>CM073498.1:33565000-36492500 GCA_037074585.1 Biancaea sappan
GATCGATAGTAGTAGAAGAAGATGAGTGAAAAGGAGGATTAAGTATAAATAAAAAAAACAAAAACAAAAAAAAGAGTAAAAAGGAGGGTTAAGTATAAATAAAAAACAATAAACAATAAAAAAAAGAAGAGTAAGAAGGAGGGTTGAGAAAGATAAGTTGGGCCCACGAAGTGAGCTTCCACGGGTGACCCATACTCCATAAAACTTGCACGCCTGAAGCCGTAACTTAATCCCTTCATTTAGTTTGCATCCTCTTGCAAGCCACGCATAAGGGGTGTTCAATTATATATATATATATATATAAAATTTAAATTAATTTAATTAAAAAATAAAAAATAATATGTTAATTTTATATTATTTTAAAATTATAAAATAGTATATAAGTATATTTTTTTACATTATTTTATATCTATCAACTAATTTAATAATTATTTTTATTAAATATTTTAAATTTAATAAATTAACTTAATAACTATTAACTTTTAAATTATTAATTAAAAATTAATTTTTAAACTTTCAATTATAAAATATTTTTAAGAACCGGAGAGTCCGCCTCAATCTCACAACCCAAGACTACAAATGAAGTTTATAAGTAACCACTAGTTGTCCCAATCTAGCCAGATTAGACCAGTACGCTTGCTCTTATGATTAGCAGCTAGTCCTAGTCTTGTATGCTTTTAAGTAAAGTGAATGTTCTTTCAGTGGGGCTAGGTTCTGTATAAAAGAGACAGGTGGCTTTCTAGGTAAGGCAGTCATTAATTAACTGCTCAATATTCCCCTCTCGAGACTCTTTCACTCTTCTTCGTCTCGAGAGCTCTGTTCATGGCGGTGATGGACAAGTTTAGTGGGTTGAATCACCTGTTCATGATGGTGTTTCTGCATAATTTCTCAACATTCATGGTGATTCCGGCCATCACCGATGTCACCATGGCGGCTCTCTGTCCCGGACAAGACGAGTGCTCTCTCGCCATTTACCTCACTGGGTTTCAGCAGGCGGTCAGTTCTGACTTCTTCCATCATCATCATCATTACTTTCTCACAGCTTAATTTGCATGCCTTCCTTCTCTTACAAATTAATTAACCATTTAATTATATATATCAAGTGCCTTCATCTTTGTTTTTCTCATAATATAATGTCCCATATTAATTCCTAAAAATATTATTTCCGTATCAAAGGTTGACAATTCGTTAGGATAATATTTATTCAATTAGTTTTAATTTTGTCCAAAAATTAACATAGTCTAAATTGTTTATAGTATACATTAATTTAACTACTTTTATTGTACACGTCATAACTAATTTGTTCAATAAGGTATGTATCATATCAAATTTTATCTGAAACTCAACGTAGTCTAAATTGGTTATGGTATACATTAATTTGACTATTTTTATTGTACACGTCAGAACTAACTTGTTTCATAAGGTATGTATTATATCATATATTTTTTTAAAATGACAAAAATATCCTTTATTATTCAAAAAAATTGAAAAGGGCAATTTTATTATTTCAAAAAAATAATTGATATGAACATACCTAACTGAACAATTTGGTGCTGACGTGTATATTAGAAATAGCCACTGTTAGTGTCTATCGTTCAAAATGCCCTTCAATATCAACGATGAGGCCAGTATTGTAGCCATGTGTTTGGTTTAACTCTTGGACTCCTTAAAAATGAATTCAGACTCAAACGTATCTTGGGTATAGAAGTCTCACTTCTCAAACCATATTTTCTTTATCAAATATTTGTTTGCTAAAAATAATTTTGATTTGTTTTTTTAACTGAAATCAAGTTTAAAAATCAAATTGAATCAAAATTAAATTTATCTAACTCCAATCTATTCATGTACGATCTAATACTGAATCACTACGCATTTGTTATTTCTCTCCATAACAAGTTTAAAAAAGCAATGCTGAAACTACACATATAACACTCTTAATTGCTTGTTGATTAACAATATGTGTCTGGGCGTTCGTATTACTTGCAAAGGATTCCACTTCTAAAAAGTAGGGATTTTATGTTGTAAATTAAGGTACATTGTGTATTAGTACAATTACTGGTAACATTCTTTTTTACAGCACTGCTAATTGTTTAATGGGGTCATAGGAAAACAATAACGTTTTCTCAATATATTAATAAGGTCTCCTTAATGTGCAGTACCTAATAAGTCAATATTGATCATTTTTAATTTCGTTTCAAGCAACATAGGAGTAAGTGACGTTTTCTCAATAAGTTGGCCAATCTATTTACTAGTAGATTGAAAGAATGTTACCAACAAGATAAAAAAGATTGTTAGTAATTGTATCAATTCACATAAAATTTTAATTTATATTAAAGAATTCTTATGATAGAAAAAAAAATGGGTCATGGATCTAGTTATTGGATTGGAGGTGAATAATTAATTAAAAATTTTCTTTGTTGAGTACGAATTTAGATTCACTCTATTTATTGTAGGAAATAAAAATTATATTTTTTTTTAATCATGACCATCTCTTTAGATTGGATGGTCATGATCAAAGAAGAAAATAAGACATGCGATTTGATTATTTTTTTATTTTTTTAATTATGATTGTTGGATCCAAAACAAATTATTACAATTAAAAAAATGCACTTTTTGTTTTTTGTTGGAAATAAAAAAAATCCAAATCTGTTGAGTACAAAATTAGAATGATAGTTGTGAAATGAACAGTGTAGATGTTAGAAGGAAAAACAACAGCAATCGTCCTTCTCTATTTTTCTGATCCAAAGAAATTTCCGTCCAATATCTAAGTGTCTGTATTTGATACCTTTTTCTTTAACTACCAATTCATCAGTTTCGGTGAGACACCACAACGTGCTTTCCTTTCGTTTTCGTAGTCCTTTGTCTTTTGTCTGAAAGAAAGATCCATACTGATCGTTGTTTCGTAGTTCTTTTGTTTTTGCTCTGAAAGAAAGATCCATACTGATCGTACACTTTGTCTATGGGGGTAGGAGACAACTCAGCATGGGTTTCACTCACTGGATCAGACTATTTCACTTCTGTAAATAGGGTGAACTAAGTCAAAGTTAACAGTTCATTTTAAATAAGAATTTTTTTTTAAAAAAAAATGAGTATCAATTTTATTAAAATAACACTAAGTCAAACGTTACAAGCCTGAAATTATGAAAGAACAATATATGATTTAAGATAATATACTTTAAAATCAGTATCAGATATATATAATAAAATTATGAGACTAATTAGAGGTAACACACCATTGACTCAATTACCCTAAACTTAACGAATTAAAAAAGGATAACGCACTTTTATTCTTAGAAAAAAGTTAGTTTTCTAATAACAGTTCATTTTAAAGAAGAATTTTAATCCAACTTAGTACAATTTTTGCAGCTTAATGGGCTGCCCATGTTGAGTTATTTGTTTATTTTAAATCTAATCAATTTTTTTTTAAAGTTTAGTGCTTTCCATAAGTTCAGATTTATGCTATAATAATTTATCTTTAGATTCTATTAAATTTTATACATCTCTAGCTTGATGTCTTTTTAATAGAAATTATTTTCATTTATCCACAAATAAATAAATAAATAAATAAAACACCACCTTTCAAAAAAAATTGGAGAGTTGGCCTTTACAGAATTACAGTTAACAGTAATAACCGACAGTTATGCATTGGTTCGGGAAGGTTATGTCAATCCATGTGACATTTTCAAGCACAATGCTTTGGCTACAAACAGTTAGAATAGGAGGGTCATTTTCGTATATTAGCTATTGATTTTCAAAATCATTGACTGGAATGGTCATATTCCTTTTTTTTTTTAAAAAAAAAAATCTTGTTACATCAGCCGTTGCTTCTAAAAATTAATGACTGAGATGGGAACAAGAGTAGAAGATCCCTCTGTTCCAGCCAAAAACAGAAAAGGATCTTATTTAAAATAGTTGAAGACTCTATTTATACTCTAGCTAACCACACAATTAATAAATTCCTCTCTTGACAAATGCACCATATATATATCATTTCATTTTTAAACTGATCATAATCCAGATTTTGAAAAACTGTGATACTTGCGCAGATCATAGGACTGGGAACGCTTGTAATGATGCCTCTGTTGGGTAATCTCTCAGACCTGTATGGGAGGAAGGCTATTCTCACACTCCCGATGACCCTCACAATACTCCCCTTAGGTACGCATGGTTTCCAATAAAACAAGTATAATTTAAATTTACATCCAAGGTTCATTTCACATTTTCAGTGTGTGTGTGTTAAATATGGATGTCTGTTTTTCATTTGGTGACAGGCATATTAGCTTATAGCAGGACACAAAAATTCTTCTACGTTTACTATGTGTCCAAGACTCTGGTTGCCATGATTTGTGACGGAAGCGTTCCGTGCCTCGCTCTTGCTTACGTGGTAAGCTCCTTGTTTTCAGATTTTAGATTAAATCATTAAATTAAATTACTAAATTATTAGTGCTTAAAAGATTAAATTATAACTGTTTTAATTTGATTATAAAAAAATTAAATTACAAAATTACTATTCGATGACCGAATAACTGTTTTGCTTACTGCTTTTTTCCCTCCAAATTTCAGGCGGATAATGTAACGGAAGGGCGTCGAGCTGCTGCTTTTGGAATCCTTTCGGGGATTGGGTCCGCCGCGTTCGTCTGCGGCACCTTATCAACTCGATTCCTTTCTACTGCCCAAACCTTTCAAGTGATTATTAGCTCTCTTTTCTCTGTAACTGCTTCCTAATTTTTCTTTTTCTTTTTCCTCAATCATTTTTATTTTCTTGCCTAAGGTTTCTACTCTCATCGCGGTGATCGGAGCGGTGTATCTGAGGGTTTTCCTCCGGGATTCAGTCATCGATCACAATCTTTCTGCTCCAATCATTTCACAAGCAAAACCCAACACTGCTAAATGCGATGCACCACCAAAACCAAATATGCATCTTTTTAAAAATTTGCCTTCTTTGGAGGACTTAACCTCCTTGCTCAACAGTAGGTGCGCCAATTTTCTTCCCTCCCTTCCATCTTTGCCTCTGCCTCACTTTTTCTTCCGTTTGCGCTCAAGTTTTAGGGCTACGTTTTCAGTATGGTCACTACCATGAATTTACTGTGTGCGCGCGCGCGCGTATATATATATATATATAGATATATGTATGTATGTAGAATCTATCTAAATTTCTCAGTTTAATTACTTTGTGTTTCCAGGAATTATAATTTATGTATGTTGATCATGAAGATATCCTGCGTGTATAATTTCAACATTTACTTATTTTTCGATAAAGTTAAAGTGCAAGTGTGCCTACTTTGGTCCTTGTAGAACATTATATCATGGGAAATAAGAACTTCTGTTTCGTGCGTGATATTTATTTATGTATACTCAAATTTGCAGCTCGACTGTTACCCAAGCAGCAATTGTTGCATTTTTCAGCAACCTTGCCGATATTGGCATTCATGGTTCACTTATGGTACTTTCTGATTTTCTCCCTTCTTAGTCTTATTCTTTTGAATGCGATTACCTGCTATCATATTGTTTACATATCCTATCTAGGCTAGGGTATCTGTCAATCAAATTATTCTTATGCATGAGTGCATGAAATTTCAAGCTTCAGGATGTTAGTGATGTCACGATACTGGTGGAAAAGTACACTGAATGTACACCCTAGCTCAGGTTTCTTCTATTGAAGATGGCAGAACATATGTTCCTTAAAGCACTTCTATTCTAAAAATACATTTTGTTGGGTTGAAATGTCAAACCAGGTTGCATCTAGAGTATACTAGTCGTTTGGCAAGTTCATGATAGGACAGAAAATAATTGTATAAAGTATAACTAAGTACATTATGAACATTATCCTGAAGGTTATTCGTGTTAAATTGTGACTGTATTAAGGTGTAGGCTGTGATAACAAATCTTTTTCTGTGCAGTATTACTTAAAGGCTCAGTTTCATTTTGACAAGAATCAGTTTGCTGATTTAATGGTCATTTCTGGGATTGCAGGGACTGTGTCGCAGGTAATTCTTATGAGAGGATTTAAGTTGCCATCTGTAACCATTCGCATATTATTCTCTTATAAGCCTTCAATTTCCTTGGTTTCGCTGTGAATCTAAATATTAAGCTTTGCCACAGCTTCTTCTTATGCCCATTCTGGCACCAACTCTAGGAGAGGCAAGGCTTCTTTCAGTGGGACTGTTTTTCAGCTGTGTACATGTGGGTATTTTGCTCTCAGTTTAATCATATCAAATTAACTCATTTACCAAGTTCTCAATTAATAATATATGGACTGGAATGCAGATGTTCGTTTACAGCATTGCGTGGGCCTCCTGGGTAAGTCTTTTGCAACATCATTGCCAGTAACAAGTTTTTTATATGCCATACAATTGCTAACTTTGTGAAAGCTAATAGGTTCCTTATGCTGCCGCAATGTTCTCCATACTGTTTGTTTTTGCACAGCCTTGTGTGAGTTTGTTTCTTCAATTTATCTTTCCATACTATCCTTTATTCATCTCTTTTTCTTGTCCCTAAATAAATTCTTTGTTTGAAACTTAAATTTGTCTTATTCATATCGCAATTTGCAGATACGGAGTATTGTATCTAAACAAGTTGGTCCCTGTGAGCAGGTTGTTCTGATAAACTATGGTTTTCGTTTATTGGTATTGTGTTATTAGTATAAGGCACGGTCCTTGCATTTTCCCCCCTCTTATATGGCAACCAAATTCAAATGGTATTTGAAAACTGGCCGAGGCAGAGGACTTTGCATCATTGCAATATATGTCAAGCATTAAAACAATTTACTTAACTTACTAATTTCAGTTGTTAGTTTGGAATCTGTTTACTATTTACACTAGTTCGTTTGGAATCTGTTCCATTTTGATTCACTGATTTACTACTTTCAGGGAAAGGCTCAAGGTTGCATTTCAGGCATCTGTTCATTTGCACATGTTGTTTCTCCCTTGGCTTTTTCCCCTTTAACCGGTGAGTGGGATGTCAATATGTGGTATTTGGTCCAGATAGCCATTCAAACTTACTAATAAGCAATTTACCCCCTCAATGTCCAGCTCTCTTCCTGTCTGAAAGGGCACCTTTTAACTTTCCCGGCTTCAGTATAATGTGCATTGGATTTGCTTCGGTAAGAAAATTACTTTACCACAAGTGCTCTCTTTTCTTTTTCTGATATTGGAGTCCAGGGTCCTACTCCTATAATTATGTGTCTTGTTGGGATGAAGCAACTGAACTACAATTATGTATCTAGAAGGTAATTACTTATTAGTCTAGGACAGGTATTGGAATATTTATTTATTATTTTAGTATTACAACTAGGGATTTATATCTGAACCGGCAAGAGGGCTGCTCCTTAGATATCAATATCAACTAGTGAATTAGCCTTTAGGCAATGCCTCTTATTAAAGTTAGATTCTGCATAGGACTCTAATTATACAAGCTAGGTGGCAGTTATATTGATTTGTTTTTTATTAAAAAGCTGCTGTGCTTTATATATAATATTTAGTTGGAGCTAATATTGGTCACAAGCTTTTCCTTCTTTAAATTTGAGGAATTATTGAATTTTTTCCATTTAATTGTTACTATTATCAAGTATTTACTATAAACTAAATCTCCATGTTTTTGTCCAGTCATCAATATCATTATCAATTAAATGAGATTTTAGATTATGAATCTCAGAATTTTCTTTTGTTGTTATAATTCATGATACCAGTGTCTTATATACCACTGATTTTGAGATGAATTTTGTTTGCAGATGGTCTCTTTTGTTCAGAGTACTTTCATAAGAGGGGCTCCTCCCATTTTGAGTGACACCAACAGAAATTGCTTGGAGCCCTAATTTTAAAGATTGTGATTATTTTCTCATAGTGGAAACACTTCTCATCTGGCTTCTTGCTGGCTGGCTGTATGGTGGTTCATATGATTACTATGGCAGTGGGTGTTATTTGTATCACCATTGCCTTCAGCTGAGCTTTCGGCGAAAAAACGAGATGTTGAAGTCTATTTCTGAAAGTAAAAGTTTGTAAGCTTTTGTAATTTTCAGAGTATTAAACAGTCTCTGTCTGTCTAAACTTTAGATGAAAAAAAAAATACGAAGATAAATTTTGATTTTTCACGGTTGTAGGCGTTTTTTTTTGTGTAATTCCAATTTGTAAACTACAATTTGATGTCCGGTAGAGATTTCCGCTTTCCTATTTTATTATGTGAAACTCCTTTAAATGATATGGATATTTCCTTTACTTAAAGAATAAAAAAAAAGGTCCTTCACTTCCTAGGAATACAAACACAGGAAATGGGTTATCTGGTTTGAGAGAATAATGTTACTATCTTTACGAAAGGGTGAAAGCATATGATTTGTTCATAAAGAATTTGGTTCTATGTAAGTTAATTGAGTTTCATTATCGGTCCAAACAATATTTCATGTATGTTTTAAAATAGAAAAAGTAAGAAAAGTATTACTGAACTTGTATTTTAAGTAGTATGAAAGTGAATGTTATGAAGTTAGAAGATAAGATTGGAGTCTTTTATAATAAAAACAAAAATTGAGAGAACTTGATATTTTGAAAAGTTAAATTCTTATATTGCTAGTTTACTTCAAGTTTTCTATATGACAAAAAATAGTATTTTAAACAAATTTCAGTATCATATAAAAAATCAACCTTTTTTGGGATGTTGAGCTTTCCAAAATTCGAATTTGATGTTTATCTTTGTCTAAAATATTAAATTTTAAATTTAAGGATACAAAAATCAATTGATAGTTTTGATAAATTATTTTTTTAAAAAATATATTAAAATTTAAATCGTTATATTTAAAATCAAACAACCTGGATAAAATTGGACAAGAATTGAATCCTAAGTCAGCTTTCCTTGAGCAAGCCTCACGTGAATGTCGCAGACCCTTCGAATCTTCAAAGTCAGAATCAGAAAAACTTTACGCGTGGCAAAACTTCACCGCGTCCTTTTTGTTTGCTTTTGTGGGGTGCAAAGGATATAATGCATGACCAATAAAAGATTAATATATCTGGTGAATCAAAGCTCACACGCATTTAAAGAAGCGTCCAAGGTTAGCGGAAAAGGGAGAAAATCAGATTTATGTAATTTTGTTACTTGTGTCACAGAGTCTACAAATTCGTTTTAACCCGAACATGTTGGCGTTAGCTGCCCTACACGTGTTGATGCGACGGTAACTGAAAAAGAGTTTATTAGTTGGTTTCATTAGACGAAGAGAATGCGGCTTTCGGTTCGCCGTTGGCTGGCTCTTCGTCGGAGAGAATGTCCAACTGGTAAAGCCGGGCCGTTTGCGCGTCGCTTTCCTCACGAGTCGGCACCCATCCATCTTCGAGGGTCTAAACCTATTGCATTTGTCTGCAATTGTAGATTCATTGCAGTATCGCTGAATCTATCGCTTCAATGGTGGGAGATAAATCGGACAAGGTGGTCTACCTCCATGGGGACCTTGATTTGAAAATTCTCGAGGCTCAGAGTTTGCCAAACATGGACCTATTCACGGACCGTGTCAGCAGAGTATTCTCCGCCTTCAACTCCTGCACTTCTTCACTCTACGGCAAGAAGAAAAAGCGTCACAGAAAAATCATTACAAGTGATCCTTACGTCACTGTTTGCCTCGCCAAATCTACGGTGGCTCGCACCCGTGTCATCTCCAACTCGCAGGATCCCAAGTGGAACGAGCATTTCAGAATCCCTCTCGCGCATCCAGTCTCGCAGGTCGAGTTCTACGTCAAGGACAATGACTTGTTCGGCGCTGATCTCATCGGAGTCGCTATCGTCTCCGCCGAGAGAATCTTATCCGGTGAAGTTATCAGTGATTGGTTCCCCATACTTGGTTCTTTCGGGAAGCCACCCAAACGTGATTGTGCCCTTCGTCTTGAGATGAAATTCACGAAATGCGAGGACAATCCTCTGTATCGCAACGACATTGCAGCCCATCCGGACAATTTCGCAGTGCAGAATTCTTATTTTCCTGTGCGTCACGGAGGATCAGTGACATTATATCAGGACGCACACGTTCCCGAGTCGATGCTACCGGAAATTGGATTGAATGATGGCGTTGCCTTTCAGCAAGGCAGATGTTGGGAAGATATATGTCATGCAATTTTAGAAGCGCACCATTTGATTTACATTGTAGGCTGGTCGATATACCATAATGTGAAACTAGTGAGAGAGCCAACGAGGCCCTTACCTTACGGTGGGAACTTGAATTTGGGTGATTTATTGAAGTACAAGTCGGAAGAAGGTGTGCGAGTTTTACTTATGGTTTGGGATGATAAGACTTCACACGACAAATTTTTCATTAAGACGGTATAACTTTTATGATCAATTTTCTGACGTTCAGTTGGTGTTTTTTGTTTTAGCATATCTAGTGGCTGATTCTGTTTTTAACACAGCAAAAATCTTTTCTAAATTCCTTATGATTCCAATTGAACTTTGAATGTAATTCACTTTCCTTCAAAGCTGAATCATTCATATCTTTCCAATGGCAACCATTTCAATATAAAAAATAGATTTGATATCAGTATTGGTTTTCGTGGATTTCTTCTTGTGTGTTCTTGTAATGACACTTATCTCTAGCAGTGGTAGGCCATTCCTCCTTGTCTTGAGCTATTGACTGATAATTAAGTTAAGCCTCGTTTAAAGATGATAAACCATTGATATACTTTCAAGAAATCCTGTTTTTTGCTTCATGTTCTACTCAAGTATGCAAATACTGCCAATTTCTTCTGATGTGTATGCTGAGTCTTATTGACCCAAAATATCACATGTGTTTACTCCGCAGTTAAGTCAACATGACAATATTACAGGTTCTGCAGAATCACTGATGATCTTATCTTTCTTTAGATGAAAATTGTATTATATTAATAATGACTATTATCTGAAGATTTCATCTTGTTGTTAAAAGGAGTAATTTTGGTTAATATCGAGTTTTAGAATCCAAATTGGATTTTAGCTCTGCTTCTAACTTCCAACTCATTAATTTTTATCTAAAACCTGTGGACAGATTCCTTGATAATTTTAGAAACAACTAGTCCATTCAGAAAATATAAGATTAAGGTCACATGTTATTTGAAGATGACATCATGTTCGTATTTTACATAAGATTCCAGCTTTTGCCGCCTTTTTTTTTTTTTTTGGTTGGGTTTGTACATGCAAGCTGCTTGAGCAGGAATACTGTTTTGGGGTCTTTTAGCAGTTTCATTTCCAGTTCACTTGAATCCGCATGGTGTTTGTTTAGCTTTCTACAACATTACATGGTCAGGAATTGCTTGCAGGATGGAGTAATGCAAACTCACGATGAAGAAACTCGAAGGTTTTTCAGACACTCTTCGGTTACATGTTTGCTGACACCTCGATATGCCAGCAGTAAGCTTAGCATTTTCAAACAGCAGGCATGCTTTAGTAGCTTTTTCCATATATTGTCATGTTTGTCTCAGAGAGTTACTCCATGTTTAATGATGTTTTGCGACCTTTACGCTGCCAGTGCCATATCATCTATTTTTTAATATGCAAATTTTGTTTTCTTGATAGTATGATATAAATTGTCTTTAAACTTTAATTCATATGTTCCTGAATATGCGGACATTCCTTCAGTTTGTTTGGCACAAAGTATTTCTGTGTCACTCAGCTGTTTTTTAAACAATCAACTATATGGGTGCTCTTATAAAGAAATTATATATTATATTGCTATTGAAAACTTAGAAACCTGCTAAACTTTACGATTTGTGATGCCAAATTTTAGGTTGTTGGGACCCTCTTTACACATCATCAGAAATGTGTGATTGTGGATACTCAAGGACATGGCAATAACCGCAAGATAACTGCATTTATAGGTGGCCTAGATCTTTGTGATGGCCGGTATGATACACCTGAGCATCGACTTTTCCGTGATCTTGACACTGTTTATAAGGATGATTATCACAACCCTACATTTTCTGTAAGTTTATTGTCTCTGGAAAATATTTACATTAGTTATAAGTTGTTATACTACACATCCAAAGCTACAACAACAACAACATAGCCTTATCCCACTTAGTGGAATCGACTACATGGATCGTACGACGCCATTGATCTCTATCAATAACCAACTCTTTAGGTATCTCATTTACTAGAAGATCCCGTTCAATAACTTCTCTAAGTGTCCTTCTTGGTCTTCCTCGATCTTTTTTCACAGGGTTCCAAACCATCTACTCAACTCTCCTTATTGGTACTTCCAATGGTCTTCTTTGAACATGCCCAAACCACCTTAAATAGTTTTCAACCATTTTTTTCTCAATAGATGTCACTCTAATTCTACCTCATATACAATCATTACGGATCATATCTCTTCTTGTATGACCACACATCCAACACAATATCCTCATCTCTGCTACTCTAATTTTATGTTCTTGTTATCCTTTCATCGCCCAACATTCACTCCCATATAAAATCGCTAGTCTTATAATAGTACAATAGAACTGTCCTTTAAGCTTATCAGGTACTTTCTGATCACAAACAACTCTTGATGCCATTCTCCATTTTAACCACCCAACTTGTATCCTATATGCCACATCTCCAATAATTTCATCATCATCTTGTATAACTGATCCCAGATACCTAAAATTTAACACTTGTGATACAACCTGATCTCCAATTTTAACCTCCAACTCGTTTCTAGCTTGTTGCTTGTTAAACTTATAATGCATATATTCTGTCTTACTCTTGTTCAGACGAAAACTCTTCGATTTCAAAGTAGCTTTCCATAACTCAAGTTTAAAATTAATCTCTTCCCTTGACTCTGCTATGAGAACAATATCATCTGTAAAAAGTATGCATTTAAGGATTTTTTCTTGGATGTGTTTCGTCAGAACATCTAAAACCAAGTCAAATAAATAAGGGCTCAAAGATGATCCCTGATTTAGGCCAATCTTAATAGGGAAGTCTCTAGTCTCCCCTCCAGACGTTCTCACACTAGTTGTAGCCCCCTCATACATATCTTTTATAACTCTAATAAATGCAACACCTTTCTATTCCAAGGCTTTCCACAGCACTTCTCTTGGTACTCAATCATAAGCTTTTTCTAAATCAATAAATGCTATATGCAAGTCTTTTTGTTCATTCCGATATCTTTCCATCAACCCTCTTACAAGATAAATAGCTTCCAACACATCCAAAGCTACATGGATATATTTCTTTTTCCCTGATCTAAAACCTTTCCATTTCCCCTTCTTTCCTTAATAAGCAGAAGTCAAATTGTTTTGTTGCTTGAGATCGATGATTCACTTGTATTTTTGTCTATTTTCTTTTTAGCTAATAATATTTTTTCTCTCAAATCTTGACTTTTGTATGTGCATTTTTTTTTTGGTTTACTTCTATTATAGTTTTTGGTTGTTACAAAGTTGAAGTAGTTACTTAGTGATGGAAAAATTTATGCAATCCTTCCACTTCGTCAATAAGGTTCATATCGGTTTAATATCTTGCAGACTGTTATTGTGATTTCACTTCTAGTAACTGTATAAGCATCAATTGCTGTCCAAATTTTTGATCCATTACTAAGGATGAGAATGCTAGTGCAAACAATCAATGAAATTTCTTTTTTCTTCCCTTAAATAATAGAGTGGAGTCAAAGGTCCAAGGCAACCGTGGCATGATTTACATTGCAAAATTGAGGGGCCTGCTGCATATGACATACTTACTAATTTTGAGCAGCGTTGGAGAAAAGCTGCCAAGTGGGCCGAGTTGGGTAGAAAATTAAAAAGAGTATCTCATTGGCATGATGATTCTTTGATAAAGCTAGAACGCATCTCTTGGATTCTTAGTCCTTCTGCAGAAATTCCCATTGATGATCCAGAACTGTGGGTTTCGAAGGAAGATGATCCTGAAAATTGGCATGTTCAGGTTAACCAGTTAAAAATCTTTGAAGTAAAGCTTCTGTTTGCTGCTTCTTCTTTCACGGGAGTTTGTTTACTTGAATTTGTTTGTTTCATAGGTTTTTCGATCAATAGATTCAGGTTCATTGAAAGGATTTCCTAAGCATTTCTGTGAAGCTCAGGCTCAGGTTAGTTCGACAGGATGAAATAATCTGACATCAAACTTGGTCTTTGACTATTATATATAAAACTGAGTATCCGTTCTCACCATTTTCTATGCTTTTTCTTCTTGTTGCAGAACCTTGTTTGTGCAAAAAATTTGGTCATAGACCAGAGTATTCAAAGAGCATACATACATGCTATTAGATCTGCTCAACATTTTATTTACATTGAGAATCAATATTTTGTTGGATCATCTTTTGCTTGGCCATCTTATAAAGAAGCAGGTTTGGCAGAACATTGATTTGCACTCATGTCACTTGTTGCAATTTTTATAACTATGAATTTGACTGCTTAAAAAAAAAAAATTGTGGCTAGGATGCGGCTTGTGTATTCTGAAATTTTACCTTTGTTTTCCTTCTTGTACCTCCTAGACTATGCTTGCCAATGACATTTTCTGATTATCTAATAATAAATGATCAGGTGCTGACAATTTAATACCTATGGAGTTAGCATTAAAGATTGCCAGTAAAATTAGAGCCAAGGAGAGATTTACTGTTTATGTTGTCATACCAATGTGGCCAGAAGGTGTCCCTGCTTCTGCCTCAGTGCAACAGATTCTCTATTGGCAGGTAATATGGTGTAAAATATGTGGCTAACATATACAATTTGTTTATTAATCAATTGTAATTTATTGATTGCTAAAATGGTAAGTTCACTATAATTATCAGGGACAAACTATGCAAATGATGTATGAAATCATTGCACGAGAGTTGAAATCTATGCACCTCGACAATAGCCACCCAAAAGATTACCTCAATTTCTACTGTCTAGGAAATCGAGAAAACTTGCCACCTGACTTTTCATGTAATTCTCCAAATAACGGTGACACGGTAACCATTCAGCACTATCTCCCTCTTTTTTTTTTTCCCCAAAGAATTTCTTGTGCAATATCAATAATAAGAATAAATGCCCCACCAATTGAATATGTATTGTTTTCTTATAAATTTGAAAAGTTGAAACAAAATTGTTAACGGTTTGTTAATAAGAAAGATCATCATCAGTGCTTTATTTATCTACATTATATTTGAAGAACAAATAGAAATTAATTTGCATTCAATAGAAATAAATAATACTCATCTCTGATATCTGATTTTGTTTCCTGGTCCCAACAATTCATATTTGTAAATTCTTCTCGTTCCTTGAGCTTGCTTTTGGCGAGCACATGATGTTGCATTTTTGCCAAGAAGGTTTTGCAACCCTGCTGTGCAATTTTATCTTTAACATTGTTTTAAGTAGTGCTCCAGGTTCAAGTCCAAACATAATGGTTGTCCATTTTGCAATTTTATCTGTAACATTAGGTCTTAGTTCGAGCAGTGAGGATGAGTGTTCCTTAAGTTAAGTAGATCTTAGGTTCTAATTTTATCCTAGAAGTTGAAGGATCACAAATGTTGGTATTTGGAGTTATGCCTTTGTTTTGTAGAAAACATAATGTAGCCTTGTCTTCTGCAAGTAAATTATTCTGGTTCTGAATTTTAAATTTAACACCATTATAATGTATTGAGTGAGAGCAATGCGATAAAATTTTTCTGTAACAATTATCAGGTATCAGCTTCAAAAAAGTTCCAACGGTTTATGATTTATGTACACGCCAAGGGAATGATTGTGGATGATGAGTATGTCATTATTGGGTCTGCCAATATCAATCAACGATCTATGGCCGGTTCAAGAGATACTGAGATAGCAATGGGTGCATATCAGCCCCATCATACATGGGGAAACAAAGAGAGACACCCTCGTGGTCAGGTTTGTGCAATATTTCATTTTAAGTAATGTACTGTAATGCTTACTTCATATTTTTGTTTCCTTACAAAATTACCGAAGAGAAATGGATAGACCCATATAAGTTCCTTTTAAGGCATCAATCAGATTGTAGTAATCTGTTTTAAAACAAACGACTGATATTGAAAGAAGAAATTTTTGTTTTAAAAAAAAAAAGGTACTATATTAATTTCTTCCATTCAATCTCAGCCCATTTTCAATGGAAAGTTATGATTTGTGAATTATAATCTCAATTTGGTGCAGTCTGTACTCCCCAGATTTTTTTTTTTATTTTTTATTTTTTTACGAGGACCTCATTTGGTGAATCTGTTGAACATGGTATTATTCAGGTGTATGGGTATAGAATGTCTTTGTGGGCAGAACACATGGCGGTAGTGGATCCATGCTTCAAGGAGCCTGAAGCTTTGGATTGCGTGAGGAAGGTGAACAAGATTGCAGAAGAAAACTGGAACAAGTATACAGCTGAGGAGTTCAGTCCATTGCAGGGTCACCTTCTGAAATACCCTCTGTCCATTGATGCGAAAGGGAGGGTACTCTCCTTACCTGGCTTTGAAACCTTTCCTGATGTGGGGGGTAAGGTACTCGGCTATAGGACTACCTTTCCCGATGCTCTCACCACATAATAAGATAACATCCCCTCTTAGTTCCCACGTTATGCGAAGAATGAAGATAGCAATCTTGAAACCAGGAAATGGCTGGCTGCACCTGCTGGGCAAAACTTACTCGGTCTCACCCTCCACCCGTGATTTTCCCATCTCCATCTTAGTAGGACTGGCAATAGGCTGCCCTCTGTAAATTGTACTTACTAATTAGCGGGCTTACTTTGTGTGCTGTGGCGCCACTCTGATCATTATATTGATTCTTTGATTCTTTTCTGTGTAGTTAATCTTTTTTTTCTCACATCGGCCATTTCAGTGTTCACTCCACCCCTTAATTCCCTACACTTCCTATGGATTTCTTTTTCTTTTTTCTTTATGGGCTTAGAGGGAAGATTCCTAACAAGTGTAGATTCTAAAATTTAGCTCACAAATTGTGACCTGAAACTGGTAGTAGATATTAAATGATAAATTGTTTTTTTTTTGTAAAAGACAAAATACACTGTCTGACTGAATTTAATTTTCTTTCTTTTATCGGTGTTGTTTACTTTTCTTTCACAGACATAATTCGCATGTTGAACTCTTTTGAGTCTAAAAAGAAGATAATCCAAATTTAATCCTAACTACCAAGGTCTACAGTCAGTGTACAATGAAATGAATTCAGGGCAATTTACATTGGTTCATCTTACACATGTTCCCATTTCAAGCAACAAGTAATTAGCTTCTCCTACAACCAATCCCCCCCCCCCCCCAACAAAAAAAAAAAAAGAAAAGAAAAGAAAGAAGAAAAAGAAAATTTAGTTAACCGTGACTTTGCCAACCATACCAGCACCCTGGTGAGGGGAACAGTAGAAAGTGTAGCTTCCCTTTTCGGTCAAGGTCACGGTGTAAGTCTCGCCAGGGCCATTGAGAAGGTCTTCTTCAGGCATGGAGATCTTGGACGCATCGACGCCGCCGGGAATCTCGTCCTCGTCGAACACGACATTGTGGGGAAACCCAGCATTGTTCTTGAACACGATCTTCTCTCCAGAGCTCACCGAGAACTCGTTGGGAACAAAAGCCAGGGATCCGTCGTCGCCGCCCAGCAAGATCTCAATGGCCATGGCGTTGGAAGCCAGCACGGAGCTTGCAGCAGTGGCCACGACGGCAGCTCCGACATCCTTAAGCGAAGCCTTCACGCAGAGCCTTGCGCATGGGTTTTGGGACCCCAACGCCTTCGCTGTGCCACTGCATTTGGCTGGATGTGTAGCATTTGCCCTAAGCCCACTGAACGATGGGACTGCCACGGCAGCGGAGGTGGCGGTGGCCATTTCTAGTGGCTGATATGAAATGCGAACGAGGTTGATTTCAATGTTTCTCTAATTCTGTGGTGTGGAGCGGAGGAATGCGTGTTTCTGATTTAGATCATGAGGAGCCCAATAGCCTTTAAGCCACATTGCACATGGGCGTGGATGCGCCTTATCTGATTACTCTTCAGGATAGCCCTCATTCGTCAGCTTAGATGCCATCGCTTAATATGCTATCCTATGGTTTAGATAATTCTTTTTTATTTCTTTCTTTTTTTCATTATGAGTAATTGTGAAATGAGTTGATTCGTAAGCGCTTATTATAGGCTAGAGATAAATAAAATTTTTTTATTAAAGACTAAGATCACTTGTCATAATTTGTGAACCGAGCTAGTTCATAAGTATTTTTTTTAAAAAAAAATATTTAAATAATATAATTTTAAAATTTTTTTAGTCAAAAAATTTAATAGTTTTAATTACAATACAATATATATATATATATAATATTACTTCTTTAATATTTCTAAATAACCAATAACTTCATTTTTTAATTTTTTAAATTAACTATATTATATTTAAATTTAAAAATTCTATATTTATTTTTAAAATTTACAAAATTTTTCATATCAAAAATTACTATAATTATTAAATAAAATGTTATAAATTATAAAAATGAGATTATTTATATTAAATAATACAATTTTTGTTAAAAAAAAAAGGGCCAGTTGGTTGGGCCGTTTTTAAATGAGTTTTAATTTTTTAAATCTAATACCGTTCATTTACGAGTAGTCTTAGGCTGGCCCATAGGCTACTGGCCAAAATGACACCTCTAGTATCACTATCACATCCAAACCTTACACTACAACCTTCATCAACTTTGTGGCCCAATATAAGTGGAACCGAATTCCCTCCTGCGCCTTCCAGGCGTAGGAGGCTCCAGGTTGCATTAAGGCCTTTGGATGCTTTGGATGTAACACATCTAACGATCCATATTTTTTTTATATTTTTTCTTTCTATTTTTTTAAAATTGTACTAGTCATTGGATCAGATCCAACGCTCAATGTAATTTAAAACAAAAAGAAAAAATTCATGATCGTCAGATGTAGCATCCAACGACCATGATGCAGCGCAGAAGTCTATAAGTTCTACTTATTTTCAATTTCTAATCTTTTATTAAAAACAATGCCCTTAAAAAAATTGATTCACCTGTCAAGATAAAATTATAGTTAAGTTATTCTTTTAGTTCCTATAACTTTATTCAATTTTGCTGGGGTTTTTATAGTTTAAAATTTTTAGTTAGATTTTTATAATTTTAAAGACTTTTAAGTTAATCCCTATTGTTAACTTTATTAATATTTTGTTAAATTTTGATGATGTGATTAATTATATACCATCTTGGCATTTCTAAGATAATGATGTAAGTTAATTTGTTCAAATTATTTAACACAATTGCATCATATGTCATATTTATATGAATTAATTTTACTTTATTATTTAAGTTTTTGTTGACATATGTTATGTAAATTCAAAGTGTCAATATGTATCATGTTAACAAATTTTGAGTTGTGCATTTGATAAGGTGCGGAGAAGAAGGGAGCTGATCTATCACTTTTTGCTTCCAAATCATCATATCTTATTTCCAATTTGTACTTCATGCAGATTTGGAAGATTGAGTGTTTGTTGAGGAAAAATCAACATAGCGATGCTTTAATAATTAAAGATATGGCAGCAAGGATAAAGGAAAAATTTGACAAGTATTGAAGTGAATACAATGTCATACTTGGCATTACATCTATGCTTGATCCAAGGATGAAATTTGATTTATTGCAATATTGTTACTCAAAGCATTGATCCTATGGACTGGAAGGAGAAGTTGGACAACAAAAAGAAACAAATATATAACTTTTTTCTCACTATGAGAAGAAGGATTCTAATACTAGTTCAACTTCAACTTCAAGTGCATTAGTATCACCACCTTCTCCACCTATACAAACAAGTGGCTTACAATTGCAATAAAAAATCAATGTCTTTGGGGCAAGTATTTTTAATTTATAAATTAAATTTAACTATAATTTTGGTTTTATCATTCTTTTATTGATAATATTAATGAGCTTCAACTTTTAATGTTGCAGGAGTATCTTAATTTTGTGAGTCAAAATGTTAGTAATGTTGAAAAATTTGAGTTAGATACATATTTGAATAAGCCAAAATTAGAGTCTCAATATTATGAGAACATGAATGCCTTGCAAGATTGGGAAGAACATCAAGCACAATTTCCAAGCCTTTCTAGATGGCTTGTGATGTATTTAGCTTTTTTATCACTTCAGTAACTAGTGAATCGACATTTAGTACTAATTTATTATTTTTGAGGAAACACATATGTTTCCTCCTTTCAGATAATGTTTAAGCACTTATATGTATTGGCAATTGGTTATATAGATTTGACTTTGAATGTAATATATTTAAATTTTATACAATATGATATTTTATTCATTCATTTGTAATAACTTAATAGCTAGTGGTTTATGGTTATTATGATTTACATTGAAAGAAATGGTTGGATCCCAAGAGGGGGGGTGAATTGGGTTTTATAAAAATTTTCACAAAACTTAATTGGAAGTTAAAATGATTTTCTGAAATTAGATAATGTTAAAGATAATAATTTAATTCAGAAAATCAAAATGTTTATCAAGATGAATAATTTTATAGTGCAAGGAATTAAGGAGCAAATATAAATCTACACAAATTAATTAATACTTGAGGTAGAAATTAAATATAAACGCAAAGTATTAATTAATTAACTTCAAATGTAAATAGAGTAGGGATAGAGAAAGCAAACTCGGAGATTTATACTGGTTCGGCTAATCCCAAGCCTACATCCAGTCCTCAAGAGACCACTTGAATATTTCCACTATAATTGCAAGTTTAATCCAGGTACTTGTAAACCACTACAACATACTTTTCTCCCTCAAGGGTGTCTCTCCCCCTTACAACGTGTTTTCTCTCAAACACTAACTCAAGGAACCAATCCTTGAGAAACTAAATTTAAAGGCTTAAGGAAAATAATGGTAAACACTCTCAAAGTGTAGATAACGCAGAAATTAAGCTCAGAATATTTCTCTAGCAATTTAGAGAGAATGAACTCAAGAAAATATGAGAAATGAACAATTGAAGCTTGATTTAAATGGTGTTGTGAAGTCCCCTTTATATAGTGAAACCTTGCTGCTACAGTGACTGCTTTAGTGAAAATTGCTACAGTAAGCTTCATCATCATTTTTCAACCTTTCTACAACAACCAAAAAACTTTATCAATCTTTTTTAACAATCAATATTCTTTTTCAAATTTGCTACAGTAAAAAGTATTCTTTTTCAAAGTTTATTACAACAACCAATAAACTTTATCATACTTTTTCAACAATCAAAATTCTTTTTCAAAAGTACTACAGTAAAAGATATTCTTTTTCAAATTATATTACAACACCCAATAAACTTTATCATATTTTTTCAACAATCAAATTTCTTTTTCAAAAGTGCTACAGTAAAATATATTCTTTTTCAAATTATATTACAACACCCAATAAACTTTATCATACTTTTTCAACAATCAAATTTCTTTTTCAAAAGTGCTACAGTAAAAGATATTCTTTTTCAAATTATATTACAACACCCAATAAACTTTATTATACTTTTTCAACAATCAAATTTCTTTTTCAAAAGTGCTACAGTAAAAAGCATTCTTTTTCAAATTATATTAAAACACCCAATAAACTTTATCAAAAATCAATTTATACTACTATATTTAAATATATAAAGTATTAAATATATTTGGGCCAAGAAAGATTGAATCATGTATTTGGATCAAGAAGATTAAATCATACATTTGGGCTAAGAAGATTAACTCATTCATTTGGGCCAAGAAGACTAAATCATTCATTTGGGCCAAGAAAATTAAATCATACTATTTGGGCTAAGAAAGATTAAATCATACATTGGGCCAAGAAGATTAAATCATTCCCACATATTTGTTATCATCAAAACTTATAGCATAATACATTAGGGCTAACATACATGTTGTAGATGGTAAAGTTGCTAATGATGATGGGTCTACTGACAAGAATTCTAATGTTCCTCTTGAAATTGAGGATCATTGATTTGATGATGGCAACCTTAGTGTAAGTAACTAAATTTGATTCTTTGAAGCTTGGTCTTTTTGTTGAAATTTGATATTTATAAATATGTTTTGCAAATACTTTTATTTATTTATTTATTTTTTAGTTTGGATTTTGGAGAATGAATAATGGATTGATGATTGTCATTGATAAACTTACTTTAGTGTAAAGAAACATAAACTTTGGTTTTTTGAAGCTTGGTCTTTTGTTGAAATTTGGTATACTATAAAATTTGTTTCACTAATGTCTTCTTATTCTTTTCTTTTTTGCAACTTGGATACATCTTGGAGAATGAATGAATATGATGGATTGATGAACGAGAATGATGATGGTATCCTATGACTGATTGACTTGGTGAATTTACAATCTTGTAGTTCTTATAATGTTCCTGTACAGTGAGAGTGATGACATTGTGGCTTACTAATGTCTAACAGTATATATGGATTATGGTAGTGGTATGATATATATATTTTTTTCCTTTGAAATTTGGACAACACGAATGAAATGTATGTCTATATTCAGTTTCTATCTATTTTATGGCTGTTCCATTGCCATATAATTTTGTGGCCAAGTTCCCACACTTTAACACATATACACATATAATTTAAAGAGCCAAATGAATACAAAAAAGTGTTAGTCATAGAATGACAAAATTAGATATTTTGTACAATGAATGAAAGGGCTTTTCTGGTTCATGTATTCCAAGTTTATAGGCTTTCCAGTACTTATATATAATACTTTACATACATATATTACAGTACTACCATTGTCTTTTTTTTTTGGGACAAATGGAAATAGTTTTCATTAAAAGGCACCAAGTCAGGATTACATAAGATTAACCAGGACTTAAAGATAGTCAAATACATTACAAACCTTAATTTATGAGAAACGATACATCATTTAAGGTAACATATTTTAAAAATCAGTACCAAAGAAGATTAAACAGAGGCAACAAACCCTGACCCTAAATCTAGTGGACTTAATGGAGGCAACACACATCTAAACTTAAATTAGAGCTAATCTTCAAGCAAACCCAAAAAAAATACAAAGCTACCACAAAAAAAAAAAGATAAGAAAAGGAAAAAACAATAATTAGAACAAAAGTCGGTATCATCTTCCACGATGACCTTTCCTTCAACAACACCAACAGCCTCTTCAACCTCTGTCGCGGTTTGAATAGTTACATGCCAGAGCAAAAATCATAGTTTCGAGATATGAGGGACGCCCACTTCATGAGGAGACTTGACATAAGTAGGAACTCCCCAAAGGCGAAACAAATCCAAGAAGCAATAAAGAAGAAAGCAGCTTAGCATGCGAGAGATCTGGTAGAAACAAAGCCAAGACTTCAAGTCTCCACGACTCTCCTTCAACAGCACTAGTCCAAGTCACTACGACTGTCGAATCACACAGAATTAGATTCATGGAAACTTGCAGTATAGTAATCGTTCCATGTCATACTCTATCGCAGAGCCTTGCTTCTAATTGCTTAATTAATTGTTCTAACACTAATCACACTATTGATACCTACTGATTAACACCAGTGGGAGGTGATTGCATAATTAAAAGTATAAAATAGAACACAAACCTAACAGAACATGAATGCTTACGTAACTAAAACAAAACACAAATAGAAATGAAATTGCAATACAAGAGAGATGCAATTAGTCACAGAATCCTAGAATTGCAACTATCATTATTCTTGTCTTTAAATCAATTCTAATGTTTTCTATCATTAGGTTTTCTAACTAATATTTTTAAGAGATCTTCTAAAACTAGATTTCATTAAAATTATGGTTAGGAAGATCTTCGCTAATTCTTAACCCAATGAAATTTGATTAAGCCCTAACCTAAATTATGCTTGATAATCACCAAAGTAAGCTATTTTGTTCTATTTACTAGACCAACCGATTAAATTAAGATAGCATCTCAGATTAAAATATTCAAACCAATAATCAAATCCATATAGTTTAACTAGCACAAATATGAATCTAAAAACATAGAGGAAGGCTAGAACAGAAATGAAACAGAGGAAACAACAAGAAACTTATATGGTTAAGCTCCAAAAATTTAGGTTATAACTCCAGTTCATCCATGGACTAATTACAATATGAGTTTAGCCTTCCATGAAGGCTAAAACACACAAAAACATAAAAGAAACAAGGGGAACCTACAAAAATGATAAGGAAAAATGGAAGAAGAATAGTTCTTCAACACCTAAAAAAATGGTTCTAAAAGTGCTTTATGATGCTGTCAATGGGGTAGGATGAAAATGCAAATATTTAGACTTCATTGTGCTGTCCCTTTCTCCTGCATTTTCTGCATTCTGCCCTTTTTGTTTTCTGCTGGCTTCTTCCTTGTGCGGTGGGTGCAACATGGACCTTTCTACAAATAAAAAAAAGTGCAAAAATGTAGGGCCCATTCAACAAGTCAACACCTAGTCAGCTGTCATGTTAACAAATTTACCCAAGGTGGTGTCTACTTCATCCAAAAGTGCCATGTCAGCAAAATTTACTCTCTAATTAAATTAATTTGTCATTTAAGCTCTAAAAAATGTGAAATTAACACATATTAGGTCTAGTTATTTTAGACCCAATAATACCAAAATATAATATAATTAGAGAGTTCACAAGATTTAAAATGCAAAAAGGACTAAGATAAGGATTAAATTGTATATAAAATACCCGATATTAGACACTATCGGTCTCCTCTGCCACTATTGCGACGATGACTCCATAAGACTGTGCTCCATAACCTTACCATTATCCAACATGTGCAATTGGAGGCAAAGAGGAGAGTGAGATTTGGGTCAAAAAACTCTTCCAAAGAAGAGAGGGAAACTTCTACAAAAAAAGAAGGAAAATCTCTCTCATGAAGGGGAGGGATAAAGAAGAAGAAGAATGCAGGGGGGCGAGTCACCAGCGCCATCGAAGTCTTGGTCAAAACCCTAGCAGAGAGCAAGAAGATGAAACGACGATAGTCTTTACAAGGCTTTAGATGCTATGGGCTTGGACTCTCCTTCAATCACAGTACTACCATTGTCATGCAGCTAGCTAATCTAAGAGTGTAAATTTTTCCGTTGTTTCATATGAATTCCTAATTGTAAATTTGATCCATTTTTTCAGGCAAAAACAAAGAAAGAAAGGTGGGCTAGTAAATCTTAAGCTCCGGCTCAACTTGTTTTTTGCTGGCGCACATTGATAGCTCTACTTATGAGTTATGACTTATGATGAGTCTTTTGAATTATTGGCTTATTATGAATTGACTTTAAACATTACTCATTCCTTGTATATGAGACATGTTTATGGCTTTGTCATGATTTAAACTTATAAAAATAAGTATTTTATTTATGTTATAAAACATAATTATGTTACTTTTTATTATATTCATAAATTTTACAATTTGATATAATTTATGATTTACCATTTCTAATTTAAGTTAAGGATTTGAATTCCTATTTGATAACTATAGTATTCACTGTTAATTCCAAATTTCTAAGTTTAAAATGTTTCAACCTTGAAGCATATAATGGCAATGTCAAAATCAGATGAAATCAAATAGAAGCCATCTGAAATGGCATTCATAGAATCATAGGCTACACAAAAGGCTATCTAAAATGCTCTTTTTACATTTATAGAAATTGGTCATTAGGTTCATGACTACAGATTTCAGAGGTGATCGCATTTATGAAATGCATTGCCCACTGCTCATTCATTTCTTCTCTATTATTTTGCTGTGATCCTTTAACAGAACTCACAGAATCAACACTGCTCTTTTGAAGTCGACATGTCTTTGACCAGCAAACAGAAAGTGTCCAACACTAAAACTGTGTTCAGCTACTTATAGATATTTGACTAGCTTATAAGTTTGTTTGACCAAATTAAAAGTATTTGATAAACAAATTTATTTGAGTAGCATATAGCTTTTTATGAAACATTGCTTTGAATAACTTATAACTTTTATATTTTTCTTCCTCTTTTACTCTTATTATTTTATTAAAATTCCTTTTTTATCCTTATTCCTCTTATAGTGTCCTATCTGCTTCATCTCTACCCATCTGTCATCCATTGTCTTTGACGTCATCTATTGTCTATCGTCTTCGACATTGTCTCTACTGTTTATCATTTGTTGTTTTCGAATTCGAATCACAGGTATGTCTTTCGTTGTTTATTGTCTTCATCCCTACCATAAATCCCATATTTTCAAATTAATATGTTTGTGAATAATTTTTATTTTCATTTTTAAATTTATCTTTAAACAAAATATTATAATTTTTCAAATTAACTAAAACCTCAAAATTATAATTACCTAAAAATATTTTTTTGTCTAAGAATATAATTTGTATAGAATATCATATAAGTATGTTATTTTATGTCAAAAACATTTATCAACTACTTCAATAGCTAATTTTATCTAATACTTCTAATTTAATAAGCTAGCTTAACAGCTTTCAACTTTTAGATTTCAATTAAAAAATATCTTATAAGTTCATCAGCTATTTTTTTTTCCAAATAGAACCTAACACTCAAATAATAATAATAATAATAATAATAATAATAATAATAATAATAATAAGACATAAAGCAATGAAGAGATGTATGATGCAGATTGTTGGCCACAGGAATGGGTTAAAAAATGAGTTTCGTAACAGTTTTTTTTGGACGAGTGAGTTTTGTAACAGTTGTGTGCCTTAATTGGACTTTCAAACTATTGTTTGTTGGGCCCAAACAACATTGCCGAACACTTTGCCCACTTCCCTTCAATTAAGTATACTCCAAATAATATGACCTTCCGTTGCAGACAAGTTAGGGATTATAGATAATATACAAGACTATATATAACTGCAACATGATTTAGATTTTTAACTATGGCTAAACTTATATACAGATTTTTATATTTTTTATATTAAACTTTCGTTAGTTTATATTAAAAATAGAATATCTGTAGAAAGTTTTTGAAAAATTAATTATGCAATGCTAAATTATAAAAATTATACAAATATTTTTTAAAGATCATACACTTGACATATTTTGGTTAAATGATAACAAATATATAAAAAAAATTGCATTAAAATTTTTCTTTAACTGTTATTATTAAACCATTATGCTTAAACTATATCTATAAAAAAAAAAAAGACCTTCCCAACATATATTTGTATGTGTAGGTAACCATCTAAGACAGTCTAATATTGAATCTAATTACTACTAGAAATTCAGTGATTAGCGGCAAAAATTGTTTGTGACGGATTGTTATCTCTCACAGAATTAGCAACAAAACTTTTTTGTCGCAAACAAAATTTAAGAATTTGTGATGAAAAATTGTCTGTCACAAATTTACGGCAGATATTTCCATCACTAATTACAAAAAATGTTCCGTTGCAAAATTGTGATAGATATTTCCGTCACAAATTTGTGACAAATATTCTCGTTGCTAAATTCGTTGCAATTTGTGAGGGATATTTCCATCTCTACTTTCATCGTAAATTTGTGACAGATATTTCTGTCGCTAATTTTGTTGCAAAATTCAAATATATGATAGCAAATTTTCATCGCTTGCGACAAAAAATTCCATCACTACTTCCGTCACAAATTTTTAGACAGGTTTTTTTAAATATATTTAACCAATGACGATAATTCCAAACTTGATTTGAAAACTCTGAACAACCATTAATATAGCAAGTAAGCATCAGCCAGCAATTACAACAAAAAACTTTACATATTTTTATATAACAAAATGATTTACGTATTTCTTCATGATCCGTCATCATCATGAAATACAAAAATATAACAAAATATAAGTTTCTCGAGTGGCTGTGTCTCATCATCATCAATAGGAGTACCCATTTGCTTGTCAACCGAATTGATGAAGTGGTCCATCATTGCACACATCTCGTTGATGACAGTCGCTAACTCTCCAGCACATATGTCTAGGCATCAATCTTATCCTTCTGAGTACTAATTTCAACCTTATGAGCCCTAAGCTCATCCATCATAGGCTCTATCCGGCATTGTAACTCTTCCTCAAAGTTAGGATGAAGTCCCAATGCCGGGACAAAATAGGGACTAGAGCAATCTATCTCACGTGCCTCTGACCCCATGCCAAATATGCACCCCTTCTTGTTTTTTCTTCCTACCACTTGAAGCCACAGCTCTACATCGGTAGTATCATCATCTGTTGTTCGCTACCCCCACTTATCACTGACGCTTTAGATGATTTCAATCTAGTATATTTCTCCTGTTAAATGTTTACAACCATATAATTTATTTTCTTAATTACATAGTTGAGAAAATTAATAAAAGAAATAGAAAATTTTAATATACTCACATAGACTTCTCACGAACGCATATCAACAAATTCTTTGTTGTCCCTTTTCCTATGGGTGCGCATAAACAAACTACCAAGTTAGGCTTTCTTCCGCTTTGACGCTCTTGCATATTATAGTGAATACTATATAATTTAAAGATGATTGTGTGTAATAAAAAAAGTAAGTAATATAAGAATAGGCTAGATAAGATGTTACCAGCCGATGCATATGCTCGAAGGTAGGAACACTACGTCTAGTGTGTACTATGACCCTAGTACTAGACGCCCTGTTTCTATGTGCCTTCTCACACTTCTCCTTGTAATCATCCTGCTCCCACTGTTGAATTAACTGTTGCATGATTTCCTCACTAATCTATTCAGGTTGAGAATGGGATTGATATTTATTGCGCATGCGACACATTATATTGCATAATATATAGCTTTACTTCTTGTTTCAATTCTTTTTTATCTGACCATCATATTCAAACAACCACTTTGTAATGTTTCTACACAAAGTAAACAAAAGTTAATATTTTCAAGTAGAAATTTTAAAAAAAAAGTTAGTCAAAACAAAAATTTACCGTCCATTCTTGGAACCATAACTTCCACAATTCCGGAGGAATAGTCTTAAAGTTGTATGTCGATGCCTCATATTTCCTTTATTTCCCTTATATAATCGGGGAAATATCTATATCGTCTCAACAAGTGGATAAAAATTGTGCAATTTGAAAACATACATCTTAGTACTTAAAAACAAAAAAAAATTAACAAACAAAAGAATTTAAGTATAACTCACGTATCCTTATCAGGGCATATCCAATGTCGACAATCAGTGGAATCAATCTTACTTGGATGATGACTCGACTGATTGCTAGCAGGGGTGGGTGGCTCCTCAGCAGATGAAGGATGCGTTGACGGAGTTTGCGTAGACAGTACATACTCTAAGGATGTGCTTGGCCTAGAAGACTGTGGAAGAGAAATGATAGGCGATGCAAAAGTAGATGGTTGTAGGGGACATAGACATACCGTGAGATGACCTCCTCTACACCCTCCACATCACCCGTATGACTGCTCGACATCTATATTGATGTAATTCCATACTAATAAGAAAATTGTGAAGTTAGACATCATTAATCTAAATTTGTGAATTTACAACATGCTAATCAAACACTTGGAAAAAATAGATATTAAATTGAATAATTGATATATACCATAAACTGAGAATTAATAACTATTAAAGGAGTCTTATTCTTCTACATTCTCATCCTCTTTTGACTCCTCTCCAACTTCCTCTTCTTTTGCCTCATCCTCCCTATCTTCCTCTACTTTGTCATTAATGAATAATTGATTATTTAAGTCTCTATCAATCTCTTCAAATTGTCCACCATCATGTAAGACTTGAAAGTCACTATCATTTTCAACAATTGCTGGCATAACATGACCCATATCTTTTTCTTGAAATGCATCAGTACTAATTTCAACAAATGGTGCCTTAATAATCCTCCTGGACTTAACCTTAATCACTACCAACCAGTCATCCCTATTTCGATTGCCAGGATAAGGGGTGAAGTATACTTGTATAGCTTGTTATGCAAATATAAATGGGTCATATGTGTTGGGCCTCCTTGACTTGTGAACTTCAATAATTCCAGCTTCGGCGTCAATTTGTGTGCCACGACTTGAGGTGGGATCAAACCAATCTTATTTAAACAACACTAAATATTTTGATGATGACCCTGTGAAGACCAACTCGTAAATCTCTTAGAGTGTACCATAATATTCACTTTCCATATCCTTATAGTCGGCCCCCTTTATGAAAACACCGCTTTTGTATGTGGATTTATAATGACTCCGTTCCTCAGTGTGAAATTGTACCCATTGATTTAGTACATTGACCATGTTTTCACTTTTCTCACTTGCCCCCATGCAATGCTTTTTATCACCAGATTTTCAACAGAGTTGGTTAACTTACATATGAATGGAACCAGGATGAAAATTATGAGTCTATATACTTGTGGACCTCATCACTGGTAATGTTAGGCATAGAAGCCCGAAGGTTAGCAACAAACAAACTGCGTTTACAAAGATATTATAAAAGATAGCAACAAGTGTTAATAATGATGATAAACATACTAAAACCATAGGTCAAATGAACTTACTTAAGATAAGGTTGAACTTCATCACAACTCATCAAAATGTACTTTGTGGCAATATTTTCCACTTGATCGGTTAAGAATTGGCTCCTGCATTCACCGCTAAGATGCCTAGGATAATTGAAAATTGAGCATCGCTCAGAAGGTTCACCCTCATCATCATTCCTGAGAACCCTAGATATTCTAGAGACAATAAAGGGTCAAAGTAGTGCGAACAAAAATTAGCGATCTCTTCAATAATATAGGTCTTACATATAGATCCTTCCACTCGAGCCTTATTTTTAACTTTTCATTTTAAGGTGTGGAGGAACCTAGATTAAATTTGGAATTGTAATACAAAAATTAAAATTATGTTTATTACCAACCAAATGCAGACACAAAACCTAGTTAAGTAGAATATTTACCTCTCAAAAGGATACATCCAATGATATTACACTAGTCCACTAACTTTGGCTTCATATGCAAGGTGTACCGAAAGGTGCTCCATGGAGTCAAAGAAACCAAGGGAATATCTTCTCTAATTTGCATAAGGTCACTGGTATGTTTTCCTCTAACTGTGTTAAATTTTCCATCGTCAATGTGGTGGAGCAAATATCTTTAAACAACTAACTAAGTTTTGTCAATGGTACAACTTTTTGAAGATCTATGAATGCGATGGAAAGAAATTACTTTAAAAGAATGCGGCGGTCATGACTCTTCATACCATGGAGCCTACCTTCCCTAAAATCCACACATCGTGCCAGATTGGAAGCATACCCATCAGGAAGCCTAAGATTCTTAACCCATTGATAAACAACACATTTTTGTTCTAGAGTGAATGTATATCGAGCCTTGGGTTTCAATTACTTCCGATTACGCTCAATTAGCTCCAAGTCTTTACGGTGACAATATTCTTTGATGTCCATTCTGTCATTTGCATTGTCTTTTGTTCTACCCGTATCATTCATCACATTATTGAAATACGTTGTTGAAGACATTCTTTTCAATATGCATAACATCTAAATTGTGGCGTCTAAGATTTGTCTTCCAATATGGCAATTCCCAAAATATACTATATTTTGTCCAATTATATGTGATATCATACCCAAAAACGGTCATAGCTTGACCATATTCATGGACCATAGAAATGTTGCATACTCTACTATAAACTTGTGGCCCATTTAACCACGGAGAAGGTGATGATCTCTCTTCCTTGTTTCTGAGGAAGGCATTTTTTATCCTCCTATATAGGTAGTCCAATGGCAAAAATCTTTGTGACAATCAAAAAAAGAAGTTTTCCTGCCATGTTTCAGCGTAAATGCATGTGAGGCTTCCATGCAGATAGGGCAAGATAACTTTTCGACATTCATCCAACCAGACAACATTTCATAAGTGGGAAAATCATTTATAGTCCACATAAGCGTTGCCCGCATATTGAAATTTTGCTTCAACGATGCATCGTAAGTCATAAAACCTTTATCCCACAACAATTTTAATTCATCCATTAAGGGTTGCAAGTCAACATCTATTTTTTCCTTCGAATTGCTAAGCCCAGGAATGATTAGTGTCAAAAACATAACTTCCTATTGCATGTACCTTTTGGGAGGCAAGTTATAAGGAGTGATAATAACTAACCAACATGAATACACTTTTTCAAATTGTCCAATGGCGTGAACCCATCGGCACATAGGCCAAGCTGTACATTTCAGTGATATGTTGCAAATCCTGGGTATTCTTGGTCAAACATTTTCCATGCCATTCCATCGGATATGTAGGCTAGCACTCCATCTTCTCAGCAATTCTCATGATGCCACCTCATCTCCTTTGCCATGATCTCGGAAGTGAATAACCTTTGAAGTCTTAGGATCAAAGGCAGAAACCACAAGTGCTTATTTGCCACTCCTTGATAAACATATTTTAACTCCATTACACAATTTGATTCAACATTGTCAAGCAGGACAAAACACGAGAGGTTAAAAGACCACAAGATGCCGTGAACCAGCAGATTTGGTTCACGTTGTGAACCAACAAATCTAGTTCACTATGTGAACCAGATCTGCTAGGTGTGAACCACATCTAGTTCATGGTGAACCAACAGATCTAGTCGTGAACCACATCTAGTTCACATGAACCAAATCTGTGAACCATCGTGAACCAGACTCTGCCATGAATGCAAAATGAATACAGAAGGAGAACTCACCAGTGGGAACGAGAGAGCAAATTGGAGTAGTTGAGACAATGGGAGACACAACAAGGCTAAGGTTCAGACGCTCAGTAAGATAAGAGAAAGTAATAAGAATGAGGGAAATTTTTTTTTAAAAAAAAATATATAGATATATATAATATTTAAAAATAATAATTTTATATAAATATTAAATTAATAAAATTAAAAGTTCAATTTTATTCTAAAATAAAACTTAATTTTTAGGAGGTATAATTTTTATTTTCATCTATAGTTTGTAATTATTAGCAAAGATAATAATTTTATTAAAAATTAACTAATAAGGCAAAAATTAAAAATTTGTAATTATCTTATAAATTATTGATTGCAAAATTAATTTTAGAATATGTATTATCTATATTTGAAAGAAAGATATTTTATACATATATTAACTACTTAGACTGTGTTTTGTAATGCATTTAACTATGTCTAAAGCACGTTAAAAAACTTTAACCATGTTTTGCATGAAAATGACTAACTTGGCGCTGTGTTCAGTTTGCTCATTAACGACATTACCTTATATGTGAATCACGTTCAACCACCGCAAAGAGAAGGAGCTTCACAGGCAATTAAACCATGTCAACTATCCATGTTATGCACATTTTCTTGCACTGCCCTTCCACAAAATTCTCTGCCTTTGTTTTTTGCCACCAAGGGGTAAGGCTGGGGTAGTAAAAAATAAAGCCTCTAAGTGGAAGAAGAGAGAGAGAGCCTATGTTTTTTTGCCACCAAGAACAAAACCTCTATTTGCGTATCATAATATTTCTAAAAATAAAATTAGGGACTGATTTGGAAGGGCCAAACAATGAAAAAATAAGTGATAGTGCAGAATAGGAACCAAAATGAATAAATTGAAAAGTTTATAGGATTGATTTTGAGAAAGAAAAATATATTCTCAAACTAAGGACCCATATGAAGTAGCATAACAGTTTATATCAAGTAAAGGACAAAAGAAAAATTTTATCTATGGAAGTAAGTGAATAAACAAAAAAGTTTTGATTAAATGGTGAAATTAAAATAAAATATGTTTTAAATTATTAATTCATTTTATTTAAAACTTAATTATAATAGATACCCAGTTCATTTTAATTATAATGGATACTTAGTTGATTTTGCTGAAAAAGTAATAATTTTGTGATGAAATTTTTCGTCACAAAACTAAAAATAAATTTCGTCAAAAAATTTCGTGACTAATATTGGTGACGGAAATCTAATTTGTGACGGAAATTTTCCGTCGCTAATTTCCTTCGCTAATTAAGGTTTTTCTTGTAGTGAATGGTGTTTAAAAGTGGGAAGCTATATGAAATTTTCTAAAAATGATATTCTAATTGTAATTTTAATACACAAACTTTTAGACATAGCAATTTATTCCTTGTAAATAAATAACAATTTTATTAACAAAAATAGAATTGAAAGATGATAGGACTTTATGTAGGGGGCGTAATTGCAATGGATAGATCAGGCGGGTTTATCACTATATGTCCCGGCCCTGCACCTTTACCCATTGCTTTGTCCTCACCCCGTTGTCTTGCGAGTTTTTTTTTTTAAAAAAATTGCCCTATCTTGAAATTCGCAATGAATTACGATACATGTACTCGCCCTCGCCCCATCCCAAAATCCTATCTCATGTGCCTTTTGTCCAACAACTGCCTCGTACCTGTATTGCCTCGCAATATTCAACAACATACTTTTGAAATAGCATGACATTCATAAATTTGCCATAACAAATCCAATTACACAATATTCAACAAAATAAATTCAACTAAAGCACAATATTTAGCAAATTGTTAACATAACCAACAAAAACATAATATTCATCACACATCATCATTAAAAAAAGGACAAATTCTCATTCATATTTGTTATGAGTGTGGCTTTGATTTAGCCAACATTTCATAATGGTGGGACAAGATAATTAGTGGAGCATTATTATCAATTTGTGGACAACTCTTGCCAGATATGTTTAGTGGAGCATTAAACTTATAACCATAAAATTGTCTTTAATTCCTAGCCAAATGTTTTTCCATCCCTTCCCCTATAAATACCATGCTTTTCGGTTACATTTCATCACAACAAATTGTGAAGAAGCATTTCTCGAAATATTTGGCTACTTCACAAATTTTGTATAAGAAGCATTCCTATGTGGTTTTTTAACCACCACGTAGGAAATACTTATTCTATTTTAGGTGTTTTTTGGGTGTGAATATTTGAGTGTTATCAAAGCCATATTTGTATTGTCTTTTTGTTACCATTGTGAAAATTATTTTGCCGTCTTTGCCTGTGGACGTAGGCTTTTGTCGAACCACGTTAAATTTTGTATCCCAATATTTTATTTATTTTTCCCTATTAATTATCTGGCCCCTCACATTTCAACAAATTGGTATTAGAGATCTAATTGTAATTTCTTAGATTAATCTTTCATATCAAAAAAGATTTTTTTGAGAATTTTGCAATTTTACGATGAGGGGTATTTTAACTTGGTGTGATTATAGCGACAAAATTTGAGATCGAAAAATTCAACGACAATAATAATTTCAGTTGCAATTCATTTGTTATGTGTGTGACTTTGATTTAACCAACATTTCATAATGGTGGGACAAGACAATTTTATGGTTATAAGTTTAGTGCTCCACTAAACATATTTGGCCAAAAGTCGTCCACAAATTGATAATAATGCTCCACTAATTATCTTATCCTACCATTATGAAATGTTGGCTAAATCAAAGCCACACAAGTAACAAATGAATTGCAACTGAAATTATTATTATTGTTGAATTTTTCAATCTCAAATTTTGTCGATCTTCCACATCAAAAAAGATTTTGAGAATTTTTGCAATTTATGACGGGGCGATATTTTAACTTGGTGTAGTTATGATGGAAAAATTTGAGATCGAGAAATTCAACGGCAATAATAATTTTAGTTGCAATTCATTTGTTATGTGTGTGGCTTTGATTTAGCCAACATTTCATAACGGTGGGACAAGATAATTAACGGAGCATTATTATCAATTTGTCAACAACTCGTGGCCAAATATGTTTAGTGGAGCACTAAACTTATAGCCATAAAATTGTCTTTAATTCCTAGCCATATGTTCGTCCATCTCTTCCATTATAAATACCATGCCCTTCAGTTGCAATTCATCACAACAAATTGTGAAGAAGCATTTCTCGAAATATTTGGCTACTTCACAAGTTTTGTATGAGAGTGTTTAGTGAGGTTAGGTTTTTTAAACACCATGTAGAAAATACATATTGTATTTTAGGTGTTTTTTGGGTGAGAATATTTGTTAGTTGTATTCTTCTTTTTTCACCATAGTGAAAATTATTTTGCCGTCTTCAACTGTGGATGTAGGCTTTTGTTGAACCACATTAAATTTTGTGTCCCAATAATTTATTTATTTTGCTTCATTAATTATTTGGGCCTCTTACGTTTCAAGAATAATATATATGTATTTTACATATACATTATATGTAATATATATATATATATATATATATATATTACATGTTTGAGGTGGGTTTAGCGCAGGAACCATATGCCCGGCGTCTACCTTGAATATGCACATGTCCATTCAGGGATTCTCCGAACCCATCCTTGTTACCCAACCAAAAGTTGAATTACCATCCCTGGCCGAATTTGAAGCAATGCGAACGCTAAAATTCTAATTCAATCAGATCAAATAAAAAAAATGATCAAAACCACTTGAATAATCGAATTGAATTGCTGACTTTTTATCAAAATTGATTTAATTTGATTGGTTTTAAACTGAATTAATTGATTATATATTTTATATTTTATATTTTAATATAATCTATACTTAATACAATTTTTTTTATTAAAATATTAAAAAGACCATAAGTTAACACATTTCTAATAGATGGACTTATGTTAATTTGATGTTGTCAACTTATTAACATATTGTTATTTGTTACAATGTATTATGTTATGACTTATGTTTGATTATGTCATGATGTTAGATTGATATTATGAATTATGTAATGATATTATTGAATAAGTGTGATTTTTATTGTGAGAAATGTTTATTTTTATTGTTGAAAATTGAAAATTTAAAAATTTTAACATTTAAAATTTTAAATTTTTAAACATTTTGAATTTAAAAAATTGATCATTCCATCCAATCTGAATTAATTATGATTAAATTAAATTGAATTGGTTCAATTTTATGTAAAATAGTCAAATTAATTAGATGAAAATTCTTCTTACCGAATTAGATCGGATCAATTAGTCAATATAGCCAAACCTCAATTCAAACCGATGAAAACTCCTAATTGTGACTCCAAAAGAAATAATTCTAACCATGCAAGGTGTCCTTTTAAACAAATATGTAAGGGCGCTTATTTTCTTTAAATAATGTCTTAAATTTGATTTTCATATATAAAAAAAATCAGTACTAAAAGAAATTTTTTTTTGCAAATTGTATTAGTCAAAATGTAATAAGTTTCTTATTATTGATTTTAACTATAACAATAATAATAATTGTAGTTATTATATGCAAGTAAAAAATGGAGACAGTAAACTAAAGTCCTTTAAGTGCTACGAGCTATAGTTTAATGATGTTAGGATTAACCTTTGCAACGAATGGCATCTGAGGGCATTTGGTCTAGTGGTATGATTCTCGCTTTGGGTGCGAGAGGTCCCGAGTTCGATTCTCGGAATGCCCCTGTATTTACTGTTTTATATTTTTCTGTCCGCCTTTGCTGATTCTTTACCTTCAATCTACATATACAGTGAGATTTACGTTTTTGTTCTTGCAAGTATTATTCAGTACCCGCTTTATTATTTTTTTCATTATATATATATATATATATATATATGAGATCATATTTTAAAAATTTTTTAAAATCATAAATGGGGATTCATCAGAAGTCACATTCGCTAGTCGTTACTTCTTTATAATTAAAAAAAAAAAGAGATTATTTTAAACTAAACATGATAAGAGTTATTATAAGGAACAAACTTAAAGTATAGAACTTTAGATCTTTATTATAGGTTCTCTAAAGAATAATATAATCTTTAAAAAATAAATTTATATTTTTAATTAACTATTACATAATAAATTTTTTTAAAAACTTTTACACATATTTTACTTTTAATTAATGGTAAAGATATAAGAAATTGTACATAAGTTTTCTCATTATTATATACTATACATTATTATCAAAATCTATTCTTGGATCTTACGATCTTACGATCATGTGGAAGAAAATTGATCCCGACCTTACTCATGATCGATTTTGTAATAACACTGTGTAATATCTAGATCCTGCACATAGGATCATGTAAGATCTAGATTTTACACGTAGGATCGATCATGACATTTTTTTTCACTTAGGTCATTGGTCAAAATTTTCTTTTTGTCCAATTTTTGATATAAACTCGTCTTTTACTTCATCAAAGTCCCTAGCTTAAGAATATATATTTTTATTTGTCAAAACCGTCTCCTACAAACTTTTTAGTTTATTCATTTTAATCTCTATTCTTTACTTTCATACTTTTTTCTCACAGTTTGGTCCTCCAAATAAATACATAATATCATTTTTAGTCATGATATGATTAAATCTATCATTTCTACCCAAAAATAATAGAAGAAATGAATTAAAATTCAAGTTTCAAAACTTACCTTTATTTACTTAGGTCCTTGGTCAAAATTTTCCTTTTGAGTTTTGTTTAATTTTTGATATAAACTAGTATTCTACTTATTCTAAGTCCCTAGTTTAAGAATGTATTTTTTTATTTGTCAAAACCATCCCTTACAAACTTTTCTATTTATTCAATTCAGTCCCTATTCTTCACTTTTATGCTTTTTTCTCATAGTTTGATCCTCCAAATCAGTGCATAATTTCATTTTTAGTCATAGTATGATGGTTTTGTATTATATACAAAATTTATGTTATTATATATATATTTTTTATTTTTTATATATTTTTTAGCAATATTTTGATAGTTTTTTACGATCTTCGATTTGATCTTACGATCAATATTTCCTATGCCCTCTTACAATTCTGCATAAGATCCCGATCTTGACAACATTGATACTATAAGTTCTTGGTTTTTTAATCTAAAATAAAATTTTAGTTATGTATTTTTAAAATTAATATATTATTGAATGTCATGAAAAAATTACATGATTTTAAGTTTTAAAAATATATTAGATATTATATTTTTATTTAAAAATTAACCTAACGTTAAGGATGACTGACATATTTATACTCGATGCATATTTGTAAAATCTATATGTTTCAATCTGAAAATGAAGATAAATATTATATATATCTTGGCTGAGATACATGCTAATTATGATATTTATGTAATATTAATTGTTATGTTTGAAATATATATTTATTAAAATTAAATAAATTTAAATTATGGGTTTGGACAATTTTAATGGTAGTGTAATTTATGTAAATAAATTTATATATAAATTAATATTTACAAAAATAAATATTCATTTGAATTTTTTAATAAATAAATGCAGACTTGAGAACTTCAAAATTATATTCAAAAGATAAATATTAAATTTAATATTTGTTAAAATATGATATTGAAAATAATAGAAGATATCTATAGTTAAAAAATAAAACTTATGATACTTTATCCATATCGTATTAATGATGATTCTGCCTTAGAGCCATGAAATTAGCCTCCGCATCATTTGAGGGGAATCATGGAGATCAGAGGAGTCATTATCAAATTTTTTTACGAGAAAATTCAAACCCTACCCTCTGTCTCATAATATTCCAATTCTATATTACTTCAACTATAAGCTTTGTGGAAAGAGTCATTATTATTGTTGTAAATAATTGAGTTAGGTGGCTTTTTATTTTTTTAAGATTAATTGGTCTAAATTTGAACAGATATATGTGTATTAAGATATCATCTCTAAATTTAAATATGAAGAATTAAGATTTTTTTAATATCTTGTATACATTAAACATATGTCATTAAAAGATGTATATGAAACAATTAATATTTGAAAATTGTTAAACATTTTATAAGATCTGATTGAATATACTATACATTCAGACTTGAGAACAATTAATACTTAATAAAAACAAAAAAAAGCAATTAATGGAAACAAATTAGATAAAGACAATTTTTAAGTACAAACAAATGCCACTTTAGCACATTTAAGAATATAATTATCTTAATTTAATTCTTAAAAGATTATATCAAATGTCTCATGATAGTCTATGAAGGATTATACATTGTCGCCATTAATTTTTTTTCTTTGTTATATTCCAAAATTTATTATTATTAATTTTTAAACAATGAGATGATCATATTAAAATAAATAAAAATTTTAAAACCTAAATTAAAATGCTTAACATTTTTAAGAACTAAATTAAAAAAATACAATTATTACTTGGATGAGAAAAGGAAGAGAGTGACGTGGCATTGAAAGTGAACAGAGAATATGGAGCCACATTATCGTATTCATATTAAAACAAAATTTTTTTAAAAAAAGTTAAATTAAAACGCTTGACTTTTTAAAAGTTGAATTGAGAAAATCATAATTATTACTTAGGAAAAAGAAAGAGAAGGACGTGGCATTGGAAGTGAACGTAGAATACGGAGCCACATTATCATATATGTATATATATTCTCACCAAGTCATCATTTAGGGTTTGAAAAAGAGGATGTTCATGTCCCTACGGCCCTACCCTTACATCACCAGACTCCAGACGACCAAACGGAGCTCTGAAAACTGAAATACTTGTCTCTGCCAAACGCTCTTGTCCTTTCTTCCTCAGATCAGAATCACATGACATGCCTTCCCCATCTCCTCCTCTTTATCATCACCTTGCATTCATAAAATCATATAATACACTATACACACAACACTATCCTCTCTCTTTCAATCTCCATTCAATCATTCTTTCCTTTCCACCTACTCCACTCCCAGTTATACTATCTTGTTTTTGCTTGCCCAAGAATATCTCCTGTAGAATAAGATGACAGACAAATTATTTTGAGATTTAATCAATACCATGTTTGGTAGAGTGTAAAGGAAAAGGAGAGAGTGCAAAATTATCTAAATTAATTTCTTTAAAAACATCAAGCTTTGTCTCTTTTTTTTTAAAAAAAAATTAGAATAATTTAGTAAAATAACTCATTTCTATTCTTATTGTTTATCTCTTTCTTCGTAACAAACGAAGAACTGCGTGCAAAGGTTGAACTCTCCTTAAATTGGCATACGTCAAATATCCTATCACCATTGTACTTTATCATATTGCCTTATATATGTTTAGGTATATCGTATATGGGAAAATAAGGGTCTGATTTAGGTATGACTATTTATGAAATTGTTCACATTATTTACTACTAGACTACCACTTAATGACTTGTATTGTCATGTATTTAAATATAAGTAATCTATGGTGCATCGGTGCCTACTCGCTTATTAAATAGTAATTGTAAACAGAAAATTATATTAAAGGCACCAACTTGCGACGGGATTTGTTTAGCACGCTATAGCAAGAACTCGACTAAGTATGAGAAATGAGAATAATGAGAGCGAATTGACGATATATATATATATATATATGTATTCATATATAATTCATCATATCGAAGGTTACTCCTAGTAGTACTCAAGGTATTATAAATTTCTTTTTCCTAGCCACCCATATACCTATTTCATTATGACGAATCAATAATTTACTTTTTGATTCACCCAAATCCTTTACATTACGAGACATGATGTTCATGCATGCAAAACTCATCATGATGAACATATATAAATATATAGGTCCACCACCTTATAATCATGAACAAATTAAAGGTGATTCTTCTGCCATGCATGTTAACCCAAACTCATATTCTCACTGTATATATATATATGTAGTTTGGAGTTTAGGGTTAAACGGAAAACAACTTGAATTTTGGGCCTGCGTGGTTTTTAGTGAAGTCATATATTATAGGCTTTGGAAAGTCAAAAGCAAACTGAAAACATCAGAAATCATAAGTTGTCTGCAAGTCAATATTCAACTTCCTGCATGCTCCTAGTCTACCTATATATAGCTAGGCCTACATATTCTTCCTTCTCTTTTATCATTGATTAGCTGTCCTTTTTGTTTCCCTTGTCCCAATGATGCAGAAGGCCAATAACTCATGATTAATCCCACATCCATCTTCTGCCATTGGATGTTTGAGCAATGAAAATGTGACAGGAAAATGTTGGTAGGGATGATAACATTAGAGAAAGTAACTGAAGAGTAAAATACTATCCAATGTTTAAAAGACTAGAGTTATATTAATCTGAAAAATTATATTTATCTTAAATAATTAAAATAATTTTTGATAACAAAAAGTTTAATAAATTTTATAATTTAATAATAAAAAATATTAAATTGAGATAAATGTAAATATTTAGAAACTCTAAATATGTTAAAATGTTTAATTTTTTAATAATTAAATTGTGATAACTATAATATTTTAAGAATTAAAGATATTAGCCACGACTAATTACAAACGAAATTTTAGTGATGGTTTTTTGCATTTAGCAACAGTTTGGTCACCATCGTTATTGCCCTTAGCGACAGTTAGAAAACCGTTGCCAAATGCACAATTGTAAATGCCTTAGCAATAATTTTTCACAATTGCAGGAACAACCGTCATCATAGCAACTTTAGCGATGGTTGCAACCCTTGTCTTCTCAACATATTAGTATTATTAGGTTAATTATTCTTTTGGTCTTCATAGTGTCATTTAATTTTTAATTTGGTCCCTATATAGTTTAATAATTTATAATTAAGTCCTTATAATTTCACAATTTTAATTTAGTCTCTGCTATTAAACTTTTGTCAGTATTTCATTAAATTTTGTTAATGTGACTAACTATATGCATATTAAGATCTAAACATACATGATTTATGCCAACAAAACAAAAAATAAATAATTAAATAATATTAACTAACATATATATGACATGTAATACAACTTATGTTAATTAATTAGGACAAATTTATTTAATTCATGTATATTTTCAATGTTAATATGATATATAATTAATCATATTACCAAAATTTAACAAAATATTGACAAAATTTTAATAATAGGGGTTAAACTGAAAAATTATGAAACTGTAAGGGCTTAATTATAAATTTTAAACTATAGGGACCAAATTAAAAATTGAGTAAAATTATAAAGACTAAAACAAAATTTAACCGTATTATTCTTATGGAAATTAGGGTAGAACACATAATTAAGTATTGTGAATATATTGGAAGGTGAGAAACTGAGAATAGCGTGCTTTTGTGATTGTGGGTGCTTGCTATGAGTGCGACGTGTCGGTGGACAGAAGGGAAGATTTCATCTCTCTCTCTCTCTCTATATATATATATAATATATTCAATTCTGTGAATATATTGCATGAACTAAATAAATTCATTTCTAAACGTATAGGAGGACTCCACGAATATTTATGAGCTTCATGTTTTCGGATGAGAGTCCGGATTAAGTGTTTATCATTTTAGTCACGATTAATCGTAGTTAAATTTTTAATAACAGTTAAAATTGTGATTAAAAATATTAAAAAAATCATTTTTCTACTAAAAGTTTTAACTACGGCTAAAAGACAAATACGAGGACTCTCAAATGATACGTATGGTAGTTCTGAACGTGTACTTATGACATTGTTGTTTTTCTAGAAACTTCATTGATCAAACGCATCCACAATTATAAAAATGTTTAATGTAATTAATTCTTTCATGCTTCATGATTTAAACTTATAATAACATATATGATCCACCTATATAGCACTCCTAGTAATTATCAATAAATCAAGTTGAGAATATTTAGTCTATACAGCTTTAAGGTTATTTATTAATTATGTCGATTCCATATTTCCATATTTTCGTGTATGGAGATAGGAGAGTCTGTAAATATAAATTTGTTATTTTATCATATTTTTACTGTTTATATAGTTCTGCATATTTTAATTAATTTTTAAAAATTAATATATATATATATATATATATCATGTAATATCAGATATTTCATGGGTTATTGATTAAAAATCTTAACTGATTTATATTTTTGACATTATTGAACCCTCAAAATTTGTTCATTATTTTGTCAATATATATATATATATATATATATTTAATATCTCTTCCTCTTCCTACTTGATCGATTATATGGATGCATGGAAGTCCCTTTTTTCTTGACAACTGGAGCTTGGTTAGCTGTTCATACTTTCACAACTTACTCATTTTCACAATCCTTTACGAACTTTTCATTTAGGCTTCTAACTTTGACTTATTGATACTTTTGTCTTCTTATATAATCTATAAACACCCTACTAGCTAGGTCTAATAGAAACTAACCTTCCTATCTAGAACTACGTTTCTACCATAAATTAATATTTGATAAATTAATAATTTTTTAAAATAATATTTTTTGTCCTAATTTAAGCCAGTTTACAAAATTAGTAATTTTAATAAATAAATAAAATAATAATTTTTAAAAAAACCTTTATATAAATTTATAGTCATGTCAATATTATAAATTAATAATTCTCTAAAATTACAAACATAACTATGATAATTTAGTAAAATATGAATATATTGTTGTTTGTTTTTCTATGAAATTTAAAGTTAGGTGGATTTTCCATCTCTAACTTTTTTCATTACATTCAAAAGCTCTGGTATCGTGTTCTCAAATTGCAACAAAAAATTGTGAATAGTAGTTACTACAATGAGTGCTTCTTTTCGCATGATTGGTTCCAAAAATACTAAATTTTCCTCAGCTTTATCCTCAACATCATTTTCAATGACACTAGCTATAATTTCTTTTAAGCGTTAGACCTTTGAACATTTATTATTTTTACCACGAGTAATCCAATTGGTAATTGACATCTATTTTACTACAGTAACCAAGATCATTAATCATTTTCTCAAGTTTATGAATGCCTTCTTCAAAAGTTTCTTCATTTAAGTTCCTTGAGGTTGTTTCATCCCCCAAACAAATTTTGCAATGTCACTATTGTTTCTTGTTGAACATTTATCGTCCAAATTGAGACTGTAAGATTAATTGCATCTAAAACATTAATCTTTCTTGGATCAAATTGTCACAACTCATACCCTTCCGATATCTTATGGTAAAATCTCCTACGATAGTGCACCTTGAAAATTCCTTGAGGCTACTTCATCGCCCAAACGAATTTTGCAATGTTGGAAACAATTTGCTATTTTCTCTTGTTGAACATTTTATCATTCAAGCTGAGACTACAAGATTAATTTCATCTAAAACATTAATCTTTTCTGGATCAAATTGTCCCAACTTATAGCCTTCTAATATCTTACAGTAAAATCTCCTGTGGTAGTGCATCTTGAAAGTTTTCATTATCCTAGTGTCATGTTTGATGGTAAAAAAAAAGTCAACATTTCGTAACCCTTCAATATTTCTTGGATGGGCTCGACAATTATATACTACCAACAAAATTCTTCTACCGTGCATTTTCTGGTTCAGTCGATGAACATATTCATCAAAAAGCATGCTAGTCATCAATGCTCTTTTGTTGGCACGGTATTGACAATTCAAGTTGTTCATGTTGACATTCTTGAAGCAATGTGGCTTTGCATATCTATAAAAGAATTTTTAATTTTTCTAAGCTATCCTCATTGCATCAAATAACAATTGTAAGCCTTTCTTTGTCATATTTTCTTCCTTCAAGTTCTTTGTTGCAAGAGAATTATCAGCTTGTAACCTGTAAAACCAACTAGTTTTGTCCATATTAAAAACATCTTTCATATGGAATATAATTGGTCTATTTTTTCCCCTTATAGACTCCAATTTCTTCTCCATGTTCTGTGTGTCAACTAAGCCACTCTCTTCGAAACAACAAAATTACTTGATACTATGTCTTAGCTTGAACTTCTCAAGCCAAGCTTGAGAAAGATTGTACTCAGAAGGCTGTTGAGGGTATAAAAGCTTCATCGTCTCCTTTGCCTTCTCCAAAATTAGCATTCCAATTATATTCACACGATCTTGGTATTGGAGAAACCACTCATAGACAACCTTTTTTCCATTTCTAGAAATTTTGATAGTTTGTGTCGCTTGGTATCCCCTACTTTTTCTAAGTTAGTTGAAAGGTATTCAAATGTTCACTTGAAAATATTTGATATTGTCATTGACTAACTTTCAAATGATATTTTTCATCAAGCCACTATTGAAACCTTTTTGAGTGCATGTAGGGTAATTTCTGTTATACTTACATAATATTTGACATATTTGATTAGTCGTGCATGGTTAATATTTGGACACCTTTTATATAAGAAGTCATTGTTGGGTATGATTTTAAGAATTTTTTCTATATTGTTTATATAGTAGTTCCTTTCACCATCATACATTGAATGTGTATTTAGTTCTAGTAGAATAAACCATAAATGCAAGTGACTTGTATTGAACTTTATTTAATTAGTCAATACAATGAATATTATTTAGGTACTAAAAACAATGAATATCATTTACTTATTTTCATAAATATATATGTAAAATGATTTTTTAAAAAATTAATTTACAAAATATGATATATATATATATATATATATATTGTAAATTAATGATATACAAAATGATTTTTTAAATAATTAAATTTACATTGGTTGAATCGAGAAAACACTCTTTAAATTCATAAATTATTAATTTATCGATTAATTAATACCTCTCTAAATTAATAAAATTTCATGGTCCCAACATTATTAATTAAGGTTAGAATTTTTGTTTTAAATCTCTTCTTCTTTCTTTGTTTTACATATATCTTCTATTGTAGGTAATTCTATTTGAAATATTGTTGGATACTAAATATGAGTATTTCTTGATTTCAATAAGAATTCAAACATAAGTTCATTTCATTTTGTAAAAGACTAACTCTTTTCACTAAATTCAACCTCTTTTAGTCTTCTCCTTTCTATTGATTATAAGAATTATTTATATAGATTGTAAAGAATTCGAACTTTCAAAACCCAAAAAAAAAACTTTGTAGCATTACCTTTTAATTAAATAATAACAGTATATAAGATATAAATGAAACATTTTTTCATTGACAAGCTTAAAATAAATTAACTTTTTTTAAATTTTTTATTACTATCTGTTTAAGAATAATATATTAAAATTTAAATTGAGTAAATGATGAAAAATAATAAAATTATTAAAAGTTACATAAAAGGTTGTCAATTTGGTGAGCCAGAAATTATTGGCCACCTGTACTCCATGAGATAATTGAAGGTAGAGATTGGAAATAAATGGTTTACTGTTCATCCCATTGACTACGTGCAAAATACAATTGTAAAATTTAAACTTTAGATATTTCTACATGAAAAATTAATTTTATATTTATAGAAGAAATTGACAATATACATTTGAAAAAATTTGAGTAGAGTCATATTGATATGAATATAGCTAAGAGTCCATTGAGTTTGGTTTTTGAAGGGTAATAAAAGTTGGAGGTGAACTCAATCACAAATTATAGAAGCTAATTAGGTAAAATGATACCACCCCAACCTTTAGTCTTGGACATTTCATTCTCTAACATCGACATCATCATTTACATCATTTAATGTAACTGAGACTATAGTTATCATCTTAATAATACGAGCTGATGTATAATTTGAGTTGTAAAGATAAGTCGTTTTAATAGATTAATATATTGAATGTGAATATCCTACAACTTAAATACTATTTTATATCTTTTAAATTGTTCAATATGAGAATAAAATATTAATTTAATTTTAAAAAAATTATAATTATTTTAATTTAATTTTTAAAAAATAAAAATTTTAATTTAATTTTTAAAAAATTATAATTATCTCAATAATTTATTAACCTATTTGTGAAAGTAATTTTGGACAATAAAAAATTTAAAAGTTAACAAAATATATTTTGTTATATTTAACTAAATTAAAACTAAAACTAATGTAATATTTTAGGGATTGAGATATTATTTTTTAAGACGTGTAAGTTTTTGGTTCTAAATTAATAATTTATTTGGGGTAAGAGTTATGTGGGCGTGAGAATCGAGGGTGTGAATAACATCAAGAATGACATGGTGAACTGAAGAATAAGTATGATTACCCTTTCATCCTGCTCAATTCTCAGGAATGAAGTATGAACCATCCAAATCCAATCTTTTTGAACCTACACTTACTCCACTCCTTCACTTTTTCCAGCTAGCTATAATGAATTAATTAAATATTTCATTAATCACACCTACCTCACTCTCTTTCTCTCTCATCCATTAATTGTGAAAGCTCCTTCACACACTTTCATCTTAAATAGCATCATCCATCCTCCTTTTTCCTTGTTGCCTTCAACTTCGATCCTGTTGGTTTAACAAAGCTTTGCTCACAGAGTTTCTTGGCATTCTGTCCACCTCCTTTCTCTTCAATGCCTCTCTCTCTCTCTCTCTCTCTCTCTCTCACACACACACAGATTATAGGGAGGTGGGCATACTGCCAACTAAGCTCTGTTAGCTTTTCTTTGTTAAACCCCTCCTCTTGTGTCATGCATGTCTCGATCTCTTCCATGTTTTTCGGATGCTTCTTTTAATCTCTGAGATATTTACTTTACCAGTTGTGCGATGAATGAATGTTTGTATATACATATAAGAGTACTGTTTTTTTTTTGTTCACTGTTTGTGTTTGTGTAGGTAGGATGCTATATATTAATTCTCTGCTTCCAAATGAACTTATTACTACTTACTGCACTCACTGGACGTCTGGAGACCTTTCAAAAAGTGGGTTTTTTGCATGTAGCTGATCTGCTGTTGAGTAAGTTTTCGTTTTTCCTCTCAACTTTGTGCTTTAGATTTGGGTCTATAGGGTTGTTCATGTTTGGTTGTAACTTGTATGGTTATTTCATACAAGCTTTGCAATAAATTGGACGCAACACCAGTATTCATATATATATATATATGCTTTGATGATCATTCCCATTTTCTTGTTTTAATAAGGTACGTAGCAGCAAGCAGCAGATCAGAGAGACGGTATTTCAATGAATGGCTGAATAAGCTTGTTTTCACCAAGGCTATGATTGAAGACTACGTAAATAGAATTTAAACATACTTTATCTTGGTTTTGTTTCCACCTTCTTTCTCTGGAAAATTCTGTCATCATTCTGCAGAGGGTCCTTGTATGTCTCTGTGTATGTGTGTGCGAGTACAAATATATATATATATATATACACACACACATATATACACGACCCCTCCTCTCTTGAAATTGCATGTATTCTGAGCACCAGTCTTGGTTAATTGGATTTGCTCATGATGCAAGTACTTCAATTATATCTCATTTTTTTGAATCTCACTTTTTCGTAACATTTTACTTAACTATGCTAATGAACGTTTTGTCCAAAGGCTGTAGAAGAGAATATTGCTTCTTTTTAAATTTTTTTTCTGGTTAAATGTAAAAGATGGTAAATGTGGGTAGTTGGCTCAGAAGTTATTGTTGGATTGACCAGGAAACTCTCCAGTTCTCTTTGGAAATAGAAAAGTCTTATTAGATTTAAACTATCGATTTTCAGCATCAATGATTTAGTATTCATTTGTTTTTTCGGTTCTTTTTTTAAATTATTTTTAAATCGTTAATTTAAAGATAAACGATTAGTGTAAAGAGTGGCATTTAAGGAGGAGACATGATAATGATGAGCTTGACACTTGGAAAGCAAATGTGACAGGAGGGTGTATAGCGGTCCCATGTATGACTAATCACTATGAGCAGGACTTGCGACAGTTTGCATTTCGTAGTAATAGTAATGAACCACAATATCTAATATGAGGATTCCTCCGGATCTTACAGGGTTTGAAAACGATCTCTCTCATTAAATCTAATGATATAAAAGTCAAAAAATATTTTTTTTTAGGATGAGTATGTGAGAGTTTGGAGGGAGGTTTGGAGGGAGATACCTAGAGTGAAATTGGACGGCATATTTACTGTGATATTATTATTTTTTAAAAAAATTTTGCGTATATTAATTATTTAAAAGTATTTCTTTATATACTAATTTTTTGACTAATTCGACCAACTCGTGGTCGAATTCAATGGGAAAATGCAGCAAATTCGACCAAGCTTTGGTCGAATTTGCTGCAGGTTATGTTTTTATTAATTTCAAACATCAAATTCGACCAGCCCCTGATCGAATTTGGTACCACTTTTTTGAATTTTTTTATTAAAAATTAAAAATATAAAAGAAATTAAAATTATATAATAAATAAATACATGATTATTTTATTTTATACATGATTATTTTATTTTTATATAATATTTAGTTTCATTTTATATTAAAAAAGACAGATAAATTAGATAAAAATAATTTTAATAATTTGAAAATTTTATTTTAATTATTATTTTCTTAGATTTTAAAAATATTCTCAAATTTTATATTTTAAATGAATAAAAATATGAAAATATATAAATTGTAATGGAAAAGTAGATATTAAAAAATAAAAAATACCAATTACAATTATCATTAATTAAATTTATTATTATTAACATGAGAAACAATGTCCTTCAATGAACCAACCAATTTTAATTAACGTGAATAATAAATGAACTAATTAGTAAATTATGAAATCATATTTATTCTAAAAATATTCATGTATATTGTTTATTTTTATTTATACAAATAATGTTATTTATTTTTGCAAATGAAATTATGTATCTATTTTATCATTTATTTATTAATTATTAAATTGGCCTACATAATTAATTTTTGTATTAAATTAAGTTAATGATATTTTTTATTTAGCTATCTTAAAATTATAATTTATCAATTTATAATATTAATAAAATACATTATTTTTTTTATTGTTATGACAATAATGAGATTGTCATTTGTTATTTTATTAAATTAACATATATAATTATTATTAATGTGTAATGGTTTTCATAATACTTTGAATAAAATGTATTTAATTATTGTTAGCAATTTAAAAGATTTAAATTAATATTTTTTAATTATTTGTTGACAATTTTAAGAATATTCATAATTTATATTTTTTTAAGTTTTAATGACTCAATATGTAACTATATTAATACTAATTTTTGTTTAATTTTTTTTATTTTTATTATAGTTTGTAATTTTGTATAGATGTATATCTATAATTTTAATTATAGATTTTAATTTTGTTTATTAAATAATTTTTTTTGTGAAATATTTTTCTGTTTACCCTAAGCCACATACGACAAAATAATAGTCTAACAATTTAGAATGAGAATTTTTTTTAAAATCTCAATAGATAATATAATCGTACAAATAAAATATTATTTAATCTGATTGGTCTGGTAAGACAGGACGAGATGGGCATGTTGATCGATTGTGTTCGGTTTGTCTGCAGATTCCACATCGTGAAGGTTCCCCACGTTGTCTATAATCCATTAAACTATTAATGCGCGTTGAGTTTGGGCGTCCTTGCTTTTGAGTCATTTGAGGGTGAGGCAGTACCTTCTGTCCATTGTAGACTGGCCAATCTTCTTGACTTCCGATTGGATAAAATTTTTCCTAATATGCTTTCAATATAGTTTCCAATCGAAAAACATTGTTGACCAGTCGATTGTAGTCAAAACCCCACTTTAAACATGCCGCTATTGCATGTTGATATGGAAAGTGCAGAGCTTGAAATTCTCCACAATCGCACTTTCCAACATTAAGATCCAGCTTGCAAATACGCCTAAACTGTCCGTTTAGTTCATCAAATGATTCTTCCACTTCAAATAAAGACCTTTGTGGATTGAAATCAATCACTACACACCTTCTTGCGCGTTCGCGATTTATTTGCAAATCTTTCGTCACAATCTCTGAGAAGTTGGTGTTTTGAGCTGAAATCTGTGCCTGTATGGTCGTAGCTCATGTTGTAAAATATTCTACTAATTTATATAGGGTTGCTTTTACCAATCCGAGCACAGGCAAGTGCCGCATCCTGAGGAAGATGCCATTCATGCATTCGACAAGGTTTGTAGTCATTTGACCCCATCGGAGACCTTCTGTGTCGTACGCACGAGACTACTGTTCCAGTGGTATATCTGCTATATAGTCTGCGCCTATGTCACACCAGGTTCGTATAGCTGCTAGCTCTACATCCACCCGATGGCGCTCAAAATAGTATCCTGTTATCCATATACACAGTTTCAGTTGAGAAACTAACTATACTATTAGTAAAAAAAAAAGAGCAAACATATATTAATAAACTTTTCTCGTAAGTATTTGTTGTGCGTTTCTTTTTTGAAGTTGTCACCCAAATAACGAATGCAGAACTTCCAATGAGCATATGGTGGTTTCCACCCAGTTTCTGCATCTTCCAAAGCCGCCGACGCTCCCTTTCCTCTATTTGTGATAATGCAAAGATCTCGTCGATTCTTAGTCACATGTGTTTTCAAGTGTGACAAGAAAAATTGATATGCCTCTTTGGTCTCACCCTCAACCAATGCAAATGCAATTGGAACTATCTTTCTATCCCCATCTTGTGACACAGCTATTATCAATTGTCCCGTATACTTTCCGTATAAATGTGTTGCATCCATTTGTAGTATAGGCTTCAGATGGACGAAAGCATCAATGCACGGCTTGAAGGTCCAAAAAAGACGATGGAAATAAACCTTTCCATTTTGGTTACGCGTTGGTGGGTGAGTGTCCAACTCGTACACAGTGCCAGGATTAAAATGACGGACAGCGTTTAACCACCATGGTAACAAATTGTAGGACCGTTTCCAACCTCTGAAAACAGATGACAAAGCTTTATGTTTTGCAAGCCAAGCCTTCTTGTATGATACAGTATACCCAAATGTGTTCCTTATTATGGTTATTATTTAGCTAATCGCTAGATCACTTTTTTCAGAGACCAAAGGAGTAATACAAGAGGCTATCAGATCGGAGTCTAGCTTTTCATGATTTTGAGACATTATAGCCGATATACACGTATGGTCTCCATTGTACTTGGTGATCCTATACGAGTGTGCAGGTGATTTTTTCACTGCTCTGACCCTCCACTCGCAGCCATTTCCATAATTCGAGCACCTGTAATCTTCGGTCCCACACTTTGACAGTGTTACTCGAAACGTTTGGTGTGTTTGAATAGCATAGAGTTTCACTGCCCGTCTTAAACTAAAGACATCTACAAACCGCATATCCTTACATACCTCCTGTTGAATATTAATAGGGGCCAACGCATTGGTATGCCAAGTGTCGTCTTTTCCCATTCGATCAACGTCAACGTAATGTAAAAAAGTTGATGATGTGTCCGTCATGAGAGCCATGTCCGATGGTGTAATTACGTCTGCGGTATCGTCGTCGTCGTCATCGCTGTGATTGTCAAAATTTTCTGGATCGTAGTCAGGATCATTTAACTCGTCTGATATGTTATATTCTAAGCCCATGTCATACGCAGCAGATAATAAAAGTGGTTGATCTGATGAATTTGGCTGTGAGTAGTACTGGGGGATTGAGAGAGTCGTTGGATCACATAGTTGATAGTCTAAACCCTGCTGTACTTGAGACAACAAGTCTAGATTTGTCATGTAGGTTGATATGGTAGTGCTCAGATCGATTTCCACTGTACTGAGCTTCACCAATAATTCCATCATCGCCTGATCTTGAAAGTGATCGAGGTGTGTAATTACTGCAGCTTGAAGTTGATAGTCATTTTCCATTTTCACCTTTCGATAACGAAGTGGCGACAATTTTACAGGACATCGATACCAAACCTTGCTCACAGCCTGGTTATAGAGTAAGCTACACTGAACACGTAGACAGTCTTTAAACTCATCCATGGTAATTCCTTCGGACAGCCGCATCATCGTCATATTTTCAGACATGAAAGTGTCACCCTTGTCTGAGATAGTAATTTCTCCGTGAAGATGTACATACGCAGTAATCTGCCGACTCATTTTGTTTGGATAGAGCAGAATAATGGAGAAGAAATTTTTTTCTATCTGAGAGTAATAAATTTGCAGACAAAGGGATTTTCGCAGTGGTGATTCGATCAACTTCATTACGTATATATAGAGAATGAATTGAATGTTCATTGTGAGATATTGCAGAAACGTGATGTGTAAATGTAAAATAATATTAATGAAACGATGTTACAATGCATAATTACAGTTGGTCGGATTGTTTGTTGAAAAATTGTTCCTAATAGTCAAATTGAAAAGATATGACACTGAATAATATTCGCGCATGCACTGAATTATTCTGACACACAGACTTCAAATTCAATCCCGTGAAGGAAAGGGGGGATGTTTTGAAGGCCAAATTCGATTATGAAAAGCTCGAATTCCTGCCACGTCAAATTATTGGGCGTTATTAACCCTAAATTCGACCAACTTGTGGTCGAATTGGGCCCATAATGAGGCCCAATTCGACCGAGACATGGTCGAATTTGGGTGGTCGAATTTGGGCTCCATAATGAAGCCCAAATTCGACCATGTCTTGGTCGAATTTGGCCTCATAAATGAAGCAAATTCGACCGTTGAACGGTCGAATTACGTGTAGTAACGTAATTCGACCATTCAACGGTCGAATAGCTGGTTGCCAAGTGGCAACCAGCTCCCACCCCCCCCATAGGCCCCCTCCACACCCCCCACCACCCCTATATATACCCCTTCCCATCATACTTCACACACACACCTTCTATATAATCCCCATACACACACACCTCCTTTTATTATTTTTATATCATTAAAATGGCAGATCAAATTATAACACCTGGAACAGTCAAACGAGATTTATTGTATCTCCAAGATCAACATATATCTGAACAAACATGGAATGAAAATCTAGTAAGTTGTCATTTTTATTTTTCATGATTAATTTATTGTCACTATTTTTATTTTATTTGATTAATTTATTGTTACTAATTTCATTTTATTTTATTAATTGTTGTTATTATTTTTATTTTCCATGATTAGTTGTTGTTATTATTTTTATTTTATATGATTAAATTGTTGTTATTATTTTTATTTTCCATGATTATTTTTATTTCATTTGATTAATTTATTGTTACTATTTTTATTTCATTTGATTAATTTATTGTTACTATTTTTATTTCATTTGATTAATTTATTGTTTCTAATTTTTTTTATTTTATTAATTTGTTGTTATTAATTTTATTTTCTATGATTAATTTGTTGTTATTATTTCTATTTTGCATGATTAATTGTTGTTGTTATTTTTATTTTGCATGATTAATTGTTGTTATTATTTTTATTTTGTATGATTAAATGTTGTTATTATTTTTATTTTCCATGATTATTTTTATTTCATTTGATTAATTTATTGTTACTATTTTTATTTCATTTGATTAATTTATTGTTACTATTTTTATTTCATTTGATTAATTTATTGTTTCTATTTTTTTATTTTAATAATTTGTTGTTATTATTTTTATTTTGTATGATTAAATTGTTGTTATTATTTTTATTTTCCATGTTTAATTTATTGTCACAATTTTTATTTTATTTGATTAATTTATTGTTACTAATTTCATTTTATTTTATTAATTTGTTGTTATTAATTTTATTTTCTACAAATAAATTGTTGTTATTATTTTTATTTTGCATGATTAATTGTTGTTATTATTTTTATTTTTCATGATTAGTTGTTGTTATTATTTTTATTTTGTATGATTAAATTGTTGTTATTATTTTTATTTTCCATGATTATTTTTTTCAATGATTAATTTATTGTTACTATTTTTATTTCATTTGATTAATTTGGTTTATTGTTACTAATTTTTTTTTATTTTATTAATTTGTTGTTATTAATTTTATTTTCTATGGTTAATTGTTGTTGTTATTTTTATTTTGTATGATTAATTGTCGTCGATTTTTTTTATTTTCTACGATTAATTGTTGTTATTAATTTTATTTTCTATGATTAATTTGTTGCTATTATTTTCATTTTGTATGATTAATTGTTGTTATTATTTTGTATTTTCTATGATTCAATCTTGTTATTATTTTTATTTTATATGATTAATTGTTGTTCTTATTTTTTTATGATTAATTGTTTGTGAATTGTTAGTATTTTCATTTTATTTGATTAATTTGTTGTTACTATTTTTATTTTGTTTTCCATACAGCTTGATAGACTATTAAAAGTTCGTCGACACAATAGTCAATTAGTGATTCGAGCGGACCCCCGCATTGTGCCATATTTGCAATAAGCTGAATTTTACGGAATGTCGCAGATTGGATTCTTTATGTACGATCAAGCATTAGTCACAGCGCTAGTAGAAAGATGGCGTCCAGAGACGCACACATTCCATCTTACACAGGGAGAGTGCACTATCACATTACAAGATGTGGCATTGCTGTTTGGACTCCCTTGCAGTGGACGAGATGTTGTAGAAGATTCTGTCATCTCCTGGGATATGGTATGTCTTGTACTATTGGGAGTTATCCCGCCTGAGGACAAATTGAACGGCCAAAGATTATGTATGACGTGGCTTCAAGAACAGTTCTCAGAGTTGCCGGAGGATGCGAATGAAGCTACAATTGAACAACACGCACGAGCTTATATTTTACTCATGATCGGTGGCTATCTGATGCCAGATAAATCTGGCATGAACGTATACTTAATGTACCTCCCGCTGTTGCAAGACTTTGAGGAATGCGGGAAGTACAGTTGGGGCTCGGCTGTATTGGCCCACCTATACAGTAAATTATGTAAGGCAACACACCCTACTGCACATCAAATCAGTGGGTCTATTCATTTATTGCATGTGTGGGCATTTGAACGATTTCCAAGACTAAGGCCGCAAGTTTCAACTAAACCTGATGATGATGCAGAACATCTGTGGCCCCCTCCAATAGCACACAGGTATGTCATATGCTAGTATTAATTTATTTAGATATGTTATTTGGAATCTTTTTTCAATTCAAAATTTACATCATTCTATATTTCGGTGATAATTTGTTTAAATTGAAAATTGAAATAAAGATTTCATTTTAATAGGTGGAATAGATTTTCTGTCACGACCCGTTTTCTGGGCACATGACCGGCACAATGATGAATATCCCATCACTGTAAGCCTTTCGATAAATTCTACCCATGAGTTTAGTCATTATCAAAATAATCATTCCTGAAGAAAATATATCAAATTTTCTTATTTGAAATTCATAGAGATGATTTGCACATAATAATAGATTCTCAATATAAAATACATTATTATGCTGACATACAAACCAAATGCCAAACCCCTGACCTAGATGTCCTAGACGATTACAGAGCAACATAATCTATAACAAAAGAGGGGTCTACCCGACAACGGGAAGGTCCAAAGTGATCTACTCCTCTAGCAGATATTCTTCGCTGGCAACCTGATCTGAACAAAAAGGTTGTACAAACAATGTGAGCTTTTAAACTCAATGAGCGAATCGGCCTCGCGTTAATAAAATTCAAATACATTACCAGTCATGCAAGCATATCCGAAGGCTCATACTCAACCAATAAACATAATTAGAAATTACATACAATAAGATAAAAATTCATCCAATTCAACGAACATTACTAGTACTCATCAATGGCAATATATCCTGGAGAGCGCACACAGGCCAGCTCACCAATTCTGTATATTTCCACCATGACGCACAACCAATTCAACAAACGTTACTAGTACTCATCAATGGCAATATATCCCGGAGAGCGCACACAGGCCAGCTCACCAATTCTGTATATTTCCGCCATAACGCACAACCTCATCCTCTTAGCTAGGGCGCCTCACGGATTTATCACCAATCCGGGCTATATCCCTACTGAGGGAATCGTTGTCTCCACACTCATTGGTCAAGACACCCTATCAAATGGGTTTTCCGCCTTGCCGTGAGAGGGGGTACTGTCCCGCTCAATCACAATCAATAGTACAATATTTCATATCATAATCAAAAGCACAATATAATATTCATCCATATAACAGGTATAGTATATAACTATATTATAAATTTATAAACCACAAATCAAGATAACAATTAAACTGTTTTGAAGAGATTCAAACTTCACATCATTATGAGATACTTGCTTCTTCTTATCCATACTTCTGGATTAATTATCTCATTAGATTCGTTATTCTGAATCTAATTTCCCCCTATGAATCTTGGGAGTGTCCTACGACATACTTTTTATCACCAGTAATGCTAAAACTCTATTAAAACGGGGTCGTTTCACTCACCTAGATTCCGTACGAGTATCACTTCTTTAAGTCGTTACAGACAAGAGTACACAGATGAATTTCAGTATTCCGCTATAGAGATTTTCATGAAAGATTAGAGAAAACAAGGTAGGATTGTTTTCATACAGATACTGTTCATACATACGGTACTATTCATATATATGGTTACTATTTATATATACGGTTACTATTCATATATACAGTCACTGTTCATACGTATGGATACTATTTATACATACGAATAATATTCATATATACGGTCACTATTCATATGTATGAATACTATTTTTACGTACGGATACTATTCATATATATGGTTACTATTCATACGGTTACTATTCATACGTACGGGTACTATTCATACCAGAAATAGAGAATACAATCTGTAAAAGAGTACACCAGGTAAGTTTCCAGGAAAGAGTGGAGGGTCACACTGGACACACTTAAAAACCAGGTCTTTCCTTAGCCAGAACTTTCCTAGACATGTATTCTTCACAGTTTACATTCTATTTCGGTAATCAGAAAATCAAAATAACATATAAACAGCTAACGACAGTTTTTCTGATGTGGAAGATCGGCCAAAGCCGCAACCACAGAGTATACTTAAGAAAATAACTTCTAAAATTTGAAAGACATAGAAAGGGCATAGTATTCTTACCTAAGCAAAAAAAGAAAGGCCCAAAATCTCAGAGGCCTAGCGTCGAAGTAAGAGAAACTTAAAGAGAGAAGAAGAGAAGTTGAAGGTGTGAGTTTAGAAGTGAAATGTAAGGGCCCAAAAGTCAAGGGTACTATTTGACACTATGCGCTAATAAAATATTCAATTTACTATTTATGAAAATGACATTTCTAATAATGCAATTACTGTGCACCTTACACGTACATAAAATTTTTTTCTTTTATTTACTATTGGAAACTTAAAGGGAAAACTATCCTTTCACTTTAAACCTTTAATTTTCTTTTCAATCCAGTTCTTTCAATTTAGTCCCTGAGGGTATTTTTACACATAAAACGTCATTTTCTCCTACAAACTTCTTTCTAGTTTTCTCTTATAACCAAACCACATCTAGTACTTGACATTTTGATTGTATAAGTGAACAATATTGTATACATAAATAGTATTATACAGGTAAACAGTACCGTATACTAGTATAGTAACCATAGTTTGTAAATACACATTTATATTTTATTTTTCATGGGTATTACATTTTCCCTATACCAAGCTCCTGTTGCTCGTGCTCTAGAGCGATACAAGCGCTTGTTAGACCACATGACCGACGATGAGGTATTATCATTTATTTTATTTTTAAATTGATAATATTTTGTTTTCTATTAGTGGATGTGATGTTCATTTTGTTGTTATATTAGTTATTTGGCTCCCATATGCATGTCAAACAGTCTCAGAATATTGCCGAATTAACCCTGACGTCTGGCGTGCCTCGGTTCCCATTCTAAATTTTCACATAATAGAATGGCACCATCCCGATCGAGTCATGCGTCAATTTGGGATTGAACAACCAATCCCAGTCCCACTGATAAATTTAGGGGATTGGCATCTTAAAAAGTTAACTGGGAAGACTGATACTAACTGAAAGGTGGAGCATGCTGACTTCATCCAGGCGTGGGACCAGTGGCGGGATCAAGTACACGTTGCTCCTATAATACTATCAAACCAGCCACTTGGACCATACTCACGCTATATGCAGTGGTATTACCTTCACACAAGGCGATGGATTCGTGCTTCCAACGCTTGCGATGGATATATACGTGGTAAAATATAATTTAAATTATTTGTCATTTATTTTAATTAATATTACTTGAAGAATAATTTTGTTTATTGTTTGATTACAGGCTACTCTAGTGTGAGCAATGCGGGTGCACGGTCTCCAAGAACCAACGATTCATTCGGAATATGTGGTATCGACTAGTGATAAGATCTTACAAGCTCTTGGAGAACGAAACATTATGGAACACCCAGCTCCAGTTGCACAAGACATATCGCAGCCATATATTCCAGAAAAGCCAACCCGAGGCAGGCATCGTGGAAGGGCGCGAGGGGTACGTGGTCGTCGTGGTGGTCGGTCGGTGTCTTCCGAAGTTGGCCCGAGCATTGCAAGGGAGGATGACGCAGGTCTGAGCACATCTTATCAGACCCCACCAAGACAGTATGCGGAACTTAGTGATGATTCAACTGAAGATGACCATTCAACCGAAGATACCGATCAGGAAGATGATGATCAAGTACTCGGTCGTGGCAAGAGACGTGTCGCTCGGCGCCGTTGTGGAATTGGCTCCCATTATTACTGAATGTATTCTTGTATAAAACTTATTTTATATCCAGTTTTTAATTATATTTTAGTGTACTTCTTTTTTTTTTAATTTACTTAACATGACATGACTATTCTATAATTTTTAACAAGAAAAAAAATTGTCATAACAATAAAAAAAATAATGTATTTTATTAATATTATAAATTGATAAATTATAATTTTAAGATAGCTAAATAAAAAATATCATTAACTTAATTTAATACAAAAATTAATTATGTAGGCCAATTTAATAATTAACAAATAAATGATAAAATAGATACATAATTTCATTTGCAAAAATAAATAACATTATTTGTATAAAGTAAAAATAAACAATATACATGAATATTTTTAGAACAAATATGATTTCATAATTTACTAATTAGTTCATTTATTATTCACGTTAATTAAAATTGGTTGGTTCATTGAAGGACATTGTTTCTCATTTTAATAATAATAAATTTAATTAATGATAATTGTAATTGGTATTTTTTATTTTTTAATATCTACTTTTCCATTACAATTTATATATTTTCATATTTTTATTCATTTAAAATATAAAATTTGAGAATATTCTTAAAATCTAAGAAAATAATAATTAAAATAAAACTTTCAAATTATTAAAAATTATTTTTATCTAATTTATCTGTCTTTTTAATATAAAATGAAACTAAATATTATATAAAAATAAAATAATCATGTATAAAATAAAATAACCATGTATTTATTTATTATATAATTTTAATTTCTTTTATAATTTTAATTTTTAATAAAAAAAATTCAAAAAAATAGTACCAAATTCGACCAGGGGCTGGTCGAATTTGATGTTTGAAATTAATAAAAAATAACCTGCAGCAAATTCGACCAAAGCTTGGTCGAATTTGCTGCATTTTTTCACTGAATTCGACCACGAGTTGGTCGAATTAGCCAAAAAGTTAGTATATAGGGAAATACTTTTGAATAGTTAGTATACGCGAATTTTTTTTTAAAAATAATAGTACCACGGTAAATACGCCGAAACGGGACTCTAATATCTAACTCACGAGAGGATTTCTTTTTTTGTCGTCATCAGCGACGGTGTTTTCCTTTTGAAGGCAACGATGAAATTTATTACCCCAACTTTGCAAATGGATTGAGCTGGCCTTTTTTCTTTTGGTGAAAAGTGAAATTTCATTAAAGGACAAAACTCAGAATAGTCCCCATGCAAACTGATTACAGTTTATGAGTGCATGCTCAACATAGAAAATATAGGCAGGAGATAGACATAGACATGTATAGTACCACAGCTTGAGAACAGATATGGATGAAAGTACTGTAAAAGCACAAATACAAATTTAAGGGAGAGAAATTTAAGTTGAAGAAGTTAGAATTTTATAAATTCTAGTTTAAACTTTAACCCATATTAATTCATGATAAAAAATAAAATCAGAAGCGTACTTGATAAGTTCATGAAGTCACGATCAACGGTTTATGAAATCCTAATCTTCCACTTATAAGTTTGCTTTAGATTTCTTTAGGTTATTTTTTATGGAGAAAAAGAGGGTAATTCACTTACAATTGAAGACCATAACCCCTTATAAGTAATTAAAGAAATATAAGACTAACCTACAATTGAAAGATTAAAATTCTGTTACCTATTGATCAAGACTCTATAAATTCATTAGGTACGCTTCCAGTTTCATATTTATCATAAATTAACATAGGTTAAAGTTTAAACTAGAATTTATAAAATTCTAACTAGTGTTATCAAAGCCACTCATGTTACTTCATAATGAATCATTCAAATCTCAGTATTACAGTGATTTTGGTTATTTTCAATTTACGCAATCCTTTCGGTTTCTGTTCTTTGAAATCGCTTTTCATATATGATATTAGTTCAGTAGGAATTCCAGATTCAATTTATATGATTATGTGTTTTATAATTTTATCAACACATACATCAAGAACATTGATTCCATCATATCCTTCTCTTCTATTATCGTCTTTGTCCCATAGTGTTTGTTTTTTCATGCGTCATCTTGATTGCCTACATAGGGTTATCTTTATTGTTGTTATTATTTTTAATTTCTTTGATAAATATTGATGTTGAAAGCCGACGTTACCGTGAGCAATAAGCATCAGGATGTTTTGAGATTGATAACCCAGACAGTTATATGATATGCAGTACGTGGCTTTCTTCATATTCATCAATATGTATCCACTATTTAAATAAACCGTACGTGGCTTACTCTCTCATCATGAATACTTAATCAACATTGTCATCCTATTTAGCAATATTTTGATTAAATATTTAATGTTCATCTATATTTATTATTCTAAATAAGATGAATATTTAATGAATTATGTAAATTTAATATTGATTAAATATTTTAATTATATGTATTCAATATTTGGTTTAACTTTTAGAATTTTCAAATATATATATATACATGTACGATAAACAAAATTTCAGAATTAATTTTTCTTACAAATTCAAATATAAGATTGTTTAACATTTTCTTTTTGAGTTAATTGAAATAAGAAGTCGCAAAAAGTGACCTCTCTTATGTATATTGTTTGTGAAAAATGTTAAATGTTTGTGTGTATGTAGATTTATGTGGGTATTAATCGGCCTAAAGGAGGGTTAATACTTGGTTGGACTACATGTGTACGTATCAGTAATGGTAAACACTTGATAATTATAAAGTTGTACATGTGAACAATAAATTACATACAAAGATAACTTTATTATTTGATATGCATTATTATCAGTGTTTGATCATTGCAACAACACTACCAAAAATACAGGTGTTTTATCACAGTTATAGTGGTAGCTAACTGGCTAAAAACCGTGGCTAACATAGTGTAACTATGGTTGCAAAACAAGGCAAAATTGAGCATGTGCTTTATTATTATTTTATTTTATTTTTAGAAAATGATTTTTAGGCAATTATTTACCACGGTTTAAACCATGAAAAATAACTAAATTTTATTTTTTGAAAAAGATTTATATCATAGAAAATAAAGTTTGTACATGCTAAATCAATATATACCAAAATAAACACATCAAAGTGTCTGAATACATTTAAACCTTGTCTAGAAGAGTTTATTTTGAACTTATCTAACTTATTTTATAATATAAGTATTTATGACATGCCAATAAGCTATTTTCAGCTTATTTTCATAAGCTCTCCAAAATAGCTCATGAAAGTAAGTTAAAAACAGCTTACGTGAAGTTTACTCTCATAAAATCTTTAATTATAAAAATAACTTATATATAAGCACTTATATGATAAGCGTTTATTTTATAAGCACTTAAATAAGCTGTTTACACAAATAGGACCTTAATCAAAAAACAATACTAAACATATATAAGATTATCTAGCAACAATTGTTCAGCACTTTATACCAAATATAAGTACTAAATATGTGATACTAAACATAAATTTCTAAAGCATACTTATATGTGAATCATATATATATGCAGAAAATTAAAAAAAAAAAAGATTACTTGGTAAAACCAATGCATATATACTAGTCGGGCTAGCCTAATGTCAAGCTTGAAAAAAGTGCCCAACCTACTTTTAAAATAGACCAGTGTTTGGAGGGCCTGGCCCTCACACTAGCACTTTTAATTTTTTTTGGAAAAATTGCACTTTACCCCCTAAACTTTCTCTTATGTGCAAAAAACTTTCTTGAAGTTTCAAACTTAGCAAAAGATCCCCTTTAACTTTTATTTCGTTCAGAAAACTCCCCCCATTAGTTGACCGTTAGTTCAATATTGACATAGATTAGTACCCATGCCACGTCACCAGTAAATTTTACACTTCACATGCCATGTCACTAGTTTTTACACCTTACATGCCACATAATGCTACCACGTCAATTCTCTAATTTGAATATCGCTCTAATTCACTTCCTTCCTATTTGTGGCTTTTGTTTCTTTTCCTTCAGACCTTCATCGAAATATCCTCAAAACTTCATCATCCACATGTCTAAATCATCAAAGCCTAAACTCTTCGCCTCCTATCACCATTGGTACTCCTCCATCATCAAATCCCTCTCTCCCTCCCCTCACCCCCCTAAGATCCTCAACTCCTACCACACCGCCATCCATGGATTTGCCATCCGGGGTGATCTGACATCCTCCTCGCTAGGAAGATATTTAAACAACCCAGGTATGGATCACTGGAAAGCAGCCAAAAGGGTAATGAAGTATTTTAAGAGAACAAGGGATTATATACTCACGTATAAGTATTCAGTTCATTTGGAGATCATTAGGTATTTTGACTACGATTTTGCCAGATGCCAAGATAGTAGGGTGTCTACTTCAGACTACATCTATTTGTTGGATGATAGAGCTGTTTCTTGGCACAGTGCTAAGTAAACACTTATAGCTTCTTCCACTGTGACTGTAGAATTTGTGGCATATTATGAGGTATCCAACCATGGGATTTGGCTAATAAATTTTGTCACTGGGCTGTGAATTATGGAAGGAATTGAAAGACCACTAAAGATATATTGTGACAATAAATCAGTCGTTTTATACTCCAACAACAATAGGAGCTCGAACAAGTGAAAGCATATTGATGTCAAGTTCCTAGTTGTGAATGAGAGGGTACATAGTGGACAGATTTAAATAGAACATTTAGGGACAAACTCTTTGATTGCAAACCCTCTTACAAAGGGTCTACCACCTAAGGTCTTTCATAAGCACACTGCTCACATGGGTGAATTACAGTATGAGGATTCTTTATTTTAGTGAGACTTTGTTATTTATGTATTTGATGTTGTATATTTGGTTGTATACACATACATTTTATTTGATTATTTTTGCTTTGATAAAAAATAAAGTTTGGTTTTCAGTTTATTGCACTTTGTGCAATAAAGTTATTGATCTCACTAAAGTAGTAGGATCAATTGAAAATTGACATGTACAAATCACATTCATGTGATTTTCATGCTACACATTTCATGATTGATCTATATCATTTGGTTGCATTAATATTAGTGATCATTGATGGGTATAATTATGATTAACTTAGAGAAAATTTTTTTGGTCCTATATTGATATAGCTAATGGACGAGATTGTTTGGATATGCCTTGTGGATATAATGACAAAATTTTGAGGTCATAAGGTTTAACATATTTTAATATTATATATGGGCCTTAATTAGACAAATAAATCTAATAGAAGGAAGTCAAACATCAATAGAAAGCTTGACAGTGTTGGTTCAAGTAGCAAATTCATCTCCTCTCATATCATTCACATACGCTGCAATGGAACAATCTAGACACATGTTGTATGTGGTGAGAGGAAGTTTTTAAAGCCTTCTTGCTTTTGTTAGTTGGTTTGTCACAAAAAAGAAAAGAAATCAGAGATAGATTCATTTTCGTCTCTGAGTTGAACGTTCCTAATTTCTAAGACATCTAAAATTTTCATCTCAAGAAAAAAATGTCTCAGATAAATTTTGGGTATCTGAGACAGATAAATGTTCATCCCTAACTTAAGACGGAAATTTAGTCTCTGATTTCGTTTCTACTCAAAGACAAAAATTTCTGTCTTAGTTTTGGGATAGAATATTCTGTCTCTGATTTCATTTCAGTCAGAAACAGATTGCTTCGTCCTAAAATCTGTCTTTGATTTGAGACAAACTCGGAGATAGAATATTTTGTTTCAAATCACAGACGAATTTTGGAACAAAGAAATTCATCTCTGATTTGATATGGATATTTCCATCTTTAACCTCTAATTTCTTAGCATATTTTTTTTATATAATTAAATTTTGTTTCAATATTGATTTGGAACCTGTGAATAAAAAAAATCCAGTAGTCCAACAATCTAATCTAACAATTATTAAGAAGCACATATGAAAAAAGAAGTTTTATATAAAAATGGAACTATTTAATTACATGTCTAATTTAATAAAAATAAATAAATGGAAACATACATAGTCTAAATGTTTAAAAAACATAAAACCTAGTCCAAAGGGTGATTTGGGGGCTGGGTCTTATCATTATTAGTAATAGTCGTACAACCCAGGTGTCTACCTATAGAGTTGATGAAGCGATCCATCATGCACTGTATGTCCGTATGCATAGACGCCTGACTGTATATCAGTTCAGACTGCTCCTACATCTGTTGGTTCGCCAAGGTAAATGCGTCATCTTAGGTGTTGATCTAATCCTACTGAATCCTTAGCTACTCGAGCATAAGCTTTATACAGCGCTCTAGCTCCTGCTCAAAGTCAGGATAAAGACCTGATGGATCAACATAGAGGCGACTGGAGGAACCGATCTCATGCATCTCAGATCATGTACCAAAAATGCAGCCCTTATTGTTCTTCCCTCCTACAACCTGTAGCCATAGCGTGGTGTCGTCGGCCTCATCATCTTGAGCTTCAGCACCTGTACCAATCACGGATGCTTGTGATAATCTCAACCTCGTGTACTCCCTCTGTCAAACATACATTCAATCTCAAAGTCAAAATAATCAATTAAATAACTGAAAAAAAAAATTATTAGAAGAAAAAGAATAGACTTCAATATTTTAATGCTCTAGTTGTTTAGGACACTACTTACATTTTATCTGACTTGCTCAATTATAAAACAAAGAAACTAATGGAAGAAAACAAAGAAAAATAGCCCAATGGTCAACACTTCAGTACACAGACAAATGCTTACTAGAAAATAATGAAATGAACAATTTAACAAAAAGCAAAGCATGTTAGATAAAACTACTAGTAAAAATAAAACAAACAATTTAATAGTACAAAGCAACGCAGAATAGAACAACATAGGCTTATACTAGATAAAACTACTTCACAAACTTATATATGTCCAATGCTTAATACTAGTAAGATAATATCATGCAACTTTGTTGTCCAAAATGCTACTCTTTAATGATATTTGTAAATATCAAAAGATTATACCAAGTCTAGAAAAAATGGAGAAAACAAAATGACATAAAGAATGAAACTTCATCCCTAACTTGTACCAACAAATCCAAAAAAAATAAATAAATAAACCAAACCTTTTTGAAAGTATCCAGACCACCAGAAACAAAATAGATAATTAAAAAAAACACAACCCAGCACAAGAATTGGAAAAAATGGGAATAAATTAAGGGGTACCAACCTAGACTCTAATAAATTTTGCAGCAATACACAGAGCTAGAGAAATAAACCATGAAGCTTCGAACTGGGGAAAAATCTGCTACTACATTGTAGACAAGATAGATAATCAATTTTAGGATGTTAGAAACAACATTATTCCCACATCATCCTAAAAGAAAACATATAATCCACTATTTGTATCTTTATTTTCTTTAATCAAACTTTCCACTTCACCAAAAAAAAACATATAATGAATATGGAGTGCCAGAATAAAGTGTAATTATATAAATATTATTTTATTTTCTTATATTATGTTTTCTCCTATCCTTTTTAAAAAAATTAAAATTATCTAACAGACCTTGAATGATTTAAGAAGATTTTTGGGAATATTAAAAATAAAAATTTTATGGAAAATCAAGTTGATTAGAATCGGAGAGTACATACCAAATACATTTTTTATAAACATGAAATCAATTAAAAATATAAAATGAAATACAAAGAATATAGAAAAGAATAGTTTCAATATTCTAAATGAGATTGATTTCATCTTCAATTAAATGATTACAACTTTTTCTTTCTTTTCTTCTTTTTAATAGGAGCACATAATAGCAAATCATTTTGTTACAATGATCATACAATAATTTTTCATAAATAGATCCTTCACAGATTGGTCAATTGAGGAAGTTTAAGCAGAAATATATCATTCATAAGCATAAAAATGAACTACTAACTTTAACTTAGTGACTTGTTATGGTAATTTATTAGGCTTAACTATAATTAGGAATGTAGGTTTTATAATGTCATGGAAGACTTAACGTTACCATGGTTTGCTTACATAAAAGGATTGTTATATAACTTTCAATTTCAAGGATGATGATAATAATAATAATAATAATAATAATAATAATAATAATAATTTATCTATGTAGTTTTCTATCTTATACATCTATCCACTCCCTTGTTATTTTCTCTAATTATGTATTGTTTTGTTGATAAGTTTAATGCAAGCTTGACAAACTACATAAACTAGAACTTGATATTGAAGACCAAAAAAAAAAAACTCAGTTGCAAGTGAAGGAAACATTAATTAAAAAAAAAAAGGCTGCCCAAAATCAAATAAGGTCAACCACTTCTAAATCATTTAGGTTCCTAAACAACTGAATATTTCCATAAAGGTGAGAAACTTGTGCCATGCAAAAACCAAATATAGAATCTTGGTGAAAATTGAAAGATGACAAATGCCATGGAGAAGCTCAGAAAAAGAAGAGGCCCCCATCAATTGTACTCCTAAAATCAAAAACAATAACCACCACCTTAGAAAGTTAGCAGAGGGAAAAAAGCAATGGTACGCTAATTAAAGAATTTATGTCCTAAAAGAAGCAAAACAAATATAAAGAATTCAATTATAAACAAAAGGAGTGATGGAAACGTAATTTGAAAATGGAACAAATTAACATTACTATAGCCCAAGAGGTGATCAAAATATAGTGAACAAGACAAAAGGGACAACAATAAATCAAAGATAAAATACAAAGGAGAAATAGCACATGTCATGTTTAAAAGAAAACTGAGAAACCTATAATCAAGAAATTAAACAATTATGTTGGGTACCCGGGAGACCAAGGGAGTAATGAAATGTTATTACCAAATTATAAGAATGCATCTTCCACTTGGAAGGTATATTGTAGAAGGAAGAAATAGTAAAGGGGTCTGGGATTTGTAGTAAGGGTATTTTGGGGTTTTATGCTATAGGTTGTTATGATTATGCGTGAGCTAGTAAGGGGGTTTTATCAGGAGGGATAAAGAGTATCGTGAGGGTGGTGTTTCATTTTCTATGTTGATATTTTCATTGTTGCTATGTCTGTGAGTCTGGAGACTTACTGTCAAGGAGCCTAGCTCTAGAATTGGCATTTACTGGTGTATTGGCTAGCGTTTATTGTGTTATTGAATTGAATCAGTATTTTCTTTGAATATTTTCTCTTTGTTGCTTGAATATTTTCATTAGTTCCTAACATTGGTCCGACCTGCCGGATCATCGAGAGAAGGCCAGTGAAATTTCTTTTTGGAATTGTTCTATGCCACGAAAAACGTCAACTAGGAATGAGATCTTTGAGGAAAGATTGGGCAAAGTGGAAGAAATTCTAGAAAAGATGGACGAAAAATGGAAGCAAAGATAGAAATGATGCAGAGAAAACTTATAGCTAAGGTTAAGAACTTAAGAAGGTGATAGAGGACATTCCTCTGGCAATAACAAGATCTAGGAGCAACCTCCAGCTGCAAATGTGACTCGAACGGTGAATGACAAGCTAGAGGAATTCCATTTGTCTACCAACAAGGTTGAACTACTGGCTTTTGATGGATTTGACCCAATGGCATGGATTACAAGAGCCAAGTCATACTTTGAGGTATAACAAACATCAGAGGAGGTGAAAATCCAATTGGAGAAGTTGAGTATGGAGGGACACATCATACACTAGTTTAGTCTTTGGAGGGAGTCTACTGAAGAATTAACTTGGGCTAATTTTAAGGAAGCATTGATGGCAAGATTTAGTACAAGGAGACTAGAAAATCCTTTTGAGGAGTTGAAGGAAATCAAACAAAAAGGTTCTATGGAAGACTACATCGAAGATTTTGATATGCTCTCTGCTCAGTGTGGGAGGTTACCTGAACGTCAATTTCTTGGATATTTTGTGGGAGGTTTGCGTAGAGAAATCAAAAATTGAGTTCGAATCTTGAAACCCAGAAATCATTACCAAGCGATGCAACTTGCGAAGGATATAAAGGTTGAATTGAATCCTAAGGAAGATGATGACAAGTACACAGGAGGTAGCAGAAGAAACACATTTGGGTTGGGGACTGATAAGTCCTAAAAAGCCATCAAATTATGCCAATAAATGTAGGTTTTTCTCCTGCTCTTAGCCTTATTTTGCTATCCTTTTGTACTTTTTATCTTTGTTTTCATTTTGTTTACTTGTGCTCTGTAGTTCTCTTGTTATCTTGTTTTATGTCCTTTTTTTTCTTGTCTTTTTAAATGATTTTTGTTGTAATCTTTTGTAGGTGCTTTTTTGGGGAAAAAAAGAGAAGTTTGAAGACATTTGTGGCTTCTATCCAGTTGGCACTTGGGCGCTAGATGTAGCGCCGGGTGCCTAGCCCCTGAACTTACTTTTTGTTGCTGTTGGACTTGGCACCTAGACGTCAAGGCACAAACCTGACAGTTTAAAAGCATTTTTTAGGGTTTTCTACCCTAAATTTGGATTGGGGAATTTGGGAGCAGAGAGCAGCAACAAAAAGGTAGTATCTGGAGCTAGTTAGGGTAGAAGAAGGTCTTCCCTCTTGGGATTGGCCTTCTTTCCCTCATTTTTTTCTCTCTTCTCTTGATTTTATTCTAATTTTATGTTGTATTTTCTTGTCTTTTGTAGTTGTAGGTAGTTTGTAACCTTAGGGTTGTTATGAACCCGATTTTAAATTAAGTTTTATGCAATTTCTCAAACTCTTGTAATTACTGGTTGATTAATGCATGTTTATTCATTGCAATCTTAATGCTTTCCTTTCATTTGGCCAATTATTGGGATGATTTGGTGTTTTTACTAAACTTAGGAGAATGAGGTAGAATTAGACTTAAGGGATGAATTGTATAAGTTCTTGAACATTAAAGGAGAGTGGATTGGTTCGCCAATGTCATAGAAATATAGATATTGGCGTCATATAGTCAAATTAGGGTTTGTTCATTTAGTTTAACTTGATTTTCACATAAGGAATTAAGGTGAATTAGGTTTTATCTTAGTTGAGGTTTGGGAAAATCTTTCTAATAATATTTGTGTCCTAGACTAGCATGTACAATTGGTGAAAGCAAGAGTGATAGGATGATAATGGAACCTATGTGAAATGAAAGGTTTGTTGGTTAATGTAATTTGATTTTTTATGAAGTTTTATTGTTGAATGATTCTTTTCAATTACATTTCGTATTTTGTTGGAGTAAATTTTACTGATTGATTTGCTCTAAAATGCTTGATCACTATTTTATTGAGTTTAGGGTTTTTATCTATAATAGGAATAGCTAGATATTAACTTTACCCTTTGTAACTTCTGCCATAAATCAGATTAATCTAGGAATAGATAATCTTATTTATGTGGTTATTCGTATAACCAACAATCAAAAGGATTTGTAATTAGAATGAATCATTCTTTAGCAACTCAAAGATTAATTTGTCTATATTAATCGGATTAAGAATTAAATGAAGTCAATCCCATCAACCCTAGACTTTGTTGGAGGAGTAGTTTAGTTTTAGGCCTTAGTTAGTAGTTTTAGCTTAATTTGTTAGTTTTAGAATTATATTTTTGTTTAAGTCTTCCCTTTTAATTTTCACCAAATTAGTGATCGTCTAGATAGTATTTTACTTTAGCTTCGCGGGTAGTTGGCACTTCTATCCTCATGAAAACAATACTTTACTCACTCTGTAGTACTTGTACGACTGGTACACTTGCCACTTTGCCAATGGGGACCCATCAACTTAGGTCTAATTCTGGAATTAAACTTTCTTTGGGTTTGAGTAATAGTACTTGGATGGCCCAAAATGTTATGACCTAATCTAAAATGGGCGGGTCACACAAGTATAGCGCACAAGTAGATGGGTCGAAGCCTTTGAGTAGGAATTTTGGAGTGGCATCCAACGTCACACACTCTAATGTGCGAAACGTGTCTTTATTGTCATTGTCGACGGTGAGAAGACTTAGACCTGAATGAAGACCTATGAATGAAAGGGGAGTTAAACACATATTGTATGATGAGTTCATGGAACGAAAAGCCAAAGGGCTTTGTTTCAGATATGGAGAAAAATATTCTCTATTACATTGCTGTGTAGATCTGCAATTGAGATTTTTGGTGTTAGGAGAAGGCGAAGGGATTGATGAAGTAGGAGAAATGGTGGCTTTAGAGGTGGAATATGAGCAAGGTGACCAATTCCTAGAATGCAAGCTTGTTGGTCTTTATGGAATTTCAAAAAAGACCTCTAGGAAGATAGGACCACGAACGATGAAAGTAACAGGAATTATTGCTGGAATACCACTGGTAGTGTTAGTGGACACGAGTGCTAGCCATAACTTCATTTCTTCTAATATAGTTTCTGTTCTCGAACTGAAAATGGATGGAAATCATCTGATGGGAGTGAAATTTAGGGATAGGCATCATATTTTGACACAAGGAAGGTGTTCTAATATTAAGATGTATCTGGGTGAAATGGATTTTACTATGGAAGCTTTTTTAATGGAGCTTGGAGGAACTAATATGATCCTAGGCGTGGTATGGCTTGGGAAAAGTCATGATGGATTGGAAGGAAATGTCCATTTTGTTTATGGAAAAAATGAGAGAAATTAAACTTTGTAGTTCAACCATGGTTCAGAAAATTGAGATTGCAATGTTGGAGACTGATTCTTTACACAACATCATAAGATAAAGGTTACAGTGGGTTGATGGTTTACTGTGGAAATTAGAAAGGAATGATGATGTTATTGGTGACAGTATGGGGTTATACAGAAAGAAAAATAGGGAATTGATTGGATTGTTAAATGAATTTTCCAAAGTTATTCAAGGAACCTGAGGGATTGCCTCCTTCGAGAAGGATGACCCACTCGATTACATTACAGAGGGATGCTGGTTTGGTTAGTGTCCGCCCATACTGATACCCACAATATCAAAAAGATGAGATTGAGAAACAAGTAAAAGAAATGTTGGAACGGGGGGCAATAAAGAATAGCAATAGTTTTTTTTTTTCAAGACCAGTCATCTTGGTGAGGAAGAAAGATGAGACTTAGAGGATGTGTATAGATTACCGAGCTTTGAACAACGTCACAATCCCTGACAAATACCTAATTCCAGTGGTAGAAGAATTGATTGATGAATTACATAGAGCTAGATATTTTTCCAAATTAGACTTGAAATCGGGGTATCATCAGATTAGGATGAAGGATGAAGATGTACACAAAACAGCTTTTTGTACACAAAATGGCTTTTTGTACACATGAAGGAAATTATGAATTTCTCGTAATGCCTTTCAAATTGATGAATGCTTAGGCCACGTTTTTCATTTCTTCAAAGGTTCGTGTTAGTCTTTTTTGATGATATCTTAGTTTTTGGCAATGATTAGGAAGCTCATGTAAATCATTTAATCTTGGTTCTTACAATATTGCAAGACAATCATTTTGCGGTCAACTAAAAGAAAATATGCCTTTGGCCAAAGACAAGTTGAATACTTGGGTCATGTAATTTGAAGTGGGTGTAGCCATGGATCCCAGTAAAGTGAAAAGTGTTATAGAATGGCTAGTACCTAAAAATGTAAAAGGAGTAAAGGGGTTCCTGGGGTTAATTAATTATTACATATGGCAAAGCCTCTTATAAATCTGACGAAGAAAGATTGTTACCATTGGGATTCATAGACTCAAGAAGCTTTTGAGAATCTAAAAGTAGCAGTGGCTTCTACTCCAATTTTAGCATTACCATATTTTAATGCTATATTGAACTTGAATGTGATGCAAGTGGTAAAGGGATAGAAGCAATATTGACACAAAGGAAGAAACTCATTGCTTACTATAGCAAAGCTTTATTCGAGCAAATTTATTGAAATTGGTGTATGAAAAAGAGCTAATGGCAGTGGCGTTAGCTGTACAACATTGAAGACAATACTTGCTGGGAAGGAAATTCATCATTTATACAGACCAAAAAAGTCTTAAGCATTTGGTGGAACAAAGGCTAACTACTGAAAATCAATACATGTGGATGGCAAGGCTAATGGGATTTCAATTTGAAATAATATACAAGGCTGGGAAAGAGAACAGGCTACAGATGCTCTTTCTAGGTAGCATGAGGGGGCAACTTGTGATACCATAATTTCCTATCCTCTATGGAAAGAGAGGGCAACAATGGAGAAAGAGATAGCATAAGATGTTGGGTTACAGCAAATTGTAAAGGATTTGCAAACTGATGCCTCTTCATGGCCTGGTTATTCATTCCATAAGGGGAGGTTATTTTACAAAAACATATTGGTGATATCAATAGGTTCTTTTGTTATTCCTAAGCTATTGGAGGAATTTCATTAACTCCAAATAGCGGGCATTCCAGTTTTTTGCGTATATATCAAAGGTTGACAGCAAATGTATATTAGAAAGGTATGAAAACTCAAATTCAAAATTTTGTTTAAGTCTTGTGATATATGTCAGAGACAAAAGTATTTAGCTATCACCATATGATTTACTACAACCTTTACCGGTACCAGAGCAAATATGGAATGACATTTCCATAGATTTTATTATCGGTTTACCAAAAAGTAAAGGATTTGAGGCAATTTTGGTAGTTGTAAGCTGTCTAAATATAGCCACTTTATACCCATTAAACACCCTTACACAACAAGGAGTATAGCAGAAATATTCACTAAAGAAGTAGTGTAATTACATGGGATTCCTTACTCGATAATTAGTTACCGTCATTCTCTATTTGTGAGAATTTTTTGGAAGGAGCTATTCAAGCTACAAGGGACAGCACTGAATATGTCTTCTTCTTGTCACCGTCAATCAGACAGTCAAACTGAGATGGTAAATAAATGTTTGGAAACTTATTTAAGATGCTTTGCTACGCTACATAACAACTGAAATCTTGGTCTCATTGGATGCCTTGGGCTGAGTTATGGTACAACACGTCATACTATATTTTTATTGGTTTGACACCTTTTGAAGTGGTATATAGTAGGCCACCTCCAACACTGTTACATTATATAGAGGGAGAAACAAGGGTTGAAGCAGTAGTTAGAGAATTAAAGGATATGGATGAAGCATTGAGACAGCTTAAGTATAATCTTAAGCATGCACAAGACCAAATAAAAGCTCAGGCAGATAAAAATAGGACTAAAATACAATTTGAAGTGGGAGATTGGGTGGTTTTTCGATTACGGCCTCACAGGTAGCAATCAGTAGTATAGAAGATCAATTAGAAATTGGCTCCCAAATTCTATGGTCCTTATCCAATTTTGGAAAGGGTTACCCCTGTGTCTTATAAACTTAAATTGCCAACTACCTCTAAATGCACTCTATTTTTCATGTCTCCCAATTAAAAAAGGCAGTGGGAAATTATGTGGGTGAATCTAAATTTCCTATTGAGTGGAGGCATATTCAGAAATAACAGTCTAACCTTTGAAGGTGCTAGCTTGGCGGTTGAAAAATAAAGGGGATACACAAACCCGTGAAAGGCTAATTTAGCCAAGGGAGTGATGAAATGTTTTTACCAAATTATAAGAATGCATCTTCCACGTGGAAGGTATATTTTAGAAGGAAGAAATAGTGAGGGGGTCTAAGATTTGTAGCAAGGGTATTTGGGGGTTTTATGCTATATGGGTGAGCTGGCATGGGGTTTTGTTAGGAGGGAATAAAGAGTATCTTGAGGGTGGTGTTTCATTTTCTATGATGATATTTTAGTTGTTACCATGTCTATGATTCTGGAGACTTACTGTCAAGGAGCCTAGCTCTAGAATTGGCCTTTACTGGTGTATTGGCTAGTGTTTATTGTGTTATTGAATTGAATCAGTATTTTCTTTGGATATTTTCTCTTTGTTGCTTGAATATTTTCATTAGTTCCTAAAAAATTACAGATTTAGTATGTCCAATCAATAAGTGTACTAAGATGCCATCAGAAGCATTCCAAACACAAATTCTACCATTTGCAAAAACATGTTGCAATTAGACAACTACTACGCAAAAAGTATGTCATTCTCATGTTTCTCTATTTTATCACTGCCATTATTTTACCAATACATTATTTTCTCTTATTCTATGTTAATCTATCACGAGCCACAAAAATGGGGATATTAGCTTACCCTTAATGGTAGGGCTTTCAGGCAAGGTAAAGCAGCAGGCGTTGTCAGATATTGAGGGAGCAGCACAACTGTAAGGAAGGGAGAAAGGAGACTGGCACAGCACGAGAGAGAGAAAGCTTCAGAGGGTGAGAAAGAAAGAGAGAGAAAGCTGCAGAAGGTTTGAGAACGACAATGCAGATAGACACAGGGAAAAGGATTTAGGATTTAGGTTAAATGATTAGAGACAAAATTCTGAGACAGAAAATTTCATCTCTAAAATCAATACGATGTCGTTTAACTTAACTTATTTAAAGATGGAATTTAGGCATGAAAAATTCCATCTCTAATATTAGAGACGAAAAAAATATAGGGACGAAAATTTTTCGCACCAAAATCTGTCTCAGATTCACTATATTCTAAATTCAAATTAGAGACGCATTTGAGACAGATCAGGGATAGAATCTCTAATTTATATGTTTCTTGTAGTGTGTGTAATTATTTTTGGCTTTATTTATCTAACAGAGAGTACTACTAGAGAAAGTAGAAAGTATGGATCTGAAATTCATGATTAGAGAGTGAAAAAGATGAGTGTTAGATTACTTATGCAAGATCAATCTGATTGTTGTGATGGAGTGAGATTCTATTTCAAGGTTGGAGAGGTTAAGGTTCATAGCTAGCTTGAGTCCAAGATAAGTACCCCAAAGTTTAGCTTGTAAAGCAGTTCCAAAGCCAATAAACTTTGCAAAACTTACACACTAGTGGCCATGTTCAGTTCAGATACATCCTCTTGCTCCTAGTAAATATTTTCTTATTGATCCATCTACATTTAATTTCATCCAAGATTTGGGAGGTCTTTTCCAATAAGTATTTATATTGGTCTGAACAGGAATGAGTTTTGCGTGATCATAAAATAGACCAGTATTTAATTATTTTTTGTTTATTTGCTTTGCAATTAACTCTGGGTGAAAAGGTTGATTCTTCAAGAGACTTCGTGATTTTTGGATTTCCAGATAGTTGGAAGAGCTGTGAGGAATAGGTATTCCAGGAAATGTTGTAGATAGTCATTGTATGGTTTTTAGCATTTTGTTCTAGCTAGGCATGTAAATTGTCATTAAAGAAGTTTCATGGGCACAAATTGGATAGCCAAATTTTCCTAACTTCGTGACAATCCCTAAGGACGTGCAAGATAGTTTCCTTCGAAGAGTTACAAAAATAACAAATAAAAGAGTTAATGATTTTTAGTTAAGTGAGTTTGGCAGCGATTGGAATCCCTTTGAGGTAACATTTCTAGATATTAAAAAAAATTCTCTTGGATGGTTGAATGTCTTCCAGATCCATTGGAGATTTATTTTTTCATGTTTATATTTTAGGAGAAAGTTGTAGGCATATTTGATTGTAAAGTTTCTCTCTATAGATTGATTTCAGAAATGTAGGTCTTTTTTCATGGTTATGTTGTTTGGTAGGGCAATGGTGGTTATTTGTTCATAGAGTTTATGTGGAAGGGGAAATGGAAGCATGGCAAGGTCCTAGCAGGGGGTTCCATTAATTTTAATGATTATAGAGGCCACTTTGTTTCTTTCATAAGTGTCTGTAACGGGACCATATATTTGCTATCTTAGAAAAAGGTTATTCACCCAAGGATCGTGCTATAGATTTGTGGAAAGACCACTCTTTATTATGTAACTGGTACAATTTTCATAAATGCTAGTCTTTAAAAATACTTCTATAAACGTAAGATGCATTTTTCTTCTTATTATAATAAGATATATGTGAGAGAATAGTTACAAACTAGTGGAACTAGTTAATCTAAGTTACTGTTATTGCTTAATCTTAGACCTATCAAAACTCAAAACGGGCTAGCCCGTCTAAGGTTACATGTAAAACGGGCCAAACCGAGGGAAATGGCCAACCCGCACAATTTGTTTTTAAAAAAATTTTATCATTTTTTTGGGTTCCCAACATTTCAGACATTGGCACACTACTCCTCAATTCCTTATGTTGCATGTTAACTGGATTTGGGCCTCAAAGGCCTTCTTGTTGATGGCTCTAGCTGTAAAAAATAAATAAATAAATAACCCTAGTTGGCTAGTTAACTGAGATGAGAGTTGAGACAAACAGACAATGTGAGACTAAAAGTGAAAGGAGAGCTGGGAGGAGAATCAAGAAGGCGAGACTGTAACTGAGAGGACGACAAAGACGCTGGCCAACACACACAAAAATGGATGAAGTGATGAACTAAGAGGACGCACGTAGAGGGACGATGACGAAGCATGATGGAGGTCTCTGACCTCGAAATTGAAGAACAAAAGAGAAGATTTGATCTCTAATCGTCACTTCGTCGCTTTGAATCTTTAATCTCTAATTTTTTTTGTTCTCCATTCTCCTCCCTGATTCTCTTATCTCTCCTCCATGGCTCCATCACTTTGAATCTCTGATCTTTGATTCTTTATTCTACTTCCTTTATCACTCATGACTCATGAGTGTATATATATATGTATATATATAACGGGTTACATGGATAATTCGCGGGTTATCAGGGTTGGGCCAGTTCGACTCGTCCTTTTGCAAGCTGACTTTTAACTAGCCCAACTAGCCTTGAAAGTAATATCCAACCCGTTTTGACAAGTCTACTTATTTTCTCTGTTTACCCAAAATTTAAAAAAAGAAAAAAAAGAGTGGAATCGGTTTGTACTTGGCATGGTCTATGAATATGTGAGAGAATAGTTACAAACTATTGATTTCGAGGCCGAAATTCGAAGGTCTCATTTGTATTCTAGTCATAAACATCAGTTAAATTTTTTTATCGGCACTTTTATCACAAAACAATGGAAACAAATATGCTACTTTTTTTTTCTAATGAATTTATCAAACTATATGTAAATAAAGATTGTAGAAACAACTGTGAGTGTAAATGAACAGATTATTTTTAATTGGACTATACGTAAACCAAACACATATTATATGTGTTTATTGTTTAGAATATGAATAAAAATAAGCATAAAAACATTTCGATGAATAATGATATTATAAGTGTTCATTCACAATAATTTCTTCAATACATGCTACACAATACTTTTTAAGATACATTATATTATTTCTACAAAAACAATTATATTTGTGTTATACTTTTTTTTTTAAATTAGAACTATCAATATTTGAAAGTCCATTAAACTTTAACTAAATTTGATTTGTGACAATCAATCAGTAAAGGTATAATAATTTTTCAATGCCAATTTTTTTATTGTGTTTTGAAAAATAATTGTGTTTTGTAAATAATATTTTTTTAAAAAAAATAAAAACTAATTCAATCGATTTTACTAATTTTTGATTTTACTAGTTTTTGAATTTGACTGATTCAACCTTTTATTAATTAATTTTTTTAGTCAATCCAACCAAATTAATAATGATTAGTGTTAATTGGCCAATCTAATTCAATTTTTTAAACCATGATTTGGATCACGAACATTTTTGTTATTCTTGATTTGTGCATAAGTAACTATTCTCTGAAACCATTATTAAGAGGTTGACCTCTCCTACTTTTTTTTTTTTCAGGAGGCATACCTTAGAATAAAAGAAAATTAACTAGTAAAAGAGAGAGATAGAGGATCTCAACTTCCACAGAAGTTAAACTCTCCGTAAAATAGTCCAAAATTAAATCTGATACAAATTCAAGGGGAAAACATTATCTTACTTCATAAAGGTAAAACTGAAGAAATGGCAAGGGAATTAATAAATACACAAATATATGACCTGCGTAGGGAAAGAAAGAATGTGACCTCGAGCTGGGGTCATAGGGAGTGATAATTATACGTGTTCATCATTACAGTGGAGCAGAAATGACCAAGAGGCAAAACAAATAGACTATATATAGAGCAAGTCGTCACTCATAATTTGTACCGTAAATGTCCGTAGAATGGTTCAAAGCGGTCGAGTGTGCCTTCCAGTTGCCCTGCCACAGAGACGTGCGTTCTTAGGAATAGGGAATTCGTCTCGGATTGAGGATGATGCTGTGTAAACCTGCAAGTAAATTTGTTGTCCAAGGTATTGGCGTGCCCAGAACTCCGACCTCAAATTCCACATCCCCACGTTGTCAAGCGCCACATATATCGCAGTCCAAGACTTGGGATATACCTGTGCCCACCCATCAATCAAATCAACCTTAACATTCAGCCTCATTGTTCTTAAATTAGTAATTGAATCCGTGACACTGATTTATAATTTATTGATCTCATTGGGATTGGATCATAATCAAATTAATTGTTATATATTAAAATTTTAGTATAATAAATTAATGAGTCTATGCATATTTAGCGGTTTTAAAAAAATCGATCGGTTCAATTAGAAAATCGGTGAATCGATAAGGAAATTTGTAAATATTTGGACTAGTGAACCAGTGCCAGTAAAAAACTTGTAAAACCGTCTAGTTCAACCATTTTAATTTTTTTTAAAATTTTTACTTAGTATTATTATGTATTTTTAAGAAGTTTTTAAAAAATTAAACTATGAAGAGAAGATCTAGAATTGGTATAAATATATATCTATAACATGCTTAAAATATTTTAATATTATATATTTTAATATTTTAATATCTTTACATATAAATTAATTATATATTTTAATATATTTTAAGTACCACTGATTCAACTACAATTCAACCACGGTCTGACCATTGACTCTTGAACTGGTATTTTGACTAGTCCAATAACCGGTCCGATTTTTTGAACCTTGATATTTAGACTTAACAAACTTACAAAAATTTAAATAAATTATTAAACATATATTACAACCTGATCCAAAAAATATATGAATGTAGAATAAAAATTTGAAATTAGTTATAAAATAACATAATACCCATATGTAAAATAACATATTAGTATTTATAAATTGTGTGAAAAATAAAAATATAAAAAAATTATAGAAAAATAAAAATTACAATTAAAACTGGTTTAATCATCAAATTATCTGATTTTACTGGTTTTTGAGTGACCAATTTATTGGGTTAACCAAATAGATAATGTGACTAGTTAATTAATTTTCCAAGTGGGATTGTCAAAATAGTGTACAAACATTATTAGTTTACTCCTAAATAGACTTACCTGAGTGGTGCAACGTGCAATTGCATCATGGAGATTGTACTGCTTTCGGCTAGCAGGGCTCCACTCTCCCCCATCCATGCTACATAATTACATATATAAAACAAAGTAAAATATTCCAATTAATAACTCAATAGACCATTGAATCATATATATGTATATACAAAAGGACTATATGCTCACCCAACCACAAAGAAAGAGTAGCCATCAAGGTGATAGCTCTGCACAATATTCTCCTTGTTATGAAACACGATCTCAACAAAGGCTCTGTAATCAGCTTGCATCACGGACGTGTCAAGATAGATACCCCCACCTGTGGGCTTATCAGAAATGCTTCCCGCACGAAACACCCCTGAGATTTTGAAGTAATCGGCCAGCTTCGGAGGAGTATCCGGAGCAACATACGACACACTGTTTATTGCGTATCTCTGCTTTCCATTCACTTGACCAGCTGAGCTCTGCAGTATGATGGTTCTGGTGGTGTTTATGAGACCGTAATGGTAGGAACCTTGTGGGTTGGGCCTGGGTCCACTCGCGGTGAGGTTGGTCCTGATGGCACGGGCCTGGTTCAAGGACCAGTCGACTTGGATAGTGGGCCCTCCGGGGATTGGGCCCGATGCCGGCCCAGCGGAGTTGCTGTAGCGAAGGAATGCAGTGCTGGTGAGGGTCTTGGAGGTGAATCGAGAGGAGACTACGATGTAATAGTCGTGAGGAGGTTGGTCGGCGGTGACGAGGACGGAATATGTTTGGCCCACGTGGACGTCCAGAGAGGAGAAGGTGGTTTGTAGTGTGTGTGTTCCTTCTACTTCTACCAGCTTCATTTTATGGTTTTGGATTCGGAAGTTGAGGGAATGTTGCAACCCCACATTTGAAATTCGAAGTCTGTAAGTATTTCCTGTGGTACAAATCATACAGTTTTACAGAAGAGACAATGCAAACAGAAAATCAACTATCTGTGGCTATGTAATATGTGTGTGTCTGTGTCTGTGTCTGTGTGTATAAAATAAATCCAACACACAAACCTTGTTCAACATTGAAAGAAGCTCTTCCGTTGGTTCCGGGTCCATTGATGAGGATTCCATCAGGAAAAGGTAGCTTCTTCCCGCGATCTAAATGGGCCTTCAAGCTCTGTGAATAGCACAAAAATGTAATAAGCTGAAAGCCCAATGTACATTGACTCCATTTGGTCCAAGGGGGCCTTGGGCCGTTTGCCCATGTGAGAGCTCAGTCACAGTATACAGACAAAATGACAAAAATCAACGTTCAAAAGTTTGCTGTCTGATCCAATTCATCCTTTACATCTTTAGGTAAAAATAAATCGAAGAATAACACCACCTGCTGTACACTGAAGTTTGTTAGTTGACAAATGTGGAGAAGTAACTAAAACATACAGCAAATTTCTGATTTAATTCTTGAAACATCACAGTTGTCTTCACCTTAGTTTAAAATAAATGTTTTAATTTAATTTTTAAAAGATTATACTTACCTTAATTTAATTTTTTTATTGTTAAATTGTAAAATTTATCATTAAATTTTAATTTTCAAACTAAAGATCACTTTGACAAATAAAAATATCAAATTAAAATAACTAAAGAAATAGAGTTAAATCTAATTTTTAAGAAACTTATTCTGAAACATAGTATTGAAGGGAAGACGTCACTCCTAGTTTCTTTAAACGAAAATAAAAATGATATTTTGTTAAAATATTTTAATTTTTTTAATAACTTTAACTTTTTTTAAGAAAATAATTTAGATGATATTTTACTATCTTTCTTTTTCACATTACTCATTCTATCATTTCATCAAATCATACCAAACATGCTGTGACTGTGACAAACAGCACACCAGCAGGGAGAAGGGGTAATTGGACATGTTGGGACCACATGAGAAGGAAAAGGAGATCCTAATTCTTTGGGGATAATTGTGGAGCATGAATAACGAGGGAGAGAGCTTTTAGCCTTTAACCAAAAACAAAATAATGAGGGAGAGAGGAGTGTAGTGGGACGCAACTTACCGAACAAGTCAGAATAAGAGGGTAGATATCACATTGAGTCGTTGACATGCGGGAGTGGTTAATAAGAAGGTAACTCTGCTCAAGAGGATAAGTTTGAGATTTATATAAAATAATTTTTAATTGTTATATACATAAATTTTTAGTTAATTTAATAGTAAAAAATTTTAATTTCTTTAAATATTTGAACTCTCCACACTTACCCTAATAATGAATGCGTAGTGAGAGTAGGAGTCGGTGAGGATTGGAGGGCGAGATCCACTGGAGTCATTATTTGCTTTCCCAGCTGGCTCTGGATATGGGTTAGGAGATTCGTACTTACTACTTAGTAAAGATTCGTGTCACTTTGCCGACCCACCTTGCTTTATTCTAGTTACTCCGTGAAATATTTCTTGGCCACAAATTTCTTTTTTTTTAATCCCAATGAGAAAAAAAAAACGCACACACACGCACACAAAAACTAAATTACATTTTATTAAATCATTCTTATTCTTATATATTTAACTAGAATATACAGAACTTCATTCAACTTAAGAGAGTATACAGATAACTTATCTTTTTAATTTAATTTTTTTATAAACAGTCAATTATGTGTAACTTAATTATTTTATTTACTTTTTTTCCGAAATTTTCACATTTTTTATGTATGTAAATTGAAAAGGTCAAACTAAAAAAATATCTAACCTAAAATATTAAAGAGTTAATTTTGTCGCAAAAACATAAAGAAATAATAGGCAAATTACTGTTTTGTCACTTTAGATAATAAGACGAATATAATTTTTGTTAATTGAGTTTCATTAAATCTACATACAAATACAAATAGTATTAAGGTTTTAAAGAAAAAGTTAATAAAAATATTATATTGTACAAAATTAAAAGCTTAAAAATTTGATTATCAACTTTTAAAATTAAAGAGATAAATATACAATCTCTAAATTTAATAAAAAAAATTTAATTTGAACTTATTTTGTTTTTTTAACTTATTGGTGATTATGGTAAAGTAGATAGAGACAGAATTAAGAAAGCAATTGAATTAACAGAAAAAGGCGAGAAAGGAATTAACAAACAGGATGAGAGCATGAATACCGTGTGGTTGGACTTGTACCAATCTCCGATGAGGACAGTGTAGTCGCCGGCAGGATCAGGAAAGGGGACCGGAATTCTGGGTCTGCTCAGAATGCGAATGCCTCCAAAACCGCCGGCGGCTTTGTGAAAAGCCAAAGATGGGAAGTAGTAAAAGCTGCCGATCTGATCCTTCACTTGCAAAATGTATGTGAAGTTCTTCCCCGGCGGGATTGGGCACGTTGTTCCCGCCACACCGTCTTCGAATGAATTCCTTCTGTTTTGCACCCCGTTCCTATTTTTTCATCCACTGTCAATTCCTTCAACAATATATAATATTGCTCTACTCTCTCACTCATTTATCATTCGTTTTAATTATAACTATGTGTGTGTTTGAATTAAGGTTGGATAAATTTAATTTTGACTTAATTTTTAAATTTAATTTTCGTTAAAATTAAATTTACATGACTATAATTAAATTTAAAAAATGAAAAATGAAAACTCTTATATAAGAAGTGATTTTGTAAAATGCTAGTGTGCAAAAGTATATAAAAACTATTCCAGTTCAAACCAAATTTTAAAAATTAATGCGATCCGAAATTTAAATATAAATACCAAACCAAATAAGTTAAAAATGTCATAAACTTACATTTTGATACCTCAACATGCTTTTCAAATATTTAAACGCTAATTCAAACAGATCTTAATTGGTCACATTAACAACAACGGTTTAAATTGTAAAAATAATTATTATTTCATTTCTTAAAAAAAATTAATTGAAAGAGAACTTTACCTTTTATATTAATTTAAAAGTAACCTTCAATTCTACCATATCAAGAATGTTCTAAATAAATAAATCATGATTGCCCCTTTGATTAATATTCCAATTCTCGAAAGTGATGATGGTCCTTACTTTACTGATGAATATTGGCATCACCACCCTAGTTTACTCATAATAACACACCCATGCGGTGCATCACGGAACCATTCACCATAAAATATAGGTTGGATATAGTATACTAATATTTTTATTAGAATTTCATGATTGTGTGTATATTTAATGCAGTTCTTATATTTAGAATTGTACAACTTTTGCGTTGGATATCAAATAGAGTTCTTATAATTAATCAGTTAATATACTTACATAGACTCCTAATATGGTAAAATTTGTTAGTTAGTTTAATCAATTCCTCTTCTATATTAAATATTATTCCTCCTCCTTCAGACATCATATAACACGAAAATTTATTTTCGTATTAGTTGCTTCCAAACATTCCCTAACTAGAAAGAAACAAAAACTGCTGGTCAATTATTAGTCCATATTTTGAGCTTCAGGCCAGTGCTAAATCTCTGGATCATTTAATTATGTTCTGCAATTACCTATCCTTGCCCCGGTTACAATAGATAAACCAACATATATACATATATATACACACACATTAGATTGGACCACTGAGGTAGATCTGGATCCATGTGGGCACATGGGATGTTTCAATGTGATCAGTCATGATCATGACTCAACAAACATTCAGAAAGCACTAAGGAAAAGATAACATGAACCCAACCCAAGTGTGGGACATTCTCCCTTAAACAATAGCTTCACAAATCCGATGCATTATATATTAACGAAACGGAATTGATAAAGAAAAAACTAAGCTCATCACGGCCTCAAATAGCTTTGATTAAATGCATCACAATGCACATAATATTTGACATCTGTTTGGTAGTGAAGTATGAATAAGTGATAACTAAGAATAGAAAAGAGGGAAGAGAGAGTACCAAGAGAGAAGAAAAGGCTCGTCCAAGCTGTTGAAGACATTGATAATGAGATTGTCATTGGTTACAGAGTGAATATCTGGGCCCGGGAATTGGCCGTTGATGAGTATCCCCTGTAACAAATCAGATCGTACAAATTGATCGCATTGATACAGATCCGATGATGATGAGTTCAATGAAGGCTGAAAATAACAAAAGTAAAATTACAGGGTGATTATAGACGTACTCTTTGGCGGACGCCGAGAGGATAAATGTCACCGTAAGTGACATTCCAGGTGAAGAACCTGTAGGGATCTTCGGCGACAGTAATGGCGAAAAGACAGAAGAGCACGGCGGCGACAGCTCCCCCTCCGGCTATTTTGAGCGCCATTTTCGCTCCCTCAGGGGGGAGAGATGGAGAGTGATTGATTTAAAAGGGAAGAGAAAGAGGTGAGAAATGATTGGTGAACAGGGACGCCACACTTTTAAAGTGCGTCACAGAGGAGGAAGGGGGGTCTATAGCCGTGAAATCTTTAAAATAAAACAAAATGGGGAGGGAAATTTGAATAGAAAGCAAAATATTTTTTTTCTGTGCAAGGGAACAGATGCAAATGGGGTGTCGGTGGTGGCGGGCCTCATTCCTGAATTCAGCTTTTAGTTGGTGTGTGAAGTGTAGGTGTTTCGTCTCTCACATGCCTTTGGTTCTTTGCTCCTAAACTCCCACATGCCTAACTCCAGTTGTAAAACTTGTGTGGCGAATTTTAAAAGAGTAATAATTAGTCTCACATTAATTAGCATTAATGAAGACTAGGCCTTATATATATATATATATATATGAATATTAATATATATTCATAAAAAGCTAAAAAATAAGATAAACTCATGTGCTCACATCACTAGTCTAATTCAATACATTTCTTGGAAAAAAATTTTTACTATCGTAGTGAAATCTTTTTCTTAAGAGCAAGTGTCTTCCGCAACACAATTCAAATTGCATTATGGCAAATTTCACAACAACCTAATCACTATGAACTTGGCTCAATTATATTTCGTACGCAAAATTATGGGCTACAAAATTCCGTAACATCTAACAATGGTGTATCCAAAGAGTACACCCAAGTTAGTTGTTCTTTCAATGCCATGCATACCTAACAACTATACCCATCGATGAAGAGGGACGGCGCGATAATGAATTGCCCACGAATAAAATGCAGTATTGTGTAATTTCACACTGGAAGTTGTAACAAACTTAAATTTAGTCCTTCTTGATAACGATGGCTGGTCCGGGGATACCAAAAGTGAACGAAAGGGAAAACGAATTAATAAATATACTTCTTATCACTTGTCACGCAATGTACACCAATTTATGTATCCTCGTCAGAGCCCTATCTTACAGGTACTGGCACACACAATCACGAATGATGAGTAGTGGACTCTCACGTGCACGTTATAAATGTGATTCACACTCTTTATTTCCTCAAAAACCAGAAAAGTATAATATACAAAGAAACAATCCCTTTCATTATTAATATTGGACACCAAGAGATAATTGTTAAACTAGCTTCAATTAGTATATTTCATTGCTATTATTAATTTATTATTGACACAGTTGCTGTTTCTGACACAATCACGAGTGGCGACCAGTAGTGTTGTGATTAATTGATTAACAGCGACACACAGACTTAGAGGTGGGTATTAAAAAAAGAAATGCAAATGATTTCTACTTTAATCAATATTTCATTCAAACTTCCACCTTTTCATTTTCCAGCCCGTGGAAACCATTGAATAGTCGCAACGCCCACTGACCTTGGGACAAATTTAAATTTAGAAGAAATTGATATGAACATAGCCATATGGGAACAAAGAGAAGACACAATTATTCAGGGATAAAAATTCAAGAAATGTTATTTATGTACTATAGGCAATTGCAGAATTAGTGGGCATGTTACGCTTTAGCCATACAGGCAATGCTGCCCTAAGTGGATAGTAATACAAGTACCAATGGCAGGAACATACAAACAGCCTAAAGAAATACCACGAATATACTTCTCCTCCTTTTTATAGAAAATAATAATAATAATAATGAATATACTTGCATCTCATGCGAATCCAAAAGTTCATTATTTTATCTAACACTCATCAAGAATTAGTGGCCTTTGTTAGATACAAATTCTGTCATACACCGAACCATCTCTTAAAGCATTCTTTAGCATCCACCATGAACATCCAGTTGGCATCAGATCTTATGGCTGGATCTTCCGTGTCACATATTTAATCACTGTGAATATACTCCGTGTCTGAGCATCCCTCTTTATTGTCTTCACAATAAGCTCTATGCTCTTCTATGCTTCTTCAATTATGTATCCAAATATTAAATGACTTAATTTAAAATGAGCTTATGATATCAAAGCTTTTTAGACAAAATCTTCTTCTATAAGGGCTTAAATAAACTGTTAAAATATAAATATGAAAGTAAAAATGATGACAATGAATTAACCAAACCCAAAAACAGAGCGATAGATAAATGATGAGAGACAGAGATAATAATAGATAAATATTGAAGCAAGCTACAACTCAAGCAAAATAAATAAGAAGAAAGAAATGACAGGGATAGGACACACTTTTGAAGCTGGAAAAGACTTTTTTCCAATTTCCTACCCCTTCACAACGTAAAATTCCATCCAATGTTCCCAATTTTCAGTAAAATCCATAACTCCAAAACTTACTCAGCAACCAATTTAAATGATGGGGAACCACAACATCCTTGTTAACTAATAAGCGCTTGGCATCTGTGTGTGTGCTTGAAGGAAGTTCCCCAGACACCCTTTCCCTCCCTGTGTGTGCGTGTTTCTAGCATCAGGATTTTAAGAAATGAACATTACATATACAGGATATAAAGAACTAAACGCATAATCAGCATATCTCACTTTTAAAAGGAAGACATCGGTTTTGACCACTGAAATTACAAGGCGAAGTTAATACTTACAAGCTCAAATTCCAAAATTAAGTTAATATCAAGGCAGGCTCCATATATCTCCTCTCCTTTCTTTCTTTTAAGACCCATCTTACCCTGCTTATAATATTGGTCAAACTCCAAATATATGAAGAAGGGAGATTGTTCCAGTCTTGGTGCCATAATTTAACCCTAAAGTAATATTTTGAGTTAACCAATGATTTAGTTTTTAAAAATAACTAAATCACTCTCCTCTCAGCTTGGTCATCCAAAGATAAAACTCTCGATTTAGTACCCCAAACATTTTCCCCCAATCAAAATGGTTCATTCGGAAACTATTTTGATGGGGGAAAATATTTGGGAGACTAAAGTTATATATTTTAAGGAACAAATCAAGAGTAGACTAGTAGAGTGTTTTTTTCAAGGACTATATTACAAGACTTTATTTTTAAAGGACCAAGCTGAGAGGAGATCTTTCAAGGAAAAAATCATTAGTTATTCTAATATTTTATATTGAAAAGAAGAGATCTATAGTTGCTTAGCTAGAACAATAAAGCTTGAAGATAAAGAATTTCAGATAGCTACACCAAATAGTCCAAATTCACTCCCAGTCTTTGGCAAGGAAAAAAGGTTTGTCTCTTGAACTAATTCCAACTCTTCATAACACCCATAGAACACTCAAAACTGTAATCTTAATTTCAACAAGATGGGAAGCACTGCTCAAGCCAGCTATTTTCCTAATCATTGAATACAATTACTAAGATATACCTGATAGATACAGAGATAGCATGCATCTCAACTCCGACTACTACCAAAGTATCAATGTCATATTGTATATTGGGAAATCTAAATCCTAAAGTTCGTAGAAGTCTCTCTCAATTAGCCTCTATTAACAGTTGATAACCGTTGGAAGTACATAATTGTTTCACATAGAATCCAAATTCAAAAAATTTAATAAAAAAAGACATGATAAGGCAGAGTGATGAGGAACTGTTCAGAATTGTTAACAAGCAGGATCAAACAGTCTACATAAGAATTCTTGGAATTACCAAGATACAGAATTCCAATGCCCTCTGTAGCAACTTGACAAGAACAACAAATGATCATATAAGGCTCAAAACCTGAACGCGCGGAGTTTGGGTAATCACACTTACACAATCATAAACTTCTCTCTTAACCGAAAATTATACCAAAATAAAGCTTGGCTTTAGAGAACACAAGATAAATATATCAAAGATCTGACTAGTTTCTTCATTAAGAGAAAAATAAAAAAGTCCTGGCCTTTTCTTAGCTCAACTAGATTATAAGCAGATCAATTTATTCTGAATTTCATCAACATAGCAACAGAACAGCGAAGCATGGGGCGGAGAGTTACTGAAAGTCACCAGATTTTACATCCAGAATTGATTTGTAAAACATAAACCCTCTGTCTAGAAGGTAAGCATTTCTGACTCAGGCCGCATTATGACAAGGCATATGAAAAAAATTGAAACCTGGAAGTCAGAGAGAGTATGAGTATGACGGATCAATCTTCTTCGCCGAAGAGAAGGCGAAGCCGAGAGGCGAAGAGGCCAGTGGAGTCGAGAGAAGCTTCGTGTCGCAGTGCACTCTTGATGTTCTTCATGCGCTCGGTGAGGGACTCTTGATCCTTCTTAAGCGCGTCATTATCCTCCTGAAGTTCATGGATTCGGTACTTTTGCCCCAAGGATCTTACACTTAAGAGCAGAATTCCCGTCATGGCGAAGAATTGAATGAAGCTATGCTTTTGTTGTTTCGCGTTGGCCAAAAACCCTAAGTATTTCTTAGACTTCGGGGCGGCTGAGCCTGAGGAGGAAGCCATTGAAAGAGATTCAGTCACGCACTATTCACTGCTTTTTGTACTGAAATGGCCACAGCGAAATGAAATTAAACAGACCATCCAATTCGTCAATTATGTAGCGTCAATTAGCATTCATCCAGGAGTAAACTAAGTTGCACTCATATGCTATTTTTTCTACTTTTAAAATATGTTTTTTTTTCTTATAATGATAAAATATTATATATTTTAATCAAATTTTGTATTTTTTGTCAAAAAATTTTGTAACAGTATGTTATAAAGATTAAATATATAATATAAGCTCAGAAAATGTGTTATACATTTATGCGATGTATGGAAAAATTAATCACTATTAGATATTGAATGGCAAAGATTGATGCAAAAATGACCATAAACATTTAAAGAATGGATAGACTATTTATAAGGGGGGAAAAACTTGTTGATTAAGAAAACAAATTGAACTGGTTCAACCATGCCGTTGCCATTATAATTAACCTCTCAAGCCACTTCTTCCTTACATTTGATAACTCCCCATTTTTCATGCAAATTTTATGAAAATTTTGGTTCTCTTTGCTACACTTTTGATTATTTTAAGGGCTAAAACATATGAATTTTTGTCTTTTATGTATATACTATGTTCATATCCTAAACATGTAAATTTTGGCACAATGAGCATAATTTTGGTTGCAAATTATAGACTAATTTATTTTTTTTTGGAGTTTTAAATAATAGAAAAGTGAAATTAAGGCATGAGAAACCAAAGCCAAGAGCAAAATAAGAAGAAGAAGCCATGGTGGAGAAGAAAATATGCAAAATGGAGCATTTGTTGTTATCACCCGCGCACTCATATAGAAGAACTCCATAAAAGAGCATTGCTCTCTACTACTCGCTCGTTTGGAAAAGTTAAAGAGTTTTTTGCCTTTCGCGCGCAAGCGGCGCCTTAAAATGGTTGAAAGATTTAAAGTCGGGAGTTTTTTTAAATCATTCTGGGTTTAGAAAAGCTAAAGAACGCTAGTTTTTGCTGAGAGACAAAGGGGGAACCTTGTTCCTTGAAGATTTGGAACCTTTTTCTCTCATTTGTAGCTTGGAATCATGAAGTTTTCTCTTTTCCTTGTTATTACTCTTTGTTTTTCTACTATGGGTAACTAATTTCCTTAATCTAGGGCTGCTTTGAAGCTAAATTATAAAATTTCTCAATAATATTGACTGACTAGCTTATGAATTACGAGTTATGAGTCAGATCAGTATAGTGCAAATTTACAAAAAATTGTTTGCTTTATCTTAACTCAGACAAGCAGAAAGAGAGGCTTTTAGATTAGTAGAGAGAGAGAGAGAGAGAGAGAGAGACACACACACACACACACACAAAAAGATAGAAGGAGAGAGGGCTAGAGGCGATGATGATATCTCGATCGAATCTAGCCGAACAAATGAAAGAGTATCAGATTTGATCCAAGTATGATTGGGCATTTGTCTTTGGAGGTGTACAAAACCGATTAAAATCGACCGGACCGAAAAAAGTAGGTCTAGTTCAATTTTTAAAAAAGACAATTTTTTGATTCGATCGGTTCTTCAGTTTTTAGTTGGTTTGGTTTGGTTATAACCGATCGAACGGAATCTCATATTAAAAAAAATAATTTTTATATATTATATTTATATTTATATATTAAAATAAAATAAAATATTAGACTACATACAAATTTACTTTCCCCTTCTAGTAGTTCACGAGTTCCAAAGTCGAGACTTTAAATACAATGTTTTTCATGTTGATGTGTTTGATTATCCCTTCTTACAACTATTTGGAACACCAAAACATAGTTTACGGCACAACTTAATTATTTAATTTTCTAAAGGAATTTAATTGACTGTCTTAATTTGGTGCTAAAGGTCTCAACTTTACCTTTTATAAATTATATTTATTTATGAAAGAGTTTGGGAAGAATAGAGTTATTTGTATTTTAAGTAGATGTAATATACTTAGTAAATATTTTTTAATTGCACTTTAAACATTATTGGATGTTACTATAATTTATAACAGAATTCTGTATAGTGTAGTATAATTTTATAATATATTTCTAATATTTGCATAAATCTTATTCAAAGCGAAGTATTTGGAAGTCTAATTTGCTTGCTCATAATGCTAAAGAATATAAATAACTTAAAAAGTCTAAAATGATGTTTGTGCAGTATTTCAATTCAATGAAGTTACATGATTTAATGAAATGTACATCATGGCTTGTTACAATAAATTATTAGGTTGGTCTATGTGACTAGGTTGTATGGAAACATATTCAATTTATTCATAGGATTACGCTCATGGCAAAGGTTTTATATTCTCGTCGTATTAACATCTCTCCAGATTGGGATAGTTTTGTTTACCATGATACACAGCTTGATTAATAGGCCAATTTTCTTCTTCTGTTAATGATTAACAATCTGCAATATGTTGTAATTTTTAATATCTTTCATTCCCTTTTATATTTTCTTTCTTCATGTTTTAGGTGTTGTGTTGCTAAGAAGGTTTTGGTTGTTCAAGGCTCTGAGAAATATTTTTTGGCTTCATAATGACAAGTTATTATACTTAGAAATGACAGGTTGTGTATTTGCTAACTACATTAATGCTTCCCTGAGCCTATACAATCATGTAAAATCATCAGTACGATTTTATTAAACCTCAATGGTATTGCAGATTTTAAATATACAAAAACATTTTACCCATATCTTTTTATAAAATTTGGGGTGAGAAGGGGTAAGAAATGTTGAACTATAAGTTTAGGTTTCACTTAATTTAATTCTTTCTTGAAGATTGATATTCCTAGTTGATTTCACCACTGGTCTTTTTGTAACTTCGCAAATCAACAAAGTTGAACGGTGGTGTTTTGATTTAGATGGTATTGGATGATGGTGTTTACTTGACCTAACTTAATTACATCAAGCTATTTAAGTTTCAAATCTGATGAAGTCTTTGCACCTGGGGTCGATGACTGCTGGCTGATATTGAATTGAGATAAATGTTATGGCATTTTGCTTCGAAATTATTATAGTTAGAATTCGTGTACGTGTGTCTTACTAGGATGGATTTCTGCCCTTGTGTCTAGTAATTAGGTTAACATTATCATTATATAATCATATTGAAGCTTTTTTTTTTCTTTCCCTTTTTCTTTTGATGCAGGGTAGATGTCGTGGTTTTTGTAATATAGGAAATTGTCATTTAGCCTCTTGGTTTTTTCAGCAGTCTCTTTGTATTTTAGGCACGTTAGGCTAGCTTTTATATTAGTCTGTATCATAGTGCTAATGCTTATATGCATGAAAATTACAAAGCAAGTAAGACTGGCAAGGAAAAAGAAACGAAGAATGCTTCTTCCATTGTCAATATAAAATGTTAGTAAGTCTTCTTATTTTGCCTATTTCCTTTTATTTTCTCCTCATGTAATGGATTAGAGGTCTTTGGATATTGAGCAAGCAGAATGGCTCCCAAAGGTCCCTACACAGTGCACAATATGCTGCCTCCTATTACTATATCAGCCATGCATAGAAGAGAAAGTGTCAGAAATAAGGAAATGTATTCTGATTCATTTCACATGCTTTGTACATTGACCTATGTACAGAGGCTTTTTTTTTTGGTTTTAATTAATGCTTTATGTTAAACTTTTATTTATATGCTACATTTTTATTATTATATTGTTTTTCTAAGAACTCGACCTATTTACATATAAGAAAAAATTTAAGTGCAGTTGCTTATATATTTGTAATCAAGTTTTTTAATCTGAATATGACAAGTGTATAATTTTTTAATCAGAACATAACAAATGTATAATCTTTAAAAAATAATTTTATATTTTTTATAATTCATTATTACATAGTTGGTTTTTCAAGAAATTTTTTACACATGCCATATTTTTATCAAAGAACATAATAACAAATATATAAGAAATTTTATATAAGTTTTTTCTTTATAACTGTCATAACAATCAAAAACTAACTTCTTTTTCGTATAGAATGAAAACTATTTCTATTAAAATGGTATCAAATTAGGAATATATAAGATTTTATAAGGTACAAAAATAAATTATTACAACTCAAGTCTGAAATATTGCGAGAAAGTGATACTTAATTTAGGACAACACACCTTAAAAAAAAACCTAAAACTACACAACATCACCACTTATCTATAAGACTAAAATGTCTAATAACACACCCATTTCTTCTACTCTTCTATGGAGGGACATCATCAGAATAGGTCTTTCAAGCACAATTAAAAGGAGAATTTTTTTAAAATTTAAGAAAGTAAGTTGTTATGTTTTAAAAATCCAACAACAATTCTTCAAAAAAAAAACTTCTTTTATGAAAGAAGAAAAAAACTTTTGTGATAGAAAAGAAACTCATTCTATTTTTTTTTTTTAAAAAAAAATCCTACAAAAGAGAATGGAAAAACAAACACAATGAAGAAAGGAAATAAGTGTACGAGGGCTGCCTGAGCCCCCACATCCGCCGTCACGACGTCTTTGCAAAAGAAGAACCGCGCTTCGTGAGAACCCTAGCTACTCTATTCCCACCACCAATGCCTTCAAATTCAATGCAATCCGTCCGTGATCATTGTATGCAGAATATCTTAGTGAAAGTATCCTTTTTCACATATTTAATTCCATCCCTTTGCGTTGGGGGAGGGGGTGGTCGAACAACCCTTATCTTGCATTTGTCTTGGGTTTTAATTTGTTTATTGGACTGAATGAGGTTCAACTTATGGAAGGAAGCGGGTTTGGGCCAAACTTCACTGTGCTCTTAAACAGAATAGATTGAATGGGCTATTTCTTCATTATCAGATCAAACAAGGCCCAGCAGAGATAGGGTGAACCAGAAAGGATGAAAGTTGGACAGGCTTGGCTTATCTTTTCTAATTTTAAATTTTAATACGAGTAAGATATTTTTTTCTGGTTTATTAGTGTTTTGAAGCAGGGCTAAGGGCCACGTAGAGGATGTTAAACACCACCAAAATATATGGCATGGCTTCATCCAGCTTGGTTCCTTCTTCAGAGGTAGAATCAAAGACAAGCTTGACTTTCACATTAGACTCTTCCAATGTGATATATTTGTTCTGCGTCTCAAAATTGTAAATAGACACGGTATTTCTCTGCATTTCAGATTATTATTATTATTATTATTGTTATTATTATTACCAACGTTAATTTTTCTTAGTTAACCGTACCATAATTTGTGGATTGTGGTTCTGGTGCAATCTGGAGTCTTGACGGCAGGGGGGAGAGGAATTTTTAGCAGATAAAGGGGAGAAATAGGGGGGAAGAGAGAGAGAGTAGCAGGACTTGGAGCCATGGCTTTCACCACGAACGCTCTCCTTTCTTCTCACTTTCTCGGAAGCAAAGTCCTACTATCTCCTCCCACCCCCAAAACAACAAAATCATCAGTTCCTCTGCCATTTCTATGGAAGAGAAGGTTGCTTAACTGCCAAAAGCGTGATTCAGAACACCTGAAATCTGTATCTTCCCAAGCTACCATAGCTGCCCTACTCTTCTCCTCTCTTACTCCTCAAGCTCTAGCCGCTGACGCTGACAACTTTGCCCCTCAAACACCACCCTCACCTCCTGTTCTTGAGGTTCAACCTACCAAACCCAACCCTTCGAATTCCTCCCCTTTCTCTCAGAACCTCCTTCTCACTGCCCCCAAAACCCAAACTCAGGCCTCTTCTGATCTCCCCGAAGGTAGCCAATGGCGTTACAGCGAGTTCTTGAATGCTGTCAAGAAGGGGAAGGTCGAGCGAGTCAGATTCAGCAAAGACGGTTCTGCCCTTCAACTCACCGCCGTCGATGGCCGCCGGGCCACGGTGATCGTACCCAACGACCCAGACCTTATAGATATTCTAGCCATGAACGGTGTCGATATTACCGTCTCCGAAGGTGATTCGGGTAACGGGTTGTTCAATTTCATTGGCAATTTGCTGTTCCCGTTCCTCGCATTTGCTGGATTGTTCTTACTCTTTCGCCGAGCGCAAGGGGGACCCGGAGGCCCCGGTGGTCTCGGCGGACCCATGGATTTTGGGCGATCCAAGTCCAAATTCCAAGAAGTTCCGGAAACCGGTGTAACCTTCGCTGATGTTGCCGGAGCTGACCAAGCCAAGTTGGAATTGCAAGAGGTTGTTGATTTCCTGAAGAACCCAGATAAGTACACTGCCCTCGGTGCCAAGATTCCCAAAGGGTGCCTTCTGGTTGGGCCTCCGGGTACTGGAAAGACCCTTCTGGCCAGAGCAGTCGCCGGCGAGGCTGGTGTGCCATTCTTCTCATGCGCAGCGTCAGAATTCGTCGAATTGTTCGTGGGAGTTGGTGCATCTAGAGTACGGGATTTGTTTGAGAAGGCAAAGTCCAAGGCACCGTGCATTGTGTTCATAGATGAAATTGATGCAGTAGGAAGGCAGAGAGGAGCAGGTCTGGGAGGTGGGAATGATGAGAGGGAGCAGACCATTAATCAGCTTTTGACGGAGATGGATGGATTTTCTGGAAATTCGGGTGTGATAGTTTTGGCTGCAACAAACAGACCAGATGTTCTTGATTCTGCATTGCTAAGGCCTGGAAGGTTTGATAGGCAAGTCACTGTGGACAGACCTGATGTTGCCGGTAGAGTTAAAATCCTTCAGGTGAGCCCTTTTTGCCACCCTCACTCAATCTAGTCGCTTTTATTGCAATTTGGAACCTCAATTTTACATCATGAATGTAAATTCTACTTTTTGATATTCACCCCAAGTTAGCATATGGTATTGTGATTATGTAGTTTAATCGATATGATCAGCTTTTGGTTTCCTATTAGTGTACTTGATTCCCTGCTAGTTTTTGAACGACATAATGTGGTCTTTGGTATGATTATAATATGCATACCTGCATTAAAATCTACATTTGTTTGTAGGTGTCTTAATGAGTATGCTACCCTGATTTCTTTATCTAAACTAACCTTCCTTCTCTTTGTCAGGTGCACTCTAGAGGAAAGGCACTTGCAAAGGATGTAGACTTTGAAAAAATTGCCAGAAGAACTCCGGGGTTCACGGGGGCTGATCTTCAGAATCTGATGAATGAAGCAGCTATTCTTGCAGCTAGGCGAGACCTCAAAGAAATAAGTAAAGATGAGATATCTGATGCACTCGAAAGGATCATTGCTGGACCAGAAAAGAAAAATGCTGTGGTCTCAGATGAGAAGAAGAAATTAGTAGCTTACCATGGTATGCACGTTAAATGTCCTTGAGCTTCGTAGCTTCCTAGCTTTTCATCAAGTCTATAACCTTGTCTTGCTTTTTAACTTTCAGAGGCTGGCCATGCTCTAGTTGGTGCTTTGATGCCTGAGTATGACCCTGTTGCCAAAATATCTATCATTCCTCGTGGCCAAGCTGGTGGTCTCACTTTTTTTGCTCCCAGCGAAGAGAGGCTCGAATCTGGACTGTACAGTAGAAGCTACTTGGAGAACCAGATGGCAGTTGCTCTGGGTGGAAGGTCAGTGGAGTGCGAATGCTTTTTTTCCATATTTTGATTGATCACTGAGGAATCTGCATCTGTATGTTAATGAAGGGATGTGGTGTTATAGATGTGAAAATACACAATTTTCAAGTTTTTAAAATATGTGGGAAATTGCTTTTGTGCCGATGCAGGGTTGCTGAAGAGGTGATATTTGGGGAGGAGAATGTGACGACAGGAGCATCAAATGACTTCATGCAAGTTTCAAGGGTGGCAAGGCAGATGGTTGAGAGATTTGGGTTCAGCAAGAAGATTGGACAAATTGCCATTGGAGGACCTGGTGGAAATCCATTCTTGGGCCAACAGGTAGTATCCCACAAGTTCATAATCTAAAAATTTCAATTTGACTAAAACCCTATTTTGGTCGCTGCATTTCACAATTTGGTCCCTTATAAAATTGCCTTTTCAATTTGGACCCTTGCTTATAGATATTTCTCAGTTTGATTGTTATCCACAATGTTTTTCAGTCAATATGTCATTAATGAAATTAAACAAATTTGATGCTGCATAACATATTTTTTGACAAGTTACTACTTAGTCCCTATTATATAATATGTACATCAATAATTGGTTTTAGGAATAACAAATTAACAAAATGACATTATTGGTAACAATTTATTTGTGGGAATCAAATTGAAAAATATATGTGAGGGACCAAAATGATAGGTCAACACTATGGAGGACCAAAGCGAGATGCATCCTATGTATAAGGGACCAAATTGAGGTTTTAGTCAATTTCAATTTAGACCCTCACTAAAGTCCTACCTATTTGTATGGATTTGAATTGCAGATGTCAACCCAGAAAGATTACTCCATGGCAACTGCTGATATTGTGGATGCCGAAGTGAGGGAGCTGGTGGAGACTGCCTATATAAGGGCTAAGCAAATTATCACAACTCACAGCGACATCCTCCACAAGCTTGCTCAACTTCTCATAGAGAAAGAAACTGTGGATGGTGAAGAGTTCATGAGTCTGTTCATTGACGGAAAAGCTGAATTGTATGTTGCATGAATCCTATACTTAACCAAAACCATGTTTGTACCATGTCTATAAAATTAGCAGATACATGTACACACTGAGAATCAATTGAATCTTCTATATGCAAATCAGATTCTGGTTGCTCCTGTGTTTATTATTCAATCTTCTAGATTTTATGGAATGTTAATTCTGGGAGACAAGGGAAAGGGGCAATGAGTATGAATGAAAGAAAAACATGGAATACTGTGAACTATATTCCATCAAATTGGATATTCACATGCTTCATGCTATGTCTATCAAACTGGGCAGGAAATCCTCCAACTAAGCGCCTAGTATTAGATCCTTGTACATTTCATCTGATCGTATTTCAACTTTCAAATGTGATAATATCGGGGGGTCAAAACTCATAATGGCAACTTGCTTCGGTTGCACTAGATATAAAACGGTGAAGCCAGGAAACACACTACCATAAACCGATTCGATCAGGTGCATTGATGGGAAACCTTAAATTATATATAATGAAAGAGATGTCGGACCAATGGAAATGAGCATTGATCGAGAATGCGAAAGAGGCGAAGGCCTCTAATTCATTATATGGAAGAAAACTAACGCCTCTAATTCATTATATGGAAGAAAACCAACGGATTTAGGCAAAATACTAAGATTTGCTAACATTTTTTGTTGACGATGGGAGAGGCATCCTTCGTTTCTTTTTTTCCCTTGCCAGTCTGACTTGCTTTGTGATTTTCATGCATAAAAGCAATAACACTCTAGTGCAGACTAATGTAAAAGCTAGCCGGATGTTCCCAAAGTGCAAAGAGACGCTCTCGGATTCTTTGGTGGCCTCAAGTCAAAACCCTCATCGATAAAGAGAAGAGATGATTTTTTTTTTTTATTTTTTTGGCCTTTTCGTGCCCTGTGTTGCTTCGCAGATATGGGTGTCTAGTCTCTTCATCTTCTTTGCTTTTATCTGACCAGGAAGCTGCTTCTAGATTTACTCTTGGATTCTTTTGTTGCATCGGTAGTGTTAATCTCTTGGTTTAGCTGGGCCGGTTTTGGCCCGTTTACGCACTCCTTATTCTGTTAGCCTCATTTTGGGCTAACTCTGACCCCAAAAAATTTTCTTTGATGGGCCCCATACATCTAACAATCTATTCGGCCCATTTGAGTCATTAATTTTTAAAATTAACAACTCATAATTTAATATCCTTATTTTATTAAAAAATTTTAAAAAATAGGATGGTCTTGTTTTGATCTTTTGACGGTTCAAATTTTATGATAATTTTTTTTTTAAAGATCATAAAACCTAAGTCGTTGAATGTTTAGAAATTAAAAGCAGATGATATACTCCGCATCAAGAGAAAAGAGAGAGAAAAGGCTTCAATATCATTATATAACTAGTATTGTGACTCGTGTGATGCACGAATAATTTATAACTCTAAAAATTTTCGTAACTTATAATAATAATAATAATAATAATAATAATAATAATAATAATTAATTGACATGAAACATATAGTGATTGGCAGAAGAGACAAGCATTTTACAATATCTACATGTAATGTGAATAAAAAAAATCAAATATCCAAATAACGAAAATATTTTTCCAATGCAAATATACCTTCAATGTAATATGCTGTTTATAAATACTTTTCAAATACAATGTCTTTAATCTGAAAAGAAGAAAATAAAATAGAAAAATTAACAAACGATATAAAATAATTTTAAAATCAATATAGTAACATCATAGAAAAGACCATATAAAATTTACTTACAATTAATAGAATTTTTTGAAAACTTCTTTATATACTATATTTATAGTGCTGAATTGACATTTTTATTTTTGTCGAGTATAAATTTATCCCAAACTCACATCTCTTATCTTCTCTTATGACCTCTCCTCCAATAATATAATGATAATAGAATAAATGTATAGAAGCAAAGCTAAGTCCTTTTCCAATGTGAAAATATTAATACACAATCATTCGCAGACCGTTTAACTCACCATTGAATTTGCTTCGTCATCCTAAGTAAGGCCATAATGTGAAACATTTTTTAACTTCCCACCAGCTCTTCCTTAAGTCATTTCTTATGTATCTAATCTGGTTTGGACAATTCAAATTTAGCTAGTATAAACACAGGTATACAAATTTCCTCTGTAGTTTACCAATGTCTCATTCTCAAGCATTTCCTAATATTAAACTAACTTCGTATTAATATTAAAAAATAATAATAATAAACAATGCATCCAACTAATGTTGTAAAAGTGAAAGTAAAACAACTCATAAAAATATCATTTCACATCGATCTCCCAAGCCCTCACTTCTTCCACAAAATCTAGGATAAAAGAAAGCATACCAGCAACAGCAGCAACAACAACAATTGTTAGGACATCCCCAATTCTTTTGAGGAGTGAAACGATCTTCCTGTGTAATTTTCTTTTCATAAGTTGAATAAACGAACATTTAAAAATACCTCTCAAATTACAAAGTATGATGTCCTTTTAGTTTTGAGTCCTAGTAAATTAGAATAAAAACAGAACATAGTAAATCATGATCTTAGACTAACTGATAATGACCAAGTTTATAATAACTAATACCTAGCTTTGGTCTCTAAACATCATACTGCATTTTGTAAATATTTGATATTAAAAAGAAAAGAATATTTCATTAGCTCACAGCTTTCTTAGTGAAGATACTAATCAAATATTTGTTGCATTCATACTGTGAAACATAATGTGCATCAAATCCAACTTGTTCCAATTTTACTTAGTTTTGGAACTTGCCAACAGTGATGCAATCATGTCTTCCTATAAGATACAAGGATGTCTAAGCAATAAAATGATAAGCATGCAAAAGCATATTAAGAATATGCCATAACAATATGGCCTCCCCACTAATTAGTAGAGCAGATTGCTTAGAAATCCATATAGATTAGTAAAGAACATGATGCGCTCTATCATGACATTAATAATTTGGAATATCAAAGTATAATATATTCATAATTAACTTTCAGATAACTGCAAGCCTTTCATTTCGTATGCAAAAGAAAAGGCTGATAATTCCGTAAAAGAATCTAAAATGGAAAACAAATTAAGTTCATTAGGTTGATACAGTATGAAGTTCATCATGGATACCTTAGATGCACCTAAAGTTGTTAAAATAGGCCAACTTGAACAGGCCAGATAGGCCTGTTTTTAAATAAGCCAATTTTATGATGACCTGGCCCACTAGGTACAGGCTGGCAGGCCAAATAGACCAGCTCGCCAGACCGCACCTCTTTTTTAAAATTTTTTACTTAAACAAAAACTAATAAAAAATAGTCCATATGAAATCATTATTTTTTTTTTTGAATTATTCTTTCTCTTTTTTCTTTAATGTTATCTTTTTTCATTAACTAATAATTATGATCAAATAATTATACAAATTTAATATGAAATTATCTTTAAAATGATGTCTCTTACTCCCTTTGTATTATTTAGTTTAATATATATTATTAATATTTAATATATATATATATATAATTAAAAAAAATAAAAAAAGGGCCAACCCGCAGGTTGGGTAGGTGGGCCAGTTTAGTCTGGTCTTAAATAGGCTAGTTAAAAGCTAACCCAACCTACCCCTTAGGTGGGTTAAACAGGCCCAACATGACATGCACCATAGGAGATCATTTGAGCAATGACCCCAAGGGTTCAAAGAACATGAAATGCCTGCAACAACACACCAATCAATATCATTAGTCTGTAGAAAACTAAACATAGATTAATAACAGAATATAAGTTTGCAAGTAGATGTGCCTGAAAAACATGGCATGCAAGTTGTATATTTTATTCAAAGGCACTCATTTAACAATGCTACGTTCCACATGGCCCTCAAGGAAGAAGAATAAAACTTTCAATAAAAAGATAGTTCCTAAATAACAAAATGATGATAGATATGTTCTTTAGGAGATTTACCACAATAATTTTATCTAGTTCTTCAACAACATGGTCAAGTTCCTGGTCAAAAAAGATAAGCATGACAACCAATTAGATTTTTATAATGCTGGAATACAGAAATTCCACTAATTAAATGTATACAGTGAAAGCGGAACATAAATCATCATCATAATAGCTTACTGCTAGCGGGAGCGGAACAAAAATCATCATAGAAACAAAAAATAAGATAACACTTACTGCTAGTGAGAGTGAAACAGAAAAGGAGAAACAAAAATATAGCAGAAAATCGAACGCAAAACAATGAAAGACATGAAACATAAAAGGAAGATAAAAACGAACCATAAACAAACAACGAACAGAGAACAATCAACCAACCTTGAAGCTAAGCTAGTAGGAGCAGGGAATGAGCAGTCAAGCTGAAAGTAATGGTTGGAACCCAAGAGGGGGGGTGAATTGAGTTTTATAAATTTTTCACAAAACTTTATTAGAAGTTAAAATGATTTTCTGTAAAAGTACAATGCTTAGGATAATAAATACAACACAGAAAATCAATGTGCTATCAAGATGAATAATTATGAGGAGCAAGGAAATAAAGAATATATAACAGTAAGCACAAATAAAGGAGTAAGGGATAGAGAAAGCAAACTCGGAGATTTATACTGGTTCGGCTAATCTAAGCCTACATCTAGTCCTCAAGAGACCACTTGAGTATTTCCACTATAATTGCAAGTTTAATCTGGGTATTTGCAAACCACTACAACTACGCAAATTCGATCCGGGTATTTGCAAAACCACAATGGAGAATTTATGAATCTGGGGCTCCTCCTCAACCCAAAGCAAGTTCTTCCAACACCGGTACTTGCGAACCTCAACTCGGAATAATATATGTGTTGATCAAAATCAACAATACAAAGAAACTCTCTCTAAAGAGTAGATGAATACAAATGAAGCTCTAATAACTCTAATGATAGAGAATATGCAAGATTTAGCTCAAGAATGCTTTCCTTTCTCTCAAAGATGATAGAAGAAGTTAATATCACATTGTAGGACTTTGTTCTGGCTCAAAATCGTGTATCTAAGGTCATATATATAAGATTTTAAAAAACTAGCCCGTTATATAGCTGTTACAGCACTTATAATGCAGTCCAGATGTCCATTGGTTGACCAGTGGGGGTCACCTGGTCAACCACCCACTGACAGTAGCAAAATATAGCATTTTCAGGACAACTGGTCTACCAGTCGGAAGCTGCCTGGTCGACCACCGGCTGGCAGTAGCGAAATACAGATTTTGAGCTTTCTTTAAAAATTCATAACTCCCTCATTTGAACTCCGTTTTAAACAAATAATATATCATTGGAAAGCTCTTGGAGTCTAGTTTCGAATGAGCCAAGTTTTACTCAAAAATTATTTTTTTGTTTAAAAGATATAATCAAAACACTGACTATAGGTCAGAACAGAATAATTTTTGAGTACAGTAAAATCAACTTTCAGTTTTTCAAACTATATTTTAAATAGTCATATATTTCTCATTTGGACTCCGTTTTGAATAAATAATATATCGTTGGAAAGATCTTTGAGTCTACTATCAAATGAGATTAAGATATTTGAAAAACCGATTTTTCATTTATGAGATATGATATAAGGAGTGACCAAAGGTCAAAAATTAACTTTTGTAAAACTTCATATCTCATTATCTTTTTGTTCAAAATGCTTGAGCCAATGCATGCAAATCTAAATCATTGAGTTGCACAAGAATAATAGCCTATATAAAATATACCTAATGTAAACACATAGGCTATCTTGATGCATCCAAGCTTTCAAGACTCTAAATCTTCTAATTCTTTATTTCTTGGAGCTGTATCCTTGCATGTTGTTTTCCTTGAGTGAAGCATGATATTGCTTTTCCTTGTTCTTCAATCCAATGCTCACTCTTGTTTTGAACCAACCTATAAAATATATCTTACTTGCAAACCAAATGGTTAGTTCAATTCATGATAAATAGCATGATTAATGTATAAGACATTACACATTAAATAACATAGTCATGCTTAAATACTTGTAGCATGTATATGATAATTAACCTTTATATATATCAATGCTATATTTCAAATACATTTGTCATCATCAAAACTTATGACATAAAGCCTTAGGGTCAACAATCTCCCCCTTTTTGATGATGACAAATCACCACAGAAAAATATGTATCACAAGATAATGAATGCAATGTTATAAGCACATACACATATTTTTCTATTGTTTCTTCTCCCCCTATTTGACATCAACAAAAAAGTGTAAGGAACACAATATATAGAAGTTAAAGCACATACCTTCTTTAAGACAGGATGTCAATATAGCATAGGATGAGGATACATCAAAACTTATCATTGATTTCATTGACATGTAAAAATAATTTTCAGAAAAATTTCGCATGTCAAATGAAATGAGCCAAAAAATAAAATTAGAAGGAGTTTAGGTTTAGGCTCCTCCCCTTTAAACTGTGTACGTTATGAAAAAGAAGAATGAATAATGAATATCCAATTTTCAAAATGTAGTCTTTTTCAAGATCATCTATATATTTTCAAGAGAGATAAAGCTCCCCCTGAATTTCATAACCCTTTTCCTTTGAAAAAGATTGTCCAAATCATTATAAAGAAAATTCAGTTTTTGATTGCAGAATTCTGAAGTAAGACTCTTGAAGAAATTTTTGTAATATTTTCATTGAAAATGATTTCTGCTTGTTTATGAAAAGACATTTTTAGTAAATAGCAGAAAAAATGAACTCTTTGAAAAAAATAAACATCATTTGTTGTCATATGATAGAAATATTTACAGCACACAGCAGAATTATGATATATGGATTAGCAAAGCATTATATAAACAAGAATATTAATCATAATCCATAAATCGAATAATAATATTTTTCAAGATTTCTGAAAAATAATTTCTGCATATATGCATAAAATCATTTCAACATATAGCAAAAGTGATTTAAAATAAGGATACTCAAATACTTTTCTTTTCAAAACAGATAATGCTTCAATATGGCAAAGCAATTTCAGCAAAGTGGAAGCAATTCAAGAGTTTCACGATATTTTTCTAAAACATTTTGCTTCGAAGGAATTTAGAAACGTTTCATCTAAGGAAGCAATATATATGGATTAGTGTAATAAGATATATTCAAGCATATAGTTCATAATCCATACATCAAACATCAATATTTTTCATCTCCTTTGTCATCTACAACAAAAGAGATCTTTAAAATCTTTTCTTTTTCAAAAAGAATGTTGCTTCATATGATAAAACATATTAACATAACAGAAGCATTTTTAAAGTCCTTTTCCAAAACAAATTTGCTTCATAAAGGATAAGATAAATTTCAGTACAAAGGAAGCAATTTATATATCCATTAAAAAAAATATCAAACATTATAACTATGATATATATATATATATATATGAAATTGATCACTTAAGCATATCTATTTTGAGATGAGTAATCATACCTCTCAAAACTCTTTTATCCATTCAGGTGATCGTTCTTACCTTTCTTTTTCAAGAGATTGTTTATCCAAGAATTGTCTTGGCATAGACACAATTTATTTTGAACTCTTGACTATTTGATCCTTAATGAAGATTTCAACCTTGTATAATTTGACTGTTCTTTAGGAAGAGTCATTTGTACCTTTAGGCTTCTCCATCGGCTAAGAGAAATATCCTTGCACATATTGTGATTAGTAGATCCAAATATCATATAAACAATTGATAGATGATAGGCAAGGAAAGTAACTTGAAAGAATTTCAGTGGCAAAAGGAATGATTTTCTTATTTGGAAACATAGCCACTATAGTTCATATTTAGCTTGAGGTGCAAAAGAGATATTGAAAATAATATATGAGTTTTCAAAGTATTTTTCAATCAGTTTAAAGACTCTTTCTTGCCATTCATCTAATCTTCACATAAAGCTCATAATATTTGATGGATTAACAATCTATTTCAAGCAAGGCTAGATAATACCAATGTTTTGAATGTGCATGCTTGATTAGAATCACCATCTTCATTATTGAGTCCTTCATCCTCAAGATTGGTTGGTTGTCATTGCAAGCTCGAGCTTGAGAATACCATTAAGATGCATCTTCAATGATGAATTCCTTAGGATGACTTTTGGCATACCTCAAATCCTTTGAAAAATCATCATTGTTGCTTGATGGCTCCTTCTCATGAGGTAATTTTTCTTCTTGAGGCTTTTCTTCTTTTTGAGATAGTTTGGCATTCTCTTCAATGCCATTATCTTCTTTTGAAATAAGGGTACACTTTCCCTTTTCAAAAGTTCTGAAAATAATTTTCTGCTTATGTATAGAGACATTTACGTACATTAGCAGATGTAATTTTGAAATAAGGATTTCCAAATTCTTTTCTTTTCAAAAAAAAATGATAAAGCAATTTCAAATCCTTTTCCAACATTTTTATAAATAATTCTTATTGAAAGAATGTCACCAGATTTAGTACAGTAGAAGAAAATATATATATCCATTATCATATATAAAACATTTTATATCCAGGATATATCATATCATCTCAGTAGAGGCATTATGTATTTTGAAAAGTATACATATATTCATTTAAGGCTAGAAAAGCATTTTCTCACATGAATATATATATATCATCATTACATAGCGGAAGCAAGTTACATACTCATTCAAGATAAAGCATATTATAACCAGAGTATGTAGTAAAATAATTGAAGTAATATGGATTAATAAGATATAATAAGATATAAATTATAATCCATAAACAATTGTTCATAAGCCATAGCTTATGCAAAGATATGACATGTATAGTGCTCAAACCATGATGAATGGTATAAAGACAATTTAGGCATTTAACATATCTTTATATGCAATGATGTGATCAAGTATGTAAGATATCAGAGAACAATATGTCATTGCAATGAAAGTATGTAAAAAAAATTGCCAATATAGCCAATTATGATCAGGGAGTATCACTCAATTAAATAGTATAGTGGTAAAGGATAGAGATACTCATCAATTTTGGCAAACTCTTGTTGCTTCTTGAACTTCCTCGTTAAGATGTTGATATCCTTGTCTTCCTCATTGCCTTTCTTTTGATCCTATCTTCTTGCAATTGTAATGATCTTCATTGATTGATTATTTTCCAGATCCTCTCAAAAATAATCTCTTATAAGATCATCTATGAAGCTTTGAAGAGATCATGTCACGACCCATTTTCTAGGCACATGACCGGCACAATGATGAATATCCCATCACTGTAAGCCTTTCGATAAATTCTTCCCACAAGTAAAATTGTTAGTCACTATCTCTATATTCTCAAAATACCATTCCTTAATAAATACAAAGAAAATACATCAGATTTTCTTAATTAAAAATAATAGATCCTCAGTACGAAATACATTATCATACTGAAATACAAGCCAAATACCAAACCCCTGACCTAGATGTCCTAGATGGTTACAGAGCAACATACTGTATAACAAAAGAAGGGCCTATTTATAGCAAAAGTCAAGGGTACTATTTGATACTATGCGCTAATAAAATATTCAATTTACTATTCATGAAAATGACATTTCTAATAATGCAGTTACTGTGCACCTTACGCGTACGATGGAAAATTTTCGTTTATTTATTATTAGAAACTTTAAAGGGAAAACTATCCTTTCACCTTAAACCTTTAAGTTTCTTTTCAATTCAGTCCTTTCAATTTAGTCCCTGAGGGTATTTTTACACATAAAACGTCATTTTCTCCTACAAACTTCTTTCTAGTTTTCTCTTATAACCAAACCACATCTAGTATTTGACATTTTGATTGTATAAATGAACAGTACCATATACGTAAATAGTAACAGTAGTTTGAAAACACGCATTTATATTTTATTTTTCATGGGTATTACAGATCATTAAGTATATATTAGTAAAATTTAAATCCTTCATTTGTTGTCATCCGCTGGTCGACCAACGTGTCCACACTGGTCGACCATCATAGGGATGCGAAAGTGCGAGAAGCTTACTGTCAAGCATTGGTCGACTATCGTGAATGAGCTGGTCGACCACTCATGACCAAAATTGCCTTAGTTAGCCACTGGCTTGAGTTGGTCGACCAGTCTGAGGACCTTGGTTGACCACTTGTCTCAGCGTTCAGCGTTCTTCTCCTGGCGCTGGGCATTGGTTCAATGTAGGCTTCGTTGGTCGACCACTGATAGGAGCATTGGTCGACCAACCAACTTCAAAACTATAAATCTTACTGATTTCAGAGAGCAGAGGAAAAAGAGTGCCTTAGAGGATAAATTTGAGAATTAACTCCTGCAAAACACTTTTGGTGGAGCACTTTGATGCTTAAATTAGCAATGTCTAAATAAATCTCGAGAATCAAGAGCAACATTGTGTTCAAGATATGCCATATTAATAAAAGTGCTATGCTTCCATGAAATGCAATTTTGCAAGAAATTTGATTTCATTGAAAATATTTGAATAAGATTACAATAAGGAAAAATACTATAGGCAAGAGTAATCTTATTGTTGTGAAAGCAAGAGAAAGATGCATGTAATGGAAGTAAGTTTTCGTGATGCGGTAAAAAGGATAGTTTGAGCAGAATTTGAAAGAAAGAGTTTACCTCAAAACAAAATTCGAATCTATAAGCCGCACACTTAACAGTTGTTTTCAGATATAGCATGCATGAGTATCAAGGATAGATGTAAGGCATGTTAGAGAACAGGCAAAGCATTAAAGAGCAGTAAACATATCAATCAAATTTCTTACAAGGCATTCCAACTAATATGTTTACTTGTCCATTGCCTCCTTTTGATGCAAGGAAGTGGAGTTTAAATGATGTAGCCATTAAAATGTCATTTCCGCTCCTTGCTTCGAGGCGAATCTGTAAATTAATCTTTTGTTTTTGGTACCCAAATTTCTTTGGGTCCACCTGGGTCATGAGTTCCTTTTTTAACCCATTTCATGTTTACTCTATGAACAAGATTTTTCTTATAAAAGCAGGAGTAAGATTTGTGTCCTTTCAGTCCACAATAGAAACAAGTGCAAGTTGGACTATTGGACATCTTTGCAGAAACAAAGAAGTTTTTGAAATATTTCTGGTTTGATTTCTTTTTAGAAATAAAACCATCTTTGTTAACTCTTCTTCTTTGTTTCTTGATAGAAGAGTTTAGAATTTCTCTTCCTTGAGAAAGTTTTGCAAGTGTGTTTAAGATTATTATTTTTCTTTTTCAAAGAATCACACTTGGTACAAAAGCAATTTTTGTTGGTAGAGATATTTGCTTTTAAAATCAAATTCTCTTATTGCAAAGTTTTGTTTTGATTTTCAAAAACAAAATTCTCTTCCTTGGAAAATTCGTTTTTCAATGTTTTCAACTCATTTTCAAGAAAAGAGTTTTTCTGTTTTGAAACATTTAGTTTCTTTGCAAGTATTAGAGATTCTTCATGTAAATCATCAAAGGCATCTTGTAATTCTTCAAAAGAGTAGTCAAATGAATTTACCTCATCTTTATCTCTGGCCACAAGACAAGTGTTGGCTTCTTCATTTGTGTTCTCCTCATCAGAATTGCTATTTCCCCAAATGGAAGATAGGTAAGCTTTCTTTGACGATTCAGCTTTTGGTTGTGGTTTCTCTTTTTCTCCTTTTTCTTTTTCTTCTATCTCCTTGGTGATTTGAGATTTTCCTGTAAGTTCAACACCAAGAGCTTGCAATTGATTAAGCACAAGATGTATCTCATTAATGGTTTCACAATTTTTCATTTGAGCAATTTCAAGTTCATTAATGAAACTTTTATACTTTAATTCCTCAGCAATAAGATCTTCCTCATATGCAACTTCAAGAGTTTCCCACATTTCTTTTGCAGTTGCACAATTGGAAATTCTGAAGAATTCATCTTGACTCAATGCACAAGAAATAATCAATTTTGCCTTAGCATTGAGTTGCACTAAACTTCTTTCAGTATCATTCCATTCACTCTTGGGTTTTAGAATGCATTTTCCTTGTTCTTCCTTGACAGGCATATAAAAACCATTTTCTATAACTTCCCAGAGTTTATGGTCTACTGAAATTAAAAACATTTTCATTTCATACTTCTAATATTGAAAATGATTAGCATAAAAAATTGGAGGTTCTGTGAAAGAACAATTTTCAAACATAAACCACTCATTAAATCCAACCATGTTTACTCTTAGACGGTTAAGTCTCAAATCAAGAGTCCAAGCTCTGATACCAATTGAAAGTAATGGTTGGAACCCAAGAGGGGGGGTAAATTGAGTTTTATAAATTTTTCACAAAACTTTATTAGAAGTTAAAATGATTTTCTGTAAAAGTACAATGCTTAGGATAATAAATACAACACAGAAAATCAATGTGCTATCAAGATGAATAATTATGAGGAGCAAGGAAATAAAGAATAGATAACAGTAAGCACAAATAAAGGAGTAAGGGATAGAGAGAGCAAACTCGGAGATTTATACTGGTTCGGCTAATCTAAGCCTACATCCAGTCCTCAAGAGACCACTTGAGTATTTCCACTATAATTGCAAGTTTAATCCGGGTACTTGCAAACCACTACAACCACGCAAATTCGATCCGGGTATTTGCAAAACCACAATGGAGAATTTATGAATCTGGGGCTCCTCCTCAACCCAAAGCAAGTTCTTCCAACACCGGTACTTGTGAACCTCAACTCGAAATAATATATGTGTTGATCAAAATCAACAATACAAAGAAACTCTCTCTAAAGAGTAGATGAATACAAATGAAGCTCTAATAACTCTAATGATAGAGAATATGCAAGATTTGACTCAAGAATTCTTTCCTTTCTCTCAAAGATGATAGAAGAAGTTAATATCACATTGTAGGACTTTGTTCTGGCTCAAAATCGTGTATCTAAGGTCATATATATAAGATTTTAAAAAACTAGCCGTTATATAGCCGTTACAGCACTTATAATACAGTCCAGATGTCCATTGGTCGACCAGTGGGGGTCACCTGGTCGACCACCCACTGACAGTAGCAAAATATAGCATTTTCAGGACAACTGGTCTACCAGTCGGAAGCTGCCTGGTCGACCACCGGCTGGCAGTAGCGAAATACAGATTTTGAGCTTTCTTTAAAAATTCATAACTCTCTCATTTGAACTCCGTTTTAAACAAATAATATATCATTGGAAAGCTCTTGGAGTCTAGTTTCAAATGAACTAAGTTTTACTTAAAAATTATTTTTCGTTTAAAAGATATAATGAAAACACTGACTATAGGTCAGAACAGAATAATTTTTGAGTACAGTAAAATCAACTTTCAGTTTTTCAAACTATATTTTAAATAGTCATATATTTCTCATTTGGACTCCGTTTTGAATAAATAATATACCGTTGGAAAGATCTTTGAGTCTACTATCAAATGAGATTAAGATATTTGAAAAACCGATTTTTCATTTATGAGATATGATATAAGGAGTGACCAAAGGTCAAAAATTAACTTTTGTAAAACTTCATATCTCATTATCTTTTTGTTCAAAATGCTTGAGCCAATGCATGCAAATCTAAATCATTGAGTTGCACAAGTATAATAGCCTATATAAAATATACCTAATGTAAACACATAGGCTATCTTGATGCATCCAAGCTTTCAAGACTCCAAATCTTCTAATTCTTTATTTCTTGGAGCTTTATCCTTGCATGTTGTTTTCCTTGAGTGAAGCATGATATTGCTTTTCCTTGTTCTTCAATCCAATGCTCACTCTTCTTGTTTTGAACCAACCTATAAAATATATCTTACTTGCAAACCAAATGGTTAGTTCAATTCATGATAAATAGCATGATTAATGTATAAGACATTACACATTAAATAACATAGTCATGCTTAAATACTTGTAGCATGTATATGATAATTAACCTTTATATATATCAATACTACATTTCAAATACATTTATCATCATCAAAACTTATGGCATAAAGCCTTAGGGTCAACACAAGCAAGAGAACAACAAAGAACGCAAAGCAAAACAACATATGTAAAAGTGAACGATGAGAAAAATATTTATAATAGAACTTAGCAAATTCAAATTCAAAATATATTATATTTTAATCGAAAAGTTTACCTAATTTACTAATTATATAGCAATTATAGAAATTTACCCTAATTTTTCAAATTCATTTAATGCGATCATATAGTAATTATATTAATTATATACCAATTATATAACAATTTACTCTAATTTTTTTAAATTCATTTAATGTGATGTGATTAATTTACTAAATTTATTAATTTATCTAATTTATTCATTAACTTTATTTATTTAAATTTATTCTATTATACATAATTTAATGACTACCGACAATTAATACTTTAGAGTAAAATTGACTCTTCAAGATTAGTAAATATGATTTTTTACAAATTAGGTTTTATGTGATGAATATTACGTCTCACACTCACATATTTATAGACTTTCTTAAAACTTAAAAATCAAATCCTTAGAAACTTAAAAATCATAACTAACTTACAAACCTAATGTGTTGATCCAATGAGTTAAACTTATTTATTACTAACGTATTATTTTGGGTCAATTATTTACACATATTATAATATTAATTTACAAAAACTTAAACTAATTTTAATATATCAAATAGATTTAATTTAAAATATATTTAAAAGATCAATAATTTAAACTTAATTATAGATAACAATATATATGTCTATATGTATATGTATACATGCAATAATTAACATATAATTTCATTCAAATAAAATTATTAGCACATATATATATATATAAAATTTTCGCTAACCACCATTTCCTTCAAAATGCCTCCTCTTCCTCCGAGAAGGAAGAGCTGGTGCGGTCCAAGATGGCAGTGTGGCTCGTGGGTGGGGCGAGGAGGTTGGAGCTCATGGGACCCTCCACCCTCCATTGCAAGAACAACTAGTGTTCTCAGTTATGTGTAACAAACCACGTGGTCCGGTTATACTGGGGCCTCTTAGTTCCAGATACGGCAGTCTGAAGTGATTGCGAGTTTCCTAGTTATAACTTTTATGCATGTCAGAAGAAGGTGCGTTTATACTCCACGTGATAACATGATTTATCAATCCCAAGGTGGGCCAGAGGTTGGGGATATAACTGAAGTCGAAGAGGATGGACCCAGTTTACAAGTGACAGCAATCAACCTCCAAAGAGGACAGGTGTTAGGTGACGTGGCAACATCATATGCAGCCACGCAACACAGAGAAGACACTGGTCAAACACACAAGGTGGGATGGAGACGCTACATATGCCACACAGAGAGAAGGGAAGAGAAAGCGAACACTGAACAGCGATTAGGGAAGAGGAAGTAATGGAGAAGGAGAGAGAAGAGAAGAAGAAACTTGGAGAAGGACCCCAAATATCGAGGATGGAGGCTGTGACACACGGTGCTTATGGTGGAGGCTTGTATGGAACGGAGAAGGGGAAAACCGAAGAGCAAGTGAAGAAGAAAGCACCGGCCAGCGACACACAGAGCGCCGACGGCCCCGTTGAACGCCACGTCGACCGGCACCTGAGCCACCCTCCGCCGCCTTCATCCGGTGACAGAGATACAGACATTACTGGCCAGGCTTATATCCAATAGTCACTACGTATCGCCAATCCATGCCTTTTGTTTCTTTGTTACAAATTCCACTCCTTGCTCTTCACTTACTGTACTCCGGGAAGACGCTAAATAAATAATTCTCTTTCACTTACCCTTCAAAATTTTTTTCATTACTCCAACTTAATTTCTTCAAATAGTTAAGATTAAATTACTGTTTTGGTTTTCAAAATATTAATTGTTTTATTTTTATTTTTAAAAAATTAAGCGTATCATTGAGTATACTTGAAAACATTTATGTCTGATTCAATTTTGTTTAAAAAAAAGTAATTTCTGATAATAAAAAACTAATATTTAATTACAATAAATTTTTTATTTTAATAATAAATTAAATTAAATTGAGATAAATATAATTTTTAGCGACTAAATATTTAATTTTTTAAAAATTAGATTGAGATATTAAAAGTAAAGTATTAATTTAGTTTTTTAAAATATTTTAATTATGTTTGTTAAAGTAATTTTCTGTAATGACATATTTGAAATTTAATAGTTTTAATTTTATAATTTAGAAATAAAAATATCAAATTAAAATAAATGAATTTTTTACGACTCAAATTTCAAGGCACATGATTGGCACGGTAACTAAGGATATGTTATCCCTAGATTGTAAGCCTACTAGAGATTTTCACAATACCTTAACCAAAACACTAAACTAGAACATTCACAAATAAAACTACACGGGACTTAAGTGTCCCACGTAACTACAGAGCATACCAAATACTTACTAGGGAAAAGAGACTAACCTTGAAGTTTTACTATGAACCTGAGACGCACACTAGATATACTCCTTGGATGGGTCGATGCCAAAACCTGCATAGAAACATAGAAGAAAAGGGGTGAGCATATACAATACTCAGTAAGAATCATCTTGTTTACCTATAATGTACTTATAAGATAGTTTTCATTTGTGTAATTGCAGGAAGATGTTGTTTTCGGTTCACTCAGATCTATTGATCTCATTATACCAATGATATCTTAGGAAATAATGCTCCCAACTTAGTGATTGCTTAACTGAAACTCCTTTCACTGTAGTCAAATGGTCAATCCACAAAACTCATATACTCAACATAAGCAAACATCTCAAATCATACAAATTACCATGCAAGGTTCACATTAGATTTATACGGGTATACACTTACCTTTCTAAAATATCATACAATTTAGCATATCAAATCATAATCAGTTATTACATAATTCATTCAATCACAACTTTGACCACAATTCCCTAGAGGGATTAAACACTCATAATTAATAATGATAAATCATCAACGAGTACCAAGCAATAATAATCATTTACAATTTCATATAGGTACATGTATTCTTAACTTAACAGAATCTCGTAGAAGAGGATTTGTAAAAAGAAAAGAGAACTTCTAAGACTAATTATTAAACACTTGGCATCAACAATATCTTAAAGGAAGATGAGCTATACATCCACATTATGTATCTCATCACATCACAACTTAGCCAAGTCATAGTGTAACCACATACCATTTTCATAGTTACTCCAATACCCTTCCACATTAACTACTTACCTTAATGATGAACTACAGCTACCGTTCTCTTAGGATAAGTTTGGAGAGAGGGTACCCCTAAGAGGATCTAGGGCAATTCCTCGAGGAACATAAAAAAGGAAAATTTCCCGACACCTCAACTTTGGTCAGATTAGTACAAATTTTGAGATAGGTTATATCTCTCTAATATCTGACCTAGCAATAATTTTTCAAACATTATGAAAACATCCAGATCATATCTACATATGCCAAGGAACACTTCATAAATTTTTAGGACCATAAGAGCTCATTTCATACTACAATCAACTCAAAACATCATCAATAGCAATTGCTAGCAAAACAAGCTCCTAAAAATTTATGACCTCCAATAACTATATTGATCATAAAACACAAATGGTAAGGAATTCTTGGATGAAACTTGGTTTATTGGAAACTAGACTCAAATAAATTTCCAACGATATATAGTTTTCTAGAAACTGGGTTCAAACGAGAGAGTTATGACAATTTCAACTAAGCTCAACTTTGATGTCTGGGGCTAGCGCCCCCAGCGCCAAGGCTCTTCTTCTCAGTCACATGGGTGGTGCCTCGAAATAGACAGACTCACACAAAACACAATTTGATACCCAAAATTCACCTTTTTTCCTCCTAAATCCTCCTAAAGCTCATTCAAATCTAATTAGGCTATTGTCACATGTTTTTGTCAGATAAAAGCTTCCTATAAGATCAATTTCAAGCATTGATTCAAGGTTAAAACAGATCAACTCAAGATCCAACCATGTTCTTTCTTAGAAATTTTAATTCTTGTTCTTCCTCTACTAAGGTTTTCAACCATGATCTCATTTAGTTTCTAAGTCCCAAGCTCATTAAAAAGCAAGAGGTAACAATCTCATTCAAGACTCAAGTTTATGATTTCTCTCAATCCTCAACCTAGGGTTTCTAGTAAGATTCAAGAAGAAGAAAGGAGAAAGAAGTTGGATTTTTACCTTGATGGAGGAATCCGGTGAGGGGTAGAATTTATGGTGGTGAGCTCGGCAGAGAAGGAGGTGGAAGTATCCATGGAGTTCTTAGCCATAGAGGAGGATGGAATCGGTGAAGGGAAAAAGAGAAGAAGAACGAGAGAAGGAAAAATGAGGGAGATCACGAAGTACATCCAAAAATATGTATGTGAGTCATATGAAGTGTTGTGTGTGTATTTTCAAGAGTGGGACTCACCTTTTCTTTCCATTTAGTCCCTCAAATGGAGTAAGCTCCCACAAGCTGATAAAATTGTGAAATTCTTTTAAATCCATCAGTGGCCCACGCCTCAATAAAACACAACACGTATACACCAAATTTTCTATTTCACATCACATTTTGTTAAAACTCAAAAATTTCTAATTTGTTTGGTTTGGTCCTTCTCAATATCCCATATTCTGTCACTCCCCATTTCCACCACCTTGAAGCACCGACTCTAAGACTTTCCCCCTCCAGAGCCTGCTCATCCCCAAGGGCCCTTACTTAAGCCAATCTTATGGGATTGTCTATCATTTTCCTTTCTCTTTCACTTTAGTCCTTCCAGCTCTTCCTTATTCCATTCGACTTTCCGCATCAGCATACATGTGTAAAGTTTTAGCCTTAACTCGAGTATCTAATACCTTGGGTGTTAGAGTATTTTTTTAAAGTTTAAATTAAGATTAAAGATTAAATTAAAAATGAAATTAAAACAATAATTTAGTCTATAATTGATTAATACTGTATAGCAACCATATTTTTTTTTCTTTCACAAAATGGAAATCATTATTATTGTCACACCCGAAATGTGACCAGCCGATATTTCTTAAAAAAGAAAAGAGTATAAAATCAATTTTTGAAATCGAATACCAATTTTATTTAGAACAACCACCAAAATTTTATTTATTAGGAAAAATTTTGGGAAACCCCTTAAATTTGATGGTTTGCATTTAAAGAAAAACTAAGTTCGGAAGGAAATGTGTTAAGCACCCTATATGTTTGATTTAGAAAATGTACAATTATTTTATATTCACCTTAAAATTACCCTTATCAGTCACACACACAAAAATGAAGAAAGAAAGAACAAATACCCAGCATTTAGGATCAAAGTCCACGTAGTTTGTGAAAATTAGTGATATTTTAAAGTAGAAAAATGTCTTTTGTTTTTCTGAAAATTATTTTTAAAGAAGTATTTTTGAGTATTTTTAAAATTTGTTTTAAAAGAATATTTTTGAGAGACTTTTTCTCACAGGCATTATTATACAATCGCATAGTAAATATTTCATCTAATTTTTTAAAGGTCTAGACTTAATGAATTTAATTTTGGAAAAAATCTCTCCACTTGTATTATTATACAATCACATTAGTTGGTATTCTATATACAAAATAAAAAGGGAAGATCCACTCTAATAGAGTCAGCTTCTTATCCCGATAAAGATCATTTGATTTTTTTTTATTTATTGTCATATGACATTGATTAACAATCACGTGATAATATAATAAATTTTTCCTAAGGATAGGGTGTACTATTCCAAATGAACTAGTCATTTCCTAACTCATCATCGACATTGGGTGCTGATTGTAAGTCATTTGTAAACACAAAGAAAGAAAGAATAATGAAAGTAATAAATATAAAAAAAAGCATCGAAAAAAAAAATCAAAATCAACAACGAAAATTTCAGACGGTATAATATCTCCTTGAGGAACTTCTAGGCTGATGAGTTGCATAAAGTTTCTTCCGGTTTCCCCAAAATGTTGGACGCCATAAATTCCCCATAAAAAACAAGATGAATGAACAAGTTAGTATAATGCATCATAATACGCATATAAGAAACATTGCAGCATGATGTCAAGTTATGGAACCATTTATTTGTAAAGTTTTCTATCTTTGGACCTTACTTGTTAAGTCTCGAAAAGGTAAGGACAGTATGATTTTGGAATCAATATTAGATCATGTGTACATCAACTACAAATGATCCCAGTGCTAGTGGGTCCATCCCTTTCTTATTCATCAAGAACAGTGACGGTTTCAAATATAATGAAGTATGGATCCCAGTAAAGTAAATAAGGACTTTTGTTAATGGCCAGTAATAATAATAATAATAATTTTATAAAAAAATGAAATACGCAATAAGTACAAGCCATTTTTTCAGAATCTACATGGTATACCCATTCTGATCTCAAGTGCTTAAGGGCTGCCTAATGTCATTTAGAGAGGACACCTATGACCCGCTAATATTGCCAATATTCGACACAAATAATCACTTCAACAGAATTTGGCCTTTAACTCCATCTTAAATTGAATCAAGAACCTGAAAACGAGTGGGAGAAAGAAAAAAGAACTGTACCTTCACGATTTTAACCTTCACGATTTAATTCCTTTCGCCATCATACTATGTTTCTGCGTTCTGAGTTTCCGTGTGTGATTCATCTCCGTTTTTGCGCTCCCAGCTGAAGCTCTCTTACTCCGTCATGCTCTTGGTCAGATTCTACTGAGTCTCAGTGTTTGGGTGATTTCTCTCCTCCTTAGATCTTTGTACTGCTTTTGTAGTTTTCCTCGCTGTGCTCTCTCTCTATTTCTCTCTGGAGTCTCTCACTCTACTCTTCTTTCTCTATGTTAATGCTTCCGGTACGCTCTCCCTATTGTTCACCTTCTCTTTGCTTGAGTCTGCCTCTCCTATTTATAACGTGCCTAAGGTAACCGTCTCCCTCCGCACACCGTAGTGTATCCCGAATTGTTCGGAAGTAGGGAGTCGTTGCAGCATTTGACTCCGTCGAGCTTATCTGTTCGATTTTTGAGATACGCACGATGCCCATGATGTGCTATCGTTGCTGCTGACAGGTGCCTTCACTTAGGAAGACGTCGCATAGTGTTTGGGCTTTTCTCCTCCCCTTTTATTTACTTATTTTTCCTATTCTTAAAGTGTTCAATTTGGAATTAAGATACCCTATTTATAAAACAGCCTTTATTCTATTTTTTATTTTTATTTTTAATTTATCTCAAGGAAAAAAATTATGTGTTCACAACTATTATAATGGCAGCAAGTTAGAGAATACATAAAATTTTTCATGACTTAAAGATAAATTAATACAACTCAAGTTTGAATTTATAAGACAAGAAGATATATAATTTAGGACAATACACTCTAAAAATAATATCTAAACATACACAACAAGACTAAGATTAAAAAGAATAGGTAACACACTCAATTTCATTCACTCTTTTTTAGAGAGAAAATATCAAAGTACCTAGGTCTTCTAGCATATTTTGAAAGAAAAGAAACTTTTGAATTGTCTTGAGCATAGAGGTTGTATAATTTCCAATCCAGTCTAGATTCATCATCTTCCTCTTTCATCGAAATCCTCACCTTATCATTCTTCTTTGTTGCACTCATGATTGCTTGTGCGTTTGCTCGAACAATGAATTTTCAGAAAATCCTCTTCTAAGAAAGAAGGCAGCCCTCCACCTTCGGAAGCTCTACTAGGGACCAAGTGAGAAGTGCTGCACTACTCTGCTAGGGTTTTTTGAGGAGAGGTATACTCCAATGGAATTGCTGTGACCATGTTATAGAATATGAAGACTGCAAACGTCAAAACTGGCAAGTGTTCCCGTATCTTAGCCTAAATGAACTTGTTGTAACACACAATTAAGTAAGAAAATGAATTTTTTTTGGACAAATAGGAAAATGGATTTTTTACCCTGCATAATTTTTAAAGTAAAACAAAAGATCTATTGATGACCTGAAGAGTTTTGAATTGTAGATATAAAAAAAAGGGGTCTAGAGGCCCAAATCATTCCATTGCTTATTAAATGTTTTCAATTACTTATTATATGTTTTCCTGACAATATATATATATATATATATAATATTTGTTCTTTTGTTTCTGTTTAAAAGACAAACACGAAAATATTTCCGTGTTTTGATTCTCCACTAAATACCTGTAAAGCTGTAAGTGGAACGATCTTTTTCTTCTTTCTTTCTTTTTTTTTTTTGCGCGGACAGCTCATAGTACAGAGTTCTCGGACCACGTCCCCAAGAGTTTTTAAATTTCAAATTCATTCAAATTACAATTATTCTAAAATTATTATTTTATAATATACGAACTTGGTCTTCTCTTTAGAACAAAATAAATTGAATTGCTAATTAATTTTATTTGCACATCTTCTGAAATTAAAATGTGATTAAAATATATTCAATATTAATTTCTCATGAAAATATTTTTAATTTTTATGTCAACATTATTTATTTGTTTTACAATTGAAAACAATAAAAAGTACTATAAAGGCTAAAGCAATAAAAAAAAAGTGACTTTAAACATTAAAATACATGCGTGACAGTGTCATGGGTGATAGAGTTATTTGCCATTTATGTTAGTTCGATATTTATTTTATAAAATTTTGAATTAAATTTTATGAATAAAAAAATTATCGATATTTATATATTTGTGATCAAATTAAATTAAGTCGAGTATACTAAATTTTTAGATATTGACAATTCAAAAAATTATTAAATTAATTTGATTGAAATTAGGTTAGATTAGAGAAGTATAATCTAATACCTGTTATTTAATTTTTTTAATAAAAAATTATTATTTCACAAATATGGTTTTGCAAATTGTGTGTAATGTGTTTGTAATATTGTATTGTGATGTGGTAATACTTTAGGATAAGATTTTGTGCTATAAGTTAGCAATGTATGATACTAGGTTATACGGAGACTAAAATAAAAGATTTTAGAATCTTGTGAGGTATAGTGAAACATGTGTAAAATAGATGGAGAAAATTGTCTGAAATCTTGATGTGAAATAGGAAATAAAAAATATCTTCTAGATTTTAAGACATTAATTTTTAAAATAAATAATATGTTTAACTTATTAAGTGAATGAAATAAAAAAAAAAATAAAATAAATATAAGTATTAAATTAAACCATTAATGGAATTCCCAGGTGGAATACCAATGATGAGGGGATATAGTTTAAAAAAAACGTCCATAATGCAATGGCTATTCCATTATGTACAAAAAATTTAATTGGGTTAATATATATATATATATATATATATCATGTGGAGGATAAATGTATCAGTTTCTCGGATATTTTTTCTGTCAGTTTGGCAACCAAATTGTTGTTTAGATAATATAGTAATTTAAATATATAATTTCGGTCAGTCCTTATCCACCTCCAACAATGCCATTGGCAATAATTATACCCTAACCTATATTATTTCTGCCACTAACTCCATTCGACCCTTCCACCTCGCTGCCGCCACATCTATTCCCACCTTCAACTATTGGCCAACACAAACAAACTCAAGAACACTCCTCACACCTTCTCCTATTGCTATCGTGGGACTCATAAGAGGGAAGTAAATTCTCACTCAAGGAGAATTCGATTAAGGTAGGCTTTAAATAAATGTCGATTTGTTCTTTCTTCCTTAAAAAGAAAAGATCCAAAGTCAGAACATAAGAACAAGTCCTCACACTAAATTCTCTCCTTCAAATTTATAAATTTTGGTAGCATATGCAAAGTTCTTTCGCGTTCAAAAAATTTGATTGGGTTTTGATCAAAAGGATTCTTTGAAATCTATATGAGTGAACTAACCCTTCTTTAATATTATATTAAATGTTTAAATAATAAAATATAAAGATAGGTAATGATCATGGTAGAAAAGGAAGGATTCGGTTAAAAAATTTGAAATATTGAAATTGAAACTCTTATGCATAATTTAATTGTTGATGAACTTACTAACTGGAAACGTTATGGAAAAGATACGGTTCATGGTATAAAGGTGATTCATTGTGATTTGGGATACTTTAGAGCTTCCCAGTAGAAACTGATATGATGATTATATTAATAAATATATTGTCAAATATATTGATGAATTGTTTTTGGTGATTCATATGAATTTATTTGAATCTTGATTGCGGTTGGGTGGGATAGTACCCTCTCTCATGTCAAGCGAGAAACTTGGGTGATATGATGACTTGACCTCTGAGAGCAGAGACAACGATTCCCTCGGTAGGACCTTAAGTTCGAATTTAATCTACAGGGCACCCTGACCGTTGAGGATGAGGTTGTGCGTCATGGCGGGTTTAATGAAATTGAGGAAATTGATTGACCGAACCTACGGGCGCTCTCGGATATGATGAGATTGGTTGAGCAGGCCGATGGACGCTCCCAGATATTTTTCCATTGATGAGTACTAGTTCCATTGATCTGAATTGTCTGATTGATTTGTAATTCTTTGATGTATATCTTTCCTTGTGATTTTATGGTTTATGCCTATACTTTTATTTTATTACTTTTGCATAGCAGATTTTATTAGGGCGGCTTTGTGATCAACTAGGACATTTAGGAGGTCTCGGGCGGTGAAACTACTTTAGTTATTTAATTTGATTTAAATTCAAAAATTTGTATCGAGTATTTATGATATAAATTACAATAGGAGTTGGAGTTTACAATTATGAATTTATTTGAGCTGATGTGACTTTTTGAATGAGTGAAGTTTGATTATTTTATTTAAATATTAAAATTATAATTTGGAAGATTGTAAGGAATCCGGGTAAATTTTCATCTCTCCTTATATGTATAAGGTATACAGTTAAAATAATTTATACCATAAATTAATAATCATTTTAACGAATATTTGATATTTATTTATCTTTATTTCAATTAATATTCAATTATAAATTACTGTTTTTTTAATTAATCTTTGATTTTACTTAATTAATATTTTTTAATTTTGGACTTTATTTTTACATATATTCATATATAAACATATCTGTATATATACATACATACATAAATATTACAAACTATTTAGATATTCACACTATGACGTAATATTTATTTTAAGTAATGTTTGATTTCTTTATATATTTATTTTAAATAGTATTTATTGTAAATAAAAATTTAATTTAATTAATATTTACTTTAGTTAATATTTATTCATATTTAAATGTTATTCCCTAATATTAATTTTTACCTTACTATATATGTGTGTGTGTGTGTGTGTGTGTGTGTGTGTGTGTGTGTGTTTGTGTGTGTTTGTGTGTGTTTGTGTGTGTTTGTGTGTGCGTGCGCATAATTCTTTTTTTTTAAAAAAAATCTAGTTTATCTCTTTTTATAAAATACTATGTTATTTAATAATTAAATGATAAGGAATGTAGGCTAAATACTTTATATAAATAATAAAAAGGGTTAGAATTATCAAAGTTGGTTAGGCTTATGTTGACACAGAGTTCGTGTTCACGTGCCCAAAAACTGAGTCGTGACATATAAACTTCTTAAATATTAATTTTTTCATTTACAAAATGAAAATTTTCAAGCTTAGAATAATTGTGGAATCATAGTTGGTCCCTAAACAGAATCTTCTTTAGTGGAACAAAAGGATCCTATTCACCAAAGGAACATATTCTGTTAATTTAAATTGATGATCATGAAGATTGACCGCCAGAAATGATGGATCTTTTTATTCAAAAACACATTATTTTTAAAAAAGTTTAAGTTTAAGTTTTTGATAATTCAAATTAAAAAAAGGTTGTGTTTGATAAGTCAAATAAGCTAATTTATAATTTATTTAACCAACTTATAGTTTATTGTCTTATTTTACGAAGCTTATAAACTTGTTAAAAGTGTTTGGTAAACGAGTTTATATTAATAACTTATAGTTTATACCTTATAGCTTTTATTTTTTTATTTTTATCTTTGTTATTTTATAAAAACACCCATTATACTCTTATCTCACATACATATATATATATATATAATAAAATAAAAAAATATCAATATTATATATTTATAACATATATAATTAATTATATATATAATAATTTAAATTAATTTAATTAAAAATAAAAATAAATTGATTTACATTTCTGTTATATATATATAATATATTTTTATATATAAAAAATTTAATAAAAAATATTTTTTAATGAATTTTATATATATAATAATTTAAATTAATATAATAAAATCTATAAATATATTTAATTAATTATATATATAATTTAAATTATTTTAATTAAAAACAAAAAAATGTTTATTTGTGTTATTTTTGGATTATAAAATATATGTCATTTTATGCTGTTTTAGGGTGTGTTTGAAAAAATTAGCTTATAAGATAACTGAAAGCTTATAAAAGAGCATATATTTTATAATCTCAGAATTGTACAAATAAACATATTATTTTTATTTTTTAATTAAAATAATTTAAATTATTATATATATAATCAATTAATTATTTATTTTTTTTATATATTTTATTATATTAATTTAAATTATTATTATTATATATATATATATAATATAATTCATTAAATATATATATATATATATATATATGTTATATATATTATTTATATATTTATTTTATATATATATACATATAGATAATGCATGTGAGATAATGATAGAATGAGTATTTTGATAAAATGATAAGGGTAAAATAGGAAGAAAAGTATACAAGTTATAAACTATAAGTTACTCAAAGTAGCATCTCAGAATAAGTTATAAGCTACTGAAATAAGTTCGTTTACCAAATACTTCTAATAAGCTTATAAGCTAGTCAAATAAGCTATAAACTCTTTTTTGGCCTTGCCAAACACATCGTTACATTTTTCAGCTATTTCAAAAGCTATCTTTACCAAATACTTTTAATTTAATAAGTTAGTTTATAAGCTTTCAACTTTCAACTAAAATTAACTTATAAGCTTTCAGCTAGCTTATAAGTTATTTTTGCCAAACACACCCAAGATTCTAAAAAACAGGAGAATAAGTGGCATGATTGCAATTTGGAGAATCAGAGGGGTTAGGAGTTGAGCTAAAAGGATCAGTTGTGAAAGTTGATTAAAGGTTATGGGGTGTTTGGAAAACAGTTGAGTAACCCTATGTTTGAGTAGAATTTATTTTGGCAAACCTAGATTTATATGAACGTAATTTATGTTTGAAAACTGTTATCAGAAAAAATAATTTTGAAAAATAGATTTCGTTTGGATATTGATTAGCAAAAACACTTTTGAATGTGTAATTACCAGAAAGACTGTAAATTTTATATTGTTTTATTTCATTTATTGTTATTTAATTTCTCTCATATAAAAATGTAATAAAATAAATTATATTAATTTCTCTATATTAATCACCTAATTAGAATACATTAATTTCTCTATATTAATCACCTAATTAGAAAACTTTTTTCACGAATTTTCTTTTTTTTTTTGAAATAAAAATGACTTTTGGTGGCGACTTTTGAAAGTCGCCACCAAAAGAATCAGTCACGGACTTACGCCAACAACTTTAGTCGCCACCAAAAACTTTTAGTGGCGACTTTTAGACTTTTGGTGACGACTTTAGTCACCACCAAAAATCTTTTTTTTTTGTAGTGTTAATTTTATTGTTTTCATTAATTTTATTAATTGATTCCATCCTCAAATCATCTTTCTTTCTTTCTTTCTTTCTTTTGGATAGAGTGTAAATTATTTCCATTGAAAATAGCATCAAACCAGGGATATATAAGATTTTATAAGGTGTAATGATAAACTATTACAACTCTAACATAAACTTATATGAAGAAATAATACATAACTTAGGGTAACACTCCCTAGAAACAAAACTTAAACGTACACAATATTACTCTTTACTAAAGAGACTAAAATATAGATGCAACACACCTTATCTTATCCACTTTTTTCTAAAGAGAGAACATCAAAATAAGTCTTCCTATTACATCAAAATGAGTTTTCACTTGGGCTTCTTCTTCTTGTCCTGCTTAGCAACTTTTGTTGCTTGCCTTGGCAACTTCCTCATAAACAGAATTTTCATAGCACAGAGTTCAACCCTCTTCGTAGAACAAGCTTCTGCCATGAACTTCATTATAACCCCGTCCATCGAAACCCTCTACCTCAATAGCCTCTATTGCAACCATAGGAACCCTAATCGCTATCCCCATCTATGACAGAATCATCGTACCATGTAATGAGACTTTGAAGAATAACAACTCTAGGCACGCCTCAAGGAGTAACAAATACTGAGGTAGAGAATCAACAAAGGCTTGGTCCATAAACAACAAGAAGAAAAAAATTTTGTAGTTCCGAAGAAGTGAGTTGTTAGGTTTTAGTAATCTAAAACAAATCTTCAAAGAGAAAAATTTTCGATGGAAGAGGAGAAAAACTTTCAAAATAGAGAGGAAACTCCCATTTGTGAAGAGGAAAAAAAAACTCCTACCAAGAGAGAGGAGAAACAAAAAAAAAAAAAGAAATTTAGGTAGACCTTCAAGCGGAAACCCTAGCAGAGCAGCCTAAGAGAATTGAGAATAATAAGAGTGATGATGGTTTGGTCAACTGAATTTTTTTTTCCTTAACCACAATGCTCATCGTCATTTAAATAAAAAAAAAAAGGAAGCACAACCCAAAAGCCATAATGCTTATCATCTAGGGAAAAAAAAAAAGGGAAGCATGACTCAAAAGCCTAGCATGAATCGCGACACAACTAAAAAAAAAATAGAGGTCATTTTCCCAAATCAAATGCTGAATATGTAGACTAGTGTGAATTTTCATGCTAGCTCTGATTGCACTACTCCGACATCCACCAAAACAACAACATGGCAAAACAACAACAAAAAGAGACGGACGAAACAAATCTAAGTGCAAAAACAAAGAATGAGGTTATGTTGAATCCAAACACTAGAGAAAGAAGAGAAAATGAGAGAATTTTATTACGCAACGAGAGAGAAGAACACAACAAAAATGCACAAAAGAAGGGGATAGTAGTACAAGAAATTATGCAGAGACCAGTACCAAACTATGTTAATGCATAGAAGCTACCCCAGATTGCGTTCAATAAAACCTAGATGTGTTGCATAATTGGTTCTGATCTAGGAGGAGAAGCCACATAATCAAACATGTTATTTTTGTGTAAAACACAATTATGGAGGAATAGACATACATTTATTTCTTCTTATTGTTGAACCAAACACCTATTATATAAAAATAGGTTATTTTATTAAAAACATTTTAATTTAAAAAATTTAAGATGATGCTGTCAATGAGTGGAACATTGTTAAAAAATCGTATAAGAACTAAAAATACTAAAAAAGTTATGCTAGGATCAAATAAAAACCCACAGCAAGGACACAACGATAAGTCTATGCCTCTTATTCCAAAAAACTAATTCATGTGTAGTCATAAGAATAAAAACTAAAAATTATATGAGTAGATCTAAGTGACTACTAATAGTGGAATTAAGTGAAAACTCATACAAGAATTGATTTTTTGCATCAGTTCCTTCCTCCATACCAAAGAAGCTATGAATTAATTAATGGGTGAAAGAAGTATCAAGTCGGTGGCAATGGCATCCCTCGGAAGGGCCGAAGGGTTATTTTTAGGGGTGAGCACGGGTTGGGTTGGGTTGGGTTTGGGGAAAATTTCAACCCAACCCAATCAAATGTGATCGGGTTGGGTTGGGTCGGGTTGTTAATTTTTTTATGATGAACCCGAACCAACCCAACCCGCACCTTGCGGGTCGGGTTGACGGGTTGCCTTTTTTTTTTAAAAAAAAATTTAAATTTAAATTTTTAAATTTTTATTTATTTATTTATTTTTGTTTTGCTTTCTTCTTCTTCTTCTCTATTTTTTTTTCTTTCTTTATTCACACTACATAGGAGACAAATAAATTAGTAAAGGCACACATTATTCTTTATTCCATCTAACAAGATAATAATAGTCAACAATAGGCTATAATGCTATAGACAAATTAATTCAATTCAAATTTCAATATATATAATCCAAATTTTAATAAATACATAACACATAAATATTTACTTATAAATAATGAGTATAACAAAAAATTCTAAGTGGCTAAGTCCTTAAAAAAATTTTTTTTTTTTAAAAAAAAAATATATATATATATATATATATATATTTGGCGGGTTGGCGGGTTGGGTTGGGTTGAGAAATTCCCAACCCGCCACTTGGCGGGTTAGGAATTTTCCAACCCAACCCAACCCGCCAACCCAACCCAACCCAACCCAAATGTGCGGGTTGGTTTGGGTTGGGCGGGTTGGGTGGGTTTTTGCTCACCCCTAGTTATTTTGATTTATGTACATTGACACTCCGACATCCCTCCCATACCCTAAAGCCTAAAAGCTAACTCACCCTATCACCCTCGCCTTACATAGGGGTATACAAAACCGACCGAATCCTATATTAAAAAAATAATTTTTATATATTACATTTATATATATATATATATATATTAAAAAAAACAATAGGCAATCAATGCTCATGAATCAAAAATGTGTCCATGTAAAAGTTCTCATACATCTACTTTTTGTATATTTAATTTGCACAAAACATAATAATCAAATTAAATGCATAATTATGATGTAATGTAATAACATAATTTTTTTAAATAACATAATGAAAATTTAGTATTAGAAAAGTATTACCTAATCTAATTATGTTAAAAATTAACTAACACTAGAGATAAAAATTAACTAACACTAGAGATATCAAAGTCAAATACGCATCTCTTAAAAATATATAAGAGCAAGAGTATTTTCCTTTTTAATTAACATAAACCCCTTTTTTTTTAATTTTTGACATAAACCGAACCGAAATGTCATCAAACAGCTCTTCTTTTAAAATCAAATAGATCCCATTTTTTTTATATACCAATTTAATCGATTTAATTTGATTCATACTCAAAATCGAACCAAGCGCCCAAATATACACTCCTAACCCCTCACATGTCTCAACCTATTAACCGCTAGTGACAATGACTGCTTAAACTAAACCGTTCATTTCGATTTCATGATCCCTATATTTATTAATTCCACTGCTCCCATCTACGAAAATGATACCATCACTTTTCTAATCATTGCAACGTTCATCAATTACAATTAGCCAAATAATCAACTATATGCATCCGTTTCTTCCCCACATGATTAATCTGCTTAACAAAGTGACAAACCCCCTATAATCATATTCTTCTTCAACTAATATTTTGCAGAATTTGATTTCCTGGGAGAGAAGGTATTAATATTTTCAGATTCTTAAAAACTTTTGCAAAATAATTCTTATTTTTATGCACATAATTTTCAAAATATTTAAAATAAATTATCACTTTAATTCTTAAAAAAATTGAAAGTCTCCATTTAATTTTCAATTCATTCAAATTTAGTTTTTCTGTTTGTTAAAATAATTTTTTATAACCAAAAATTTAAATTTTGACAATAAAATATTCTAAACTCTAGTAACAAAAAAGTAAAAAAGAAATAAAGTATTTTCACCTTTTATCAAATTTATAAGCTCACTAACCTAGTTATGTGTGGACTCCAAATTTTGTGTTGGGATAAATATCATACTTATCTTAATAGTCACGATTTTAATAGTTACAACAATCTTTATAACACTTTTAAACAGACATCATTTGATTTGGATATGGATGAGCCGCCTTGCCTAAAGCAACAAACTTCTCTCACCACGGATGATGACCAAAAGAGGTAACCATTAAACGGAAGAGATCATCCATTTCAATTAATCCGTGGAAGCTATTTAAAAATGAAAGTCTGAATTGATCCGCAACTACTCGATTTTGGACATATTATTTTACAACTATTTAAAAATGAACTTAGATAGACTGATATATTTAGTCCGTAATTTAAATAGTCAAAATTTACAAGACTTGCAAGCTAGCTAATTTAAATTTAAATTTTTTTATTTTTTACAAAAAATATATTATTTAATATAAATAACTTTATTTTATCACATTTTTTATATTTTATAAGCTTATATTTAGTAAATATAGTAGTTTCATATATAAAATTTTTTGTCATATTTTAAAAAATATAAAAATAAAAATATTAATTATTTAAAAATATTAAAAAATAATTTTTAAAATGTATAAATTATATTTTAATAAAAAATTTTAAATTTTATTATCTTAAGAGAAAAGACTTAAAATTTTAAAACCTAGCGAAACAAAAAAAAATTTAACAAAAAAAAGAAAAAGAAACTAAATATATGAATTGAAATTGAGTCAGATTATATATTAATAAAATAATAATATTTACTATATATTTTAATAAAATAATAATATTTTATTATGCACTTTTCACTCACGGATTGCATAGTAAATTACGGCTAATTAGCTATTTAGAAATTTAAAGAAAATATTATCCTTTCTCTCAAAATTTTAAATTTTTTTTAAAATAATCCTTTCATTTTAGTCCTTAAAAGATTTTCTCATGCAAATCGTCATTTTTTCCTCTAATTTCTTTCTAATAAAAAGGAATTGAATCTCCCTCCTATGTAATCACAATAAAATGTCTCCAAAACTATACATTAATTATAATAAAATCGTAATAATAAAACAATATCAATAAAGTACCTAATCAAGATAAACAAAAAAAAGAGATTTAATTCACACGCGCGATATAAAATCTCCCGGGTATTATAGTTAATGCCACAGAAGCTACCCTAGACTACGTTAAGAAAACCTAGTTGTGCTGCATAATCGATTCTGACCAAGGAGGATAAGTCGCAAAACCAAACATGTTTTTTTGTAGAACGCAATTATGGAAGAACAGACATGCGTTTTTTTTTTTTATTGCCTTTGAACCAAACACTTATTATATAAAAACAAGTTATTTTATTAAAAATATTTTAATTAAAAAAATTTAAGGCCATACTATCAGCGGAACATTATTAAAAAATCATACAAGAACTAAAAATACTGAAAAGTTATACTAAGATCAAATAAAAGTCCACTCCAAAGACATAACAATAGGTCCTCTCTCTTATTCAAAAAAACTAGTTCTTATGTAGTCATAAGAATAAGAACTAAAAATCATATAAGTAGATCTAAATGAACGCTGACAATAAAACTTGGTGAAAACTCATACAAAAATTGATTTGTATCACTTCCTTCCTCCACACCAAAGAAGCTGTGAATTAATTAATGGGTGAAAGAAGTGTCAAGGGGGTGGCAATGGCATCCCTCGGAAGGACCGAAGGGTTACATATGGACACTGACACTCCGACATCCCTTTCACACCCTAAAGCCTAAAACCTAACTCACCCGTCACCCTTGCCTTTCATGTCTCAACCAATATCCCAACGACTCGTGACAATGACTGCTTAAGCTTAACCCTTCATCTCTATTTCATGAACCCTATATTTGTTAATTCCACTACTCCCATCTACGAAAATGATAATCATCACTTTTGTAATCATTGCAACGTTCATCAATTACAATTAGCCAAGTAATCAACTATAAGCACCCTTTTCTTCCCACATGATTAATCTGCTTAACAAAGTAACAAACCCCCTATAATCATATTCTACTTCGACTAATATTTTGCAGAATTTGATTTCCTGGGGGAGAAGGTATTAATATTTTCAGATTCTTAATAACTTCTGTAAAATAATTCTTATTTTTATGCACATAATTTTCAAAATATTTAAAATAAATTATGACTTTAATTCTTAAAAATTACGTTTATTTTAATTTAATTATTAAAAAATTAAAAGTCTCCATTTAATTTTCAGTTCATTCAAATTTAGTTTTTCTATTTGTTAAAATAATTTTTTATAACAAAAAATTTAAATTTTGACAATAAAATATTCTAAAATCTAGTAACAAAAAAGTAAAAAAGATATAAAGTATTTTTACATTTTTATCAAATTTATAAGCCCACCCACCTAATTAAGTGTGGATATAGATGAGCTGGCTTGCCTAATGTGACAAACTTCTCTTGTCAAATTTAAATGAAGAGAACCATCCATCTGGTATATTCTACTATTTTCTGAAGTGACGACGAGTGACAAAACGGGCGAAGGTCCGAATTGATCCGTGACTAGTCGACTTTAAACATATTATTTTACAACTACTTAAAAATGAACTTAAATGGTGTGATATATTTAGTTCGTGATTTAAATAGTCAAAGTTTACAGGAAGCTAGCTAATTTAAACTTTTTTATATTATTTAATATAAATAATTTTATTTTATCATATTTTTATATTTTATAATCTTACATTTAATAAATATAGTAATTTCATATATAAAAACATTTGTCGTATTTTAAAAATAAATATAATATTTTTAAATTTAAATACAATATAATTAATTTTATAAAGTATAAAAAATAAAATTATTTGTTATTTAAAAATATTAAAAAATAATATTTAAAATTTATAAATTATATTTTAATAAAAAATTTAAAATTTTATCTTCAAAATATAATTTCCTTTTGAAAAAATAGCCCACAAACCAAAATAGGCGATCTTGATATTCCATTAAGGATGTACAAAACCGATCAAAACATATCGGATCAAACGAAATGAAACCAAATCGAATCGAGCAAAAATCGAAGAATTCTGAAAAAACGAGCTCCATATCGATTTTTAAAAATGTGAAATTTTTAGTTCGGTTCGATTGATCGGTTTGGTTTAATTTAGTTCGGTTATAACCAACTGAACTAAACCACATGTAATTAAAAAATAAATTTTATATATTATGTTATATTTGTATATATATATATATTAAAAAATTAGACAATACTTATATTAATAGCTACGAACACTAACAAGTAATTAAACAAAATTATGTAGTTCACTTAATAAGAATTGTTAGATAAAATTAGTTAGTCATATTTAGCAAGTTTGATATATTTTTTTTAATGTTAAATATTATATAATAAGTTTGAAATTCTTATTAATAACAATTGCATCTCTTAAAAATATATAAGAGTGAGATATTTTTTTTCTCATAAATCTCTATTTTTTTTAAAAAAATTGTTAACATAAAAAATTAAAAACTATATAATAAAACCGCTTAAAAATCGAACCAATCCGCCCAACGACAATCAAACTGAACTGCCCAAAATAACAATCAAATAAGTCTCAGATTTAAGTAAACCGACTAGGTCGATTTGGTTTGGTTCATGCTCAAAATCGAATTGAAACAACTTTTTGTACACCCTATAATCCGCCGGCAAACTAGACGAGCCAATTCATTTATGCTCATTTATGTTTTGGCCTTTTACAGACCGGTCCTTTAGACAATACTAGTGTTTTCTACATGAGTTAATTAATCTATATAATAGACTAAAATAATTTACTCTAAGGCATTAATTACCGATAAGTCATTAAATTATATATAATATAATACATTTAAATGAATAAATTTAATAAATAAATTTGGTAAATTAATTACATCACATTAAATTTTAAAAAAATTAGGGTAAATATTAGTTTAGTTTTCTATGGTTCTTCCAGCTTATTCTCTCAGACATATATTGTTCTTGCGCTTTTGTTGTTTAGTCTTCGTCCAATATTAGTTTGCATTTTGTTGGTACTCCTGCTATGGCTAGGCTTAGTGATATTACTGGATTAATGGATGATTGGAGCATAAAAGTTCGTGTTGTGAAGTTGTGGATGGTTCCATCTTTCAATATGTTTGAGGAGATTTTTAGTTTGGAGATAATTTTGCAAGATTCTTAGGTGATTTTAACATTCATTTGATAAAATATTTTGTAATTTTTTTTATTTTTCTTTATGCTTACGTAGTTTATTTCTTATCTTGAAAGGTGAATATATTCATGGTCATGTGAATAGGTCATTTATGAGTAAATTCAAGCGTCAAATTATTGAGGGTAATGTATATGTAATGTTTATGTTTAATATAGGTATGTGTAACGGTAACTATGTTTGAGCTTCTTAACATGTCAATTGTTCCGTGTTGTTTAACTATTGTATATTTTATATGTTTTATTTTACAAAGTAATTTTATGACTATTAGATTTTATTAATATTAGTATATTAATGTCATGCATTATTTTTTTTTTTAGGTTGTGGACATAGATCTAAGAGCATTTCTCTTAATTTTGTAATATATTTATCTAAATTGATTAATATGATATCTTATTTTATGATACTTGACAAATATATGAATCTAATATCAAACATTACTAATGTAGTGTATGAAGAAGTATTTCAAATTTTATGTTAGACGTTAGTAACTTTTATTTCAACTGTTTTTTATTATTAATATATTTATTTAATTTAATTCATGTAACACTATTTTTTTTTATTTTTATTTTTATTTGACATTATTTACATTTATTTTTTAAGACACTTATATCCAATATATCATATTATATATGTGTTAACATGACCTAAATGTTTCGGTATCTCTATGAATGTATTCATTTATATATATCTTAATTATTATTATCTATTTGATAAATAAAAATTGTGACATTTCTATTAACACGTACATCGAATTAGAGAAATATTTTTATTATTTTGATGACTTGATTTTTTTTCATTTACATTGTATGAAAATATTTTAAAATGTTTATTTTTTCTATTGTCAATTAATTATTATTATTTTTATAAATTATAAAAAATTTTAAAATTATAAATTACCCGTTTCTTACACGATCACAACACTAATTCAATATAAAAAAAAAGACCAAAAAGAAAAGCTAACTTTTTCCTCTTTTCCTTTACTAAATACAAGTAATTAACCGTGTATTATTTTACAAAGAAAAGCAAAATCAATGTAAAAAAATAATAAAATAAATGTTCAAGTGTGGACCAAGCCCAATGTACAAATGTCAGGCGGCGGCGGCGCGTCCCATTTGGCGGCCCGACGTCTGAGTTGTTTGAAATCTCGCACGCAGTCTTCCAGTTTCATCCTTTGAATTCGCTTCCTGGCGGATGCATATTTGTCTCCAGCGACGCCGTCAAATATGGCCTCCCAGCCAACTTCCCAGCTTTCATGAGCATCGCAGAGCTCCATCGTCTTGTTCTCCCAATGGGTCCAACTCCACTCTCTGTCCAACGAACCCATCACTCTCCCCACACAGTCCCCTCGACACGCCGGCTTACATGGCCTGCACTTGGCTCCGCTCATGGGACCCGGGCTCGACAGCGCCGCCACCGGCACGCCGTACCGGCTCGGCGGGAAATCGTACCTGCGATCGGAAACGATGCAGAACGGGAGACGCTTCGTCAGGTACGGCACGCCTTGTGTGGTGAGCTGGGCCTTGAAGGCTGCCTCTGAGTTGAGGCTGCCGAATCCGGCGGAGTCTAACTGTGGTATGAGAGAGAGACGCGACAGAGCCACCGTCGATGCTTTGAAATCTCCGATCCCTAACCGGTCATTCAGCCCTCCGAACGACGATCCCGGTGGGACCAAGTACCGGCCCGGAACGAAGTTTTCGGGTTTCAGTGGAGCATTCCAGTACCCGTCCACTCGGGTTCGGACTATCCAGTCGTATGTGAAGTTGTTATTCTCCTGATAATTTTTTATCATGCTCAGACATCCCTCGACCAGTTTGAAATATTGAAGCAGTCCCTGCAATATCAAAATTACAAAATAATTAAGCTTTTTCCTCTCCCAAAAAAGTAAAGAACCATGTCACGAATAATTTAATATTTAAGCTTTTTCCTGTCCCAAAAAAGTAAAGAACTGAATTTCACAGCATCAAATTCTAAAAAGTCCATGTAATACGGTGAGAACCGAGTCATCACCATACTCAACCACAGATAAACTGATAAAAGATGCAGAAGCCTGCGTGTTGAAGTTAGTTGGACAGAAAAAATATAAAGTGGCAACGTATAAAGGCAAAATGTTGCCAACGAACTAAGCTAGTGGTAGTCTGTAAGTTTCACCGAACTAAGCTAACATTGAAATTTGATCTTAATTAGTTGAAATAGGCTCAACTTTTCATTTGAACCTGCGGAAATGGGTGGAGACAGATTACCAAACCAAAATTTTGCATCTTATCATACTTTATTTTGATTTTGTTTTCTGGTAAAATGCACTTGTCAGATCTTGAGAGTGAGAAATACTTTATATAGAAAAAATATATATAATTAAAATTTAATAATATATTTTAATTTTTAATCTATGAATTTTAAAATTGTATAATTTTATTTTCAATATTTCAAATTCCTTATTATATTATTATTATTATCTTAAAATTGAAAGATTCAATAAAGGGACGATATATATTTTCAAAATTTAAAAATTCAAGAATAAAGGCGTGCATTTTTAAGAATTAAAAATTAAATTATCTGAAAAAAAAAAGAGGGAAGAACGAAGTAAAGTATCGGAAACAAAAAGAAGATTTGGGAGCAGAAGAGATGCGATTGGGGAGGAATCCGACTGCTTTGGTCCCATAGTGTATAAGGAACCAGTAAAAAGTCATAAAAGAAAGTAACGAATAGATGCAAAATAGATAAATGATGTATTTGTTGGTTGAAATAAAATGAAATTACTGAAAAATGGAAAGAGAGAGAGGATGAATGAGCTGAAATAACCTGGATGCCGTTGGGAGAGTTGCTGGCCGTGAGAACTCGAATCTGCGAGTCGGTCTCCGCCAAGGGCTGTGGTTGGAAGATACGAACGGCGGCGACTCTTGGAGCAATCTTCAATAGTGAGAACTTGAAGGCATCTTTGTCCACCGGACTATTCAGGAACAGATCGGAATTCGGATACTCCTTCAGTATCATGTCCACAATCGACGGTCCGGTGAGCTCGAACCTCCTCGCACCACCGACCAGGCACACCGCGATTCTGGACCGCACCAGCTCCTCCTTCGGGACGGAGAAGGACGAGGAGGAGGAGGAGGCATGGAAGAGAAGGTAGTGCTGAAGAGATGCCAGAGAGGCGAGAGGAGGGGAGGGGAGAGAGAAGAAGATGATGAAAGAGAGAGAAGAGACAATTAACAGCAGCACGCGCCAATCCAGATCAGAAATCCATTTCCTTGAAGACATCCTTATTCTATTCGGACTCTTCAGCATCTTTATTCACCTTTTCTGTAAACTATGCCTTGGTACAGAGCTTCTCCTTCAAGAAGGAAATCGAATATCATACCACACACACCAAAAGCACAAAAAGGACTATCGAATATCATTCCATTTGCTTCGCTTCGGTAAGAGTAAGGCAGGTACGACACGGTTATTTGGACCACAATTATTCAATGGCTGTGAGATTTCTAAAAATTTATCTTAGCCTTCTGGGACTAAAATCCCACGACCAAACGTCGCTGAACGCAACACAGATATGAATCCACATAAAACAAATATAAAAATTGAAAAGTCTTGCAAATTACTTCTTCCTGAATTTACTCACCTAATCAGATCGCCCTCTCTGCGTTACTACGCTTGCTAAATTACCCAAATAAATTCAATTAATTATACCTCTGCTGTATGTATTTATGTATGTATATAAACCTTCTTGATTCTTCCCTCTTGATTTCTGAGCTTTTCTCTGCCGCGCTCGTCAACTCTTACCTTTCTCGTTAATCTTTCCGTTATTCGATACGGATTTTAACACGAGCGTCCCGTAAATAGTGTGATACGCGTGTCATGGCAGATTTGAATTTGGTAAATTTTGAAAAAAAAAAAAATCACTTTGCCTATCACACTGTTCAATTATTACATGAACTAACAACACTAAATGTGAGAATGTGGTTTTTAAGTTATAACTGCTGGAAATTGATGAGGTGAGGGACCATCAGAGGGTTTAAGGTTTGAACTTAATCACAGCTAGATCAATTAATGAATGCCCAATTTTTTTTTTTGTTTACAGCAATGAAGGCCAAATTAAGTTAGTTAAGTATGCAAGAAACTAAATCGAGATTGTTTTCTAACACGAGAGATATAGGTGTTCTGTTGTATCATCGAAGAAATCTACGTGTCATTGATAAGAATTATTAAAAGGGGCATATACAGATATATATGAAGGCTTTAGCAACAATAAAAATTATTGTTATAACGTAATGCACCTCTGCCGTGCTTTGATCAAGGCAAAGGCGCTTGGATCTTGTTTGTTGGGTATGAAGAAAAATGTGATAGATTATGTTTATCTTTTTTCTACTATTCTAGTGGCGGAAAATGTAAAGTGAAATTGAAAATTTAACTATTTAATTATCAGATAGATGATCAAGATTAAATAAATAAAATTGAAGATACAATTATTTTTTTTTATTTTTATCCATTCAATCCTAATAGTTAATTTGATTATTGAACAATTGAAATTTCAACTTTATTTTATATTTTTTGTCACTAAATATAAAGAGCCGTTATCGATTAATTTAATTTTAATTAAAGTTAAACTTACACGCTCGTGATTTATATTTAAAATTCTTATAAAAAGTGTTTTTTAAAAAAATAACAATTTAAAGTAAATAAAAAAGAAAAAATAAAAATCACTTCAATTCAAAACAAGATTTTAAAGACAAATGTATTATGATTTAAATGTAAATACTAAACAAAAAAAGCAAAAATTACCGCAATTCTATATTTTGAGATTTTATAACTCAAGATGCATCTCGGGTATTGAAACGTTAATTCAAATAAACTTTCTCACTATTAGTGTTTTTGTTATCTCTGGTTGGATATTTACAATGAACCAATATACACGGAATCTTATTGCAACTTTTTGCCAATTTGTTGAAATTATATATATATATATATAAATCTAGAAAGATATAATTTCGTTGGGTTTTGACTCGGTAAAACTTCTGATTTTGTAAGTCTGTTAAAAAAACATGCGAGCACAACATTCTGCTTAATTAGGGACAATACCATTATACCAATAGACACAGGCACAGTGGTAAATAAACTTATAGAGCACCAAATGTTCAATTTATTAAAATGAAAAAACAGTCAACTAAGCAGGCGTAACATTATTTTTCATTCAAGATTTCTTAGTCTTGAGAGGGATGTGAACATATAATATATCATATTATAAGATAATAAATATTAATCGTCGATCATTTTCCTTGGCCCATCCAATGAACGTGGATGCCAATAAAATAAGGAGGTTGAAATTCCAAATTAGCCTCGTTTATTTTCTTAATTTATACTTAAAGGATTGTCTTTCACATGTCGAAGGCTTTAATTTGGTGAATTATTGTTATTCTTCACACGTTATGTCTGTCAACTAGCTAGTGCGTAATGGGGCCTTGTGCAATCAGCATCCTTCGTGGCCAAATAATAAAGTTCTCTAGCAACTCTGGCATTTTTATATGCAAATTTGAAATAAAATAACTTGCTTAATTTGGTTTTCGTTTGAGATATTCAATATTAACAGAGAAAAATCACCTTTAATTATTATACATCCATCCTCATACATGATTGAATATTGATTTAGAAGGCTAAAATAGTTCGTGACAGTTGTCTTTTGTTGACAAACTAAATAAAGAAAACTGAAAGAAACAACTCTCTCTCTCTCTCTCTCTCTTCATAAAACAATTTGTATTTGTTTATTAATAAGGATATTTCTAGCTCAAGATAGAAGATTGATACTTTATAAATTTCCTGAGTACAAAAATAAAAATATCATTTTTAAATTAACATTTTCAAGGATTGAATATTTGTCGTTTTTAAACTTTAAATAATCACTACCATCTTTCATCAAAAAAAAAATCATTACCATTATAACTAGTTAATGTTAGATTCTTCCTAGAACAATTTATTCATTCGTAAATGCATATTCTGCAGAAAGGAAATTAAAAAAAAAACTTTAGTTATAAATCTAAACAGCCAAAGACTCAAATTGCAGGATAACAATAATGTAATATAATTCTATTTTAAGGTATTAATTATCTGTAGGTCATTAAATTATGTATAATAAAATAAATTTAAATGGATAAATTTAATAAATAAATTTGGTAATTTATCATGTCACATTAAATTTTGAAAAATTATGCTAAATTGTTATATAATTGCTATAATTATTGTATAATTGGTATATAATTTTTATAATTACTATATAATCACATTGAATGAATTTGATGTAATTCAAATAAATTGCTATGTAATCACATTACATTAAAATTTGAAAACTTAGAGTAAATTACTATATAATTGCTATAATTTCTATATAATTGATATATAATTGCTATATAATTACATAAAATGAATTTGATGTAATTCATATTAAATTTTGATTTCTCTATGGACTCCATAATTTTTTAATTCTATTTTATTATATATATTTTATTATATAATATCTCTTAAATTTCTTAATTACTTAATTTATTAGTATTAGAAAGTTATGGAATTATAAAATATTTTTTGTCATATCAATAACAATTTGATTCATTTTTAATTCTTAATATTTGGTGATAAATGCAACTCGACACTTTAGATGTTATATACAGTATAATCTTACCAATTCCTTAGATAGTGGTTATTTACCATCTTCCCAAATTTGCAGAGTACTAATTCTTTAATAATTCATGGAACCCTATTTTAGTTAATAGTATTCTCTTTAATGCATTGATCAATCAAATATATAAATATTATTTGTGGCAAATACTATATGTGTTAAATATTCAATAGCATTTTTAATTTGGATCATAATAGACTATTCTTTCATAAATTCAATTAATTTTTTTTTCATCTTTTATAGTAAATTTTTAAGCTAATTAATGCTAGATTTAATTTCCTTGTATTATTTTATAAAATTTATTGTTTAAGTGAAATTACTATTAACAGATATAGTAAAAAAAAGTTTATATGTAAACATTAAATATAAAATTATTAGATTTTATTCTATAATATCTCTTAAATTTCTTAATTACTTAAATTATTAGTATCAAACTCGGTGGGAGCTCAATCTCTCAGACATATATTGTTTTTGCATTTTTGTTGTTTAGTCTTTGTCCAATATTAGTTTCCATTATATTGGTGCTCTTGCTATGGCTAGGCTTAGTGATGTTGTTGATATTACAGGATTAAGGGATGACTGGAGGATAAAAGTTCGTGTTGTGAAGTTGTCGATGGTTCCATCTTTCAATATGTCTGAGGAGATTTTTAGTTTGGAGATTATTTTGCAAGATTTTTAGGTGATTTGAACATTCATTTGATGAAATATTTTGTAATTTTTTAATTTTTTCATTATACTTACATCGTATTTATTTCTTATCTTGAAGGGTGATCATATTCACGATCATGTGAAAATGTCATTTGTAAGTAAATTCAAGCGTCAAATCATTGAAGGTAATGTGTATGTAATGTTTATGATTAATACAGTTAAGTGTAATGGTCATTATCGTATAACAAAGCATACGTTCATATTTGAGTTTCGCATTGTAGAAAGCATACGTTTAATTGGTCAATTGTTCTATATTGTTTGACTATTGTATATTTTATATGTTTTATCTTATAAAATAATTTTATGATTATTAGATTTTATTAATATTAATATATTGATTGAAATTTGTTTATGTCATGCATTATTATTATTTTTTTAGGTTGTGGACATAGAATACGAAGAGCATTTATGTTAATTTGTAATATATTTATCTAAATTGATTAATGTAATACCTTATTTTATGATAACAAACATATGAATTTAGTGACAAACACTACTAATATAATGTATAAAGAAGTATTTCAAATTCTATGTTAAAGGTTGGTAACTTTTATTTCCACTTTTTTATCATTAATATATTTATCTAATTTAATTCATGTAACATCTTATTTTTTGTTCTTCTTTTCATTTAACATTATTTACATTTAATTTTCAAGATATTTGTGTCTAATGAATTATGGCCTAAATGTTTCATTATTTCTATACATGTATTCTTTTATATGTATTTTAATTATTCTTATCTATTTGATAAGTAAAAATTGTGACATTTATGTTAACCCATGCATCATAGTAGAGAAATATTTTTGTTGTTTTGATGATTTGACTATTTTTAATTTTCACATTGCATATAGATATTTTAAAATATTTATTTTTTGTCAATCACTATATATTTATTGTCAATTAATTATTATTATTATTATAAGTTATAAAAAATTTTAAAATCATAAATTACCTGTACATCGTACAAATTACAATACTAGATCATTTAAAAAAAGAAAAAAGCATCAACAATAAGATACTGCACTTTGAATAAAAACAAGCAACAGATGTATATAGAAACTGTAGCAAATTACAATTTTAATTATATTATTTTTCATCACATGCATTGCAATTCATGTGCACCGAGAAAACTGACAGTCTGATCATGTTGTCTATTAAATATCAAGTTATATATATATATATATATATATCAACATTTCCGGGGAATGAAAGAGAACTTGAATTTAAAGATTTGAAAAGGTTTTGGATCCACTTATCAATTATTATATATCCATAAACTATGACGTGGTGTTTGAAAATCAATGGGCTCAATGTGGCCCATTAAATCACGATACTTTAATGTTTTACTTCTTCCTGTCGATGATCGTATAAGTCGTATACTAATGTTGTATCAAAATGTCTCTTAAAGGAAAAAAAAAACAAGACAAAGAAAAAGCTGAGTTTTGAGTCTGAACTCTGAAGTACGACCGTCCCCTCTTTACTGTCAATGGGAGATCTTGAATACAATGCTTTTAAGGTCTCTCTCTCTCTCTCTCTCTCTCTCTCTCTCTCTCTCTCTCTCTCTCTCTCCACCCCCCCCCAAAAAATTGTTTGACTTTTACATCTATATATAATTTGATCCATCTATTTATTTTATTTTTTAATTTAAATATAATTATAATTATTTATTATTATTTGTCCTTTTAAGGAATTATATAAAAAATAAAACTCTTCCTACTGGTAAAATTAGAAAAAAACAAGGACAAATGAGACTTTAAGTAGTACGTTTTCGATTATTTCATAATGAATTGTTTAATAAAATTGAGATGAGTGATGAAAAATCAATCCTAATTAATATGAAGTTTAATTGGATTTGAAGGAATCAAGTTTAAACTTAATTATAATTATAATTATTTATTGGTATTTATCCTTTCTTATTTCAATAAAAAATGTGACTCCCAAAGAATGTGTTCATAATATACCTTATTAAAATTTTGACAATTTAGTTTTGAATTGAACAAGAAAAAGAAAATCAAGATTATGTGTCCTTAAATAAAATTGTACTATAAGAAAATTGATTTTCAGTGACGACTATTAGAATTGTCACTAAAAGTCTCACTTTTGATAGTGATTTGTGAGAGTCGTCACCAAAAGTCAAATTTTTAGTGGGAACTCTTATTGTCACCACCAAAATTTAATTTTTTTTGTAAAATTAACAAAAAATCAGGCTTTTGATGCCGACTCTCATATTCACTACCAAAAGTCAATTTTTATTTTATAAAATTAACAAAAATTAGACTTAAGACAAATTTTTTAATATTAAAAAAAATTAGACTTTTGAAAGTCGCCATCGAAACTCAAATTTTTTTGTAATATTAACAAAAATTAGACTTAAGACATTTTTTGGGTAAAATTAACAAAAATCGGACTTTTGGTAAAATCGGACTTTTGTTACTACCAAAAGTCGATTTTTTTGTCGTTGTAAAATTAACATCATACTTAAGACAACTTTTTTTGAAATTAATAAAAATCAGACTTTTGAGAGTCGCCACCAAAAGTCAATTTTTTTATTATAAAATTAAAAAAATCAGACTTAAGACAATTTTTTGTGTGGAATTAACAAAAATCGAACGTTGCCACCAAAAGTTATTTTTAACATATTATATGTATATATATATATAATTATATTTTATCTTATCTCTTAATCTATTGGTAATAATATATTTACTTTTTATTAAGTTAGATGTTGTTCTATTTCGATTTTGTGAGGTTTTTAGGTTAAAATAATTTAACAGATTATATATATATATATATATATAAAATAATAATTTGCTTTTACAGAACACAAATGAAGTAGTTGCAAGATGGTAAAACACACATGGTTGAAAGCAAATGACCTAGGTTCGAATCTTAAGTATGCATATGTTTAGTTTAATTTCAAATAAACTTGAATATTACGTCAAAAAAATTGAGTCACCCCATAACAGCAAGTTAGTGGACCAGTCAAGACTCATACGGGTCGAATGGGTCTCGGGTCGACCCATCAAGCTAATCTAGGTCCAAAAACAATGGCAAGTGATTTTGGTGGCGACAAAATGACTTTTACAGTCGTCACTAAAAGATGACTTTTGGTGGTGACCCATTTTGGTGGCAACTTTTAGACTCTAAAGTTGCCACCAAAAGTCAATTTTTTGTAGTGTTAACTGGGCATTATTAAAATGAGACATTTCATTACCTTATAAGTAAGTGGTCTTTTACATACAACTACCGTATCTCTACTTGTATAGTTTTACTCTCTCACAATTAACTCGTAGTAAAATAAAATATCTATTCAAGACACAGATGAGTGTCACAAGAAACATGATGGTCAATATACTTAACTACTTGAAGTGTGAAGAGAATGTGTGCATGTTCGCTATCAATAAGAATTGACATAAAAGCTTTAGATCAGATGATTTCTTTCAATGTCAACAGAATAAGTTTTTGGTGCACCCTACACGGATTAGATTATCTCAAGTACTTAAAACAAATCAATCCTTACAAGAAAAATATACATGTTTGATGTCATATACCGAGAATGCTGGGTACTCTATCACATTCTAAACTTCCTTTTCAAGCTAAAAAGAATACAATTTCCATAAGCTCTGAGCTTTTCTATGACGATAAACAAAAGTCGGTTCGAAGTGCTTTAAAAATTTTGATATTAGATAAATATGAGAATGCTACTAAAGTACTACAAATGTAGTTGACAAGGAAATTTTCAACAATTTATAGTAAGTCAATATCATATAAATTATTTCCCCCCCTTTTTGAATTATTAGTTTTTTTATTAAAAAAATAGACAACTAATATTTATTTATTTATTGTTTTTGCTATTGCAAGCAGAAATTGTTGTAAAAAGTTGTTACCAACACAACCTGAGTTGCGTCTCAAAAGACACTGTCTTTAAAGAAACCATTTTTTGTCTTCAGAACTTCCTCCCAAGTACTAGAATAGCAGAAAATAAACTCTATAACCTAGTAAAAGTAGATAGTAGAAAACTTGGAAGAGGGGAAGATTAAAGAAATGATGCACTTAATATGAAAAAATGACTCTATTTTTATTATGAAGAAAAAATGTAACTATCCAAATAAAATAAATAAGGAGTTACATTTCTAAAATAATGATAATTAAAAGTTATAAATAAGAAATAATGATAATCAAAATATTTAATTGTCATAATTTCTAATTAAGAGTTATAAATATTTCAAGAATATTTTTACAACAATTTAAATATTCTTTTTGAAATATCTATTTTTCACAACAATCTCCCACATATTTCAAAAAATAAGTTTTGATAAACTAGTAGGTTGTGCCTATGGGTGTAGATACATCGAGTTTGGTGTCTTTTAGACTATGAACCAAACCTAGACGGATAAGACTTAATCTACAGAGTTAGTGGTGAAGCATATAACTTCTATGAACTAGCAAACTCTTATTGTTTATGAGTGCTCTAAAGATTTTGCCAAGATCTCATAGGAGCGGCCCCAATCCACACTCATATAGGTGATTTCATCAAGTAAATACACCAATCTCAAGGAAGGGCTATGAAAATCATTAAGAGCTTTCGCTCAACCTCCCAATAAATGCATTATAAAACTTTCACACTTCACACTATAGAAAAGGGACTAAGAAAACAGGCTATGAAAACTAACAGATGACTTATTATTACTCATATAAACATTCTTTATGAGATCTCCAATCACAAAAGTTGGGTTATCTTCATTGTTAATTATCAATCTCCTTAATTCTCATTCCCCTCGATGTATGAATGATTTATTTCCTTTATACATACATGCTTTGTCAAAGAATTAACCAAATTGACTTCACATAATCTATTGATAGATATACTCTTTTCCATCTTTTTAGTAGATGCTTAATTACTTTGTATCTTAAACACAAGTGTCTGTTCTTACTATTAAAAATTTTATTCTTTACAATGACTACTATAACAAGAATGGCATTTAGCGTTGGTCAAAACTACCCTTTAGCGTCGGTTTTGACTGATGTTAAGTGCTTTGTTGCAATGTCACCTAATGTTAATTTTGACAATTGTGAGAATAACTGACGCTAAAAGTTATAATATAACTCTGGTTTTATTCGACGTTAAGTTTATAATCTAACATCGGTTTTGATCGACGTTAGATGACATTGGATGATGTATATTTGGTGATTTAACGTTATTATTCAACCGTTGCTAAGTGTTTGATCTAAGTTGATTTTGACCGACATTAGATGACTTTGGCTGATTTTTATTTTTTGATTTACATCATCATTTATCATTAGTTTTGATCGACGCCAAGTGTGTGATCTAACGTTGGTTTGACTTTGGCCAATATTTATTGTGATTTAATTAAATAAAAACTGATGTTAATTACCAAAACCAACCTTATATAGTAAAATTTTAGCATCAATTTTGACCTGCATTATATCTATAATCCAATGTTTTATCTAACCAAAATTTAACAGATACTGGAACCCAAACTTTAAAAGAAAACATTTTTAAACATATAAGTTTTACATCAAATCCAAAGGTAAAAATAAAAAAGTTATCAAATTCTAAAAGTATAAGTTTCACATGTCCTAACAAAATAAATATTACAACTAGTCATAGTCATAGATCATGACTAGCTTCAAATAAACGTTGACATCTTGAGGTGAAACTTCAGCTTTGTCTGCATCAAGTTCTCATAAACATAATATTTATGATTAGAGTTCATAGTTATGGGTGTGTGATCTAAGTGGTCCACAAGTAATATAATTTTGGTTTTTTTTTCTGAATTTTTTTCCTACATAAGTGAAACAACACAAAATCAAGCTATAAGCAAAGTACACAATACTATCCAAATGCATACAAAAGATTGAAAAGCAAACGGCCAAATGTGATTTTTTTAGTCAAGTCAATACAGGGCACTTTGCATTATATATATATATATATATGGACAAAATCTTAGTAGGTAAATCTTATTTTGAATAACAAAACCATACCTTTATATATACATAGAATAATGCACTTCCAGCACACTAAATTAGAAAAAAAAATATATAACTTGACAATTTAAGAAAATGATAAGAAAGCAGCAACCATTGCTATTGAGAAAGCAACAAACTTACGTTGATAACCAACCATTGTTGTTGATAGAAGAGATAAGAAGAGAAAGTAGATCATAAAAGAAAGAAAAACAAAGAAATAGCATTCCACAAAATATTTTGCAAAAGTTCACTTGTAGAGCACTTCTGTAACCTATCTATGCATAGCAAGGTGTTAGAGGTAATTAATAAAAGTACCCTTAAGCCTTTGGTTTAAGCCTTTGAGCCAAAATGGAACTTGGTGTGGTAGTAAAACTTCTATAACCACATGGTTAGGAGTTTGACTTGCCACCTCCCTTGTTCTTAATCAGCACTAAACGTACATAGCGATCTCTAAGCTCATTCTAGTACACAACTATTTTCAAAAGCTATTTTCTTCTGTATTTAAAATAAAAAAATAAAAAAGATTTAGAAGAATAATATATTAAAAGAAGACATAAAAAGAGCAATTTCAAGTGCAACTCTATAAGCTCTATTGTGTCTTTCATATAATTTTCAGGCACATCCCTCCAATCAAAGAAATTAAGAGGAATTAATTGAGTATCAGTGGCTAGTTCTCCCAACCATTGCCCAATTAGGTTTGCAGCCTCATCAATCCCTTGTCCAAAGGAGTTAAGAGGACACACAATTTTTTTCCCCAATCGGTAGATTCCACACTTCTTTGGCCTTTACTTGCTCTTTTGCAACTACTCCATTCTCATCTATAAGATTGATATCACATTAGTTACATATACTTGATTACATAGATTATATATAAAATAATTAATTAATTACCAATAAAAGAAACTGTCCAAGCCTTCTCAAAGAGACGCTCTGCTGCTGATCGTCACCTAAAAGAGCTTCTAGATATGTTTGCCTCTACTTGAGGTTGGGAAGAAGTAGAAACATTTGATCCAATTTGAGGTTGCTCATGTGAAGTAGCTGCAGAAATAATTTGTAAATTTGTTTCAACATTAGGAGCAGCTGTTGGTTTATGCACTTTCTGAGTAATAACAGCAAGTTTTGCTTGAGATTATCGTGCATGCTTAAGTGGCATCCTAAAATAGTTAAACAACAAACAAGTTATACAAATATACATGAAAATATAACATTGTAGTACAAAATATAAAACAAATTATTGTACCATGTCATCCCTTCTATCAAAAACCTCACACTCAACATCAAAGTTGTTAGTTGGCAGATCATAAAATTGTTTTGCATCACCTCTTAATAGGTGCAAGTTTTCAATGTCATTAGGAAAATTAGAAACTATTTGTGCTCTAAATAGAACTATAGATTCTAATCACCAATTTACTTTTCACCATCATTTTCTACATCATTGGCCATTTCATACGAGTCTTGAGGCCTTATATGTATTGTAACGTTCCATAGTTGATTCATTTTGTCAGCCACATAAAAGACCATTTGTGCGTGTGAAGCCAAAATATAAGGTTTATCATCAACTAAATCCCTAATATGAATCAGTCAGGAAAAATTAACTAAACTGAACTGAAGGTCATCCTTCTTAATCCCTGTAGTGCTAGCCCATAAACATTTGAAAAGAACAACTTTCACTTGGCCATAGTTGTAATACCCATGAAAAATAAAATATAAATATTTGTTTACAAACTACTGTTACTATTTCAATATACGGTACTATTCACCCATATAATACTATTTACGTATATGGTACTGTTCATTTATACAATCAAAATGTCAAGTACTAGATGTGGTTTGGTCATAAGAGACAACTAGAAAGAAGTTCGTAGGAAAAAATGACGTTTTATGTGTAAAAATACCCTCAGGGACTAAAATGAAAGGACTGATTTGAAAAGAAACTTAAAGGTTTAAGGTGAAATGATAGTTTTCCCCTTAAGTTTTTCAATAGTAAGCCACCTAATTTGCACAGTAACCGTAAATGATTAACGTGAATTATTTTATTATAAATGTCATTTTCATAAATAGTAAATTGAATATTTTATTAACGCATATTGTCAAATAGTACCTTTGACTTTTCCTATAAATAGGCTCTTCCATTTCACTTCTAAACTCACACCTTCAACTTCTCTTCTTCTCTCCTTAAGTTTCTCTTGCTCTAATGCTGGGCCTCTGAGATTTTGGGCCTTTCCTTTTCAGCTTAGGTAATGATACTATGCCCTTTCTATGTCTTTCAATTTTAGAAGTTATTTTCTTAAGTATGCTCTGTGGTTGCGGCTTTGGCTGATCTTCCACATCAGAAAAACTGTCCTTAGCTGTTTATATGTTATTTTGATTATCTGATTACCGAAATAGAATGTAAATTGTGAAGAATACATGTCTAGGAAAATTCTGGCTAAGGAAAGACCTGGTTTTTAAGTGTGTCCAGTGTGACCCTCCACTCTTTCCTGGGAACTTACCTGGTGTACTCTTTTACAGATTGTATTCTCTATTTCTGGTATAAAAGTCTCCGTACGTATGAATAGTAATCGTACGTATGAATAGTAATCGTACATATGAATAGTGACCGTACATATGAATAGTACCATATGAATAATGACCGTACATATGAATAGTAACCGTATGTATGAACAATGTCTGTATGAAAACAATCCTAACGTATTTTCTCTAATCTTTCATGAAAATATCTGTAGCGGAACACTGAAATTCACCTGAGTACTCTTGTCTGTAACGACTTAGAGAAGTGATACTCGTACGGAATCCAGGTGAGTGAAACGACCCCGTTTTAATAGAGTTTTAGCATTACTGGTGATAAAAAGTATGTCGTAGGACACTCCCAAGATTCATAGGGGGAAATTGGATTCAGAATGACGAATCTAAATGAGATAATTAATCCATAAGTATGGATAAAATGAAATAAGTATCTTATGATGATGTGAAGTTTGAATGTTTTCAAAAACGGATTAATTGTTATCTTGATATGTGGTTTATAAATCTATAATATAGTTATATACTATACCTGTTATATGGATGAATATTATATTGAGCTTCTGATTATGATATGAAATGATATTGATTGTGATTGAGCGGGACAGTACCCCCTCTCACGGCAAGGCGGAAAACCCGGTTGACAGGGTGTCTTGACCAATGAGTGTGGAGACAACGATTCCCTCAGTAGGGATATAGCTCGGATTGGTGATAAATCCGTGAGGCGCCCTAGCTAAGAGGATGAGGTTGTGCGTCATGGCGGAAATATACATAATTGGTGAGCCGGTCTGTGTGCGCTCTCCGGGATATATTGCCATTGACGAGTACTAGTAACGTTTGTTGAATTGGATGAATTTTTATCTTCTTGTATGTAAGAGGATGATGTTGTGCGTCATGGCGGAAATATACATAATTGGTGAGCCGGCCTGTGTGCGCTCTCCGGGATATATTGCCATTGATAAGTACTAGTAACGTTCGTTGAATTGGATGAATTTTTATCTTATTGTATGTAATTTCTAACTATGTTTATTGGTTGAGTATGAGCCTTCGGATATGCTTGCATGACTGGTAATGTATTTGAATTTTATTAACGCGAGGCCGATTCGCTCATTGAGTTTAAAAGCTCACACTCTCTGTACAACCTTTTTGTTCAGATCAGGTTGCCGATGAAGAATATCCGCTAGAAGAGTAAATCACTTTGGACCCTCCCGCTATCGGGTAGGCCCCTCTATTGTTGTAGATTATGTTGCTCTGTAATCGTCTAGGACATCTAGGTCAGGGGTTTGGTATTTGGCTTGTATTTCAGTACAATAAATGTATTTTATGTTGAGGATCTATTATTATATGCAAATAATCTCTATAAATTTCAAATAAGAAAATTTGATATATTTTCTTCAGGAATGGTTATTTTGAGAATATAGAGATAATGATTAATAATCTAACTCATGGGTAGAATTTGTCGAAAGGCTTACAGTGATGGGATATTCATCATTGTGCCGGTCATGTGCCCAGAAAATGGGTCGTGACAATAGTAGTTCAACTCAATTATATCTACTAGCTTACCATAGTACAAAAGATCTTTAAGTGCAACTTTCCTATCTTTTGCACTTGCATAACACCTCGTTTCTGAAGTCTCACACACCACTATTTTGAGTCTTCAATCCTTATTCTCTTTGCAATGTGCGAAATCTAAATCCATTTATATTGAATGCATTGAATCTTCTAGCTGATGTTAGAGGACCTTTTGCAAGAAATTTGATATTACCTGGAATGTTTGTAGTTTCATCCTTGTCAATCTAAAACAATTTTGAGGAATTTTTTTTTACCCATGTAGCATTAATTGGTATATTAAAGAGAATGTAAAATTAAAATGATTAAGTTTCACATATTCTGTGAACCAGTTAGCAAAATTTTTTGTTACATGTTTGTCAACTGATATAGCAGATCTAGTATAATGACGAAGCTTTGCTTTCACTTCATCTCTATACTGTCTACAAGATGATATTGTTAAAATTAGATAATGATAACATCTTAAGTGAAACAAATTAGAATCCAATATTTACTGGACAAGTTCATCAATTACTTGATAATTGAATAGGGCATAATGATGTGCTTGCATTCTCTCAATAGGAGTTAACTCAACATCTAAGATGACTCCTACTGGTTGACCTAATTGTGGGAATAGATATGCTTGAGAGTTCACAGGAACATAATCATTATTACGATTTGGCCTATTATATCTCTATGTCCTTTAAGTATCTCAAAGAAAATGTCAAAATTTCCTCAACAAGGAAGCTTTCAGCAATAGAGCCTTTTGCTTGAAACTTATTTCTTACATATGACTTGCAATGGCCAAGATACCTATTGCAATTATTGAAATTAGAAAATAGATTCAATTTTACAAGAGAAAATATTGAAGTAGAAAAAAGTACTTTTCTATAAGGTACACCCATCAATAATGTACTGGTCCTCTAAGTTTTGCTTCATCTACCAAATAAACTATCAAATTAACCATTACTGTGAATAAAGAAGGTGGAAACAACATCTTCATTTGAAAAAGTGTAACCACTATTTGATTTTGAAGTTGGTCAAGCTCTTTTATATCCAACACATGACAACACATTTTTTGAAGAACAAACATAGTTTTAGCACAACCGCGGTAACTTTAGGATCAATTTTCATATTTCGTAAAGCCACTGGCAGCAATTGCTCTAATAATACATGAGAGTCATGACTTTTTAGTCTAGAGATTTTATGATGATTTATGTCAATACATCTAGATATGTTTGATGCATAGCCATATGACATTGTCACATCTTTCAGTGTTTCAAAGAAATGATCTTTTTGAGCATCAGTCATAGTAAAACAACCAAGTTTAAATTTACCATTTGCATCAGGCCATAGCTCAGGTCTTATTCCTATATGTTGCAAATCCTTTTGAGCACTCAAATTGTCTTTTGTCTTTCCAACCTCATTTAAAAAAGTATACAAGACATTGTCATTTACATTTTTCTCAATGTGCATTATGTCTAGATTATGCCACAGCTTGTTGTTAACCCAAAATGGTAATTGAAAAAACACACTTCTTTTCCTCCATTGTTGGCTCTTACTCTCATATGGCCTTTTTCTTCTTGATTCTAAAATTGGGTTCTTTCCAAATGTAACATTAACATTTTGCAATTGATTGAGTATCATAGCACTAATGGGTGGAATTAGGGGCTTTCTTCTCTCCACAGTCCCATCAAATTGATTATGACTAAATCTATATTTATGTTAACAAGTAAAAACCTACAATGACCCATATAGCATCATTTATTTACCATTAGGAAGTATATGGGGCTCTTAATCAAAATTACACAGTGGACAAGGAAACCCAGTATGAGTATTCCATCCAGATAGATTTCCTATCCCTGGAAAATCACTTATAGTCCATAATAATGTAGCCTGTAATTTGAACATCTCATTCATTGAGGAGCCATATGTATGAATGTCATCAACCCATAAATCATGCAATTCTTTAATTAGTGGTTGTAAATAGACATCAATGTCATTTACAGGCATTCTCTTCCCAGGTACAATCATAGACAATATGAAAGATGTTTACTTCATACACATCCAAGGTGGAAAGTTATATGGAATCAAAATAACAAACTAAATGCTATAATTAGTGCTCATTAATTCAAAAGGGTTAAACCCATCACTAGCCAAGGCAAGCCTGACATTTCTAGATTCTGCAACAAATTCAAGGTACTGAGCATCAAATGACTTCTAGGCTTCATCATCTCTAGGATGTCTTAATAAGTCATCTAAGCTTTGACGCATAGCATGTCATTTCATAAGTTCAGCTATTTTGGTAGACATAAATAATCTTTGCAATCTTGGCATAAGTGGAAAGTAGCGCAAAATCTTTGCAGACTTTTGTATTTTGTTTTTTTTTCTTATTTGCACTAACTCCATTATTATTTGCCACCATTGTATTAGTCTTCCACCTAGAGGTATTGCATGTTTTACATCTATTGCACTCAACATCATCACCCCAATATAACATGTAGTCATTTGGACAAGCATGTATTTTTTTTTATAATTAAGACCTAACTTGTTTATGGTCTTTTTGGCATCATAAAAAGAGTCTGGAAACTTTGCATTTTCATATGCATCCCTCAACAACTCTAAAATCATGTCCATTGCTTTATCACTCACTCAACATAAACATTTGATGTGATAAAGCTTCACCAAAAAGGAAAGCTTTGAATACTTTGTACAACCAATGTACAATTCTTGATTTTCATCATTAATTAATTCAGCAAACTTGTATGTTTCCTCATTGTGCCCATTATTATTAAAATCTAATGGTATAACATTTTTCAATGTTCCCTTCTCTGCATATAACAAATGCATCATGTAATAAACCATGCATATCACCTCCTACTTATTCTATTTGTTGTATTATGGGACTACTAGGACTATCCTTCTCCATGCGTTCTCCATGCCTAATCCAAGTAGTATACCCTTGAGGAAATCCATTACATATCAAGTGATCAAAGATAACATCTCTTGTAAAACATTTTTTAAAACCACAAGAAAGACATTTGCATTTCATAACTCTTTGCCCATTAGATCTAGAAAATGCAAAATCAAGAAAGCCTTATACCTCGATGACATATTCAAGTGAAAATAGTGGCTTGCTAATCCAACTGTCATCCATTGTTACACCCATATAGATATGAAGATTCAATTTAAACAACATAGTAAAGCTAACTAGCTAACTAATTTATCAATTTCAAAGAAACAAACAATTATAAGTTACCACAATAGCTAATTAATTATAACGGAATAATACAAGGTAGAAATGTGATAACAGAGCAAAGCTCAAGGGTTAAAATCTCAAAATTTGAATCAAATGGTAACAATGTGAAATTGGGTATACCATAAAGCAGTAAGTACATATGTCACATTTGAAAATCATCACTCATCAATATTACAATTGAAATTTTTTTTGGAAGTTGATAAGTGCAAGTCATAGTTGAAACAAAACAACAAATAAAAATACTAGTAGCAGACATTAAGCATAAATTTCATATATTAGTAGCAAAAGGTACAAGTAATGCATTATCAAAGTATGATTATCTGTATATTACCTTAGTAGGTAAAACGTCCTCTCCTTTAAATAAAATCCTAGTAGTGAATGACCTATAGGTTGCACAAGTGACAATTAATTATAACCATGAAATAAGCTAACTAAGGAATTTTAAAAACCAAAGAAGTAGTTTTAAAAAACTTTATCAAATATTTTAAGGAATATAAGAAGTTTCAAAAATAGAGGATAACTCGTTTGAAGGTATTTTAATATTATAAAGATGACAAAAAGTTAACCGTTAACCAATTTAATTTTTGATGTGGAGTTATGTATAGTGTATTTTATAAATGTAAAAGAATTTTTGTAAGTCCTAGAAATAGAATAAAATGTATATATAAAATTTTAAAAAAAAGTTAGTTGAGCCTTAATTCAAATACACTATACATGAGCATTTAGTCCTAGCTATGTATGCTGCATAGAAGATTCATGCATACTAGTCAAATGCTATAACTGTCATAGCATACTAGTCTCTAACCATTACTAACTAGTATTTACATACCCATGAAGCTCCAACTCAACACTCTAACCAAGGAATGAAGGTCAAAAATGTGAGAAGTTAATTTAAGGGCAAACATTCAAAATGTTACCTTTTATCAATTTAAAATTAATTTTAAATAGGTTATTGCTTTTCTTTTTGGTTTGTATAGAGTTATCCCCATAAAGAGACTTGAAACTTAGAAGGAAAAGGTCTTGGCAATAATTTGAACATTAAGAGAGAAGGAAAAGGTCTTGGCAATAATTTGAACATTAAGAGACTCTCAAACACTTTGACAACCTACAGATGCATCTTAGATTCTACCCCACATGATTCCTTAGTAATCATCAATCCACACAAATAAACTCCAGCCAAGTCCAGCAACTCCAAAGTCAAAATAATGCCACATAAATAAAATATTAAACGACTACAAACTATAACGAACTGGCCTACTTTCAACCAGAAGGAGATTAGCTTGCACGAGATGAGAGGATGATTCCCACAAACTGGCCTTTTAGCTCTCTCTCTCTCTCTATATATATATATATATATTATATGGTGAGGAATCATTTGACACTGCATTCACTGGATTGCTTGGAATGATGATGCCTATAAAGAAGACCTTATGATACAGCTCAACAATGAAGATAGATGATGGCTTCCAACCCTAAAGCAAAACAAAACTCTGTATTACTATTCTCACTAGATTGGTTTTTCCCATTGCCTCATTGGTTCTGTTTTTCTAACAATACCTAAATGTCCTAGACAATGATGAGACCAAGAAATTAATTAAGGCTCTTGATTTATTGTCAGTCCAGGTATTTTCAATAATGGTACAACTTATGGTAGCCCACTCTTTCTCAATAACTTTTAACTATAAGCCCACTTCTGACTTTATCCTTTCCAACCACGTTTTCTTCAACATCTCTAAAATAATTCTATGAGCCTCTAAATTTTTTTAAGGACCTAAGATTCAATTCCCATAAATGAATGTAACCCTTTTTATAAATACCTATTTTTAAGTTGAATATTTGGTCAAATAGATCTAAGTTTACTTATAATACAAATAATTAACAGAATGAAATAAAATTTAACATGTAACATATTGACAGTATTTTGTTAATAACAGCATGGAATAAAATATTACTAAAACGGTAAGCTATATACTCAAATCAGAAAGTAAATATTATAATGGATACAAGTAGCAGTGAAATACAAGCAAGCCACAAAAGAGCTAATTTGCTGTAAAGTACTTTTAATGAAACAATGAACAATTGGACATAGCTTTTGTTCAAAGTATTGATTTGCTGTAAAGCAAGCCTAAACAACTGTACTAGTACATCCTTTTGTTCAGAGAATTGAAAATAAATAAATACTAAAGTAATTGCCAAGATTTGAACCACTAGCACTTGGGAACACCAAAATAAATCAATATAGTTTCAGAAGATTAACTTAGAGAAGCTATATTTTGTCATGGATTTTAGAAGGTAGCAAATTTCAAAAATAAACCTTAGCTATGTTGAATTGATTTCAGAAATAACTATTCAATATCCAAGGGACTCGATGGCTTCTTCTTCCTCAACAATGGTCAGTGGCAGAGCAACACAATAGTGGCTTCATCAATGGTGGTAAGTGGCTTTTTCTTCCTCAACAATGGTCAGCGGTGGCAGAGCAACACAAAATAGGGAAGCCGAAAATGGGTAGGGGAATATTGGAGGGAAGACAAGAGGGAAGCCAAAAATGGATAGGGGAATATTGGAAAAAAGACAAGAGGGAAGCTGAAATTATATATGGGGGAATATTGAAGGGAAGACAATATCAAGAAAGAGGAGCATGAGTTCATGGAAGAAACTTTTCAATTTTTTTTTCTAAAATAAGGTGTTTAGTATTGGTTGTAACCGATGTTACATGAACTGATGCTAGATTCTCTAAAAAGTAGCATTGAACATTGGTTGTTGAAACCGAAGTTAAATAACCGATGCTAAATACCAATTTTTTTGTAGTGCTTTTGCCACTTGGTAATCATAATACATAGACATTAATATCATTGGGCTCTTACCTAACGGAAAGATTTGCTAAGAAGTTTTCAAACCACTTAGTCTTATTTTTAGCCAACTTTAGAGTACTGAACTCTGATTTTAAAGTGAATTTAAAATTTTATTTGGCTGCTCTCAAAGATATCATTTCACCACCAAAGGTGAGGCTTAACCACGAGTGGATTTTGTTTCATTTGAATCAGAGTTCCAATTATCATCATTGTATTCTTCTAATAGAATAGAAAATTCACTTTATATGATATCATGATTCATGATACTTCCTAAATATTTCATTAGTTTGTATATATATGTATATATTCATCTGACACACAACACATGAAATTTTAGGCTAGGTGAAGTTCCTTAAACGCAATAACTCACATCAGTTTTCTTTAATTGAGTTTTAAAATCATAAGAGATATTCACCAGTTTGTCATCAAAATGATTAAACTTTTAAAATACTTTTGAACGTAATGTTTTTGTCACAGTAAATTGCTATTATAGTTCTTATGATTTTGACCCCCAAATCACATTTACTTCACTCATGCCTTTCATACCAACATTAGATGCAAAGAAATATTTGTCTTATATGACATACATGTTAACATGTCTTACATATATAGGCAAATATTCCACCTTTGTCATCTATTAATTCCATATATACACATCCTTCCACATTTAAAAGAGATATTTTCATGACATAATAATCAAAGTTTTAGAATTTATTTCCTTTTCCTTATAGTCATGCAACACAGATTTTGCAAAATACCCATAATTTTTAATTTGTAAGAAAAAGTAAATAATTTTTAATTTGTAAAAAAAAGGTAACTCAACTTATATGTGCTTTCATTTAGCATATAATTACTTCATTTAAAAACTCATAATTATTATAGATGGGCATCAAATGCATAACATATATATGCATCTATATTCATCCACCATATAATAATATTTTTCAAGCATATAATTACACACAATCATTTAGAAACTTCTCAATCTCAAATACCAGGTAGGTTCCTAAGAAAGAGAGGTAGGTCATAATAGACATACTTAAATACCAAATCTTTCTAAGTCAGAACCTTTCCTAGACATGTACTTTTACATTTTTCACATATCTTTCTAGTAATTAAGTTATTGTGGACAACATTCAAGCCATAAAGAATAATTCTAATTTTTTTATAAGAATATCAGACAAACCACTGACTTTGATGCTACTTGTTGTTATAAAAATATTCAAAAAGTGTTTTCTTTTTTCTACCATTAATAAAATTCTCAAGATAGAGAAAGATTAAAATGGTTCACATACCTCATAGTGTAGGAGAAGAAATCACCATTCCAATTATCTTCATGAGTAACAAGTAAGTACTCATGGATATCTTAAATTGTTGGAACTGCAACTTAAAGATTCTTCCTTATGGTTCTAAATTGACTTGGTCTCCTACCAAAACATCACATTGTGTCAAAAATAGACCAAAAATATGGAATCAAATCCGAGTTATAATTCTTATCAAATTCGTATCCACAATGCCCAGAATTGTTATACTTACTTTCATCCCATTATTATATCATCTTATATATATTCACGCATACCAAAACACACTATATATATAGATAGTGTTTAGCATATTCTCATTCTTAGCGTTAGTTACCATAAACAAGAAAGTTAAAAGCCTTTGATTCAATTTAACAGTGATGAAACATACACTATTACTAGATGAATGCTTCCCAGCGTTTATATACATTCAATGTTTCCAAATTGTTATAAGTAATAACATTTTATAAAATATATTTAAATTATTTATGTTGTGAAAAATAGATATTTCAAAAAGAAAATTTAAAATTGTGAAAATATTCTTGAAATATTTATAATCTTTAATTGGAAATTATTACAATTAAATATTTTGACTATCATTATTATTTCCTATTTATAACTGTCCACCCATTTATAACTTTTAATTACCATTATTTTAGAAATGTAACTCTTTATTTAATTTAGATAGACGATTACACTTTTTCCTCACTACATAAAGAGAGTCATTTCTTCAAATTAGGTGTGCCACTTCTCTAATCTTCCACTCATCCAATTTTTCCATTCTCTGCTCATACTAGGTTATAGAGTTTATTTTCTACTATTCTGTTATCTGGGTTTCATCTAGAAGGGCTTGTTTGGTCCTAGGAGGAAGTTTTACAAATGTAGAATAATTTCCTTAAGGACAAAGTCTTTTGAGACACAACTCAAACTGTGTTGGTGACTGCACTTTTACAATAATCTAAAGGAAAGTATGGAGGCCAACATTGCTACTGTCCTTGCTGCTCAAATCACTATTATCCCTGCTACTCAAGCCAATGCTGCTATTGTCCCTGTGTCCGTCACTCTTCCTATGGCATTCTCTAAGCCCTTCTCGGATATATAGAAAATTGAGATGTTCAATGGTCAAAACTTTCAGAGATGGCAAGAACATATTCAGACAATTTTGGACATGTATGGAGTTGCTACAACACTGATAGAAATGAAATGACCTTTTTGATGTCTACTATACCTACAAGGAGGCAAATACAATTTAGGAATCGATGGTTCTCAAATATATTGCGGAGGATGTCAGGAAATCAAAATTTGTCATTGGTAATTTTTACTGATGGGAAATAATGGACGACAAAGACATCAAGGTCCAAATTAATGCATACCATAAGCTATTAGAGGAACTCTGTGCTGAGAAAATCAATCTACCAGATGAGTTCATTGCTAGAGTCTTGATCGAGAAACTGCCAGAAACTAGGAAAGATTACAAACAACAACTCAAACATAAACACAAATAACTAGCGCTCTCAAAACTAATTACACAGATTATCATTAAGGACACCAAAAGAAAGTAATCCAAGACAGCAAATTCTAAGGAAATAACATCAAAAGCTAACATGGTGCAAGGTATATCTAGTCGGAAAAACAAAAATAAAAATAAGAAATTTGATTACAAGCCTAGAGAATCTAACTCCACTTTCAAGAAAAAAGGGAAATTGATATGTGTGTGGAAAATTGGGACATCATGCAAAGCACTGTAGAAAAAAAGCAAGAAATGATAATCCTCCTAAGCCAAGTGCAAATTTGGTTGAATGAGATGACAAAGTTGCTTCTATCATTTCTGAGGCTCTTCTTGTTTGCCAATGTGAAAGAATGGGTGGTAAACTCTAGGGCTAGCAGACATATTTGTACAAAAAAAGACGCCTTTACATCTTACACCCCCATTAAAGATGGAGAAGAATATGTATATCTTGGTGATTCTAGCACCACCAACGTTCTTGGAAAAAGAAATCCTTCTTAAACTCACATCTGGTAAGACCTTAGCACTGAATGATGTCCTGCATGTGCCTAATATTAGAGTTAATTTGATTTCTATAGCTCTGTTCGGAAAAGTTAGGTTAAAGCGTCATTTGAACATGACAAGATTATAATGACAAAGAACAATGTTTTGGTGGGCAAAGGCTACTGTAATTAAGGTTTCTTTGTACTGAATGTCCTTAATGTTGCTAATGAAAAGGCTTCATCTTCTGCTTACTTGGTTGATTCTGTTGATTTATGGCATGCTAGACTAGGACATGTTTGTATTTCATACATTAAGAAAATGCTTGAAACTGATTTGATTTTTGGTTTTAACAACATGAACCTGAATAAATTTGTAACATGTGTTGAATCAAAATTAACAAGAAAGTTTTATCATAATATATAAGAGAGAAACATAGTTGTTAAGTCTTATTTATATGACTTGGGAGACTTAAAACAAACCATGACTAGAGGAGGTAAAAAATATTATGTGACATTTATAAATGATTTTTCTAGGTATACTAAAGTATATCTACTTAGGAATAAAGATAAAGCTTTTAAGTGCATGTTTGGGAGTGCGTTCATCACCCTCAAACTACGTTAGCCAGCATTCAATGTGGTTAGCATGAAAAATGTTGATGTTTAGGAACACGTTGCCATCGCCACCCACATTTATGCACTAAACTACGTTTTGATCATCGCTCCACCATGTTGCTTCTACGAATACCCAACATGGTTTATTGGTCTATTTCGACAAGATACCCCTTGTTGCAGTAAGGAAGGACCATGGGAGGTGTTCGTCGTTGGTGAAAATATGGCTCAAGATTGTGGTTAGCTAAGAGGGACGGTGGCCAGCAACAGTGGTCTCACTCACGCATGCTCTATTCTTTCCTGTTTCTCAGTTCGAAAAACAAAGCATGTTTCTCCTCTGTGTCAAGGCCTTATCACTGTCATTAATTCAGAGAAGAAAATAAATATTGCCCACTGTGTTATATATCATTTTGACTTATAATGCCTTAATATTTATCTATATATATATATATATATTGTTGACCCTAAGGCTATATGCCATAAGTTTTGATGATGACAAATGTATTTGAATAGTAATATTGATATATATAAAGATTAATTATCATATATATGCTACAAGTACTTAAGCATGATTATGTTATTTAATATGTATGTTGCATATATTGAATCATGCTATTAAACTAACCATTGGGTTTGCAAGTAAGATATATTTTATAGGTTGGTTCAAAACAAGAAGAGTGAGCATTGTATTGAAGAATAAGGAAAAGCAATATCATGCTTCACTCAAGGAAAACAACATGCAAGGATGAAGCTCCAAGAAATGAAGAATTAGAAGATTTGAAGTCTTGGAAGCTTGGATGCATCAAGATAGCCTATGTGTTTACATTAGGTATATTTTATATAGGCTAGTATACTTGTGCAACTCAATGATTTAGATTTGCATACATTGGCTCAATTATTTTGAACAAAAAGATAGTGAGATATGAAATTTTACAAAAGTTAGTTTTTGACCTTTGGTCACTCTTTATATCATATCTCATAAACGAAAAATCATTTTTTCAAGTATCTTAATCTCATTTGATAGTAGACTCAAAGATCTTTCCAAAGGTATATTATTTATTGAAAACGGAGTCCAAATGAGAAATATATGACTATTTAAAATATAGTTTGAAAAACTGAAAGTTGATTATTCTGTTCTGACCTATAGTCAGTATTTTGATTATATCTCTTAAAAAAAATAATTTTTGAGTAAACTTGCCTTATTTGAAACTAGACTCCAAGAGCTTTCCAACGGTATATTATTTGTTTAAAACGGATTTCAAATGAGGGAGTTATGAATTTTTAAAGAAAGCTCAAAATCTGGACTGCACTATAAGTGCTGTAACGGCTATATAACGGCTAGTTTTGTAAAATCTTATATATATGACCTTAGATACACGATTTTGAGTAAGAACAAAGTCCTACAATGTGATATTAACTTCTTCTATCATCTTTGAGAGAAAGGAAAGCATTCTTAAGCTAAATCTTGCATATTCTCTATCATTAGAGTTATTAGAGCTTCATTTGTTTTCATCTACTCTTTAGAGAGAGTTTCTTTGTATTGTTGATTTTGATCAACACATATATTATTCTGAGTTGAGGTTCGCAAGTACCGGTGTTGGAAGAACTTGCTTTGGGTTGAGGAGGAGCCCGGATTCATAAATTCTCCATTATGGTTTCGTAAATACCCGGATCGAATTTGCGAGGTTGTAGTGGTTTGCAAGTACCCGGATTAAACTTACAATTATAGTGGAAATACTCAAGTAGTCTCTTGAGGACTGGATGTAGGCTTGGATTAGCCGAACCAGTATAAATCTCCGAGTTTGCTTTCTCTATCCCTTACTCTTTAATTTGTGCATATTGATATCTATTCTTTAATTCCTTGATCTTTATAATTATTTATCTTGACAGCACATTGAATTTCTGTATTGTATTTATTATCCTAAGCATTGTACTTTTACAGAAAATCATTTTAACTTCCAATTAATTCTTGTGAAAAATTTATAAAACCCAATTCACCCCCCCTCTTGGGTTCTAACCATTACTTTCAATTGGTATCAAAGCTTGGGCTCTTGATTTAAGACTTAACCGTCTAAGAGTAAATATGGTTGGATCTAATGAGTGGTTTATGTTTGAAAATTGTTCTTTCACAGAACCTCCAATTTTTTTATGCTAATCATTTTCAATATTGGAAGTATGAAATGAAAATTTTTTTAATTTCAGTAGACCATAAACTCTGGGAAATTATAGAAAATGGTTTTTATATGCCTGTCAAGGAAGAACAAGGAAAATACATTCCAAAACCCAAGAGTGAATGGAATGATACTGAAAGAAGTTTAGTGCAACTCAATGCTAAGGCAAAATTGATTATTTCTTGTGCATTGAGTCAAGATGAATTTTTTAGAATTTCCAATTGTGCAACTGCTAAGGAAATGTGGGAAACTTTAGAAGTTGCATATGAGGAAGATCTTGTTGCAATGGAATTAAAGTCTAGAAATCTCATTAATGAACTTGATATCGCTCAAATGAAAAATTGTGAAACCATTAATAAGATACGACTTGTGCTTAATCAATTGCAAGCTCTTGGTGTTGAACTTACAGGAAAATCTCAAATCACCAAGGAGATAGAAGAAAAAGAAAAAGGAGAAAAAGAGAAACCACAACCAAAAACTGAATCATCAAAGAAAGCTTACCTATCTTCCATTTGGGGAAATAGCAATTCCGATGAGGAGAACACAAATGAAGAAGCCAACACTTGTCTTGTGGCCAGAGATAAAGATGAGGTAAATTCATTTGACTACTCTTTTGAAGAATTACAAGATGCCTTTGATGATTTACATGAAGAATCTCTTATGCTTGCAAAGAAACTAAATATTTCAAAACAAAAAAACTCTTCTCTTGAAAATGAGTTGGAAACATTGAAAAACGAATTTTCTATTTCCAAGGAAGAGAATTTTGTTTTTGAAAATCAAAACAGAACTTTGCAAGAAGAGAATTTGATTTTAAAGGCAAATATCTCTATCAACAAAAATTGCTTTTGTACCAAGTGTGATTCCTTGAAAAAGGAGAATGAGGATCTTAAAAACACACTTAAAAAACTTTCTCAAGGTAGAGAAATTCAAAACTCTTCTGTTGAGAAACAAAGTAGTAGCTTTAACAAAATTGGTTTTGTTCTTAACAAGTCAAATCAGAAATATTTCGAAAACTACTTTGTTCCTACAAAAATGTCCAAAAGTCCACCTTGCACTTGTTTTTATTGTGGACTGAAAGGACACAAGTCTTACTCCTGTTTTTATAAGAAAAATCTTGTTCATGGAGTAAAAATGAAATGGGTTCAAAAAGGACCTCATGACCCAGGCAAACCCAAAAAAATTTGGGTATCAAAGACAAAGGATTAATTTGCGGATTTGCCTCGAAGCAAGGAGCGGAAATAACTTTTCAATGGCTACATCATTCAAACTCCACTCTCTTGCATCAAAAGGAGGCAATGGATAAGTAAACATATAAGCTGGAATGCATTGTAAGAAATTTGACTGATATGTTTACTGCTCTCTAATGCTTTTGTCTGTTCTCTAATATGCATTACATCTATCCTTGATACTCATGCATGCTATATCTGAAAACAATTGTTAGGTGTGCAGCTTATAGATTCAAATTTTGTTTTGAGCTAAAATCTTTCTTCCAAATTTTGCTCAAACTATCCTTTTTACCGCATCATGAAAACTTGCTTCCATTACACGCACATATTTCTTGTCTTCACAACAATAAGATTACTCCTACCCATAGTATTTATCCTTGCTGTAATCTTATTTAAATATCTTCAATGAAATCAAATTTATTGCAAAATTGCATTTCATGGAAGCATAGCACTTTTATTAATATGGCATATCTTGAACATAATGTTGCTCCTAGTGCTCGAGATTTATTTGAACATCAAAGTGCTCCACCAAAAGTGTTTTGCAGGAGTTAATCCTCAAAATTATCCTCTAAAGCACATTCTTTCCTCTGCTCTCCGAAATCAGTAAGATTTATAGTTTTGAAGTTGGTTGGTCGACCAACGCTCCTATCAGTAGTCGACCAACGAAGCCTACATTGAACCAATGCTTGATAGATCTTGCAAATAATCAATCAATTAAGATCATTAAAATTGCAAGAAGACAGGATCAAAAGAAGAGCAATGAGAAAAACAAGGATATCAAAATCGTGAACAGGAACTTCAAGAAGCAATAAAAGTTTGCCAAAATTGATGAGTATCTCTATCCTTTACTTCTTCATTATTTAATTGAATGATACTCCTTGATCTCAATTGAACATTCTGGCAATTTTTTTGTCATACTTTCATTGCAATGACATATTGTTTTCTGACATCTTACATACTTGATCACATCATGACATATAAAAATATGTTAAATACTTAAATTATTATTTTTTAATACATCATGGTTTGAGCATTATACATATCATCTCTTTTACATAAGCTGTAACTTATGAACCATTGTTTATGGATTATAGTTTATATCTGATTATATCTTATTAATCCATATTACCTCAATTATGTTACTACATACTTTGATTATAATATGTTTTATCTTGAGTAAGTATGTAACTTGCTTTTGCTTTGAAATGATGATATATATATCCATGTCAGAAAATTCTTTCTATCTTTAAAATGGATATATATTTTTCAAAATATATATATCCTTCTATTGTACAAAATTTGTGCGGCTGATTTTCTTTATCTTTCTTTATTATTATAATTTTTTTTAAGTACCGTCATCTGAAAAAAACCACTTGCATTAAAATAAAATAAAAAAAACAAACCGAAGGATTACATTGCATTAAAAAAAAGGGAAGGTTTGCTCAAAGATGAGCAATCTACAGGCGAGGTGGTCTCGAATTAGGTGGGTTGTATTGAATCATCACCCCTCGGCCATTCCTTGGAGCAAGAGACTGAGCAATGTCACGGAGGGTAGTGTAAATCCCATTCATACAATCAACACTTCTTTGTTGTTGATTGTAGAAGCATTGGGTAGACCAATAGAAGAACCTATCTATTCTTGAAGTCAGTGCCGCATTGTTGCGTTTAGCTAACTTCTCCTGGTCCTCTATCATCTTCTTGAGTTTCTTCACCTCCTACTCCGGACAAGCAATTTTGTCTTCTGACGTATGGCCTGTACTAATCTCCTCAACTTCTTCGATCTTCATCTTCTTCTTTTGGTTCTCTTGAGATTCCTCCAAAGGTCTTTTGCCTTTGTCCTTGCCTAGACTCAAGTTTAAGTCGAGCTCTTCCTCCCTTGCCTCTACTGTGAGATCAATGAATTTTCTTGCTGCCATGGTTTGGAAAATTCAGAAATTTTTGTAGGAGTATGAAGAGAGAGGAATGTCAGAAAGTTATAGGCTCAGAGATGAATACTCTTTGTGGTGTGGTAATTGAGAACTCTGGGGCAGTCTTTATAGAGAGAAAATTATGACTAAGAGCCAAAGAAAATATCTCTTCGCCGCACCCCTACACGCTCATCCTATGAATTTCTGCAAGCTGGAAGCTAGAAGTCTAGAGTACGCATGCACACCGATAACGCGTCACATTAATGGCAAAACCACGAAAGTCAATTTTCGGTGGATTTGCGGCTGATTTAATTTGTTTTGATTAGAAATTTTAAGGATTAATAAAATGGTGATATTCAGAACCGTATCACTCTGCTTTGTTGTGTTGTTCTTGAGAGCATACATGATTACATCATGCTGTGATTATATGTATCTAAGAACATATGTTGTGTATGCTATTCATGCATCATGAGCGAAGGCTATGGCTAAGAATAATATTTCATGATTCCACATGCACTCATACAAAATGAGCTGTCAAAATTTTTACATGTACTCATCCTCAAGATACATATATAAATTCATTTTGAATGAGTATATAAATTGCTTCCTTTGTGTTGAAATTTATCTTATCCTTTATGAAGCAAATTTGTTTTGAAAAAGGACTTTAAAAATGCTTCTGTTATGTTAATATGTTTTATCATATGAAGCAACATTCTTTTTGAAAAAGAAAAGATTTTAAAGATCTCTTTTGTTGTAGATAACAAAAGGGATGAAAAATATTGATGTTTCATATATGGATTATGAACTATATGCTTGAATATATCTTATTACACTAATCCATATATATTGCTTCCTTAGATGAAACGTTTCTAAATTCCTTTGAAGCAAAATGTTTTAGAAAAATATCGTGAATCTCTTGAATTGCTTCCACAATGCTGAAATTGCTTTGCCATATTGAAGCATTATTTGTTTTGAAAAGAAAAGGATTTGAGTATCCTTATTTTAAATCACTTTTGCTATATGTTGAAATAATTTTATGCATATATGCAGAAATTGTTTTTCAGAAATCTTGAAAAATATTATTATTCGATTTATGGATTATGATTAATATTCTTGTTTATATCATGCTTTGCTAATCCATATATCATACTTCTGCTGTGTGCTGTAAATATTTCTATCATATGACAGCAAATGATTTTTTTTTCAAAGAGTTTAATTTTTCTGCTATTTACTAAAAATGCCTCTTCATAAACAAGCAGAAATCATTTTCAATGAAAATATTGCAGAAATTTCTTCAAAAATCTTACTTCAAAATTTTGCAATCAAAAACTGAATTTCCTTTATAATGATTTGGACAATCTTTTTCAAAGGAAAAATGTTATGAAATTCAGGGGGAGCTTTGTCTCACTTGAATGTATTTTTTTTTGAAAAAGAATATATCTTGAAAAATTGGATATTCATTATTCATTATTCTTTTTCAAATTATGCAAGGTTTAAGGGGGAGCCTAAAACTCTTTCAAGTTTTATCTTTTGGCTCATTTCATTTGACATGAGAAAAATTTTTCTAAAATTTTCTTTTTACATGTCAATGAAATCAATGATAAGTTTTGATGTATCCTTACCCCATACTATATTGACATCTTCTGACATCCTGACTTAAAGAAGGTATGTGCTTTAACTTCTATATATTGTGTTCCTTACACCTTTTTGTTGATGTCAAATAGGGGGAGAAGAAACAATAGAAAAATATGTATACGTGCTTATAACATTGCATTCATTATCTTGTGATACATATTTTTCTGTGGTGATTTGTCATCATCAAAAAGGGGGAGATTGTTGACCCTAAGGCTATATGCCATAAGTTTTGATGATGACAAATGTATTTGAATAGTAACATTGATATATATAAAGATTAATTATCATATATATGCTACAAGTACTTAAGCATGATTATGTTATTTAATATGTATGTTGCATATATTGAATCATGCTATTAAACTAACCATTGGGTTTGCAAGTAAAATATATTTTATAGGTTGGTTCAAAACAAGAAGAGTGAGCATTGTATTGAAGAACAAGGAAAAGCAATATCATGCTTCACTTAAGGAAAACAACATGCAAGGATGAAGCTCCAAGAAATGAAGAATTAGAAGATTTGAAGTCTTGGAAGCTTGGATGCATCAAGATAGCCTATGTGTTTACATTAGGTATATTTTATATAGGCTAGTATACTTGTGCAACTCAATGATTTAGATTTGCATACATTGGCTCAATTATTTTGAACAAAAAGATAGTGAGATATGAAATTTTACAAAAGTTAGTTTTTGACCTTTGGTCACTCTTTATATCATATCTCATAAACAAAAAATCATTTTTTTAAGTATCTTAATCTCATTTGATAGTAGACTCAAAGATCTTTCCAAAGGTATATTATTTATTGAAAACGGAGTCCAAATGAGAAATATATGACTATTTAAAATATAGTTTGAAAAATTGAAAGTTGATTATTCTGTTCTGACCTATAGTCAGTATTTTGATTATATCTCTTAAAATAAAAATAATTTTTGAGTAAAACTTGGCTCATTTGAAACTAGACTCCAAGAGCTTTCCAACGGTATATTATTTGTTTAAAACAGAGTTCAAATGAGGGAGTTATGAATTTTTAAAGAAAGCTCAAAATCTGGACTGCACTATAAGTGCTGTAACGGCTATATAACGGCTAGTTTTGTAAAATCTTATATATATGACCTTAGATACACGATTTTGAGTAAGAAAAAAGTCCTACAATGTGATATTAACTTCTTCTATCATCTTTAAGAGAAAGGAAAGCATTCTTAAGCCAAATCTTGCGTATTCTCTATCATTAGAGTTATTAGAGCTTCATTTGTTTTCATCTACTCTTTAGAGAGAGTTTCTTTATATTGTTGATTTTGATCAACACATATATTATTCTGAGTTGAGGTTCGCAAGTACCGGTGTTGGAAGAACTTGCTTTGGGTTGAGGAGGAGCCCGGATTCATAAATTCTCCATTGTGGTTTCGCAAATACCCGGATCGAATTTGCGAGGTTGTAGTGGTTTGCAAGTACCCGGATTAAACTTACAATTATAGTGAAAATACTCAAGTAGTCTCTTGAGGACTGGATGTAGGCTTGGATTAGCCGAACCAGTATAAATCTCCGAGTTTGCTTTCTCTATCCCTTACTCTTTAATTTGTGCATATTGATATCTATTCTTTAATTCCTTGATCTTTATAATTATTTATCTTGACAGCACATTGAATTTCTGTATTGTATTTATTATCCTAAGCATTGTACTTTTACAGAAAATCATTTTAACTTCCAATTAATTCTTGTGAAAAATTTATAAAACCCAATTCAGCCCCCCTCTTGGGTTCTAACTATTACTTTCATATATATTACTAGTTGACACAATTTGGCTAGAGAAATCATGTTCTAATTTAGAGGGCCCAATTGTGAGAAAATACGTGACAGTATAGAATAAGGACCAAAGTGAATAAATTTAAAAGTTTATAGGGCTTGTTTTTAACAAAGAACAAAATATATTCTCAAACTAGAAACTTATATGAAGTAACAGAAGAGTTATATCAAGCAATGGGCAAAAGGAAAATTTTATCTAGGGACCTAAGTTACTAAACAAAAAAAGTTTTTGGGTAAATGGTGAAATTAAAATAAAATCTGGTTTAAATTATTAATTCATTTTGTTTTAAATATTGGATAGTTTATTTTGTTTAAATTATTAATTCATTTTGTTTAAAACTTAATTATAAATGAAACTTAGGCCTTTTTTTTAAAACTTAATTATTAATTAAAAATTAGTCAATAATGCACTTTTAACTAGAAATTTATTAGAAATTTAATTATAATTATACTTAGTTCAAATTGTTTAAATTAAAAATATTCTAATGAGTAATTAGTAAATAATTAGTAATATTGGACAAATAAACCAAACATAATAATTTAATGCCCTTTATTAAAATATTGATATAATTCATTATGTTAGATTTAAATAAATGACAATAAATAATAATGGTACATCAAAAAATGAAATATAAAATTAATGTACTTTGTAGTAATTACATATCTAAAGCCACGTTTACAAACTAACATCCAAACATCATACTCTGTCTCAAACCTCATTTGTCAAACTTTCTCCCAAACATAAATTTAGTTCATCTAAACTTAGGTTTTCTCAAACCATGTTCAATCAAACCTAGGTTACCCAACCCACATTTGCCAACCGAGTTATCAAAGACACCCTAATTCTTTACTCAAATATAATGTTGAGGTAGAAAATCAGTTAAATAAAAGAATTAAAAGAATTAGATTAGATAGAGGATGTGAATATATAATATTTAATGATTATTGTAAAAAAGAAGCAATTGGTAACCCTAAGGCATTTATGCCATAAGTTTTGATGATAACAAATATGTGAGAAATGTAACATTAATATATAATGATTAATTATCGTATATGCTATAAGTATTTAAGCATTATTATGTTATTTAATGTGTAATATCTTATATATGAATCATGTTATTTATTATGAATTGAACAAAACATTCGGTTTGCAAGAAAGATACTTTTTATAGGTTGGTTCAAAACAATAAAAGTGAGAATTGGAGTGAAGAAAAGGAAAAAAACAACATCATGCTTCACACAAGAAAATATCATGTAAGAATAAAGCTCTAAAAAAAATAAAGAAATAGAAGATTTGAAGTCTTGGAAACTTGGATGCATCAAGATAGCCTATGTACTTATATTAGGTATATCTTTAATAGGCTAGTAAATTTGTGCAACTCAATGATTTAGATTTACATCTATTGGCTCAAGCATTTTGAATAAAAAGATAGTGGATATGAAGTTTTACAAAAGTTACTTTTTGACCTTTGGTCACTCTTTATTATATATCTCTTAAATGGAAAATCAACTTTTCATATATTTTAATATCATTTGATAGTAGATTTAAAGAGCTTTCCAATGGTATATTATTTATTCAAAATGGAGTCCAAATAAGAAAGATATGACAATTTAAATTAAAGTCTAAAAGACTGAAAGTTGACTTGGTTGCATTCAAAAATCATTTTATTCTAACTTTCAGTCAGTGTTTTGATTGTATATCTTAAAGGCAAAATAATTTTTGAGTGAAACTTATTTCATTTGAAACTAGACTCCAAGGACTTTCCAATAATATATTATTTGTTTAAAATGGAGTTCAAATGAGAGAGTTATGATTTTTCAAAGTGAGTTTAAAATCTAATTCGGTATTTAAATTACTCACTGCCAACAACCAGTCGACTGACAGCCTCAGACCAGTCAACTGGCAGCCCAAAAATACTGTCTAACGGTCATATTTTTGAATCTAATGGTTGGATCGAGCTACCAGTCAACCGGTAAATCCCGACAATCAACTGGTCCACCTGGACCTGCACTTTTAAGTGCTATAACAGCTAGTTTCTTAAATCCCTATATATATGACCTTAAATACACGATTTTGAGTTAGAACAAAATACTACAATGTGATATTAATTTGTTCTATCATCTTTGAGGGAAAGAAACACATTCTTGAGCCAAATCTTGCATATTCTCAATCATTTGAGTTGTTAGAGATTCATTTGTATATTTGCTCTACAAGAAAGCTTGTTCATCTTATTTCTTTTCAACTTTCAAGTTGTATTCTCAATGAGAGTATTCCTTGAAAGAGTCTTTGTTGGCAGAACTTGCTTTGGGTTGTAAAGGAGCCCAGATTTATAAAATTTTCATTGTGGTTTCGCAAATACCGGGATTGAATTTGCATGGTTGGTAAGTACCAACCGGTTACAATCTTGTAGTAGTTTCAACAAGTACCCAAATCGAACTTGTTGTGGCTTGTGAGCACCAAGTGTTCACAAGCTTGTTAGTGAAATACTCAAGTGATTTGCTTGAGGACTAGATGTAGGATTGGTTGAACCGAACCAGTATAAATTGCTGGTGTCAATCTTCTTCTCCCTTACTCTTTAATTTGTGCATTTTTATATTTGATCTTTTATGTCTTACATTCTTCAATATTTATCTTGATAACATATTGATTTTCTGGATTGAATTATTATCTTTAGCATTGTACAATTTCAGAAAATCATTTTAACTTCCAATAAAGTTTCATGAAAATTTATAAAACCCAATTCACCCCCTTTTAGGATCCAACCATTCCATTCAGGAATAATTCATGAAATTACTCATCCTTATTCATATGAATCTAATAGGGCAATAGAAAGGAAAAATAGAACTTTAAAAGAAATGATGAACACTATATTAGTAAGTTCTTTTGAACCTAAAAATCTATGGGGGAAAGCTTTATTGTCTGTCTGTCATCTATAAAATAGGATTCCCTATTAAAAGACAAATAAAACACCCTATGACTTATGGAAAAATTATGCACCTAATTTGAAATATTTGAAAGAGTGGGGGTGTTTGGCTAAACTTATGTTGCTTCACCCAAAGAAAAGAAAATTATGCTTTAAGATATCTGATTGCATGTTTACTAGATATGCTGAACATAGCATTGCTTATAGATTCCTTGTTTTGAAGAGTAATGTACTTGATTGTAATATTATAATTGAAACAAAAAAATACAAATTTTTTTAGCATATTTTTCCTTTGAAAAATAGGAATATTCCTAGTACATATGTACAAAACATTGATAATGAAGGTGCATATAAAAATTTGAATTCATCTGAGAATATCCATGAGGATTTAAGAAGAAGTCAACATCAAAGGAAGGAAACTTCCTTTGGAGATGATTTTTATACATTGGCTATTGATGATGAACCTAAAACTTATTCTGAGGCTGTTGCATCCCTTAATGCAAAATTGTGAAAAGAAACAATTGAAATTGAAATAAATTCAATTACAAAAAATAAAACTTGGGAGTTGGTAGATTTACCACTAGGAACAAAAATATTAGCTGCAAATAGATTTTCAAAAGAAATTATAACCTAGATGGGTCAATTGACAAATACAAAGCTAAATTGGTAGCCAAAGGTTTCACTCAAAAAGAAAATATTGACTATTTTGATACTTTTGCTTCCGTTACTAGAATATCTTCTATAAGAGTTTTAATGATTAACCTCAGTATATAAACTCTACTTTCATCAAATGGATGCCAAAACGACATTTTTAAATGGTGATTTAGCGGAAGAAATTTACATGATACAACCTGAATGTTGTATTCTTTCTGGAAAAGAAGGAAGAGGGTGTTTGGTACCGTTTTTGCAGAGAAAAGGAATCAAGAATTCCACTCTCCCCCATCTTTTCTTGCGTTTGGTACGTTTTCTGACATGGGCTATGGAAAACTATCAAGGAAAAGTGGCCATGAACAATACCAAAATTTCCAATTTTTTCCCGTGTAAAATCAGAGGAAAACCAGTTTTCCATCTGGAAAACTGGTCAAAATGCCCTCATATTATTATAGTAATTCTGAGATTGTCCTCACTGGTGCCTTAATTCATTCGCAACCTCATTTGCGTATGTTGTCTTCACTAGTTGAAGCTCTCGTGCGACTGTCTATCATAACTGGTATGTTTTTCCGTGGTGCTCACCGACTGTTCATCTGATTTTCGGTGTGGGTTGTCCCCCTGTGGTATCCAGTATATCCCTTCTATTCTCTGATTGCCTCTTCTTCTCATCCTCTTCTCGTCTCCACTAATATGTTCTTATTTAGCTTGTTGTTATAGTTTTCCCGTGTTGATGATTTATTTGTCTGCTTAATTTCTGATCTATACTGTATGGGCATTTCAATATTGTTTATTTTTGATCTATATCATATATATATATATATATATGATAACATACTTTTTCCATTTACTTTAGTCCCTATTTCAGTCTTTTTTGCCTCTTTAATTTTGTCAATTCTCTAATTTTATTATGTTTTGGAATTTATTGGGTATAAACTATTTATGGATTGAATGTGTCTCAATTTTTATATTTTTAGAACTTGAATTGTAAAATGCTCAATTTAATTCCTACAAATTTTAATTTTGGAGAGAAAAGTGTTGACATGGACAAAGATGATGATTTGGATGCTAATGTGGCACTTTTTGGGTGATGTAGATGCTTACTAGGATATGCTGGATGTGGGGCCCACTTAAACTCTTATTCAATGCCATGTAGTCAGAATTTTTGGGCAGAAATATTAATTTTCGTAGGTTAAGAAAAGCATGGCTGAAATATTAATTTTGCCATGATATTCTGCTGCTGTTCTGTTGTTGTTTGTCACTTTTTACTGCAGAAATATTAATTCTGCTGCTGCTGCCATACCATTCTGCTGCTGCCATACTTTTCTGCTGCTGCAGAAATATTAATTTTGCTGCTGTTTTACTGTCAAAGTGCTGCCATATCATGGAAGAGGCATCCAAGGAGGCATCTAGGGCAGAATATCCCTTTAGGCATGTGTTAGATCAGTTTTATATTTGTAAAAATCGAAATTTATTAAGGAGGCTAAGTCATTTTTCAGATGTGAAGTCCTAGCACCATTTTTCTGCCTTCCTTGGGCAGCAGTGGCTGGGAGCAACATAGAGGCAACTCTCTAGCTTGGTTAGAGGGAAAGGAAGCCTTCCCACTTGGGAATGGCTCTCCTTCTCCCATTTTCCTTCATTTTCTTGCATTTTCCTTCATAGTTTCTTAGATTTCTGTTGTATTTTCTGTTTTCTGTCATGTTTTTCCTTCTCTTCCATGTAATTTTCTAAGTTTAAGGATTGATGTAGTTTGGTTTTATGATGTTTTGTTGCTGAACAATTTCGATTTTAATGCATTTTCGTTTAATGGAATGGATTTTACTGATTATTCTTCCTCTTGAATGTTTGATGAACCTTCAATGAGTTTGGGATTTTTATGTCTATGCTAGAGTTAGCTAGATATTGAGCTTGACCTTGTAATTTCCACCATAAATTAGATTATCTAGATATCGATAGTTTTATTTATGTGGCTTGAATAATTTTCTTGAGCTTCATGACTTAATTGAATGGTTGATCTAAGATTTTAGTCAATTATTTTGGATAAGTTAGATTGTAATTTCAAAGCTTTTGGATTCAATCATATTTTAGAAAATTAGCCAACATTGAATGGATTGTAATTTAATTGAATTGTTCTTCAATGATTCAAAGATTAATTTGTCTATGAATTAATCGGATTAGACCAACGAAATCAATCTCATTTTCTTGTGTAGTCGGTCATTTGATGAAATGAAAATTGTACTTTAACTCATTTGGACCAATGAGTATTTTCTTGGCCAAAGTTCTATTTTATTTATTGTTCTATGAAGCTTGTTATTTATACATGCATGCGTTTGCTATGTATTTGTAACGAGTACGACAAGAGATAACATGTCATATGCGATTGCGGGGCATTGATGTGATTAGGACTTCATCGGATTATATTTGAGTTATAGATTAGTGAAGATCTTCCTAACTATAATTTTAATATAATTCAGTCTTAGAAGACTTTCTGAGAATTTTAGATTGAAGATTACATAATAGAATTAGCCAAGAATATTCAAAGGAAATGATGATGATGTACAATTCCATGAAATTTGTGACCAATCCACATCTTTTCTCTGTTTTGTTTTCTATCTAGTTATTTAAATTTCAGTTATTTATATTGTGTTGTTTCGATCATCACCCCCCCTTTTTTATATAATTTCTGAAATTTCCCTCATAAGTCTTAATAGCATTTCACTTAGCCTAATTGAATTTTATTTGATACCTCAATCTCTGTGGGACGATACTCTACTCATCACTTTATTACTTGTTGCGACCCAGTATACTTGCTGGAATATTTTTTGTGCTATAAAATTATACGCACCAATATATTTCTGTCATCTTGTTTTTTTTTTCCAGATCTATCATGTTGATATCTGATATATCATCTATACCTTATTAGTCATCATGGTTTTTTGGTCTTAGTAGGTGTTTAATACTATTATCACTCGTTTTGTTTGCTGCTGAATTTAGACCACCGTAAAAGCATACATTTTTTCTTGGTTAGCTTTAGCCTTGCTTATTATCACTCATATTGTTTCGTATTAATACAATAAAGGGGAGAGTGAAGCTGAGTAAGTAGAACTTTTGAAGGTCAGTAATGACATAAGATGAAGTAGATTGAATTGAAACACTTCAATCGAATTGGAGTTATATTGTGGTTTTGTTTCTGATTAATTCTTTACATTGATAAGACACCTAAGAAAATAGGTATGAAATCTGCAATCAAAGAAAAACATTGATGTCTCAAAATAGAACAACAAACAACCTTTGCCCACAGAAAAAAAAAGTTTCTTTACATGTGGCAGCTTTCTACGCTTATCTAGTATATCACTTAAATTATAGTAAATCAAATATGGAAGCAATGAACCATGTACAAAAAAGAGTATTATCTACATGAAAATTAAGAACGTGTTAATTATAAAATAAACTTCATTGAAATAGTTGTTAGCCATGTTTAAGGACTCAATGGACTCCAAATCATAAATTTCATACACTAAACTCACCATATTTTACAGTTATGGCTAACTGGAGAGCGGGGATCATTGTTGTAGTAATGAATTAATGGCTGAATAAGGTATTCATTGTCATTAGGTATTACATTTCTATTGTTGAGGAAGTTTTGTCTAGGCACCGTTTTAGTAGGAGACCCTATACCATTGATTACCATACTCATAGGGCACATTTCAGGAGTGTAATATATAACAGTGACATTGGTTGCCGTAACTTAACGAAGATAAATAGAGCTACTTTAGATAACTTTTGTGCAATGTTTGACCGCATAGGAGGACTAAAACCCATAAAAAAAATATGCTCGTAGATTAGCAAGTTGCAATTTTTGCCTATATATTCTCCCATCATGTAAAGAATATAGTCATCCAATCTACATTTAGGAGATCAGGAGAGAGTGTGAGTAGACATTGCAATACAGTATTGAATGTTATGATGCAAGTGGTTCAAGGTAACTATCTATATCGTGTTTATTATGAGCAGTAATTTTCACTGGTATGATTTTTGAATGGTGAAAGTGTTGTTTGTTTATAGAATTGTGATAGTGCATTGGACGGAACTCACTTCTGAATACAATTTCCTTTATAAGACCAGGTGTGGAACTGAAACCAAAAAGGGGAGATATCCACTAATGTGCTAGGCATTTGCACTCAGAGAGTTGAATTCACATTTGTTTTGCCTGGGTGGGAGGGATCTGCAGTTGATGGACGAGTGTTACGCGATGCAGTTTCAAGGACACATGGGAGAGTTCCCCTAGGGTTAGCATTCTTGTTACATACGTTACCTCAAAAAGATGACATATTCTTCATTAACAAATGGTGACCAAAATATTTTTGTCAAGTTGTTATTACTTGGTGGATGCGGGGTACACGAATTGTGAAAGGTTTCTAGCACCATATAGAGGACAATGCTATCATCTGAAGGAGTTGAGAGGAGGTAGTCAACCAACAAATGCTCATAAGTTCTTCATTATGAAACACTTGTCAACACACAATGTGATCGAGAGGTGCTTTGGGATGCTAAAAGGGCGTTGGGCAATACTTAGAAGTCCATCATTTTACCCTGTTAGAACACAAAGCAAAATCATAATTGTATGTTGCTTACTCTATAATTTTATCATGCGTGATGATCCAGTAAATCCATTCGATTATGATGATTTGGAGGTGAATGAAAATCCATTTGACAATGATAATGTCACTGTAATTGAGCCAGTAGATGCGTGGAGTCATTGAGAGATAACTTGGCAGATGAGATGTATGCCGAGTACATAAATCAGCGAGTATGATTTTGTTTGTCACATACATCATGTATTCCTTAAAATGTTGTAATGACACATTGATGAATAAAATGTATTGACTTTGACACATTGATGAATGTACTGAATTTATATTGTCATGATTTATATTCATTTTGTTTTTATATCAATGGTGTTGTTAAATGAATGATGTTCAGTGGTTCAATTATTGTTGTTATATTCATGTTTTTCAAGCAGATCATGTCTTTCCACTGGAGTGCCTTGTAGAATTACGTCAGATAGGGCAATACATGGGTGGAGTGCCATCTATGGCATGTGCTATGGACCAAATACAAGCAAGTTTGGGTAGGACCCAGTCACAAAATGTGTCACAGCGGATCCATTCGTATGGGAGGCCTACATACAGGTACACTATATTTATACTTATACAAAATGTGGAACTCAATTGTATATATGTATTGACTTTTTTTTTTTGGGTTAACTATTGTCAAACAAGAATAAGGGTATGTGGAGACACCAACCTTTTCCCTTCTTCGATGAGCTGACCTCCGTGTTTGGAAAAGATCATGCATCTAGAAAGGATGCACAGACTTTTGTTGACATTACACAGGAGGTAGATACACAAGCTCAGCAAGAAGACAATGGTAGTCCCAATGTAGATGAGGAGTCTACTGCAGATGAAATGCCTCAAATTGATGTGCCATTATTTGAAGTGCCTCCTGACTGTACTTTAGAGGCCATATCTATAGTGAGGAAAAGGCGTAGAAGAATCAATGGTGATGATTTCCACGCATCACTGAGTGCACTGACCAGAGGCCTTGGAGAGGCCACCAGGCTACATCCATTACATTATCGGTATCATTTGACAAGTTGGCTAGTAAAATGAACTTGATTGAGTGGAAGCAATCACTTATGGGAGAGTTGTTGAAGGTTCAAGGGCTAACTCAGGATGAGGTGATTCGTGCGAACATAGTCATTGGCCGAGACCATAGCTTATTGGTTCAATTACCTTTGATCCTGGAAGAATTGAAAGCTACTTGGATCAGAGCTGTGACCTAGTAGACTGTGCACTCTAACCACTGAGTATTTTGTACTAAGACCTTTTTTGTTATTTTAGTGGTCATTGTCAGTGGTTCTGTCATAAGAAGTTTCAGACTAGTCCATGGCGAGGGGTCTATACTGAGCCATCTTTTGTTGTATCACTTACCAGTCAATGGTTGAAGGTCTTTGCCGGGATCTCTTTTGTTATATTGATACACTTATGTAAGTGGCTATATTACTAATATGATGTGAACTTTACTGATATTGCTAACGCAAGATGAAGTGATTATTCACATTGATGCTGTCAATATTCATTTTTTTTTTGGTTACAAGTAAATATATAATTATAAACACAGTGACCAAATTAAAACAATTGTTGTTGAAAATTAAAGAACATATTAATATACTTGACAAACAAGATAGAATACATGTTTATATATACCATCATTAATGTTGTTATGTCATAAATCAAATTGTATATGCACAGCTGATAAGTTAGACATTGACTTTGAAATTCATCATTATACTTAGCTAAATTGAATTATCTCACTTCTAGCTTTAATGATGAAGACTTTCACTCTCTTTCGATTTTTCCATTCCCTTATGTTATTTTCAACTTCATCATGGATTTCTTTATGCTGCTTTGCTGATATATAAATGTATTAAAATTACTGGACTAAAGTTATGTTTAATTTTTTTTTCATATTTCTATTACTATTCTTTATTAAAAAGTAAAACATATGTAAATTTTGTTTAAACCAATTATATATGTAATTTTAAGTTATAAAAATATATAGTTATTTTTAAGTATTATATATAATTGTTGTGTTTTGATTAAAGCACTTATAATAAAAATATGAAAATGGGACTTAAATTTTCTCCATAAATATAATAGGTATAGGGAAATTTAGGGGAGCATCTCTTTGAATTTCTACTAAGTTGCTTTGTCAGCTTTCATATTGTAATTTTTTTATAAAATTTTTTTTATGATATTAGTTTAATATGAGATGCTGAGAAAATAAGCCAAAGGCAATGTTGTTGAATGCCTTTGACTTTAAGCTTTCATGCATAAACAATTTATTATATAGTCTAATTCATTCAATCTTATTTTTTCGTTGGCATACATCTGGGAAACATTTTAATCTAACAAATTTTGCTTAATTGTCATTGGTTTTATCAATACTACATAAAATTAATCCCTTATCATACATTAAGAAGATCAGTATAGAGCTATTTATCACACAAACAAAACAAAAGAGAATATTACAACAATTACAGAGTTACTACATCAACAGTTACATATATATATATAGACCCAATTTCATATCTGTCAGTTAGGAAATATTACAGCAATTAGAGTCACTATAACCATTGCCAGCACTATGCTAACAAAAACATTACAAGTTAAGGGTCCTATAGTACCCACTTGTAATCATCAGCCATATTACAACACTTATGCTTTAACAAGCAACATACACAACAATACACTTATCACTACAACCATTGCCCTCCTATCTCTCTTGATGCTCTCAAATTCTCTCTTGATGCTCCTAATTTCTCTCTTTAACATAGTTGCACCTGTTTAAAGACATGCTATTCGGTCATAAATGTGTGTAATCACATTGTCATTAAATCCGGGTTGAGCATTGAGTCCAGGTTCATCGTTTATCCCAGGTCCACCATTGACCCCTTCGTCTGCGTTCAATTCAGGATCAACCTTCACCCATTCAAAGAAATGACATAGACCAGTTGCACACATTACATACACTCGAAGAGGATTGTGTTCAATTCGAGATATTTTGATAGCAGCAAATTTCCTGCAATGACAATATTTGACTCGAAGCCTTAGGTCAGCTTTGTGAATGCTGTTAACAATGCTCAAGGACGCCATTTGCTCCTACAACATGAATGATCATATGAACTATCATAGAATGAACTAACAGCAAATAAATGCAATGGAACCACAAAGTTAATTCAAATTCTCCAGCATATGAATTGTCATAGAATGCAAGGATTCCTAAAATGCCAGCATATGAACTATCATAGAATGCAAGGATTCTAACTTAATATTTGAACTAACAATAATTTTTTCTTAATATTATGTATTACACGTGAAATAGTTTCACTTCAATCTTAGTAGTTTCTTAGGATTGCATTTTGCTTTTATATGGCATGATATATTTCTCGTTTAGCCAAGTTCTTAATATTAATGAATTGTTAATCATTTCTATTACTCTTTACTTGTAACTGAATGATTCAATCTACTACTATACCTTTCTCATGTAACAAGAATGAACTTAAATTAATTAGGGCCTGTTTGGATTGAACATTTCTTGTTTTCATTTTCACTGAAAATAGAAAATGGACTTAAAAATGCGTTTGGTTGAGCTAACTAAAAATATTTTCTTGAAAACATTTCTTAAAATATGCCTAAATCTAAAAATATCAAAAAGATATTTTTAGTATTTCAGGAAATGCATTTCAGAAAATAAAGACTGAAAATGAAAATAGGAAATGTTTTCAAAAACTAAACAGACCTTTATTATCTTATCTTTCAAAAAGATAGAACTTCACCTATTTATTTTAAGCATGACTCAGCCTATTGTACCAAAAAGATCGAAGATTATTTTATTCTTCCATATATTACAGCACTTAACTTTCTTATGTTGATTTTACAGCATCAAAGAAAGGAACAAATGATCAAATGAAGGCTCTATTCTATCAAACTCATTGAAATGAATAGCAAAAAAGCAAAGTCATCGATGCTCTGTTTAAACTACTTCATTTAAGCATTTCTTCAAACTTCAAATTTTCTTTTTTTTTAAAAGTCTTTTAGTTCATTAGTGCAAATCTAGTATGATATGGATATGAAAAATGTCTAGCAAAATATGTCCATACTGACTGCTACTTATACACTTAATTTTTCTAAATCATCTTATAACCGTTGAAAACATTATTTTACCAGTTTGTTTCACTACCACACAGAGTAGGATTGGAATACATCAAGTGTTCTAGAATAATTTTAGCATAAGCCATAGGCATCAACCAAACAAAGTTTTGGCCAAATCAATGACCAGGCATACCCTAAAAGGAAAGAAAGGCTTACTGCTGATGAGAGACGAATATTTAGGGTGGGGCAGAAGAGGACGACGATGATTGACGTGCTAAGAGACAAATGTTGATCGGTCGTCCATTTTAATCGAGCTGTAGAGGCACTGAAGAAGATGTCAGGCTATGGTCCTGTACACCAGCGAGACCTAAGTCGAGATAGAGGCATATTGCTTAGGAGTTTGCATGCTAGACAGTGAGATAGAGAGCCAAAGCAGAGAGATAATGACATGGCAGAAAGGTTTTGAAGGTTTGAACTTTGCTTGGGTTATCTGACTACAAATTAAAACAAAGAAAAGTAAGCATGGGTATTTAGGTAAAATCTTAATAAATTCCTTACTTTCTTTCCTTCAAATATCTGCATACCAAATACATTCTTTCTTATTTCCTTTGTTTTTTTCCTATTACATACTAAACACATTCTTTCCATATTCCTTTTTTTTCTTTTCTCTTTTCCTTTTATATTTCCTTTTCCTTTACTTTTCCCTATTTGATTGTGTACCAAACAGGCCCGAAAAAGTTTGTAAACTTCTTAAATCATTATATGGATTAAAATAAGCACCAAAACAAGGACATAAAAAATTAAATTATGTGTTGACTTGTGATGGTTTCACTTATGTTGAAATGGAGAAATGTGTGTATAAAAAAATAACTGATGCTGGTTGTGCGATTATTTGTCTATATGTCAATGATATGCTAATTTTTGGTACTAGCGTGAATGTAATATATAAGACAAAATTTTCTTGCATCAAACTTTGATATGAAGGAATTGGATGAAACAAGTGTAACTTTGGGAGTTAAAATCATAAGGAAATGTAATAGTATTTTACTATCACAGGAACACTATGTTAAAAAAACTACTCAAAAGGTTTGATCATTTTGATGACAAACTAGTGATAGCTCTTTATGATTCCAGTACCCAATTGACAAAAAACTTAGGTGAGCCTGTTACTCAATCAGAGTATGCACAAATTATTAGGAGTCTGTTGCATCTGATGAATTTCACTCATCCTAACATAGTATATACTGTGTGTAGGTTGGGTAGGTATACACACAATCCCAATGATGACCATTAAAGTACTCTTGTGGGACTCATAATATATCTGAGGGCTACCATCAACTATGGTATCAAATATAGCCGATTTCTTATTGTATTGGAAGGATACAGTGATATTAACTGGATCTCAAATTCAAATGAAACAAAATTCACTAGTGGATATGTGTTCACCCTTAGTGGTAGTGCAGTGTCATGGAGATCGGCTAAATAAATCATTATAGCTAGATCCACTTTGGAGTCAGAGTTTATAGCTCTGGAATTAGCTAGTAGTGGGGCTGAGTGGTTGAGAAACTTTTTGGCATGCATACTATTAGATATGAAACCAGCACCATCTGTGTCTTTGCATTGCGATTGCCAAGCGGCTATATTTGTTGCAAAGAATAAAGTTTTTAATAGAAAGAGTAAACACATTCATTTGAGACACGATGTTGTTAAGCAATTGCTAAAGGATGAAATAATTTTGATTGATTATGTGAAGTTATAAGTAAACTTGGCTGATCCTTTGACTAAACCTTTGAGTAGAAAATTGATTATTCAAACATTAAGAAAAATGAGACTTAAGCCAATTGAAAATTAACAGTAATGGTAACTCAACCTTTGTAATTGGATATCTCATGAAAAAGGTTCATATAGATAATAACAAGTTATCTGTTAATTTTGCTAGTACTAGTCTCTTAGTCCCTTTTCTATAGTGTAAGTGTGAAAAATGCTAGAATGTATTGATTGGGAGGTTAAGAGAAAGCTCTTAATGATTTTCATAGCCTTTATTTGAGGGTGGTGTATTCATTATAGATACATTTGATGAAATCACCATGAGTGTGGAGTAGAGCTGCTTATATGAAATTGTGGCAAAATCTCTAAAGCACTCATGAACACCAGACACATGCATGGCTGAAATAAGGCGCACAACTACGTAAATAGCAAGAACTACAGGGGTTATGATGTAATTGGTAAGGCTTCTAATCTACAATAAGAGTTTGCTGGTTCATATAAGCTATATGCTTTACCACTAACTTTATGGGTTAAGTCTTACCTGTCTAGGTTTGGTTCATAGTCTAAAAGACACCAAACTCGAAGCGTCTATACCCATGAATAACCCATAATTTTGTTTGAGTCAAAAACTCTTTTGAAATATGTAGGGGACTATTGAGAAAATAATGTTTTACAAGCCTTGGTATTTCAAAAGACAGTAAACTAGTCCCACATTACTTAGAACAAGGAGGGGATGAGGCTTTATATACTAGCATGTGTTAGTGGGCTCATAAAGAGCTAACGGAAGAGGTGAGTTTGTGCGCTCATAATTCCAAGCCAGTGCTGTGCAAATTAGTGATTTTCCCTTGCGTGTGCACTAAAGTCGACCGGGGCCTAGTTTTATTTTGTGGAAATAAAAATGATTTTATTTTAATTATTTTTCTTTGCTTATCTGAACAAAGGTGAAAATGGTAGTTGTAAAAGCATAGTCACCATCACAGTTTGAATCGCGTCTCAAAAGACATTATCCTTAAAGAAATTATTCCACGTCTGCAGAATTTTCTCCCAATATTAAACAAACCTTTTTGGGTAAAACCCAAGTATCAGAACAATAGAATATAAACTTTATAACTCAGTAGGAGCAGAAAGTTGAAAACTTGGTGGAGGGGAAGATTAGAGAAGTGGTGCACTTAATCTGAAGAAATAACTCTTTTTATAGTGAAGAAAAAGTGTAACTGTCCAGGTAAAATAAATAAGGAGTTATATTTCTAAAATAATAATAATTAAAAGTTATAAATAGGAAATAATGATAATCAAAATATTTAATTATCATAATTTTTAATTAAGGGTTATAAATATTTTAAGAATATTTTCACAACAATTTAAATATTCTTTTTGAAATATCTAAATCAACATAAATAATTCAAATATATCTTATAAAATGTTATTACTTATAATGATGATTAGGTATACAATTTTATTATATCAATTGCATTTTACTATAATGTGATCTATCAACATATTTTATTTTCTTCTTTGATAACTTGTGTCTGGACGACATACTAGTTTATATTAAAGACAACATGCTAAGGCAACATACCTATTAACTTCCTCTCTTTTCTTCTTAGAGGACTTTAGTGTGTAAAGCACTAGTCTTAAAGTTGATTTGAGTGTAAATTTGAAGATATGAGCCATAAACTCCAAGAGATAGGAACTAGGTTAGGAAATATATTTGATTGCGAAAGAGGACTTCTTTCACAAAGAAAAAAGATAACTTCTATATAAGAAGAAGAAAACTCTCATAAAAAAAGAGGAGGAAGAAAAGACAATTAAGAGAAAACAAAAAAAAATTTATAGAAGAAAAAGAGGGGGCAAGTCAAACCAAAAGAAAAAAAAAAAAGAGATCCTTCTAACCCTAGTAGAGGAAGAGAAGCAGGGCTAGGATTTTGTGGGCTTGATATAATATGTCAATCTGGATTATCTTGGTCCTGTTTCTTGGGATTGGGTAAGAAAAGCATAATGCCTTTCTCATTTAGCCACGGTTTTAACTGTTGTTAAAAATTTAAATGAGAAAGACATCCTACTTTTCCTAATCACAATCCTGTTTCTCATACCTTTCATTTGCGCTTGAGTATAACATAGAGTCGGACAGATTTTTTGGGGGCAGAGATGAGATGGTAAATAAATTAAGGTTATATTAATTATTCTATCAAATGGTCTAATAATAAGATGTAATTTTCGTATATATAAAAAAAAGAATAAAGTATGGTTATATTAATAATCGCATTGATTAATACTATATTTTTTCGCCAAAACAAGCGTTAAATCATTTCAACAAAAGTGAAGTTCAATACGGATATACAGCCACGGTGCTGTGTGTATGTAATTAGGCATATTTCTTATAAGAGAAAAAACAATTTGATAATAATTAATTATTAAAATAATATATATATATATATATATATATATATATATTAACAAAATTGATGAGTTAAAGATTACTTAAGTTGATTGATGTGAAGATACAGAAACAAAAAGGTCAATTTCTAATAACTAAAAAGCAATACAAATTGAGAAAATCTCCCCATTCAGTGCTTAGGTCAAAGATTAGCAAAATGTAAAGGAAAAGTTATAAATTGAGAGAGATTGTTTAACATGTTTAGAAATATTTACATTAACATGATTTTGTTTTTAAACCATGATGTTATAAAAGTTCAAGTTGTTATTTTGTTCCTGCAAACTATAATTTTTTTAAATTTAAATTTTTTCAAAATTAATTTTTTAAATCATAATTTATTTAAATTTAAATTTCTCTAATTATTTTTCAAAACGCACTTGATAGAGTTAGGATGTAAGCTATTTATAGGAATCCAACCCTACTTTGAGGTTGCGTGAGAATCTTAGTCACAATTTGTGGTTCTTGAATTGTAGTATTGACTGGTTTACATTGCCATGTCCAGTCAATGTTTTGTGTTTTTATGAGAGTGTGTGATGTTCATTTTAGGAATGGTCGGCACGTAGGCCCCAACCCAAAGCAAACCAAGGAGACTACCACAAAAGAAACAAACGAGCAAATCAAATCAAATGGACACACCTGACAAAAACAAATATACAATAGTTGTATCATGAAGCAACACACTCCAACCACATATAGTACTTAAAAGCAGCGTTTTGCGACCCAACTGCCACGTCTGGGTCAATTTGGACTCGAACATAGTTCTAGTCGTCTGATTAAATTGAGTTGTAATTAGGTCAGTTAAAATTTATAAATTATTTTTAATTTTAATTTTATAATTTATTAATATAATTATAAAATATTATATTTAGTTATTAAATATGATATTTATGTGCTAAAATTATTTTAAAATATATTTTTATGATATTTTAATTGTGAAATTTACATATAAATTATTTCTTTTACTCATTTTAATATTTATTTACAAACAGATATATATATATATATATATATTTATTTTTTAGTATAACAATTGATTCGGTGACTAGATAATTAGACTAGTGACTCGATGAACTAAAACTCAGTTTGAGTTAATGATCGAATTGGTTCCTAAAACTATGTTGAAAAGAAACCCTTCTCTTGTCCTTCTTAATCAGCTTGTTTAGTTGACCAGAAAATTCAAGGTGCCATATACATTGAGGCAACCCATATTCTTGAGCTTAAGCCTGCTGAGTGAGCCATTTCAATCAACTCCCTCGGACAACTTAAAAATGCAGACTGAAACCTTCCTTGTATAAGAACTAAATCCTTCAAAAATCCTTCATCCATATACCTTCCCCAGACAAGCAGGCCAAAAAGCCTTGCAAACGAACTCAAAAACCACATAAAACATGTCCAAATTTCAAGCCAAAAACAAGAGCTTCTTACTTGTCCTTCGCTTCTACTTCTAACATCGCACCTCTTTATAAGAACTTTTTTTTATGATTGCTCTTTGTTAAGAAAATCGAAACTAAAAACGCACAGCATCATACATCATCCTTGAAGACTTAAAAGTGAAGGCAACATACCCCTCTATTCAACCTCTCGATTTGGAGGGACCTTGAAAGCACAAATTTTCACACATTTAAATCGATTTTTGTAAATAGGAGAAGTGAGTTGTAATACTTTCAGAGACAATCTTCCATTCTTGATAAGCAACCATCTTCAATGAAAGAAGAAGAAAATCTTTCACAAGAAAAAGAAAAGATTTTCTAAATTGGGAGATAAAACCTCCTATAAAACGAGAGAAAGCGAACTTGCACCAAAAATAAAGCAAATAGAACATACATAACAGTGGGTTATTGGGCCGAAGGAGGAATGGATGTGGGTTTGAGTGATCCTGGATCCCAAGAATAAGCCTAGTAAAAAATAGTTGTTCATAAATTGATTTAATAAACATACATATCTATATAATATAAACTAAAATAATTTTACTTTAAGGCATTAATTACATAGATGTCATTAAATAACATATAATAAAATTAATAAATAAAAATAAAAATTAAATAAATAAATTATGTAAATGAATAAATTCATTCATATTAATGACACTACATTAAATTCATTCTAAGCAACCCTTTTGAGATATACTGTAGGACTCTCTTTTAAATTTTATGAAAATTAAAATATATTAAATGTAAATTGGTGTAATTGATTCTATAATGCATTCAAATGAATTTGAAAAATTTACATTCAAATGAATTCAAATTATCTCTTTTAAAACTATAAATTATCATAAATGTAGTTAATAATTTAATAATTAAATAATTACAATATATTAAATACAAATAATTGCAATATATTAAATACAAATTGGTGTGATTGATTCTATAATTACATTCAAATAAATTTGAAAAATTTACATTCAAATAAATTCAAACCATCCCTTTTAAAACTGTGAATCATCGTAAAATTTGAGTATTTGGAGCTCGATCTAAAGTTGGAAGAATTATGTGTTTGGAGCATTTATATCAGTTGCCTCTGTGCCGATATGAAGTTCAATCTCAAGCTAATATAGTATATTTCAAACTTCAAGAATAACCGAATGTTGAGTGTCATGCGTTGAACTAAGAAGCAACAATGGAGGAATGATCAGATGGCTCCCGTATCAATTTCAAAGTGAATTTCCCACCACCGATTACAGAGAAGTAGCTCGCCTTTGTCTCTATTCTATTTTTACTTAAACTCGGTATAATCTTCTTAGTCATGACAGCTATAAAAGTTCATGAAAGCACTTTCTTAATGGCCGCCATGTAGGTTACTAATTGCCTTTTTTAGAAACAGCTTGAATTCGAGTTTGTTCTTATTAACATGAAAGAGGGTGAACACAAAAAGAAACTTTTCATTTCTCTTAATGTAAGTGTTAGAGCAATTCATGGATTGCTTCTCTCTGAGTTTCAGTTCAACTAACTTTCGCTTCTTTTAATACAAACATTCGGTCAAGTTCTAGTCTTTGAAGATGGAGATCTAAAACTATTTGGTAAGTATTAAGTATACATTTCCAACAAGCACACTTAGAAATCGTTAAATTAACATTTGTAAAATTACTTATCAAAATCATTTCAATACACAGAATTAAGAGCAATCACGCAATATATCGCCCACGAGTATGCTGAAAAAAGGACCCAATTGATAAGCAGAAAGTCCAAGAAGATGGCGATTACAGAGGAAAGATAAACTCATCGGATCCAGTGTATTTTTTCCCTTTTTAATTTGTTTATTATTTGATTTAATATAGTTCTTTTGTTTGGTTTCTTTACAATTGATTATCCTAAATTCCATATGAACATTTTTAATTTGATTATTATTTTTTTGTAAAAAATTTTAAATTAAAAACTTTTCATTGATTACACATACATCTTATTATTTTATTCTATTTGATGACTTATTCTACATCATAGTATAATGTGGTCATTTATTATCATAAATTTTTATTAAAATTTATAATTTATATATGTATAAATAATCAAAATTTATACTAGAATATTTACTTTTAAAAAATATATTTCATAACTTAAAAATTTTATAAGTTTCATAAATTTCACAAATTTATAAATTATAGTATTATTATTAGAATATATTATGTGAATCCCAATATATTTAATATATTATGTAGGTTATTATTAAAATAAAATAGCAGAATATATTTTTATTAGAATATATTATCATAATTATTAATAAGTGAAATTAATAATTAGTAAATGTTGTTATTTTATTTAATTTGAATTGATTTGAATGAATAAATAAAATAAGTAAATTAATAAATTTGATAAATTAATGACATCACATAATATTAATTATTTGATTTGAATTTATTTAAATGATTTAAATTGAAATAAAAAATTACTTTTATTATTTGACTACTATAGTGTCTTAGAGGATGTTTTAGTAGGTAAAATAAATTTGATTATAGAATTAATATGTGAATTAAAAATTTTGTTTTATTTGACTTTATTTTAATTTCCTTCCAAAATATTTTTTAATTGAATAGATATCAAAATTTGAGATATAAATCTTTAAATTATTATCCCTTGACCGAAGAAAGAGATAAAAATCAAATTATTGAAAGACAAAATCTGAGGCCTAGAGATCTAGTCCAAATATAGCAGCAACATTTAATGTTTTTCTTCTATGGATCTGATTGAAACCAAAAAAGACGCATTCAAAAATAAAGATAAAATCAATATTCAATCAATCACTGATCTATGCAACAAATAATTTATAACAAATAACAAATAATTCACAAATTAACAAATTAATTAATTTATCTGATTCATTTAAATTTATTCTATTAATTAAATAAATCAATTCAAATCAAAGTTAGAGTAGGTAAAATAAATTTGATTATGTAACTAATAAATCAATTAAAAATATTTAATTATTTATGTTTAAAAAGTATATGTCATAACTCATAAGTTTCATATAAATCAATTGTAATTATTATTATTTTTATAAATTACAAAAGTTTTTAGAGTTATAATTTAACCGTGTATCGTACGAGTCACAACACTAGTTAACATTATTTTCCCTCTTTGAAGTGCACGAAATTTCACATCCAAATTATAGCTACTTAACAGTTAACACAATATGACTCTACAAAGGGAATATAGTTTTCGGAGCTTGGCATGGGTGAATTGTTGTGAAAATTGTGTTATAAAAGTTTGTGTATTTTAAAAGAGTTGAATTAGTTTTATATTAACTAGAATAAAGAGGGGATGAGACCTTATATATTAATATATTATAGTTGGCTCACAAAAGAGTTAATAGAATATGTGAGTTTGCGTGCTCATATCATTATGTCAGTGCAGTACAAATCAGCGATTTGCCTCCTATGTACAAGAAAATGCAATTGCTGTTGAGTTCTCAATTTAGTTCTATTTTGATGCTAAATACCCTCTCTTTTGATCTCTTTCTTGTTGTCTTGTAATTCTTAACTCATTTTTTGAGTAGTTTAGTTTAGTTTTAGTTTTCTTTGATCTTTTAATAAATGGAGTGATTTCATGATTTATTTATGTGATTTAATGGGTTTATTTGTTATTTTTGGTGTAGGTTGAGTTGGTAAAAAGTTCGTGTTAGAAGATGGAATGCTAGAGCTGAAATTCTGAAAATGCTGATGTGATTGCTGTCTCCCACAGCTATAGCGGTAGAATCTACAGCTATAGCGGTGGAGTGCTGAAAAAAAAGATTTTGGAGCCTTCTTCTCTGCCAGCCACCGCTATAGCGGTAGAACCTGAAAAAAACTCATTTTTAAGCTTTCTTCTCTGCCTCCCACCACTATAGCGGTAGTTCGCGATCCTGCACTGATTTAAATGCGTCAAAACATATTTTCTAGGAAATTCTGAGTTGGAGACAGAGGGGAGGCGCCGATTTCTGCTAGAGGAGAGGGAGGAATCCATTCCCAAAGCTGATCAAGCCCGAATTCCGTCAACCCAACCTCGGATTCATGGAGTTTGCTCATTCCTTTATTGCTTTCTGTAGTGTTAGAGCCATGAGTGACTAATTTTCTGTTCTAGGGTTACTATGAACCCAATTTCATATTAGGATTTGTATTTCTCTTGAAACTTGTGATTCTTTTCAATTTAATACATACCTATCATTCATATTTACTATACTTGTTATGAAATTGGCCACTTTATGACTTGTTTGTTGCTTTCACCGAACTCGAGAGAGGGAGATGTTGGTAGAACACTGAATGATTAGGGCGGGTGTTAGAACTTAGAGGTTTTACTTGTTAATTAATAGGAATATTAATTAACCTCGTTTAATCAAATTAGGTTAACATTAATTCGACTTAAACTCACATAAGGGATTATGTTAGAGTTGAGTAGCTTAATTTAGGTTTGGGAGAATCACTTTAAGCCATTAGAAAACCTAAGATTATTGTGTATAATTGAACTGAATCACAAGTGTTAGGGAGAATTAGCAATTCCTAAAACGAAAGAGGGGGATTAGTAACTCTAGGCCTTTTATTTGAATTATTTCCATTCGATTTTATTGCAATTTGCTTTTACCTTCAACTAGAGCTTCTTAAATCAAAAATTGCTTTGCCTAAATAATGCGTTTGAATTTCTGGAGTACTTAGCATGTTAATCTCTGTGGAGACGATAACTCTTTACTCATTTTAACACTATATTACTTGTGCGACTGGTGCACTTACCAGAACGCCCCAACAACTGCCGACTGAGACTAATTTTACTATTTTAGAAAATAAAATAATCTTGATTAAATATTTTTTATGACTACATGAACAGACAATATTTTTTAATTTAAGGGATATATACACAATTTGGTCTACAAAAAGATTGGTTTCTTTCATGATTTGGTCACACGTTTTCTGGTCTCCCTTGCGATTTTGAGTCCTCTGTATTTCTCAACAACACGTGTAATACCCGTTAATTTCGGAATATAATTCGCTTAAGAGTATTTTAGAATTCTACAACGTTACTTTAGTTATTTATTTTGGTCATTTTTAATTTTCATATTTAATTGTTCTCTTTGAATATTATTTATGAAAATTGAGTTACATGACTAGACTAAATATTTGCACCATGTGGGATATATTCTAAGAATAGTGAAATTCATAGAAAAGTGGTTTCAGAATGGTCAATTAGTCCATTTATTGTAAATTGACTAGATGGGTTTGGATGTTGGGTTATGGATACCCATGGGTTATTGAATAACCCATTAGAAATATTTAATATAAAGTTTCAATAGTACCCCCTCATTTTTCACTCAGCTGAAGGAAGGCAGAAAAACGTTTTCTCTCTCCTTCATCCTCTTTTCAAATCCTTTCCTTGATCTTCAGAGTTTTGATTGTTTGTTCGGTTCAAAAGCTTTGTAAGGATCAAAGGTAAGCTTTAATCTCATTATTTTCCTTAAATTTCAGTTTATATGGAAGATTAGAGGAGGTTTTGTTCTTGAAGATTTTGATGATAATTCGTGAACCTTAGTTGTTTTAGAAGTTATATTTGAGTTATAATCGGTTAAAAGAGTTGAGATTCTGGTTTTGAATCAAAAGAAAGGAAAGGATGAATTTTTTGAAAGATTTTCTGCAAAATTCGAAGTACTGTAGCAACTGGAAATCTGGAATTTTTTTTCGAGTTACTGTAGTGACAAGAAATTTCGAAAAAAAAATCTGGAAAATTTTCTTCGGGTACTGTAGCAGTTACTGTAGTGTCGGCAGTCAACGGTACTGTAGCGAACCGTTACTGTAGCAATCAGAAAATTTTGCGTATTTTCGTGATTTTGTTTCCTTTCTTATGTTTCCTTGTAATATATTTTACTAGGAAATTTTTCTACACAAATTCTAGTGTGGAACAAGGTAAACTTGGACAAACATCAAGGTGAGTGAATAACCTTGCTCAGCTAATTTGATATTACTAGTCAAAGTACAATATAAGTCCCATTTACAATATTATTTGGATAAATAGCAATCAATTTTTCATATGGGAGTATATGATGATCGGTAGAAATAAGAGTATGTGGAAATTATTTTATTTCATGACAATTATACTATGTGATAAATTCTCACTATCTTATTAATGAGTAAAGATCTACGGGATCTAATACACGAGTTTGAAAGGGTTAAAGTCTCATACTACTCGGTGTATATCTAAGAAATCTTATACACGAGTTTGAAAGGGTTAAAGTCCCATACTACTCAGTGCATATCTATGAAACCTATACACGAGTTGAAAGGGTTAGAGTCCCATACTACTCGGTGTATACCGATGAGATCTTATTCACGAGTTTGAAAGGGTTAGAGTCTCATACTACTCGTTGTATATCTAAGAAATCTTATTCATGAGTTTGAAAGGGTTAGAGTCTCATACTACTCGATGTATAAGACAATTAATTATATGAGTAAATGTGGTATTTGTACTTTTGATATTCTATATAGTACAGTTATTTACTTACTGAGTTTTTAAATAAACTCACACTCCCTATGATTATTTTTCAGATACAGAAAACAAAGAAGAAGAGTATCCGTTGGAAGATTAGAAGCCCCTTGGGATTACTCTCTATTTCTGTCTGGTGGGATACCAGTACTTATTAATGTGGATACTAGAAACGCTCTGTACTTCCTATAGGTCTCCTAGGCTTGCGATGAGATAGAAATATCAGACTATGTATGTCTATATTTGCTTATCAGATGAATATAATTCTGTAGTGTGGAATGAATGATTAAGGTTGAATGTAAAACCTTACAGAATATATGTAAATAACGTATGTTTGAGAATTTTATCAAATGAGTAGTATCTTTTCACATGCTCAATTTTTGGGATGTGACAATTTGGTATCAGAGGATAGGTTTTATAGGTCCCCTATAGAGTACAGAGCAAAGTGATCTTTGTGGGCCCTTCCCTATTGTCATGAGCCGCGGCATGACCATAGGATTAGGTTCCATAAAAGACCTTGTAGAGTATAACATCATTTTATAGATAACTTCTCAGTGGGGCTAGTAAGTGATATTTTGTTTATGTCTGAAAATTGTTTGTTATGTGTGTAGATCTGTGACAGATCAATGTCAGAAGGATCTTCTAATAATAATAAGCATATGGGTCCAAGGAGGGCCATAAATCCACTAGTACATGTGCAAGATGATCCTAACCATGGTGATAGTTTACGTGCTCAAAGTACTGAGGGCGCAACTAGTGAGCAAGCAAGGAGAGTCGAACCTGATGCTCACGTTGGTAATGCAACTATTGCACATGTGATTAATTTGATGAATGAACGATTTGACCGATTTGAAGCTGAAATGAGAGGTCGAGCTGCACAAGCTAACCTGCCAGTGGATCCTCCTATTGTTGAAGCTGAAATTGTACCACCAGCTCAGTTAGCTGGAGGAGATAACGTAAGGGAGGTAAGAATGTCTGAATTCGAGAAAATGAGGCCTCCTACTTTTTTGGGGGAAGATCCCAAAGAGGACCCACAATATTTTCTTGAAGATTGTGAAGCAATCTGTGATGCTATAGGGTGTTCTCCTACTCAAAAGGTAGAATTCACTTCCTTTCAGTTAAAAGGTAGGGCTGGTAAATGGTGGAGGAACTGGAAGAAAGCTAGAATTTAAGGCGCACCGTCAGTTATGTGGACGGAGTTTTACAGATTAGTTATGGTAAGGAAATCAAAGAATAAAGAAGAATATCGACAAAAGAAGAAAGCTAGATATAGAAGATCTTTTGATCAAGGGGAAGACTCAGGGACTTTGAAACCCTTTACTGCGTCACAAAATGCTCCAGCCACTCCTACTAAGTCAACTTATTCTACAGCCAGTGTGGCTAAGCCTCGTTCAGAGAGCAGGGGTGGTTTTAGTTCTTATAGTAGAGGAGGTACTCAAGCTAGAAGGGAAAAACCTCAATGTCCTGAATGTGAAAAGTTTCACTTCGAAGAATGCAGGTTAAACACTGTTGGTACATGTTGTTTTAACTGTGGACAAAAAGGACATTTTATAAGGGAGTGCCCTCAGCTCATGACAAGACCAGGTCAAGGGTCTACTTTGCCACCTCGACCACAATCTATTTCTGCTTCTATTACTCAAACACCAACCCCTTCAATAGGGGGTAGTATGGGAAGAGGTTCTGGAAGAGGCCAAGGTGACCGTGGAAAATAAGCTGCTGGCAGAGGAAATGCAAGAGTATATGCTCTAACCCGACAGGATGCTCAAACATCCAATGTTGTAGTTACAGGTATATTATCTGTTAATACTTTTGCTGCACGTATTTTGTTTGACCCCGGTTCTACTCACTCATATGTGTCACCCCTATTTGCCAAGAGATTTGCATTTGATTCGATTACTCTTAAAGAACCATTCTTGGTTTCTACACCGATGAGAGAGACTTTGATGGTTAAAACATGTTATCGTTCTTGTAAAATAATTGTTGGGGGCACGAAAACTGAGATAGATCTTATGGTTCTCAATATGTTAGATTTTGATGTGATTTTAGGGATGGACTGGCTATCTTCTTGTCATGCTACTATAAATTGTCGTGACAAAGTTATTTCCTTTAATATGCCGGGGAGGAGTAATTTTGTGTTTCAAGGAGATCGAAGTGATGTACCTTGCAACATGATATCTATGTTAAGTGCCTGGCGTATGTTGCGAAAGGGATGTCAGGGATTTCTAGCTTTTATCAAAGATTTAGAAAAGAAAGAACAGAAGTTAGAAGACATTCATGTGGTTAATGAATTCCCAGATGTGTTCCCAGAAGATTTACCTGGATTACCGCCAGAAAGAGATATTGAGTTCAGTATTGATTTGGTCCTAGACACACGACCAATTTCTATTCCACCTTATCATATGGCTCCTGTTGAGCTAAAAGAGCTCAAAGAACAATTGGAAGATTTGTTGAACAAAGGGTTTATTCGCCCAAGTTTTTCACCTTGGGGTGCTCCTGTTCTTTTTGTGAAAAAGAAAGATGGTTCTATGAGATTATGTATAGATTATCGTCAGCTGAATAAAGTCACAGTGAAGAATAAGTATCCTTTACCAAGGATAGATGATTTGTTTGATCAGCTTCAAGGAGCAAAATACTTCTCAAAGATTGATCTAAGGTCTGGATATCATCAGTTACGAATTAAGAACGATGATATACCTAAGACAGCTTTTCGTACACGGTATGGACATTATGAGTTTCTTGTGATGTCTTTTGGGTTGACAAATGCACCAGCAGCATTTATGGATTTAATGAACAGAGTGTTCAAATCATTCCTTGATAAGTTTGTAATTGTATTTATTGATGATATTTTGGTATATTCAAAGAGTCATGAAGAACATACTGAACATTTGAGAATAGTGCTTCAGACTTTAAGAGAGCATCAGTTGTACGAAAGCTCTCAAAATGTGAATTCTGGATGAGTCATGTAACATTTTTGGGACATGTTATTTCCCAAGAAGGTATTCATGTAGATCCAAGTAAAATTGAAGCAGTAAAACAATGGCCTAGACCAACAACTGTGTCTGAAGTACGTAGTTTTCTTGGCTTAGCAGGGTATTACCGTCGCTTTGTCAAAGATTTCTCTAAGACGGCTCTCCCATTAAATAAGTTAACTCAAAAGAATGTTAAATACATTTGGGATGATTCATGTGAGCAAAGTTTCACCCAATTGAAAGAGTGTTTAACTTCTGCACCAGTTTTAATCCTACCATCAGGACCAGGGGGTTACTCTGTATTCTGTGATGCCTCAAAGATAGGCTTAGGGTGTGTGTTGATGCAACATGGTAAAGTCATAGCTTATGGCTCACGTCAGCTTAAAAAGCATGAATTGAATTACCCCACTCATGATTTGGAAATGGCAGTTGTAGTGTTTGCCCTAAAGATATGGAGACATTACTTGTATGGGAAAACTTGTAAAATTTTTACAGATCACAAAAGCCTTAAGTACATTTTTGAGCAGAGAGATCTCAATCTAAGGCAACGAAGGTGGATGGAACTTCTGAAAGATTATGATTGTACCATCCTTTACCATCCAGGTAAAGCAAATGTAGTGGCTGATGCTCTAAGTCGAAAGTCTATGAGAAGTTTAGCTCACATTGCCACTATAAGGAGATCTCTAATACATGAACTACAAGAATTGGAAGCTGATGGAGTATTCTTCGAGATCACTGAGTCAAGTACATTTCTGGCTCATTTAACAGTTAGATCATCCCTTGTTGAAAAAGTAAAAGCAACTTTAGAAAATGACATTGATATGGTCAAAATCAGAGATAAGGCAAGGCAAGGTCTAGCACCAAGTTTCTTGGTAGATGATGAAGGAGTCTTATGGTTTAATGGAAGACTTTGTGTCCCCAACATTGAATCTTTGAAACATGAAATCTTAATGAAAGCTCATGGTTCGCCATACGTTGTACATCCTGGTGCTGTGAAAATGTATCAGGACTTGAAACAAGTTTACTGGTGGGAGGGCATGAAGCGAGACGTGACTGACTTTGTAGCTCGATGTTTGACTTGTCAGCAAGTTAAAGCTGAACATCGACGACCACCTGGTTTGATGCAAAAACTAGATATTCCCGAGTGGAAGTGGGAAAGGATCACTATGGATTTTGTAGTAGGTTTACCTCGGTCAACAAAAGGAAATGACTCAATATGGGTCATAGTGGATCGACTTACTAAGTCAGCACATTTTCTTCCTGTTCATACCACTTTCAGTGTAGCAAAACTTGCTCGACTTTATGTTAAAGAAATAGTGAAACTTCATGGTGTACCAATATCCATTATATCAGACCGAGGACCTCAGTTTACTTCTCGGTTCTGGAAAGTCTTTCAAGAGGCTTTGGGTACCAAAGTGAATTTTAGCACAGCATTCCATCCTCAGACTGATGGACAGTCCGAAAGGACAATTCAGACTTTAGAGGATATGCTAAGAGCTTGTGTGATGGATTTCAGTGGAAGTTGGGAAGATCATTTGTCTCTTGTTGAATTTGCTTATAATAACAGTTACCAAGCCAGTATCCAGATGGCACCTTTTGAGGCTTTATATGGGAGACGGTGTCGATCTCCTATAGGTTGGTTTGAACTTGGTGAAACCAAAATATTTGGACCTGAGATGATACAGGAAGATATAAATAAAGTTAAATTGATCAGAGAGAATTTGTTAACTGCTCAGAGTAGACAGAAGTCTTATGCGGACAACCGACGACGTGACCTTGAATTTGCAATAGGTGATATGGTTTTCTTACGAATCTCACCTATGAAGGGAGTAATGAGATTCGGGAAGAAAGGCAAGCTTAGTTCGAGGTATGTTGGCCCATATGAGGTTGTTGACAGAGTGGGTAATGTGGCATATCGCCTAAACTTACCTTCCAACCTAGAGGCAGTTCATCCAATATTTCATGTGTCCATGCTACGGAAGTATCTTCCTGATCCTTCTCATGTCATTCAACCCCAAGAAGTTCATTTTGATGAAACTCTCACCTACGAAGAGGTACCAGTAGCTATCCTTGATAGAAAAGTCAAGAAATTGTGTACTAAAGAAATTCCTACTGTCAAGGTTCTTTGGAGAAATCATTCTCGAGAGAAAGCTACGTGGGAGGCAGAAGATGAAATGTGGAAAAACTATCCACATTTATTTGAAACTTGAGGTAAGATTTTAATTCGGAGGACCGAATTCTTTTAAGGGGGTAGAATGTAATACCCGTTAATTTCGGAATATAATTCGCTTAAGAGTATTTTAGAATTCTACAACGTTACTTTAGTTATTTATTTTGGTCATTTTTAATTTTCATATTTAATTGTTCTCTTTGAATATTATTTATGAAAATTGAGTTAAATGACTGGACTAAATATTTGCACCATGTGGGATATATTCTAAGAATGGTGAAATTCATAGAAAAGTGGTTTCAAAATGATCAATTAGTCCATTTATTGTAAATTGACTGGATGAGTTTGGATGTTGGGTTATGGATACCCATGGGTTATTGAATAACCCATTAGAAATATTTAATATAAAGTTTCAATAGTACCCCCTCATTTTTCACTCAGCCGAAGGAAGGCAGAAAAACGTTTTCTCTCTCCTTCATCCTCTTTTCAAATCCTTTCCTTGATCTTCAGAGTTTTGATTGTTTGTTCGGTTCAAAAGCTTTGTAAGGATCAAAGGTAAGCTTTAATCTCATTATTTTCCTTAAATTTCAGTTTATATGGAAGATTAGAGTAGGTTTTGTTCTTGAAGATTTTGATGATAATTCGTGAACCTCAATTGTTTTAGAAGTTATATTTGAGTTATAATCGGTTAAAAGAGTTGAGATTCTGGTTTTGAATCAAAAGAAAGGAAAGGATGAATTTTTTGAAAGATTTTCTGCAAAATTCGAAGTACTGTAGCAACTGGAAATCTGGAATTTTTCTTCGAGTTACTGTAGCAGTTACTGTAGTGTCGGCAGTCAACGGTACTGTAGCAGTCAACGGTACTGTAGCGAACCGGCACTGTAGCGAACTGTTACTGTAGCAAACCGTTACTATAGCAATCAGAAAATTTTGCGTATTTTCGTGATTTTGTTTCCTTTCTTATGTTTCATTGTAATATATTTTACTAGGAAATTTTCCTACACAAATTCTAGTGTGGAACAAGGTAAACTTGGACAAACATCAAGGTGAGTGAATAACCTTGCTCAGCTAATTTGATATTACTAGTCAAAGTACAATATAAGTCTCATTTACAATATTATTTGGATAATAAGCATTCAATTTTTCATATGGGAGTATATGATGATCGGTAGAAATAAGAGTATGTGAAAATTATTTTATTTCATGATAATTGTACTATGTGATAAATTCTCACTATCTTATTAATGAGTAAAGATCTACGGGATCTAATACACGAGTTTGAAAGGGTTAAAGTCCCATACTACTCGGTGTATATCTAAGAAATCTTATACACGAGTTTGAAAGGGTTAAAGTCCCATACTACTCAGTGCATATCAATGAAACCTATACACGAGTTGAAAGGGTTAGAGTCTCATACTACTCGGTGTATACCGATGAGATCTTATTCACGAGTTTGAAAGGGTTAGAGTCCCATACTACTCGATGTATAAGACAATTAATTATATGAGTAAATGTGGTATTTGTACTTTTGATATTCTATATAGTACAGTTATTTACTTACTGAGTTTTTAAATAAACTCACACTCCCTATGATTATTTTTCAGATACAGAAAACAAAGAAGAAGAGTATCCGTTGGAAGATTAGAAGCCCCTTGGGATTACTCTCTATTTCTGTCTGGTGGGATACCAGTACTTATTAATGTGGATACTAGAAACGCTCTGTACTTCCTATAGGTCTCCTAGGCTTGCGATGAGATAGAAATATCAGACTATGTATGTCTATATTTGCTTATCAAATGAATATAATTCTGTAGTGTGGAATGAATGATTAAGGTTGAATGTAAAACCTTACAGAATATATATAAATAACGTATGTTTGAGAATTTTATCAAATGAGTAGTATCTTTTCACATGCTCAATTTTTGGGATGTGACAACACGATTTTCCCATCTCCTCCATATTTCGTGTTCTCTAGTTTCACTGAGTTATTGTGTTATTTTTCTGTTATTCTAGTACTTGAAAAACTTAGAAGAGCCTGTTTAATTTTGAGAGAATTTCACGCAATTATAGAATAATTCTTTAAAGACAGTGTTCTCCATAACACGATTCAGGCTGCGTTGGTTACCAAATATTTATAACATGAATAACTAGTTAATATTTTTTGGTTAAATTATAATTTTAATCCCTATAATTTTATCAAAATTATAAATTGGTCCATATATTTTATTTCTATGTAAAATAATCCCCATACTTTTTCCATCATATAAGTTAATTTCTGTTGTCAGTATGATTAACTTTGCTGTTAAAATGATCCTACTTTGCAGTTGATATATAAATTTGTAAATATGTCAGCATGACCAGTTATTAATTTTTGCGCAACTCAGTCACCATGTCAACAAAATTCTCATTTTGTCCTTAATTCTCAATCTCCCTGACCTAGCATTTATATTGGGAATTAAGAGTAAAATGAGAATTTTGTTGACATGACGATTGAGTTGTATAAAAATTAATGATTAGACATGTTGACATATTCATAAATATATACATCGTCTGTCATGTATGACTATTTTAACAGCAAAATTAACTATACTTATGACAATGATTAACTTATATGGATAAAAAAATTATAGGAATTATTTTACATAAAAATAAAGTATAAGTACTAATTTTTAATTTTAGTGAAAAATTATACGTACCAAAATTATAATTCAACCTAATTTTTTATATATATGATTGTGGATTATATAAATATAATCAATCGCCATGAGTATGCTACTATCATCAAGTGGCTGAATTGTGATTCTCGACCTCAAGAAACAAGAGGAAAATAGAAGGCAGTTTGGTTAGGATGCCCTTGTTCTCGTGGCTTACAGACTCCTCATTTTTGTCGTGATAAATCATAAATGTGAAATTATAGTAGCACTACCAATGGATTACGTAAATGTTGTACCGAGGTTCTGAGTGTGACTCTGAGTCAGAGAGGAGAAGCTTATCCAAAGAGGTGGAGAGTGGAAACGTGAGACATGAGACATGAGACGTCACACGGATGGATGGACAACGTTCGGTTTCCTAGTCGGACATCAATAAGTGGTGCCACATGGCATGTAGATGGCCACGATTTCCGTGAGAGCTTGTTGCAACACGTCAGCCACCACGCATTCAGTCGAGACTGCAGAGTCAGACATATCTACAATCATGAATTCCAAATACTTTCAATGGTCAACAGACAACAGGTGTTCTGACGTGTCATCCAGAAGACGTGGATTTGGAATGGATAAGGTCCCAACATTTGAGCAATTGGCAATTACGTAGCATAGCATGCCATTGCCTATATAAAAATGGACAACGTAATGCAGACTAAAATTAAAATTTTAGTTGCTTGATTATTAAATATATAGTAAGGATTAAATATATATAAAAAAAAAGAGTTATACCTCTAAGATCATCTATTTAATTATGATAATTCATTTAATAATTAGACAGTTAAAAACGTTAATTTTACTCTAAGAATATCAATTTTATTTTATATTTTTTGTCATTAAATATAAAAGAATTGTTCTTAACTAATATATTAAAGTACTGATTAGCTTTCATGTATACAATTTTTAGCTAAATCTTTTTAATTTTCATATTAATATATATTACGTTTTCCAGCATTCTTCTACTTCCCGCGAAACAACTCTCTTATTCACTTTGTACGCAATAGAGCAGATATTAGTAATTTTCATATGTAATTTTTATGTTATTCTCCTACTCATCAATTATGATTAACATCTTTAAAAGTTAAAATTCATTTCATTCGCATTTGATTAATATGTGTATGTCTGTATACTATTTATTTTCTTTTAGATGTATAACTCCTATGATCTATTTGTGTTGTGTTATCTTTTCTCAGTTTGATACTTTGAGACATTCATTTGTTTATTATTATAAATCTTATACTTTGTATATTTTTATTATCAAACATTTATATCTTCATAATTCTAATTTTCTCCACTGCCCATATCACTACACTATGCTATTACTCCCCTCCCTTACCTCACTAAAAGATGTTATATTTGTAATATAGAGTGTTCTTTGGGAAAAATGTAATTTTGGACACAGGCATTACACTCGGTCACAAGGTATGTTTTTAGGGTATACATGGAAATTTCGATATTTTATGACTACAATTTTTTTTTATCCCTCAAGATTTATGTAAAGTAATTTATAATATATATATATATATATATATTATGTAGGTCTTAAAGACAATTTATAATAGAAAAATTCCATCTTCTAAAAAATCAAACTACAAATTTTCTCACGTTTTTAGAGTTTTGTTGTGGAAAAATAAGTACAATTATTTGTATCTTTCTTATCAAGTGTTTATAATTTTTAAATTAGAATATGAAAATTGTATGATAATTTAAAAATAACTGTACATTCTTCTACAATTTAATATTGCATGATTTTTTTTTGAAAGAATCTTTTTAATTTATGCATATTCTATTTGCTGTACACAGAACCTGACAATGAATATACAGCACATGAATTGTAGAATTTTTTAAGTATAACTTTTTTTTTTGGTTTTACCAAGCGTATTTGTTTATCCAATTAGATGAAAGACTAATTTCTTTTGGGCTTATTGATTACAATGATAGAATCCTTCTCAAATTAATGTTTCTAAGTGTGGGGTGATCAAAATTGATCAAGTAGTTGGACTAATTAGATGAAATTTTGACAAAACTAGTTTAATTGAATCTTGTTGAATGGCCATTGTAGTGATTCAATTAAAATCGATTGGTTACTTAATATATTAATATTATATATATATATATATATATATATATATATTACATAATATATTATATATTTTAAAATTTATAGATAATATATATTTAATATATTGTTTTAATAAAACACTAAAAAGTAAAAAAGAACTAATTTTTATTATTAAAATGTCTATTTTTATTATTAAAATTTGGTAAATAAATAAAATTAAATGTTCAATTTCAATTTTTTTTAATACTAAAAAAAATTGACCATTCCAAACAATCCAAACAAATTATGGTTCAAGTGGATTGATTTGAAAACTGCTACAATCTGCCAGGGATTTGGAGTACAAAATTTAATGAAATACAATTTGGGTAATATATTAATAATGTTTTGATCCTGTTGTTGAGAGAAAGTACGCTCTCTCTTCTTTCTCACCTAAATTTGAGATCGTTCTTGGCTTTGGTCTTCTTGATGAAGGAAGCTAGCCACCACCATTCTTCATTCTTGTTTAGTTCTTCTAAGTAGATCTCTCTTGAGTAGTAATTTTTTTTCATTCTTTCAGAGTAATTTCTCTTTTGGGTGGTGATTTTCTTTTGTCCCCTCTAAATAGTCTCTCTTTCTGGTGGTAGTTTCCTATCTTCTCTGTGTTTTTTTTTTTCTGTTTCAGGTGTGTTATTTGATTTTCAATTCTTTAAAGGAGCTTTAGGGTTAAGATTGATTTTGGAGAAAATGGAATTCATTATTTGCCAAAGCATGCAAACATTTGTCAATATGATCCAAAGAATAATAAATGAAACTATTTCAAATGTTTCATTGGTATACCTTATTTTACCTTCTTTAGTTAGTAAGTCGATATATACTTTTTTATAGGTTTTAGAGTTTTTTAGGGCTTTTTCTTTTTTCGTTGTGTCTCAATTTTTCTTTTAAGTTTTCTGTTACGTTTGGCCAATACAATTTACCAATTTTTGTTTAATATGGGCATTTTTTTGGCCATTATATAAAATATATATATATATATATTAATAATTTAGTGTAATTAAAATTCGAGAGGGGCGGTTAAACAGTTGACACGTGGCAAATCCAAAGAGAAGGGTATATCTCGATCAACGAGATTGTGGGACCCTTTTAGGCTCACGTGTATATCGTTAAATAATAAAAATCGGTATTTTCGCAGTCAGGTTGAAAAGGGGGCAGTCCCCCGATCTGATCTCCTTCTCTCTCGTACTCACCCACAGCTCATGCTTATCTCTCTCCTCCAACTCAAATGTCTCCCAACAAAGATTCCGATTTTCTTTCTTCCAATACTCTGCATTTAAACACTATAATATAGTTATTGAGGCTGCTCTAGAGTCTTCAGAAGCTTCAGCTTCGTCAATGCCATTTCTCATCAATGGCGGCGACTTACCGAGGCTACTCTCCGCAATTTGATTGCAGACTCAGACTTCTTCGTACTGACCATGTGTTGCGGCATAGAAAGCTCAGCTTCCACCCCGATCGACTTCCTCTCTCTCGAATTTGTTGCTGTTGTCCTGACTCAGTTGCTTCGATTCGCAGAATGACTCGGCCTTCCCGCTCCGGTGACAGGAACGAAGAATGGCGGTTCGATACCAACAAATTACCTCACAGAGTTCGTATCCAATCCTCTTCTGTAATGCCTTTTGCTTCACCACCGTACGTCTCTAATTTTTATTGCTACACTAATGTAATGTAGATATTCCTTGTGTGTATTGTCAAATTGTTATACCGGCTTAAAATGGAAATTCTCTGGATGTCAATAATGTGATGGAGGTTGGATGCTTTGACCTACATTGAGGATAGATGGAGGGACAAGCTTAGTTTTCATTTTTCCACTATTCTTTGAGTTCTGCTCTCTTCTCTTCTTCACCAATAAATCATACCAATGCATGGCCATTGGCTGTACATTATACCCACAACCTGCTACTTATGAAATTTGTTTTTTAATGATTATGCTGCTTAATATCATACTGGCTACAGATCCTTTGTGAAGCAAGAAAAGTTCTATCCTCGTTGTAACCCGAGAAATTCAGGTCCACAGTCGCGTGATTATCCTCCAAAAAGAGGTAGTTCATGATTGATGTTCTTGCCAATTTATAATGGTATCATATAATCAATTAGAAGCCCTTTTAAGATGTTTTCAATGGCCTATAGTAGAAAGAATCTGTAAAATTATACCTGTTATTATTTACTGTTTCCTTCACAGACACCGGGATAGCAAATGAGAAGGACTGGGGTATCAGCTTGTTGAATGAAAATGTAAATGAGTCTGGCACGAATGAGGATGGGAGTACCTGGTTCAGAGAAAGTGGCGAGGAACTCCGCGAAAATGGATATAGATGTAGATGGACAAGGATGGGAGGTCAATCTCATGATGGTTCCTCAAAATGGAAAGAAACGGTATTTGTAGTTTTATAATTTATTAGCATTGTTGATCAGGGGGTATTCGAATAATTCTGTGAAAGCAGTTTTTGTTAAAAGTTGAATGAAAGCTATGTTATGATATCTCTTGACTTTTCTCTATGCTTACTTATCGAAGATTATTGTGATCGGTAGTCAGTACCTGCAAATTATTGGTTAACTGCTTGGGATTATGATCAGACTATCAAAAAATTGCCATCTTAAGTTGCAGATCACAAAGATTTAAGTGCTGAATCTCCAAGAAAACTTTGGTTAAAACAGTAATGATTTGAGAAAATTAACTCAATACCCAACCTTTTCAGCACAGTGTGGCTTTTTATCCCTTGTCTCATTAAAAACAGAATACTAGAGTTATTTCCCATCTGTCATACTGAAATTAGGTTTGCTAAGATCAATCTTAGCCAGTACGCCAAGAAAAGGTCAAATATAATTACAAGTAATGAGAAGAGAATCTCGGTTATGTAAGCCCTTATCATCTGTTCATACACGTTGGAAGGATGAGTGTTATCTGCATGCAACTATTTCTGAAACGTAGTCCATAATTTTGGATCAACTATTGTAATTTATGTGTTAATATTTTTTTAAAATATTGGTTATTATTATTATTCTTGATTCATTTCATGAATTTTAAGATACGCCAACTTTTAGCAACTCATTTAACTGACAAGGGCAGATTTTATTGCTCCTTGAATTATTGTCACAAGTATATATTATGGATTTTGACGATGTTAGATTGTCATCGATACAGTGTATCAAGTATCAACCCTTCCCTGTACAAGTGAAATCTTAATTTGGAGATCTTAAAACTTTTTTATCTGCAATACTTTTATTGCTAAGATTTATCGTCAAAATCTCTAAAATCTGATCATTTGCGGTTTCATCATGATAAATTGCAATTTCTTTCCAATATTTATGCTCCTTTTTATTTATACACTTTTCAGCTTTGAGGAAAACATGGGTGTAGTTGTATGTAATACACCTTTGTTCACATATCTTGAGTGCACTGCAATATTTTCTGTAACTCAATTAAATATGATGTGGGATGAATTTATTAGAATAATGGTATTTTGATACTTCATCAAGTATCTTCTCAGGTGGACTCATTCTTAATATGCTAAATTGTTTATAACACTATTAGTGTTACATACCAGGTGGAGTCATTTAATTGGCTTTTATTGATCTAATTGGCAGTGGTGGGAGAAGTGTGACTGGACTGGATATAAGGAGCTAGGTACATTACTTCCTTTGTGTTTGCTAGAGCAGCTTGAAGCTTAATTACATTGTGCCTGTTCTGGAATGATTTTAATTCTTAGTCCGTTAGGAGGGAGTCCAGATCTACTTCTGGGAAGTTGTAATACTTGCGTTACTTCTTCCCAAAAGTGATTTTGTGGAGGTCCTTAAGTATATTTGGCGTATCTCTAGAGACCTAATGGTGTTGTCAACACCATATGTGAGATGAACATTTGGCTGTCCTTGGTTGTATGCCTATATGAAGAGGTGTTTCTTCACATATCCAGCTCCAATATTTTTAAAAGGCTTCGTTATTGAAGCTAAATCTTATTCATGGTCTCTAGGTAGATGAGTAGTCCCAAATCAGGAACTTTCCACTTTCCAGTTTCTGCTATGTTTAGTTACCTATGTTCGCGATTTGCAATATTCTGATCATATGCTTTTTTTTTTTAAAACATTAAAAAAAATTTGGATTTTATATTTAATGCAGTGACTGTTTGAAAGACACAGTGACGGTGTCATTGTGTCAAATTTCATATATGAATAATTAAATCAATGAATAAAATGGTACTAACAAATAAAAATTAAAGGTTGTCCTATTAACTGATATTATAGCTAAGCTGTTCTATTACTTGCATTTGACAAGCAGTTTATGCTGGTGGCAGGGTTTTCTAGGTTCTTACATATGTACATAGAAATGATTAGGGCCAGGGACATATCTAGAAATTTTGTTTAGTGATGGCAAGAAATAGTTTATAAATATTTTTGCTAAAAAATATTTTATATATATATCTATAAATGATAAAAAATGGTATAAAATATTCAAGATATAAACTTATTGAGCGATGCCATAGTAGAGTACAACTAATTTTTAAATTCAATTTATAAAAAATTTATTGGGTGTGATACTTTTAATAAAATGAGTAGTTATAATTTATCATGTGGGGGCAATATCTAAATTTTTGTAGGGACAAAAATAAAACCACATATATTATTTTAAGAAAAAAAATTTCTTTTATGGGGGCAATTGCCCCCACACCATATAACATAGATCCGTCCTTGATTAGGACAATATTTATTGAGCTCCCCTGAACCTCTGCCTGATTGGACTGTTATTGTCATTTACTATTCTTGCAAATTCACCTAATATTTTAGGACGCTTAATATATTTTCCCTGATATGCTGCATGTTATAATTACGAATAGTGTAATTGATGCAAGAATACTGAGTCCTACAGGCTGTATTGTCATTATACATCTCCAACTTAAATAATCTAAATGTTGGTCTTGAGTAGGTGCATTTCATCAGTTTCATATCTTCTTGCAGGTGTGGAGAAATCTGGTAGAAATGCTGAGGGGGATTCATGGTGGGAAACATGGCAAGAAAATCTTCATCAAGATGAATGGAGGTCACCTTTCTCCCCTCCCCCCCCCCCCCCTCTTCTTTTCTCTCTTTTTTTGCTTGTTTCTAATAAGGAAATCCATGCGTTGAATAAGTCTTGCATGTTTGTAATTGCAGCAACATAGCAAGAATAGAAAGGAGTGCACAAAAACAAGCAAAATCGGGCAGTGAAAATGCTGGATGGTATGAGAAATGGTACGATGATATAGTATATTACATCGAATATTGGTGTTCTGTATGAGTCATTTATGACACAAATGCATTTAGACTGACCTTTCAATTTGGGTAGGTGGGAGAAATATGATGCTAAAGGCTGGACTGAGAAAGGTGCACATAAGTATGGTAGACTGAATGAACAGTCATGGTGGGAAAAGTGGGGTGAACATTATGATGGAAGAGGATCTGTTGTCAAATGGTACTTTTTAAAGTATCCTTTCATATGAATTTTTTTTAATGTCCTTTTATGCAATTTCATTTTGTCGTGTATTATATATGTCTTAGAATAGCTTTATATATGCCTACATCCATACATAAGTTAGGAACTGTTAACACTGACATAATTGTTAAAAAGAAAATGCTTACAACAACATATAAATTTCTATATTATGAAATTTTTTTACAAAATGTATGATTAGATTGAAAACTTGCATCATGTCTATCATGCTCAAAGAATTTCATTGTTTTGTATCTATTGATATATCTTAATATTAGCTTATTATGTGCTTTTTAAATTCAAACAAAAGGACTATTAATCACTGATCACATTGATTTTATAGTTTAAATTTTTAAAAATCTGGCGTGTAAGTTCAACTTCACAGTAACTTAAAATTCAATCTGTGGATTGTTGAAAAATTAGTTCCTTCTGTTCTCTTTTTGTTATGTCTCTTATACAATTGGAAATTTCCTGCTTTTTTGTTTTAGGAGAGGAGGGGTACCTGGTCCCCCGAATTGTCAGTGGAGAGTTCACTTTTATACCTGTTCTGAATTGTCATCTTTGTGCATCCTCCTCGTTGTTTATAATTTCTATAATTTTTCAGGACTGATAAATGGGCCGAAACTGAACTTGGAACTAAGTGGGGAGACAAGTGGGAGGAGAGGTTCTTTAAAGGCTTAGGTTCGCGGCATGGGGAAACATGGCATGTATCTCCTAGCAATGAACGTATGTTATTCTTGTGATAATCTTAGATTTTGTTTGTAACATTCATTTTATATTATCTTGTTTCCATTATGCCCATATAACTCCAATGGATAGTCTTGCCGTTAACATTCCAGTATGCAGCTGATTTAGGATGGTCATACTCAATTTACCTTTCCCTCCTCCTTTAAATTCCTCCACAAACAGTACAACAATGTTGTGGTGTATCTTCATGATGATGACTTCCTTCAAGGAAAGGAACCCCAAATTATATTGGACACTCTAACTTTTGGCTTTCTTCATAATTTGTGTCTATTAATGAATAAAGTTACGAACCTGAATCTTGAGTTATTTGTTTCAAATTCAATGGTTATACCCTTATAACTGTAAGTTTAGGACAGCATATCTTCAATTATGGAAATGGACGGAAAATAAATGACAGTGTTGATCCATTCCACCAAGTTTTGGTTGCCCCAGTTTCTTTTTTCTCCTTTTTCAATAATCAAGATGCTAACTTGCATTTACGTATAATGAATCTCCTTAAGGACATTATCACCCAAGTTGCTGATTTTTCAAAAGTGCCTCTCATTAATTATACAAATCTTTTTTTATTATTTTTTTTTGTACTGGCTTTAAGAATAATTTTTTTGCTCTCTCTCTCTCTCTCTCTCTCTCTTTTTATGAGGCTGATCATAGAGGTACTGGTTTTAGTGTAATGTTAACTTTCATGCAATTGAGAATGTTGTGTTTCATCCTTTCATCAGGTTGGTCAAGAACTTGGGGAGAAGAACACTTTGGGAACGGGTATGGAGTAACAACTATGTTATAGCTGACTGTTTCGCTACATTTACTCATGATAATGGCTTGTTGGATTACCAAGTAGTCCAATTATTGGAATACCTATGCATCAGAATATCAAATTTATTATGACTTCTTACCTGAACTGACTTTAGTAAGAGTTACTTGTCTTGTCATACTATCTGATTAGGCTTGTTTTTGCCTTGCATCAGGAAAGTCCATAAATATGGAAATAGTACAACCGGAGAAAGCTGGGATATAGTTGTGGACGAGGAAACATACTATGAGTAAGATCATGCTTTCTCAGTGACTAATGGCTCACGCATTTATTAATAAAATTTATATATCCTAAAATATTCTGATGAGGCCTATATTTTCTTGTTATAATTTGAATCTGCTGATGTTTTCTATGAAGGGCTGAACCTCATTATGGATGGGCAGACGTGGTCGGTGACTCGAGTCAATTACTTTCCATTGAGCCACGGGAAAGACCACCTGGTGTCTTCCCCAGTTTGGACTTCGGTTCAACCCCGTCACCTGAATCTGATGATCCTCCACCACAAGATTTGCCTCCTCCACAATAAAGAGCTGATTTTTGTGCTCCACATTTTATATTTTATTATCTTCAGAATGTTAATGAAACTCCATTTGTAAAATAATATCATGGATCGATCATTTATTTATTCTTTGGATCACTATTGTCTTTATTTATGGCGGTTCACTGATGAATATTGACATCCAATTGCTATTTTTCAGTTATGTACTAGTTATTGAAGGCAGCAAACTCCCCCATAATTATAAGGGGTGGATGCTTGATTTTCGCAACAAACTCTAGAGCGATAAAAGGGTGAAATTGGAATTAACAGATTCTAAGTGACGAAAATGATATCTAAAGCAAATCAGAGGACAAAATTATATATTTTGGGCTTGTGGTGTTATCTATTGTTTAAGTGAATATTTGGCATAGTTTAATATTATACGGTAAAGTTTTTCTTTTCTTTTCTTTTCTTTTCTTTTCTTTTCTTTTTTTTTCTAAGTTTATCACATTATTTTTTATTGGAGAATTGAAATATAAATTACGTGAAAAATTTTATTAAATTTTCTATTCATTTTTAAATCAATAATTTGATTAGATGATTATTATTCTTATTGTAAAAAGCATACCAGCTTATTTAGAAATGAAATAAAACAAAAAACAAAAGCAATGACTGAAATTATTTCAATCAAAATACCCTTTGTGATATGATTTTCAATTAAAAATGTGTTTTATTTTACATAATTATATATTTTATTTGTTCTATTAATTTATTTTAATAAATTTTAAAAATATAATTATTTTATATTTATTAAATTTAGAAATAAATATTTTAACTATTGAAAAAAGTATTTCAGCTAAAACGAATTTGATAGCAACTTATTTTTTAGTTTAAACAATGCAAATTTTTACAATAAACAAACAATTGTATAATCAAGTTATTTTTATTAACGAAAAAGAGTAGTTTGCTCTACCATGTAATTTATTTTTACTAGAAAACTTACAAAAAACTTCATTAATTTCTTTGTGTATAGAAATATATAGTATTAAAAAAAAAAAAAAGGCATGCCTAACCTAACGGGTAAATCACGTGTAATTGTAAACCCTCACCCTGGGAATGAGAAGCCCATAAGCCCAAATCTCGGGCTGATAAGGTGATTTCAGTGAAATCACTAATTCTGCTAAATTCACTACTCCGTCTCCGATGGCAGCATTCTAAGGTTACTATTCAGAGATTCATTTGAATACAGTTAATTTCTCGTTCTCCAATTTCTTCGGGGAAGCTGTGATGTATTCGTTGACAGTTAAACCCTCCTTCATATCTCAGTTACCTTCTACTTCCTCATCTTCAACAGCTCTTGTATCCTTCCGAACTCATTCGGCGTCATCGATTAGATGTCCAAGAAACTTGGAGCATAAAGGAAGATTGGTTTTAAGAGTTCAGGCATATAATTCCTCCAAGGATGACGCATCCAACACTCCCGGCGACTCCAAGTCCTCCAATGGCACTTTGGTACCTCTTATCTTCTGTCCTTTCTCTTCGTAATTCTATAGATTACAAAGATGAATATGTTCTGATTCCTAAGCTTAATTTTTTGGTTCGTACTTGCTCCTCCACTTTGATTTCTTCTTTGTTATTTCCGTCTCTTTCTTTAATTGAAAATGTAAAGGTGATAATTTCATCGTTGGCACTATTTAGTATTTACTACCCTGACCGCAGTTGGTATTTATAATATTTGATGTGAAAAACTGATACAACTTCAGCTACGAGAAGATTCCATCTCAAAATTCTAGTCTGTTGGGCGGAGGAGCCTCAAAATTTCAGTGTTATAATTTAAGTTTTAATGTTTGTCTATAGGAAAGCCGGCTTCTGTGATTGTTGACTCTCGGTGGCTTTCACTCCGGTGGTCCTGGACCCTTTGGACACTATCGCTCCTTCCTAGTCCTTTGGGCACCTAGTACTTTACCATATTCCACCTTCCCAGCTTGCCATTTCTGTTTTGGCGGTGCCCTTTCCTCTTTCTTGGCGGTACAGCAATTAATACGATTTGAGCCAAGACTAGAGCTCAAAAGACTAACTTGTTGGAGGCAGAGCATCAAGACTTAGTACTACTAAGTCTTAGTGTTTGCCCAATACAGAACATATTATAAATGTTCTAGAGCCCACATATAATAAATTGACTGCGGGACTAATTAAAGGTGTATAAGTTAGGTATACCTTTATCAATCTAATCTTACATAAATGTTTACAAATGAAATGATGATATGCACAGTGGTAAACATCATTTAGATTTTAAAACATTCACGACCTTGTGTAGTTAAATAACTGAGCCGGCCACCCTATAATCGCCAATCTTTTTCTTCCAATTTACTTTATTATTGGCTTTAAACTAGGATATAGGAAGCAGAATATGTACAATCATCTAGTTTTTCAGCTTTATAAGAATCATCTAAGTTTTTATTGTTGTAAAATAGACAAAAATGACAGTATTAACTCTACTCACTATGTATTATTAAAGAAATTATCTTTTTCTGTGATTCTATCAAGACTGTTCTCTGATTATGTGCTTGATTATACTCTTTGAAATTAACAGTCAAAGAGCAGGAGAGAAATCTTATTGGAGTATGTTAAGAATGTGCAGCCAGAATTTATGGAATTGTTTGTGAAAAGAGCACCTCAACAGGTATGGTGCTCTGATATAATAATGCACTCTGACAAGTATAGCACTCAATTCATTGATATCCTCTCAAAAGCTGCTATTGCCATTTCATACACAACATCTCTCTAATAAAACTTTACGGTGTTGTTTAGGTGGTGGATGCAATGCGACAGACAGTGACAAATATGATTGGAACACTGCCCCCTCAATTCTTTGCTATAACAGTTTCCACTGTAAGTTTTTAAGGAGTCTATGTTCTTACTTGCTTAGTTTTCTGCTCTTGATAATGTAAATATTTATGGATTAAGGATTTATTTTTCCGTGATGTAGTAGTTCCTTAATTTTGTGACGTCAATCACTATACTGCCTCTAATTTGCTCTACAGCCTTCATTTTTAATTCTTTATTGAATTCCACAAACCCATTTTATTATAGACAAAGACTTAATTTATTCTTATTGACCATTGCTGCCAGTTGTTTGCCTTATTTGGTAACAGTTTGTAAACCATTTCCTTACAATCAAATTATGGGATCTCAGAAATTTTGGAGTCTGCTAGTAGGGTTTGTTCCCTTGCACTTGTAAATATTGTCCTAATATTTTTAAGAAATTTTGTCTCAATTCATGACTAATGGCTATTCTGGTGGAGGAAATAATGCAAATTTTTTAACAAGGTTAGTTAAGTGTTCAAGCAGTATTGAGCCATGCAACTGGGGAGTGAACTGTAATTTATCCTTTTTCTTTGATCTAAACCTATGTATCTTATTGGCGGAATTACTTGCCTTTTGTTTAGGTAGCTGAAAATCTTGCACAACTCATGTACAGTGTGATGATGACTGGATATATGTTCAGCAACGCCCAATACCGTTTGGAGTTGCAAGAAAGTTTGGAACAGGTTGCTCTTCCTGAAGTAAAGGATGAAAAGGTAACATCTTTTCTCTTCCTTCCCTTTTATGAGTGCCCTTACTGTATTGTCATATAATGAGAGATAAATCTGAAAACATTAGATTCCCAAATGTCATCCAAGTCCAGCTTGCTTCTGTAGAAGAGCATGTGATGTGGATTGTAAGTTACAATTCATGGAAATTCTTAGGCTTTTTAAATGTCTTTGTGAAATCCACCAGAATATATCAGCATCTTGATTCTAAGTTCTGATTTCTTTGTATGATTATGTGCTACTACAAAGACATAGATGATGAGAGAAATAGGGAATGAATTTGCAGAATTTTATGTTCTGAATAATGTGGAGAGGGGAGTTCATTTGAGTTATCTTTCTATGAACCAATTGAGCATGTAAAGACATTTTATCACAAATTTATATTGTTTGGCTTGATCTTATCTGAAATTGCAGTTTAATGTCTTATTAACTCTGTCAGCTTGGACCACAGGGTCTCTGGTTTTCTTGATTTACTGTTACACCTTTTGTGGAAATAGAGCAAGTAACCTTCCTAACTTCAGCAATGTTAGAAGAGAATTAGCAAGGTTTTTGGCTCCTGCTAGCCTGTCTAACATCTGCACAGATTGTTGAACTGAATTCATAAACTAAAGTACATGCATCAAAACTGCTTAACACAAATTTACTGATGTCATTGGTTACTTCCTGTCAATTAATACTTTTAAAGAGTAGCTTACATTAAAGTTTAAATCTCTGCTGTTCCTCAAATTTGCCCTAAAATTTCTGCATGAACAACAAGCTTTTATGAATTATTAATTGTGAGATGGGGTATAAAGTGAAGCTCTTTGTACAATTGTGGCAATTCTCAACATTTACATGGATCTCCTATTGCTATATTCCATATGTGAAAGAGAGGTTCCCTTAGTGGCATCCATCTTCATCTACCATAAATGTTCTGGTGATTTGCTTTGGTAGACCTTAGAAAAATTACTCCTCTAAAATGTTGTGTGTTGAAAGATTAGATACTAAAAAGACCATTTGCTTTGGCCACCATGAAAAAGTTAATAAAGGTCCAATTTCCCAGTCAAGCTTTTGGTTCACACGTTCTTTAATATATTCCTTAAATTTGCAGGATAAACCAGACTATGCACCTGGTACACAGAAAAATGTTTCTGGTGAAGTAATTCGGTGGAACAATGTTTCTGGTCCTGAGAGAATAGATGCTAAAAAGTACATTGAAATTCTTGAAGCGGAAATTGAGGAGCTGAATAAGCAAGTTGGTAGACAATCAAGCAACGCACAGAATGAACTGTTGGAATATCTAAAATCTCTTGAGCCTCATAATTTGAAGGTGAATTATGCTTTCCTCTTATCAATATGAAGTTATGAACCACTTCCATTGCCTTTATTTGGCTGATGAAGATGTGCTGACTGCTTAGGATATACTTTTCATCAGTCTATACCGTGGCTTTAGAGTTTAGAAGGATCATTACTGAACAAACAAGCTAGTGCATAGTCAATCATCCGTATATTCTTGTTTCTGCAATTTAAGAACTGGTATCAAGCATTCTGAGCATTTATTTGCGAATAAAATGAACATAGATAGAAAATAATTATGAAAATGGGGAGTGGATAATAATTTTCTCCTCTCTTGTTTGGATGCTGGAGGGAATTAAAATGAATATAATTACACATTCACCCATAATTTTTGTTGATGTGTTACTCTATTGACAACTGAGCAATTTAAAATTTTTAGAAAATTATCACCATATGAATTATCTTTCTCTACTTTCTTCCCATTTTTGGAGGAATTAATTTTTATGAAACTCAGATGAATTATTCTCTTACTTTGTATTCCTCTTGTATCCTTTTTTCCCCAAATGATGTAACTTCCACCTCTTCATTTCATACCATTCAAAATCATTCCCTCAACTTTCTCCCTTCCAAACAAAACGTGAAATTGCATATCTGTTCAGAACAAGGTATTGGTTGGTTGGTACTCAGTATTGAGGTGATCATAATATCCACTCTCTTAGAAAAGTGCACTATATAATGTGAGGTGTAACATTACTTCTACAACCGTGATATGAAATTCCTGTCCATCTATGTTTCCTTTTATATCAAGCATTTAGAAGCATCATTTATTGAAATATGTCAATGACGTGTCAAAATAACCCATAATTTTTTTATGTAGGAGTTGACCAGTAGTGCTGGGGAAGACGTTGTGCTTGCAATGAATACATTCATAAAGCGCTTACTGGCTGTTTCAGATCCTAACCAAATGAAGGTTTGCAGTTGCAGTTATGTTTATCTCCTTTATTGTCATTTTTTTTTTTTCATTCCAACGTGGACTTTTTCTGCTGGTATCAAGTTCCTTAAGAATAAACGTTTGACTGTAACTGCCTTGTTCACTGCTTACTTTTCTAGACAACAAATTAGTCATTACTATAAATAAGAGGGTGTAACCTCTCAGAGTCCCGGCTTAAAATAATTGAATGCCAAAGCATACAAAGGAAAAGATTGCCTGACCAAATGTACGGTCATATGATATCAGCTAGGGATATTTATTTGTTATAAAATGAAATGCCACGATTAGATTTCCTTGAAGTGATGTAGGATTCTGTTTGATATTTTTTTTGCGTGGGTAGTTGCACAAGTATTACCTTCTTCAATTCTGGTTGTAGACTAGCGTGACTGAGACAAGTGCACCTGAACTTGCAAAACTGCTTTATTGGTTGATGGTCGTTGGGTACAGCATTCGCAATATAGAAGTTCGTTTTGACATGGAACGGGTACTCGGCACACCTCCGAAGCTAGCAGAATTGCCGCCTGGTGAAAACGTTTAAGTGTGTCTCTAACTCTTGATGGAGCCAGTCAACACACTACAGTTGTTTCTAAGTTCGAGCGCAATGCCCTTAGATTTTGCACTTCTAATCTAGTTGGCTAAAGGCTCAGTTCATTAATAACCATATTATGCAGAGAATGCTGTATTTTTCTGAAGCCCAGAACAATTGACCACCTGATTTCCGAGGAGGTGCGTCATCCTTAAATTTTTATTTAACTATCTCAGTAGTCTGTACTGTAAATTTTTCCACAGAAATCTAAGATTACTGGTTGATTTTTTAGGACTTGCAAAGCACATGGGCCGTACTGATTGTTTTTTTTTTTGAGTTGATTAATGGATAGTGATTATGGGTTGCAAATTATTTTTGCATTAACGCAACCAGTTGAAGGCATTTAAAGGAATTGTTTTATGCTTGGAAGTTATAACCCCTGGCAAAAGCCGCGAAAACCGTAATGAAGAGGTCAATGGTTTTTTTATTCGATGTTCGTGGCGTAAATTCGAAAAGACAACTAGGATGAGATTATCTAATAGTTTATGTTAATTTTATTTTTTTTTGTAAAAAAATTACATGATTAATTTTTAATAAATTTAATTTTATATTTTTTTATTTCTTCAAAAGTAATCATGTAATTTTGTAAAAAAAATGTAAAATTAATCTAGATTATTGGATGATTTCATCTAACGATTTAGATTTGATCTTTATGGGAAGTTTCGTCAAGGACCTTTAGGGGATCCGGACTGCTCTTTTACCTCCTTTTAGTTGTTGAATTCATTTAATCTAACAGTTTATATTTACAGTGCCTTTCTCTTTTTTTTCTTTTAAAAAATTTAAGATTAATTTTTATTTGTCTGATCAAAGTCAGTGATCAATAGATTTAACAGCTTGGATCTCGCTTTTGTTTCCATTTATAAGAATCCTCTTTAACTATTTGATCTCGATTAATAATCAGTACATTCGATAATGTACAATAAAATTATAATAAATATAATTTATAAAAAATGTGAAATTACAAAATATATACAAATTAATTCATCAAAATATAAAATTATAGTAATTTAATTTACAGAATAAATAGTATGTAACTTGTAAAAATATAAAATTTCAGAATATATACAAATTAATTTATAAAAATTAAAATTGCAGTAGAAATAGTATGTAATTTATAAAAATATAACTTTTTTGAAAATATACAGATTATACAAATGAATTAATTTTTAAATTTTATACGATTTGTATAAATTAATTTGTACATTGTTAAATGCGTTGACTATTGATCGACACTGGACGATTGAAAAGTCATTATAAGTAGAAACACGGGCAAGACTTAAGCTGTTGAATCTGTTGACTGCTGACTTTAATCGGACAAATGTAAATTAATCTTGCAATTAAAAAAAAGGTCATAAAAGCACTACATATATCAACCGTTTGATTAAAGAAGTTCAGCGGTTGAGGGGAGGAGCAAGCTATTTGTGGTCTCCTGAGATTTCTAATTGCTGAACCTACCTACTCTTAAGTTCTTAACTACGGACTTGTATCCCCTCCCTGGCAGCCCACAGCAGGGAGAGGATCCCTTCCCCTTAACTACCAGGTTCTGACACATGAGCCCGACGTCAAGTTCCTGCGTAGCGCTTTCTTCCTAAATGTTGGCAGAACCCTGTGGTAAGGTAACTTTGATTGGCCTCGTTATTTAACACAAATGAATAATGATCCCTTAAATAGAACACAAGATAAGAAAAGAAAAGGAGAAAAAAAACTTGGGAGACTCGTTTTCCCCAAGCTGATAATAATTATTTTGTTTCTTTATAATGAAAAAAAAAACTAGGAAATCATTGGAATTGGAATAGGTAGAAAGTATTAAGAGTCAGTTTTATCCATTCATCTAACTGTTAAAAAATAGTTAGATCGTAGTAACATCAAATTACAACGATTAAGACGATATCAGCAGAGTAGATAAAATTAGCTGTTGTAATGGCAGTAGAAAACTTCCTTCAATGCACCACATCCACAGAGCTTATTCTTCATTATATACTAGGAAGCTGAAGTGTAGTGCTTCATGTGCAACCAAGTAGAAGAGGCTTTGCATGCCTGGGATTAACAGGGAGTGCATGTAATCGATCATTATTCATTAAGAGTCCAGTATGCCAGCAACCACTAGTCCCATCGAATGAGGTTTCTAATCATAACCCTGGAAACATCCCATTAATCAAGACCCATCAGAATGAATTTACTGATCGTTTCAGACTTGGTATAAATATTTTATATGTGCTCCCCGAACTAAGAACACAAGAACAAGAATGACATGACACAAGCTTAACTAAGACTAAGCTCTCAGGAGGCTGCTTTGATCTATTTCAGAGAACTACAGCCTCTTCATACAGCTCAGAAGTCAGAATTCGTCTGTGTTTTCACCAACTTCCTAGTTAGAGCTGAAGCACTGATGGTGGCTACAGGTGACACAAGATATGATATACCACGTGTGTAATCCAGCCCAATCCCCAAGTTTCCGCAATATTGAACCTCCACAACATTATAAAACCCAAACAACATTTACCACGTGTATAATCCAGCCAACTCCCCAAGTTGAAAAGCAGTATACACACTCTCATTGGCACATTATGTCAACACTATGTCATCAAGAACTTGTATGCAGCCGGTTGTCTAATTGATAGGACTTGAAGACTCAATTCCACATCTCTTGAAGAACCCACCATTGGCCAAAAGATGAACTCGTAAAACCACTTCACACAAAAAAATTAGCAGTTGTCCTCTACAATATTTTGAGTCTCTGAGCCCAAAGGCTTTGATCAGCTGACCAACACATGGGGAACCCAGCCATGGCACACCATCGTAAATTCAATAGGGCAACAGCAAGGTTTTCTTCAGACTCTTCAAAAAATTTAAGTATGCGTGATTCGGCATCTGAATCTTCAGCAAGGATGAATTCATCCACAAGTTCTCTCTTCTCTTTATATAAATCACCAGATTCACCCATCATACGCATACTTAAAACTTGCAATGCTTGAATTGCTGTGTTGTGAAAACCAGCTTCAATATACGCAGAGAAGACATAGCTGCATGTTGCTGGATCAGGCTGAATTTTCTCTTGGTGCATACACTCCACAAGGAACTCAATAACATCAATCCTTTTCTGGTTCATTGAAGACATTAAAAAAGAAAGTGTCATATGAGACAGCCGATTTAGATATGTATTTTAATTTTTTCTTCATCAATTGAAGTAAGCAAGCACAATGAGACTCGTAACTATGTTTCTTCCAAATACCAGGGTCTTACGAGAAAAGCAAATGGAGAATATAATTACTATCCAACATGATATATAGTTAAACTTGGTAAATAGAATAAATGCAATTTCTTAATTTATATGATATAGACACATCAAACATATTTTTTCTCTTTTGTCCACTTCCTATATAGAAAGATATAAATGTGTAAGTCGAAGTACCTTGTCACATGCTTTCCCAAGAATTGTATTAAACAATAGTACATCAAGTTGCTTGCCATCCGATCTTACATGATCCAAAAGATTTAAGGCTTCATCAAAGTTCTCATCATCCAAAAGAATCTGATACAAACAAACAGAGTATTAAGCTAACCACATAAAAGCTTCAAAGATGAATATTATAAATGGTAAGAATAGTGTCATGGAAACTCATTTTCACTATATTTCAGGACATGCACATAGGGAGTAATACAATGATATATGCATCAATTATAAGCCAACTTCCTTAATGACCAGAAGTCAGCCACAGAGCATCATCTTGTACTATAGAGGAAACTATCTTTGTGGTAAGGTAGGCACCATTTCAGTACAAGAAAATCCTAAAATGGGCAACAAGGACGACAAGAACCAAAGAAGGATGAACCATAAGAAGACCTAGGCTTTTCTTGGGCAAACCTGGACCAGAGATGATAACTTTTAAATCTAATGGTTTAGCCACTAAAAGCATGAGCAAACATTTAGTGAATCTGTATATTCAAACTACATCTAGCATAACTTGTCCAAAATTTTAAACAAGAAATTGCTTGGCCCACAGTACTCAGTAGAATTAATAGAAAAGACATTTAGCTGATTCACAGACCTACCACAGCTCCCTCTTCAAATGTGTTGTGAATGAATAGCAAGGAAACTGTTGCTCACTTATTTTTACATTTCTGGGTGACCCCTTTCTTGTAGAATAATCTACTTGGGATCTCAGGTGAGAGCGAGTGTGCCTGCTTAATTTTGAGAAATTTCTCCTTACTTAATTTAAAGGTTTTGATCGAAAATAATGGTAAAACTTTGTGGCAATAAGCAAATTTTGCTGTCATTTGGAATATTTGGTTGGAGTGGTACACTTGTGTCTTCAAGTGAGCCTCCCTAACTATGGATGTCTTATGGGTTAGGATTATGTTTGTGGCTTCTTTTTGACGTTCAGCTTAGAGCTTTTTTAAAGAAGTGTTCCTGTTAGATATGCAGGTGGTTTTAGGCACCATTGCTGCATCTTTAAGTATACAATTTTTCTTTTTCTTTTTTTGGTAATCATTCTATGTTTTGGTCTTCTGACTTTTAAAGGATACTAATCCTCCTCTCTTGAATCTTTCTATCTTTTAATTTAATTTTTACTTTTATGGAATCTAATAAATAAATCACTTTAAACATTGTAAACAGGCCTGCTAAAAGCTAGAGAAATGTCACTTCAGAGAGCTACTCCTCAACTATCATTTTAATAAATTGTCACATTTTTAAAGAATAAAATCCATTTATTATGCAAGGAATATGCATATAATATATAATCTATTTGTTATAGTTTAGAGAAATAGGGTAACATCAAACAAGCTCAGTTGTCACTTGTAAATTGACTAAATTACTTTTAAAACAAAACTCTGCACATCCTACTCTTTCTGAATAAATCATGTATAATGGCAGGAACTTCACCAGTAATAATTATAATAGGGACTCCAATCGGAGAGTAAACAGGAAGAACCTTGATAAGAGCAGTGTATGTTGGAGTGTCAGGATAAAATCCTTCATGTATCATAATTGAAACCAGCGAAGAAGCAGATCTGAAACATCTAAGGATGCTACAACAATCAATCATTATATTATATGTTGCTGCATTAAGCTGGAAGCCACATAACTTCATCTTCTTGAAAATTTCAATTGCCATGTGACTCTGCATATCAAGTAGAAACATCAATTCCCAGCAAGACACACATAACAGAGGAACCTACTTCACAGAATACCAGTCAAAATAAAGAAAATACAATACACGATTCACATACTTCTTTGGCTTGAACAAGAGAATGCAAAACTATGTTGTATATAGCCAGTCCCAAATCAGGGTCTCTATGAAGGAAAATATTCTCTGCCACATGTAAGTACTGAATCATCTCTCTTATCATTCCTTCTTCTCCAAGGGCCTTCAACTGAAATAAAGTAAAAAGGGCAAGTCATAAGCAACAAGAATGAATACACTAAATGGAAAACAGAAACTTGAAATTGCAATTTACCAAGCTTTTTATTGAAAGATGACTGTGGTGAATATCATTTTTGGCCATATCCCTTTCTATAGCTTTGATTCTTTTAGCAGAATCTGCTTGGGACATCATATTACCCCTTTCATATGGCGCATTTACATTAGCAAACAATGAAAACAATAGCCCATAGGTCCTGATATCAGGTTGAATATTCATTTGCTTCATCTTGGCGAAGACCCGCACAGCACGCTCAGGTTGGTTCTGCAAATTTTGATTGGAAGAGTGAATATAAACCTTAACTTGCTCCACACGAAACTTATTAAACCTCCATTGGGGGAAGATACAACAAATAAAATTTCCAGAGATATAGTTCAGTAAAAAAAAAAAAATCCGCTGCTACCATTGATAAAATAAGCCATTTAACATGCCTTTGCAACAAAGCTCCAAAAATACTATCCAAGCAAACAAAAGCCTACCAGATAATAGTGACAAAAGGGTATTCATTTGTTTAAAGGTCTCTGTTAGATTAATTGTGTAGACAATGCCCAAAATTAGCAATAGCTGCCCAATAGTTTCAGTTTTTAGTAAAGCTAAACTTTAGCATAGCTAACAACAGAGAGGGTAAAAACACATTTGTGTTCTCCAGTGTCATATTTAAACTCACCATTGTGTCACATGCTGCTAGAAGAGCATTACAAGGGTATGGATGTGGACATTCAGAAATTTGATTCAGCAAAGCCTCAGCCAAATCTAGTTCTAGTGCTCTACTGCAACTAACTGAAAGTGTTGCTAGAGTTGAATTATATGGCTTCAAATTTTTCTGCCGCATCACTTCTAACTGAAAATCAAGAATAGAATATAAGTACAAAAAGACTTCTATAGTCAAAGATATACTAGAAAGTACAAGGTAATAAAGCTCTTGGTATAACACTTAACCTCACATTCAATTTCTCAATTTCAAGATACTTAGGAGCTTCTCTTGGTATAACACTTAATCTCACATTCAATTTCTCAATCTCAAGATACTTAGGAGCTTGTGTGACTGAAAAACAAAGTAATATTAATTGGCCAAATTTTTTGGTTGGAACTTCATCATGTACGCCCTCCACCAACCGTAAAAAAGAAAAAAGTAAACCTAGCCCAAAGCTAAAGGTGCAACAAGCAGGCTATAAGAACTCACCACTTCCAAGCCATCACTGAAACTTCTTTGAGAAGCAACAGCTCTAACAAAGCCATCATATGTATTACTGGATGGCTGCAACCCAAGATTTTGCATCTGGACAGAAAAGCACGCTTCAGTATATTATAAGATATTCATTCAAACAAAGTTGGCAGTCAATAAAGTTTCCCTATTCTATTTTTAGTAGGCATAAGAAAATATTTATGCTAAATAAGTAAGAAAGCAAGAATGTAAAATGACAAAGAAACATTATTTTTAGTCTCTTTGATTGATTTGAAGTAGTGAAAGTGCTATTTTACATAACATGACATGGTTACAAAGTTTGGGAGAATTATTTTTAAGTCTACAGGTCTTGTATTACATTGTCTAATACAAACAATGATAGGCTTGGTTAACATGCCTACCCGTAAGATAAGCTGCTCTGCAAGATCATAATTTCGACCTTTTGCGCATGCATGAATTACATCACTAAAGGACCACCTCAAAACCTTCTTAATTGGTTCTTTGTATTTTTGTGCATTTGGTCCCATTTCAACACTCTTAGCTTCTTCATAACCCATAAAAATAACTTGTTGCTCTATGCTTGTAGAATTAGCATCTAAGAAGTTCTCAGAAGGAGGGTATATACAAGATTTCTCCTCTTTGTTCTCCTCAATGTCCAATATGCTTGAACCTAACTCTCTTATTAAAGGTACAGGGATGTCCAATCTAGTAGAATACAACTTCCCATCAACTTTTCTATCAACAGAAATGTCTTCCCTTGCTAAGGAAATCATTTGTTGCAGAGCCTTAAATGCAGATGCTAAATCTCCCAACCTTGTAAATGACCAAATAAATTTACGCAAAGCAATGATGCTCATACTATAGTGTTTAATATACTCCTTCCAAATTTGATGGACTGCAGACAAATTTTTTTGCAAAACTGCAAGCTGAGAAACAGGATTAGAAAATTTATTTATCACAGTAAAATGCAGATCAACATATTGAATTAACCAAGCATTTTTCATATAATAGCCAAAGCAATATATTAATCAACTAATGGTACTTGATTCCCATACCGTTTGCTACTGTGTCAAAAGTTGGCAATTCAGAGGTCACATTCTCTAGAAATTCTGTTTTTAAACTACTATCTCAATTCTCTAGATAATTTGATTATTGGAATAAGGTTGAAAATTAAAGTTGGATTTAATGTTGTAAGATTACCAGTAACAGCATGCTTGCCTGTATATGATGCAAGCAAGTATTTAGATGCATCATTCAGATAGATTATAGAAACCATGGGAATTTAAAAAAAAAAATGTAAAAAACAGAGAATCTACCAGGATATCTACATATATACCAATGATAGGGAAGAGAAGAAACACATGGCTCCTACTACCTCAAGACAAAGCTCTTCAAAAATAATCTTTATTGCTAGAAATAAGGAAGAAATTTGTTTTTTGTCAGAAAGTAGAAAGATAATTGGAAAGGGACTACAACTTCCAATAACTGCAAAGCCTTATATTATGTCCAAGCTACGTATGCAATGATAAAGTCCTAAGCAAGTGGTGCAACAAACTGAAAATTCGCCTAATGAAATGACAGCTAGCCACAATCTGGCACTTAAATCCAGCCAAGTACAAGCTCCGACAGAAACCAGTACATGTTGCAAGCTAAGAAGCACCAATACTAACTGACATGGATATGTGTCACGACACGATATAAACACCATGATGCACCAGGATATATAGCACTTTAATTATTTAAAATATCATGCAGTATCTGATATGAGTGTTGGATAAGTATTGGACACGATACAGCCTATAGCTTTTGAAGTATCAGTACTATATAGGTTGCAAGTTTGTCAATAACATTCATGCCATGAAAAGTGATTCATACTTGATTGCATATGTTCACATATGAGAGCAATGCTGGACTTAATCATCTAACAAATATTACAACTTCAGCAGGTATATACAAACAGGAAGAGGAGAAATTGCCAGTTGATGAACTTGTACCTCAGGAACTTATCCTCTTCAAAGTCAATAATACAATGATGATGCAAGAGTTTTTAATGTTCAAACCTTAAGAAGCTCTGTATATGTGACTTCATTCCTTCCAACCATCTGTTTTTCCATCAAGTCCAAACATTTGCTTGCATGAGTTATACTCTGCATTTCCGTGCAGGCTCTTAAGAGACTATTGTACAAAGAAAGGCCAGGATAGAGGTGCTGGCTTTCTCTGAGAAAGTTCATCATATTAAAGGCCTGGACAAAGAACAACAGGAATTCAAGAGATAAGTAAAATGAACTGATACAGAGAGAGAGAGAGAGAGAGAGAATGTACACTCAGAATTATATTATTTACGAAAATAATATATCACCTCCTCCAAGTAACCCCCTCTGCAGAGCGCTTGCATCATAAGAAAGGAGCATATATTATTCAGACTAATTTCTCTTGCCTCCATTAATCTCCAAATCTCCATAACAAACTGCAGGAAATTAAAATGATAGGAATAAATTTCATACTGCAAAATATTCCACCATAACTCATGGTCAAAATGTTCGTGATAGTGAGTATATTCATTTAATAAGACAGTTTTAGCACCTTTTCTTCTCCTTTCTATTCTAGAGAAATATATACTATACTCCAAAACAATCATATTTTGACAAGTAAGAAATTGTGATTTAGAATTAGATTGCATGACTTTTACCATAAATAAAATTATATTATGTGGCAAAATATAAATAACTATGGTACACAGTTTTAGAACAAAAGTGCAGTTAATGATTAACCCATTGCCGAGAGTGTCACTCAGTCAAGATATACCAATTCAAAGAATGCTTGAGAATATTACTGAACTTACTTTAAAAATTCCAACTCTTCCAACAGATTTCAACACAAGCAATTATTAAATTTGGCTAGTCAAGAAAATATTTGAAAAAAAAAAGAAAAGAAAGGAAATAAAGGATAAACAATGAACTTCTTAGTTCTTTCATCCATTAGCAATCCACAAACACATTTGATCTAAAGGAAAATACCATGTATTCAGCATACCAATGGATCAGGTGATCGTGCACAGTAGTTAATAATATCAACAAAATCATCAGCTCTTAGTGAGTGGCTTCTGTAACCAAAATCTAAAAGTAGGTTAGAAGCCCTTCTTCTCTCACCCAAGCGGAGTGCATCAACAATTTGCATTTGCATAATCCTGGTAGACAATGCCGCTCCAGATTCCATAAAATCAGTACCTGCAATTTAATCTGCGCTGTCAGTTCGTGAGTGAAAAGTTGATTGGGCAGAATACACTCTGCTTCAAGTTTTTGAGACTAAATCTGTATGTACATACAATACTAATACATTTACAAATGAACACCAGTGTGAGATTTACAAATTAAAAAAAAAAAAAAAAAAAAACTGTAGCTGATTCGGGTCGAATTAGATATATTCATATAAGTATCGGCATGAAAAGTTTACAAGTAATTACCTCGTGTTGTGCTAAGAGGTCGTAGAACATGCAGCTCTCCAGTAAGCCTCTCGCCTCCCTATAAAGACACAAATCATAAGCAGAAAAAATTCAAACACGGGATTGAAAGAAGAGAATGGGCTCTAATTCCCCAAAAATTGGAAGTTCTAGATTATATTAATCATAATTATGCCTGCAACAAAGTAGAGCATAGCTAGAAACAGCCAATGACACAAATTAGATAAATGTAATGCCAGGAATGGATACATGTTGATGCCACTTCGATTTACATAAGGACTCCGCAGTTGACCGCAGAGCAACCCTCGCTCTGGAAGCGTGCATGCCTTGTAGGATATTTCCCACAACGTTTGAACTGGTTCTGCAATTCAGTTACAGGCAAGCTCAACCATTCATCCGATCACGGAAACAGTATTGATCCGATGAAGAAATCGGGTCTCCAAACAGGCATTTGATCCGCCGAGTCAAGGCTAGCAAAAAACTGGAGCCCTAGAGAGTAGCGACGCTTGGGCTTGATATGTATTTCTTAGCATTTTTTTTTTCTTAGGCTCGGTCCAGAGTTTCCTTGATAATAAACAAGATAACCGTTTTCTTTTTTTGGGCTTCATTTTAAATACAACGCAAGAGGAATGCCAAGGTTGGAAAATACAGTTTGGCCCAGAGTTTTAAGGCATATTTATAAAATAGAAATAAAAATGTTTGGGTAGGGAATATTTGACAATAATAAGAACCTCTCTGCAGTGGCGTGCATCTTCAGGGGTCACAGAGGCTCAATCTGATAGAATATTTTAAGCAATCTCAAGCCAAGCAACCAAGAATTATGCAGAACACAAATGTAGAAAATTATAATCATAATTTTACTGTTTGTCAATTTTTGATAAGCAATAAGAACACATATTAAAGAGTAACAAGAATCGAAATAAGATAAGTTTTTTTAAAAAGATATGAGTGATACTCTCTCACTTTTATATGATAAAAAACACAAAAATGATAACAACAATCATTGTCCAAAAGTGAGCCTACTTATATAACCCAATGAATTATTACTCAGTTCATCTACTCATGGGTCGATCCCATAGGTTGACCTCTTTTATAATAATATTTCATCATTATATTATTTAGGGTCAGGATTTTACACATATATTTATATTCACTAACACCCTGGACTTAAACAAATATATATATATATATCAAATAGATCTCTAAACACAAAATTAATAAAGATCTTATATTAGACCTAATTAAAGATAGCACCAATATATATGTCCCGAAAATATGTAGATATATACAATATTTAATATGTCAGCCCACACATAATTGTCAGTGTCAAATGTTATTTATAAAATAAATAAATGTATATATATATATATATAAAATAAAAATTAATGTTAACACAGTCCTCATTGGACCTACAAAAATTCTCCCAACTATGTCTCTCACTATAATTGTCAAACTCATGATTTAACTCGTAAATTCATCTAATTTTATAATCCTAGGTACCCAAATCGAATAAACTCAATCATAAACTCAAAAATTGATTTAACTCAGTGCAAACTTGTCAAAATCATTCAAAATCGTCAAGCTTAACAGAGCTGACTGAGTTTGCACAGTCTAACCCAATTTAAACACTATAACTTTTTCATTTGGACTCTGTTTTAGGCAAATAACACTGTTCGAAAGATCTCTAAGTCTAGTTTCAAATAAAACAAGTTTCGCTCACAAACTCTTTTCCGTTTAAGAGATATGATCAAAAGAGTGAATAAAGGTTGGAACAGACAACTTTCAAACACTACCAAACGACTTGCAATTTTCAATTTACTTTAATCAATTATAACTTTCTCATTTAAACTAAATTTTAAGCAAATGATATATCGTTATAAAATTCTTTGAGTTTAGTTTCAATTGAGTCCAGATTCATTCAAAAATTCTTTATCTTTTAGGAGATATAACAAAAAAAGTGACCAAATATCATAAGAAGTAGACTTCCAGATGTTATTAGTCGACTTGCAATTTTTAAATTTACTTTATATATATATATATATATGTTCTATGTTAAACACAATAAAACTAGAATAATAAATAGAATAAGAGAATATGTTATGTTCTCGTTTCTAAACAAATTTTAAAAATTATATCAATTAAGTATCAACATGCTCCTTCTCCTTAAAAATAAAATAATTGAGAACAATCACTAACTTAGTATATACACAGATAATAAGGCCTATAAAATTAGACATTATGAGTTATCAATGATCGGTTAGTATTTTAGTCATTGTACATGTAAAGTCAAATTTGCTTAAAATAGAGTTTAAATGACAAAATTATGAATATTTAAAGTAAACTTAAAAATTACAAGTCAACTAGTAAAGTAATACCCGTCATTTCTATTTTTGTTTAATTTGATGAATTTTATTTTACAATTGTTGGCTTGAAAATGTTACGTAAAATGTGTGTGTGATATCATAATATGATGTGATGATACTTAGATATGTGATTTCGGGCTATGGCTAGTAACGTGTGATGCTAGGCCATATAAGGACAAAAGTGAAAATTAAAGGGACTAAAATGAAAAATTTTGAAATCTTGTGGGGTAGCGAAATGCTTAGAAAGGATAGGAATAGAAAGAGAAAATTGTAGGGAACCTTAATATGAAATGAGAATTGGAAAATAACTCTTAAAGCTTAAGATATGGTTTTTTTGAAATAAATAGTACAATTGAATTATTAAGTGTAATAAAGGAATAAATAAAATAAATATAATTTTTTTTTATGAAGGTGCCGTGCAGGTTACTAAAATATAAATAGGGCATTTAAATAATATACTTAGTAGCAATAATAGTGAATGGATAATGTAAAAGATTAACTAAAAGCAATAAACAATTATCAAAACAAACTAAGCCTAATTTAATATTAATTTTAAGAGAGAGATTCCAATAATTTTAATCTAAGTTATATTCTATAAATCTGAACTAAATCTGTTTGCTTAGATTGAGTAGGATTGGAATAACTTATATATTTGAATTTAAATAAATTAAAAGACTTAACTTACCAAAGAGATAATTAGAGAGAAAAAAAAATTATTCTAAGTAAATATGAAATTTTGTCATTGAAATCTAGTTTAAACCTCAGATTATATATTCTAGCAAGATAATTAATAAATAACTTAAGTATTTAAATCTGAAAATGTGTCTTTCAAATTCAAATTTAAACCTCAAATTTTATTTACATAAGCTTAGGTTGGGGTATTAAATCAGTTTATGAAATTACAAGAAAGGGAATAAATAGAAAGAATAAATCTTAATAAATAAGTTATAAAATACCTAATAGTCCACCACATTCACAAATCACTAAGCCGCCACCTTCAACCTCTCACCACCTAGCACTCATACACACATTCCGTCAACCACTTTATATACACACACAATGTTCAAGCACATGCCCAGTACGCTTAATACACACACAATCACCCAACGCCTCTACTTCAATCCTAAACCTTCAACCTTCAATCACACGAACTCTCTCATGCCACAACGTGAATGCCTCCCCCCCTCCCCTCCCCCAAAAAAAAAACGCAAACTAAGACACCCCATTTGATTTGTGATTCCACCAAGTAACAAGGTTCAAGGTATGTCCCACACGAATTTTCGCCACCTCTTTCTAAGTAGTAAATTCTAATCAAAGCTAAAGGAAGACAACCCTAACCTCACACCTTGTTCTACAGCCCACACATACACAGAGGATTTGCAAGTTCCATACCAAACAAGAATTGAAAGGATTCCATCTATAGCAAGAATTAAAACAAGGTAAGAACAATTATTTTCGAAAATTCTGTAACAATTTTTTTGAAAATTAAAACGACTATATCTCTCTCTAGAAAACTCCAAAGTTTTCAAATTACCTATGCATGGAAAGCTCTTTCCGTATATTTTCCAGAAAATCTAAAATAGTTTGAAAACTCCTTACTGTTTGAGAGATATGGCTGAAACAGTACACGAAGGTCAGAAAACGGAAATAAAATAATTTTCTATTTTAATTTCAAAGTTTGTCTTTCAAACATGCGATGGGAAAATCCGGCACATTACCTAAGAATCTTGGATTGTCATGCTAATGGTTTAGCAAGAAACCAGGTGAGTGAACTAACTCTTCTTTAATATTATCTTAAATGTTTAAGTAATAGGATATAAAGATAGGTAATGATCATAGTGAGAAAGAGAGAATTTGATTAAGAAATTTGAAAAATTGAAATTGAAACTTTTATGTACAATTTAATTGTTGATGAAATTACTAACGGGAAATGTTAGGAGAAAAGATATGGTTCATAAGATAAATGTGATATATTGTGATTTGGGATACTTTAGAGTTATCTGGTGAAAATTGATACGATTATTACATTGACGATTATATTGATGAATATATTGTCGAATATATTGATGAATTGTTTTTGGTGATTTATACGAAATTGTTTGAACCTTGATTTTGTTTGGGCGGGATAGTACTCTCTTTCATGTCAAGCGGGAAATTTGAGTGATAGGATGACTTGACCTCTAAGAGTAAAGACAACGATTCCCTCGATAGGACCTCAAGTCCGGATTTAATCCATGAGGCACCCTGACCGTTGAGGATGAGGTTGTGCGTCATGGCGGTTTTTTTATGAGATTGATGAAATTGGTTAAGTGAGCTTACGAGTGCTCCCAGGTATGATGAGATTGGTTGACCAGGCATACAGGTGCTCCCGAATATTTTTTCATTGACGAGTACTAGTTTTGTTGGTTTGAATTGTTTGATTGAGTTGCAAACTCTTTGATGTGTATCTTTTCTGTGATTTGTAATTTATGCCTATGCTTTTATTTTATTGCTTTTTCATGGATGATTTTATTAGGGCAGTAATTGACTCACTCACTGAGATATTTATTGACTCACTCACTGAGATATTTATCTCACACTCGTTGATTTAACTTTTTTTCAAGTCAAGTAGCGAAAGAAGAGTATTTGCAAGAGGCTAGGTTTACCGTTGGACTATCCCATTGTTGGGTGGGTCCCGAGATATTGGTATTTATTTTATTAAGCATTAGAAAGCTATGTGGTCAACTAGGACATCTAGGAGGTATGAGGTGAATTGATTATTTTATTTGAATAATGTGTTCTATTTTGACTTATTAATTATAAAAATTATTTTATTTATTTTGTTATAAATATTCATAAATAAACAAAAAGGGGATAAAAATTGAGATATCAATTAGGCTTACAGTGACATAGGATTTGTGTCAACGTGCCGGTCATGTGCCCAAAATTTGGGTCGTGACAAATAACATTTGGAAGTCTATTTCTTATGACCTTTGGTCACTTTTTTGGTCATATCTCCTAAATGATAAAGAATTTTTGAATGAATCTTGACTCAATTCAAACTAGACTCAAAGAGTTTTACAACGATATATCATTTGCTTAAAATGGAATTCAAATTAGAAAGTTATGATTGCTTAAAATAAAATTGAAAACTACAAGTCGTCTGATAGCATCTAAAGTCGACTGTTTTTTAACTTTTTTCACTCTTTTGATTATATCTTCTAAATGGCAAATATTTTTTTTAACAAAACTTTTTTTTCATTTTAAACTAGTCTTAGAGATCTTTCCAATGATATATCGTTTGCTTAAAATAGAGTCCAAATGAAAAAGTTATAAGTGTTTTAATTAGGATGTATTGTGCAAATTCGGTAAACTCTGTTAAATTTGGCGATTTTGAATGATTTTGACAAATTTTTGACTTTAGGATCGAGTTTACTCAATTTGGGTACCTAAGATCAATGAATTAAAATATAGGCCGACCAGTAGGGTTGAATAGTCACAGCAGCGGCTAGATTGCTATTCAAAGCAGCAGGCCGAACAGTCACAAAAGAAGAAGGGAATGAGATTTTAGGAAGAAGAGTTTGCAGCATATGAAATGAGATTCAAAGAGGAGTTTACAGCAAATGAAGGAGATTGAAGGAAGAAAAAATGCATGGAGGGACGAGCTATCTTGCAACAAAGTTTTTTTCTCCATTTTGGTGAATCACGTAAGAAAGATCCTATCACGTCCCAAAATATGACCACGTGACCGGCACGAAAAGTGAATTTCATTTCACCTCTGTAAGCCTATCTTTCACTTAAGCATCATATCATTCTTTTAAATACAATTAATCTAAATTACATAATTTAAGAATTAAAATAAGAGAATTATTCATCTTTTCACAAAAGATAAGAAAATACGGCTAAACTGAGTTCTCTATACACACTACAGTTATTCACATTACATCACTAAATAAACCTACCCGATTACAGAGATTTTCTAGATTTATACAACTTAGAATAAGACCTAAACATTATACCTTTACACTGAACAAATGAAAAGGTAATCATGGGCTAAGGATACATAACTCTTTGTATAGATATTTACCTTCAACTGTCAACTCTGAAAAAAAATGTTAATAAGAGGAGTATCAGCAAACCACGTGCCCAGTGAGCAGACAACACAACACTATGACAAAAAAAATAATGTGCATCATAATGATAACATGCAACAATCATACGTAATCGATCATAATATAATATAATATAATTCATAATACTTCACAACAATATCCAAGTAAATCAAATACATTTCAACATAATTCAAATAATTCACAACAGCAAACAGTGAAATCAATTTCACACATTTCCCGTACCAACCGGGTCGTCCAGGGTACCTCTGGATCGTTGCTCGCAGCCCCCGCCGCATCCACCTTTATCGCTCCATTTATATTCTCCACCCTTATAGCTTCACATAGATTTCTCCATGGGGTGCACCGCCATGCCTTTCCTTTCTAGTCAAACACAATCACAATCACATCTAAGAGTATTCTCAATCATAATCATGAGCCACATACACAACTCAGTCATTTACAATTCAAGTTACAACATAATCAATATGATTCCAGCAACATAGCATGTATACAACATAACCCATAATATAGAACAATTATTCAACAATAACATACTTCAACTATCCGCGTATGAATGAACTCAACAATCAGAGTATGACACATTTCAACTCAGTTCACATGCCATTCACAATCCATCATATAACCTCCATTCATGAGAAAATAAGAAAATATAATTATATACATCACCAGACAAGTTCCACAATTGTTTATGTCTCATCGTCCCACATCATCCTCTTCAAACTTGGATATACAACATGTTTTCACTATGATGCAAAAAGTCAATAACAAAGATATTTAATCATAGCAAGTATTAACCCACTCACCTGGATTTCACGCTCTCGGTACTCCCACCTTGCGCTTTGACCATTCCTATTGTAACCAGATAAAAACCATTAGGGGTACGAAATAGAGAAATTTCCAACCATTATTCCCGACCTTCACTCACTTCTCAAATCATAACTCCTAACTGATAATGAATATCCAGATGAAACTTATACCATTGGAAACTAGACTCAAAGAAAAAAAAAACTGATGCTACAGTAACGGTCAACGGTCAACGCAGCTACAGTGTCGTTGACTAAGTCAATGCTACAGTAACGTTGATCGAGTCAATGCTACAGTAACGTTAACCGAGTCAATGCTACAGTAACTAGAAAATTTGGAAAAATTTTCTCGGTAAACAGTATTTTCTGGAAATTTTCTGGAAAATTTTCAGAATGAACAGTGCCGTTCTTCGTGTTCTTCATCCAAAAATCCTAAAATCACATCTAAAACAACATTTCTTTTGATTTCTTCCATGGGTTTTCATCCTTAATGTCTAAGGAGTGTTTTAACACCAAAACCCCCAATTTCTACCAACAATCCAAGCTCAAATCTCAAATTTTCATCAAGAACACTAACTTTTTTCAAATATCCAAATTCTACGAATTTCTCCTAGTTTTCTCCAAATTTCTTGTTCTAATAACATCATAAACCACCTAAAAATGTTTTAGATTAACATCCACACTTAAATTCATCCATTAAAACTCAAAATCTACCCAAAAGAAAATTACCCAACATCATCAAGGAAATCATTACCAAAAGAAATCTTAGCTAAAATTTCATGGGAAGGGATCATGAGTTCGAATTCTTACCACTCAATACCTCTGTCTTTGTAGTTCTGTTATAAGGTGGAGCAGCAAAGAAAATTAAGGGAATGCATAAGGAAGAAGAAATGAGGAAGTATTGTTTCTCTCTCTCTATTTTTCCCTTTCGGTCTCTCACTTTCTCTTTCCTTTCTTTCTTTTTCTTTTTTTTTTTGTCTTTGTCCTTTCGTCTTTCTCTCCCTCATCCTCCTCTGCACACCTCACACACATCACTTTCCTTTTTTTTGGTTAAAATTGCTCTTAGCCACCTTAGCTTATAAGATTTGTTCACTTAGGTCCTTGAGAATGTATAAAAATTTCCTAAATATCAAATCCATCATCTTTTCAGTACCGGACTCATAATTCATTCTCATAAGCTTTATTCTTCCTCTCAAGTTCCTATTTGGTCATTCTCAAAAGTACTCCATATTTTCTTTTCTTTTCACTTTAGTCCTTGAGAATTTGTAAAAATTTTCCAAATTAAAATTTTGAAATTTCTATTCCGAAATTTCTCTCACTAATTCAAAAAGAACATTTTCTACGAATTAAATTTCAAAATAGATTTTAAATATTCATATAAATTCTTGGGATATTACATTCTTCCCCCCTTAATAGAATTCGGTCCTTCGAATTCAAAACTCACCTCAAGATTGAAACAAATGTAGATATTTCATCCATATCTCATCCTTCATATCTCTTTTTTCCCAAACCTGGTCACACCTATGGTGAGATTTATAAGAATACTATATCATCGACTGTGAACTCTAGACAGCATTATCGATAGTTTGTATAGGTTCATAAAATACTTATTTAGCACTCCTCCATAGTTCAAAAGTGCAATGAAATATCATTTTAGTAACTCTGCTTAGTCAAAAGGATATTACCATACTCTGCTTTAGAATTTCCTTAATCAAGTATGAAATATAGCAAGTCCAACATCTTCTCATTCCTTAAGTTCTTTCAGTAAAAGGAATCACTTCAACATAAGAGCATCCAAATTTCTAGTACATAACTTACAGACAACAAGCTTAACTTGATTTACAAAATAGATAATTTTAATACGTGAAGCTTAAATCAAATATCATCTTTAAGTACAAACAAAAGAAAGAATAAATTAAGGACGAGGAGGATTTTGAAATGAAGAAGGTACTCCAGGTCTAAAAGAGGAAGGTGCTTCAGACCTTAAGGAGGAAGCTAATCGTTGCAGCCTAAAAAGAGTTTCTGAAGGAAGCGTCTGGAAAATTTGGCGAAGTGTAGAAGTTACTCCATTCATACAGTCAATACATCTCGCTTGTTGGTCATGAAAATTTTGAGTTGCAAACATCGAATGTCTATCAACTCTATTCGCCAATTCCCTAAAATGACGATTCAAAAGCTTCTCTTTGTCACATCCCAAATTTGGGCATGTGAGAAACTCCGTAAACTCAAGGGTATACCTCTATGGTGTCCCATAAAATCTCTGATCAGTATATATAACAAAACTTTCCAAGAAAGATATTCATGTATATATACATATAAAAGTTCAGTATAGTGAAACAGAAACACAAGTCAAATATCATACAATATGATACAATTTTCCAAGCCTAGGTGACCTATAGAGATTACAGAGCATTCCTAAGCTTTTGGATTTATAAGCCCTCTAGATAAAAGGTATCTTCGAGGAATACTAATTCTCCTGCGGATTTTCTTCGTTGACATCCACTGTATCTAAAAAAAATGTTCATGGAGAGTGTGAGTTCATCAAAACTCAGTGACTAAATGACTGTACAATAATAAATATATCACAAGTACAAATACCAGAGTCATAATCACAATAAGAACAGTTATTTTTATATTCAGGGTTTCTATACCTCTGCATTTTATGTTCAAGAATTCAGTCTCCACTTATAATCTCAATCATTACATGCATTGGTATCTTGGGAAATAAAGCTCTCAACCATTTCATGTGTATAATTCCATGCATTGGTATCTTGGGTCAAGCCCTCAACCATTCCATGTGTATAATTCTATGCATTGGTATCTTGGGTCAAGCCCTCAACCATTCCATGTGTATTATATACTCTAATTCATAATCTCATTAATATAATCTTAAATCAACAATAAATTTCATTATCTAGTAATCATCAATAAATATAGAATCTAATTGCGATATGAGATGGAGTTTATATTGTATTTGGAAAAAAAGTAAATAAAGTCGGTTAGCAAGGTCATCCACTCACATAGATTCCGTATCCCAGTTACTTTTCTGAGTTGCTACAAAGAAGAGTACGTAGCTGGATTTCAGGTTCCGCTACGGAGATTTTCATAAAGATCAGATATAGAAAGTCAAGATTACTTTTGTACCAAAATACTATTCATACGTATAATCACTATTCATACGTACGATCACTATTCATATGTACGGATCTATTTACACATACAGTCACTATTCACATATACAGTTACTATTCATACATACGTTAGTATTCATAAGTACGAATACTATTTATACGTATAGGTACTATTCATACCAGAAATAGAGAATACAATCTGTAAAAGAGTACACCAGATAAGTTCTCAGGAAAGAGTGGAGAGTCCCAATGGACACACTTAAGAACCATGTCTTTTCTTAGCCAGAACTTTCCTAGACATGTATTCTTCACAGTTTACATTCTATTTCGGTAATCAGAGAATCAAAACAACATATAGGTAGCTAAGGACAGTTTTTCTGATGTGGAAGATCAGCCAAAGCCGCAATCACAGAGCATACTTAAGAAAATAACTTTTAAAATCTGAATGGCATAGAAAAGGGACATAGTATTCTTACCTTGGATCTAGGCTAAGGAAGAAAGACCTAGAATCTCAGAGCCTTAACGCCGGAGCAAGAGAAGTTTTGAGGAGAGGAGAGAAGAGAAACTGAAGGTGTGAGTTTTGAAGTGAAATGGAAGGGCCTATTTATAGGAGAAGTTATGGTACTATTTGCTACTATTCCATCTACCGTTCTCCTTTACTATTTCATCTACCAGTTTCACTTACCAGTTTTCATCAAACAGTCTCACTTACCAGTTTTCATCTACCTGTCTCACTTACCAGTTTTCATCTACCAGTTTCACTTACCAGTTTTCATCTACCAGTCTTACTTTCAACTATTCATTCTAGATTCCACTTTTGAACTGTATTTTTACTTAATGGGATTAATTCCATATCGTATCATCCATTATATTCCACAATTTATAGAATCTATAAATAAAAATTTGTATTTTCAACAATATGCACAAACGAGTATACAAAAATTAAACCGATAGGAAATTTATTTTCTCCAAAATAAATTTATCGTAATTCTTGAATACTTATAACTTAAAAAAAAATAATGGGTATTACACTCTTGTTCTGCAAAGAGACGATTTATCAATCTCCCATGGTCCTCAAAATGGCCGTTTATCAATCTTTCCAAGTCCTCCATCTTTTGTCTCATAAGCGCAAGCTCATTATTAGAAGATGTTGCTGTGCTAACATCTTCTAACTCTACTACATCCCTTTTTCTTTTCTTAGCCTCTGGTGACTCTTCCATGGATCTCTTATTCTTATAATTCTCTAAGCTAAGATTTAGATCCAGCTCTACCTTGCCAGCTTCAAAGCTTAGATTGAAAGATTTATTGCCGACCATATTTTTCTGAGCTATAAAGGTTGTACAGAAGGAGAAGTTTGATGCTAGAAAGCTTATAGGTAATAAACTCTTAGTGTAGTGAGTGGTGTAATGGGACATCTATTATTTATAGACGAAATTTAGGGCTACAAAAACCTTTACATCATACTCTAAAGATGGCCTACAGACCTGTAATATCCCAAGAATTTTCATGAATATTAAAAGTCTATTTGAAGTTTATTGAAAAATTTAATTACATGAGAAATGTTCTTTTTGAATTAGTGAAGGAAATTTAGAAATAGAAATTTTAAAATTTTAATTTGGGACATTTTACAAATTCTCAAGGACTAAAATGAAAAGAAAAGAAAGTATGGAGTACTTTTGAGAAATGACCAAGTAGGAACCCGAGAAGAAGAATAGAGCTTATGGGAATGAATTATGAGTCCGGTACCAAAAAGATGATGGATTCGAGGTTAAAGTGGAGTTTGAGACTTTGAGAGGGACTAAAGTGAAATAAGAAAATTGTGGGGCAATTAGGATTTAGAATCACCCGAGGTGAGATTTTATGAATTTGTTTTTACTAGTCTTGACTGAGGGTCAACTGAAGAGCAAGTGATAATTTCACCCCGGGCGAGTAAATAGGCAGCCTCACCTAATTTTTCTTTATTTTCTCCTTTCCTCTCTCTCTCTCTTCACTTTCTCTCCTCTCTTTTTCTCTCTACACTCCAACTCCACAACCGGGCTTGGAGGGTGGATCTCGGGCTACGGGGCGAGCCTCTAGGAGCCAAGCAAAGTAGGGAAAGCAAGGAATTGAGGTAGAAATTTCTATTTCTCAAGCTTTTCCCTATTTTCTAGTTTTCAAAAAGTTTGGGGTAAAAATCGAGATTCCGGCTTCGTTTCTCGATTAAATTTGGTGTTTTTGGTGTCTAAATGCTCCTTAGACATTAAGGGTGAGATCCTATGGAAGAAATCATGGAAAACGGTGAAGATTTGGCCGGATCCGAGCCAAAATCGAGAGGAATCGCGAAAGGTCGCGATCCTGGCGCCCAGGCGCCAAGGTTCAGAAGATTTTAGGAAGGAAAAGGGGGCTTGGCACCCAGGCGCCAGGTATGCTGAAAAGCCTTAGCTTATTTTCAATCAGTCATAACTTCTTCATCCGGACTCCGTTTTGGGCAAACTTTATATCGTTGGAAAGCTCTTTGAGTCTAGTTTCCAATGGTATAAATGTCATTTAGAAATTCATTACCGGTTAGGAGTTATGACTTAAGATGTGAGTCAAGGTCGAGAGTAGTGATAGGAAATTTCTCTATTTTGTAACCCTAATGGTTTTTACCTGGTTACAATAGGGATGTTTGGGGTGCAAGGTGGGAGCGCCGAGAGCGTGGAATCTAGGTGAGTAGGCAACCTTGCAAAACTAATTTAATAAATTAGTCAAAGCACAATATAAATCCCATTTGCGTTATTTGTGAAATTGAGAAGATTATCAGTGTGTGTTCAGGTTGAGAAAAAGTACAATATCATTGGAAGGTATTTTATTACCTTTGAGAATTGATTTCTCTAGTTGACTAAAGAACTAGATGTGATAGTTCCTTAAATAAATTGGAACATTTTGTAAGTGAATAACCTTACTAAACTAATGTGATCTTATTAGATAAAGTACAATACAAGTCTTGTTTATAACATTATTGAAGTGTGAAATAATCAATCTCTCAGTTGATAATATATGATGATTGTTATGGTTGATGATAGACATTCAAGGGAATAAAAGTATGTGTAAATTCATTTATTTCATAGTAATTATATTGTGATAAATTGTCACTATTTTATTGATGAGCAAAAGATCTACGAGATCTAATACACGAGTTTGAAAGGGTTAGAGTCCCATACTACTCGGTGTATAACTGTGAAAACCTATGCACGAGTTTGAAAGGGTTAGAGTCCCATACTACTCGGTGTATAAATGTGAAAACCTATGCACGAGTTTGAAAGGGTTAGAGTCCCATACTACTCGGTGTATAAATGTGAAGACCTATGCACGAGTTTGAAAGGGTTAGAGTCCCATACCACTCAGTGTATAACTGTGAAAACTTATGCACCAAGAGTTTGAGGGTTAAATTCCCAAGTCACTCAGTGCAAGTATCTATGGCATATAATGCAATGTGATTGAGGGATTGATCACCCAAGAAATCATATGCAAGTTCAGACAAGTGTAATACTATAATTATTTACAATAAATGATAGATTGATTGTATTAGTAAATGTGGTGTTTGTGCTTATGATATTTTCATGTACAATTGTTTACTCACTGAGTTATGATAAACTCACACTCTCTATGGTTATCTTTTCAGATACAGTGGTTGAGGAGAAAAATTTATAGCCTTTAAAGATATACTCCACTTTTGTCTGGTAAACAATTGATAAGGATTAGGAAACACTCTGTAATCTAGTAGGTCACCTAGGCTTGGGAGGTTGTATAGTACTGTATAGTGTTTGAATGTTGAACATTTTCTGAATATGTATACAAAATATCTTTCTTGGAATATTTATGGATATTAAGAATGTTCACAGAGATTATGGGGTATCACGGAGGTACACCCTAGGTATTTTATGTTTATCTCACATGTAAGTTTTGGGATGTGACAAGACCTTATCCGTCGCAATGCCATCGGTCTATGATAAGCATGCCAGAAAATAATAAATATAATCTAATGCAAAAGATTTCCTCAAAAATTTCGGCTAACTTTTGACTCTTGTTCAAATTATTCAACTAATCGCCGCTTCAAACTATGACTTCCTAACTCTGTATTTATCTTATCCAATAATCCTAGATCGAGATGTTACTTCCTAACTCTGTATTTGCCCTAGGCTTACATATTTTCAAAAATACATATTAAAATAAAAACTTCTCACATTTACACATATCAAGCGTTACTATAAAGTGAGAAATTTTTTTTTACCTTTCACTTGCCTCTACGAGCATATATGTATGTATGTATAAACATAGAGATACATCATTATCTATATATTTTCACCTATTCAAGTCTTTTTAAATTTCTGACTTCTCATTCTCTGTATGTATGTGGAATCATTACATATTACTCCTGGCCATAACAAATAGCCTTCATTCACTATGCATGAATAGCATACATATCATATGTTTTTAAATACATATAATCACAGTATGATTCAATCAATCTTGTATATTATACTCAACTGAAGGCTTTCAAGAACAACACAATAAAGCAGAGAAATACATTTTAGTTTATCGTAAAAGCATCCAAGACACTCTATAATGGCTACATTATCAACTTCTTTGAATTTCATAAAATACCAACAAGAGAAATGGAAAAACCAAGTATAAATCGGCCGCAAATCCACCGAATATTGACTTTCGTGGTTTTGGCATTAATACGATGCGCTGTTGGTGTGCATGCCTACCCTAGACTTCTAACTTCCAGCTTGCAGAAATCCATAGGTTAAGCGTGTAGGGTGCGGCGAAGAGATATCTTCTTTGTCTCTAAGTTTTAATTTTTCCTCTATAAGAACTGTCCCAGCGTTCTCAGTTACCACACCATAAAGAGTAATCATCTCTGAGCCTACAACTTCCCAGCATTCCTCTCTTCTCATACTCCTACATAAATTTCTAAATTTTCCAAATCATGGCCACAAGGAAGTACATTGATCTCACAGTGGAGGCCAAGAAAGAAGAGCTCGACTTAAACTTGAGTCTAGGCAAGGACAAGGGCAAAAGACCTTTTGAGGGGTCTCAAGAGAAGCAGAAGGATAAGAAAATGAAGAACGAGGAAGCTGAGGAGACTAGCACGGGCCATACCTCGGAGGACAAAATCACCTGTCTAGAGCAAGAGGTGAAAAATCTGAAAAAGATGATAGAGGACCTGAAGAAGTTAACTAAACGCAATAATGCGGCAATGACTTCAAAAATAGACAGGTTCTTCTATTGGTCTACCTAGTGCTTCTGCAATCAACAACAAAGAAGTGTTGATTGTATGAATGAGATTTACACTACCCTTCGTGACATTGCTCTGTCTCTCGGTCCAAGAAATGGTCGAGGGGTGATGATATAATACAACCCTCCTAATCCGAGACCACCTTGCCTGTAGATTACTCATGCGTGAGTAAATTTTTTTTTTTTGCAATGTACTCCTTCAGTTTTTTTTAATGCAAGTGGTTTCTTTTACTGGACGGTACTCTAAAAAAGATAATAATAATAAAATAAAGAAAGATAAAGGAAATTAGCCATACAAAATCAATCACGAATTTAGCTTATAAAACCTATCACATAAAATTTGATCCGACAGCAACTGAATCAAAACAAATATCAACCTTTGCTTTACCGAGTTCAAAAGTATAGCCATATCTGTCTAAAACTAAAACTAAAAACATAATGCATAAGAAAAGACAAGTCTCGGAGGAAAAGGAAATGAAAACATCCTACAGGACCTTCAGTAGAGCCGTCTCTCTATAGTTGTGCTCGGGTTCACCACGATAGAGGAGATCCCACTAAGGTTACCTTACTCTGTAATCGGTAAGAGACCTAATCCCAAAGCTTTGATACCAACTTTGTCACATCCCAAAATCTGAGCACGTGACCGGCACGAAAAGTGAATTTCATTTCACCTCCGTAAGCCTATCTTTCACTTAAGCATCATATCATTCTTTTAAATACAATTAATCTAAATTACATAATTTAAGAATTAAAATAAGAGAATTATTCATCTTTTCAAAGATAAGAAAATACGGTTAAACCGAGTTCTCTATACACACTACAGTTATTCACATTACATCACTGAATGAACCTACCCGATTACAGAGATTTTCTAGATTTATACAACTTAGAATAAGACCTAAACATTATACCTTTACCCATAACAAATGAAAAGGTAATCATGGGCTAAGGATACATAACTCTTTGTATAGATATTTACCTTCAAATCAACTCTGAAAAAAATGTTAATAAGAGGGGTATGAGCAAACCACGTGCCCAGTGAGCAGACAACACAACACTATGACAAAAAAAAATATCATGCATCATAATGATAACATACAGCAATCATACGTAATCGATCATAATATAATATAATATAATTCATAATACTTTACAATAATATCCAAGTAAATCAAATACATTTCAACATAATTCAGATAATTCACAACAGCAAACAGTGAAATCAATTTCACACATTTCTCGTACCAACCGGGTCGTCCAGGGTACCTATGGATCGTTGCCCGCGGCCCCCGCCGCATCCACCCTTATCGCTCCATTTATATTCTCCACCCTTATAGCTTCACATAGATTTCTCCATGGGGTGCACCGCCATGCCTTTTGTAATACCCGTTAATTTTGGAATATCATTCGCCTAATAGTATTTTAGAATTTTACAACGTTACTTTAGTTATTTATTTTAGTCATTTTTAATTTTCATATATAATTGTTCTCTTTGAATATTATTTATGAAAATTGAGTTAAATGACTGGACTAAATATTTGCACAATGTGGGATATATTCTAAGAATGGTGAAATTCATGGAAAAGTGGTTTCAGAATGGTCAATTAGTCCATTTATTGTAAATTGACTGGATGGGTTTGGATGTTGGGTTATGGATACCCATGGGATATTGAATAACCCATTAGAAATATTTAATATAAAGTTTCAATAGTACCCCTCACTTTTCTCACGCAACCGCAGCTGATGAAGTTTTCTCTCCTTTCTTCATTTCTCTTCTCAAATCCTTTCCTTGATCTTCAGAGTTTTTATTATTTGTTCGGTTCAAAGGCTTTGTAAGGATCAAAGGTAAGCTTTAATCTCATTATTTTCCTTAAATTTCAGTTTATGTAGAAGATCAGAAGAGGTTTTGTTCTTGAAGATTTTGATGATAATTCATGAATCTCAGTTGTTTTAGAAGTTATATTTGAGTTATAATCGGTTAAAAGAGTTGAAATTCTGGTTTTGAAACAAGAAAGGAAAGGATGAATTTGTTAGAAATTTCTACAAAAACTTCTGCAAAAACCGAGTTACTGTAGCGACCAGAAATTTCGGAAAAATCTAGAAATTTTTCTTCGAGTACTGTAGCAGTTACTGTAGTGTCGGCAGTCAACGGTACTGTAGCAGTCAACGGCAATGTAGCGAACCGGCACTGTAGCGAACCGTCACTGTAGCGAACCGTCACTGTAGCAATCAGAAAATTTTGCGTATTTTCGTGATTTTGTTTCCTTTCTTATGTTTCCTTGTAATATATTTTACTAAGAAATTTTCCTACACAAATTCTAGTGTGGAACAAGGTAAACTTGGACAAACATCAAGGTGAGTGAATAACCTTGCTCAGCTAATTTGATATTACTAGTCAAAGTACAATATAAGTCCCATTTACAATATTATTTGGATAATAAGCAATTAATTTTTCATATGGGAGTATATGATGATCAGTAGAAATAAGAGTATGTAGAAATTATTTATTTCATAACAATTGTACTATGTGATTAATTCTCACTATCTTATTAATGAGTAAAGATCTATGGGATCTAATACACGAGTGTGAAAGGGTTAAAGTCCCATACTACTCGGTGTATATCTAAGAAATCTTATACACGAGTTTGAAAGGGTTAAAGTCCCATACTACTCAGTGCATATCTATGAAATCTATACACGAGTTGAAAAGGTTAAAGTCCCATACTACTCGGTGTATACCTATGAGATCTTATTCACGAGTTTGAAAGGGTTAGAGTCCCATACTACTCGGTGTATATCTATGAAATCTTATTCATGAGTTTGAAAGGGTTAGAGTCCCATACTACTCGATGTATAAGACAATTAATTATATGAGTAAATGTGGTATTTGTACTTTTGATATTTTATATAGTACAGTTATTTACTTACTGAGTTTTTAAATAAACTCACACTCCCTATGATTATTTTTTTTCAGATACAGAAAACAAAGAACAAGAGTATCCGTTTGAAGATTAGAAGCCCCTTGGGATTATTCTCTATTTCTGTCTGATGGGATACCAGTACTTATTAATGTGGATACTAGAAACGCTCTGTACTTTCTATAGGTCTCCTAGGCTTGCGATGAGATAGAAATATCAGACTATGTATGTCTATATTTGCTTATCAGATGAATATAATTCTGTAGTGTGGAATGAATGATTAAGGTTGAATGTAAAACCTTACAGAATATATGTAAATAACGTATGTTTGAGAATTTTATCTAATGAGTAGTATCTTTTCACATGTTCAATTTTTGGGATGTGACAATTTGGTATTAGAGGAAGGTTTTATAGGTCCCCTATAGAGTACAGAGCAAAGTGAACTTTATGGGCCCTTCCCTATTGTCATGAGCCGCGGCATGACCATAGGATTAGGTTCCATAAAAGACCTTGTAGAGTATAACGTCATTTTATAGATAATTTCAGTGGGGCTAGTAAGTGATATTTTGTTTATGTCTGAAAATTATTTGTTGTGTGTGTAGATCTGTGACAGATCAATGTCAGAAGGATCTTCTAATAATAATGAGCATATGGGTCCAAGGAGGGCCATAAATCCACCAGTACATGTGCAAGATGATCCTAACCGTGGTGATAGTTTACATGCTCAAAGTACTGAGGGCGCAACTAGTGAGCAAGCAAGGAGAGTCGAACCTGATGCTCACGTTGGCAATGCAACTATTGCACATGTGATTAATTTGATGAATGAACGATTTGACCGATTTGAGGCTGAAATGAGAGGTCGAGCTGCACAAGCTAACATGCCAGTGGATCCTCCTATTGTTGAAGCTGAAATTGTACCACCAGCTCAGTTAGCTGGAGGAGATAACGTAAGGGAGGTAAGAATGTCTGAATTCCAGAAAATGAGGCCTCTTACTTTTTCAGGGGAAGATCCCAAAGAGGACCCACAATGTTTCCTTGAAGATTGTGAAGCAATCTGTGATGCTATAGGGTGTTCTCCTACTCAAAAGGTAGAATTCACTTCTTTTCAGTTAAAGGGTAGGGCTGGTAAATGGTGGAGGAACTAGAAGAAAGCTAGAATTCAAGGCGCACCGCGAGTTATGTGGACAGAATTTTACAGATTGGTTATGGATGAATTTCTTCCGGCAAGTGAACGATCATCTAGGGCCAGGGATTTTCTGTATCTGCGGCAGGGAAACATGACTGTTGATGAATATTCAGCTCAGTTTGTTAAATTATCTGAATATGCCCCTGAAATCATTCCTTCTGAAAGGAAGAAAATAGAAAAGTTTATGGAAGGGCTTCGTGATGCCTTATATGATCAAGTGGGTTCTAATATGAACGATTACTCTTCGTACTCAGAAGCTGTTGATGTGGCCCGAAGAATGGAAAAGAGGTCAAAAAATAAAGAAGAATATCGTCAAAAGAAGAAAGTTAGATATAGGAGATCTTTTGATCAAGGGGAAGACTCAGGGACTTTAAAACCCTTTACTGCATCACAGCATGCTCCAGCCACTCCTACTAAGTCATCTTATTCTACAGCCAGTGTGGCTAAGCCTCGTTCAGAGAGTAGGGGTGGTTTTAGCTCTTCTAGTAGAGGAGGTACTCAAGGTAGAAGGGAAAAACCTCAATGTCCTGAGTGTGAAAAGTTTCACTTCGGGGAATGCAGGTTAAACACTGTTGGTACAGGTTGTTTTAACTGTGGACAAAAAGGACATTTTATAAGGGAGTGCCCTCAGCTCGTGACAAGACCAGGTTAAGGGTCTACTTTGCCACCTCGACCACAATCTATTACTCAAACACCAACCCCTTCAACAGGGGGTAGTATGGGAAGAGGTTCTGGAAGAGGCCAAGGTGACCGTGGAAAACAAGCTGCTGGCAGAGGAAATGCAAGAGTATATGCTCTAACCCGACAGGATGCTCAAACATCCAATGCTGTAGTTACAGATATATTATCTGTTAATACTTTTGCTACACGTATTTTGTTTGACCCCGGTTCTACTCACTCATATGTGTCACCCCTATTTTCCAAGAGATTTGCATTTGATTCAATTACTCTTAAAGAACCATTCTTGGTTTCCACACCGATGAGAGAGACTTTGATGGTTAAAACATGTTATCGTTCTTGTAAAATAATTGTTGGAGGCACGGAAACTGAGATAGATCTTATGGTTCTCAATATGTTAGATTTTGATGTGATTTTAGGGATGGACTGGCTATCTTCTTGTCATGCTACTATAAATTGTCGTGACAAAGTTATTTCCTTTAATATGCCGGGGAGGAGTAATTTTGTGTTTCAAGGAGATCGAAGTGATGTACCTTGCAACATGATATCTATGTTAAGTGCCCGGCGTATGTTGCGAAAGGGATGTCAGGGATTTCTAGCTTTTATCAAAGATTTAGAAAAGAAAGAATAGAAGTTAGAAGATATTCATGTGGTTAATGAATTCCCAGATGTGTTCCCAGAAGATTTACCTGGATTACCGCCAGAAAGAGATATTGAGTTCAGTATTGATTTGGTCCCAGACACACGACCAATTTCTATTCCACCTTATCGTATGGCTCCTGTTGAGCTAAAAGAACTCAAAGAACAATTGGAAGATTTGTTGAACAAAGGGTTCATTCGCCCAAGTTTTTCACCTTGGGGTGCTCCTGTTCTTTTTGTGAAAAAGAAAGATGGTTCTATGAGATTATGTATAGATTATCGTCAGTTGAATAAAGTCACAGTGAAGAATAAGTATCCTTTACTAAGGATAGATGATTTGTTTGATCAGCTTCAAGGAGCAAAATACTTCTCAAAGATTGATCTAAGGTCTAGATATCATCAGTTACGAATTAAGAATGATGATATACCTAAGACTGCTTTTCGTACACGGTATGGACATTATGAATTTCTTGTGATGTCTTTTGGGTTGACAAATACACCAGCAGCATTTATGGATTTAATGAATAGAGTGTTTAAATCCTTCCTTGATAAGTTTGTAATTGTATTTATTGATGATATTTTGGTGTATTCAAAGAGTCATGAAGAACATACTGAGCATTTGAGAATAGTGCTTCAGACCTTGAGAGAGCATCAGTTGTACGCAAAGCTCTCAAAATGTGAATTCTGGATGAGTCATGTAACATTTTTGGGACATGTTATTTCCCAAGAAGGTATTCATGTAGATCCAAGTAAAATTGAAGCAGTAAAACAATGGCCTAGACCAACAACTGTGTCGGAAGTACGTAGTTTTCTTGGCTTAGCAGGGTATTACCGTCGCTTTGTCAAAGATTTCTCTAAGACAGCTCTCCCATTAAATAAGTTAACCCGAAAGAATGTTAAATACATTTGGGATGATTCATGTGAGCAAAGTTTCACCCAATTAAAAGAGTGTTTAACTTCTGCACCAGTTTTAATCCTACCATCAGGATCAGGGGGTTACTCTGTATTCTGTGATGCCTCAAAGATAGGCTTAGGGTGTGTGTTGATGCAACATGGTAAAGTCATAGCTTATGGCTCACGTCAGCTTAAAAAGCATGAATTGAATTACCCCACTCATGATTTGGAAATGGCAGCTGTAGTGTTTGCCCTAAAGATTTGGAGACATTACTTGTATGGGGAGACTTGTCAAATTTTTACAGATCACAAAAGCCTTAAGTACATTTTTTAGCAGAGAGATCTCAATCTAAGGCAACGAAGGTGGATGGAACTTCTGAAAGATTATGATTGTACCATCCTTTACCATCCAGGTAAAGCAAATGTAGTGGCTGATGCTCTAAGTCGAAAGTCTATGGGAAGTTTAGCTCACATTGCCACTTTAAGGAGATCTCTAATACATGAACTACAAGAATTGGAAGCTGATGGAGTATTCTTCGAGATCACTGAGTCAGGTACATTTCTGGCTCATTTAACAGTTAGATCATCTCTTGTTGAAAAAGTAAAAGCAACTTTAGAAAATGACATTGATATGGTCAAAATCAGAGATAAGGCAAGGCAAGGTCTAGCACCAAGTTTCTTGGTAGATGAAGAAGGAGTCTTATGGTTTAATGGGAGACTCTGTGTCCCCAACATTGAATGTTTGAAACATGAAATCTTAATGGAAGCTCATGGTTCGCCCTACGTTGTACATCCTGGTGCTGTGAAAATGTATCAGGACTTGAAACAAGTTTACTGGTGGGAGGGTATGAAGCGAGACGTGACTGACTTTGTAGCTCGATGTTTGACTTGTCAGCAAGTTAAAGCTGAACATCGACGACCACCTGGTTTGATGCAAAAACTAGATATTCCCGAGTGGAAGTGGGAAAGGATCACTATGGATTTTGTGGTAGGTTTACCTCGGTCAACAAAAGGAAATGACTCAATATGGGTCATAGTGGATCGACTTACTAAGTCAGCACATTTTCTTCCTGTTCATACCACTTTCAGTGTAGCAAAACTTGCTCGACTTTATGTTAAAGAAATAGTGAAACTTCATGGTGTACCAATATCCATTATATCAGACCGAGGACCTCAGTTTACTTCTCGGTTCTGGAAAGTCTTTCAAGAGGCTTTGGGTACCAAAGTGAATCTTAGCACAGCATTCCATCCTCAGACTGATGGACAGTCCAAAAGGACAATTCAGACTTTAGAGGATATGCTAAGAGCTTGTGTGATGGATTTCAATGGAAGTTGGGAAGATCATTTGTCTCTTATTGAATTTGCTTATAATAACAGTTACCAAGCCAGTATCCAGATGGCACCTTTTGAGGCTTTATATGGGAGACGATGTCGATCTCCTATAGGTTGGTTTGAACTTGGTGAAACCAAAATATTTGGACCTGAGATGATACAGGAAGATATAAATAAAGTTAAACTGATCAGAGAGAAGTTGTTAACTGCTCAGAGTAGACAGAAGTCTTATGCGGACAACCGACGACGTGACCTTGAATTTGCAATAGGTGATATGGTTTTCTTACGAATCTCACCTATGAAGGGAGTAATGAGATTCGGGAAGAAAGGCAAGCTTAGTCCGAGGTATGTTGGCCCATATGAGGTTGTAGACAGAGTGGGTAATGTGGCATATCACATAGACCTACCTTCCGACTTAGAGGGAGTTCATCCAATATTTCATGTGTCCATGCTACGGAAATATCTTCCTGATCCTTCTCATGTCATTCAACCCCAAGAAGTTCACTTTGATGAAACTCTCACATACGAAGAGGTACCAGTAGCTATTCTTGATAGAAAAGTCAAGAAATTGCGTACTAAAGAAATTCCTACTGTCAAGGTTCTTTGGAGAAATCATTCTCGCGAGGAAGCTACGTGGGAGGCAGAAGATGAAATGTGGAAAAACTATCCATACTTATTTGAAACTTGAGGTAAGATTTTAATTCGGAGGACCGAATTCTTTTAAGGGGGGTAGAATGTAATACCCGTTAATTTTGGAATATCATTCGCCTAAGAGTATTTTAGAATTTTACAACGTTACTTTAGTTATTTATTTTAGTCATTTTTAATTTTCATATATAATTGTTCTCTTTGAATATTATTTATGAAAATTAAGTTAAATGACTGGACTAAATATTTGCACAATGTGGGATATATTCCAAGAATGGTGAAATTCATGGAAAAGTGGTTTCAGAATGGTCAATTAGTCCATTTATTGTAAATTGACTGGATGGGTTTGGATGTTGGGTTATGGATACCCATGGGTTATTGAATAACCCATTAGAAATATTTAATATAAAGTTTCAATAGTACCCCTCACTTTTCTCACGCACCCGCAGCTGATGAAGTTTTCTCTCCTTTCTTCATTTCTCTTCTCAAATCCTTTCCTTGATCTTCAGAGTTTTTATTATTTGTTCGGTTCAAAAGCTTTGTAAGGATCAAAGGTAAGCTTTAATCTCATTATTTTCCTTAAATTTCAGTTTATGTAGAAGATCAGAAGAGGTTTTGTTCTTGAAGATTTTGATGATAATTCATGAATCTCAGTTGTTTTAGAAGTTATATTTGAGTTATAATCGGTTAAAAGAGTTGAAATTCTGGTTTTGAAACAAGAAAGGAAAGGATGAATTTGTTAGAAATTTCTGCAAAAACTTTTGCAAAAACCGAGTTACTGTAGTGACCAGAAATTTCGAAAAAATCTGGAAATTTTTCTTCGAGTTACTGTAGCAGTACTGTAGTGTCGGCAGTCAACGGTACTGTAGCAGTCAACGGCACTGTAGCGAACCGGCACTGTAGCGAACCGTCACTGTAGCAATCAGAAAATTTTGCGTATTTTCGTGATTTTGTTTCCTTTCTTATGTTTCCTTGTAATATATTTTACTAGGAAATTTTCCTACACAAATTCTAGTGTGGAACAAGGTAAACTTGGACAAACATCAAGGTGAGTGAATAACCTTGCTCAGCTAATTTGATATTACTAGTCAAAGTACAATATAAGTCCCATTTACAATATTATTTGGATAATAAGCAATTAATTTTTCATATGGGAGTATATGATGATCAGTAGAAATAAGAGTATGTAGAAATTATTTATTTCATGACAATTGTACTATGTGATTAATTCTCACTATCTTATTAATGAGTAAAGATCTATGGGATCTAATACACGAGTGTGAAATGGTTAAAGTCCCATACTACTCGGTGTATATCTAAGAAATCTTATACACGAGTTTGAAAGGGTTAAAGTCCCATACTACTCAGTGCATATCTATGAAATCTATACACGAGTTGAAAGGGTTAAAGTCCCATACTACTCGGTATATACCTATGAGATCTTATTCACGAGTTTGAAAGGGTTAGAGTCCCATACTACTCGGTGTATATCTATGAAATCTTATTCATGAGTTTGAAAGGGTTAGAGTCCCATACTACTCGATGTATAAGACAATTAATTATATGAGTAAATGTGGTATTTGTACTTTTGATATTTTATATAGTACAGTTATTTACTTACTGAGTTTTTAAATAAACTCACACTCCCTATGATTATTTTTTTTCAGATACAGAAAACAAAGAACAAGAGTATCCGTTTGAAGATTAGAAACCCCTTGGGATTATTCTCTATTTCTGTCTGGTGGGATACCAGTACTTATTAATGTGAATACTAGAAATGCTCTGTACTTTCTATAGGTCTCCTAGGCTTGCGATGAGATAGAAATATAGACTATGTATGTCTATATTTGCTTATCAGATGAATATAATTCTGTAGTGTGGAATGAATGATTAAGGTTGAATGTAAAATCTTACAGAATATATGTAAATAACGTATATTTGAGAATTTTATCTAATGAGTAGTATCTTTTCACATGTTCAATTTTTGGGATGTGACACCTTTCCTTTCTAGTCAAACACAATCACAATCACATCTAAGAGCATTCTCAATCATAATCATGAGCCACATACACAACTCAGTCATTTACAATTCAAGTCACAATATAATCAATATGGTTCCAGCAACATAGCATGTATACAACATAACCCATAATATAGAACAATTATTCAACAATAACATACTTCAACTATCCGCGTATGAATGAACTCAACAATCAGAGTATGACACATTTCAACTCAGTTCACATGCCATTCACAATCCATCATATAACCTCCATTCATGAGAAAATAAGAAAATATAATTATATACATCACCAGATAAGTTCCACAATTGTTTATGTCTCATCGTCCCACATCATCCTCTTCAAACTTGGATATACAACATGTTTTCACTATGATGTAAAAAGTCAATAACAAAGATATTTAATCATAGCAAGTATTAACCCACTCACCTGGATTTCACGCTCTCGGTACTCCCACCTTGCGCTTTGACCATTCCTATTGTAACCAGATAAAAACCATCAGGGCTACGAAATAGAGAAATTTCCAACCATTATTCCCGACCTTCACTCACTTCTCAAATCATAACTCCTAACTAATAATGAATATCCAGATGAAACTTATACCATTGGAAACTAGACTCAAAGAGCTTTTAAACGATATATATTAAAAAAAAAACTGATGCTACAGTAACGGTCAACGGTCAACGCAGCTACAGTATCGTTGACTAAGTCAATGCTACAGTAACGTTGATCGAGTCAATGCTACAGTAACTAGAAAATCTGGAAAAATTTTCTCGGTAAACAGTATTTTCTGGAAATTTTCTGGAAAATTTCCAGAATGAACAGTGCCGTTCTTCGTGTTCTTCATCCAAAAATCCTAAAATCACATCTAAAACAACATTTCTTTTGATTTCTTCCATGGGTTTTCATCCTTAATGTCTAAGGAGTGTTTTAACACCAAAACCCCCAATTTCTACCAACAATCCAAGCTCAAATATCAAATTTTCATCAAGAATACTAACTTTTTTCAAATATCCAAATTCTACGAATTTATCCTAGTTTTCTCCAAATTTCTTGTTCTAATAACATCATAAACCACCTAGAAATGTTTTAGATTAACATCCACACCTAAATTCATCCATTAAAACTCAAAATCTACCCAAAAGAAAATTACCCAACATCATCAAGGAAATCATTACCAAAAGAAATCTTAGCTAAAATTTCATGAGAAGGGATCATGAGTTCGAATTCTTACCACTCAATACCTCTGTCTTTGTAGTTTTTATTATAAGGTGGAGCGGCAAAGAAAATCAAGGGAATGCATAAGGAAGAAGAAAGGAGGAAGTATTGTTTCTCTCTCTCTCTCTATTTTTCCCTTTCGGTCTCTCACTTTCTCTTTCCTTTCTTTTTTTTTTTGTCTTTGTCCTTTCGTCTTTCTCTCCCTCATCCTCCTCCGCACACCTCACATACATCACTTTCCTTTTTTTTTTTTTGGTTAAAATTGCTCTCAGCTACCTTAGCTTATAAGATTTGTTCACTTAGGTCCTTGAGAATGTATAAAAATTTCCTAAATATCGAATCCATCATCTTTTCGGTACCGGACTCATAATTCATTCTCATAAGCTTTATTCTTCCTCTCAGGTTCCTATTTGGTCATTCTCAAAAGTACTCCATATTTTCTTTTCTTTTCACTTTAGTCCTTGAGAATTTGTAAAAATTTTCCAAATTAAAATTTAGAAATTTCTATTCCCAAATTTCTCTCACAAATTTCTCTCACTAATTCAAAAAGAACATTTTCTACGAATTAAATTTCAAAATAGATTTTAAATATTCATATAAATTCTTGGGATATTACAGATCTATGGTGAAAATGTAAAAGAAAGAAGGACACGTGGTAACTAATGGACGACATGATGGAAAAAGTGAAAAAAAAATTGGTAGCGACTCAAAATGCACCATTTCAAGTTTCAATTATTTGAAATGGTGCGTTTCGAGTGTTAAGGTGGGTCAGTGGCGTATCCAGGGCCCCTCGGTCAGAGAGGGCAAAATTTTCATTTGCTTTTCTGAATCTTATAGTAATTCTTCTAAATTAATTTTAATTTATTACTTATTTAATGGTAATTTCCTCTTAAAAAATATTTCTATTACAAAAAAATTATTTTTTAAAATCCTAATTGCATAATCAATCAACTAATTTGATCGAATTAGACCTATGTACAAAAATCACAAATTTCAAGCTTTTACAAAGAGGTCCCTAATACTGTAATGATAAATTAACCATCGTCAAAAAATTTTTTTCATGAAATTGACTTCACAAAATGATCATAATTGTATAAGTAATCAACTAATTTGATATAATTAGACCTATGTACAAAAACTTCAAATTTCAAGCTTTTACAAAGAGATCCCTAATAATTGAATAATAAATTAACCATCATCAAGAAAAGATTTCATAAAATTGACTGCACAAATATATTACTTATGATCCTAATTGTATAATCAATCAACCAGTTTGATAAAATTAGACATATATACAAAAACCCCAAATTTCAAACTTTTACAAAGAGGTCTCTAACAATGGAATGAGAAATTAATCATCATCAAGAAAAATTTTCATAAAATTGACTTCACAAATATGTTACTCATGATATTAATTACATAATCAATTAACCAATTTAATAGAACTAGACCTTTGTACAAAAACTGTAAATTTCAAACTTTTACAAAGAGGTCCCTAACAATAGAATGAGAAATTAACCATCATAAAAAAAAATTTTGTAACTCTGGAAAGTAAAAGTATTGTGATTGTAAGCAGTAAAGAAGAATTGAGTCATTGAACATGTTCAAAAAAATATTAAAAAAGTTAAAAAAAATAAAGAGGGGGCAAAATAAAAAAAAATTTACATGAAATTTTTTAAATTTCAGGGCTGCACCCCTAATTATACGTAGCTCCGCCAATGACGTGGGTGCTGTAAGGGGAGTCACATGACACTGTACAGACGGTTGGATGAGCTCAAATTGAACGGCTGACGAGTGTATTTGGCACATCAAATGCAGAGGCACCGGATTCTAATTTGGTTGGTTACAGTTAGGATCAGATGCGTGCGAGACGAACTATACCCACGTCATGGCCTTTACTATCAGTGAGAAGTAACGCGACACGCTGCACAAATTTATACCGCTAGTGAGTGTTCCTCGTTTTCAATTCTATCCATACATACATCTTAAAGTGTCAGAATTGAGAATTCCTTTAAAAATTGTATTCGGATTAGGTCAAATAAACCAGAAAACTATACACAAACACATTATTTAATTTTGGCATCATTAAATTCGAACGATACAATGAATATAGTTTAGATATATCATCAAATATGAATGGCATTGGCTGGGCGTGTGAGAGTGAGTGCGATATTTTCAGGATTAGCGATAAAATGAGACTTGTTGCTGGTGGAGCCACTGGTGTTCGTACTACCTTGTTCCGACGACATGTCAGTTCGGCCACCACATCTGACGGCTCGCTTCTCTTCATTTCGCGTCAATTATTTTCCGATCTACCGCCAACCACCGCTATCCACTGCGCCGGCAAACGCTGTGACAATTTCTTGCGAACTCTCCTCGTCGTCGAGAGCAATCGAGAAGGACCATAATAACGAATCTCTTCCCCTTCATAATCGCCGCTACGACTTTACCCCTCTCCTTCGTTTCCTCTCCGACGCATCCTCCAACTTGGACTCCGCTTCTGCTTCTGCTCCTCCCACTTCGCTTGACCCTACCGAGTTCCACCTCGCAGAATCTTACCGAGCGGTTCCGGCTCCGGTCTGGCACTCGCTTCTCAAATCTCTCTCGTCCTCTTCCGACTCCATTGGATTGGCATGTAATCTTGTTTCCTGGCTTCAGAAGCACAGACTCTGCTTCTCCTATGAACTGCTTTACTCCATTCTCATTCACGCGCTTGGCCGATCCGAAAAGCTTTACGAGGCCTTCCTGCTTTCTCAGCGGCAATCTCTCACCCCTCTGACCTACAATGCCTTAATTGCTGCTTGTGCCCGTAACGGTGACATTGAGAAGGCTCTCAATTTGATGTCTAAGATGCGCAGCGATGGTTTCCAGCCAGATTTTGTGAATTACAGTAATATAGTTCAGTATCTCACTCGCTCCAACAGAATAGATTCCCCCATCTTGCAGAAGCTTTATGGAGAAATTGAAAGCGATGGTGTCGAGCTTGACGGGCAACTCCTGAATGATATAATCCTTGGTTTCTCAAAAGCCGGTGATCCTACTCGGGCTATGCATTTTCTAGCTATGGCTCAGAGTAATGGCTTAAGCCCTAAATCCGCAACTTTAAATGCTGTAATATCAGCACTCGGAAATTTGGGTAGGACTGCGGAAGCTGAGGCTCTCTTCGAGGAAATTAAAGAAAGTGGGTTGGAACCCAGAACACGGGCGTATAACGCGCTTCTAAAAGGATACGTGAAAACTGGTTGTTTAAAAGATGCAGAATTCGTCGTTTCTGAAATGGAGAAGGGCGGAATTATGCCGGATGAGCATACTTACAGCCTTTTAATAGATGCATATGCTAATGCAGGCAGATGGGAAAGTGCTCGAATTGTATTGAAAGAAATGAAGGCCAGCAATTTAGAGCCCAATTCCTACGTTTATAGCAGGATTTTAGCGAGTTATCGCGACAAAGGGGAGTGGCAAAAATCATTTCAAGTTTTGAAAGAAATGAAGAGTAACGGGGTAAAACCTGATAGGCATTTTTACAATGTGATGATCGATACTTTTGGGAAATACAACTGTCTTGATCACGCAATGGCAACCTTTGAGCAGATGGGGTCAGAGGAGATTAAACCTGACACTGTTACGTGGAATACCTTAATAGATTGTCATTGCAAGTCTGGACGCCATGATAGAGCAGAGTTGCTGTTCGAGGAAATGCAGGAAAGTGGGTACTCGCCGTGCATAATGACTTACAACATCATGATAAAATGTATGGGGGAACGGGAAAGATGGGACCAAGTAAGCAACTTGTTAGACAGAATGCATTCTCAGGGATTGCTGCCCAATGTGGTCACATACACAACTCTCATTGATATATATGGAAAGTCGGGAAGATTTAATGACGCAACAGACTGCTTAGAGGTCCTGAAATCTACAGGATTCAAACCAACTTCAACCATGTATAATGCCTTAATCAACGCCTATGCACAGAGGGTATGTTATTAGTTTGTTACATAATTTTGCATTCCTCTGCTTGTAGTATACCAACACCCAGAATGAGGTATGATTTCGGTAATACGCAGGGTTTGTCTGAACTAGCAGTTAATGCATTCAGGGTGATGACGGCAGAGGGATTGAGGCCCAGTCTTTTGGCTCTCAATTCATTAATTAATGCATTTGGTGAAGATAGAAGGGATGCTGAAGCCTTTGCCGTACTGCAGTACATGAAAGAAAATGTATGTTGCTTTTATATTCTGCTTTTCTTTCTCTATCTATTTCGGCGTAACGTTTTTTTCTTTTTTTTTGGGTGAAAGCCTAACGTATTCATATGTTGTTCAACATTGCATTTTTATTTTATTTTTCTTTTTGTCTTCATGTAATCATTCTTCCTATTCTATCGTCCTTTCGTTCCTTTGAACTGCAGAACTTGGAACCTGATGTAGTTACATATACTACGCTTATGAAAGCTTTGATTCGTGTTGACAAGTTCCACAAGGTACATCGTACGCATAATCCCTCAGCCTCTCTTCTATGATTTTGCTTTCGTTTGTCCTTGCATTTTATCAATGAATGTTGAATGTTGCCCTTATTATTTTTTTTCAATTGTAGCCTTTATAGATACGTCCCATGTACTTTGGAGTGCACTCCCTATGGGACCTCAGGCTCACAGTAAACTTATTAATCAAGTTAGCAAACTTTCAACTTATGTAATTGAGTTGGATATAGTCTTTTGTACCTTTTTTCAGCCCTTAAACATCATCTATGATAGACTATATATCCTAATAAGGATGAGAGGACAATTTTCAGAGGAAAAGAAGTAGAGACTGTTGAAATCATATACTTTGTTTATAAGCTTCCTTGTGCCCTAAGGTCAATCAACTTCATTACACATATATGTTGCATTGTTTGGGTTTCAGGTTCCAGCTGTGTATGAGGAAATGATAATGTCTGGGTGCAATGCAGATAGGAAAGCTAGAGCAATGCTGCGTTCTGCTCTTAGTTACATGAAGCAGATACTGAAATCATAACTGTCAAGCATATACGTAGAGCCAAAAATTGTTAATTTCACTCAACTGTTCTGCTTGGTTATCATTCTGAGGTTAGTGCTAACAATCTCTTTGCTTGGGGCTTCATTTGTGCATGTGAGGCCATAAGGTATTAGCTTTGAAGGGAATCATTCTCTAGGTATCTGCATGATATTATTATGCCCAACCATGAAATTACACAGTATAGAAAAGCTTAAGAAGTTGTTTACGTGAGTAAATTAATGTTCTGACCTCTGAAAAATATGGACTTTCTCAATATAGTCCCTCATTTTATTAACATTCTCAAAGCAATATTTAACCTATTCATTCTTCTCCAGTTTGATCCTTATGTCTCATGTTTTCTTATCTAAATTACTAACGTAGCCTTTTCTTCCTAACTTACAAACATCCGTTTCACTCTCTCTCTCTCTCTCTCATACATGTACTATTGAGTTTGGAAACATGAAAATACTAAAACTAACAAATTGGTTCTTAAGCTGTTAGATTTAGCTTCTTGTTCGATAGATCTATTCGGTTTTAATCCTTGAAAACCAATGAAAGCATGAAGTATTTTCTAAAAATAATAAAGTCCATTATCTAAATTCTTTTGCCAAGTGACCTAGGATCAAATATAGCAAAAAGACAGAATAAATTTATTATTTTCGAGAAGTAACTAATGTAATCACTAATTTCAAAGACTAAGTTAAATAGATCTATAATGGAGGGACCAAATTATTTGTCCAGTCATTTAGAAATACAATAATTTTGAAAAGTCTGTCGTTTTTGTTTTACTATATTTATTTATTTAGAAAATCAAAATATTATTAATATGTTATTGTCATGTCTTGCCTAAAATTTCCTCTCTCTCTCTCTCTCTCTCTTTTTGGTTATAGAGGGTGCTGCAGATGCAGGTGCATGGCACGCAATCTTTGAAACAAATTCAATCTGAATGAGAAATGAGGAAGCAGAAGCAACAAGTTAAATTAATGCTAAAGGACGTGGAAATCCTCGGCTGCATTCGCCTCCATTATTTCCCGAAAAAGAAAATTACGTGAATAGAAGTAAATACTGAAGTTTTATGTGATACATTGAATACTAACCTGCCTCATAATCAATTTATTACAATGTAAGTAAAAGTTCCATGTTAAATCTACATATTTCTTGTTCAGCATTGAAAACGGCCAAGAATCAAATTATGGATAACAAAGAAAGGTGTTAAATAGCATTACAAACAATTGAACTAACAACTGTTTCAAAATTGGATATACAATTTCAGCTGCGCCCCCCCATACACGTGATAAACTTTACAGGGGCATGGCATAAAGTCTACTGTACTTGCCTTTTGAAATTCTGGAACAGAACATGAACATTAGCAACACTGAAGATAACAAGAAAAGCCTAAAATATGTTCTTATCTCTTGAATTCCAAGATCAAGTACCTCTATCTTTTTTCCGTATCTACTACTTCTCTCCATCAAATACCCCTCTAGGTATTCATCTATTGATACCCACTTATCCAACTTGGAGACAGATGCATTTGAAGGGATTTCACCAAGCTGGTATGGCCCCAATTTGAAAATTGTAAAGAATGCCGCAGACCAGTCGTTGAGGACTCTCTGAAATTCAAATTAACAATACAAAGAATTAGAATCATAGTTTTTTGGATTAGGATCCTCTAAAGTTCCTTAGGAACCTTACCTTATAAATTTCTTCTAATCTCAACCATCTATTTTTATCTAAGGCTAATAATATGACACATCATCAGAATAAAATTCTTCCATATTTGCCGCCATTGCTATATATATATATGGTTACAAACCTCTGCTATATATCTTTATTGTCTTTCTTCTTTTTCCCAATCTTCTAATTGTTTTATTAAGTCCCAACCAAAGTAGCATATTTTCATGACAGAAATATTTATTATATTTTTGAAGTATTAAAATTTTAATAATAATATTCTTATTTTTTATGAAAAAATATTTTTTGTAAGATGGAAAAGAAATAAAAAAGGTAATACTAAGATATATAGTTCTGGTTCATATATATATATATATATATATTTTAAAAAGGACATATAGCAGTGGACCAGTGGCGACAACGTGGGAGAGATGATTGAGAGGAAGAATTGTGTTTTACGTTGAAAAGGTTCTCTCCCTCCTTTCATGAAAGCTCTGATCAAGAAGAACTCTTAAGTTAAAAGTTAAGAGGAAAGCAGAGTACAACATATTTATAAAGAATCCAGTAATCATTTCTGATAAGTTTGTTTTAAGTCACTCAACTTACATTGTAGCTAAATATGTTAGTGGGATTAAACATTTTAAAACAGTCATTTGATGAGGCTGTTCCATCTCCATATATCTGCCAGTAAAGGAAAAATGAAAAAACGTAAGGACACTGCCAAGTAAAATTTACTAAATAAAGGGAAGGGGTCCAACTGGCAAACCTCAAAGGTGAAAGCCATGGGGACCCTCACAATGTCATACATGAAATCTGTTGCTGTCCCATGTGCCAAATACCTGTTATTAAGCAAGTTCTACACATGAGGAAGCAGTAACATGTACACAGCGTTGTCAGGCATCAACTGATACCTCAAGATTGGAAAATTTGAGGCACTACAGCAGAATATACATTTATTTGAATTTAAAATGTATAGCATACCTTGCACTGAACTACACCATTAACATCAAATAATCCAGAGAGTATTTTACATACAGTCCCATCCTCTCTCTCTCTCTCTCTCTCTCTCTCTCTCTCTCTCTTCCTACATTTTCTAATCAAGCCTTCTGTTTGTTCTTTTAAATTTGTCCCTTTTTCATTCACGTCATACCAGTCATTCATTTCCCTTCTTTTGGGAGTGGAGAAGTAAGCGTAAGCTTTTGTTTCTCCTCTGTTCTTCCACCTATTCCCCTTCTTTGCAGTAAGTTTAGCTAGAGGAAGAGCCACCACATATAAGTTACAAATGACAAGCAGTAAATGCATTTCACAAATAAAACCGAATGCCTCCCAAGCTTATATCTATTACCAACCAAGCTGCTGCTTTCATATAGGCTTTATGTTTTCCAAATTTTAAGTAGGAGGTCAAGTTGTCTATGTGTTTAATATTAAGTTTTATACTAAAATATAACACATTGACATTTTTTACAATTAAACACCACACTATTTATTACTTCCAAAAAGTTTCTTCATCTGTAATGAAAACATTCCTCCATTAGCAAACACCTAAAAATTGCACCCCAAGTTTCATCCTATTTAGTATTCGTAACATCCTAAACTTCATATTTAAGGCCTGAAAGGCTCAATTTCAGACATCAATCAAACCAACCCTTATGCACTCTGATTATACATACCAAAGTTTCAGAAAAGAACAACCAACAACCAAACAGGTCAAGCAATTAGTAGACAGCCCATAAAATATTCCATCTGGGAAATGATGCATGCAGAAAAATTTATATAAATATAGAACATTGCACTGGTCAATTTTTCTCCACTTATCATGTTTTTCACTAAAATGGATACGATGCAGGGATAGAAGGCAGACGAAACAGATATATATAAAACATAATCATTTGATCAAGCGATTTTTCATACTCATCACATTATTCCTCTAGAACTCAACTAACCCAACAGAACCACCTCCGGACCCAATCTTGCAACGTTTTTTGAAATGAAGACTGTTTACTTCTTCAAGCAACAATCTCATCCGCTGCAATGGTAATCCATCAGGTGTTGCATTTTTATGATCATATGGCATGAAAAGAGCCTGAAAAGAGAGAGCAGTTGTGTAATTTGACACTGAAGAAAGAGATAGTTGAAACATAACCTATGTACCTTAATTATACATGCACACACATACATATATGCACACATAATATAAAAAGACAACTCACCCAATTAAGTTAACTATAATCACAGTCACTAGAAAGTATTGAAGTATAAATTTTCTTTCTTTACTTTCAATTTTTGTCCTAAGATACATATCTCAATAACAAACAGAAAAAATGACAAGAACAACAACAATAATAAGCAACGATGTAGTAAAACTATAATAAAATTATCAAGTAATGTACTGTCAATAATGTAAGCCTATCCTAAATATTTAGACTAAACCTGCTCCTCTTGCTGCAAAAGCAATTATGTAGAACTTTGTATTTCTATCATAATTTTCAGTCATGTAATAGAGTGGTCAGAGCAACTTTGGTTCCAGTTGAAATTTCATGCTTTTCTATGACAACTTTCAGCAATATAATAAAATGATAAATCTCATCAGTGTCTTAAGCACAACTTTATTATAGTTGAAACTTCATGCTCCCTAAAAAGAAAAGAAACTTTTAAATTATACATCCGACTAGTAAAGTGTCCACTAATACAAGTTCAAGTGGCATTTTTAAGCGAAATGTTGGGCAGCATAGAATAGTTTGTAAGCCATTATAATTGTCCAAACACTAAAATAAGAATTAGGATTAGTTGCTTTACATATTCGAATTCTCAAATTCGAAGTATATAGTTGAAACTTTATTATAGTTGCAACTTCATGCTCCCTAAAATGAAAAGAAACTTTTAAAATTATACATCCGACTAGTAAAGTGTCCACTAAAACAAGTTCAAGTGGCATTTTTAAGCAAAATATTGGGCAGCATAGAATAGTTTGTAAGCCATTATAATTGTCCAAACACTAAAATAAGAATTAGGATTAGTTGCTTTACATATTTGAATTCTCAAATTCAAAGTATATTTTCATAGGTGGTAAAGCTTTTGATGAAAAATGCTAATTGAAAGCATAACAAAGACTTGTTTGTAAATTTTTAGCCATTACCTTTCTTCAAACACTAAAGAGGGATTAGGATTACTTGCTTTATATACTTAAACCATCAAATTAAATCTTTTCATACGGCTAATATAAACTATTAGAGCACTGGCAAATTAGTGTCAGCAATGCAATTTCAAATACTGTTCCCGCTTGGGTTATAATGTCCAAATTCCTTAATGAGCATAAATATGGATAATATTCCAAAGCAAGAACTTATTTGAGTTTTAGAAATGGGTGACAAAGAAATGAATGCATTACCTCCATTCCAGAGTGCACATTAACCCATATATGTGGGTCAAATGATATGGCGAGTTTCCTGATGATCTGAGCTTCAGGCTCACTAAAAGGAGCAGCTCCAGGATTCTCCTCATATGGATCATAATCCTATTAATTAGAATAATAATTATGATAATGACAAAGAGAAACGAGAAAAATGAGAAATTTAATCAGGACCATATGGTATCAGAATTCATAACCTATAAATTTACAAGGTGCAAGTGAATAAAAGTAAAACACAGTAAATGCACCATGACATTCATTGAATGCCATAATTTTAACAGAGGTAAAAGAAAAATTATGAACCTTCTCCTTTTTGCCCCAATCTACACTCCAATTTCGGTTTAGATCAACTCCTCTGCCTGCCATATAATATAAAACTCAAGCTTTTCAATATCTTAAATTTATCCAATCAATACTTCTAAAGATGCTAAAAACAAATGACAGACCATTTCTTCTATCACAGAGATCTCTTGATTCAACAAGTTTGCGGCCTCTCAAGTTTTCCATTGGAATCACCTGATAAAAAATTAGAAATCAGCAATGTCCACATACAAAATTTCTCTACCAAACTTTGTCATAGAACAAATGCAAGTTATAGTTTCATGACAATGTGATCTAGCTCAGCTCTTCATTAACTTCAGGACAAAAAGAAAGATAACTATGAAAAGGAAAATCTATAAAAATTTGAGAGCAAGAGATAACTAAGCATGCCAATGTATAAATATAAAACAATACTAATTGAATGCCATGATTTCCAAAGGTAAAAAAATTACAAGTAGACTTTTATATATTGATCAAAGATACCTAAATGTAAAATCTTAATAACTGTGTCTTGTAGAACAGGAAAGGTAAAAATGTAGATTCATGTGGATAGAATTGTGAATTCCATCTATATAATGGTCTGGGAAGGAAAATTAGGAAAGTAAGGGGTTGCCACGGGGGGTGCAGGGGTCATATAAATACTGGCATTGCTAAAGAAGTAAGGTTTCAAATCAGCATTCCCTGAATTCCATTACAACAATAAGAGTCACCATCTGAGAGAAAGTGAACAGAGTCCCAGGTCTAGTGAAGGATTTTTGTAGATAATCAAAGCTACCGGGAATTCGTGAGTAAAATAATTCAGGTGAAACATAAAAACACAAAATGCAGCCAGAACAATTGTTGATTAAAATTTCTCTCCATTATTTGTAAGCTTACAAAGGCATAACTCTAGGCACTTTGAAGTTTTCACCCACATCTCACCATTTTCTTGCTATTACTACAGGTCAAGCTGTCTGTGACAAGGCTTATCAATCAAAATAAGTAAAAATAGTTCCAGTGATACTTTGTCTTAATGTGCACCCGAAGGTAATAAACCACATTGCTGGAAATATTTTGACTTACCTTTATTACAAGCTTGTCAAGTGTACTATCTAAGGAAGCTTGATCCAAGCTGGGTAGAAATCGTTCTTCACTTAGAATGGACAAAATCCTTAAAGCAAGTTCTGAGGTAATCAGCTCCCTTCCGTGCTGCCCAAAACTCTGGAAGACAAGGAATCATCTGTCAAAAACACCAGAATAACCAATTTGAGATAATTATCCACTACATGTCAGATTATAACTTTCTCTTAAAGCATTACACATTATTTTATTATGCCATTAGAAACAATTTTCTCCCATTCGAGGCATTCAACACTTGAAGAAGAAGCTAAGCCTTACCATACAATTATTTCTGATCTGATAGCTTGCCAAGTAAATTTCATGTTAATAACACCAATAATGTAGAAAACTTACCAAAAGAATCCGAAATTTTGACCTCTCATCATTCTCTCTCTTTCTGTGGCAATAAGTAACCACTGTGACCTCAGCACCATAGCCCTTATTTCCAGCTGTCATTGTCTCCATCTGTTTAGAAACATCAAGGATAAAAATTGTATCTTAGCATAGTCTCACAGCATAAATTGTCTAAATACATCACAGACGACCCACAGTGAGTTTATCTGGGTGACGACTGACCAAAGCTTTGACCTCTTCCATCAAATCACCACTGCAGGATGCCACCAAAGGGTTCAAGAAACAAATGAACAAATTTATGAAATGATGAAACTGGAAAAAGCTTAATTAGAGTCAAATTTATTACTAAAAGCCACAAGGAAGGGTCTATATGGCTTTCACAATGAATAAGAGCCTAACAAACAGAGATAAGGAAGAAAATATTCACTATAGAAAATTTAATCCAATAAGATTGTATCACACTAGCTTACCACAAATTACATAACAGATGTTCTGGTAAGGTAAAAGTAATAATCTCCAAAAACACAAGATGACACAGTACAGCATTTGCATCCTTCCACTATGCATGCCTGAATACTTTGAACAACAATCCATCATCCATCCTCAATAAAATCAACTTGTTTCTCAGATTAAATTTCTTAATTCCTGATCTTCCTCCCTCCTCCCCCCCCCCCAAAAAAAAAAAACAAAAACAAAAACAACACACAAACATACTTAGCATTCTCATCCTTGCCACGCGCCTACACCTATTTTCAAACTTGTGATCGCTTAACAACCAAGTTACATTCCTTGTGAGTAACCATAAAAGCCAACGGAAACCATTGAGACAAATTCGATCAAACGTCCTTCTCCATACAATACTACATATTGAACAAAAGTTAACCTTGATTTTCCAGCCATTAATTTAACGGTTACATAAAAGGTAACCTGAACCTCTCCAAGGGGCAAAGAAAGAGTTTAGCGCCGATTTCCGTAATTCACATGAAATGTGAAGTTCTGAAATTGAAAACTCCCAATTCGAAACCAACATATTAAATTCAGGAGAAGAAGACGAAGCAAGACCACAAATTAGCCATACACAAATGAGGATGTGCGAATACTATACGAGGGTTCAAAAGGCGTTACCTGGAATGGTAGAGGTCGTAGTTGATTGGCGTAACTGTAGGTTCGGAGAGACTATTAGTGTTGCCATTGGCAACGACGAGAACTTTCGAAAAAACAAAGAAAAAGATGTTGATTGAGAACCAAAGAGACGAGAGAGAAAAGAGATCACCCATGACAAGACCGAGAGTAGCGACAGAAATTGCTTGTTTTTCTGTCTTTCGATTCATTTCATCAATATTACTGCGTCAGTGAATTCCTCGTCCATCTTTGGACCTGTGGAAAAATACACGACGGTGAAGCGAGAATATGATGTTTCTGTGAGCTTGTCTGCGAAATCTTCCGCATTCAACGGTCTTGACGGAAATTCATGCAATTTTCTTTTTTTACTTGTTGAGTTGCATGATTGATAATTGGTGTCTTTTTTTAAAAAAAAAAATAAATAAGAGGATGTTAAATTTTCAAAGAAATACACTTGCCCATTTTACTTTTTAGCAAATCTAGAAACTATACACAATTACAAATCTAAACTCATTTTTATTATTGCATTTAGCAAATGTTTATGTTTGGTACATTATCGTATTAACTTTTTAACTAGTAGATTAGTATTTTATTTATTTTAAAAATAAAATATAAAAATAAAAAGTAGTAGTGGAATGTTTATGTTTTAATTTTTCTTTATTATATTATATTTAATATTTTATTTATTAAATTATTATTATATGATTTTGAATAACGTTTTCATAAAATTTTTAAATCTTTGGACTTGAACTTATTTACTTGAGTAAAGCTCATATTGAATACATTTTCCTCAATTTAATATTTATCTATATGAAACTTATCCGTATAAAATTATAAAAATCCTTACAACCATTAATTTTATCTAAATATTGAGTCAGCATAATTTCAAATGATCCAATCTCAACAAGCCATGACTCAAACATACTATTTAATAATCACTGAATTTGTAAATTAAATAATATATAATTAGAGAATTTTGAATAGAGAACGATGGTTCAAACATTCTTTATATTAAAAAACAAAATAAGAAAAACATATACCAACTAATATATAAATATAATTAGTAGTAGTGTCAAATAGATTGACTTGTCACATGTCAAAAGCATACAAATTTCAAATTATATTTTTAAGATTGCTTGTCTTGGATCATGAGTTTAAATATGTTGGGTTAGAGGTTATGTTTTCTCTTTAAATTTTTATATTTAAATAATATAATTTTAAAATTTTTTAATAAAAAAAGTAATAATTTTTTATTAAAATACAATTTATATATATATATGAAACATTACTTCTATAATGTTTTAAAAATAATAAATAACTTTAATTTTTTATATATATTTTTAAATTAACTATATTATATTTAAATTAAAAAATTTTATATTTATTTTTAAAAAATTACAAAAGTTTTCATATCTAAAATTACTATATTTTTTGAATATAATATTATAAAATAAAAAGTGTGATAAAATAAAATTATTTATATTAAATAATATAATTTTGTAAAAAATTAAAATAAAATTTAAAAATATCGGTCAGCGGACTAGACAAGCCAAAAATAACATGTTTAAGATTGTTCATTTACAAGTTGTTATAGACTGATCCGCGAGTTTCAGACTCATTTGATATTATTAATACTTAGTACATGTTTGATTAATACAGACAAATATATGTATAATTTATATTTAAGTCTAATTTAGGTTGAGTATTCCTCGACCAATCAACTCCATGCTCATAAAAATTTCCATACTAAAAAATAAATTCATTTTTCTATCCTTATACCTATATCTAAATTAAATTTTGCGAGTGGTTATTGATCAAGAGTATTTTCATCATTCATTGCTATCAAAGGATTCAAACATAGAAATAACCTAACATCTTTCTAATAAAGCAAAATCAACATTGTCTTGTACTTTATAACCTGACTTTTATTTTCTTCTTCTAGATGTTATCGTATGAGACATTATAATAGATATTTGCGTTCATAATATAATATAATATAATATTATCTCTCAATAGCTTAACTAATTTTGTTAATAATTTAAACAATATTAATAAATAAAAAGACTTTAGAAATTTTTATTAAAACATACTATAATGTTGATATATGAAATAAATTTGGAACGAAATTTAATCTTAAGAGACCAAAAAATATAATTAAATTATATTTGATATTCTTATTATTTAAAAAATATGATTTAGTTTATGTAACATTTAATTATGCATTGCAATTTTTTTATTTACTTTTGACAATAATTTTTTTATGAAGGCAATATTTTTTTTTGTACAACATCTTTTATTTAAAAGAATATTTATCTGACTTTATTATCATATGAAAAATAATAATACAATCTCATATGAAAGATTGATATTAATTTAGTTATCTTTTACTATCATTTTCAAAATAACAACACAATCTCCTATTATCCTAAAACTTAATTTTATTGAAATAAAAAAAACATATTTTTATAATATATGATATATACTAAAATATTACTAGATTCAAATCAAATAATATCTTCTAAATACAACATTAAATACAATTTATTTAAGAGGACCTCTTTAAAAAAATTTCTAATATAGCATTTTGTCCCTCTATTTTTTTTTGGCTACGCTTGAAAAACTTTTGAGCTCGATAAGCCCGCGTATTATTCATCTGATCCATTTGAAATCGGGTCGGGTCATGTTGCCCCGTGTGGTTGGCTTCCCCGTCTACTTAAATAGAGTTAGTTCGTCCGGGCTTGATTAGGGTTTTTCGTAGGGTTGAGAAGAAGCCATGAGCAGGAGCTTAGGAATACCGGTGAAGCTACTACACGAGGCTTCGGGTCATGTGGTCACTGTGGAGCTGAAGAGTGGAGAGCTCTATAGAGGAAGTATGATCGAGTGCGAGGACAACTGGAATTGTCAACTCGAGAACATTACCTATACTGCCAAGGTGCTTTGCACTTCTAATAATTCTACTTCTGCCTCTAATTTTAGTCTTCTAATACTCACTCTTGTATGTTCAGTTCTCGTATTTTCTTGAAAATGTGGAGTGCTTGGATTTCTAATTGGCTAATTTTGATTCAATTAGTGTATTTCATTGAATTGTTCTGAACCTCATGAGATGCCATCTATTCAGGAAACTCGTCGGGCACATATATATATACATATATATATATACACACACACACACACATATATATATATATATATATTAGTTGATGAGAGATATTTTTAGCACCAAATAATGCAGATAATGTGCTTCGATTCTATCTCCCGCTGGTTTGAGATCGGACGAGTTAATATTATTATTTTACAGATTAGATTTGTCCAGTTTATACTATGTCAATCATGATAAAATTTGTAAAGAAACAAAACACAAACCGTTCTAAGGTTAATCATGGGTAGCTCGTAGTACCTTGGGAAAGAGGGAGGTCCAAATGTTGGGCTTTTCCTCTTTCCTTACACGAGGACATGGCTAGAAGAAGGTACTGAGTACTGACTCTTATTGGCATCATCTTCTTTAGTCGGTGTGCTTGTACAAGTATGGGTTACAAGCAATTAAATAGGCTATCATGTTGACACTGGAGTTGTGAAACGAATAGTTTGGCTAATATTATGATTACTGAATCATGAAAGCAAGTAAGCCAGACATGATGGCATGTCAGTTTCTATTAGTCAAGTTTAAGTGGAATGGAGTGAATACAACAACACCATAGCCTTATTGGGTCGGCTACATGGATCGCACAACGCCATTGAGCTCTATCAATAACCAACTCATATCTCATTTACTAAAAGGAGTGAATGAATCAAACAAATATGCTATCTTAATGGCACCATCTACTTGTGACGTGTGCTTTTTCAAGTAGTTGTAAAGGTTGCAAGCAATTAAAATGGCTATGTTGGAGACACTGGAATTTTGGCTATAAATTTTATTATTTTAATTTGCCTTAAATAGGAGCAAGATACAGAATCATGATGAAAGCGAATAAGCTGGACATGATAACATGTTAGTTTCTTTTAGTCATATTTAAGTGGAATGGAGCCAAGGAATCAAACAAATATATTACCGCTAATTGTGTGTTTCACCAATCATAAATTTTGAAAACTTTCAAAATGCTATGAATTCAACTAATTAAATTAAAACATGATGCCTCCATTGTTTGAATTCCAGCATTACTTAACCACCATGCATTCACTTATTCTGAATTTGGTACATATAGTTCATACTTCAGATGAGGAAAACAACCAAGTGAATACAGTTTACCTTTTGAGTTGCAGAATTACTCAAGACAGGAACTGACAAGATATTAAATATCAATGCCAGCTACAGTAATGCATATACACCAGTGTGTTTATCTTGGAAATTTTTTGGCATGATGCACTTTGCCAATTTCCAATTTCAATTGTATACATAGCATTCAAAATGAAGTTTGAAGGACACTGTTAGACCATGTATTAGTTCCCGCCCCAGCCCCAGGGGAAAAAATAATCCCCAACAGAAAAAGAAAATATTAATAATAATGAAGCCCAATGAATCATGCCATAGTGTTGGCTTCAGTTGTGTATAGTTTCAGCGTTCCATTTTTTTTTTTATGTACTATTGAGGATATATATATATGTACTCATACCAGATACGGAAGGGGCCTAAGAAACTGCAATTTTTCAACTTTGAAAGTTGTAGAGATGTTCCCTATCTCCTATTTCAATCTGTATGTATATTTGTTAATATTTATGCTGAATTTCGCACTAGTTGCTGATTATGGCGAAATCTTCCTCAGGATGGAAAAACATCACAACTTGAACATGTATTTATTCGAGGCAGCAAAGTCAGGTTTGAACTATTGGTTACTTATTGAATAAAATTTACATTCCAAATAAGGTTTTATATTTTCTGTATGGTAATTCGGGAAGTGCTTTGAAATATGTAATTTTGAACAGGTTTATGGTCATACCAGACATGCTGAAGAATGCTCCAATGTTTAAGCGTCTGGATGCTAGAATAAAGGTAACTTCGTATTTTCAAGTGATTAAGAACTCTGTAACTGGGATATCTGTCCTTGTGTAATTTATGCTTTTCAAATCTCATGCAGGGTAAGGGTGCATCACTTGGAGTTGGTAGGGGCAGAGCAGTTGCAATGCGAGCAAAGGTACTTGTGTTTGTGTTTATATATATATATATATATATATATATGAACCTAGCTTTCCTTATGGCCCTATCCATCACATATGTGGTTTAACTCCAAATGTCGCTTGTGTAGGCTCAAGCTGCAGGTCGTGGAGCAGCACCTGGTAGGGGTGTTGTACCACCTGTGCGGAGGTGATTTGTCTTCATATAATCTTCTCTTCCTCCGCATGCTGAACATGATATTTAGATGGTCATGTGGAATGCCCCTTTTTGTGTGCGGGACAAAGAAAAACAAATAGGAATTGCTTGTCTGGACTTATTAGATTGTTCAATCTATGGGATGTATTAATTCTAGTTATCGGCTCTTGCCTCCCGTATCATGCACTTGCCATGTATTTTATTGTTTCTGAATGATTATGTAGAAATGCCTTTGTTTGGGACCTCAGTTACCCAGTTCACGTGTACCTGCTGTCCGGAAATATATCAAGAAGTAAACAGATTATGAATTAATTAAACAGTTCTCTGTCGTATTAATCCCTAAAAGATTTAACTTTTGTCACCAATTTAGTCCTGATGACTAAAATGATGTACTTTTAGAATATTAATACTTATTAAATTGATGATAATAGGAAAGAATGTAGTAGACGATGATATTACAGTAATTTAGTCTTCATTGGATATATCATACTTGCTGCAAATTTAATAGCGAAATGAATTTTGCCCCGGCCCCACCGTACCCAAACACAAAAAAAAAAAGATAAAATTTGTGTTTATTATGGTCTTTAATAAAAAGCTTAACTGATAATATTTTATCAAGTACCGAGAAAAAATTCAACATATCTCTATCGAAAAATTTTAGGCTAAATTGCACAAAATTTTTCCGAACTTAGGAGTTAGTATATTTTATCCTCCTCAATTTTTAAATTCACCAAAACACTTCATTCAACTTTTGGACCTGTGCAAGAAACCCTTTCCATTAGTATTGCAGTTAGCCAGCCGCCATGTCAGCAAAATATTGTTAAGTCAACAAAGTATCTATTCACATATATGTTGAGGTGGCATGGATATTTTTGGTATTTTGACCAAAAATAAATTAAGAGTTGATTTTAAATTAAAAAACTAAAATTCATTTTAAAAAAACTGAAAGTCAAAAGATAATTAAAAAAAATATAGAAATCACAAGAATACCACCGGAGACATAAATCTAAAGTTCACTGGAGACATCACCACCTTGTCTCCTCTTTGTCCTCTTCCATTCCATCATCCATCACACCTTCTCTTCGTTCACTATCCACTCAATTCCAAAGTCCAAACTTCAAACCCTAATCTTTTGAAGCAAATATAGATCTCGGCTTCAAATTGGGTGTGACACAGGAATCGAAATCGTCAATGCCCAAGAATTGTCTGTGAATTTCCCTCTATTTGTGGGAGGATTGGGTTATTAAGGTAAATTAATTTGTCTAGTTCATTGTCAGTTTCTTTTTTTTCAGTTGGGAATTTGAATTGGATGGTTTGGTCATGGAAATTTGCGCGACGATGATACAAGAACAAAAGCAAAAAGTTAAGAGAAGTCCAATTCTACGATGGAGGTAGCAACACAAACGGTTCCTCTCGCTTTGGCTCCTCCTCCACCTCCTTTTTTGTCGTTGCCTTCACATCATAGCTGGCCTAGGGTTAGGGAGGTGAGCTCCAGATTTATGTCTCTGGTGGTATCCTTCACATCATAGTGCTTGTTTTGACATAGCAGATGGGGAGGAGGAGGCATGATCTCGCAATGGAGAAAGAGAAGCATTTGCAGAAACACAAAAGGAGTAGCATTATGATGCTCTTCTTCGATTTACTATGCTTTCTGTTTTTCCTTGCTTTCTTTTTTGGCTTTTAGCTTTTTAAAATGAATTTGAGCCTTTTTAATTTAAAATCCACTCTTAATTTATTTTTTGTCAAAATATAAAAAATGCCACTACCACATCAATATATATGTGGGTAGATACTTTGTTGACTTGGCATTATTTTGCTGATATAGCGGTTGACTAATGATTTGACTAACAACAATCCTAATAGAAGGGGTTTCTTGCATAAGTCCAAACGTTGAAGGGAGTATTTTTGGTGAGTTTGAAAGTTGAGGGGGGTAAAGTGCAGAGACCTCTAAGTTCAAGGGGGGTTTTGTGCAATTTAGCCAAAATTTTATTTAATCTTTTAAAAACAATTTCCAAATGATGGAGTTGAAGCGAGGTTGTGAATACGACAGAATTACAGTAAAATGCATAAGAGATGTTCTGTGATTTTTCTTATTAAACGAGCAAAAGTACTATTAATTTATATAACAGATTAAAACAATTCCACTCTAAAGCATTAATTACATGGATGTCATTAAATAACATATAATAAAATTAATAAATTAAAATTAAAAATAAATAAATAAATTATGTAAATGAATAAATTTATTTCTATTAATGACCCCATATTAAATTCATTCTAAATAACCCTTTTGAGATGTATTGTAGGACTCTCATGAAGATTACAATATATTAAACTAGTGTTATAACCTGTGCGATGCACGGATAATTTATAAATTTAAAAATTTCGTAACTTATAAAATAATAATAATTGAATGACTTAAGTTATTGACAAAATGTTGATTCAGCTCGTTTACAAATTGTCCCCACAATGAACATATAAATCTGTTATACCTACAAAAAAAACACACACACATGTATATATATACACGTTAAAAATAAGAAAAAAAAAGAGAACAATAATAGAAAGATATAATAAATATATAACAAAATAAAGTAATAAATACAGAAAAATAGAATAATCAAAATACAAAAAGAAAAGAAAAAATGACAGCAACAATACTATGTATTTTCAATCTTAATTTCTATATGTCTGCTCTTGATACCGTTCTTTGAACTCTCTATGATAGGACCAAATTTATTGACTATTCTAATAACATCTGAAACGAAACAATATTATTCGTATAAAGTTAGAATCAATAACAAATAAAACATAATCTACAAAACATAAGATAAAAACTAATATATTAAATAGTTCTCGTATACAACATGGTTCAAAATATCACTGAATAAACAAAATATGAAAATAAATTTTGGAATACTCAAAATATCTTCAGCTAGTCGGACATCAATTGAAAATCGAACCTTAAGCATGAATGAATGCTTTGTTGTTCGATAATCACTGTTAGAGTTAACTACACTAAACATGAACATCACATAAATATTTCTCTCAGTTATTTGACGCTTGAACTTATTCACATATGATCTCTTCACACGACTGTATATGCGATTACTTTTAGAAGCCAAAAGATAAACACAAGACTAAAAAATTAAATTAAATTAAATTTACCTAAAAATCTTGCAAAACTATTTCCAGACTAAAAATCTTTTCAGGCATATTGAACGATGGAACTGTCCACAATCTCATTACCCAAACCTAAATCCTCTAATCATCCCTTAATGTATTAACATCAGCAATGTCACTAAATTTAACCATATTTGAAGCATTAACAGAATGAAAACTAATTCTGTAAGAAACATATTCAATACAAATACGAAAAAAATACAAGACAGTTGAAATGACCATTTATTTATATAACGTGAATTTTGAAATAGTAAATTGAATATATTAAATGCTAATGATGTAATTATTAATTATTACATTAATATTAAATTATTAATAAAATTTAAGACAATTCACACTTTTAAAAGGGATGTTTTGAATTCATTTGTATTCAAATTTTTCAAATTCATTTGAATGCAATCTATATAATTAATACACCAATTTACATTTAATATTTTATAATTATTAAATTATATTAAATTATTAATAAAATTTACAATAATTCACAGTTTTAAAAGGGATGGTTTAAATTCATTTGAATGTAAATTTTTCAAATTCATTTGCATGCAATTATAGAATCAATCACACCAATTTGCATTTAATATTTTACAATTATTAAATTATTGATAAAATTTATGATGATTCATAGTTTTAAAAGGGACAATTTGAATTTATTTGAATGCAAATTTTTCAAATTCATTTGAATGCAATCTATAATTTATTCATTCACATCATTTATTCATTTAATTTTCATTTTAATTTATTAATTTTATTATATGTTATTTAATAACATCTATATAATTAATACTTTAGAGTAGAATTGTTTTGGTCTATTATATAGATGCAAATTTTTCAAATTCATTTAAATGCAATTATAGAATCAATCATATCAATTTACAATTGATATATTGCAATTATTTAATTATTAAATTATTACATTATTAATTAAATTTACAATAATTCAAAATTTTTAAAGGGATGGTTTGAATTCATTTGAATGCAAATTTTCAAATTCATTTAAATGCATTATAGATTCAATCACACTAATTTGCATTTAAGATATTGTAATCTTTATAAAATTTAAATAAAAGCCCTACAATACATCTTAAAAAGGTTGCTTACAATGAATTTAATGCGGTGTCATTAATAGGAATGAATTTATTCATTTACATAATTTATTTATTTAATTTTTATTTTAATTTGTTAGTTTTATTATATGTTATTAAATAACATCCATGTAATTAATGTCTTAGAGTAGAATTGTTTTAATCTATTATATATATAGATGCAAATTAATGTGATTAAATCTATAATGCATTCAAATAGATTTAAAATTTTTTTATTCAAATGAATTCAAATCATCCTTTTTTTAAATCAGTGAATTGTCATAAATTTAATTAATAATTAAATAATTACAATATATTAAATACAAATTGGTGTGATTGATTCTATAATTGCATTCAAATAAAATTGAAAAATTTACATTCAAATGAATTCAAACCATCCCTTTTAAAATTGTGAATCATAGTAAATTTTATTAATAATTTAATGATTTAATAATTAAAAAATATTAAATGAAAATTGGTGCAATTATTTCTATAATTGTATTCAAATGAATTTGAAAAATTTGCATTCAAATGAATTAAAACAATTCCTTTTAAAACTATAAATCATCGTAAATTTTATTAATAATTTGATAATTACAAAATATTAAATGTAAATTAGTGTGATTGATTATATAAATTATATTCAAATGAATTTGAAAAATTTGAATGTAAATTAATTCAAATCATCCCTTTTAAAATTTTGAATTGTCATAAATTTTATGAATAATTTAATAATTAATAATTAATAATTACATCATTAGCATTTAATATATTCATCTATATAACTAAAACAATTCTACTTTAATGCACTAATTACATGGATGTCATTAAATAACATATAATAAAATTAATAAATTCAAATGAAAATTAAATGAATAAATTATGTAAATGAATAAATTCATTCCTATTTATAACACAACATTAAATTCATTCTAAGTAACCCTTTTGAGATGTATTGTAGGGCTCTCTTTTAAATTTCGTGAAGATTACAATATATTAAATACAAATTGGTGTGATTGAATCTATAATGCATTCAAATGATTTGAAAATTTTATAGTTAAATGAATTCAAATTATCTCTTTTTAAAACTATAAATTGTCGTAAATTTAATTAATAATTTAATAATTAAACAATTAAATAATTACAATATATTAAATGTAAATTGGTGTGATTGATTTTATAATTGCATTCAAATGAATTTGAAAAATTTGCATTCAAATGAATTCAAACCATCCTTTTTAAAACTGTGAATCATCGTAAATTTTATTAATAATTTAATAATTAAAAAATATTAAATGCAAATTGGTGTGATTGATTATATAGATTGCATTCAAATGAGTTTGAAAAATTTGAATACAAATGAATTTAAACCATCCCTTTTAAAATTGTGAATTGTCATAAATTTTATTAATAATTTAATAATTAATAATTACATTATTAGCATTTAATATATTCAATTTATTATTTCAAAATTCATGTTATATAAATAAAGGGTCATTCCAACTATCTTGTATTCCTCCAGTGTTTGTATTGAATATTCTTCTTACGGAATTAGTTTTCACTCTGTTAATGCTTCGCATATGGATAAATTTAACGACGTTACTGATGTTAATGCATCAAGCGATGATTGGAGGATTAAGGCTCGACTAGTGAGGTTGTGGACAGTTCCATCGTTCAATATTCTTGAGGAGATTTTTAGTTTGGAGATGATTTTACAAGATTCTCAGGTAAATTTAATTTTATTATTTTCAATTATTTTATATTTATTATTTTGTTCATTTTGCTTATGTTGTGTTTATTTTTTGGCTTCTAAGGGTGATCGCATACACAGTCATATAAAGAGATCATTTATAAATAAGTTCAAACGTCAAATAACTGAGAGAAATATTTACGTGATGTTCATGTTTAGTATAGTTAAATCTAACAGTGATTATTAAATAACGAAGCATCCATTCATGCTTAAGTATTCCAAAATTTATCTTCATATTTTATTCATCAGTGATATTTTGAATCATGTTGCTAACGAGAACTATTTAGTAGGTTAGTTTTTATCTTATGCTTTGTAAATTATGTTTTGTTTGTTATTAATTCCAACTTTATATGAATAATATTGTTTCGTTTTAGATGTTATTGGGCTGGTCAATAAATTTGGTCATATTATAGAGAATTCAAAGAACGGTATCAAGAGCATGCGTATAGAAATTGAGATTGAAGATACAAAGTATTGTTGCTGTCATTTTTTTCTTTTCTTTTTGTATTTTGATTATTCTATTTTTTGTATTTATTACTTTGTTTTGTTGTATATTTATTATATCTTTCTATTAGTGTTCTCTCTTTTTTTCCCTTATTTTTAACATGTATATATATATATATATATGTGTGTGTGTGTGTGTGTGTGTTTTTTTTTTTTTTTAGATATAACATAATTATATGTACATTGTAAAGACAATTCACAGATGAACTGAATCAACATTTTGTTAATAACCTAGATCATTCAATTAACATTTTGTCATTAACCTAGGTCATTCAATTATTATTATTTTATAATTTACAAAAAATTTTAAATTTGTGAATTATTCGTGCATCGCACAGGTCACAACACTAATTCTTTTAAATTTTCACTCATATTTTAATTATAATTTACCATTTTATTTTGTATAAATTATATTTCATATGTTTTTTTATTAATTTTGATTATACCCTTGAGCCTAACATTAACTATTGATATTAATATAGTATCTCATTTTGCACACATTAATACCTATTAATCCACCTTAACTTTTGGTCATTGTAAGTTTCAATCTTACATGGCAAAGTCATGGTGGATTAGTAGGTACTAATATGTGCAAAATGAGATATTATGTCAATATCAGTAGTTAATTATTATTAACGGTATTTTTATAATTTTAAATTATGGGTCTACATAGCAAGTGACGTGACAGATGTTTTTTTGTCACGTAGTAGCCTAGTCAACGTTTTCCATTAACTAATTTGACGGTGTTAAAAAAAAGAGTATATCTGACAAGAAAGAAATATGTAAGACATATTTGATCAAAAACAAACTTTAGAGTCATAAATGAAAATCAGTTTAAGCGTTAGGAACATGAAGTATGTTTTTGTCTTTTATATATATATATATATATATAAATGTAGTCAATTTGAGGTTATATAAGCACAATAACAAAATAGGTTATTCTGAATATGTACTTAGTTCTAGCTTAGAATTTAACATAGATATACTTGTTATATATACTCCTTGCATACACACTTTTAAATGGTACCACAGTTTGAATTTTGTAAGTGATAAATCATATTCTAAGTTTTGTCTAATTTTACTGTCCAAATGTATTGCAACAAACCAGCTCACTTACATATTCTTTCCAAACCTAAAATTTCAAATGCTCCCTGGAGGCCTAAAGACTAACGACTAACCATATATATACATATGATAAGCAATGGCCAACTATATGCGCTTGAAAAAATTATGTTCCTCGTATGGTGCAAAAGCTTTTGATCCCTTTGCCTACAATTGGCAATATATACTCCTTATGATCTTAATGAAGAGATCTTGGCGGAATTGTCACATATGAAATTGAGTACAATTTTGCAAAGAAATAACTCGCTTGTTTCTCAAGAAGAGATGAGAAACATGTTCAATATCATTTGATTGAATAGTTGACCCAGCTCCTTATTGTTTGAAGAAATCCTCCACTTCAATTGGTATTTTTTCACGAAAAACAAACATGAGATAATAAATTCAGTCTTTCACTAAGATTTTGAAGACTAAGCTTGCTCCCAATATATATATTTTTTTATTAGAACCCTGAGTTTGAGACATAATTTGATAATCTATATGCAACATTGAATTTTGGAGGGCATACCGCAAAAAAACCAAATATGGAGTGAGAAAGGATTGGTACAATGAAACCAAGAAGGATAAAAAAAATTATAATATTAACGAGTTATGTCTGTTTAAAAGAAGACTTTCGAAAGTCAAACAAAAAGGATGTAAACATTAAGGAGATGGTTATTGTTCATCATCACTGTAGCATACTGTTCATCACACTGTTCATGCGATTTTTTTATTCTGAAATTTCTAATATATTTTGCATTCAGGGTTTGAGTCTTTTCTGCTCTATTATGCGTTTTCCTTGTATTGCAGCAAAAAGGTTGACTCTAGGTAAATAAAAAAGCGTATTTCAAAAAAAAAAAAAGAGAATAGTATTAAAACAAAAGAGAAGTCAGAATAGAATATTACAAAAAAAATTCAAATTAGAAATTCAAAAAAAAAAAGAGAGTTAAGAGTTATTCATTGACCTAGAGTTCCTATCTCTTTTTTAGCACATTTTTTTCATTAGAAAATCAGTATTCAAACTAGCAGTTATGGGATTTGTTTCATTGTTTGCTATTTCTTTGTTTGTGTGTCTTTAAAATTTTCCTTGTATTCTTATTCTTGTTAAAACCTTGTTCTAGCCTTTGCTTTGCCATTCCCTTTGCTAGAATTTATGCCTTGACTGAAGATAGGTTGATTAAATCTTTGTACTATAGCTTGCGGTACTTAACCCATAAGAAAAGATTTAAGTCCATTTAGTAGTAAAGAGAGGGAAAAAGGCAAAAGAGTGTGAACTCATAATTTAAAAACCCAAAAAAGAGAGCAAATACAAGTGAAAAGGGTGATACTATCTTTTGTGTAAACACGTGAGATTGTGTGCAGGTGAGGTCTAAAAACTTTTTTATTTCTAACCATCTTGAAGATTCAAACAAAATGGAAACTAGCAGTGAAGGAGGAGCAAACAAGTGGATTTGAATCCCCAAGGCCACCATTGAAGGAGGCTTCTACAATTGATAAAGGGAAAGGCAATACAACATCTTGTTAGGAATCGATATATTAAATGCTTTAAGTGTTTGGGAATGGGACACATAGCCTCATAGTGTCCAAACAAGAAGACTATGGTGATGAGGGCTAATGGAGAAATTAAGACTGGAAGTGAGGAAGAGATGGAGGGTAGTTCATCTAGTGCGGATGAAGATGACAGAGGAGTTGAACTTCCGGTGGAGGGAGATATGTTAGTAGTCAGAAGCAATGTTAAGAAAATCGGATCGGATTGACTGGTTGGGTCGAAAAACCGATGAACTTGCCAATCATTTGGTTCGACATACACTTGAAAATCAGAGAGGGATTAAATCATCCAAAAATCGGTCAGATTGGTACAAAACCAGAAAAATAGAGAAAATCGACCGAATTTCATGGTTGACAGGTTCTTCTGCCACCAAAATCTTATAAAAAAAATCAAAAAAGAAGAACAAGAACAAGAAGAGAAAAAAAAGGTGCTCAGGAACAGGGGTTCCTCCTCCGTGCAAAGCCATCGCCGATCATCCTCTTCCATTTAATGATTATTATTAAAAAAAATCATCAACTTGCCATCTCACATCACAATCATTAGCCACTGAGCAGAAGAAGAAAAAGCACTTCGGGTGATGGAGGAGCACTTTGAGTGTTCTTAACTCTTGAGAGCTGAGATACAGAGAAGATAGAAAAAGGGAAGAGAACCGTCAGACCTTGGAGGATGAGTCTATTGATTAGGATTGTGAAAGGTTGTGATGCATAGAGTTCAAAGTCTATTGATGCACAGATTTTGAAAAGCATACTGACATAAATTTTGAATTAAAATTTTTTTAGTTTCTATATTTAAAATTAATGTTTAAATATTTTTAATATAAATATATTGTCACGACCCGTTTTCTGGTACCCTAAAATAATATAGCTACACAAAATCAATCATGAATTCAGCTTATAAAACCCACCATATAAAATTTGATCCGACATCAATGGAATCAAAACAAGTAATAACCTTTCCTTTACTAAGTTCAAAAGTGTAGCCACATCTGTCTGAAACTAAAACTAAGAACATAATTCCTAAGAAGAGATAAGTCTCGGAGGGAAAGGAAATGGAAACATCCTACAGGACCTTCAGTAGAGCCGTCTCTCTATAATTGTGCTCGGGTTCACAACGATAGAGGAGGTCCCACTAAGGTTACCTTGCTCTGTAATCACTAGGAGACCTAACAACCATTACTCTGATACCAACTTTGTCACGACCCGTTTTCTGGACACATGACCGGCACAATGATGAATTTCTCATCACTGTAAGCCCTTCGATAAATTCTGCCTGTGAGTTTAAATTATCTATGTTATCAAAATAACAATTCCTTAATAAATATGAAGAAAATATATCAAATTTTCTTATCTGAAAATCATAGAGATGATTTGCATGTAATAATAGATTATCAATTTAAAATACATTATTATACTGACATACAAGCCAAATGCCAAACCCCTGACCTAGATGTCCTAGACGATTACAGAGCAACATAATCTACAATAATAGAGGGGCCTACCTGACAGCGGGAATGTCCAAAGTGATCTACTCTTCTAGCGGATATTCTTCATCGGCAACCTAATCTGAACAAAAAGGTTTCACAGAGAGTGTGAGCTTTTAAGCTCCGTGAGCGAATCGGCCTCGCGTTAATAAAATTCAAATACATTACCAGTCATGCAAGTATATCCGAAGGCTCATACTCAACCAATAGACATAGTTAGAAATTACATACAAGAAGATAAAAATTCATCCAATTCAACAAACGTTACTAGTACTCATCAATGACAATATATCCCGGAGAGCGCACACAGGCCGGCTCACCAATTTTGTATATTCCCGCCATGACGCACAACCTCATCCTCTTAGCTAGGGTGCCTCACGGATTTATCCCTACTGAGAGAATCATTGTCTCCACACTCATTGGTCAAGACACCCTTTCAACCGGGTTTTCTGCCTTGCCATGAGAGGGGGTACTGTTCTGCTCAATCACAATCAATAGTACAACAGTTCATATCATAATCAGAAGTACAATAGAATATTCATTCATATAACAGGTATAGTATATAACTATATTATAGATTTATAAATCACAAATCAAGATAACAATTAATCTATTTTTGAAAAGATTCAAACTTCACATCAACATGAAATACTTGTTTCGTCTTATCCATACTTCTGGATTAATTATCTCATTAGATTCGTCATTCTGAATCTAATTTCCCCCTATGAATCTTGGGAGTGTCCTACGACATACTTTTTATCACCAGTAATGCTAAAACTCTATTAAAACGGGGTCGTTTCACTCACCTGGATTCCGTACGAGTATCACTTCTCTAAGTCGTTACGGACAAGAGTACACAGATGAATTTCAGTATTCCGCTACAGAGATTTTCATGAAAGATTAGAGAAAACAAGTTAGGATTATTTTCATACAGACACTATTCATACATATGGTACTATTCATATGTACGGTCACTATTCATACGTATGGATACTATTTATACGTACAGATATTGTTCATATATATGACACTATTCATATATACGGAGACTGTTTATACCAGAAATAGAGAATACAATCTGTAAAAAAATACACCAGGTAAGTTCTCAGGAAAGAGTGGAGGGTCACAATGGACACATTTAAAAACCAGGTCTTTCCTTAGCTAGAACTTTCCTAGACATGTATTCTTCACAGTTTACATCCTATTTCGGTAATCAAAAAATCAAAATAATATGTAAACAGCTAAGGACAGTTTTTCTGATGTGGAAGATCAGCCAAAGCCACAACCACAGAGCATACTTAAGAAAATAACTTCTAAAATTTGAAAGACATAGAAAGGGCTTAGTATCCTTACCTAAGCTGAAAAGGAAAGGCCCAAAATCTCAGAGGCCTAGCATTGGAGTAAGAGAAACTTAAGGAGAGAAGAAGAGAAGTTGAAGGTATGAGTTTAGAAGTGAAATGGAATGGCCTATTTATAGGAAAAGTCAACGGTACTATTTGTCACTATGCACTAATAAAATATTCAATTTACTATTTATGAAAATGATATTTCTAATAAAATATTTCACGCATTACTGTGCAAAATGCTGAGGCGGCTGAATTATTGATTACTATTGAAACTTAAAGGGAAAACTGTCATTTCACCTTAAACCTTTAAGTTTCTTTTCAAATCAGTCCTTTCACTTTAGTCCCTGAGGGTATTTTCACACATAAAACGTCATTTTCTCCTACGAACTTCTTTCTAGTTGTCTCTTATGACCAAACCACATCTAGTACTTGACATTTCGATTGTATAAGTGAACAATATCGTATACGTAAATAGTATTATATAGGTGAACAGTACCGTATACTAGCATAGTAACCGTAGTTTGCAAATACGAATTTATATTTTATTTTTCATGGATATTACATATATAATAATATTTTTTTAATAAAATAAAGATTAATTCTAAATATATTAATATAAAATTTTAAAAAATATAATTTTAATATAATATAAAAATAATTCTTATTTATTAATAAAAAATTAAAATGTGTATATATATAATTAATTAATTAATATTTAATTACTACCAATTTGATCACAGTTCGAAACAATCTGACCATTGACCTTTGAACCAGTGCCTCCATCAGTTTATTGACCAGTTCGATTTTTAGAACCTTGGTCAGAAGAGCCTTTAACGCTCAGGTGAAGGAGGAGAATGAAGTACAGAGGGAGAACATATTCCACACTAGACGCCATGTACATGGTAAGGTATGTTGTGTTATAATTGATGGAGGCAATTGCACAAATATTGCTAGTGCAACTATGGTGAAGAAGCTGAATCTTGCCACAACTAAACATCCTAGCTAGACCATACAGGCTTCAGTGGCTCAGTGATTGTAGTGATATTAGAGTGACCAAACAAGTGAAAGTACCATTTTCAATAAAGATATAAGGACGAGGTACTTTGTGATGTAGTACCTATGGAGGTCGAGCACATGTTGTTAGGAAAGCCCTAGCAATTTGACAGGAAGGTGCAGCATGATGGGTACAATAATAGATATTCTTTCACCCATAACAATTATCCTATTACACTGGTACCCTTAAGCCCTAAACAAGTGCACGAAGATTAAGTTAGAATCAAGCAAGATGTAGAGAAGAAAAAAGAGTTAGAAGGAGGAAAAAAAAAAGAAAAACAATAGAAAAAGAGAGTGATAAAAACATTGTTGAGGTTGAGAAAGAAAAAAAAAGAAGATGAAGAGGTAAAAACTAATGTGTTTGCAAGAGTGAATCGGTCAAGAAAGTCCTTTACTCTCACCAATCGTTGTTACTATTTGTTTATAAAGAATCTTATTTGTTTGACATGGGAACTGTAATACCCAAGAAAAATAAAATATAAATATTTGTTTACAAACTACTGTTACTATTTCAGTATACGATACTGTTCATTTATACAATCGAAATGTCAAGTACTAGATGTGGTTTGGTCATAAGAGAAAATTAGAAAGAAGTTTGTAGGAGAAAATGACGTTTTATGTGTAAAAATACCCTCAGGGACTAAATTGAAAGGACTGATTTGAAAAGAAACTTAAAGGTTTAAGGTGAAAGGATAGTTTTCCCTTTAAGTTTCCAATAGTAATAACAGAAAAATTTTCCATCACGAAGTGCACAGTAACTGCATTATTAGAAATGTCATTTTCATGAATAGTAAATTGAATATTTTATTAATGCATAGTATCAAATAGTACCCTTGACTTTTCCTATAAATAGGCGCTTTCATTTCACATCTAAACTCACACCTTCAACTTCTCTTCTTCTCTCCTTAAGTTTCTCTTGCTTCGACGCTAGGCCTCTAAGATTTTGGGCATTTCCTTTTTGCTTAGGTAATGATACTATGCCTTTCTATGTCTTTCAAATTCTAGAAGTTATTTTCTTAAGTATGCTCTGTGGTTGCGGCTTTGGCCGATCTTCCACATCAGAAAAACTGTCCTTAGCTGTTTATATGTTATTTTGATTCTCTGATTACCGAAATAGAATGTAAACTGTGAAGAATACATGTCTAGAAAAGTTCTGGCTAAGGAAAGACCTGATTTTTAAGTGTGTCCAGTGTGACCCTCTACTCTTTCCTGGAAACTTACCTGGTGTACTCTTTTACAGATTGTATTCTCTATTTCTGATATGAATAGTAACCATATGAATAGTAACTGTACGTATGAATAGTGACCGTACATATGAATAGTAACCATATGTATGAATAGTAACTATATGAATAGTAACCATATGTATGAACAGTAACCGTACGTATGAACAGTATCTGTACGAAAACAATCCTAACGTATTTTCTCTAATCTTTCATGAAAATCTCCGTAGCAGAACACCGAAATTCACCTGAGCACTCTTGTCTGTAACGACTTAGAGAAGTGATACTCGTACGGAATCCAGGTGAGTGAAACGACCCCGTTTTAATAGAATTTTAGCATTACTGGTGATAAAAAGTATGTTGTAGGACACTCCCAAGATTCATAGGGGGAAATTGGATTCAGAATGACGAATCTAATGAGATAATTAATCCAGAAGTATGGATAAGACGAAACAAGTATTTCATGATGATGTGAAGTTTGAATCTTTTCAAAAACTGATTAATTGTTATCTTGATATGTGGTTTATAAATCTATAATATAGTTATATACTATACCTGTTATATGGATGAATATTATATTGAGCTTCTGATTATGATATGAAATGCTATTGATTGTGATTGAGCGGGACAGTACCCCCTCTCACGGCAAGGCGGAAAACCCGGTTGACAGGGTGTCTTGACCAATGAGTGTGGAGACAACGATTCCCTCAGTAGGGATATAGCCCAGATTGGTGATAAATCCGTGAGGCGCCCTAGCTAAGAGGATAAAGTTGTGCGTCATAGCGAAAATATACATAATTGGTGAGTCGGCCTGTGTGCGCTCTCCGGGATATATTGCCATTGACGAGTACTAGTAACGTTTGTTGAATTGGATGAATTTTTATCTTCTTGTATGTAAGAGGATGATGTTGTGTGTCATGGCAGAAATATACATAATTGGTGAGCCGGCCTGTGTGCGCTCTCCGGGATATATTGCCATTGACGAGTACTAGTAACGTTTGTTGAATTGGATGAATTTTTATCTTCTTTCTATTGAGTATGAGCCTTTGGATATGCTTGCATGACTGGTGATGTATTTGAATTTTATTAATGCGAGGCCGATTCGCTCATTGAGTTTAAAAGCTCACATTGTTTGTACAACCTTTTTGTTCAGATCAGGTTGCCAATGAAGAATATCCGCTAGAAGAGTAGATCACTTTGGACCCTCCCGCTATCGGGTAGGCCCCTCTATTGTTGTAGATTATGTTGCTCTGTAATCGTCTAGGACATCTAGGTCAGGGGTTCGACATTTGGCTTGTATGTCAGTATAATAATGTATTTTAAATTGATAATCTATTATTACATGCAAATCATCTCTATGATTTTCATATAAGAAAATTTGATATATTTATCGGAAGGCTTACAGTGATGAGAGATTCATCATTGTGCCGGTCATGTGCCCAGAAAACAGGTCGTGACAGGAACCGACATTCTTTTGCCCAATGATGTTATGTGTCTTTTGCAAGAACATGAAGATGTATTTCCTAGTGATTTTTCGAGTGGATTGCCACCTCTTAGGAGAATTGAACATCAGATTGATTTTTTCCTTAGAGTTATCATCCCAAACAAGTCTACTTATAGAAGCAACCCTGAAGAAACAAAGGAGCTCTAAAGATAAGTGGAGGAGCTACTATCGAAGGGGTATGTTCATGAAAGCATGAGTCCCTATGCAGTATCAGTCTTATTGGTGCCAAAGAAGGATGGGACGTGGTGCATATGTGTGGATTGTTGCGCCATCAACGAAATCACGTTAAAGTATCATCATCCTACATTTAGGTTAGATGATATGTTGGATGAGTTGTATGGATCATGCTATTTTTCCAAAATAGACTTGAAAAGTGGGTATCACCAAATAAGGATGAGGGAAGGGGATGAATGGAAAACTGCATTTAAGACTAAGTTTGGATAGTACGAATGGTTGGTCATGCCATTTAGCTTGACTAATGCTCCAAGCACTTTTATGCATTTAATGAGCCATGTGTTGTGTGAATTCATTAGTAAATTTGTTGTTGTGTATTTTGATGATATACTTGTGTTCAACAAAAGCTTGCATGAACATGTAGAACATTTGAAAAGTGTCTTGGAGATGCTGTGAAAAGAAATGTTGTTTGCTTAATTAAAAAAAGTGTACTTTTTGTGCTGATAGAGTGACATTTTTAGGCTATATTGTTAGTGATAAAGGAGTTGAGGTCGATCCAGAAAAAGTTAGAGCTATTAGAGAATGGCTTACACCCACAAATTTGAATGAGGTTAGGAGTTTCCATGGGCTAGCTAGCTTCTATAGGAGATTTGTAAAAGATTTTAGCACCATAGTTGCCCCACTAATGAAATAGTGAAAAAGAATGTGGGATTTAAATGGGAAGAAGCCCAGGAGAGAGCGTTTAACACTTTAAAGGATAGGCTAATCAGTGCACATGTATTGTCCCTACCCAATCGTTCAGTGCGAAGCTTCGAGTCTAGGGATAAGACCAGTGTTGATGCAAAAGGGGAAGCCAATTGCCTATTTTAGTGAGAAACTTGAGGGATCCATACTCAGTTATTCCATATATGACAAGGAGTTGTATGCCTTAACGAGATTCCTTAAGACTTGGGAACAATATTTGATGCCTAAAGAATTTGTCATACACTCTGACCATGAGTCACTTAAGTATTTGAAGGGTCAAGATAAGTTTAATAAAAGACATGATAAGTGGCTTGAGTTCATAGAGTCATTTCCTTATGTGATAAGGTATAAAAGGGAGCGAAAATATACTTGTTGATGCTTTGTCCAGGAGACATGCACTTCTTTCTTTGCTTGACTCTAGATTAGTTAGATTTGAACATGTGAAAGACTTATATGTGCATGATGCTGATTTTTCCACTATTTTTACTGCTTGTGAGAAAAGTGCTTTTGAAAAAAGTGCTTTTGAATATTACTACAGGCATGATGGATATTTGATTAAAAAAAAACCTATGCATTCCTAGAGGGTCATTACGTGATTTACTTGTTAGGTAAGCTCATGAAGGGGGATTGATGGGTCATTTTTGGATAAGAAAAACTTTAGACTTGTTGCAAGAACAATTCTTTTGGCCAAAAATGAAAAGTGATGTTGAAATCATGTGTAAAAATTGTATTGCATGCAAGTATGCTAAGTCTAGAGTTGTGTCACATGGATTGTATATCCCTTTATCTGTGCCTAATGCTCCCTGGGTTGATATTTCCATGGACTTTGTACTTGGCTTACCTCATTCCCAAAAGGGACAAGACTCTATTTTTGTTTCAAAGATGGCTCATTTCATAGCTTGTTACAAGACTAATTATGCCTCCCATATAGTTGATCGCTTCTTTAAAGTAGTAGTGTGACTTCATGGGATGCCCAAAAGCATCATATCAGATCGGGATGCAAAATTTCTTAGGGTGCATTTGGAAGACTTATTTTGAGCTTATATGGCTTATCTTATGGCACAAACAATTATACATGTGTTTGGAAGAGCTTATATAAATAACTTATGATATGTCCATAAGCTGTTTTCAGCTTATTTTCATAAGTTATTCTGGAAAGCTTATGAAAATAAGCTAAAAATAGCTTATGTGAAGTTTATCCTCATAAATTCTTCAATTTTAGAAATAACTTATATATAAGCACTTAAATAAATTGTTTACCCAAACAGGGCCTTAGTCATTTTTGGAGAACCTTGTAGGCCAAACTTGGTACCAAGCTTTTGTATTCTACCAATTGCCACCCTCAAATGGATGGGCAAACAAAGGTAGTCAATCAAACCCTTTCTACTTAATGGTAAAAAAGAATTTTGAAATCATGGAAGGATTGTTTACCATTTTTGGAATTTGCTTATAATAGAGCCACTCATGTAACGACCAATTGTTGTATGGTTTTAATCTATTGACTCCCATGGATTTGCTTCCTTTACCTATAACTAAACAATCTAGTTTTAAAGGGAAATCCAAAGTAGAATTTATGAAGAATTTACATGAGAAAGTCAAACAACAAATTGAAAAGTGTAATGAATAGCATACCTCTCAAGCCAATAGGAGGCGTAAGAAAGTTGTCTTTGAACTAGGTGACCTTGTATGGTACACATGCGAAAGCAGAGGTTTCCTGAACAACGACGTTCTAAACTCATGCCTCGAGGAGATGGCTCTTTCAATGTGATTGAGAGGACCAATGACAATGCCTACAAGCTTGACCTTCCAGGCATAGTTATCAGACTCAGGCCGATCATTGACCCAAACAGGCCTTCAAGTCATTAAGTCACTAGTTCAATTGCTAGATCACCAGGTCAATTGCTAACCCGGGTAAATAAATTAAAAATTAAAAATTATATATATGCCTATATATTTTTACAAATAAATTCAAAAATAAATAATATATATATATATATATTTCACACTTTAAAGTCTTAAAATCATTGTCATTAGTCATAAATAATTAAACTACAAATATTCATAAATAATGTTATTAGTCATAAAATTATAAATAATTTTATTAAAATATTTGATTGTTATTTTTTTTATATTAGATGATTATTTAAACTTGTTTGTTCATGCTCTTCAATTTTTCTTGATTTAATTTTCTTACATCAAATAATTATATAAATATATATTTTTTCTTATCTCCTAATTAATTAGTAATAATATAATTATTTTTTATTAAATTAAATGTCTTTTCTATTTTAGTTTTTGTCATCTTGTCATATGCATATTTTGATTTTTTGGTTAGAATAATTTTAGCAACTTATATATATATATATAAATAATAATATTTCACTATATAAATTAAGAAGAAATTGATAATAAGATGGTAAGATATACAACCTACAGGTATGGAATAGAGTTTGATTTTTGGTAAGTGTATTTTTCTAAATTTTCATACAAATTTGAACATTAAAAAAAAAAGAGGTTTAGGTCAACCGGGTTGACCAGGTCGGTATTGACCTGACCGGTCGATTAGATCTAGGCCCAATCACTTGCAACCCGATCTAAACCCTTGACCTGGACCAATCCCAATCTTGGGTCATTAGGTGCCAGGTCGACCCAACAGTGTAGGTCGGGTCATACAACTATGCTTCCAAGTGAGTATTCAATAAGTGCTACTTTTAATGTGTCTGATCTTTCTCCTTTTTATGCAAGTATGTCCTCGAGGAAGAGTCCATTTCAAGAAGAGGGAATGATGAGGACTAGAGTAGCATGCTATCTAAAGATCAAGAGGAGCTAGCTTTGAAAGATCTAATCACTAGGAGCCACACAAAGAAACTTCAAGAAGCAATGAATGAGTAAATTAAGAAGAAGCTGAATTGCAGGTTGGCCTAAGAAGCTATTGGACATGTGATCACATGTATTTAGGCTATAAAAGATGAAATTAGCAATTAAATGATTTTATCTTTTAAATATGAATTGTATTGTATTAGTTGGGCTTTAAGTTATAATTTTCTATTATATGTTTATTTAAGCCCAAAGTTACTTTTGTTTCTATGCGGGTTTTATAGCCTTTTGAACATGTTGTTAGCTGAGCCTAAGTAGTTTAGGGTTGTTTCTAACAAAAGAGACTTAAGGACCTGTACTGAAACAAATTTGTTAGAATTGTAAAACTAAGGTTTCTTTCTCCTTTGGAGAGCTTTATAGGGTTCTTCATCATAGGGTTATGGTGCCTAGCCTTATGCGTCGAGTTCTTGCCTTTCTAGGTATTGGGTTCGTGTGATTTATCTTTTGTAATTTTAAGGCACAAATTCCACCTTCGTTGTCGAGTCTCCAATCTTTTATTGGGGTTCACATTAGCTGACCTTTGGCAAAAAATCTCTTTTGATTTGACGAGTTTGCATGTGGGGAGAAAAGCGAACATGGGATATACTTGAGTAGATGCAAAAATTATTTAAAGTCAAGAAGGCAAAGAAACATGGCTTATGAGGAAGCTGATACTTTGATGCAATATTTTCAAAGGCAAATGTTAGAGAACCCATCATTTTTCCATGCCTTCAAAAAGAACTCTGATGAGCAAATTACAAATGTGTTATGGGCTAACGCAAGGAAGTTGATTGACTACAGTTTGTTTAGAGATATGGTGTTGTGGATTTAATTACTATAGATGAATGGTGATATTTGGGGCAACACTATTGTGTGACAAAACTATGGAGTCTTTTAACTGGTTTTTCCAAACATTCCAGAGGCTCATCAACGTAAAAAGAACCCCTCAGAGTATTCATCGACTAAGATGCTACTATGGCAAGAACGTTGTCTAAGATGATATCGGAGTGTAATACTCATTACTTTTTTTTTATTTAGATTTGTCTTATTTCTACTTGGTATGCCTTATTTTGCTTGCTTAATGTAATATCCCAAGAAATTTGTATGAATATTTAAAATCTATTATGAAGTTTAGTGAAAAATTTAATTGCGTGAAATATGTTTTCTTTCTTTGAATTAGTAAAGAAAATTTGGGAATAGAAATTTCAAAATTTTAATTTAAAAAATTAAAATTTTTACAAATTCTCAAGGACTAAAGTGAAAAGAAAAGAAAATATGAAGTACTTTTGAGAAATGACCAAATAGGAACCTTAGAGGAAGAATAAATCTTATGAGAATGAATTATGAGTCCGGTACCGAAAAGATGATGGATTCGATATTTAAGAAATTTTTATACATTCTCAAGGACCTAAGTGAACAAATCTTACAAGTTTTAGAGTGGCTATGAGCAATTTTATCAAAAAAAATATTAGTGGGGCCCACACATACAATCATTAAACATATTCTCCTCTCTTTCTCCTGAAGCCCTCTGCTGCTCCTTCGCAGAACTTTCATTTCATCTCCTTCATCATCCATTCTTGCCATCTTGCTTGGGGGAAGAAGCCATAGAACCGAAGAGGATTGGTAAGTAGATGTTCTTCTTTTTCTTCCTCCTCTTACAAGAACAAATCCTAGGCTATCAATTTGAGCAATTTTTGTATAATATTTCTATGGATGAATTTAAGTGTGGATGTCAATCTAAAACATTCCTAGGTGGTTTATGATGTTATTAGAACAAGAAATTTGGAGAAAACTAGGAGAAATTCGTAGAATTTGGATATTTGAAAAAGTTAGTGTTCTTGATGAAAATTTGAGATTTGAGCTTGGATTGTTGGTAAAAATTAGGGGTTTTTGTGTTAAAATACTCATTAGATATTGAGAAACAAAACCCATAGAAGAAATCAAAAGAAATGTTGTTTTAGATATGATTTTTGGATTTTTGGATGAAGAACACGAAGAACATCCGAAAATTTTCCCCAGAAATTACTGTTCACCGAGAAAAATTTTCCAGATTTTCTCGTTACTGTAGCATTGACTCGGTCAACGTTACTGTAGCATTGACTCGGTCAACGTTACTGTATCTACGTTGACCGTTGACTGTTATTGTAGCATCAGTTTTTTTTATATCGTTGAAAAGCTCTTTGAGTCTAGTTTCCAATGGTATAAGTTTCATTTAGATATTCATTACTGGTTATGAGTTATAACTTGAGATGTGAGTAAAGGTCGAGAGTAGTGATAGGAAATTTCTCTATTTTGTAACCCTAATGGTTTTTACCTGGTTACAATAAGGATGGTTGAGGCGCAAGGTGGAAGCGCCGAGGGCATGGAATCCAAGTGAGTAGGCAACCTTGCAAAATTAATTTACTAAATTAGTCAAAGCACAATATAAATCCCATTTGCATTAATTGTGAAATTGAGAAGATTACCAGTGTATGTTCAAGTTGAGAAAAATTACAATATCATTGGGAATTATTTTATTACCTTTGTGAATTGATTTCTCTAGTTGACTAAATAACTAGATGTGGTGGTTCCTTGAATAAACTGGAACACTTTGTAAGTGAATGACCTTACTAGACTAATTTGATATTATTAGACAAAGTACAACATAAGTTTCATTTATAATATTATTGAAATGTTAAATGATCAATCTTTCAATTGACAATATATGATGATTGCTATGATTGATGATAGAAATTCAAAGGAATAAAAGTATGTGTAAATTAATTTATTTCATAGTAATTGAATTGTGATAAATTCTCACTATTTTATTGATGAGCAAAAGATCTACGGGATCTAATACACGAGTTTGAAAGGGTTAGAGTCCCATACTACTCGGTGTATAACTGTGAAAATCTATGCACGAGTTTAAAAGGGTTAGAGTCCCATACTACTCAGTGTATAACTGTGAAAACTTATGCACAAAGAGTTTGAGGGTTAAATTCCCAAGTCACTCGTTGCAAGTATTTATGGCACATAATGCAAAGTGATTGAGGGATTGATCACCCAAGAAATCATACGCAAATTCAGACAAATGTAATACTATAATTATTTAAAATAAATGATAGATTGATTGTATTAGTAAATGTGGTATTTGTACTTGTGATATTTTCATGTACAGTTGTTTACTCACTGAGTTTTGATTAACTCACACTCTCTATGATTATCTTTTCAGATTCAGTGGTTGAGGAGGAGAATTTATAGCCTTTAAGGATATACTACACTTTTGTTTGGTAAACAAATAAATATAGATTTGGTGAAGATTAGAAATGCTCTGTAATCTAGTAGGTCACCTAGGCTTGGGAGGTTGTATAGTACTGTATAGTGTATGAATGTTGAACATTTTCTGAATATGTATACAAAATATCTTTCTTGAAACATTTATGATTCACATAGTTATGGATATTAAGAATATTCATAGAGATTAAGGGGTACCACGGAGGTACACCTTAGGTATTTTATGTTTATCTCACATGTAAATTTTGGGATGTGACACTTAAGATAATTTTTTTACTTGTTGTGATGGAAGGAATTTGTGATGGAAAATTTTGAGTTGATTAATTAAATAAATTGTTTTGAATAAGGGACTTAAGTGAAACAATTAAAGATTTCTTAGTGGAGAAATCAAGTGGTAGATCTCATATGTTGTATTGGAAATTTCACTAAATGTGAGAAATGGCCAAATAGGAGTAAGATAGGACATAGAGGGAATTTATAAAAAAAAAAAAGGGTTTATGTAATAAAGCTTTGTGACTTTACTCTCATCTCGTTCTCCTATCTATCTCCATTTCGTTTTCTCTCTACGTCTTTCTTGCTCTCTGTTGGTTGGCCAATAGGGTGGAAAAGGGAAAGAGGGTTCCATTTGTTGAGTCAAACTTGAAGATCTCCAAGTAAGTATATGATTTTCTCTTCCCCTCTCTTCCAATTTCCGTTTTAGGGAAAAACCCTAGAAAGAAGAGTTATGATTTATGTTGTGTGGTGGCTATTGTGCTTTCCTATTTGTCTTCCATGTTATTCTTGGTCAATAAATGAAGTTAAGGAAGTCACTTGGGTGGGTGGACAACATTTATGAAGCATGACCAATAAATTCCAAGTTGTAAGAATTAGATAATTAAAACGTTTTTTTTTTTGGGGGGGGGGTTGGCATACAATCCTAACTCTTAGTTTTAAATGAGGTTTGATATGAGTTTTTAAGCTGTTTAATCACCTAAACTTGACCTTGAATAAACATGGAAGCAATAGGATGCAAGTGGATGCTTTTGGGTAAGAAAAGAGCCATTTTCATGTGAGTTGTTGAAGTTGCAAGTGAGACTGGTGGTCTAGGCACCCACGAGGTAAAGAAGAGCTAAATGAGAAGTGCTGGTGCCTAGGGGCGCCAACTAGTTAAGGCCTACCCAAGAATTTAGTTGTTGGCGCCCGTGGCTGGAGCTAGGGGTGTTTTTGGGAGATAGTCATGGCACTTAAGCAGCATTGTTGCTGAAATAATACTTAATTATAAGTTATGGTGGATTCATACATATTTTCTTATACTAAGACTTTGGCAAGAAAAAAAGAATATTAATTGTTATGTATTCAAATTATGCCAAATGGGATAACTATGAAGGATTTACTCCCACCTCTCTTGCTTGAAAATGGAAAGGCAAGGGAGGAAGTCTTGGAACGGTAGACTTATGAATATTATGGATAAATAATTCTTTTACCCTCAAGGATGCCGATACTAATTTTATAACAATAAGTAAGTCAAAGCCAGTGTTATTCCTAATCCTCTTATCAAAAAATTAAAATTATTCTTTATGACTTTATTTGCTCAATTGCTGGAAAGATGTGTGATAATGTATGAGTGCATGTTTATGAAAGGTTCTTTGGTAGGAAAGGCTTAGTTTTTAAGTGTGTCTATTATGACCCACATCTCTTTCTTAGGAACGTACTTGAAGCAGTGCTTACAAACTAGTTTCACTATTCCAGTAATCAAATAAGGGATAAAGTGTTGTTATAAAAATATTTTTTGTTATGGTCAATAGTTAATAAAATTGTGGTTTAATTAATAGAAATTTTATGAGTTTAATATTTAATTTTGAGAGTATTATAAAATCCCATAAAATTATATTAAGTGAAAATTTTTCTTCAAGCTTTTAATATTGAAATGCTAGAATCGTGTTTTATGGAATTTTTAAAATCTACAATAAAGTGTTTTGACCATATTATTGTGATCTTTCTAAAACTATGTAAAATGAAAATTTTCTAGGTGATTTTTTTTTCAATTCTATGTTTCAATTTTTGGCCAAATGATCAAAAGAATTAAAATATAAAAAACAAATTTGTGTTAGTATAATTTTATTTTTAATTCTACTATTGTGTACTATATAAAACCATATGAAAACTAAATTACACTTTTTGGAACTTATTGTAATTACATTTTTTCTTGAGCTTTACAAAGTCATATGATAAATTATACCTTGTGAAAAGTATTTTGAGAAAAGTATCATATCTATTTCATGAGATATTTAATGGCATGTGTGCACACAAAAGAAAGTTGTGATTGAGATTTTGAGAAAAATCCATTTTATATAAATTGTGATTGTAAATTTTGAAGAAATTCACTTTATATATAAATTGTGATTTCACATATGTGATGTTTTAAAAGTACAACAAGAATATTTTATTTTTGAATTAAAAAAGATTTGTGAAATTCTTGTGAAAAAAAATCAAAATAGCCATCAACGTGGGAGTATAGAATTTTATGATATTTTACTTGATGGCATTATAGTTGGGACGTGGATCGTCTTCTACGCCTTGTAGGTGCAAGAGTGTCATGCAAACCGTGGCTAATTGCATATTTAGCCACGACTACAATCGTGACTAAAAGGAGCTATCCCAAATACTTATAGTTGTTAAGCAATATTGTGAGTTACACATGTTTTTTTAGAACCAAAATTTTTGTGGATTTGTAACCAAATATTTTGTAGATATTGGCATATAAAATTATAGGATCAATTTGAAAATTGAGGAAACTATCTTATTGAGATGATGATATGCGATGAAAATTAGAGTTAGCATTTTTCTAATGCTAATCTATGAGAACACTTCTATTCTACAAAGGTACAATGATGTTAAGTTATTAGTTACAAAAATGAGGTTGAGAAATTCCTAAATGATTGTGTATAATTATATTATTGAAAAATATTATTATATGGTGGAGGAATATATATATATATATATATACGTAAATTTGTTATGCGTATGATGACCATTTATAATAATTATGATTTTTTATATGTAGTAATTATGTGCTAAATTAAAACGTATATAAGTTGGGTTATATTCTTACATTTTTAAAATATATAAAAGTGTAAAGGTGTTTTTGCAAAATCTATGTAGCATGGTTACAAGGAAAAGGAAATGATTTTAAAACCGTTGTTTATATTTTTTGTTATGTTGTGTATAAATTTCCTTCTTTGATAAGTGTGTGATTGTTTGTCAGTATATGTATGATGTCTTGAATTTTTACATTAGCATGGATGATACAAAAAACAAATATTTCTTTGATTGTATTCATATGAAAGACATTGGTGAAGTAAATGTGATTTGGGAGTTGAAATCATAATAAATGTGATATCACTTTGCTATTACAAGAACATTATGTTCAAAAGAGTTTAAAAATTTGATCATTTTTTTTTGACAAATTGTTGAATAATCTTATGATTTTAAAACTGAGATGAATCTGTTGCATTTAAAGAACTTCACCTAACCTAATATATCATGTGTTATATGTCATATGAGTATCTATATGCACATAATTCTAACGAAAGAGTTAAGAGGTACCTCAAATTATGGTATCATATAAAATGAATTTCTCATTGTATCATAAGAATGCAATAATAATAACTAGATCTTTGTTTTAGATGAAACAAAATCTACTAGTGGTTAAACTTTACTCTTGGTGGTGGGACAATATTCTGGAAAGTAGCCAAACAAATTTATAGATTCACTCTAAAATCAAAGTTCATTACTATAGAATTGGCTAAAAATAATACTATGTGGTTGAAAAACTTCTTAGCAAATCTTTTTGTTGGGTAAGAGCATAATTATATCAATATCTATGTATTGTGATTGCCAAACGACAATAACCATTGTAAAAAATAAGACTTTTAATGATAAGAATAGACACTTATGTTTGAGACACAAAGTTATCAAGCAATTGCTAAAAAATGAAATTTGAAATATATTTGTAATACCCGTTAATTTCAGAATATAATTCGCTTAAGAGTATTTTAGAATTCTACAACGTTACTTTAGTTATTTATTTTGGTCATTTTTAATTTTCATATTTAATTGTTCTCTTTGAATATTATTTATGAAAATTGAGTTAAATGACTGGACTAAATATTTGCACAATGAGGGATATATTCTAAGAATGGTGAAATTCATGGAAAAGTGGTTTCAGAATGGTCAATTAGTCCATTTATTGTAAATTGACTGGATGGGTTTGGATGTTGGGTTATGGATACCCATGGGTTATTGAATAACCCATTAGAAATATTTAATATAAAGTTTCAATAGTACCCCTCATTTTTCACTCAGCCGAAGGAAGCAGAAAAGCATTTCTCTCTCAGTTCTTCATTTTCTTCTCAAATCCTTTCCTTGATCTTCAGAAGTTCGATTATTTGTTCGGTTCAAAAGCTTTGTAAGGATCAAAGGTAAGCTTTAATCCGATTATTTTCCTTAAATTTAAGTTTATGTAGAAGATCAGAGGAGGTTTTGTTCTTGAAGATTTTGATGATAATTCATGAATCTCAGTTGTTTTAGAAGTTATATTTGAGTTATAATCGGTTAAAAGAGTTGAAATTCTGGTTTTGAAACAAGAAAGGAAAGGATGAAATTGTTAGAAATTCTGCAAAAACCGAGTTACTGTAGCGACCAGAAATTTCGAAACAAAATCTGAAAAATTTTCTTCGGGTACTGTAGCAGTACTGTAGTGTCGGCAGTCAACGTACTGTAGCGAACCGACACTGTAGCAAACCGTACTGTAGCAACCCGTTACTGTAGCAGTCAGAAAATTTTACGTATTTTCGTGATTTTGTTTCCTTTCTTATGATTCCTTGTAATATATTTTACTAGAAAATTTTCCTACACAAATTCTAGTGTGGAACAAGGTAAACTTGGACAAACATCAAGGTGAGTGAATAACCTTGCTCAGCTAATTTGATATTACTAGTCAAAGTACAATATAAGTCCCATTTACTATATTATTTGGATAATAAGCAATTAATTTTTCATATGGGAGTATATGATGATCAATAGAAATAAGAGTATGTAGAAATTATTTATTTCATGACAATTGTACTATGTGATGAATTCTCACTATCTTTTAATGAGTAAAGATCTACGGGATCTAATACATGAGTTTGAAAGGGTTAAAGTCCCATACTACTCAGTATATATCTATGAAACCTATACCCGAGTTGAAAGGGTTAGAGTCCCATACTACTCGGCGTATATCTAAGAAATCTTATTCACGAGTTTGAAAGGGTTAGAGTCCCATACTACTCGGTGTATATCTATGAAATCTTATTCATGAGTTTGAAAGGGTTAGAGTCTCATACTACTCGATGTATAAGATAATTAATTATGAGTAAATGTGGTATTTGTACTTTTGATATTTTATATAGTACAGTTATTTACTTACTGAGTTTTTAAATAAACTCACACTCCCTATGGTTATTTTTTTAGATACAGAAAATAAAGAACAAGAGTATCCGTTTGAAGATTAGAAGCCCCTTGGGATTATTCTCTATTTCTGTCTGGTGGGATATCAGTACTTATTAATGTGGATATTAGAAACGCTCTGTACTTTCTATAGGTCTCCTAGGCTTGCGATGAGATAGAAATATCAGACTATGTATGTCTATATTTGCTTATCAGATGAATATAATTCTGTAGTGTGGAATGAATGATTAAGGTTAAATGTAAAACCTTACAGAATATATGTATATAACATATGTATGAGAATTATAACAAATGAGTAGTATCTTTTCACATGCTCAATTTTTGGGATGTGACAATATTGATCAGTTATGTGAAGTCAAAATTGAATTTGACCAATTCTCTGACTAAACATGGATATAGGAAGGAAATCAATCATTCACATATCTAGGGGAGTGAGACTTAAGCCAATTGATAATTAACAGTAGTAGTAACCTCACATTTGCGATTGGAGATCCTATGAAAGTTCATATGAGTAATAACAAGTCATTTATTAGTTCTGCTAGCACTATTTCTACAGTCCCTTCCTATGATTTGAAGTGTGAAAGTGTTACAACAGAAATTGTGGGGGTGAGATGTGACTGGTAAGGCCTCTAACCTACAATAAGAGTTTGCTTATTCACAGAAGCTATATGTTTCACCACTAACTTTGTAGATAAGTCTCATCCACTTGTGGGGGTGAGATGTGACTGGTAAGGCCTCTAACCTACAATAAGAGTTTGCTTATTCACAGAAGCTATATGTTTCACCACTAACTTTGTAGATTAAGTCTCATCCATTTAGGTTTAGTTCATGTCCAAAAGACACCAAACTTGATGCATCTACATCCATTTACATAACCTAGTGGTTTTTCAAAACTTCTTTTTGAAATATGTGAAGGATTGTTGTGAAAAATAGATATTTCAAAAAGAATATTTAAAATTGTAAAAATATTCTTGAAATATTTATAACCCTGAATTAGAAATTATGACAATTAAATATTTTGATTATCATTATTTCCTATTTATAACTTTTGATTACAAATATTTTAGAAATGTAACTCTCCATTTAATTTACATGGACAGTTACACTTTTTTTTCGTTATAAAAAGAGAGTCATTTCTTCAAATTGGTGGCACCACTTCTCTAATTTTCTCCTCCTCCTAATTTTCTACTCTTTTCTCTCACTAAATTACAAAGTTTATTTTTTACTGTTCCACTACCTGAGTTTCACTTAGAAGAATTTGTTTAATTTTGGAGGAAGTTCTACAAACACAAAATGATTTCTTTAAGGACAGTGTCTTTTAAGACGCAAATCAAGTTGTGTTGGCGTCGATTTCTACAGCACATTTGCTGTCATTCCCACGGTCACAGTTCAAATTTTCTTCTGTCATTACTCATAATCAATAAGTGAAAATTTTTAGCTTTTGACTAAAGCAACCAGACCTTAAATCATTTCCAGCACGCATACAGTTTATAAGGCTGAATTACAGCAGAAACATAGGAAATATTACAGCATAAACTCAATTTAGAAAGCCCAAAACCCACGGGCTCTCAATGCGGAATTTTTCTAGTATTATTCAGTCTAGCCCAAGAACATCCAGCCAAGAAAATTCAGATTCCAGTCCACACAATCTTCAGTCAAAAACCAGTAAATTCTCAGGATTATAACACTCGAACTTCAGCAGAAAACATCATGAAACATTATGCAGACTTAACACAGATTTTTCTGTCATAAATCTTTATTTTAACCGCCTATATATTCCCATTCAGCTCTTAATTTCTTCGCTATAAAACCATGAGATTCCAGTCAAAAACCCGTTCAACAAATCACGACAGAACCGTCCAAACAGCAACACACACAGGCAAGCACAGAGAAGGAATTTAATCTGAAAAATTGATCTGATTTTCACATACCCGACGCCATTTCCACTCTGTTCTTCACTCGACGTCTCTTCTCGGTTTATAGCATCCTTTTTTTTTTTTTTTTCTAAGTTACAATCTCGATCAAAACCTTCCATTAATCCTTATATACTAGCAGCCAAACCAGAATTTCCGTTGCTCCAGCTCAGCCTTCACTGTCGAGGATCATCTTGTAGAGGCCAACTCGAGTGGAAAATCCCACATGCAACACGAAATTTGGACGGAGAAGACAAGATGAGGCTCGAAGCTCCTAGAAAGAACTTGACGGGTGCGTGTTTGAATATATATATATATATATATATATATATGGACTACCGCCATGTTCATATATATTTACATATATAGCTAAAATGTCACCATTGGTCACCTTATAAATTTTCTCACCACTCGGTTCCCTCAAGATATTTTATAAAAATTACGATCCACACCCTTGTAGCTAAAATCCCATTTAATTTCTCTCTTTTATGATTTTATCTAACTTTTGTACTAATTTAAAAGTTCTTACACATTTTTCTTAATTTCCTTTTAAAATCTTAGAAATTGACCTTTTTTCAAAATAGTCTTTAAGAGCTCAAAGAAAAATCCAGAAACTCCTCATGGAAATTCAATTGTTTTTTAATTAATTGCTGAAAATTTAAATTGTCTCAAGAATTCCCTATCATCACCTTAAAGAGTCAATAAAAGTTATTTGGTTACAAGAAGATAAGAACAACGTACACTTTACGCGCAAGGTATAACAGAAGCGGATCAGTCACAGATACTTAGAGGCTCCAACTCTTTGTTAGTCACGGTTATAACTGTAGTTAAATCAAACAGTAACTAACATTTATATTTAGCCACAATTTTAACGGTGGTTAACAAAAAATTAGAGCATCCAAATGTTTGTAGCGGATCCTGATCGAACATCTCGAGAGAAATAACGCAATAGCCTCTCCCCACTCCTTCAATAACTCTCACTTCATGTTCCTTTGAATATTCTGATTCTGCCACATCTTCTCTTCATTCATTAACCACTGATCTTCACGCACCCTAATACTGTTATGCAGAAAGCAAATGCTTTTCAAAGTCCTTGCCCAACGCAATTGAGGGAATTGAGCTAACTAACCTCTATACCTGTTTTCCTAGCAGGGATGTGTTTATACATGCGAAGTCACGAAACCCAACTGCACCTTCTTTCTTCCTTCTCATCACATTCTCTCACTTGGTCATATTCTCATGTCAACGGCTGAATTGGGCCCTAAGCCCAATGGATTTTTAAAGTGGCATAGGCCCAATCGAGTGGCTTCAGATTAGTTAGATCCATTATATTTTGGTTACAACTAAAAAAATTACAAGTTAGTTAGTAGCACACATAACATACGGTATGTGGTTGCGGTCAATCCGAGCCATGAGAGCCGCGCATGTGAGGCCAAAGGTACTCCAGTGCAACAGTCAGGAGCTGAGTGCTGGGCCATAACCGAGGTGCCTCACTAAGATTGATCCAGTTACAGCGTAGGTCTTCGAAGCCCAACTTTGTTCAAAGACGTTGAAGTCTGATGCGACTCGCGATAGGGGTGTTGGGTGGAAAGATTTTGACGGCTCTTTTTGAGCCCACTCCGTCGCTGGTGATGGCGTTTAGCTTCCAGCCACAGGCGTGCTGCGGACGAGATACAAACTCTGTTTTTTTGTCTCCTCTGCTCTCTTGGTATTATAGGCTTTTGTTGTCTGGTTGCTATGCTTTTTTGGCTATTTTGTTTTTTGGATTGCTAAAAAAAAATTAACTCTTTGGGTTGGGCTTTGTTTTAATAGTTTAAAGGTGTGTTGTCTTGTTATAACTTAAATATTTTTTTAAAGTGTGTTATCTTAAATTTATGTATCTTTATTCTATAAGTCTAGGTTCGTTCTATAATTATTTTATCTTAATATCATGTCTAGTAACCCAAGCTTTAAACCTTTAATGAAATTCATTTTTATTTATCCAAAAAAAAAAATCATACGGCATGGCTTGTGCAAATTGTGCTGGCTGCATCAGCTTGATTCTGTCAGATTTTTGAAAATTTACTTTATATAGGAGTTTAATCATCTATTTGGTATTCATAATTTAGTCTGATTTTTTTATATTTAGTTTCTGTATTTTTTTTTTGGCTGAGATCATGGCGGTGAAGCTAAGAAAAAATGATGATTCAACAGGCTGAGAAGATCTCATAATTCCTGTTGTATCGAAAGCAAACATACCTACTTTTTTCTTAAAAAAAAAAAGTTGTTCAAAAAAAAATTAGAAAGAATCTCATTCTATACTTATGACTATGTTAGTTGAAATCTGGATGAAGATCGACGAAAATATAGTATAAATACCTATTCCTTTTGCTTTTTGCTTCAAAGTGGAAAAAAAGAATAGGGGAAGATTTATATAATTTTTTATTATTATTAAGTTTTTCATTAAAATTAAAATATATGTGAATTTTTTAAAAGATCAATTATGTAATTTTTTTAACAAAAAAATATATAATTATTTTTTAAAAACTGTATATATATATATATATCATATTCTCATTGAAAAAAATTATACATTTATGTGAAGAATTTGATAATAAAAATATAAAAAATTATGCTTACTATTTTTCAAAATAAAAATGAAAATTATCTTAACGACATCCTCATTTAATTCTGGTCATTGAATAAATAAAAACTTTGATAAATTATTGTTTTATTTGATTTCTTTTCTTTCAATTATCTTTTACTAGTCTATTAATAATAAAAAGGGTTTCTTCCAATGTATAAAATAAAAAATTCCGATAACTTTTGCTATTATAACCTTCCGAACCACAATATTTGCTTTTTATTTTTAAGCATTTAACTTCGAAATAAAAAATTGTATTGATATTAGGTATAAAAAATATTCAATTAAATAGAAATGGATAAAAAAATAGTGAATTCCATCGTTTTTATGATTACTTTTTAAATAGTGAGGTCCTCTCTACACACCAGAGTCTCATCTCTCATTAAATTAATGTTGTCGTTAACTTGTACGGTTCACACTCTTAAGTTAAGCTCTACCAATGAAATAGTTGGCAGATAGTTATCTTAGTCTGTTCTTACAATAATAAGGGCGTAATCTTTTCACTTTTTAATTTTGAAGTAGGATTTCCCATACTTAATGGATAAGCATTTGCTACCAATGGGGAAGTCTTTCTCATATGAAATTGCAACTTGCAAGTTGAGGTGATTGGGTTGATATATATGCACAAGGAGGGGCCAAATTGAAAATTTCAGGGTAAATACACGAGTGGCTCTATAAATGCAGAAATTATCAAAACTCATCATCATCATCGTAACAATCACAATTCCCAAAAATTTCAAGATTACACACTAGCTCTTCATTTCTTTTAGTTTAGTCCCTCTAGACACACTAGCAAGAGAGATATGCAAAATAAACATCTCTGTCACATTTCAAAAAATTGTGGGTATTACATTTTTTTTTTATCATGGCATAGATGCTTCATTTTATTGGTCTAACCAAGCCAACCATATTGTAAATTGGCAATATTAATTTGGATACCTCCCCAAAAATAGATCTAATAACACTTCATATTCCAAATTTTTGTTGATTCAATCAATCTTTTTTGGAGTGAAAGAGAGGATATCTAGATCGTGGGAAAAGAATTGAAAAATTCCATATGACCCAATATATTTAATAAGTCGCACTATACATCAACCTAAGATGCATCTTCCTCTTCAAAATCGAAAGGGTACTTTTGGAACACCAATAGGCATTAAATGAAAAAAGAATTAAATTAAGTAGTTTATCTCACTTTGATGTGGAAATGTAACAATGGTTTTATAGTCTTAATAATGATTGGCCTTTATCATTTTTGATTTATCAGTTGAATAAATTTGTAAAAAAGAAATCCTAAACACAACTGAAGGACCAAGTGATTAAAGAAAATTCTTACAAATATGTCCTTTGAGTGATGAACAAATATGTTTGCATTCACTGATGTAAAGATCTAAACACTCATAATACAGTCCACCCACCTCCCCTCCACCATTGTATATTGTTACTTATTGAGTATAGAATAGATATGCTTCTTTTGTTCTTACGAATAAAATTCTTCCACTATTGCTAAAAAATAAAACAAATATTAATTATTTACCCTATATAATCCACTAAAAAGAGAGGGTTCATAACAATGTTTTTAGAATCGGTCTGGTCATTGACTGTGACTGGCCTACGGATTCCCAGGTTACTAATTCAATGGTCGAATCAATTACTAACCTAGGTAAATAAATTAAAATTTTTTTAAAAATATATATACATACATACATATATATATATATATATATATATATGTGTGTATATATATATACATACATACAAATAAATTCAAAAACAAATAAAATAAATAATTTATATGCAAATTTCACACTTTAAAGTCAAACATCTATAATAATTCAAACATAAAATCATAATATTCATAATAATTCATAAAGTCATAAATAACATTATCCAAACATAATAATTCATAAAGTCATAAACAATATCATCCAAACATAATAATTCATACATTAAAGTCTTAAACATTCATAATAATTTATACATTAAAGTCATAAATGATTTTTTTTAAAAGGAGAACCGGTCAACCTCAGGTTGTCAAGTCAATGGCCAGCCGGTCTGAGAGCTCAACTCGAACCGGTCTAGGCCCTGAGTTGCAGGGCTGGTTCAGATCCCACAATACTGGTCCATAGTATAGCTTTTTACAATGCAATAAAGTCACATAGTGCCTTATATATAAACTCTAGTTGCTAGTTAGGTCGATTCAATAGCTCTATGTCACGACCCGTTTTATGGGCACATGACCGGCACAATGATGGATATCCCATCACTGTAAGCCTTTCGATAAATTCTACCCATGAGTTAAATTATTAGTCATTATCTCTATATTATCAAAATAATCATTCCTGAAGAAAATATATCAAATTTTCTTATTTGAAATTCATAGAGATTATTTGCATATAATAATAGATTCTCAATATAAAAATACATTATTATGCTGACATACAAACCAAATGCCAAACCCCTAACCTAGATGTCCTAGACGATTACAGAGCAACATAATCTATAACAAAAGAGGGGTCTATCCGACAACGGGAAGGTTCAAAGTGATCTACTCCTCTAGCAGATATTCTTCGCTGGTAACCTGATCTGAACAAAAATGTTGTACAAACAGTGTGAGCTTTTAAACTCAATGAGCGAATCGGCCTCGTGTTAATAAAATTCAAATACATTACCAGTCATGCAAGCATATCCAAAGGCTCATACTCAACCAATAGACAGAAGATAAAAATTCATCCAATTCAACAAATGTTACTAGTACTCGTCAATGGCAATATATCCCAGAGAGCGCACACAGGCCGGCTCACCAATTATGTATATTTCCGCCATGACGCACAACATCATCCTTTTACATACAAGAAGATAAAAATTCATCCAATTCAACAAACGTTACTAGTACTCGTCAATGGCAATATATCCCGGAGAGCGCACACAGGCCGGCTCACCAATTATGTATATTTCCGCCATGACGCACAACCTCATCCTCTTAGCTAGGGCGCCTCACGGATTTATCACCAATCCGGGCTATATCCCTACTGAGGGAATCGTTGTCTCCACACTCATTGGTCAAGACACCCTGTCAACCGGGTTTTCCGCCTTGCCGTGAGAGGGGGTACTGTCCCGCTCAATCACAATCAATATCATTTCATATCATAATCAGAAGCTCAATATAATATTCATCCATATAACAGGTATAGTATATAACTATATTATAGCTTTATAAACCACAATTCAAGAGATTCAATCTTCACATCATCATGAGATATTTACTTTTTCTTATCCATACTTCTGGATTAATTATCTCATTATATTCGCCATTCTGAATCCAATTTCCCCCTATGAATCTTGGGAGTGTCCTACGACATACTTTTTATCACCAGTAATGCTAAAACTCTATTAAAACGGGGTCGTTTCACTCACCTGGATTCCGTACGAGCATCGCTTCTCTAAGTCATTACAGACAAGAGTGCTCAGGTGAATTTCAGTGTTCTGCTACGGAGATTTTCATGAAAGATTAGAGAAAATACGTTAGGATTGTTTTCGTACAGATACTGTTCATACGTATGGTTACTGTTCATATATACGGTTACTATTCATATGTATGGTTACTATTCATACGTACGGTTACTATTCATATGTACGGTCACTATTCATACGTACGGTTACTATTCATACGTACGATTACTATTCATACCAGAAATAGAGAATACAATCTGTAAAAGAGTACACCAGGTAAGTTCCCAGAAAGAGTGGAGGGTCACACTGGACACACTTAAAAACCAGATCTTTCCTTAGCCAGAACTTTCCTAGACATGTATTCTTCACAGTTTACATTCTATTTCGGTAATCAGAGAATCAAAATAATATGTAAGCAGCTAAGGACAGTTTTTCTGATGTGGAAGATCAGCCAAAGCCGCAACCACAGAGCATACTTAAGAAAATAACTTCTAAAATTTGAAAGACATAGAAAGAGCATAGTATCCTTACCTAAGCTGAAAAGGAAAGGCCCAAAATCTCAGAGGCCTAGCATTGAAATAAGAGAAACTTAAGGAGAGAATAAGAGAAGTTGAAGGTGTGAGTTTAGAAGTGAAATGGAAGAGCTTATTTATTTATAGGAAAAGTCAAAGGTACTATTTGATACTATGCATTAATAAAATATTCAATTTACTATTTATGAAAATGACATTTATAATAAAATAATTCACGTTAATCTTTTATAGTTACTGTGTAAATTTCGGAAAAGCTTACTATTGAAAAACTTAAGGAAAAAATTATCATTTCATCTTAAACCTTTAAGTTTTTTTCAATTCAGTCCTTTCAATTTAGTCCCTGAGGGTATTTTTACACATAAAACGTCATTTTTTCTTACGAACTTCTTTCTAGTTGTCTCTTATGACCAAACCACATCTAGTACTTGACATTTTAATTGTATAAATGAACAGTATCATATACGTAAATAGTATTATACGGATAAATAGTACCGTATACTGAAATAGTAACAGTTGTTTGTAAACAAATATTTATATTTTATTTTTCATGGGTATTACACTCTATATGAATTAGTGACCCAATGTAGATACAAGGTATGTTTGTTATACCCTTCATGACTTGTTTAAGAATAACCAATTCATGGGGTGGTTAAAATATCACAAGAGGAACTATAACAAATCCAGGTATTTTACAAAGGTGTGCTTGGGGTGCTCATTGTGTTTTTTGGCTTGTGTTTTTGGCTGGTATTTGTCATTGGGTATATCAGGATCTAGAAATCTTTTGTGATGAATATACAAGAAAACCTTCTTTGAATCTACCCAAAATTTTTAGAATTCATTTATTTCTTTCAGGAGCAACTTGTTTTGATTTTGGTACATTTCATGTAATAGGATTATATGGTTGATCCTTATGGACTAACCAAAACGGTATAGTCCCTAAATCCCGCATGAGCTGTATGAGGTTTTGATCATTTTGTTCCCAAAGAAATAGCCTCTCATCATATTGCAACAGAGACATTGGGCATATTAGTAGGCCTTTTTCATTTCAATAATTATCCACCCCAACGTCTATACAAAGAATTGCGTATGAAAAATATTCAAATCATCTTTTCTAATAGCATCATTGCTGTCTTTTTGCAACTTTTGTTTTTGCTAAAACTGTGATATATATGGTTCAACTACTATCCCAATTGAGTTATTCGATCCCACTCGTTATTAATGGGATAAAGGATACTTTTAGCCCACTAACCTTTGATACCATAAATTAACATTAGTTGAAAGTCATTGCTTTTTTCTCCGTTAATAGTCTCATTAGCAACAGTTTGCTCTTTATTGGAATAATTGTTTGTTTTTCATCTTTCCGTTATACTAGCTACAATCAAGTCAGCATTAATATAATGACAAATAAATATTCTGTCACTAATATAAACATGAAATAAATTTAAATAGAATACTAAATTAAAATTTAAATAAACTATTAAAACCAATTGTATAATTAAATTTTTTATATGGTGTCTGATTCAAACTCTTCGAATATTTGAATAAAAAACTTATTACAACATCTGAACGGGTTACTTTACAAAAATTTGTCTCAATAGTTTACTACATAAAGTTATTTAATGGTGGCTTAACATTTGCTGGTCACAATAATAGTAATTATTTGGAGCTTAAAAATGACAAAGATTTATTTCTTAAATATGTTAATTTAAAGAGAATTCTACCATTTATGTTCAAAAGCTTAAAAAAGAATTAAAGGGCATTTTTTTTCTTAAAAATTAAGAAGTTTGGATTTGGACACATGTTTGATAATTTAAATATTACCACTAAATTAGAATACTAAATAATTAAAATTATTTATTTTTTAAACATATGTACTTATTAAATTTTTGTTAATAAAAAATATACCTAAAGAATAATCAATATCAAAACTTTTTAAAGATTTTTCACAAAATTTGGCCTAATAAAATGTGTTGAGAGCACTAAGAGCAAGAATTTTACGGAACTTTAGATTGAATTTTACTCATATATTAGGGTATTGTTGTTGAACCAAAGACACCCAAATTTCAATGTGCTACAAAGCTATTAGAAGATTGATGGATCAAAGTTGGAAGATGAAGATCCCTCACATTCACAATAGGCTACCCAATTGACTTGCGATGGTTCATATGTTCGGTTCGATTTTGAACTTTAATCAAATTGAACTGAATTTATCGATTTTGTAAAATTATAAACTTATATTTTAAATTTTTAGATAGTTTGGTTCGATTTTAGTTGGACGTTTTGTTTACAGTAATTTGTCATTTTTTATTTCAATGAAATATATATATAAATATAAAAAAAGAGGTTAAATTAATTAATATATATATATATATAATCTTGTTAACATAAAAATATATAAATGTAATATTTTATATATAGAATATCATTATATATATATATATATATATATATATAATTTGTTAGGTTTTAACCAAACTGACAATCAAACCAATGAAATTCATATTTCAAAAATCAATTTGAACTATATTTTTTGGGTTTTGGTTGGTTTAATTCGGTTTGATTTTGTTTTGAACACTCTTATTTTGAATCATTCACACATCTTCTGTGGCTATGTTTGGCATGGTATTTAAGCTAACTTATAACTTATTTAACTAGCTTATAAGTTTGTTTAATTTAAATATAAGTGTTAGGTAAACAAGTATAAATGACTAGCTTATAGCATATTTTGAAACGTTATTTTAAATAGCTTATAAATTTTATATTTTTTTTCTTTTACCTTTATTATTTTATTAAAATTCATATTCTATCACTATTCCTCTTATACATCCTTTATGCTGCCCTAGATCCCAAATTGCATTCCCACTGCTTTGTCCCTACCGTCCATCTGCTTTAAGCTCATTTGGTAGAAGAGATATATATGTGGTATTGCTTATGTTTTTCATATGTCAAAAATGAAATTAAATGAGAAGGGAGAATTAGAACCCATTTTCTGCAAAATTGTTTGAGAGAAGAGAGATGCAAAACCCATTTTCTATAAATTTGATTTGTGAATATTTTATTTTGTATAAATGATTTTTAGTACAAAATTAAATTGTAGTAATTTTAATAGTTTCAAAATAATAATAAAATATATTTTTTATCTAAAAATAAAATTTATATAGAATATTATATAAATATATCCTTTTATGTCATTTTACATTATCAGCTACTTCAATAACTAATTTTATCAAATATTTTTAATTCAATAAGATAACTTAACAACTTTTAATTTTTAGCTGACAGTTTTTAACTAAAAATTAATTTTAAAAATTTCAGCTATTTTTATCAAACATAATCTATACATAAATGTACTATTATTTTGTCAAATCCTCAATTGTAATAAAATCTTCATAGAGGCATATCAATGCCTAAGTACATTAAAATATAAGTCTAACGGGTTACTTATCTATCCAAAAAAAAAAGTCTTCAAAATAAATACACTTGCAAATTTTTTTTTCCAAAAAAAAGGCCTTTATTGAAGTTTGATAGACATAGATTTAAACTCTATTAAGTATAATTAAATATTTACTTAATATTTTATTTTTTCGGGTGTGAAGTATCTTAGTAATATATTAAAAAAAAGTTAAAAAAAGGTTAATTAACGGTGTCAAGCCACCACTGACATGAGAAAATCGAATCCTCAAACGGACTAGTTGTGTTTCGCATCAGTTTTTCTTTTTCTTTTTTCTTTTTTTTTTAATTTTCTATCTTTTTTCTTTTTTTTTTTAATTTTCTATCTTTTTACTTTTTTTAATTCTTTGTTAGAGTTTGGTGTGATAAGAGAGATGTGGTGGAAAACAAAAAGGACAAGGATAGAAGTGAGGAGTTTGGCGTGATGTTCAAGTGGCAGTGGTCCCTACCCAAAGGAACACACACTCGGCATTCTGAGACCACCAGTGAATATGTTGCCCCAACTCACCCCTTTGTCGTTTCTCTTTCTCTTTTTCTTGTCACTTTCTCAGTGTTGTCATCAATTTCAGATTTTAAATTTTCGGCTTTCCTCTCAAAATTCTGAACGCAAGAGTTTTGTTTTGTTTTCTTTCCTTCCTTCTTTTTTTGGATTTCATAATGCTTCTATGACTGCGTCCTTTTGTGTTCCACTGTTCCTTGTTCTTGTACTTCTCTCTCGCCAATCTCTCTCGAATATGGTCCCCCCTCCAGAAAAAATTTCAAAATAATATTTTTATTTTGATTCTTTACATTTAATTTTAATCTTTTATATTTCAAAAATTTCATATAAATCTTTCATATTTCAAAATCTTATTATTTTGATCTTTTATCATTATAATTGTTAATTTATATAATAAAATTAATTTGTAATCCTTTAAATATTAACATAATCTATTTATATAGTTACTTTTATCCTACTTGTATTGTTCAAAATATTCAAACAATTTTAATGTAAACACAAAAGGGCATTATAGATATTTTAAAAATTATATGTAAAATATTAATATCTAATCAGCAATAATATAAATAGGTCATGTTAGTATTCGAATGATGATGTCATACCAATTTTATTATATAGACCAAGGTTTGAAAATTTGGACTAGTCATTCGACCAATCTAACTGGTTCAAACATCAGTGGTCAAATCATGATACTTAAAATATTAAAAATATTAAAATATATGATATATAATATTAAAATATTTAAGACATGTTATAGATATGTATTTATATCAATTTTAAATCTTCTCCTAATAATTTAATTTTTTAAAGATTTTTTTCAAAATACTTAATACTATTCATTAAAATATTAAAATGTATATATAAAAGTAAAAAAATAGTAAAGTTAATTTTGTAATTTTACAATTTGGTCCCTTCCTCATTCTGCAAATGACAATTTCCAACTTTGTTGATGTGTGCCACGTGTTCATTACTTCCTCCACATATCTTCCTTATCTTGTCGCTTTACTCACTCCCAGTACACTCAAAGTCAAAAACCCTTTTTTTTTTATTTTTTTATTTTCATCTTCTCGGCTTCCCATGCTTTACTTCAAGTTCAACATTTATTTTGATTTCAAATTTGATTTTTTCTTTTGGTTGCGTGAGAGATCTTCACATTTCTCTTATGTTCTTCGCGTGAGGGAAAAGAAGAATCGATCGAAGAAAAAAGAATCGATCTAGACATTCTTTTTCTTCTATTTTTTTTTTAAGATTTTGATAGCAAAATGAGATAACCAGCCAACTATGGCACCTAACCAATTTTTTTGATTTTCTTTTGTTTAGCCGGTTTAATTACTTTTTAATTTTCAGGCATATTTCGGACTAAATAATTAATCAATTTACCAATTTTTTTATTAAATCGATCGGTCTAATTTTCTTAACATTGATATGATTAATAGTTTTAATAGAAAAGACCCAAAATAGTAAGAACTTGAAACATAGAAGACCAATATACAAGTTTTAAAATATAAATGACCAACATGAAACATAAAATAGACATAAATGACCAATATATTATTTTTACCGAAAACTTTTGATTTTATAAACTATGGATGTTGGCGAAAATTAAACCACGTTATTGAAACATCATCGGACAATTAGGATCAAGTTACCTGGTATGTGTTTAGATGAGAGTTCAATAAGTTTAGTTTTAGATCAATGTAGAAATAAGTTAAATGCTATTTTATACAAATGGAAATTTGAGAAGATGACATAATTTGAGAGGAAAGATGAATGAACACTAAATTAAATAATTAATTTTGAGTTTAAAATTATGTTTTGAAATGCAAATGAACTTTTAAGGAGTTGAAACATAAAATTAAACTAAACTTAATTTGGTCATTCTAAAACCACAAATATATACATATTCATGTAAAAAATAATAGTAATATAAATCCTCAATTCACAGAGGATTTGAAGGAAAGATATGGATCTGGAGAAATATGAATATTTATGATCATAAAGCAATAGCATTTGAGGATGGTTAAGCTTCATTGGAAAATGACTAATTAAGACTAAATTAAGATTAAGGATTTAAAAATTGAGATGGTCATTGTTTAAGTGAAAGTACTAGTTTAAAGTTTATTGATTCAATTGTGGTTAAATCAATTATAAATAAATTAAAATTTTAATTTTATATATTAAAAATCTAAATATAATAAATTAATAAGTTTTAATTTTCATATTTAGTTTTGACAAACTTACAAAGAATTTGAATAAATTATTAAGTACTTCTGTATACATTAAACAATAATACTTTTGAATAATATATGCACCTAGAACAAAATTTAAAAATAATTACAAAATATTTTTATCAAAAAAATTAATTAATAGTACCTATGTCTAGAATAATACATTAATACTCATAAAATATATAAAAAATAAATAAAAAGTATAAAAAATTAAAGCAATGAAAGATAAAACTAAAACTTATTAATTTTTTCAATTTTAACTAATTTTTCACTAAATAATTTACTGTATTAAACCTAATTATTTGTGATTGATTCACCAAATCTAAAACTATCAAAATAGTTAGCTCACACTTTTTTTTTACTTTTTATTTAACAAAAATTTATAAAAAATAGTCTATTTATTTAAAAAAATGAGAAAGATATAGATTTCAAGATTTAAAACTAAAAAAAACTAAAAATAAAATAGTTTTTTTTTCTTTAGTATTATCTTTTTCTATTAATTAATAATTAAGATTGAACGATTATATAAATTTAATATAAAATTATTTTTAAATAATGTCTCTTATTCTGTTTGTATTATTTAGTTTAACATATTATATATATATATATATAATTTTTTTAATAAAAGAACAAACTCGTAAGTTATGTAAACTCAACCAGTAAATTAGACCAACTGAATTAGTTTGGCTCAATTCTAACCAAGTTAATTAAAAATTAGCTTGTTTTATCCCTTAAACAAACTAAACTAATCAAACTAAACCATTGTGAAAGCTCTAACAAAATCTTCGATTTCACCAACTAATTCAATTCTAAAAACAATGTTGAACATACACAAATGCTACCACCCAAAATCGTGACAATGATTTCAGATTTGTATCTTAGAATAGTGATTTGTTTTTCTTTTTTTAAATTTTTGTGTTGCTTGCGGAGAAAGGTTGAGAGAATACTGTGACATCATGGGACAGGGATTTATTTTTAGCAGAATCCTGAAAGGCTGTGCCAGCCACATTAATATTTACAATATTGTTTTTGTTTTTGTGTTTTTTTAATTTGAGTCGCAGGTTGCTGCGTAGTATGGAGCAGAAGGGAGCCACTGTTTATTATATATTAATCATCCAGAAGCATCCTACAACCTACCCTACCCTCTCACCAAATCTCACCATCCCACATTCATAAATTAATTCACTAAATTACACCTCTCTCTCATTAATTCTCATAATCACACAATCCTTTCTATTTTTTTTTGACATAAACTTTCTTTCTCTATAATTATAAAATTATTATACTTTAATTTATTTTGTATTTTTGTTCAAAGAAATTTATTACATTTCATTTTTCTTTTGATAAAAAATGAGAAATATATTAAAACCGAGTAACTTAATACAGTCCTAGAGGACCAGGCCAGGTGAGAGTTATTTTGATTAAAGAGGAAACACATAAATGATAAATTACAAAACAGTGCTCCGTATTAGCGGAGAAACATGACATTAATTATAATATATGAAATTTAATGTTTTTAGATTAACAAGACATATTTGATAAAACAAAATGCGTGGCATTAAATTATTAAACGTTGAAAAAAAGATATTCTAATAGATCTTTCCAGATACAAAATATAAAATTAAACTAAAATATAGTGTAGTTATAATCTTAAGAAAAGAAAATATATATTTTAAAAAACAAAAATAACCATGTAATTTTAAATGTTCATTATAAAAAAAGTGTCACTTAAAATTTAGGGACAAGGATAAAACAACGCTTTTGCATTTGTGGTGAAAAATATAAAATAAATTTAAAATTTTAATCGTTTAATTATTAAATAGGTGATTATGTTTTCAATTTCATCCATTTAATTTTGATAATTTATTTAATAATTAAACAACTGAAATTTTAATTTTATTTTAATTTTTTCAACCAAATAAAGTTGTTCTAGGACAAGGGTAAGTTAGTGAAATTTGCTCTAATTAATATAATACCAAATTTAAAATGAATGGGGGAGAGAGAAAGAGAGAAAACGTCAGCAACCACAAAATACATAGACATAAAAAAGGGAGAAGTGCGTGGTGACATTGAACCAGCTTGTCATCATCATCACCTCAAAGATTCCTATTTTCACTTTCACACACCATTGCCAACTCTCATCCTCCCTCTCTCTGCAAAAATCAATTAACAAACCCTAACTTATTTTTAATTTCACACCTTCTCTCTCTCTTGATAAAAGTGGTGGATCCCCTTCGTTTACAGTCAGAATACTTTGCTGTAATAGTTGACTGCAGTTTTGATCATGGCCGTTCATTTTTATTTAGAGTGTCAAAATTGAATATAAAAATGTGAAAAAATGCTTCATATTCAAAGCATGACACGCTTGAGTTTAAGGGTAATTGATGGACTATTATCTATAATTACAGTGGAGTATCCATCTGACTTTGTTTGGGATTGATTCTTCATAGTACTTGTTTAAAAAATAGCTGAGGCATGTTTGATTTGGATGTTTTATGTTTTTATTAAGTTTAATAAAAATATTTTTTTGAAAATATTTATTAAAATAAGTTCAGATATGAAAATACCAAAAAAAATATTTTTAATAGTTTAAGAATTATATTTCAAAAAATAAAGATTAAAAATAAAAATAAAAAATATTTTTACAAACTAAACAAACTTAAATTTTAAGTAAATCAAAGTTTAAATAGAAGTAAGTTAGAGTTACTTTATAGCAATTAAGGGTTGGATAGAATCAATTTTAATTTTAAACTTTAAACCAAATATTATATAATTGCTTTCAAAGATGCACATAGATAAATTCAAACCTCAGCACAAGAGAGGCTACGTTTGAGAACGAGATTCCTATCCTCAAGTGGTCATTATTTTAATGTGTTGTATCCTTATTTTATTGTTTACGTCATGCGACTGGGAATCTTGCTGTTTATGGAGTTTGATTTCTTCAAATACCCACTTCACATATAATATAACATAATAATACTCTGAACAAACAGTTAGAACTGAAGTTGAAAGGATGGATGGTTTTAATTTTGACGACAATAAATGATACTTATTCTGGTAAGAGGTGAGAATCTCGTATCGTATCTTTGACGATCACGTCTGGTTTCGAAATTATTGCAGATGCACGAGATCTCCATTGATATGTTAAACTATTAATATTGTATAGTTTGGATATAAAATTAAGATACGAAGATGCTTGTATTGTAATTAGGTCTGAGAAAGTATCTAAACTTGAGATAATAATTTTATTTGACAAAATTAGTTGATAAATTATTTGAAAGTTTATAAATTAATTTTTAATTTATATTTAATAGTTAAAAGTTAAAAGCTTATAAATTAATTTATTAAATTAAAAATATTTAATATAACTAGTTATTGAAATAATTAAAAAAGATAAAATGACGTAAAATAATATATTTTTTAATTTTAAAATAATATAAAAAATATATTATTTTTTAATTAAATTAATTTACACTATTATATAAATAATTTATTAAAAATATATATTTATATATTTTATTATGTTTTATATATGTATAATATAGTTTTACGTATATAATATATTTATATATTTTATTATATTTACATATAAAAGTATAATGAATATGAAATAATAATATAATAAATATTTTTATAAAAGAATAAGAATAAAAAAATATATATAAACTATAAATTATTTAAAATAATTTATTAAAATAAATTATAAATTATTAAAATAATTTATTTATTAAATATTTTTAATAAATTTATAAATTAATTAAAAAACTATAAACGAATCAAATAAATTATACGTTAATTTATTAATGGTGCTCGGCAGAGCCAATGTGAGACCAGAAAAATGTTGAAGTGGGCATGAGTTTTTCAGTGTTTTGTGAAATGGAATTAATGGGGTGAACCATTGTGGAGCCCTGTGCTAGCCTGGTCTTGGTTGATTGACATTGAAAATATGTGAGAGAGCATCAATGATTAAGTATTATTGGGAGTTTCCTTTTTAGGGATTAAGATAGGTGATTTATTTATTTAATTTTATTATTTGCATTTGTATTTGTCTTAAATATTTAGATTTTAAGAAAAATGCTTTGTAAATATTTGTATCTAAAGTACTTAATATTCAACATATTTAAAATATCGACAAAAGTGTTCGTAATAAATATGGAACATTCGGTATTCACCTTGCAAAAAAAAATCTTAAATTTGTAAAATTTATATTATATATTTACATATTTTATGAATAATTAATGAATATATATCAAATGTTCTATACATTTATTCGTATTGAGTAATATAGACTATCCAATGGGATGTTTATTTATTTTTATGTATACTTTACTTGACATTCGATTAATGAAAATTGAATATTTTATTTAAAAAATTATCACAAAATACTTAAAATATATCTTTTTCCCCCTCTTAGAATAGAAAATGAAAGACAAAAGTATTATTTATGTTTTTAAACTTTGTCTTACATTTAATTATAACTTATTTATTTTTAATTAGTTTTGATTATATCTTTAAGTTTAATGTCATTCAAAATTTAACAACAAATAATAATGTCACATTTTATTTTACACACATAAATAGCTATTAATCTACTTTAACTTTATTAGGTATGATTGGAATTAATAATGATTATTAATCATTATTTTACTTTATACATAATTATTTTATTTTATATTATATTTAATTATTTTAATCAGTTCAATCTACATAGCAAAATCAAAATAAATTAATAGATATTGATGTATGCAAGATTATATGCTAAATTAGTATTTATTGTTAAATATTTAGACAATTTTAAGTTTATAATTCTAATTAAAATTAATTAAAAAACATAATTATTTAATTAATAATCCATATTATAATTCAAACATAGTTTCACTGTTACTGAAATAAATGTTTGAACACATCATTTAAAAGAATATTGATCCTCTTACCGTGGACCAGACCACTAAATGCCTTTTTCACTTTTTACTTTGATCGCTTGTTGAGGTTAATGGGCACGGATGGTCCCAAAACGGCGTGAGCCAGAAGTTGAGAAAATATGAATCCGTATAAAATACAAAAAGCTTCCCCCAAAAAAAAAGGGACGAGGCTTTGTGGTGTCCGTGGGAGCACGACACAGGGCACGTGCGAACCCGTTATTAATCTAGATCTGACGGTTAGAGTTGATTATACGCCTAGACCGTCAGATCCCACCGATCCGACGACGAAACAAGATAGGATGCATCCTGTTGTTGCACCGCACAGGACTGGATCCGGGCTTCACAGAGCAGCCTCCGTCTCTCTCTTCTCTTCTCTTCCTTTTTCTCTTTCTTTCTTTCTTCGTCTTTTTTGGTGCAACGGAAACGGAGGATTCTGATTCCATGCCCCATCCAATTCAACATAAAATATTCAGAGTTGCATCAGCAATAGCATCGGTGGCTTCCTCTCAGCTCGCTTGACGTTTCCAACGCTAAAAATGGTGGGTTCTGTGGGGTCCCTCTTCTCTCCTCACCTCCGGCATCTGTAATGTATGTCAATTTCGTTTCGCGATTCGCTTAATTGCATAGGTGGCTTACTACACCGCTTAACACCTTCATTCTAGCTATTAGCTGCTACTTCAATTCAATCCTCTTGTTATTATTTCTCTCTCTCTATCTCTCTATCTATCTATCTGATTTTATTTCGTTCCGCAACGGCTGAAATCTTGGTTGTCGGTCACTTGAGTAAGTAAATTGATTTTTCGATCCCAGTGTTGGGGGAATCTTGTGAAAATGGGGTATAATTTGTCTGGTCCGACTTTTCTGCTACTGAATTTAGTGCACCCTTAATGGGAATTTATTCTATGCTTGATTGAGCTATGGTACTTTGACTGGCATCAAATTTTTAGTAGGAAAGAAAGAAATGACTAATCATCGTGTTGTTTGATGGCATTTGGAAATTCCAACCCCCCACCCCCCAAAAAAAAAGCAGAAATCTTCTCCAATCCGATATCTTCTTTACTGACGACTTATTCACAGCTGTGGACAGGACGAGGTTCGTAGACGCAGGCAAGAGTGATACTTCCTAACGCTTTGCTTTATTGATTTGTGAGTCGTGGCTTCCCAAATCCAAATCAGATCTCTGTGTGATTAAGTGGAAGAAACAGAGGCAACAGCATGAGAGACGGGGCTGTGTCACCCGGTACCTTGGTGGAAGCGCCGCCTGAAGCGTCCATGGATTTTGATTACATGGATGAGCTTTTCTTAGACGGATGCTGGTTGGAGACCACTACAGATGGATCTGATTTCATGCTGCGAAGCCCGTCTACCTCTATTCCCCTTTTTGACCCTTCATTTTCATGGCCTGCCTTGGACACTAATGGGCATGGCAGTCTAGAAGCAAGACAAAGTCCCTTATTTCATGAATTCCAGGAAGCACAAACCAATACTCGATCGAATGGCGAGAGCAAGGATGTAGTTAATGCTGCAGGAGCTATTGATCAATCTGAAATTTATTCAGCTGAAAGCTCAGAAGTCGTCAGGAGGTGGTGGATTGGACCCATGGCTAGTCCCAGCCCTGAATGTTCTGTATTGGAGAGACTAATTAGGGCTCTTGTGTATATCCGAGATTTCAATAGAGACAAAGACATGCTTATACAATTATGGGTGCCAATCAATAGAGGGGGTACGAAGATTTTAACCACTAGTGATCTTCCCTTCTGGCTTGAAACCAGCTGTCAAAATCTCGTAAATTACCGAGAAGTCTCTGTAAAATATGAGTTTGCAGCTGAGGAGGACTCTAAGGGGTTGGTGGCAGGATTGCCTGGTCGAGTTTTTCTAGAAAAGGTTCCTGAGTGGACTCCTGATGTTCGATTTTTCAGAAGTGATGAGTACCCTCGAGTTGACCATGCTCAACAGTACGATGTACGTGGAACTTTAGCGCTTCCAGTCTTTGAGCAAGATAGCAGGAATTGCTTGGGTGTTATTGAGGTTGTGATGACAACCCAGCAGATCAAGTATTTCCCCGAACTTGAAAGTGTTTGCAAAGCACTCGAGGTATTTCTCCTTTCTTATTTCCATCAAATTTTGTTTGTTTATCATTTTTGGAATGGATAAGTACATGAATATCCAAATAAACTTAAACATAAGAATCTTAGGATTTAGAAAGTGAAACTTGCAGTTAGTTTTTAATTCCTTTTTCAGTGTGCTATTTGTTGTTTCCAGAGGCATAAACTTCATTGCTCTAAAATTTCTCTTACAGTTTTCTTTGACCCTTATGCCCACATCTCCTCTGGGTCTTATTTCCAAATCTATATTTTTACAGTAATCTGTTTTTTCTCCTGTGATTGAATGGCTCTGTTTTTTTTTGGGTTAATATGGCTGCTCTCTTCTCAATCAAGTAGTCTAAAGGCCCAATTTGTGTAATGATCATCAATACTTGAATTAATTTCAGTTTTATGATTGAAAGTTGTTAACTTGCAGGCTGTTGATCTTAGAAGCTCAAAACTTTCAAGCATGCAGAATGTGAAGGTTAATGGACAATCATTTTTAAAAAGATTGTATTGAACTATAGTTCTCAATTTGGTTGGGAAAACTAATTTCATTTTAGCAGGCATGCAGCAATTCCTATGAAGCAACACTACCTGAGATTCAAGAGGCATTGAGATCCGCATGTGAAACGTACAAATTGCCTTTAGCTCAAACTTGGGTCCCATGCATCCAACAAGGCAAAGAGGGGTGCCGGCACTCAGATGACAATTATCTACATTGTATTTCTCCTGTGGAGCATGCTTGTTATATTGGCGATCCTTGTGTCCGGGCTTTTCATGAGGCTTGCTCTGAGCATCACTTGTTAAAAGGTCAAGGTGTCTCTGGTGGAGCTTTTATGACCAATCAACCATGCTTCTCAATTGACGTAACTTCCTTAGGCAAGACAGACTATCCGCTGTCTCACCATGCCAGAATTTTTGGGTTGCGAGCTGCTGTTGCTATACGTCTTCGAAGCATCCGTAGAAGTACAGATGACTTTGTCCTAGAGTTTTTCTTGCCCCTAAATTGCACTGACAGTGAAGAACAGAAGAAGTTGCTTACTTCATTGTCCATGATTATACAAAGGGTTTGCCATAGCTTACGGGTCATAACGGATAAAGAACTGGAGGAGGAAACTAGCTTATTAATTAATGAAGTGATAGTCCCAGCTGATAGTAGATCTGCTAGGATGGAGCTCCAACAAAATGGGACAGTTGCCTCATTGGAGACCAAAGAAAAGTCAAATGAAACAGATAATAGACAGTTCTCTCACCTAAGGCAGCAAGAAGACTCTTTTTTAAAAGGAAATCTCGACTCTGTTAGGGAGTGTTCTTTTGATGAGGGGAGCTCACTGATTGTGGGTATAAGTAAGACAGGAGATAAAAGACGGACCAAAGCAGAGAAAACTATCACTCTGCAAGTTCTTCGGAAATATTTTGCGGGAAGCCTAAAAGATGCTGCAAAGAGTATTGGTGGTAAGCTTTATAATAAAGCATGTTTCCATCTGATGCTATTGATAGGCAAATACAAACTTCTAAATGGAGATGCTAGTACTTTTTTACTCAATATTGAATTTCTTCCTGAGCAGTCCTTTGAAATATTATGATTTTTTTTTTTCCTAGCTCTGACTACATTCCCAGTTTGTCAAAAGTTCGCAAGGCCATCTGTTAGTTTTGTCTGGTATTTTTTTCTGCAACTCTACTAGAGGTATCATTGAAAACCATCTTTTCTATTATATTTTCCCAGTTTGTACTACAACTTTGAAAAGAATCTGCCGCCAGCATGGGATAAAGCGTTGGCCTTCTCGAAAGATCAAAAAGGTTGGTCACTCCTTACAGAAACTTCAACTTGTCATCGACTCAGTTCAAGGTGCCTCTACTGCTTTTCAAATAGATTCCTTCTACTCAAAGTTTCCGGAACTCGCCTGTCCCAATTTTCCAGGAAGCAGCTTGTTCTCAACTTCAAAGCAAAGTGGTCATCCAAATCCATCAAGCACACGGACTGACACTGGCTTGCTAAGCCCAGAAGCACCCTCCTCTTCCTGCAGTCAGAGTTCCAGTTCAAGCCAGTCTTGTTCCAGCATGTCAGAGCACCAGCAATACACACAAAATGTTGCCGGTGGCAAAGATCCTTGGGTTGGAGAAGATTCTGCTGATGGTGTGTTGAAGAGGATCAGAAGTGAAGCAGAGCTAAAATGCTTTAGTCAAGATAGAGCAGAGCTCTTGCCAAGATCCCAAAGCCAGGAAACACTTGGTGAACGTCCAAAAACTGTGTTGAAAAGCAGTCATGCTCACAAAATACCTCAAGGGAAGGATGCTCAGAGAGTAAAAGTCACTTGTGGAGATGACAAAACCCGGTTTCGGATGCCAAAGAATTGGGGTTACGTCAAACTTGTGCGGGAAATTGCTAGGCGATTTAACTTAGATGACATGAGCAAATTTGATATCAAGTATCTGGACGACGACTCCGAGTGGGTATTACTAACTTGTGATGCAGATTTAGAGGAGTGCATTGATGTTTGTCAATCTTCTCAGAGCAGGACCATCAAACTTTGCCTAAGTTTCCAGAGGTCTAGGTCTTCATGATGGTAAATCATTGTATCGTTTGTCAAATATGTCAACTAGTCTTGCTAGTATTAAAGAACCATTCTCATTCTTTTTGTCAAGATAATGATCTTGCTTATACTATGTAAGTTCAAATGTACAGAGCTCCCCAATATTTGAAGCAGTGACAGTGGCAATGTTGGTTCATTTTAATTATGACAGTTGAACTTAATTTAATACCAAGACCACTCACCACCACTATATATATTCGAATCAGTCATAGATGGAAAGAAAAATGAATTATAGTGATAGAGCCCAAGGCGCAAGAGATTAAATATGCTGAATAACATTGATATTTGGTCTCAGAAAACAGCAGAAAAATGGTGTTCACAAGCTATAAACACCAATCACACAGGACACAAGACATCAACACAGCATTACACTCACAAAACAGAATATTAAATGCAGTAAACCTAGGAAAAAAAAAAAAAACCTGACCAAGCTAGGCATTCGAGAGGCAAGCACTCTCCTTGACCATTCTCCATATTTTCCATGTCCCAAAATCACTTTTAGGCCTTCTATTTATAGCCCAAATTCCTCTTAACTAAAATACACTAGCCTTGCCTCTTTTCCCTTCAGGTGTCCTATGCTAGCTAGCACTGAGCACTCAGCATGGAGCATGAAACCATCTTCAACCCATATCCATCTAACATAAGTCGGGCCCCATCATATAGTCTCGTAAGCTCAATTGTTTGACACAAAGATTCTCTTAGCCAATACCTTGTTTTTAGGTTTCTGAATTGAGATGAGAAAAATTCTCAATGTGTTATCAGAATTGAGTCTTAGAGTTTGGTTCTTAACTCAAAGATAAAGAATGCGTTTGGTATTTTTATATTTTTATATATTTTATCATGAAGCAAGTGAATGGATGTATTTGAACCAAAGTGCCATGAGAATCTTTGTTAGTTGTTTCCAACGCATCCATCATATGTAATTGTGGTTTCCTCATGTATCCTCTGGAATCCAGATGATCCAGATCCAAGTTATAACTTCCCTATTTTCTCTATTAAATTAATTAGTTGAATGTCTCTAGAAATAAATTTTATCATCTATTATGATTCTATTCAACTTAAACTTGGATTAATTGGCATTTGTAATTTGGTAATCGGACATCGAATAATTATCTTTAAAAAATAGTTGAATGTCAGCATGCATGTAAGCAAAACCAGAGGCCATATGATATGAGATTTTTGCATCGTAAAAACCCCTACTTTTTTTTTTTGTTTACTTTGAATGATGAACACATGAAAGTGACGCATTTATTCTAAAATGTTTAAGAGCCTCCGATTTATTTTTTTATTTTAATTCTTCAGACGTCTGCTATGGTTTTGTTTTACTCCAATATTTCTATTGAACATTATTATTAGATTTGAGTAACTTAAAAAAGAAATATTAAATCCACCTGTGTCGTTATATATGGGTGTGTTCAATTTTATCTTTTAGTGTAGTTGAGATCTAAGGTGTTGTCTTTGTTAATTTACAAGATGGTCTGCTTTATTCATTCTTACGTCATGAGCTCCACCATGGTGCTTTAACCCCTTTATCATAATACTGGCATTGCTTGGCCATTTAACCTCATTTCTTTAATGCAAGGCATTATTATTCTGTCTAACGCCATTATATACAGTGGAGATGCATACAAATTTGTCGACTGATCCTTTATATAATTCTCAAGTGATTTACTATTTGTTTTATTTAAATAAAGTTTTAAATTTATTTCTTACAAATAAAAAAATTTAATGTTAAAAATTTTTTACATTTTTTTTAATTTAACCCGATTTGAGTCAGATTAATCAAAGATTATTGAATTTTTGAATACAAACAATTCTTTTAAAATGATTTCTTTTTATTGAGTAGGTTGTATCATTAGCTTTGGTCGCCTATATGATTATATGGAGCATATGTAGTATGTTTCAGTATGATATGTTTACAAATAAATATTTTTTATTTGAAATTTGGTTCAACATTAATTTACAAAATTGACCTACGTAATTTTTATTAAAAAGTAAATTAAGTTATGTGCTAAAATAAAAATAACAATAATACTGAATATTTAATATCAAATGAGTGCCAAAAATATGGAAGTGGCTAGGAAAGCTTCGCCCTGCAATGAGGCATTCTACCTTTTTGAAAGATGATGGTTTAACTTAGATTTTTTTTTAATTTTTAATCAACTATCAGTATTTGAAAATTCAATAAATTTTAATTAATTTGATTCGAATTGAGTTAAATCATAAAAGTATAAAATTTTTTTAATATTATTTTTTTCATCAATTAAATTCAAACTCAAAATCTTACTGAAAATAAATATTGAACCATTGAACCAATTAGTATTATTGTTTAGATGTTGGACATGCCAAGGAAGATTCCTAATAATCTACAAAGAATCAAAAGGGTTTCTTTCTCTAAATAACATCAGTAATCTCAATTTAACTCTTAAAATATTCAATCTCTTAATTTGATTATTTTTGTTGTTAAATCACAAAATTTGCTGTTGTTAAAAGTTACATTGACAAAGAGGGATCACATTAAAATAAATACATTTTTTAAAAATTAAATTGAGATATTTGATCTTTCAAAATTAAATTAACACAATTATAATTTTTAAAGGACTAAATAAATAATTTATTCATTAAAAAAAAACTAATGATAGCTAGAATTGATCCTGAATTCCCGGTGAATGTTAAAGCCAAAACAAGCATAAGGTCCCTGTCCAATTATATAATTAATTAAATTAAGCAAAATGCAAGAATATTGAATCTTCGTCCATAAGTTTATAAAGCAAAAATATAACATTGAGATCTCAAAATAAGATGGTATCTTGAGATGGAAGCTGAACTTAATCTTGAATCTCATGATCATGTCAATGAAAATATTTTTGTGTCCACTTCAGAAGGTGATTGTGGGGATTCTTTGAGCAACCAAGTAATCGAGTTAACAATTCTGGGTGTGTTTGACTTTACGTTTAGATTTCTTGTAAGTTAATTTGGACTTTTAGACGTAATTTTGAACAAAACAACAATTGCTTAATTTAGTGTTTGTCTCATTTTTTTTAAATTACATTTTTTTTTTCAAAACTTCGTTTGTTTGAAGTAATTTTAACTTACTTTAACTAAAATTAAATTTAAAAATTAAGTTGATCCCAAAATAAATTTGTGTAACTCTAATTTAAACACACATGTCGATTGCCAACTTAGAGCATCTACAGTGTTGAACCTTATTTGTGTTTTTATTATGGGTCCTACAGTACCACATCAGTTTAAATAACTTTTCACCACTTTAAGCAACTCTCTATTACAATGATAAACTTCTTAAAAACTCATAAATGGATCCTACAATCAACTCTCTACTACTTAATATTTATTATTCTCTATTAATACTTATTGTGAATTAATTATTTTATTATTACTTTTTGTATAAAAACCGTTCTTACCCGTGACAGCCAACATGACGAACTATAGTGATAAATTGAAATAAGAATCGATTCTTAAATTTAAGAATCACTACTATAAATACTCTTAGTGATAAAATTTTGACTATTACAAAAAACACGCTTATGACAATTGCATGCAATCAGTGAGAGGGGAAGAAGTGTCCATGCGGAAGAGGGTCCACGCCATTTCTTCAAACTTTCTCTGGTCTTTCAAAGGCTGGGGATACTAGAAGCCAGAAATGTTAGATTATCTTCTAGTAATTTAAGCGAATTAGCATTAATCATATTATTTTACTTTAATTTATACAATATAATATTAATGACTCCTTTGTTAGGCACTATGGAAAATATACAGTGACAAGTTTCATCATTTCCAACGATTGGTCAATCATTCATGGTCTGATAAGTGATAAGGCTGATTTTTGGAAAGCTTATTAAAGACTCATTGTTCTTTCATTTGAACGGTGGAAATTACATTTGGAGAGCCAAAATATTGTCCAATTTGCTATGAACAATAGCGTCTCCTAATGACTTTTGTCTTAGTCTTTGTTATCTCTTTTGTATTTGATTAATTTGCGGTAACCACTTTATTTGTGGATTGTTGTGACTTGTGACTTTGTGAAATCGCTATAAGACTATTTTTTATAGTGGATTTTTTTACTTCGACCAAGAGAAGTCTCGTGGTTTTTTATCCTTCATATTGAAGGAGTTTTTGTGACGTTAAAGACTATGTGTGTTATTATGTAGGTTTGTGATTTATTTTGTGCATGTTGGACAGTCTGTAATTGTGCTGTTCTGCTGCATTTTTTTTTCGTACTGTTACTCCTTATAGATTCATTTAAGCGAGAAATATTTTAAGAGTTGTCCTTTCCTTTCCCTACATTTAAATGGATATTGAGTCATGTTTTGAGTCAGTTTGTGATTCATAGACTGACTCAAGCCTATGGAAAAAGAAACCCAACTAACAGTCCCAAACAGAAGTGAGCAGTCCTCTCATATTGACTAATGAGTTTTTAATTAATTAACTACATTAAAAAACTAATAACCCAAAATTTTCTGACAATTTACGATGAGCATTATAAGTTGCTTTCCTCTCTTTTGTGTGTATCATATTACATAATCATGAGTATTTGATTCAGTGTTCTCACGTATGTATTGATCTCTCAATAGTCAAAACACACGCATATTGTTGCGTGTTCCACAAACAAAGGGTTTGAACTTAGGAGGTATAGAGTAATTTAAATGGATTGATCTCTGGGAATTCTTGATAAAAAGAAGAGTAAAGCATACTAGATAAACGTTAAGCAAGATAAAAGAGAATATAACTTAAGAAAATAAGAAATTGTTCTCATGAACTCAATCTTTTGAGAAAATAAAAGTTTGCAAAGAAAAAGAAAATTTCTCAAAGTTTTAGTATGCAAGAATTTGTATCCCCAGTGAATGACTATGAGAAAGCATTTATAATAGAGATAAAGCTGTCAAAACGAACTCAAAGTCAGCCCAAGCCAATGTTTTTTCATCTTTACTTTTTATTATATATATATATATATATTTATTTAATATTAATAATATATTAAGTTGAAAAATATAAAGAGAGTAAGAGATATTATTTAAAGATAATTTCATATTAAACTTGTATAACTATTTGATCTTAATTATTAATTAATGAGAAAAGATAACACTAAAGAAAAAAGAGCAAGAATAATTGAAAAAAAATGAATGATTACATTTTTAGCTTTTTTTAAAGTTCCAAATCTTTCAATCCATTTCTTTCTCACTTTTTTATAAGCAAATGAATTATTTTTTATTAATTTTTGTTTTTGAAAAAAGCAAAAAAAAATTTAAAAAGAAAAAGTTACGAGTGACCCACTAGCCTGCAAAATGTGGGTTGAGCCAGTATAATGCCAGCCCATTTTTAAAAAAAGGCCAAGCCGGTTTGACACCTCTAAGTAAAGAGTCTAACTTATTAGTTGAATGATACGACAGACACATTCTATAAATATGGCTATGATTAAAGGTGATGCATAAAAAGGTGTTGAATTTTAGGGAGTGGTGAGATCATGGGTAAAAGGGGAAAACATGTAATCATGAGTACAATAATTTATTATGGTGGCAAGGTGAGAAAGTGAGCTCAATAAAACAATTTATCATATTTTATCAAGAAATAACCTCTTACTTAACTTACTTAAGATGACCATGCTTGGCATGAAGACCCTTAACTTCAATCCTATCAAACAACTTGAGATTGTTTTCGGGGAAGGAGGGTGAAGACCACTCCTTCACATGCATCTCTGACCTTGTCTAAATCGAGCATCTTGGATGAAACTTGACCTACGTCAAACCCACTCTAGGAGTATTGCTTACTCACAAAGTCAATGTTTTCTTGGCATAGTGCTTCTCATATTAGCACCGTGTTGATTCTGAGGGAGGGGATTCTTCATCGTACTCTCTTTTATCTCTAGTTTCTTAGGAAATGGAGAGTGAAATATTTAGTTTATAGTCCAAGGGACAAATTCATTAGATACTTTAAAACATTTAGCTTATGTCACTAGAAGAGGTCAAGTGTCAAGGTGCTTCGATGCCAAGGTACTTGGTTTTAAGAAGGCTTGACACATTTACCACACTTACATTGAGCTGACGTCTATGTATATTTATTGTCCAGTGAATAGATCTACTAGGTTTTCTTAAAAAGAGAGGATTCCTCTTGTCTAATTATCTCTTTCTTGAATTAAGTGAGGTATTTCACAAGCACTTTCTCTTGCATGCCAAGGGGCACTCCTTCTTAGATGGTGTCAAGGGGCACTCCTCCTTAGATAATGCTAAGGGGTGCTCCTCCTTGGATGTTAGGGGGTGCTCTTTATAAATGATGCCAAGGGGCATTCCTCCACAGACGCTAGGGGGTGCTCTTCTTGCTAAGAGGGGAAAATCCCTTTGCTTGACGGAAAACTTAGGACACCCTTTTTTATATTAGGTGAGGAGGACCCTTTGGTTAGTGGGAATAGTCTTCTTCAATAATTTGACTCCTTATACTAGTTATCTAGAAACACCATGCACATGAAACCAAGTTTTGGTCCACTAGAATTTAGGGTTCATTTGCTTCCCATCACTATGCTTCAAAAACATGTGAATACATTGTCTAAGATAATATCATATGGGTGGATGTGCATAATATTTAGAAACTAATGAGATTATAAATAATCTCTCATCCAACACCAATTTAGAAAGAGGCTATTCATTCTTTACATATATATATACTCATCCATAAAACATGTGTGGCTAACCGGAACAAAATAACGCATTACAAACACAACTTGTATACAAATAACTTCCTCTCCCTCTTTTTCAATTTTTTATAGATATCTTCCACTAAAAGCAATCTTGTTCAAAACATTATTAAGTACTAAATGTGACTATTTTATCAGTGAAAATTCAAACCTAAGTTCACTATTTTGTAAGATACTAACCCCTTCATTAAATCCAGTCCCTGTTATTAACCTAACTTCTTACATAGTTATCTATTCTAAGTTCGCACTGTCTAAAATATATTATGTAATCATATAGACCATAGTTAGTTAGACTACCTACAAAATTTTTTTAAAGGTACCCAACTTGCAATCTATTTCAAAATTAAGAATCTTATTTAATACCAAGGATACAAATATATTTCACATATATTTTCTATACCAAGTATACAAATATTCGTGTGTGAAACAGAGTGGCCCTTTGACCATAGAATTTGACCGTTCGCAACCCAAAACTCCGAAATAATGCTTCTCAAAATTCATAAACGGTTAGAAGCGAAAGAGTTACCCAATCTCAAAATTCATAAACGGTTAGAAGCGAAAAAGTTACCCAACATCTTCCTTATGAACAAACAGAACCAAAAACAAATGGCATGACTAATTTATTAATGAACAATAAAAATATTGACACCTAGGCAGTCATTCAACCATAGCCAAAAAACTGGAGTATACAAATCTGCCCCCAGAAGAAATTGACTACAAAAAATCAACCACCAAAGGCAGCTACCGGGATCCTTAACCCGAACTAGTTCTTATCCCAAACTGTATGAAATTCCTTATCACAATACAATTCTATAACGCTCAAGGCACGGCTAAAAGCCTAAAACAAATTGTTGTGGATATTAAATAATCGATTACTTATCGGCATGAGCTGTGAACAGGTTATACCAATACCAACTGCTTGAAATTAGCTTTTGCTCGCCATAAAATTCCGCACATATTAAATACGGAAAGAATTGACGTCCAATGGTTCTTTAAAAAGGGGGAATATTAATGTATTAGACATTAGCGATGTATCTCGAGATAATTATATAAAAAATAATCATTAAAAAAAAAAAGGGCATATATATTCGATTCATTCAACAGCTATAACAACTTGATGAAAGCAAACTAACAACCAATGCCGTAAAACAATTATATACAACGTAACACCATCCACATTAAAGAAACCCGACATGTAACAAACGGTGGTAGAATGACTATATTTCAATATGTTGAAATATTTATGGATAAATGAGAGAAGCAAGCAAAGGCTAATGTACAAAAGCCTCCCACACGTACTACCCAAATATTCACCTCAATCGAATGCAGGATAATAAAAGATCATTATATGCAAATGCGTTCCACTCGAGTCAAGACCAATAAATCAGCAATATAATAAAATCTGAGATCCTACTTCTAACGACTAATAAGAAATTTACAGTGTCAATCAATGTATGAGTTTCTCATCACAAGCAAATAGCAAGTGCAGCGCACTGATTCTTCAATGTATCCCATTCAAAACCATCCCTAATGAATGGCATCATCCAATGGATCAAGTTCCTCGTCAACATCTTGAAGCTCCAATCTGTCTACAAAGTCAGGGCCACCGATACCAACCACTATATGAACCATATGTAGTTCATCTTTACCCATATCTACATGTCCAGAGGCATCAGCCTTTGACAGATGAGTAGGATTAAAGAACAAAAGAATTGAGGTATAGGTAAACATTTTATAAAGCCGTGAAAACAGTTTTAAGACATTCTTTGGAGCCCATATGACCCCACTGATTTGACATTTCAATCCCTAAGAGGCTCGAAACCAAAATATCACAAGATCAATATGATGATAAAATCCTACAATCTGACTAGAAAAATCACAATCCTTTCAGGATTCAGAACAATTGAAGGATTTCAAGAGAATCCTAAGGTCCTGAGATCTAGATCCTACAAAATATGATCACCATCCTCACAAACACAACAATGAACATGGGAACAACATATTAAAATTCTAATAAAAAAAAAATATAACCTCCTGAAGGGTACACATTAATATATGAAAGAATATTGAAAATGCACCCAGTACCCATTTCTGATGCCAGAGACAGATTCAAGCATAAAATGGATTCCATTAATTGACGTCAAAAGCCAGAATTTGCAAATGGGATTGTTCACAAAGTAGCATCTCAGAAAAATCACAAAACCATATAGGGGCCAAATCAAAACACCTAATAGCATTGAAACATGGAGAATCAATACGATGTACCAACAAAGCACAAAAGTTCAAACAGATACAACTAGAAAACACACACACATACAACCAATAATACAGCATGCAGGGAATGATGGGCCAATTATATTAATACAAAAGTAACCAGATTTCATCAAGAACAGAATCAAGCTAAAGCTCTACAAGAGACATGCCCCTTAACTAAAGACTTGAATTAAAAAGTACAAATAGAGGTTAACTCCCTTCTGTAACTATTCACTTCTAGTAAGGGCAAAACAAATCAATTAAGGGAGCAGGAATATATTTCTAGGAAGCAGGAAATTATGTTTATCATCATAAATTGACCAGACTGTCAAATCAGAACAGCCTAAATGACTGCTATAGTCCATTTGCTAGTCATCGTCCTCCTCCTACACACAAGAAAATTAAAGCCAATAAGATATGAGATTTATTAATGGGCAAGAACTTAAATAATAAACTAAAAGCCTAAGCAAACCTCGTCACTGCCCTCTTCATCTCCATCATCCTCATCATTCACCTCAGAAACTGATTTATCGGATTCTTCTTCCTCTGCAGCAGTTGGACCTTCAGCCTAACAATCAGCCATAGGAAAGCATCAGAATAATTGGTTGGAAAGGCCAACTAAATTTTAGTATAGAAACACGTTACACAATGATGCACCTGTTTCTTGTTATAGGCTTTCATACTCTTCTCATACTCGGCCTTCCGTTTCTCTGCCTTAGCTGCATATGGTGCTTTCTCCTAAAACCATACATTCTTGTTTTGAGAAGAAGAACAAATCACATTCAAAAACAAATTACAACCTACGAAAAGTGGACTACATACAGCATCAGACATGGACTTCCATTTTGCCCCAGCGGCTTTGCCAACCTGACAAAATAAAAACATAAGATTTGAGTGGCATGACCATAAAATCCAATGACTGCCCCATCACTAATTCAGTGTCAGATAGACACTTACAGCAGACACTGATTTGTTGTCGGGATTTTCTTTGTTGAATTGCTTCCTAAACTCCTCCCTATAATAATAAAATTTAGGAAAATAAGGAACAAAATGCATGTTACACCAGAACAATTATAACTCAACAAGTTATGTTGCAAATAGCAATAGCTCGCAGCATGGAGAGATAACTACTTTTAGCATACTTGGTATCACATGCAATTTATTATTAGAAAAATTCAGACAGGCAAAAAAGCACGCCATATACCTTTTGGAAGGGTACAAGTTTTGACCAGAACTATGTTCGGTGGAAACAGAACAGAGCACAAGGGAAACCAAATTGGAGGGATTAAAAATATAATTACATGAAAACAAAGAAGGCACTGGCCGGTCTCTTTGGCTTGTTAGGGTCTTTAGCCGCCTTCCCCTTACTTGATTTCCCTGCCTTCGTGGCGGCGCTACCTTTCTTGTTCACAGCAAGCCTGCTATCGCAAACAAAAGCAATAACTACCAAATATGACAGAGCGTCGTCTAAGCACGGTGAACAGGGAGAATAAAAAATTTCAGATCTCAGATCTTAATGCCTGATCTTTTTTTCTTCCTCTTACCCGTAGCCTATAGGTAACTCGAACGAGAAAGTAACTACATGGATTTTAAAAAAAAAAAAAAGAAAAAAAAATAGAAGATGATGATAAAACTTACTTGGCATCGGCCTTCTTGGATTCAGTCTTGGATTTGCCACCCTTCATTTCGAAAACTGCAGATGAACGACCAAATCAGTTCTGCTTCGAAACTTGATCGGGAAATAAAACGAAAAAATCGTCGAAAATAACGAAAACACCAGGGAATTACGTACCAGAATGGTGATTTTGGAGGTTAGGGTTTCCCACAGGAGAGAGAAACGAGTTGGGGGCAAGAGAAGTTGTATGACTACTGACTAGGGCTTGAGACGGCGAAAGGCGGAGATATTAAGCCCCTTGAAGGAAATTGAAATTCAATTGCACACGAAATGAAATCAACTAGGGGTTTAGGCGGGATTTTACCTCTGCAACGTGAATTTTGAGAAAAATACGGAATGACTCTCTGATTAAAAAATTATTATTTTTTATGACAACAAAATTATTGTTATTAAATTCCAACAGTTTCTTTATTTGTAAATAATAAATATCTTTTTTCTTATTAATTAAGTACTCTAATTTAATATAAAATTAAAAAATATTATTAGATGAGGTTATTATATAAATAAATCTATTTTGGCAGTTTCATAAATGAGTTTAAGATAGATCATTTTAAACATTTCAAACATTTTCAAATTTAGTATCAAAATTAAAGTTATGTAAAACATTAATTAGCTATTAACAATTTTGTGGATATTTATTTTAACATTTCTGACCTTTTTGTACCTTCAAGAAGAGACGAGAGAGAAGGACTATAGGGAAATAGGCAATAATAGACGTAACAGGTACTACTGACCCAAAAAAAAAAAAAAAAAAAGACCAGCAAGTATCAACACACAAGTTAATGACATATCAGTGATCCATGCGCTCTCTGTCTATTGGCTGCGTAAACATTAAGCTTATATTATAGTTTTCGTTTTGTCTAAATGGTGCAGCATTATGCGATGCACAAATCAGACTATTTTATGAACAAAACATACATGCATGTGATGAAAATATAAAGAAGATAGTACTTAATTTATTGACGAAATGATAAATACAGCGTCAAATTATTAAGACAACTATAATTATTTACAAATATTTTTTTTGAGAAAAAAATGTAGTTATTTACAAAAGAGAACAATCATTTAAATATTTCTGAATGCTCTTGTTTATTACTCTGTTGAGACCTTGTGATACTTGCGTATTGCAAGAATATATTTATTGTAGTATTAATATTATTTGTAAGTGAAATAGCAATAATGTTTAAAGGTTGGGGAACTGGAAATATGAACTTGGGTAATTATGAGGAGGCTTTCAGGATGCCTCCAAAGCCTTCCAATCCTTTCCTCGAAGCCCAAAGGCTGATGGGCTAGGCTATTTTCTCCTGATACTCACCAAGATTATGTTTAGTAATAGACAGGCTCAATTGATAGAAGGAATGTCAAGATAAAGGGTCTCAAATGAGTGGTTCTGTTGGATTAGGTTTGATTAAGGTTTAAAATATATCAAAAAAAATTATTTTCCATCCATTTAAAATGCTTATATGAGTCATGAATACTCTTTTTGTAAAATTAGCGTAAGTCAACTATTAACTCATCATTTTTTCAAAAGAAGTTTACTTAATTCATTTTAATTTTAAGTGGACATTTTTGGTATTTTGAGGTATGGGTCTATGTGGCATATAACTCAGTCAATTTTTTTCGTTAATATCTTTGACAACATTAAAAAAAAGTATATTTGATAAAAAATAAAAGATATGGGACATATATAACCAAAAATAAACATTAGGGGCATAAGTAAAAATCAATGTAAATATTAGGAACATAAAATATATTTTTACTTATAAATAAATATATACATATATATATATATATATATATAACACATACATGTATATAAGACCTAGATCTGTGACCCGGTGATGAGTTTGGGGATCACTATGTTATTAGTCCAACCATTAGATCACAAAGTCATTTGTAATAACCCCATCTTATTTATGTTGTTGGGTAAGGGAGTATTATTTTTATTATTCCAATTTTGGTTAATTGTAATTCCTAATCAGTTCATTTTCTATATTGTGTGCAAATTATGTTGGGTGGATGCATAAATGTGTTAATTTTCTCTTGTGGCCAAGGAAAATTATTTTGTAAAGGCCCCATGTAGATAAGTTAAGAATCCTATTTTTACACCTTTTTCCTTAATCTCTAGAAATTTAGGGACAAGGATGGTATTTTTCTTTTGTACACTTAAAAATCCGCTCTTAACCAACACATCCCATTTTCACTCTTCCCTCATACATCTCTCATGTCAGTTTCTTTATCTCCCTCAAGGGCTCACCCACACATACGCCTTTTGTGGCTCACTCATTCACTGGCTTCCTCTAAACAACGTTTTTAACAAAAAAATAATCTAGTTTTTTCACCGGCTTCCTCTGAACCTCATCCGAAGGAAGCTTGTTCCCAAGAGGAGAAGGATCTCATGGACCAAAGCGTAAAAAACGTTAAGACACTAGGTCTAATATGTCACACCTTTGAGGTTGACATGCTTGAAGCCTATTCGGAAGTGGATGCACCTATAGAGGTTTGTCACCCAAACAGGCAAAAGAACTTGGTTGAGAATAGGACATCCTATAAAGACATGGTTAAGCAAATGGGTGATACTATCACATCCCTAATTTGAGAATGTGACCGGCACGGTAGTGAAACACCTTCCGTGAACCTACCTCAACTACTAGATTTAACATACTAATCATAAAACAAAAGTATCATTTTCTATTAGAATAGATAACAGATTCTTCCATTTTGTAAACCACAAAATAATTCTAATACACTTGGAATATCACACATTACAATTTAATGGACTAGTGATTTAATTCAATTACAAACCCAACAATCACCCTAGGAGACTCACGTGATCACAAAGCGACGTCTATAATACTTAAACAAATAGAACAAAATGGTTTATGAAGATAGATCAACCCTTAGAACAAAGGGGAATTAGCAAGTTAGAGATCCACTACTTCTGTACGATCCCTTCCGTTGTGACATACGACTCTAAAAGGTGACCAAAAGAAACAAAGCGAGTAATTCAATTACTCAGTGAAGGTCTAATCAAAGAATAGGAAACAATAACCATGCTTATAATTGTATACGTGTCAGTATATAAGCCGTCACGCAACATCATCTAGAACTTAAAGACCAAAAATTGTTCTTTCCACAATTACTATACAAAGAATGTAATTAACTAATCAAAAATAAATCAATAGATAATCGAATAACCTTTTCTCTTTCTTATATCTTTTCTTGGCCTAAGGCCCAAGTTATAAATATACATGTCTCATGTGCATACTTGAACCTTAATCTATATTTCCCAAGGAAGTTTCTTTGAATAGTTACCACAACTATGCAATTATAAACAACCATAAAAATAGGACAATGTATAATATTAAAGCATAAATTCATGAAATAAACATAAAAGATGACCAATGACCTATATCTTTCTTCATCCATAGTCTAAATTAAATAAATCCACCAACTATGCCAAGCATAAGTTCAAGTTCCTTACCGAATAAGTAGCCATCATAATCCCAACTGAGTCTCTAACATTCACATACTTTACCAAAGAATAACAATAATCAAATATGTATATGAGTATGTAAGTACATGCAATTCTACTACAACCATGTAATTACCCTTATACTTACATCCATAGCAATTATACATGTACCATTCCATATCCAACTACCATCAAAATTAAGTGCCAAGAAGAGTGCAATAAGAAGGTTATGTTGATTAATTGAAAAAAAGAGCTTTAAGCTCACGTTACCTAAGAGAAGATAAAGAGAATAGAAAGAATAACTATCGGTAAAAATCCACATCAACCCATATTTACTGAGTAATAACTATCATCTCAAACTCTTATCTATATACACACATTTCTAAGCACTCAACAACAATCAATTATAAGTACGAAGATGCCATACAAGATAATATATGAATAAATCAAAAGACAAAATATGAATAAAGAAAAACCTCATCCTTGTACATCTGATTAACCTTCGCACGTGCCAGTACCTGACACAATATCCAAATCATATGCTAGTACCTGGCACAATGTCTAAACCATGTGCCAGTACTCGACACAATGTCCATACCACGTGCCAGTACCTGGCACAATGTACAAACCAAAATACAATAACAGCTTCCCTTGACTAGAAAATCATGAATACAATTAAACTACCATACTTAGAAATGAAACTTATATCATTAAAGCAAACCAAATAAGTCACATTATAATTAAATCACCATCTTTAACATTTAATATTTGATATTTACCAAGCACCATCATAAGAATAGTTCCAACCATTTCCAAAGACACTTAAGGCATTACTTCTATCATATCATTAATTACCACAGTTAATATACTCACATGAGGATAATTTTGAAAGTTGAGACTTTATCACTTAGAACCCAATAGAATTTCCCTTTTTATTTAAAAAAATGTCTATGTTTCCTTAACTTGAATAGGCAAAGAGGGATTTGAGAGAAAAGCAAGATCATGCTTACTTACCTTGAAAGTATCACTGTTATTTACATAGCAACTATGAGAGCGAATTTTTCTACACCAAGAAAATAGTCCTTATACCAAGTTAATGGGGGAATTGATCCCACATATTACCATTTCATTATTTTTAAATCAACTAGATGGACTTATATCCGCACGTATATTTTGAATAGCTTTACAATAACCATTGAACTTAGTATAAAGATATTCATCTTATTTGTAAAAGTAAAATTCAAAAGAAGTTATGAGGAATCTAGTAATTCTACACTTAACATCATAATACCAATTATCTTCAATTCATCACACATAGAAACAACAATTTCAAATAATTACCAATACTTTTGCATCAAATCCAACCCAAATAGTTTCATTGTAACATAGTTAATTAGGGACTTAACCTTCTCGTATATAAAAAGAGAAAATTTAACATCTTCCATTGAATTAGTATACTTGTTCTACTAATTCTAAAGGAGAGTAAACAATTATGAGAAGTAAGAATTTCATTCTTACTTACCTTAGAGTAGCCCAAGCTACCTTAGTGCCTTCCAAAGAATGGTGAAAGGTATTGGAAAGCTCTCTGTCCTTCACCTTTTGTGGCAGGCATTTTTAGCCTGCCTAAGTAGCCATGGCAGTAGCGCTTTACTGCCACTGCCATGCATGTGCTGTAGCAGGCATATAGCTCACTACAGTCAGTACTCCCTAAACTAGAACCCCCAACAGCGTTTTTGAGTATGTTTCCTCTCATGGCTACTCCTCAAATACCCCTTTCATGAAATATTGTCTTTACCCACCCAAATCGTTTCAGAAACAGCAAGGAAGTCCCAATCTTTAGTAAGTAAATCACAAATCTAAAACGAACTATATTCTTTCCAAAAATGCAAGGAGCTTCAAATATTTTCCGATTGAATAAAATCAACCAAAGAACATGGATTCTCTTCCTAAAAATTTCAGTCAAGCCTATCCCAACCTTTCTATTTCATATTTCTTCCATCCCCAAAATCCCTAGGCTCTCAGTTTGACAAAAAAAGGAAGAAAAAGGGAAGAAAAAGATGAAATATAAGGAGAGGTGAAGAAGATGATCCTACCTCAAGGAAAAGGAGTCACCGGCGGCAGCGATAGTAGTGAACAGAAGCCCTCCTTGCTCTCTCTTCTCCCTTCCTTTTAAGCTTTAGTCTCTTTCTCTCTCTCGTGTGGAAAATAAAAAATGTGGAGGTGGATGGAGTCTAGAGTCTTCAATACATTTAATAGGTGAAAGGGGACACTTGATACAATCTTAGCAAAGGGCTGGACACATGGCACCATCTCCTTAAACCATCTACTCTTCATTTTGCTAAAATAGCACAAAGTAAGCTTCCTCATAATTAAGCGTCCATCTAGGCCTTTAAATGTTTGTAAAAATTTTAAATTCCACCTACATTTTAAATTTTCCACTATCCCATAACTCATTATCCTTTCACATAATTTCCCCAAAAATTTAAGAAATGTACAAGTAGGTCCTCATGATTATTTTTATTTTATAAGGAATTTTCCAACCAAAATTCTAGGATGTTATAGATACTTCGACAAAAGACCGGGCAAAATGGGATTTAATCCCAGAGGATATTATTAATATGACAATAGAGGAGAATGGCCTAGAGGTTAATGAGAAGATTAATGAATCGCCTCCTCCTCATCCCTTTAATCCTAAGCCTAATGTAAAGGTTACTACAAAAGAATATGGTCAATGGTGTAAGCCTTGGCAAAATACTCTTATTATAAGGCTTGTTAGTAAAAGAGTAGGTTTAAAGTATATGACAGATAAGCTTCAGTATATCTAGGCTAAGAAGGGTGTTGTCCATATGATGGACATGAGTAATGACTTCTTTATAGTGAGATTTGAAGATGAAGGAGATTACAAACATATTATCTTTAATGGCCCGTGGTTGGTCCTTGATCATTATCTCCTAATGCAAAGGCAGTGACCCTTGTTTTGACCCATAAAAACATATGCTCAAAAGATCACAGCTTGGGTAAAAAATTCCTAATCTTCCTTGTGAATTATGTAATGATTAATTTTTGTGGAGAGTGGGCACTTTTATTGGTAGGATGCTCAGGGTGGACCGCAATACCTCAATCTATTTATGGGAGAAGTTTGCCAGAATTTATGGGAACTGGATCTGCGATGTGAGTTGGTTCCTGCCTTCACAGTCTTAGGTACTGATTTTAAGCTGGAGTATGAGAGTCTTCATTTCATATGTTTTGGCTATGGTAATGTTAATTTCCTAATTTTACTAAATTAAGATTCATTTCTGCTCATTAATTTGTAATCCCCTAATTGTATTTTTGTTGCATTTTTAGTAAAAACAACTTATTTGTTTCCTTTCTTGTTGCTTCATTTGGATTTCTAAATTCCTACCATTTTGATTTTTATTTTCTAGCTTTGTTCTAATTTTCAGATGTTTTTGTAGGGTTGACTTTCAGTAATTGATGGGCTGATGAGGTGAAATAAAAAGAGAGATCCTGTTGTAAAAAGGATTAAAATTTCTGCAGAGTTTTCCACTGAAAGTGAAATTTTCACCCCTATTGGCAAGGATGAACAATAACATCAAATTTCGGGGTTCAAATATTTTTTTGTAAATTTTGAAAATAGAATTCTGATAAATTTTGAAAAGAGAATTTTGAGTTTGGAAAAGAGGGAGGCACCACTCTTGACCTAGGAACAAGGAAGCTTGTCTTTGGAGCATCATTGGAGCCAATTTCTCTACCTCTGACCTCAGACTTACGGATTTATCTCTATCTTTTGTTGATCTTTGTTCTTTTTTCACTATGATGGCTAATTTTTCATTCTAGGGTTGCTATGAATTGTAGTTTTGAATAGGATTTGTTGTTTCTCTCTACTCTTGTGAACATCGACTTTGTTTTACAATTGTGTTCATTCAATGATTAATGCTTTCCATAATCTTGATTAAATTGTGGATTGATTTGTGACTTTTCTTGTCTTGAGAGAGAAAGTGAAATTAGACCAATGAATGAAAAGTATGAGTCATGAACCTTAGATGTTTAGGGAAATTAATTTGCTAATGATATAGACATATAATTACGAACCTCATATAATTAATCATAGGCTTGATTTAAAATTGAACCTAATACTTGTCACGACCCAAAATAGATGAGTGATCGGCACAATCAAAGGACCATTTCTTGACTGTAAGCCTAAATCTTAACTACACAGGTCGGTAAATATATAGGTACAATCACCCCTAAATATACTTCATTAAATAGGTTCATTCCAATAATATACTTTGACATAATAACCTATGTTTTCAAGCCTTCTTCCCAATCACAAAATAAAAGGGGAAGGATCAAAACATAGTCTAATCATATTCATTGTGCACAAAAGAATAGGTAATTACACAAAAGACATACAAACAAGACCTAAGAGTCCTAAAGTTTACAGAGCAACATTCCTATCAAAAGAAAAACAAAAGAAGTAATCACTGACGATGAACAAGTCGCGGTGATGTGAGACCCCACTACTCTTCTCACGGAGACTTACTAGCAATTATAGAATCTGCAAGGGGACACACATAGGGGAGTGAGAAAATTTACTCAGTGAACAAAATACAAATGGGGCTTACCACATATCTTCCATTATGGAAGAGCCACCAAAACCTTGCAGACATTTATCGTCAATCCCAGTTGTTGAGTTCTCAAATTAGTGTCATTTTGATGTTAAATACCCTCTCTTTTGATCTCTTTCTTGTTGTCTTGTAATTCTTAGCTCATATTTTGATAGTTTAGATTAGTTTTAGTTTTCTTTGATCTTTTAATAAATAAAGTGATTTCATGATTCTTTTATGCGATTTAATGGGTTTATTTGTTATTTTTGGTGTAAGTTGAGTTGGTAAAAAGTTTGTGTTAGAAGATGGAATGCTAGAGCTGAAATTCTAAAAATGCTGATGTGATTGCTGTCTCCCACAGCTATAGCGGTAGGACTGTACTGCTATAGCGGTGAAGCCTGGAAATAAAGCCTTCATTTCTGTCAAATACTGCTATAGCGGTGAAATTAAGGCGCTATAGCAGTGTGGTTCTGAAAAATTTCAAAAAGAAGCTGTGCTTTCTGTCAAGTACCGCTATAGCGGCATTATTTCAGCGCTATAGCAGTAGGTCTTAAACTTTGAAAAATAAAAAGGGGCTCTCTGCCCTGTGCCGCTATAGCGGTATGTGTTTGCCGCTATAGCGGCGCTTCGGGGTATAAATCCCCACCTGAACCCTAACCTTCAGACCACGCCGTCGAGCCCCTTCCTTCTTCAACCTCCTTTATGCGACTGCCTCTCTAGAGCAAATTCGAAGCACCCCCAGAGAATTCCTTCTATCTTAATCATGGTTTGGGGCTAATTTTGGGGTGTTTGGGTGTATTTCGACTGATTGGAACTCTCATCAGTGTTCTCCTTGTCGTCGTTGAGTCACCATGCTAGGTAAGTACTTTTGTTCCCTCTTTCGTTCAGTTTCTGCTATAAGTATGTGAATTTCGAGCATTGTTTGTTTGAGTTTTCTATATGGTTGGTTCCCCTATGGTTGAAGACGATGGACTTTCCTAGTTTTGATTCTAAGTGGGTTGGGTCTTCGAATTCTGAGGTTGCATTGATGTTTCAAGGCTGTAATTGATGGTTGTGCCTCTTGTTGATTGATAATTGTGTTGCATAAACGATTGAGAATGGAGATTAGGGCTTAAAACTTGCTATAACCACAGTTTAGGTGATTTGTGCACTCTAGGTGTTTGATGAAATGCCAAAGTGAACTTTAGTTGAAGTTGATGCATGAACTACTTGGTTTTGCTGCCAGAGTGATTTAACATTCAAGTACTTAAGTGCAATTTGATGATTGATGCATAATTTGGTTAGGGTTCGCAAACTAGTAGTTTTCTTTTTTGATATAATGCCAAACCGAACATGCATTGGATTTTGAAGAGGGCTGAACATTCTATTAACTAATGGTTAATATACATTAACTTTGGGAATAACATGTGTGCTCAATGTGGGATCAAAGGTAAGTTTGCTTGAGAAGATTAGTTGTTGTTTTTCTAAGTTGTGAGGGATATGCAGATTACCAACTCTCTTTATAATCCGAAATTGCATGCATTTTGATGTGACTTAACTGAGCATGACTGTTGGGGATGAAATATATGTTTTTAATTGCAGGAACCCTGATTGTGTTGACATTCCTTATGGCGCCCCCTGTCCCTAAGAAGAAAAAACTCCCAACTAAGAGGAAAGAAACCCCGGGTGCATCGTCATCAGTAGCACAATTCCTTACGTTTAGGACTCCAGACCATGGGGTTAGATTCGACAAGGAGATAAGCCGAAGAAAAATCCTTCCTAAGAAAGTCTTCAATCTAGAGGAGGATGAATATCCAGAGATTCAAGAGCAGATCACTGATAGGGGTTGGGACAAGATATGCAATTTACCTGAGCATGCGTATGTGGATATGGTGAAAGAATTCTACGCCAATACCTTCAGAACCCCCAATGACACAATGAAGAAGTACAATACTGAAGTTAGGGGCAAACTAATTAGCTTCTCTGAGGGGACTATTAATGAGGCATTTGACCTGTGGAACCCAAGAGAGCAGGACTATCATGGGTTGTTAATATTGAAGTCTTGGGATCCTGAAGATGTGCGCCAAACAATCTATAAACCTGAGGCCCAGTGGGAACTGAACGCAAGGGGTGAGCCATATAAGGTACAGCGGACAGAATTATTGCCAATTGCCAAAGCCTGGTTCAGCTTTGTGCAATACACTATGCTTCCGTCCTCAAACTTTTCAAATGTCTTCGCCGAGAGAGCCCTGCTAATTTACTGCATTATGAAAGGGATCACAATTAATTTTGGGGAACTTATAGCTGATAAGATAGATGAACTGGCTCAAGCAAAGACTGGGGTTATCGGATACCCTTTCATCCTGACAGCATTTTTGCTGAAGAAGGAAGTTCCCACAAACGATATGAAAATAAAGAGGCCTCTTGGGATCACAAGAAATTATATTGATAGTTTATTCCCTGTGGAAGGAAGACCAGCACCGTGACATCCAGTCGGCCGCCCTCGACGTACGGTACCTCAGGCTCCAGCTATTGTGACGTTGGCTGACGTCAACAAGGAGCTAGGAGAAGTCAAAGAGTCAATGACATATTTCAGAGAAGAGCTGGGTAGAACGCAAGAGGATGTACGTTACACGATGGATTACGTGACTGAGTTGGGATCGCTAATGGCTGAGGAGTTCAGCCTGGATTCCTCGAGGCTGCCGGTAAGAGGAGAGGCATCCGGCGCTGGTGCTAAAGCTGAAGGAGAGGTTGATGAGGGAGCTGGTGATACTGAGGAGCTATCGGACTAGAATCAAGACTCACCACCCATTTCTGACACTCATTTTTTCTTTTCTTGATTTTTCATTTTCTCTTTTTATTATGATTTTCTTTTGTTTTTTTTTCTATTTTTCTTTTGCCTTTATGTGTATTCGTTCACTAATATGCTTAATTTGTATAAGTGCTATATATTTTTGTGAGCTGACTATGTGATTTTGATATCTAGATGGAGTGATGTCATTAGCAGTATATATAAATTTTAGCAGTTATGTGTGTTGCATATATTCTTCGTGCTGTGATTTCTTTACCCCTATTAGGCAAACACAGGACAGTGAGGACACTGTCAACTTAAGTTTGGGGGATGGAAATCTCTGTTTTAATATGTTTTATCCGTGTTTTTGGTGCAATATGTGTAATATGTGGTATGAGCAGGCAGTTGTGTAAAGCAGATATAGGCATAGGCAGATTCTTGTTTATCAAAATATTTTTGTTATTTGGCCTTGGCAAGAGAAAAATGTGTTTTGTTGACTCAAACATAATCATGTTCTTAAAAATTTAAATTCATGAATATGTTTTTAATTAAGAACTAATCCTATTTTCTATAATATGAGGAGGTTTTTCTCAAAATTTGAGTAGGCTGTTTGAAACCTAGGAAATTCTAAAAGTGAATGCTGTTGTTTAAATTAATCTTCCCTAAAGAAGCATGAAAAGGATATAAACTCAATAAGGGGTAACAGTTTTAGATTTTTTTTAAATAAATTAAATAAGTTAACAGTGGTAGCTTGAAGGTGAGGTTTATGTTAAAGCGGTGTTGTGTGGATTAGGCGCACGGATATTGTTTTAGCCAATGAACCTTGCTTTTGGATTGCTTGAAGAAGATGAAAGGGTGGAGAAGTATTGTGTGGATTAGGCGAACGGGTACTTTTCTTACTCTGCAATGTTCTCTGTGAGTGTGAAGGGGGAAGAAAAGTTGTGTGGATTGGGCGCACGGACTCTACTTTTTGCTGGATGCCTCTTGTTCTATGCGGGCTGAGTTGAATAATGGAATCTGAGCTGTATACCCTTGAGAGTGTCAAATTATAGAGAAGGAAGCCTAATTTGGGTAATAGTATGGCCGCTTTTTGAAGTTTCGGTGGTTTCAAATCGTCTACCTAAGTTTTGATTTAAACTTCCTGATGATTATTGGCAGTATGATTCCTCCTTTGTTAAAAGCAGTTCTTGAATTTAAATTTTAGAGGATGGAAATGTTTTTAAGTATGCAATTGGCATTTCTATCTTGCCGAGTTCGAATGCAGTTTAATCTTGTCAATGAATCTGTTTATCTTATGACTGCCTTACACTGTTGTCTATTAAGTGCTAGATTTAGTACCATTTGGTGCTGAATCTTTGATCCATTTTATCGCCTACTTGTGGTGGCTTGTATGTCTTTTCCGTTGTTTTTGATTGATTTAGTTTAGTTTAGGAATTTTTAGAATTTAGTCTTCTTCATGTGATTCTTTGACCAAGAATGTCGCTAATCATCATTTTATTCTCTCTGACGTAAGGCAAGATGGACGAAGCTGAAGCTGAAGAAGCAGAAGGCCCACTTTCTGTCTACCACCGCTATAGCGGTGGATACTTACCGCTATAGCGGTGAGCCCTAGAACAAATATTGCTGGAAAATTCTTTACTGTCCTGTACCGCTATAGCGGTGGAGACTTACCGCTATAGCGGTAAGTCGTGATTCTGGGCTGTTATAAAAGGCTTCAGATGGACTTTTTTAGGTCATTCTGGGTTGGAACCGAAGGGGGAACGACGATTTCACCTCTGGAGGCTAGGGCAACCAACTTTTGGAGAAGATTGAAGCAATTTTTCTTCCACCCAACTTGGAATCATGGAGTTTTCTCTTCTCTTCTCTCATTTTCTGTATTTTGTAATGATGTGTAGCTAAATTTCTGTACTAGGATTGCTATGAACCCTAGTTTGGATTAAGTTTTGTCAATCTCTTGACTCTTGTGATTACCTGGCCATTAATACATGTTATTCATTCTCATTTTCTTGCTTTCATTAAACTTGATCAATTTAATGGATTGTTTGGTTGTTTTGCTGTACTTGGGAGAGGAATGTAAAACCTAGACCATAGACTGGATAGTATGAGTTCTTGAACCTCAAAGGAGAGGGGATGAATTCGTTAATATCATAGGAATATAGATGTTAACCTCATATAGTCAGATTAGGGTTTGTGTATTTTTGAAACCTAAGACTACATAAGGGATTATTAGATTCTGGGTTCAGTCTTAGTTGGCATTCGGAAGAATACTTCTAAGCATATTCGTATCCTAGATTAGCATGTATGGCCAGTGAGAACAAGAGGGAGAGGGATTAAAACTTGTGAAGAACGACGGGGGATTGGCAATCCTAGGCTGTGTTCATCTTGTGAAATTAAATTGCATTTGTCTTGTGCTTTTCATTGTGCTCGTTTAGAATTCATACAACATACAATTTACTCCTAACTCAACTTTACATTTTCACTTTCCTTCTGTCAAGAACCATTGAAATTTGCATTGTCTAACTAATATAACTTAATTTCTCGAGTAATTAGCAAGTTAATCCTCATGGGAACGATTCTTTTACTTAATTTTCACTATATTACTTGCACGATTGGTACGCTTGCCAAGCCGTCAACAAATTTTTGGCGCCGTTGCCAGGGATTAACAGTTGTTGCTAATATTCATAGGAATTAAGAAGTGCTAGATTAGACCTTTGTCTATAGCTATTTTTCTTTGTTTATTTTTCTTAGTTAGTCATCTTAGTTTTTGTGTTAATTCTGTTATTCTTATCACTCTTTGCTAATTAGTGCCTTTCATTGCGTATGCGAGGTACCCTCAATCCTTCAGACCTTCTTTACGAACCTGAGATTGAAAGACTAGCAAGAAGAGTTAGGAAGGAACCTAAAGCCAGAAAAACTCAAGTAAGCCAAGTTATACAAAAAGAAATGGCTGAAGACAACTTGAATCACCAGGGTGATGAGATCAATGCTAGAAATGGGGTTGTTGATGAGCCTCAAATGGGATTTAGAGCAATATGGGATTACGCTTCGCCTGTTAATGCTGGGAATGCTTCAAGCATAGTGAAGCCCGTGATTGGAGCCAACAATTTTGAGATGAAGGCTATGATGTTAAATCTGGTACAATAGAACCAGTTTGGGGGAAGTCTTATGGAGGACCCGAACAATCATATTGTGAACTTCCTTGATATTTGCGATATGGTCAAGCTGAATGGAGTTACAGATGATGCCATCCGCCTTCGATTATTCCCTTTCTCCTTAAGGGATGGTGCAAAGAATTGGTTGATGACTCTACCACCGGGGAGTATAACTACGTGGGATGAACTGCGAAGGAAATTCTTGGATAAATTCTTCCCTCCCTCCAAATCAGTAAAATTGAGAAATGAGATTACAGCATTCCTTCAACAAGATGGAGAGACATTATACAATGCATGGGAACGATTCAAGGAGATATTGAGGAAATGCCCGAATCATGGCATTCAAGAGTGGCAACAAATCTCAATCTTCTTCAGTGGATTAAATTATGAAACCAGGGATAAATTGGATACCGCAGCTGGCGGTGCATTATTGGGTAAGTCAATTGAGCAAGCCAAGGACATTATTGAGACCATGGGTGCTAGTTAGAACGCTTCCATTAGAGCCAAGAGCAACTCAAAGAAAGGGATGCTGGAGTTGGACACTCTTCACGCTATTTTGGCCCAGAATGAAGCCCTAACTAAAAAGGTTGAGATGTTGTGTGCTAGACAACAAGAGCCAGTGAGAGTAAATGCATTGAGTAATCCGGCACCAAGTTGTGACTTCTATGGAGGTGCTCACACTAATGGTTGCTGTGAGGAGAATTCTACCATAGAACAGTTAAATTATATGGGCAATCACCAGAGGAACCAGAATACCTTCTATTCAAATTCGTACAATCCGGGAAATAGAAATCATCCGAACTTCTCATGGAGCAATGATCATTGTCTCAACCCCATGGCCTCGTCATCATCTAGTAGGCCTTCTCAACCACCCGGCTTCAATAACCAAAACCATCACATTCCTCAGAATAGAGCCCCACCACCTCAGGTAGAAAAGAAACCCACTTTGGAAGATATGTTCATGCAATACATGGCCAAGAATGATGCCGTGATCCAGAATCAATCATCTTTAATTCAGAGCCAAAATATGGCTATTAGAAACTTGGAGACCCAAATGGGACAATTGGCTAACACTCTTAATAGTAGACCTCAAGGTACTCTTCCTAGTGACACTAAGACCAATCCTAGAAGAGAAGGAAATGAGCATTGTAAAGCTATTGCCTTGAGAAGTGGGAAAGAAATTGAGGGTAATCCAAAGATAGCTAAAGTTGAGAAAAAGAAAGACCAAGAAGTCACTTCAGAGAAAAATAAAGTTGAGCCCCTCATTGAGCACCCAAAACCCAAGATGCAACCACAACCTCCATTTCCACAAAGATTCGAGAAGCAGAAATTGGATCATCAATTCAAGAAATTCTTGGAGGTATTTAAAAGACTCCACATCAATATCCCCTTTGCTGAAGCACTTGAACAAATGCCAAGTTATGTGAAATTCATGAAAGATATTTTGTTTAAGAAGAGAAGGCTTTGTGAATATGAAACTGTAGCACTCACTGAAGAATGTAGTGCCATCTTGCAAAACAAGCTCCCACCAAAGCTCAAAGACCCGGGAAGCTTCAATATACCTTGTACAATTGGGGATAAATTCAGTGGAAAAGCTCTTTGTGACTTGGGGGCAAGCATAAACTTAATGCCTCTATCCATATACAAAAGGCTAGGATTGGGTGAAGCTCGACCGACTACAGTCACCTTGCAACTAGCGGATCGCACTCTTGCGTATCCTAGAGGAGTTGTGGAGGATGTGTTAGTTAAGGTGTATAAGTTTATCTTCCCAGCTGACTTCATTGTCTTGGATTATGAAGAAGACCATGATGTCCCTATCATTTTGGGACGACCATTCTTAGCTACCGGGAGAACTATCATTGATGTGCAAAAAGGAGAGCTCACTATGAGGGTGCAAGACCAAGAGGTGAAATTTAATGTTTTTAAGGCAATAAAATATCCTGATGATCCAGAGGAATGCTACAGAATTTCTGTAGTAGATGCTATGGTGGACAGAGTGGTACAAACTACCTTTGAGAATGTACATTATGAAGCTGCACTTGAGTCATATCTTGTAGCTACGGAAGTGGATGAAGATAATGAAGAAGTAGTTGAGTGTGTGAACCTGTTGAATATCACTCCTATATACCACAAACAAGTGGAGTCATTGGATTTGACCACTGAGATGGGACATGACACGAAGCCATCTATTGAAGAGCCACCTGTACTTGAGCTCAAGCCTTTGCCTCCCCATTTGAAGTATGCATATTTGGGGGAATCGTCAACCTTGCCAATCATTATGTCTTCTCTGTTGAGTTTGGAGCAAGAAGAAAAACTGTTGAGAATCCTACGGGATCATAAAAAAGCCTTGGGATGGACGATCGCGGACATAAGAGGCATTAGTCCTTCGATTTGTATGCACAAGATAAAGCTCGAAGAAGGATATTCTCCCACTATTGAGCACCAGCGGAGATTAAACCCAGTAATGAAAGATGTGGTGAAGAAGGAAATTGTAAAGTGGCTGGATGCTGGAATAATTTACCCTATTTCTAATAGTTCATGGGTGAGCTCAGTCCAATGTGTCCCCAAGAAATGAGGCATGACTGTAGTGGCTAACACTCGGAATGAATTGATACCGACTCGCACGGTCACAGGGTGGAGAATATGTATGGACTATCACAAATTGAACAAGGCGACAAGGAAGGATCACTTCCCGCTACCATTCATTGATCAGATGCTAGACAGGTTGGCTGGCCAAGAATTCTTCTGTTTTCTTGATGGCTATTCAGGCTATAACCAGATTGCCATTGCACCAGACAATCAGGAAAAGACAATGTTCACATGTCCATATGGTACATTTGCTTTCAAGAGAATGCCATTTAGTTTGTGTAACGCACCGGCAATATTCCAGAGATGCATGATGGCAATATTCTCAGATATGGTGGAAAAATGCCTTGAAGTTTTTATGGATGATTTCTCAGTCCTTGGGACTTCATTTGATAGTTGTCTTGGCAACTTGAAACAAGTTCTAGAGCGATGTGAAGAAACCAATTTGGTGCTTAACTGGGAAAAATGCCATTTTATGGTGCAAGAAGGCATTGTACTTGGCCATAAAGTCTCCAAGAAGGGCTTGGAAGTTGATCAAGCTAAAGTTTTGACCATTGAGCAACTCCCTCCTTCGGTGTCTGTAAAAGGAGTCAGGAGCTTCCTTGGTCATGCTGGCTTCTATAGGAGATTCATAAAAGATTTCTCCAAGATTGCTAAGCCATTGTGCCATTTGCTAGAAAAAGATGCTCTGTTTTGCTTCGATGAGGAGTGTTTGGCATCATTTATTGAGTTGAAGAAGAGGCTTGTTGCCGCACCTATTATTGTTGCACCGGATTGGAAGAAACCCTTTGAATTGATGTGCGATGCAAGTGACTATGCAGTGGGGGGTGTTGGGTCAACGGTGTGAAAAGATCTTTCATCCCATTTATTATGCTAGCAGAACACTAGCCGATGCTCAATTGAATTATACCACCACAGAAAAAGAGTTATTAGCGGTGGTATTTACATTTGATAAATTTCGAGCATATCTAGTGGGAACAAAAGTCACCGTGCATACTGACCATTCGACGATCAAATATCTCTTTGAGAAAAAGGACTCGAAGCCCCGGTTAATCAGATGGATTCTACTACTGCAAGAATTTGACTTGTAAATTAAAGATAGAAAGGGGAGTGAGAACCAAGTAGCTGACCACCTCTCACGCCTAAGCAATGACGCTCAAGTTGAAATGGAGCCGCAAATCAATGAGAATTTTCCTGATGAACAACTATTTCTAGTAGGAGACAAGCAACTGCCATGGTATGCAGACTACGTGAATTTTCTTGTGTGTGGCAGATTGCCACCAGACATGAACACCCATCAAAAGAAGAGGTTCATCCATGATGTGCGAAATTACTTTTGGGATGAGCCATTTCTCTTTCGAATTTGTGCCGATCAGATAGTTCACCGCTGTATTCCAGAAGAAGAGATGACGAGTGTGCTGTGGCATTGTCACAATTCAGACTATGCAGGTCATTATAGCAGTGTTCGAACAGCAGCCAAGGTGTTGGAAAGTGGACTGTATTGGCCATCCTTGTTTAAAGATGCGAGAAAGTTTGTAGAAAATTGTGATCGATGTCAAAGAAGTGGCAACATCTCAAGAAAACATGAAATGCTACTCAATAGTGTTCTTGAAGTGGAGATTTTTGATGTGTGGGGGATTGATTTCATGGGGCCGTTTCCCTCTTCCTTCTCATGCCAATACATACTGGTGGCCGTCGACTACGTCTCTAAATGGGTGGAAGCCATTCCTACAGCAGTAAATGATTCAAAAGTGATAGTAAATTTCTTAAAGAAAAACATCTTTTCTCGGTTTGGGGTGCCACGAGCTTTAATTAGCGATGGTAGAACTCATTTCTGTAACAAGTATTTGGATAGTCTTTTGACTAAATATAGTGTCAAGCACCGAGTAGCCACCCCCTATCACCCTCAAACAAGCGGTCAGGTTGAGGTCTCTAACCGAGAATTGAAGAGGATACTGGAGAAGACAGTCAATGCTTCAAGAAAAGATTGGGGAAAGAGAATAGACGATGCTTTGTGGGCTTATAGAACTGCATATAAGACTCCAATTGGAACATCCCCTTTCAAGCTAGTCTATGGAAAAGCTTGCCATCTCCCTGTAGAGCTAGAGCACAAGGCATTTTGGGCCACAAAGTTCTTAAATTTTGATATCAAGAAAGCTGGAGAAAAGAGGCTCCTCCAATTAAATGAACTTGAAGACTTCCGTCTTCAAGCCTATGAAAGCTCTAAATTGTATAAAGAGAAGGTGAAAAGATGGCATGATCACAAAATAATCCTTCGGTCCTTTGAAGCAGACCAACAAGTTCTTCTTTTCAACTCTAGACTCAAACTCTTTCCTGGGAAGCTGAAGTCTAGATGGTCAGGGCCTTTTATTGTCAAAGAAGCCTTTCCACATGGAGCTGTGCAGATTTCAGATCTGGAGGGTGCTAGAAGCTTCAAAGTGAATGGCCATCGATTGAAGCACTATCTTAGTGGCAAAATTGAGCAGGAGAGGACTTCTCTACCACTCATCCAACCCATGGCATAGGAACTCCGGTAAAGTCCAGCTAAGGACTATAAATAGAGCGCTCTTGGGAGGCAACCCAAGTCTCTAACTTTCTTAGTTAATTGTTATTCTTGTCTTTTAGTTTTTGTTGCTGGATCATAGTGTCTGCTTGAGATGTGTTGGAATTTGCTGATGTTGGGTGTTATTTTTCGCATATAGTGTCTATGAAATGGTCTAGAGGTTGAGGGTTGGCATTATTAAATGTTTTGAACCAATAATGTGAGCTGCTGTGACTGTTATTGCTGAATTGTGAATGCTGACTCTTATTTTTACTGACTGGTCAATTGTAAAGGGGTTATAGGATGAAAAGTGTTGTAAACATGAGTAATTTTGCATGCTTTGTGAGGCTTTTCATGGTTAAAAGAAGTAGAATTTGCATGTGATCATTGTGGAGTTTCAGGGTGTCAGTCTGCATTTTGGAGAGGCAATGTCTGCATAGTACCACTATAGCGATAGAACTTTACCGCTATAGCGGTGAAGCCTGGAGATAAAGCCTTCCTCTGTCAAATACCGCTATAGTGGTGAAATAATACTGCTATAGCGGGGAGGTTCTGAAAAATTTTAAAAAGAAGCTGTGCTTTCTGTCAAGTACCGCTATAGCGGCATAATTTCAGCACTATAGCGGTAGTTCTTGAACTTCGAAAAAAAAATGAAAGTTGTCTCTACCCTGTGCCGCTATAGCGGTATGTGTGTGCCGTAATAGCGGCACGTCGGGATATAAATCCCAAACTGAACCCTAATCCCCAAACCCACGCCGTCGACCCCCTCCTTCTTCCTCCTCCCTTGTGCGACCACCTCCCTAGTGCATTTTCGAAGCCCCCCAGAGAATTCCTTGCATCTTCATCACGGTTTGGGTTAAATTTTGGGTGTTTGGGTGTATTTCGACCGATTGAAACATTCTTTAGTGCTCCTCTTTTCGTTGTTGAGTCATCATGATTGGTAAGTGATTTATCCCTCTTCTTTTTCCTGTAATTTTGTCATAGTTCGTTAATTTCCTTGGATATTGGTTTGAGTTTTGATGTGTTATTGCTTTTCCTTGATGGTCGATTGTTGAAGTCGATGTAGACTTTAGTTTTTGTCATAGGTGTGTTGTTCTTCGATTTCTGAGGGTCTATTACTCACATGCCTTGATTGTTGACTGATGAATGTGCTGCATAATTAGTTAAGGATGGAGATTAGGGCCTAAATTGTTATAAACCACTGTTAGGAAATATATGCACTTTAGGTGTTCGATGAAATGCCCAAATGAACTTTAGTTTGAAGTTTTGTGCATGAAATGCTTAGTTTTGCGGCCAGAGTGATTTAACATTGTAGTACTTAATTGAAATTTGTGAGATGATGCATAACTTGGTTAGAATTCACAAACATTTAAGATGTTTGATAAAACGCCAAACTGAGCATGTATTGGATTTTGAAGAAAGCTGAATATTCTGAAGTTTGATGGTTAATACACATTAACTTGGGGAAATAACATGTGTGTTCAATGTGGGATCCAAGGTAAGTTTGCTTGAGAAGATTAGTTGTTGTTTTTTTTTTTCTGAGTTGTGGGGATATGTGGATTTCCAACTCTCTTTATAATCCAAAATTGCATGCATTTTGATGTGACTTAATTGAGCATGACTGTTGGGGCTGAATTATATGTTTTTAATTGCAGGAACCCTGATTGTTTTGGCATTCCTTATGGCGCCCCTTGTCCCTAAGAAGAGAAAACTCCCAACTAAGAGGAAAGAAACCCCGGGTGCATCGTCATCGGCAGCACAATTCCTCACGTTTAGGACTCCAGACCATGGGGTGAGATTTGACAAAGAGATAAGCCGAAGAAAAATCCTCCCTGAGAAAGTCTTCAATCTAGAGGAGGATGAATATCCAGAGATTCAGGAGCAGATCACTAATAGGGGTTGGGATAAGATATGCAACCTACCTAAGAATGCATACGTGGATATGGTGAAAGAATTCTATGCCAATACCTTCAGAACCCCCAATGACACAATGCAGAAGTATAACACTGAAGTTAGAGGCAAACTGATTAACTTCTCTGAAGGGGCTATTAATGAGGCGTTCGATCTGTGGAACCCAAGAGAGCAGGACTATCATGGGTTGTTAATATTGAAGTCTTGGGATCCCGAAGATGTGTGCCAAACGATCTGTAAACCCGAGGCCCAGTGGGAACTGAATGCAAGGGGTGAGCCATACAAGGTACAGCGGACAGACTTATTGCCAATTGCCAAAGCTTGGTTCAGCTTTGTGCAATACACTATGCTTCCGTCCTCAAACTTTTCAGATGTCTTCGCCGAGAGAGCCCTGCTGATCTACTGCATCATGAAAAGAATCACAATTAATTTTGGGGAATTGATAACAGATAAGATAGATGAATTGGCTCAAGCAAAGACTGGGGTTATCGGATACCCTTTCATCCTGACAACATTTTTGCTGAAGAAGAAAGTTCCCACAGACGATATGAAAATAAAGAGGCCTCTTGGGATCACAAGAACTTACATTGACAGCTTATTCCCTGTGGAAGGAAGACCAGCACCGTGGCATCCAGTCGGCCACCCTCGACGCACGTTACCTTAGGCTCCAGCTATTGTGACGTTGGCTGATGTCAACAGGGAGCTAGGAGAAGTCAAACAGTCAATGACCTATTTCAGAGCAGAGCTAGGTAGAACGCAAGAGGATGTACGCTACACGATGGATTACGTGACTGCATTGGGATCGCTGATGGCTGAGAAGTTCAGCCTGGATTCCTCGAGGCTACCGGTAAGAGGAGAGGCATCCAACACTGGTGCTGAAGCTGAAGGAGAGACTGATGAGGGAGCTGGTGATACTGAGGAGCTGGTGTCAGACTAGAAGCAAGCCTCACCACCCACTTCTGACATTCTCTTTTCTTTTATTTTCTAGTCTTTTCATTTCTGACTGTGACATGCTTACTTTATAGAAGTGCTTTATGTTTTTGTGAGCTGCTATGTGATATTGATATCTGGATGGAGTGATATGATTAGCAGTATATGAAAACTTTAACAGTTATGTGTGTTGCATATATTCTTCGTGCTGTGATTTCTTTACTCCTGTTGGGCAAACATAGGATAGTGGGGACACTGTCAACTTCAGTTTGGGGGAGGGAAATCTTTGTTTTAATATGTCTTATCCATGTTTTTGGTGCAATATGCAATATGTGGGTTAAGCAGGTAGTTGTGTAAAGCAGATATAGGCGTAGGCAGATTCCTGTTTTTTTTTCAAAAAAAAAAAAATTTGGCCTTGGCAAGAGAAAAATGTGTTTTGTTGACTCAAACATAATCATGTTCTTAAAATTTAAATTCATGAATCTGTTTTTAATTAAGAACTAATCTTATTTTCTATAATTTAAGGAGGTTTTTCTCAAAATTTGAGTAGGCTGTTTGAAACCTAGGAAATTCTAAAGTGAATGCTGTTGTTAAATTAATCTTCCCTAAAGAAGCATGAAAAGGATATAAACTCAATAAGGGGTAACAGTTTTAGATTTCTTAAATAAATTAAATAAGTTAACAATGGTAGCTTGAGGATGAGGTTTATGTAAAATGGTACTGTGTGGATTAGGCGCACGGGTATTGTTTTAACCAATGAACCTTGCTTTTGGATTGCTTGAAAAAGATGAAAGGGTAGAGAAGTATTGTATGGATTAGGCGCACGGGTATTTCTCTTACTCTACAATGTTCTCTGTGAGTGTGAAGGGGGAAGAAGAGTTGTGTGGATTGGGCGCACAGACTCTACTTCTTGCTGGATGCCTCTTGTTCTATGCGGGCTGAGTTGAACAATGGAATCTGAGCTGTATACCCTTGAGAGTGTCAAATTATAGAGAAGGAAGCCTGATTTGGGTAATAGTATGGCCGCTTTTTGAAGTTTCGGTGGTTTCAAATCGTCTACCTAAGTTTTGATTTAAACTTCCTGATGATTATTGGCAGTATGATTCCTCCTTTGTTAAAAGCAGTTCTTGAATTTAAATTTTAGAGGATGGAAATGTTTTTAAGTATGCAATTAGCATTTCTATCTTGCTGAGTTCGAATGCAGTTTAATTTTGACAATGAATCTGTTTATCTTATGACTGCCTTACGCTGTTGTCTATTGAGAGGATTGATTTGCTTGAGGACAAGCAAAAGTGCAAGTTTGGGGGAGTGTTAAGCGCTAGATTTAGTACCATTTGGTGCTGAATCTTTGATCCATTTTATCGCCTATTTGTGGTTGCTTGTATGTCTTTTCCGTTGTTTTTGATTGATTTAGTTTAGTTTAGGAATTTTTAGAATTTAGTCTTCTTCATGTGATTCTTTGACCAAGAATGTCGCTAATCATCATTTTATTCTCTCTGACGTAAGGCAAGATGGACGAAGCTGAAGCTGAAGAAGCAGAAGGCCCACTTTTTGTCTAGAACAGTGAGCCCTAGAACAAATATTGCTGGAAAATTCTTTACTGTCCTGTACCGCTATAGCGGTGGAGACTTACCGCTATAGCGGTAAGTCGTGATTCTGGGCTGTTATAAAAGGCTTCAAATGGACTTTTTTAGATCATTCTGGGTTGGAACTGAAGGGGGAGCGGCGATTTCACCTCTGGAGGCTAGGGCAACCAACTTTTAGAGAAGATTGAAGCAATTTTTCTTCCACCCAACTTGGAATCATGGAGTTTTCTCTTCTCTTTTCTCATTTTCTGTATTTTGTAATGATGTGTAGCTAAATTTCTGTACTAGGATTGCTATGAACCCTAGTTTGGATTAAGTTTTGTCAATCTCTTGACTCTTGTGATTACCTGGCCATTAATACATGTTTATTCATTCTCATTTTCTTGCTTTCATTAAACTTGATCAATTTAATGGATTGTTTGGTGGTTTTGCTGTACTTGGGAGAGGAATGTAAAACCTAGACCATAGAATGGATAGTATGAGTTCTTGGACCTCAAAGGAGAGGGGATGGATTCGTTAATATCATAGGAATATAGATGTTAACCTCATATAGTCAGATTAGGGTTTGTGTATTTTTGAAACCTAAGACTACATAAGGGATTATTAGATTCTGGGTTCAGTCTTAGTTGGCATTCGGAAGAATACTTCTAAGCATATTCGTATCCTAGATTAGCATGTATGGCCGGTGAGAACAAGAGGGAGAGGGATTAAAACTTGTGAAGAACGACGGGGGATTGGCAATCCTAGGCTGTGTTCATCTTGTGAAATTAAATTGCATTTGTCTTGTGCTTTTCATTGTACTCGTTTAGAATTCATACAACATACAATTCACTCCTAACTCAACTTTACATTTTCACTTTCCTTCTGTCAAGAAACATTGAAATTTGCATTGTCTAACTAATATAACTTAATTTCTCGAGTAATTAGCAAGTTAATCCTCGTGGGAGCGATTCTTTTACTTAATTTTCACTATATTACTTGCACGATTGGTACGCTTGCCAAGCCGTCAACAGTGAGGTTTATGTTAAAGCGATGTTGTGTAGATTAGGCGCACAGATATTGTTTTAGCCAATGAACCTTACTTTTGGATTGGTTGAAGAAGATGAAAGGGTGGAGAAGTATTGTGTGGATTAGGCGCACGGGTACTTTTCTTACTCTGCAATGTTCTCTGTGAGTGTGAAGGGGGAAGAAGAGTTGTGTGGATTCGGCGCACGGACTTTACTTTTTGCTGGATGCCTCTTGTTCAATGCGGGCTGAGTTGAACAATGGAATCTGAGCTGTATACCCTTGAGAGTGTCAAATTATAGAGAGGAAAGCCTGATTTGGGTAACAGTATGGCCGCTTTTTGAAGTTTCGGTGGTTTCAAATCGTCTACTTAAGTTTTGATTTAAACTTCCTGATGATTATGGGCAGTATGATTCCTCCTTTGTTAAAAGCAGTTCTTGAATTTAAATTTTAGAGGATGGAAATGTTTTTAAGTATGCAATTGGCATTTCTATCTTGCCGAGTTCGAATGCAGTTTAATCTTGTCAATGAATCTGTTTATCTTATGACTGCCTTACACTGTTGTCTGTTGAGAGGGTTGATTTGCTTGAGGACAAGCAAAAGTGCAAGTTTGGGGGAGTGTTAAGTGCTAGATTTAGTACCATTTGGTGCTGAATCTTTGATCCATTTTATCGCCTACTTGTGGTTGCTTGTATGTCTTTTCCGTTGTTTTTGATTGATTTAGTTTAGGATTTTTTAGAGTTTAGTCTTCTTCACGTGATTCCTTGACTAAGAATGTCGCTAATCATCATTTTATTCTCTCTGACGTAGGGCGAGCTGGATGAAGCTAAAGCAAATGACCAAACTGATCCGAGCTGCTGTGAGAGAGTTTCTGCATGCCACCGCTATAGCGGTGATCCCTGGAGCTAAACATTGCTGGAAGTTGGTTCTGTCCATTACCGTTATAGCGGTAGATCCTCACCGCTATAGCGCCTGTCCCTGGAGCTGAAGAAGCAGAAGGCCCACTCTCTGTCTACCACCGCTATAGCGGTGAGCCCTGCACCAAATTTTGCTGGAGAATTCTTTACTGTCTTATACCGCTATAGCGATGTAAAGTTACCGCTATAGCGGTAAGTCGTGATTCTGGGCTGGTTTAAAAGGCATCAGATGAATTTTTTTAGGGCATTCCTGAGTTGGAGACTGAAGAGAGGCGCCGACTATTGCTAGAGGAGAAGGAGGAATTCATCCTTGGAGCCATTCAAGCCTGAATTCCGTCAACCCAACCCTGGATTCATGAAGTTTATTCATTCTTTTACTGTTTTCTGTGTTTTTAGAGCCATGAGTGGCTAAATTTCCTGTTCTAGGGTTCCTATGAACCTACTTTCAGACTAGGAATTGTGTTTTCTTCAAACTTGTGATTATTGTCAATTTATGCATACCTATCATTCATATTTCCTGAACTTGTTATAAACTTGGGCATTTTATGATCTGTATGTTGCCTCCATTGAATTTGGGAGAGGGAGATGGTGGTAGAACACTGAATGATTAGGGCGAGTGATAAAACCTAGGGGTTTTACTTGTTAATTAATAGGAATATTAATTAACCTCATTTAATCAGATTAGGTTGACATTAATTCGACTCAATTTACATAAGGGATTGTGTAGAGTTGGGTAGCTTAATCTAGATTCGGGAGAACTACTTTAAGCCATTAGAAAACCTAAGATTATTGAGCATAATTGACTTGAATCACAAGTGTTAGGGAGAATTAATAATTCCTAAGACGTAAGAGGGGGATTAGTAACCCTAGGTTTTCATTTTTTATCAATTTCATCAGTCTTTGCATTGTTTACTGTCATTAAAAGAAAATTTATAAAAATTTACTGTCATAGTTCACTTTAATTGTCGGTTCTTCATTAGAGCTGTCTTCAATCCAATTGCTTCGTCTAAATAATTCGATTAAATTTCTTGGGTACTTAGTCACTTAGTCCTCGTGGGAACGATACTTTTACTCTTAATTCACTATATTACTTGAGCGATTGGTACACTTGCCAAATCAACCAACAAGTTTTTGGCGCCGTTGCCGGGGACTAAGATTTGTGCTAATATTCAAAGAAATTTAAAGGTTAGCTTAGACACTTTATCTTGTTTTGTTTTGTTTTCTTTTGCTTTTGTTCTTTTTACTATAGAGTCATTTTTAGTTTTTGCTGTGTTGATTTTTGCTGCTGAATTTGCTGTCGTTGCTAATTGGTATTCTCCTCTTGTGCATGCGAGGTGCCATTAATCAAGCTGATCTTCTTTTTGACCCCGAAATCGAGAAGCTTGCTAGGAGAACTCGAAAAGAAGCTAGAGTTAGAAGAACCCAAGAGGGACAAAGTTCTCAAGAAGAAATGGCAGATGATAATAGAAATCTGGATAGTATTGAAAACAATGGAGGAAATGGAGCGGGAAATTTGAATCAAGATGAAAACAGAGCTGTGTGGGATTATGCCTCACCCAACAATGCTGGGCACGCATCGAGCATAGTGAAACCTCCACTTGATGCAAATAACTTCGAAATAAAAGCAGTCTTGATGAACTTGGTTCAGCAGAACCAGTTTGGGGGTAGCCCGATGAAAGACCCGAACAATCATATCACAAATTTTCTGGATATTTGTGATATGGTTAAGATTAATGGAGCCAATGATGATGCTATCCGCTTATGGTTGTTTCCCTTTTCCTTGAGGGATATGGCTAAAAGTTGGTTGAATGCTCAACCAAGAGGAAGTATAACAACGTGGGATGAGCTACAGACAAGATTCTTGGGCAAGTTCTTTCCTCCATCAAGGTCGGTCAAATTGAGGAATGAAATCACTGCATTTTATCAACATGAAGGCGAAAGCCTACATGAGGCCTGGGAACGGTTCAAGAATTTACTGATGAAGTGTCCAAACCATGGTCTCCAAGAGTGGCAGCAGCTCACTATTTTTCATAGTGGTCTCACATATGAGACTCAAGATAAGTTAGACACTGCAGCTGGTGGTGCTTTGATGGCAAAATCTATAGTGCAAGTAAGAGAGATAATAGAGACTATGGGAGCGATCCAAAATGCATCTAGCCGATCCAAGAATGCTTCAAGAAGGGGAGTCATGGAATTAAACACCTTAAATGCTTTGTTAGCTCAGAATGAAGCATTAACCAAGAAAGTGGACTTGTTGTGCTCAAGACAGAATGAATCGGCAAAGGTGAATGCGATAATTATGTCGGGTGCAAAATGTGATTTTTGTGGAGGGGCTCATGTCAATGGGTGTTGTGAGGAATTTCCCTCAGTGGAACAGTTAAACTACATGGGTAATTTGTAGAAGGACCAGAACAACCAGTACTCCAACATATATCATCCGAGTTTGAGGAATCATCCTAATTTCTCATGGAACAATAATCACTGCTTGAACCCTTCAGCTGCATCCTCTGATATGCCATCTCACCCTCCTGGCTTTAATAATCAGAGTAATTATCCTCCTTAAAATAGAGCTCCACTAGCTCAAGTAGAAAAGAAACCTTCAATGGAGGATATGTTCATGAAGTTCATGGAAAGGAGCGAGTCGATGTTTCAGATTCAGAATGTGGCTATCAAGAATCTTGAAACTCAGATGGGACAGCTAGCTCTTGCTTTGAACAACAGGCCACAAGGTAACCTCCCTAGTAATACTGAGAACAATCCAAGAAGGGAGGGGAAAGAGTACTGTAATGCCATTACCTTAAGAAGTGGTAAAGAGCTCCCTGATGTTATAAAATCACATGATCAGAAGGAAGGGGTGATAACTGAAGAAGATAATGAAAAAGTTGACAAGCCCCAAGAAATGGCAGCTGGGAATATAGATGCTTTGGGTGCTAAAGGAAAGGGTATAAATACCAGTCAAGACTTGAGAGCTGAAAAGTTTATTCCACCAATGCCTTGTCCTCTGAGGCATAAAAAGTTTAATTTGGACTGGCAATATAAGAAGTTCTTGGAGATCTTGAAACAACTTCATATCAACATCCCATTCGTGGAGGCATTGGAACAAATGTCTAGTTATGCAAAATTTATGAAAGATGTTCTGTCAAGAAAAAGGCGATTGGGTGAGTTTGAAACTGTTGCTATGACTCAAGAATGCAGCGCCATTCTCCAAAAGAAGTTGCCTAGCAAAATGAGAGATCCAGGTAGCTTCGTGATCCCATGCAACATTAGAAGCAAATTTTCTGGAAAGGCACTATGTGATCTGGGAGCCAGTGTGAATCTGATGCCATTGTCTGTTTTCAAGAAATTGGGTCTAGGACATGCTCGGCCTACCACAGTGACACTGCAGTTAGCTGACCGTTCGATGTGCTATATGAACGGAATCATTGAGGATGTGCTTGTCAAGGTGGACAAGTTGATTTTTTCGGCTGATTTTATTATCATGGATTATGAGGAAGACAAGGAAATCCCGATCATTTTGGGAAGACCTTTTCTTGCAACCGGAAAAACATTAATTGATGTTCATAAATGTGAGTTAACTATGAGAGTTAATGATCAAGAGGTCACCTTTAACATGAACAAGGCAATGAAGACTTCTGATGACCCGGAGGAGTGCTATATAGTAAAGATGATTGATAAAGAATCTCACGGGTATTGTCATAACAAGATGAGTAAAGTTCGTGATAAGGATAAAGAAGATGAGAAGAAAAGAACAAAGATAGCTCTAGAAATTTCAGAAGTTCTTGTAAAGTTTCGTGACAATCCTCAAAGATTCAAACCTCCTGATATTGTGCAGAATGCTGTTACTTAACTGAGCGGATGCAAGAAACTGAAGAAACTGGAGGATCCACCTTGAGCATAGGCGCCCTGGTAAAGTCTGGCTGAAGACTATAAACTTAGCGCTTTTGGGAGGCAACCCAAGCCTTTTTTCCCTCTTTCGTAGTTTTTATTATCTTGTTCTTGTTTTGCTTATTTTTAATTGTGGTTTTTTTTTCTTTCTTGGTTATGGTGATGTTGTTTATTCTTTTCCTCTGTGGGCTGATTTGGGACAGTCAAGACACTGTCAAATTTAAGTTTGGGGGAGAGGTTTGTTGATGGGTTTCTTCTTTGAGAAAATTTTGGTTAATTTTGTGTTGTCCATATGCATGTGTAGTAGGAGGAAATTTTTGAAAATTTTGAAATCTGAAAGTTTGAAATTATTTGGCAAGTTAAATCATGTCAAATGAAATTCTTTTTAAGAGTTACCTCTTGAGTTTGCTAATATTAAGTTTTCATATTTTGTAAGTGTTAGCTCTATCAATTCAAAATAACAGGAGTCTTGTTTTGTCTCTTGGAATGATTTTAGATCATGTTCATATTTATATATATAAAAAAAAATTCAATAAGAGGCTAGTGAAAAAAGGATTCAATAAGGGGATAGCTGAAAGTTTCAATAAGGGATAGGCTCCTATAATTAAAATAAAATGAGAAAATTGGCAAAAACAAAATTCCAAAGGAAATAAGGAAAGTTAGGAAGCTATATCCTTGAGAACAAAACAGTGAAGCCCTTGAGAATCGAAATAAAACGATGCCTTTGAGAACAAAGAAGTAATTTAGTTTTGGAATTTTTGTGAATTTGGTTTTATAAATTGTTCCAAGAGGTGAAGCTTTGATTTCAAATTTTCTTGTGGTTTGGTTAACACTTCTTTTTGAATCCTTAAGATTGCAAACTCTTGAGTTAAATCTTTTGAGTAATGGTTTGATGAGGCTTGGTTTATTTTAATTCATATTTCTAGATCTTTACTCCTTCTAGTTGCACATATTTTTCTTAAAATTTTTCTCATTGAAAGTTTTTGCTTGAGGACAAGCAAAGGTTCAAGTTTGGGGGAGTGTTGAGTTCTCAAATTAGTGTCATTTTAATGTTAAATACCCTCTCTTTTGATCTCTTTCTTGTTGTATTGTAATTCTTAGCTCATATTTTGAGTAGTTTAGATTAGTTTTAGTTTTCTTTGATCTTTTAATAAATGGAGTGATTTCATGATTCTTTTATGCGATTTAATGGGTTTATATGTTATTTTTTGTGTAGGTTGAATTGGTAAAAAGTTCGTGTTAGAAGATGGAATGCTAGAGCTGAAATTCTGAAAATACTGATGTGATTGCTGTTTCCCACAGCTATAGCGGTAGAATCTACAGCTATAGCGGTGGAGTGTTGAAAAAAAGATTTTGGAGCCTTATTCTCTGCCAGCCACCGCTATAGCGGTGGATCTTCACTGCTATAGCGGTAAAACCTGAAAAAACTCATTTTTAAGCTTTCTTCTTTGCCTCCTACTGCTATAGCGGTGGGAATTCATCGCTATAGCGGCGGTTCGCGATCCTGCACTATTTTAAAACGCGTCAGAACATTTTTTTAGGGCAATTCTGAGTTGGAGACAGAGAGGAGACGCTGATTTCTGCTAAAGGAGAAGGAGGAATCCATTCCCGAAGCCGATCAAGCCCGAATTTCATCAACCCAACCTCGGATTCATGGAGTTTGCTCATTCCTTTACTGCTTTCTGTAGTGTTAGAGCCATGAGTGGCTAATTTTCTGTTCTAGGGTTACTATGAACCCAATTTCAGATTAGGATTTGCATTTCTCTTGAAACTTGTGATTCTTTTCAATTTAATACATACATATCATTCATATTTACTATACTTGTTATAAAATTGGCCACTTTATGACTTGTTTGTTGCTTTCGTTGAACTTGGGAGAGGGAGATGGTGGTATAACACTGAATGATTAGGGCGAGTGATAGAACCTAGGGGTTTTACTTGTTAATTAATAGGAATATTAATTAACCTCATTTAATCAGATTAGGTTAACATTAATTCGACTCAAACTCACATAAGGGATTGTGTAGAGTTGGGTAGCTTAATTTAGGTTTGGAAGAATCACTTTAAGCCATTAGAAAACCTAAGATTATTGTGTATAATTGAACTGAATCACAAGTGTTAGGAAGAATTAGCAATTCCTATAATGAAAAAGGGGGATTAGTAACTCTAGGCCTTTTATTTGAATTATTTCCATTCAATTTTATTGCAATTTGCTTTTACCTTCAACTAGAGCTTCTTAAATCAAAAATTGGTTTGCCTAAACAATGCGTTTGAATTTCTGGAGTACTTAGCACGTTAGTCCCTGTGGAGACAATAACTCTTTACTCATTTTAACACTATATTACTTGTGCGACTGGTGCATTTGCCAGAACGCTCCAACACCAGTCATCTAGAATAGAGAATCATGCATACACATATCAACACATATAACAATAATCTCAATAATAAACTTATGAACTTTAGTCACCGCATAAATTCCAATTATGCAAAATAATAATTTATGGAAGCCTGCTGTTCTTGGGCAAAAATAAAGTAATTAAGGGAATGTCCGCCATTCCAGGGCAATTAATAAAAATAATTTAAGGGATGCCCGCCATTCCAGGGCAATAATAAAATTAGTTAAGAAGAGCTCGTCGTTCTAGGACAATGATAAAATAACTAAGGGGTGCCCGTCGTTTCAGGGCAATAATGAAAATAATTTAAGAACACTAACTTAAAAAAAGTTTATCTTAACCACTCAAAAAGACTCATATTCCTTTGAACAAAGAATCTCAACATCTTCTTCATAAATGCCAGTACCATACAAATTGTTTAAGACAGATCAATATCAAGGTATCCCGAATAATTTGTGAGTTCAGTTCTTTAAAGTGTAAATCCACAATGCATATGTCATTAATGTAGTTGCATAATGACTACTGCCTACATCATTCGATTAAAGTTAACAAGTGATAGTGGAACATCTAGGATCACAGGCAAGAAATTTTTTTTTTGACGTTCAAAAGGTAAGAAAGACTCAAGGGGTGCGCCTGGGGTGCCACTAACTTAGCTGAACTCCCGTAAGCCCTCATTTGTGGGGCACCCGAGGCGCCTTACGTAGTGCCTCTAGGCGCCAAACACCCAACTCTCTGTCTCGAAGAATTTATGGGTGCCTTTAGGTGCCATATCCCCAACTCTCTACCTCAAGCAACCTTTAGGCACCACACACAGTGCCTAGGCGTCCCGACATTAGAATAATCAAAACTAGTGAACAAGTCCGCCAAAATGAACCAATCTCGCTCCCCTTGTGCTCTAGGGTTCCCATGGTTAAAAATTATTACATTTGGGTGATTAGCCTCAAGAAAACAAGTCCAAAGCCAAGTAAATCCAAGGGTAGGGTTATGAATCATAAAAATCCCCATCTTATTTTGTCAAGCATTTAATAGGGTTTTTATGACCATCCCTCCCCTTTTTTCTCTTAAGCCATTAATGCCAACCAATCATTCAAATACTCAGCAAATCTATTTATTACAACAGACACCATAGAAATCAATGGGGCACAATGAGTTTAGCACCCAAGTCACAATGGAGAAATATGGTACACACCACTGCACAGGGGAGAAGAAAAAGAAAAAAAAGGGGAAGGGAAGGTTTCAAGAGTATGGGTCCCACTCCTCATAAGTCAACATTTATAAAATTTCCCATAAATTACCTATTCCCTCTTCATTCCAAATCATATTTCTCCATACATAATACAAGGTAAATTAAAATTCACACAATCATCACAATAACAATGGTGTGCACTACCAACAATTTACATACAATTAGTTTCAAATAAATAAGGGGAAAATGAAAAGAAAGGGAGAATTTACGAGTATTACAATACTCATAAGAAATTATAGAAAAAATAGGTTAACTTAATTGAGGTTTGAGAGAATCCTTCTAGGTAATGGTAATCCTTAGATTCTTTTGTATGTCAATGAGAGCAAGAGTGAGGTAAAACAACAATTCTTAAGAAGAGTGAAAAGGATTAGCAACTTTAGGCCTTTTAATTGGTAATTTTCTTAAATACTTTTGTTATTGCGTTCGTTTACATTAACTATTCTTTGAGTTTTATTTTATTATTTAAACTTTATTCACTCAATTTCTTGGTCTAAATAGTATATTCTAGTTTCCTAAGTAATTGATAATTCAGTCCCTATGGAGATGATACTCAAACTCATCACTTTATTACTTATACGATCGGTATACTTGCCGTGTCACCAATAGGTAAGTATAGTCACAAGATGGAGGCTTGTTCAGAAATGATCACCGTGGTCTTCGATGATCAGAAGTTATTGGCAAAGCTTTTTGTTCTCCTGAAAAGGAAAGAAATTTGGGTGGTAATGGCTTTTAAGAGTCTAGTACAAGATATATGGAGAATTAGCAAACTGAGGATTTGAATGAGGCATCAAATCTGGTGATAGATGATCCTTGTTTTGGATTATGGATACTGGCGAGGAAAACTTTTCGAAAGAGAGGATCTTTTACTAAAGATCAAAGAGTGGACTTATCTTTAAGGGCTCGTGATCACAGCTTTAAAGAAAGGAATACTATGCCGAAATCTGGGGGTTCTCGCTTTAAAAATCTTTGTGACAGGGACGTACATGATTTGCATGTTAAGAAAGACATGGTTATGTCAGAAGAGGCCTACTTTAAGCCTTCATTTTCTCTCATGGACAGGTCTTCTCGTTCTTCGGCCCAGTTGAAACAAAGGTCCAAGGGGCCTAGTATTCTAACTTATTAAATAAAGATAACGCTTCTCATTGACATGAAAACTTTAAGTTCCTTGCCAACGTCAACTATGTTGCTTCTCCTATGTCTAGTAACCTCTGTTTTGACCCCTTTGTGGGGAAAGAACAAGCTTTTAAAGAACTTAAGATAATTAAAAATTTAAGAAGAAATTTGACTGAAACTTACTCCCTGAATTGTCAGGTGAATGTTGCTGATTCTCAAGTTACCGTTGTTCCCCTCTCAAGGATTTAATGCCAATAAATATAGATAAGGTGTACGTTGGAAGGAAGGTAGAGGAGCCTAAACCCTTTGAACTGGGAATCTTACACTCCCAAATAGACGCTTACTCAAGTCTGAAAGAATTTGTGATTGAGACTGTTCATCCTCATGTTGGAATGGAATTGATAGACATGTCCACAGATGAGGCATAGCTTATAGGGCAATCTTTTTGTTTCCTGGTTTTCATGAATGGTCTAATTTGGAATTGCAAAGGGGCTGGGGTAGAGATTTCCTTGCCTTGATTTGAGACTATATTAGGATGTTTGAACTTTGTGGGTATTTTGGAACCTAGAGTTAATGGGATAAAAGATGATGCGGTTGTTAAAAAGATTGGTTTAGATGGTGGGGTTAATGTTAAAGCTACTAGGTTTTCTGGTGGTCTATGGTGTCTTTGGAATAATAGAAGACTTAATGTTTCTATTGTTGCTACTTCTTCTTTTTGTGTTCATTCGAAGTTTAATTCCAACTCCCCTTCCTTGTGGTTCATGACGATTATTTACGCCAATCCTTAATTGGGGCCTCGAGCAAGACTATGGGAGGAACTATATTAGTATAGTTCTATTTTAAAACACCGTGGTGTTTTGCAGGGGATTTTAATGTTGTTCTTCATGAAAGAGAAAAGGTTGGGGGTGCCCCTTTTAATTATCATCTTAGTATCCCTTTCGCTGATTGTATTGAAAGGTCCTTGTTTTACTTAGAAATGAGGAAATCTCAGAGAGCATTTGGATAGAGCTTAATGTGGCTTGGCATACAACTTTTCCCTCCTATTCTGTGATTCATCTTCCTATACAGACCTCTAATCGTTGCAGCTTTAGTTTGGCACTTATACTATTGGAGTTAGATAGAGAAACCGTGATTATTTCAAATTCTCGATCCCTTGGCTGGATCATTCTAGCTTTTGTAATTAGGTGATGAATAATTGGTGGATCAATTCCACTTGGAATGATAATATTCTTCATCTTTCATCTACTTAAAAAATCTAGAATCATGACATTTTTGGAAATATTTTTTCAAAGAAAACATAGAATTCTTGGTCATTAGAAAACATAGAATTCTTGGTCATCTGGAGGGAATAGATAAGATGCTTATGTTTGAGAGCAATGGTAGACTTAAGGAACTCCGAGCTTTTCTATGGGATGAGTATTATTCTATAGTGCATCAGGAAGAAGCTTATTGGTACCATCAAGCTAAGTCCAAAGGGATTAACCTTGGAGATAGAAATACTCATTTTTTCCATCAGTTTATGCTTGCCTGAAGAAGTCGTCACATGATCATTACTCTTTGTAATTCTGATGATCAATGGATCTATGATGAGGAGGATCTTCAGAGTTTGGTTTTGAATTTCTTTAAGGAGCTCTATACTTCCCAGAACGGTACTCGTCCTTCTTTTTGCATGTGCTACTCTTTTCCCCCTCTATCTGAGGTTGATCACAGTATGTTAAGTAAAAGGGTGTCCTTTGAGGAAATGAAAAAAGCTCTTTTTAGTATGAAGAATTTCAAATCCCCTGTTCTAGATGGTTATCACCCAGTTTTCTTTAAGACCCAATGAGATATTATTGGTTCTTCTTTACATAGTTTTATTCAAGAAGTTTTTTACACGCCTAGTAGAATTTGAAAGGTGAACCAAACTCTCATTTCTCTAATTCCTAAAGGGGATGATCCTTCAAGCATTACCCAGTTTCATCCAATTGCTTTATGCAATGTGGTTTACAAAGTTGTAACCAAGATTATTTCATCGAGGTTTAAAAATATTTTGTCTTATGTTATTGATTCCCCTTAAAGTAGCTTTATCCAGGGTCATAGTACTATTGATAACATCATCATCCTCTAGGAAGCTATTCACCCGACGTCTCATATGCAGGGAAGAAAAGGTTTTATGATGATCAAGATGGATTTACAGAAGGCTTATGATAGGCTAGAATGGAACTTTATTCGTGATACTTTGGCATTGCTTAATTTCCTGATTCTATGAAGGGCCTTATAAACGTGTACATCTCTACAACAATTATGGGTATTAATTAGAATGATACTTCTTTTAGTTTCCTCTCTTCGAGTAAAATTTATCAAGGGGACCTTATTTCCCCTTACTTGTTCGTGCTTAGTTTGGAGCACTTGGGTCATCACATTTGTGATGTAGTTACTAGTGGTTATTGGTTACCAATGACTTTTGGTAAAGGGTTAGGACCTTAACTCTCCTATATTTTTTTTTGCTAATGATTTGGTCTTGTTTTCAAAAGCCTTAGAGGCTTAAGTTCATACTATTTAAAAAATTTTTCAAGACTTTTATGATAGCTCCGGTCATAAGGTGAATTTGAATAAATCTAAGGTTTTTTCCTAGTAATATCAATGATCTCCTTTCAAATTCTTTAAGTGCTCAATTGGCCATTGAGAAGACTAGAGATCTTGAGGCTTACCTTGGAGCTCTAATGCTTCATCAGTGCATCTCTTAACATTCCTACGCTTTTATTCTTAATTGTATAAGAAAGAAGCTGTTAGGTTGGAAAGCTTCTTCCCTTTCCTTTGTGTAATACTCAAGAAAAATAAAACATAAATATTTGTTTACAAACTACTGTTACTATTTCAGTATACGGTACTATTCACCTATATAATACTATTTACGTATATGATACTGTTCACTTATACAATTGAAATATCAAGTACTAGATGTGGTTTGGTCATAAGAGAAAACTAGAAAGAAGTTCGTGGGAGAAAATGACGTTTTATGTGTTAAAAAATACCCTCAGGGACTAAAGTGAAAGGACTGAATTGAAAAGAAACTTAAAGGTTTAAGGTGAAATGATAGTTTTTCCCTTAAGTTTTCAATAGTAAGCCGCCTGCGACTTTTCCGTAGTTGCACAGTAACTGTAAATGATTAACGTGGATTATTTTATTAGAAATGTCATTTTTATAAATAGTAAATTGAATATTTTATTAGCGCATAGTATCAAATAGTACCCTTGACTTTTGCTATAAATAGGCCCTTCCATTTCACTTCTAAACTCACACCTTCAACTTCTCTTCTTCTCTCCTTAAGTTTCTCTTACTCCAATGCTAGGCCTCTGAGATTTTGGGCCTTTCCTTTTCAGCTTAGGTAAGGATACTATGCCCTTTCTATGTCTTTCAAATTTTAGAAGTTAATTTCTTAAGTATGCTCTGTGGTTGCGGTTTTGGCCGATCTTCCACATCAGAAAAACTGTCCTTAGTTGTTTATATGTTATTTTGATTCTCTGATTACCGAAATAGAATGTAAACTGTGAATACATGTCTAGGAAAGTTCTGGCTAAGGAAAGACCTGGTTTTTAAGTGTGTCCAGTGTGACCCTCCACTCTTTCCTGAGAACTTACCTGGTGTACTCTTTTACAGATTGTATTCTCTATTTCTGGTATGAATAGTACCCGTACGTATGAATAGTAACCGTACATATGAATAGTATCCGTACGTATGAATAGTGACCGTATGTACGAATATTATCCGTATGTATAAATAGTATCTATATGTATGAATAGTGACCGTATATATGAATAGTGACCGTATATATAAATAGTACCGCATGTATGAACAGTATCTGTATGAAAACAATCCTAACTTGTTTTCTCTAATCTTTCATGAAAATCTCCGTAGCGGAATACTGAAATTCATCTGTGTACTCTTGTCTGTAACGACTTAGAGAAGCGATATTCGTACGGAATCCAGGTGAGTGAAACGACCCCGTTTTAATAGAATTTTAGCATTACTGGTGATAAAAAGTATGTCGTAGGACACTCCCAAGATTCATAGGGGGAAATTGGATTCAGAATGACGAATCTAAATGAGATAATTAATCCATAAGTATGGATAAAATGAAATAAGTATCTTATGATGATGTGAAGTTTGAATGTTTTCAAAAATGGATTAATTGTTATCTTGATATGTGGTTTATAAATCCATAATATAATTATATACTATACCTGTTATATGGATGAATATTATATTGAGCTTCTGATTATGATATGAAATGCTATTGATTGTGATTGAGCGGGACAGTACCCCCTCTCACGGCAAGGCGGAAAACCCGGTTGACAGGGTGTCTTGACCAATGAGTGTGGAGACAACGATTCCCTCAGTAGGGATATAGCCCGGATTGGTGATAAATCCGTGAGGCGCCCTAGCTAAGAGGATGAGGTTGTGCGTCATGGCGGAAATATACATAATTGGTGAGCCGGCCTGTGTGCGCTCTCCGGGATATATTGCCATTGACGAGTACTAGTAACGTTTGTTGAATTGGATGAATTTTTATCTTGTATGTAAGAGGATGATGTTGTGCGTCATGGCAGAAATATACATAATTGGTGAGCCGGCCTGTGTGCGCTCTCCGGGATATATTGCCATTGACGAGTACTAGTAACATTTGTTGAATTGGATGAATTTTTATCTTCTGTCTATTGGTTGAGTATGAGCCTTCGGATATGCTTGCATGACTGGTAATGTATTTGAATTTTATTAATGCGAGGCCGATTCGCTCATTGAGTTTAAAAGCTCACATTGTTTGTACAACCTTTTTGTTCAGATCAGGTTGCCATCGAAGAATATCTGCTAGAGGAGTAGATCACTTTGGACCTTCTCGTTGTCGGGTAGACCCCTCTTTTGTTATAGATTATGTTGCTCTGTAATCGTCTAGGACATCTAGGTCAGGGGTTTGGCATTTGGTTTGTATGTTAGCATAATAATGTATTTTATGTTGAGGATCTATTATTATGTGCAAATCATCTCTATGAATTTCAAATAAAGAAAATTTGATATATTTTCTTCAGGAATGGTTATTTTGATAATATAGAGATAATGACTAAACTCATGGGTAGAATTTATCGAAAGGCTTACAGTGATGAGAGATTCATCATTGTGCCGGTCATGTGCCCAGAAAACGGGTCGTGACAAAGTTGGTATCAGAGCAATGGTTGTTAGGTCTCCTAGTGATTACAGAGCAAGGTAACCTTAGTGGGACCTCCTCTATCGTTGTGAACCCGGGCACAACTATAGAGAGACGGCTCTACTGAAGGTCCTGTAGGATGTTTTCATTTCTTTTCCCTCCGAGAGTTATCTCTTCTTAGGAATTATGTTCTCAGTTTTAGTTTCAGACAAATGTGGCTACACTTTTGAACTTAGTAAAAGAAAGGTTATTATTTGTTTTGATTCTGTTGCTGTTGGATCAAAATTATATATGGTGGATTTTATAAGCTGAATTCATGATTGATTTTGTCTAGCTATATTATTTTAGGGTACCAGCCAATAAAAGAAACCACTTGCATCAAAAAAAAAACTGAAGGATTACATTGCAAAAAAAGAAGAAGTTTACTCATGTATGAGTAATCTAAAAGTGAGGTGGTCTTGGATTAGGAGGGTTGTATTGTATCATCACCCCTCGACCATTCCTTAGAGCAAGGGACATAGCAATGTCGCGGAGGGTAGTGTAAATCCCATTCATACAATCAACACTTCTTTGTTGTTGATTGCAGAAGCATTGGGTAGACCAATAGAAGAACCTGTCTATTCTTGAAGTCATTTCTGCATGATTGCGTTTAGTTAACTTCTCCAGGTCTCCTATCATCTTTTTCAGATTTTTCACCTCCTGCTCTAGACAGGCGATTTTGTCCTCCGAGGTATGGCCCGTGCTAGTCTCCTCAGCTTCCTCGATCTTCTTCATTTTCTTCTCCTTCTGTTTCTCTGGAGACCCCTCAAAAGGTCTTTTGCCCTTGTCTTTGCCCAGACTTAAGTTTAAGTCGAGCTCTTCTTCCTTAGCCTCTACTGTGAGATCAATGTACTTCCTTGAGGCCATGATTTGGAAAAATTTAGAAATTTTTGTAAGAGTATGAGGCGAGAGGAATACTGGGGGATTGTAGGCTCGGAGATTATTACTCTTTGTGGTGTGGTAACTGAGAACGCTGGGATGACTTTTATAGAGAAAAATTAGGACTTAGAGACAAAGAAGATATCTTTTCACCGCACCCCTACACGATCAACCTATGGATTTCTGCAAGCTGGAAGCCAGAAGTCTAGGGTAGGCGTGCACACCGATAGCGCGTTGCATTAATGTCAAAACCACGAAAGTCAGTATTCCGTGGATTTGCGGCCGATTTTACTCGGTTTTCCCATTTCTCCCGTTGGCATTTTCCGAAATTCAAAGAAGTTGATAACATAGCCATCAAAGATGGCCTTGGATGCTTTTATGATGAACTGAAATACATTTCTCCGTTTTATTGTGTTGTTCTTAAGAGCCTTCAGTTGAGTATAATATACATAATTGATTGAATCATGTTGTAATTACATTTATGTATGTTATTCATGCATAATGAGTGAAGGCTACGATCAAGGAGAATATGTGATGATCTTACATATACTCATAGAGATGTGAAATCAAAATGACTTGGATAGAATAAAATGTGTAGATGATGATATATCTTCATGGTTACACATACTTACATATAATGCTCTCGTGGGCAAATGAAAGACAGTGATTTCCTTACATCATGATAATGCTTAAGGCATATGACCGTAAGCAGTTAACTTTGTTTTAAAATATATATATTGATATACATATATTATGTGTAAGTCTAGAGTAAAGACACCGATTAGAATCTAAGATACGACCAATATGAGGTGACCTAATCATAGAGGGACATCGTGATATAGGATTACAGAATAAAACAAGTTTAGAGGGAGAAAATCTCAGACTGAAGAGCGTAGTTAGTCAGAACTTTGAGAAAGGTCAAGATTAGCCGAAAATTTTTTTGAGGAAATCTTTGACTTATGTTAATTGCATTAAATTATATTTACTATTTACTTGCATGTCCGACATTAATTGCTGGCATTGCGACGTATGTGATCTGTAAACCTTATAGCGAGCGGCGTGTAGGTTGTGGTGGCTTTAGCTCCAGGGGCTTCGGGTTGTCTATAAATCTTGTATGCCCGTTACTCTACTCATCGCACCAAGCAAACCTACTACTTTCATTACATACCTATTTCTCAATTTTCATTCCTTTCTCCTTCGAAGTTATTTCTGAGATCCCTAGAGCAATGGCCGATAATAAGTCTTTCAACTTGAATTTTGAGACTGGCAACGTAGAGCTTGATTTAAATCTAAGTCTCGGAGATAACAAAGGGAAGAGACCTGTAGACAGGTCACCAGAAATTAAGAAGAGAAAGAGGGATGTAATAGAGTTGGAGGAAGACAGTACTGCAACATCCTCAGAAAATAAGCTTGCGTTCCTGGAGCGTAAGATCAAAAATCTAGAGCATAAGATAGAGAGCCTGGAATACAAGATAGAGGACCAGAAGTGACTAATAAGTCGTCTCTTTGAAAACCAAGAGAAACTGATAAATCGTCGTTTCGGGGAACTGGCCAATCGATTTGATAGACATTCAATGTTTGCAACTCAAAATTTTCGTGACCAACAAGCAAGGTGTATTGACTGTATGAACGGAGTGACTTATGCTCTTCGCCAAATTTCTCAGGCGCTTCCTCCAGAAACTCTTTCTAGGCTACAACGATTAGCTTCCTCCTTAAGGTCTGAAGCACCTTCCTCTTCTAGACCTGGAGCACCTTCTACATTTCAAAAGCCTCCTCGTCCTTAATTTATTCTTTCTTTTGTTTGTACCTAAGGTTATATTTGGTCTAAGCTTCATGTATTAAAATTATCTATGTACTAGAAATAAAATTTAAGTTAGTATCTAGATCTTCTTTGTTGAAGTGATTCATTTTACTGAAAGAACTTGAGGAATGAGAAGATATTGGACTTGTTATATTTCATACTTGATTCTAAAGCATAGTATAGTAATATCTTTTTGACTGAGCAGAGTTACTAAAATGATATTTCATTGCACTTCTGAGCTATGGAGGAATGCTGAATAAGTATTTTATGAACCTATATATAGAGAACTATGGGTTTGCCCTAAGCATTGAAGGGATACGACTCTATATGAGTCATTGAGGTGAGAGGAATTTCTATATATATTTATTTTATAATTATGCATGAGGAGTATGTTATTTACTTAACTCATTTTCTGGGATTGTTCTTCCTAGAGAATTATGTAATAATTTTACGTGATTTTTCCTTTTATATGACGCCATCAGCTGAGAGTGTCGCCTTAAGGTAGAAGGATCGCCTTCGGGCAAGAGTATTACCTATGACCAAAATGATGCCTTCGGGTAGGGTGCTTGTATTCGTAAAAGTTATAAGCTATGTGTGTGGAAACATGTGTTCTAATATTCAATGTGAACTGGAAAGACCACGTGCCACTTTTGAGATGACACCTATTTGAGGTTTTACATATAGACAGAGTTCGTCTTTGATTAGGTGGTTTGAGTTTGGTAAAGGTTATGAGGATGAGACACTTTATGGTACAAAAGGTTGTGGAGAAGATCAAACTGATGAGGAAGAGATTGTTTGCTATTTAGAAAAGGCAAAAGTCCTATGAAAATTATTGATAATGCGGTCTAGAGTCCACAGTTGATGCTATAGTGTTCTTGTAAATCTTACTAGGGATGTGAAGAGGTTTGGAAAGAAAGAGATACAAAGAATAAGATATAGACGAAGTAATCACACTTATTTCAGTCTTGAAATGAGTTTTGAATTCGGGGGACCGAATTCTCTTAAGGGGGTGATAATGTAATACTCAAGAAAAATAAAATATAAATATTTGTTTACAAACTACTGTTACTATTTCAGTATACGGTACTATTCACCTATATAATACTATTTACGTATATGATACTGTTCACTTATACAATTGAAATATCAAGTACTAGATGTGGTTTGCTCATAAGAGAAAACTAGAAAGAAGTTCGTGGGAGAAAATGACGTTTTATGTGTAAAAAATACCCTCAGGGACTAAAGTGAAAGGACTGAATTGAAAAGAAACTTAAAGGTTTAAGGTGAAATGATAGTTTTTCCCTTAAGTTTTCAATAGTAAGCCGCCTGCGACTTTTCCGTAGTTGCACAGTAACTGTAAATGATTAACGTGGATTATTTTATTAGAAATGTCATTTTTATAAATAGTAAATTGAATATTTTATTAGCGCATAGTATCAAATAGTACCCTTGACTTTTGCTATAAATAGGCCCTTCCATTTCACTTCTAAACTCACACCTTCAACTTCTCTTCTTCTCTCCTTAAGTTTCTCTTACTCCAATGCTAGGCCTCTGAGATTTTGGGCCTTTCCTTTTCAGCTTAGGTAAGGATACTATGCCCTTTCTATGTCTTTCAAATTTTAGAAGTTAATTTCTTAAGTATGCTCTGTGGTTGCGGTTTTGGCCGATCTTCCACATCAGAAAAACTGTCCTTAGTTGTTTATATGTTATTTTGATTCTCTGATTACCGAAATATAATGTAAACTGTGAATACATGTCTAGGAAAGTTCTGGCTAAGGAAAGACCTGGTTTTTAAGTGTGTCCAGTGTGACCCTCCACTCTTTCCTGAGAACTTACCTGGTGTACTCTTTTACAGATTGTATTCTCTATTTCTGGTATGAATAGTACCCGTACGTATGAATAGTAACCGTACATATGAATAGTATCCGTACATATGAATAGTATCCGTACGTATGAATAGTGACCGTATGTACGAATATTATCCGTATGTATAAATAGTATCTGTATGTATGAATAGTGACCGTATATATGAATAGTGACCGTATATATAAATAGTACCGCATGTATGAACAGTATCTGTATGAAAACAATCCTAACTTGTTTTCTCTAATCTTTCATGAAAATCTCCGTAGCGGAATACTGAAATTCATCTGTGTACTCTTGTCTGTAACGACTTAGAGAAGCGATATTCGTACGGAATCCAGGTGAGTGAAACGACCCCGTTTTAATAGAATTTTAGCATTACTGGTGATAAAAAGTATGTCGTAAGACACTCCCAAGATTCATAGGGGGAAATTGGATTCAGAATGACGAATCTAAATGAGATAATTAATCCATAAGTATGGATAAAATGAAATAAGTATCTTATGATGATGTGAAGTTTGAATGTTTTCAAAAATGGATTAATTGTTATCTTGATATGTGGTTTATAAATCCATAATATAATTATATACTATACCTGTTATATGGATGAATATTATATTGAGCTTCTGATTATGATATGAAATGCTATTGATTGTGATTGAGCGGGACAGTACCCCCTCTCACGGCAAGGCGGAAAACCCGGTTGACAGGGTGTCTTGACCAATGAGTGTGGAGACAACGATTCCCTCAGTAGGGATATAGCCCGGATTGGTGATAAATCCGTGAGGCGCCCTAGCTAAGAGGATGAGGTTGTGCGTCATGGCGGAAATATACATAATTGGTGAGCCGGCCTGTGTGCGCTCTCCGGGATATATTGCCATTGACGAGTACTAGTAACGTTTGTTGAATTGGATGAATTTTTATCTTGTATGTAAGAGGATGATGTTGTGCGTCATGGCAGAAATATACATAATTGGTGAGCCGGCCTGTGTGCTCTCTCCGGGATATATTGCCATTGACGAGTACTAGTAACATTTGTTGAATTGGATGAATTTTTATCTTCTGTCTATTGGTTGAGTATGAGCCTTCGGATATGCTTGCATGACTGGTAATGTATTTGAATTTTATTAATGCGAGGCCGATTCGCTCATTGAGTTTAAAAGCTCACATTGTTTGTACAACCTTTTTGTTCAGATCAGGTTGCCATCGAAGAATATCTGCTAGAGGAGTAGATCACTTTGGACCTTCTCGTTGTCGGGTAGACCCCTCTTTTGTTATAGATTATGTTGCTCTGTAATCGTCTAGGACATCTAGGTCAGGGGTTTGGCATTTGGTTTGTATGTCAGCATAATAATGTATTTTATGTTGAGGATCTATTATTATGTGCAAATCATCTCTATGAATTTCAAATAAAGAAAATTTGATATATTTTCTTCAGGAATGGTTATTTTGATAATATAGAGATAATGACTAAACTCATGGGTAGAATTTATCGAAAGGCTTACAGTGATGAGAGATTCATCATTGTGCCGGTCATGTGCCCAGAAAACGGGTCGTGACACTTTGCAAGTCAAATTACTCTTGCTCAGTCTTCTTTCTCGAGTATCCTTGGGTACGTCATGCAAACTTATTATCTTTTGGCCTCAACTTGTGATGAAGCGGAGCGTTTATGTCATAATTTTATTTGGAGAAGTTCTAAGAATCAAAGGGAGTATCACTTAGTTTCTTGGGATAAGATTTGTAAACTTAAAAATCTTGGTGGTTCAGGCTTTCATAATCTTAGGGTGCTCAACTGAGCGTATATGATGAAGCTTGCCTGGCATTTGATTGTTCATCCGAATAAGCTTTGGGTGAAAATTTTGCGTGCCAAATATGATTTTCATAGTAATGTCATTCCTTGTTGCACCAGTCATAGTCGTTCTTCTCACTTATGAAAAGCCATTTTGCAAATGTGGCCTTATATGGAGAAAAATATTACTTGGATTATTAAAAATGGCCATAATGTTCAATTTTGGAAAGACCCTTGGGTCACTGGAGTAGATAGTTTAGAAAATCATGTTCAAGGTTCTTTACCAATAAGAGAAAGGGGATTTTATGTTTCTTCTTACGTGGTTGATGCGATCTATCTCGACAAGTGTATCGGGTCGCACAAGTAACAAAGTGAGAGAAAGAGTTATCGTACTCAGGGAATGACTTTTAACAATTACCAATTTCACTAGATCAAGTTATATTTAGACAGAGGAAAAGATAGAGAATTCACTAAAAGTAAATTAAATTACGACAAGGAATTAACTAAATGATAAATGAAGAAATACATAATAACACAACAGGTATAGGGGATTGATTTTCTTAACTCCTAATCTGATTAATTCATAGACAAACCAATCTTTGAATTGATAGAGAATACTTAGATATATTTGTAAATTCCTTTTAAAGTTGATCAAGCTCACGAAATTATTTGAACCCAATGTTTCAGTGAAACAAATTTTTCTTACCAAAATTATTAGTTAACGTTTTAGTCAAATTATTTGATTCAGAGTTTAAGCTTGAGAACCCATAAGACCATGCAAACAAGATTATCTATGTCTAGTATAACCTGGTTCACGATAGAAGTTACAAGGGCTAAAATCATATCTAACTATTTCTAGCTTAGACAGGATAAATCTCAGATACATCTAAGTTACATGATTGCAATCACATAAAAGGAAATAAAATGGTAAATCTACTCCAATAATTAGAACTATAGTTATATTAAAGTATTTAACAACAAAGGTTCAAAGGAAGTTAATATATATTAATCCCATAAACCCTAGAGTTTAGTTACAACATGAATAAGGGGAAGAAAAACATAACAGCTACACAATGAACATGATCAAGAGGAAGTAGAAAAAGGAAGAAAAGCTACAAACTCAGTAGAGAAGAGTTCTCCCATCTCCTCCATTTTTGCCCTAGCAGAGCTCCCTTTACCTCCAACCAAAAGATCCCAAAAACTTCTACAAAAATGTTATTTATAGCAGAAATCACGTAGGTGCAGAAGCGAAGCGCTTAGGCACCAAGTAAAAATTAGGCAAACATAGAGTTCGAGGGCTGGCGCTTGGACAGAGAGTTGAGGTACTGGCGCCTGGGGTGCCCTGTATGGTGCCTGGGTGCCAGCCACCAAATTTGCAACAGATTAGTGCTTTGCTTTAGAATTTCATCAGCTCACCAACAAGCATCAGCCCATAATTAAAAGCCTACAAGAAAATATAGCAGAAAATATTAAAAGGCAATGGAAAAGAGATTAAAACAAGATAAAATAAAGAAACTACTGTGTAAAAAGAGATAAGCTAAAATAAAGGATAAAACATGCAAAAGGATAGCAAAATGGGATCAAGGCGAGGAAAAAGCCCAATAAAAACCACCTAAATTAACTAAGATAAAGGACTTATCAGTGGTTGATTTGGGTTGGCATTGGGATCGATTTAAAACCTTGCTTCCTGACTATATTTGCGGTAAAATTGCCTCTTTGTGCCCTCCTTCTTAGGATGAAGATGATTTTCTTTATTAGAACCACACTGCTAATGAGTTATTTTCTCTGAGTTCTGCCTATCTTATTTTATCGGAGGAGAATGAGGACAAGGCTATAAATAATCTTTTCTTTAAGCATATTTGGCATTGGAAGGGGCCCCCAAAGAGTTTGCACCTTCTTGTGGAGACTGGCTCATGGGAAACTGCTTACTAATGCTAAAAGGCTTTGTAGAGGTATGACAGATGATCCTCTTTGTCCTAGGTGTTGTTCTAATGAGGAATCTATTATACATTTACTTCAAATTATGAAGAGATAAAAGATTTTTTTGTCTCAAGTTGTTAGTGAAGATAGTTGTAGTTATTTTTTCTCTCTTGGTTTGTCTGCGTAGTTGGAGTGGAATCTTCAAAGTCGTAAGAATAGTAACCATGTTCATGGCGATTGGAAAGGCTACTTATGACTCTCCTGTTTAAAGTCGTAAGAATAGTAACCATGTTCAAAGTTGTCTAAAGACTCTCCTTTTTATATTAAGAAGTCGTAGAAGAAAATTCATATCACTTACAAGGCCTCTACAAAAGATGTTTTCAAGGTAAATGTTGATGGTTCTTTTTGCAGCGTTGAGGGAAAGGCTACTTATAAGGGTTTGGTTTGTGATTGTCTAGGTAAACTTGTAAAGGCCTTCCATTGTAACCTTGGTTATTGTAGTCTTATCTAGTCAAAACTTTGGACCCTTTTGTTTGGGTATCAGACTAGCCTGTGATTTATCTTTGACCCCAGTGATTTTTGAAATGAACTTTAGTGCTATTGTGCATATTTTCAATTTTGAGGATACCTTTACATGCTTTCTTCAACACATTCTCTAGGAGGTTATTTTGTTTCTCAAGCTTTTGGATTGGGAAGCTACTATCACTCATGGTTATCACGAAGGTAACAAATATGCTGATCTTCTTGCTAATTTGGGTCATGGAAGTATGTTTTGTTGGTGTGTCCTGGATGAAGTTCCTCATTCCCTTAGTTTTATTTTACTGAAGGATGCTATAGGGCACAGTTTCCCTTGCTTAGTTTCTCGTTTTATTCCTTAGTTTTGTTGTTTCCTTTTCCTGTTTGTCAAAAAAAAAAGGTTGTGCAATATGAACTTGGATAATTATGAAGAGGCTTTCAGGATACCTCTAAAGCCTTTCAATCCTTTCCTCAAATCCCAAAGGCTAATGGGCTAGCCTATTTTGTCCTAGATACTCACCAAGATTATGTTTAGTAATATACATAAGAAGGTATATAATGGAAGGAATGTCAAGGTAAGGGTGTCAAATGAGTGGGTTGTGTTGGATTGGGTTTGATCAAGTTTAAAATATGTCAAAAATCATTTATGATCTATTTAAAATGCTTATATGAGTTATGGATCAATCCATGACCCTTTTTTTTTAGAACTAGTCCAACTCAACCATTAATTTATCAATTTTTTAAAAAGAAGTTTACTTAATTCATTTTAATTTTAAGTGGGCATTTTTGGCATTTTGGGGTATAGATCAATGTGGCACATGATGTGGCGAGTAATATGTGCTATGTGGACCGCCTAGTTAGCATTTTTCATTAACATCTTTGACGGTATTAAAAAAAAGTATATTTGACCAAAAAAAATATATGGAATATATTTAACCAAAAATAAACATTATGTGCATAAGTGAAAATTAATGTAAACATTAATAACATGAAGTATATTTCTGCCTATAAATAAATATATATAGATACATACATACATATATATATATATATACATACATATATATATATACATACATATATATATATATACATATATATATATATATATACATATATATATATATAACACATATACACATACACGTATATAAGACTTGGACCAGTGACCCGATGATGAATTTGGGGATCACTATGTCACTGGTCCAACCATTAGGCCACAAAGTCACTTGTAATACCTCAGTTTTTATTTATGTTGTTGGGTAAGGGAGTATTATTTTTATTATTCCAATTTTGGTTAATTACAATTCCTGATCAGCTTATTTTATGTATTGTGTGCAAATTATGCTATATGGATGCATAAATGTGTTTATTTTCTCTTGTGGGCAAGAAAAATTATTTTGGAAAGGCAAAGGCCCCATGTGCATGTAGATAAGTTAAGAATCCTATTTTTACACCTTTTCCTTAATTTCTAGAAATTTGAGGACAAGGATGGTATTTTTCTTTTGTATACTTAAAAACTCACTCTTAACCAACACATCCAATTTTCACTCTTCCCTCTTACATCTCTCTTGTCAGTCTCTCTATCTCCCTCAAGGGCTCATCCACACTCACTCATTCACCATTTGATTCTTTTGGCTTCCTTGAGTGATCTCAAACTAAGGTAAGACTCTTCCTCTCATTCTTCTTTCTTTCTTGCATTTGGAAAACCCTGAGGAGGAACTTTTGGAGGTTTTTATGAGAAGGCTCTTGTTCAATGGGAAGGAGTGATATTAGGTTCTTTGACTTTGAAATATGTTTAATTTTACTGTCTAACCTTTAGTGAGACATAAATGATAAGGGTGAGAATTTATGGTTGAAGGGTTGAGGAAATCTTTAACGGAAAGTTGAGAGATTTTTATGAATGAGAAAATGTTAATTTCTTGCAATTGGTTGGTGTATTTAAGCTGATTATTTTACACTTCTATCACCCTATTTTCATCCATTAGAGACCTTTATAGTTGTAGAAACAAGTGGGGGAAAAAGGAGCTTTCTTGGGGGTTTTTTGGATGCCATCTATGGTTGCCCAGCCATGGGCGCTAGCCCTAGTGCCCGAGGTGCCTTGGCCTGGGCAGCCACTTGGTTGCAAGTTGGTTGGCAACTTGGCCTAGGCAGCCACTTGGGTGCTAGTATGAGTGTCCAAGGCACCAACCAACCCTAGAGTTAGGAAGGTGGCACCACCACTTGGAGCTTGTGTAAAAATTGGGATTTTTCCCCTTTCCTTGTTTTTTTGGTCAATAACCTTGTGGTATGAACCTGTGCCCTCTTTCACTTCCTTAAGGCTTGCAAATTTCATCTAAATTAAGGGAATTTGGTAAGATAAAAATCAAGCCAATGTGAGGGAATTCTATACTCTTCAATTGAGCATTTGTTCATGTTGATTATGATTCTCTCCATGAAATTGACTATGTACCTTCATGCTTATGTTCTATTAATCTATGGCAATACTTTGCATGTATTTATGATTATTTTTAGTTGAAAGGATCACCATAAACTTGATGTGGAACTTTGATATGGCTACGATGAAAGTGAACAATTTAGTAATTGATGACTGCACATACATGTATCAATGTGTGTGTGAGTATTTGTATTTGAACATATGTCGAAATATTGTCTCATCTATTATTGAACGGGAGACTGTGTTGGAGGACAAGGATAGATGTTAGACCCATTGAGACCTCATGATACTGTGTGTACGATGAGTATGATAAAGGGTATTTATGCTGTACCACGAGTTATCATTGAGTAGCAGGGGTCCCTTTTATGCATGATAATGTTTCCATACATATTGTGATATCATTTCTCAGTCCTTTTGTTTTCTATATGCATAGTTGTTTAGGTAGTGGTATTTTCCTCACTGAGTTTTACTCACACCCATTTTAACATTTTCAGATACTGATGTAGTCAAGGAAGACCCCTATGACGAGTAGTTTCATACCCACTCCTTAATTGCTCTAAGGTATTTTGTCTTTTTAGAGTCCACTTTAAATTCTTTTGTTAATCTAAATGTGCTCTATAATTTGGGTAGGCTAGGGTTGTATATGATGCCTATATTTTTTTTTCCTTTTGATACAAGTGACGTTAGGATTTTAGAATGTAAACAAATATATCTCTGTAAATTTTGAATTTAATGTTAATGACCAAGAATTATTATTTAATGCATTAATGGTTACTTACACATGCACGTGATTCTTTAATTTTTGTTGGTTATCCCTTGTGGTGTCTTGTTGGTTGAGGTTTACGGTGGTCGGTTTAGTCCTCTCCACTGTAATGGTTATGTGCCCAGTCGGGGTTGTGACATCATCAATTAAATTAGAAGAATTGTGTGTGTATGGTCACTCATGTATGTCTATGTATATATATGTATGTGTATGCGTAGGTGGGTGTGTACATCTATATGTACTCAAACAAATTTATATTAATCTTAGGGTTACTAGTCCAACTAGACAGGTTGATTTTACATAGTTAATTAGATTTTGTGCTGAATAATCAAACTTATCATTTGAGACTTCAAGTACACAAAAGCTAAGAATCACCACAATGGTTTGAAATAGTTCAAATGTTTTTGTACTTCAACCTTCAATGGTGCTCTAGGTGTATATGTGTGTGGTGCAAATGGGTTAAGTTGTTACCCATGGGTCAACCCACTTATGACCCTTAATGAATCAGTAACATTGTGACCCAACTTATTTATGACCCGGATCAAATTAGGGTAGGTTTGAATTAGAGTCAAATAATGGATGGATAGGGTTAGATAGATGATTTTGAGTCAATTTTGATACCCTTACTTAAGATCTAATTTATTCTTCTTCTTCTTCTTCTTCTTCTTTATTGTTAATTTAATGATTAAAAATATAATGACTTGATATTATTAGCATTGACAAAATGGCCCACGACCTGCTTGTAAATGGTTAGGCTTGTGTTTAGGAAATTAGGCCCATTTATAAATGGGTCAACACATTTGGCCCATGATTAAACATGTTTAGGGTGGGCAGTTATAGGCTAGCCCACTTTTTTTTTCCCTTATGAGCCTTTGACTCGTCTCTCTAGCCTCTCTTGAAAGCTAAAACAAGTTACCTAATCCATTCATTCCATCTCGCTCGACATCTCATCTAAGTCTCTAACCTATCTCAATTCTCGCTTGAATCTTTGTTCTTTCTCTAATTAGGGTTTATCTGTTAGGGTTTGCTCTGAGCTCTCACCTCTTGGACCTTTGTCTTAGCTATTGACTCTTGCCTTTCTACTCTAAACTATGGTCTCTGGCTCTTCAATCTCATCTCACCACTTGCCTCTCAGTCTTTAATCATACTTGTCTTAGCATCCCGCTCAGTTATCGTCAGTAGAAAATCACAACATTGATTGCTAATACATAGTCCTACAGAGGATTTCAAAATTTTCTTTTCTTTTGACCCAAATAGGTCATATTGAATTTTCTCACCCTTTGACAATTTTCTTTATCAATTTGGTTTAAGAATTATGACATCGTTCAAGATACGTATATACACAACAATCCAACAAAATAGAATGGAATTCTTATTTAAAAGAAGATTTTACTTAGTCAAATTTGCTTCCTATATCATGATAACCAAATTAATTTAAAGACGATGCAGGTGTTTCATTTGAACTTGATGTAGTTATATATTTTAATCATTTTGTGTTCATCATCAAACAATTGCTTATCTTCAAAGTAAAACACCTATGTTCATCATTTCATTGTCATGGTTTCCTGAGCCTAGCATAGTCAAACAAGATGACCCATTTAGGCTAAAGATAAAATGGGTTGGCCTATCGCAGGCTTCTTTATTAAGACCAAAACAGCCTGTTTTGGCTCGCGGGCTACTCTTTTTTTTTTTAATTTTTAAATAATATAATTTTAAAAAAAATTTAGTAAAAAAATTCAATAATTTTTATTAAAATACAATTTATATATGTAAAACATTACTTCTTCAATATTTTTAAATAAACAATAACTTTAATTTTTCATATTTCCTTTTTAAATTACATATATTATATTTAAATTTGAAAATTGTATATGTATTTTTAAAAAATTGCAAAAGTTTTCATATCTAAAAATACTATATTTATTGAATATAAGGTTGTAAAATATAAAAATGTGGTAAAATGAGATTATTTATACTAAATAATATAATATTTTGTAAAAAAATAAAAACAATAAATGAAAAATTTTAACAGGTCGGCCCGTGGGTCTTATAGGCTTAGCTCGTTTAAGCTCATTTTTAAACAAGCTTATTTTTCTAAACCCAAGGCCCCCATTTTATGGGTGGTCCTGGGCCAGCCTGTAAGCGACTACCAAATTGATAGTACTACAAGAGCCTGAGAGAGTAGTTGTTTACTATTATATTGTATTTATCAATTTATGTTGGTGTAAGTGTTTTATCAATTTATATTGGTCTAATTGTTGTTGTTTTGAGAACTTGAACAATTTACTTTTTGAGGCTTCTGTTGATTTGATTGAGTAGCTTGTGAATGTTAATAACAAAGGTATAGATAAATGTTAATTATAACAAATCATGATGCTCTTCCTTTGAACAACATTTAAACTATGGACGATGCTCTTCCTCCTAATCCTACTCCCCTATACAAAGTGGAACTCTACGTAGAATTGTAGAGTCTAATGATGCATATCTTGGTCTTTCTAGAAAGAAGTTAGCTACCTTTTTTTATGTGTGAAATTATTTTACTAGTATGGGTTTAGGTGGAGATGACAAACCTAGAGCAAAATGTAAACGATGTGGGATGGAATATCTAGCTAGGGCAGTACACATGGTACTTCAAGTTTGTCCCATCACATAACAAAGTGTCCTAAATTTAAAAGCTATCAAGATGTAGGTGACATGCTTATTGACCATGTTGGAAAACTTAGAAATAGAAAGACTTCCCAAAGGGTTCTTCCAGATTTTATTGTTATGGCTATCATTAGGCATGACCTTCGATTCTCATTTGTTGAGTATGAAGGAATTAAGGATTTGTTGAAGTACTACAATCTAGATGTTAAACCTATTAGTAGGAACACTGTCGCTCTTGATATAGGAAAACTTTACTTGTAAAAAAAAAAAGAAAATTTGAAGTAAGAGTTAAGCAAAATTCCTAGTAGGATATGTCTCACATGTGATATATTGACAACTTGCACAATTGAGGGTTATATTTATTTGACAGGCTTATATTTGTTTGACATCATACTATGTTAGTGAAAATTAGTCTTTAAAAAATAAAATTCATGCTTTTATTAGTATGCCTCTGTCACATTCGGGACATAAATTATGTAAGAAAGTGAGGGAATTTTTAAAAGAATAGGGGATAAAAAAAAAGATTTTTTTAGTCACTTTAGATAACACATCAAGTAGCAATGTTATGTAAAAAGTGTTGAAAGACTAACTTTATTTGCATCATAATTTTTTATGTGATGGTGAGTTTTTTCATGTAAGATGTTGTGCTTATATTGTCAATTTAATAGTTCAAGAAAGTTTTAAGGTAGCTCATAATGCCTTATACAAAATTAGAGAGAGTGTCAAGTCAGAGGCAAGAATGACAAAATTTGAAAAATGTGCAATAGGACTTCGTATTAAGGAGGGTATTCATTTACATTTGGATGTGCCAAGTATGTGGAATTACACTTATATGATGCTTAAAAATGCAATTTAATATAAATGTGCATTTAGTGGTTTTCAAATGAAGGATGAAAATCATAGGAATTGTCCATTTAATGAAGAATGAGATAAAGGGGTGAAGATGTGTGCCTTTTTAAGGCTATTTTTTTAGATCACTAACTTGATGTTGGATTCTATCTACCCAACCTATAATCTATATTTCATGCAAGTTTAGGGTATAAAAACTCTTTTAATTGGGAATTCATCAAACGAACACAAATTTTGATAAGTATTAGAGTGATTATAGCATTGTGCTTGCATTTAGGGCAGTTCTTGACCCACAACCTAAGTTTTTATTATTGAAATTTTTTTAAAGAGATTGATCCTACTACTTGTATCTCAAAGGATATTGTGAAAAATAAATTCTTTCAGCTTAATAATGCATATTTTAGCAACTCTGTTGATGTATCTGCTTCTTCAACCTTAAGCCAATCTCAAAATCCAATTGCAACATTATCAAGCACCCAGGGTCTAGTGCTAGTAGAGGGGTGAGTAGAATAGAGGTTACAAATTGATTATACAAATAAGCTTTTGTGATATTTTATATCTTTGACTTTTTGACATGAATTATGTATAACAATATAAGTAATTTGAATTGATATTTGTTTTGGGATGATTTGTGAAATTATGGATCGTGAAGACCCTTAAGACTATTTAAGATCAAATCACAGTTCAAGAGTGAAAATCTCAATAGGAAAATATACTTGGAGGAACCACCCCTTGACATGTACCATTATGAAGATTTGGATGTTTTAAATTATTGAAAGGACAATAGGAAAAGACTTCTAGATTTGGCATATATGGCCATTGACATATTGAGCATTCCAATAACTATAGTGGCTTTAGAGTTGACCTTTAGTATTGGTGTTTGTGTTCTAAATAAATATTAAAGTTATCTTCTTCTAGATAATCTGCAAGCTTTAATTTGCACTCATAATTAGTTGCTTGGCTAGCTCCTAAAGAAGGTAATGTTTATATATTTTTAAAGTATATTTTTTATGATAATATAGTCCCAGAGATGTAGTATAATCCATGCTATAACACATGTCTATTTGCAATTCAGTGATAGATTGTTTCACCTCTCCTAACTCTACATTAATATCTACTAGAGTAACATTGGTAGCGTAAGGGATTCGTTAACAAGGATGGCCTACTGGGTGAAGTGGTTATGGTCTACCCTCAATATCTAAACCATCAATATAAGCAATAGTTATACCCAATGGTCTTTTTATCTTCCTATCATCATTCAAAGGGATTTCTTTCTTAATCCGGAAAGCAATCAAGATAAAAGGATACCCAATTATTCCATTTTTAGCCTAAGCCAACTCTTTAATTGTTTCTGATATTATTTTCATCAAATTAATGGGATGACTATCATAAGGCAATATAATAGGACAGCCGTCTTGACAAAGACATTTGAAAAGTTGGCCATTGGCATAATTGTGCATTGCATAAAGCTAAACCATGCCTTTGCAATTGGCAATAAATCTTCTCGCTTCACCTTGTATGGCTCTCCTTTTGAATCTAGCTCCCAATGTGCCTCCGGTTTGCAGATTGTTCTAAGCACTTCTTTAGGATCCCAAGATTTCAAAATGGTCAAGCTATGATAATCTTGGTCTCTAGGATTCCAAAACCCAAAAAACCTGATCAATTTTAACCTCCGAGAAATCAATTATTTTTCCTCTAACTTTTGTTATATACTTAGGAAAAGGATCATCCTTAATTATGAATGTGTTGGCATAGAATTCCTTCACTAAGATGATGTATGCAAACTCAGGTAGATTACAAACATTTGTCCATCCTCTGTCATATACTTGCACTTGTATTTTAGGGTACTCTGCCGGCTCCAATTTAATCATTTTCTCAACCAACACTGTTCTATCAATAATGGCTTCAGCATAACTTTTACCATGGTTTGTAGTCCTGAAAGTAGGGTACTCAGTAGATGAGGATGAAGCACCCAGAGTCTCCTTTCTTTTTGTAAGAAGTTTCTTTCTCTTTGGAGCAGGTGGAGCCATGAAGATAGTCAGAATAATCATGAGTCTTGCGTGCAAAAAAATTCTAGCAACCAAATCTAAAAGCATTCAATCACAGTGTAATTCAAGCAACATGCAAGATGCTCTCTACTTGCAATAATGGATAACATGATAACCCCACAAACTTAAAAATTACTCCAGAAAAAGAAGACTCAACTCACACTACAAAATTAGCAATTCTCAGTGCAAAAAGGAACTACTTCAAAATTAGAATCTCATTTAGGCATTTTGTAGAACACCTTTTGTGCACCAAAATTTCTCAAAGGTTTTGCACATTAGCCACCAATAAACAAAGCAAAACAATCATAGAAACATACATTGGCAGCAAATTCATCAGAACAATGTACAAAGACAAAGAAAAATTCATTGAGGCATTTCACCAAACCCTAGTGTGCATATAATTTTAAACATGTTTTGACTAAATCCTTAAAACCCCTTTCTTAATCATCTTTACCACGTAAAAATCAACAACATCAAGGGAGGAAGTTAGAAAAACATTCCTATTTTTAGCACTTAGAAAAACCAAACCAAGGCAAACACTACTCTATCCTAAAACTCTTAAACAAAAGCATAACATAAACTAAGAACAACTACCCACCTATCAAACATGAGAATGAACAATTAAAAAGAGAAAGAAACTAAAGCTAAAAAGGGGAAAACCACTTACCAATCATCTTAAAAAATCAAGAAAGCATACATAATCCAAAGAAGTGAAGAATGCATACAAGCCAACAAAGCAATCGGTGTAAAACACCTACAAAGAAAGATTGAACAATGAAATGATGAAAGAAAGGGAGGAAACAGTAGGTATTAGTTAGAGATGGAGGTAGAAGATCAATCGCATAGAGAGGATGAAGGGATGAAGGTGCTCGGCATGAAATTAGGGTTCAACCCCTTTTAAACCTTGATGCTCCGCTATAGCAGTTAGAAGCCATCACTGTAGCGACAAGTGACAGAGAATTGAACTACTTTAATTAGAGTTCACCGCTATAGCGATAAGTGCCATTGCTATTGCCATGCCCCAAATCTGGAGACGTGACCGGCACGATGGTGGGGTCTATACCACTACCTTAAACCTATCTACACACGCTAGCACACACAACAATACATAAAAATAATATGAAGCCATTCAATCATAACATTGGTCATAAACCTAGGAGTTATGTTCACTACAAAGCATCAAGACAACCTACACATACTCGGATGTATCAACACCAACCTAAAACTGAAACGAGTCATGAACTTAGAGACCCTGCTACTCCTCTTATAGAGACTCACAACTGAATGAAAACCTGTAAGGTTGCGCAATCAAAAGGGTGAATACAAGAGATACTCAGTGAGGGAATACTATACCAATGTGATTGTAACTTGTGCACCACTCGCAAGAGAGGGACTTAGAATAATGTCTTATCCATATCATCAACTGGACTAACTTGATAAAACAAGATTATTCTGGCTACCAGATAGAATGTATATATATATATATATAATCATACTCATCAAACACATCATAATTACACATCTATGCCCAACACACATAACATGAAGTTTTTATTCATAAAGGAAGGCCACCGAGGCCATAATATAATAACAAGGCCATTGAGGCACAAGGGTTTTAATATTCATCGCCTACCTTACATATAGGTGGCATTCTCGAGTGTGGCATTCTCGAGAGATAAGGTCGCTTAGCCATATTGCGACTAGTTGTCAGACCGTTCAACTAACAACCCAATGATGCACCGTTCTAGCATCGCCATAAGGTTCTTCCCTCAATGCATCCTTCCTTGCAATTTGGGTCACTTGTTTTCACAATAATGATAATATCTTAGGGCTCTTCCCTCAATACATCCTCGTTTGCAATTGGGGTCACTCCTAAATTATATTGACTACACAGGTCTACCATTGAAGATCTTTATTTCATGCACAATTATGTCAAGTATAAATGAATTCACTTTATATCATCATGATATAAAATATAAAGCATGTATGATGAAGAATAACCATTTCTAATTTGTTCATTCACATTATGTGACCCATCAAGTAATATTTAATTGTCTATAAATAGTGAAATATTTAATATAACCCAACACATTCACATGAAATAACCATAAATTTCCATTAAACTTTCTCCGTCTTTAATTATCCCACAATTCAAGCATGTCATCAACTCATGGAATAGGAATTCAATATGTTATAATAAGTAAGATTTTTATCATCTCAAGAAAGGAAGAGATTAGTATTCACAATAATTAATTTAGCATATTCATCACTAGGGAGTTTTATATTTTCTACTACATGATATTGCCAAAATGACTTCTTTGACCACGGATCGTTCAAGAGAAGAGAATACATTCCTCTATTTGTATCGTCTAAGAATACATAACCACACTAAGGTATCCAAGGAACAATTTGAAACTTAATAATCACTTATAACCAAAATTTTCACATCACTTGTGTTCATCAAATAGGATCATTAACCTTATTTGTACAACATCAATGATTTCCTACTCTTCCTTGTACTCATTCATCCGAAGCAACTATGATGTTTTGATTAGGTGAGGATAAATAGGAATTTAACATGCTACATATGCTATCATAATCCTCACATAAATACGTCATCTAAATTCTACAAATAGAATCATAGAAATTCACAACACAGAGATGTAAACAAATCTCTTCCAATGATTATAATTCAATGTCACTCATTTTTGATTAATAATTTCCACCAAGGCATTTTCATGAGCAAGCTAGGATCATCCAAAGAAAACACCGCTTATATATATACATGAAAATCTCAAAGAAGTAAAATGACATTTTCATATATAAATTGTCAAAAGCTTAAAGGGAGAATGAATCGTCCCTCACCTTTGCTTACTCTTCCTTACTAACTTTACCCCTTTTTGGTAGTTTTGCAAGTCCAAAGGTACCTCAAGAAACACTAAAGCATCATCCAACACCTAGGGTCTAAGACAACATAAGAAAAGGATTAAAAGCATCACTTTTGGGCATATAGCAAGTGATGGTGCCCTAGGCGCTTACACAACAGAGAATCAAACAGTTGGTGCCTCGGGTACCCATCCTAGCGCCCAGGGAACCAACCCCTAAAGTCATGGGTTCAGGCCAGTCCAGGGTGCCATGGCTGGCGCCTGGGGTGCCCAAGTTTGGGCTAATGCGGACCTTCGCAATTTTTCTCCCGAAATGCACTAAATCACTTCTTTTGGTTCCAAACACTTCAAGGGTTCAACTAGGGTGATTCTAAGTAAAATAAAGACACTCTAAACAGCCACAAAACTCAGAAATTAAAAGCAATCTTCTAAGAAGAAAGAATTTCAAGAAATCATCTCAAATGCCACCCTTTCAATAACCAACTTATCTTTTAAAGATTCGACCACATTTATCCATGGTTTTCTTCTATCAACACTTTAGAGTATCAATAGTTACACCAAAGATCAATAGAAACATTCTATAAATTTTCCCCAAATGTAAATCTAGGGTTTATGTCCTTCCAAGAAAAGAAGAAGAAGAAAAAAGGAGGGAGAGAATTATATACCAATCCTCCTAAGCTTTGATGCCTTCCTCCCTCAAGCAAGGAGCATAGATGATTATAGAGGAAAAATAGCTTGGAAGGCTATCGAAAAGAGAAGAAGCGAGAGCCATGGGAAGGGGAAAGAGAAAATGAATGGAAAGGGAGGAAGAAGAATGTTTAAGTTAGTATAATGTGGGCCCTACCATTTTCTTTCATTTTTGTCCTTCTTGAATATTCCCTCTTTTAGTTAAGACTTGCAGGGAGTTTAGAAAAGCTTGAACATAATTAGGGGACCCAATTATGCTTTCACTGAAACATACTTCCTCGCATCCTAATTTCATTAAAATACTAAGGGTCTGTTTGGTTTGTGAAAATATTTCCTGTTTTCATTTTCAATCTTCATTTCCTGAAACACTGAAAACATCTTTTTTGTGTTTTCAGATTTAAGCTTATTTTAAAAAATTAACTCAACCAAACGCATTTTCAAGTTCATTTTCTGTTTTCAGTGAAAATGAAAACAGGAAATGCCCAAACCAAACATGCCCTAAAATTTTGCCTATTGTTCACTTTAATCCTTCTCAGTCCGAACTCTATTTAGTCTATGATTCCTCATCTTTAAGGTATAAGACTCACAATTTAATGTGAAAAAGAAAAAAAAATCATGTGCTTAATATACTCTTTAGGAAGTTCTAATAAATTAATATTAAAAAATGGTGAGTATTATAGCTATAGCGGTACGAGACAGAGTTTGACCTTTTTTTTAAAAAAAAAAATTTACAGATGCTCATCGCTATAGCGGTATGAGACAGAGCAAAACCCCAAATTTCTCAAGTCTCACCACTATAGAGGTACAGTCTTATTGCTATAGCACTAATTGATAAACTAGGCTTCAGCAAAATACATAGATCAACACCATACTTTATGCAATTTTATCCAATGACAAACTATAACCTAAAACTCCAATCAAACAGACCAATTCACTAATTTTTAACCATTAAAACATCAATTTCACATCGCAACAACCATCCAAACAACCATACAATAAAAAACAACCATGTTTAAAAACAGGATTAGCATTTTCCACAAGCCATAGATAATACCTCAGACAAGACCAGCAATACCAATATGCTCAACAAAACCACAAATAAAAACAAATTCAAAAGCTAAGAAAGTGAGAAACTTGGTTTGCGTCCCAGAGCACTAAGTTTATAGTCTTCAACTAGACTTTACTAGGGCGTCTATGCATTTGATGATGAGAGAGCAAGAGAGGTCCCATCCTTTTCACCCTCATGCCCAAGATAGTGCTTTAGCCGATGACCATTTACTTTAAAGCTTCGTGTGCCCTTCAGATCAGTGATTTCCACTGCTCCATTTGAAAATGCCTCTTTCACCATAAAAGGCCTCGGCCACTGAGATTTCAGTTTCCCAGTGAACAATTTTAGTCTTGAGTTGTACAGTATTACCTTTTGACCCTTAATAAAAAGTCGATGAACTATCTTTTCGTGATGCCATCTCTTGACTTTCTCCTTATAAAGGCGAAAACTCTCATAAGCTTGGATACGAAGGTCATCTAACTCATTTAGTTGTAGTAGTCTCTTTTTCCAGCCTTTTTTATGTCATAATTGAGAAATTTAACAACCACCAAAAGGCTTTATGTTCTAGCTCAATTGGCAGATGGCATGCCTTGCCATAAACCATTCGGAAGGGTTAAGTCCCAATAGGAGTCTTGAATGCTATACAGTAAGCCCATAGAGCATCGTTTGCTTACTTGTCCAATCCTTCCATGAGATATTAATTGTTTTCTCTAAAATTCTTTTCAATTCACGATTAGATACCTCTACTTGACCACTAATTTGGGGATGGTACAGAGTGGCTACTCGGTGTCTGACCCCATATTTAGCCAAAAGAGTCTCCAAACTTTTATTGCAAAAGTGCGAACCTCCATCACTGATTAAAGCATGTGGCACTCCAAAGCAAGAAAATATATTCTTTTTCCAAAACTTCATTAACACCTTGGCATCATTGGTAGGTGTCGGAATTGCTTCCACCCACTTAGATACATAATCAATAGTTATAAGGATGTATTGATTGAAGAAAGATGAGGGAAATGGCTCCATAAAGTCAATCCCCCATACATCAAATACCTTAATTTTCCAATAAACTATTCAAAGGCATCTTGTGCTTACGTGACACATTTCTACTCATTTGACACTGATCGTATCTCTTCACAAATTTTCTTGCATCTTTGAATAGATTTGGCCAGTAGAAGCCATTCTCCAACACTTTTGCTACTGTCAAGACACTACTATAGTGACCCCCGTAGTTTGATCCATGATAGTGCCACAAGATGTTGTTCATTTCTTCCTCCGGTGCACATAGCCAGAGGATTTGATTAGCACACATTCTGAACAAGATTGGCTCATCCAACCAATAAGATTTGACATCATGCAAAAATCTTTCTTTTATTGATAGGTTAAGTCAAGTGGCAAAATTTCCCACACCAAGTAATTCACCAAATCCGCAAACCATGGTACTAATGTCTCCTCAACAAAAAATAAAGTTTCATCAAGGAAACTTTCATTAATTTGTAGCTCTATCTCTTTCTTTGTATCTATGTTTAGTCGGGATAGGTGGTCAGCAACTTGATTCTCAATACCCTTCCTATCCACAATTTGCAACTCAAATTCTTGCAATAGTAAAATCTATCAGACTAGACAAGGCTTGGATTCTTTCTTACCAATCAAATATTTGATCGCAAAGTGATCGGTAAAAATAATAACCTTGTTGCCCACCAAATATGGTCTAAACTTCTCAAACCTAAAGACCATAGCCAACAATTGTTTCTTAATAGTAGTATAATTCAATTGTGCATCTGCAAGAGTCCTGCTAGCATAGTAAATGAGATAGAAAATTCTCCTATATTTCTGACCCAACATAACTCCCAAAGCATAATCACTCGCATCACACATAAGCTCAAAAGACCTACTCCAATTTAGAGTAACCACCGCAGGAGCTGAGATTAACCTTCTAACACCCTTTACCGAAGTTAGAGGTGGCAATTGCTCTATCACAGAAATCTTTGCCTTGTCCATCTCCAATCCCTGTTTTGAGACTTTATGGCCAAGGACAATTTCTTCTCGGATCATATATACATATATATATATATATATATATATTCTCCCAATTAAGCACATATCTTTTAAGCACCAATTCCAAATTTTCCAAATATACCTTGTATGAAGTGCCAAAAACCAAGAAGTCATCCATGAGTACTTTCATGCATTTTTCCACCATATCAGAGAATATAGCCATTATGCACCACTAGAAAGTCATGGGTGCATTGCACAATCTGAAAGGCATACGTTGGAAGGCAAAGGTTCCATATAGGCATGTAAATATAGTCTTATCCTGGTCATTCGAGGCTATGGCAATTTGATTGTAACCAAGTAGCCATCCAGAAAATAGAAATAATCTTTCCCAGCCAACTGATCCAATATTTGATCAATGAATGGTAGAGGGAAGTGGTCCTTTCGAGTGACGGTGTTTCATTTTTGATAATCCAACAAACTCTCCACTCTGTTACTGTTACTGTGGTTATACCTTCCTTCTTAGGAAGCACTGAATTGAGCTCACTTATGAGCTATCTGATATGGGGTAGATAATTCCTGTATCCAATGACTTAAGGATCTTCTTTTTCATCACTTCTTTCATAACCAGATTTAACCTTCTCTGATGCTCTATACAGGTTTTGTGCTCATCCTCCAAGTTAATTTTGTGCATGTAAATGGACGAGCTGATTCTTTTTATGTCAGTTATGGATCATCCAATAGCTTTCTTGTATTTTCCCAGGACCTCTATTAAATGCCTCTTCTACTCCTTTGTCAATGTAGTAGACACAATGACTGGTAATATCTCATTTTTTCCAAGATAAACATATTTAAGATGAGAAGGAAGTAGCTTCAACTCAAGCTTAGAAGGTTCTTCGGTGGATGTTTTTAATGAAGTTACTATGCTTGTAGGTCTATCCAACTTCTCAAAAGCTCAAATCAGGTTGTAAAATAACTCTGATGTATTTAGAAATCCAACTACCTCCTTAATGTCATCCTTTTCAATTTCTTCTTCCATTGTCAAAGATGTTTCCAAGATATCATTACTCACCATATGTTGGAAATGCATTAGTACACTTTCATCGATCACCCTTAGAAGATTACATTCTTCAGGTTCATCGGGTACTTTCATTACCTTATTCATGTTGAAGGTGACTTCTTGGTCATTTACTCTTATAGTGAGCTTACCTTTAAAAACATCTATCAGTGTTCTCCTAGTAGCAAAGTATGGCATCCCTAGAATGATGGGAATTTTCTTGTCTTCTTCACAGTTAAGAATAATGAAGTCAACAGGGAATATCAATTCATCCACTTTCACCAAAACATCCTCTATCACCCCGTTTGGGCAGCATAATGACCTATTGGCAAGTTGCAATGTTAAAGTAGTCATTCGTGCTTTTCCCAGTCCCAACTTCTCAAAATTGGTAAGGGGCATTAAATTAACACTAGCTCCCAAATCACATAATGCATTACCAACAAAATTCTTCCCTATGTTACAAGGGATTGCAAAGCTTCTGGGGTCTTGTATCTTTACTGGTAGCTTCTTTTGGAGTATTGCACTGCATTCTTGGGTTACCTTCACTGTCTTAAATTCACTCAAACATTTCTTCATTGAGACTATATCCTTCATGAATTTTGCTTAACTAGGCATTTGCTTTAAGGCTTCTACAAAAGGAATATTGATGTGCAGCTGCTTCAGTATCTCCAAAAATTTCTAATATTGCCTATCCATGTTCTGCTTCTTATGCCTTTGAAGAAAGGGAATAAGCAGGATAATTCTTGAAGAAGAAGAAGAAGAAGAGAAAGGTATAGATGATTCTCCCTTTGACTTTTCTTTCACTATTACTTCCTTCTTTTCATTAATCTTTTGAGCTTCACTTTTATCCGTATTTACCTTTTATTGTGGCTGCTCTTTAATACTTTCATGATTGTTAAGGCCATCATCTTGCTTCTGAACGTTCAAAGTGGAAACTTCAGGAAGTTGCTTTCTATTCCTTAATGTAATTGTCTTGCAATGTTCCTTCCCATCCCTCATTGGGTTATTTTTCATTTTGTTGGGAAGATTACCTTGCACCCTATTGTTCAAAGCACTTACCAATTGGCCCATTTGAGTTTCTAGATTCTTGATGGTAGCACTCTGAGTTTGATTTATCGTCTCAGTTTTTTTTGTAAATTTCATGAACTTTTTTGCCATTTGTGACTTCTTCTCCACTTGGGGTGGTGGAGCTCTATTTTTGGAAAGATAATTACTATGGTTATTAAAGCTAGGAGGATGAGATAGCTTACTAAAAGACGAGGCTAAAGGATTAAAGCAATGATTATTGCTCTAGGAGAATGGGTGATTTCTTAAGCTCGGATGATAAGTGTTGGAATACGGGTTGTTTTGGGTCCTTTGTATATTACCCATATAATTCAATTGCTCAATTGAAGCAAATTCTTCACAACACCCATTGACATGAGCTGTGGTGTCCAATTTATCTTGAATCTCATAGGTAAGACTACTGTGAAAGGTAGTGAGCTGTTGTCACTCTAGAAGACCATGATTTAGACAGTTCGTTAGCAAGTTCTTAAAATGCTCCCAAGCCTCGTATAAACTTTCACCATCATATTGATAAAAAGGCAATGATTTCATTCCTCAACTTAACTGACATTGAGGGGGGAAAGAATTTATCCAAAAATCCCTTCTGGATTCATCTCAAGTAATGCTACTCTCTTTTGGTCGAGCAGACAACCAATTCTTTGCCATATCCCTCAAAGAAAAGGGAAATAAACAGAGATGTATGACATCATCACTTACTCTATTCAACTTAACCATGTCACAAATGTCTAGAAAATTTATGATATGGTTATTAGGATCTTCCATAGAGCTTCCTCCAAATTGATTATGTTGAATAAGTTCATTAGAATTGCCTTAATCTCAAAATTATTGGTTTAGAGTGGAGGTTTCACTATGCTGGAAGAATGTCTAGCATTATTGGGTGAGGCATAATCCCACACTGCTCTATTGTCATCTTGTTGCTCATTTCCAACTTCATTACCCCCATTATTTTCAAAATTGTCTGTCATTTCTTCTTCTTCAGAAGCTTGTCTTTCTTGAATTTTTCTTACTCTTGCTTCTTTTATGGTTTTCCTTACAAGTTTATCGATCTTAGGCTCATATAAGAATTCAAACGGATCAAGAGTACCTTTCATATACAATAGAAATTACCTGTTAGAATTGATAAAAAGAAAATTAGAAAAATAACTCTAAAAGCAAAAATGACTAATTAAATAAAGATAAAAGAACATAAGAAACTTAAAATAAAATAGAAAAGTATCTAATCTAGCACCTTTAAATCTCGTAGAATATTAGCTAAAAATTGTTAGTCCCCGGCAACGGCGCCAAAAACTTGTTAACGATTTGGCAAGCATACTAGTCGCATAAGTAATATAGTGAAATAGAGTAAGAATATCATTCCCACGAGGACTAATTTGCTAATTACTCAAGAAATTTAAGCGTGTTAGCTAGACAAGCAAATTTGAATCGAAGACAGCTCTAAGTTAAGAATTGAAAAGTAAAATTCAAGCAACAAAATGTTTTTATACTTTTTGCAAATAACAAAGAACACACATATAAAATTGGATGAAATTAATTTAATAAAAGGATTAGAGTTACTAATCCCCCTCTTTCGTCCTAAGAATTGTTAAACTCTGTCTAGCACTCACAATTCTAATCAATTATACACCTTAATTTTATGTTTCCAAATGGCTTAAAATAATTCTCCTGAATTTAGATTAAGCTACTCAATACCTATACATTTCCTTGTGTGGGTAACCCTAATAAGCAACAACCTAATTCGATTAAACAAAATTGACTAATATTCCTATGAGTTAACAAGTAAAAACCCTAAGGTTCAAGCACTCGCCTTATTCATGTAATGTTCTACAAACACCTCCCTCGCCAAAGATCAGTGAAAGTAACATGCAAGCTATAAATTGATCAGATTTAGGTAAGCACAGGATAGATGAATGAAAGGAATGTATTAATTCAAAAGAAATCACATGTACAGAGATAAACACAACTCCTAATCTAAAATTATATTCATGGTAACTCTAGAATAGAGATTTAGCTATTCATCACTATAAAACTATATAAAATAGTAGAAAAATGAGAAAATTTCGTGAAACCGAGGTTGGATTGACAAAAATTAGGGCCAGAGAGCTTCAGAATATGATTCGTCTTCTTCCTTTAGCAAATTCGACATTCTCCAGACCTTCTCGTGCTTAGAGTAACCTAAAAAGCTTGCCCTCTTGCTATTTAAACTAGCAAAAAAGTGACAGAAATCACAACCACTATTATAGTGGCACATTTCCACCACTATAGCGGTGGAAGGCAAAGAGGAAGGCTTCTATTTATCTAATTCTAGTAGCCACCGCTATAGCGGCACAGGGCCATCGCTATAGCAGTGAGAGGTAGAAATTTCTTCAGCATCTTTAGAATTATAGTTGTAACATGTCCATCTTTATGTATAATGTAACGTCCTTATTTTACTATAGTAAAATCTGAAAAAAAAAATTTTAAATTCTAATGCTTAATACTCATATCTTCAAAAAGAACATTCTATAATTGTTCTCAGTACAAATCATAATTGGTTATACATTATAATTGAAATTCTAAACATAAGATAATTTTACATTCGTTTGAAATAAATTACAAATCTATCGTACATAGTAATTTGATATCTAAACTTAAAAACATAATCTATAATTCTAATACTTAATAAACTTGAGTGCTCTAAAAGTGTTCAATCAATCTTTACACCTTTCCCCTTATACTCAGCCCCTGAAATGGTTAGTTGGAAAAGCACAAAAAGGTGAGATAAGGGTATCTCAGTAGCTAGCATAATTTTATAAACATTTATAAATATACCATTTCAGTCATAAAAGCACTTATATCATAAAAATCAGTCCATGTAATATAAATTCTCAGTTCAGTGTAATAGGTTGATGAAAAATTAGCAAGCTGATATATGAATAAATCATGAAATCAAGAATAGTTGGTGGCACACTCAACGTCATGGAAAAGATAGTCTGCAGAACTATTTTTCTAAGCTAAACATGAGAAAAAGGCTACTGCAGTCCTTTAACTCAAGCTAGAAAAATTCCAAGCTAAAACATGGAAATAGAATTTCCAAGCTGACATGGAAGCAGAACTCCCAAGCTAAACATGGAAGAAAACTTCCAAGCTAATATCATGCTAATTTCATCATGAAAAACATATTTCACTTTAAATAAAACTTCATGGACATAAAATATTCAAGTAGTAAAACAAGCTTTTATGAATTGTTAAGCTATCTGTACTTTGTAATCTGACTTTTTAGCTCAAATAGCTATTCAATCTGTCTTGAAATTCGTTTCACGATTTTTGACCTATTCAAATAGAATATATAATCTTATTTAAAAATCTTAAATAAAAATATTCTAGAATATCATCTTTCCTGATCTTCTTAAGTTCCTAATTCTATCCCAATTTCTATACATTGGGTTTCATCGTAATCTCATATTAGACCAATATTTTTCATAATATTTTTCAGATGATATGTATAAATAAATATCATTAATTTAAATAACATATACGTATAAATCTAAAAGATCATATTTATACATAGTTAACTTTTTAAAAATAAACATATATGTATAGATATAATTTTTTATAAATTTTTACATAATGATATAAATAACTAATTTAATTAAAATAACTTAGTTTTTAGCTAACATACTAAATAAAATTAGATTCTAGTTAAAACTAGATTTTTCTTAAATTTCTTTAATGAGTAATTACAAACTTTTCTGTTATTCAGGTAGGTCCCTCTTGCAATATTTTCCCTTTTTCCTTTGCAAGATCTAAGTTCATAATTAGTTTCATCTAGGTCCCTAATCCCAGAATATATTTTTTTTTCTAAATTTAAAACAGCTTCTACAAAATTTTCATTTCTTTCAGTTTAGTCCCTATTTTGTGTTTCACGTTTTTGCTTGAGATTCAATAGCTAAAACCTGCCCAGATTTCTTTTTTAGGTGTTTTTAGGACATATATGACCATTTTTACCCAAAAACTAAGCTAAAGAAGTAATTACATCAAAAACTAAAATTTTCTAAAAAGTTACCGTTGACCGTGGGGTAGTCTGCACTGGTTTTGGTTCTGATTTTTGCTTCCTATTCACTGCCACTTCTCCCTTAACACTTGTGTGGGTTAGTAATAGAAGAATTATCTATACCATTCTACAACATTCTACACTTATCTAGGAAATTCAAGAATATATAAGATATTTGTAGAACATACAAGATTCCTCTAGAACAATCTAGATTCATCAAGGACATTCAAGAGATTTCTAGAGTCTCAAAATAAAAACAATATTAAATATTTATTCCATTATAATTTGGGATGTTACATATAACCTTCTTACTACTTAACCTACATTAGAAAACAATAAATCATTAGTAATCAGTAGTTCTAAATCATGAAATCACTCAAATTATTAAAAGCTCTAAGGAAACTAAAACTACTCTAAACTATTCAAAACATGAGTTAAGACATGCAAGTCTAGGCAAGATAGAGATTAAAAGAGAAGGTAACTAGTACCAAAATAGTGTTAAGTTAAGAACTTAATAACTGACTTCTTCCTACATAAATATAAAGACACACATTCCTTTAATAAAAATATAAAATTTCTTCTTATATCTATAAAAGCATATTTATAGACTTGAACATCTTTAAAGAGTGCACTAGTTCCATAATACTCAGTAGGAAGACTATTAGCCTTTAGAATGATAGGTGGATACATAACACTCCTCAAGCATCTTCAATATGCCTTAGAATACACTTCTTCTCTCTACTTCTCCACCATTTTGAAATGCAAAAACCACAAAACTTTCAAAAACAATCCCTTTCAACTAAATGTGGTGACAAGCCTAGTTAAACAAAAAGCCATAGAATTTTGGACAAATCTTAAACCTTCTTTTACTTCAAGTATCAACATTAGTACCTTAAGACAAATTTGGAAATGTTCTCCTAATTCATGGATGAAGCTAAATGTGGATGGCTCCATGCACAATTCTCTTTTGGGAGTAGGGGATTACATGCATGATGATCATAGAAATTGGTAGATGGTTTCACTAGGTTCATAGGTATTAGGAGCACTATACAAGCTAAACTCTGGGCAATCTATTTGGGTCTCCAACTTGCTACCTTTCACAGCATCCCCAAGCTTGAAGTGGAATCTGATTCCAATATAGCACTCTAACTCATTAAAAAAAATAATATTGATGTTCACCCTTATCAATGTCTCATCATTAATTGCATGTCCTTACTTTCCACTTTCTCTAGTTTCAGACTCTACCATGTACAAAGATCCAACAATACTTGTGTTGAGCAATTAGCTAAGTAGGGGAGACTACTCACAAATGTGTTTCAAATTTTGTAAGAGATGCTTACCTAAGGGACAAGGCAGATTATGAAGTCTATCTTTCTTCATATTTTCCTTATTGTCAGTAGTCTTTTGTTGTCTGCAAACCCCTGTTTGTTCTTTGTCCCTGTCGATGTATCTCTTTTTCATCTTGCTTATTTTTCTTTTTTCTTAGCTCTTACAGGAGATAATCTTGATGAACATGATGTTATCTGTAATCTCTATTTTCTTGTTGCTCTTTAATTAATGAATTTCCTCTTTTACCAAATTTTTTTATCTTTCAATTTATTAATGCTTATGTCTTACTTTCTGAAAATAACAAATTTTTAAAATTGTCTTTCTTTATATGGTTTTTAGATTGGATAAATATGATAATATTGTTAGAAATTTGAAAAATGCACCTTCAAGTTCAATGATAGAATCAAATGTTGTATTGGTAAATGAAGGAGATCTTGAAGATGAGGATTGAGGAAGTAAAGTTTGCTTTTCACCTTTTTGCATACTTTTTTTTTAAATTATTTTTTACTTTTGATTTTACACATATAAATAACTTGTGATTTAATTATTACTTAGGAAGCTTTTTTCACTTGGTATTGGACCAGTAAAGAGAGAAAGATGATCAACGAAGGCTCCTCAAGCTATTTGTATTTTGAATTTAGAAGAAATGTAACTTTATATATTGTATTTAGAAGAAATGTGTAAAGAGTGTGGTTGGTGGGTGATGAATTCTTTATTGTTCAATATGAAAACATGGTCAATTGCATGGAATAGTAGCTTGGAATAATGTTGGTGCTTCTGATACCAGCCATGGTAGCATTGGTGGCAGCAACAACAAAGGAGGATTAATCTTTAACTAGCCATCTCCGTTATTGACACTGTTAGGTCAGAGCCAATATTTTTCTCAGAAGGAACCCCTTCAGTTCAGTAACACTTCTTCGATTCATGCTTGGATGCACCCATAATCAATTATTGATCATCACCACCACCATTATCTTCCATCGACATTATTCTATCACCAATTCGCAACCTTTGGTAGCTTCTTCGATTTTCGCATTCCGGCACAAAATTTAGGGTGAAGGGAGAGCACGATAACATTTCTAACAAATCGTCCTCTACTTCCTCTGTTTCTCGCCATGGAATGCATCAAATCCGACTTTGAACCTCCCTTCCTTCCAATGGCACTTGCAAATTCAATTGAAGCGGGTTGTGTCACTATTTTCCTCTCACAATGTACACAATTTTGACTATGTTTTTGTCCTCCCAAAATTCATGCGAATAATTCAAAACAAAACTTCCAGCTTTAGCTACAATGGGAACTAAGATTCAAGAACCACAAAGACAATAGAGGATTTGAGATTTAGATTGTTGGATTAAATCGTGTGTTAATTAATGCTATGGGAACAAGAAAATCTAGATAATCTTCCATGTTTTCCCAATCCCACATTTGTTATTTTTAATCAATTATTTTTTGTTTTGCCAATTTTTTACTAGAGTAGAGACTATGAAGCTTGATTATGTTTGTTTCTTTTTCATCTCTATTGGATTACTATGTTCCATTTAAGCTTTGATTGTGTGCACTATGAGAAAAGAGAAAGGAGAGAGACACACACAAAGAAAGGGGGAGACTGACGCAAAGAGGGAGGAGAGAGAAAGAACGAGGGAGGAAGAGCAAAGTGAAAAAGAAATAAAACTTTAAAGGTAAAATTGTCTTTTTTACATATATTTGACTTGGTGGCCACTTGTATGATATGTGACAATAACGTGTCCTATCATATCAGTATTTTCCATTATTGTATGAACGATGTTAATCCTTAAAAATAAAATTGAAACAAGTTGAAATATGTGGCATAAAATCTCTACAAAAAAAAGTTAAGAATGAAATTGAAAAAAATTAAAATATGTGACATAAAATTAATGTAAAAAAAAGTTACAAACGAAATTGAAACTCTAAGTAAATGTTAGTGACAAAAAAAATATACTTTTGCCTATTGTTTATTTATACTAAATAATAAATTGAATCACAATAGACCTAAATTAATTCGAAAATCACATCATAACAATACAAAAAGAACCTGCACGACCTCGCATTGTCGATGTTTGTTATTATGTGCATGGTATGGCAGGGCTTGAAATAATCACCGGGCAGTAATAATTTGTATTTAATCAAATAATGATCAAATTGAAGAAATGAGTATTTCCCCAAAGAAGAGTGAATTTCGATAGTTGATTCTTCCACAAATATCCTATTTGAGGGAGCCTTTTTTTTTTTTAAATTTTAATTAATAGTTTCCTGAGGCAGGTGATCATCTTTTTGGCGCAAAAAAATTAAGACAAATATACTATTTGTTTATTTAAATTGACTCTTTTCATTCTTTAATTTTATTTCTGGTTTTTATTATTTCATTTTTTTTAATTTAATCTTTTAATTTGATCTTTTCATTTTTATCTGAAGTTTTATTTTATCATTTAGTTTAGTTTGGTTTCAACTTAATTCTTTAAATTTATCACAAATTTCAGTTTAGTCCATTATTTTTTTTATTTAGTCCGTTAATATGTAAAAATACTTATTTAATTCCCTCTATCATCATTAAAATGATTAATAGAAATAAGTAATAACCTTAATCTCTTTTTGATTTCATACCTATAGTAATTGAAATAACATTAAAGAATTAGTTAAAATTAAAACATTAATGTAACATAAAGTAATTAGGCCAAACGAAAAATAAGAAAGGGTATGTTTGCTACAAAAAAAAAAGAGAAAATAAAATAGAATGAGAATAAGAATGAAAATTAGTTATTTTATTAAAATATCTCAATTTTTTTAAAAAAATTAATTTTTTTACATAAAATAATTTGAGCAAATCATCGCTATCTTTTTATTACTTTATTCATTACATCATTACAAATCTTCAATCCAAACATGCCATAGGTAAAGAGAAGTAGTGTCAAATGAGACGATCATTAAATGGGCTCAACTCGGTCCAATCTATTTAGTAAACGAACTAACTTTTAAAACTCATACATACTCACGTGGGATTGCGGGCTATTCTTTTTTTTATAAAAAAATTTGACTTGTTAAATATTAATTTTTTTTATAAAAACTTTTATAATTTTCATTATCTTTAATTTAAAAAATAAAAAAATAAACTATATCACACTAGAAAAATACATTATTATAATTTTTTTAGCCAATGAAAAAAATTATTAATGTACCAAACAAAAGTATCAAAAGATAATTTATATATGTATATACAATTTTTTGAAGGTTGTTTTATCCATGACTTTGTTTGTCCACTTCTGACCATCTTTTTTTCATTTCTTTTAACAAAAAAAGGTCATGGATGTTGTCTTTATAATTTATACACATGAATATACAATTAATCATTTCTTACTTACTGATTGACAATTAATACTTGCAAAATATTCTCTTTCAATAGTTTATAAATTATTAATAACACTAGTTTATCAAAATAATTTTGTAAATCAACTATATTATTATAATATAATTAATTTTATTACATTATTTCTTTTTTCTAAAAAATAGGAAATGAGAAGATTTTATTAAAAAGCTTCAAATCTAATCAATGACATTACATCTTAAATATTGTACACTTTGTGCATGATAATGCCGTTATATTGATTACTTCGCAAGAGAGTATATATATACACACACCATTTTCCCCTTCTACTCTCTCTTATGATATATGAAATAGGATTAAATAAATAAAGTTTATATATAAAAAAATTAAATTTTGAAAAAAAAAAAAGCTAACTCATGACCTCTGTCCTTTTAGCTCGTGAGCAAACGAGTCAAGTTCATTCAAATTTAATTTTAAATAAGTCCAAATTTAAAAGTTTAGCTCACCATACAAGTGGAGTCGAGCTAGGCTCACTGGCCTCAACCTGATAACGAGGAGAGTCCACATAACAAATCATAATTATGTGCTGGTTTATAGGAGCCCATAGATTCACTGTTTGTATATATCCTTGCTCTTACTTTTAGCAACGATTTTTATCGTTGTTAAAAGTAAATAACATGTTGCTCGTCCTTAAAAATGAGTAGCAAATTTTAGAAATGAGTAGCGAATTTGAGCCCGTTTACAGAGAGCTAACATAACGCCTCTTCTATCAAGAATGTCTATTTTTTTTCTTAATTTTTGAATTTTAAAAAGTTATATAATATGTCCTATTTTAATAGAAAAAATGCTAATAATTGAAAGATTTTGGATAACAATTTTTAATTATTTCCATAGTTTAATGCTCTTTTGATGCACTATTTAAATTTTAATAATAACAAGAATTAAAATGACTAATAACAATTTAATTGAAAGATCTTTCTATTTATAATTTATAATTAATTAGGGAATTTAATATTTATTAATGTGCCATTTTAATAAGCATAATGTTAAGAATTGAAAGATCTTATATATTTTATACAAAAAAGATCTTATATATTACAAATTTTTTCCACTATAAAATGAAGGGAAATATATTCTTATTAAACAAAGTTACATATTAGATAACAATGAACTAGAGTTTTAATAAAAAAGTTTTAAAGGAATAAGGGGAAAGATGTTGGCCCTGATTCTATTCAAGGTGCTGTCATAAAATGATGTCCTCCCAAGATATTGTTAGAGTCAACATTTTTTAGATTATTGGTAATTTTGTTTTTCATAGTTTGGATTACTAATGTTTTTTCATTTTTTTTTTCAATGAACGTTTTGCAATCAGTGTTGATAAATAATTTTGGATGTGAAATGAAAATATTAACTTTAATAGTAGAGATATGGTAATATTAATACATGTGTGGTTTAAAATTTATTTTGTGACCTATGAATTTGTTTTAACCAAAGGGACGCATTAGTTTAATTTAATTCAAAATAGAAGAATTAAATCAATTTCTTTTATGCCGATAATATTTTGAAAAATGTGTGATGAAGATAAATTAAAAATTATAAAATGACAATTAAATAATTTTTTAAATTAATTTGATAACTTCTAATCAAAATTTAAATTATATTTGAAGATATTAAATGATCGTGCGAAGCACAAATTTTTTTAGTGTATATATAATAATAATGAGTAAAATAAAGATCTAATTTTGACTTTTTTTTGTGGGCTATATAATTAAATTAAAATATAATAATTTAAAAGATCAAAATAAAATTTAAGATAGTTAAGAAATAGAAATAAAATTTAAAATAAAATCAAGAATCAAAGTAATAATTTATTTTTTAAATAATTACAATATTATTAATTATTAGAAGTTTCAATTTAATTTATCTAAAATTATAATTGTCTAAATTATGTCTCTTTTGTTGCTATGCAGTTAATTTTATCGTTGCTGAAAGTCTGTTTAATAGACAGGGGGCGGTATATAAGACAAACACAAATTTTTAAAAATTAAATTGAGATGATTAATTGATTTAGGGACTAAAATGGAACAAATGTAATATTTAAAAGAGCAAACCCTAATTTCCTCCACAATTAGCAGACGGGGGAGTGAGCAGAAATGTAAAATGGCGAACGATTGGATAAATTACAGGAAATAATATGAAAGCTTCCCTTTACAACTGCTTTAAATAATTGGGACAGATACCCGTCGAGGCACTTTCTTGCCGTCGTCCAAGAGACGACACCCCACATCTGACGCAGAATCGCCGGAAAAACAAATTTGTGCGTTTTCTGTTTTTGCTTATCGCTCCCAATCTGCGGATTCACACGGAACATCTAAAACCACCCTTGATCCTTTCTTTTCCCCCCTCTTTCGCTGCTTCGGAATCCAACTACCCATTCCTCAACTCCATCATTTGAAGGACTAGTTCCGGGATTTCTTATTTGCATCTAGAATCGGATCGACTTAATTCGTGTTTGTATCTCTGTGATTCTGAATTGTTTGGTGCCCGGTGCCATCGAATCTGAGGAGCTGGGGAGTAAACCTGCTAATAATAATAAAGGATGGCGAGACCCAACATGGATCAGTTCGAGGCATATTTTAGGAGAGCAGATTTAGATGGGGATGGCAGAATCAGTGGAGCAGAAGCTGTCTCTTTCTTTCAGGGATCGAACTTGCCAAAACAAGTTCTTGCTCAGGTTAGGCTTCCTTCTTACCTTGAACTACTTTTTATGAATTTTAGTCATTGGATTCGCATTGTGGATTCTTATTCGTTATATATTTATGTTCCTCAAGAAGTCCAAGGCCGAATCTAGGTCTGCGCTTAATGACTGAATTGTGTGCATTACAGCATTAGAGCTGTTGTGTCGTCTTTAGTAATGCTGTTAAACTTGTGATTTCCTCAGAAAAAAATTGTTGGAAGCAATCTTTAAAATTGCAATGGATGTTTTTCACGCTCATAATTCCTGTTCCTTTGGACTGACAAATGAAAAAGGGCGATTGGAAGAATTATGAAAGTTTAAACTTGATTTAGCATAATGCTTCTTGGTGTGGTTGCTTTGTAACCAAAATTTACTATATGAGCTACAGATATGGATGCATGCTGATCATGGCAAAACTGGATTCCTTGGGCGCACGGAGTTTTATAATGCTCTAAAATTAGTTACTGTGGCACAGAGTAAGCGAGAGTTAACACCTGATATCGTTCATGCAGCAGTATATGGTCCTGCTGCTGCTAAAATCCCTGCACCACAGATCAATCTTTCTGTTATACCTCCAGCTCAACCAAATTCAGTGGCTGCTGCTTCTGCTCCACAGACAGGTGCAAGTAGACCGATGTCATCTCAAAGTTTTTCTTATACAGGACAGGGATTATCTGGTCCAATTGCGAACCAGCTGTATACTGCTTCCCAACAAAATCAGACCATTAGACCACCTCAACCCATGCCTACTAGTGGTGCTTCTCGTCCACAACAACCCATGCCTGCTAGTGGTGCTTCTCGTCCACAACAGGGTTTTGCGGCTTCAGATCATTCTAGTGGGGTCAACATGGTGGGTCACAATCTCTCAAACCCGAGCATGTTGGGTGATTGGAATAGTGGAAGGCCTGGTACAATTTCAATGAGGCCTGGAGGAATCACTCCGTCTATGCCCTTGTCCACTTTGGCATCACAAGCTCCAGTCTCATCGATTTCACAACCAACAAATATTAGCAGTAAAGGATTAGCTGTTTCTGGAAATGGCTTCTCACCCAATTCAGCATTTGGCAATGATTCGTTCTCTGCTGCCTCATCCACCCCAAAACAAGAGCCTGGTGGGCAGAACTATTCTTTTAGCAGTGCCCCTGTCTCGTCAGCTAATGTTCCAGTTCCCATTGGTGCCCAACCTGCAAGTAAGCAAAATGCACTTGATTCACTGCAGATTATAAATGGTCAGTTTCAACATAAGCAGCCATCATCAAACACAAACCATCAGATTTCAGCAGCTTCTACACCGGGATCATCTGGAACATCAGCTGGACTTGGAAATACTAATACTGACAATTCACAGCTTTCTTGGCCAAAAATGAAACCTTCTGATGTACAAAAGTATACAAAGGTTTTTATGGAAGTAGACACTGACAGGGATGGAAAAATCACCGGGGAGCAGGCACGCAGTCTATTTTTGAGTTGGAGATTGCCGATAGGTAAACTTTTTTGCTTCCTTACCATTTGATGTACTATTTACACATTTTGTTACATTAATGAGTTACTGGCCCTTAAGCTGTCCCACAACTCTCAAGAATAATAATCAGCTGTAAATTTGTCTACTATTTCATGGTGTTCCTCAACTTTTACACCACATATCTATTGGTTGGAGTTTTGACCTTGTCGAAGAAGTTCCCATTGACCATCTACTAATAGACATTAAAAGTTGCTTAGAGAAACATATTGCACTATTTAGATGATATTTTAGTAGGTACATTGCTTATGACTTATTTTATAAACCGTCTGTTTCTTGTCTATGTTTGGTCTGATTATATATTTTGGTTTTTTTCTTGGACAGATTTCTGAGAGATCTTTTATTATTTGTCTGATGAGTAATGCTTTGTAATATATTTGTGGGTTTTATGCAGAGGTCTTAAAGATGGTATGGGACTTATCTGATCAGGATAATGATAGTATGCTTTCCTTGAAGGAGTTTTGCTTTGCTCTCTATTTGATGGAGCGATACAGGGAAGGTCGCCCTCTTCCACCTTCTCTTCCAAACAGTGTTTTATATGACCAGACACTGCTGTCTATGACAGGCCATCCTAAAATTACATATGGAAATGCAGCTTGGGGTACAGGTCCAGGTATTTTTTACAATAATTTACTACCTTCAAATATTTTCTTTTCTTTTTCTTGTATTAGTTTTCTTATATATATTTTTTGCCATTTATTTTTAACAAGGTTTTCAGCAGCAACAAGGGATGCCTGGTGCCCAGCCAGTAGTACCTGCTGCTGTGTCAAGGTCACCAGTTCAAGGAACTAATTCCCAAGTAGGTGATGGCACAATGCAACACAATGAGCAAAAGTCAGGTGCTCCTGTTTTGGAGGATTCCTTTCTGAACCAAGTTGATCATGGGAAGCAGGATAAATCAAAGTCAAAGCCTCATGAGGCGACAATTGCAGAAAAAAAGGTATTACCTTTGCTGTTCTGGTTTTATGCCAATTTATGAATGAATATATGGCATCAACAGTTGCATCATTAACAAAAAAATGGAAAGTGAAAAATAACTTCAATTTATGTTTTAAATTATTTACTGGAAATTATATAATTTTAATTATGTTTCTGGAAGTTTGTCAATTGAAAATAATTTCTTTTTAAAAGCAGTTATAATTGAGAAGAATTTTATTGGAAACAGATACATTCTTTGATAATTTTTTCTTTGTGTCTGATTCACTCTGGAAAATTTCTTGAAATAAAAATTGTTCTGGAAAATGACTTTCTCTTCTTCAATGAGGAAGTGATTTTTTCTTCTTTAAGAGTTGTTTTCCACTTGGTCATAGATTCTTTGATATAATATCAATTAGAATTTGAACATAAACACTTAAGCTATTAGGTGAAGATCCATTAGTAGTTCTATTTTGAGTAAACTAATAATTTAGTCCATGAAAGATTACTCTCTTGTCATTCTGATTTTTGGTCCTCTAAAGTCTTTCAATTTAGTATTTGAAAGATTACTTTCCTCTCGGTTTGGTCCTCCAAAGGTAAAGTATAGCAATTTAGCTTTCCAAACATTTCCCCCAGTCAAAATGGTTACCCATATTTTAAGTGAATGTGGAAAGTGTTAAGTGAGTATCTATGGATAATTCAAAACCGTCCAATAGAAAAGGGTGTTCAACTTTAGTCCATCCTGTAGGTGATTATGATAAAAATTATTTATAATCCTTCATTTAATAACCCAATATCTGGGTAGAAGTGGATTTTGATGTAGTATTAGAGCTTAATGACCAGTTGGTCAAGTTTTTGATCCTTGCCTTCTCCACTCTTCATCTTAGTTAGCACAAGGAATGTCGGTCCTGTGCTTGGATATGCACTTCAAGCTGATTAGGGTTTTTTGTGGGGTGACACATTAGATATTATAAAAATTCTGTTTTGGGCCTCTACTTAACAACAACTTAAGCTTTTGGGGCTGAAATTGTCTTTGATAGATGGATTAGGATGGGCATTTTTGTAGATGAATTGGATGGATTATGGTAATGGATTAACTTGCCACCCCTTAGTGGAAAGTATATCTCAAGTAGTCTTCTAGGAGTGGAAACTATATAAAAGAAATTGAAAGAAGACAAAATATTAGGCTAATATCTGGAAACATCCTTTGAATCTACATGAAGAAATCCTTGGCCACATAGGATGAATACTCATATGTAACTTTATACTTAACGAGGCATCAGTTAATATTTAGATTTCAGAAGCATAAAAAAAGATTTATATCAACTTAGCGATATCTTATTATCTAACATTCATCTCCATCATTGTATTGTATATCACATAAACAAAATTTTATTTCCACAGAAAAAGACGAGAATAAACTGTAGAAAGTCAATTACATGTTGTCGATGCTTTTGATGCCATGGCATTTAGTATGTGCTTTCTGAGCACTTCAGTTGGGTCTCTTGGTGCTTTTTACTGATTATTTTTTATAAGAAATATTTATCCTGCTCCAATATTTTCCTTCTTTTGAGACCTATAATTATTTGGGTTTTCAATATGATAGAACTGAGCTAGAGAACTCAAGAAAATATCTGCATTATGGCCTGATATTGTGAAAATAGCAATAAAGGAGCAGTTGAATTGCTCTTGCAAAACAGAAAATTCAGCAGGAAAACAGAGAAAATAGTTGAGTTTTTTTAACAAAACAGAAAATAATTGAGAAAATAGAAACAAAGGAGCGCTTGAGTTTTCTTTCAAAGTCAGATAATTCAGCAGGAAAACACAGGAAAACACAGAAAAATAGCATAACAGAGAGGAAATGCAGAAAATAAGGATAGTGCTAGGCTTTCGAGATGCAAGACCCAAAACTTCAGCTGAAATATTCCCATACTCATTCTTCAGTCAGACCTTCTTTCTTTTTGCCCCATTTCAAACCACCTAATTCTACAAGCACTCACTGACAGCCAACAATATCCTACCCTCTGGATTCTTCTCCCATGCCTTGCTTTCCATTCTAGTTTTTCCCTTTCTTATTAGAGGACCCATCAGAATATAAGAATTCTGTACAGTAATTGATCTTATCATACATGTTTCATTAACATAAATCACACTACATAGTGCCAACTATTTCTGGAGATATGTTTTAATTTGGTCTATATATAAGTAGTCTTGATTCTTTTGCACATGCTGAGAGATTGTTTAAAAGAAAAATGTTTATTTTTGTTGTTTTAGGATGAAGTAACAGAGAATGTGATCTTGGATTCGAAAGAGAAGATTGAATTTTACCGAAACAAAATGCAGGAACTGGTGAGTATTTTATGTATTGTTTCTTTTTTTTTTTTTTAAATTTTGATCTATGGACTGATATTATGCTTAACATGGCATATGGTTAAAATCAGTTATCTGTGTTATGTGCTTTGTTTTTATCTGAATAAATAGGCTGACTTGGCCTAATCGGTGGTTTGCTTGAGATCAAACTTCATCTACACAAGTGGTAATTGATTGTCAGTTGGGTTCAGCTAAAAGCAATTGACCTCATATTGTGTGGAAAAATTACTGCACCATAAATTTGTAATACAGCTTGAACCAATTCACTATATTAAATCATGCATATAGGTTTTTGGGCCATATTAGAAGGTGTTAATACTGCAAAATAAATTCAGTTGTGTATTTTTGACTTGCATATGGTTGTCAAGCCTATGATTAATTCAATATACCTTATCCAGCTGGTAATTTTGATATAGCACAAATATGCGTAGTGCCTACAGTGAATTCATGCTGGGCGTTAGGGTTCTAACGAGGCTTTTAAGTCTTGAAAGTAAGGATTTTACAGTTTGTAATTAATTTGTGGTTTGGAAGACTGGATATCTTAAAGGGAAGAGCATTATCTTCCCTTAGAAAACTGTAGCTAAAGCGTGCAAGCCGCATAAAATTTGTGGATTTTTGGTGGCTAAAATTAAGGATTTAATGAGTCATAAGCAAGGAAAAATTCATTATTTTTAAAATGGGTATGAACTATAAATATGGATGCTTGTCATGCAGTGAAATGTACAAAATATGGTAGCATAGAGGAGAAACCCATTTCAATTCTTAACTTTTGACCTAGAAATTCTGGTGTTTGTTGACTAGATTCCTAGTAGTAGAAGAATTAAGACTTTACTAATTGACTGCTTGAAGTCAGATTCTTAAGCAAGGAAACTGCTTTACATTAGAAATTGATAACTTAGAAAAGACACCTGAACTTAACAAAGACATAATTACTTGTATGAACTTTTATGGAATCTAAAATTTGCCCCGCATGTAAGAAGCCCCTAAGGTTTCATGTTTAAGAAATACATTAGAGCCAATTATTCTAGCCTCTTTGTTCTGTAACAAACTTACATATGTAATTTTTTCCAAGAATTTTGCTACATGGGTACAATTTCTTTTCTTGGTACTTTACTGATCATGCAGAATTTTCGCTTGTCAATACTGAATAATAGCTTTGGGCGAAAATGATATTTGAAAAAAGTAAATAACAACCTATTTTTGTTGGTGTATGGTGGAGGTAGGGAAGTTGGAGTTGTCAACTGAGGAGCAATTTTATTTTATTTTTGATAAAATGATCTTTGGGTATAGTGAATTAGTGATGAAGACAACTGATATTTTGTAAGAGTGAATAGCTTACAATATTTAAGTATAACTATGTGCTTGTTGGCAATTTATATTTTTGGATTTTTTTCACCCTTTATGTGCCCATAATCAGAAATAATAAATAGTTTATATAAGGTGATCTTGTGCAATATGTGCTTTTAAGTGGCGATTGATAGCATACTTCGATTAGTGCAATCAATTCTTAGTCACTTGTGTGTATTTGTTTATTATTTTGGATACAGGTTCTATATAAAAGCAGATGTGAAAATCGACTAAATGAGATCACAGAAAGGGCATCTGCAGATAAGCGGGAGGTATGTTTCTTTTCTTAAATCTTAATCTTTAAGAGTTGAAAATTATTGGGCTCACATTCAGTCATTTGTGGTATGTTGCAGGCAGAGTCACTGGCCAAGAAGTATGAAGAGAAGTACAAACAAGTTGCTGAAATAGCGTCCAAATTGACTGTTGAGGAGGCTAAATTTCGTGATTTACAGGTACTATAAAATCAATATTCTTTGTGAAGATGGCTACTAGATATTTGTAATGGTTCAAGAGGGATATTGATTGGTTTGGAATTATTATGCACTAGATTGGAAATGTTTGCTGCAAGAGTAGGTGCTCATATGCTTGTATCCATTTGGTATATAAGCTTTTGCATAATTCCATGTGAAAACAATTCCCATACCAAAATGTTCCTTTTTTTTGGGTGAAGAACTTGAAATATCAACCTCCTATAGTCTTATGTATTTTTAAATGGGGTAACTAGAGTTTTTAATTTCATGTTGACAAAGTTCAATCCAAGCATAAATTGACCAGGAACAACTGGGGTGCTACAGTACAACCTCCCTTTTAAGAAAATAAAATAAACTAACAGAAATGCTTTCCCCCAATTTGATTCTTCTTCTTTATTCTTTCTATCTAGGCTCTCTCTCCCCCCAACTCTCTTCCTCACCTCCTCCTCTCTTTGGTTTGCACTAGTGGCTTAGCACTTAGGATGATAAAGTTTTTCTTGAAATATTTTAATGCATCAATTAATCATTAGTTAGTATATCTTTAGGAAAGGAAGACAGAGTTGCAGCAAGCTATTATCAAAATGGAACAAGGAGGCAGTGCAGATGGCATTCTTCAGGTGAATTTTCATCCATAAAATAAGATGGAAATTCTTTGACAATAGTTTGTTAATGATGTTTTTCTACATTTTTAGGTTCGTGCTGATCGTGTACAATCAGATCTTGATGCGCTGTTGAGGGCTTTAGCTGAACGGTGCAAGAAACATGGGATAGATGTGAAGTCAAATGCAATGGTTGATCTTCCTATTGGTAAATTTAATCTCACGTCACGTGTTGTCTCTTTATCATGGTTCTTTCCTGTCGCATCCTACCCATCACTTAATTTTGTTCTTTGGTGAATCTCAATAAATCACTTCACATTTTTATGGTATATTTTGATTTTCTTTGCCCTCATGATGATACATTATTCTTTTTTTTTTCCCCCTTGCATAATTATTCTTAATTTTCAACTGGTGGAAGTCTCTTTTCCCATTTTAAAGACCTTTGTGTGCTTAAGATTCTTTTGTAAAATCAAGGGCATTCCAAATTGGCTGACAGCTAAACATTCCATTTTTTTTTTTAATCTCTAGTAATTTGCATATCAATAACTTTCTGGAGACACCACAGTACTCCATAGTGGTGGTTTGGCATTGTGGATGCTTTTTAAATTTTTTGGTGGAAAAAAATTGGTTGAGTAAAAAATGTTGTGCTATTTAGCATGCACCAATCATCATGAGACTACATTGCAATGTTGTGTGTGCCTTCTCTTATGAATTGGAATTTTGAAGAGAGAGAGAGAGAGGGGGGTTGGTCGTTGTTGTCTTATATCAGTGTCTTTTCTACTGAAGTAAATTGCTTAAGTGATTGCCTTGTTCAGTTGTTCTATGTTTCTAACTAAAATTGTTATCATGCATGATTATGAACTTAATGAATTATAAGGTTGGCAACCTGGATTACCAGAGGGAGCAGCTGAGTGGGATGAAGATTGGGATAAATTTGAAGATGAAGGTTTGCCGTATTCTTTCCAGTAACATTCCCCCCCCCCCCCCCTCTCTTTTCCTCCTGAAATAATTTCCTTTAATAATTGCTTTATCCACTTGCAGGATTTGCCAGTGATCTCAATGTTGATGTGAAGAGTGTATCTTCGAAACCAAAACCTGCATTCTTTCAGGGGGAACAAGATTTCCCTGATGATAATTCAGTGCATGGTGCATCTGTGAATATGAATGAAAAGAAAGGAACCTCTACAAGTAATGGTGATTATGCAATTGAGGGTGAATCTGCATATGCACACAGTGAAGACGACCTAGCAAGAAGCTCTCATGATAGTCCCACTGGGAGGACAATATCCGGGAGCCCCACTCAAGAATTTTCAAATGTTCATTTTGGAAAAAGTCCTGAAGCAGATGCTGAAACACATAGGTAATTTTTTCAAGGACCTATCTTTTGTTTATTTATTTTTTCACTCTTTTTGTGGTTTTATCCTTCTTCCTCCTGTGCCTATGCTGATTGTTTTAATCTTTGGCACCAGAAGTTTTGATGAATCTTCCTGGGGTGTCTTCGACAATAATGATGACGTCGACTCAGTGTGGGGTTTTAACACAAAGGTAACTCCTGATATACACGTCTTTTTTTTCTTTTGCTTCTTTTCTTTTTAAATACAATATGCTCAGTAAATCCAAATTAGTCTGAGAAGTGAGGAGGAATTAATTTTCTTGAGAGTTATTGAGAATTAAGGAAAGTCTTGTAGGTTAAGAACAGAGTTACCCAGCTAAAGGGTATTAAAAAGGAACCCTTACAGATACTCTGGAAACTACATGGAAAATGCTAGAACTAATAGAACCAAAACACTGAAACAGAGGCAGAACTGGCCTTACCCACAGAAATAGAAACTAATGCAGTAAAATAGAAAATACTCTCTAGGTATTCAAAACAGTAGAATTCTTCCAAAACCACTCTAAAAAATTCTTCCATGATACATCACTCTGATTCCTCCCTCTTTCTAAACCTCTGTAACTGAATTGCCAAAACCCACCCATCTGACGAGCCACACCTTTCTCCTGCCCTACTTTGCCCAAAGCCCCAAAACCATTACATAACAGCTTTCTCATAGCCTTTCTATCCTTTTTCTTCCTTCCTGGACCCTCTAGGATAAGCCTCGTATATTGGTGCCCATTAATTTATTAGCTTATGGTAAGTTTTTCAACAATATAATTTGTTTGGTCCCTTCCTTTCTCCTTAACTTTTCCTCTCATAATTTTGTCAATAATTCTTGAAAGATATCACAAATATCTATTTTACATGACAGAAAATCTGGATTCTTTCCGTGGTATAAATGTTTATTTATTCATTATACAGAAGTTATGCATCTTAAAGCAAATCAAGTAGCATTACTTAACATATTCACTAAGCAATTAGCCTGTGACTATAATAAGCAGAAAGTTTTTCATTTTAGAATATCAATCATCAAGTTGCCTTGAATTTCTGGAGACAAATAAATCACTGCCACATCGTAATCCTGGACATAGAGAAATGATGATTGATGTAAAGCTATTAGAATCGTTATATTTGCTTCTGTTTTGCAGGACTCTCGTGATTTTGGTATAAACCCAGTTAGAACAGGATCTACACATACAGAGGGCATATTTCAGACAAAGAGCCCATTTACTTTCGATGATTCTGTGCCTGGAACTCCACTTTCTAAGTTTGGCAACTCTCCAAGGTTCAGTGAAGCAGGAGATCACTTCTTTGACAACAATTCAAGGTTTGATTCCTTCAGCATTCATGATAGCGGATATTCTCCACAACCTGAGGGGCTTACAGGATTTGATTCCATTAGTAGCAGCAGAGACTTTGGCTACAATCATGATAGGTTCACGAGGTTTGATTCCATTAATAGCAGCAGAGATTTTGGCTATAATTCTGAAAGGCTTACGAGGTTCGATTCCATTAATAGCAGCAAAGATTTTGGCTATAATTCTGAGAGGCTTACAAGGTTCGATTCCATGAATAGCAGCAAAGATTTCGGCTTCAGTCATGAGAGACACACCAGGTTTGACTCAATAAGTAGCACCCAGGACTTCGGCCAAAGTGGTCCATTCACTTTTGATGAGTCTGATCCATTTGGCTCCTCTGGCCCATTCAAGGTTTCTTCAGAGAGTCAAACTCCAAAGAAAGGTTCTGACAGTTGGAGCGCATTCTAGCATGCAATGTAACTTGTTTTTTACTTTGTTCCCATTGCCCTGGCTGTGCATGGTGGCCAATTTTTTTTTGTGTATAGCTAGAAGTAAAGCTGGACGGTTTTATTGTATTTGTATGGCATGTAATAGTTTAAGGACAAATTTTTTATTTTTTATTTTTTATTTTGCGGGTGATGCACGGGTGAATGACGGAATTTGGGGTAGACTGGATGAATTTAAACAGCTGCTATTGTCTATATACTACTATGTTGAATGATGAGTGCTTGCAAATTCTTGGTTGCGAGTTGCGAGTATTATTACCTCTTCACTTACTGGCGTCACCTGAATCATTTGGGGGGTGTGTGTTTTCTTATAGAGATTAGAGTTTAGATTTATGCTTTAGAGTTTAGACCATCCATTAATATTATTTATCTCCCACGTCACTAAATCACACACCTTGTTGCTTCTTTTGAATTCTTTCGACTTGCCATAAAAAACGCACAAGAATCTTTATTGTCCTGTATGCGTTGGAGACGTATCCGATGGTTGAATGGACCGAATCAATGATGCATGTTTCGGGTGTGGTATCTCCATTTTTTTTTTCTACCTGGACTTCTAGCAGTAGTAGCTTTTTGTGTTGCTAAAAGTTTTAGCAACAATATTGTATGTTGCTATAAGTTCACACGGGCATGTTTCGGAGCATCGCTTAGAAGCCGAAGCTTTCCCCAGGCACGGAAACATATTTGCTAAATTCAATCGACCTCAAAACATATAATTACTATATTTTTATCGACAGTATCTATATAATCCCACACGCAGAGAGAGACGCTGCCATAGAGTTTTGTCCAATTTTAATCACCACAAGAACTTTAATGTTTTTTTAAAAAATACTATGAGGCTAAATGAGTTGAATGGTAGGAAAAACTTAAATGTAATTTTTATATAGTTATTATTAGACTTTTTAATTAGAATTAAAAATGTGTACAATATCTAGAAATAACTGTAATTTTTATAATTATGCATTGTATAATTAATTCTTTTAAAAAATGTTTTCATACGTATGCTATTTTTAATAGCATTAGTAACAAACTTCCAATTTTATCTCCCGAAGGGACTAGTATTAACAAACTTGAATTATACTATTGCCGCATTCTTATGATCTTATTCTTACCGTCTGTCCCCTATAACGAACTTGAACCCACTGGAAAAAAAATTGAATTTAGGACAAATAATTAGAATTAAAAGGGGACTTTTGTGGATCGATGGACTTCTTGAAGCTTAAAAGGCCATCGATTTTTCATATTATAAAATTCTGTTATTCTTGATGTTGATACATCGAACGAGATTCGTCTGATTTACCAAAGTATGTACTTGCGCAGGGTCAAGTATGATGACTAGACCTTGACTGGGCCGTAAGGATGGGGTCGGAGCCCAAAAGTAGCCCACTTAGGAGTTGAGAGAACTGAGAAGCGTTAGTCTGGGATAGTTTTGTCGAAGAAGGATCAAGGAGAGGGCGGGTCGCGAGAGGGAGAAAACGAAGATGCGGACGAAGGGGAAGGCGTCAATGTCCATAGTGTGTCAGTTCGCATTCTCCTTCTTCTTCATAGGAATCTTTTCGTTAGCTAATGGCATCGAGGACAAATGTCTCGCCTGTAAAGCCGTGGCGGTAACTTGTTTGTTGTTAACTTACTGATTGTTTTGTTTCCTGCTTTTTCGGAATCGAATCCAAACTAATTTCACTTAGTGTTCTCTCTCCCATTTCACAATTCGTCTTTTGTGGGTTGGATCTGTGAATTCCGTCCAATGGTTCGTATTTTCCAGGAGGAGCTCGAGCGTGGACTTTCCAATGTAAGGACTTTGTTTCATAATTTAATGCGTATCATGATCTCTATTGATCCTTATATTAACATTGTAACCCCTCCAGGAAAGGCCTCGGAATCATTTGGATATGAGACATCGCTTGGACTCTAAAGGCCAGCGTGAAGGGAAGGTAATTGATTACAGGTATAGCTTGGTTTTAATATCTCCCTTGTTTCAAGAGAAATCTTGACAGTTTAAAATGGGGCTTTGTTAAATGCCTATGGGAAACAATTGACTACTGAAGCCTCCATATCTTTTCATTTCAGAATTCAATTTGACATCTGAAACAATTGCTGATTTCTTCAAACTATTATGAGTACATCTGTGTATGTTGATCACTCAGAGTCGATGAAAATGTATTTTATATTCTTACTTTTATTGGATTTCTCTCTAAGGACTACGTAATTGTGAAACTTTTTTATACAACAGAGTAAGTGAGCTAAGAGTGGTTGAACTCCTTGATGGGCTTTGCGAAAAGATGCAAGACTACACACTGAAGAAGGTAGTTATAAGCTTTGCATTGCTTCCTTATCAACTCACCAAGTCATAATCCATTTATTCTTCTTAACCATAGAACCTCTACTATTTGATGTGTTCATTTTTGCAGTACTGTATAAAAATTGATTTATCTCAGTGGTTTTCTTCATTCATAGAACATTTACAAATGTCTGGGAAGCTGTAGTTGTTACTAGTTAGCGACCTGAAATATATACCCATCAGAATTGGCAATGTTGGTTGTTACAGTTAAATGCTTAACATTCTTCTTTTCGTGCCATTTCTTTGGTCAATTGATGTTTTGGAATGTGAGTTCTTGACTTTTCATTTCCATGTGGTTTTTGCAGATAGAGTCAACTAACTATGAATGGTACAAAGTGAATAGCTGGGATAATCTCACAACAAGTATGTCCTCTGTTTCATACGGCTTTGATCAATTGTGTTTGATTTGTTGCAATTATGTTTTTCTGGTAAAAAGTGAGTATCATAGTCGAGCATAAACCTTGTTATGTTAGAATTATTCCTCTTTGTTTGAGTACTTGTGGGCTCTGAAATTCTCAATAGCAACAATACTTTAATACATAAATGAAGATGATAAGAGATATACCTTTACTTTGTATGTTATATATGACTGTTAATGGTTTGTTATTGCTTAAAAATTTCACGTATAAAGGGAGAGGAATATAAGCTAAGTTACTCACCTTGTGGAGTCTATTTTCTTTGTCACCAAAATCTGGAAAATGACCTTGATTTAATTTGATTCATCAAGTATTTGAGAACCATGTTTTGTGATGTTCTTATAGTCATCAATTTGCCACATTATACGAATGATTTTGAAGTCCAGAATTTTGCAATGCAGCATGTATAAGTACGATGAGAGTGAAAGTTCTTAATTTCTTATTGAGATTCGTTGGCATCACATTATACCAAATAGATCTGTAGACTTAGTCTTCTTTCTTCTTGTTTTCCTTTTTCTTTCACCTTTTTCTTTAAAGGTTTAGCAATTAAATAATTTGGAGGTGCCATTAATTGTCATAATTCTTTTAACAAATTTTCTATTCATCTCCTTTCAGATAAACAAGAAGCTCGAGCATATTCCAAAGATATATCTTCTTATTGCGGAAGGTGAGGGGCTCATATTTTAACTGTGTCTGAATTTATGACCAGGGATCCTTTTTGCATCTTTGTCTTGCCTCTAGGCTCTAGCTTTTGCAGCAGTGACTTCTTTAAATACTGCCCTTGTGTACTAATTATTTGTGTGTACTATGATCAGATTACTGGAACAAACAGAAGATGAGGTGACCTTTCATTCTCTTAAGTGAATGGTTATGTTTGCGTGTGCATCATATACTAATGAACTAATGATGAGTATTTTCAATTATAATAAGTGTGCAGTTGGCTGAATTGATAAAAAAAGGATCTGTTAAAGTAGGAGATGTGAGCAAAGTTCTTTGTCAAGATTTGAGCAAGCACTGCAGTCAGACAAGGTAACTTGATGATAGTAGGCCTTAATTTACCATAGTGGTTCACGGCATTGGTCGAATTTTTTGTATGCTTGATTGAGAATGGGATTTTCAGTAACAATCCAAGTTGTATTTCTTAAAATCACAGCATTAGGATCAGGACACACCCCAAACTTGCTTTAAGCATTATTGTGAGGTCATCTTGCCTGTGCTGGCCTTATCTCCTTGATGGGGCTGACCGGCTTAGAAGGTTCAATTTATTGTAGGTTACTGATGCCTTTAAGATTGCTTCCTATTTGCATTGAGAAGCTGTTGCTTGTGCCTCTCGAGGATTGTTAATGTCAATTGTTTAGGGAATGAAAATTATATTTTGTTGAAAAGGCCCTTCTTTAAATGGTAGTGTAAGGCATTAGTAGATAACTAAAAGTAGCTGCTGGTTATTTTTTTTTTAAATAAATATTTTAACTTTGAAAGATGATTATGTCTTAAATTTGGTCCTCTAAAGTATAAGACCTTGTTTGGGTAAACAACTTATTTAAGTGTTAGAATAAATGCTTATCATATAAATGTTTATATATAAGTTATTTTTACAATTGAAAAATTTATAAGGGCAAACTTCATATAAGTTATTTTCAGCTTATTTTCATAAATTATTCTAGAGAGTTTATGAAAATAAGGTGAAAACAGCTTATGGGCATGCTATACGCTACTTCTATAAGCTCTCTCAAATACATGCATAAGTGTTTATGCCATAAGATGAGCTAGATAAGCTCAAAATAAACTCTTCCAAACAGGACTTTAAGTCTTTCAATTTGGTCTCTTATTTTCTCCTGATCATCTTTGTGCCTTGAAAGGATCAAATGAAGAAGTAAGACTTGCGACTCTTACAGATGGAAAGATATAATTTGAAAAAAAAAATAATTAGAGAAATGAAATTAAGAGGATCATATTTTAGAATACCAAATTGAAAAGTTAGTCATATTTCAGGGACAACAACAATAATTGGAGTAGATTATTGATTTAGTGTTTAAAAGATTATATTTGTCTCAATGAAATAGATTTGTATGTAGTTTCTTATATCTTTGCTATTAGATTTTTCATTAAAAGTAAAAATAAAATGTGTGTAAAAGGTTCCTTAAAGAACCAATCTGCGATATTGATTGTAAACAAATAAACTGTTATTTTTAAACACCATACACATGGTATTTTAATTGGAAAACTATACATTTGTAGTGTTCTAATTAAATAACCTAATAATAAAAAATATAAAGAACTTTATAAAAGTTTTTTTTCCTTGCCTTAATTTGTTCTAAAAGATTGAGCATATCAATTTGGTTATTTGCGTTGCCAAATCTCCAAATTTATCATGTACTAAATTTCAAATTTATTATTGTGAGACAAATATAATTTTTAGAAATTAATTTGAGATATTTGATCTTTGGAGACCAAATTAGTAATTTTGCTTTGATGATTAACGACCTTTTTCTTTACTTCGTTCAGTGCTTCAACTCAGGCAGGGATCGCTGATGGAGATGATGGGGAGCTCTAAAACCCTGAATGAGGGGGTTGCTGGAAATATCTGCTGTAAGGCAATTAAATTTCACAGAACGCTTCGGAAACAGTAGTTGACGTCCGTTTTGGTTAAAGTTAGATTGACCCATTTCTTTTACTAGTTTTCCTTTTCTTTACACATCCAACTATGATATGTAATGACTTCCACTTGTCTAGAATTTGCATTTCTGAACTTGTTGTAGCTTCTTTGGAGCACGCGCATATTTTATCTTAAAAGACGTAATTTGAAGAATGCTCTAAAATCTTTTCCCGTACCTCATGAATCGGCCACTGGTGGCTTTGAGTTTATGATTTACTAATTAAAATGTCTTTGGTATTGTGGTCATTAAATTCAGGTACCATTATGGAAGCAGATTTTGGGTTAAACAGGAATCTGGGGTGGTCGCCTGTTATTGAGGGAGACAATAAAATTATTAATTGGGTTGCTTATGAGAATGTTCCATCCATATCGAAGCTTGGATCATTTTGAGGATGGAAATATTTATTATATTTTGCATTTTAATAAATAAGTAATTATCTTAAAAATCTAAGATCTGACTCATCCATAATTTAAAATTAAGTTACATGACAAAAAATGAAAATGAGGCTGTATTATACCTAATTTGTCCACAATATTCTCAATTTCGGTCACAATTTAAACTGCGTGCAAATCATACGTGAGGTGTGTGGGGCAGCCAGCTGCTGCAAGAACAAGCAAGGTATGCATAGTTTTCACAGTTTGTTCAGGTCGGAGTTCCCATCTAATTTTTCTATTTTCTTTCGACGGAAACAAAAGCCCACAAAAATTGTTAGGACGAATGGAAGTGCAAACGTGGAATATCAGAATAAAATCCATGGAAGTCGATGCAAAAAAAGGTTATGACATGTACAAGACTGGGAAGAAGGTTTTGAAAATATCAGACGGAAGAACTAACTCTTATTTCCCTATATATGGATGAAATGTAGCCAAAGGGAGCAGCGGCAGAAAAGCAGTGATGTGAATAAGAATCGAAGAGTGTTCATACTTCATGTCATGTGTTACAATCCAGCACACCCTTGAGTAAATTGAGCCCTTCCGCTGAAATACTCCTCCTAACTCGAGGAGGTGCCTCTATCCGAGGGGGAGGATCTGGAGAGAAACAAACCACGATGACGGTCAGATTGTCACAGGCATTACGCTTGAGAGCCTCTCTGACAAGCTCTCTAGAACACCTTTCGGGATCATTATGTAGCATCAACTCTTTCCTTGCCATGGTCACAGCACATTGGTTGCTCATAACATCCCAGAGACCATCACATCCCATGATCAAGAATTCGTCATCCTCAATCAAGTGGATTTCCTGCAACTCTGGTTCTGCACTTAAAGGGCAGGCAGAACCCTTGGGACCCTTCATGTGCCAGTCTCCCAGGGCACGTGCAACAGATAGCTGTCCATTCAGGTATCCATCATATACCACTCCACCAAGTTTCTCAATCCTTGCCCTCTCTGACTTGCAGTTTGGTTTGTGGTCTTTTGACATCTCTATTGCTCTTCCTCGCCTCCCCAGTACAGCCCGACAATCCCCAGCATTTGCAACAATTAGGTTCCTGTCAAACATGAAAGTTTCTCCACTATGAAATGTGCATTTCTATTTTCTTAAGCTTCTTCCCGCGATAGCAGTTGATCATGTGGTGGCTTGCATTTATAATGATGTTTATGGTCGAACAACCCAATGTGCTATAAAGACCACTAAAACTTGCTTAACTAAAGCTGATATTTAACCAGCATCTGAAACTAATATAACCATGATTAATTCAAGCTCACTTACCTTCCAAATACAAGTGCAGTTAAAGCAGTGGTGCCAGAGGAGATATCAAGCAAACTCGCATCTGCAAATGCATAATCAGCATTCAGAAAGGCATTTTTTATTGCCTTCTCCAAGTAAGTTGGAAAATGGGGATCCTCAACCATAAATCTGAGGATGTTATTCCTTATATATGTTGCTGCGTCAGTCCCACCGTGACCATCAAACACCTAAACAATGAATAGAATTTTGCAAACTATTCAACTCAACAAAGAAAGTAGGAACTGCAATAATAGACTCTCATATATACACATTACGTTTCAATTAATCATCAAGACCTGGAGCATACAAAGTCAAGCACACATAAATTATACTAACCCCATAGAAAGCTCCATGGGAAGGAATATTTGAAGCTGAACCTAGATGTTCAGTAAGATTATCTACACATAGGTGTTCATCTTCCATGTGCTGTTTAGGTCCTATTTCGGCGCAACTTCCTGACCGATAAATGGGTAGAAATTCCGCCTTCTCGTCAGAAGATGACTTGCTCGCAACAACCCCCGTATCAAAAGGCTTGAAAAGAACAAAAAGGGAGAGAACAGACAAATTAGATAACCTGCATTTTCCAAAACACTATGACAAATAATAGTAAAATACTGGACTACGTAGAAATAGAAATGAAGCCCCAGAAGCAGTTGAAAAGAAACATAATAATAAGTCTTACTTTTATGAAACGAATTACAAAGCATATTTCGCTCAAAATTGTAGGCAGCAAGAAACAGAAGTAAATATTTAAAAAAAGATAGCAAAAACCAGAGAGGAAGCATGAAAATCAGATACAAATAATAAGGACGAAAAACTTACCAAATCTGCTTGAGCTAGCAACCTGTTAGTGCTAACGCTATGCCTCATAAGGGAGAGGTTGCGTGGGGGTTTACCTATTGCCATTTGTTTCAGTTTGTTCAAATCTCCTGAGTTCTCGTCTTTCATCGCAGACGCATTGTCTTTGCTGTAACTGTCTTGAGTACCTTCTAATATGGTAATCGGTGGGGAAAAATCCATTCCCGCGGCCATAAGCGTTTCGAAATCATATATTATGATATTAATCAATTACAACTAAAATAACAACCCAAAGGAGGCGTGTTTTCCAAAATTCCGCGTCATTAATTTCAACCCTAAAAAGCAACCCTTTCTGCCGGAGAAATCAGGTGTGTTTCCCACGAAGAATGCAGTCGAAGTAAGAAGGCCCGAGTAGTGGGAAGTAAATGTTCGAAATGCTGGTGGAATAAGCAAGAGAAGGCGGCAATCACTAGATTCAATAATTGAGAGAAACAAGAAAGACAAATGCCAGGGTCTGAGTTGGATCACGTAAAGAAGGCGTCACAATAGCAGGATTCCGACGGGAATTCCAAGTTGGCGAAGAAGAAGAGGTCGATGGATCTTCACAAAATTCACATCTATCAACGCACCAAAACCGGTTGCGACCTAACCCCGGAATTGAACTGATCCAGTAATCTCGTGGAAAAGAATATAATTCTATTCTACAACAATAATTACAGAGCGAGGAAGCTTCGGAGGGAAGAAGAGTGAGGAATTCTGAGGGATACGGATAACCGCGAAGAAGATCACTGTCTTATGCTTTTGGTTTACTTATCGATGAAATGAAAACCTAAAAAAGAGAGTTGGTTCAAAGACAGAGAGAGGGCCAAAAAGCTGTCGAAAAGAGGAGAATGGACACGGGCGATTCACGTGGACCATCGCTATTGGTGGACGGTATTGCTGCCGCATCCCATCCGTTGGATCGCTTAGCAACTAGATTGACGGCTGACAGAGGCCTATTATTCGGATTCGGTTAGGAAATAATTGGACAATCCGACCCTCATAAGAAATGGATCATCCATTAAATATTAACCTCCATCCCACTTGTTTTCAGTTTTTACTTTTTCACGAGTCAGTAACACCAGCAGTCATCAATATCAAATCAAAGCAACTTCATCTTTTTGCACATCACACACGCAGTCACGCTGTGAATTTTAAACCCTTTTTATTTTTAGGTCATACCAACAAATTTAGTTTTATCCATTTAATTTAAACAAATTCGCTCGTGTCTACGTCAAAGTTTAAAATTTGTCGCATCATCCCATGGGATACATTTAGCAATTAGAAAAATACGATTTTATCTTTAAAAATTAATTTTATATTTTTATAATTTAATATTATATAATTAATTTTTGGCCCAATTTTTAATAAATTATTTACACATATTCTATTTTTATTAAAAAATATAATAATAAAAATATTTAAAAAAATCTGCGTATATTCTAGGTCTTATTAGTAATGCCCTTGGTTGGGCCTCAATCCAATACAGCATTTTAGATGAGGTTTACGCCAAAAGCCCAAGCAATGGTACCTCGGGATAATCATGATTATTAATTATTTTTTTGATATGCCATAATTATTAATTCTCAGAACTAAAATTAAAATTAAAATTAAGAATTATAATTTATATATTACAATTTAAAGTTGGTTTGTCAAAATTATAATAGCTATTTACATTTTAGAAATAAGAATGATTTGATATTCAAAAATGCTATTATGTCAAATATTTTATTTTTTATATATAATAAATTCAAGAAATTAATTTTTTTTATCTTATTTGATGAAATATTACTCTTAATTTTTTTTTTAAAGAAAACGACAACATTACTCGGTGTTTGGAAGCTAACGAGTAATTCCATATGCGAATGTCCAACGTCATATCTGCACTAAATTATCCCAATCTCAATCTTCTGTTCTGCTTTTCCTACTATATTGCATTAATTTTACTATTTATTAATCTATTTTTGTTAGAAAAACGATACAAGAAAAGTAAGTCTGTATTCTTTAAGTTGTCGGACGAATTGTGAATTTTTAATTATTAAACTACTATTTTTACAGCCGTAGAGAGAAAGCAAGCTTCTAAAAGAAACGAATAATTGAATCAGATTATTCTTTTCTTTGTCCAATCAATTAAACGAGTTCCATTCATATTTCATCTGCCTTTTAATAACTAAAGCTCCTTTAAAGCTTTAAGAGTCATATTATTCCAACCGAGCCCATTGAAGCTATAAAATTAAAGTTTCTCAGTACAGAATTAAACTTTTTCTTATGGTTATTTATTAGTTAAATATATAATTTATTCGTGAAAGATTATAATTTTAAATTTAATTTTTGAAAACTAAATTTTTTAATTAATTTGTAAAAAATATATTTATTTTTATTTATTTATTTATTATTATATTACAAAATCTCGTTAAAAATATTAAAATTTTTATTGTAAAAATTATTAAAAAATTAAAACAAATTTAATTTTTGGTAATTAAATTAAAATATTTAATTTTTTAAAAAATTAAACTAATAATTTACTATTATTTATCCATGGGTATTTGAAATAGGATAAGTCTATATAATATGTAAAATTGAATTTTTTATTATTGAATTATTTTAAAAGTTTATATAAAATAATTTTTAATTATCATTAAAATAAATTTTAAAGCGATCTAATATTATATTAATAAAAACTCGACTATCCTTTAAAACATGTTCAATTTCAGGAAGATTCCTTCTGTATTCAACCTATCCGTAATCACCTGTCAAATCTCGTTGACATTAGCAACTTGTCTTGCAGCATAATTTAAAAATATAGATAATTATGCATTTAATACTATTAATTGCAATATAATAATTTATGTTATAGTGATATGAACACTCAAAAACTGATAAACTGAATAATTTCATTCTATTAGCCCTAGGCCTGAGTGCAAGTGAGGTCTGAGGTTGACCAGTGTGTGGGTTTAGAATTCTGAGGAATAAGAATCATGAAGCTGCTTCGAAGTCCTTCAACTGGTTCCATTCCAGTACATTTCTGCCTTTTGATTATCGAAAACTTCCGTTGTTTTCTTCTCTGTGATGCTAGTTAATTATTTAACTACCTTCTCCGGACGCTTTTCTCCTGCTTCTCCTGCTAGCCACCACCGGAAAATTTATGGAGACGAAGTTGTTTCGGGTTGTTTCTTGGGTGCTCCTGCTTGTCATGGTGCCTCCATTTGTGGTCGGCGATAATGTGAATATCTCAAGACCCGCTCAAGTGCATATTGGAGCTATCTTCACCTTTGATTCTACCATTGGCAAAGTCGCTAAAATTGCGATGCAGGAGGCGGTGAAGGATGTAAACGCCAATCGTAGCGTCCTCCCTGGAACTAAACTTGTCCTCACTATGCAAAGTTCCAATTGCAGTGGTTTCGTCGGCATGGTTCAAGGTAATCTGCTAATTAATCTTTTCTCCCTCCACTTGCTTCTGATTCCAAAGATCACTGTAAAATGTGTGCGCGCGCGCGTGTGTGTATGTATATGTATAAATATATCTTTGTATATATTGCAGCTTTGCGGTTCATGGCGACTGATGTCGTCGCAATAATAGGTCCACAATCTTCTGTAGTTGCTCACATAATATCCCATGTGGCAAATGAGCTTCAAGTCCCTCTATTGTCATTTGCGGCAACAGACCCTACCCTATCTTCCCTGCAGTTCCCATTTTTTGTGAGGACAACCCAGAGTGATTTGCAACAAATGACTGCAGTTGCTGAAATTGTTGAGTATTATGGTTGGAAGGAGGTTATTACTATATTTGTAGATGACGATTATGGACGAAATGGCGTGTCATCTTTAGAAGATAGTCTAGCATCCAGGCGCTGTAGAATCTCCTACAAGGGAGGAATTAAGTCAGGACCAGGAGTTGATCGGTCAGAAATCACGGATTTGCTGGTGAAGGTGGCTCTAATGCAATCTCGGGTTATTGTTCTCCATGTAAATCCTGATTCAGGGTTTACGGTTTTCAATGTGGCCCAATATCTTGGGATGACAGGGAATGGCTATGTCTGGATAGCCACAGACTGGCTTTCCTCTGTTCTGGATTCTGCCTCTCTCCCTGCAAACACCATGAATGTTCTGCAGGGTGTTATTGTTTTACGCCAACATACTCCTGATTCGGATAGAAAAAGAACATTTCTATCTAGGTGGAGCAAATTGACTGGTGGCTCTATGGGGTTACACTCTTATGGCCTCTATGCATATGATTCTGTCTGGATGCTTGCACAAGCTATTGATGCATTCTTCAATCAGGGTGGGGTCATATCATTTTCTAATGACTCCAGGATACATGATGTTCAGGGAGGTAATCTTAACCTTGAAGCAATGAGCATTTTTGACAATGGAACGCTTCTGTTGAAAAAAATATTGCAGAGCAACTTTGTTGGGTTATCAGGTCTTATGAAATTTGACTCAGACAAATCCCTTGTTCGTCCTGCATATGATATTATTAATGTGGTGGGAACTGGGATTCATCAGGTTGGTTACTGGTCCAACTATTCTGGTCTTTCCGTTGTGCCCCCTGAGACATTGTATGCGAAGCCTCCTAATCGCTCAAGTGCAAGTCAACAACTTCACAGTGTAATATGGCCAGGAGAAACATTATCAAAACCCCGTGGATGGGTTTTCCCGAATAATGGAAAACAATTGAGAATTGGTGTACCTCTCCGAGTCAGTTACCGTGAATTTGTATCGCCAGTGCAAGGAACTGATCTGTTTAAAGGTTTCTGTATTGATGTATTCACAGCAGCTGTAAACTTGTTGCCATATGCTGTTCCATATCGCTTTGTCCCATTTGGAGATGGTCACGAAAACCCAAGTTACACTGACCTTGTCCACTTGATAACCACAGGCGTAAGTAGTAGCATTGCATCATAAACTTGATCGCCGACACTTAAGATTTAATGTATCTTCCTTCTGTCTGGCTAATTTTTTTGTTTTTTATTTACCTGGTACAGTACTTTGACGGTGTTGTTGGTGACATTGCCATTGTCACCAACCGGACAAAGACTGTAGATTTTACACAACCATATGCTGCATCTGGACTTGTGGTGGTGGCTCCTTTTAAGAAAATAAACTCTGGTGGTTGGTCTTTCCTGCGGCCATTCACTCCTCTAATGTGGATTGTCACTACTTGTTTCTTCTTTTTCATTGGGATAGTTGTGTGGATTCTGGAGCATCGGATAAATGATGAGTTCAGGGGCCCACCTAAACAACAAATTATAACCATTTTATGGTCAGTTCTTTACAAGATAATTTTGTGATGTGGTTAGCTTAACAGTTACATGAGTCTTAATATACATTATGCTATGACTAATTAGGATATAGCTTTGCTCAGTGCATGGAAATAAGGGATTGTCATGGCATTAAGCTGCTCAATAAAATGCAAAGAAGTAAAATTCTTGTTGCTAGGCATTTGACGTGTCAGAATTTAGTGTTACAATTTGCTGAAGTAGCATATGGAGAGGTTGTAGGATATGATTATTAATTCATCATCTTACAGGCTTGAACTGGTTAATCTAATTTGTCTTCTGATGCATTTGCAGGTTTAGCTTGTCAACTCTATTTTTTTCCCACAGTAAGTGATTGTCCAGTTACTTTCTTTTATAAAAGAGCGTAATGAAGCGATTTTATCGGCTTTTTCTCCATTCCTTCTGCAGGAGAGAATACTATGAGCACTCTTGGTCGCTTGGTGTTACTCATATGGCTTTTTGTGGTTTTGATAATCAACTCCAGCTACACAGCAAGTTTGACCTCAATCCTCACAGTTCAGCGGCTATCTTCTCCTATCAATGGAATAGATAGTTTAAAAGCTAGTAATGAACCTATAGGGTACCAAGTGGGTTCATTTGCAGAACGTTATTTGACTGAGGACATTGGAATATCCAAATCTAGGCTTGTTGCCCTTGGATCTCCTGAGGCATATGCCAAAGCTCTCCAGCTTGGTCCTGAAAAGGGAGGTGTTGCTGCCATTGTTGATGAACGACCCTATGTTGAAATTTTCTTATCAACCCAGTGCACTTTCAGGATAGTAGGTCAGGAGTTCACCAGAAGCGGCTGGGGGTTTGTGAGTATCTACCATTTTAGAATTTAATAAGTAGCCATCATAGTTATGCTTACTTGTTACTGGCTTTTGATTTGCTGTTTTTCCAATGATATATGGTAAGGTTCGCATCTAACTAGTAATCCAGAGCCAGAAATGTTTTCATACACAAACTAGCATATGTATTACAATCCGTTGCGGCCATATGTAATTACAAAGTCTTAATGGTTGAGCCAACATCATCTGCATCCTCAACTGATTTTATATATGTGTTTATATGTATGTATGTATGTCTATCGGGTCGAATTTGGTGAGGAGAGTGGTTTAATATAAGTGATGGGAGGGGAAAATAATGCTTGTTAGATTATAAATCAATGGTTTGAATTAAAAAATAATCTACTCACACAAGTCAATAATCTTGATTCTTGCATGAGTAGATTTTGCATCAACTTAGACTATTGATATGTGATATAAGGATGATTATTTTCTCCTCTCATCTTTCATATTAAACCACCCATATAACCCCTACATCTCTCTATATATATAATGCCTTGTGTTTCTTTTTACTGAATTTGGTGTTTAATATGGTGAAGCATCTGACTGATTGATGTTACCACGTGGTATTGGTAGGCATTCCCACGGGACTCCCCTTTGGCCGTTGATTTGTCGACTGCAATTCTACAACTTTCTGAAAATGGTGATCTGCAGCGGATTCACGATAAGTGGCTCATACAAACCGGCTGTAGTTTAGAAAAAGCCGAGATTGATTCGGATCGGCTTCGGTTTAAGAGCTTCTGGGGTCTCTTCCTTATATGTGGGATTGCTTGCCTCGTTGCTCTTTCCATATATTTTTTGCAGATTATGCTGCAGTTACGCCATTCTGATCCTGCTCGACCCACTTCCAATGTGAGCTCAATTGCTGGACGTCTTAAAAGATTTCTTTCACTGATTGATGAGAAGGAAGAACACTCCGATAAAGGAAGTAGAAAGAGGGGGGGAGGCCAAAGATCATCAGAAGACGATGAAATGGGGAGGCAGTGAAAGAGGATACAAACAGAAACAACTCCTCGATTCAACTCTAACCATTAGCCTTTTGTTATTTCTACACAAATCCCACATTTGGATTTTCAGGGTTAAGTCCTTCTTACACCTCGTATTTTCTGAGACAACCATCCGTGCCATTTGAAACAACAACATGGAATCATTGACGTGTTTATGTATATCTTCATCACTATGTTTCTCTTTTTATTATTCTTTGAGACGTATCACAAATAATATATATAGTTTCAATAATTCAATTCTGCTATATGTGCCTAGATTATGTCAGCCAGCCTCCATCTAATGTAAATGGGTTTAAACTTGAGGCTTCTAACTATTATTCAGAGAATTGGACTGAATCGGTCGATTCAACCAAAAAATCAATGAATCAGTTCAGTTTGGACCAATGAATTAGTGAATGTTTAAAATGATGAAAAATCGGTTAAATCGGTCTTGAATCAGGAAAGTCGGCCGGTTTAACCGGTTTATTTTTATTGAATATTATTATGTATTTTAAGAAATTTAAAAAAATTTAAGCTATTAAGTGAAGATCTAAGATTGATATAAATACATATCCGTAATAAGCTTAAAATATTTTTAATATTTTAATGTCTGTAATTTATACATTAATTATATATTTTAATATATTTTAAGTATTATCGTTTCAATTATAATTCAATTATTAATTTTTGAACTGGTACTTCGACCGGTTCAATCATCAATCTAATTTTTTGAACTTTGGATCAAACTTAAACCTTCACCTTCTCATGTGGACAAGAAACTGAATACGAGTAAAGATCTCCCCTTTTCAAAGTTACACTTCCTTTCCTCTATATTTTTGTTGAGTAAAGATTTTTTACATGTGAGTTTTTTAAAACACATTTTCCTCTATTTTAAAAATATACACTCATCTTTCCTATAATTATAAATTTGCTATCCTTTAGTCTAATTTTTTTTTGTTAAGAGACTAGTTTTTTATTTTCAAAAATTTAATACCACAATGTGTGAATTAAAATACTATTCATTAACCTAACTACATAATGGATCCTTTTTTTTTTGGGCAAGAAAATAGAATTCTTGTGACATCTTATTATAGATTAAAAGCAAAAAGAAAAAGTATTACAATATGTAAAAATTAATGTTCTTAGGTCAATAGGAAGCATTTTAGTCAAAAACGTAGCATGAGATTAGTACGTAAATTTCAAAAAAAAATATAACAGATCTCTCTAAACAAAAAATAAATAAAATTAGATTAGAAAGTAATATATTTTATAGTTAAGAGATTCTACATTTTGAAAACAGAGGCAAGGAGAGTGTAATTTTAAAAACTTGCAAAGGAAGGGGAGTGTAATTTACTCTTAAGAAATTTTGTTGTGAAAACTGAAACCTTTAATTTTTTGATAGATGATTGTTATACTTAATTTGTGAATGCGCAATGGCGAAAAATAAAAATTGGAAAACCTTTTGAAATTGGAAAGACAAGAAATGATTTATAAACTAAGATTAGGTTCAAGAATTGGTACACGTAGAGAGAATGTGAGGCATCCCATAGCATTTGATGTAATAATTATGCAATTCTTTTAAACGTGCTTTAATTACCTTCAATTTTATTTTTTTTAATAATGGCTAAAAGGCCCCAAACAAATCATATTAAAAAAGATTCGATAGTCTGTATTGGTCAGATGCAATAAAGGTCCTAAAAGAAAATTTGAGACTAAAAAGAAAAAAAAAGAAAATATCTTCAAAGAACATCTTAAACCTATCAAGAGATCTAGAAAAAAAATATATATCGACTTATCAATTAAAAGAGGTAAACCAAGGTATATAACTGAAACTTTTGAAGTCGTTTTATATATCATTCCTCTGATCATATTGACAAGTGTTTGTACGTTTTAACTAATAATGAGTTTCATTTTCTCCAAAATCACTCTTAGCCTCAAAACTCACATAAAGGATTGAAAACCAAATAACATACTCGAAACAAAAAAAAATCATTGAGGGGATAAGGAACCACCACCTGATAAAAAAACTATTAAGAGGGGACAAAAGAAAACCATCATCATAAAGAAAAACTACTTGGAGGGGATGAAAAAAAATTACCATCCAAGAGAGATCCACTTGCAGGATAAAAAAAGATTGTGACTAGCCTCTTTCTGGCCGCCACTACCATGAGAAAACCCGACGCTTCTTCTTTGCTAGAGAGAGGGAGGAGAGTTGCAGACAGAAAGAAAGAAAGAAAAATTAAATAATAAATAATAAAATGAAAAACAGAAACTATTTACAAGGATGGAGATATTTACAATGAAGGAATTGACTTAGGAATAAAGTCTCGGTCCAACATATCCAGCTGTTGAAACTATCAAATTAACGTCTACATAGTTCGTTTATAAAATAGTAATTTGTTCAATATTTTAATTTTTAGAAAAAATAATAGAGTAAAAGAATGTCAAAAGAAAATAATTTGATTGCTGATTGAATTTTAATTTTTGAAATGTGGGTAGCCTTGGCTCTTTCTCTCTTGATTTTTCTTTTATTTTTCATTAATAAAAAAATTTATTCTAAGTGAAATTCTAATTTTCAAAGAGTTATAATACTCAAAGAAATTATTTTTTTTTAAAAAAATTGGATTTAAAAAATTCTTAAAACAGTAAATCAAGTGAAATTAATTTTAAAAAAATATTTTTGGATTTTTTAAATATTTTTTAAAAAAATATTAAATTAATTAATCGGTCCTTATTGTTTATCTGATTTCTTAATTTAATTCCTGTAGTTTTAATTTTTTGTAAGTGGATCTTTATACTTACTAATTATTTATAATTCTGTTCTCGCCTTTAAATTAATGAAAACTTTTGTTAGTATTATATATATGTGTGTGTACTTGGTAATAAAATTTAGATAAATTAGACGTTAATCATTATATCAAGATTAACATAGGCCTTCAGGTTTAGAGAATACTTATAAAGATACTCACAGATTATTCACGAACGAAGTCTTTATATCGGCAAAGAAAATCAAACCTATTTTCTTTTGGAGTACAAATCCGTTCCTTACAATTTGCACCAACATTCGTTCGCTAGTGTTTTATATATTTGATTGTCATGTAATTTTAATTGATTTGATTAACATCATCCTTCATATTAATTAATTTTTAAAACCAAGACACCATCAATGAAAACACTATTAGCAACAACGCATTTTTCGACCCCAAAAAGAAAAAGAAAAAAGAAGCATTTGCAAGCGACTAAACATCCTCGAATAGTCGAATTACACACATTGTTGTCTCATACCATAATCCTCGATATTTCAGCTTTCTATAACTCAACATATTCCCAGAATTTTTTTTAAAAAAAAAAGGTAAACGATTAATGTTATTGATTGAATTAAAAACCTTTTTCACTGTGAATTGATATTCTTGATGACCTTCCTTTCCAAATACAACACCCTTTGGATTTAATCCCCTAATATTTTAATGAAGAGTTATATTCTTTATCTAGGTTGTGCATATCAAATTGGATAATCCATATTAGAAGAAAGAGTATCACAAGATCTTTTATCTTTTTAAATTTTAATTATTTTTTTGATATGAATTGTCTAATTTGAAATGAATGATTTAAATTTGAAAAACATAACTCTTATAATTTTGTCAAAAAAATAAGAGATCTAATTTCATACTTATCGAGTTCTCCTTCTAGGAAGGAAGAAACCTATCAAGCAATATTGAGTATAGGGGATTCGGAGGATTAAGATGGAGGTTGAGTTAGAAATTTATTGATTGAATCTATTAAAATGACATGACAAGTAAGTAAGTAGAGCACTAACAAGAATTTAAGATACAATTATAAATAATTAGGGAGTACAAAAACTCACGTCTAAAAATTGAAATTACAAGGGTTCAGTTAGAAAACAAGTTAAATTATAGGGACTGACTAATTAATTTAACCTTTAAAAATGTACAAATTACATATTAAATTACTAACTAATAATTAATTAGTTCTTTAAATAATTATCACTAATGTATAGCCTTCTTTTTTAATATAACAAGCTTATTTTTAAAATATACTTTTAAAAAGTTATAAAATTGATAATAAATAATTAGAATAATTATTTAAGTAGTTATTAAAACTTACAGTGGTGACAATGGGTTTTTTTTAAGGCAAAAGTATACTTCATGTTTCCAATATTTGTTCTAATTTTCATTCATGCCCTAATATTTTTTTTGTCAGTCCCATATGTTTTAATTTTTTTTAAATATACCTTTTTTTAACATCATCAAAAAGTTAACGGAAATGTTGACTAGGTTGACCCAGGGATAGACTTATGACCCTTAGGTCAAAGGGTCAAAATACATAAATGTTAAAATCAATAAAAAAATAGGGGGGCAAAATGAAAAAAAATAAAATTTAAGGCTAACATATAAATTTTCACAATATTATACTTAAAACTATAATTTTAGCCAAAAATTCAAGGGTGTACTAAGATAAATGTAGGTTCGCCCCTGTGCTGACCTACGTGACAAATATCATCGACCGTGTAGAGGAAAATGTCACGTCACTTGACATAGCCAATAGGATTATGACACGTGACATATGAATGATTTTAAAGAAAACCAACCAAGTGCAAGGTGAGAAGTCAAACCTAAGGCTTCATGGGTGTGAGAGCAGCCTTCAACCACTAAGCCACTAATCACACTTACAATTTATATGTGAAATTTAATATATATATATATATATATATATGAACTTCTGTTATTGTATTCAAAATTTAAAGTAATATACATCAATTATTATATGTTATAAAACAATAACAAATCTTATAAGAGAACATATTATTATTTTACATAATTTATTTTAAATTATATAAAAATTTAAAAATTTAATAACAAATCTTATGACAAAAATTTAATTATTATTTAAACTAAATAAAAATTAAATTTATTTTTAAAAAATAATTTTAATATGCATAACATATTGTTATAATTATTTTTAATAATATTTAAATATTATAAAATTTAATTATTCTTAATAATTATAATAACAAATCTTATATTATAAAATAAGTTTAACATGTATAGCATATTGTTATAATTATTTTCAATAAGATATGAATATAATAAAAATTTAATTATTATTTAAAATTATAATATCAATTCTTATATTATAAAATAATTTTAATATTCGTATCATATTGTTATAATTATTTTTAATAAGATTTAAATATTATAAAATTTAATTATTATTTAAAATTATAATATCAAATTTTATATTATAGAATAATTTTAATAAGCATATAATATTATTATAATTATTTTTTAAAATAAAGTTAATTTTTATTAAGTATGAATAATAATTAAATTTATATTATAAGATTTGTTATTAAGTTTTTTTAAATTTTTATATAATTTAAAATGAGTTATGTAAAAATAATTGCATATTCTCTTATTATAAATTTTGTTATTATTTTATAACATATAATAATTGATGTATATTGTTTTAAATTTTGAATACAACAATAAAAATTCTTATATATATCAAAGATGACTAGTAGCTCAGTGGTTGAAAATTCCTCCTATACTCATGAAGCCTTGGGTTCGACTTGAATACCCATACTCCACATTTCACAATTCTATTGGCTATGTCAGGTGACGTGACATTTTCTTTCACGTGATAGATGATATTTGCCACATAGGTTAGTGCAGTCAGTATTTTCGTTAACTTTTTTATGGTGTTAAAAAAAAGACATTAAAAAAATTGAAACATATGAGACATATTTGACAAAAAACAAATGTTAGGGACATGAATAAAAATTAGTATAAACATTAGGGACATGATATATACTTTTACCTCGAAGATTATTAAAAGAGTTATTTCAGTAGTTATTTATTTAATTTATTTTTACAGGTTAAAAATTTTAGATTCTCATGTCTCTTTTCAGAAATGACGTAATTACATTTATTTGATCATCAATTAATATATAATTGAGATATTCATCAAATAAAAATAGTTAAATAAATAGAATCCAAACCTTAAAAATCACCGTATATAGCAGAACCTTTATTTAAACTCTAAACACAAAATATTTAGAAGTTGAGATCCGTTTAAAGATTATTATTTTAAGGATAAGTTTGTTATATTGAAGAAAAAAGTTCAACATTAATTATGGTTAATTTGAAAAAAAAAACTGACTAATTAAACAATATAGAATTTGTGCAATTTTCAAAAATATTCAATGCTCCTTATTATATTTATTCCTCGACCGCCGTGTGCTCTTTCTGGTATCCAAAAGTGAGGCAAGCATCATTTGTGGTTCCTTCTTCCTAGCACGTGCCTTCGTTGAGCATTTTTTGAGAAATTTGTAAATGAATTTAGTTTAGTAAATGTAAGAAATAAAACTAATTATGAATAAATATATAAATATAAATCATCATAAATGAGTTTTGCTTTAACATAACCTTAATATTTGGAACACAGATTGTCTCTTGATACCAGTGTTAGGAAAATTGGACTGAACTAGCCGGTTCAATCCAAAAATCGATCAGAAAATTAGTTCAGTTTGGACCAGTAAATGTCAAATCTAACAGAGAGCTGAGGCAGAGATCACGACAACCTCCTTCGCCTCCTGACCATTTGGTACCAAATCTCTCTATTCATCGTCTATTTTGTGTCACAACAACCTCCTTCGTTGTCTGGTACGATGGTAGAAAAAGAAAACCCACAGAGTTGAATATGAGTTTAAAAAAGCTTAGAGCGAAGGGGAAACAGATAAAAAAAAAAAACCCCATGAGGACACATGCCATGCCATGTCAACCTTCCATTTTGCCATGTGTGTTGATGTGCCGTTGAGATGATGTTTAGTGTTGATGTTAGCGTCCCAGGCAGCGTCACATGTTTTAAATTAATTATTGACTAACAATTGACTAATATCAGAGATTTTTTTTTTGGGATTTTGGAAATTATAGAGAACAAATCCTTTATTTTTAAATTACAAGAACTAAATTTACCAGTAAGTGAAATTATAGGGACTTAAGTTATATTTTAGCCAATTTTTTTTTTTAACCGATGCCCTTTTCTTTTCCCTTCATACCTAACATACCCTTTGTGTTAGAAGGCAATCAGTTACCGAAGAGGGGGAGGCACGTTGCTGACCCAATTAGGTGTGCCACGTGGTGGACATTCAAAGGTGTCGTTTGACTGGATGGCTTCGATTGCCTAGGTGTGTAGTAAAATGGTGTGTTTGGAGCACCATATTTGTATGTTGTTTGGCCGTTTGACGAGGGAAGATGGAATGACTACCAAGGGAAAGGCACTCTGTCGATGGCGCCTTAAAGGCAGACAATCCATGTCCTAAGTATTCATGAGTTTGATGGCACATATCAGTAATCTCAAACCCCAACCTCCTCATGTTTTGACGTGAATATGACTCATGTTCATTATTTGAATTATCCATTTCAGTTTAGACGGTTATAACCAAAGATTTTTTTCTTTTTTTTTAAATACCTCATGAGATTTTTGTTTTCTTTTTTACCTGAATCATTCAATATGAAATAAACGATTCAAATGAAAACCATAACTCTTATAATCACGCCACAACATGAGATCTGGGTTCCAACATCTCATGCAAAGTAATAAATTGGATGTTAGCATTAAATTACCTACCAGGAACATATTGTCGCTATAAGCACATTCCCAGTATTGTAAATTAGCATCCATATGGACAGTTATAGAACTGTCCTTCAACCATTATGCTTCGATGCACCAGCGTTCATCACTTTCGAAAGATGAATGTAAAACTAAAATTCCATGCTCAAGATATCATCAACGATTGTACTTCAGATGGAATAAAACGGTCCATAAATAGGAAAGCGAGGCAATTTATAATTAGAAGTGCAAATCTGTAGACATTTGATCAGGGGATTGATCTCCATTATCCTTTGATTAGAGATTACTCCAAGTGCTAAAAAGAAATGATATCAATTAGGTGTTGCTATGAAAAGTTCGACCCCCTCACAACTAGATGTCTGTTATGTTATCAGACAACTAAAAATCTCTAGAAAAAGATAGTGTTCAACTTCTCAAAATTCGTGCTTTCCATAGCAAAATCCCACAAAGTATAATGCTCCACGTGACAAACATTTCAAAAACCCTTTGCCATGAAGGTGAGACTATTTAAAAAGGATTTATAATGTATTCAAGGAGGTCTTGCTGGCGCTCTAAATCCCATATGATGACCTTTCCATCCAAACCTGCAGTCGAAAAGTATGCATAAGCAGAGAGGGTAAATAAAAATTGTAAAAAGAGAGTTTATCTTAAGAAAATTAAGATTAAATCTGAGATAAAATATATTGGGAAAAAAAGAAAGAAAGAAAGAAAGAGACTACCCTTTCACTCACCTGATGTGCTGAAACGCTTTACCAATGTCCCACGGCCCCTAAACGGCAAGATACAACTGCAGCCCCAAAAAGGAATTAGTCATTTGAACCTACAGATAATAAGGTAAAATGGACATAGATTGCTCAAATTCTACTGTTAGTCCAGTTCATCCACTAGTGTTTTGACTGGGTCAGGAGCAGACATATAAATGGAAAGAGGACTGAATCAAACTAACACATTTCAGAATTTAAAAAAAAGAAGAGCAATGTGCAAAAGAAAAAAAAAATGTAATAGACAACAATTGGTAGTCATGGAGGAGCTAAATACTTTATGCACTTCTCATGAGTTCCTTCAGATATTCTTGAAGTTTCAACTGCATCATTTCTGATCGTGCCACAAAATCTCCCGAATGCGTCGTAGAACTGATAAACAGATGTAATTAGACAAAGAAAAGGGGAGGAGGGAATAAAAAGCTTTCCTTAAGCTGACATTTAGGAAAATAAGTCATGTATCACTGCAATAGCTATACTTGTCTATGTCATCCATTATTGAAAGCAAAAATAGCTTAGGCACAATTTTTAATTGTTTGCTACTAGGTTCTTGAATAAAATTATGACATGTGGAGGAACTTTATTCAGGGATGAAATAATATAATGCTGAAGTGTAAAATATGTCCGCTTGTTTCATTTCTATTGGAGAACCTAATAACAAATACTTAAAAGACTTTACCCAAGTTTTATCCTGACCGAAACAGCTATAATAGTCCGGATCCTGTCTCACTGATAAAGGTTTGAAGGTTGAAACATGTACTGCAGAAGTTTAGAAATAGCCAATCATCGTTATTTATTCTTTGCATTTTCAGGTAGTTGGCGGTTGTGGGTAATTTGATTGGAATTTTTTGGTTGAGCACCATCTGACTGCCTCCTCCAGATCATCCATTCTCAACTTTTTGAGGTCTTAGAAGATAAAATAAGGAAAAGGTTAGAATTTTTTGCCAGAAATGCTTTCCTGGGCATTTTCACTGGAAAACTGTAGCTCTATTCGCGGGTTTTAGCCAGGACATGGTATTATAATAGAAAAATGCCCTGTCGACATTCTTTTCAATCCCTCATTTTTCTTTCTTTTTCTCAATTTATTTAGCTTTTTTTTTTTTCCATCTAGAAAAGAAGCGAACTTCCCTGCTACAAAGTCACCCCCCTGCCTTTTTCTTACTTCTAAAATTGGACATCTGATAGATAACACCAAAAACAATGAAAAAGCAATTGTACTAGAAGTAGAAGAAAGTAGAACGTTTATGTTTTTAACAGCTGTGCATATAACAGAACCCAATTTAAGAAATGTAATCACCTCTGATGAATATTTTGCACCAGCCGATACTCTTTCCCCAAGATATCTGACGAAACTCCTAGGCAACATAACCACAGAAAAGAAAAAGAAAGAAATAGAATGAGGAATAAAAAGCACAGTCATTTCTATTTGGTGTCTACTTCAAGCAGAACGGTGACAAACAAGCTCAGCTCACTGAGTATCTCATCCTTCAAATAAGGTCATAGTCTAAGAAACACAAATATATCAGAATTTCACATACCATCTTCCTCTTTCATCAGCAACAAAAATTGCTGGCACACAATCAAATCCCACGCCAATTACCATTTTCTCAGAAATAAATAAAACCTGAAAACACATCATAAAATGATGAACCAGTTACACAACACATCAGTATACTATAAGCAAAGAAAACCATGAGACGTTAGAAGAGGTCAGAAAGAGTGGGTGCTAACCCACATCACGAAGAGGAAGATCACGACAAGCAACACTTTGGGTCACAGGAGAAGAGCCAACATTATTGACAAAATATATCATAGAATTTTGACCTGTATAGTAGTAAAAGATGCTGCAGTCAGTAGAAAGATAACTGCAAAAAATACGGTAAAATGCACCAAGGCAACATCTAAACTTCAAGGGGAAATCTTGACTTCAGAAAGAAGAAAAACGAAAATTAAGATATTTAAAACAAAAAAGTTGCAGCCTTAATTTCTGCTAGCCAAAGTGTCTGCTGTCAAACAAGAGAATTTTCTGACCTGCATAAACTAAAGTGTCGCCCTTTGGTGACCACTTGACACTAAATGTCCAGGATGCAGAGAGATCAAGCTGAACGATTAACTGTTACATAAGAAAAATAATATAAGTAGAAGCTATGCTGCTCCAACAGTTATTTTCTTTATTTAATTTTCTTCTGTTTTTTCTTTCTGTATTTTGGGGACAGGGGGAGGGGAGCAAATTATGTTGTTTCAGAACACTAGCTGTATTTGTTGTTTTAATTTTAGAAGAATCAATCCTGTTAAGTAACAACATATTGTAGAATACTCAACGTGGTTACTGCAAAACATATGAATAACAACAATACTGTAAAAAAGCAATTTGAGTTTCCAATCAACAGCAGCTAGATATTAAATTCATAGGATACAGAATAACACATACTTGACACACAGCATTAAGAAAAATAAGTAGAGAAAATTAATATATAAAAGAATCAGCCACTTTAAAATACATCCATTAATAGTCAACATCATCTTCTAATTTGTAAAAACAGTTACAACTACCAAGCATCTGTATCACAATAATATATAAGGAGCCAGAATTTCTATATTATAAAGCCATGAGTATCTTGCATATAAATTATTAAAAAAAAAAAATTTTAGGAGACAAGGGGGGCATCTGAGCTCTATTGAAACCAGATATTATTTTCTTGATTTATCTTATAAAATTTAGTGAGTTTAGGTTTTGTGAGTTGAGTAAAGATGTATTCAAGCATCCCATGGAATTGGAAAAAATATCATGAATTTACATGAGAAAACTAAATAGATATAGAACCTCTCCAAATCTTGTATCTGAGGACATACCCCCTGTATCCCTGTGGCAATTTATCAAGCAACCTTGAATAACAAAAACAGGAACATTAAAAGGAAACAGGAAAAGTCAATAACGTTTAAAGTTCTTTTATCATACTTTGCATCTACAACTTTTATAAAGGCATAAAATACTCGGCATTTTCCATCTGTAGATGTCGTTGCAAGAAGAGTCTGTAGTAAAAAAATTAAATTAAAATGAAAAAATAATTACAAAAATGAAAAAAAAGAAACTAACATTTGATCATGAAACTAAACGAAGATGACCTAGGCAATATCTGGCTACAGAATAAAAAATGTAAGGTTAAAAAAACTACAAAAAAATGTAATATTTTAAAACTCTACAAATACAACTATAAAAATACGAAAATATTTGGTATCTCAATGATAAAACCAAATGTGCAACCCTGTCATCTTAATTTAGTAGGTTTCTATCAGTAAAACTTGGGAAGACAATTTCAGCAGCCATTATATCATTAACTGATTAGCTTCCACCTATTTAAGCCAGGCGGATATTGTAAATTAACAATAATATTACAATAATGCAATAATATTACACAATTGAACGAAAATTTAAATTCTCTCCAAGCATTAAAGGAGACTATTTCTTTATTAAAAAATAAGTTTCAAGAAACATGCCAAGTAATGCATCTCTAGAACTGACTTAGTATATGAAACTATACTGACTCACATAAAATTACAAATATATATATATGGAAAATATATGAATTTTTTTTAATATTTCTTATTTAAAAAAAAGATCAGAATGCTAACATTATTGGGGTGCCATGAGACGTTTGTCACTGAGGACTCATGCCCTTTCCTGATGAGTTTACTGATCCACCTGCAAAAGGAGATACAAATCTATGAGGTAAACGCTAAAAAAGCAAGAGCCACACAGGCACAGCTTTATAACTTCAAATTCTCATTCTGCCAACAAAAGTAAATAAAAGAAAGAAAAAAACCAAGTTGTGTAAGAAACTTATATTTTAAGACATTGATATCTTAGCAAAACAACAGCTTTTTCAATTTTGTAGTAAAAGGTTCCCCAATTTCAAATACTAGCCACCGTCTTAACATAGTTATGAAATTTTTTCACCAACAGTTTCATCCTTTCAAGCCTTCTTATCTGAATTATCAACATCTTTTATTAAAGTCAACGTATAAGAGCATGCTAAAAACAGAAACCAGCCAGTGCATTAAATGTTTTCGCTGGAAGAAGATGTTTTTCAAATAAGATGCTCACTATATGAACATATGTGACCATGTTGCCCAAGATGAGATCAAAACAACACAACTATATTTCAGCAAAAACAAATATAGCTATTCTGGCATTTTAAGCGAAAATAAATAAATATAAACCAACAGATAGACGCACAATTTAGTCGAAATAGGTACACATTTGCCAAATCAATTTCAAACATAAAAGTAGATTCCACAAGTAATAGGAGAAAAAGGAACAAGATAATGTATAACAAGAACAGAAAAGGCAATCTTACCTTGCAGTATATGAAATCCATCTGTACATTTATTAGTAATGTGCAAACAAAGCAAATTATACATGGGCAACATACTGCTGGCATGTTATAGAAGTTAGAAAGTAGAAATCCAAGGAAGAGCTGGCTTACCAGTTGTTTTCTTGTTCATAGTAGCATATACAAACAGTTTTGGCCCCAGTTCCAACTGCAAACTTATTTTCTGCTAGTAAAGAATTTGATAAAATGCGCTACAATTAATGAGTTTCGATAAAGAAGTAAACTCCTCTGTTAACAGTAGATATTTATTATATAGGATAATTAATAGAAGTTATTAATAACGATCACTTAAAAGAAAAAATTGATATAATATAAACATTGCACTGGATACAAGTTTCACAAATGGACGTCATCCTTTAGCATTGCCTAAGACATCATGACAAATCAGACGACATAAATGATTTAACTACATAAGTCCATGCAGGTCTCAAATCTTTAAGGTACTAAAAAACCAATTAGGCATCTAACTGAAAAAATGGTGGTCATGGTTGTAACTGCAGTAAAAATGGTAACAAAGATAATGTCTTTAAATAGATAATTGTGATGATGATAGCCACAAGTAGTATAGCAATACTAATAAAAAATGATCATGCTCATAAATGGACATTCTACTTTGGCATTGCCTATGAAATCGTGACAAACCAGAGACCATGGAAATGATTTTACTACCGAAATCCATTCATGCCGCAAAACTTTTAAGGTACTATAAAACCAATAAAGCATGCACCTAACTGAAAATTTTGGTCAAAAGCTGTAACTGCAGTACAATTGGTGGCATCATGAGAAAAGTAAGAGTAAACGTAATAATAATTATAAAATAAAAATACTGTTTTCATTTAAAATAAGGCAAAATAAACTTTTTGTCTATTAACTTAGCCATATGTAGCACATACTTGGAAAAAGTCCTCATTATTGGTCAGAAACACAATACCCACGAGACCTACACTTTCCAAATTGCTCAAAACAACCAGAAAGTTCACTCGTCTCCCATATCAAGAGCCAACAGAAAACACAAATTTTATTTTCGTCGGAAGAAATCCGTTTCAGTTATCCAATTTTCCAGCAGAAATAAATGGAAAGATCATAATCATATCTTGCACAAGCTATAAGATTTAACACAGATTGGAAGAGGAGAAAAATACAGTTGAAGGCGCCCCACTACTTTCCAACACTGACCCATTAACCCATCAAGCACTTCGAACCACTGAAACCCAAAACAGTGTGGTTTTAAGAAACCGGTGGTGGTAAAATCTTCAGAAGAAGGCAAAACCAACATGAATGACATGGTTCTTGACGTTTTCTTTTCCTGTCACAGTACGCAGAGGATATTTCCAATTCAGGAATGAATTATACTTTTGAGATTTTTTTTTTGTTTTTGGTTGGGATTCAGCTGAAATGCTTGAATGCGGATCCGCTGTCTAGCGCCGTATGCCAGGGCAGCGTGCCTACCGACCCACAGTCGCACGATGGGTGTGAGCTTATGGCGTCAGGCAGCGGATCCGGTCTCGAACTGCTTAAGTAAAGCTTCAACGGAGGACTGTTGCAAGAAGTGGGGCATGCGTTTTTCTACTATTAACGGGGGCGTTTGCCTTGCCACATTTTAATTAGCTGTTCACTATATATATATATATATATATATATAAAAGAGTTATTTGAAACAACTAATTACATAATGACAAATTGCAAAGAATATATAATTATTTTTAAGTATTTTGATTTAATAATTCAATAATAAAAATATAAAAATTGTACCTAAATTTTCTCCTTGTTAAAAGTGTGTTTATGCGATAATATTGAATTACAACTTCATATCGATTTAATTGCACATATTATCATATTAAAAATAGTTTAATTAAATATTAAAAAATTAAGAAAAATATTATTTTAGTTTCTAAAAGATACTTAAGTTAACAATTTTGTTATTAAAAATCAAAATACATTAGTTAGCTTCGATATTTCTTAATGGTCTTTTTAACATGGCATATTAATTGATAAAGGAACATTTTAATTGTCCATTGAATGATGTCCCAGAGTACTATTTAGTCCTTGAAAAATACCTAAATTAATTATTTAGTTTCTGAAATATCATAATATATTATTTAGTGTCCCAAAAATTTTAACTATTAATTCATTAGTCTATTTGTCAATTGGCTTCTTCATCTCTTAATGGCCCGTTTGATATGGCACTTAGTTGTGTTGGTTAACTAGCATAAACAATTGGACAATTGATGGACCAAAGATGTTGAAAAAGGAAATAAGAGAGTTATTGGTAGGTCATTGGAAGTTCCAAAACTCTTAACTGCTAGTACTAGTGCTAGTTTAGGAATCCAGTATCCTAAATATTTTTTATTAACAAATAAATCTTAACCCAAAATATGAAATGTAAGAAATACAATGGCCCAATATATAGGGGTAGGTAAGGAATCTGCCAACCCGCACAACCTGACCCAACCCACACAGTTGGGTTGGGTTGAGAATCTCCAACTCGACCATTGACAAGTCGAATTACGGGTTGGAGATTTTCAACTCAACATGACTCGCAAACCCTATGGTAATTGATTTATTCATTTATTTATTGATAATTTTATACTTCACTTTAGAGGTTTCATTTTAAGTCGCTAGGGTTCCATGCATTAAACCATCAATTTCCCCAATCTTATGCCCTCCTTCTTCCTCGTAGTCTGAGTCTCTAGAGTCTGGACAGTCTAAGCCTTAAAATGATGACTTCTTCTTCACTTCGCCTCCACACCCTCGGCTCCTCGATCTTCCTCACTCAGTCCTCGACTCGATCTCTAAGAAGTAAATCCTCCATTCTCTCGTTGAAGTGGCTCTCCTTGGATTCTCCTTGGTTTCGGTAAGCCTAAAACGAAAGCTTTCTAGACGTCCCTCCTATGTATGGAGTCACTTTACTAAGTTGTCTAATTGAGATAGGTATTCATGCAATTACTATAGAATATCTTATGCTTGTGGTTCTAAAAGTCATGGAACTAGAAATTTGAGTAACCACTTGAGTGATTGTCCAAAAAATCCAGATAGACAAATTGATAAAAAACCAAAAAAAGTTGGGATTTGAAAAAAAAACCGAAGACATTGATGATGGCATGACAAATGTCAAAATAATTGAATTTAATCAACAAGAGTGTGGAACGGGTATTTCCAAGATGATAATTATAGATGAATTACCTTTTAAATTTGTTGAGAATATAAGTTTTAGAATGCTTGTGCAATTGCTTCAACCACAATTTTAGATTCCATCTCGATATACTGTTGCTAGAGATTGTTATCAAATGTACTTACAAGAGAAAGAGAAGTTGACGTTGTCATTTGGTTGTTTATCTAGAATGATTTCTGTTACAAATGATATTTGAACTACATGTGTGTCACTGGTCATTTTATTGATGATAGTTGGGTGTTGAATAAGAAGATCTTGAAGTTTTTTCTTGTATCGGATCATAGGGGTGAAACTATAAGGAAGACCCTAAAAACATGTTTGAAGGGCTGGGGAATTAGGAAAGTTTGCTTAGTGTCTATTGATAATGTTAGTTCTAATAATGTTGCTATTGCTTATTTAAAGAGGAGGTTGAGTGATTGGAATTGCACAACTATATTGGAAGGAGAGTTCATCATTTAAAATGTTTTGTACATATTTTAAATTTGATAGTCAATCATAGATTGAAAGAGGTGGATTGTTCTGTTGCTAGAATTAGAGCTGCTTGCAAATTTGTTAAGTCATCTCCTGTTAGGTTGGCAACCTTTAAGAGATGTGCTAGTGATGCTAACATAGAAAATAAGCTGTCATTGACTCTTGATGTGTCTACTAGATATAATACCACTTATCTGATGTTAGATACAACTGGAAAATTTAAAAAGACATTTTATGACCTTCAAGATGATGGTAATTCTTATGTCACTATGCTTAATAGTGATGGAGGGCCTCCCACCTTCAATGATTAGAGTCGTGCTTGTACTTTTACAAAATTTTTGAAAATTCTTTTATGATGCTACTTTTTCTTTCTATGGCTCTTTGCATGTTACTTCCAACATTTTTTTTCCAAAAATTGTGTGATATCAACAAAGTCTTAAAGAAGTTGATAAATAGTGATGATGTCTTGTTGCGTAACATGTCCACTAATATGACAGTTAAGCTTGATAAATATTGAGATGGGGATAATAATATCAAATTATTTGTTGTTTATGGTTGTTGTTCTTGATCCACGCTATAAGATGACATTTATTGAATTCTATTTTAAAAGGATATATTGTTCAACCACAAGTAAGCAAATGTTGGATATACTGAACAACCTAATGAAAGAATTGTTTTGAGTATTACAAGTTAATGTATCCTCATGATATTGAAGACTCTAGCCATATGTCATCTGATATTACTTCACTATCATAAGAAGATACTAGCAATAATGATGATGATGATGATGATGATGATGATGATGGAGATGATAATAGTTGGTCCTCTGAGTTCTATGTGCAAGTAAAGAAGAAACATTTTGATAATAAGATGAATGAGTTAGAAAGATGCTTGGAGGACAATATTGAATTTAATTATGATGGTTTTGATATCTTGAGGTGGTGGAAGGGGAAAATTGTGAAATATCAAGTTCTTTCGAGCATAGCTAAAGATGTTTTAGCCATCCCTGTATCCACGGTTTCATCAGAATCAGCATTTAGCATTAGAGATTGAGTTCTTGACCCATTTCGTAGTTCATTGAATCCTACTATGGTTGAGGCTTTGATATGTGCTCAGAATTGGTTGAGGTTGTCTAAGAAAAACATTGATTTGAGGAGTAGAATGGATAAAATTGAAAGACTTGAAGCAGGTAAATTTTCAATGTTGAAATTTTATATTTATGTTATTTTGGTGAAATTTTTAATTATTTTCACTTATGTTATGTGCATTTAAATTTTTGAGATTTGTTTGATGTTTAATTGTTTTAGATATATTGGACACTGGTGATGATAAGAGAATAGAAGGTTTGGAAAATTGAAAGAATTAACATAGGTAAACTTTTTAATGTTTATAAATTTGTGTTTCTCTAGTTTGAAATTGTTTCCATAATATTAATCTTTTCTTTCCTTTTTTATCTTAGAACTATTGGACTAGAGAGCTCTTGGATTTGGAAATGAAGATTGAAGTGAACTTTTTAATTTTCATTTATGCCTAGTTAATAGTTACTATGTTGGATAATAATATATTAATGTTGTATTTGTTGTAGGAGTGGGACTTGTATCTAGTATTCTAGTTAGTAGTTACTATGTTAAATTGTTGTTTGTTGATTACTTGATGTTTTATTGTTCTTTATGTTGGATAATAGTATATTAATGTTGTATTTGTTATGGGAGTAGGACTTGTATCCAATATCCTAGTTAGTAGTTACTATGTTGAATTGTTGTCTGATGGGATATTTTATTGTTCTTTATGTTGGGTAATTCAATATTAATATTGTATTTGTTATGGGAGTGGGACTTGTATCCAGTATCCTAGTTAGTAGTTATTATGTTGAATTATTGTTTGTTGATTACTTAATGTTTTATTGTTCTTTATGTTGGATAATAGTAGGAAACAATTTTCATTTTATTAGACTTGTTTTATTATATATGTATGCAAATGCTGCCAGGTCCAAGAGAGAAAGAAAATAAAGCAAATAAAAAAAATATAAATATCAAACCCGTGAACCAAATTCAACCCAACCCGCTAGTGTGAGGTTGATTCGGGTTGAGATTACCCTAAACTCAAATCGACCCGACCCGTATCCACCCTTATCAATATAGAAGGCTTCAATATAAAACCGAATTGGTAGCCCAATACTGAAACAAAAGGGAAATAATCTTGGCCTAAACATTGGAGAATAAAAAATAGTCGCCCAACTATCCAAGAATCAATTTTGGCCCATAAACTAGAAGCACAAAAGGCATTGGCCCAATAAGATTAAAATAGTAACCCAAAGTGGAAGTAAAGAAATCATGATGTAGCAGCCCAAATATCATCAACCCATTTGTTTCATATGCCATGACCCAAAAAGCAAACCAGTAAATTGGTGCAGCAGAAACGAGGTGTTGACAGCAGCAGAAAGCATAGTGCAGTAGAAACAAGGTCTTGACAGTCAAAGAAAGAGGAAATATCATAGTGTAGCAGAATCAAGGTGCTAACAAACAAAGAAAGAAGTGGATAACATGGAGCACAAGAAACAAGACTAAAAAAATGTCACCTTAGACCCATAAAAGCGGCATGAATAAGAGTAAATCAAAATAGGCTCTTACTTTGTACCCATGTCAGTTTTGCATAGAAAGACATTAGAAAAATGTGCTTTTCAAGACAATAAAAAAGGTGTAGTAAAAGGAGATGCCACAGACATCTAGCTTTATGATTAAACCAAAAGTCAAACAAGGCTCTATTTTCCTGATGTCAGTTACTTGCTACCTACACTGTCAGTAACCTGCAAAGAAAAGATTAGTTGAAAAAGTATCCAAACGTCTATTTGGGCTTTGTGAAGGACCATATAAGGAGTTCAAGCTCCAACATGAAGTGATCTCTTGTTGTACTGAAAATTTGAGAACTTGGGTAAATGAAAAGAAGAGAGAAACACCTACAATGAGCTGAGGTGCATATCTACTATTTTTTCAAAGAGATTTCACTTGTTTGTATCCTTTTTAGTGAGGCTTTTAATCTCTCATCTTTGTTTTGTGTGAACATCTCCATTTCTCTTATTTTTCTGTATTAGGGTCCTAGTGAGAAGAGCCTATGAGATAGAGATTTAGAGTGATCTCTGAGTTTAGTGTAAAAGTTTTTAGCTGATCCTCTTGGGTTAAAGAGGTTGCAAAAGGCCAAAGGTTAAATATGTGCTTGAATTGGAGTTGGACAAACTTAATTTTGAATCAACTCGACTTTAGGTATAAAGTTGCTTCTAGCTAACAGGGATTTGAGAAAGAAAATGTGATTTGAGTAGTAAAATAAACCCCAAACTAAACAAATACTTTTGTGTCTAAAATCACATTTGACTTTGGAAGTGCAAACTAGTGTTTGGAGGCCAAATGTCAAACCAAACACTCCCTAAGCATGACCCAAGCTTAATTAGAGTTGTCTCATGATAATACGAACACTTATCTAGTGTTAAATCATTTTATACATCCTCAAGTGTAAAGCAACAAAGTAGAGGCAGCAAGGAAACAGAGATCTTACATCTAGAGAAAACATGATCGCAACAATGACTTCATATGTGCCTTAGCTTCTAACATTCATCAGAAACTATGATTCTATGATTAAATAGTGGAAGCAAGACACAATTATGAAACTAGTTTTTGCCGTAAATATATTTTCATCGCTCTATAATATAATCCATTGGTTAATATGACAAACATAAAGGAAATAGGAAACAAGAATGCAATTCCTACCTTTTGGACTCCACTTAACACAGAGAGCAGCACGGTTCAGCCTAAGTACAACAAGAGTTGGTTGCCATTCCAGTCCTTCATGATTCCAGACATATCTACATAAAAATATGGTTAAAATGTTAAATGTGCTGATTGTGTGTGAGTGAAAAAGAAATTATTAACACCAAAATTGGAGCTTAAGTTTTATATGTTAGAATTAAGCCTTTGAAGGAGTTTTTAGATGACAGAGGCACTCACGAATTCCGATCATGGGATGAAGTAACTATCCTGTTTGTTTTATTACTCCAATCAATCCCAGAAATAAATTGGTCATGCTGTGACAAAAGTAACAAAATGATTAGAATTTATTGAGAAGAATCTCTAAAGAAATATATATATATATATATATATATATATATATATATATATATATATATATATATATATATACTAACAAATATTTTAAAAAAACAAGATGCAAGTCCTGAAACATCGCATATTATACATTTAGGGACAAAAAGAAATATGAAAGTGTAATAAAAATGGTCTAAATAACCATCAACAATAAATAAATTTTGGGAAGCTTTTGCAGAAGAAAAACATTGTCTCCATACGTTGGCCATAAGGCTCGCAAATGAATGGCTCAATCATTCATTAGGCTCTTGAGATATCCTTGAACAAATTCCATCATAATGAATCCCTTTGTATGTCTTATTAAAATTTCAGTGCATTATAGTTTTAAAAGTATTTTAATCTAACTTTTATTCATACAAGTTAAAGATAGCAAAGAAGTACTTGACGGTTTCATCAAAAAAGCTAGATAAATGCTAGGTTACGACTCTCTCAATGCTTATGTATAAACCCTTAAGCTGCCAAGGTTCAAATATCCTAGAGAGCTGGAACATCTCCATTAAGGTACTTAGCCTTTTACTAAGCTTTATGTTAGTGCAAGGATTTTTGGATCCATTTTTGTTTGATTAATGGAATCATTTGGCCTAAATACAAGCCACTTCATGCAAAATCTCCTTTGGGCCCTTAGTTCAACCATGCTTATTCTTGTATAGCCCATGATCTGCTTACAGCTTTAGTACCTTGTATATGAAATGGGCTTGGAAGAAAATCTTGGGCCTCACTACATCTAATTCTCAGCTTGATAGAATATCATGAAAAGATCAAAGGGATTAACCAGTCATGTGAATCTACCAGTCCATTCTCAGCCTTATAGCTGTATTGCATTTTAGTTGCACAAAAAAGGAAAGCAAGACATGTGAACCTAAAATGAAGTATTTAGCGAGATTAAGGGTAGTGTTGAAAAGAGAAAAATATCAAGTGAATTGAAACAACTCCTTATCCAACCTGTTAAATTAATGTGTAGGCTCAAAAAAAGTATTTACACATTTAAGGAAACCAAAAAGGAAGGTGCAAAAGAAAGGGAAAACTGTCAATGTCCTTATTTGGAAAGTCTAGTAGTCAAAGCAAAATCTGCAGCAACCTAAAATTAAAAAGGACAAAATCTCTTCTCTTCTTAAGTCAACAACATTTTATCTCTCTTGTCATATTAATGTACAAGCTTAAAAAGGAAATTACACATTTAAGGCAAGCTAAAATGGAAGGTGCAAAGGAAAGGAAGTCTACCAGGATATTCATATAGAAATTCTAGCAGTCAAGGATCAGAATGCAACAGCCTACAAAGTCAAAGAAGACAAATTCTTTAACTCCTAAGTCAACGACCTTTCTAACTTAGTGTATCAAGATCACATATCAGACTAGGCATTTAAAATAAGATTTGGAGTTGACCGTTGAAGAATTAAATGTTGAAGGAGCCTCTCAAGGACTAAAATGCTAGCACAACTATAAAAGTCCTTTTCCTTCAAACTACAAATCGATTCTTTCGTGAAGGAAAACATTGAGAAAGACTGAGAACTAAGTCGTGCGAATATATTCCTTCTCTAAGTTTTCTTCAGAGTGTGATATAAATTGTTGTATCTATTTGTGTGAGATTAACTTTCCTACTATTTTACGTGAACATCTTTCAGCATACTAGTATATTTGTATTGTCCCATTTGGGAATTGGTTATTGTGGTTAGGGATTTGGTTTAATGCCTATTGTTGTTAGTGTAAAAGCTTGTGGCTAATCCTTTTGGATTGAAGAAATTGTAAAAGGTCAGGAGTGACCTACTAGGTTGCAAGTTTACTTAGGTCTTGTAAAAGCTTAGCAATGTATTAGCGTAAAAGTAGGGTGCTGATCCTCAGTGTTTGAGGTTGTTGATTGTATTGTTTACTATTTTTCCGTTATAAAATTCTCTTACTACGTGTTTGAGGAATGGATGTAGGAATTTTTCTCAGGAAATTCTGAACAACTATATATTTTTGTGTCTTTTTCTGATTTACTATTAATCAATCCTTCATTGTTAAAGAAGAGTTTCAAGTTCACAAGAAAAAATCCTCTGAAAAAACCCCTTGAGATCAGGATATTGTTTTCAAACTCATACAACTATTTCTTTTAAAAGACTATCTTTTCAAGATAATGTTTATTTAAAAAAAAAGAAAGTTTTATTAAAAGAAAAAAAGATTGAAAAGCACCCTATACCCAATTCAACCTTCTTCTTGGGTACATTCTTGAATTAACACTTTAGAAACCTCAAAACTGATAGGTATTAGGGAGGGGCATTATGTTAGAAAAGTAAATTAGGAAATTTAGGGAGTCAGAGTTTGTTATAAATAGGGGAGTGGGAGTGTAAGAGGCGTGTGGAGAATCTTTTGTTTTGGATAGTGGGAGGTGCCTTGTAGCTTTGATAGGATGCCCTGGCCTCTGGTTATTTTCTTTCTTGTTAATTAGTTTCCTTTACTATTTTTTTCCTCCATTACTAGAAATAAAACTTTAGTCCCTTCTTGATTATATTTTGATTCCTAACATTTGGTCTGACCTATCGGATACTAACAGGAGCTAGCATGACATATCCATGCCACCAAAGATGTCAAATAGAGTGGATTTGCTGGAAGCTCGCATTGAGATACTGGAAGAAGGTATGGAGGATTTGAAACAATCCCTTCTGGTTGAGATTACCTGTTTACTCGGGAAGAGGCCTGTGAATGAAAATGTGGTTGATGGAAAAGGTGGACTATCTTCAGGGAGTAATGAGCAACCATGGAAGTTAGAAACAATAGATAAATTAGAAGAGTTTCATCTCTCTGCAATAAAAAGTGGAGCTATCAGTATTTGACAGGAAATATCTGGTTGCTTGGATCGCGAGAGTAGAAATGTATTTTAAGATTCAACAAACTTCGGAGGATATTCGAATCCAATTAGTGAAACTAAGCATGGAGGATGCGTTGATTCACTAGTTCAACCTTTGGCAAGAATCCACAGATAATCTGACGTGGGAGAAGTTGAAGGAGGCCATGGTGGTGCATTTTGGTAGTTGTTGGTTGGATAACCCATTTGAAGAGCTCAAGGAACTCAGGTAGAAAAGGACGGTGGATGAATTTATTGCAAAGTTTGAGCTTTTCTCACGGCAGTGCTGTCGTTTTCTTGAGGTTTAGTTTCTGATATAATTCATCGGAGGATTGAAGCCTGAGATTCATAGCAAGATGCATACCCTCAAGCCTCAAAATCATTATCTAGCATTGCAGTTGACTCGAGATGTCGAAGCAGAGTTGGCGACGTGGTTTCAACAACAGGTAGAAATGGTGAGGGAACAGGTAGGGTCATAAAGAATGGACTAGGTTCAAGTAAGTGGGCCGCTGATGACAGTTTTTTAAGCAATTGGCAAGCCCAGGTACGAAATCATTTGCATAAAGGACTGAGTTGTTCATCATCGTAGGGGAGTCAACTTCGAAGGTCAATGGCGTCGAACATAGTATAGGAGCTACAGGTGAAATAGTCTTGTGGTAGATAGAACAAGTAACCAAGAAAAAAATATACTATTATGACACCCGACATATAACGATCTGATGGATCAAAAGACAAAAAGATTGTTTTTTCGCTATAGAGACAAATTTCATCCTCTACACTAGTGCTTTGAGTGACATCTGTGGCTAATCATTTTGGGAGATCAAGAAATCGTGAATGAGCAAGGGGAAGCAGTTGCTCTGGGATTGAAAGATGATGGAATAGGCTAATTGATTTTTTTTCCTATTTCAGCCTTAAGGACAAAGCTGATCTAAGAGGGAGTAATGATAAGTATTAGGGAGGGACATTTTGTTAGAAAAGTAAAATTAGAAATTTTAGGGAGTTGGAGTTTGTTATAAAAGGGGGAGTGTGAATGTGAGAGGAGCCTTGTAGCTTTAGAGGAGCATTAACTTTGGTAGGAGGCCCTGGCCTCTAGTTATTTCTTTTCTTGTTAATTAGTTTCCTTTGTTGTTTTGTGTTTTCCTCCATAACTAGAAATAAAACTTTTGTCCCTTCTTGATTATATTTGGGTTCCTAACAAAAACCATAATAAAGATCAGCAGAGCACTCATTAGGTCTGTGCTCTACTGAGACAATCTCAAAGCCACCCTACAAGTTCAATGGAAGATTAGTTTCCTTCACTTGTAAGTAACCCATTAAACCTACCCTTAGACCCCCATTCAACCACCCATTTTGGCCTAGGGTCGTATTTGGTTGGGCCAAAATTTTGACCCATATTTTTGGGTTTATGTAAGTTGACCCATTCATATTTATTCAACCCATAACCCTCATTTGCATGCAAGCTGAATTGTTTTTCATTTGTTTTTAGTATTGATCTTTATTCTCTCAGAATTTTTTTTTTGAACTCAGGGTATCCCCAAACTACTTTAAACTTGGAAGTGATCATTGTTTGGGCCAAGAGCATTAAAGTTAAAGATCTCCCAACAAGTGCGCTTCTTAGGGTTTAAACTTGTATTCTCCTCTTTACGGGGTTGAGATCGCTTACCATCTCAACTAATAGCTTGTTGGTGTTCTCTCAAAATTAATCCTCTCTCATCCTACCATTTTCACTTAGATATTTTTTCTGCTCACTAGTATTTTTCTCTATGCTGGTACGCAATTGAATAAACATTACAATTATTTCAATTAATCATAAAAATGAAATAAATTCAATGTTAGATTATTTATATATTAATTCATTAACAATTAGAATGACATCAATTAAGACGCTAAAGGAATTTGATGGAATAAAATGGAAAGAAATGGAATGTGAGAAAAGAGAAAGACACACAAACATGAGAATGAAAAATTAAATGAAAAAAAAAATCTTGTATCATCATACTTGATAATTCTGGCTTCCTGCTACAGGGGAAAAACAAAGACTTATGTACCTGTAATCCAGTTCTAGACTTTATAGTATCTTGATTTCTCTCAAAGAGATTGGTAATAGCGTCCATCATTGTATTGAATTGTCAAGCATAATACCATTTCATTTTCATGTTCTTGTCGAATCTCAAATCGAATGGTAGATGGTAAAAAGCATTTTATATATACCATGTTGATAATGAATTGTTTAATGTCTTTGTGAAGTACCATCATCTTTATGAATTGTTTATATATTTTTAAATTTATATATAATTATTTATTATATTAATGACAAAGAATTAAAGTTGTTTCCTGAAATAATTTTTTTCAATAACTTGCTTAAAATGTAAAAGTAATGTGTATGAACTAATAATAAATATCTTTAAAATATTAAAGTAGTGCAAATATAAAAATTGATAGCTTTATTTTATTTAAAACTAAATAAAATTATTAATATTTGATGTATTAGTTGTACAAAGAAAATTTATTAAATAAAATTAAAATGAATTAAATAAAATTACAAAAAAAATAAAGAAATAGGTTAATGGTTGGGTCAGATTATCAGTCAGGGTCAATTAATAATCCAAAAAGAAACTTTAAAAGGATCATAAGTGATTACATGGTTTATATTTGATTTTTAACCAAATTCAAATTCAACTCAACCCAATTCAGCCCATCTATTTGCCACCCCTACTTTCAAGTAAAGGTATAGGCTTTAGCGAGTAGTGATAAGACAGGTTCGCAGCTGTCTTCTAAGTTAGAACCCGAGGATTAAGATGCTTGTGTTGCACATCTCTAAGTTTGCAAGATTAATACGAGCTATGATAGGGATTAGAAATTTAATGAGGGGCATTTTTGTAATATTGCAGTTTGTCTAAACAATCAGGTTGTTGAATCAGTTGTAGATAGTTATAGCAGTTGAATAAAAGCATCTGAAGGGAAGATCTTTGTGGCAAATGAATTACATGTTGGAATATCATTATAAAATAGTAAATAAGAAGATTTTTAATTTCCTATACTAAAATGTTGGTCCCTTAGACTCTTATATTAATACTGCTTGCTTTATACTTGCAAAACGTCGGCTTTGAATCTCATTTCTCTCCCTTGAACATTTTGTACGTTAGCCCATTAAACCTTTTTTACTCTATGGACGTTGGCAGCATCTTAATGTTAATATGCCATAATACAGCTTCAATATCTTATTAAATCTTTCCAACAGATCTCTTTGTAAAGGGAAGATGGGAAGCCAACTCATTTCCTATATATGTGTGTTTTGGTATTATAATGGTGTGATAGGTAAAATGAGAAAGGAATAAAATATATATGAGATATATTGCTACTTGTATGATATTTAGGTAGAGAAAGATGTTTGAGAAGAAGAGTCATGTCTACATTATTTATGTAAAGACTATAGACCAAACAGGTGAGTCCCAAATTTTTATATCCAAGAGATAATACGTTTGTATACCCACTACACCGAGTTATATAGCTAAATCAACCTGTGGAAGACGTAAAATTATCTTTAAAAAATCGAGATACTCGAATCTCAGTCCAATACCAAGCATTTTATATTTTATTGCTGAGTTTCAATTTCTTCCATTTTATTTTTTCTTATTTTTCAAGTTGTTGCTTCAACATTACATAAGTATTCTTTTCTTCTCGTTTCACTTCTCTTCTCTTCTGCTCACTCATCTTCTCTATCTCCCTCTTTTTACCCTTCTTTTAAAATGTATGAAGCTACGATATGACTATCCTCAAGGGCGTAAGCCCCACCTTTGAAGCAGTATAGCCGTGCTACAGACGGTTTCCCAAGTTTTGAAGTTGTCTTCACCACTTGCATAAGGGTTCATAGCAAAGGATCACTAAAGGAAAATCAGGTATGAGCGCTGACTTGACCTCTTCAGAAAAGTTCTTCTTGGTTATTTATAAATTTAAGAACACTGCTTGAGCATTTAAGAGCTAAGTACATAGGTTGGAGAGACTAATGTTGCTTTTATCTACCCTAATCACCGTGTCCTCACAAGTATCCATGTACCTACCTATTGTCTCTACTTATGAGAAGTTTGACCGCCCTTGTAAACCAACCATAACTTCAACCCAGTTTTTAAGAAATAAAATGTGGGTTTTGGACAATCACATCATGAAGCTTTAGTTAAAGGCATTAAAGTTCCATTTTGTCCCCTTAAATAAGGAATTTCATATTATACATGATCCCTACCTACCTCAACCAACCATTCCCAAATTTCTCCTATAAATACCCCTCCTCATTTACTCCTCCTTCAGAGATCTTCTTCTTAGTACTGTCATTCTACTAAAATTCTCTCAAAACAACCACAAATACTATTTTTTATTCTTGAACCATAAATGCTCAAGCTCTCATCATTGCATTAGTCCTTTTAGCCTTCGAGTGTTGAGGCCCCTTTGCAGTAGAATGAAGGAAGGAGGCCTAAGTTGTTAGAAGGGTTGAGAGAAAGATATGTCATCACCCTCACTTGTCTTGCCTTAGGTTCGCTTGAGTGCTCCATTTTTCATTACCTTTGCCTTCTCAGAGAGACTGATTCTAACCACTTTACTCTAAACCTCTAAGGAAAGAACTCTGGTTCCCAGGAACAAACACAATTCTTCCTATACCTGTATACCATTACTGATCTAAAAGAAAGATATACAAATGGAGATTGGAGACATACATGACCAAAAAAAAATCCCTAATAATTGATGTACTAAAGGATTATTATCAAAAGAAGGATCTAAATAGGATGAAGTTCAATGTTGAGATAGCTGCCAACTTTTATCTCTGGAAGGATCTAGACCATTTTCTAATACCTAATGACAATAAAAATCTCACGTGGAATGTCAATAAACTAACTAGAAACTACTGCAATACGAAAGCAAAAGAAAATTCTAGACAACAGAAAGAATTAAAAGAAAAATGAGTTGCAATACATCCAAGAACTGGCCAATTAATCCTAAAGGCTTTAGGCATTGGAATGTAGCGTGCAGAAAGTGAGAATTAATATAGCAAGTGTGTGTGTGAGTGATCAAGTGGGATATATTTATTATACTCTTATAGTATTGAAGAATTTAGTACTATCTCCATTCATATTTTGATTAGTAAGTCATGCTTGCCCAAAATTTAGGATCCAATTCAACAGTAATTTAAAATTAGATTATGTGACTTCTATAGAAAAAATCATGATAGATTATGTATCAAAATATGAACGAAAGTAATACTTATTTCTTTAGTACTACATAAGTACTTAAATTGAACTTGGATCAAGTGCAAGGTGCGTGTGATGCGTGGCATGTGAGTTAGTGAGACTGTTGAGTGAATCTTCCTAAGGTGTGAGATAATGTAAAATAAAATGAGTGTGAAAGATAAACACTAGAGTGCATTGTTTTCATTTGATATAACAAAGTTTTCGAAGTCTACTGGTGGGATCAAAGCAGTTCAGTTTGAGACAACAGCTAAGCAATTGACCTAACAAGATGGTTTGTATGAGTAAATGGTTTGAGATGTTAGGTATGGTACTTGGACTTAACTCACTCCAAAAGCTAGGTCGTGAGGAGAAGGATGCCCAAGTCCATATAAAGAGCCTGAAACACATTAATCTCTCCAATGTGGGACTTCTACACACCCATTGCATGCTCAAAACTAAACTTTTGGAGCATGGAATTACACGGGAACAATAGGTGGCTCATGAGAGATCAACTTAGCTATGATACCATGTTAAATGATGTCCAAATCCATATGAGGAGTCTGAAACACATTAATCTCTCCAATGTGGGACTTCTACACAGAGATCATTGTAGAGGGAGATTCTTCTAAGTACAGTTCGGGATTGTGCAGACTCTAAACCAATCAGTGGAGTTTCCACTGGAGAAGTATTGCAACAATATTTCAGCAATTTGCCTAGTGGAGAATCTTGTATTCCATGCCTAGATGAAGCATGCAGAGTTTCACTATCATTACATCCAAGAAAAAACACTACACAGAGATATTGCAGCAAAGCATATCAACACAAAACACCAAAGTTGCTAACATATTTACTGCAGAAATAACTGGAGTAAAGTTTGAAGAACTTTGAGAACAACTTGGTAAGCTTTCATCCCAAGAGCAGCATTAAGAGAGATTAGTCGCTAAGGGGTAAGGGGGGAGTCTTAAGATAACATTTTACCCACCGACTTTTCTCCCTAGAAGGGTCTAACAAGACCATTTTCCGGAAGCTAGAGGCAATAAAAATCTGAGGTAGACTGTTGATAAACTAACTAAAGCTATTGCAATCTGAAGGCAACAAAAAATTCTAGACAATAGAAAGAATTAAAAGAATGAGTTGCAATGCAATAGGGACCAACATATTAAGCCTATACAAAGGCATGAGGCAATGGAGTGTAGTGTACACTCATGCATGAGTAATGAAATAGCAAGTGTGTAAGTGAGTGATCAAATGCAAGGTGTGTTTGAAATGTGGCAGAGTCGAGTGAAGCATGGCAAGTGAGTGAGAGTGTTGAGTAAATCTGTCGAGTAGTATAAAGAAAAAAGATATGTTGCTTGTCTCTCAGTGGATCGTTGGATTTGAGATCCAACGGCTCATATTTAAAGTGGTGATTTTTTTCTTTTACTTTTTTTTAAATAGATACTAAAATTTAGACCGTTGGATCTCAAATTTAACAGTTCATAAAGAGACAAACATGCTACTTTTCTTTGAAGATAAGTAGAAAATTTATTGTTTAGTATAAAATAAGAGTCTAAATGATAAAAACTTGAGTGTAATATTTTAATTAATAAAATAAAGTTTTCAGGGTCTACTGCTATAATTGCCTCTTTGCAGCTTCATTGGTTGATGACCATATTGCCTCAAGGTCGAAGGTCACTAAAAAGCTAGTCTGTAAGCTCCTTAACTATTTCGAATTATATTTTTCCTTTTAGCTAAAACACTCCTGTTCATCCTTATTAATGTTCAAGTTCTTTTCACAAGTTTGTTTAACTTACAATCCCGGAGCTATCAGCTTTAATTTTATTAAATTTATGTTTAATTAGATCAAGAAAATATATGGAAAAGTACTAACCTTCTGAAGAATTTGTAACCTTTCCCATTTGTCTTCAAACAATCTATAGATATGAACCTCGTTATTGTTGGGACTAATTGCAATCACTACAAATGAAGATAAATAGATATTAAATGCTCCAGTCATAAGCGTAAAGGTATAATAAGATCCATCATTCCAATAAAAGACTATCCCAATTAAGCAACTAATAAGAACCATAATATGCAAGTTCAAATGTAATTCATCATATGTATAAAACGATCTAACATGATGATTATCCAAAAGAACAATCAATGTCAAGGTAGTATTTAATTAAAAAAGAAATTCAAGAGAAAATTCTGAAATCTCTCATAAATTCTGTCCCAAAAACAAGCTTATCGGAGTACATTTTCGAAATAATCAACAACTTGATGCATAAGCAACCACACAACAACAACAACAACAACAAGAACAAAGCTTTATCCCACAGATCAGAAAATATTCAACCAACCGCACTGTAGGCTACCGAAACCAGATGCATTGTTTGATTTCAAGGAAAATCAGATTAAATCACCAGATATATTCCAAGCAACCAAATTTCGCAAAATTTCAAAACAAATAAACGACGTTCTCTTTACGTAAATCATAATCATGAACAACCACGCAGTGGACATTTATCAGCATCCAAACAAGGGGAAAGCATTAGAAGAAAAAAAAAAAAAGAGAAAAGGCGCGGTAGAGAGGTGAATTACTTGATTGGTCAGGGCTCCAAGCGTGGCAAGTGATAGACTGAGAGATTTGGTGGACTGCGATGGTCGCCATTTCTCAGAGATGCGACAAAATGCGAAGCGAAGAGAACGTGAATATAGTTGGGATCCTCTGATGCAAAAGAGACGACGAAATAAGGGATCGCAAGGAATGAATCAGTCTTTGGTCTGTGAAGATGGAAGTGAATGACAGCATGATCAGCGAAAAGATAGGAGTATGTTATAGTTGTTGCCCGCTCTGGTGCATACCGTTATGCAGATGAATTTTTTTTTTTTGTTAATATATATTTTCTAAATTTTTAAGAGTAGAGAGTGGTAATTTTTAAAGAGTTCTTAAATTTAAGAACTGATTCTTATTTTGGTTCATCATTGTAATTTGACACGTCGACTGCCACACATAAGAACTGGTCTTATATAAGAACCAATTCTTATATAAGAAGTAATAATAAAATAATTAATTTACAATAAATATTAGTGGAGTTAGTTGAGAGTTGTAAATGTTAAAGTAGTGAATAGTTGATTGTGGGACCTATTTATGAGTTCTTAAGAGGTTCCCTACTCCAATGGAGGGTTATTTAAAGTGGTGAGGAGTTGATTAATTAAACTGATGTGATAATGTGTAACCTACAATAAGGACCCAATTGAAGTTCACAACTGTAGATGCTCTAAAGCTAGTAAATCATTGTTTTAAAAATCGGACAAATGAGTAGGCCTCAGTTTAGTGGTTGAATCGTGGTTGAACAACGATTGAACTGATTGAATTAAAATATTATAAAAAATATTGTTAAATATATTTTATATATTTATAACATAATGTTTTTAATAATTAAATTAAAAAATTTCAATGATAAAAATATAAATAATTTATTTTTAAAAAATTGATAGTTGTTTCTAATTATATATGATATTAAACCATTTATTGCTAATTTATTTCTCAATTTTTGTATTATTTAAAATTGTTTTATACCAAATAATAATATAATTTATTTACTCAAAGACCATTTTGGTTGTTATATATAAAAAAATTTTGATATATAACGTTGAACTAGTATGATGGCACACATGGACAAGCAATAATCCCATCATCCTCTGTAGGGTAGGTTCAAATCTCAATGTGCTCCATTTTGCTGAAAATATTTCAGGAGATCAAAGGCGGTCCAACTCAAAACTGGTCTAGTTTCATATACATCGGTCAGTCAAACATGGTCACCTTGGATTGCCGTTTTTTGGTGTCTTTTAGACCAGGTCATGGTTTAGTTCTTTGTCTAACTGATTTGATTATGAAAGAAGAGCAACAAATGCAATTTTTATCTTGAAAATGTGCTTCCCTTACACTTTAACTGTTGAAAGTTGTGTGCTAACCAATTTCATATTTAAAAATTGAAATTATTACACAAAATGTCCCCTCATCCAACCTTTCCTTCACAGTTATTATTATTTGCTGACATATGTCATTATTTGTTGATATAGCAATAATATAACATTTAAAAACTATTTTGTTTGTTCATGTGTCGCATTAAGTGGCAACATGATAGTGATGTAACTATAATGTGGTATTTAATGACTATTTAGTTTAAAAAAGAAGAACTTTCAAAGATCAAATTATTTATGTTAAAAATTTCAAGAACTAGATTGTTTGTGCAGAAATTTAAAAACACAAGAAGATTCAACAATTACTTCTCTGTGAAGCGCACAATTTATCATCCTCTCTCTTGTTCATTGTAATCTTTCTTAGCACTTTTTCATGCTAATAGCTCCTCCATCAAATCCCTCATGTTATTTTCAATGAGAAATTAATATTTTCTCTCACGAAAAAGCTTTTTCTACCTTTCAAAAAGTTCCATCTATAATATTTTATAAAAACTCATCAAACACCCACTCTTCTTTACCATACGCTTTTGATATCCTCTTTCATCTCTATCTTTGACTAAGGTTTAAGTTTTCCCTCAATAACAAATCAAAGGACATCCAAGTGTGGCATTGTTTCATATGTTATTATTTTCTTTTGTTTGATACATATACAATATCTTTCACACGTGCCTGGAAAATGTGTCAAAATTGAATTTCCTTTCTTTGTAGGATTTCACTTTTAAACTACATAATTTCACCAGCATTTACCGTTACTCCAATAGAGTCATTGCCTTGAATCTTAGGAACCGCATAATTGGTCTCTCAGTCTATCCAACAAACTTGACTTGGCCATTGGTAAGCTTTTCTAGTGTTGCTAAGCTCACTATAGTTTGGAATAGGATATATGACTCTCTACCCCAGCCATAGTCCAACTTTAAAAACTTCAAATTTTTCGATATCAGCCAGAACTTTATTTCTAATGAGATTTTGGTGAGCTTGGATTAGTTGTGCAATCTCAAAATCCTAAACCTTTCAATTAGCTAAACAAAAGCATTCCTCTATCCCTCAGCAAACAATAATTAGAACTTGCATTTGATTTTAATAACTTTTTTCACAAACAATTTGGCCTTTAAAAGTTCATATTTTGTAAACAAAATAGTCTCTGGATGTCACATTACTATTACATCACAACTTAACATATTAACAAACAAAATAGTCTTTAAATGTCACATCACTACCATATTAATAGATAATGGGAATTGTGATGGTAAGGTTTGATGGAGTATTTTGTATAATGATTTTAATTTCCAAAGACCAAAGTGGTCAATAGTCATCTTTTAAGGATTAAATTGTAATTGAAGTATACATTTAGGGGACCAAAATTGTGTTTACTCAATTTTTAAAGACTAAATTAATATTTAGTCACTAAAGATATGGATTAATTATTTGGTCCTTAAACATTTAATTTTAAACGATTTAATCCTTTAATATTATTAATTCGTTATATTATATATATCGTTATTGAGTTAGTGCTTCAAAGATAGGTAAATATACAACTTGGTCTTAAAAATATTAATTTGTATTGATTACATAACATATAAAGGCTAACTTAATTAATCAATATTTAAATTTTAAAGACAAAAAAAATTTATTTTTTAGAGACCAATTTGTATAGTTACTCTTTTAATAAAAAATAATTTATCAACTATCAACTAAAATTTAATTATCAATTTAATATACTAATCAATAGATTAAGGGAGCATTTGATATAAGGAATCTTACATTTTCAAGAACTGGTATGCATCACATTCTTGGAAATGTGAGTCCCAAGAATGTGTATCATTTTCATTTTTTGATTATTATAAACATTTTTTGGAATATTTTTTCTATATTTTTGGGAATTTGACATTTCTATATTTGATTCATGTCAATATTCCTTGGAATATTTGGCAATTTTTTGAAAACAACCCTCTCAATTTTTAATATATAAATATAGTATTGTTAAATTAGATCGACTTGATAACATATTTATTTGTAAGGAACTAAATTAAAAAATATCCATATGTGAAGGATTAAATTGAAAAGATAATTTTATAAATGACTAAATTTAGAAATATTTCATATATGAGGGACCAAATTGAAAAGATAATTTTATGAGTGACTAAATTGAAAAATATTTTATATGTGAGGGATTCAATTGAAAAATATCCATATGTAAAGTACCAAATGGAAAGATAATTTTATGAGTAACTAAATTGAAATATATTTCATATGTCAGGGACCAAATTGAAAAAATCCATACATAAAGGACCAAATTAAAGAGATAATTTTATATGTGACTAAATTGAAAAAAAAAATTTATAGAGAAAGTAATAATTTTAGGTTAGAATTATTCTTACTACATGAGAATCTATTATTGCCACCTCCTCTCATAAGAATGAAAAATAAAGATTTTGTGGGAATGTTTGATTAACCACGTATTAAATGCCCCCTAAATTTTTTTCCATTTAATCATGTGGTCCTTGTAATACCCATTATATTTTTCAAGAATTACGATAAATTTATTTTTGGAGAAAATAAATTCTCTATCGGATTAATTTTTGTATACTCGTTTGTGCATATTGTTGAAAATACAAATTTTTATTTATAGATTCTATAAATTGTGGGATATAATGGATGATACGATATGGAATTAATCCCATTAAGTAAAAATACAGTTCAAAAGTGGAATCTAGAATGAATAGTTGAAAGTGAAACTGGTAGATGAAAACTGGTAAGTAAGACTGGTAGATAAAAACTGGTAAGTGAGACTGGTAGATGAAAACTGGTAAGTGAGACTGGTAGATGAAATAGTAAAGGAGAACGGTAGATGGAATAGTAGCAATTAGTACCTTAACTTCTCCTATAAATAGGTCCTTCCATTTCACTTCAAAACTCACACCTTCAGTTTCTCTTCTCTCCTCTCCTCAAAACTTCTCTTGTTCCGGCGTTAGGGCTCTGAGATTCTAGGTCTTTCTTCCTTAGCCTAGATCCAAGGTAAGAATACTATGCCCCTTTTCTATGCCATTCAGATTTTAAAAGTTATTTCCTTAAGTATGCTCTGTGGTTGCGGCTTTGGCTGATCTTCCACATCAGAAAAATTGTCCTTAGCTACCTAAATGTTGTTTTGATTCTCTGATTACCGAAATAGAATGTAAACTGTGAAGAATACATGTCTAGGAAAGTTCTGGCTAAGGAAAGAGATGGTTCTTAAGTGTGTCCATTGGGACTCTCCACTCTTTCCTGGGAACTTACCTGGTGTACTCTTTTACAGATTGTATTCTCTATTTCTGGTATGAATAGTAACCGTACGTGTGAATAGTGACCGTACGTATGAATAGTATTCGTACGTATGAATAGTACCTGTACGTGTGAATAGTATCCGTATGTATGAATAGTATCCTTACGTATAAATAGTGATTGTACGTATGAATAGTGATTATACGTATGAATAGTATTTTGGTACAAGAGCAACCCTGACTTTCTATATCTGATCTTTATGAAAATCTCCGTAACGGAACCTGAAATCCAACTACGTACTCTTCTTTGTAGCAACTCGGAAAAGTGACTGGGATACGGAATCTATGTGAGTGGATGACCTTGCTAACCGACTTTATTTACTTTTAATCCAAGTACAATATAAACTCCATCTCATATCGCAATTAGATTCTATATTTATTGATGATTGCTAGATAATGAAATCTATTGTTGATTTAAGATTATTATGAATTGAGTATATAATACACATGGAATGGTTGAGGGCTTGACCCAAGATACCAATGCATGGAATTTTACACATGGAATGGTTGAGGGCATTATTTCCCAAGATACCAATGCATGTAATGATTGATTATAAGTGGAGACTGAATTCTTGAACATTCAATACAGAGGTATAGAAACCCTGAATATCAAAATAACTGTTGTTATTGTGATTATGATTCTGGTATTTGTACTTGTGATATATTTATTGCACAGTCATTTAGTCACTAAGTTTTGATGAACTCACACTCTCCATGAACATTTTTTTTTAGATACAGTGGATGTCAACGAAGAAAATCCGCAGGAGAATTAGTATTCCTCGAGGATACTTTTTATCTGGAAGGCTTATAAATCCAAAAGCTTAGGAATGCTCTGTAATCTCTATAGGTCACCTAGGCTTGGAAAGTTGTATCATATTGTATGATATTTGACTTGTGTTTCTGTTTCACTATGCTGAACTTTTTATATGTATAAATATCTTTCTTGAAAAATTATGTTATGTATTAGTATTAATCAGAGATTTTATGGGATACCATTGAGGTATACTCTTGAGTTTACGAAGTTACTCACATGCTCAAATTTGGGATGTGACAGTTTTGGTATCAGAGGCAGTTTTAGGTCCCCTATAGATTACAGAGCAAGTGTTCTTTGTGGGCCCTTCCCCATTGTCGTGAGCCGCGGCATGACCATGGGATTAGGTTTCATAAAAGACCTTATAGAGTATAGTGCCTTTTGTTTTTATAACTTATTCCTTAGTGGGTTAATATGAGGTAATCATGTTTGATCTAAGAAGTATTTGTTCTCTGTGTAGACTTAACTCTACGATGTCAGAGGGATCTTCAAATCATAATGAGCATGTAGGCTCAGGGAGGACTTTAGTTCCACCAGTTAATACACAGGACAACCCTTCTGACCATGGAGATAGTTCACATGTTCCGAATATTGATGGTTCAACTGGTGGCCGGGCGGAGGGAGCTGGAGCCGCCCAACAGATTGACGTTGCTGTTGTCATGCAAATGTTCAGCCTGGTGAATGATCGGTTAGATCATATAGAGGGAGAACGAGCAAAACATGTTGATACACCAAAGGTTCCTCTTGCTATTGAGACCAAACGGGCTGGAGAAGGCACAGTTAAGGACGTGAAAATGTCTGAGTTTCTAAAGATGATGCCACCCATTTTCACCGGCGAAGATCCTAATGAGGACCCGCAACGATTTCTGGATGATTGCGAGGCAATTTGTGATGCTTTGGAGTGTTCTGATGCCCGAAGAGTAGAGATTGTTTCCTTTCAACTAAAAGGGAGAGCCGGTAAATGGTGGAAGGCCTGGAAGAATGGGAGAACCCAAGATGCACCACCAATTACATGGGCGGAATTCCAAAAAATGATTATCAATGAATTCCTTCCAAAAAGTGTTCGATCATCTAGAGTAAGAGACTTTTTGTATTTGAAACAAGGATCCATGACAGTAGACGAATACAATGCCCAGTTTATTAAGTTGGCAGAATATGCTCCGCAATTGGTGCCTACAGAAGAGGCTAAAGTGGAGAAGTTTGTGGAGGGTCTTCGCGATTCTCTTTATTCGCAGGTGGGTCCTAATATGGTTAATTATAACTCTTACTCTGCCGCTGTCGATACTGCACGTAGAATGGAAAAGAGGTGGAATAAAAAGGAAGAATTTAAAAATAAAAAGAGGTCTAGAGATGGGAGGTATTTTAACCAAGGTGGGAACTCAGGAACCTCAAAGCCTTCTATCACTTCACAGCATGTTCCGATTGCATCATCTAAACCCACATTCTCCACGGCTAGTGCAGCTAAGCCTCGCTCAGAATATAAAGGTGGTTACAGTTCTTCGAACATGGGTGGTTCTCAAGCAGGAAGAGGAAAGCCTCAATGTCCTGAGTGTGAAAAATTTCATTTTGGAGAATGCCTCAGGAAGATGGGAACATTAATTTGTTTTCATTGCGGACAAGAAGGGCACTTCAGGAGGGAATGCCCTCAACTTACTTCTGAATCTGGTCAAGCATCTGTTCTTCCATCTCACACCCAACCGAGAGTTACTCCAGTCGCTCGTACACCGACCGCTTCTACTGGAGGAAGCTTTGGGAGAGGATCAGGTAGAGGCCAAGGAGGTCGTGGGCAGCAAGCAGCTGGTAGAGGTACTGCCAGAGTATATGCCTTGACTCGACAAGATGCCCAGGCATCCAATGCTGTTATTACAGGTACTTTATTAGTTGGCGCTTTAGCTGCACATGTATTATTTGACCCTGGTTCCACACATTCGTATGTATCACCTCTGTTTGCCAAGAGGTTTGAGTCTGAGCCAGTTATACTGGACGAACCATTCCTGGTAGCTACACCGATGGGGGAAGCCCTAGTAGTTAGATCTGGATATCGTTCTTGTAAGATAACTGTTAAGGACATAGAGACAGAGGTAGATCTTATGCTGCTTAGTATGACAGATTTTGATGTGATCTTAGGAATGGACTGGCTATCCTCATGCCATGCTACATTGAATTGTCATGACAAGACCATTTCTTTTAGTATACCGGGTGGGCATAATTTCATATTTCAAGGAGACCGAAGTGAGGTTCCCTGTAACATAATATCCATGTTAACCGCCCGACGTATGTTACGAAAAGGGTGTCATGGATTTCTAGCCTTTGTCAAAGATATAGACAAGGAGGAAAGAAGTCTTGAACGAATACCAGTAGTTAGTAAATTTTCAGATGTATTTCCAGAAAATTTACCTGGTTTACCACCAGAGAGGGATATTGAATTTAATATTGAATTGGTTTCGGGCACTAGACCAATTTCAATTCCTCCTTACCGCATGGCACCCGTTGAGTTGAAAGAGCTTAAAGAGCAATTACAAGACCTGCTAGATAAGGGGTTTATCCGCCCAAGTTTCTCACCTTGGGGTGCCCCAGTACTCTTTGTGAGAAAGAAAGATGGCTCTTTAAGACTGTGCATAGATTACCGCCAGTTAAACAAGGTCACGGTAAAGAATAAATATCCTTTACCAAGAATTGATGACTTGTTTGACCAATTACAAGGGGCACAATGCTTCTCAAAAATAGATCTGAGATCTGGTTATCATCAACTGAAAATTAAGGAGGAAGACATACCCAAGACCGCCTTTCGGACGCGATACGGGCATTATGAATTTCTCGTAATGTCATTTGGATTGACTAATGCGCCAGCAGCATTTATGGACCTTATGAACCGAGTGTTCAAACCTTTCCTTGATAGATTCGTGATCGTCTTCATTGATGATATTCTGGTTTACTCCAAAAGTCGGGAGGATCATGTAGAACATTTGATAACGGTGCTGCAAACTTTGAGGGAACATCAGTTATACGCTAAGTTCTCAAAATGTGAATTCTGGATGAGTCAAGTAACATTCCTGGGGCATGTAATTTCTCAAGAAGGTGTTCATGTAGATCCAAGTAAGATCGAAGCAGTGAAGCAGTGGCCTAGACCAACAACTGTATTTGAAGTTCGGAGTTTCCTTGGCTTAGCAGGGTATTATCGTCGCTTTGTCAAGAATTTCTCTAAGTTGGCTCTTCCACTGACAAAGTTGACTAGGAAGAACGCTAAGTATACTTGGGATGATGCTTGTGAGCAAAGTTTCTCTATGTTGAAGGAGTGTCTAACTTCAGCACCAGTTCTAGTTCTACCATTGGGACAGGGGGGTTACACTGTATATTGCGACGCCTCAAAGGTAGGATTGGGATGCGTGTTAATGCAACATGGTAAGGTCATTGCTTATGGCTCTCGACAGCTTAAAAAGCATGAACTTAATTATCCTACTCATGATCTAGAGATGGCAGCAGTAGTGTTTGCTTTAAAGATTTGGAGGCATTACTTATATGGGGAGACATGTGAGATTTTCACTGATCACAAAAGCCTTAAATATATTTTTGAACAGAAAGATCTCAATCTAAGGCAACGGAGATGGATGGAACTCCTAAAGGACTACGACTGTACCATTCTCTACCATCCAGGGAAGGCAAACGTGGTAGCAGATGCCCTTAGTCGGAAGTCGATGGGAAGTCTAGCTCATATTACCACAGTAAGGAGGTCCTTGATTCAAGAATTACATGAGTTAGAGGCTAGTGGAGTATTCTTTGAGATTACTAAGTCAGATGCTTTCTTGGCTCACTTGACAGCTAAATCCTCCCTTATAGAAAGGGTGAAGGCAACATTGGAGAATGACACCGAAATGGTTAAAACTAGAGAGAAGGCGAAGGTAGGTTTAGTACAGGGTTTCTCAGTAGATGAAGAAGATGTGTTATGGTTTAACGGGAGATTGTGTATTCCGAACATTGAACCCTTGAAGCGAGAGATTTTACAAGAAGCTCACGGAGCGCCCTATGTTGTTCATCCTGGTGCCAACAAGATGTACCAGGACTTGAAACAAGTTTATTGGTGGGAGGGCATGAAGCGAGATGTGACTGACTTTGTCGCTCGATGCTTGACATGTCAACAGGTCAAATCCGAACATCAGAGACCACCTGGGTTAATGCAAAGGCTTGAGATTCCCGAGTGGAAATGGGAACGGATTACTATGGACTTTGTGGTGGGTTTGCCCCGATCTTTGAATGGATACGATTCTATATGGGTTATTGTGGATCGACTTACTAAATCGGCACATTTCCTTCCTGTTCATACCACCTACAGTGTGGCAAAACTTAGTCGACTATACGTGAATGAGATAGTAAAGCTCCATGGCATACCAGTGTCTATCATATCAGATCGAGGACCCCAGTTCACTTCCCGATTTTGGGGAGCTTTTCAGAAAGCTCTAGGCACTAGAGTAGATTTGAGCACAGCTTTTCATCCTCAAACTGATGGTCAGTCTGAGAGAACTATTCAGACCTTAGAGGATATGCTAAGAGCATGTGTAATGGATTTTGGTGGCAGATGGGAAGACCACTTGTCGCTTATCGAATTTGCTTATAATAATAGTTATCAAGCTAGTATTAAGATGGCTCCTTTCGAGGCATTATATGGGAGGCGATGTCGATCTCCTATTGGTTGGTTTGAACTAAGCGAACCTAAAATGGTGGGACCCGAGATGATACAGGAGGCTGTGGATAAAATTAAACTGATCAGGGAGAGGTTATTAGCCGCTCAGAGTAGGCAAAAGTCCTATGCAGACAATCGGCGACGTGACTTAGAATTTTCTGTTGGTGATATGGTCTTCTTACGAATCTCACCGATAAAAGGAGTAATGAGATTCGGAAAGAAAGGGAAGCTCAGCCCAAGATATATTGGTCCTTATGAGATTGTGGAAAGAGTGGGTAACGTGGCTTATCGCCTAGCCTTACCCTCAAACCTAGAGGGAGTACATCCAGTATTTCATGTATCGATGCTACGTAAGTATCTTCCTGACCCCTCTCATGTCATCCAACCACAAGACGTACGATTTGATGAGACTCTTGCTTATGAAGAGGTGCCAGTAGCTATCCTCGATAGGCAGGTCAAGAAACTTCGTACCAAGGAAATTTCCATTGTCAAAGTTCTGTGGAGGAATCATACTCACGAGGAAGCTACATGGGAAACAGAAGATGAAATGTGGACAAAATATCCACACCTATTCGAATCATGAGGTAAGTTTTCGAATTCGGAGGACCGAATTTTTTTAAGGGGGGTAGAATGTAATACCCATTATATTTTTCAAGAATTACGATAAATTTATTTTTAGAGAAAATAAATTCTCTATCGGTTTAATTTTTGTATACTCGTTTGTGCATATTGTTGAAAATACAAATTTTTATTTATAGATTCTATAAATTGTGGGATATAATGGATGATACGATATGGAATTAATCCCATTAAGTAAAAATACAGTTCAAAAGTGGAATCTAGAATGAATAGTTGAAAGTGAAACTGGTAGATGAAAACTGGTAAGTGAGACTGGTAGATGAAAACTGGTAAGTGAGACTGGTAGATGAAATAGTAAAGGAGAACGGTAGATGGAATAGTAGCAATTAGTACCATAACTTCTCCTATAAATAGGTCCTTCCATTTCACTTCAAAACTCACACCTTCAGTTTCTCTTCTCTCCTCTCCTCAAAACTTCTCTTGTTCCGGCGTTAGGGCTCTGAGATTCTAGGTCTTTCTTCCTTAGCCTAGATCCAAGGTAAGAATACTATGCCCCTTTTCTATGCCATTCAGATTTTAAAAGTTATTTCCTTAAGTATGCTCTGTGGTTGCGGCTTTGGCTGATCTTCCACATCAGAAAAATTGTCCTTAGCTACCTAAATGTTGTTTTGATTCTCTGATTACCGAAATAGAATGTAAACTGTGAAGAATACATGTCTAGGAAAGTTCTGGCTAAGGAAAGACATGGTTCTTAAGTGTGTCCATTGGGACTCTCCACTCTTTCCTGAGAACTTACCTGGTGTACTCTTTTACAGATTGTATTCTCTATTTCTGGTATGAATAGTAACCGTACGTGTGAATAGTGACCGTAAGTATGAATAGTATCTGTACGTATGAATAGTAACCGTATGTGTGAATAGTGACCATATACATGAATAGTATTCATACATATGAATAGTACCTATACGTGTGAATAGTATCCATATGTATGAATAGTATCCATACGTATGAATAGTGATTGTACGTATGAATAGTGATTATACGTATGAATAGTATTTTGGTACAAGAGCAACCCTGACTTTCTATATCTGATCTTTATGAAAATCTCCGTAACGGAACCTGAAATCCAACTACGTACTCTTCTTTGTAGCAACTCGGAAAAGTGACTGGGATACGGAATCTATGTGAGTGGATGACCTTGCTAACAGACTTTATTTACTTTTAATCCAAGTACAATATAAACTCCATCTCATATCGCAATTAGATTCTATATTTATTGATGATTGCTAGATAATGAAATCTATTGTTGATTTAAGATTATTATGAATTGAGTATATAATACACATGGAATGGTTGAGGGCTTGACCCAAGATACCAATGCATGGAATTTTACACATGGAATGGTTGAGGGCATTATTTCCCAAGATACCAATGCATGTAATGATTGATTATAAGTGGAGACTGAATTCTTGAACATTCAATACAGAGGTATAGAAACCCTGAATATCAAAATAACTGTTGTTATTGTGATTATGATTCTGGTATTTGTACTTGTGATATATTTATTGCACAATCATTTAGTCACTGAGTTTTGATGAACTCACACTCTCCATGAACATTTTTTTTTAGATACAGTGGATGTCAACGAAGAAAATCCGCAGGAGAATTAGTATTCCTCGAGGATACTTTTTATCTGGAAGGCTTATAAATCCAAAAGCTTAGGAATGCTCTGTAATCTCTATAGGTCACCTAGGCTTGGAAAGTTGTATCATATTGTATGATATTTGACTTGTGTTTCTGTTTCACTATGCTGAACTTTTTATATGTATAAATATCTTTCTTGAAAATTTATGTTATGTATTAGTATTAATCAGAGATTTTATGGGATACCATTGAGGTATACTCTTGAGTTTACGAAGTTACTCACATGCTCAAATTTGGGATGTGACAGTCCTTGACTTGGATATATATATATATATATATATATATATATATATATATCTACATGTTTTCTTGTAGATTTTAGAATAAATTGGGTTTATTTAGTTTGTTAAAATATTTCATATTTTTATTTTCAGTCTTTATTTCTTGAAATATATTTTCTGAAACATTGAAAACATCTTTTTGTTGTTTTTAGATTTGGACCTATTTTAATAAATATTTTTAAGAAAATATTTTCAATAAACTAAACCAAACATATTTTAAGCCCGTTTCATATTTTAGTAAAAATAAAAACAAGAAATATCCAAACCAAACATATTTTCCATTTGGTTGCTATAAAATATTTAGTCTTTTTCAATTTGCTATCTGAAAGATTTTGTCTCAACTATTTTCGTGAAATATTTATCTCCAATTAAAAGGTCATTTTGTCTTAAATAGAAAAAAGGGCTAAAATGCATTTAACCCCTTTAAACTTCAAAACTTAACAAACAAGTCCCACTAACTTTATAATTTGTTCAAAAAGGCCCATATATTATTCTTATCGCTTGAAGCTGGGATAATTAAAGTAATGGAAAAATAGATCCATTATTTAACTGTTATTGTCTAAATTGTGTTAAAATCCATTTTGAGTTTGTGAATGATGAGGTGATTTGCATAAAGAGTGGGTGTGTATCATGTGGTATTTTTTGAAAGAGATGATGAGGAGGAGAATTGTGGGATGGCTATCAGAGAGGGCTTTCAAACCATTTGACGAAGATAAGAATGATTTGTGAACAAATCGTAAGATGGGGTCTCATGTATTTTAAGATTGGTGGGACTACTATTTTTTTAAGATGGGGGCTTTTTTGAACAAGTTGTAAAGTAATTGGGGTATTTTGAATTTGTGAAATTTTAAAATTTAAAGGGATGAAATGCACAATACCAAAGTTTAGGGAGGGTATAGTGCATTTTAACCATTTTTTATTTAAGACAAAAGGACTTTTTTTTAATTGGGGATGATAAATATTTTAGAGACTAAATTGAGATAAAAAATTTTTGAGGACCAAATTAAGAAAGACCAAATATTTTAAGGACCAAAATGTTAATTTACTCTAGATTTTAAGATGAAGAGAGAAAGCAAAGTAAAATAGAGAAAGAAAGTCAAAAGTAAATTGAATCATACATCTTAAAATTTTTAAAATTTGTTACAAATCTCATTTATTAAGATAGGCCTGAAATCAGAATCAGTCAGATTTAGATTTCTATTAAGTGTAAACAAATGTCACCTAAATCTTTAACTTCAAAAGGATAACATATGTTTTCTGAGTTGATTTATTATTTACATTTAAGTTTCTAAAATGTATTATTTCATGATCAGTTAATTAATTTCTTATATTTTAATTTATATCATATATTATTATAAATTATCAACTCCATCTATCAAGTAACAGATAATTAAAAAATCAAATCAATGTGTCAAACATTTTTATTAACTTAATAAATAAAAAAGATGACATTTTAAGTACATATAATACAAATTAAAGAGTTAAAGAACTGATTTGACATCAAACACATTTTAAAAATTAAACTCGACTAATAAATAAATTCAAAGAAACAAAATCTTGATTAGTAATTTTTAAAAATATTGAAATGTGAGGTTTAATTTCTTTTGATACACTGAGAGGATAAAAAAAATAAATAAATTACGATTAATAAATATTGTAGAGGAGAAATTCGCCACTAAAGACACCATAACTTTTGTTGGAAATCCCAGATACTCAAAGCACCGACCTTCGCCAAATTATCTACACATTAGAGGACATGTTTGATGCATATTATGAATCACCCTCAAGGAGCTTCCTAATGTTACTAAACCTGAAATTGTTGACATCAACATGGTAAATAAGAGAGATGGCTTCTAGTGAGTTGATCTCAAGCATCATCATTATGAGTATATAAAACCAAACTAAACTGATTAAGTCAAACTAAATCAATCAAAAATTAACTTACATAAAAAAAAAGTCTAAATTAATTTTTAAAATATAAATTTTAATTGATTCAATTTAATTATTCATTTAATATAGTTTGATTTGATTAAAAAATTATATTATATTATATATATATATAATATTTTATTTATTTATTTTTATGTCAACAAAATTATTTTTATATATTGTATAATTAATTTGATCTCTTATATATATATATATATATATATATATTATTAAAATAAAAAATAAATATTATTGTAAACAAATTATCTAAAAATTAAAATTGAATAGATTCATAATTTTATAAAAATAATTAACTAAGTTTAATTCAATTAAAACTAAAAAATGAACCAAATCAAATCTACAAAAACTCCTAATCATCACCCTTGGAGCGCCAATATTAAAAGCGGTGATAAGACAATACCTAATAGCCTCTAACTTCACTTGTATGTTGTTGGGAGCTTGACCAGCATGACCAAAAAAGCTAGAGAGGGCAATCACCCAGCCTTCATGTTTCTCGTGAAAATAATGACTTTTTGATTAATAAAATAGCTTACTAAAAAAATAATTATAAACTTTTATTTCAATATTATATATTTTGAGTTAAAAATCATAAATTTAATTTATAAATTGTCAAAAAGTTATTATTTTTATATTGATTAAATCCATGTTTAATACCTGCTCTATTATACAGATAATAGATATAAAGGTATTTTAATCAAAATAAATATCATTGTAGCTTATAGCACATATTTTGTTTTTCTTTTGATCTCTCATAAATATTTTTCATAGAAAGTAATCTTGCTCGAGGCTATTAAACATTAAATGTGGGAAATTTTTTTAATATGGATTCAAATTTAAATTTATGATCTTGTATGAAACTAATTTTTTTTGCTAAATTCCAGCCCCATTAGTCTGATAGCACAAAGAAGTATAATTTATTCAAAACTTTTGATGAACTTTTTCTGAAGAAATAATTTATTAATAATATATTGGCCATGGTTGACGAGTTGATTTCTGAATTAAATTAATCTACATGTAGGCGGGCAAAAGAAAATCAAAGCGACTTCACAGAGCAAAAAAAAAAAACTGAAAAAGCAGTAGTATACATAATTAATAATCATAATCATATCAGCTAATTAAATTACACAAATAATTTACTCTTGTTGGCTTTTAACATTCCTTAGCACATCGATCCCTTCTTAAAGTGTCTTTATTAGCTGGAAAAACCCACTACTTTGTACAATTATTTTGAGCCTCTTCATCTTCAAACGTAACTTCATAGTAATAATCTCTTCTACTACATAAACACTCACCTTTGTTTTCACAAAACCATCCACACCAAAAACCTTAACAATCCCTCTCTTTTACTACAATGGCTTCCACCCTCAACCTTTTCATCCTTATTGCCCTAACCATAACAGCTATGGCCTCACCCTTCCTAGCCGAGGCCCGATGGCTAGCGAACGCCCCGGCCTCGGCCTCGGCAGATGATCTCGCGGTCCGGCTGAAGCTCGAGGGCGAGCCCTCCAACTGCTGGGACTCACTGTTTCAGCTCCAAGCTTGTAGTGGAGAGGTTGTAACGTTTTTCCTCAATGGAGAGACCTACTTAGGGCATGGATGCTGCGTGGCCATTGTGAGGGTGATAGGGGAAGATTGCTGGCCTAACATTGTTGGCTCTCTAGGGTTTACCACTGAGGAAGGAGACATACTTGAAGGTTTTTGTGATGAGGTTGTTCATAACTCCCCTCCATCTCTTGAGCCAAAACTGCTTGTTCCATAGAATATATATAACTATTGGGTGTTACTGAAGAATTAATGTAATAATTAAGGTCTAGTTTTTCTTTGAATTTCAATCTGATAGGTTGATGTATGTTATTTCCTTCAATGAATAAAGAAATATAACACTGAGAATTAATAAATCATGACTGTTATTGTTCCACTCGAAAAAGATTACTTCATAATCACGCTGGTATATGTATGCATGGTTAATTATGGAAACTTTTGGTAAATTAGATTGTCAGTAGGAGACACGAGTTGGGGCTTGTTTATAGTACTTCCGCTCGTACATTTGATGGATTACAGAACTATACAAACCATTCAAGCAATAATTAATGATTGCCCCTGTAACTATATATTAGCCATCTAATTTTTGAAATTATAAAAAAAAGTTTATAATAAATAAGAAAAAAAAGCTTTTATTCCTTCTTCACATACAATTTAACCTCTTTTTCTTATATTTTTCTATTTTATTTAAATACAAATATATACCTTGAAAACAATATTAATATAGATATTTATATAAACGGAGTTGCTATAAATTCTCTAATCAAAATGTAACAAATGTATAAAAATAATTATATAATTTTCACAAAATGACATTAAATTCTTTTTTCCGCACTTAAAAGCAGGCTAGTCCTTAATTAGTACAATATTGACTAAAACTCTTATTTGGTTCCTAGCAAATATTTTCTTTTTTCAATTTAATCTCTCACAAATTTTTATTTTTAATTTGGTCATTTACAAATTCTCTTTTACTCAATTTAGTCCCTCACAAATTTCTATTCTTAGTTTGATCCCTCATAGATGTCCTTTTTTACAATTTAGTCATTCATAGATTTTTATTTCCAATTTTATCCCTCATAGATGCCCCTTTTCTTGGTTCCTCAAGAATTTTTATTCTCATTTTGATTCCTCATAAATCCAAATGTTCTCAAATTGGTGCCTCCATGTAGTTGTCGTTAAATAATTTAACTAAGGTATTAATTTGACGAAGAACTCATTAACATGAATGGTTAATTGCCATGTATTTTTCTTCAAATTGATTTTCCAAATGAAAATTAAAATACAAATACAATAATTTTCTCTAGATATTTTTAACATTAATCCAGTACTGAGATGATGTTGCGTAGAAGAGCTGCATAGAGAAGGAGGTTCCAGGCGGCAGTCATTGCCACGTCTGCCTCCTCCTCCATACACCCAAGGATGCCCATCTTTTCTAAGCTGTGATAAACATGTTATGTCCAGCAATTCCACACTACTCATCTTCTTCTTCTTCTTCTTCTTCTTCTTCGCCCATCTTTTCTAAGCTGTGATAAACCTGTTATGTCCAGCAATTCCACACTACTCTTCTTCCAGCAATTCCACACTACTCTTCTTCTTCTTCTTCTTCTTCTTCTTCTTCTTCTTCTTCGCCCATCTTTTCTAAGCTGTGATAAACCTGTTATCTTCTTCTCTTCTTCTTCGCCCATCTTTTCTAAGCTGTGATAAACCTGTTATCTTCTTCTTCTTCTTCTTCTTCTTCTTCTTCTTCTTCTTCTTCTTCTTCTTCTTCTTCTTCTTCTCATTATTATTATTATTATTGAGATTATCAGTCCAAAACGACGTGCCTTCAAGAACTCTCTCTAGAACCTTCTGTGTTCTCTTCTTCTTCGCCCATCTTTTCTAAGCTGTGATAAACCTGTTATCTTCTTCTTCTTCTTCTTCTCATTATTATTTCTTCTCATTATTATTATTATTATTGAGATTATCAGTCCAAAACGACGTGCCTTCAAGAACTCTCTCTAGAACCTTCTGTGTTCTCTTCTTCTTCGCCCATCTTTTCTAAGCTGTGATAAACCTGTTATCTTCTTCTTCTTCTTCTCATTATTATTATTATTATTGAGATTATCAGTCCAAAACGACGTGCCTTCAAGAACTCTCTCTAGAACCTTCTGTGTTCTCTTCTTCTTCGCCCATCTTTTCTAAGCTGTGATAAACCTGTTATCTTCTTCTTCTTCTTCTTCTTCTTCTTCTTCTTCTTCTCATTATTATTATTATTATTGAGATTATCAGTCCAAAACGACGTGCCTTCAAGAACTCTCTCTAGAACCTTCTGTGTTGGATGATAACCTCCTGGATACCTCTAGTTCTTCCTTCTTCTTATCATTATTATTATTATTATTGAGATTATCAGTCCAAAACGACGTGCCTTCAAGAACTCTCTCTAGAACCTTCTGTGTTGGATGATAACCTCCTGGATACCTCTAGTTCCCTCCCTCTCTTGCAGGGAGTAGGGATTTTCTGCTTGTCTTAAAGACAAACAGGTACATATTTATCTTTTTAACAACAGTTAAAACTATTGCTATCTTTTAATAACAGTTAAAATTATTGCTAAAAGGACAAGTATTGACAAGCACAAACGCGAGATCCTTGTTTCCTTGTAGTTCATTCCCTTTGTTTTTCCCCACTCTTTTCCACTGACAACACAAATAACAATTAATATATATGTGCATGTCCACCTTTGTTAATATGGTCATCGTTAGCACGATGACCAGCCTGTAATGGGCTAAGCACGGACTCTTTTATCAACGAGTTTAATTTCTAATGTCCAAATTTATCCATGATCTAATTCGCGAGCTAATGGGCCAACTTGAGAGTTAGGTAAAAAAAATCTCTTTTTTTTTAAAAAAAAATTTATTTAAGTTAGATTTAAATTCTAATCACCAACTTCAATTATTATGATATGAAAACTCTTTTTTTAATTTGTCATTCACTTAGAAGTTGAAAGTTTTTTTTTTATTTTTTTAAGGTTGATTATATACGATGATATGGTAATTTTGAAGACCAAATTGCTTCAAGATTTACTCTGAGAAAGCAAAACAATATTCATTCACACTAAAGAAACACAGCAAACATGTATTATAGTTGCCAAAACAAGTTAAAAGTAAAATATGTTAACATTATAAAGTAAATATATATATATATATATATATATATAACTATGTACGTATTTAAGAAAAAAAAGGGTCCGGTCCATAGACTCCTCCCATTTTAGCCTGCATGTAAACGAGACCGGACCTTTTATATTCATTTTTAAACAGACTTAATTTTACATATCCGAGTTTGTCCTAAACACAGTCGGGATTGGCCTTGCCAGGCCAAGCCCATAAAATAATGAATGAACTTACTATGCGTGATCTGGAGAGAGCCCCTGGAAGAGCACTTTTGTTCTTCTTGTTTCTACATTTGACTCCATCCACTTTAGACCCTTCTCACATGCCACCAAACGATCCATGTCCTCGTGAATTGTTTTTCCCTCTCCAATGTAATCCCAACTAATTCCAAATTTAAACTTACATCAATACAAAGTTCTCCTACTTTAGTCTCAAATTTTAACTGCAAATACTATACATTAATATTAATTACAATACATTAATTAAATTCCCCTTTCCTTCCCTATTTTTAAAATATAAATGCTCATTCTCTGGTTTAATTATATAATGCGATATACTTTAGTTTGATTCTATATTGTCTATCCAAATATCCATTACACATTTATTGTTGTATAACTAGAAACATTATTTTGCTTCTAAAATGAGCAATTATACAAATGAACAAATTGTAACAAACTTCTGATTAAAATTACGAAATTGAATTAAAACGTAGTGCATTTTATATGCAAAGGAGAATATAATATTTTGAAAATGCAGGGTGTGGTCATGTAATTTTTAAAACTTGCAGAGGAAGATATTATAATTTACTCTTAAAATTATAGATTTTAGTGTTGATTTTGTTTTCAAAAAAAATAGCCAAAAAAAAAACTAGTTTAAGGGGGTCACGGATCACCCAATCCTCAATAATTATAATCAGTTCTTTTTTCTAAATTAAAATACTAAAATTGTTTTACAATCATATATATATATATAATCATTTATTTATGTGAAAATACCAAGGTTCAAAAAATAGGATCGATCATATACTGATCAAGGTACCGATTCAAAGGTCAATGGTCAGACCATAATCGAACTGCGGTTAAACCAATTGTACTCAAAATATATTAAAATACTAAAATATATAATTAATGTATTTGTTATAGATATTAAAATAATAAAATATATAAGAGTATCTACAATAGTGTAACTCTAATGTGTTGCTTATTGTGGGTCTCACTGTACCACATTATTATTTTTACCTTTAAACAAATCTACACTCTAATAGTGTAACTCTTAAGAACTCATACCTACAAACAACTTTCCACTACTTTAATTAATACAGGATAATTAATATTGATTTATTTAATGTTTACTTTTTATTTTTTATTAGTTTTTTTTGTTAAGAACCAATTCTTAGATAAGAATGGTTCTTAAGTGTGGCAACCATACTGGCGAACTCCAATGGTGAAACTTAATAAAAACTTGTTCTTATTTTTAAGAATCCTTTAAGAACCCTTATTGGAGAAACTCTATTATATAATATAAAATATTAAAATATTCTAGGCATGTTACAAATATATATTTATTCGAACTCTAGAACTTCTCCTAATAGCTTAATTTTTAGAGATTTATAATAAAAATATTTAATAATATTTAATAAAAATTCAGAAAAAATAAAAAAAAATAAAAATTTAAAAAAATTGAACCATTTGAACTAATTGTATTAGCTGGTTTTATCGATTCGAAACTACTGCAATCTTTCATATACTAATTTAACACATTTTATATTTTAAAGACCAAATTGAAAAATTATACTTTTAAAGGACCAAATTGGTAATTTGCTCTTAATTTTTCAGTGGGAAACTCAAACCAAGGGACCAAGATTATCTGCTTGGCTTTGCCTAGCCATCCAATTTTGCACATCAACGGCTGTGATTGTGACTTCTTTTATTTTATTTTTTTCATTTTTAACTCAGCAGAGAAAATCTCAAACCAACAGTACATTCTTGAGAGATTAAAAAAAAAAAAGATCTCAATCACAGCCATTGATGTAAGATTGGATGGTTGGACCAAGCAAGCAGCCAAGTAGAGAATCTTGGTCCCAAAACCAACAGTATAATCTTGAGAGATAAAAACATGAAACCAGTGAATTAAAGCAACATTTATCACATCTTGAACAAATTAAGAACTGATATACATTATACATTGAGGAAATAGGATGAGATATGAAGAGTTGAAGATACAGTACACAATATATAGATGGAGAGACCAAGCAATAATAACGGTTGAAACTGGAAATAAATTTCAATCAAAGCTAACTGGGCGGATAATCAGCAACGGTAACAATAAAAAAAGGAAATAAAATATTCTACATACATACATATATGTATAGCAGAAATGAATCAATATAGTGAACATGTATACTTATAGCATAAATCAATCAATATAGTGAACATGTATATATAACATAAAGATGTTTAGATAAAGTTTGATTAGGTTTGGGTGAAGAGAGATGCATAGAGGAGGTTGTTCCAGGTGTCAGGGAGGCCAGGGAGGCACCAATGGCTGCAGTCCATGCCACGGTGGCCTCCAAGGCCGTACACAGAGGGGTGCGCATCTTTCCTGAGCTGAGAGAGGGTGGTGATGTTCAGCAACTCCGCTGGCTTCTTCATCCCTCTCAGAACCTTCTCTAGCACCACCTCTGCAGGTGGTGCTCCTCCTGGGTACGTTTCTCCACTCAATGGCCTCATCTGCCTCTCGCACGACTTCGCTCCTTGTTCTCCCCATTGCCCTCCACTTCACTCACCATCAAACAACAACAATATTAGGTCAACATCAATTATATGTGTGTGTTAATTTCTCGTTTCACTGGACTACCTCATCAGTTTCCTTATTTGCTACTTCACTTGTTTTCGTTTTTTCTGAAATAATTTCGTATCCATAAGCTGGCGTGCATCAAGAATACTTATCGGAGAGGTGGGGGTAAAAGAGACTTTTCACATGGTCTGATAATTAAAGACTAAAGAGAGGCTGGCATGTGTCCATTTAATGTCTGATTTCATTTAGACAATAAAGAAGTAATTTCATGTTTTGCAATAGAATTAAGAGATAATGGTAAAGTCAATTACAATTTTGGATAGATAAAGGGACATTACAATATATTTGAAGCAATGAAAATCTTACATCAACAAGCTATAGCATGATGGATATCTAATATGATAAAATTTCAATCTAGACTAATCCACAAATGTAGCCTCTCTCTCCTGTTTTTTGGGGTTATATATATATATATATATATATATATATATATATATATATATATATATATATGTACTCAACTCATTTCACTTTGTATGTAGTAAAAGAAGTTTGAATAATTTATGATAGAGTAATAAAATTGGAAGGGAAAAATAAGATATTTAACCAATTTATGTTATAAAAGATGAGAGATTGGAAAGAGAATATAAAGTTGTTCAACTTGGAATGAGGACTGGCTAAAAGTTTTCTTCACTTGGCTGTTTTTTTTCTCCTTCTTTTGCTACACAACAATGTTTTGAGTTTTATGTTTCACAAGTTGTACATCCAAGTGATTATATATGGATGAGACTCTTTAATTTGTACTCATACGTCCTTTGACTATTCTAAAAAGGTTTGACCAATTTAATTTAATAACCTAAAAAAATTTCTTTTTTGAAAAAAAAAAAGATCAGACCTATCAACCTAAACCAACTCAATTCAAAGGTGATTTAATTTTATTATTGTAAATTGACATACAGTTGCTACAAAACAACTTTTTTGAGGGAAATAGTTGAAAATAAAATTCATAACAGGAATAAAGAATGTAATTAACTCACAAATTGAAGTCAATTTATATTAGCCAGAGAGAGCAGAGTAGTGCTTACTCCATATGATCTGGAGAGATTCCTTGAAAGAAAACCCTAGTTTTTGTAGGGTCAACATTGCTATCAACCCATTTGGCCCATGTATTCAATGCATTCTCATATGCTACCAAACGATCCATGTCTTTGTAGGTATGATTCCCGTATTGAATGAAATCCCATCTGCAAAAACAGAAGTATATAATCAGGGAAAATTGATGTTTGAGAATATTTACATATGAAGTATAACACAGTACTGATCGATGTCTTCACATAATAAAACAGGTAACATATAAATATAATTTAAAATCTTACATCGTTTTTGATATAACTGTCACATATGTATTAGATAGAACGCCACTTTATTTTTACATCATCAACATATATGCATGTAGAAGAGTTTCTCTATATATATAATGATGGTAGAACATGTAAGACAAAATGTAAAGAAGTTTCTTCAACTTAGAAAGTTGTGTAATTTACTTTTTTTAATTTTAAAAATTAATAATAGATTTCCGTAAACTTTTAATTTTATGTAGTATATATAAGCCAATTAAAAACCACTTGGTCATATAAGCCAAAAGATTCTGAGCTAGCAAAAGAAAATAAAATCTATATTATTATCTTAAGGTGTTTTTTTCCTGCAAAATTGTAAATGAAAATAAAAAATAAAAGAGTTATATTGCTTTTCATTTATGATGATACTTTGATATTTTATACGGAAGAGTGATGCTACCCAAACGTTTATATTATAATGAGTAGGCCTCAGTTTAGTGGTTGAATCGTGGTTGAACAACGATTGAATTGATTGAATTAAAATATTATAAAAAAATATTGTTAAATATATTTTATATATTTATAACATAATGTTTTTAATAATTAAATTAAAAAATTTCAATGATAAAAATATAAATAATTTATTTTTAAAAAATTGATAGTTGTTTCTAATTATATATGATATTAAACCATTTATTGCTAATTTATTTCTCAATTTTTGTATTATTTAAAATTGTTTTATCCCAAATAATAATATAATTTATTTACTCAAAGACCATTTTGGTTGTTATATATAAAAAAATTTTGATATATAATGTTGAACTAGTATGATGGCACACATGGACAAGCAATAATCCCATCTTCCTCTGTAGGGTAGGTTCAAATCTCAATGTGCTCCATTTTGCTGAAAATATTTCAGGAGATCAAAGGCGGTCCAACTCAAAACTGGTCTAGTTTCATATACATCGGTCAGTCAAACATGGTCACCTTGGATTGCCGTTTTTTGGTGTCTTTTAGACCAGGTCATGGTTTAGTTCTTTGTCTAACTGATTTGATTATGAAAGAAGAGCAACAAATGCAATTTTTATCTTGAAAATGTGCTTCCCTTACACTTTAACTGTTGAAAGTTGTGTGCTAACCAATTTCATATTTAAAAATTGAAATTATTACACAAAATGTCCCCTCATCCAACCTTTCCTTCACAGTTATTATTATTTGCTGACATATGTCATTATTTGTTGATATAGCAATAATATAACATTTAAAAACTATTTTGTTTGTTCATGTGTCGCATTAAGTGGCAACATGATAGTGATGTAACTATAATGTGGTATTTAATGACTATTTAGTTTAAAAAAGAAGAACTTTCAAAGATCAAATTATTTATGTTAAAAATTTCAAGAACCAGATTGTTTGTGCAGAAATTTAAAAACACAAGAAGATTCAACAATTACTTCTCTGTGAAGCGCACAATTTATCATCCTCTCTCTTGTTCATTGTAATCTTTGTTAGCACTTTTTCATGCTAATAGCTCCTCCATCAAATCCCTCATGTTATTTTCAATGAGAAATTAATATTTTCTCTCACGAAAAAGCTTTTTCTACCTTTCAAAAAGTTCCATCTATAATATTTTATAAAAACTCATCAAACACCCACTCTTCTTTACCATACGCTTTTGATATCCTCTTTCATCTCTATCTTTGACTAAGGTTTAAGTTTTCCCTCAATAACAAATCAAAGGACATCCAAGTGTGGCATTGTTTCATATGTTATTATTTTCTTTTGTTTGATACATATACAATATCTTTCACACGTGCCTGGAAAATGTGTCAAAATTGAATTTCCTTTCTTTGTAGGATTTCACTTTTAAACTACATAATTTCACCAGCATTTACCGTTACTCCAATAGAGTCATTGCCTTGAATCTTAGGAACCGCATAATTGGTCTCTCAGTCTATCCAACAAACTTGACTTGGCCATTGGTAAGCTTTTCTAGTGTTGCTAAGCTCACTATAGTTTGGAATAGGATATATGACTCTCTACCCCAGCCATAGTCCAACTTTAAAAACTTCAAATTTTTCGATATCAGCCAGAACTTTATTTCTAATGAGATTTTGGTGAGCTTGGATTAGTTGTGCAATCTCAAAATCCTAAACCTTTCAATTAGCTAAACAAAAGCATTCCTCTATCCCTCAGCAAACAATAATTAGAACTTGCATTTGATTATGATCCGTGAAAATTTTTTCACAAACAATTTGGTCTTTAAAAGTTCATATTTTGTAAACAAAATAGTCTCTGGATGTCACATTACTATTACATCACAACTTAACATATTAACAAACAAAATAGTCTTTAAATGTCACATCACTACCATATTAATAGATAATGGGAATTGTGATGGTAAGGTTTGATGGAGTATTTTGTATAATGATTTTAATTTCCAAAGACCAAAGTGGTCAATAGTCATCTTTTAAGGATTAAATTGTAATTGAAGTATACATTTAGGGGACCAAAATTGTGTTTACTCAATTTTTAAAGACTAAATTAATATTTAGTCACTAAAGATATGGATTAATTATTTGGTCCTTAAACATTTAATTTTAAACGATTTAATCCTTTAATATTATTAATTCGTTATATTATATATATCGTTATTGAGTTAGTGCTTCAAAGATAGGTAAATATACAACTTGGTCTTAAAAATATTAATTTGTATTGATTACATAACATATAAAGGCTAACTTAATTAATCAATATTTAAATTTTAAAGACAAAAAAAATTTATTTTTTAGAGACCAATTTGTATAGTTACTCTTTTAATAAAAAATAATTTATCAACTATCAACTAAAATTTAATTATCAATTTAATATACTAATCAATAGATTAAGGGAGCATTTGATATAAGGAATCTTACATTTTCAAGAACTGGTATGCATTACATTCTTGGAAATGTGAGTCCCAAGAATGTGTATCATTTTCATTTTTTGATTATTATAAACATTTTTTGGAATATTTTTTCTATATTTTTGGGAATTTGACATTTCTATATTTGATTCATGTCAATATTCCTTGGAATATTTGGCAATTTTTTGAAAACAACCCTCTCAATTTTTAATATATAAATATAGTATTGTTAAATTAGATCGACTTGATAACATATTTATTTGTAAGGAACTAAATTAAAAAATATCCATATGTGAAGGATTAAATTGAAAAGATAATTTTATAAATGACTAAATTTAGAAATATTTCATATATGAGGGACCAAATTGAAAAGATAATTTTATGAGTGACTAAATTGAAAAATATTTTATATGTGAGGGATTCAATTGAAAAATATCCATATGTAAAGTACCAAATGGAAAGATAATTTTATGAGTAACTAAATTGAAATATATTTCATATGTCAGGGACCAAATTGAAAAAATCCACACATAAAGGACCAAATTAAAGAGATAATTTTATATGTGACTAAATTGAAAAAAAAAAATTTATAGAGAAAGTAATAATTTTAGGTTAGAATTATTCTTACTACATGAGAATCTATTATTGCCACCTCCTCTCATAAGAATGAAAAATAAAGATTTTGTGGGAATGTTTGATTAACCACGTATTAAATGCCCCCTAAATTTTTTTCCATTTAATCATGTGGTCCTTGACTTGGATATATATATATATATATATCTACATGTTTTCTTGTAGATTTTAGAATAAATTGGGTTTATTTAGTTTGTTAAAATATTTCATATTTTTATTTTCAGTCTTTATTTCTTGAAATATATTTTCTGAAACATTGAAAACATCTTTTTGTTGTTTTTAGATTTGGACCTATTTTAATAAATATTTTTAAGAAAATATTTTCAATAAACTAAACCAAACATATTTTAAGCCCATTTCATATTTTAGTAAAAATAAAAACAAGAAATATCCAAACCAAACATATTTTCCATTTGGTTGCTATAAAATATTTAGTCTTTTTCAATTTGCTATCTGAAAGATTTTGTCTCAACTATTTTCGTGAAATATTTATCTCCAATTAAAAGGTCATTTTGTCTTAAATAGAAAAAAGGGCTAAAATGCATTTAACCCCTTTAAACTTCAAAACTTAACAAACAAGGCCCACTAACTTTATAATTTGTTCAAAAAGGCCCATATATTATTCTTATCGCTTGAAGCTGGGATAATTAAAGTAATGGAAAAATAGATCCATTATTTAACTGTTATTGTCTAAATTGTGTTAAAATCCATTTTGAGTTTGTGAATGATGAGGTGATTTGCATAAAGAGTGGGTGTGTATCATGTGGTATTTTTTGAAAGAGATGATGAGGAGGAGAATTGTGGGATGGCTATCAGAGAGGGCTTTCAAACCATTTGACGAAGATAAGAATGATTTGTGAACAAATCGTAAGATGGGATCTCATGTATTTTAAGATTGGTGGGACTACTATTTTTTTAAGATGGGGGCTTTTTTGAACAAGTTGTAAAGTAATTGGGGTATTTTGAATTTGTGAAATTTTAAAATTTAAAGGGATGAAATGCACAATACCAAAGTTTAGGGAGGGTATAGTGCATTTTAACCATTTTTTATTTAAGACAAAAGGACCTTTTTTTAATTGGGGATGATAAATATTTTAGAGACTAAATTGAGATAAAAAATTTTTGAGGACCAAATTAAGAAAGACCAAATATTTTAAGGACCAAAATGTTAATTTACTCTAGATTTTAAGATGAAGAGAGAAAGCAAAGTAAAATCGAGAAAGAAAGTCAAAAGTAAATTGAATCATACATCTTAAAATTTTTAAAATTTGTTACAAATCTCATTTATTAAGATAGGCCTGAAATCAGAATCAGTCAGATTTAGATTTCTATTAAGTGTAAACAAATGTCACCTAAATCTTTAACTTCAAAAGGATAACATATGTTTTCTGAGTTGATTTATTATTTACATTTAAGTTTCTAAAATGTATTATTTCATGATCAGTTAATTAATTTCTTATATTTTAATTTATATCATATATTATTATAAATTATCAACTCCATCTATCAAGTAACAGATAATTAAAAAATCAAATCAATGTGTCAAACATTTTTATTAACTTAATAAATAAAAAAGATGACATTTTAAGTACATATAATACAAATTAAAGAGTTAAAGAACTGATTTGACATCAAACACATTTTAAAAATTAAACTCGACTAATAAATAAATTCAAAGAAACAAAATCTTGATTAGTAATTTTTAAAAATATTGAAATGTGAGGTTTAATTTCTTTTGATACACTGAGAGGATAAAAAAAATAAATAAATTACGATTAATAAATATTGTAGAGGAGAAATTCGCCACTAAAGACACCATAACTTTTGTTGGAAATCCCAGATACTCAAAGCACCGACCTTCGCCAAATTATCTACACATTAGAGGACATGTTTGATGCATATTATGAATCACCCTCAAGGAGCTTCCTAATGTTACTAAACCTGAAATTGTTGACATCAACATGGTAAATAAGAGAGATGGCTTCTAGTGAGTTGATCTCAAGCATCATCATTATGAGTATATAAAACCAAACTAAACTGATTAAGTCAAACTAAATCAATCAAAAATTAACTTACATAAAAAAAAAGTCTAAATTAATTTTTAAAATATAAATTTTAATTGATTCAATTTAATTATTCATTTAATATAGTTTGATTTGATTAAAAAATTATATTATATTATATATATATATAATATTTTATTTATTTATTTTTATGTCAACAAAATTATTTTTATATATTGTATAATTAATTTGATCTCTTATATATATATATATATATATATATATATTATTAAAATAAAAAATAAATATTATTGTAAACAAATTATCTAAAAATTAAAATTGAATAGATTCATAATTTTATAAAAATAATTAACTAAGTTTAATTCAATTAAAACTAAAAAATGAACCAAATCAAATCTACAAAAACTCCTAATCATCACCCTTGGAGCGCCAATATTAAAAGCGGTGATAAGACAATACCTAATAGCCTCTAACTTCACTTGTATGTTGTTGGGAGCTTGACCAGCATGACCAAAAAAGCTAGAGAGGGCAATCACCCAGCCTTCATGTTTCTCGTGAAAATAATGACTTTTTGATTAATAAAATAGCTTACTAAAAAAATAATTATAAACTTTTATTTCAATATTATATATTTTGAGTTAAAAATCATAAATTTAATTTATAAATTGTCAAAAAGTTATTATTTTTATATTGATTAAATCCATGTTTAATACCTGCTCTATTATACAGATAATAGATATAAAGGTATTTTAATCAAAATAAATATCATTGTAGCTTATAGCACATATTTTGTTTTTCTTTTGATCTCTCATAAATATTTTTCATAGAAAGTAATCTTGCTCGAGGCTATTAAACATTAAATGTGGGAAATTTTTTTAATATGGATTCAAATTTAAATTTATGATCTTGTATGAAACTAATTTTTTTTGCTAAATTCCAGCCCCATTAGTCTGATAGCACAAAGAAGTATAATTTATTCAAAACTTTTGATGAACTTTTTCTGAAGAAATAATTTATTAATAATATATTGGCCATGGTTGACGAGTTGATTTCTGAATTAAATTAATCTACATGTAGGCGGGCAAAAGAAAATCAAAGCGACTTCACAGAGCAAAAAAAAAAAACTGAAAAAGCAGTAGTATACATAATTAATAATCATAATCATATCAGCTAATTAAATTACACAAATAATTTACTCTTGTTGGCTTTTAACATTCCTTAGCACATCGATCCCTTCTTAAAGTGTCTTTATTAGCTGGAAAAACCCACTACTTTGTACAATTATTTTGAGCCTCTTCATCTTCAAACGTAACTTCATAGTAATAATCTCTTCTACTACATAAACACTCACCTTTGTTTTCACAAAACCATCCACACCAAAAACCTTAACAATCCCTCTCTTTTACTACAATGGCTTCCACCCTCAACCTTTTCATCCTTATTGCCCTAACCATAACAGCTATGGCCTCACCCTTCCTAGCCGAGGCCCGATGGCTAGCGAACGCCCCGGCCTCGGCCTCGGCAGATGATCTCGCGGTCCGGCTGAAGCTCGAGGGCGAGCCCTCCAACTGCTGGGACTCACTGTTTCAGCTCCAAGCTTGTAGTGGAGAGGTTGTAACGTTTTTCCTCAATGGAGAGACCTACTTAGGGCATGGATGCTGCGTGGCCATTGTGAGGGTGATAGGGGAAGATTGCTGGCCTAACATTGTTGGCTCTCTAGGGTTTACCACTGAGGAAGGAGACATACTTGAAGGTTTTTGTGATGAGGTTGTTCATAACTCCCCTCCATCTCTTGAGCCAAAACTGCTTGTTCCATAGAATATATATAACTATTGGGTGTTACTGAAGAATTAATGTAATAATTAAGGTCTAGTTTTTCTTTGAATTTCAATCTGATAGGTTGATGTATGTTATTTCCTTCAATGAATAAAGAAATATAACACTGAGAATTAATAAATCATGACTGTTATTGTTCCACTCGAAAAAGATTACTTCATAATCACGCTGGTATATGTATGCATGGTTAATTATGGAAACTTTTGGTAAATTAGATTGTCAGTAGGAGACACGAGTTGGGGCTTGTTTATAGTACTTCCGCTCGTACATTTGATGGATTACAGAACTATACAAACCATTCAAGCAATAATTAATGATTGCCCCTGTAACTATATATTAGCCATCTAATTTTTGAAATTATAAAAAAAAGTTTATAATAAATAAGAAAAAAAAGCTTTTATTCCTTCTTCACATACAATTTAACCTCTTTTTCTTATATTTTTCTATTTTATTTAAATACAAATATATACCTTGAAAACAATATTAATATAGATATTTATATAAACGGAGTTGCTATAAATTCTCTAATCAAAATGTAACAAATGTATAAAAATAATTATATAATTTTCACAAAATGACATTAAATTCTTTTTTCCGCACTTAAAAGCAGGCTAGTCCTTAATTAGTACAATATTGACTAAAACTCTTATTTGGTTCCTAGCAAATATTTTCTTTTTTCAATTTAATCTCTCACAAATTTTTATTTTTAATTTGGTCATTTACAAATTCTCTTTTACTCAATTTAGTCCCTCACAAATTTCTATTCTTAGTTTGATCCCTCATAGATGTCCTTTTTTACAATTTAGTCATTCATAGATTTTTATTTCCAATTTTATCCCTCATAGATGCCCCTTTTCTTGGTTCCTCAAGAATTTTTATTCTCATTTTGATTCCTCATAAATCCAAATGTTCTCAAATTGGTGCCTCCATGTAGTTGTCGTTAAATAATTTAACTAAGGTATTAATTTGACGAAGAACTCATTAACATGAATGGTTAATTGCCATGTATTTTTCTTCAAATTGATTTTCCAAATGAAAATTAAAATACAAATACAATAATTTTCTCTAGATATTTTTAACATTAATCCAGTACTGAGATGATGTTGCGTAGAAGAGCTGCATAGAGAAGGAGGTTCCAGGCGGCAGTCATTGCCACGTCTGCCTCCTCCTCCATACACCCAAGGATGCCCATCTTTTCTAAGCTGTGATAAACATGTTATGTCCAGCAATTCCACACTACTCATCTTCTTCTTCTTCTTCTTCTTCTTCTTCGCCCATCTTTTCTAAGCTGTGATAAACCTGTTATGTCCAGCAATTCCACACTACTCTTCTTCCAGCAATTCCAACAATTAATATATATGTGCATGTCCACCTTTGTTAATATGGTCATCGTTAGCACGATGACCAGCCTGTAATGGGCTAAGCACGGACTCTTTTATCAACGAGTTTAATTTCTAATGTCCAAATTTATCCATGATCTAATTCGCGAGCTAATGGGCCAACTTGAGAGTTAGGTAAAAAAAATCTCTTTTTTTTTAAAAAAAAATTTATTTAAGTTAGATTTAAATTCTAATCACCAACTTCAATTATTATGATATGAAAACTCTTTTTTTAATTTGTCATTCACTTAGAAGTTGAAAGTTTTTTTTTTATTTTTTTAAGGTTGATTATATACGATGATATGGTAATTTTGAAGACCAAATTGCTTCAAGATTTACTCTGAGAAAGCAAAACAATATTCATTCACACTAAAGAAACACAGCAAACATGTATTATAGTTGCCAAAACAAGTTAAAAGTAAAATATGTTAACATTATAAAGTAAATATATATATATATATATATATATATAACTATGTACGTATTTAAGAAAAAAAAGGGTCCGGTCCATAGACTCCTCCCATTTTAGCCTGCATGTAAACGAGACCGGACCTTTTATATTCATTTTTAAACAGACTTAATTTTACATATCCGAGTTTGTCCTAAACACAGTCGGGATTGGCCTTGCCAGGCCAAGCCCATAAAATAATGAATGAACTTACTATGCGTGATCTGGAGAGAGCCCCTGGAAGAGCACTTTTGTTCTTCTTGTTTCTACATTTGACTCCATCCACTTTAGACCCTTCTCACATGCCACCAAACGATCCATGTCCTCGTGAATTGTTTTTCCCTCTCCAATGTAATCCCAACTAATTCCAAATTTAAACTTACATCAATACAAAGTTCTCCTACTTTAGTCTCAAATTTTAACTGCAAATACTATACATTAATATTAATTACAATACATTAATTAAATTCCCCTTTCCTTCCCTATTTTTAAAATATAAATGCTCATTCTCTGGTTTAATTATATAATGCGATATACTTTAGTTTGATTCTATATTGTCTATCCAAATATCCATTACACATTTATTGTTGTATAACTAGAAACATTATTTTGCTTCTAAAATGAGCAATTATACAAATGAACAAATTGTAACAAACTTCTGATTAAAATTACGAAATTGAATTAAAACGTAGTGCATTTTATATGCAAAGGAGAATATAATATTTTGAAAATGCAGGGTGTGGTCATGTAATTTTTAAAACTTGCAGAGGAAGATATTATAATTTACTCTTAAAATTATAGATTTTAGTGTTGATTTTGTTTTCAAAAAAAATAGCCAAAAAAAAACTAGTTTAAGGGGGTCACGGATCACCCAATCCTCAATAATTATAATCAGTTCTTTTTTCTAAATTAAAATACTAAAATTGTTTTACAATCATATATATATATATAATCATTTATTTATGTGAAAATACCAAGGTTCAAAAAATAGGATCGATCATATACTGATCAAGGTACCGATTCAAAGGTCAATGGTCAGACCATAATCGAACTGCGGTTAAACCAATTGTACTCAAAATATATTAAAATACTAAAATATATAATTAATGTATTTGTTATAGATATTAAAATAATAAAATATATAAGAGTATCTACAATAGTGTAACTCTAATGTGTTGCTTATTGTGGGTCTCACTGTACCACATTATTATTTTTACCTTTAAACAAATCTACACTCTAATAGTGTAACTCTTAAGAACTCATACCTACAAACAACTTTCCACTACTTTAATTAATACAGGATAATTAATATTGATTTATTTAATGTTTACTTTTTATTTTTTATTAGTTTTTTTTGTTAAGAACCAATTCTTAGATAAGAATGGTTCTTAAGTGTGGCAACCATACTGGCGAACTCCAATGGTGAAACTTAATAAAAACTTGTTCTTATTTTTAAGAATCCTTTAAGAACCCTTATTGGAGAAACTCTATTATATAATATAAAATATTAAAATATTCTAGGCATGTTACAAATATATATTTATTCGAACTCTAGAACTTCTCCTAATAGCTTAATTTTTAGAGATTTATAATAAAAATATTTAATAATATTTAATAAAAATTCAGAAAAAATAAAAAAAAATAAAAATTTAAAAAAATTGAACCATTTGAACTAATTGTATTAGCTGGTTTTATCGATTCGAAACTACTGCAATCTTTCATATACTAATTTAACACATTTTATATTTTAAAGACCAAATTGAAAAATTATACTTTTAAAGGACCAAATTGGTAATTTGCTCTTAATTTTTCAGTGGGAAACTCAAACCAAGGGACCAAGATTATCTACTTGGCTTTGCCTAGCCATCCAATTTTGCACATCAACGGCTGTGATTGTGACTTCTTTTATTTTATTTTTTTCATTTTTAACTCAGCAGAGAAAATCTCAAACCAACAGTACATTCTTGAGAGATTAAAAAAAAAAAAGATCTCAATCACAGCCATTGATGTAAGATTGGATGGTTGGACCAAGCAAGCAGCCAAGTAGAGAATCTTGGTCCCAAAACCAACAGTATAATCTTGAGAGATAAAAACATGAAACCAGTGAATTAAAGCAACATTTATCACATCTTGAACAAATTAAGAACTGATATACATTATACATTGAGGAAATAGGATGAGATATGAAGAGTTGAAGATACAGTACACAATATATAGATGGAGAGACCAAGCAATAATAACGGTTGAAACTGGAAATAAATTTCAATCAAAGCTAACTGGGCGGATAATCAGCAACGGTAACAATAAAAAAAGGAAATAAAATATTCTACATACATACATATATGTATAGCAGAAATGAATCAATATAGTGAACATGTATACTTATAGCATAAATCAATCAATATAGTGAACATGTATATATAACATAAAGATGTTTAGATAAAGTTTGATTAGGTTTGGGTGAAGAGAGATGCATAGAGGAGGTTGTTCCAGGTGTCAGGGAGGCCAGGGAGGCACCAATGGCTGCAGTCCATGCCACGGTGGCCTCCAAGGCCGTACACAGAGGGGTGCGCATCTTTCCTGAGCTGAGAGAGGGTGGTGATGTTCAGCAACTCCGCTGGCTTCTTCATCCCTCTCAGAACCTTCTCTAGCACCACCTCTGCAGGTGGTGCTCCTCCTGGGTACGTTTCTCCACTCAATGGCCTCATCTGCCTCTCGCACGACTTCGCTCCTTGTTCTCCCCATTGCCCTCCACTTCACTCACCATCAAACAACAACAATATTAGGTCAACATCAATTATATGTGTGTGTTAATTTCTCGTTTCACTGGACTACCTCATCAGTTTCCTTATTTGCTACTTCACTTGTTTTCGTTTTTTCTGAAATAATTTCGTATCCATAAGCTGGCGTGCATCAAGAATACTTATCGGAGAGGTGGGGGTAAAAGAGACTTTTCACATGGTCTGATAATTAAAGACTAAAGAGAGGCTGGCATGTGTCCATTTAATGTCTGATTTCATTTAGACAATAAAGAAGTAATTTCATGTTTTGCAATAGAATTAAGAGATAATGGTAAAGTCAATTACAATTTTGGATAGATAAAGGGACATTACAATATATTTGAAGCAATGAAAATCTTACATCAACAAGCTATAGCATGATGGATATCTAATATGATAAAATTTCAATCTAGACTAATCCACAAATGTAGCCTCTCTCTCCTGTTTTTTGGGGTTATATATATATATATATATATATATATATATATATATATATATATGTACTCAACTCATTTCACTTTGTATGTAGTAAAAGAAGTTTGAATAATTTATGATAGAGTAATAAAATTGGAAGGGAAAAATAAGATATTTAACCAATTTATGTTATAAAAGATGAGAGATTGGAAAGAGAATATAAAGTTGTTCAACTTGGAATGAGGACTGGCTAAAAGTTTTCTTCACTTGGCTGTTTTTTTTCTCCTTCTTTTGCTACACAACAATGTTTTGAGTTTTATGTTTCACAAGTTGTACATCCAAGTGATTATATATGGATGAGACTCTTTAATTTGTACTCATACGTCCTTTGACTATTCTAAAAAGGTTTGACCAATTTAATTTAATAACCTAAAAAAATTTCTTTTTTGAAAAAAAAAAAAGATCAGACCTATCAACCTAAACCAACTCAATTCAAAGGTGATTTAATTTTATTATTGTAAATTGACATACAGTTGCTACAAAACAACTTTTTTGAGGGAAATAGTTGAAAATAAAATTCATAACAGGAATAAAGAATGTAATTAACTCACAAATTGAAGTCAATTTATATTAGCCAGAGAGAGCAGAGTAGTGCTTACTCCATATGATCTGGAGAGATTCCTTGAAAGAAAACCCTAGTTTTTGTAGGGTCAACATTGCTATCAACCCATTTGGCCCATGTATTCAATGCATTCTCATATGCTACCAAACGATCCATGTCTTTGTAGGTATGATTCCCGTATTGAATGAAATCCCATCTGCAAAAACAGAAGTATATAATCAGGGAAAATTGATGTTTGAGAATATTTACATATGAAGTATAACACAGTACTGATCGATGTCTTCACATAATAAAACAGGTAACATATAAATATAATTTAAAATCTTACATCGTTTTTGATATAACTGTCACATATGTATTAGATAGAACGCCACTTTATTTTTACATCATCAACATATATGCATGTAGAAGAGTTTCTCTATATATATAATGATGGTAGAACATGTAAGACAAAATGTAAAGAAGTTTCTTCAACTTAGAAAGTTGTGTAATTTACTTTTTTTAATTTTAAAAATTAATAATAGATTTCCGTAAACTTTTAATTTTATGTAGTATATATAAGCCAATTAAAAACCACTTGGTCATATAAGCCAAAAGATTCTGAGCTAGCAAAAGAAAATAAAATCTATATTATTATCTTAAGGTGTTTTTTTCCTGCAAAATTGTAAATGAAAATAAAAAATAAAAGAGTTATATTGCTTTTCATTTATGATGATACTTTGATATTTTATACGGAAGAGTGATGCTACCCAAACATTTATATTATAATAATGGCTGAGTTTGAAAAATTGGACGTGGATATGACATATGTATACTACCATATAGAAATTGCGCTCGGTTTGTCTGTTTTTCTTGAAGACGTTATTTGTCTCTTTTTTGTTGATGGATTATAGATTTAATGGTTATTAATATTTTTTTTGTACTTATTTTCAGTAATTTATTTGAAGGAAAAAATTTTAAATAAGTCTTAATCCTTTTTTTTTCTTTATACCTGCTTTTGGTGATCTATTTGAAGGAAAAAAATTTAGGTACCAATGCTTTCTTTTTTTCTTCAAATAGGTCCTTGAAAGTAGGTACAAAATTAAAAAAAAAAGTATTGGGACCTATTTAAATTTTTTTCCTTTGAATAGGTCCCTAAAAACAGATGCAAAGAAAAAAAAAATATTGGAACCTATCTAAAATTTTTTTTCCTCAAATAAGTCCTTGAAAGCAGGCACAAAAAAAAAATATTGATGGCCTTTGGATTTCAGTAGAGTGTTTGTCTATTGATAAAAAGTAGAAAGTGATCCAGCGGTCAAAAAGAGACAAATAGAATGGTTATCTCTTAAGAAAAAACAGAAAAATCGCATGCATAGAAATTATAGCATAATAAAATACATAATGTCATGTATAATCTGAAGTGCTACTTTTTGAAGACATATCAAATATAGAACATTTATATCAACTCTACTATAAATGAGTACATATACTTACGGTTGTTTTCTTCCAGTGTGAAGCCACCAATGCCAAGAATTGAATATCAATACGTCGATCCCTTCCCACAGTTTTCCAGATTGAATGGAGTCCAGTTTCAGGACCCTACCAATGTTTTCGCTAATGATATCAACCAGAAATGCATTGCGATTCAACATCAAATTCACATTATATTCCTGCAGATCCATCATCAATAATGCTGGAATTTAATTCAGACAAACTCAAAGCAAGTCTATATACATACATACATATATATATATATATATATATATATATATATATATATATATATATATATATATATATATATATATATATATGTCTAAAAAATTAAAAATATATGTGTGTCTATGACTTACTCCCATTTCCTAACAATAATAATTACAAGCCCAAATTGACCGAGAAGACCATATCTTTTTGCCCAAGACAAAATGATATGTTCAGGAGCACTAACTATTAAATCAAAAGTTTAAATTGTTAGTCAAGATGTAATTTTTGATATAAACATCATGTATCTGATGCGGACCCTTAGCTATTTAAATTATTGGGCGTGGGTCACCAAATCAAAATCGGCCCACAGAACCAATATGTACTCCCTTTGCAACCCTTGAGTGTATCATTCCCTCCCTCTTTGAGAATGTTTGCTCTCAAACTTTGAAATAATTGGGTATATGTTGACTTTGAGACTCGAACCTATGATATATCTGATATTAAATGATATGACCAAGAACACTTATCAGTAGGCCAAAAACTTAAATTGTTAGTCAAAGCGCAACTCTTAATATAACACTCTGCATTTGATGCAGCTCTTTCCCTATTTAAATAATTAGACATGAGTTACTAAATCAAACTCGATCCATAGAAACAACATCCACCCATTCACACCTTTGGGCTTATTACAAACTTTAGGTGAAGTTTATTAATTTTTTAATAGAAAGATACAAATATATGATATTTATAAATAAATGTATGAATTTTTCAGTTTCATATCATATGATAACTTCTTTACACATGGTATTATTTTATTCGAGAAACTAGCTAGGGTCAACGTTAGGAGACCTTTAATTATGTAGGAGATGCTAACACAGTCTGTTTAAGAAATATATGATATTTATAAATAAACCTATGAATTTTACAGTTTAATATTATATGATTGGATCTTTCAAAACAACTTTACACATGGTATATATTTTATTGGAGAAACTAGCAAGGTCAGCTTTAGGAGACCGTTAATTATATAGGAGATGCAAACACAGTCTGTTTATTAAATATATGATATTTATAAATAGATGTATGAATTTTACAGTTTAATATTATATGATTGGATCTTTCAAAACTTCTTTACACATGGTATACATTTTATTGGAGAAACTAGCTAGGGTCAGCTTTAGGAAACCGTTAATTATGTAGGAGATGCTAACACAGTCTGTTCAAATGATTAACAAAGCTATTATTCCCGCATGTAGGACAAGGCTTAATTAATGATTAGATGTTGACTTAAAAAAAATTATATACTAGTGGTGTGCAATTGATTTAATATAATTAATCAGTTCTCTCTAATAATTATTAGTGTTGGGAGGATTGAATGATAATGAATTGAATTGTTACCTAACTTGATTTTTTTTAAAGCACGATTCGCAATGAAAAGAATTTGAATGCGATCCATTTTAATTATGTGATTTGTACAATTAAGTAAATCATATATGTTCTGTCTTCGTTTTTTAATGTATTTAGAACAGTTTTTTACCAGTGAGACAATATAAATTTTCTTTATCTGTAGATAAATGTCACATTGATCAAACCACATTAAATTTTATGTGTTCTCTATTTTTTTTCACATTATTTATCTTCTTTGTCCTTGCATTAATTTCATGACAATTAGTTATGATAATAAATAATCAAGTATAGATATTTTTCCCTCTCTTAGTTGTGTCGGTGTGTGACTTTTTGTTTTGTGCGAAGTTAACTAACTTGTGATTAAGCTTATGATGTGGACTCATGACCATTACATAATTATACTTATAATCATCATCGCCTTTCCTTGGTTCATTAATATTATTTGTCACATGTTTTCCCTCTGACATATAATTAGAATCATCTATTCTATATATTAATCAATAATATTAAAATGATAAATAGTTAATTAGGAGGTTTAATTAATTATAGATATCCTGCATGTTTATATTCATGGTATTAGCTAGTTATAAATCATATATACTGACAGTTCAACTTAAGGAGCTCTCTATAACTCTCACTCGGCTTCTCTAAAATGCATTCTAGTAATAAAATCTTGCTAACTGCAGTAACTTGCTATAGAAGAGTGCATTTTTAAAATCGTTCAAAAGAAGAGATTTATCGATCTCAAACAAAGATTGAGAATACCGTAACAAAAATAAAATAATTGTCAGTATTCAATATATACCTAATATTCATTAGACACAACTTGGGTCAAAATCTCAATCTAAATTTTATAATCTTACAATTTCAAACAACGTAAACTATCTCAATCCTATGTAAGATCCAAATTTATTAAGATTTTAGTAGGATCTTGATTTAAATTTTAAAATCTTACAATTTTACAATTTTATCGATCATGTAACATTTTGAACTTGTCATTTTTTAATTTGTTGATATACTTTTAATGTTTTAGGTCAATTGTGATGGAATTAAACTAACTTAAACCCTACAAATACTACATAATTATAGTTTTAACACTTATAATATGTTCAATTTTTAAATTAGTTTAGTGAAGACTGACAATGAAATATTATAGTATTGTAGGTTATAAAGAATAAAGTGTTTATTATGTAAGAAAGAGATATGTTTCTAAATATAATAGAAAGTGAAGGTTGTTCTCTATTTTTTCTTTACTAATTAACTGTACATTGATTGATTATTTTTAATATAATATCATATTTATTTGTGATTTATATATACATAGATATATTTTTAGTTGTTATATATCTTTAAAGGTAAAATCTTCTTATATTCAATTTGATCCTACGATTTGATTTATTTTGTCTCTTGATTGATTTTAAGTAAGATCTCGATCCTAACAACCTTGCTACATAACACTACAAATTACATGTAACATTATAAGTTTTAAAATTTATATTTGAAGAAATTTAATTAAATAGATTACCAGGAAAGTGAAGGTGGAGAGAGTTCCGGTTCTGAGAGAGGTGTATTTTGCATGAGGCACAGCTTTATGGAGCATGCAAGTGAGTGATTGCCATTGGTTCAAACTCAAGGAGTCACCCACAAACAGTATACTCTTCCCTCTTAGTCTCTTCAAGAAATCTTCGCCATTGAACCTGCAAATCACCAATTATTTAATTAATAATTCAAAGTTTAATTTATTTTCCACCTCATAGATAAGTGCAGTGGGCGTATATATCAATTTGGATTCTCTTAAATGGTTCTTTTGTTGGCATCTCTAATGTTCCATATGCTCTCTATTTGAGGACAAAACACGTGAAAGCGACCTCACAACCCTATCCAATTTGCAAGTTAGTCTGTACTTATTCTTTCGCTTTTATTTCATGAATATATAGCCTAACAACCAAAGCTATTGATTAAGTGTCCGGTGCTTGCCAACTTGCAAAGAGATTACACCAAAAATAGCTGGTGTGAATTGTGATTGTGGAATAAAAATAAGAAAACTCACCATATTTGCTGTTTTAATATGTATAGTTTTTCATTCAAACATTGTAACGGTTATTTAAACCCTAAAAATGACAATGATTTAATTCTTAGATATATCAGACGATTGCGCCTCTTGCACTAAATAAACTAAAAAATGATTAATTTTTCGTCCTATGTCGAATGGAGGATACCTTTAGTAAAATTTAAAAATATATAGCTTTTTGCTTTTTGTCAATAGTAGAACATGAGCTATTCCTGATCAGTAGGATTAGTTTACATAATTAATTAATTTATAGATGTTCGTCGCTAATGATTGAAGGAGATTCTGTTGCATTAAAAATATATAATTTTTTATTACTAACTTTTATTTAATTGCAAGTGGATTATATAAAATTATAACTTGGTAGACTGAATAACCTAAAACAAAATAGCAAAATATATCCTGAATTTGGCATAATTTGAGAAAATGAAAATAAGCAAAGTTTATGGCAATATAAAAGTAATAGTAATAAGGGCATATTTTTTTTCTTTTCTTGTTCATTTCTTAAACGAAAAAATATGTATTACTACCAGCAAAAAGTGAAGAAATGAAGAAAATAATGCCAGATTTGGGTTGGCCATTATAATTACATGAAGAAGAAACTAAAATGTCTTGGGAGAAAATAATTTTTATATATGCAATTATGGTTTCATGTTCCCATAAATGATTGGGTAGTTAGCACTTTAGATGGCTTCAAAAGCAAGAAAGTTCCCTTTTTTATGCATTAAAGATGTATATATTTCTTCTAAGATATGATTTACTCTTTGATAGGAGTGATGGATTAACAAAGTGGGACCTAAGGAATTGAAAAATCCCCATCAAATATCACAATCAAATGCAGAATCTTGTAGTATGATAAATTAGAGAAAGATGTCCAAAAGCAACTCTAACCGTTAATCTTTGGCTTGTTGCTTAATTTTAAGATTCTTGTTTTCATATTTTTGGTTTATGAGAAACATTATTTCTTGACAAGAGTCTTTTACCCAACAAAGTCAATTGCTTGGGAAGGGTATGTAGAGTTTTCATCTTTTGAAAAATTAAGTTTTTAATGTTCCTTCAATTTTTATATATATAATAATAATAAAAAAGATACTTTACAATCTCGAAAACAATCAAATAATAAAAAACTCAACTTTTTCAGAAATTAAATTTTTCATTGACTTATTTAAACAGTTAAAATTCTTAATTCAACACTTCTAATTAAGAGCACGCAAAGAATAAAGTGACAAAAATACATAATGATATGAAAATTAATCCACTGTTTATTTATTTTTTTATTCTTGCTATAACTAATTTAATTTGAATCAAGTCGAATTAAAAAAATATATATACTTCTCTCTATGCTAATTTTTTTTTATTTATAAGATTTAAACTTGAAACTTTACTAAAGGTGAACAAATACTAAATTACTTGAACTCAATGCTATTTAAATTTTTATAAAGTAGAAGTGACTTGATAACTAGTTATGGCCATGTAGAAATTAGTTTTTCATTAGTATATAGATATTCATGTGTACTTTAATTATTCTCCGAAATGGTGCTCCAGCCAAATTTGAGAATTCTACGTCAAGAAGACAAGGATTTAAAACCCTCAAAGAAAAGTTTTGGTTAAGGATACTTCTCCAGTGAAATTTAATAAGAAGTAGAATCTGATGATGGTGAGAAGTGTAGATAATCAATAAAAGTATTAGGTTCAAATATCAGATAAAGGATTAACGAAAAATATTGAACAGAAGATGATCATAAAATTAAGTAAATATCACAAACTTTTTATCACCTACAATTTTCCATGTTCAGGAGGGGAAAAAAGTGAAATAATATTTTAGTCATTCAAAAAGAATATAATTTTGTCTTCACGTTAAGTCTTGCATGGGCACCCTTAAATATAACATTAAATGGTTGGATAATTACAAAAAATACCCATTTCAATTACTTGTCGCGTCACTTTTCAAGAGTGGGTGAATATTGGAAGGTTGTATTGTATTAGGACTTCTTATTTATCTCTGTTAATTATTTATTAGCAAAGTTTGAGATGAGGATGGAAAAATAAGTACTCTTTTAAAAATTGAAATATTACACCAAAGTTTTTTTTTCAAAAAATTAACTAAAATAAGATATTTTTAAAAGATCAAAATATATTTATACAAAAAAAAACTGCAGGAAAGAAAAATCATTTAAGATAAAACTCTATGCTAAGCTAAAGCTTCAAATTGGATCTGGAGTTCGCAATGGTCGTCCGTTTCTGATTGGACAACCACAAATAAAGAGACAAAAAAAAAAAAACGAAGAAGCAAAAGCTACCTTTTTGTTCCCTTCCATTATAGGTATTCAATAAAAAACAAAGCTCAAAAAATTGGATTGGTGAAAATATCGATTTAAGCATTAATAGTTAAATTATAATTGAATTACAATCGAATTGATAATACTTAAAATATATTAAAATATTAAAATATATAACATATAGTATTAAAATATTTTATACATGTTATAAACATATATTTATATAAGTCATATATCTTTTCTTAATAGTTTAAATTTAAAATTTTTTTAAAAAATACATAATAATATTAAGTAAAAATTCAAAACAAAAAAAAATCAGTTGAATCAAATGATTTTATCGTTTTGACTAATTTTTTATCAGTTTACTAATTCAAACCGAATCAATTTTTTGACCGACTTATTAATTTTTTAGTTAAATCAGTCAATTTATTTTATTCTTTGACCAATTTATCGAGTTTTAATTAAATCGACCGATTTAATCTAATTTTCAAAAGATTGATAGAAAATGAATGGCAACGACAATAGAATTGTTGTCTGCAGTTGACGATCCAATTTGCAAGGGTTCGAATTTGTTGTGTTTCAAGATAATGTCTTTTTTTTAGTAACGATTTTTAATATTACTAAAATTTTTGACAATAAAAAAAATTGTTGCTCAAAGTAATCCCATCCAATTTGCAAAAACTCACACCCACAAATGACGTGGCAAGAAGAAGACAATGGGGCCCCGTATCCAACCATTTTACTTCCACAATCCCCAATGTAACGTTGTCATTGTCCTTGTTTTTAGTTGATTGGCATTGCCTTTTTTTATGTCCTAGAAGTCAAACACACCAGCAGTTTGAAATTAACAAGCAATTAGTAGGTTCAACTTCTTATTGGAACCCACTTCAGATTTTAAAAAAAATAATTGAGTTGTTTAAACACGTGATTGGTTGGATGCTTATGAGGCAAAAGAAAAAAAAACGCTTATTTTTTTCAATATGAATTTATACTGTAAAGTATATGTTTAATTTGACGTTTGTAAAGTAAAAGCACCAACTTTAGTTTGATAGGAAAAATTTTATGGTTTATTATGGTTTCACCGTATTCAAATCTCGATTAATTGATATAATATTTAGATATTGAATAATTATTTAAAAGCAGTGCCTATTTTTTGAAATAATACAAATTATCTTTCTCTACTTGTAGACACAAATTACACTAATAAAATCATATAAATTTGTGTGTTTTCTCTTTATTTTAGATTGTTTATCTTCTTCAATTTATATAAATTTCGGTAATATTTAAAAAAGTAAGCATCAAATATCTTGAATCAATCATGCATGAGTTCTTTTGAATTTTGAACAGGATCCAAAACAAAAATTTGGTGGGGGTAAAAAATTAATATACAAATATTTTTATTAAATTTTTATGAGGGCAAAACAGAAATTTATTACATATATTAATTAAAAAAATTTCTCACATATTAATTACAAAAAACAGTTTCTTGCCCCCACTAGCCCAAAGTAATTCCGTCCGAGACAAACCCATTAGGGTAATGATTCAAGTACGTTTAGTATCACATCAGTCCGTTTTTAAGCTATGAATTTTACAATGGACGAGGAGAGTCTGGCATACGTTGTAGAGTCAATTCCATAAAAAATAAATAAGCTTTAAAATTCATTTCTGACCTATTCACACATTCAGTCAAAACAAGAGATTTAAATATGTTTATATTAAAAACACAAACAAATAGAAGCAAAAAGAGAAAAAAGAAAGGATATATATAAATATGCGTGCAATTTCTCCGTTTTACCTAGCTGCCAATGTTTTTATTTCTTTGTGTATATTTTTATGGACTTATTTAAAAAAAAAAATTAGATAGGTCCCGAAGAAACCGCACTATATAAATATAGGTACCTTGGCAAGTTGCAGGCTCGTGGCTGCCATCTGTACTTGAGATAGAGCTTATCGGGACGGCCATTCTTCACACAATCAAACTGCTTCTGCGTGAAGGGACACTCCCATGGCTCGTAAAGAGGGTACCTTTCGTCGTAAACCCAATTCCCATGAAACAAATCGCACTCATCACTCTTCCCAAACACTCTCTCAGAGAATACACACAGCAGAACAACGACGATAATAATGGACATCGCAGAACCCCCCATGACAGAGAGAGAGAGAGCGTTAAAATTGTGTGCGTAAACTGTAAAGTTTTGTCCTTTTTTTGCGGCAGAGTGTTGTGTTTGGGTGTTAACTTTTACGGTAACTGCAAAAATGGTGAAGGAAGAAAGGGAGGGTTTTGAGGAATGAAAGGAAGGGTCAGAGACAGAGAAGCAATGCAGAGGATATTGGAGATGATGAGCTTCTATATTGGCTTTGGACTTTGGATTGGGTGCAACTGCAAATTTAAATAGAGGATATCACTGTATTACGTAGTTTTCAATCTGTGTGCTGTGGGTTCCACGCGCTATTTTTTCTTTTTCTTCTCAATACGTTACATTTTTGGAAGATACCCAGATAACGTGGTCTTTGGTTTTTTCATTTTAAAAATTTATATTATTATTTTTCTTGAAAGTACAAAATGTGCTATCACACACCATCGTTAGTTGATTTAAATAATTTAGCATCTGTTTTTTTTTTTAAATAACTTTCTAAATTTAGATTTTGGGATAGAAAAAATAAATAATAAAAGAGTTTTTATACTTTTATAATTTAACTTGACTCAAAACAGATTGACCAGCGTTCAATAGGTTTTTGAACATTAATTGGTAGTTCTCACTAAAAAAAGGTGCAAATGATTTCTATTAATATATTATTCATATAATATAATAAATATTAAATAATTAATCTATAAATATAAAAGTAATCATTTTCTAGAATTCATAATTGACTGATTTTATGGTTTACATCATAAAATAAATAGTATTAAAAAATTTTAAAAGGATATCTTTAATTAAAGAAATTAATTTTTTTTAAAGGAAAGAAATTAATATTAACTTTGAGGTTATTTTAGTTATATTTTGGCTTTAAGGAATTTGTGTATATTCATAATAGAAAAGTTTTGTAATTTAGACTTTTTTTTAAGAAAGGGAAAGCAATTTATTCTATTTTTTTTAAGTGGATTCCATTTATGAGAGAGAGCTACATATAATCAAAATTAATTATGCACAAAAATGTTAGGTATGATAAATAGTTTTTATAATTCGCACATAAATATGTATATTTTTAATGATTGATTTGGTTATTTTGGTAAACAGATAATACTCAATGATAGTTCTTTGAAAAAATAAAGATGTTAAGTAATTTCAATTGGATTTTACGTTAGAACGCGAAATCTTTTAAGATTTCAAAACTCTGTTGTTAAGTCATTTCCAAATTTGACATAAATCTTAAAAAAAAAAGATTTGTCATCTAAAAATCTCATTATCTTAAGGCTAGGCATTACCCAAATTTGATTAATAAAAATAAATTGACTAAATCAGTTACAAATAAACACTTACGTATGAATAACAAATATAATGACATACTTATTGATTAATTTATTTAATTTATATACTTTTTTAAAACTAAATTTATTTTGAAATGTCTCTCAAGTTAAAAGGAAGAAGGGAAAGAATATAGTTAAATATGTTATTACAAAATGCTAATTAAGGGGAGAGGTTGTGACTTGTAAATCAGGTAATTCTTCTATCAGATTTCAATAATTGAATTATGCAACCACCGAAGGAGAAATCTTGATTCTTGATTTTTATAATCAACAGTCTAGATTTTATGGTTATTTTATAAAAAAAATTAAAAGAAAAAATAAAAATAACATCATAAAATTTAGACTGTTGATTATAAAAATTAATTATTTAGATAAGTCAAAAATCTTACTTGGCTTTCCATCTACGACAACGACCCATAGTGACATGTCAAGTCTTTAATATAATGTTTTGGGACCTAGATAAACTAGATGAGTTGGCTCGGGATCCGACTACTCAAGGTTTGGATCAATTTGGGTTGAGCTTTCAGATTAATCTGTCATCAACCCGGCTAAAACCGGAGCAACTTGGGTCACTTGACAATCTGGGTTGACTCAATCTTCCTTTTTTGTTAAAAAAAGATTCTAACTATGAATTATTATGACTTCATGGGTTATTATGGATAAGAGAAGATAAAACTACTTGAATTAAACTTTTATATTTTTAAATATAAAGAAAAATAAGATAAGATAGAAATGGAAATGAAACTCAATAATATATCATATTCCTTCAATAATTATATATATTTATATATCAGCAAATTTTTTATGAACTATTTGTTATTAGTTAACCATTAATTCAAACTATCTATTTGTAATACCCATGAAAAATAAAATATAAATGCGTATTTACAAACTATTGTTACTATTTCAGTATATGGTACTATTCACCCATATAATACTATTTACGTATATGGTACTGTTCATTTATACAATCAAAATGTCAAGTACTAGATGTGGTTTGGTCATAAGAAAAAAACTAGAAAGAAGTTTGTAGGAGAAAATGACGTTTTATGTGTAAAAATACCCTCATAGACTAAATTGAAAGGACTGATTTGAAAAGAAACTTAAAGGTTTAAGGTGAAAGGATAGTTTTCCCTTTAAGTTTCTAATAGTAATAAAAGAAAAATTTTTCAGCCGTCCGCGTAAGGTGCACAGTAAATTGAATTACTAGAAATATCATTTTCATAAATAGTAAATTGAATATTTTATTAGCGCATAGTGTCAAATAGTACCCTTGACTTTTCCTATAAATAGGCCCTTCCATTTCACTTCTAAACTCACACATTCAACTTCTCTTCTTCTCTTCTTAAGTTTCTCTTGCTCCGACGCTAGGCCTCTGAGATTTTGGGCCTTTCCTTTTCTGTTTAGGTAATGATACTATGCCCTTTCTATGTCTTTCAAATTTTAGAAGTTATTTTCTTAAGTATGCTCTGTGGTTGCGGCTTTGGCCGATCTTCCACATCAGAAAAACTGTCTTTAGCTATTTATATGTTATTTTGATTATCTGATTACCGAAATAGAATGTAAACTGTGAAGAATACATGTCTAGGAAAGTTCTGGCTAAGGAAAGACCTGATTTTTAAGTGTGTCCAGTGTGACTCTCCACTCTTTCCTGAGAACTTACCTGGTGTACTCTTTTACATATTGTATTCTCTATTTCTGGTATGAATAGTACCCATACGTATAAATAGTAACCGTATGAACAGTATCTATACGAAAACAATCTTAACGTATTTTTTCTAATCTTTCATAAAAATCTCCGTAGCAGAATACTGAAATTCACCTGTGTACTCTTATCCGTAACGACTTAAAGAAGTGATACTCGTACGGAATCCAGGTGAGTGGAACGACCCCATTTTAATAGAGTTTTAACATTTCTGGTGATAAAAAGTATGTCGTAGGACACTCCCAAGATTCATAGGGGGAAATTGGCAATGACAAATCTAATGAGATAATTAATCCAGAAGTATGGATAAGACGAAGCAAGTATCTCATGATGATGTGAAATTTGAATCATATAATTATATACTATACCTGTTATAAGGATGAATATTATATTGTGCTTCTGATTATGATATGAAATACTATACTATTGATTGTGATTGAGCAGTACAGTACCCCCTCTCACGGCAAGGCGGAAAACCCGGTTTAAAGGGTGTCTTGACCAATGAGTGTGGAGACAATGATTCCCTCAGTAGGGATATAGCCCGGATTAGTGATAAATCCGTGAGGCGCCCTAGCTAAGAGGATGAGGTTTTGCGTCATGGCGGAAAGATACAGAATTGGTGAGCTGGTCTGTGTGCGATCTCCGGGATATATTGCCATTGATGAGTACTAGTAACGTTTGTTGAATTGGATGAATTTTTGTCTTCTTGTATGTAATTTCTAACTATGTCTATTGGTTGAGCTTGAGCCTTCGGATATGCTTACATGACTGGTGATGTATTTGAATTTTATTAACGCAAGGTCGATTTGCTCACTGAGTTTAAAAGCTCACACTCTCTGTACAATTTTTTTGTTCAGATCAGGTTGCCACCGAAGAACATCCGCTAGAGGAGTAGATTACTTTGGACCTTCCCGCTGTCGGGTAGGCCCTTCTTTTCTTATAGATTATGTTGCTCTGTAACCGCCTAGGACATCTAGGTTAGGGGATTAATATTTGGCTTGTATTTCAATATGATAATGTATTTTGTATTAAGGATCTATTATTTTTAATTAAGAAAATTTGATGTATTTTCTTGGTATTTATTAAAGAATGGTATTTCAAGAATATAGAGATAATGACTAATAATTTTACTTATGAGTAGAATTTATCGAAAGGCTTACAATGATGGGATATTCATCATTGTGCTGGTCATGTGCCTAAAAAAATGGGTCTTGACAAAGTTGGTATCAGAGTATAGGTTGTTAGGTCTCCTAGTGATTACAGAGCAAGGTGTCTTTAGTGGGGCTTCCCCTATTGTCGTGACTGCAGCACGACTATAGGATGAAGATCCACCAAAAGACCTGTAGAGTTAAAATCCCTTTCTTTCCTTGAAGCATAATAGTGACGATATATATTATTCTTAATTGTAGAATAAGTTTAGATGGCACCAAGAAAATCAATCGCTTCTGGAATCCGCACAAGATCTGGCAGGGCCCTGGTCCCTCCAGCTGCTCAATCAGCAGATGCAAGGCTGGAGATGCCTAACCGTGCAGAAGGTAACCATGCACAAAATAGAGAGATATCCACTGAAAATCCTGAAAGAAGTGGTGGAGTACCATCACAAATTGACGCAACTGTAGTAATGGAAGCATTAGCTGCAATGCAAAACGAGGTAAATGGGCTGAAGGAACTTCTAATGGGACAATCATCTGAAGACTGCTCACAGGCATCAGTACATGCTGCAAAAGTACAAGAAACAGACCAGATGCCACCTCCACCCCCTCCTCAGGATTGGGTAGGGACAGAGGTCAAGATCTCAGAATTTATGAAGCTGAATCCGCCAACCTTTGCAGGAGATGTTAATGAAGACCCACAGTGTTTTCTAGATGACTGTGAGAAAATCCTTGACACGTTAGAATGCCCTGAACCTCGAAAAGTAACCCTTGTTACCTTTCAATTAAGAGGTAAGACGGACCGCTGGTGGCGAACGTGGAAAAAGGGCATGGCCAGAAATGCCCCACCCCTTAAATGGAATGACTTTAAAAGAATTTTTCGAGAACAATTTATTCCGGAGAGTATACGAGAAGCAAAGATGAATGAGTTTGAGGCACTCCGGCAAGGATCACGAACCGTTGATGAATACGACAATCTGTTTGTAGAGTTGTCTGAATATGCTACTCACATGTTCCTAACTGAGAAAGAAAAGATCCGACGGTTTATTAAAGGCCTTCGAGAGTCTTTATTTGACAGGGTGGGATCGAAAATACGAGATTTTTCATTTTACACAGAAGCCGTTGACATCGCCCATATAGCAGTGTGGTCAACAGGGCCACATCAAAAGAGATTGCCCCCAACTCCACACGAGATCTGGTCAAGGATCAGTGCGCCCTAATCAATCAGAGGCTACTGTTGCCAACAGAGCCCCTGTAACTGTAGGAGGCAATGGAATCAGAAGAGGTGCTGGCAGAGGACAAGGTGGTCGAGGTCAGGCTTCAGCAGGCCGAGGGACCGCTCGAGTATTCGCTCTAACCCGTCAAGATGCTCAGGCGTCTAATATGGTGGTAGTAGGTACTCTTCTGATTGAATCAAATTTTGCACATGTTTTGTTTGACTCTGGCTCTATGCATTCCTATGTGTCACCATTCTTTGCTAAGAACTTTAAGCAAAAAGTTGTTAGATTAGAATGTCCGTTTTTAGTAACTACGCCTACTAGAGGCACCTTACTAATAGAACGAGGCTATCGAGCTTGCAAGGTAAGAGTCGGAGAAAATAATACAACAGTAGACCTAATGCTGTTAGATATGACAGACTTTGATGTCATCTTAGGCATGGATTGGCTGGCATCTTGTCATGCCACCCTGGATTGCTATAATAAGATAGTTAAGTTCAATATTCCGAGAGAGCCCCCTTTCGTATTTCATGGTGAACGGAGTGAAATTTCTAGAAATCTTATATCTTTAATGTGTGCCCAACGTTTATTGCGAAAGAGTTGTCAAGGATACTTGGCATTTGTTAAAGATATTAAGAAAGAAGAACTAAAAGCAGAGGATGTTCCAGCAGTCCAGGAGTTTGTATACGTCTTCCCAAATGATCTACCAGGTGTACCCCCAGATCGAGAGATTGAGTTCCAGATAGAGTTAGCACCAGATACTCGCCCAATCTCCATACCCCCTTATAGAATGGCATCAACAGAATTAAAAAAGTTAAAGACTCAGTTACAGGACTTGCTAGACAAAAGCTTTATAAGGCCAAGTTATTCACCTTGGGGAGCTCCTGTTCTGTTCGTGAAAAAGAAAGACGGATCGATGAGACTATGCATAGATTACAGGCAACTGAATAAATTAACTATAAAAAATAAATACCTGTTGCCTCGCATCGACGACCTTTTCGATCAACTTCAAGGAGTCAAGTGTTTTTCAAAGATTGACTTGAGGTCTGATTACCACCAACTCAAGATCAAGGAGGAGGATGTGCCTAAAACAGCCTTCCGTACCAGATATGGGCATTACGAGTTCTTGGTAATGTCATTTGGACTAACAAATGCACCAGCTGCTTTCATGGATTTAATGAATAGGATTTTTAAATCCTTTTTAGACAAATTCGTCATTGTCTTCATAGATGACATTCTGGTGTACTCAAAGATTTCGGAAGAACACGAACAACACCTTCGTATTGTGTTGCAGACATTGAGGGATCATCAATTGTACGCCAAATTCTCTAAATGCGAGTTTTGGATTGATCGCGTGACTTTCTTGGGACATGTGATCTCCAAATGTGGCATCCAAGCAGACCCAAGCAAAGTAGAAGCGGTCAAAATGTGGCCTAGACCTATCTCCGTCACGGAGATTCGCAGCTTCTTGGGATTGGCAGGATATTATCGTCGTTTCATCCAAAATTTTTCCCAGTTAGCCGCCCCTCTCACACGACTGACTAGGAAAGGAGTAAAGTACCAATGGGATGACGCTTGTGAAGAAAGCTTCCAAGAACTCAAGAAAAGGTTAATCTCCGCACCTATATTGGTCTGACCCTCAGGACCAGGAGGTTTTACAGTGTACTGCGATGCATCAAGAGTAGGGTTGGGATGTGTTCTCATGCAGCATGACCAGGTAGTAGCATATGCATCGAGACAGCTTAAGAAACATGAACAAACCTACCCCACCCACGATCTGGAAATGGCAGCAGTAATTTTCGCTTTAAAGATATGGCGACATTATCTATACGGAGAAACTTGCGAAATCTACACTGACCATAAAAGTCTAAAATATATTTTCGACCAAAAGGACCTAAACTTGAGGCAGAGGAGATGGGTAGAATTACTAAAAGATTATGATTGCAATATTCTTTACCACCCAGGCAAAGCGAACGTGGTAGCAGATGCTTTGAGTCGAAAATCTATGGGTAGTCTAGCCCATATAGCAGTGACAAGAAGACCATTAATCCAAGAACTACAAGAGTTGAGAGCAAAAGGTGCTACTCTCGAGGTTACAAGAACAGGATCATTCTTAGCCCATATCAGGGCTAGATCTTCCCTTGTAGACCAGATACGGATATCCCAAATAGAGGATCCTGAGCTTGTCCAAATTATGGAAAAGGTGAAGATTGGTGAAATGAATAATTTCACACTCGATGACACAGGAGCCTTACGTTTTGAACAACGGTTGTGTGTACCAGATGTTGGAACTCTTAGACGAGATATCATGGAAGAAGGCCATTGTGCTGCATATGCTGTACATCCAGGAGCCACCAAGATGTATCAGGATCTGAAACAGATCTACTGGTGGAAAGGAATGAAACAAGACATAGCAGAATTTGTGTCTCGTTGTTTAACCTGTCAACAGGTTAAGGCTGAGCATCTAAAGTCAGGAGGCTCGTTACAACAATTAGAGATTCCTGAATGGAAATGGGAACGAGTGACGATGGACTTTGTTGTTGGTCTACCTCACTCCACAGGAGGTTATGACTCAGTTTAGGTCATTGTTGACCGACTAACCAAATCAGTACACTTCATTCCAGTCAAAACCACTTATGGTGTAGTAACGTTGGCACAATTGTATATTAAAGAAATAGTGAAGCTGCATGGAGTACCTATATCTATCATTTCTGATAGAGGTCCTCAATTTACCTCTCGTTTCTGGAGAAGTTTTCAAGAGGCACTAGGTACTCGGGTAGACCTCAGTACCGCTTTTCACCCACAGACAGACGGACAGTCAGAACGGACGATTCAGACGCTAGAGGATATGTTACGAGCTTGTATCCTAGATTTCAGTGGAAGCTGGGAAAAGCATTTGTATCTTGTAGAGTTCACATATAACAACAGCTACCAGGCCACTATTGGGATGGCACCCTATGAGGCCTTGTATGGGAGACGTTGCAGATCTCCGATCGGTTGGTTCGAGGTAGGTGAAACGAAAGCATTAGGACCTGACTTGGCCCAAGATGCCCTAACCAAGGTAAAGACAATACAAGATAGGATGCGAGCAGCTCAAAGTAGACAAAAGGCATACGCTGACCACAGACGACGTGATTTGGAGTTCTCAGTCGGCGATATGGTATTCCTAAAGGTCTCTCCAATGAAAGGTGTGTTGAGATTTGGAAGGAAAGGAAAGTTGAGTCCTAGATATATCGGGCCTTATGAGATTTTAGAACGAGTGGGAAAAGTGGCTTATCGGCTTGCCCTACCTATGGAACTGGAAGGGATTCACCCTGTTTTTCATGTATCCATGTTGAGTAAGTACCTTCCTGACCCTTCTCACATACTTCACCCTTCTCACAATGATTCTATCATAGTAGATGAAAACTTGTCATACGAGGAGATACCGGTGGCTATCCTCGATAGTCAAGTAAAGAAACTCCGATCTAAGGAGATTCCATCTGTCAAGCTTTTGTGGAGGAATCAAACTCACGAATAAGCCACATGGGAAGCCGAGGCCGACATGCGTTCTAGATATCCGCATCTTTTTACGACTTGAGGTAATTTAATTTGGAGGACCTAATTTCTTAAAGGGGGTGATAATGTAATACCTATGAAAAATAAAATATAAATACGTATTTACAAACTATTGTTACTATTTCAGTATACGGTACTATTTACCCGTATAATATTATTTACGTATATGGTACTGTTCATTTATACAATCAAAATGTCAAGTACTAGATGTGGTTTGGTCATAAGAAAAAAACTAGAAAGAAGTTTGTAGGAGAAAATGACGTTTTATGTGTAAAAATACCCTCATGGACTAAATTGAAAGGACTGATTTGAAAAGAAACTTAAAGGTTTAAGGTGAAAGGATAGTTTTCCGTTTAAGTTTCCAATAGTAATAAAAGAAAAATTTTTCAGCCGTCCGCGTAAGGTGCACAGTAAATTGCATTATTAGAAATATCATTTTTATAAATAGTAAATTGAATATTTTATTAGTGCATAGTGTCAAATAGTACCATTGACTTTTCCTATAAATAGGCCATTCCATTTCATTTCTAAACTCACACATTCAACTTCTCTTCTTCTCTCCTTAAGTTTCTCTTGCTCCGACGCTAGGCCTCTGAGATTTTGGGCCTTTCCTTTTCTGTTTAGGTAATGATACTATGCCCTTTCTATGTCTTTTAAATTTTAGAAGTTATTTTCTTAAGTATGCTCTGTGGTTGCGGCTTTGGTCAATCTTTCACATCAGAAAAATTGTCTTTAGCTATTTATATGTTATTTTGATTATCTAATTACCGAAATAGAATGTAAACTGTGAAGAATACATGTCCAGGAAAGTTCTAGCTAAGGAAAGACCTAGTTTTTAAGTGTGTCCAGTGTGACTCTCCACTCTTTCCTGGGAACTTACCTAGTGTACTTTTTTACAGATTGTATTCTCTATTTCTGGTATGAATAGTACCCGTACGTATAAATAGTAACCGTATGAATAGTAACCATACGTATGAACAGAATCTGTACGAAAACAATCTTAACGTATTTTTTCTAATCTTTCATGAAAATCTCCGTAGCAGAACACTGAAATTCACCTGTGTACTCTTATCCGTAACGACTTAAAGAAGTGATACTCGTACGGAATCCAGGTAAGTGGAACGACCCCGTTTTAATAGAGTTTTAGTATTACTGGTGATAAAAAGTATGTCGTAGGACACTCCCAAGATTCATAGGGGGAAATTGGATTCGGAATGACAAATCTAATGAGATAATTAATCCAGAAGTATGGATAAGACGAAGCAAGTATCTCATGATGATGTGAAATTTGAATCATATAATTATATACTATATGTCACATCCCAAAAATTGAGCATGTGAAAAGATACTACTCATTTGATAAAATTCTCAAACATACGTTATTTTCATATATTCTGTAAGGTTTTACATTCAACCTTAATCATTCATTCCACACTACAGAATTATATTCATCTGATAAGCAAATATAGACATACATAGTCTGATATTTCTATCTCATCGCAAGTCTAGGAGACCTATAGAAAGTACAGAGCGTTCCTAGTATTCACATTAATAAGTACTGGTACCCCACCAGACAGAAATAGAGGATAATTCCAATGGGTTTCTATTCTTCAAATGGATACTCTTGTTCTTTATTTTCTGTATCTGAAAAAAATAATCATAGGGAGTGTGAGTTTATTTAAAAACTCAGTAAGTAAATAACTGTACTATATAAAATATCAAAAGTACAAATACCACATTTACTCATATAATTAATTGTATTATACATCGAGTAGTATGGGACTCTAACCCTTTCAAACTCATGAATAAGATTTCATAGATATACACCGAGTAGTATGAGACTCTAACCCTTTCAAACTCGTGAATAAGATCTCATAGGTATACACCGAGTAGTATGGGACTTTAACCCTTTCAACTCGTGTATAGATTTCATAGATATGCACTGAGTATTATGGAACTTTAACCCTTTCAAACTCGTGTATAAGATTTCTTAGATATACACCTAGTAGTATGGGACTTTAACACTTTCACACTCGTGTATTAAATCCCGTAGATCTTTACTCATTAATAAGATAGTGAGAATTTATCACATAGTACAATTGTCATGAAATAAATAATTTCTACATACTCTTATTTCTACTGATCATCATATACTCCCATATGAAAAATTAATTGCTTATTATCCAAATAATATTGTAAATGGGACTTATATTGTACTTTGACTAGTAATATCAAATTAGCTGAGCAAGGTTATTCACTCACCTTGATGTTTGTCCAAGTTTACCTTGTTCCACACTAGAATTTGTGTAGGAAAATTTCCTAGTAAAATATATTACAAGAAAACATAAAAAAGGAAACAAAATCACGAAAATACGCAAAATTTTCTGATTGCTACAGTAACAGTTTGCTACAGTAACGGTTCGCTACAGTGCCAGTTCGCTACAGTACGTTGACTGCTACAATACCGTAACTGCTACAGTTCCCCCCAAGAAAATTTTTCAGATTTTTTTTCCGAAATTTCTGGTCGCTACAGTAACTTGAAGAAAAATTCCAGATTTCCAGTTGCTACAGTACTTCGAATTTTGCAGAAAATCTTTCAAAAAATTCATCCTTTTCTTTCTTTTGATTCAAAACCAGAATCTCAACTCTTTTAACCGATTATAACTCAAATATAACTTCAAAAACAACTGAGATTCACGAATTATCATCAAAATCTTCAAGAACAAAACCTCCTCTAATCTTCCATATAAACTTAGATTTAAGGAAAATAACGAGATTAAAGCTTACCTTTGATCCTTACAAAGCTTTTGAACAGAACAAACAATCAAAACTCTGAAGATCAAGGAAAGGATTTGAAAAGAGGATGAAGAAGAGAGAAAACGTTTTTCTGCCTTCCTTCGGCTGAGTGAAAAATGAGGGGGTACTATTGAAACTTTATATTAAATATTTCTAATGGGTTATTCAATAACCCATAGGTATCCATAACCCAACATCCAAATACATCCAGTCAATTTACAATAAATGGATTAATTGACCATTCTTAAACCACTTTTCCATGAATTTCACCATTCTTGGAATATATCCCACGTGGTGCAAATATTCAGTCCAGTCATTTAACTCAATTTTCATAAATAATATTCAAAGAGAACAATTAAATATGAAAATTAAAAATGACCAAAATAAATAACTAAAGTAACGTTGTAGAATTCTAAAATACTCTTAAGCGAATTATATTCCGAAATTAACGGGTATTACAATATACCTGTTATAAGGATGAATATTATATTGTACTTCTGATTATGATATGAAATACTATACTATTGATTGTGATTGAGCGGTACAGTACCCCCTCTCACGGCAAGGCGAAAAACCCGGTTTAAAGGGTGTCTTGACCAATGAGTGTGGAGACAACGATTCCCTCAGTAGGGATATAGCCCGGATTGGTGATAAATCCGTGAGGCGCCCTAGCTAAGAGGATGAGGTTGTGCGTCATGGCAGAAAGATACAGAATTGGTGAGCTGGCCTATGTGCGCTCTCCGGGATATATTGTCATTGATGAGTACTAGTAACGTTTGTTGAATTGGATGAATTTTTGTCTTCTTGTATGTAATTTCTAACTATGTCTATTGGTTGAGCTTGAGCCTTCGGATATGCTTGCATGACTGGTGATGTATTTAAATTTTATTAACGCAAGGCCGATTTGCTCACTGAGTTTAAAAGCTCACACTCTCTGTATAATTTTTTTGTTCAGATCAGGTTGCCACCGAAGAACATCTACTAGAGGAGTATATTACTTTGGACCTTCCGGCTGTCGGGTAGGCCCTTCTCTTGTTATAGATTTTGTTGCTCTGTAATCGCCTAGGACATCTAGGTCAATGGATTAATATTTGGCTTGTATTTTAATATGATAATGTATTTTGTATTAAGGATCTATTATTTTTAATTAAGAAAATTTGATGTATTTTCTTGGTATTTATTAAAGAATGGTATTTCAAGAATACAGAGATAATGACTAATAATTTTACTTGTGAGTGGAATTTATCGAAAGGCTTACAATGATGAGATATTAATCATTGTGCCGGTCATGTGCCTAAAAAAATGGATCGTGACACTATTATTGTAATGAAATAGCTTTTATAAGTGAAGGAGACAAAAATAGTGAATAAAACCAAAACAACACAACTTAAGGTGAAACATAACAAAATGACCTGGTGCTTCTTTTCCCAAAAAATGAAAGATAAATAAATAAATAAAACAAAACAGGAGGGAAGTCAAGCAAAGATTTTTCAAAAATCAGGAACTTTATTTTTTTAGAGAAGAAAAAAGGAAATCCCACTCATGTGCAAGAAGCAGAACAAGGAAGAAAGAAGAGCAGAGTTCAATTCATTTTGGAATTGGCCTACGCCTCCTATCCGCATGTCCACACAAAAAAACAATTTTAAAAATAAAGGGAATTGATTTTTTTTAAAAAAAATACGTTAGTATAATTTAGTCCACTTAAAAAAAATTAATGTAATCTCCTCAAAATCAAATATCATAAAGGTTAATTAAAATTAGATTGAATAGTTTTAAAATTTAAATTATTAAAATATTATCCAGGCTTACAGAAAGGAGATAAATGTGCCATTATTGCAATGTTGTCAGAACCGGCCCAGCTATTGACCCGGACAGGCCTTCGGGTCACCGGGTCACCGGGTCAATTGCTGACCCGGATAAATGCATTAAAAAAATTAAAATTATATATATACCTATATATCTTTATAAATAAATTAAAAAAAAGATATAAATATTCATAATAATTCATAAAGTCATAAATAAAATCATCCAAATATAATAATTCATACAGTTAAAGTCTTAAACATCCATAATAATTTATAAAGTCATTAATAATTAAGAAAAATTACGTAATTTTTAAGAAAAAAATCGATTTATCCTCTTTAAATTAAAAATAATAATTTTGATATTTTATTTTATAGTATTTTCAATTTTATTAAAAAAAATCCACCACTTGTAGAATTCAAATTAATCTTTTAAATGACTTGTTATAAATTTAAAGGACTAATTTGAAATCAATATTTGTTATATATTACTTTGAAAATGTTTATTGTCTAACGTAATACTTTGGCATATTTTAACTTTAAGGAGTTAACTTTAATTTTAAATAAAATTTATGAAAATGAAAGAGGAATTTAACTAATATTTTTAGAGAAATAAAGTGAGAATATTATGTTTTAATTTGTTTGTAGTGGAACAGTGTAGAGATGGAGAAAAAGAAAGTATTAATTTTTAGAGTAAATAAAACAAACTTTTTTTTGAGGATTATTAATCAATTTTAGCCATAAAAAAATTTTAAAAAAAAATTCGGGTCAATGGATCGCCGGGTCGACCGGGTTTTGACCTGGTCACGCGTATATCGGTCTAAAGTATTGACCCGAAAATCTTTTGAAGGATTGAAACTCAAACAATATCAACCTAAAAAAAAAAACCAAAAACTTACAAAAAAATAGATCTGAACACATACCTAAAAATATAAAAAAATTTACAAAAAAAGTAGATCTAAACATAGATTTGAAAAACTAGATCTGAAAATAAAAAAAAAAATCTTATAACAAAGAAAAAAAAACTTTTATATGAAAAAGGCGAAAATTTCAAAAAAAAAATACAAAAAAGACTGAACTTATGGATAACCAATTGCTCCAAAACTTTAGTTTTAAAACTTTCCACTAAATTTTCAAACACGCAATTAGAATGCTAGACAACGACAAAGACCTTAAACTGGATCCACAAGGACAAGTCAAGTCTTTAAACTTATATGCAGTTCCCAACTTGTACGTCAATAATTTTGTACATATATTGGCAAATGAAATTCGAAAAAACTACTTGAAATTTAACTTAGTAATGCTAATAAAAAGTTGACCTCTCACAAGTAGGGGTGTGCACTGGTCAGGTTTGAGGAAAATTTTAACTCAAGCTAATCAAATTTGATTAGGTTGGGTCGGGTCGAGTTGTTAATTTTTTTATGATGAACCCGAACCAACCCAACCCGCACCTTGGCGGGTTGGGGTTGGGTCGGGTTGACGGTTTGTCTTTTTTTTTAAAAAAAAAAACTTTAAATTTTAAATTTTTATTTATTTATTTATTTTTGTTTTGCTTTCTTCTTCTTCTCTCTTTTTTTCTTTCTTTCTTTATTCACACTACATAGAAGACAAATAAATTAGTAAAGGTACATATTATTCTTTATTCTATCTAACAAGATAATAATAGTCAACAGTAGGCTATAATGCTATAGACAAATTAATTCAATTCAAATTTCAATATATATAATCCAAATTTTAATAAATACATAACACATAAATATTTATTTATAAATAATGAGTATAACAAAAAATCTTAAGTGGCTAAGTCTTAAAAAAATTTTTTTTTAAATATATATATATATTGGGCGGGTTGGCAGGTTGGATTAGATTGAAAAATTCTCAACCCGGCACCCGACCCGCTACTTGACGGGTTGAAAATTTTCCAACCCAACCCAAATGTACGAGTTAGTTTGGGTTGGACGGGTTGGATGGGTTTTTACTCACCCCCACTTAGAAGTTCTATTTCTTTCTTTTGTCTTGATTTTTGTACCTACTGTTATTTCTTTTTCATCCAGACAAGCAACCCAAATTTTTTTTGAGATGAGGCAATCCACCGCTCAGTATTTTTTCCCATTAACTTTTATATATATATATATATATATATATATATAACTTATATTGGCAAATAGAATTCAAAGAAACTACTTGAAATTTAATTTAGGTAATGCTAATAAGAGGCGGACCTCTCAGAAGGTTCACTTCTTTCTCATTCATTCTAGTCTTGATTTTTGTACTTATTATTATTCTTTTTCATCCAGCAAAGCAGCCCAAAAATTTTTTGAGATGAGGAGGTCCACCACTCTGTATTTTTTCCCATTAACTTATATATATATATTTCAGATGGGTATGTAGAGCAATTAAAGACAAAATTATTAGCACTGATTTGACAATACTCAAGCACTTGCAAACATTGTTTTTTTTTTTTAATTATATAGCCAATCGACACTGTAGATCAAAGAGAACTTATTTAATTTATTATTCTCTCTCTCTCTCTCTCTCTCTATATATATATATTGGTTGCGGTGTTATATATTTAATTAATTAACTTTTCTCAAATTTTATTTAATAATACAAATTTGAATTCTCTGTTGACAAATAAAAATTAACCGATTATAACGAAATAAGAAATAGGACTATCAAATGGTCGGGTCGGTCCTCTTCAGTTTAAATCTTGTAAAATCAATAGTGAGTATAAATTATATTAGGTTAGACTTTATATAATTAATGATTAAAAAATTATGATTCATCTTAACTTATTATGGTCATAGGCAAGCCATAAACTTATTTATCTTATTTAAAAAATATATTTTAAATTATGTTAATAATAAAAAAATAGATATTGGAACAATTATATTTAAAAAATAAATTAAACTTCTAAAAAAATATATGAACCCTTAAAATACGTCATTTTATTTTTTAAATATAATTTTAACTATGTTGAATGAAAAAAAATTAAATATTGAAATTATAAAACTTTCAAAAAATAGAATTAAACTTCTAAAAAAATAGCTTAAAACTCAAAATATAAAAAAATAAAAATAAAACTCAAAATGTTCAACTCATCCCAAATCATATAAGCTCCAAAATTTTGATAGATCGAAGTAAAAGTTATTATTTAAAATGAACTATTAATTATTAATTCACTTTTTTTCATTTATAAAATTAGAGTAAATCGGTTCATTATGTTAAACTTATTTTGATACTCCAATCAAAAATTCATTTATTGTGGGCACTCCCTCCCTTAATATATTATCAACCAAATACATGTTGTAAAAAATCTGAATACCAAAACAAAAATAATCTGAGTTGCGTTTTTATAGTAGACACTATCCTTAAAAAATTTATTTCACAACTAGAGCTAAAAATCTGCGTCTATAGAACTCCCTCCAAGACTAAACAAATTCTTCTGAGAAAACTCTCAGGCCACACAACAGTAGAAATTTTAAATTGTACCCCAGAAAGTGAGAAAGAGGGGGAAGAAAGAAGTATAGAATTGTTTCTGACTTGGTGTGTAAAATGAGGGAAATGAGTTCTCCTTTTATAGCTGCTGAACAATAATGAGGCAGACAAAAATTTTAATAAAATTAAAATTGGGTTTCAAAAATTAATAGACAGTTTCAGAAAATTAATGGGCAGGTTCGAAATATTTAAATATATTTAAAACAAATAGAACAAAACTGTAAGTTCTTAATTTTCTGACATTAATACAAGTTAATTTCATAATAATAAAATTCGCCTCAGTTCAAGTAAGCTATAAATAAATTAAAAAATAATATTTCTCTAGAGAAAAATAAATCGATCTGATTTATTGCAGGCGCAAGGGAGCAAATCGGATAATTTGTAATGTACTATCTTGAATCCATGTGGGCTTATGTGTGCAAGAGCTCACCTCTTCCCAAACTCTTTATTAGCTTACTAATACAAATTAGTATATAAACGTTATTCACCTCCTTGCTCTAAGCAATGTGAGCCCTTTTGGTCTGTTTGGTTTGAATATTTCCTGCTTTCATTTTCACTGAAAATAGAAAATGAATTTGAAAATGTGTTTAGTTAAGTTAACTAAAAACGTTTTCTTAAAAACATTTCTTAAAATATATTTAAATCTGAAAACACCAAAAAGATATTTTCAGTGTTTTAAAAAATATATTTCAGAAAATAAAGATTAAAAATAAAAATAAAAAATATTTTTATACACCAAACATGCTCTTAATTTTCTCTTTTAAAATACAAAATTTTAAAAAATTATTTTTACAACAATACAAGCTATAGTGGTTTGACATGCACTAATAAAGTACATGTTAATTCTTTCTTTAAAGGATGTGTCTTCGAAGAATCTGCAATATCTCATTTAATTAATCAGATTTCAATATTATGAGTCATCACGAAGATTTGTCTTCTTTCTACTTTAAAAAAGGGCAAATTATGGCTAGCTATAATTACAATATTAAATATTGATAACCGTAAATGGTATTCCAGATATTTTTCTGGGTATTATTTTCTAAGAATGCTTTTTCCAAATAAAATATTGGCTAAATTATAATTTTAATTCTATAGTTTCACCAAAATTATAAAATAAATTTTATATTTTATTTTTATATAAAATTATCCCTCCTAGTTTTTTTTATTTATATAAGTTGGTCTCTACCGTTAGTATGATTTACTTTGTTATTAAAATGGTTATATGTAAAAGTTGATATGTACATATTTGTATACATGTCAACATATCCAGTCATTAAATTTTATATAATTCAGCTACCATGTCAACAAAAGTCAATGTAGATGCTAGGTTAGCGAAATTAGAAATTAAAGGTAAAATAAGAATTTTATTGACAAAGTGGTTGGATTGTGTAAAATTTAATAATTAGACATGTTGATATGTTCACAAATGTAAACATCAGTTACCATGTAAAATCATTTTAACAACAAAGTTAACAATACTGATGAGATGGACTAACTTACATATATAAATAAAAAAATTATAGAGATTATTTATAAGAAACTATAGGGATCAAAATTATAATTTAATTAAAAATATACTTTTTGTTAAAGGACTCACTCAAAAAACAAATTAAGTTTCTGTAGGTTAATTAATGGAATAATCCGCAGCATGTCGCTTAACATATTTAGTCTTTTTTAATTATTATTTTTGGTTGACCTGAAAGTTTTCATGTGTGGAAAATGGTTTTCCTTTTCGATTCACTAACAAGTATAATAATTAATTAAATAAGAAAAACTTGATCATATAATCAATTAGAGAATTAGTATAACCTGATTTACCTAGGCATGCTCATTTGAATAAATTCCCTCAATTTCTTGATTTTAGACAATTGTATCTCATAGCTAGTTTAGCATCTTAGATTAAATGAATTATCATATGAATTTTATATATTTGTTTAATAATGACTAATAAGGTCTATTTTTTTCTTATGCTGATTTGAAAGCGTTTAAGACCTAATATTTAGTGTATTAAACTTTGAAATAATTAATTTACTAATACGATATATAATTTAATTTGTTCTATACATATAAAAATAGTTTACTATCTAAAAAGAATAATTTCATGCTCTAAGGGTAGGGTATATATAAATAGAACCGAGTAACACAAGCTAAAATTTAGTTTACTTAAAATACATAACTTGTTAATTAATATATAAGAGTGCATTTAAAATGAGAAGTCTGTTTATGAGACCAGCATAATTTAGTATTACCTCTATTTATATTTTTTTCATGTAACTTATTATGATTTTTTTTAAGAAAAATCACATAATGTATTTTTAAATTATGACTAAATTGGATCCTAATTTTTCAGTCATACAAAATTAAATACAATATCTCAAAAAAAGTCCTATATTAAATGAGATTAATCACATGGAATAAAATTTTTTATGTTCAAATAATGCACAAATTTATTGATGTAAATAATTCATGGCCTTTTTTATATATATTTTCTTATAATTATTAAAAAAATCAACATAAATTGAAAGCCTCTTTTAATGTATGGAAAATTTTCATTTAAAATTTAGATTTTAATTTAACTATGTTTTAAAATTAAATTAATAAATAGCCTCTTTTATTTTTGGTTAACCAAAATTTAGCATTTTGTTTTTATTTGGTCAATTTGTCATAGCCCTAGACATGCACTAGGCTCTCCTAATAAAAAGTGAGTCAGCCCAACCTGTTTTTAAAATGGGCAAAAAAAAATGGTTAGCCTAACCATCTATTGTGTGATTAGCGGGTTAAATGGGCCAGTTTATCAACCTACATAGTTTCTTTTTTTGCTTTTTTTTTTTCTTATTTGCATAGCATAACCTATACCTCTTGTTCCTACTTCCTAATTTAATGGAACTAAAAACCCCAAGCATCACATTCAAATGAAGATTGACAATAAATAGAGAAGCAACTAGAATAACATTGAAAACCAACAGAATAACATCATCAAATAGCTGTGGAATATCATCAACATATTACATATATATGGAATCCATATCAACAAATAGTTGGGTGGCTTAAGATGGTTTTACAAGATGAATCCGTACCTAACTTGCTCGACAAACTCATCTGTTGCCACTGCTCGCCGCTTGCACACTGTTGCTTCTTAGTTCACTCATCTATCGATTGCTGCTCGCCTATCTCCTCTCTAGTCTCAGTCCTCACGATCATGATTCCTCACTGATTTAAGAAGCAGGGAACTAACAACACATTTGGTTCGCCTCTTATCCCCTGGACTGGAACGAAATTCCCTCGCATGTCTCCTTTTCCCACATTCAGTTCACTCGCAATGATAGAAAGCTACTTTCCATTGATGAAAAAAAGGAGCGCATTTTCCATTTTTATGTACAATTGACTCCTGATTTGCGATGGAAAATTGTGTGGGGGGCAATGGAAAGCTCATGAATTTACTTTGTTACCCTCAACTGTAGCGTGAATTTCCTAAAAAGTCCTTGCTTGAAGCCCTAAATTGCTTCAATGTGTATTTGTTGTTGTTCTCTTTTTTGTTGTGCATATTTTCATCTTCTGCAGCTTCTTTGAAGACATCCGTTCATCTATGGTTCGTGTGCTATGGCCAAAAGTGTACTACAAAAAAATTGACTTTCGGTGGTAAATTTTGGTGACGACTATTGGGAGTCACCATTAAAAGTCTCACTTTTGATGGCGACTTTTAAGAGTTGTCACCAAAAGTTAGACTTTTGGTGTCAACTCTTAAAGGCACCATCAAAGGTCAGTTCTCTTGTATAATTGACCCGGACTAGCCTCCAAATCACTGTTTCAAAGAAATTATATACAAATTTTACAATTTAAGTGTTAAAACCATAATTTTTCTTAATTATATTAGATGATTATATAAAATTTTGTTTATGCTCTTTAATTTTTCTTGTTTTAAAATTTTTTATACCAAGTAATTATATAAATATAATTATAATTTTTTATCTTTTAATCTATTAATAATAATATATTTGATTTTTGTTAAGTTAGATGTTGTTTTATTTTAGTTTTGCGAATAAATTATATATATATATATATACTCTTTAATTTTTCTTGTTTTAAAATTTTTTATACCAAGTAATTATATAAATATAATTATAATTTTTATCTCTTAATCTATTAATAATAATATATTTGATTTTTGTTAAGTTAGATATTGTTTTATTTTAGTTTTGCGAACAAATTATATATATATATACTCTTTAATTTTTCTTGTTTTAAAATTTTTTATACCAAGTAATTATATAAATATAATTATAATTTTTTATCTCTTAATCTATTAATAATAATATATTTGATTTTTGTTAAGTTAGATGTTGTTTTATTTTAGTTTTGCCAACAAATTATATATATATATATATATATATAAAATATTTGCCCTTATATAGCACAAATGAAGTAGTGGCAAGATGACAAGATACACATGGCTAAAAGCAAAGGATTCAAGTTCGAATCTCATGTATACATATATTTGATTTAATTTTAAATAAACTTGAATATGCAAGTCAGTGGGCTGGCCAGATAACCACCAAAAACCTTTCAACAACGACTTTAATTGCCACCAAGAGTCTTTGGCGGCAACTTTTATACCTTAGGTGGCGCATTTTTTTTTTTTGGTAGTGTTGGTCCATCTTTGGTTGAAGTCGAAGAAGCCGTCCACCAGTTGCGTTGGCGAACAAAAGAGTTTAGTCTGTTGATTGGAAATGGAGGCGCTAGGCTTGTGGATACTAAACAAGTTTTATTCCATTTTCCTTTTTTCCTTTTTGTCTTTCTTTTTCTATTCCTACTTTGTTTTGCAAACCAAACGCATTGTCAAGAAAGGTACGAATTTGCCGATTTGCCTTTGGGAAGGGATTATTGTAAATCTGTGATTAAATATTAGGGAAGGCCGAAAGAGATGGAAAATTTGGGTAGGGATTTCAATCAGATTTGGGAAAGTAGATGTCGAGATGAAAGGGAGATTGAGTGATTGACTAATTTTTTTGGGGTTTACATAGCCAAAACCCTAAGCATGAGTAGTGCATTGACTAAGTCTATGTCACACCCCAAAACAGCATGTGAAGCCTTAACTAATCATACTATACAATATTAAATGTTATGTCTATACTTAACTATCAGAGTTGACAAACATTTCCTCATAGCAACAAAGAAGCATTTGTTAATATCTTAACATAGATCATGAAGCAAAACATGATTGTTACACATCATGTTCAATAACATCACAACCACCTTAGAATTCAACTTACTTGATTACAGAGCCCATAAGAATTTGAATATGAGACAAGGCTAAAACAAGGTATCCTTGGTACAAAGGATACCTAACTCCACTGACCATGCTAGCCACCAAGTGGAACTCCTAGTCTAAAAAAATATCTTGAAAGTTTGGGAAAGAACGAAGTGTGAGCGTAATACTCAATGAAAGACAAATCTACTCTACTATAGATAACAAATATAATACAATGATGAAATTATAATTATTACTAGTCTTACTTATATATGTAACTACTTACGGGCTCAAATTAACCACTTCATTTATTAGTCCAAAATTATCACCTTACACAAGCAGTAACAAATCAAAATAGTATGAATCCATATGGACTAATTTAAGGACAAGATAATTCACATATCAGTTTAATAGAACAACAAGCCCTTAACATTTTTGGGACTGTCCATGCTAGTATGTCTGTCACTCATGACTCCATCCGCATCCACCTTCTCGACCCTTATCACTCCACTATGCATTTCAATATCATATCGGTCTTGTTCGGCTCCATCTTGCGAGGTGCAACCTCCATGCTCGACTCGTTAATCACAAACATAGACATTACAATAGTTCATATCTAATATAATTTCACATGAACTACTCAAGAACAAAGAGAACACTTGAGCTCAATACATTTTCCTTCATGAGAATAAGTGTGAACTAGGATAGAATCCCCTCTTTCTTTTACATTTAGAATCATAACAACTTTTCATATCTCACCACAAAATAGGGCAAAAGGATGGTAAACTTACCTTTCTCAGCACAAGTTAATCTCACACAACAAATTAACAAAATGTTCAAAACTTTTAGTTATAGATGCAAGTAAAGTCACATGTGATGCCTTCTTATACATTATTTCCATGTCTCCAATTCTTAGGAATTAAGAAGGAAAGTCTAGTCATTCATCTCCCTAGAATGATGGATATAGGGGTAGAGTTATATTTTATTCATATGCCTAGCTATAGCAGTATCCACACAAAGAATTGAGACAACATCAAAATCACTCTCATGTTCAGCATTGGAGACGGAAGTTCTATCACTTAAAATTCTACTAGATTTACAAGGTTCCACTCTTTAACATGGACTCCTTTAAATAAATATCAACTTTCATGCATAGAGAAATGTAGCTAGAATCAATACATAAGTACAACTTTAATCAAGATCAATGTCAATTTCACATATGCCATTTTCATCTTAGAAGGAGGTGCACACACAAAATTTCTACATATCTACCATATAATTATTACAATGATAAACTTTCCACATGTAATAATATACTAATTCACAACAAAGTCGACCAATGTATTACCTAAATTTTTAAGCACCTCATGAGCCTCTTCCAAAGAATTAGCACCAATAAACAAGGGTAAAGCATTGAACAATTATATTATAGTGAAGTGGGTTTGTCTACTCACCTTACCACTGAACTACGAGGTTTTCACTACTCAAAAGATGATGGAACCCAGATAGAAGGCCTTGCCCACGATCCTATATACAATAGCCACGAAAGAGAGATTAAAAGAAGAACAAATGGGAGAAGGTACAGCCCCAGGTGCCTTGGGCGCCTGGTCTAGCACCTAGGGTGCCATAGAACTTTATGTGTGTTGGAACTCAAGTGCCTTGGGCGTCAGTCCCTCTGCTCACAGTTTGGCTAGCACCTCGAAACCATCTTCCAACTTCTAAAATGCATCTCTTCTCACTCCCATCGTGTACCCAAACCATCCAGCCTCATAAAAATAACAATAAGCTAGCCATCACAAATGCTTCCAATAACCTTAAAATTCATAGACAAAATTCAAAATCAAGCTATGAACTCACAATGACCAAGAACCCCCAAAAATTTCCAATTTCTCGTGTTAGGGTTCATGAGGGTTTTATTTAAAATCTCAGCCTACAATTCCCAATTCCACTATTATGTAGGTTAATGTCACCTTAGGGAAGCACAAAGGAAGCTTCCCCAACACAAAACACTAATCAAGAATTCAAAATCCTACATCCTTAATAACCAGGTTTGGTAGACCAAAATTCACAAGGGAAAAGAGTAGAGCTATCAAAATAGGCCAACTCAGCCCGCTAGGTGCTAGTTGGCAGGCCAAATGGGCCAGCCCGCACACCTTTTTTTTCTTCTGCTTTTTCATTTAAACAAAAACTAATAAAAAATAGTCTATTTTCTTAAAAAAAAAAAAGAGAAAAATATGTATTTAGAGATTTGAAACTAAAAAAAAAGGCAAAAATGAAATTATTCTTTTTTTTTCTTTGAATTATTTAATTTAAAATATATTATTAATACTTATAATGTATAAAAAAGTAAAAAAAAAAAAACAGGGGGGGGGGCCCAATTCGGGATTAGGCGGGCCAGGCCAATTTGACCCAATCCTAAATGGGTTGGCTAAATGCCAACTCGGCCTACCCCTTAGATAGGCTAAACAAACCCAATCCAACAGCTCTAGAAAAGAGGGGAAAAAGGAGTAATTTTACCTCAATGATGAGTTAGTAGGAGGAAACCTTCACCAAAACTTAACAATTATCCAAGGAAGCTTGAAGATCAGAGCCAAAATGGTGGAACATTGGGAGGAGAAGTATAGGAAGTGAGAAACAAAATGAAGGAATGTGCCAAGGGATGTTTATACATAGAGGTGGGAGGGACCAAAATGAAATTTTTCTTGCCAAGGTAACAATTGATCCACAATATCACAGAATCAACAAAAGACATCACAATATACATAAAGTGCTTGAATTCTGGATTACACATTTATTCCCATGTTTCTCATTTATTTCAATTTAGTCCCTTACATGTACACAACATGTGTTAAAGTGATACCAACCATAAGATTTTCATGAGTATTACAACCTATAACAGCTCGAATTGACTTAGCAAGCCTAAACATAAAGCAATGTATCAACTGTAACTGAAAAAGGTATATAAAACTTTATAACAAGCACTTAGGGGTTACCAAAAATTTAGTGGAGTTTTCCCTAAAAATCGGATGTTCCCCAAATCTGTACAACCAATGAAAAACCAATAGAACATCATTAAAAACAATATCAAAATGAGTCTATCATTCAAGGCCCCCACAAGGGCCTACAACCAAGACTTCTGAAAAAAATAAATAAATAAAAGGTTCAACCAAGGTATTTATAAGCTGCTTTATCATGAAGCCAAAAAGTTTAACAGCTAAAAACAAGAACCTATCAAAACTGCCTGGGAGCTCGATAATTCCCAGGGTACACAACTTAATCACTTGTCGATCTAGTAACATAAGAATATAGAAGTCACACAAACTTAGTGAATGCACAATTAACAAAGAGAGCGAAAAGGGAAACACGAGTTATTTTTTAAAATTTAAAATAAAGGAAACACGAGAGCTTTCAAAATAAATTCTAAAACACCAAGTACAAAAATAATGGTCCAAACAAGTAGACTCATGTGAGATAAGCATATATATAACCCATGTCACATCTGTTGGGGAAAGTTACACTACATTGAGAGGTCCTTGGCCACTCTCGGGTGGCTACACTTACTGGGTTGCTCCTTCTCCATTCAACCATATCATCTCAACTTGGGGGAAAAATGTCATTTAGCGACCGAAATTTGAAACGAAAATCAAATCTGTTGCCAAAAAACTCAATTAGCAATAGATTTAGAGACAACTTTAAAACCCATCTCTCTCTCTTTCTGTAAACTAGCCTAGCTAGCAATGGATTAGCAGCATCTAAGTTAGTTTCTAATGTTAGCAACAGATAGCTGTCGCTAAATCTGTTGCAAACGTATTTAAGTCCCTTCCCTTTCACGCCTTAGACTCCGCTTGCTTGCCCATGCTGACATTGGTGCACCGTTTTGGATCATTGCACCACGCTACCACCGCATTACGATTTACGACTACGCCACCACAAGCGGCTACACCTAACAGGTGAAGAAAATCGTGTATGGGCCTTAGTCAGTTGTTTTTTGTTTGTATCAGTTTGTTATTTTTTGACCTCTGGGCCATCTGTGTAATTCTTGGGCTCTATATAATATATTGTATCCAAATATAGCACTGGCAATATGGATCAGCACCCGATTTTTTTTTAAAATGGGTCTAGATTTTGAAGTCTAGGCCCACTCGCTTCTGCCCTTGGGCAGACTTTTTTTTAAAAAAAAAATTAAACTAACATATATTTAAAAGTTTAGTCTAGAAGGGAGCAAGATCATTTTTTTAAAATGGATTGCAAGCTTAGCAACCACTGTCAACTTTCTCCTTAGGCCTTAGCACTTGCGATTGAAGTTAAGGATTATTAATTAACTCCTTCCCAGCTTCCCTTATAACACAAGCTGGCTTGATAAATTAATCATAGTATATACTTTCATATGAAGTGAATTAATCGACAAAATATACCATTTTTAAATGGAGATGCACATGGTTTTAATTTATCACATAATAAAATAATATACAAAACATAAACATGCTACGTTTGGCAAACAAAAGACTAATCCATCAAGTAATCCATCAAGTGACTAAACAACATTAAATAAGCTTCATTAAGAGTTTTAACAAACAAGAGATTAACCCAGAAGAAGTTTAATCCATCAAGGGACTAAACAAATTACAATCGTACAAATTTAAAATAATATTCAAACAATCAAACTTCAAAGCTCTAAGTGTCACCATCATTTGATTGCTGCCCCCACCAAATGAAAAAAGTCATAGCATTAATTTTAGATTACAAGTTAATTAGTAATTATAATATTATATGTTAAATCTTAAAAAAATAAAAAAAATACTAACAAATATTAAATACATTAATTCATTGGTCATCATTCTTCATCTTCATCAACATCTTCTTCTATCAATGTGGAATTTGATTCAACCGTTGAAGTTTTAGGCACATGTTTGTTGTCAATTACACTTACATCATCAATGTCATATTTATTTAAATAAAGAAAAACAATTTAGATAAGTTATTAATAAATCAAAATACATTATAAAAGTTAAATTATAAATTATATATAAAAACAACTAATTACAAGAAATAACGTGTACTCATAGGCCTGGGCATAATCAAGTAGTAAAATGGAGGAACTAATCAGTAATTACTTAACAAAAGTTCATCGGTGTTTTTACGTTTTCATACTAGGATTTGCTATGCTAATTTAAATTAATTAGCATACCATACTATTATGATTCTGTCATTTCTCCTGGTCTTTGTAACCATTTCACATTAGCATCATTATACATTTATATAAACTAATTAGCACAAAATAATAATATCAGAGCTGAAATAACAAGAATTGATGATTTCAAATCTGAATATGCATTTATAAATGCAGAGGTACCAAGAAACTAGTTCCTCACAAAATGCCTCAGACTTAGGTGGGTAGGACTGTATGACTTCCCTAATCCCTACTCCATGGATCTAAAATCAGATCAAGAAAACGAAGCAAAAATTCTAGTAGTTTTCACATACTTCCTTTCTTCCTTGTTTGGTTGCTTGGAAAATAGAAAGAAAAAGCAGTAAACTCGGATATCAGTATTCAGTAAACTCGAAACATTTTTTTCTTTACTAACCTGTCGTGCGCACCAGAGATAAGAAGTCGAGAATATGTGAAGATTGACAGGAAACCTCAAACTGAAAACATCATAGAAGTAGAAGCGGGAAATCTCAAAAATGGAAATAGCATAGCAATAGATGGAAGGGAAGGCTGGAAGGGAAAGGCAGACGCGGCGAAACGGTGGAAGGAAGGAAAGAAAGTGAATTTGAGGGTTCAGACGTTCAGTGATTTGAGATTTCGATTATGGTTGTGGCTATTAGGGTCTTAGGACTTAGTGCAGCATGGAGGACGTAGCAAACACTCACTACACACAAGCTGGGCCAAAAATTGGGCTGGTCAATGGTGATCTAGTCTGATTGCTTTCAATAAAAAAATTAAACTTCAAAAAAAAAAGAATGCGAGCAGCCCAGCCTTCGGCCCAACCCATTTGGTCCATTTTTAAAAGTCCGTTTTGCCTGTGCTACCCAAGCACACCATGTGCATCATCTGATTCATATATATATATATATATATATATATATATATATATATATATATATATATATATATATATATATATATATATATATATATATATATATATATATATATATATATATATATATATATATATGTGTGTGTGTGTGTGTGTATTATAGAAATCGAGTATAACCTAGTCTAGTTCTAAATCACAAGAATAGGTAGCATTACTAGAAATTCAACAATTAGTCACGAAAAAATTAATCGCTAATTTAATAAAATTTTGTTACAAATAGGTTTGCGACATATTTTGCAATAAAAAAAAAACATTTGTTTGCAAAACATGATTTGCGATGGATTCAGAATCCACTGCAAAATGAAATCTTTCAATCACAAACAATATTTAAGAATTTTCTATTAACGGATATTTCTATCGTAAATTTGTGACAAAATTAGAGATGAAAAATTTTGTTACAAAACAGCAACGGATATTTCTGTCACTAATTCTGTCACTGATTTGTGAAGAATTTAGAGATGAAAAATTCTGCCTCAAATCATTTTTTAAAAAAATTATTTAATCTATGTTATTTTTAAATATTATCTAAATACTTATGTAAATTATTACAATTATAAGTAAATAGAAGAAATATTATATTTATTATAATTATTGAAAGAGTTGTACATATTCAAAGTGTCAAAATTTAACTGAAAATTTAAAGATTAAAATCTAGTCTTGTCGAGAACAAAAAGACAATAAAATATCAGACCTACTACTAAATTTGTAAATCAATATAAACTTTAAATTCAAATTCTCTCAAGAAAACTACAACTAATCAAATAGGCTGATCATGGAACTCTTCAATTGGCTCTTCCTTCTTTTTCTTCTTCTTGGCAGCAGCAGCTGCACCAGCATCGAAATCAGCAACAGGAGCAGCAGCTGCTGCCGCAACAACAAGAACAATAATCATTGAAGGTTATGACATGAAGTTCATTTAAGAGAAGGAGGGTGCCCAATTACCTTGGAAATGATAAGAACATGGCCTAGTTGTCCAAATCCAATCGTACCATTTAATTATCCTTTTTTTTGAAAAGTCCAGTACACTTCTGAGGATGAGTGCATCTCTGGATCCATTGTCTCTGTAACAATCAAAGATGGCTACATGATTAAATTTTGACTAACTCATGACTCATGAGGGTGATATTGTTCTTAAACTTTAAACTTAACACACAGCCAAAACACAGGGCTTCCTAATCCAAGGTCCTATTTCAATTACCTTTAAAACAGTACAAGCACTGCTGAGTCTTGACAAAGAGAAGTTCTTGCCTCCCATGGAAGTGCCACTTCTGATAGAGATGTTATAAACTTAGAAAAGCAAAGTGAATTAATAACTTATTTTAGATTAAATGATCAGAATTAAAATAAAAAGTATCTCATGAGATTAAAACAATAACTTAATTCAACAATGTGGAAAGTATTGTCTGATCGTTATTATTCATTTTCAATCAAACAATTAAGATTAAAGTGAAAAATAATTTGATTTAACCATTACTCTATGTTATTATAGAAAATTTGCTTTATATATATATATATATAGTGCTAGTGTTATTTTATTTATTGCAATTCGAAAATTTATTGGTTAATTTTTAGCAAATTTAATTTGCCCCAATTTGATTTGTACCAAAAAAATTAAAAAAATAAATATTTTAAAATTGTTTTAAATTAAGCTTTTCTTGTGATATATTATCCTCTCTGTTATGATTTAGTTACGAGTATATATATATATATATATATATATATATATATATATATAGCTCCTATTCAATTTATTTAGACTATATTAACTATTTAATACAAGTTTATGGATGAATTGTGTAGTTTTTAATAGTTGAAAAATACAATTTCGTCTTATATGAGCCAACTACGAGGGAATCTACTTAAGAACAAGAGAAACACCCGAAGGAATACTACAAGCAAAGATCAAGGATCAAAGAAGATCTTCACGCACATCATGCATACAGAGACTGAATAATGGCAAACATATGCTTGCTCATATTAAACATTAATTAGATGCAGGGCCAAAAATTTGACTATGGAGCTATCCAACATAATGATTCACAAAGAATCCCAAAACAAAACAAAACTTTCAAAGTTTCCACAGTTTAGTACATTATTGCATACTTACTCATTCGCCAAGATCACAGAGTATTCTTCAATCAAACGAAAGTTACAATCAGATATATTAGCTAGAAGAAATTGGCTTTCTGCTTACTCAGATACAAATCAACTTTCGGATTATAACCTTAAAATCGCAGCAGAACCCCCTAACTCATGCACAAATTCATGAAAATTTATCCAAAACACTGATCCACGGAAAACATATCAGACACAAAGCAAACCCCCCCCCCCCCCCCCCCCAATTCAAATTCGTGTTCAGAGAAGTCTGAAGTCATAGCAAAAGGTAGTAAAAATTTTACAACCCCAAGAAGGAGATTCCAAGGCGTGGCTCAGAGTTGGTTTTCCTTCTCACTTGTGAAAAAGACGAACCTAGCTAGAAACAAAACAGTTCTGAAACGGCGAGAGGCTCCGTTTCTGCGACCGATGGTGATGAAGGATGTCAACTTGAAAGCCCACAATCACTGCTATCCTTGCCTTGATCAACGCTGCTCATCACGTGAAGGAGAAAAAGAAGAGGAAAGGGATGATTCCGATGAAGCTCGGGCCATAGACCACCACGCATAGCTCGATCGTCTTCCTCTCTCACTTGGTTTCTCCCTTTCAGATGGCAGAGGAAGTCAACAAAATGAAGGAAGAAAGAGGTAGTTTCCCTGATGAAGGTGGTGGCCAACAGTGGCCACCACATCGGATCGTCTTTCTCACCTCTAACTCCCAGCCCCCTTTCAGCCGAGTCTCTCTCATGCAAAGGCAATATGTGTGTGTTCTAGGAGTTCGGTTTCTCTTGTAGTACCAAATTTACTCTATAGTTTAATATTGGCTATTCATTGAGCTTCTAATCCAACAGTTCAACCCTGCACGTGTTATGCAATATACCTGTTTAAGTAAAATGCCTCGAGCTTCTAATATATATGTGTGTGCAGCAAACCTGGCATCCTCCGTACAGTAAATTTAACTATTAGGTACAGTAAGTTTACAAATTAATACTTTATATATATATATATATTTGTTCTTTAATTTTTAAAAAATAAATATTAAATAATTAAATTTCTTTTTATAGAGATTAAATTATTCTTTCGATCTTTATAATCTTACAACTAATCCTGTCTTTTTCTATTTATATTGTAAAAACGTATTATAGAAAAACACATAAAAACTATAAAGATCAAATTACAAATTTTTAAATTATAGGGATCTAATTAGAAATTCACTAAAATTGTAGGGATTGAAAGAATAATCTAATTTCTATAAAACTAAATTATTTAACACTTAATTTAAAAAATTATAGAACAAATATATATATATATAAAGTATTAATTTATAAATTTACTGTACGTAGTAGTTAAATCACTTATAAGTTATTTTGGTGCTTGTTTGAGTTTTTTACTTAATAAGTGGAGTGGTGTCAGGTTTGCTGCACACATATATATTAGAAACTCAAGGACTTTTTACTTAGACAGATATATTGTATAACACGTATAGGGGCTAAATCGTTGGATTAGAAGCTCAATAAATGGCCAGATATTAAACTATAGAGTAAATTTGGCACTAGAAATCTAGAGAAACCGGACTAATGTTCTAGTGTTCTCAATTAGGGTCTCATGTAGTCAGATAGAAATTTTGCTCTGAATGGGGGGAAATAATTTTGGTGAAATTGGGAATGAGTGAAATGGGGGGAAATTGGAAATCAGTGAAAGTGATTGGAGGGAAGCAAAAACTTTTACAACACTTCTATCCACACCCTAATACTATTATTTAATACTATAGATAAAAATAATAATTTTATATAAATATTAAATTAATAAAATAAAATATTTTATTTTATTTTAAAAACTTTTACAACACTTCTACCCAAGCACTAATATTATTGTGATTTTTCTTGTGGTGGTAGTAGATCGTGTTCTGTGAAGGTTTTGGTGGAGTTTGGTTTAGGAACTAAAAAAAGGAATAAGATGCTTGGTGAATCACAGAGAAGAAACCGGGAGATCTGAGCAAATCTAAGCGCGTGAGGTGCCAAGAAATCATGAGGAGGAAGAAAAAGGTCAAAAATTCATGAAGTATAAGAAGAGACCACCACTTACATCGATTCCTTGTCTTCAACATGCCTCCTCTAGTTGTCACTCTCTCTCTCAGTCTGACCTAACATGGTTGCTACTCTCTCCACCACTCTCACACTCCACACGATGAGAAGGTAAGAATTAGGGTTAAAAATGAAACTACTTAAGGGATTAGGGTCAAGAGGCGGGTACTAGGAGAAATATTGGAGGGAAGTTGAAATAGATAAGGGTGTAAAACTAAAATACGAAAGAGGTGTGTGAGCTAAAATATTGGAGGGAAATCTAACGTTAGTTTTTGAAAAATGTTAAAAAACCAACACTATATCTCTTTTTTTTTGGTAGTGAGTTGAATGGTTTTCTAAAGTGATTTGTTTAGGATTTTGTTTTTACTTAATTAAGTTAAATTATTATATATATAATTAATTTTAAATATATTTTATCATACTTTTTCTATATATAATATATATTTTATTGTTAGGCAGCAAGACATATGCACTTGTTGAAAAAAAAAAAACTCTCCAAATTTATTTTATTAATATTTATCTTTTTCAAGGAATTTGACAATTGAAAGGAAATGAGAAAAAGAATGAGAGGGAAGAAAAAAATTGAGAGAATATTTTAGACAAATTAATATTTTTTTAAAAGATGGAATAATTAGAGAAGAAAAGACTAAAAAAAAAAAGAATAAAATTATAAGAACTATAATTTTTTTAGAGACAAATTATTAATTTTTTAGGTGAAATTACTCAATTTTTTATTTGCAACGGAAAATTCCTTTGCAAAACTAAAAATACTTTGTGACGGATTTTTATATAGACAAAATTCGTCACTAATTTGAGACAAAATTTAGCTACAGAAAAAATATTTACGACTAAATTTTGATACGAAAAAATCCGTTGCTAATTTGCTAAAGAATTTAGAGACAAAAAATGTTTGAGACAAAATTTTGTGATGAAATTTTTTATAGCTAAACAAAAAATACTTTGCGACTAAATTTTGATATATTAAATTCTGTCGCTAATATTATCAACCAAAAATTTATTAGCGACGAAATTTTTTCGTTGTAGAAATCCATCACAAATTCCTTACATTACAAATTTTCAATTTTAAATTAGCGACGAAATTCGTGACGGATCAATGACAGAATTTGAGACAAAATATTTTCGTCACTAATTGAGGTTTTTTTGGTAGTGCAGCTCATTCTCCTCCTTCTCCTTGGGCACCTTAAATTATAACATTGAAAAATAGGTATTAGCTTTGTAGTAAGACATGTTATTTATTTATCAGCAAATTTTGAGAAGAGGATGGAAAAATAAGTTCTCTTTTAAAAATTGAAATATTACACCAAAGGTTTTTTTTTTTCCTTCAAAAAATTAACTAAAATAAGATATTTTAAAATGATCAAAATATATTTATACAAAAAAAAATTGCAGGAAAGAATAATCATTTAAGATAAAACTCTATGCTAAGTCAAAGCTTCAAATTGGATCTGTAGTTGGGGAAGTTAGTTCATGAGAACAATTCCATCATTATGGCCGTTTGTTTTTTATTAGACAACCATAATTAAAAGGATAAAAAATTAATTTAAAAAAAAAAAAAGCAAAAGCAACCTTTTCACTCTCCCTTCAAACGTAGCTGTCCAATAAAAAAAATGAAGGACTGCAATAATAGAATTGCTCTTGCAGATGACGACCCCAGCCGCAAAGGATCCAATTTACAGAAGCTCACACCCACAAATTATGTGGCTAGAAGAGGACAATGTGGCCCAGTATCCAACCATTTTACTTCCACAATCCCCAAAGTAGCATTGTCATCGTCTTGATTTTCAGTTGATAGGCATTGTTTTTTTTTTTTTTATGAAAATGCATATGCTGTTTGGCTTTTAAAAGTGAAATAGGGACTTTGACTCATCTCAATTATTAATTTTTACAATTAATAATTTAAATTTTATAATTTTTTAAATAGTTAAAAAATAAAAACAATATCTTTAGATATAGGCTATTAATTATGAAAATCAATAATTCATATGCACAAAACACTTTGCTTGACTTTGGAAACGCAAAAGATTTATTTCTCTCTTTTTATGTCCTAGAAGTCAAACACATCAGCAGTTTCAAACTAACGAGCAATTAGTAGGTTCAACATCTTATTAGTCCCCACTTCGGATTTAGGATGTGTTTCGCAACTATTTTAAGCTAGCTTATAATTTATTTGCCTAACTTATAAGTTTGTTAGAAATATTTGATAATTAACAAGCTTATTTCATAAATTGATGATTTATTTTGAAACGTTATTTTAAATAGTTTATAACTTATATATTATAACTATTATATTTTTTTCTCTTATTTTACCCTTAATATTTTATATAAATTCCCATTACACCCTCTGCATCTTCTCGTCCGTCAATACATCCTCTCCGTTGTTGAAATATTATATATATATATAATATAAGCTAAAATATAATAAAACAATATATAAAAATATATAAATATAAATTTTTAATTAATTATATATATAATAATTTAAATTAATTTAATTAAAAAATGATACGTTTATATGTATTATTTTGAGATTAAAATATATGTCATTTTATATCTATAAACTAATTTAACAACTATTTTTATCAAATATTTCTAATTCAATAAGCTAACTTAATAACTTTCAACTAAAAATTAATTTATAAGCTTTCAGTTAGTTTTTAACCTTTCAGCTAGCTTATTAGCTATTTTTACTGAACATAATCATAATAAAAATGACAAAGTTGTTTAAACACGTGATTGTTTTGATGTTTACGAGAGGGAAAAGAAAAGAACGTTTAATTTTTTTAAAATATGAATTTATAGTGCAAAGTATATGAAAAAAAAGTGCCCTCACGTTAAGTCTTGCATGGACACCCTGAAATATAACATTAAATGATTGGATAATCGCAAAAAATACCGATTTCAATTACTTGTCGCGTGTCACTTTTCAAGACTGGGTGAATATTTGAAGGTTGTATTAGCTTTGGGGTAGGACATGTTGTTTACTTATTTATATCTGGTAAGTCTTGCATGGGCACCCGGAAAGATAACATTAAATGGTTGGATAATTACAAAAAAAAACCCATTTAAATTACTTGTCGTGTCTATTTTCAAGAGTGGGTGAATATTGGACTTGTCGTGTCACGTTAAGTCTTGCATGGGCACCCTGATATATAACATTAAATGGTTGGATAATTACAAAAAATACCCATTTCAATTACTTGTCGAGTCACTTTTATAATGACTAAGGACTCGTTTGGAAGCACATTGAACTTGCTCTACCCATGTTTTCTCAGGCAAACATGGTTTGAAGGAATTTCAGAATGGTTTGGGAGCATGATAAATTGGACCACGTTGAGGGGACATTGCACCTTGGGTGACTCCAAAGTGATCCACGTAGCTTTTGAAGAACGTTAAATCTGGTTGGCTCACATTAATCATGATTTCCTCCAATACCCCACTACTAAGGAGAGAAGAAGCAACTAACAGAAGTTTCATGCTCTGTTTTTCAACCCAAGAACAGAGGAAACTTTTCAAAACAAAAAGAGAGAAAATGATTGGGGGGAACAGCAGAAAGTGTTCAAAATTTCTAGGCATTTAAGGAGTAGTTTGTGGAAGTTTCAATTCAATCCAAGCCAAAACAAAGAAGGAGGAGAGTGAACGTAAAAAACCAGAGCAAGCACGAGGAAGTGAGTTTTTCAATTGTAAAACTTAATTTTTGATTCATTTTCTTTCATGATTCTGGTCTACAATGATATAATGAATCTTCAAATAAGTTAAAACGAAATTTTGGGTTGATTTGGAAGCCAAACCTGAGAGAAAAGTAGAGAAAACCACAAAAACGTTGCAGTAGGGACTAAATTGTAATTGTTGAAAAGTTTAGTGGGATTGATTTAATTTTGAAACAACATATATTCTTGATCTAGGGACCTAGATGAAGTTAAATATGATCTTAAATCAAACGAAAGATAAAAGAAAAATTCTTATCTTAGACCTAACTAAACAAACCAAAAAGTTTACAAGAGTCGATTTAAATTCAAAACAAAATATATTATAGAACTAAAGATCTAAATGAAATTAAATATAATCTTAAATCAAGTGAAAGATAAAAGAAAAATTTTAATCAAGGAGCTAAGTGAATAAATAGAAATGTTTGAAGTAAATGATGAAATTAAAGTAAAATTTGGTTTCAATTGAAAACATGGACTGAATAAAGACGGACTGAATTGAAGTTTAATTTAAAACTTATATACCAAGTGAAAACTAATTAATTTTGATTAAATTATTTATTTAAACTATTATATGAATTTTTATGTAAGTTTATATTTATATAATCTATTATGTACAATAATACTAATTTATGTGGTTATTAGCACTTTAAATTAGTCAATTTTTCAAAAAAATTAGTAAGCAATTCATTTATTAGAAAATTAGTCCACTTAAAACATTGATATTCACTAAGTTCGCTTTAAATAATGACAATAAATAATAATCGTACATCAAAAAATAAAACATAAAATTTATGCCATTTTTAATAATTATACATCTCAAACCATGTTTGCATACCAACATCTAAATATCATATTCTGCACCAAACTATGTTTATACGCTCTAAACCACGTTCATTCAAATATCTCTCACATATAAATTATATTTATCTAAACTTAAGTTTTCTCTAACCACATTTAATCAAACATAATTTGTCTAACCTATATTTAACTCATTAGGCTCCCAAACACACCCTAATAACGTCTTTTTTTTTTTCTTATGCTGATTTGAAAGCGTTTAAGGCCAAATGTTTACTGTATTAAATTTGGCAATAATTAATTCACTAATATGATATATAATTTAATTTGTTCTATACATATAAAATATAGTTTACTATCTCAAAAGAATAATTTCATGCGAGCACATTTAGTAGTCTTTCCACTGGAAGATGGAAAACAAAATTCCTTCTCAATTTTTCCTTTCCTATGTTTGGTAGACTAGAAGCTACAGTCAACATAATGACCTTAATGGAAAACCAATTTTCCATCATAAACATATGGATGTTTCCCACTGCTAGGTGGAGAAAAATTCTCGAGGGAGGAGTAGGCTGAATTGAATCATGGAAAATTTGCCCTCATCTATTGCCGATAATTCCATCCTCACACATACACCAACTATCTTTGCCAACCCTGTATTTTAGTGTCAAAACAGAGCACCAGCCACCTCCATCCACACTCACACATATACAATGACGTCAGGAGGTGAGACCGAGAGAGATAGAAGAGATCCACTATATTAAAAAAAATTGACTGTTGGTGCAAAAATTGTTACTGAAAGTTAAAAATTTGTTACTAAAATTGTTTCAATGATGACACAAAGTCACCATCTAAAGTCGCATCATTGAAGGCTTTGGTGATGAATTTTGTCTCCACTAAAACCCACTTTTAATGGCGAATTTTGTTGCCACTAAAAGTATATCACCTAAAATAAGTTGTAAACAAAATTAGGAAAGAAAAGTCATAACTGAAGATACTTTCGATGACGATTTATGTTGCCACTGAAGATGCTTTCAGTGGTGACATTCTTGTTGTTATTGAATATGTCTTTTAATGGTAACAAATGTCGTCACTAAAAATGTCTTCAATGACAACAATATTCACTTTGGGTGACAACAAAAATCGCCAATGAAATTATGAATTTTTGAAAAATATATATATAGATATATATAATACAAATGCTTTATTTATAATTGCAAATATTATTTAATAAGTAATTAAAGTTGTATATAAACCATCTCATCACTTAAATCCTAAATTCAACAATACAATATTTTTCAAATACCAAATATTTTGCAATTTACAAATATATATGAGAATCTCAGCACCACGCTTTGCCACTAACAAGATATTAAAATATTGTTCGCTCCATTTATAACCTAAAGAAGATCCCACATCAGTCAAGAGCATTCCACCATATCATCATTTCTTCCGTTGAGTATGCAGTTCCTTCCCATAATACATATGCGACTTATGACTTGGGGGTCCTCTAGAAGACTCAACACTTTCTGCTTGCAGAAAAAAGAGAGACATTCGTCCCAAAAAGAGAAATTAGCCCCAAAAAATAATCTACTCATACCTCAATTGCAACATTAACTTTGGCATTTTGACACTGTTATACTAAGACTGTATTCGGCGCGATAAGTTTATAGTTTATAGTTTATTTGACTAGTTTATAAGCTTGTTAAAAGTGTTCGGTAAATGAGCTTAGTAACTTGTAGCTTATTTTGATAAGTTACTTTGAATAACTTATAGCTTATATACTTTTCTTTTCTTTTTACCCTTGTTATTTTATAAAAATACTCATTATACCTTTATTTCATATTCTTTATACCCTTATATATAAATATATATAATATATATAAATATAATAAAATATGTAAATATATTTTATTACATATAATAAAATATATAAATATATAATTTTTAATGAATTATATATATATAATTTAAATTAATTTAATTAAAAACAAAAATAATATATTTATTTATATGATTTTAGAATTAAAAAATATATACCCTTTTATGTTGTTTTATACTTTTCAGTTATTTTAACAGTTACTTTTACCAGACACTTCTAATTCAATAAGCTATTTTATAAGCTAATTTTGTCAAATAAAGCTTAAGAGTTAGTGATTCAAAGTTACAGATTTCTTTCACATATTTTTGAGTTCAAAACATGGGACTTGCTATATTGTCTATCCTTTATTATTGTATTTGTTATATATTAAAGAATACACACACAGATTTTATGAAATGTATTTTATGAATGTGTAATGTAATTATTCATTATACATTATCTACATCTAAATGAAAAAAAAAAAGTTGGCAATTTCTCATGGTCAATTTTACCCAATCAGTTAACTGTGTTGACAAATCCTATTGACCTATTCCACTGATGCAGCAAATCCTACTGACCTAATGTTCAAAAAGATTTTAGGACATGGCTGTGCTTACACCCGCCTAAAGCAAACAGAAATTTTCCATCACACTCTTGACAAATGTCAATTTTTCTTTCTTTTCTCGTGCTTTTGTCTTTCTATTGTGAGAAGGTGAAAAAGGTTTAAGAAGTTAGATATTATCAGTCAGATTATTGTGTGTGTTACAAGGCAGGAAAAAGGTTGATTTTAATGTCCAAAAAAATAAATTAAAAGAGAGTCAAGTATAGTATTACATTTATAATTAGAGAAATTTTAAGTGTGATTTAACTAAAATCCAGCCTAATTTTTTATAGAAAAAAAAATCAATGTAATGTACTAATGCTATGCAAAAAGTACGTTGTGAACTAGATTGAGACTGCTCGTAAATGGTCGATTCTAAGTTAATTAGTTTAGACCCGTTTAAAAACGAGCCTAAACGAAAACCCCGCGAGCTAGTTCCTTTTTTTTTTTTATAAAAATATATTATTTAATATAAATAATTTCACTTTATCACATTTCTATATTTTATAATCTTATATTTAATAATTATAATAAATTTAGATATAAAAACTTTTGTAATTTTTTAAAAATAATTTTAAATTTAAATATGATATAGTTAATTTTTAAAAAATATGAAAAATTAAAGTTATTAATTATTTAAAAATATTAAAAAAATAATATTTTATATAAATATATAAATATTATTTTAATAAAAATTATTAATTTTTTCACTAAAAATTTAAAATTATATTATTTTAATTAAAAAAAGAGTGGCCCGCAGACTAAAACAAATGATCTTAGTCTTTAGGGCCCTTTAAGCCTATTTAATACCTGACCCTTGACAGAATTAGATCGTTTAACAATACTAAAATGTATCTAATTTGAATGTAAAGTGAAAGGAAGAATGGGAGGGTACATCAGTAGTTAGAGGGAGGCGTGATGTAATAAATCTCGTGGATGCAAGGCTGAAATCGCACCACTACTACACGTGAAGCCACACCCTACATCAGTGGCATATCTAGGACCTTCGGTCAAGGGGGTAAAATTTTATTTCTAAAATATTGCAATGGTTAAAATAAAAAAAGAAGTTTAAAATTTTGGGACTAAAATATAAATTTTTAAAATATTATACTTAAAACTGTAATTTTAGTCAAAAAGTTAGGGCATAAAGTGAAAAAAAAGTTTAAAATTTGGAGCTAAAATACAAATGTTTAAAATATTGTTCATAAACTGTAATTTAGCTAAGGGGTCAAAATGAAAAAAAATTTAAAATTTAGAGTTAAAATATAAATTTACAAAATATTATGGGTGTGTTCGGTAAAATTAGCTTATAAGCTAGCGGATAGCTTATAAGCTAGCTAATAGCTTATAAGTTAATTTTTAACTTATAGCTTATAGCTGATAGCTTATAGCTTATAAGCTAGCTTATTTGAATAAGAAGTGTTCGGTAAAAGTAGCTGTTGAAGTAACTGAAAAGTGTAAAATAACATAAAAGGGCATGTATTTTTTAATTCTAAAATAATATAAATAAATATATCATTTTTGTTTTTAATTAAATTAATTTAAATTATTATAAATATAAAATTCATTAAAAATATATATTTATATATGAATAATATATTTTTACATATATAATATATTTATATATATTATTATATTTTATTATATATAATAAAATATATTTACATATTTTATTATTTTTATATATATTATACATATTTATAATATTTTTATATATTTTTATCATATATATATAATATTATATATGTATAATATATTATATATAAATATAAATATAATAAAAGATGAGTAAATAGGATATAACAAAATAATAGGCATAATGGGTATTTTGAAAAAATAGTAAGGACAAAATAAGAATAAAAAACTTTAAGCTATAAGCTATAAGCTATAAGCTACTCAAAGTAGCTTATCATAATAAGCTATAAGCTACTAAAATAAGCTCGTTTACCGAACACTTTTAACGAGCTTATAAGCTAGTCAAATAAGGTATAAGCTATCTTATAAGGTATAAGCTTGTTTGCCGAACACAGCCTATATCTACTTCTATAATTTTAACCAAAATTTCAGTGCACCCCTGAACTGAACACAATGTGACTCCGCCACTGCCCTACATCTTACTACACAAAACATTCGCATTGAAAATGAAATGTATTTAGTATTTACTTCTCATTATTCTTTCAGAAATGTATTTAGTATTTACTTCTCATTATTCTTTCATCTCTCTTCTCTCTCACCCACTTTTATCTTTTGGAACTCTTTGTTGCTGTTAGGTTCATGGAGGACAGTGGATGAATAACCTTTTGGTACAAATCATGAATATGTGGCCCTACCAAACACTTTCTTCTGTTCCTTTGATTTGATACTGCCACAGAATATGAAGATCCCAATTTTAGAAAAAAAGAAGATTCATTTTGGGCATGCCCTTCATTTAGGATTTTTTTTAGTTGAAGGATTTGTTAGATTCGCATGTAAATAAGGCTTATTTGGTGCCATCCAACTATAACCACTTGAGCTAAGTCTTTGGTGACCAAAAGTATTCAAATAAAATTGTGCTTATACTATAAAGTATTATGTATATGTAGAACAAAGCAAATTATTATATTATCTGATCTTGGAACGGGCACTTACCGTTAACGAATAGAGCTGATATCTCCATCAATAGTGTCCACAGCAGCCACTAATGCCCTGCATGCAACAAACCATTCAAATAATTAATTTCATACTAAAATAAAGAGTAAGAGCTGCTCATAAACCAAATGCTGAAGTAATTCACTCATTAATTGTATATTTGACTCACCAACTATGGCAGTATGGCACTGAAGAAGAGGTAACATACAACTCGAAATGTGGGCCTTCTTCCAATTCTGCAACAAAAGGAGAAACCAGATAAATCTGGAAGTTATGTATATTTTATGGATAATTAGATATTATAGTACAAGGCTTCAAGAAATCAAGCAGTACCTCCGTTAGTATTTATGAACTCAGTAAGGGATTCTACAGTCTAGATAAGTCGTGAAGATTAGAATGTTTGTGTGTTAGAGATGAAGAAGATGATGTTTGGGACAGGGCTGAGAGGAATGGCGGGCGGTTGACAAAAGTATGGAGGCATATTGAAAAATTATTAGGTTTCCGGATTGTTTATATATCATAATAACTATTATAAATCAGAGGAATTTAAGTGACCAAATGATAATTGCATCTTTGTTTAATTCAAAGGTGTTGGTTCAAACCTTTTAGCCTTTTATTTTTTTTAAAATAATATGCAACTATTACAAATATACTTTTGGTGACGACTAATGTTACCTAAAAGTCTTTAAGAAAAAATTATTTTTTAAAAAATATGTATGGCGACATCAAAGCTATCATGGAAGGTATGCTTTCGGTGGCTTTAGTTGGTGACTTCATTGTTGTCACCAAAGTCTTTAATATAAAAATTATTTTTTAAAAAAATATTATTTTAAAAAACATGCATTTTCAATGGTGACAATAAAGTCTTCACCAAAAATTTACTTTTAGTAGTGACAATATAAAAAATATTATTTTAAAAAATATCCACTTTCAAAGGAAAATAAATGTCAACACCAAAAGTCTTCAATGTAAAAAATATTTTTATCAACAAAACGTAATATTTAAAAATGTTCTATAATAAGTTTAAAAAATTAAAATTTATTTAAATTTTACTACAATAAACAAATTAAATTTTACAATTTAAAACTCATTCTAATTTAATCATTTACTCCAAAATAATTTCCTTTCCCTATTGTAATTGATTGATCTTCAAAATAGATTTTAATTACTTCATTAATTAAAAGCTAGATGATCAAATGGTAGATATACATTAGCTTAAACCAATGGATCAATGTTTAAGTCTTAGATATTTCTTTTGTTGATAAAATATCAACATTTTATTATTTAAAAAAAACGTTCAGTGGCAATATATGATGTCATCATGGAAAGTGACACTTTCGGTGACGACCTTTTTTGCATCGAAAGTGAGACTTTCAGTGGCAATTACAAAAGTCATCATTGAAAGTTAAACTTTCAGTGCTGAAGGTTACTAAAAGTGGACTTTCAGTGACAATTTTTTTGTTGCCACCAAAAGTCTTTTTTTCTGTAGTGAGAGAGCGAGCGAGAGAGAGAAAGAGAGAGAGAGATAGAGAGAAAGGAGAGAGAGCGAGAGAGAGAGAGCGAGAGAGAAAGAGAGATTGAGAATGAAAAGCTTACCTTGTAGATAGTCAGAGCATGTTTGGTATCAGTATTTTTCATCGAATGAATCTAGAATTCCATCGCGTGGGTTACTTTTTGTTGTTTAGTGTGTTAGACTTGCTAGAAAAGTAGAATTAGTCGATGGAAAACAGAGGGGTGCTTTTTCCATTGTGGGAGTACGACAGCTTCCTTGGTATTTCAAATGGAAAAGCATTTTCTTACTATAGAAAAGGCAGGGGAGAGTTGCAGCTTGACTTGTTTATCCTCGAAATTCTTATGAAATTCCAAGTTTCTCCTCATTGATGCCCTCTCTGTGTGCATATAGTTGTCTTTGATGCCCTAATAATATGTATTGCTTTTCTTCTCTATGCATGTAGTGATCTTTTGCGACTTGGAAGGCAACCGAACTTCTTTGTTGTGAGTGTATTGCAGTTCTTCTTCAAGGTGTGCTCCCTCCTTGATTGACATCGGAAAGTCTTCAATCAATGTTGGCCATAGTTGAAGCTAGGTTGAAGCTAACTGTCACATCCCAAAACTTACATGTGAGATAATCATAAAATACCTAGGGTGTACCTCCGTGATACCCCATAATCTCTGTGAACATTCTTAATATCCATAATTATGTGAATCATAAATATTCCAAGAAAGATATTTTGTATACAAATTCAGAAAATGTTCAACATTCAAACACTATACAGTACTATACAACCTCCCAAGCCTAGGTGACCTACTAGATTATAGAGCGTTTCCTAATCCTTACCAATTATTTACCAGACAAAAGTGGAGTATATCCTTAAAGGCTATAAATTCTTCTCCTCAACCACTGTATCTGAAAAGATAATCATGGAGAGTGTGAGTTTATCATAACTCAGTGAGTAAACAACTGTACATGAAAATATGATAAGCACAAACACCATATTTACTACTACAATCAATCTATCATTTATTGTAAATAATTATAGTATTACACTTGTCTGAATTTGCATATAATTTCTTGGGTGATTAATCCCTCAATCACTTTGCATTATATGCCATAGATACTTGCACTGAGTGACTTGGGAATTTAACCCTCAAACTCGTGCATAGGTCTTCACATTTATACACCGAGTAGTATGTGACTCTAACCCTTTCAAACTCGTGCACAGGTCTTCACATTTATACACCGAGTAGTATGGGACTCTAACCCTTTCAAACTCGTGCATAGGTTTTCACAGTTATACACCGAGTAGTATGGGACTCTAACCCTTTCAAACTCGTGCATAGGTTTTCACAGTTATACACCGAGTAGTATGGGACTCTAACCCTTTCAAACTCGTGCATTAGATTTCGTAGATCTTTTGCTCATCAATAAAATAGTGACAATTTATCACAATATAATTACTATGAAATAAATAAATTTACACATACTTTTATTCTCTTGAATGTCTATCATCAACCATAACAATCATCATATATTATCAACTGAGAGATTGATTATTTCACACTTCAATAATGTTATAAACAAGACTTGTATTGTACTTTATCTAATAAGATCACATTAGTTTAGTAAGGTTATCCACTTACAAAATGTTCCAATTTATTCAAGGAACTATCACATCTAGTTCTTTAGTCAACTAGAGAAATCAATTCTCAAAGGTAATAAAATACCTTCCAATGATATTGTACTTTTTCTCAACCTGAACACACACTGATAATCTTCTCAATTTCACAAATAACGCAAATGAGATTTATGTTGTGCTTTGACTAATTTATTAAATTAATTTTGCAAGGTTGCCTACTCACCTGGATTCCACGCTCTCGGCGCTCCCACCTTGCGCCCCAAACATCCCTATTGTAACCAGGTAAAAACCATTAGGGTTACAAAATAGAGAAATTTTCTATCACTACTTTCGACCTTTACTCACATCTTAAGTCATAACTCCTAACTGGTAATGAATTTCTAAATGAAATTTATACCATTGGAAACTAGACTCAAAGAGCTTTCCAACGATATAAAGTTTGCCCAAAACGGAGTCCGGATGAAGAAGTTATGACTGATTGAAAATAAGCTAAGGCTTTTCAGCATACCTGGCGCCTGAGCGCCACACATGGCGCCTGGGCGCCAACACAAGCCTGGCGCCTGGGCGCCAAGCCCCTTTTCCTTCCCAAAATCTTCTGAACCTTGGCGCCTGGGTGCCAGGATCGCGACCTTTCGCGATTCCTCTCGGTTTTGGCTCAGATCTGGTCAAATCTTCACCGTTTTCCATGATTTCTTCCATAGGATCTCACCCTTAATGTCTAAGGAGCATTTAGACACCAAAAACACCAATTTTAATCGAGAAACGAAGCCGGAATCTCGATTTTTACCCCAAACTTTCTGAAAACTAGAAAATAGGGAAAAGCTTGAGAAATAGAAATTTCTACCTCAATTCCTTGCTTTCCCTACGTTGCTTGGCTCCTAGAGGCTCGCCCCGTAACCCGAGATCCACCCTCCAAGCCCGGTTGTGGAGTTAGAGTGTAGAGAGAGAAAGAGAGGAGAGAAAGTGAAGAAAGAGAGAGGAAAGGAGAAAATGAAGAAAAATTAGGTGAGGCCGCCTATTTACTCGCCCGGGGTGAAATTATCACTTGCTCTTCAGTTGACCCTCAGTCAAGACTAGTAAAAGCAAATTCATAAAATCTCACCTCGGGTGATTCTAAATCCTAATTGCCCCACAATTTTCTTATTTCACTTTAGTCCCTCTCAGAGTCTCAAACTCCACTTTAACCTCGAATCCATCATCCTTTTGGTACCGGACTCATAATTCATTCCCATAAGTTCTATTCTTCTTCTCGGGTTCCTACTTGGTCATTTCTCAAAAGTACTCCATACTTTCTTTTCTTTTCATTTTAGTCCTTGAGAATTTGTAAAATGTCCCAAATTAAAATTTTTGAAATTTCTATTTCCAAATTTCCTTCACTAATTCAAAAAGAACATTTCTCATGTAATTAAATTTTTCAATAAACTTCAAATAGACTTTAAATATTCATGAAAATTCTTGGGATATTACACTAACTGTCGAAGCTAGGTTGAAATCGATGAAATGAAGGTGTGCTTCGTCCTCAACTAACGCCGGCAAGTCTTCAATCGTAATGTTGGCCTCCATCAAAGCTAGGTTGAAGCTCAGAGAAGGATTTCCTCTTCCCATCGGTGTGGCGTTTTCACCATCCAAAGAAGGGATATGGTCTTTTACAAAATATGGTTTATAAATTTTTTTACTAAAATAAAAAAGAAAACAATTTATATGAGGGATAAGATAGTAAAATAACAACACAATATTTCCTTTCTTTCCTCTTAAAAATTCATACCAAAAAAAGTTTTCTTTCCTTTCCATTGTTTCAATCTATGTTATACCAAACAATTTTTTTTTTCTTTTCCATCATTTTCCTTTCCACTTTCCATTATTACTATGTCTTGTGTACCAAACAAGGCCAAGCAGTGGTGGCGGAGGATGGTGGCCACCATCGACAAATGCATTGGATCGAAGCTAGGGTTGAAGGAAGAAAGGGAGAGGAGAAAAATGGAAGAGAAATGGAAGAGAAGAAGGGAGAAGAAAATGAATGAAATCGGAAGATTTGAAAGTGTAAAAATAGAGGCTAAACCTTTTGCTAAAATTTAACTTTGATCGCAAGTTGTTCTTTTCTTTTTATTTTGGTCTCTATCTAATTCTTTTCTAACCCCATAATTTTATTTCCCTTTTCAATTTAGTACATGATGATAATAAGTTGACGATCATCTTTGCATTAGCTTCTCTTGTTTATGGCTTTTTATTATATTTTATAATAAAGGGTAATTTAATTGAGGGGTTATATAGTAAAATTATCCACATCTTTACTTTTCTTTCCCTCAAAAAAATCCTACCGAACAAAATACATCTTTTCCTTTATTCCTTTCTATGTTATATCAAACAAAAATTTTTTCTTTTTACCTTTCCATTTTTATTTCCATCTTTCTTTTCCTTTCGTTTAAAACTCTTTCATGCATACCAAACGTATATTAAGGGTATGGTATATATAAATAGATCTGAGTAACACAAGCTAAACTAATTTATTTTACTTAAAATACATAACTTGTTAATTAATATATAAAAGCGCTTTCTAAAGGAGGCCGTTTATGATACTTGTATAATTTAGTATTACCTCTATTTTTTCACGTTATTTATTATGATTTTTTCTAAAAACACATAATTCATTTTTAAAATTATGATTGAGCTAGATCTAAATGTTTAGTCATACAAAATAAAATACAATATCTTAAAAAGAATCCTATATTTAAGTGAGATTAATCACATGGAATAAAATTTTCATGCCCAAAAAATGCACAAATTTATTGATGTAAATAAAATGGTTCTTGGCCCTAATTTTTATATTTTCTTATAATTATTATAAAAAAGGTCAACATAAATTGAAGCCTTTTCTAATGTATGAAAAATTTTCGTTTAAAATTTAGATTTTAATTTAACTATGTTTTAAAATTAAATTATTAAATAGCTTCTTTTATTTTTGGTTAACTAAAATTTAGCATTTTTTTGGAGTCAATTTGTCACTGCCCAACCTCCAAGCATGAATAGTGTATTGACTAAGTCTATGTCAAGCCCCAAAACGGCACGTGACTAGCACATAGAGTGAGGCTAACCTCACAACCATAAACCTCAACTAATCATACCATATAATATTAAATGTTATGTCTATACTTAACTATTATAGTTAACAAACATTTCCTCACAACAACAAAGAAGCATTCGTTCATATCTTAACATAGATTATGAAGCAAAACACAATTGTTACACATCATGTTCAATAACATCAGAACCACCCTAGAATTCCAACTACTTAATTACAGAGCACCCTTAAAGAATTCCAACACGAGACAAGGCTAAAACAAGATACCTTAGGTACAAAGGATACCAGACTCCACTGATAATGCTAGCCACCAAACTGGACTCCCCGTCTAAAAACATATCTGGAAAGTTTGGGAGAGAACAAAGTGTGGGCATGAGACTCAGTGAAAGACAAAAATACTCTACTATAGATAGCAAAGATATAATACAATGATGAAATTATAATTATTGCTGGTATCCTTACTTTTATATTAACTACTTACGGGTACAAACAAACCACTTCAGTAATATTTCGAGGTCCATAAATAATCACCTTACACACGTGGTAACAAATCATAATAGTATGAATTCATATGAACTAATTCAAGGACAAGATAATTCACATATCAGTTTAACAGAATAATAAGCCCTTGACCTTAATGGGACTGTCCATGCTACCTTGATCATGGCTTATGGCCCTAGTGGCATCCACCCTTGTCATTCTATTATGAAATCTCCACCCTTATTGCTTCATAATGTATTTCAATATCATATCAGCCTCATTAGATCCCATCTCTTGGGGTGCACCTCATGCTTAACTCGTTAATCACAAACACAATCACAATCATATACATGGCAATAATTCATATCTATTATGATTTTACATGAACTACTTAAGAGACAGTGGTCTAGTTTGGAAAGGGAAATCATCCTCATCAACTTCCTCATACTTACCTTTTTTTCTTATGTTGCTTAAGGTTAACAATTCCCTATTTTGCCCACTTAATTCTTCTAATTCAGGTTAGGGGGCTAGACCATCTACTTGTGGGCCATTGTTAAGAAAGATAGAAGTATCATTGGTTCCTAGGTTGCCATAGGTTGAGAGGGCAGACTATTGGATCCTTGACGCTTTAATTCATCAATTATGCTAGGTAGTTGGCCTATTTGATTCTCTAAGCTATGAATGTAGCCTCAGTCTGCTGATAGAACTGTAGATTATTTGTGGCCAACTGCTTAATAAAGTCATTCGAGCTTGGTTTTGTTTCCTTTAGGGTGGCTGGAGGAGGTATATCACTGAGGTTGCGAGCATTGTTTTGTTGCTGGTATTGTTGATTGGATAAGCTCTCATGCCTCAACTTTGGATGGTCTCTCCATCTAGGATTGTATGTTATGGGGTAGCTAGGTGTCATATACAGACTATTGGGAAATTTGTTGAAGTTGCATGAGTAATGAGTATATGCAACTCATTGATACAGGAGGAAGTGGTTGTTGTTGTCTCTAGAGGGCAATGTCTCTCACCATGAATGCTAATTCTTCTATTTTATTTTCAACCTCATACTGGTCCGTTGGTGAGGTCCTAATCTGACTCACTTATATCAACCCCAATGTCAGACTCAAGACTCTAATTCTATCCTATCAATAACTATGCTAATCAAATCATACAACAACTCAAAAACTACACTACTCCTAATATTATTGCTATGTACGAGCTTAAGAAAAGCCCTATTTTTCACAGGATCAAAATTGATCAAACTAGAAACATAGAATCCACAAAGAAAACGCCAAGAAAAATCTAAAAAAATCAAAACAAAAATTAAAAAAATTAGAAAAATTAACAAAAATAATTGAAAATTGGAAAAGTGGTTTAAATGTTGGAATTTGGCTTTTGGAGGCAAACATCACAAGTAAAGTTAATGAGTATTGCTCTTCACACCGAAATATGTTTGCATCACAATTTTTAGTCTAACCAAAGTTAGTCACCCTGATCCTGGAAAATTACCTAACAACCCAAAAAAATAAAAAACCGACAAAATTTGATGACTGAAACTCAAAGAAATAACTTAACATCAAATAAAAGCACAAATAAACAACTAATTAAGGAAAACAAAAGCATTTTGGCTCCCCAGCAATAGTGTTAAAATTTTAGTTCATGCTACTACGGTTGCTGAACCGCCAAAAATTAATTTTTGTGACAATTTTGCAATATAATAATTCCCATATCATATTCTCTCACAAAGCCTATATTTCTATTACTAAATTAGTTGTTCTAACAAGTATTTGCACTAATCACACACTAATTACACACTGGGGGGTCTTACAGAATTAAAGTGCATACAAGTAACAAAAGCAATAAAATAGTAAACTAACAACAAACAAATAATCATAGAAGGTGTATAATCAATCATTCATATCTCAAGACGTGTATTTGTCATCGTTCTATTCCTAAATTAATTTTTGATTTAGTTTTATCATTTGGGTTTCAAACTAAGATATCTAGAAAACCTTCCAGACATGAGCTACAATTAATTGAAAGTTAGGAAGACTTTCACTAAACCATAATCAAATGCAACCCCATGAAGTCCTATCCAAAATCATGTACAACAACTGCATTCATACATGCCAATTTCATTCTACTTATTATATCAACTGGTCATAACAAGATTAAATCTCAAAGTGAGCTTTAGAAATAGAAGTATATCATACTACTCTAACCCAGAAGTTAACATAAGCATAAAACAAAGAGGTAAATACAGAAATGAAAATGGAACAGAAGCTAAATCAAAATACTTATATGCACTAAAGAACTCAAGATACATATTCAAGTTCATTGTATGACTGATTATACAATGATTCTAGCCTTCCATGAGGCAAACAAAAGCGAAAAACATAGAAGAAAACTAGCCTATGAAAATATAGAGATGAAAGAAGATGGAGAAGTTCTTCAAAAAGAGAAAATGGTCTGATGGCATCCTTTAAATCTGTCCAAGGAGGGAGGTATGACTCTTCAACACAAGTCCCTTTCTTATTCTGTTCTATTCAGAAAATGCTGCAGCAAACCATAAGAATTTTACATGAAAAGGGAGAGTGCAGAACTATCATTTATGCTGCAAAAAGTGGACCTACGAATTTTGCAACATTAGGAAAGATTCTGGACAACAAACAGATTAGATTGCATTTGCAATCAGGTTGCTTTTATAGACTAGTAGGGCCCACACCAATCAGCATCTAACTTAGCACAATGTGTCTAGTCAGCTTCCATGTTGGTAAATACGTTAGGTCAACTCATTAACCCTCTATTTAATTTATCTACAAGATTAACATATGGATTAATTTGGGTCTCTAAACATTCAAGGCATAAAAGTATGAAATAAAAGCATATTAATTTTATAATTAATTTGGACCAAAATAATTTCAAAACATCTTATAACTAGAGAGTTTTCCCATAATTAAATTGCAATAAGACTATGATAGGGACTAAAATGAATGTAAAAATGCTAGATATTAGGCACCATTCTCTCTATTCATGGTTTGGCTAGCCTTCAAACCATCTTTGAACTTCTAAAATTCATCTCTTCTCAGTCCCATCTTGTACCCAAACCATCAAGCTTCATAAAAATATAATTGTTCATAAAAAATGCTTCCAATAACCATAAAATTCATAAACAAATCTCAAAATCAAGCTATGAACTCACGATGACCAATAACCCCCAAAAATTTCCAATTTTTCAAGTTAGGGTTCATGAGGAATTTTATTCAAAATCTCAGCCAACAATTCCTAATTCCAATATTATTTAGGTCAATATCACCTTAGGGAAGCACAAGGAAGCTTCCCCAACTCAAAAAAATAATCAAGAACTCCAAATTCCATATCCTTGCTAGCAAGGGGTTTGGTAGAACGAAATTTACAAGGGAAAGGAGGGAAGGAGGAGTAATCTTACCTCAGTGGTCAGTTAGGAGGAGGAAACCACAGTAACTTAACAATTATCCAAAGAAGCCAAAGGATCGGAGCCAAAATGGTGGAAGGTTGGGAGGAGAAGTATAGGAAGTGAGAAACAAAATAAGGGAATGTGCCTAGGGATGTTTATATATAGAGGTGGGAGGGACCAAAATGAAATTTTCTTTGCTAAGGTCACAATTGATCCATAATATCACAAAATCGACAAAACAAATCACAATACACATAAGACGCTTGAATTCCAGATTGCACATTTATTCCCATGTTTCTCATTTATTTCAATTTAACCCCTCACATGTACACAACACATGTCAAAGCAATACAAACCATATGATTTTCATGGGTATTATAGCCTACAATAACTTGACTTAAGCCTAAACATAAAGCCATGTATCAACTTGAATTGAAAAGTGCATATAATACTTTATAACAAGAACTAAGGGGTTACCAAAATCTAGTGAAGTTTCCCCTTAAAATCGGATGTTTCCCAAATTGTATTGCAAGTCAAAAGCCAGTAGAACATCATTTAAAACAATATTAAAATGAATCTATCATTCAAGGCCACCACAAGGGCCTACAACCAAGACTTTAAAGGAAAAAATGGTTCAACAGGTATTTCTAAGCTGCAAAATCATGAAGTCGAAAAGTTTAACAGCTATAAACAAGACTACCAAAACTGCTTGGGAACTCGATAATTCCTAGAGTACACTACTTAATCACTTTCTGATCTAGAAACATAAGAATCACTATAAAAAAAAGAGCATATTTCCTAGTAGTTTTTTAAAACTGTCGAAAAATGCAATTTCTTGGCAGTTCTATTAATCATCAGAAAATAAGATAATTACTGGTGGTTTCTATGAATTTAACGGGAGTTTGTGACTGTTGCTAATTGCATAGCATATTATATATGCTTTCCCTCTCAATTGCGCTGAAATTTCCCTTCATCTTTTCGAGTCCGGCTCGTCTGCTTTCTGCGCAAAACGATGTCGTTTCTCATTTTGTTTTTTTAAACGACGTCTATTGAAGAGGGGAGTCTGTGTTTTAATCTTCTAGGAGTTTCTAGAGTTATAGTTACACGTGTTCATCAACAACTATTTGGATGTAATTTAATCTTGAGCTAAAATCACTTAAAACCTCCTCTTCCTTAGGTAAATTTTCACTTAGGTCCTTGTAAAATTTTCTTGTGCATTTTAAGTCACACCTAAAAATCGAAAACCTTGATTTTATACTCCTTTGTCTCTTCTTTAACATCATATTCAAAAAGGCTCCACATTTTTCCCAATATTTCCAAAATTCACCTTAAAATTCCTTCTTATTCAATATGGTCCCAACAAATCATCTAGAAAGTTTAACTGGGTCCTTGGGTATGGCATCTATAATCTTGAATGTGATAGTTTCTTAAAGGTTCCCCAATTCTCACCTGAATTTTATTTGCCAATTCCCATTTCAAGAACACAAATTTTAATTTAACTCAAATTGACCAAAAAAAAAAGGAAGATCCAAATTAGTTTTTGAAATATGATTTTTTATTGTTTCGGTTCGCTTGTCTTTGGTTTGATTTGATTTGATTTATATATAGATTGTAATATCTAAGGGTCACATGGGAGCTTTCAGTAGACCCTTAAGGTGGGAACTGATCTGCTAATCGATTTTGCCACGATTTAAACCATGGCAAAATCATTTAGCAACGGTTTTCTCGTTGCTGCAAGTAACGATTTTCTCGTTGCTGCAAGAAAAAATCGTTGTTGAAAGTGTTGTAGAAAAAAAATTTTCACATCACTTTCAACAACAGTTTTCAGCAACGGTAAAAATCACTGCTAAATAGATGAAGATGCTGCTCTTCCATAAGAATGAGCAGCGGATTCATAAGCCTTAAGGTGAAGTTGAGGAATTTCTGGACCAAACTAAAACTTTTGAGTTAAATTGAAATTTTTCCCAGTTAAACTTTCCAGATGATTTGTTGGGACCATTTTGAATAAGAAGGAATTTTAAGGTGAAATTTGGAAATATTGGGAAACATGTTGAGCCTTTTTGAGTATGATGTTAAAGAAGAGGCAAAGGAGTAATAAAATGAAGGTTTTGGACTTTTAGGTGTCATTTAAAATCCGCAAGAAAATTTACCCAAGTGAAGCTTTACCTGAACAAGGGGAGTTTATACTCGTTGGAATTCTAAAAAGAACAGAGACACCGTTGTTCAAAAATGGAAACGACGTCGTTTTGCGCGGATGTCTGCTGCCGCTCGTTCTCCTTCTCCGATAGCAGGTTTCATCTCAACTTTTCCCTTCTTCCTTTTTCATTTTTGTTGTCTAATTTCCTGTTTACCGTTTTGTTGGCCTTTTATTTTTCATCTTTCATTCTCTCTCTCAAATCTCACTCCCTTCCTACATTCCCTTAACCTTGCCTTTCAGATTGCAACTTTCGTCGGTCATTGTACAAGCGCAAGCAGAGGAGCATCCGATGGAGGAAGTGTGAGGTGGATATCAATTTGCCATTGAGGTACCTCTTAGTTTCTTTGTTGTGATTCTGCTGAGAAATGATGTCTTTGTTAGGCTTTACGGTTCGTCAGTGTGTTTGATTGTGATTTTGCTGAAAATTAAAGTGTGAGGTGGATATGGATATGGATTTCCAAATCATTATAAAACAAAAGATTGAGACAAACTTCTCTGTTTCCTCAGTCCCACCTCTCATCAGCGGTGAGCTTCCTTACCCTCTTAATCTTTCTTAGTTTCAAATTTTTATTTCATGTACTGCGCTATTTGTTCTTTAACTCGAAATTGCTTTTGATGTTTGATGAATGTTATTTTTGGTCTGAATTATGACTTCGTGGAGTTCGCTAGCTCATTTCCTTGTTTTCTTGCTCGACTTTTTTCCTTTTCCAATGAATTATGGACTAGTGCGTTATATCTTGCAAGTTGGTTTAAGGGAGAGTCGGTTCTCATATCATTGATGGAATAGAGAAAAGACAAATAAAAAGGAAATGTAAACTTGCCAAAATTTTAGTAAGTAATGTTCAGTTATCAAGTAAGTTGTTACTTGTCAGACAAGATTTATGTCTAATAGCTTCTTTCTCTCACACATTATCACAAGTAGTATTTGGTATTTCACATTTTCGTAGTCAAATCATTATAACTGACTCCCCTATTTTATCAGTTATATTTTACATTATCAGCCTGCCTTTCTTCCACTACTTCTGGGAGTGGTTGCAATTCCGACGTTGTAACTAATAATGAGAAAAACTAGTAAATTGCATAGGTTGAGATTCCTTATTCTTGTTTTTCTTCTGCCTGAGCTTTTCCTTGGGCTTTTCTTCTCATATTTATGGTCCTTAGAACATTTCATTATACTTTAATTCTGATCAAAGGGTCTTGAACTTGTACATGTTGCCTCAAACTCAGTTTTTTTTTCTTTATGCCACTGATATGTTGCGGTAGACTTGTTCAATTTGGATTCTATTTTTAGTATTTGGTATTATTATTCTGATTGATAAATTGTAATATATAACCTGACTGACAACTAAAACCAGCTCTACTGGTGCAGATGCATATGACAGTGATGATCTGGCATACAAGAATTTGGCCTCTACAATATGTAAAAGCTGATTGAACTTGTCTCTTTAAGGATGAGGGGCTGTATTTTCGGCTTGACTAGTTTGAACAGAGCTTTATACAGTAGTTAAAGTAAGTGAAATTTTTGAACTTAAATACAAGCCTATGTTCATTTTTCTTGCTTAATATTCTCTATTAGGATAATGCTTTTTTCAATTTTTTTTTGTTCAAATCACTTATATGCTAAATTGATATTTGAATTTTCATTGTAGCAATTTCCCTCACAAAATATCCAAATATATTTTCAATTTTCTCTACTAAGATAATGCTGTTTTTCTATTTGACATGTTGTATTTTTCTTTATGATTTGTTTGGCCTACTTTCTTTCTTCTTCTTCTTCTTCTTCTTTTTTTCTACCTAATAATATCTTAATAATGTCAATTTATTTGGAGTGTAGCTCTAACATAATTGAATTTTCCAAAAATAATTCCATCACACATTGTGTTTCTATTTTGCTTGGTGGATCTGCCAGAAGTTGGTGGCTGCAGTTGAACATGTTCAAGCAACCACTGACGTCAATTCTTCAATCTCTAATGAGATTGTTGAGGTTAGTTAGAGCTCACTGAAACTCCAGGCATGGTAAATCTAATCTTCTTCATGCTTCTTACCAATTAATTTAAACAAACAAATTACTGTTGTTTGATTAATAAGGGGGAAGTTGAAACAAGAAAGAAGCAAGAAACTCTCATTTTCCATGGCTTTGTAGCATACGATGTTTTTTCTTTGTAGACCAAGAGAAGAATATCACAATATGAATAAACAATGGGTTTTATAAATCTTCAATATTATTTGATATCTGCTTAGGATATATCATTTTTACTTTCTTACTTTTGGTCAATATATCAGATTTTTCTTGTGTTATTTATAGTTTAATTATTTGAAGAATATAGGATTTGGTTGTAGTTGCTTTATTGAGGTTCTGATATTTTTATTTTGTTTGAAGATCATTTTATGATCTCATGTCTAGAGATTTTCATAAGTCATAATTTTTTAATCTGACTTAATTCTTGGACAATGGTTTTCCTAATTGGTTGCATTTTCTGTTCAGAATTTAGTTTTCAGAGCTTTATACGGAGACGGAAATGGCTAGTCTTAGTTTAGATGGCCTCTGTTTTTCTCTAAATTGGCCTTATCGCTTCCCATTTCTATCTGCTGCCTCCAACCACGTGTTCTTCTTCATCTTAAAAATAAAGAATTGCTTCAAAGGTGAATGGCTTCCCTCAACTACTGATGTCCTTTTTGTAGATAGTAAAATTAGAATCTTAAAATCTCGGTTGTATAAAATTTGTCCTTAATTTGCAGTTTATTATCCAAATTGTTGATTCCTCTCTTTCTCCCTCACACACACATTTGTGATTGTGCATGCACATATCACTACAACACTTTGATGCTTTATTTAAATTGGTTTTTAATAATGCTGAACCTGCATCTTGCCAAAAGTTGTTTAGTTTGAAGCTTTTTCTTTTTAATCTCTAAGACTGAAGGATCTCTCTCTTTCTGCTTTAATTTTTCTATAGTATAATTTTACTTTATCAGCTAGCTATGATGTAGAATGTAGGTTTACTTCTCAGTTCAAAGATGAATACAAAATACCATGAGGATATGTAATTCATCTCTCAGGAGAACAGGGCAATGTTCTTTGAACATCAAGTATGCCATCTCCATTGCTACATTTCCATCTTCTCAATTTCACAAGTATTATGTCATGTATATTTGTTTATTTATTGATTGGTGCTTGATGAACTTTTCATATCATCTTTTCTGAACAAAGATTTAGAAGCTTCAACTTAAAATTTGTGCTTTTGTTAAATTGAGGCTAATTTGAGCTCATTTTTTTAGTAGTTTTTAATTAAATCTTTCTTTATACTGAGTGTCTGAGTCCTTTGCAAGTTTTCCATGTTACACCATATTACAAATTGGCTACATGAAACTAAGTGACAGAGTCATGCAAATAGTTTGATTTCCTTGGGAAAGTACAATAGATGTTTTGAATATATACTTACGTCTCCATTATATTACTCTGCAACAAGAACCTTTAACATCAATTTTATCATGTTTCTTGTATATTGTGAGGAACCATTTTATAAAAAGGACAAAGAAGATGTTAAGATCAACTTGATGTACATTTCTGGTTAGGAATGGGTGCATTCCACGTTAAATGATTTGGAAATAGTAGTTTAAAAGTGCTATTAGGTATCTCAAAGTCGGTGATATGGGTCATGTATTCACCTAATTGGAGGTTTATGAGTATTCTTGTGCATTGATATTCTAGTTATTTTTCTATAGCAATTTGATTGACTATCAATTGTTAGATGCCTGTTTCTATTTTTGAAGTTTTATTATTATTATTATTATTATTTGTGGATATTTTAGGAATACTGGTTTTTTATGATTCAAAATAAAATAGGAATATATGTTCCTAGGATCCCGATTCCATGGGATTTATTTTCTTTTTTCCTTTTTTATTTTATTCCTTTATTTCTTTCTATTTTTATTGGATGCTCTTTCTTATGTTTAAGCAGTTAATTTCTCTTTCTCCTTACTTTTAGGCTGTACTCTTCTGATGTTTTGATTATCAATAAGAGAACACGTTTCCACATGGTATTAGAGGTATAGTGTTTGATGAATTACAAGGCTGCCATGGTGGGTTCTGATTCGGCTGCCATGATGGGTTCTGGTTCGACCCCTTCTATCGACAGCCCAAGCAGTAACCAACACCCTGCGGGAGAAATTCCCATCCAGACAAATGCGAGCCCTCCCAGCAGTGCTACACCATCAGACTACCACTCTCTTCAAATTACCATTCGTAAATTGAATGGAAAGAATTATCTTGAGTGGTCCAAATCTGTTTAGTTGGTGTTTGATGGCAAAGGGAAGCTTGGATACGTAAATGGAGAAGTGACAGTTCCAACCACCGGTGATTCAAAATATCGGCAGTGGCAGTCTGAAAACTCCATGGTTACAGCATGGCTGATCAATTCTATAGACCCAATAATTGGTAAGCCATTTATGTTCCTACCAACAGCTCATGATGTATGGGATGCTGTGAAAGAGACATACTTAAATCTGGATAATCACTCGCAACTGTTTGAATTGACCACCCAAATGTGGCAACTTCAGCAAGGTGAGCGTGAGATAGCAGTTTATTACAATGAAATGACGACTATATGGTAGGAACTAGATATGTTCAAAGAAGAAGACTAGGAAAGCAGCAGGGACAGTGCTCACTACAAGAAAAAAGTAGAGAGAGGATGAATATTTTTCTTCCTAGCAGGGCTAAACAAAGACCTTGATGAAGTTCGAGGACATATCTTACGAAGAAAACCTCTGCCATCCATTCGAGAAGTTTTTTCTGGAGTGCGAAGAGAAGAGGCTCAGAGGTAAGTGATGCTGAAAAATGATCATGAAGGATCAGCCCTTATAACCGAAGGAGGAGACTTAGAAGGTGATAAGCGAGGAGGAAAGCAGAAAACTTGGTGTGATCATTGTAAACGGCCATGGCACACAAAAGAAACATGCTGGAAATTGCATGGAAATCCCCCTTCCTAGAAGAAACCAGGTACTGATAACAAACTTGGGGGAGGGGGGACACTCATTCATTCCAAGCAAGCAACACTAATCCAGAGTAGCAGTCATCTTTAGAACATCTGCCCTTCACAAAGGAACAAATAGAGCACTTGTACAAACTTTTCCAATCTCACTCTGTCAGAAATTCTAATCCATCTTGTTCTATAGCCCAGTTAGGTAATCATTTTATAGCTACCGTTGCATGTGAAAGGTCTAATGGCCCTTGGATATTAGATTCAGGTGCCACTGATCTTATGACTAGTGTTTCTCAATTTTTTTCCTCATATACACCATGTGCAGGAAATTAAAAAGGTAAACTTGCTGATGGTTTCCTAGCTACTGTAGCTGGAAAAGGAACCGTGCCTCTTTCTCCCTCTTTAAGTCTTAAGGATGTCCTACATGTCCCTAATTTGTCATACAATCTTGTGTCTGTTAGTAAATTAACTCTTGATCATAATTATCAGATTAATGTCTAGTCTTCTCATTGTGAATTTCAGGATTGATCCTTGGGGAAGATGATTAGGGGTGCTAGGCAGGATAATGGTCTCTATCTTGTGAATCACTGCCTCATCTTTGCTAGGCAAGGCCAACGGACTTGTTTCAATTCTGTTTATGTTTCTAATAAAGACATTATGTTATGGCATTATCGGTTAGGACATCCTAATGTCCAATATTTAAGACATTTGTTTCCCAAGTTATTGATGAATAAAAATCAGCTATCTTTTAAATGTGAGTCTTGTGAATTAGTAAAACATCATCGTGCTTTTTTTATTTTTCTATTTAGATTCACCAATCCATATATACTTTTCAAAAGATTGTATTTATGCAACTTGAGCCTATCTTTCTTTGGTCTCTAGTTTCCTTTCTTTGATTCTTGGTCTATGTTGTTTACTTAATTAGCTGATTATGTTTGTTAATAGGATTTCATGAATGTATTTCTATTTTGAATAATGTATTTAAAAAATATAAATGAGAAAGGAATGAACATGGATCAAAATAAACCGATACATAATTCAACAAATACATCAAAAAAAAAAAGACATCATAAAACAAACTACTTATGATTATAGGACACCCATACACTCACATCAAGGCACAAACTACTTATGATGACATAAAATAACAATTAATTATAACGAAATGAGTTATGAATAAATTTTTTATAGGCTCAACTTAAATTTTTTTTTCAATTTAACTCACTCATTTTTTTTAATTAAATTTCTTAGGCTTGAGAATGGACAAATCCTAGATTGCCAAGTTGTGAAACACACCTGATTATGCGGTTAGGCTACAAGAATTTATAGATTTTGCTTTTTGTCATTCATCTAGCAATGGAAGGATAAAATGACCATGTGCCTATTGTGGGTTTAGGAAGATGGTTACTCGAGACGTAGTGTATGACTAGTTGATGTGTAGCCAATTTTCATATGGATATACTTTTTGGATGCTTAATGGGAAAAGAAGGATGAGAGAAAACCAAGATGTCTCCAATGTAGGACATGATGCTTTGAGTAGCCATAGTAGTTTACTTAGTCAGGATTTAATGCATGATATGATACACAATGTTTTCAGGATCAATAGGCATTGCAAGACAGAAATTCCTAATGTGTTTTTTGAATCAATAGAAGAAGTAGAGAGGGCAATGCCTAAAGGGAATCAAAGAGAAAGTAGAAACCATAATGAATTCGCAGATTTAACTAGGAACTCTAATGAAGGATTGAATGAAGGGTGTACCAAATATTCAAAGTTGTCTTTCCTAATCAGCTTTATCACATAAAGTGCTGGTGTTGAATGACTGATAAAACAATGACTATGATATTGGAGCTACTGCATGATGCTGTTGAGCATGCAAAGCTTCCAAATTCATTCTATGAAGTCAAGAAAATAATCAAAAAATTAGGAATTAATTATGACAAAATTGATGCTTGTCCAAATGATTGTATGTTGTATTGAAAAGATGATGAAAGCAAGGAAACATGCAAAGTTTCTAACACGTCTAGATGGCAGGATAAAGGAAATGCTAGTACGTCACTGAGTAGTGGAAAGAAAAAAAAAATAAAAAGAAGTAAGTTGCTAAAGTTTTACGATATTTTCCTTTGAGGCCATGACTACAAAGGTTTTTTATGTCTTCGAAGACTGCCAATGACATGAAATCACATGCTGTAGATAGTAATAATGATGGTTTTATGAGGCTTCCCAGGGATTCTAAAGCATGGAAGGTATTTGATACAATCTTGCCTGCAGGAAAAAAATTTGGAAATTGAGTCTCAGGAGGGTTCTTCTTCAACTATCGGCCATCAAGATTCTCTGGCACAAGTGTTAGCTGTGGAGCACATAGACACAGTTAGAGGCTTAGGATTTGGCCCTACCCCAATTCAAGTCTTTGGTTCTCATGGAATGAATATGACACTTGAGGTTGGTTTCTACTATTGATGTGTAAAAGATGCGTGAAGAATTTCAGTCTATGCTGCAGCGTGTGGAGCAATTTAAGGATGAGCACATATAGAATTTAGAGAATATGCTGCAATGCATCTTGAAATACTTTTACAATAACTGATCAATACTGCCGAAGTTTGCAACACTAGTAAATAATGAGGTAAATTGTTTAAAAACATTTAACATTGATAAATCTTTATTAATATATTCATTTTCTAGCCTAATGTTATATAAAATATATTTTTTCAGGGATATGTACGTCCATTGTCAAACTACTTCAGATGGTCAGAGATATAGTTAGGACTTTTGCTAATAAACATTTCATATAAAATATATTCAATATGTATAACTTTGAGAATATATGACTTTTTTGTCACTTTATGTTACACTAAATTTGTTTGACATTTATTTCAGTAATTATAAAATATAATATTTGCACTTTTCACTTATGATTGTGATAATATAAATAAGTATATGAATAAAATTTAAAAATTGTACAAATTAAATCATTTTAATTTTTTTAATAAAAAATTGCCATCATTAGTGGCTGTTAAAAAAATTGTTATTATATTATACATTATTTAATAGTGGCGGTTAAGAGAATTGTTGGAAAAACAAACATGCTCTATTTGGCGGCAGTTACCACACTGTTGCTAAATGGGCAAATAGTGATGGTTAGTAAAAGCGATGCTAAATTGACAATTAGCGGCAGCTGTAATGGAATACAAACTTTTGAAAGTTCTGATTTTCAAACAAAATGCCACTGAATGCAACAAAATAGTCGCTAATTGTTAACAGCGGGTATACTGACAATGAAAAAAATAGTTGATAAATGCGTGTCGACCCATGCATCGACAGTGGTTTTTTAGTCGCCATGTTTTGCATTTCCTCATTTCATAATAGGACATATCTTCATGTTTCCCACTACAACTTGATATTTAAATTAGAGTTTTAGAAAAAAGCGACTTGGTTCAACATAAATACAAACATTAAACCTTTGTGTTCCTTTCAAGCTTCTTGGTTGCATTGAACAAGCCTCCTCCTTCTTTCTTGAGAAAATGCTTCCTATCTTCTATTTTTTAAAATCACATTGCTTAAAGAAACCTTACACATAGGCAAGGGGAGATACATAAGGAGGGAGATAGAATATACATAAAGATAGAAAAAGATAGGCAAGGCATCTAAGCCCCATACTTGAAAGAAACCAAATCCCACACTACTCATCACTACAAAGAAAAAAAAGATAGTTTAGTAGTGGCAGTTATTTAAACAATTTGTGGCAATTTGCAGCAAGCTATCATTATTTATGGTGGTTTGAGGCAAACTGTCATTATTTAGTGGTGGTTTGCAACAAACTGTCGCAAATCATCACTAAATAGATTAGTTACTATTTATTTTAGGTGTTACTTATTTTTTTTCATTTTCCCTTCTTGTTTTAGTGACTCCCTCCTTTTTTCTTTTTCGTTTAACTCCTTTTGAAATCTCACTACCTAAAGCCCAATTCTTTTCAAAAATCGCATAGCCCCAGTTTTCCAAAACTTCTCCTTTAAAATTCCTCCAAATCGCAGCACATACAGTGGAAGATGAGGAAGATGACTTAAGGCACGACACTAATAAAAACTAAAAAAGATAGCGAGGGTAGAGAAGAGAAAGAATAAGAAAGATAGCAAGAAAGATATGGAAAGAATATAGAAAGATCATGTCACATCCCAAAATTTACATATGAGATAAACATAAAATACCTAAGGTGTACCTCCGTGGTACCCCTTAATCTCTATGAATATTTTTAATATCCATAACTATGTGAATCATAAATGTTTCAAGAAAGATATTTTGTATACATCTTCAGAAAATGTTCAACATTCTTACACTATACAACCTCCCAAGCCTAGGTGACCTACTAGATTACAGAGCATTTCCTAATCTTTACCAAATCTATATTTATTTGTTTACCAGACAAAAGTGTAGTATATCCTTAAAGGCTATAAATTCTCCTCTTCAACCAATGTATCTGAAAAGATAATCATAGAGAGTGTGAGTTAATCAAAACTCAGTGAGTAAACAACTGTACATGAAAATATCACAAGCACAAATACCACATTTACAAATACAATCAATCTATCATTTATTTTAAATAATTATAGTATTACATTTGTCTGAATTTGCATATGATTTCTTGGGTGATCAATCCCTCAATCACTTTGCATTATGTGCTATAAATACTTGCACCGAGTGACTTGGGAATTTAACCCTCAAACTCTTTGTGCATAGCTTTTCACAGTTATACACCGAGTAGTATGGGACTCTAACCCTTTCAAACTCGTGCATAGATTTTCACAGTCATACACCGAGTAGTATGGGACTCTAACCCTTTTAAACTCGTGCATAGATTTTCACAGTTATACACCGAGTAGTATGGGACTCTAACCCTTTCAAACTCGTGCATAGATTTTCATAGTTATACACCGAGTAGTATGGGACTCTAACCCTTTCAAATTCGTGTATTAGATCCCGTAGATCTTTTGCTCATCGATAAAATAGTGAGAATTTATCACAATACAATTACTATGAAATAAATTAATTTACACATACTTTTATTCCTTTGAATTTCTATCATCAATTATAGCAATTATCATTTATTGTCAATTGAAAGATTGATTGTTTAACATTTCAATAATATTATAAATGAGACTTATATTGTACTTTGTCTAATAATATCAAATTAGTCTAGTAAGGTCATTCACTTACAAAGTGTTCCAGTTTATTCAAGGAACTACCACATCTAGTTATTTAGTCAACTAGAGAAATCAATTCACAAAGATAATAAAATAATTCCCAATGATATTGTAATTTTTCTCAACTTGAACATACACTGGTAATCTTCTCAATTTCACAAATAATGCAAATGAGATTTATATTGTGCTTTGACTAATTTAGTAAATTAATTTTGCAAGGTTGCCTACTCACCTGGATTCCACGCTCTCGGCGCTCCCACCTTGCGCCTCAACCATCCCAATCATCCTAACTTTCATAGCTTCCTTCCCTATGCAAAAATTGCATAAATGGTTGATGAAGAAATTCGACGCATAACCGAGAGAGAAAAAGTGAGGAAGCTACGGGAGAATGAGAGAAAGAAAAGAATAAGAGAGAAGTGTATACGCGTGGGTCCCACCAATTTTTTTTCGATAAAATCGCTCATAGCCACCTTAGCTTATAAGATTTGTTCACTTTAATCCCTCTCGATGTCTCAAATACCACTTTAACCTCGAATCCATCATCTTTTCGGTACCGGACTCATAATTCATTCTCATAAGCTTTATTCTTCCTCTCAGGTTCCTATTTGGTCATTTCTCAAAAGTAATCCATATTTTCTTTTCTTTTCACTTTAGTCATTGAGAATTTATAAAAATTTCCTAAATTAAAAATTAAAATTTCTATTCCCAGATTTTCTTCACTAATTCAAAAAGCACATTTTCCACGTAATTAAATTTTTCACTAAACTTCAAATTAGACTTTAAATATTCATATAAATTCTTGGAATATTACAGATCAGAGAAGAGAATAGTAAAGAAAAGAAGAGAAAGAAGAAAGAAGGAAGAAAAGAGAGAAATTCAGTCCATTTTACAAGTCATTACACACACTTTAGCCTTGGCCTTTTATCTAGAATTAACCAACTAATTAAATAACAAATCTAACTAACAAATTCCTATCAATCATAAAAATGCCTTATTATAGATTTAGCACCTAAGAGAGCTTCCCCCACTAGAGACCCTTGTCCTCAAGGGTCAAGTAAGAAGATTTGGATTTAGATCCCCTTGCATCTAGCACAACATGAAACTAATTTGCAGAATTTGATTCTTCATCTGCATTGTCTGTAAAGAGCACCACCTCCACCTTGTTATCCATCAATGGTGATCCAACAGCCAAACCCGTTTGTTTCAAGTTGGAGAGCCTTTATGATCTTAGTACATTGAATAGAAATTTCACAAAGTGATTCTTGATAACCAGAAAATCATTCTTGGATATAAGGATTCCATTTCCTTGAGAGCAAACTCAATGTGAAAAGATTATAGATCCTCTGCTTTCTCATATTGGCCTGAGAATGAATGAACATAAGGCAAGAATAGCATATGAGAGTAGAAAAAAGATAGAAGGAGAGAAGGAAGGACAGAGAGAGGAGAATTTAGAGAGGAGAAAAAAGAAGTATATTAGAATTCTTTGCCTTTTCCGTGAGTGTTAAGAATAAAAAATATTTGAAGGATAGAAGAGAGGATTTAGAAGAGAATAGAAGAGAATTTGAGAACAAATGGAGAGGAATAACATAGAGGGAGAGAAGAATCACAAAAGAGATAGAGAGAAAATTCAGAACTAGATTCTGCCATGGTCCAAGGAAGATTAAATCTGATAACAATGATAGAAACTAAAAAGAAAGAGAGGGTAGAGAAGAGAAAGAATAAGAAAGATAGCAAAAAAGATGTAGAAAGAATATAAAAAGATCAGAGAAGAGAAGAGAGAAGAAAGAAAGAAGAGAAAGAGGAAAGCAAGAAGACGAGAGAAATTCAATCCATTTCATCACATGCACTTTAGCCTTGGTCTTTTATACGGAGTTAACCAACTAACTAACAAATCTAACTAACAAATTCCTATCAATCACAAAAATACCCTTATTACAGATTTAGCATCTAACAGACACATTCTCCAGCTTCTCTTCTCTCCTATGCATTTTTTCTCCTCCTCGGCACTCTCTCTGTCTTCTTCCTCCATAGTCGGCATTTGCTGAAGAGGCAGTGAGTCCTTCTTCTCTTTCTTTTTCTCTCACTGCCGGTCGTTGCTTCCCTAGTTTCTTCTTCAATCATAGCTTTTGATTATGAGATTCTTTGTTTTTTCTCTGCTTTCGGAGATTAAATCTGGTTTCTGCGGTTCTTTTACTAAATCTAGAGTTTGAGAGTTCGATCGTTTTAGTTTTTGAATTTAAACCTTGAATCGTATGGATATGCACTGCTCTATTTTCAGACTTTCTTTGCCTCCGATCCTTTCTCTCGATTACGTTATTTTCCATAGAAGGATTTTGATTCTGAGGTGATGCAGGCTTGGTTCTTGTGCTCTGACTTAAATTAGTGTTTAAGTTTCAGGATTCCAACACAAATACAATATTCGCGTATCTTGTTGCTTTTGTTGAATAACATTGACTTATATATATTGACATGCCTCAATCATGTAGCTATGCGTATGTGTCTGCTTGTGATGATGACAACTGACAAGCAAGATCAGTGAAATGAGTATCTGTGAGAAGTTAAAGCTTTGTGCATAACCGACTTGGCTCCAATCACGTTAGTCAAATCCTGTGAATTTCTAAATTCTGGGGGCAGGAATATTTAGAAAGGCTTAATTTAAGGAATGCTTTATTCTTATATTTAGTAAGTTTATAAAAACTTAATCTTTTTACAATTATCTTTGGAAAGATATGTATATATATATGATGATTTTCAAAAAAATTAAATCATTTTTCATCTTATTTTGATATAAATATTACATTTTTTAAAATATATTAAATATAATTTAACTAATTTAAAGAAAGTTAATATAATTTATTCATTTTCCTGTGAAATATTTTAATTTTATTTTAATGTCTCTTTATTAACTGTTACTAGAATCACCGAACATACCATTTGAGAACAAAACTCGCTAAGTTACACTCTTGAGTAGTCATTTTAAGTCCAAGACATTTCTGCGCTTAAGTAAAATATATAGTTATTAACAAAAGTTTAATCACATAATTGTAATATTTTTAATGTTGAGATTTTCATAGACTATTTTAGTGCTATTAAAATTTGATTTGTATGACACATTCCCTTTAAATCTGTACTAAACGTTTTAGTTTGTGTCTTGATGAATGATAAGGTGATGATGTGATGAATACTGTGTCATTATGAACCCTGTGCTATGATAGTCCATCTGTTGAATTCGATTATGTGCTTAAATTTATGTAATCCCAAATTAAATTTCAGTTCTAGTTCTATTGAACAAAGCTTAGATGAAATCAAACTTCTAAAGCTTGTCAACAAGCATCACCCAGCTGATGAACGCCACATATTGCATCTTAAACGAATTTCAGAAATACAATCAAGGATTTGGTGGTGAAGCATATTTCACATTGAACATGTTGCAGGTTTGTTCAACTAAACTACCAACTCCTGTACCTATTCTACATAATTGCGTCTTTTTATTTAATCTTATTGTTTGTTTAAAACACCTGAGATCCCTGATATTTTTATTTATGACCAACAATATGCGTTTTTATTAGATTATAACAGATAATCTATTGTTCAATAGTTGTATGAGCAATTCCAATATATTGTTGTATGATATCTATGTCAAAGAATGCAGGGGTTACCCTTAGGTAGCTTTTTTGTGTGTACAAAGCCAACTCGATATCCTTTATTTTCTCATTAAATTATTTTTCTTTTACATATTGATATCCTGATATTTATATTTTTCTCAATTAAATTATTTTTCTATTAGATTATAACAGATAACCTATTGTTCAATAGCTTTTTTTTTAAAATTTAATCTTATTGTTGGAACCATTCTTTCTTTGTCCATCTCTTTTTCTAGGAAAAAAGATGCTTGCAGATATAGAGAAGGCAAACCATAGTACTTTTACTTGAATTTCTTTTTAATATACAGTTTGATTGCAGATTTTATAACTCTATAATCTAAAGAATATAATTAATAATTTTTCTACTTTTTAAAATTCTTTTAACCGCCACTATTTTTTTTTAAAAAAATAACAATATAAAGACAGTTTGGAACCAACTGCCACTCAATTTGCTAATGCAGATTTAGTGGCAATTTGACGTCAAACCGTGGAATAAAAAATTTGATTTGACCAGTTCCCTAACATCTAAACATATTATCAAATGAACCAACATGCAGAAAACTTGCAAGAAACATGAATTACCCATCCACTATAACAATTAGAACTAGAAATTCAAGAAAATAAAAAATTCTGAGTTTATTTCTCCAAGAATCACAATTTTGACTGACTATTTTGTAATTAATCATGTGTAAACATAAAATCTTATGTGAAACAAAGTTTACTCTAATAACACTAAAAGAAAGAAGTGTTTTTTGCCATGAAAAAATCAAGAACACTCTTGATGAAGATAACAAAAAGAAAAAATACCAAAAATGAATTTTAATCAGATAGACCATATTTGTTTCTCATGAATTTTTTATAGACATGAAGAAAATCACTTAATTTGTTGGAGAAACCCTTGAAACCTTCAAAACAGCCACTAATCACGTTCAAGGCAAGAAGATGGTTACACCTTTTAAGAAATAAGTCTCAAACCTTTTGAGATTGAAGGTTCAAGAGATTTGCTAAAGAGTAACACAAATATCTTGCCTCTAAGTGTATTCACACCAAGAAAAAATCACTAGGAGAGAGGAGAATTCCTCAAGCATACCTCAAAGCCACACGCTGGAGAGAATAAGAAAGACTAGACATGAGAGTGAGAGAGGTTAGTATGTGAGATTATGTTGCTAACCGCCTAACCTATCATGTCCTTTTATAAAGTACCTCACTTATCTCAAGGTTTTGAATTAGGTGGCGCCTAGGCCCACAAATCCTTGGGCCTCTATAAACTCCTAATGACCCTCTTGTTATGTGCAAACCCTTCGGTCAATTTCATACTAGTGGTAAGTAGTAACTATTTACTTAAAATCAAAATTAATTTTAAATTTCCTTTAATTAGAACTTCTTTCAATTCATGAACCATGTGACATGATTCCAAACCCTACAGATTATGACTGACATCTAGCAATATATCATGAATACTCCTAGCATGATATGGATTTGGCCACAAATCCTTTGAACCTTGTTGAATGTATGTGTCACATTCCAAAAATTAGACATGTGAATTAAATATATATCATCTAAGGTATACCTCTGTGGTATCCCTAAATCTCCTTGAACATTTGTAGTATTCACAATTATGTAAAACATAACTTTTTTTTAAGAAAGATATCTTACATACATACTTAAAAATATTCAACATTCATACATTACAATCTCACAAGCTTAGGTGACCTACTAAATTACAGAGCTTTTTCTAATCCTTACCAAATCCATATCTATTTGTTCACCAACCAAGGTGAAGTATAACCTTAAAGGCTATTAATCTACTTCCTCAACCATTATATCTGAAAAGATAATCATAGAGAGTGTGAGTTAATCAAAACTCAGTGAGTAAATAACTGTATATGAAAATATCACAAGCACAAATACCATATTGCTAATTTAATCAAAAGGTATCAATTAATTCAATACATTCAATGTATTTATATGTATCGACACCAGTGTTTTATGTCAATTTTGAAAGTCCTGTGAGCTTACGTTCTCACAACCATATTGAGCCAAAATCATTAGTATTCAATAGGTTTACGCTCTTTTATTTTTGAAAACCCTGTGAGCTTACGTTCTCACAACCATATTAAGCCTGAAAATCTGTTGGTACTCAATAGGTTTATGCTCCCCAATGTTCATCCTTAGGAATATTTATCCATGGATTTACTAATTGGTATTTTCAAGTCTGTTGGATGATCAATCCCTCACCTTATTCAGGTATGTTAGGTGATCAATCCCTTACCTTATTCAGGTCAGTTGGGTGATCAATCCCTATCTTATTTAGGTCTATTGGATTATCAATCCTCACCTTATTCATGCATCAATCATAATCACAATTATGACATATAATCATATTCTCACAAATTATTTCAATTTATTAAAGGAACTACCACATCTAATTATTTAGTCAACTAGATAAATTAATTCACATAAGGTAATAAAATAATTTTCAATAATATTGTGACTTTTCTCAATTTGAACATACACTAGTAATCTTGTCAATTTCACAAATAATGAAAATGATATTTATATTGTGCTTTGACTAATTTAGTAAATTAATTTTACAAGGTTGTCCACTCACCTTGACGTTGCCTAATTTTACCTTGAACCTTCATCGAAGATATGTAAGATGATAGAAGGTAATTTCGTTTATTCCAATCTAGTTACAACATCTCAAAAGATGTGGAAGATGCATCAAAAAATCTATCCCTATAAGATAATCATGCAAAAATATGTCAAGGTCACAAAATAGAGAAATTTCTTACTATAATTCTAACCTTTAATTACTTTTCTAGACATAACTCTCAAATGATAAAGAATTTTCAAATAAAACTTATTTCATTTGAAAATAGACTCGAAGAGCTTTCCAACGATACCTTATTTACTAAAAACGGAGTCTGGATGAAAGAGATATAGCCATTTTAAAATTGATACTACAATATCAGTTTGTTACAGTATCAGTTTTGTTACAGTACCAGTTTGCTACAGTAACCCCAAATCTGGAAATTTTATGAATGTTACAGTACTGTTACAGTAAATCTACAATTTTCCTCTTAGGTTTTCATGATTTTGGATCAAATCATTACCATTTCTCTTTATTTGTTCCATGGGTTTTCATCCTTAATGTCTAAGGAGTGTTTTGACACCAAAATCCCCAATTTTTACCATCAAACCAAGCCCCAATCTCAAGTTTTCATCAAGAACCCCAACTTTTTTTTTAAATTTCCAAATTCTATGGATTCTTTTAGTTTTCTCCAATTTCTTGTTCTATAATTATTATCTAACATGTAGAAATATTTTAAACCAACATCCACACTTAAATTCATCCATCAGAACCCCAAATCAATCCAAAATTCTCTAAATTCGAAAATAGGCAAAATAGAGAGAAAATTGGGAAATATGAAGGAGATTGAAGCTTACCTATCTCTTTGGAAACTTTAGTAAAAGGAAATTGATCGGAGACAAGAAAAACACCAGAAGAAATGAAAGAAAAAATTGATGGAGTTGAGAGAAAATATCTCTCCTTCTTCTTGCCTCTATGTGAAAACGCGAGAATGATAGAGAAAGAGGAATGATGGATGAAGGCTTAATAGCCAAATGGGTCATTTGGTGACCCATGGGTACCCATTCTCGATTGTTCTAAATCTAAGTGATCTGACTATAATTATTTCTCAATAATTATATTAATTCCATTTAATTTCTCTTTCTCATATTTTTCTCAATTCACAAAAAAAAATATCATATCACAATAAAATATTCAGTTCAGTCATTTATCTCAATTTCTATAACTAATTATTTAAATAGAATAAATTAAATATGGACATTAAAACGACTAAACTAAAAGCATTAAAATAACGCTATAAGGTACCAAAATACCTCAAAACTCATAATTCTAAATTTGGTGGGTATTATAGTATGTATAACTTATCCTTCCATTATGTGATACTACTATAAAGACCTAGTCAAGTGTGGATACATGTCAAACCCTTAGGTCCATACATGCATTTTTTTTTGGACGAAGACTATTTTTGAGAAAACTAGAAAGACTCATTTTCTATGCTTTTACTCATGTTATGACCATAGACTTTATCTAGTCTTGTCCTCACCATATGGAGCATCTCTTTCTTTAATGGATCCCTGACAATGCACTAACATGTCTTCATGTATACAACACCATACCCAATCTCTAACCTTAGCCCAAGTCTTGGTGGACCCATATCTCACTAGAGTCAAAATATGATGCCAACACACATAAGGCATCAATGGTCATTCTAGGTCAAAGGAGGTTATAAATATTAAACCAAGATTGACTTTTGACATGTTAGTAAAAAACTTCATCAGTCAATATTGTTTAGGTCTGTTTAGTCAACTCATACTTACTATGAGTATGTACATGCTACCCTTATGTCACCTACACCAATGTCATAGGGATATGTCACTCTCATCTTTATAAAGGGGCGTAGCCATGTGCTAACCTCAAAAGGATTAAAGTTGTCATAGTTCCAATTGATCTCTTGGTTAGGAATCATTCTAGACTTAAGGATCATGAGGAAGCTAAGGTCACTTGAGATGATCATATCACCCCTCTTCTTCCCTTACTCTTAATTATAAGTACAATATCTAATTTGTGACATAAACGAAGATAAAATGTCTTACATTTTATTGATTAGAAACAATATATAATGTTATATGATTGCCTTTAGGGCATCACACTAACATTATGCTAACTCAGTTAGGTATGTAAAATGTACAACAGTAAGGAGAGTCACAGTGGAATAAGTTTGTCTATCCACACACCTACTAACAAGAAATCAATGTTGAAAATAAGATGTCAGATTGCATGTAAGGAAACTAGTGAAGTATTAAATCACATGTTAGCAAACAAGGACATAAGGTATGTGGAAACTAAGATTTCTTAGCACTTCCACAATAGAACTAATAGCCATCCAAGGCACGCTCAAGCATAAACCCTTAATAGATTCTTAAGCATAATTTCTATGAAATTCAAGGAGTTCAAAACTTAAACTACATATACATGCATACCAATGTAAAGAGAGGCAATCTAACTAAATATTGAACCAACATAAGGTTTTAGGATTGTTAGAGAGTGGAAACAACTACTCACCTCGACTCCAAGCTAGAAGATTTGTTACCTTTCCGATGGCCCAAACTTGACGAGGAAGTCATCTCAAGGTTTTACAATGATGGGGCACTAAAACAAGGTAAGAAAACAAGGTCTCCAAGGGGGTGAAAGGTGTGGGCGCCTTGGGCACCATCATTAGCGTCTAAGGAACCACACATCTCATTGGGGTGGCATTCACCCTGTGGGCTTGGGCATTAGAGATGGCACAAACAAGCTCCTCGTGTTGGCTGGCACTTGAAGCACTAACACCTGAAGCTTGTCTCCCACTCACAAAATTGCCTCCTTCTTACTTTAAAGCCTTACCCAACCTCCAAGATCGTCATTTACTTCAATTAAAACCACATACATGCTTCCACAACCTTATAATTCATTATGAAAGACTCAATATTCATCAAATCCTTCCTAATTACCATGCCACACTCAAATCCCCAAATTCCCTTTTTATAGGGTTCATGTGTTTTCCAAGGATCTTAGCCACAATTCCCTATTTCTTTTGCATGTTTTACTTAAATATACTAATGTGAAACACAAAGAAAAACCATCCTAACCTATTTCATGGGATTCAGCTCAATAAATTCTACATTTCTCCCTACAGTTCATGATTTTGTGAAAATTGGAATAATATTCTATCCCCATTCCTCTTTTCTTGGGATAGAGGAGGAGGGTTGTTGGAGTAGCCAAGCTCACCGAAGGATGCTTTGAATGGTTGAGCAAGAGTGTGTCAAAAGAGGTATGGGAGAGGGAGTATGGAGTGTACGTGCAAGGAAAATGATTAAGTGGAAGGGAATGAGGTTATATAAAACAAGAAGGGATTAAAATGAAATTTTCTCTCTTTACGTGACCATGTATTGCATCTCCACAAAGTTTCCAAAAATCATCATGCACCATCATGGCACATATAAAAAATGAAATTTTCTACACTTATTGACCAACTTTATATTCCTTTCAATGTAGTCCCTCAAGCTCACACATATAACACACCAAATAGTGGATTTACATTGCCACCCAAGCATAGGATTTCATGGGTATTACATTGTCATTGGTCATGACTTCTTCCATGTTGGCCATGTTCTTTATTGAAGCTTTCTTTGTTCTCCTTTGAGTGAACTTGCATCTTGAGGAGTTGTTCTCCAATCCCATGTTTCTTATACTTCTCGCCATATGACCCTTAGTTGGTCTATGCCCACCTCTTCTAAGTCATTTATATCTCCAAATGTCACAATAATGTGCTTGAACTTTTTATCCAATGTAACATAGTATCTTCTCCATTATTTGTTTTTGGTGAAAACAAGAAATTAAGTTAACAAATAGATAAGAAGCATATAGAGTCTAGTTTGACAAGAGATACATATGGGGTTGCCGACATAGTAAGGATAGTACAGTCTTAGCTATTACATAAGTCTTCCAAATAAAGTGCTTGTACAAAAGAGGGAAGACGAAGGTTCTTCTTGACAGTTTCTTCTTCCTGGCCTCCTTTGCAAGACAATTAGCACAAAAGTTTTGGTCTCTTCTAAGTCTGATAAAGGAGATTTCTTAAAATGTAGATGTTAAGTGCCTGCAATTGCATATGATTACAAAAAAGGGGTGATGATAAGAGATGTCTTCCATTAGTAGTTTAAAAAATGTTTGGCAATTAGTTTCCACTTGCAATTTTTTTGACTTCAGAGTTTTTAAGTAGCCATTTGTATTCCTAATAAGAAAGACCAAGCTTCCCCTAGCAGAGGGGAGCCGTGTCCTATAAACATAAATCCTATAATTGAAAGACCTTGACTTGATCTAATAACTCCACCTGCACCATCTGTCTGTTTTTGATAGAACTATCCAAATTGAGCTTACACCAATCAAAATCGGTTTTTCCAAAAGAGAGGTCTTCTCCATTATTTTCACATCTTCTAACTTCTCATCATTTATTTTCATTTGATTGGAAACAACCAAGATTCTGTTGTAAAAAGTTACCGTCACCAACATAGCCTGAGTCGCGTCTTTTAAGAGACACTGTGCTTAAGGAAATTATTCCGCGACTACAGAAATTATTTTGTGTCTACAGAACTTCCTCCAGCATTATACAGACCCTTCTGAGTGTTCTCTCAAGAACTGGAACACTCAGGTGCCAGAATAGCAGAAAATAAAACATGTAACCCAGGAAGTTTGAGAGAAAGAAAAGAAGAGAGAAGACAACCTCTAGTTATCTCTCTCTAAAGTGAGGGAAAGGAGCCTTTTACAGGCATAAAAATGTAACAGTAAATGACATGTACATAAAAGACTTTTAATAGCAATTAATATTTCATAATCGTTTTTATTAATTGCTATTAAAACTTGGCAATTAATATCAATTAAATAGCTATTACGAAATATTAAAAGCAATTAAAATTCTCTTATTCCTTTTTTAAAAAACTCTTTTGAAATATCAAACTCATTAAAACGCTATTTTTTCAACAATCTCCCACATATTTCAAAAGATATTTTTGAAAAAAAACTTTTGGGTTATGTATGGGTGTAGACGCATTAATCCGGTGTCTCTTTTTAGACTATGAACTAGACCTAGACCGATAAGATTTATCTTACAGAGTAGTCAGTGAAGCATATAGCTTTTATGAACCAACATACTCTTAGTCGTAAGATAGTGACCTTAAGAGTCGCATCTCACCTCCCACATTTCTGCTATTAACGCCGTTGTGTGCGTTATTTCGGCCGTGTGCGTGCCTGGAATTCATAAGTGCTCTAGAGATTTCGCCACGATCTCATGGGAGCGGCCCCACTCTACACTCATATAGGTGACTTCATCAAGTTATCTGTAATGAATACACCACCCTTAATGTAGGGCTATGAAGATCATAAAGAGCTTACGCTCAACCCACAAGTCAATGCATTCTAGCACTTTCACACTTAACACCATAAGAAATGGACTAAGAATATAGTGCTAGCAGAATTAACAGACGACTTGTTATTACCCATATGAGCATTCTTCATGGGATCTCCGATCACAAAGGTTGGGTTCCCGCTACTATTAATTTCATATTGGCTTAAGTCCAATTCCTTCGATGTGTGAAGGACTAATTTCCTTCTTACATGCATGTTTAGTCAGTGAATTGGCCAAATTCACTTTTGACTTTACAGAACTTATCAGTATACTTCAAATTCAGTTTTTAGCAATTGCTTGATAACTTTGTGTCTCAACACAAGTATCTACTCTTAGCATTAAAAGTTTGTTCTTTACAATGGTTATTGCCACTTGGCAATCACAAAACACAGATACTAACATCATTGGGCTCTTACCCAACTAAAAAATTTGCTAAGAAGTTTTTCTACTACTTAGTCTTGTTTCCAGCCAACTCCAGAGCACTAAACTCGGATTTTATAGTGAACCTGTAAATTTGTATGATTGTTCTCTTCAAAATAACGTCCCACCACCAAGGGTGAGGTTTTAACTGCTAGTAGATTTTGTCTCATCTGAATCAAAGATTCAGTTAACATCATTGTATTTTTCTAATACAATGGGAAATTCACTTTATATGATATCGTAAATTACGATACTTCTAAACTCTTTTGTTGGAATTGTGTACATATAGACACTCATCTGACATATAACACATGATATGTCATGCTAGGTAAAGTTTATTAAATACAACAGAGACTCCTCTGTTTTCCTTAACTGAGTATTAAAATCATAAAGATTTTTCACCAGTTTGTCATCTTGATGATTAAACTTTTAAGACAATTTTGAACATAACGTTCTTGTGATAGTAAAATACCATCACCTTTCCTTATAGTTTTAATCCCAAAATCTCATTTACTTCACATATGTTTTTCATGTCAACACTAGATGTAAAGGAATATTTGACTTTATGTAACACTACGTCACACATATACAGACAAATAATCATCCTTACCATCTATCACTTCCACATACATACACATCTATCTTTAATTAAAAAAAATATTTTCAGTAATTACGAAGAGAAAATATTAACAACATAATAACTAAGGTTTTATAATTAATTTATTTTTCTTATAGTTGTGTAATACAAACTTTGCAAAATACCCCCATATTTTTAAATTTATCAGAGTATGATTACACAACTCATATGAAACCTCATACAAAACCTTATAATTATTATAGATGGGCATCAAACGCATAACATATATGCGCATCTAAATTCATCCATCATATAATATTATTTTTCAAGAGAATAATTTCACATAATTATTTTGAAACTTTTCAATCTCATTTGTGACCAATAACTCAACAACATTGTACCTCTATGTATAATTAAAGAGTTATCACGGATTGGAATTAGAAAATGCTAATTCCAATATATATATATATATATATATATATATATATATATATATATATATGACATATCATCATCTCAATGAGATGGTTTCCTCAACTTAGAAATTGACAGCGTATCATCATCTCAAAGATATGGTTTTCTTAATTTCCAAATTGGCCCAAAATTTATATGTCAATATCTTCAAATTTGATCACAAATCTACAAAAATCATGTTCCAAAATAAAACTCTCAAAAGCTTAAGATGAAGCTATTTTGAATTCTTAAATTAAAATGTTCACACATATGTTAATTTCAAGAATTCCACATAAATAAAATTCTCAAAATAGAGAAATTTTAAAATAGTTCACATGTAAGCTTTAAGAAAGTCTTTTCATATTATCAATAGTTATGTCAATAGAAATTTATGGGACATACTCAATACACAAATATAATAAACCCATAATTTCTATTAAACCACAATATCATTAACTATTGATCATAAAACATTTTTACCAAAACTTGTATTATTTTTATAACAACATACTTACATAACAATACACATCCCCCACTTGTTATAAAAATATTATCCAAAAATATTTTTCTTCTTGCCCCCACTATTAATATAAATTCCCAAAAAGAGAAAGATTAAAATAGTGTAACATACCTCATGATGTAAGGAGAAAAAATCACCATTGCACAAATTTACTTAATGAGCAAAATTGATCACTTCATGATCACTCAAAATTAGAACTAAAAATTATAAGTTATGCTCATATTTTAACATATCACACTCTCACGTGTGTGTATATATATATATATATATATATATTAAAAGGCACACATAGCTCCGGATGTATATATATTGTGTTTGCCTTTCCAATTCTTCTCCTTTCCTTGAAAACCGTTGGTAGCATTACAAGATATAAAGCTAGCATTGAATGGAAATTGATTAGAATATAAAAACCATTCCAAACCTCCACCAACATAAAGCCAATTGAATATCTATATATATATATATATATATATAAACAATTTTATTTTTATCTTCAATTCCATATAATTAATTCCAACATCATATATATATATATATATATATATATATATATGCACACACACAAAAGGCCATGGTTGTATATATATTCACGTTGACACATATTTTATCATCCCTATTCATATATATATATATATATATATATATATTATCTTGTCTCCTCTTCCATCTTCACAAAAAAAAAAACACCATTATATATATATATACATAGCATAGAAAGGAAAAGAAGTCTGTTGGCATCATTTCAAGAGACTTAAAGGCTATTAATACAACTTAATTGAGTATAATCAATTTTAATAAAATATCATCAAAATTGTAACACCCATGTGATGATACCAACGTTCATGCATGCAAGAGAAACAATTGATGAATATACTTCTGCCCCTAATGTACATATATTAAGGTACTTAAAATCTCTTCATGAATGTGCCATCTTCTCAGCAAAACAAATTAAAACAACTTCTGTATTGCAACGTTCCATATATATATATATATATATAATAAACATATATTGCCGACCTTTCCAATAAAAACAACATAAAATATTAATCACAATAATATATTTCCAACACCAAATATGTATGTATGCACCTCTCGTTTTTTATGTAGCTAGCTAGCAAATTGGAAAAATAAAATTCCAAGACAATACTCGATGTAACTAAAAATTAATAAAGGTTGAGAAAAATATTACTGACATCCTTTAAGAAGATTAACAAGGTGCGGCTATGGCAGCGTCAGTATCATAATTTTCTTAAGGTTGTTATAAAAAGTTACCATCACCAACATAGTCTGAGTTGCGTCTTTTAAGAGACACTGTCCTTAAGGAAATTATTCCGCGACTACAGAAATTATTCTGTGTCTACAGAACTTCCTCCAGCATTAAACAGACCCTTATGAGTGTTCTCTCAAGAACTGGAACACTCAAGTGCTAGAATAGCAGAAAATAAAACATGTAACTCAAGAAGTTTGAGAGAAAGAAAAGAAGAGAGAAGACAACCTCTAGTTATCTTTCTCTAAAGTGAGGGAAAGGAGCCTTTTAGAGGCATAAAAATGTAACAGTAAATGACATGTACATAAAAGACTTTTAATAGCAATTAATATTTCATAACTGTTTTTATTAATTGCTATTAAAACTTGACAATTAATATCAATTAAATAGCTGTTACAAAATATTAAAAGCAATTAAAATTTTCTTATTCCTTTTTTAAAAAACTCTTTTGAAATATCAAACTCATTAAAACGCTATTTTTCCAACAGATTCTTGAGAAATAGCCGAACTCTTTCAATGTAAAGATTCAAACTCACTTAGTATTTGGAGACGCACCTTTTCATTTGCTCCGCTCCCTTTATAAGAAGTTTGAAGCTTCTCCAATGCCTCCTTAATTGTCATTGCACTTGAAATTTCTCAAAGTCATCATCACCTAATGCTTGATAGATAAGGAAGAGAGCATTTCTTGTATGTCTTGAATCCTTCAAATTGTCCCTTTGTGCCGGGGTAGAGATTTCTTGTCACGACCCATTTTCTAGGCACATGACCGGCACAATGATGAATATCCCATCACTGTAAGCCTTTCGATAAATTCTTCCCACAAGTAAAATCGTTAGTCATTATCTCTATATTCTCAAAATACCATTCCTTAATAAATACAAAGAAAATACATCAGATTTTCTTAATTAAAAATAATAGATCCTCAGTACGAAATACATTATCATACTGAAATACAAGCCAAATACCAAACCCCTGACCTAGATGTCCTAGACGGTTACAGAGCAACATACTGTATAACAAAGAAGGGCCTACCCGACAGCGGGAAGGTCCAACGTGATCTACTTCTCTAGCGGATGTACTTCGGCGGCAACCTGATCTGAACAAAAAGTTTGTACAAACAGTGTGAGCTTTTAAACTCAGTGAGCAAATCGGCCTCGCGTTAATAAAATTCAAATACATCACCAGTCATGCAAGCATATCCGAAGGCTCAAGCTCAACCAATAGACATAGTTAGAAATTTCATACAAGAAAAATTCATCCAATTCAACAAACGATACTAGTACTCGTCAATGGCAATATATCCCGGAGAGCGCACACAGGCCGGCTCACCAATTTTGTATTTTTCCGCCATGACGCACAACCTCATCCTCTTAGTTAGGGCGCCTCACGGATTTATCACCAATCCGGGCTATATCCCTACTGAGGGAATCGTTGTCTCCACACTCATTGGTCAAGACACCCTTTAACCCGGGTTTTCCGCCTTGCCGTGAGAGGGGGTACTGTACCGCTCAATCACAATCAATAGTACAACAGTTCATATCATAATCAGAAGCACAATATAATACTCATCCATATAACAGGTATAGTATATAACTATATGATTCAAATTTCATATCATCATGAGATACTTGCTTTGTCTTATCCATACTTCTGGATTAATTATCTCATTATATTCGTCATTCTGAATCCAATTTCTCCCTATGAATCTTGGGAGTGTCCTACGACATACTTTTATCACCAGTAATGCTAAAACTCTATTAAAACAGGGTCGTTTCACTCACCTGGATTCCGTACGAGTATCACTTCTCTAAATCGTTACGGACAAGAGTACGCAGGTGAATTTCAGTGTTCCGCTACAGAGATTTTCATGAAAGATTACAGAAAATACGTTAAGATCGTTTTCGTACAGATACTGTTCATACGTACGGGTACTATTCATACGGTCACTATTCATGCGTACGGTACTATTCATACGGTCACTATTCATACGTACGAGTACTATTCATACCGGAAATACAGAATACAATCTGTAAAAGAGTACACTAGGTAAGTTCCCAGGAAAGAGTGGAGGGTCACACTGGACACACTTAAAAACCAGGTCTTTCCTTAGCCAGAACTTTCCTAGACATGTATTCTCCACAGATTATATTCTATTTCGGTAATCAGAGAATCAAAATAACAGCTAACGACAGTTTTTCTGATGTGGAAGATCGGCCAAAGCCGCAACCACAGAGCATACTTAAGAAAATAACTTCTAAAATTTGAAAGACATAGAAAGGGCATAGTATCCTTACCTAAGCAAAAACGGAAAGGCCCAAAATCTCAGAAGCCTAGCGTCGGAGCAAGAGAAACTTAAGGAGGGAAGAAGAGAAGTTGAAGGTGTGAGTTTAGAAGTGAAATGGAAGGGCCTATTTATAGCAAAAGTCAAGGGTACTATTTGATACTATGCGCTAATAAAATATTCAATTTACTATTCATGAAAATGACATTTCTAATAATGCAGTTACTGTGCACCTTACGCGGAAAATTTTCGTTTATTTACTATTAGAAACTTTAAAGGGAAAACTATCCTTTCGCCTTAAACCTTTAAGTTTCTTTTCAATTCAGTCCTTTCAATTTAGTCCCTGAGGGTATTTTTACACATAAAACGTCATTTTCTCCTACAAACTTCTTTCTAGTTTTCTCTTATAACCAAACCACATCTAGTACTTGACATTTTGACTGTATAAATGAACAGTACCATATACGTAAATAGTAACAGTAGTTTGAAAACACGCATTTATATTTTATTTTTCATGGGTATTACATTTCTCATCTTGTGGCTCATTGTAGCTTTTCTTAATAATTGCTTAAACATTGTGTGCTCCAAGGAGAGCCTTAATCCTGATACTCCAATTGTTATAGTTGCTTTTGATGAGTATAGGGACTTATATGACAGATCTTTTTAATTAAGAAATTTGGAGGAGAGAATGAAAAAAGAGAAATCCTTATTTCTCAAGTTTTTGGCTTGATACAAAATGGGAGACTCTTGCCTTATTTATAAGACTCATTTGTGGGAAGGATCTATTATCTCGTTAAATACATCTTCCCAATTGCCACTTATTCCTCTACATTAGTAAAGTATTCTAAGATATTTAGACTTATTCTAGATATTGTAGATCCTGTTTGGTTGTCAGAATCATTTTGGTGGGAATAGAAATGGGAATGAAAGACCTGTTATGTTCTATTGTTTGGTTAGGCATGGAAAGGAATGGGAAAACCATTTTTACCCAAAAATCCGAAGTAACTGTAGCATTCATAATTTTTTGGGTCTTCATAATATAATGAATATGGAAATTTTCAAAAAAAAAATGCAAAGATAAAATGTAATCCAGATAAATTTCATCCTTAAGATCGAGTACTTTTTGAAAAATTCATCCTTAAAATTACTTTGAAAATAGGTTTAGTCTAGATAAATCTCAGACATATATAACTAACAGTTATAAAACAAACTACTACAAGGAAAGTCTTATTAAAATCTTAGTAAAATTATAGAGAATGAATGAATAATTTAACTTAGTTCCCTATTAATTAAAGTGAATACATTATTATCATCTAATAACATAAAAAATCTACAATGCCCAATACATGAAATGTAATAAAGGTTGCTTCAGTAAATCTTACATAATTTAATATAAAATCTCAATATTTGCTTCAAACTATGCAATATCTTACGTTCTTTATTGAATGCAATTGACAATATATGATTTTAGAAATGCGGTTGTTGAGTTTATCGAGTAATTTTTTAATATATTACATAATAACAAATTAAATATTATTTTTCAAAATTAAAATATATTTGTTATATATAAAATAAAAATATTATAAAAAATGAGTGGTTTCTTAATATAATGATATGATGGTAAAATGAGAAGCCATTGTTAATAATAGATTACACTTTAGAATAGGAAGTGAACCGGATAATAAATTTTTTTCAAAATTTTTGGGTGAATTATTTACTTTAATCTTACTTCTGTTATACTCGGTCTGGAATATAAAGACAAAAAATAAATTTCTAGGTAAGTATTGCCTGTGATGCATGCTTGTGAGAAAAAGTTGGTGTGACGGTGTGGTCTTGAATTTATAAATTCAAGATTTAAAATTTGAATAAGGCGTTATTATTTTCAACAAGAGAAAACAATGCATTATAATAAGATTATATTTATATATTACAAATGCCTGAACATATTTCTTTTATACAATACAATATTTTTAGATCAAATATGATAACATGTTATGTATGCCAGTCACTCCTCAAAATTGGCATAAAATCAAATATTCAATTTTTATGTGGTCAAAAACAGATCACCTAGTAAATTAAGAAATTTAGAAAATTTTCTTTATGGCCTGACCTAAGAAATTAATTTTCTATGTACAGAGTGTTGACTCCTTATTTACGTTATAAAGATTTTAGAGGAACCTTACAGACGGAAACAATTTAATAGAAGTAGAACAATTATATTCTTTTTGAAAAAAAAAAGCCATACGTAAATTGCATAAAGTTTGGTTCTTACTTTATATATTATACATGTGGGAGTGGTTTAATATGAGAGGCGAGAGTGAAAAAAATATTTATTAAATTAAAAATCAATAGTTTAGATTGATTTAGAATTTATTAACATAAATGATATTTTCCTTATTTTTGCATGTAGAAATTCTGTATCAATTTAAATTATTGATTTGTGATCCAATGACTGTTTTGGAATTTGTTTTTAAATTCTAAATACATTTTAAAGGGAAGGCTTGGCCTTTATTATTAATTTCAGATGAAATTTAATTATTGAAAATATTCAATGAATGCTGCCTATATAACTTTGTATTTCCTCTTCATTAATATAACTTCCTATTTACCAAGAATAAAAAATTAGGAGTACGTTTTATATATTAAAAAATATTGAACAAAAAAATTTCATCTATTGATTCAAGAAACTATTTGTCCATTTCCTTATTCATTAATCTTTTAATCATTTTTTATAAATAAAAGCCATATCAATTTAAATACATTAAATTATATATATATATATATATATATATGAAATTATATGAAGATAAATTATTATTTTTGATAAATTAAATTCCATTTCTCATCATATTTCCCTCCATGAAATCCATTTGTTAGATATATAAAATCTAGACCTATCTTTCCTAATCAATAATTTAAAATTAAATTTTCTGCCTTAACTAGAGATAAATTTTTATTAAATTGCTAATCTTATTCCTCTTTTGATGTCCAAAGTGTTTGAAAAATATATGCATCGAAATATGGTCAAATTGGCCTGGCAGTATTATTAATACCGAAAATTTAATTATTTCTCTACCTTTTTATTATTATTTAAATATAATAAAGAATAAATTACACATCCTTTTAAAAGTTACACTTTCTTCCCTTTTATTTTTAAAATATACACTCCCATACTTTATAATTATGAAATTGTTGATTTAGCTAGTCCAATTTTATATCTTTTGTTCAAAGATGTCCATTTTAGTCTATTTTTTTATGTTGAGAAATCGAATACCACATAATATTTTGAACTGATTTGATTATTAATAAATACCAATTATTAATCTGCGTACATATTGAATACTTTATTTATAGAAGGATAGAATACTTATGAAAACTTATTATGAATTAACAGTGAAAAAGGTATGTAAAAATTGATGTTTTAAAGTCAATAACATGTTTTTTAGTTAAAAGATATGTTGCATTAAGTTATCAAATGTCAAAAAACTAATTGTTACAAATTGTTTAAGGCAAAAAATAAATAAATAAAATTGAACTAAAGCGTTGTGCATTTTTTAATCATAGAAAATGAATTATACATTTACAAAGTAGAACAAAATAAAGAATAATTTTATTGAAAACTTGTAAAACAAAACAGTGTAATTTACTCTTAAGTAAATATTATTATTTTTATAAAGCACTTGACTTTTTTAAACCTTGGATGAAAAATGCACACATCCCAACACTTCCATCCAAAGGCTAGTTGAGTGCTTGATTTATGTGCCATTGCCCTTAAAGAGAAGCAAATAAAACAAATCCTATTCACATTACACAAAGAGAGTTTAAAATAAAAAAGGACAACATTATGGCATATATGGTAGTAAGTAAAAGCTAGCATTTCAAAGGGACTCCTCTTCACAGATCTAAAAAGACAAAACCATCTTGAAACTCTCTCTCTCTCTCTCTCTCTCTCTCTCTCTCTCTCTCTCTCTCTCTCTCTCTCTCTCTCTCTCTCTCTCTCTCTCTCTCTCTGTAAGTATTTTTATTAAAGAGAAAAATAAAACAAAGGAAGGAGAGTGGGGTCCCCTAGAACAATCAAGAGAATAGTAGAGCAACAACGAAGAAAAGATGACGTAAAAAAGGGGAAAAACTGCTCTGAAAATACAGGCGGAGACTAACAAGCAAGAAATAAGTGACCAATCTTGGGAAGAGAAACATAAGAGGGATTACAACAAACCATCATTAATCAAAAAGCTAGGGACCATCCTCCAAGAGCTGCATCTCATAGGAGAGAGCCAGAACATCTAAGAAGTTCTACTTCCACCAAGTTTTGGGACCCAAACAACTGACATTTCCCCAACATCTCCCTTAGCTTCACTACCAACTATTTTTACTCAGGACAGCCAACTATTTTTACTCAAGACCAAATAATGAATCCAATTGAAATGGTAAATTAACTTTCTTTTTGCTCACTTTAGTTTTGCTAACCCTTTTCTCTCATCTTGCAAACCCTATTTGGTGATTAAAATCAAGAAATTCCTCTCATTTGTGCCAAATTTCTTGATTTTCCATCATTATTTTCATCTTCCCAAGCACTATAAGAAAATTGTAGATCTGAGATGAAAAAATTCATCTCAAATAGATCTAAGATAGATCAAAGATGAAATTTTTTTTCTGTCTCTAAAATTGACATTGTTAATATTCTGAGATGAAAGAAACTTCGTCTCAAATCTATTACAAAATTGTTCATCTCAGGTTTGAGATGGAGCTTTCCGCCTTAGATCTTAGATGGACTTTTCCACCTCAAATCTCATATGGAAAAATTCTATTTCATTTTTTTTTCTTAGATCTGAGGTGAAAATATCTGTCTCAAGATAAAATTTATAAAGCAGATGGGTGAGAACTGACCAGTAGCATGGATTAGAGATGTAAATATTCTATCTCTAAATTTCAGCGCAAAATTTTTTTTTTAGTTAAGACTCTTGTTCTTTAAATGATTTTTAGCTTTTCTCTTTTTTGGGGGGGGGGGGTGTTTCTCTACATCTAGTTGTTTTTTCCTTTAATTTTTTTTTGGGGGAAGATTGTTGCATCTTTTTTTTTGGTATGATTCTCATATTTACATCTCTAATAAATGTTTGGAATTGTTGTCATTTTGCTAATCAGATCAATCAATTGAAAGAAATGTGCAAGAAGAATAAGAAAAGTCTATTAAGATTTGAGACAGATGTTAGACTTAGAATCCTAGAGTAATTTAAGTATGCTAATTAATCTTCTACTGATAGAAACAAGTCCACCCAAAGAGTTCTTTGTAAACTAAATCTCTTCTAGTAAGATTTTTCAGACATAGTCGTTGTAGCTGCTATTGATCTTTAAAACATAATTAAAATTCTCAAATAATTATGGTATTATCTAAATGCAGCACTGTATATAGTGTATATATTAAGAAAATTATGAGTTTTATTACTCTAATTAACTTTAGAAATCAAACATTCTAGGAAGTTTGGTTTGGTAACAAATACTTATTTTAAGAAGCAGCGAAAATTTCGATTAATAGACTGACCATATTCCTTCTTTGAAAAAAAAATGCTTAAATAATTAAAGTAAGATCATTTTGATTAATGGTCGTGCGTCTATTTTTTCTTTGTGAAAAGTTACTGAAGTGTTTATTTGTTTTATGTTATTCTCAAATGAGAAATCTGTAAGGACATAGCATTTATTAAAAAAAGATATTTTTGTTGAATATGCTTAGAAAGTCATATTCTAGAAGAAGAAACATGACTATTGTTAAGAATTACATTGCGATGAGCTCGATTTCACTATGAACTTGTGATGTGGTACTCCATCATGAATGAAAGTTACAAGTCATATAGAGTTATGATTTCAAGAGTTTGCCTACCATGGTAAGAAGACATTCAATTCATATGCATAGCTTGATAAAAAATTTAGTCTTCTTTATGTTTTGCTTTCAGTATAAACTCTAATTTCATCTAAAGTTGACTGTGTTTTCTGTCTCATGTATCTCAACCTTTCAATTTTCTCTTTATAATAAAAGTGACATTGATAGGAATAATTAATTTGTTTCCTCTTAATATGAATGTTTGAATATTGCAGCCTCACTCTGAAACAACCCAAAAGGAAGAAAAAGCAATTGCTGCTGTTCCTTTGTCCTTCAAAATGCCAGAGGATGATACTGTCATTTCAATCCCAAGGAAGATGGTACATATATTTTACTTTTCATCGTCACCTTTTTATCTTCATATGCATTGATCAAATATTCTTCTCTGCTATTAAATTAGAGGAAAACATCTGAAACGCCGGAAAATTGGATTTGTGAACCTAGGCCGCGAACTAATGGAGTGATTGATAAGGTATGTCATTGTTTGATAATCCTTTGTCCTGTAACAGTGCAGGCTTTACAAGATGACCAATATATACTTTTATGATTTCTTACTACTTATGATTTCTTTCTATGTCTTTTGTTTAGAAGATTTATTCAGTAAAATCATTTTTTTTGTAGTATTATTATCATAAAGAATTAAATATAAGGTGTCGATCTTTGAAAGAGGTCGAGAGGTTCGAGAAGTATGGAATTCCTCCCGGAAGAAGAGGAAAACGAAAAGAGCAAGAAATCATTTCTGTGGAAGAGAAAGTGAGTTCATGCATAAGTTCTTCATTATCTATCACGGTTAATTCATTCTCATTTTTTGTTCCATATAACTATATATATATTTATGCGTGTGTGTGTGTTGTTGTCATATATAATAATATATATGGTTTGTTATTAAAATTTTCAGAAATCAAAGACTAATGAGTATATAAAAATCTCATCAATCTCGGAAGCCAGTGCCCAGGGTGAGGCTGGGAATCAGTCAACTCCTATTGAAAAGGAAGTCAATATAGTGAGTTCATGAATGTTTACAGATATCCTATAGATTATTGATGGGGCAAGGGTTCTCTACTTATTAGACACTGTTTGGTGCACAAGAACCGTTCAATTAGTGTGGATTCCACTGATCCGTGTGGAGCCTACACCAATCGACAACTCTCATGTGCCAAATACAATACTTAGCAAGTAGAGAATTTGTACGCTCATTGATGTGATTAATTTATAGTGTTTTATTGATCTTAATGTTTATATATGCATATTACACATTAAACTTCTTCAGATATCAGGGACTGGTAAGTGTGCTGGGGAAGATTCTACTTCTACCAATGTAATCAAAATTTATTCCAAGTCCAACAAAGACAAGAGTGAAGATGAAATGTTTGTAGAAAGATTCCTAGCTGAAGCTTGGGATAATAAGAAGTTTGACAGTTGAAGTTTGAATGAGGACAGAAAATCTTCAATTCTGGTTATTGAATCTCTATAATTTATATATAGCCATGGATAGCCTGGGTAACTACAGTTGCCATGGAAATAGAGGGTGAAAAGATTGATACAAAAATTGTAAGCAAAATTGTATTTATATCTTCAAGTAAGAATGGTAGTAGAAGACTATGTCAATGACGCTAGTATTAATTAAAGCAGAGGTTGTGAATGTTTATAAAAGATGAGTACCTTAAATTTTGAGTTACTTTGTGAAGTGAATTTCTAAACTTTTGATTTCGAAAATTACATCCTTTAACTCCTAAAAATTAAGAAAAAGTTCATTTTTTACAATTTTTTTTCACTAGTCGTTATCTTTCTTACCATCTCAAACTCTGTCAATGCCAAATTCGATGATTGAAGAGTTTGAGGTGGCAAATAATTTAGACATATCATGAGTCTTACATGATAAGAGAGTTACTATAGTTAAAAAAATGAATGGAAATATTGGAATTAGATTTTTTGCTTTGTCTCTCTTCGTGGCAATGCTTTTTTTTTTTTTCCTGATTTCAAGGATCTATTTAAAAGAGAAATTTTCAAAAAGTCTCAACCCCTAATTTTTTTCTTTCAGAAAGACTCAACTCCCTCTCTCAACTCTCAGCCCCTCATTCACCATCGCTCATAGAAAGCTCAAGCAGTGGCAAGTTCGGGACGGCTTCGTTGCTGTAGGCTCCAGAGAACTCGAGGAGTTGCATCGTCATCTTCATCATCATGTCCATTTGATCCTCCTCCGAAGAGGATGTCGACTTTAACAGTTCTTCACTGTTTATGACTTATATATATGGTTAATTTAATTAAATTGAGGAGGATAGGAGTTAGGAGGGAAGATAGGTAAAGTTAAAATGGGATCAGAAACAAAGTGAAAGAATTGAAGAGTATGGAAAAGTATTAGCAGATGGACAGAGAGATGAGAATGATAGAAGCGAAGAGTGGTGGAATAGGAGTTTGTAGCAGAATTTGCAGTGACTCTGGAAAGGCTTAGATGGATGAGAAACAAGGAACAATAATACTAGAAGGTGATGACGGTTGAGGACAGAGATGCCGATGAAACTGACAACGATGGATGAGGAGTTGAGAGTTAAGAGAGGGGGTTGGGTCTTTTTGAAAGAAAAAAAAAAAGAGTCTGGGGTTTTTCTAAAACTTTTTCTTTAAATAAATCCTTGAAAGCAAGTACCAAAAAAACAATCATTGATGTGGCTGGATCCTTGTTTCTTCAGGAAGAGCAAAAATCCTGGTTCTGAAAATACTATGCGTAAGGATGTTATTGGGACATGTATTTCCACTTTCAACGTTGACCATCAACACGTGCTTTTAACGAAAAATTTAAACTCACACAACATAAATATTAACTACAACACTCTTACCATGTTATTATCATTTTCTTTTTTCAAGTGATCTAGCTTACGCGTAAATTAAGCATCTCATAAATAGTTACAACATGGATTTAGAAGAGAAAGGGAGGTATGTGTGTATTAAGAATCTTAATGAATATCTGTTTTACTATTTATTTATAAGAGAAAATATTTAAATGATACTAATTACTTGTAGTATAAAATATTCTTTAGGATTATGCAATTTAAAGATTGGCCTTCTGAACCAACTTAAGTTGGCATGAGTTGTAAGACTCTTATTCCTTAAACAAGTGATTGGAAGTTTAATCTTTAACTCTTATAATAGCACGTACTTAATTAGCTAAGAGTCTATCATTTACCTTCAGTATCTCAAAAGAAATTAGTTCCTGCAATAGGTGGAAAATACTCTTTGTAAAAGTAAAAAAAAAAAAAAAAGCAAAAAAAGATTGGCATTCTCGTTATCTATGGTTCAAAGAATTTTATTACTGAATCAACATGTATTAAAATAGTTTGCTCCTTCTATATATTAGCTAAGACATGTGATAATGAAGTCAAATATTAATCCCTTTATTTTTTGGCTCCCGTATTCTTAAATTCATAAAATTCTTGAAGTGACCTGAAGGCAACTGCATAAAGACCAACGGTAATATGAATAAGATTCAATGGTCAAAGAATTTTAAAGGAAAGGCTGCGCCTTTATCATTAATTTGAGATGAAATTCAATGGACGCTGCCTGTATATACCCACAAACATATAAATGGGCATATATTAAATTTTGTAAATGTATTTAATAAATGGAAGTTGTAGCAATTTAAATACAATAAACTATATATATATATATGAAAGTATATGAAGATAATTATTATTTTTGAAAATCTATATAATAGATTAAAACAATTCCACTATAAGGTATTAATTATCTGTACGTTATTAAATTATTATGATAGAATAAATTTAAAGGAATAAATTTGATAACTTAATCACATCAAATTAAATGAATTTGAAAAAATTAGGGTAAATTACTATATAATTGCTATAATTGTTATATAATTGGTTTATAATTGATATAATTGCTATATAATTGGTATGTAATTGCTATAATTTCTATATAATTGATAAATTAGGTAAACTTTTCAATTAAAATAGTTGTTATTTGATAAATTAACATTTATTATATACAAATAATCAAATAATTAATTGCTATATAAAAACCAACATACAAATATTCATATTATTTATTTCTCTTGTTAAATAATTATAATAAAATTTAAAATTACCTCCATCAAATCAAACGATAATAATGAATTATCACTTATTTTTATTTTTTCTATACAAGATACTAGACTTCTTTATTGTACCATCATCAATGGTCAATCTCCTATCTTTATAGAGAGATTTTTAAAAATTGACCATCAGTATTGGCCAATTTAGAGGTTTTTTCGTTTTTCAAAATTAAAATTTTAAAATTTAAAATTAATGTAGATATTTATATATTTCTTTTTAATATCTTATCCATATTTGCATATATCTTTCTCTCACACAATTTTACTTCTTTTTTCTCTTTGATTTTGCTTCTTCTTCCTTTACATGGATGAAGAACAACAATGACGATTTATTATCAAAGCTTTAAAGTGATTTTTTTTCACATTATTTGGTATCATAGCTCAATTTTCTTTTTGTTTATTTTTTCTGGTCTATGCAGTTTCACGTATTGTTCACATTCTCGATTACTGTTCATTCAATTGTGATTTTAATTTTTTGTTTCTTTTTCGTTCTTTGCTTCTTCTTTTTTCTACTTTCTTTATTTATGTATTCGTTCTCTATTGTTATTTTGTGTTTCTGGTTCGTCTATGTTTCTTTTTGGTCTTCTGATTTTTTATTCCTGTCTGTTGTATTTCATTTCTACATTGTTCTAGTTTTCTAATTCCAGTTTTGTTTTGTTATTTCTGTCATTACATTTTTTTTTTGAGAAAAGCAGACCATAAGAAAGATCAAAACCTAAAAGAAAAAATAATGTCATTGAGGTAGTTGCTTGTGTTTGAATAATATAATTTGACTATTTTTAAATTAATTTTTTTCTAATTTTCTCATCTAATAAGATTAATGAATAATCTCTTTTAGCCTTATTGTGAGTAAAGAGTAGAGCCTTCCCTATAAAGAGAAACTTCAGATAATGACGAGATTACATGTATGCAGATTGATTAAATACTAATTTAGGATTTAAAGTATTAAATTTTAAAATTTGGATGTGATGTATATTTCCATTGATTATCTTCTTTTTGTTGTTTTAAGATTTTGTGGATATGTAAGTTATGTTTTAAATTTCAATAAACCTATAGTTGTTATCATTGTTGTTAATCCAAATGTATATTTGTAGAAATAGAAGAAGAAACAATCAAAGGAAGACAAGCATTTTGATCTTAGCAGACCTATTAGGTTAGTAACTTTTATTTTAACTCATTTTTATCATTAACTTATATATTTAGCTAAATTAATTCATGTAATATCTTTTTTATTTATTTGACGAAATTATCATTCAATATTCAAGGTATTTGTATTTAATGAATCATCTTATATGTGTCTTAATATGGCTTAAATGTCTTAATATTTTTATACATATATTCTTTTATATATTTTTTAATTATTTTTATTTATTTGATAAATAAAAATTATGACATTTGTATTAATCCGTGCATCGCACAGGTCACAATACTAGTTAATTTCTAATTCTCATCAAGTTTTCCTCCATGAAATCCATTTATTAGATATATACAAATCTAGACCTATATTTCCTAATCAACAATTTAAAATTAAATGTTTTACCTTAACTAGACGTAAATTAATATTGAATTGATAATCTTATTTAATTTCCTCTCTCCTGATATCAAATATGTTTAAAATTAAAAATTTATGCATCGAAATGTGTTCAAATTGACGTATTGTTAATACCAAAAATGTCAATTATATTTCTCTACCTTTTCTTTATTATTTACATATTTAAATAAAGAGTAAATTACACTCCCTTATTTTGTAAGTTTTATCAAAATTACACTCTCTTCCCTTCTATTTTTGAAACATATACTCCCATATTTTACAGTTAGCTATGAAATTGCTAAGTACTTTAATCCAATTTTATAGTTTTTTTTCAAAGAGTCTATTGTAATCTATTTTTTTATGTTAGGTATTCGAATACAACATATTATTTAGGACTAATTAAAATATCATCTATTAACCTAAGTACATATTAAATATTTTATTTATAAAAAAGATAGAATACTTGGGAAATCTTAATATGAATTAATGAAGAAAGGTATAGAAATATGTAAAAGTTGATGTTCTTAGGTCAATGAAGGCATTTTAGTCAAAAAATATGTCACATTAAATTATCCAATGTCAAAAAACCAACTGTAACAAATGCCTAAAGAAGAATTATACATATTTTAATTACAAAAGAGGAATTATCCATTTTGAAAATAGAAGAGAAGAGAGTGTAATTTTTAAAACTTACAAGAAAAAAGAGCGTAGTTTACTCTTAAATAAATGTTATTTTTTAAAAAAGCACTTGACCTCTCTAACCCATATGAAGAATAGAAGGCATGTGTACAACCCAATACTTCCATCCAGATGCTGGTAGAGTGCTTGATTTCTACGTCATTGCACTTAAGGAGAAGCAAATAAAACAAACCCTATTCACAGTATACATTCTTACTGAAAAAGAGTTTTAGAAAAAAGGAAAATAATGTGAATAATAATGGTAGCTATGATAGTTAGTATTTGAGGACAACTAGGTTTTGTGTCTAAACGTGTGCTGTTGTGCATCTCAAAGGACTCTTTCTCTTCACAAATCTAAAAGACAAAACCATCTTGAGGCTCTTATCTCTGTTTTTTTTTTTAAAATTTGTGTTAAAGAGGAAAATAGATAAAGCAAAGCAAAGGCCCTATGCCCCAGAACAAGCAAGAAAACAGCAAAGAAAAGACGAGCGCAGCGTACACAGGAGGAAAACGTATGTGGGAAAACCGCTCCAAATATACGAGTGGAAACTAACAAGCAAGAAATAGCATACTAATCTTGAAAAGAGAATTTAACAAGGGACAACAACAAATTAATCATCATTAATCAGATAACTAGGGACCATCCTCCAAGAGCTGCATCTTACAAGAGAAAGTCTGAATGTTGTTGTTAAGAAATTTGACTTCCACCAAGTTCAAGAGCGAAAGAGCCCACGTTTCCCCAGCATCTCTCATAGCTTCACTGCCAACTATTCTTTTTACTAAAGAACAAATGAATCCAACTGAAATTTTGCATCATTATTTTCATCTTCCCAAGCACTACAAGAAACTTACAAATTTGAGACAAAAAATACATGTCAAATCTATGAAATTTCTTTCTCAAATGGATTTGACATGAATTCAAAGATGAAATCTTTTTTTGTCTCTAAATTGGTTGTTTGCTAATTTATTGAGACAAAAAAAATTCTCATTTCAAATCCAAAAGACAAAATTCTTCATTTCAAATCTAAGACGAAATCTTAGACGGGATGAAATTTTCCTTCAGACTTGAGATGAAAAAAATTTCTATCTTAGATTAATTCTTAGATTTGAGACGAAAAATTTCATCTCAAATTCATTCTCTGATTATTTTTAGATGAAATATAAAAAGCATATGTGTGGGACAAGCCGACAGTATGGACTAGAGACACAATTATTTCTATCTCCAAATTTCATTTATGACTTTCTTTTTCAATTTTTCGTGTGCAGTGAAGACTCTTCTTCTTTAAATGATTTCTAGCTGTGTTTTTTTTTTCTTGGGTATGTTTTGTTGAAATTTAATATAATATACATCCTATTTTGGATATGCATTAATCAATTATTAAAAATCATTAACATATTAACTATATTATTCTAATATATAGCCTTTAATATATGAATAATATAATTGGGCTTCTATATTGTGAATGGCCCGTGATGGGTTGGGCCAATCACATAGCCTGTTGAGAAGTCTCTGCTCTCGTCTGATATTAAATAGACTGACATCCCATTAATCAGTCTAACCCTAGACAGAACTTATCAGACAGAGAGTAGTACCACTCTCACACAACCCTAAAAAATTCCCTCTGTTCTACTGTTCGAGATGGATAGCGCAATAATACCAGGTACATATTCTATTCATCCCTTTTATGTTATGTTATTTAATATGTTGTAGTTTGTATCTACACCGATCTAGGATTAGAAATTTAATCCTGTTAATTCCTTCATGTTTTTCTAAATTATTTATGTTTTTTTCTTTAAAATTATTTGGAGAAAATCGTTGCATCCTTTTTTATCTGAATGATTCTAACAGTTAATTAGTTTACAAACAAGGTGAAAAAATTATGGATTTTAGAAGAAATGGATCTTTAATATTTTGAAGCCCTTCGAAGTTATGAAATAAACTGTCAAAAATCTTTGTGTTTTGGATGTCATTTGGAATTGTTATAGAAATGTGCAAGAAAAATAAGAAAAGTAAATTTGAAACAGATGTTAGACTCCTATAGAATCCTAGAATACCACGAAATTGATTTAAGTAGCTAATTAATCATCTACTCATACAAATCTATCCAAAGAGTTCTTTGTAAACAAAATCTCTTCCAGTAAAATTTCTCAAAGTCATTGTAGCAGTTGTTGATCTTAAAAAATAATTAAATTTCTCAAATTAAATAATTATGGTATTATCTTGATGCAGCGGTACATAGGATATGTATTAAGATAATTAGATGAGTTTTATTAATCTAATTAACTACGAAAATCAAATATTCTCGGAAGTTAATTAGTTTGGTAACAAACACTTATTTTATGAAGCAACGAAATTTTGATTAACAACCAACCATTTGTCATTTTAAAAAATAGTTACATAAATGCTTAAATAATTAAACTGAGATAATTATGATTAAGATTAATGGTCAGATGTCCATTATTGAGTTGTGAAAAGTTATTAAAGTGTTTTCCTATTTTATGTTATTTCCAAATGAGAAATATGTATCGACAATTTGACATAGCAATTTTTTTTAAAAAAAAAATAGCTATGTTTTGTCCAATATGCTTTCAAAGTCATATTCCAGAGTAAGAAACCTAGCAATTGTTAAGAATTACGTCGCGATGAGCTCGATTTCACCAACTTGGTACTCCATCAAGAATGAAAATTACAAGCCATTTATGATAGCTCGAGTTTGCCTATCATGGTAAGGAGAGAGTCATAAGCATAGCTTGATAAAAATTCTGAGTCTTCTTTATGTTTTGCTTTCAGTAAAAACTTTAATTTTAAATAATGAAATTGAATGTGTTTCTGCTGAATTATCTCAATTCTCAACCATTCAATTTCTCTTTATAATAAAAGTGATTTCGATAGGAATAACTAATTTGTTTCCTCTTAATATGAATATTTAAATATTGGAGCCTCGCTCTGAAACAACTCCAAAAGAAGAAAGAAATAATTGTTGTTGTTCCTTTGTTCTTCAAAATGACAGGAATGATATGGTCATTTTAATCTCAAGAAGGAAGGTATGTATATATATTATTTTCATTAGCGCCTTTGAATGTTCCGACTAAGAAATTCAAATTTCACAAATTTTGGGATTCAAAGAACCCTTATTTCCCAACATCTCCATAGCTTCACTACAACCTATATTTTCTGAAAACTAAATTAATCTAGCTGAAATGGTAAATTAACTATTTTTTTCTTTCAAATTTGCAAACTCTATTCTCAACTAACAAGTAAGAAATAGCATACCAATCTTGAAATGAAGAGAAACAAACAAGGAACCACAAAAAAAAAAACATTAATTAGAAAGCTCTCGTAAGACCCACGTCTCATAGGCGAAAGCCTAAACATTCTGATTGAGAAATTCAACTTCCATCAAGTTTGGGATCCAAAGAACCCTCATTTCCCCAGCATTTCTCTATAGCTTCACAACCAACTGCCACTACTAGAAAAAAAAAACAGTGACAAATTTTATCATTTGTGATAAATTTTAGTGTCAGATTTTAACTCGCTACTAATTTATCCCTTTGGAAATCTAGTAATGGAAAAATTTTGTAACTAAATTAGTGAGAAAATTTAGTGACAGATAGAATCTATCATAAAATGTGGGATATAGTGATAGAATTTGTCCGTCACTAAATCTCACATTTTGTGACAGAATTTAGTGATGGATTGAAGTCTGTCACTACTAAGAGACAAATTTTAGTGACCAAAAAATCTTTCACTAAATTAGTGTCAAAATTTACTAGTGATGAAATTTTTAGTCTTTGAAATTGACGTTGCTAATTCATTGAGACGAAAAAAAAATTTGTCTCAATTATGAGACAAAATATAAGACAAATTTTCATCACAAATTTGAGACAATGTTTTCTGACTCTGATATCTAAGATGAAAAACAATTCTATCTTAGATTTCTTCTTATATCTGATTAATTTTGTCTCAGACTCTCAAATTCCTTCTCTATTTTTTTTAGATGAAAAGTATAAAGTGATTGGACGGGGATTGGTGGCTATATGGATCAGAAATAGAAAAAAATTGTCATTAAATTTCATCTCAAATTTAATTTATTTTCCTTTTTTAAACGATTTCCAGCATTACTCTTTTTTTTCTCATGTATGTTTCTCTAAAAGGTTAAAAATTCTTTGTTCTTCCCTAAATTTTGTTTTTGGGAAAGCCGTTGCATACTTTTACTCTTCATATGACTCTTATAATTAGTATATAAACATGATGAGAAAATTATGGATTTTGGAAGCAATCCATCTTTTTCTTTCTTTGGGTAAATGTTTTGAAGTTCACAAAGTCATAAAGTAAATAACAAAAAATCTCTCATTTAGGTGTTTTAAATGTCATCATCTGGGTGTTTTAAATGTCATCTAAGATTGTTGTTGTTTCTTGATAATTTTACTAATTAGATTGATCAATAGAAAGCAATGTGCATGAATTTTTTCTCCTTTAGAAAAAAGTACTAAGATTTGAGACAAATGTTATGACTTATAGAATCCTAGTGTACTAAAAAATTGATTTAAGTATGCTAATTAATCATCTACTCATAGTCATGACAAAGCCATCCAAAAAGTTTTTTTGTAAACAAAATCTCTTCTTGTAAAATTTCTCATTGTCATTGTAGCCTACAATTGATGTTAACAAAAAATCTAATTAAAATCATCAACTGATTATTGCATTATCTTGATGTAGCATTATATAAGATTAATTAAGATAATTATATGTTTTATTACTTTAATCAACTATAGAAATCTAATATCATACAAAGTTGATGTGGTACAAATACTTATTTGAGAAGCAAAGAAAATTTTGATTAACTACTGAGTACTATTTTTTGTCCTTGAAAAAAAAAACTACTAACATAAATGGTTAAATAATTAAACTAAGATAAATATGATAACAATCGTGTTTCTATTTTCCAATTGTGAAGAGTTACTAAAGTGCTTACTTATTTTATCTTATTCCCAAATGAGAAATGTGTACAAATTAAAAAAGATCAAAAAAATAAAGTTATGCTTTGTCGACAATACTTTCAAAGTCATATTCCAAAGAAAAAAGCATGACAATTGTTAAGAGTAACATTGTGATGAGCTCCATTTCACTATAAACTTGAGATGTGGTACTCCATCATGAATTATAATTACAAGTCATTTAGAGTTATGATCTAAAGAGTTTGCCTACCATGACAAGGAGACATTTATAAGCATAGCTTGATAAAAATTTTGAGTTTTTTTTCTTTATGCTTTGCTTTCAGTAAAATCTTTAATTAATTTTGAATAAAGAAATTGAATGTGTAAGTCAAAAATTCCAACATTAAGGATCTTGACTTTCATGATTCACATAAACAGAAACTTAAATATTAAAATACTTAGCTAGATCCATACTTATCTTCTGCGAATTCGAATACGTGTTTTTTCATTTGAATTTCTTTCTATAATCTAACATTCTCCCACTTGACCCTTGTAATTACTTGATAGTTTAACAACAGTAAATGCATTCAATACATTAAATTCACTAACATATCTAGACTTAGTTGAAAGAGTTTTGAGCAAATCATGACGGTTACATGTTATTCTACAACATGATCCCTTCCATGTATCATAAAACATCTGTAACCAAACATTAACTTCAATTGAGGAAAACTATAAGCCTTAACATAATATGTCATCTAACACAAACATATGTACATAGATACTAAAATGATAACAAGTATATGTTGAGCATTCTGGCAAGTGCATCAGTCGCATAAGTAATATAGCGAAAATGAGTAAAGAGTGTCAAACCCACGAGGACTAACGTGCTAAGTACTCCAGAAATTTAATTGCATTAGTTAGGCAAACCAAATTGGATTAAAAGTAGCTCTATGCAAAGAATTAGAAAAGAAATAAAATGAGTAAATAGAATGCAATAAACAACAACTAATAAATGATTCAATTAAATGAAGAAGCCTAGAGTCACCAATTCCCTTTTTCCGTCCTAAGAATTGCTAAACTCTCTCTGCACTTGTGATTCTAATTAATTATTCATGTTAATCTTAGGTTATCTTATGGCTTAAAGTGATTTGCTCGAACCTAAATTAAGCTACTCAACTCCTATGCAATCCCTTACTTGAGTTAAGCCAAATGCAACCAACCTAACTTTGATTAAACGAGATTAACTAAAATCCCTTTTAGTTAACAGGTGAAAACCCCTAAGGTTCACGCACCCAGCCTATCCACTCAATGTTTTACTCTCACTCCCTCTCCTGAGATCAGTAAAAGCAACAAACAAACTATAATTCGGCCAAGATCATAGCAAGTTCAATATAAATGAATGAACAGACATATATTAATCAAATGAAATCACAAGTACAAAGAGAGATTCAATCTCTAATCTAAAATTTGGTTCATAGTAACTCTAGCAGGAAGAAATTAGTCATTCATGGCTCTAAAATTACAGAAAATAGTAAAATATAAAGCAAACTCCATGAATTTAAGGTTGCGTTGACGGAAATCAGGCTTGATAGGCTTCAAAAATAGATTCCTCTTCTCCTCTAGTAGAAATCAGCACCTCCCTTCTGTCCCCAATTCAGAATACCCTAAAAAACTATTCTAGCGCTATTTAAATCAGTGCAGAATCGCAAACCACTGCTATAGCAGTGAATTCTCACTACTATAGTAGTGAAAGGTAGAGAAAATAGCTTAAAAACATATTTTTCCAAGTTCCACCACTATAGCGGTGGCTGGCAGAGAAGATGACTTCAAAATATTTTTTTTTCAGCATTCCATCGCTATAGTCATGGAAGACAGCAATCACTCCAGCATCTTCAGAATTTCAGCTCTAACATTTTATCTTCTAACACGAACTTTTCACCAGCTTAACCTACATAAAAAACAACAAATAACGCCATCAAACAGTAGGAAAGAATCATGAAATCACTCCATTTACTAAAAGATCAAAGAAAACCAAAAACTAATCTAAACTACTCAAAACACGAGTTAAAAATTACAAGCTAACAAGAAAGAGATCAAAAGAGAGGGTATTTAGCACTAAAATGGTGCTATATTGAAAACTCAACACTCTCCCAAACTTGAACCTTTGCTTGTCCTTAAGCAAAAGTTTTCAATGAGAAAAATTCTGAGAAAGATATGTGCAACCAGGAATATGTGCAACTAGGAGGACAAAGATCTAAAAATGTGAATTAAAGCAAGCCAAGCCTCATCAAACAATTACTCAAAAGATTTAACTCAAGAGTTTGTAATCTTAAGGGTTCAAGAACAAGTGTTAACTAAACCACAAAAAAACTTGAAATCAAAGCTTCACCTCTTGGAACAATTTATAGAACTTCATAGAACCAAATTCAAAAATTCCAAGACTAAATTATTAATTTGTTCTCAAGGGCATCGTTTTATTTCGATTCTCAAAGGCTTCGTTGTTCTGTTCTAAAGGATATAGCTTCCTTACTTTCCTTATTTCCTTTGGAAATTTTTGCAAATTTTCTCATTTTATTTTAATTATAAGAGCCTACACCTTATTGAAACTTTCAGCTATCCTCTTATTGAATCCTTTTTTCACTAGCCCCTTATTGAACTTTTTTTTTGAATGAAATAATATGATCTATAAACCACTCACAAAGAGACAAAAAAACATTTTCTGTTATTTTGCAGTGATAGGGCTAACACTTATAAAAATATATAAAACTTAAGATTTATAAACTCAAGAGGTAAATCTTACATATATATATATATATATAACAAGATTTGACTTGCTAAAGAATTCCAAACTTTCAGATTTCAAAATTTTCAAAAATTTTCCTCCTATAACACATGCTTATGAACAACACAAAATTAACAAAAAAATTTTCAAAGAAGAAACCCATCAACATGATAAACCTCTCCCCCAAACTTAAATTTGATAGTGTTCTCACTGTCCCAAATCATCATATAGAGGAAAAGAATAAACAACATAACAAACAAAATGATATCACAAACATCCTAACTACCATTCACCAAGATAATAATCATGACCACATTCAGCATTTATCAATTCAAATCCATATATGAATTAAAATAGCAGTTAAAATATTTTCAACAGTAGCACACTAAACCACAAAAATAGAAAAAAACTACAAAAGCAATAAACTTAGGTTGCCTCCCAAGAGCGCTAAGTTTATAGTCTTTAGCTAGACTTTACCAGTTTTATCCTGAATCACAATAACCCATGGAAGAGTCTTGAAGTTGAATCGACATTATTTCTTCCTTATTATTGCAGGCTTCCTTTTCCACCAATGATTTTGCAATATCGAATACATTAAAAGTCTCTAGCTCCTTCTGGACTGTCAGAGTTAATGTCCCATGAGCCACATTAATTACCGCTTCCGAAGTAGCTAAGAATGGCCTACCCAGAATCAGAGGGATTTCCTCATCTTCTGCCATGTCTAATACCACAAAATCCATAGGAAAGAGGAACTTTCCCACTTTGACTAGCACATCTTTTACTACCCTATATGGATGTCTCAAGGATCGGTCAGTGAGCTGAAGAGTCATCATAGTTGGTTTCACCTGACTAATTTCGAGTTTCTTGAAAATTGATAATGGCAAAAGATTAATGCTAGCCCCAAGATCACATAAAGTCCTCTTGAATATGGCGTCCCCAATAGTACAGGGGATGGAGAAACTCCCTGGATCTTTGAGTTTTGGAGGCAACTTTTTATGTATGATTGTACTCTTCATTCAATGTGACTTTTTCATTATTTCCCATCTTTTTCTTTTTCAGCAACATCTCCTTCATGAATTTTGCATACACAGGTATTTATTCCAAGGCTTCAGCAAAAGGTATGCTTACTTGTAATTTATTCAGTACCTCCAAAAATCTGCTGAATTGCTTCTCATTATGCTTTTTGGACCTTTGAGCCTAAGGATACGGTAGTGGTGGAACAAAACTTTTGGCCCTTACATCTTTTATTACTTTTCCAGATTTTTCTTTTTCCTCTGAAACATCAGCTTTCTCAGTTACAGTTTCTTGAGGTTTAGCAATCTCATCTTTCTCTTCTTCAGTGGCCTCTCCTTTCTTTAGAGCATGTGATTTTATAGCATCAGGGAGCTCCTTACCACTCCTTAAGGTAATGGCATTACAATGCTCTCTCCCCTTCCTCCTTGGGTTATTCTCAACGTCACTAGGGAGATTACCTTGTGGCCTATTATTTAGTGCAAGAGCCATCTGACCAATCTGAGTTTCAAGATTCTTGATAGCCACATTCTGAGTTTGAAACATCGACTCATTTCTCTCCATGAATTTCATAAACATCTCCTCCATCGAAGGTTTCTTCTCCACTTGAGTGGTGAAGCTCTATTTTGAGGAAAGTAATGGTTATGACTACCAAAGCTAGAAGGATGAGAAGGCCTACCAGAAGACGATGAAGATATAGGATTTAGGCAGTGATTGTTACTCTATGAAAAATTTGGGTGATTCCTATTCCCCGAATAATATGAGTTAAAATAGGAATTTTGTTGATTCCTTTGAGTGTTACCCATGTAGTTCAATTGCTCAATTATAGTTAACTCATCACAACACCCATTATTGTGTGCACCTCCACAAAAATCACAGTTAGCCTCAGAAGTGGCTACTGCATTCACTTTAGCCGTCTCTTGCTGTCTTGAACACAACATGTTGACTTTCTGGGTTGGTACTTCATTCTGAGCCAGTAGGACAGTGAGGGTATCTAGCTCCATAACTCCCCTCCTTGACACATTTTTAGATATGCTAAAAGCCATTTGACTTTCCCCCATAGTCTCTATAATTTCTTGGGCTTGTCTGATTGGTTTAGCCATCATAGAACCACCAGCTGCTGTGTCCAATTTATCCCCGTGTCTCATAAGTTAGCCCACTGTGAAAGATAGTGAGATGTTGCCAATCTTGGATTCCATGATTGGGACACTTGTTCAATAATTCTCTAAACTGTTCACAAGCTTCAAATAAGCTCTCTCCTTCATGTTGATAAAACGCAGTAATTTCATTCCTCAACTTAACTGACCTTAAAGGAAGGAAGCACTTAGCCAAGAATTTCCTTTAGAGTTGATCCCATATAGTGATGCTCCCTTTTGGTTGAGAACTCAACCAGCTCTTAGCAGCGTCCCTTAATGAAAAAGTGAATAACCTGAGACGAAGAGCATCATCACTCACCCTATTCATCTTAACCATGTCATAGATATCTAAGAAGTTTGTGATGTAGTTGTTTGGGTCCTCCATTGGGCTTCCCCCAAACTGGTTCTAATGGACCAAATTCATCAAAACTGCCCTTATTTCAAAATTGTTTGCACCAAGCGGAGGCTTAATTATACTAGATGTATGTCCAGCCTCAATGGGTAATGCATAATCTTATACAGCTCTATTGTCATTCTCCTAAGGCTCATTGCCAGCCCTATTACCAGTATTAATTCCAATACCCTATGGTTCTAGTTATTCTCAACTATTTCTTCTTGTGTAGTTTCGCTCATGTGAGTTCTCTTAGCTCTTGCTTCCCTTCTAGTTCTCCTTGCTAGTCTTTTGATCTCAGGCTCAAAGAAAAGATTGGAAGTATGAGTGGTACCTCGCATACATAATAGAAAACTCAAGTTAGAATTAACAAAAAGGAAATCACAAAAATAATGCTAAAAGCAAAAATGACTAATTACACAAAAACAAATAAAATAAGAAACTAAAACAAAATAAAACCAAATAGAAAAATGTCTAAGCTAGCACCTTTAAATTTCTTAGAATATTAGCTAAAAACCATTAGTCCCTAGCAATAGTGCCAAAAACTTGTTAAGTGTTCTAGCAAATGCACTAGTTGCACAAGTAATATAGTGAAAATAAGTAAAGAATGTCGAATCCATGAGGACTAATGTGCTAAGTACTCTAGAAATTTAATTGCATTAGTTAGGCAAACTAAATTGGATTAAAGGTAGCTCTATGCAAAGAACTAAAAAAGAAATAAAATGAGTAAAATAGAATGTAATAAACAACAACTAACAAATGATTCAATTAAATGAAGAAGCCTAGAGTTACCAATCCTCTTCTTCCATCCTAGGAATTGCCAAACTCTCTCTACACTTGTGATTCTAATTAATTATTCATGTTAATCTTAGATTATCTTATGGCTTAAAGTAATTCTTCCAAACCTAAGTTAAGCTACTCATCTCCTACGCAATCCCTTACATGGGTTAAGCCAAATGCAACCAACCTAACTTTGATTAAACGAGATTAGCTAAAATCTCTTTTAGTTAACAAGCGAAAACCCCTAAGATTCATGCACTTGTTCTATCAACTTAATGTTCTACTCTCACCTCCCTCTCCCGAGATTAGTAAAAGCAATAAACAAACTATAATTCGGCCAAGATCATAGCAAGTTCAATATAAATGAATGAACAGACATATATTAATTAAATGAAATCACAATTACAGAGAGAGATTCAATCCTTAATCTGAAAGTTAGTTCATAGTAACTCTAGAAGGAAGAAATTAGTTACTCATGGCTCTAAAATTACAGAAAACAGTAAAATATAAAGCAAACTCCATGAATCTGAGTTTGGATTGACGGAAATCGGGCTTGATAGGCTTCAGGAATGGATTCCTCCTTCTCTTCTAGCAAAAATCGGTGCCTCCCCTCTGTCTCCAACTCAGAATACCCTAAAAAACTATTTTGACACTATTTAAATCAATGCAGAATCGCGAACCACCGCTATAGCGGTGGGATATAGCGGTGGCTGGCAGAGAAGACGGTTTCAAAATATTTTTTTTTAGCATTCCACTACTATAGCTTGGAATCTACCGCTATAGCTGTGAAAGACAGCAATTACTCTAACATCTTCAGAATTTAGCTCTAACATTCCATCTTTTAATACGAACTTTTCACCAACTTAACCTACATCAAAAACAACAAATAACACCATTAAACAGTAGGAAAGAATCATGAAATCACTCTATTTACTAAAAGATCAAAGAAAACCAAAAATTAATTTAAACCACTCAAAACACGGGTTAAGAATTATAAGTCAACAAGAAAGAGATCTAAAAAAAGGGTATTTAGTACCAAAATGATGCTATATTGAGAACTCAACAGTATAATATGTAGAAACATAACCATAATTGAATTCATAATGTCAAAAAACATAACAAGCACAATAAACACAGTACTATAATCAACATAGCAAGGCTTTGTCTATAATGCTCATGTCCTCTACATGATTAGAAAATGTTTTGGAAGGTAATCCCTTAGTCAATGGATCCGCTATCATCAAATCAGTACTAATATGCTCAATAGATACTCTTCGCTTCCGCACTTCCTCCTTAACTGACAAATACTTCAACTTCATGTGTTTGGCACCCTTAGAGTACTTGTCATTCTTTGACAAAAATATAGCTGCAGAATTATCACAATAAATTCTTAGTGGCCTGGCTATACTGTAGACAATCCCAAGTCCTGAGATAAAGTTCGACAACCACAATCCTTGAATAATGGCTTCAAAGCATGCCAAGAATTTAGCCTCCATAGTAGAAACAACAATAACAGACTACTTTCCATTTTTTCATGAAACTAGAACAAGTAGCCAAACGTAGACTTCTTAGTGTCCACGCATCCGACATAATTTGAATCTGTATATTCGATCACTTCCAAATGATCAAACCTCTTGTATGTGAGCATGTGTTCTTTGGTGCCTTGCAAATACTGAAGAACTTTCTTTGCAACCTTCTAGTGGTCCATACCAGGATTACTTTGGTATCTACCAAGTATACTAACAGTGAAGCTAATGTCTAGCCTAGTACAGGTCATGGTATACATCAAGCTCCCAACTACTGATGTATAAGGAACTGTTTCCATTTCTTTACGTTTCAATTCATTTTTAAGACATTACATTTGACTGAATTTATCTCCCTTCTAAATTGAAACTATTCCTACGGAGCATATATCCATTCTAAATCTCTCTAAGACTTTATTGATATATCCTTTCTGTGATAAATCCAAGAGTCTTTATGACCTGTCCTAGAATATTTCCTTCCCAATCACATAAAGTGCCTTACCCATATCTTTCATTTCAAAGCTCTTAGAGAGAAACTTTTTCACATCATATAACATACCTAAATCATTTGCAGTAAGTACTATATTATCAACATAAAGGACTAGAATAACAAATTTACTCCCACTGACCTTCATATAGATACACTGATCAATGGTGTTCTCTATAAATCCATAAGATGTGATGGTATTATTGAACTTGAGATACCATTGATAGGAGGCTTATTTTAGTCTATATATTGATTTCTTCATCTTACACACTAGATTTTTTTTCTGTGGTCAGAAAACCTTCAAGTTGGTCTATATAAACTTACTCTTCTAAGTCTTCATTCAAAAATGCAGTCTTAACATCCATCTGGTGAAGCTCCAAATTATAATGAGCCACCAAAACCATAACAATCCTTAAGGAGTATTTCTTTGAAACTAGAGATAAAGTCTCCTTGTAATTAATGCCATCATTTTGGGTGTAACCTTTAGCAACAAGTCTGGCCTTGAACCTTTCGACATTGCCATTTGAGTCACGTTTGATCTTAAAAACCCATTTACAACTAACGGTTTTAGAACTTTCAGGCAATTCAACCAAGTCCCAGACTTTGTTGTCATCCATTGATTTAAGTTCTTCTTTCATGGCATTAAACCATTTTTCAGTATTGATATAGTCTATGGCTTATTTAAATAAGACTGGATCCTTAACAATTCTTAAGTCACACTCATTCTCAAGATTCAATACCACAAAATCACTAGGAATAGCATAACTCATTTGTCTTACAGATCGTCTTAATGCTACTTCCTATTTAGGTTCCTGTTGAGTTTCCTCTTGAGGCTTCTCTTGGGGTTCTTGTAGTGGTACATCAATTTCTTGATCAACAGTATCTGGTTCATTCTCTTCAATCTAAACAGGTGAGTTTAGGACATTGACTAGTTTTTCCTCGTTGTGAGGCTGTGATACAATGACAGGAATAACAACGTGAGAAGAAACCTTGGGTATAGATACTACAACCCAATTTTCTTGAATGTCTACCTTTTGTGGTTCCCCACTCCTACTAGTTTGACCATTCTCAATAAACCGAGCATTGCTAGAGTCTACAATCCTTGTAATATGTCTAGGACAATAAAACCTATACTCCTTTTGTAATACCCGTCAAAAAAAAAAATTATGTCTACTTAAATTTTTACATAAATTTTATCTTGGCTGTGTATGATGTTGAAAATATGAATTTTCAATTATAAATTGAATAAATTGTGAGATATAATGAATGGTACGTTATGGAATTTATCCTATTAAGTAAAATACAATTCAAAAGTGGAATTTAGAATGTATAGCTGAAAGTGAGACTGGTAGATGTAATAGTATATGAGAACGGTAGATGAAAACTGGTAAGTGAAACTGGTAGATGAAATAGTATAAGAGAATGGTAGATGAAAACTGGTAGATGAAATAGTATAAGAGAATGGTAAATGAAAACTGGTAAGTGAAAATGGTAGATGAAATAGTATAAGAGAATGGTAGATGAAAATTGGTAAGTGAAACTGGTAGATGAAATAGTATAGGAGAATGGTAGATGGAATAGTAGCAAATAGTACCATAACTTCTCCTATAAATAGGCCCTTCCATTTCACTTCTAAACACACACCTTCAGATTCTATTCTCTCCTCTCCTCTAATTCTTCTGATTCTGGTGTTAAGATTCTGAGTTATTATAAAAGTCATCCTTTATAGCTTGGATTCGAGGTGAGGGAATATTCTACTATGCTCTTTTAAATTCTTATAATAATTTAGAGGTTAAATTCTTAGTATGCTCTGTGGTTGCGGCCTTAGCTGATCTTCCATATCAGAAAGGAACTAACCTCGATTGTTTAAGAATTATTTATTGATTACTAAGATACTGTGAGGGTACTATATTTTTACAAATACCTGTGTGATAAGTTCTTAGTATACTCTGTGGTTGCGGCCTTAGCCGATCCTCCACATCAGAAAGGAATTATCCTCAGCTACTTGAAAATTATTTCTGATTATCGCATATATAAATAGTACCATACTGTAAATAGTATTATACAGTACATATGAACAGTGCTGTATTTATGAATAGTATCACACTGTACAATATCATACGTACATATGAACAGTGACATATTCATGAATAGTATCGTACTGTATTTGTGAATAGTATTATACCATACTTATGAACAGTACCGTATTTATGAATAGTATCATACGTACATATGAATAGTGACATAGTCATGAATAGTATCGTACTGTATTTGTAAATAGTATTATACCGTACTTATGAACAATACCGTATTTATGAATAGTATCATACGTACATATGAATAGTGACATATTCATGAATAGTATCGTATCGTATTTGTAAATAGTATTATATCGTACTTATGAACAGTACCGTATTTATGAATAGTATCATACGAACAGTGACATATTCATGAATAGTATTGTACCGTATTTGTAAATAGTATTATACTGTACTTATGAATAGTGTCATATTTATGAATAGTATCATACATTACATATGAACAATATCATACGTACATATGAACAGTGACATATTCGTGAATAGTATCGTACCATATTTGTGAATGGTATTGTACGTACATGTGAACAGTGCCATATTTATGAAGAGTGTCATATACTATATATGTGAACAACATCACATACATGGGTAGTATTGTGTGTAAGGTTGAATTATTGTTATGTTTGTGATTGATGGAGAATGTTACGGGGACGGGTCCCTGTGTGGGAGGAAAAAGGGAGGAGCAGGAGATAATAAGGGTGGCAAATCATGTTAAACAAAAATTTGTTCCAATACAAAGAGTATTGAAAATATAGGGGTGAAATAAGGGAGGCATTTATGAAAGCAGTAATAAGGGAGGATGCGGCAGGGGCCGTGGGACAACGACCACCTTATGTGGATTGGACCCAAAAAATGTCTGAGAATTTAATTTGGAACTATATGATATGTTTTGTGATTTTATATGATTGTTTCTTATGTTTGTGATAGAATAATATATTTTCTCACTGAGTAAAATATACTCATGTCATTCCTCCCCTCACAGATTCTCAAGAAGAAGTAGACGCACAACCAGCTAATCGTTCGAGTCCTCAACCTCATTGATCGGGGGTAAATATTTGTTATTATGTAAAACTTTATCAAAAGTATTATAGTAGTAGCTCTGTAATTTGGGTAGGTAAATCTTGGACGAACAATGCTCGTTGAGAATATCATTTATTAATGAATAAATGGATATATTTGAAATATTTATTGTACTCTCTTTCATGAGATAGCATTTTTATATATATCAAATTGGTACGGAATTAGGCTTACGGTGGTGAGGTAAAAGCTCATCTATCGTGCCGGTCACGTGCGTAAGTTAGAGGCGTGACACCTTTGACTTTTCAAGATAACTAATGAAAAAACCACTGACCATCCTAGGATCTAATTTATTTTTATGTGGATTATACACCTTTACTTCTACCTGGCAACCCCAAATATGAGATGCCTTAAACTAGGTTTCCTACCTATCCATAGTTCATAAGGTGTCTTAGGAACTGCCTTACTAGAAACCTAGTTAAGTAGATACACAGCGGTCTTTAATGCGTGTATCCACAATGAAAGGGGTAGTGAGCAATTACTCAACATACTACTAACCATGTCCATTAAGGTGTGGTTCTATCTTTCAGCTACACCTGGTTATCAAGTTCTAGAACTTAGCTCATAAGCTCGTAGAAGTTCTAGAACGTAATAACAAAATATTGCAGGCTCGCATATAAGTTCGTTTTTTATTGAGCTCAGAGTAGGATCTAGAGCTGGCTCGTAGGATCGTAGGTGCATATAAGTAGGATTTAGAACCTGGTAACAAAATATTGTAGGTTATTTTTCTCACATAATTTATGAATGATTATATGTTTTCATTTATGTTATGTATATTTCATTCATTCTTAGTCTTTTTGTATCTTTCTCACATAGGTGCAGATAAAGAGGAAGAATCGATTGCTTTAAAAGAAGATGAATAATTTAGTTTTTGTAATGTACAATTTAAAACTAAAAGATAGAAAAACTAGAATTCAATATGGCATAGACAAAATTTCTTCCAATGATGAGTGGATTATTTTTGCAATATATGTCATATATGATATGTTTTATGAAAGAACTTTTGATATTTTTTCTATGTTAGCAACTATATATATTTTTATTAATTTATTTATAAAATTTTACAAGATATTATGATCATCAATTTGATTTTACTATCCCGATCTTACTACCGCTCTTTTGAGCTTACGCAGGTTCTAGAACTTGATAACCTTGGCTACACTATTTTGTTGAGGTGTGGCAGGCATTGTCCACTTTCATTGGACTTTCCATAAAACTCACCATCTCTATATGATCTCACAACTTTCGCTTTCTTATTTGATTACCTTTCCACCTTATTAATGAACACCTAAAGGAAGTCCACAGATTGAGATTTATCATGCAGTAAATAGATATAGTCATAACGTGAGAAATCATCTATAATAGTGATAAAATATTTTTTACCACCCTAAGAAAGGATGTCAAAAGGACCACAAATATCAGTATGTATAAGCTCAAGAAGTTAAGTGCTTCTTGTGGCAGCTTGCTTTAATATATGTTTGGTTTGCTTTAATGTATGTTTGGTTTGCTTTCCCTTAATGCAGTCCACACATATATCAATGTCACTAAAATCTAACTGAGGTAAGATATTATTTTCACCAACCTCATTATCCTTTCTTTGGATATGTGATCTCATCTTTGATGCCACAAGAAAGTAGAACCTTTATTTGGTATACTATGTTTAATGGCTACACTACTTTCAATATAAAACAAAGATTCAACAATTCATTATCCAAATTGAAATGATAAAGTAAATCACATAAAGTACCAAATTCATAAATGTACTAGATTCATAAAAGTACTTGTTTTTATATAATACAAATGTACCATTACCAAATTTGAAATAAAATCCTAAAATATCCAATCTCCCTAGTGAAATAAGATTCCTAGCACAATCAAGTACATAGAGACACTTTTCAAGATTTAAATGACATCCAGTACCCAAGATCAATCTATAAGTCCCAATGGCTTCTATCCGTGCTTTCATCTTATTTCCGATGAACAAGTACTGTTCAGTTCCTTTTACTTTTATAGGCTGGATTGATCTGAATCCTTATAAAACATGAGACACATGAGTAGTAGCACCAAAATCTAACCACTAGGTATTATTAGGAACCTCTATAAGGTTTAATTCAAAGTATACAAAAACATAATGCATACCTTTCCTTTCTAACCAAGCCTTTTTTTTTTTTACAATCTTTCTTTAAGTGTCCTATTTTGTTGCAGAAAAAATACTTAATTTGTTTCTTGATTTGGCCCTCAGCAACTTTCATTGGGGCCTTGCCCTTTATCCTTTTTGTCCTTTTTCTCTAGCTTGAACTTGCTACTGCTAGCACCATCATGGACAATGAGGTGGATGGAGTGTTCCTTCATCTTCTTTATCTCCCTTCCTCTTACACTAACATAGCCTTCAATTCCTTTAAGTTCCACTTATCTTTGAGAGCATTTTAGTTGATCTCAAATTGGCTAAAATCAGTAGGTAGGGAGTTAATGATGAATTGCACTAGAAATTGATCACTCACTTTCATCCCCAAAGACTTCAACTTTACTACTTGATTAGATATATGAGTCACATGATCATGAATGGTCTGTGACTAGTCAAACTTCTTTGTAGTCAACTTACTCATTAGGCTTCCTATAATTAACTTATTCGCTAAGTCTGACTCAGAATATGTAACACCTCAAATTTTCACAAAACTATCTCTAGGATGAAAGATTTTTAAGATAAGGTTCATTAGTGAATAATTATGGCAATTCTCAAACCTTAAATTTCAAAGATCTCAAATCCATAATTAAAAGCAACTAGGGACCATTAACATCATCGCATGCCTTACATTACCACCATTTCGACATATATACATATCACTGGAGATTAAGTCTTAATTATTTTACAAAAACTATAAAATCCAGACTACAGCTACTGACTCCCCACTGCAACCCTGCTATTCTCACTTTGATTTGCACCTGGAAATGGTTAATATAGTACAAAATCATGAGACATAGAAATCTCAGTAGCCAGTAGTTAATCTTGAAAACAAGAACCATTCCCAGTCATAAAAGCAAGTTCATAACACCATTCATAATTCAGTTCAACTCATCTATGCCACTGTCATGCAGAGATTATCCCTGGGTCTTAGTACCACAAGAGTCTATTTCACCTCAAGTGGTGCCAAGGGTCATCACTATTCTCAATGCCTACCACCAGGGTCTGATTATACCATGTGGCCCAAAGGTTAGCAAGACTGGCACTAGCATCGTCATGCATAGCTGCTTCCGCCCTAACCATGGCAAGTCTTATACTGGCGCGTACCGTCGTACCCCAGATGCGTGGCATACACTGCCTTAGCTCATGAGTATCATAATAATACATATACATACATAACATTGCATAGAGTTGAATATCACATAATTCATAAATAAGTCATTTTCTGTATAAACAAATTTCAAGAATATATGAACAGCACTTTTATGAAATGTAACTGGCTACCTGAATTTACCGTCTTGTACCGATTCTACTCGAAATTATTCCAAGGTGTTGATAAAATAAATTAGCTATTAAAATCCTAATATGGAATACTTAAAATACTATTCCATTTTTAAATGAAATTTCTATGCACTAAATATTAATTACGTATTATTCGCAATCTTATTTTAAATCCCAAATTTAAATAAAAATAATAAATATAATTAGCTAAAAAAAATATCCTAATAGGGAAGAGATTAAAATTACTATTTCAAAATTAATTAAATCTTGTGCCTCAAAAATTAGTTACGTAATATCTATAATCCCATTTATAGTCCCAAATTCAAATAATTATAATCAGCTAAAATTTCTTCTAATTTATTTCTCAAATTCCACCCTATTTCCTTTTTCCTCAACAACCTTGAATTAATTCACTTTAGTCCTCAATGCGAACTTTAACCATATAAATAACCTTCAAAATTTGGTAAATTCCATCAAATTTTAACTAAAATCCAATATATACTAAATCTGGACATTTTCAGAATTTTTACTCTTTCCTTCCAACTTTTCATTTCATTCACTTAGGTCCTCAATAATTATTTTTCCCTTATCTTTTTCATGATCTAAGACCATACTTAGTTTCATCTAAGTCCATAGGTCACAAATATATCTTGTTCCAAAATTATAGCTATTCCTACAAAATTTTGATTTTATTCAGTTTAGTCCCTGTCATGCATGCATACATATGAACTCCATGTTTTTCCATTCTTCTTGCTGCATGGCTCTCCCAAACTCATCTAGGGACTCTCTAAGACATGTTTAATCATTTCTAAAACACATGGATAGCTAAAAGAAAGGATTTAAAGCTTACTAGAAACTCCAAGCTCACTTTCTCTCCAAATTTTTCTGTACTTTCCTGTTATTGTTTTTGCTGTTGTGAAGGTGTGCTTTGGACCTTAGATCCACTGCTAAGAAGGTCCTTTGGTCAGTACCAAAGTTGCCCAAGGGTGGCTTGTTGTTTTGGGTTAAAAAGAAATATGTAGAAGCTTCACGTTTTCCATTATAGCAAGATAGCTCTCTTCTTCTTGATTTGCTGCAGATACTCACCACTTTTATGTTGTTCTCTCTCTTGGGTTCTCTCTTAGTCTTGGTTTGACTACAGAAAAAAAAGGATCTCACACTCTTCCTCTCGGTTTGGTGCAATAAAAAGAGACTCACAACTTTCTCTTATTCTCTCTCTCAAGTTCTCTTTTGTACAGCAAAGAAAGGAGCTAAATATCTTTAAAGCACAAAGGTCACGGGTTACTACAGTAGAAGTCTCTTCAAGTTCGGTTTCTGCAGCATACTCCCACAAATACCTTCCTCATGTGGCTGTCATGGGTTTCTGCTCTTGGCTGAGAGATTCACATGCCAATTCCTTCTTTTTGCATTTCCTATATGCTCCTTTTTAATTGCTAATCCTTTTGTCCCCAAAATAATAAACAATATTCTACTGCATCATGTTGTGCTGCTGCCAAAAGGAGATGGGGCTAAGAGTTTCACATGTTGATCATCAAGTTCTGTTGCATGTGAGTGCATGTTGTTGTGATGATGTTCTAGCCGAGAGTTCCCATGGATTTTTGCTTCTCATGAAATCTTTCCCAACACTCATACTTACTTTCTCAAAGTGGAATACATGCTGCAACTTCCTATTGGTGCAAAGTTAGGTGAAGGGAAGAAGGACCACGTAAAAACACTTGGGTGTAAACATCAAAGGTCTTACTAAAATTCTACAAAGTCCCTAACTACTTTTAGTTCTTGCAAGGGGGTCCTTGATCATCAAGGAAAATTTTAATTTATCACCTAAAATTATTTCTAATATTTCATATGATTTTCTCCAACCTCTAATTTTTGGAAAAGCCACTTTATTTCCATTTACATATTTTTCCCCTTTGAAAATATAGACTAATTTGCCTAAACGTAAAAATTTGGGATGTTACAGAATACTCCTTAACTTTTTTCATGAATTCCTTAGCATCATCTGTCTTCGGCATCGATGGCTTCACATTTTCAACCATGGTCATTCTCTTGAGGTATAAGCTCAGTCTGTTTGAATACTTTCACAGTTCATAGAGTGTAACATCATCATCTAAGCTTTCTTCAGTTATGGCTGCAGGTTTTTTCTTATTAACTATGACTACATCGATGTTCCAAAGACTAAGATGGAACTTGATCGATTCAGACGATTCACCATAGTTCAACCTGTTGAACTTCACAATGTTGTTCACAGATTTCGAGAGACTTACTACATAACAAACATACACGCTTACCCATTAATGCTTTGAGATAAATTTAAAAGATTCAAAAAAAATTTTCATATAAACTTTAAGCATGCTTTTAAGTTTTCCTTTGGGTAGTACTCAAATGCCTAATCACAAAAATTAATGCCAAACAAATTAGATTTTAATGGAAAATCACAACATATATCAGTTAACTAAGTGTGTCATCTTTGGAGATACTTATTAATCAACCTAAGTATCATGGATCATCAATTTAATGTTATAAATTACATGTAATGGTCTACCTTTAGGTGACATCATAGTCATAAAATTTATAACTTCAATTGTTCAAACAAAAATAATTATGTCATTCCATTCATGACATTTATAAAGTATGAACAACTGAAACACGCTTATAATAAATGTCTAAACTTCAATCTAACTAGACCACTTTGGCGATAAACTAGTTTTCATTATATAAACATTTTACAAAGTGTAAAATAAATTTCATAATGAACAGATACATACATTCACATTCATATTATCCGGCACCTTATATGCAGTAGAACATTTATAATGCATTCGCTTTAATGCCCCTTACACAGAGTAGATCAGTGCTATAGCGGCTATAATCCATTGTTATAGCGGTGCAAGGCAGAGGCTGGTACATGATTTTCATAGAAACAATTATTTTCACACAAAACCAGCATTATGCATTTTCTAGAAATTCATCATGCGATTTGCAAAAATAGTGCAAAAACTTATAAACATCATCACGCAATTTCTAGAAACATTAATAAGAAATTATTGAGTTTTCATGTAATCGCATACAGTAATTCAAATATAGTAATTAGTGGTTTTTCACAGAAAATGCACAAACCCATAAATCTCAGAAATTGCAGAAACTGTAAAAATGCAGAACAAGAAATTTGATGTAAATAGAAAACTTTAATTCATAGAAAACACATAAACAATAATAGTTACGCAATTTGTAGAAACCTAGAAATAGTAAGTCAATTTACAAAAATGCAAAATAGTAATGCACAGAAACAGTTATATGGAAATTATTATATCATAATGCGCATTCATAAATGCAAACACAGATTCATGAATTATTCGTTTATGCATTTTCTAGAAATAATTTTATTAGAAACAATAATACAATTTACAAAAACGCAAAATAGTTATGCAATTACAGAAATGCAAAAACACAATTTGCAAAACAGTAATTCGTAGAAACATCAATGGTGAATCATCAAAGTCGGAACCATCCTCTGATATCACATGTAAGTCAAAAATTCCAATGTTAAGGATCTTGACTTTCAAAACGTGTTTTCTATCTTAAGTATCTCAATCATTCCATTTCTCTTTATAATAAAAGTGCCTTCATTCAGAATAACTAATTTGTTTCCTCTTCTTATGAATGTTTGAATACTACAACCTCACTTTGAAACAACCCCAAAAGAGGAAAAAGCTATTGTTGTTGTTCCTTTGTACTGTCATTCCAATCCCAAGGAGAAAGGTATATATATTTTACTTTTCAGCATAACCTTTTTTATCATCAAATATTCTTTTTTGCTATTTAATTAGAGGAAAACATCTAAAGCATCATGGGATTGGATTTGTGAACCAAGACCTCAAAGTAATGGAGTGCTTGATAGGGTACACCATAGATATTGCTTTATTTGTTGTAGCTTAGTTTTTAAAAATAATCTCATTTACTCAAAAAACTCTCGTGGAAATACATGCACAACCTTTTACACAAGCATAGCTCTTCACTAAGCTCAATGTATAAACAACAACCTTTGCCCACATTATCAAATAGAACCAAAGACACACTTACATGCCTTACGAGATTGTAATCAAATCAAACCAATCTGGTTATCCTTACATCCCCCACGAGATTTCTTTTCAAAAGACTATAAACAATAAATTGAAGAAAAAAGCAAAATCTCCACCATAACACACTGGAAATCCCCTAGCAAATCCTGTTCATCTACTCTTTGTGATCTCTTTGGCTTGCAAGAAACAAAAAGATCTTTCAAAATCACTCTTCATCAAATCATACAATGAAAAACTCAATTATCTTTAAAGTGGCAGAATTTTGGACTTCCTTCTCTTCCCATACCAGCCTAAACAATACCATTCTAAATTCTTAAACTCCTAATCAGTGTGGATCAAACTAGTTCAAGGGTGGAGCAAACTGTATATAGATGGGTCAACAAAGAACAACTATATTGCATTAGGGTGTCATAAGAACATATCAAGGAATATGAATACTAGGCTTCACTAGGTTCATAGGTATAGGGACATGTTTAATGGCAGAGACATGGACATTATTCACATGCCTTCAAATTGCTATTTCTATCAATATCAACAAAATTGAAATTGAAGTGGATAATAAGGAACTCTCCTCCTTATGAACAATGCTAAAAATGATTTTCACCCTCTTGCTATGTTAATCTCTAATTGTAGGTGCCTCTTATCCAGCTTTAAAGAATTCAAGTTCTGCAAAATCAAAAGAAGTCCCAAACAAATGTGCTGATAAAATGACAAAGGAAGCAAGAAAGACTAGCCTTCCCCTCAAAATCGATGACGACCCCCCCCCCCCCAATTGTTTGCCAAGCCTTCGTGGAAGATCTAGATAGAAATTGATTTTGCTGTCTCTATCTTGTGCTGCTTTGTATTAAGACATCTACTACTTCCTCATCTTGTTTTGTTCTCTGTATTACTTTCATCAATTATATTTCCACTTTCACCAAAAAATTTAACTAATATATATTTTTATGACTTCTTACTATGTATTGTTTACAACATTTATTTAGTGAAAGTATTTTATTGCAGTACCATTACAAATGCTTGAACATATTTCTTTCATTTGGAAAAATTTATTTATATCTTGAACTAAGAAATTAATTTTCAATATGCAAAGTGTTACTTCTCATTTATGTTATATAGATTTGGAGGAACCTCATAGACAGAAATAGTTTTTTAAAAGTAAAACAAGATATTTTTGAAAAAAAACCATAAATTTTATTTTAATGATAAGGGGGTTCAAGCCCAACCCATAAACTATAATAGTAAGTTTGGTTCTTTTTAAATTACAAAAAATGTTATATATATACTTCAAAGGCAAAATTTAAACTTAAGCAAATTTTTTCTGATCTTCTAATTATGAAAATAGAATTTGTCTGTTAAATTCTAAATGCATTTTAAGGGAAGGCTGCACCTTTATCTTAGGATGTCACAAGGTCGCCATATGTGAGAATTTTAGCGAAGATTGCCCTATTAGGGGAGTTGCATTCGAGGACGGAGACATGGACTATACACCCTACCTTGTGGGGATGTGGGTTGTGTGCATTACTTTTTTTTGCTTGGACTTTTAGCAATATTTTTTTTTGTTGCTAAAAGTTTTAACAATAGAATTTTTATTTGCTAAAACTTTTAGCAACATAAAAAACTGTTGAGTATGACAGAGAACTCCGGTCCGCCTTGTGGAGTCTCCATACCCGATAAATTATGTTAATATCTTTTATATTTATCATTAATGTGAGATGAAATTTAATTATTGAAAAATCAATGAATGCTGCATATATATATATATATACACACAATATAAATGTGTAGAACGTTTTATATATTAAAATATATTGAACAAAACAATTTCATTTATTGATTCTAGCCAACTATTTGTCCGTTTCTTTGTTCATTAATTTTTTAAATCTTTTTTACTAAATGAAAGTTATATCAATTTAAATATAATAAACTATATATGCATATATATATATATATATATATATATATGAAATTATAGGAAGACAAATGATTATTTTTGAAAAATAAATTTCTATTTCTCATCATTTCGCGCATGAAATCCATTTATTAGATATATAAAAATCTAGACATATATTTCCTTAATCAATAATTTAAAATTAAATTTTTACCTTAACTAGACATAAATTAGAATTAAATTGATAATCTTATTCCTCTTTTGATATCCAATGTGTTTAAAAACTGCATGCATTGAAATATGTTCAAACTGACCTGGAACTATTATAAGTACCGAAAATGTTAATTATTTCTCTCCCTTTTAATTTTAATTTAAATATTTAAATAAAGAGTATATTACACTTCCTTTTTTATTAGTTCTATGAAAATTAAACTTTTTTCCTTTCTATGTTAAAAAATGTACACTCTCATCCTTTATAACTATGAAATTACTAACTTTAGTCGAATTATATATATATATATATATATATTATATTTTGTTCAAAGAGGCATGTTGCAATCTATTTTTTTGATGTTGGCCTGATGGGGAATCAAATACCACATATTATTTTTGACTAATTAAAATACCTTTCATTAACTTAAGTGCATATTGCATATTTTGTTTATAATAAAAAATAGAATACTTGTGAAATCTTATTATGAATTAACTAGGGGTGAGCAAGAATTCACTCAACCTGAGGTCAAATTCTTTCAATCCACCAAGTGGCAGGTTGGCAATTTTCCAATACAACACAACCCGTCTAATATATAATTTTTTTAAAGATATTTTTAAAGAAATTAGACAATTAGAATTTTTTTGTTATACTCATTATTTATAAATAAATATTTATGTGTTATGTACTTATTGAAATTTAGATTGTATAATATTGACTTTTAGATTAAATTAATTTTCCTACAGCGATACAGTCTACTTTTGACTGTTGTTGTCTTGTTAGGTGATATAAATGACAATGTGTGTCTTTATTGATTTATTTGTCTTTTTATGTGTTGTGTATCTTGTTTTGGGAAAAAGAAAGTAAAAAAGAAAAAGAGAGAGACAAGAAGAAAAAAATTTTAAAAAGTAAAAAAAGCCAACTGACCCAATTCAACCCATTAGAGTGTGGGTTGGGTTAGTTCAGGCTCGTTAGCAAAAAGTTAGCAACCCAACCCAACCCAATTCGATCAAATTTTCTTATTACCCAACCCGTGTTCATCCCTATAATTAACAATGAAAAAAGGTATCATATATAATATGTAAAAATTGATGTTCATAAGTTAATAAAAGGTATTTTAGTCAAAGATATACTAGGTTATGACATGTCAGAAAATCGACTGTAACAAATCCCTGAAGACAAAAAATATAAAATTAGACTAAAGAGTACTGCAATTTTTAATCATGGAAGATAGATTATATATTTTTTGAAAACTTTTAGGATAAAAGGCTGTAATTTACTCTTAAATAAATATTTTTTTTCCAATAAAAGTGCTTGACCTTTCCAACCCTAGGAAGAAACATGGAACGCATGTGTGCGCACATCCCTATTATTCCATCCAATGGCTGGTTGGGGTGCTTGATTTGTGTGTCATTGCCCTTAAATTCACACTATACTCTCTTACTAAAAGAGAGAGTTTAAGAAAAAAAAATTAAGGAGAATAATGTGAATAATGTCTATGGTAGTGAGTGAGTTAGTAATTGAGAGCAATTAGGTTTTATAGTCTAAATTTGCTCTGTATCTTAAAGGAACTCCTCTTCACACAATTTGAAAGACAAAATCATCTTGAGACTCTTACCTCTTTATTTTTTTTTGGGATTTGTGTTAAAGCGAGAAATAAGATGGATTAACTAGGGCCAAGCCCCCCAAAACAATCCCAAAAATAAACGACAAGCCCCACGTATAATAGGGGAAAAATTGCCATAAAATACAAGTGGAAACTAACAAGTGAGAAATAACATACCAATCTCAATTTGAAGAGAAACAAGAGAAACAAACACGGGAGCACAACAAACCAACATTAATCAGAAAGCTAGGAACGTCCATTGTCCTCCAAGAGCTACATCTCACAAAAGAAAGCTTGAACGTTCTAACTGAGAAATTAAACTTCCATTAAGTTTGGGTTCCAAAGAACCCTCATTTCCATAGCATCTCCATAGCTTCACTACCAACTATGTTTATTAAATACCAAATGAATTCAGCTAAGATGGTAAATTAACTTTTATTTTTTTAACGTCAGATTTGCAAACTTTATTCTCAACTAACAAGCAGGAAATAACATATCAATCTTGAAATGAAGAGAAACAAAGAAGAGACCACAACAACCCAACATTAATCAGAAAGCTAAGAACCATCATCCTCCAAGAGTCGCATCTCATAGGAGAAAACTTGAACGTTCCAATTGAGAAACTCGACTTCCACCAAGTTTGGATCCAAAGAACCCTCGTTTCCCAACATCTCCATAGCAGCAGTACCAACTTTAGAGAATCTGTTTACCTATTCTTCTCTAAATCCTTACTGATAGACTATTTTCTTATGATCGTCCCTTCTTCTCATTCTTCAACCCAAACAAATGGGTGTGGGACTATGAAGACTCTAAACACTTAAAAAAATTAGGGATTTTTGAGGGAATAACTATTCTTTTCTTAGAGTCCGAATTTTTTACTAGATGTCATATGATTAATAAAGTATTAGGTTCTCTAATACTATTCCATCGAGAAATGAAACCCATATAGATCTTATCTATCTCACCCAATCTTATAAATGGACTCGTGGGCCTTTTCTTAAGGGTTTTGGATTCCACAACATGGCTGGCAGTGATCAATTTGCTTTGGAGAGGACCTACCACATTTCCCTTTGCCTTTTATTACCATTTGACCACGACCATCTTCCATGACCCTTCTTTCTTGTATTCAAATAACTTTTACGTATACGGTATTCTCATAATTCAATTAAAAAATAAAGAAGAAATGTGATCCAAACTTTTGTTGTGGTTAATTAAATATTTATTGTACTAAAAGAAATTTCTATGATAATAATTAAATAAAAAATATGAAATAATAAGCTGATAATATAATTATAAGATGTCATTTTCTTAATTCTTGAATTTTTAATCTTATTACTAAGACTTTCTAGATGAATTATAAGATATAACTTATAAGCTATCAAAATATAAAATAATTATAAAAAAATAAAACTAAAAGTCCACTTCATAAAATAAATTTATATATGTCTTAATTGAATATAAACTAGTTTAATATTTACACACTAGTTATTATATTTGAGACATGTGTTTGTTGATATTAGGTAACTTTAAGTTATATTGATGTGTATTTGAAAATATTAATGATATAAGATTTTATTTTCATAAAATTCTATGAATGATTTCAAATAAATAAATATCGACTTTGAATTTTGAAAAATTTGCTTATTCTAATATAATTTCAAATGAATTAAAAAAATTCCATTTAAAAAGGAGATACATGATATTTTTCAAGTCTGAAAATTTTGGTTTTGGTCAACTTTAGGCATCGTATGCGTGTCAAATGGAATTTCACATTGGGAGTGGGGATAAATCTAAAGGATCTAGTATAAATATTTAAGTGATAAAAATAGCATAAAAATCTGTCAAAAAAAAAAGAAGAAAAAAGCTCAAAATCAATTTTTGCACTAGTTTGGAGATATTCTTTAAAAAAAAAATCAATTGGTATGTATCAATTTAATGTTATTAACTTTTTATGAACAAATCTCTACCTAAAATTTTCTTTAATCAAAATGGGGATGCGAAAATGCAAAGCAAGGAACAACAAAAGAAAGCATTCCCTTAAAATCAAAGGAAAGACAACAATATGAAGAAAATATCAGATTAAGGAAGGTACAGTGGGAGCCGGAGAAGCTTCAACTACAGCAGACAAGAACGTCTAAACTAATTCCATGCTTGCTTCTGACTTTATTTTTATTTTTTGCACCAAAACTTCGATCCAGAAACACTCCCATCGGATCTCTCTCTCTTCTCAATCATCCTCAGCTTAGTTGCTCTGTGCTTCCCCTGCTACGCGTGGTTCTTGCTGTGAGTACCTTATTGTGTCGGTGATAGTTCAGTGGAATCGAAGTTAATGCCGGCTCTTTTCTTTTTGCTTTAGTTTGGGGTTTGTGCATAAAAGGCGCTTTTGATCTAAAAAATTGCAAGTTGGGGTGTGTGTTTGTGTTAAGACTGAAAGTTTTTATTATTAATTACGATTTAAATCTAACGATATACTTTTTATATATGGTTTCTCAGCGAGAAATTCTTGCCTATGGCTACATTTGAATATAGAGTGAGCTGATTTGGTCATATCTATTTGAACATTTTCAATTGTGCAGGTCAAGCTGGAGTCTTCTGTTTGATCTAAGCATAGCAGAGTTGCTGCAGGAGAAGCTGCTTCTTTTGGTTAATATATATATGTGTTACGCACCTTAGTGAACTTATGTCGTTTGATTTGGTGGCAAGTGGCGATATCAATCGGCCATTGGCTGGCTTGACTTGTCTTGAAGTATATAAATGGCTGTAACTCGCTATACAGTAGGAAATGGTACAAGGTGACTTGGATTTGGAAAAGGTTGACTGCACAGACATTCACAACAGTGAGAGTGAGAGCCTAGGTTCTGGTATTCGTAGAGAGCTTTCATTTTCCCGTTGGTGTGATGAAGATGGAAGAGTTCATTTGGATCAAAAATTTGGTGATGCAGATGTGGGTGTAGAAGAAGATTCTGATTTTGAGTTACCTTTCCTTGAAAAGGATCAGCTGCATGTGAAGATTCAGCATAAGAGTATGCATATGAATGGTGTTGGTACCATGGGTGATGATTCTATTTACTTGAGGGGCAATGGATCTGAGAAGTATGTTCCTTTTGATATTGAAAACGGGGCTGTAAGGGGAAAAGTTGGTGGTGACCCCTGCATTTCTGAGGCTAGTCATGGATTGATCGGAAAAAGCCCAACAAATTCTATTTCTATTCCAGATATTTTAAAGACATTATTTTTCATACTTGTATGGTATACTTTCAGCTTGTTTTTGACCTTGTAAGTTCCTTCTCTAAACAAATCGTCTTTGCATGCAAAGACACATTGATTGGTGTTACTCGACATGCAAATTATTCTTCCTTTCTTTCTTATGCTGAACGTGTAAACAGGTACAATAAAAGTCTTTTAGGTGACAATCTGGGAAAGTTTCCAGCTCCTTTCTTGATGAATACTGTCCACTTTGCAATGCAAGCTGCATTATCAAACTTCATCACTTGGTTTTGGTCTCATAGATTTCAAACTGCTGTTACCATGTCTTGGAGGGATTACTTATTGAGAGGTTAACATTTAACTTTTGTATTCTATTCTTTTTCTTCTCCTTCTGTTTACTTTGTTATGCTATTTGGATTTGCATGATAGAACTTCTTTATACATCTTGCCTACTAATTTAGTTCTTGTGAATGTTAGTTTTGGAGTTTCTTTAGATTTCAACATAATTTGTAATTCATTGTTTTTGGTAATTTTTTGTGAATTGCAAATCATTTTTATTTGCTTTTCTCTTTTTCTTTGCTTCCTTCTCAAGTCTAACCATATTCTGATCCAAAACTTGGAATATTATTATATCTATATATAGAGACAAATTACTACATGGAATTGTAAGCTTATAAATTTTGAGTTGAGGAGTGTATATCTGCTAGAATAGAGATACAAACTCAAGCCAAACAACTTAATCTTAAAGGTTGGCTGGTTGAGTGGTTCATGGTCATGGCAGACAAATATGCTTTGTGTATTCACAATGTCTTGACTAACCACAACCAAAGAATTAACAGAATTTGCTGCCTGAATCCTTAATTGTTTTATAGCTCCTTCTGGAACTATATCTGATAACTGATCTCTATGTCTGTATACTTGTAAAGTTCTACACCTCTGCTGAAGTCATTATATTTTTACAGAAAAAAGAAGGATTATTAAAAAGGAAATAAAATAATAATAATCCAGTTATGTCATTATTGCACCCCCTCCAAGAAGTTTTCAGCCATTCTGTGCCACTGTGATTTATCTTACTCTGTTGAGAGTATCCTATTTTAGAATAGAAATCCCATAAACTTTATTTAATTTTTTTTCTAACCAACCATCATTTCTCTTATACAACTTGTTTCTGGACATCTTTCCTAACATCCGAATAATATATACTATATTAATAGAGATTGAATGGAAGACATCTAGAAGTTTTCTGTCAATTCAAAGTGTTTTGAATATCTTAAAATTCCAGCCAATCCACTTCATATATATATGGATGCTTGTAATTGTTCTATCTTTTGAAAAATTAATTCAATCATTACCATCCTCTTTTAGTTGACTGCACAATTTGCTAGCAATGTGAAATGATCCAAGGATATTGTGATGGTTAAAGGTGTCAATTTTTCTAGTTGTTTCCCTTCTCCCCTTTTCAGCACTTCAATGGCAAAGTTATTACTGCTTATTATATTAACTTTTCTATAACTAATGCCACAGATGGAATTTGCCTTTCACAGTTGTACCAACCGCTCTTGGAACAGCATTGGATATTAACCTGAGCAATGCATCTCTTGTTTTCATCTCTGTCACATTTGCTACAATGGTTGGTGATGTTTCATCATCTTCTTTTTTTTTTTTTTAAATTAATCATGGGAGAAATGCCAAATAATATCTATTTTCTTTTGTAGTGTTGATTATAACTGCATTTTTTCTTTTCTTTTCTGTAAACGCAACTCTCTACATTAACCTTTACTCTTGCAGTGTAAATCTGCTGCTCCAATTTTTCTCCTTCTGTTTGCTTTTGCTTTCAGGTGAATTTCTTCTCCTTTGATCTTATATTGTTCTTCCTAATTTTTTGATTCTTGTGAATGCTGGAGATAAATCTTGAACACTTTAAAATATAAGGAGTTATGTCACTATGACAAATTGTGGAAAACCTATATATTACAATATGAAGTCTTGCTATCAATTTTGTACTTTAATGGTTATTGACTCTACTAGCAAGGTGGAATTATGTCATTTGATGATAGCCTATAGATTAGATTGAAGATTTGGTAAAGTGAATTATTGTATAGTTTAATGCTCTTAAGAAAGAGTGGTAGCTGAATAATTAGTAAACCCAGAAGACTTAAAATTCTAAAAACCTTCCTTTCAAAAATTTCTGGTGAATTTTCAGTTCCAAAGCAAATTTATGCACTGTTCAATGTTACTTGCAATTAAGTGATCAATTTACACATAAAATTTTCAACTTTAAAGTTCCAAGAACAGTAGTTTGTGAATTTGGGGATTTAAATTCTAAAATGTTTATCTTAAACGATTACTAGAATGATGTGATCCTTGGAGGGGGATTATGCTTCATAGTGTAAGAAATCAAATCTGGAACAATTTAAAGTTTAATGGTGACATAGGTTTCTTTAGTTGCCTAGGAATTGCCTTGCATCCAGATGAGTTTTGGTAAGTGATGTATGATGTTCAATGCCTGGCTAATGGTCACAAGACACATCCTTTGGCTACTGTTGTATATGCTCTGTGTCCAACCAATTTTACTAAATTAAAAAGATCGATGCTTTATATAGATGCCACAAAAATTAGACTGATCTCCTTTCTTCTTTTCTTACATGTAGGAATGCCACATATTTTCTTGTGCCTTTTTATCATAACCATTTTTTTGGGGCTGCAGTGTCTAATACTTGTTATGCATATTTCTTAATTCTCAAATCATCTCATATTTTGTTGTACATATTCTGGATGAAGATATATGTATTTTCAAACAATAACCTGTTTTCTGCTGTTTAATTTGCAAATTTTGGTTGGAAGGTTGGAGACACCAAGCTTTAAACTATCGGGCATCATCTTAGTTATCTCCATTGGGATATTACTAACAGGTATAGAGAGCACCTGTGATTTTCATGCTTTTAATTCAGCATTTGGATATGGGATAATTTGCGAAAAAGAAAGCAATCAGAAGCCAGAGTAGTTCTGACCATGTACAACCTTGGTAATTAAGAAAAGAGAGCAAGATATTCTAACTCCCTTGGGAAGAATAATGGGCTGTGTACTAGTTATAGGAGTAAATTACCGATCTAGTTTTTGAAATATTTCAACTTTTTCAATTTGGTCCTTTTTGTTGCTAAATCACAAAACATGCAATTGCTATATCTCAAAATTTTCATTGCTAAAATCACTTTAATAAAAAGAGGGACTAAATTGATACAAACAAAATTTTTTAGAGACAAAATTAGGATGCTTGATCTTTCAGGCACTAAATTGAACACTTGATCTTTCAGAGACTAAATTAAGGCAATTATAATCTTTTGGAGACCAAATCAGTAACTCACTCTAATTATAAATATCTCCCTCATAGTATGCTAAATTGAATCTGTTATTTTTGAAGCATTTTGTATAAAAGATTGTAACAATTCTAAAATAGAGTAGAATCCTAATAGAGGTGGGAATATATTTTTTATATTGATAAGTTACATTGGTAATCACATAACTAGTACTTCATGATATTTAAGAACACTGAGCAGAATTTAGAATATCCAATAAGTTCTTTTTTTTTTTTTCTTGTATCAAAAGAAACTTTATTAGGAAGGAGCAGAACTAGAAAATTTAGAAGTATAAAATTCTCTAAAGCACACTAGAAAAGAATAAAAAGAAAGCAGAGAACCAAAAGAATAAAATTACTTGAAAGCAGCCTAATGTCTGGCTATCTGACAGAGAAACCCCTTTAAGAAACCTTGCAAAGAATACTCAAGGGAAGTAAATATACATACTGCCTTATCCCTCAATTATTGGAGTGGCTATGAAACACCCTTAAAGATGTGGGCATTTCTAACAAGCTAAATGCAGTCAAATACACCACAAGTTAACTATACTACACAGACGTACATTGCCTCTAGTTTTGTCCTGCCTATACCTTCTCAAAAGAATTTTTTTTCCCAGTTTAAACTTTAAAGTGTTCTTGGCCATCCTCAAATTGGCTATAAATATTGGTTTTATGTAGTGAATATTTGGGAAGAGTGGTCAAATTTTGAGCAGTGAAATATTTGTAATTCTTGTTGGTTTATGCATCTATGTTTTCCATGGCAGAATGTATTTTTATTTCATTCACCCACACAACGCTACAGCCCCATTGACAATTTTCAATTTCAATTGTAACTTGCTAAGTACACTTTTCAAGGAATTTATTCACATTGAGAATTTTGTACCTTCCATCTGGAATACAATTCCTGTGAAATGCAGTTGCAAAAGAGACAGAATTTAAATTTTGGGGATTCATACTTGTTATGCTTGCTGCTGTTATGTCTGGGTTTCGCTGGTGCATGACTCAGATCCTTCTGCAGGTATGACATTTTCATTTTGATTCTATATTTAGATCTGTCTTTATAATACAATATTTTTTCAGCCCTACCCTAACTACATATTCTTACTCCATTTTGCTGTGTTGACCTGCTTTTCATTCTCTTCATGAATTTGACACCAAACCAACATGAAAAGAAAGAAGCCTATGGTGAGTACCCTCTATAGCTCCATAGTAATCATTCATGGAAAATGTTTTTGTAGATTTATATATTTTGGATGAAAAATCTTACTTAATCTGAACTGGTTTTTTTTTTACTCATTCAATAATATATATTTGTTTTACTCATATATTCAATATAAATATTTGCCTATTTAAGTACTCCTTTTTTGATAAAAGAATTCATAGATATAGGGAGTTCAAGACAGGAGGATCTGGAATTCTTCTAGGGCAACTAAGAAAACCTGAAACTAAAATACTGGAGAAAATATATCAGCTGAAAAGTGAAAACCCATCCCTTCCTGTAATGAAGACAGAAATACCATCAAAATACCCAATAGCTGAAACCCACCAGGAGCTGAGGAAGACCCTCCTCTACTATAGCAGGTGTGCAGATATCTTTGGCTTAAAATTCTGAAATCATGCGAACAAGAGGATTGCGAACCTGAGTAGCAGGCAAGGTTTACCAAAAGCCAAATTTATGCAATCACACCCCACCTAATTACGTCAAACCAGGAAAAAAAATAGAACATTTCCAAAGCACCCTGGTACCCTTTTTACGCCTGAAAGTCTGAAACCTGTAAGACAGAAAAAGGTTTCCAAGGTAGAAAATTGATCCAATGCCTTCTTTTTTTTTTTTGGTTGCAAAAGAATCTTTCTGCTCTTTTTAGAAACAATAAATTTTTTCATAACTAAATGATTAAGTAAAATTGTGTAAACCAAAGTTGAAAGGTATATCTTCGCATTTATAAGGATATCCACATCAGATAACTAATTATCACTCTAACCCCTTTTATTCGTTATTTATCTGATGGCCTTATCTAAATCTGCGTTACGTTGAATTTTAGTAAATTTTTATATCCTCAAGTCAGGTTTACATGGAAATTGTTTTCTCTTCAATTTGTAATGCTTCTTGGCCTCACTTATAACCATAGGACATATTTTTGAAAGCAACTATGGTTCTTAATTTCTTATAACTAAACAAACCTAAATTAATAAGAGCTTCAAATCTGGACCAGATCTTGGAAATGGAAAATGATGGTATATGACCAATCAAAAGATATAATACATTCTTGAAATTGAAATGATACATTTTTAAGCACAATTTTCTTGATTATTCAACTCTGGGAAAATAAGTTAATCCTTGAGATTATGGATTTAGGACGAACTTCTGAGTATGAATTTTCAAATAGTTAGCAAGCAATGAATCTTGGTGGCTATAATGTTGTGGCAACTAGGAAAAAAAAAACTAGTTGCAGGTTTCTACATCAAGTTCTTGGGATTGAGTCTGAGTTTTTTTAATGATGAGAAAGATGTGATGGGTACTCTTTAGCTAAGCGAGAAAACTCAAGCTTTGCAGATGTCAGGTCAGGGCCTGTGAAACTATGTATAGGCAACAATGGCCAGGCTGGTTTTATTATTTTTCTGATTTGCCAAGACTGATGTGGGCCTTGGAGGTTGATAAAATAGTTTGAAGACTTGTTGGGGCTAAGTTCTTTGTAAATTGCCATCTTCTAGTGTTTCTCTAATTTCCCCTTCTCTGAATGCTCTTTCTTCCCCTAAGCTTTTCCTTTACCTACATTCACTTTCCAGTTGAAAATTTACAAGTTCTATACATTTTTAGCAAAGCGGTAATAAATTGTGAAATGATTTCAGGTCTAAAACATCCACTTGCCCTGATGAGCTATGTAACTCCAGTAATGGCAGTGGCAACTGCTCTTCTATCTCTTGCATTGGATCCATGGGATGAATTCAGAGAAAACAAATATTTTAATAATCCATGGCATGTTACTCGAAGTTGTTTGCTGATGTTTTTAGGTGGCGCACTTGCCTTTTTTATGGTAGGAGTATATTTTCACTTTCAATGGCATTATGTTGTTATATTAATTGTATGACTTTCTGCTTCTTTGACTTTGTTTAATAATCTTTCAATTCTTCCTCCTGTCAAATCAGCTCTCAAACATTTGGATCTCCTTTTTATTGCAGGTATTAACTGAATATATTCTTGTCTCTGTAACTAGTGCAGTCACAGTCACAATAGCTGGGGTTGTTAAGGAGGCTGTCACCATATTGGTATCTCCAGTGGCTACTGACCACTCTTTATTTCAGTCTGTTTGGTATCACTGTGTGCAGGATGTGCATTCATTAAGCAGTGATATATGCTCTGTCCTTATATACGATGTGATCCTTACTAAGTGAAACATGATCATTCATGGAATAGTTAAATGCAGAACCAGATACACTAATTACTGTTTCTTTTTCCCCTGTTACACTTGTTGCATGTTATGTGCAAAGAACTTACTTGAGAAGGTTACCAAATTGCTAGACATAGATTGTTGCAGTGAACAAATGGACTTAGAATGCTTAGAACTAGGAAAATAATGTTTTGGTTTAATCTTGATATTTGGGCTGATTATAGTATTCCAGATGCTTATTTAAAAAAGTTTCATCTTTCTATTATTATTATTATTATCATTATTATTCAATTTGATTAGCTATTAGTATGTTGTATTAGCTTTCTATACTATTGAGTTGGTGGTAATTTAGCTGTCTTCTCTATCAAACCTACAGTCGAGCTTCCTCTCGCGGATTCAGGTCACTTGAATTCTGTTGATAATGTTGTTAGTGACTTCATCCCCAATTTTCCAAGTTGGAGTAGTAACAGCTTGTAGTATGTTCCTTTGGAAATAAAACTGTAATGAATATTCCAAATGAGCAGTAATCCCTTTCCTCATAATAGTCTTCATTGTGTGCATGCTGCTAGTAGCTTGTGTAATAATGAGCCATGAAAGTTTCAGCGCTCTCACAGCTGAACACCATCAATATCTTTTCCAAGGTAACAAAAATGTTCAAAAAGAAAAAGGGCTACTTGGAAGCTTTGATTATTTAAAAATAACCTCAGATATGAAGTCAATACTAGGAAAGTAGGGCTGAATGGCCAAATCTGGAGTCAAAGTCAGCTCTGGTTGACAGCCAAAATCAACTTATTCATAGTAATCGTCAAATATTGTCAATGTCAGTTGTAACATGGTTGACATGTTTTACTCATCTTTTTGTATCAAAAGAGGAGTTCAGTATAAATCTTTATTAAAAATTGAGATAATTATATATTTGGTCCTTATAGTTTTCTTGAGTTTGCAAGTTTGTCCTATTTTCTTTTTTCAGATTTACACTTTGCTACTATCGTCTTTATAATTAGTCCAAATACTCAATTTTTTTCCTAAAAATTGTCTGAATTTTCAATGTGGTCTTTGATATGAAACTCACTTTCTTACAGCCCTTAGACTTGTGACTAGTTTGATATCATTTCAAAATGAGATCTAAGTTTGTTTCCAAGCCTGCTCTTGCATTTGGTATCAAAATTTGCTCTCACCACATGGTTGCTGCTCTATGCTTTTCAAACATGTCTTGAAATGTTAGGTGGGTATACCTATGGTCCAAGACGTTTTATCCCTTCATAAGTAAACATGAGTTGTCAGTTGTGTGTCCAATTCTCTTAACCAAAGATATCTATACCTTCTTATCATTTTAAAACACATTGAATAAGCAGGGGGAGTAATCACGTGGTGAGAGCAAATTGACACCAAATGAAAGAGAATGCTTAGAAACAAACTTAGGTTCATTTTGAAATGATCTCAAATAAGTTACAATTCCAGCAGGTATAAGAAAAGCTAATTTCATACTGGGGACCGGATTGAATATGAAACAAACTTTATTAACCAAATTGAAAATTTGGGAAAATTATAAGGACAAATATACAAATTTTGAAGTCCAAATCCAGCATTAGCAGTCTGTAAGTCAAGTCAACTTTGAAGTCTTAGTGTCATAACAGATCTTAATGTTGAGGACCATTTGAAAAACAGCAATAAAATGTAAGGATTGATTTGAAGAAAACAAATTATAGGGACTAAATTGAAAACACAGACAAACTATAGGGACCAAATATATAATTACAACAACAACAAAGCCTTATCCCACTAGGTGGGGTCGGCTACATGGATCGCACGACGCCATTGAGCTCTATCAATGACCAACTTTTCAAGTATCTCATTTACCAGAAAATCCCTTTCAATAATTTTTTTAAGTATCCTTATTGGTTTTCTTCGACTTTTTTTCACAGGGCTTCAAACCATCTGCTTAACTCTCCTTACTGGCTCTTTCAACGGTCTTCTTTAAACATGTCCAAACCACTTTAAACGGTTTTTAGTAATTTTTTCCTAAATAGGTGTCACTCCAACCCTCCCTCGTATATGATCATTACGGATTATATTTCTTCTTGTATGACCACACATCCAATGCAACATCTTCATCTTCGCTACTCCAATTTTATGCCATTGTTGTCCTTTCATCGCCCAACATTCACTTCCATATAAAATTGTTGGTCTTATAGCAGTACGATCACAAACTTTCCTTTGCTTTCTCTATCTTTATTTAAGCTAATCATTTCCCCCCTTTCTTCACCTTTGCTTGACTTTTTTTTTTGTCTCGTCCTAGACATCCACTTCATCCTCCTACCAAAAATTACTGCCAGATGCATTTTCCAGCTCATAATCTTTGTGAATTTTCTGCACCAAGCTTAGTTGTTAGACTTTGACATGATATGTTAGCTAATATTACGAGTAAAATCATAGTAGAAGTTAGATTTGGCTTAAATATGTATTGACGATGGTTCAAGGTTAATCAATAGGCATTACTTTCATTTTAACTTTCACACTTTACTGAATAAATAAAGTGTTGGACAAAACAAGATTTCCTCTACTAAATTGTCTAAGAGTAATAAGATGTTTCTAATTCTGCTTGTTGATATAATGCTTCACATCAATGCCTAAGAATCTAGAAGTCCGAGTGATTTACAAGGTCAAATGGTGCAAACTGTTGTTGATGGTTAGCCTAAACCTATAGTGTTACTTCCTCAGTTGGAGAATGTGATGCTTTTATTAGCACTTTCTTTTTTTTAATTAACAGACAGATTTATGTTGAGAAACCAATCAAACTGGTACTTGTAAACAATTGTCTTGGATTTTATCGTTTTCTAAGAGTCTTCTAGTTATCTCTTACAATTATCCTTTGGAGATTATCTTGTAGTTAATCTTTTCTTTCAAAGTACTATAAATGAAAGAGGGGGCTGCCACAAGGTGTTCGCTTGTGCAAGCATTCTCATTCATCATATTTCTGTTTCACCATAAATTTCAATAGTTTGGATAGTTGATTAAATCCAACAAACTGTTATGGAGCATTCAGTAACTCTGACGACAAATTAGTGATGATGAAGGGAGAAACAAATGTTTCATGGCTTTCTGTTGTTAGGTGCTTCAACATAATATCTTAGTATTTATTATAATTATCATAATGTTTCTTGAGGGATCAAGGTGACTTTTAGTTTTCGAAGTCTATATTAAAACAATGCTCATTTATTCTATTATACAGATATATTTTATTCTACTTATATAACTGCATTATATTGAATATATGCAGAAATACATTTATCTATTCTTTTTGTTAAATCTTCTCGTACATTGTGGTGGATGTACATTCACTTGCACTTAACCTTCTGATCTCATGTTACTTACGTAGGTTGCTGTCTTGTACTTCCATGACGAATTCACTTGGCTGAAAGGACTTGGTCTCCTCACTATCATTCTTGGTGTTAGTTTGTTCAACTGGTACAAGTAAGTCATAAGCAGATACTTTTTGGAGCCGTATAGTATTTTATCGTACTTTTCTTCTGTTTTAATGTAGAGCTTTGCAACTATAGTCTGATATGATAAGTAACAACTGGGACATGTCTTTTTTTTATTCTGGTCTTATGGACCTACCCAATTTTTGAAATTTCATTAGAAAGCCTGCCACAGTAATGGTAGTATGTGAATCAAGCCACTTATGAGTTGCTTGGATTTGTCCATATAAAAACCTTACTTTGCTTTATCCATTTATCAACTGTATGAGCTTGGGCATTCTGTCAGGCTTATTGATTACATGAATTTGACTGTCAGAGCATGAACAAGGAAAAAGCTCCGAGGCCTCAAATTCTCACTGTTTTTCTAGAACTATCAGAATTTTATTAAGGAATAACAGTTTTTAAAGTTGTCTGATAGTGAAACTTTACATACTAGTGCGAAAAAGGTAGACAGAGGGAATGGAAAGAGAATTGTTGATTATTCACTGAAGCCCAAGGAGTTATATATAAGCCTCCCTAACGGCCGACAAAAACGAACATGAATAATAGAAAAACAGAAAACAGAGAGTGCTAAGAAATAAAGACTTAGACAACGCCTCTTAACTAAAAAAAAGTAAAACACTAGAAACAATACATCATTTAACACTGCCCCTCAAACGAGAGGGTGTTCTGACTAACCCGAGTTTGTTACATAAAAGATTGAACCTAGAACCAATAACAGATTTTGTGAACACATCAACTGGCTGTTCTGAGCTAGGTACATAACCTATAGTGATTTCCTGAGCCAAAACTTTGTCCCTTACAAATTGCAAGTCGATCTCAACATGTTTGGTCCGGGCATGTAGAACTGGATTTGTTGCAATGGCCTTAGCACTCAAATTGTCACACCAAACAGTAGGAATTCTGGATTCAGGACACCCCAATTCTTTTAATAAGGACTTTAACCATGCAATTTCACTAGTCAAGGATGCTACAGCCCTATACTCTGCCTCCGCACTTGATCTAGACACAACACCTTGCTTTTTACTAGACCAAGTCATCAAAGATTCACCCAAGAAGACACAAAAACCATCAACAGACCTCCTGTCCTCAATATCATCGGCCCAATCAGAATCTGAAAATCGAGTGAGTGAAAAATCCATAGAGGGTCTGATATGCAGGCTCATGTCAGCACTGCCCTTGAGATATCTCAGAACCCTCTTTGCTTTTTTCCAATCTTGGGTTGTAGGAGTGCTTAAGTGCTGGCTAAGATGATTAATAGCATAGCATATATTTGGCCTTGTGCTCACAAGATATTGCAGGGCACCAATCAAGCTTCTGAACAGTGAGGGGTTTTCAAGAGGATCCTCTTTGAATTTAGTGCTGTCCTTACTCTGAGTTAGAGGTGTTGGACAGGGAGAAACATTAGTCATATTAAATCTTTCCAAAATACTGTCAATGTAGTTTTTTTGGCATAAGAAAAATCCTCTTTCATTTCTGATCACCTGAATTCCTAGGAAGTAATGAACTTCACCTAGGTCTTTTAGAGAGAGCACAGAATTTAATCTGTTAATAAAAACTTCAGTTAACTCCTTATTATCTCCTGTTACCAACATATCATCATCATACACAAGAGTAATCAAAACATGTTTACCAATTTCAAGAACAAATAGAGAATGATCACTTTCGGTGTGTTGGAAACCCCAACTCAGCAAGGTTTCTCTAAGCTTGTCATACCAAGCCCTTGGAGCTTGTTTTAGCCCATAGAGCGCCTTCCTCAATCTGCACACATGGTCAGGAAGTCTCTGGTCCACAAAACACTGAGGTTGCTTCATAAAGACATCATCCTTCAAGTTTCCATTTAAAACGCATTATCCACATCTACTTGCCTCACATGCCAATTTAGGCTAATAGCAATTGTTAGAATGACTCTTAACAGTATTAATTTGGCAACTGGGCTAAAAGTTTCCCCCACATTAATTCCGGGATCTTGTTGAAAACCCTTAGCCACTATTTTGGCCTTGTGTTTTAGGATTGAGCCATCTGCACCCACCTTATTTTTAAAAATCCACTTATTGTCCACAAGACTTTTCCCATGAAAAGGCACCAACTCCCAAGTGCCATTATTTTGTAAAGCCTCAAATTCAATCTCCATGGCTTTCTTCCACTGTGGAATTTTGAAAGCCTCAACAGCATTGCTTGGTTCTGCTGTATTTCCTCCTTTGATCAGACCAGCATAGATGTGCTTAGGCTGAATGGCTCCACTTTTCAGCCTTGTAGTCATAGGATGAACAGATCTGATGTTGGTCTGAGCACTTGCAGCATCTTTGGAGGCAGCATCTGTGGACGTACTGCCAGAATCATCAGACATTTGAGGTGGTTGCTGGTTGCTCACCTCTGCAGTGGCAGTAGAATCCTCTTTCTTTGTGGAAGCAGCATCAACACATTCAATGGAATTATTGTATGGCACCGAAACAGCATCTGAAACATCACAGGCATCAGTATTTATTTTATGAAATAAAGGTAGAGGGACCTCATATTCATGAGTGCTTAAACTCTCAGTGGCAGTTTCTAAGAAACTCTAGGGGAATTCCATCTCATTAAAATTCACATGTCTCGAAATATAGTCTTGCAGGAGAGGACAGGCATTTGTAACCTTTGTGTGACTCACTACGTCCAAGGAAAACACATTTTTCAGAGTGAAAACTCAGTTTGTGCTTGTTATAGGATCTTAGATAGGGAAAACAAGCACATCCAAAGACTTTAAAATTCTTGTAATCTGGTTCCGTTTTAAATAAAATAGAAAAGGGAATTTTCCCTTGGAGAGCAGTGGTAGGAAGGCTACTAATGAGGAATGTTGCTGTTAAGAAAGCATCAGGCCAATAGCTCATAGGAATGGCAGCTTGTTCCAGCATAGTCAACCTCTTTTCAACAACTTCTATATGTTTTCTTTCAATCCTCCCATTTTGGACAGAGGTGAAAGGACAAGAGTGCCTCAATTGAATCCCACTGTTTTGAACAATATCCTTTAAAGGTTTAAACTCAGTCCCTCCATCACACTGGACAATTTTGATAGTTCTCTCAAGTTGGTTTTCAACTAATTTCTTAAATTGGACAAAAATTTGAACAGCTTCACCTTTATTTTTAAGAGGAAAAAGCCACAGAAATCTGCAGTGGTCATCTAGGAAGGAGATATAATATCTGAAACAGAGTTTGAAATAACAGGGGCTGGTCCCCAAAGGTCAGTATAAACCAAGTCAAGGGGTTTTTCAGCTCTTGAAGTTGAAACTTTAAATGAAAGAGCATGCATTTTGCCATATTGGCAAGCATCACAGAAAGAAATTTCTTTATTAATATTTCAAGAACTTTATTCAAAACTTGGGTGGATGGATGCCCAAGCTTCCTATGCCAAAGTTGGTTTTCTGACACAGAATCTTCCTTTTCTGTCAACAAGCATCTGGCACTAGGATCTCCCTTAATCTTGTTTAGACCTTCCACATGTTGTCTTCTAATCAGAACTTTTCCTGTTTGTTTGTCCTTCACAACACAACCATTAGAGTCAAAAATCACACAAACATTGTTGTCTGAAGTCAACTGAGAGACACTTATCAGGTTTTTACTTATCTTTGGCACTAATAATAATTTCTTTAATTCAAGAGAGGAACCTTCCAAAGAAGACTTACCAGTGCTTTGTATCCCAACCTTTTCTCCATTGCCAACAGTGATAAAACTATTCTGGGAAGTTAACATACCTTGTTCAACCACTGTGGGATCATTAGTGACATGGTGTGAAGCTCCACTATCAACAAACCAATCTTGATTTTCAAGATTGTCCTGTGTGACTAGGTAAGAAGAGCTGCAGTGCTGGTTTTCTTGCTATTGTCCACAGTTGTGTTTCCAGTATAGGTTTGGTCAAACCTATTTTGTATACAATTGACAAACTGGTTTGTTGGTTCTTCCACTTCTTCCACCTCGTGTATTCCTTCCTCTGCCTCTATTGGGTTGTCCTCTCCAATTTTGATTAGAATTGGAATTATTCTTCTGTTTGTTAGTAACAAAGTTTGCAGTAGGAGACTGATTCTGATTCAGAATGTTCCACTATTCCAAACGACTTTCAAAGGTTAATAAAGCAGTTTGTAACTCAACCTAAGAAAGGTTACCTTTATCAGCTAATTGTACAATGACAGGGCTGTATTCAACATCAAGCCCAATTAAGGTCTGAGTCACCAAATCCGCTGTGCTCATTGGGCATCCTGCAAGGGCCAAGTTATCTGCAAGCCCTTTAACTTTTTGAAGGTGTGATCCAAAGAGTTCTTTCAAGGCGTTCCATAGTTCTTGAGATGTTTGACATCCCAGAACTTGTGAAGCAATATCCACGGATATGTTGTTGTAGAGCCATCCAAGGACCATTTGATCCAAGTTAACCCATTCCTCAAATAGTGGGTTGATCTTTCGTTCATTTCCCTAAAAAGTGAAGTCATCTGGGCACGGTTTTGTGCCAAGAATGAACCCATCTAATTTCTTGCCACGAATAACAGGAAAAACCATCTATGTCCATAAGAGATGGTTGTTGTCATCCAGTTTAACGGAATAGAACTGGTTTAATGAATTAAAAGACGTGTTCGACTTGCTCTGTGATAGCGAAGATGAAGGTTGCTTAGCCGAATATCCCCCAGACCCACTTGTCGCAGATGGAATAGAGTGTTGATCCACGATTAGAAGAAAGAACCCGAACCTAGGCTCTGATACCAAGTGAAACTTTACAGACTAGTGCGAAAAAGGTAGACAGAGGGAATGGAAAGAGAATTGTTGATTATTCACTCCCTAATGCCCAACAGAAACAAACATGAATAACAGAAAAACAAAAAACAGAGCACGCTAAGAAATGAAGACTAAGACAATGCCTCTTAACTAAAGCAAAGTAAAACACTAAAAACAATACATCATTTAACACTGGTGAATTTTATTTTAAAGGGGTTGGCATGAGTATGAAATGTAGTTTTATCACTCTAATGCCTAAAAAGGATAGGTATGAGGCTAAAAGAACTGTCACCCTATAAGTTTGGTTACTAGTGTGATTAAGCTCATTACCAAGTTCCTTTCAGCTAGACTGAATTTTGTTTAGATCTGTCAGAAAATTGAAATGCATTGCAGGGAGGCAGATTTTTGAAGTAGCTCAAAGTAGTGATGTTGATGTTAGAGGACAGAATTTGTGGTATTAGATTTTGAGATTATTTTGAAAAATCCTGTGTTTGGCTGAGTTGAGGTTTACCAGTTTAGGTTTTTGATTCAAAGAGTTCTGTTCTAGATTGTGAAAGAGAAGATTTGAATGTCGATCAACTGCGATGTTTTCATAATTGCGAATGGTGAACCTAACTCTTGGTTTCAAAGACAAGGAGTTTGGCTAGGGCGTTCTTTATCTCCTTTCCTGTCGTTCATGTTCTAATTCTGATGATTTCCAGGGCAGTTAATTATGGTTTTCTGATCTGATAGAGTCAGAAAATAATAACAGAGGAAAGAGAGAGAAAAGATGTTTACTCGAAGTATGAGTGCAAGAATCTTAAATCACTAATACCACCAATAAGACAGTCTATTCAAGAAGACAAATCTCCATTCAATTACAACTTACAATATTCAAAAGATGAAATCTTCAGATAATTCCTAGGGACACATGTAATCTGAAAAATGACAACCATAGACAGAACATCGAATAGGAAAACATGCAAACATGGCAGAAACAAACTAGCAAGCCTAAAGATTAGGAAACCACTAACAGCAATCAAAACTAAGCCTAGAAAATAGGAGATCATGGCAAACACAATCAGATAGTTGCTTTGACCGAGTCAGAGTGACTTATTAACTGTAATTGGACTTGGTCAATGTCATTTTTCTTCCCCTTCTTTCGGCAATAAGTTCTGAGTGGTTTTAGGACTTTATCATTGCATCCTCCTGGAAAATTCGGCTTGTCCTCAAGGCGAAAAGAAGAAAATTGCCCTTGGATGAGGTCATAATTCTCCCAGCTAGCTTCTTCCACAGGCCAATGTTCCCATTTGATGAGTAACTATAAAATCTGGTTGCCTCCTTTGACCCATTGATGTGCTAACCACCTTGAAAGGTGGTTGAGATTAAGCTCCCATTCAGAAGTGAGGGGAAGAGGGGCTGGTGCCACGGCTGGAATATGATGGCCTTATTACGAGTGATACATGAAAGATGGGGTGCATTTTAGAGCCCTCAGGTAGCTGAAACTCTTATTCCACTCATCTTACCTTCTTGAGGATTATGTATGGGCCAAAAAATCGAGGGGAAAGCTTTTCGTATCTTTTTCCTAGAGATCATTGACGGTAAGGCTGTAAGCGTAGATGAACATAATCACCCACCTTAAAATTCAGTCCTCTTCTATGTGAGTCAGCTTAAGCCTTCATTCAGTTTCAGAATTTTCCGCATCTCATCCCTTGCAACTAATTGCTCTTCCAAGTCTCAAGTAAGTTTCCCTGAGGACATAAGGGTAAATTAAACTACTGTGATATACAATTATTGTATACATTGACTACTCAAGAATAAAATTCATACAAAGCAGTATTTGTACAAGATGAAGGATTATAGTAAGCCATAAAGGTTCAACTTCCAACCAAAAAGTGTAGTTACCCTGAAATTCTTACAATAAACATAATATGCATCTATATAAAGTTGAAGATATTCTTTTTATGATCTAGAGCTTGGTTTTTTTTTCCCTTATATTTGTTGTTTGGGTTCCTTAAGCCCTTATTTGTTTGACTTGGTTTTAGATGTTCTGACGAAACACATCCAAGAAGAAATTCCTAAGTGCATGCTTTTTGCAGATGACGTTGTTCTCATAGCAGAGACAAGGGAAGAGATTAATTCTAAACTTGAGTTATGGAGAGCTACTTTGGAATCGAAGGGTTTTCGTCTGAGCAGGAGTAAGACCGAATATATGCATTGTAAGTTTAACAAGCGACAAGCTAGGAACGAGCTGGAGGTTAAACTTGGTGATCAGGTCGTATCACAAGTGTCAACGTTTAGGTATTTGGGATCAATTATACAAGATGATGACGAAGTTATTAGAGATGTGGAACATAGGATACAAGCTGTGTGGTTGAAGTGGAGAATGGCATCAGGGGTTGTTTGTGATCGGAAAGTACCTGATAAACTCAAAGGAAAGTTTTATCGTACTGCTATAAGACCAGTGATTTTATATGGGAGTGAATGTTGGGCAATGAAAGGACAACAAGAACATAAAATTGGAGTGGCGGAGATGAGGATGTTGCGTTGGATGTGTGGTCATACAAGAAGAGATAAGATCCGTAATGATCATATACGAGGTAGAGTTGGGGTGGCACCTATTGAGGAAAAAATGGTTGAAAATCGTTTAAGATGGTTTGGGCATGTGCAAAGGAGACCGTTGGAAGCGCCAGTTAGGAGAGTTGAGCAGATGGTTTGGAGCCCTATGAAAAAAGGTCGAGGAAGACCAAAAAGGACACTTAGAGAAATTATTGAACGGGATCTTTTAGTAAATGAGATATCTAAAGAGATGGTCATTGATAGAGCTCAATGGCGTCGTGCGATCCATGTAGCCGACCCCACTTAGTGGGATAAGGCTATGTTGTTGTTGTTGTTGTTGTATTTGTTGTTTGGGTAGGATTTCTTATCCTCCTTTTTTGTGTTTTCTTAATTTCTTCTCTTATCAACAAAAATCTTTCTTATTCTATCAAACAAAAAAAAATATTGAATGTAGAATTTCATTCACTCTAAAATCTCAAAATTGTAAAATAAAATTAGAGAGAGAGAAGAGAGATAGAGAGAATGGACACAATGGAATACATTGTTAAGTTGTTTTTGATACAAGGAGAAGCCAGGATTTATATAGGCCTAGCTAACGCAAATAAAAGAGTAAATTAAGGTTAATTGAAGGAAGAAACCAAGGAAAAAAATAAGGAGGAAAATCCTCAAATAAGGAGGAAAATCCTCTTACAAATCAATCAAGCATTAAATATGATAATTCTACATCACCCCTCAAGTTGGATTGTTATACAATCCTAGCTTGGAGTTCATTTGGCTGAGAATAATCTTGGAAGATTAGGATATGATTGAAGCTGCAGAGAGTTGAAACACTAGGTGATTCTAGAGGCACAATTGAGAGAGATGGCTAAAGATGCTTTGATAGACAAGGAAATGCCGGAGACGATGAGCCAAGGTGAAAAGCTCTGGAGACTTAAGACACGAGGTGAATCCTGGGGAGATTGGGCCACTGCTGAAGTTGTGGAGGAGTAGGAACCCCTTAAAGGTGATTTTAGATACACAACTGAGAGAAAATGAACCCTTGAGAGCCTCTAGAGTACTTTAGCACTGCCAATCATCTTGATTAGATGAATGACAACTGGGCTGATGAAGAACAAGGTGGACAATATTGTTAGCGTTCAAAAACAGGCGATAGATTGAGGAAGAGCAGTGTGGAAAGGTGGCCAAATAGACAAAACCTCAACTAGGCAGTGCTCTACAATGGTCGGTGACAGTTTTTGTGAAGACTGGTGGCTGAGGAACAGCTCCACGAGCTTGAAAGACGTGGCTGAGGAAACGGTCGACGCATGTGGAGTCCGATGATGCTCCGGTTGAAGGAGACGTGCCGGCGACGGTGATCTGAGACAAACCCTAGGGTGGTCCAACCAACACAAAGACTTTGCAAGGTTGGAGGAGGTTCTGGGCGTTCGCACAGCAGACCAATGGAAAGAGAAACCTAAAGAATCAAAATAATGGCTCTAATACCATGTAGAATTTCATTCACTCTAAAATCTCAAAATTGTAAAATAAAATTAGAGAGAGAAAGAGAAGAGAGATAGAGAGAATGGACACAATGGACTACATTGTTAAGTTATTTTTGATACAAGGAGAAGCTAGGATTTATATAGGCCTAGGTAATGCAAATAAAGGAGTAAATTAAGGTTAATTTAAGGAAGAAACCAAGGAGAAAAATGAGAAGGAAAATCCTCAAATAAGGAGGAAAATCCTCTTACAAATCAATCAAGCATTAAATATGATAATTCTACATTGAACTTCATTAGTGGCACTTTCTTATTCATTCTCTCAAAAAAGGAGTGCATGAAGGAAAAAAAAAGAAAAAAGAAAAAAAGGTATTGAGAATGAGAATGTTCTTTCTATTTTGCAATAGATACCCTTATATGGAATACTCTGTTTGCGGCCCTTGGTGAATACTCTGTTTCTCATGATACAATTTAAAGGTTTTGGCAGGAATATGACAGTGTGTAGTTAGCAACTTAGCATATAGTATTTTAACAGCCAAAAGGAGAGGAAAAAAAGAAAAACGCATTTAGTGTTTGAGGATTGTGTCATTGTGCTGTGGGAAAGGATGGGTGTTAGGGTCCCTACTCATCAATCTGGTTACGAGTCTTGAGATAGGAAGATCAATAAGAGAATGAGAAGAGTGTGTTTGCTTATTTCTCTTTCTACCAATGGTGTTGGCTCAATTTCAGAGAGAGAACCAACTAATCTCTCAGTGTAAATTCACCAAGTTTCTTGACAATAAACTCACAACATAAAACTTCATTCATCATTCAGAACTACATAATACACACAGAAACATAACTGACAAAAACCACCTACACCATGATAACCCCACACACATACATGTACACCCACTTACCACATACATAAAATATATAAGTTATAAAAATAAAAATAAAAACATCAAATGCCTATAAAATATAAATTATAAAAATAAAAAAATCAACTGGCTTGTAACATTTCCTCCTTCAATACACACTTGTCCTTAAACGTGTGGTGTTGCAAGTGCATCATGAAGTTTGTGTTGTTCATGTTCTTCTAATTCATCATCCTCGACCAATTCTAATACTAATAATTTCTTGCAGCAGTGGCCTTTAACAAATGGTTCATCACAATTAAAACATAGTCCTTGCAATCTTCTTTCTTCCAATTCAGATCTAGATAAATGCTTTCTAAATTGAGGTCTTGAAGGTTGTTGTGGTAATGGATCTGGAGGTTTGGGTTCTTTGGGGTTGAATGAGCCAAGAGAATAACTCTTGCATTCATAAGGGGGGGAAAGACTCATTGGCATTGTTAAATTGGTAGGATTATGCAACTCAACCTCCACCGATATATAATCCTGTAACCCACGAATCTATAACTCAATTTTTTGTTCCTGAGTCAATTGCCTAGCACGCGATGCAAGCTGTTCAAACTGCTCTTGATATTCTGTCACTGTGCCTTGCTGTGATAATTTTGATATTTCGCCCAACTTATTGCTACGAATTAGAGGACCAAAACGCAAATTACAATGATATTTAAAGTCTGACCAATTCAAATGAGGGAAGTCTATTTACAATGATACTAAAAACCATGTTTGTCCCTCAAGATGATAAGCGGCCAGTCCTACCTTCTCGTCATTGTGGGTTTGTTGGTGGCGAAAAAACTGATTACATCTGTTTGAGCCATCCTAAAGGGTCTTCATTGCCTTTGAACTTAGGAAAATCAAGCTTAGCATATTTGGGAATTGTAGAACCTATTGATGGACCACCCACGTCTTCTGCTCTGATTCAAGAAGAGCTACAATGCAGCGGGTGAATGTGCGAAGAGGCACGACGGCTCTCTCTGCCTCCTGCATGAGTGCCCTTGAGGAAAAAACTGTCGCGCCTCTCTTTGCCATCATCGCGGGTTCCTCTTTGCAAGAAACCATCTCGTCGTTCTCCATTGTGTGCGACACTGTCATTGTCATTGTCATCGTCATCGTCACCGTCACCATCACCATCATGGGTGACTTCCTTCCAGTGTCTCTCTCGTTCTTCACGATTCTCCCTACTGTCACTGTCTGTAGGCGTTCGACTCCTTTTTTGTCCATCTTTGTGACTTTACAAGATGCCAATTCCCTCGAGAGAGCCTCGAAGCGTGCGTTTGTCTTCTCCCTCTCAGCTGCATTCGCTGCCCGTTCCTCCTACACCATTTGAAGGAGTTGATTGATTTGCTGTTGTAATTGTTCCATAACCAGTGGTTCTGATACCAAATTGTGAGGGTCCCTACTCATGGATTTGGTTATGGGTTTCGAGATAGGAAGATCAATGAGAGAATGAGAGGAGTGTTTGCCTATTTATTTTTCTACCTATGGTGTTGGCTCAATTTCATAAAGAGAACAACTAACCTCAGTGTGAACTCACCAAGTTTCTTGAAAATAAACTGAACATAAAATTTCATTCATCATTTAGAACTACATAATACACACAGAAACATAACTGACAAAAGCCACCCACACCATGATAACCGCACACACATACATGTACACCCACTTATAAGTCTGCCACATGCATAAAATATATAAATTATAAAAATAAAAATAAAAATATCAACTGGCTTTTAACAATGGGATTGTGTTAATTGTCTATCTTTGGTGCTCCGTGCTTATGGTTGTTTTGACGGAATTTCTGTTAATGATATGTGAAGAGACTGGAGTTGGATAACTGTTACTTTTATGAGCCACTTTGGCTTTCTATTTTATTTTCATTTTCTTTTTGTATTTCTAATTATATATTCTTTTCTCAAAATCAAAATTTCGAAATGAAGTTCTCTGTAGATGCTTCTTTTTATTTTTTATTTTTGGTTATTTTTCTTTTTTCCTTATTACCTGAGAAACAAAGCAAATGAGGGCGAGCCTCGGCGCAACGGTAAGGTTGCTGCCATGTGACTTGGAGGTCACAGGTTCGAGCCGTGGAATCAGCCTCTTGCAAAAATTGCAAGGTAAGGCTGCCTACATTAGATCCACAAAGTGGATCCGGCCCCTCCCTGGACCCCGCGCATAGCGGGAGCTTTGTAGCACCAGGTTTGCCCCTCTACCTGAGAAACAAAGCAAGACATGAGATTATGGTTAAGTTACACACCTGGTTTATATTATGTAAAACTAAAAGAACTCCTAAATTTCAGAACGAATAATAAAACATTAGAGTTCAAGCTCCAACATTGTCATTAGTCTCTCTCTCTCTCTCTCTCTCTCTCTCACCTTTTATTTTTATTATTTTAGATACTGGAAGCTTCAGAAGGGCCAAAAAGCTGACAATGATGTGGGTGGGTCCCTTGCGACAGACACTGCTACAAAGTATGTTATTCTTGAGGAGATGGATGAACAGGAAGATAGCATTTGAATTTTGAAACCATTATAAACAACACTAGTCTTCAAAGTAAGTCCCTTCATTTAATTCATGTTAAATAATTAAAATCATAATCTAATTACTTGTATAATTACAGATGCATGAACATATTTCTGCATTACTCGTATTCATCTAATGAACTTTGATTCAACGTTTTTACCTGGTTATTACTGCTTGTGCTCTAGTCATCTCCATTCCGGTTATGAAATAGAATTGCTACTGACTGTTATTGCTGGCAAGAGAAAATGAGCACGTGTTGGCTCTAATACTAGAGCCAAACTGTGCCCTTACCACCATTGGATGCTTTTAAAAATAAAACTAGGGCTCTAGTGCACTGGGGGAAATCCACCTCCAGAGAAAATCCAATAAACTTTATTGTGTTAAAAAATAATGTTCTTCAATCTTTTCTAGTTCTACTTTTTTAATGAAAAAATTAATAATATTCTTTTCTTAATTAAAAATATATACTGTACAAAGGAAAAAAAAGAAATCTTCATAGAACAAAACATGCATGGGAAAATAAATTAGTCAGTCCCCTAAAAATACATTTGCTCAAAGGAGCTTTTCAATCCCTTTATAAATCCATTGGAGAGACCCTTTAAAAGAACCTTGAGTCCGAAGTTAATTATTTGTATTAATTCTTTTCAAACAAAAGTCTTTACCTTAGAGAAAACATCAGCCTTCCTGTAAGACTTGGATAAAGAATTAAGCTTTGTACATCAGCCTTCCTGTAAGACCTGGACAAAGAATTAAGCTTTGTACATTCGGATTACCAGTTAGAAGCTGATAAAACGATTTACTAGTATAAGAACTGGAGGAACCCAAAGACCACTTCCTTTTATTCAACAATAAAATAAAAGCAGGGAAAATAACCCAATAGCGAAGCAAGAGCATCATCAACACCTGGCACTGACTGATCATTGGTATATTATGAATATGAAGTAATGACAGGCCTCGAAGAAGCCTTTATATGGGAACACATGATTTTTCATGTATATATTAATTAGACTAGACGTGATGAGATGTGGCTTAACTGCTTGAAGTTACTTAATCCACTTTTCCCTATTTGTAATTTCTAGCTCGTACCTGCCTATTGGCTAGCGTCATCTCTGCAAGCAGACATTAATTTGCAGTTCGATGTTCAGGTTCTTTGTTGCATTTGTGATGTCATAGTTCTTTGAAGCTCATTTGGCGGGAGCAAACAAATTCTCCATTTATGTTGCCTTGACCTCATCAACATTACTCATGAAAAGAGTTTCCTTTGGTTCTTCCATTAATGTCTAGATCTAGATTTTGGCATTCTTTTATCGAGTTGGTGCAATAGACGGTGCAGATTACTAGAGGCTATGATGGCTTAATTGTTTCCCGTTTCCTTTCCTATATTCTTATTATGAGATTTTGGTTTGATTGTGCAAAAATTGTTTTGCATGTAGATAACAGATGCAACTTTTTAAGTTTCTGAGGAAACAATGCCTCTTCAACATGTAGATAATATGGGTCTGATGGCAAGTAGAAGTGCAGTAAGAAAACTAGTTTTTCATCAAAAATTTTAGATACTTTCTTATTAGTTAATCAATCTGATTCAATTTTTAAGTAGTAGGGAAATTAGCTTGGATGGTAGAAATATTAGTGCCTTGATTTCATAAAACTAGTTTTGAGGTGCCTGGTAACAAGAGTAGAAAAAAATTAAGCGAAGCAAAATGGTATCAATTCTGGTGAAGTCAAGACATGCAAAATCATAGTTAATTGCCTCGGCATTTCACCAAGTCAAAACGCTAATTTTTTCATGCACTTTATTTTGCTTCGTCAGTTCTATTTTTCATGTCTCATAACATTGTAGTCTTATTTGCATAGTAAAATTAAAAACTTAATTGTAAAAGTGAGTTGGTTTAAATATTTGGGAAACTATAACAATCAACATAATTTGTGAATTTTTCGTAGTATTGATTTTAATTGTGATTATGAAACTAATAGCATATACCTTTAGAAAACCATAGCATTTAAAAGACTTGTTTTAAAAGGATACTTGAGGCCCAAAACAGGGAACCCAAGAGAATCATAGCCCTTTTAATTAATTGCAATCATATTAACTGATGAATCACATAACACCATACAAACAGAATTAACATGTACCATAACATTTATATCGACTTGCCACTAAAAAGTGCCTATGGTCATAAATATATTATTTACTGCAAATTTTTAATATAATTTTTAACTTTTTGAGCAAACACTTCGTAGAAGAGTCGTACAATTAAAAACATACAGAGGACATAGAATTTGCTATTCTTTTCACATCTATTCAATCTATAAATAGTAGCAAGCATAAGAAAGAAGCCATGCCATGCGAATAGAAGAGATCTCAATACATCAGACATTGAAACATTATTCAATACTTATTACGTGATATTTGAAATGGCATTAACTATTTACACAAGCCTTGCAAATTAAACATAAGGTCCATGCAATCCAATATCTGCATAATTATTTACCCAAGTTTACACAAATCCAACTAATTTCACAATCCACAATCCACAAACTGAACACAAATATAAGTGATGAAAAGCACAATGAATATTTAAGAGGCTGCTACAAGATCATATAATTACTCCCTGTAACATATAACAAATTAAAGAAAAATCATAACGCTGAAATTCTATAATGTAATAGTAATGTCCTGTAATTATTTCTTTTCCAAGTTCCCCAAGTTAAAAGAAAAAGAAAATTCCTGTTACATGTATATATGTAATTGTGTTTATATTAATTTGAATTTTAAGAGCAACAAATTCAGGTTAAAAATAATGTCTGACAGCTTCCTTAAAGAAATGAGTTTAGTGTATAATAATGCTCTAATTGCATGACAAACTTAATTCCAAAACATAAATAAATTAAAAGAAAAACATAATATACTATATGTACCTTAAAAATTGAGCCTCAATTGGAGATTCAAACTGCAAGCGATGTAAACCAAATTGATGAGATTTGGAAAGAAAGGATAAATAGGATTTGTTTGTTATACATTAAAATTGGTAACAAAAATCTAAAATCTTCAACAGAAATTGACGGTAAATGAATGAATAACAGATTGTTCTCTTCTTTTGAACAACATTAATTACAACTAATGTCATTTAATATATAAATTTGATAAAATGTCCATAGAAATGATGCCTTTGAATAAATAATATAAACTGATTATTATCTATTATTGAGGTTATTTTCTTTTTTCAATTACGAATTATACATATATTACATAATTGAACAAAACCAAAATAAAAAAGTTAAAGTGTGAAAATTGTCATAATTAAGCATGTATGGAGGTTTAGTTTATGCGTCACTAATTTTTTATTTTAATAAGCAATCTTGAATAAGTACTATTTCTATTGTGTGTGTGTGTGTGTGTGTGTGTGTGTGCAGACTGAAACTATAATGTATAATTTCCTGATTTACAAGTGCATGTACCTGTGAAAAGATGAGTCGTCAAGTTTATTGTAGTAGAATACTTGAACACTCTTTTATATGATGAAGGGATTTGTCGTACTTAAAACCTGGAAAGATCTTTGTCAGCTTCGACAATCTTATGAGTGTTAAATGTTTTAGTTCAGGAAAAAACACCCCAGCCTTGTGTCCTCCACCTTCAGCACCTCCAATAAGTTGTTCAAGTTCAGAGCAATCCCCTATCTCCAACGTCGTTAGTGAAGGACAATGAGAAGCCAAAGAATGGAAGAAAAGACATTTCAATTTGTTGCATTCCTCGATTGTGATCTCAGAAAGCTTGGGGAAGCAAACATTAATGTTGGAAGAAGTAGAAGCAAAAATAGATAGGTTTGTAAGTTGCTCTTAATCTATCGAAATAATTTCCTCCAATTCGTTGCATTCTCTCACATTAAGTGTCATTAAATTTGGTAGGCCTATACCTATAGTGGGAGTGAAGATAGTTTTTAATTTTGAGCATTCTTGTATGTCAACATTTTCAAGTCTGTGGAGGCTCAGAATTTGTGCAAGGCCCTTCCAAATATACTCCAAATTAGGCAGTTTATATAAAGCTAAAAGAGATAGGTCTGAGTTTAACTTCAAATGTTCTTCATGTCCTTGAAGAATGTTGACATTAGAATTATCAACAAGGATTTTTATGTCTGGATTGTTTGTCAACCATAGCACCTTCACCTTGGATGATGGCTCTTCACGATACCCCTCCCACCTACAATCATCCAACCAAAGACTACCTGCTCTGACAAAGAGATCTTTCAATGATGAACTTAGTGTTGAACACTTGCCCCTTTTTATAAATAAAGCTCTTGATGCTTCAACTTTATCAAGCAATTCTCCAACAATATCAAGGGACATATCTTCATCTTCACTAGTCATACTCATACTAGCTTCACTTTGGTCAGAATTATCTTCAGATGGCATACTTGCTAAAGCTCTTGATGCTTCAACTTCTTCATGTTTTTCAACTTCTTCATTATCAGAGAACATATCTTCTTCATCTTCACTTGGCATGCTATCATCACTTTGGTCAGAATTATCTTCAAATGACATACTTGCATCTTCGAAGGAAACATATATAGCATACCTCTCTAGTCTTGGAAAAGAAACATTGTTTAGGCATTTAGATTGATCGCACATGTACAATTCCTATAGTTGTGTACATCTTCCTGTTACTTCATAAGGACTTTTCTTAATGAAACATCCCCACAAGTCTAGCAATTTCAACTTTTTCATATTTACTATTCCAATTGGTAATTCATTAAAAGAACACCCACACAGGTCAAGAATCTCTAGTCCTTTGAGGTTACCCAAATTAGAGATGTCACCCAAACTATTTCCTCTAAGGCACAGGGTGCGAAGATTTGTTAATAATTCAATTGATCGTGGCATTGCCCAAACAGTGTAATCGCCACCATCAAAGTTCCATCCATCTAAGGGCTAAGACTTTGAGCGCTTTCATTCTTCTAGCATATAATGCATATGGTTCTTCAAAGTTGTCTTCTGAATGAAGTAGTAAAATTTTAAGTGTTGGACATTGCAATTGATCAGAGAACTTAAAATCCTCTTTTAAGTCCCATAAAGATATTACCTTTGTATCTTTCACAGTTTCATTCTCAACCAACAAACTTGGAACCTCTTTCTTAGCTATCATAATTGCTTGACCTAGCTTTTGTGCTACCCACAAGGCTACATCTCGAACTAGATCATGAATTTTTACACAGCATTTTTCATCAAAAGACATCAACAGACAAGAATCTAAGAGGACGTTGATAGCCGTGTAAACTTCTCTCCTTATGTCTTTTATTGTGTCGACATTTGCAGTTAGTTCAAGTACTCCCATGCCAAATCGAACCAAATCCTCCTTATTATTGTTATGATCTTTAGGAAACATAGAGCATAACAAGAAGAGAGATTTACCAACTAGGCTCTTTAGATTATCAAAACTCAACTCAAGGCACGCATAAGGGCTCCTTAAACCCTCTTCAATGTCCATTGGTTGGGAATGCACTACAAAAAAAAAAGACTTTTGGTGGCGACAAGTCTAAAAGTCGCCACTAAAAGTCTTTGATGGCGACTTTTAGTGGCGACTAAAGTTGTTGGTGTAAGTCTGTGGTTGATTCTTTTGGTGGCGACTTTCAAAAGTCGCCACCAAAAGTCATCTTTAGTGGCGACTTTAGTCGCTACCAAAAGTCATTTTTATTGCAAAAAAAAAAAAAAATTCATGAATGATTTTGGTGTCACCAAAAACTATCTTTGGTGGCGACTAAAGTCGCCACCAAAAGTCACTCGTCATCTTTTTAGATTCGGATTGGCCCGGAAGGTCGACCCGAGATCCATTCGACTCGTGCGAGTCTTGGCCAATCCAATAACTCGCTATCCCGAGCTGACTCGATTTTTTTGTGTGCAATATTCAAGTTTATTTGAAATTAAACCAAACATGTGCATACCTGAGATTCGAACCTGGGTCCCTTGCTTGCAGCCATGTGTGTGTTGCCATTCTGCCACTGCTTCATTTGTGTTATGTAAGTGCAAAATATTATATATTTCTATATATATAATCTATTAAAAATATTTTAGGTCAAAAATATTATAAAACAAAAATAAAATAATATTAAACTTAACAAAAAGTAAATATATTATTACTATTGGAGTCACCACAAAAGTCCAACTTCAACTAATTTCATAAAAAAATTAAAAAAATAGACTTCAGTCGTCACCGATAATCTAATTTTTTAAAAAAATTAAAAATTTAAAAAAATTAAAAATTTAAAAAATTAAAAAAATTAAAAAATTTAAAAATTTAAAAAATTAAAAAATTAAATTTCTTTTAAATAAAATTAAGAAAAATAAAAAAAAATTTGAAATTTTTAAGTAAAAAAATGACTTTTTTAATTTTTTTTTAAAAAATTAGACTTTTGGGGTCTAATTTTTTATTTTATTCTAAAAAATCTGACTTTTTTTTTATTTTTTTTAAAAAGACTAGTCGCCACCAAAAGTCTAATTTTTTATTTTATTTTAAAAAATCTGACTTTTTTTATTTTTTTTAAAAAATACTTTTGGTGGCGACTATAGTCTAATTTTTTATTTTATTTTAAAAAATCTGACTTTTTTTTTATTTTTTTAAAAAAAGACTTTTGGTGGCGACTAATTTTTTATTTTATCTTAGAAAATTTGAGTTTTTTTCATTTTTTTTAAAAAATACTTTCGGTGGCGACTATAATTTTTTATTTTATTTTAAAAAATCTGACTTTTTTTATTTTTTTTAAAAAATACTTTTGGTGGCGACTATAGTCGACTTTTAGTGGCGACTATAAGAGTTGCCACCAAAACTCAACTTTTAGTCCAAAAAGTCGCCACTGAAAGTCAATTTTTTTGTAGTGATGTTTTAATCTTGAAATTACTAACTCCCACTCCTTCAAGACCTTTTTCCCTTAAAGTTGTTCCCATAGTCACAGTTGCAATGGGTAGTCCTTTACATTCATCGGCAATATCATTTGCCACGGACTTCAACTTATTTGAGGAGTTATTACTTATGTTTGCATGCTGATTGAATAAAAATTGTGCTTCCTCTTCAGTTAAAGGAGGTAGTTCAATTATACTTTGACAATTCATAAACTCACACACTCGTCGAAGCCGAGTGGTTAACAAGACACAACAACTTTCATTATCAATGGACGGAATCCCTATATCTTCAAGGTTTAAATTACCCCACACATCATCCAAGATTATAAGATGCCTTCCATTTTGTAACCTTGTTGATAGTCTTTGTGCTCTACCAAAATCTGATTCCTCCTCAAGCTTCAACCCAAATTGGCCTGCGATTTGACCTTGGATGTTTCTAACATTTGGAGGTTGAGAGACAACTGCCATGATCACCTTATCAAAAAGCCTTAGTTTCCCAACTTTCTTTCCCACCTCTTTAGCCAACGTTGATTTACCTGAGCCCCCTATTCCATACAATCCAATTCTGTTGTTGTTGTTGTTGTTGTCATCTTTGGTTGCCTTCAAAAGCTCATTAAAAGTTGACTTTGTAGAATTAAAAAACACACAATCCTTTGTAGAGAAGTAATGGATGGCTGGAAGTTGGATGGGATGAGAAAATGGGTCAAACTTACAGTTGCCATTCAGCTTCATCATCTGCTCTCTCTTTTTATCCATTTCTTTTGCCAAAGAATATCTGAATGAGAAGTGAAAACATTTATTTCTTGCTGCTTCAGCCTTTCCTTGCAGCTTGTGCAACTCTTGTAGCATATCATTCACGTCATGGATCCACTTCTTTACCATTTCTGTTATTTCTTCAGTTCTTCGGCGAGCCTCTTCCTCATTCTCCTTTACACCTCTGAGCGTTGATTCCAACTTACATTTTGCAGTGTCAACATCTCTAACAAAACGGTTGAAACATATCAAGTAACGAGCATGACGTAAAACTGGATCCACCAAATATTTTGCCACCTTGCTCACAATAGAGATTCTAATCTCAGCCACCTGCACCAACAAAACATCATCATAAGTCTTGACTCATAATACAACAGCTAAAAGGTGGTACAAGGGAAAATTTATGTTCTAGAAAGGTTAAGTTATTTAGACAGAGAGAGATTAAAGCCCTCGAGGTAAGCAAGAAAGAGAAGATATTTAAATAATTTCTGTTGTGTTATTTAACTATAGTATATTTGTGTACTGAAATATAATTTTGAAGCTTTTTAATCATTAGTCTCCAAAAACAATATGTTAATAGATAGATAAAATATAATATAATATAATAGAAGTTAAAATTCACATAAAAAAATAGCATGTTAAATAAATTTATACTTTCTATTTTTTAAAAATAATAAAAAATTACTAAAATTGTTATATTTAAAAAATAAAAAAAAGTCTGCAATTCAAACCATTAATAACTTCGATGTAAATAAAATCTAGGAAGGAAACTTAATTTAATTCTGAGCAAGATATCATTAGTGACGTCCTTTGAGATTTAGATTAAATACACAAAGTTCCACGTATTTTAAGAATATATATATATATATATATATAAGGATCTTACTTATAATATAAAATTAGATTATAATTTTGTTATTTTAAGTGATAATTTATATGGAAAAGCCAAAATATAATATAAATTACTGTAATTTATTTTTATATTTTAAAACATTTAAATAAATAAAGCAAAAAGTGGCATACACTTAACCATTAGTTGGCTTTAATGTTTACATGTAATGATAAGTTATTTTACCAAAAGAAAGTATGCAATTTATTTATCAAAAGTCAAGTAATCATCTTAAAGTATAAAAGCATTTAAGTATGCAATTCATCAAAAAGAAAAATCATAAATTTAGTATAAACAAAAAAAAAATCTAGTGTATTACTTTCTTTTAAAAAAAAGAATTAGAACAAATGATAATGGGTAAAAATTTAAATATTAATTGAAGTATGTGTACTTATCCTACAATGTAATGCATATAAATTGTAATATCCCAAGAATTTTTATGAATATTTAAAGTCTGATTTGAAGTTTAGTGAAAAATTTAATTATGTGAAAAATTTTATTTTTGAATTAGTGAAGAAAATGTGGGAATAGAAATTTTTATTTTAATATGGCGCCCAGGCGCCACGTGGGGCGCCTAGGCGCCGGGCATGGGTGGCGCCCAAGCGCCATAGGTGGCGCCCAGGCGCCAGGTGTACCGGAAAATTTTAGTTTATTTTTCAATCGGCCATAACTTCTTCATCCGAACTCCGTTTTGGGCAAACTTTATATCGTTGGAAAGCTCTTTAAGTCTAGTTTCCAATGGTATAAGTTTCATTTGAATATTTATTACCAGTTAGGAGTTATGATTCGAGAAGTAAGTGAAGGTCGAGAGTAGTGGTAGGAAATTTCTCTATTTCGTAACCCTGATGGTTTTTGTCTGGTTACAATAGGAATGGTCAAGGTGCAAAGTGGGAGTGCCGAGAGTGTGAAATCCAGGTGAGTGGGTTAATACTTACTATGATTAAATATCTGTTATTGACTTTTTGCATCATAGTGGAAATATGTTGTATATCCAAGTTTGAAGAGGATGATGTGGAACGATGAGACATAAACAATTGTGGAACGTGTCTGGTAATGTATATAATTATATTTTTTTTATTTTCCCATGAATGGAGGTTATATGATGGATTGTGAATGGCATGTGAACTGAGTTGAATAATTGTTCTATATTATAGGTTATGTTGTATACATGCTATGTTGCTGGAACCACATTGATTATGTTGTGGCTTGAATTGTAAATGATTGAGGATGTTTTTATATATGATTGTGATTGTGTTTGACTGGAAAGGAAAGGCATGGTGGTGCACCCCATGGAGAAATTTATGTGAAGTTATAAGGGTGGAGATTATAAATGGAGAGATAAGGGTGGATGCGGCGGGGGCCGCGGGCAACGATCCAGAGGTATTCTGGACGACCCGGTTGGTACGGGAAATTTGTGTGAAATTGATTTCACCGATTGTTGTTGTGAACTTTTGAATTATGTTGAAATGTATTTGATTTATTTGGATATTGTCGTGAAGTACTACGAATAATATCATATCATATGATGATCGATTTACGTATGATTGCTGTATGTTATCATTATGATGTATGATATTTTTTTGTCATAGTGTGCTATCTACTCACTGGGCACGTGGTTTGCTCATACCCCTCTTATTGATATTTTTTTCAGAGTTGACAGCTGAAGGTAAATATCGGAACAAGGAATTATGGATCCTTAGTCCATGATTACCTTTTCACTTGTTCAGGATAAAGGTATAATAGTTAAGTCTTATTTTAAGTTGTATAAATCTAGAAATCTCTGTAATCGGGTAGGTTCATTCAGTGATGTAATGTGAATGATTGTAGTATGTATAGAGAATTCGGTTTGGTTGCATGAAATAGAATTGTATGATGATTAAGAGAAAGATAGGCTTACGGAGGTGAAATGAAATTCACTTTCCGTGCCGGTCACGTGCTCAAATTTTGGGACGTGACATAAATAATAAGTTATGCATTAGTGATCATCATCAGACTTATTTGATAGAGTGATTAATTAACTTGAACACTATGATGTTGATTAAAAAAAATAATGTTAAAGAGTTGTTCCTTGCTTATTGTTCGAAAATTATTTTATATGTAGCCTATAATAATTGCCACTAATTAAAATAAGACAGTTTATTTTATTATTTAATGTTAAATAATTTTAACTCTTTAAAAATTGAAAAAAAATAACAGAAAATTTTTATAATTTCATATGATATTAAAAAGAATACCAAATATCAATTTTAAATTTTAAATTTTTTTACCATCAAAATTCATTTTAACATACAGATGGATGAAATTTAGATAAAAATAATATTTTAATAAGTCATTTACTCTTTATTTCCATTTTAGATGGAAATTAATTAGATATTTTGAAATTAACCAAATATTATTATCATGATTTCCTTCCCCTTCTGCAAAATCGTAATATAAAATCCAAAATATTCATTGTGAATCACTCCCTCAAGGCTAAGGTATATCATATAAAAACTATCTCACAATATTCTTACTAGAGGTGTTTGATCATTTAGGCCTATTTTTAAATAGGTCAAAAATCTTAATCTAATTAAGCTTGCTGACATAGCGCATAAAATAACAAATTATGGATTAGAGGTTAACATCTGACTTATTTGATTGAGTGATTTATTAAATTGAACATTACGATTTCGGAAAAAAAAAATTGATGTTATTTGGAAATCAATTGATTCTGTGTCTAGTATATCAATTTGGCCCAATTGGGTTGATAATTAAGGAAATCCACAAACCTTAAATTAAACATAAACCTAAAACTCAAAACCCTAAACTATTTCTCGTAAAATAAAGGTTGCAAAATTTAGGACTTATTTAGTTTAGATTTTTTTATTTTTATTTTGTTGAAAATAGTAAATAAATTTAAAAATGTGTTTGATTAATTTTAATGAAAATATTTTTCTAGAAATATTTTTATAATGAATCCAAATTTAAAAACACAAAAAAAATATATGTTTCAAAAAATACATTTTAAGAAATAAAAAATAAAAATAAAAATAAAAATAAAAAGTACTTTCATAAATCAAATAAATTATTAGTGATGAACTTTTGTAATGAAATAATCATTACTAAACTCCAAATTGATGATGAAAGTTAGTGACAAACAAAATTTTAGCGACCAATGTACTAATGTCACTAAATTCCAAATATTTGTGATGTACAATTTTTAATGAAGGATCTTTTGTGACTGATGCTGTCAATGACTGACGCAAATTTATCGACGAATTTTTATGAAGCACAATCTTTGTCAAATTTTCAAATATTAGTGACAAAAATTTGTGACAGAGGACTCTTAGTGACGGAGTTTTTTTTGCGAACATTTATGAAGCACTTTCTTTTTTGTATTACTTAACTATAGTATATCTCTGTACTGATATATATAATTTTGAAGCTTTTTAAGTTTTGTTCGGTAAAATTAATTTATAAATTAATAGATAGTTTATATACTAACTGATAGTTTATAAATTAATGTTTAGTCTATAATTTATAAGTTAACTTATTTGAATTAGAAGTGTTTGGTAAAAATAATTGTCGAACTAGTTGAAAAGTATAAAATAATATAAAATGACATATATTTTTTAATTTTAAAATAATATAAATAAATATATCATTTTTATTTTTAATTAAATTAATTTAAATTATTATAAATATAAAATTTATTAAAAATATATATTTATATATTTTATTATATTTTATATATGAATAATATATTTTCACATATATAATATATTTATATATTATTATATTTTATTATCTATAATAAAATATATTTACATATTTTATTATATATATATATATATTATATTTATAATATATTTATATATTTTTATCATATATTATTAAAATATGTCTAATATATTATATATAAATATAAATATAATAAAAGATGAATAAATAGGATATAATAAAGTGAGGGGCATAATGGATATTCTAAAAAAAATAAAGGCAAAATAGGAACAAAAAATTTTAAACTATGAGTTATAAGATACTCAAAGTAACTTATGAGTAGCTTATCACAATAAGTTATAAGCTACTAAAATAAGCTCGTTTATCAAACACTTTTAACGAGCTTATAAACTAGTTAAATAAGTTATAAATTAGCTTATATGCTATAAGCTGCCTTGTCGAATACAGCTTTAATCATTAGTCTCCAAAATAAATATGTTAATAGAAAGATAAAATAAAATATAATATAATATAATAAATAGAAGTTAAAATGCACGTAAAAAAATAGCATGATAAATAAATTTACACTTTCTTTTTTTAAAATAATAAAAAATTATTAAATTTTTTATATTTAAAAAATTAAAGAAAAAAGTCTGCAAATCAAGCCAATAGTAACTTCGATGTAAATAAAATCTAGAAAGGAAACTTGATTTAATTCTGACCAAAGTATCATTGGTGACGTCCTATGAGATTTAGATTAAATACACATACTTCCACGTATTTTAAGAATACACACAAACACACACACACACACACACACACACACACACACACATATATATATATATATAAGGATCTTACTTATAATATAAAATTATATTATAATTTTATTATTTTAAGTGATAATTTATATGGAAAAGCCAAAATATAATATAAATTACTGTAATTTATTTTTATATTTAAAAACATTTAAAATAAATAAAACAAAAAGTTGCATACACTAAACCATTAGTTGGCTTTGATGTTTACATGTAATGATAAGTTCTTTTACCAAAAGAAAGTATGCAATTTATTTTCAAAATTCAAGTAACATCTGAAAGTATAAAAGCATTTAAGTATGCAATTCATCAAAAAGAAAAATCATAAATTTAGTATAAACAAAAAAAATCTAGTGTATTACTTTCTTTTTAAAAAAAAAAGAATTAGAACAAAAAATAATGAATAAAAATTTAAATATTAATTGAAGTATGTGTACTTATCCTACAATGTAACGCATAGAAATATGTTATGGACTAGTGATCAACATCAGAATTATTTGATAGAGTGATTAATTAACTTGAACATTATGATGTTGATAAAAAAAATAATGTTAGAGTTGTTCCTTGCGTATTGTTCGAAAATTATTTTATATGTGGTCTTTTAATAAATTGCCACTAATTAAAATAAGACAGTTTATTTTATTATTTAATTTTAAATAATTTTAACTCTTTAAAAATTGAAAAAAAATAACAGAAATTTTTTATAATTTGATATGATATTAAAAAGAATACCAAATATCAATTTTAAATTTGAAATTTTTTTTATTGTCAAAATTCATTTTAACATACAGATGAATGAAATTTAGATAGACATAATATTTTAAGTAATTTACTCTTTATTTCCACTTTAGATGGGAATTAATTAGATATTTTGAAATTAACCAAATATTATTATCTAGATTTCCTTCCTCCACTGCAAAATCTTAATATAAAATCCAAAATGTTCACTGTGAATCAGTCCCTCAAGGCCCAGGTATATCACATAGAAACTATCTCACAATATTGTCACTAAATGAGTTTGACCGTTTAAGCTTATTTTTAAATGAGTTAAAAATCTTCATCTAATTAAGCTTGTCAACAAATTATGGATTAGAAGTCAACATCTGACTTATTTGATTGAGTGATTAATTAACTTGAACATTACGATTTCCAAAAAAAAAAATGATGTTATTTGGAAATCAACTGATTCTTTGTAGTCAGTCAATATGGCCCTATTGGGTTGATAGTTAAGGTTATATTACAAAATATGTTTATTTTCATAAATCTACAAATCTTAAATTAAACATAAACCCAAAATTCAAAACCCTAAATCATTTTTCGTAAAATAAAGATTGCAAAATTTAGTGATGAACTTCTGTGCTGAAATAATCCATTGCTAAACTCCAAATTGATGACGAAAATTGGTGACAAACAAAATTTTAGTGAAGAATGTTATTATGTCACTAAATTCCAAATATTAGTGACGAAATTTGTGATAGACGATTTTTAGTGATGGATCTTTTGTAGCTAATGCTGTCACTCACTAAATATTAGTGATTGACAAAATTTATTGACGAATTTTTATGATGCACATTCTTTGTCACTAAATTTTAAATATTAGTGACGAAATTTAACTCTTAGTGATAAAGTTTTTGTGACAAATTACATTGTCATCATTAAATTTCAAAATTTAGTGATGAAAGTTAGTGACAGATTCCAAATATTGCTGACGGAAATTTGTGACAAATGTCTTTTAGTGAAGAATACTATTCATCACTAAATTTCAAATTTTTCTAAAAAAATGATGAATTTCTTTTTTTCGTTACAAATTTCAAGAATTAGTGACATATGATTGTCCATCGCTAATTTCTGTGACAAAATCTTATTTTTCTTCTGAGAAAACAATTAGGTACAATATTTTAAAATATCTAGTAGTAAAAAAAATATTCTGACAAGGATAAATAATTGCTTTAATTGTAAAAATTGAGAGAATTGCTAGCAAAAATTTTACCAACAATTTGTATTATTTGTAGTCTCAATTTTGACCCTACTATATCTCTTTCTTTTATGATATTGAATACATTTGATAATAATAATAAAAACAATAAAAGATCAAAGAATACCGTTACTTACCTCAAAGACTTGAGACCAGAAGATGATAAAGATTTGCAGCAAAGTGATTTTAAGATCAAACTGAGCGATGTGCCTACCTAGAAATTTAGGAAATTCGAAGGCAAATGAGTCATTTAAATTAATTGAGACAGTTTGAGGAAATGATTCAATTAACGGTATCTACTCTTCCTAAAGAAAAAAGAATGAATTATAATAATCATATGTTAAATTTGATTAAATTATATTTAATATCTTTTTTATTTTATGAATTATACTCAATTCTTCTTTCATTTATATCTCGTCAATTAAGTTAACTTTCCGCATATAATGCATTTCTAAGATTAAAATTAAATAGTTGTTATATATTGCCATATTAAAAAAATTGTAATGTCATGTTAGAGTTTAACATCTGTTTCTACACAGTATTAGTACAAGGAGTTAAATTATTAAATAATGCTACTCCTACTAGCCAAATGATCTTCCTCACTCAATATAAAAATTAAAAGGCGTCCCTAGGCACCTCAAATTGTTTAGCAAGCAAGAGGGTCCTTCTCTCGATCAGAAGAATGTACCTAGGCATCTCAATTTGGTTCTTTGATTGACTAGCAATTAACAAATTCTCTTCACATAAAAGGAGCGCCCCTTATAGCACCATCCAAGAAGGAACACCCCTAACTTCATTAAAAAAGGAGCATCTCTTGGCATCACTTCAATAATACCTAGTGAATCTATTCACTGGACAATAATCATGTATAAACATCATATGCTCAAGGTAAGCATGTTAGGGGTGCCAAAATCTTCCTAAATCCAAATACTTTGGCATCGAAGCACACCCATACTCTGCTAAGCAAAGTTTTTTAGAATATCCAATGAATTTGTCCCTTGGACAATAAACTAAGTGTCTCACACTCCACTTTCAAAAAAGTTTAACAATGAGAAAAAAAAATTCATAGGTCTTAAATTATATAGTATAATAGCTAGAATGTGATACAAGAGAAAATTTATGTAGGGCTAAATTTTCAAAGAAGTTGAGTCTATACTGTTAGATTATTTTGAGATTTATGTGTACGGTGAAAAAAAAATTGCCTTATATAAATCTCTAAAAAATTAGAGATTCAACTCTACTATTGCATGATATAATTGAGACACCAAAATTACATTTCTTAGTATTTTATTTTTCAGTAATCAATATAACCTGAATAAAATGCAACTAATTGTTTGTTTGCTTTTGCTATTTAAAATTATAGGAAGTTGAAAGATGGTTGTGCATTTTATGTATGACATTATTAAACGTGACTATTTTCTTAGTTTTATCCTTCAGAAAAGGTGAAATTTATGGTACTGTATCTTATTCATGAATCTAAATTCTAGTGTGTGTGTGTGTGTATATATATAAGTTTTAGCAACATCAAAAATTACATTATGAAAAATAAAGATTTCCTGACAATGATATAATAGCGACACTTGGTTGAATGCTAACAATTAAAGTAGTTACGTTGATGTCATCATTTTTAGTAGCAATTTTTTGTTGTTTTTTAATAACAATTTTAATCATCGTTATATCTCAATTTTCAAACAGTAAATAAGTTGGTTTTGCAAATAATAATAACAATAATAACAACAACAACAACAACAACAGCAAACTGAAGAATACCATTATTTACCTCAAAGACTTGTGACCGGAAGATTAGAAAGGTTTGCAGCAAAGTGATCCTAATACCAATTTGAGAGATGCCTATCTGAAAATGATCAATTGATTCAATTGTTAATATGTGGTCAATGAAGTTAATTAGTTACTTCCTGCATGTTATGCATTAGGGGTGTTAAAACTCAATTAGATCAAATTGAACTGAATCAATTTATTCTAATATGGCCAGAATCTATCAAAAACTGATTAAGTAATCATATTGATTGGATGAAATTTTAACCAAACCAATTTTATTAAATCAGTTGTTAGATGAGTATAATAGTTATCCAATCCAAATTGACCAACCAATATATAAAATATTATATATTGCATATTATATTATGTTTTATAAATAATATATATTCTATATATTTTTTAATATTTTAATGAAACATTGAAAAGTAAAAAGAAGTAAGAACCTTTGGGTCATGGGTTAGACCCCTTGTATTAAAAAAAAAACCCTTTTATTGTTGAAAATGTTAAATTTTAAAATTTTTTAACACTTTTTTTTAAAAAAAGCACTATCCAATTAAATCCAACCAATTATGAATAGACTATATTAGTTTAGATTTATGTAAAATAATCAGATTAATTAGATGAGATTTCTTTCCATTTTATTATTAGATCAAATTAATTGGTCAAAATAATTAAAACAATCCAATTCAAACTTATGAATACCCTGTGATGCATTCCTCTCAAAATTTAAATGGAAAAGACTTAAATTTTTCATTAAAAATAGAAGTGCAAAACGTCTTTTAAATGCACAATTATACAATATTGAATTATAAAATATATACAGTTGTTTTTTTTAAGACCATACACTTATCATTTCTTTAAAATATCATGTTTTGATTAAAGAAGTTGATAATAGAAAAAGATATAAAGAACTGCAAGTAAGTTTTCTTACAATTAAAATTAGTTAGCTGTCTTTTAATGTCATAATAAAATGAATGTAATAAATCATATTTCATATTAGTGTTTAACATCAACTTTGCTTTAACTAATTGTCATATTAAAAATAGAATTAAATTTTTGTATTGTGCATAAAATTAACTTTTTTTTGACAAAAAATAAATTAAAGGAAATTTTTTTCTAGGAGAGTCCAGTGTCATTTCAAACTGAGAAGCTTATGTGAACGGTGGAGTCTATAAGTTATTAAAGTACAATAAAATTGTGGTCATGTCATCTATGGTAGTTTTTTGAATAAATTATTAGTTTAGTCCTTAAAATTAGTGTTATTTCAAGTTAGTTTCTAAAAATTATATTTATTTCAATTTAGTCTTTTTTTTTTGTCAAAATAACTTTTGATAACAAATCATTTAAGATTTAGCAACAAAAAAGGGGGTCATATTAAGGACAAATGTAATATTTAAGGATTAAATTAAAAATTTTGATCTTTGAATGAATAATAAATTGAGAAAAATATAATTCTTTTAAGAACTAAATTAAAAATTTCAAAGTCAGTTATTTACCTGGAATATATGTGTGTATTGATAAGCATGGTAGTATTTTTGGAGGCAACTGGTGACTGAAACTGCTTCTCGGAATCGAAGAAACAGGAATTGACAAAGGCAATAAGAGAAGAGATTTGAGAGAAAAGTGTAGTGTGAAGAACAGAAGAAAATGAAATGCTCTTTAAATGAACAGAACACTAAAAGTAAAAAAGATAAAGTTCTTTAATTTACTTGAGTTTGTAGGAAATACTTCTATTATTTAGACTTGGGGCCAAGTCTAAATAATAGAAGTATTTCCTACAAGCTGCATAAAATATGTACGTAGAAAAATTAAATTAAATTTAATGTTAGAAAACTGCTTAATTTCCTGTATACATTTATTGCATTTTATTGCATAAGTGATTTCCAGTTAACAAAACTACTTTAATATCAAAATTGCTCAGAAATATAATATTTTTCCCTCCTTTTGGTGTTAATTACTTATAGTTTCATCCATCCAAAAACAACTGCTAACAAGTTCAACTTTTACCAAAAGGAGAAAGATGTGATATAAGCTATTCCTTGTGTCTACATGGAGAAAACAAAAATATTCCGCACTTACATTTAAAATTTTTCTTTTAAGAAAAAAGATATGTTGTTTTATGTCACACCCCAAATGCTAGAAATGTGACTGGCATGAAGAATGAACGGTTTAAGTCTTAATTAACCTAAAAGCATACTTACAAACCCTAACGAAGACCCTATAAGATTTACCTACCAAGGCACATCTTCATCAATAATAAAGAATATGTGTGTGTGTATATCAACTAAGGAATATTTTCAGGAACTCATTCAAAGTCAAATTTCAATCTCATCAAGAAAAACCATGATGTTCCTTTGTGTGTGTGTGTATCAAGCCAGGTCTATTGAGCGCCGGAGAGTTTTGGACTGTTGGATTGACTTCATCCAATGGCCCAGATTTAATGAAACGACACATTTTGTTGTAAGTCATTTCAGTTTGTCAAATCTCAATCTCATCAAGAAAAATCATGATGTTTCTTTGTGTGTGTGTGTATCAAGCCAAGTCTATTGAGCGCCCTAGAGTTTTGGATTGTTGGATTGACTTCATCCAATAGCCCAGATTTAATGAAACGACACATTTTGTTATAGGTCATCTCAGTTTGTAGATGTCCAATCTGACCTAGTTGGAAAATTGACCTTTTTTGCTGCACGGTCTTCTCTCCTTTTGCACACCCCCACCTTCTTCTCCTCCGTTGTTCTGTCGTAGCGCTTGTTCCGTCGTGCATCCACCGGTGTTCTCCGGCATCCATTGCATCCTCCGTACTCTGTCGTAGCATCTTCCTCCTGCTGGCATTAGCTTCATTATCTGTAGTGCGTTCTCCAATTAACTTCCTCCTCTGCCGAGCGTCCTTCAGCCTCTGTAAAGGTTGATAATCTTCTGTAGTTGGGTGAAATAATGATTGCTAATTTATGAAATATAATGCAAGAGATAAAAGGAATGCTACATGTGTCACTGTCACTATATAGTTGTTAATACCCATTATGAAATACAGTTGAGTTGAACACTTATTTCTTAGTTGAATGATTTGGAGTGATTGTTGTGTGTTCGTAAGATGAGGGATCTTGTTCTGATTATGACAATCCATTTCGTCTTCATTGTCAACTCTAACCCCAAGTCTTTCTTTGTCATAAAATCAATGCATTAATGAAGTGAGTAGATTAACAGCATTAACAGAGGAAACAATCGACTTCCTCACTTTCCTACTAAACGACCAGAGTACAAAGAGCTTATAGTTGCTAATTAAGTAATCAATTTGATAGGAATAAGGGCAAGCAATTCATAAATAATAAATTGATATTAATACATTAGAAGAACTAAAGCCTCATAAATAATGAACTGATATTAATCCAAAATTACCTCGAGTATGGCATTTTGCCATATCATGTAGCAGTAGCCATTAAAATGATAGCCAAAGGAGTATTATTTTAGAATAGTGAGACTGACAATAATGCCACCACAGTGAAGCTGCTTCGAATAAATGAAGTCTAAGCACTCATTAATCTTGCTAGTATTTCTTGTAATTAATTTGTATAACTTGTATTTCTTGTCTTGTGCTACTAATTAATGCACTATGTATACTTTACTGGGAAGAAATTGATGCATTAATTAATTTGCATTCTGAGTATGTTGCATTGCTGAGTATGTTGAGTATTTTGCATTGCTGAGCAAATGGTTCAACTGAAATATTTTGTTCATGGCTATGACAGTGGGAGATTGACGAGAAGGATGATGTTAGGATCCAATTCCTTTGGTTCCTGTCTCTTTGTTGGTTCTGCATTAGATTGATTGGTGGATTTAGAAGGAGCAAAATATCTTTTGGTGAGAGCCTCATCAGTCTATTTCTTGTATAATATAGCAGTACATCGAGTTCATCTTATTGTACTTCATGGTTCTTTACTTGAAAGCCCCCTGTTCCTCCCTGGTTGTGGTCAAGGATGATGTAATGAGGTCTTAAACAGAATGTATCATCATAGCTCACTATATTTGGTAACATTATGTTAGTCAATACAAATAAGCCATAAACTATATGAATCTTATGAAGCTTTTGTTCCAGTAATAGTACCATCCAATACAGGGCACAATACGTACTGCTCTTATAATTTCTCTTTCCATTAGCAAACCTTGTGAAAAACAAGAGTCCAGTTGTAGCCATAAAAAAGAAAGTCATTGTAACCAGAAAATAGCCATTTTATTAATTAATAAGTATTTGAGATTACAATTGATTGTGGCATCTACCCCAATACAAACATCAATGCCTACAGCACATGGCATCTACCCTATTACAGTTAAAGGCCGCTCTACCAAAGCCAGAGTTGTAGCCATAGTTATCTTCCACTGATGTTCATATATTCTGCTTTGGAGGTTCATGTGGCCTCATTACGTTTTCCCTCTGCAAGAGAAATATTCAAATCACCAATTTGAATTCCAGCACACATGAGGCCAATCAGCTATATCTATTTATAATAAGTGTAAAGGAAGATATGTACTTGAATAAGCAGCTGATGAGACTTGTAAAATAGCATTGTCATGGTCAAAAACCAACTATCATAAATGATTAAACTACTATGTGAAGACCCCTGAATAGTTTTATTGTAATCTCTAACCACAGTACCACTATAAATGATTAGCCTGATATAATAGAAGCACATCATAATTTGTGTAAACAAAAGCACAGCTCAATTCACGAGAACCTGTTTTGGATCTACAATTTATAAGTTCAACGTCGTCTTGTTTATGTCTTCTAAGATTCTCATTAACCAATTTGTTTGGACTTGAATGACTTTGATTGGATGAGTTCAAGCGTAATCTCAGCTTTGACTCTGTGTGTCATCAATTTTATTATATTATGTGGATTGATGACATATGAAGATAACCTGAGACTACTCTTACAGATCTCATTCCAATCAATTGTGCTATGGCCTTTGGTTGCTAGAATTACTGAATTAGTGTAAAATCCTCAAAACTAAAATTTTCGTTTAAAACAAAAATGATACTACTTAAATATGTAACTAAAGCTACTTTTAAAAAAACTTCTTTTGAAGAAAATGTTATGATTTACTACAACTACAGAAACACAGGACACCTTGTATAGAATTTGTACACTAGATGACCACAAATTGCATTTCCTTGGATACTGAAGGACTCACTTCTATCACAATAAGCATATCTCTGAACTTTGTGGATTCACAGCTATTGGAGATTTATTATTATAAAATACTAAAATAACAAATAATGAATGTTCTGTTTTCCTACTACAATCGTTGCCTCGTATGCTGATGATTGTTGTTTCTTGATTTAAATATACTTGATGTGTAACATCCCAAATTCTTACATTTATTAAATATAGGCAAATTAGTCTATATTAATATATATATATATATATATATATATATATATATATATATATATATATATAAGGCTTTTCCAAAAAAATTAGAGATTGGAGAAAATCACATGAAATATCAGAAATAATTTTGGTGATAAATAAAATTTTTCCATTTACACCAAGGACATATTTGTAAATACCGAAAATTGTAAATGGCCTATCTAGAATATTAGCTAAGCCATTTGAGTTGGCATTTCATTATTAAGCTACGTAGCAAGGCTTGCACTTGTGGCTTTATTCCTATTATCACCATAGTCTTGCACCAATAGGAGAAGACAACATATCACCATCCACCTTAGTTTTCTCCCATCCATATGGCACCACCAAAACTCTCCATATGCAACATGTTGATGCTCTCGGCCAGCATGGAAGTTAGAGCACATGATGGAAGGATTTGAGCACATGAGCTTTCGGCCACACTTCATCATGGCAACAACACACCATGCTTTCCATGTTAAGGACAAGAAAGAGAGAAAGCTGAAAAGTTGGTGTGGGAAAGTGCATAATTCTCAGCCAAGAACAAAGAACACGCTGCTACACTTGAAACCGTGGGAAGTTGGATAATCTGTCTTCTGGTTTGGCAGCCACGTGTATTTAGAGGAAGTCAAGAGAGGGAGAAGTTTTATGCATTAAAAACGTGGAGTGTTTACTGCATAAACCCATAACCTACACCATGTGAAAGTAGGTAACCATTCACGTGAAGTTCCGAAATCTGATATGTTTCTCTACTGTACAGCCATGTAAAGCACGTTCAGGTTATATAGGAGCCCTTAGCTTCATTTCTTGGCCATACTAAGAGAGAACCCGAGAGAGAGAACAAGAGAAAAGTGGTGAGTCTCTGTTTTTTTCTGCAGCAAACCGAGAGTAAGGGAGAAATCGAGAGAGAGAGGATGAAGCTTTAAACTAGTAAGCTTCCTTAAGATTTTAAAGAGCCACCCTTGGGCAACTTTGGTGCTGACCAAAGGACCATCTTAGCAGTGGATTTCAGGTCCAAAGCACACCTTCACAGCAACAAAAACAATAACAGGAAAATGCAGAAAAATTTAGAGAAAAAGTGAGCTTCAACACTTTGGTAAGCTTTAAATCCCTTCTTTTAGACTTTCATGTGCTTTAGAAATGATTAAACATGTCTTAGAGAGTCCCTAGATGAGTCTAGGAGAGCCATGCAGTAAGAAGAATGGAAAAACATGGAGTTTAGAGGTATGCATGCATAATGAAAACAAAATCAAAAGTTTGTAGGAGTAGCTATAATTTTGGAACAAGAAGTATTTGTAACCTATATACTTAGAAGAAACTAAATATTGTCTTAGATCATGAAAAAGATAAGGGAAAAATAATTATTGAGGACCTAAGTGAATGAAATGAAAAGTTGGAAGGAAAGAGTAAAAATTCTGAAAATGTCCAGATTTAGTATATATGGGATTTTAATTAAAATTTGATGGAATTTACCAAAATTTGAAGGTTATTTATATGGTTAAAGTTTGCATTAAGGACTAGAGTGAATTAACTCAAAGTTTCTGAAAAAAAAAAGGAAATAGGGTGGAATTTGAGAAATAAATTAGAAGAAATTTTGGCTAATTATAATTATTTGAATTTGGGACTATAAATGGGATTATAGATAATATGTAATTAATTTTTTGAGGCACAAGATTTAATTAATTATGAAATAGTAATTTTAATCTCTTCCCTATTAAGATATTTTTTTAGCTAATTATATTTATTTAAATTTGGGATTAGAAATAAGATTGTGAATATTACGTAATTAGTATTTAGTGCATAGAAATTTTATTTAAAAATGGAATAGTATTTTTAAGTATTCCATATTAGGATTTTAATAACTAATTTATTTTACCAGCACCTTGGAATAATTTCAAGCTGAATCAGTACAGGACAGTAATTCCAGGTAGCCAGTTACATTTCATAAAAGCGCTGTTCATATATTCTTGAAATTTGTTTATATAGAAAATGATTTATTTATGAATTATGTGATATTCAACTCTATGCATTGTTATGTATATATTTGTATTATTATTATACTCATGTGCTAAGGCAGTGTACGCCAAGCATCTGGGGTACGACGGTACGCGCTAGTATAAGACTTGCCATGGTTAGGACGGAAGCAGCTATGCATGACGATACTAGTGTCAGTCTTGCTGACCTTTGGGCCACAGGGTATAATCAGACCCTGGTGGTAGGCACTGAGAATAGTGATGACCCTTGGCACCACTTGAGGTGAAATAAACTCTTGTGGTATTAAGACCTAGGGATAATCTCTGCATGATAGTGGCATAGATGAGTTAAACTAAATTATGAATAGAGTTATGAACTTGCTTTTATGACTGGGAATGGTTCTTGTTTTCAAGATTAACTACTAGCTACTGAGATTTCTATGTCTCATGATTTTGTACTGTATTAACCATTTTCCAAGTACAAGTCAAAGTGGGAATAGCGGGGTTGCAGCAAGGAGTCAGTAGCTGCAGCCTAAATTTTATGGTCATTATAAAATAATTAACCTCTAGTGATGTGTATATATATATATATATATATAATGGCAGTGATGTAAAACCTATGTGGATTTCGAGGTTTTATCTAATGATGATAACACCGGTTCCTAGTTGTTCTTAGTTGCGGATTTATGATCTTTCTAATTTTGAAGTTTTTTTTAAAAAAAAATGGCTTAATTATTTTATGAGGAGCATTATTTTTGAAATCTATTAGACTGGAGATAGTCTCAAGCGATTTTAAGGTGTTACATTAGAAATGGTATTAGAGCCAGGTTCTAGGCATTAAGTGGGTTAGCATGGGTAGTTTAAAACCCTAGCTCTATGTTTTGGGTTATTTTTTAAATAATCTAACTGTCTATTTTCAGAATATGGCTACAAGGAGAACTCAGACTGAAATCCTAGAAGAAATAGTGACACAGTTGAGGTATCAGGCTAATACTCAAGCCGTAACGGCTGATATCCTTAGGAGATTGCAGGATGAAAGGAGAAGGGACCAGAATGAAGGAAGGCACCGAGGTAATGGAGAAGAAACTGAGGATGCCAACTTCTTTACAAGGGTACTAGGAGAATTCAGAAAGGCCAATCCCCCTTCATTTGCAGGAACACATGATTTGGCGGTGGCATAAAATTGGATCAAACAATTAGAAAAAATATTCAAGATAATGAATTGCACCCCAGCTCAAAGGCTCGCCTTGGCAGTGTATAAATTGGAAGGAGAAGCAGAATATTGGTGGGAAGGGGCAAAGAGGCTTCTTGAGTCAAAGGGAGAAGAAATCACTTGGGAAAATTTCTAACTTACTATATTCAACAAATACTTCCCAAACAGCGTGAAGAAACAGAAGGAAGCTGAATTCCTCCAGATAAGACAGGGGACAATGACAGTAGGGGAATACGAGGCCATGTTTGAAGAGCTTTCCAAATTTTCTTTATACCTTAATAACATGCACGATGAGGCGTGGAAAGCAAGCCACTTCGAGAGAGGCTTAAGATTTGAGATAAAGAATATAGTGGGGACTTTTGAGATATCAAACTTCTCGCAACTTGTGAACAAATGTCGAATAACTGAAGCCCACATTCAGGAGTCCAAGCTAGAGAAAGAGGCTGAAGCGAGTGAAAAGAGGAAAAGAGGAAAAGAGAGGATTGTGGGGTTCCTAACAACAAAAGAAACGGTGGTTGGAAGAAGAAGTTCAAAGGAAATAAAGAGCAGTTTCGTAGAAACCAGACGGGAAACCCCAACCAGACCTTTACCCCTCGATGTCAAAAATGTGGTGCCAAGAGTCATGGAAATTCTCCCTGCACCATAACTTGTTACACTTGTGGACAACCTGGTCACATGTCCCGAGCATGCCCAACCTCGAAGGGAACAGCTCCGACTAGGCCACAAAACCAAGGAAGGGTTTTTATCTTGACACAGCAAGAGGCTGATACGTCACCCAGTCTCATTCGAGGTAAAATTTTGATCCAAAATGTTCTTGTAGATGCATTGTTTGATAGTGGGACAACCCATTCATTCATATCATTTGCTTGCGTTAAAAAATTGGGTCTAAAGTTGAGTATGCTACCTTACGATTTAAACGTAATTACGCCAACTGGTGGTCAAGTTTTTACTTCACAAGTATGTTTAAATTTCGTTGTTGAACTAGACAACAAAAAGACTACTTTGAATTTGGTATGTTTGATTATGCACGATTTTGATGTGATTATTGGTATGGACTGGTTGTCTAGAAACAATGCCATACTTGATTGTTCCCGTAAAGTAGTCTCTTTACCTATCTGTATACCATCACCAAGCCCTAAGACTGAGCTATCTTGTGCATTTCTTGCAAAAAAACGAGAGTTATGTTGGGAAAGGTCACCAAAGGTATCTAGTATTCTTTTCTTCTAAGGTAGACGAGGAGGTCAGGATAGAGAAAATCCATGTGGTAAAGGACTATCCTGATGTGTTTCCAGATGACATAAATGGCTTACCCCCAGAACGAGAAGTTGAATTCTCTATTGATCTAATGCCTGGAACGGGCCCTATCTCTGTAACTCCTTATCGAATGGCTCCAACCAAACTAAAAGAGTTAAAGAAACAATTGGAAGATTTGTTGGAAAAGGGTTTCATTAGGCCTAATGTGTCACGTGGGGAGCTCCTGTTCTTTTTGTTAAAAAGAAAGACGGATCCTTTAGGTTGTGTATAGACTATAGGCAATTGAATAAAGTCACCATTAAGAATAAATACCCTTTTCCGAGGATAGATGACCTTCTGGACCAATTGGTAGGAACATCTATTTTCTCGAAGATTGATTTGATATCAGGTTATCATCAGTTGAGGGTTAGAGAGGTAGATGTGCCTAAGACAGCCTTCAAAACTAGGTATAGCCATTACGAGTTCTTAGTCATGCCATTTGGTTTAACCAATCCACCTGCTATATTCATAGATTACATGAATAGGATCTTTCGACCTTACCTAGATCAATTTATGGTAGTCTTCATAGATGACATCCTTGTTTGCTCTAAGACCCCCGAACAACATGAATACCACTTGAGAATAGTGTTACAAATCCTTAGAGAAAAGAAGTTGTATGGAAAATTAAGCAAGTGCGAATTCTGGTTGAAGGAAGTCAAATTCTTTGGACATGTTGTGTCACAAGAGGGTGTGTCTATAGATCCCAGTAAAGTTGAGGCAGTATTGAATTGGGAGAGACCCAAAATGGTAACGGAGGTGAGAAGCTTTCTAGGATTAGCAGGATATTATAGAAAATTCATAAAAGGCTTTTCCCAAATAGCTTTACCTCTGACCAAGTTAACAAGGAAGAACCAGCCTTTCTTGTGGGACAACAATTGTGATAGTAGTTTCCAAGAGTTAAGAGGGAGGTTGACATCTGCTCCTGTACTAGCCATTCCTGATCCTTTGAAACCATTTGTAGTTTACACCGATGCGTCTCTTAAGGGATTAGGCTGTGTCTTAATGCAAGAAGGGAGAGTGGTAGCCTATGCCTCTCGACAGTTAAGACCACACGAGCAAAATTACCTAACTCATGACTTGGAATTAGCTGCCATCGTTCATGCTCTCAAGATTTGGAGGCACCACTTATTCAGAGCAACGTTTGAAATCTTTTCAGACCACAAGAGTTTAAAGTATTTGTTCGATCAGAGGGAGTTGAACTTGCGTCAACAGAGGTGGATAGAGTTTCTTAAAGATTATGATTATAAGCTTCAATACCACCCCGGGAAGGCCAATGTAGTTGCAGATGCTCTGAGCCAGAAAACAGTGCATGTGGCCTTTATGATGATTAAAGAAGGTCAACTGTTGGAAGCATTTAGAAACCTAAATTTAGATGTAGCGGTTAATCCTCAGAGTTTAAGAGTTTGTGCACTTGTAATTCAAAGTAATGTGGAAGCATAGGTAAAAGAAGCATTGTCCAACGATCCTTATTTCAAGGAGGCTAAAGAATTGATACGAAGAGGAAAAGAAAACAAGTTAAGCCTCTCAGAAAATGGGATTTTAAAATTTCAGAACAGACTGTACATACCTACTAATGAGGATCTTAGGAATAAGATTCTTTCAGAGGTACACCAAAAGTAAGTATACCATTCACCCTGGGACAACCAAAATGTACCACGACTTAAAGAAAAGTTTTTGGTGGCCAGGTATGAAATGGGATGTGGCATAATTTGTGGCTAGATGTTTGACTTGTCAAAGAATTAAGATAGAACATCGAAAACCAGGAGGAATGCTAGAGCTATTGAAGATCCTAGAATGGAAATGGGATAACATCACTATGGACTTCATAGTTGGACTTCCAAGAACTTTTGCAGGAAATGATAAGATATGGGTTATTGTGGATAGACTCACCAAGTTTGCACACTTTCTTCCCATCAAGTCAACAGACTCACTGAATAAATTAGCAAAAATTTATATCAAGGAAACAATGAAGTTGCATGGAGTCTTGTGATATTGTTTCAGATAGAGATCCCAGATTCACCTCTGGATTTTGGCGATCTTTACAATATGCATTGGGTACTCGGCTGAATTTTAGTACTGCATACCACCCACAGATTGACGAGCAATCAGAAAGGATGATACAGACTCTAGAGGATATGCTAAGGGCGTGTGTCTTAGAATTTAAGGGAAATTGGGATAAGTATCTGCCTTATGCAGAGTTTGCCTATAACAATAGTTACTATTCTAGCATATGTATGGCACCATATGAAGCTCTGTACGGTCGAAAATGTCGATCTCCCATCTGTTGAGTAGAGGCTTGAGAAAGGAGACTTATAGGACCTGAGATAGTGGAACAAACGTCCAAACTAGTAGAGCTCATTCGAAATCGCTTGCTCATTGCACAGAGTAGACAAAAGAGTTATGCTGATAAGCGACGAAGGCCCTTAGAATTTCAAACTGGTGAACATGTCTTTCTCAAAGTAACTCCTTTGACAGCAGTAGGAAGGTCTATAAAATCTAAAAAGCTCAGTCCTATATATCTTGGCCCTTTTCAAATTTTGGATAAGTATGGGACTACAGCTTACAAAATTGCCCTACCACCAAACTTGGCAAACATTCATAATGTGTTTCATGTTTCTCAATTAAGGAAATATATTCCAGACCTATCGCACGTAATTGAATATGAACATATGCATTTACGGGATAATCTAACTTATGATTTGAGACTATATAAAATCATTGATACTCGAATGAAGAAACTACGACACAAACAAATCCCCTTGGTGAAAGTGGTCTGGAAAGGGCAATCCCAACAGGAGGCTACTTGGGAAACGGAGCACCGTATGAGGAAGCTCTTCCCTGAATTATTTGACTCTGGTAAGTTCTATTAAGAGCTATGCACATTTATGATATTTCTTTTTCAAGAGAATTATGTGGAAAATTGAATTTTGGGGACAAAATTCTATTGAGGGAGGTAATAACTGTAACATCCCAAATTCTTACATTTATTAAATATAGGAAAACTAGTCTATTAATATATATATATATATATATATATATATATATATATATATATATATATATATATATATATATATATATATATATATATATATATATATATATATATATAAGGCTTTTCCAAAAAAATTAGAGATTGGAGAAAATCACATGAAATATCAGAAATAGTTTTGGTGATAAATAAAATTTTTCCATTTACACTAAGGACATATTTGTAAATACCAAAAATTGTAAATGGCCTATCTAGAATATTAACTAAGCCATTTGAGGTGGCATTTCATTATTAAGCTACGTAGCAAGGCTTGCACTTGTGGCTTCATTCCTATTATCACCATAGTCTGGCACCAATGGGAGAAGACCACACATCACCATCCACCTTAGTTTTCTCCCATCCATATGGCACCACCAAAACTCTCCATATGCAACATGTTGATGCTCTCGACCAGCATGGAAGTTAGAGCACATGATGGAAGGATTTGAGCACATGAGCTTTCGGCCACACTCCATCATGGCAACAACACACCATGCTTTCCATGTTAAGGACAAGAAAGAGAGAAAGCTGAAAAGTTGGTGTGGGAAAGTGCATAATTCTCAGCCAAGAACAGAGAACACGCTGCTACACTTGAAACCGTGGGAAGTTGGATAATCTTTCTTCTGGTTTGGCAGCCACGTGTATTTATAGGAAGTCAAGAGAGGGAGAAGTTTTATGCAATAAAAACATGGAGTGTTTACTGCATAAACCCATAACCTACACCATGTGAAAGTAGGGAACCATTCACGTGAAGTTCCGAAATCTGATATGTTTCTCTACTGTACAGCCATGTAAAGCACGTTCAGGTTATATAGGAGCCCTTAGCTTCATTTCTTGGCCATACTAAGAGAGAACCCGAGAGAGAGAACAAGAGAAAAGTGGTGAGTCTCTGTTTTTTTCTGCAGCAAACCGAGAGTAAGGGAGAAATCGAGAGAGAGGATGAAGCTTCAAACTAGTAAGCTTCCTTAAGATTTTAAAGAGCCACCCTTGGGCAACTTTGGTGCTGACCAAAGGACCATACAGTGGATTTGAGGTCCAAAGTACACCTTCACAGCAGCAAAAACAATAACAGGAAAGTACAGAAAAAATTTAGAGAAAAAGTGAGCTTCAACACTTTGGTAAGCTTTAAATCCCTTCTTTTAGGCTTGCATGTGCTTTAGAAATGATTAAACATGTCTTAGAGAGTCCCTAGATGAGTCTAGGAGAGACATGCAGTAAGAAGAATGGAAAAACATGGAGTTTAGAGGTATGCATGCATGACAGGGACTAAAATGAAAAAAAATTAAAAGTTTGTAGGAGTAGCTATAATTTTGGAACAAGATATATTTGTAACCTATATACTTAGATGAAACTAAATATGGTCTTAGATCATGAAAAAGATAAGGGAAAAATAATTATTGAGGACCTAAGTGAATGAAATGAAAAGTTGGAAGGAAAGAGTAAAAATTCTGAAAATGTCCAGATTTAGTATATATGGGATTTTAATTAAAATTTGATAGAATTTACCAAAATTTGAAGGTTATTTATATTGTTAAAGTTTGCATTAAAGACTAGAGTGAATTAACTCAAAGTTTCTGAAGAAAAAAAAAGGAAATAGGGTAGAATTTGAGAAATAAATTAGAAGAAATTTTAGCTGATTATAATTATTTGAATTTGGGACTATAAATGAGATTATAGATGTTACGTAATTAATTTTTTGATGCACAAGATTTAATTAATTATGAAATAGTAATTTTAATCTCTTCCCTATTAGGATATTTTTTTAGCTAATTATATTTATTTAAATTTGGGATTAGAAATAAGATTGTGAATAATACGTAATTAGTATTTAGTGCATAGAAATTTTATTTAAAAATGGAATAGTATTTTTAAGTATTCCATATTAGGATTTTAATAACTAATTTATTTTACCAGCACTTTGGAATAATTTCAAGCTGAATCAGTACAGGACAGTAATTCCAGGTAGCCAGTTACATTTCACAAAAGCGATGTTTATATATTCTTGAAATTTGTTTATACAGAAAATGATTTATTTATGAATTATGTGATATTCAACTCTATGCATTGTTATGTATATATTTGTATTATTATTATACTCATGTGCTAAGGCAGTGTATGCCAAGCATATGGGGTACGACGGTACGCGCTAGTATAAGACTTGCCATGGTTAGATGTTGGTCGATTTAGCAAGTGTACTAATCGCACAAGTAATATAGTGAATTAAAAGTAAAAGTATCGTTCCCACGAGGACTAAGTGACTAAGTACCCAAGAAATTTAACCGAATTATTTAGACGAAGCAATTGGATTGAGGACAATTCTAATGAAGAGCTGACAATTAAAGTGAACTATGACAGTAAATTTTTATAAATTTTCTTTTAATGACAGTAAACAATACAATGACTGATGAAATTGATAAAAAATGAAAGCCTAGGGTTACTAATCCCCCTCTTACGTCCTAGGAATTGCTAACTCTCCCTAACACTTGCGATTCAAGTCAATTATGCACAATAATCTCAGGTTTTCTAATGGCTTAAAGTAGTTCTCCCGAATCTAGATTAAGCTACCCAACTCTACACAATCCCTTATGTAAATTGAGTCAAATTAATGTTAAGCTAATCTGATTAAACAAGGTTAATTAATATTCCTATTAATTAACAAGTAAAACCCCTAGGTTCTATCACTCGCCCTAATCATTCAGTGTTCTACCACCATCTCCCTCTCCCAAGTTTAATGGAGGTAACATACAGATTATAAAATGGCCAAATTTATAACAAGTTTAGGAAATATGAATGATAGGTATGCATAAATTGACAATAATCACAAGTTTTGAAGAAAACACAATTCCTAGTCGGAAAGTAGGTTCATAGGAACCCTAGAACAGAAAATTTAGCCACTCATGGCTCTAAAAATACAGAAAACAGAAGAAGAATGAATAAACTTCATGAATCCGGGGTTGGGTTGACTGAATTCAGGCTTGAATGGCTCCAAGGACGGATTCCTCCTTCTCCTCTAGCAAAGGTCAGGGCCTCCCTTCAGTCTCCAACTCCAGAATGCCCTAAAAAATTCATATGAAGCCTTTTATACCAGCCCAGAATCGCGACTTACCGCTATAGCGGTACAAGACAGTAAAAAATTCTCCAGCAATATTTGGTGCAGGGCTCACAGCTATAGCGGTGGTAGACAGAAAGTGGGCCTTCTGCTTCTTCAGCTCCAGGGACAGGCGCTATAGCGGTGAGAGTCCACCGCTATAGTGGTAGTATGCAGAAATTTCCTCACAGCAGCTTGAATCAGTTCGGTCGTTCGCTTCAGTTTTGTCCAGCTTGCCCTATGTCAGAGAGAATAAAATGATGATTAGCGACACTCTTAGTCAAAGAATCACATGAAGAAGACTAAACTCTAAAAATTCTTAAACTAAACTAAATCAATCAAAAACAACGGAAAAGACATACAAGCAACCACAAGTAGGCGATAAAATGGATCAAAGATTCAACACCAAATGGTACTAAATCTAGCACTTAACACTCCCCCAAACTTGCACTTTTGCTTGTCCTCAAGCAAATCAACCCTCTCAACAGACAACAGTGTAAGGCAGTCATAAGATAAACAGATTCATTGACAAGATTAACCTGCATTGGAACTCGGCAAGATAGAAATGCTAATTGCATACTTAAAAACATTTCCATCCTCTAAAATTTAAATTCAAGAAGTGCTTTTAACAAAGGAGGAATCATACAGCCAATAATCATCAAGAAGTTTAAATCAAAACTTAAGTTTACAATTTGAAACCACCGAAACTTCAAAAAGCGGCCATACTGTCACCCAAATCAGGCTTCCCTTTCTATAATTTGACACTCTCAAGGGTATACAGCTCAGATTCCATTGTTCAACTCAGCCCAGCAAGAAGTAGAGTCCGTGCGCCCAATTCACACAACTCTTCTTCCCCCTTCACACTCACAGAGAACATTGTAAAGTAAGAGAAGTACCCGTGCGCCTAATCCACACAATACTTTTCTACCCTTTCATCTTCTTCAAGCAATCCAAAAGCAAGGTTCATTGGCTAAAACAATACCTGTGCGCCTAATCCACACAATACCGTTTTAACATAAACCTCATCTCCAAGCTACCACTGTTAACTTATTTAAGTTATTTAAGAAATCTAAAACTGTTACCCCTTATTGAGTTTATATCCTTTTCATGCTTCTTTAGGGAAGATTAATTTAAACAACATCATTCACTTTTAGAATTTCCTAGGTTTCAAACAGCCTACTCAAATTTTGAGAAAAACCTCCTCAAATTATAGAAAATAGGATTAGTTCTTAATTAAAAACAGATTCATGAATTTAAATTTTAAGAACATGATTATGTTTGAGTCAACAAAACACATTTTTCTCTTGCCAAGGCCAAATAACAAATATATATATATATATATATATATATATATATATATATATATATATTTTTTTTTTTAAAACAGGAATCTGCCTACGCCTATATCTGCTTTACACAACTGCCTGCTTATACCACATATTGCATATATTGCACCAAAAACACAGATAAGACATATTAAAACAGAGATTTCCCTCCCCCAAACTTAAGTTGACAGTGTCCCCACTGTCCTATGTTTGCCCAACAGGATTAAAGAAATCACAGCACGAAGAATATATGCAACACACATAGTCAGCTCACAAAAACATATAGCACTTCTACAAAGTAAACAGATCAGTGTCAGAAATGAAAAGACAAGAAAAGAAAAGAAAAGAGAATGTCAGAAATGGGTGGTGAGGCTCGATTCTAGTCTGACAGCTCCTTAGTATCACCAGCTCCATCATCAGTCTCTCCTTCAGCTTCAGCACCAGCGCTGGATGCCTCTCCTCTTACTGGCAGCCTCGAGGAATCCAGGATGAACTTAGCCATCAGCGATCCCAACGTAGTCACGTAATCCATCGTGTAACGTACATCCTCTTGCGTTCTACCCAGCTCTGCTCTGAAATAGGTTATTGACTGTTTGACTTCTCCGAGCTCTTTGTTGACGTCAGCCAACGTCACAGTAGCTGGAGCCTGAGGTACCGTACATCGAGGGCGGCCGACTGGATGCCGCGGTGCTAGTCTTCCTTCCACAGGGAATAAACTGTCAATATAATTTCTTGAGATCCCAGGAGGCCTCTTTATTTTCATATCGTCTGTGGGAACTTCCTTCATCAGCAAAAATGCTGTCAGGATGAAGGGGTATCCAATAACCCCAGTCTTTGCTTGAGCCAATTCATCTACCTTATCAGCTATTAGCTCCCCAAAATTAATTGTGATCCCTTTCATGATGCAGTAGATTAGCAGGGCTCTCTCGACGAAGACATCTGAAAAGTTTGAGGACGGAAGCATAGTGTATTGCACAAAGCTGAACCAAGCCTTGGCAATTGGCAATAATTCTGTCCGCTGTACCTTGTATGGCTCACCTCTTGCGTTCAGTTGCCACTGGGCCTCGGGTTTACAGATCGTTTGGCGCACATCTTCGGGATCCCAAGACTTCAATATTAACAACCCATGATAGTCCTGCTCTCTTGGGTTCCACAGATCGAACGCCTCATTAATAGCCCCTTCAGAGAAGTTAATCATTTTGCCTCTAATTTCAGTGTTATACTTCTTCATTGTGTCATTGGGGGTTCTGAAGGTATTGGCGTAGAATTCTTTTACCATATCCACATACGCATGCTTAGGTAAATTGCATATCTTGTCCCAACCCCTATTAGTGATCTGCTCTTGAATCTCTGGATATTTATCCTCCTTTAGATTGAAGACTTTCTCAGGGAGGATTTTTCTTCGGCTTATCTCTTTGTCGAATCTAACCCCATTGTCTGGAGTCCTAAACGTGAGGAATTGTGCTGCTGATGACGATGCACCCGGGGTTTCTTTCCTCTTAGTTGGGAGTTTTCTCTTCTTAGGGAGAGGGGGCGCCATAAGGAATGCCAACACAATCAGGATTCCTTCAATTAAAAACATATAATTCAGCCCCAATAGTCATGCTCAATTAAGTCACATCAAAATGCATGCAATTTTGGATTATAAAGAGAGTTGGAAATCTGCATATCCCCACAACTCAGAAAAACAACAACTAATCTTCTCAAGCAAACTTACCTTGGATCCCACATTGAGCACACATGTTATTCCCAAAGTTAATGTGTACTAACCATCAATTCTAAAAATATTCATCCCTCTTCAAACCCCAATGCATGCTTGGTTTGGCTTTATAACGAAAAAGAAAACTAATTGTTTGTGAACTCTAGCCAAATTACGCATCAAACAACAAATTGCACTTGAGTATTTCAATGTCAAATCATTCCAACAGCACAACCAAGTAATTCATGCATAAATTTCAAATTAAGGTTCTCTTGGGCATTTCATCGAACAACTAAAGTGCATACAACCCCTAAACAGTGGTTTATAACAATTTTAAGCCCTAATCTCCATCCTTAACCATTTATGCAGCACAACCAACAATCCACAATTAAGGCATGTGAGCAATAAACCCTCAGAATTCGAAGAACAACATACCTATGACAAAAAACTAAAGACTAATTCGACTTCAACAATCAACTAGCATGTGAACCAACCAAACTTCGAAAACTCAAACAAAAATTGCAGGAAATTAGCGAACTTCAGCTAGAAACTAAGCGAAAGAGGGAACAAAAGCACTTACCTAGCATGATGACTCAATCGAAGACAAGGAGAACACCGAGCAGATTTCCAATCGGTCGAAACTCACCCAAACACCCAAAATTTAGGCCTAAACCGTGATTAAGATGCAAGGACTTCTCTGGGGGTGCTTCAAAATTGCACTAGGGAGGCAGTCGCACAAAGGAGGAGGAAGAAAGAGGGGGGGTCGACGGCATGGTTTGAGGGTTAGGGTTCAGGTTGTAATTTTATATCACGACGCACCGTTATAGCGGCAAACACGTATCGCTATAGCGGCACAGGGCAGAGAGCCCCTTTTTATTTTTTTGAAGTTCAAGACTTACCGCTATAGCGCTGAAATTATGCCGCTATAGCGGTACTTGACAGAAAGCACAGCTTCTTTTTTAAAATTTTTCAGAACCACACCGCTATAGCGGCATTATTTCACCGCTATAGCGGTAATTGATAGAGGAAGGCTTTATTTCCAGGCTTCACCGCTATAGCGGTACAGTCCTACCGCTATAGCGTTACTATGCAGACATTGCCTCTCCAAAATGTAGACTGACACCCTGAAACTCCACAATGAACCCTTTGCCTTTGACATGCAAATTCTACTTCTTTTAACCATGAAAAGCCTCACAAAGCATGCAAAATTACTCATGTTCACACCCCTTTTTATCCTATAACCCCTTTACAATTAACCAGTCAGCACAAAAATCAGGTTCAACACTTACAATTCAGCAGTAACAGTTATAGCAGCCCACATTATTGATTCAAAACATTTAATAATGCCAACCCTCAAATTCTAAACCATTGCATAGACACTATAGGCTAAAAATAACACCCAGCATCAGCAAATTCCAACACATCACAGCAACAATAATTGCAGCAGACACAATGATCCAGCAACAAAAACTAAAAGACAAGAATAACAATTAACTAAGAAAGCTAGAAACTTGGGTTGCCTCCCAAGAGCACTAAGTTTATAGTCTTCAGCCAGACTTTACCAGGGCGCCTATGCATTCGGTGTTTCAAGATCAAGAGAAGTTCCCTCCCTTTCACCATCATGTCCAAGATAACTCTTCAACCGCTGCCCATTTACCTTGAAGCTTCTGGTATGTTTAAGGTCAGATATTTCAATGGCACCGCTTGGAAAGACTTCTTTCACAACAAACGGGCCCGACCACCTTGATTTGAGCTTCCCTGGGAAGAGTTTTAGCCTGGAGTTATAAAGTAGCACCTTCTGCCCCGCATGAAAGGAACGATGTGCAATTTTTCTATCGTGCCACCTCTTCACCTTTTCTTTATAAATTTTCGCATTCTCATAGGCTTAAAGACGGTGGTCTTCCAATTCATTCAATTCTAGTAATCGCTTTTTCCCATCTTGTTTCAGATCGAAGTTCAAAAACTTCAAGGCCCAGAATGCCTTATACTCGAGCTCAACAGGAAGATGGCAAGACTTGCCATATACAAGCTGGAATGGTGAGGTGCCTATCGGTGTTTTAAAGGCCGTTTTGTATGCCCATAGAGCATCATCAAGCTTCTTGGCCCAATCCTTTCTCGAGGCATTCACCGTTTTCTCAAGTATTCGCTTTAGCTCTCTGTTGGACACCTCCACTTGTCCACTCGTTTGAAGGTGGTATGGAGTAGCTATCCGATGCTTCACTCCATATTTAGCTAACAGGCTTTCAAGAGGTTTATTGCAGAAGTGAGAACCTCCGTCACTAATCAGAGCCCGAGGCACACCAAACCGACAAAAGATATTCTTTTTCAGGAATCCGATGACGACCCTTGAATCATTGGTTTGAGTCGGAGCAGCTTCTACCCATTTAGACACATAGTCCACAGCCACCAATATATATTGATTAGAGTAGGAAGATGGAAACGGGCCCATGAAGTCAAAACTTTAACCGTTGCTAAAAGTGAAAAGCAGCAAAAAACAGCTATTTGCTCAGCAGCTGTTCCGAAGTCTATAAAAAGCCAAGTATGTATATATATATATATATATATATATATATATATATATATATATATATATAAAGCTAAGTATATAAACGAAATTTTAGTAGAGTTTTCGAGTACATATCTAAAGGCAAGTACATAAGCGAAATGGTACAACAACACAACAATCAATTTGAGGTGTGCTTGGAAATTCGTAAGGTAAACTTAAATTTGAGTAGAATTGATTTTGAAAAGAATTGATTTTGTATGAACATGATTTATGTTTAGAAACTGTTATAAAAAAAGTGATTTTAGAAAATAGATTTCGTTTGGTTATTAGTTAGTAGAAACACTTTTGAATATGTAATTAATAGAAAGGGTATAAATATTATATTATAAAAAAAGTGATTTTAGAAAATAGATTTCGTTTGATTATTAGTTAGTAGAAGTACTTTTGAATATGTAATTAATAGAAAGGGTATAAATATTATATTGTTGTATTTCATTTATCCTTATTTCATTTCTATCATATAAAAATATAATAAAAATAAAAATATTTTATTTAAAATATACATTTATAAATATTATAATAAAATGATTAGTTATCAGTAATTAATTAGTTATCCATCAACTAATTAAAAATAGTTAATTTAAATTATTACTAATTATTTAGTTATAATAACCTAAATAAAAATTATTTAATTTGAAGTGTCACAAATTAATTGATTATCCATCACCTAATAAAACTAATTAGGGAAAACATTATATCATATATACCTAAATAAAACAGACATATATATATATATATATGTGTGTGTGTGTGTGTGTGTGTGTGTGTATTTTGTTACATCATAGGCTAAAAAAGAGCCCAACACACTGAAGAAACCCATCTTTCATGAACATTAGGGCCCATCTCCTTCCTCAAGATGGTCTTCAACCTATCAGGAAACTCGGCCAACACCCTTAGCCTCGGATTCGACATATACATACATATATATATATATATATATATATATATATATATATATATATTAATAAGTCTGATATGCTCTGCGTCCAGAACCATTCACAGTCATGTATGCTATGCGTCTATGACCATTTACAATGTCCATGGCTGTCAAACATTGACAACACAGAAAAACTAAAAAACAGAGCACAACAGAGCATATTTTTTCCAGCAACAAAGCCACGACAGTGCAATGGAGAATGGAAGGCATGCTTAATATATATATATATATATATATATATATATATATATATATATATATATATATATATATATATATATAACATTTCTAAAACATAACTAAAACACACACACACACACACACACACACACACACATATATATAACAGAGCACAACGTTTGAGACCAAGAGAAGACAGCGACTATGAGAACACCAGCGGCAATTTCAAATGGGGAAGGGTAGCAGAGGAAAGCCGGGCAGTAATGACACACCAACCATGCAGCAGACTAATCGATTCTAGGGAGAAGCAACATTTCTTCGCATTAGCCATTTCTATGTTTAACTTGATGAATCGATTCTGAAATTGTTAAAAACGCCTTACTAAACGTTTTATTATTTTCTTGCAACGTGCTTTTGTAGCTTGAAACGTGCATTAATAAATTCTACCGCAGGTCCAAACAATTACTTGAACAACTAAGAGAGCGCTCCACTCTTTACAATATTACAAAAAAATTGATTTTCGGTGGCAACTAAAGTCGTCACCAAAAGTCTAAAAGTCGTCACCAAAGGGTCTTTGATGGCAACTATAAAGTCATCGCTGAAAGTCTTGTTGCTGAAAGTTTTTGGTGGCAACTGAAAGTCACCTTTAGTGGCGACTCCAGTGGCCACCAAAAATTATTTTTGTTGCAAAAAAAAATTCGTAACCAAAAATAACTTTTGGTGGCGACTAAATTCGCCACTGAAAGTCACCTTTAGTAATGACTTTGAAAGTCGCCACCAAAAAAACCTTTGGTGGCGACTAAAAGTTGCCACCAAAACCGACCTTTGATGGCGACTACATTCTGTTGCGACTTTGTCGACTCTGTTATTTGACCTGAATTGGCCCGCAGGTTAACCCGAGACCTAACAACCCAGTCAAGACTCATGCAGATCTTGGCCGGCCCACTGACTAGCAGTCTTAGGGTGACTCGATTTTTTGTTTGTGCAATATTCAAGTTTATTTGAAATTAAACCAAACACATGTATAGTTAAGATTCGAACCTGGGTACCTTTGTTTGAACCAGGTGTATCTCGTTATCTTGCCACCATTTCATTTATGTTATATAAGGGCAAAATATTATATATATATATATATATATATAATCTGTTAAAATTATTTTAAGCCTAAAATCTAGCAAAACCAAAATGGAACAACATCTAACTTAACAAAAAGTAAATATATTATTATTAAAAGATTAAGATAAGAAAAAAATATAATTATATTTATATAATTATTTGGTGTAAAGGTCCTACTTTTGGTGGCGACTGTAGGAGGCGCCACTAAAAGTCCCAGTTTATATGGTAACTTTTGAGAGTCGCCACCGAAAGTTTAAGATCTTTTAATTTTATGAAAAAAAAAATTGACTTTCGGTGACAATTATTGAGAGTCGCCACTGAAAGTCTCACTTTTGGTGACGACTTTTGAGAGTCGCCACTGAAAGTCCCACTTTCGATTTCGATGGCGATTTTTGAGAGCCGCCACTGAAAGTTTAAGATCTTTTAATTTAAAAAAAAATTAACTTTCGATGGTGACTATTGAGTGTCACCACTGAAAGTCCAAATATTGGTAGCGACTTTTGAGAGTCGCCACTGAAAGTTTAAGATTTTTAATTTTACAAAAAAAATTGACTTTCGGTGGCGACTTTGAGTGTCGCCACTGAAAGTCCCATTTTCGGTCACGATTTTTGAGAGTCGCCACCGAAAGTTTAAGATCTTTTAATTTTACAAAAAAAAAAGACTTTTGGTGGCGACTTTTGAGTATCACCATTGAAAGTCCCACTTTTGGTGGCGACTCTCAAGTTATCTTTTAATTTTACGAAAAAAAAATTGACTTTCAGTGACGACTATTGAAAGTCGCTACTGAAAGACCTACTTTTGGTGGTGACTTTTGAGAGTCGTCACTGAAAGTCTAACTTTCGGTGACGAATTTTGAGAGTCGCCACTGAAAGCTTCACTTTCAGTGGCGACTCTCAAAAGTCACTACTGAAGATGACTTTCAAAAGTTACTACAGAAAGTGAGGCTTTCAGTGACAACTCTAAAAGTCACCACCAAAAGTTAACTTTTAGTGACGATGTTGATTGTCGGTGAAAATCCGGCCAGAAGGTGGCTGTTTGGCAGCGGCTACATCATATGAAAGGAGAGGGAACGAAGAAAAAATTGTTGTTTTCGCTGGCAGAATTTCTGACGGAGGACTGTAGTACTTGGTGGTTCGACGTCCGTTGATGCTATCTCTGCGCCAAGTCAATGGACCCCACCAATATTATTACCCAATGGAAACCAATATTCACACATACACACACATATGTATATATATTTATATTTTTTATGTACTCATCTAATTGAAAAAGCAATAATTTTGCTAGTTTCGTGGAATTTGCAGAAAAGGCGGAGCACGGGTGTTGAAAAATTAGTGCATAAAGACTTCACGGAGACAATTAATGTGGTAGTTGAGTGTGGATGTTACGGCAGTTATAAAATAAAACTAGAGATAAAGCAATAAAGAAAGCCAACTGCGTCCTGACTTTTCAAAGACAATTAATGTGGTCATTGAGACTATAGATTCGTATAAAAAGTAACTGAAGTTAATCAGTTATCATGTCACATGTATTATATTTACATTTTTATATAATAACATAAATAAAAGCATAGAGAAAAGTAGCTTATTAATTAAATAACATTAATAACCTCCCGATAGCCTATAACATATGACCCTTTGTCAATTAGTAATTTGACCCAACTAGCATTGTAGAGCGTCATCTAATTAATCAAACGCTTAAATTAAATTCCAAAACCCCAATTCTACCCTGGCAACATATGTCTTGTATGTTTTAAAAAATAAGTAGTATGTTTGTCATTCTTTAAGTTATTAGATCCAAGATTTAATTATTTAAATTTCAAGTAGTAATTTAAAAAAAAATTAAAATATGAGCATTAAATCTCAAATCCAATACTTCAATAATCATATAACTTGCCTTTTCAGATAAACAGTAGATCCATGCGCATTCTACCACTAGCCTAAATTCTAAAGTTCTTCTAAAAGCATGTAAAGTGGTAAACTTCAATTGAATTCTTATTATAGGTTTTTCAGTATCACATCAGTTTAAACAATTTTCTGCTATTTTAAATAACTTTCAACTTCAACGATAAACCTTTTAACAACCCACAAATAGGTCTCATAATCAACTCTTCACTACTTTAATATTTATTACTCTCTACTAACATTTATTGTAAGTTAATTATTTTATTATTACTTTTTGTATAAGAATCGCTTCTTGTACAAGAACTGGTTCTTTTTTATGAATAATTCTTACACGTGGCAGCTAACATGACAAACTAGAGCGGTGAACCGTAATAAAAACTGGTTCTTAAATTTAACAACCTGTTAAGAACCACCACTGTAGATATTTTAATTAAAACTAAAAATTCAAATAGTGCTTAGAAATTACCTTTAAGAGTAGGAATATTGAGGATAGGTTGCAATTACCCTTTTAATCTTTTCCAACTTGGCTTCACAACTTCCCTTCTACACCATTTTTCTACAGCCTCTTCCCTAAAGCTAAAATTATACCATCAAAATATGGCGCTTCATCAAATTGGAGGGGAAATTGAAGGAATTAAGAAAAATAATAGAGGTTTAAGGGTGGAAATTTCATGAAGACTGTCTTAGATGATGAAAGGCGAAAAAAGCAGGGGAAAAAGAGAAGGAAGGAAACTACCTCTAGTGAGCAGGATGTTCATTGTCGGTGAAAATATGGCCAGAAGGTGGTTGTTTGGCGGTGGCTACATCAGAAAACCACAGCTCCTACACCCAGATTCATCCCTCTCTCTTGGACAGCTTGTCTGACATCAAAGGAAAGGGAACGAAGAAAAAACTATCCGTCGATGCTCTCTCTCCGTTTTGTCTCTCCCTCACTCTGCTCTCTTTTTCACTCGCATGCAGGAAAGAGGGGTCGTGTCTGTACAAAGATCTGATATTAGAAGGATAGGAAAGATAACCTTAAGCTTAGTCCCCCATCTTATTTTTTTAGCAGAAATTAGGTGGTGACAAAATATGAGGGAACATGGAGCTCCTGCTGGGTAATAGTGGGGTTCATTGTTCCTGAAAGCAAATTGAAACAATTGGTTATATTCGTGTGTAGCTAATTATTTTCAAAAGCTGCTTTGGAAAAAATAAACAAAAATGTTATGTTTGACAAGTAAAAAAAGTTAATTTATAGATTATTTGACCCTAACTTATAGCTTATAACTTTTATATTTTTCTTCTTATTTTACATTTAGTATTTTATTAGAATTCTTATTATATCCTTTTATGTCATTAACACAGAATTCCCATTTACCCTAAGGGCCCATTTGGTATGTAGTAAAGGAAATAAAATGAAAAGAAGATAAGAATGAAAAGGAAAGGAAAAAAGAAAAAGGAAAATGAAAAAAAAAGGTTTAATATGGATAAAAAAGAATAATGGAAAAGATGTATTATTTTGTTTGGTATGTATTTTTTTAAAAGAAATGAAAAGAATATATGTGGGTAATTTGGTAATTTTTTGAATCATTATCAGTTCACTAGTCTGTCTCCATCATTCAAACTCTTCCTCTCCCTATCGCTCACAGGTGTCCTTTCGACATCACTCACAATTCCTTTCTGAATCATCGCCAAGCTCTCTTCCCTCGCTAGTCTCCCTCCAGCATCTCGTCTCACCAAGCTCCCTTTGCTCACTAGTCTATCTCTCCCCATCACACATTGTTCTCCCTCTGGCCTCTCCTTCTGACATCTCATATCACCAAGCTCCCTTCGCTCCAGGACTTCCAAGGGTGAACCTGACTGAAGGCAAAGCCAAAGACTAATGAGGGCAATTCCAGAATAATAAATCATCTTCTATTCCAGCTGGCGTCTTTACATTGATTCTAAGATGAAAAAAACAAAAGTACAAAAAGCTAGAATTGGGAAGTCCATTTTCCCTCTTAGCACTGTGCTGCGTCTCATACCAAACATGTGAAGAGTGTATAGTGTTGGAAATGAGTGTTTCCATTCCCTATTCTGTTTGCTACCAAACAGGCCCTTAACATCTTCTGCATCTTCTCTTAGTCTGTGTATATATATTATATAATAAAATATATATAAATATATTATATATATATTATTTATTAATTTTATATATATAATAATTTAAATTAATTTAATTAAAAATGATATTTTTATTTTTATTATTTTGAGATTATAAAATATATGTCATTTTACATTATCAGTTAGTTCAATAATTACTTTTACCAAACACTTTTAATTCAATAAGTTAACTTAACAGTTTTCAATTTTCAGCTACAAACTAAAAATTAGTTTATAAACTTTCAGCTAACTTTTAACTAATATATTGGAAACTGGACCAGACCGACCGATCAGACCGAAAAACTAGTAAACCAAAGCCTAGTTCGGTTTGAAAGAAGCCAAAAATTGATAAGTTAAAAAACCAGTCAAAAATTGACCCCTTAGCTATTACTGTAGTGACGGAGAATGTGGGAGCATGTATATATAGGAAATTGGGGAATTGTGGGAGCTTCATTGTGAGGTGCATCCGATGTGAGACTCCTATGTGGGACTTTCTTGCCTTCTTCCCAATTTCTACTCATTTTTTCTTCTAATTTCTTAGCTTATTTTAGTTGATTTTTTTTTGTACTTTTTTCTTCTCTTATAATTTGATTAGTCTTAATTATAAATATGAATTATGAACAACAATTAAAATTATATGGTGGCTCATATCTATTAATATATACCTAAGATTAAGGAGTTCAAGTTTATATAAAAATCATGAAGTTACAAAATTAACCACATCACTAAGAGTAGAGTGGAGCTATTTTTGGTTTAAGGGTTCACTAATTGACAAATAAGTAAGTATAAATATTATATATTATATATTTTAATATTTGAAATATATACATTAATTATATATTTTAATATATTTTAAATACCACCGGCTCAACAATGATTCAACTACGGTCCAACTACTGATCCTTAAACAAGTGCCTTGACCGGTTCAATGACCGGTCCAATTTTCTAAACCTTGCTTTTAACTAGTTTATCAGCTATTTTTGTCAAACAACATAGCCAAAGTTATGGCCCGTTTGAAAGAGCTTATTTTGAGTTTGTCTGACTTATCTTATGGTATAAGCGTTTATATAAGTATTTGGGAGAGCTTATAGAAATAGCTTATAGCATGCCAATAAGTTATTTTTAGCTTATTTTCATAAACTTTGCAGAGTAGCTTATGAAAATAAGCTGAAAACAACATATATGAAGTTTTGCCTTTATAAACTCTTCAATTATAAAAATAATCTATATATAAGCGCTTATATGATAAGTGTTTATTCTATAAGCACTTAAATAAGCTGTTTACCAAACAGGGCGTTAATTAATTTCAAAAGCTACTTTGGGAAAAAAAGTTAATTAATTTCTCACTACTTAACCTATTATAATCTTCACCCTCAAATATTGTACCAATCAGTATATTTTTTTAAAAAACATTATTCTGACTAGTTTTTGGTATAGCAATAGGGCCCTAGACACACAAACACTAACACCAAACTACACGTTCACTTGTTGGGATGTATTCCTTAAAATTTCAGAAAGTAAAATATTACAAAGTTACTACTTTCATATCTCTAAATTTTAACCCAAATTTTAATTTGTGCAAGAATTTTTTGTTTGTAACGACTTTGTTCCATATTTTTCAATTATTAATTTCAATTTTATCCCTAAGCCAAGTGTTGTCTAAATTGTTAACCACTAAAGATGATGCAGCTATCTTTGTTGCATACATAAGAAATCAACTTATTTGATTCTCATTAGATATACACTTGAAATGACAGATATTTAGTTTAATATTCATTTTATCATGTCAACTACATTTATTCTAGTGTTTTATATCCCGGCCTGACCCGACCAAGTCGATGTGGAACTTAGTGGCCGGATCATGATATTGAACTTTTACATTCAGCTCGATGAAGACCCGATCAACTCGATTAGGTCATTGTTGGCCTACTTACTCATAGACTCAGATTGACCCTATCTTTTCTTTTTCTTTTTAAAATGAAGCCCTAGATCAAATTTTTTGTAAAATGTATGCCAAAAGAAATTTTGGAAGTTAATGACCTTTTGTGTGTGTGTGTAGTGTTTATATACATATGTTTATATTATGGGTTAGTTAGTTTTACATGTAAGAATGTATGGTAAAAAAAATCAAATCAATTATAGCTAAATTGGTTTTGTGTTGAAATTTGTATTTAAATTATTTATTTTACTTGTTTTGATATTTATTTGTACATATTTAATTAATTATATATAATTTTTTTATTTATCTAATTTAGCAATTGATACAATAACTGGACTATTAGACCTAATGACCCAAATGCTAACTCAAATCAATGATAAGATTCGTTTGCAAAACATTGACACATTACTTTACCACTCGGAGATTTGAATTTTTGACCTTACAAAGTAAAGTTTACAAGTTGCACTGTTGTTGTTGTTGTTGTTGTTATTATTATTATTATTATTATTATTATTATTATTATTATTATTATTATTATTAATGGAACGGAAATTAAAAAACTAGCAAATTTCCTTAAAATTCTAAGGGGCTGTTTGGTAGGGTAAAAGCTGTTGGAAAGGAACATTCAATTCCATACTATTCATTCTCTTCCCTTGTTTGGTATTCATTTGGGTACAGTAAATGTAAGGAAAATGGAATTCCCTCTTTCTTGAACAGTGCACCATTTTTTTCCATTGCATCAGTGAAATCTCCTTTTTGCCCTCAAACTTTTTACTGAATATCGAAAGAGTCCTTGTTTGTGGTGCTTCATTTTCCCGATTTTGTTGTCGATCTTCCTCCCCATCTGAGATGCAGAGAGAGATGAGAGATTGAGAGGTAAGGAAGAGAGAGAGAGAGAGAGTCTGATGCCTTCTGTTCCTCCTCCCCTTCCAGCGATTGCTTCCTCTCCTCTGAGAAGCAAAGAGATCCGATGCGGAGAGACTAAGGCAGAGAGACGAACCAGTGTTTACCCAAGAGGAGATAGGGACAAAAATCAAAATCTTATTCTACTCTGCAACTAAGCTAGACTAATGGCGATGACAGAGACAGAAGGCGATGATGGAGATAGAGGGCGACGACAAAGATGAGTAAGCAATGAGAGACGAGGGAGATGAGAGCAAGACGAGTGAGCGATGGAGATAGAGGGCGACAAAGACAAGACGAGTGAGCGACGTAGACAAGAGCAATGAGATGGAGATGAAATGAGAGGCTCGGGAGAGAGACGAGTTAGAGAGAGTATGTGTGTGAGTGATAGGAGAGTTGAAGAGAGAAGAAAGATCTGGGGAGTGAGAAACCAGTTTGAAATAAGGGTAATTTAGTAAACTATCCTACATACCAAATACATTTTTTTCTTTTTCATTATTTTTTTATCTCATACCAAACATATATTTTTTCCTTTCTCTTCACTCTTTCATTCTCTTTTTCTTTCCATTTTCCTATTTCATTTCTATTTTTACTCTTTCCTAAATACCAAACAGGCGCTAAATATATTCAGTCAATATAAAAGATTTTGTTCTTATAACTTAATCTGAATAAAATTTAAAAATATTTTTCACCGAAATTAATAAAGAATAAAGAGAACCTTTTATTTATATATAATGGTTTTAAAACGAAAAAAAGAAAAAAATTAAGCACTAACTACTACAGGTGCAACACAATGCACAAAGTTGTTTTTAAAGAAAAATTTAATTTCTATAATAATAATTTATATAGATAAAATCATGAGACTATATGGTAAGAAAAGATAATTAAAAGTAATTGAATAAAATTAATATATTGAGACGCGCTTCAACTTATGTGTCATTTATTTATTTGAACTTCTAATATTTTCATTTTCTATAGATTATATAAATAATTGATATTCTTCCACAAAATAAAACATTTTTATTTATTAAGAAAAATATATATGCTGAGTACTTAATAAAATAAGAGAGAAATGCAAGTTTTAAACTTGAGTGAACGACTAAATTAAACTACAATTCACAATCTCAATTAATGTGACAATAATAGTTTCTAAAATGCAAATTAAATTTTGTATACTAGTTTTGAAGTTTATAAGACTATAAATAGTTAAAAAGCCTGTAATAGTTACCTTTTTATGTGTTCCATAATTAAAAACCAAGTGCGGATTAGCAGTTGTTCCAGAGTCGAAATGTTATTAACGCAAAAACTGCAATAAATATACTTACCTATTTGATAAATTGTAATAATTATCTTTATTGTGAAAAATCTATAATCTATTGTTTGTAGATTATGATAAATAATAAGAACACAAAAGAAATAATATAAAATCGTACTTTGATCTATCGTTAAACTGAACATGAACCGAAAGAGGGTAGGCTCTTATAGGAAAATATGATGTTGGCTTTCTCTCACTTTTCTCTGATGGAAAAACACAAATGAACCATATGTTCTAAAAGTGAGACCAACTCATATAACCTAGGAAACCACTACTCATATTCATCTATCCGACTCATAGATTGGCCCATTTTATAATAATACTCAATCACTATTATTATTTAGGGTTGGGCATCTACACATTTTATATTTTCATTAACACTCCAGACCAAATAAAATATATATCAAATAGGTCCCTGAACATAAATTAATGAAGATTTTATAATGGACCTAATTAAGATAACATTAATATGTATGCCCCAAAAATATGTTGACATATACAATAATTAATATGTCAGTCACACAAATATTTATTAGTGTTAATAGTTATTTATAAAATAAATAATAAATATATATAATATATTTATAATAAAAATAATGCCAACATTGGCTTCGTCTAATGATACCCCTTTTTTTTTCCCTCTGAATCCAACAATATTTCATTAAAGTTTCCTACATATTGTGCTTTCAGTATAGATAACAACCTCCAAGAGGGAGCTTTTTTGTTTTCCTCTGTGAACTTCCATACCTTTTCATCAAACACATCTCTCATTCGAGCATCCATATGATTTTGAGAGTAAGATAACAGCTCTAGAGACACTTCCTCATCCCATAGAAGTCCTAGGCCCTGGCCCTTCTACATCCCCCTCCCGCACAATCTATTCATAAGCATTTTTTAATCCCATTTTATTGTTTAGTTTCTTTGCTTCATTCAACTTTAGCTTTGTTTCCAAGAAGAAAACCAGTTTTGGGTGCTTTTCCTTGATGAGTGCACCCAAGCCATGACAATTCCAAATAAGGGCCTTCATGGTGATCGGCGAGGTTGCTTAGCAACCTCTGCCATATACACATCAGGTTGGTTCCCTTCCACCTGTCTCTTTCTTTTTACTCTATCAGTATCAGGTATCTCTACTACTTTTCCTTCTTCATCTCAACAACTTCGCCCCTTTTCTCCCCTAGTTAATCTCTTCCTAGTACTTCTCCTGGTAGACTGGTCAGCACTTGAGTTACTGCTATTTGGTTCCATTGCATCACTATTTTGGCCCTTTTTATTTTCAATCCTTTGTTCCTTCACTGAAACTTCTTTCTTGATTCAAATCAATCTCAGTCTCCCCACTCACGTTTGGCTTTTCTAGTTATGTGTGAGAGATATGCCAATCAGAGATAGTATTCAAAACTTTGTCAAGATCCTTAGGCTGTTTTATATTTTGAAAATTTTCAACATCAATGGTCCCTAATTCTGAAATTGTCAAGCTGTCATGTTCATGTTCAGAGCATCACTGTGATTTTTCTTTTATTTTCATTTTCCTTCCATCACTAATATCAAGATCATTTTCCACACTGTGAGTCAGAGAGCTTTCTTGGATAAGCTGGGGGGCATAAAAAGCATTCTTTGACATTTACTTGATTTGCTTGCTTCTCCTCCCACTGGTTGTCTTGTTCTACTCTGACTAGCCCTCATCAATGGCCCAAAGATCAAATTTGAATTGTCATCTTCCTCATCATGTGTCTTCTCATTGCATTCTTTTAAAAGATGTCCCACCTTCTCACATCCATAACAAAAATCAAGAAGTCTTTTCAAATTTAAAGAAGATTTTGAACAATGATCCATCTTTGCTTTTAAGTGTTGTCCCCCTTTTTAGAGGTTTTGCAAATCCACTACAATTCTCAGACGCAAGAACTTCCCCATCTGTCATTAGATCCTGTCACCAAGGAGACCATCGCTGTTTTCAAGAACCAAGAACAAAGGCCTTTGCACAAGCACGCTTACAACATAATTTGCCTTCTTGGAATATCAGGCAGCAACATCACCAGACCGAACTCCCCCGCCGCACGCAGCACCAATCACTTTGATTGGACTGAGACGAGAATCCCATCGACGAAACCACCATAAGTGCTGAGAAACTGCACTTGGGAGACTTGTTAGGCAAATTAGAAAATTTTTCTTTGATGGGACCAAGAAGATGGATTAGTAAAGAAAAGTATAAGTTGAACAACATAAATTCCATAACAAATTATTTTGGTTTGACCTCAAAAGATTAGTGTTCGGATTTTGTTTGATTTTTAGTGCTACCATAATATTTTGCTTAAATTATTATTAATATTAATATTATTGTTGTTGTTGTTGTTTTCCTAATGTTTGTTGATCCAAGTAGTTAGTCATTTGTTTACCTTAAGAAAGTTTCGAATTTTAATTTTATGAATAAAAAAATAAATTTTTAAAAATTAAAACTTTATGTTTTTTAGACTCGATTTAAACTAGATTGATTAAAATTTAATAAATTTTTAGATATATATTAATAGTTGAAAATAAATAATTTTTTAAACACTATGTTTGGTAAACATGGTGCTTGCCAACCAGAGGATCCAAACCCCTTAGTTATATAAACTTTCTATACCATTCTATGTGGCTATAAACATCACAACAAATAACAATTTGAAAAAAATAATATTAAAAGCAATTTTGGTTTAGTATTTGAAAGCTTGAAAGATTTTGTATAAGAAAAGTTATTATGTTTTTTCTGTCAAATTTTTAATCAAATCGAAATAAATGTAAGTATATATCTTTTACTGAAAGCAATCCAACAGCAATGTGGAGAGCATTAAATATAATTAAGTACCGCTTTAAAAAAAATTTTAACTCAAATGTTCTTATTTGTCTCTTTAAACTTACGGTTGTCTAATAATATCTTTTAACTTATTTTTATATTTGACTAAAATCAAATTTACACAGCTAAGGTTTGAAAATAAAATTTAATTACATTTTATATTGGAACTTTGTGTCTGAAAAAAATATAGAGATAAAATTATTATAAATAAATTTAAACCGTGCGAATATCTACAATTTTTAAAAGTACATAGTTTTAAATTATTTACTATTATTTAAGCTCATACTTAAATATCTAATCGATTAAATTATCTTTCAAGCTAAATTAGATCACACTCACACTATTATATATATATATATATATATATATATATATATACTTATATATAGTTTATATATATATATATATATATATATATATAGTTTAATAAAACGGAACCACATTTTCTTTTTTACCAATTCTTAAAATTGGATTGTCATTAATCAATAAAAACACTAATTCAAGGTTCGTTAATTTAATTGTGACTTATCTATCATGAAATTGGTTGAAATTAAAAATATATTTTCAATTTTTTATATAAAATATTCATATAATAAATTAATACATTTTCCATACTTGATAAACTAACAGAAATTTAAACAAACTATCAATTTTGTTTGCAAAAATAGTTGATAAGTCACTTGAAAACTTAAAATTTAATTTTTAGTTAAAAATTGAAAATTTAACAGCTAACTTATTGAATAAGAAGTATTTGGTAAAATTAGTTATTGAAGTAGTTGATAAATGTAAAATGACATAAAAGAACATACTTATATGATATTATATACAAATTTTATTTTTGGACAAAAATATATTTTATGTATTATTTTAAACTATTAAAATTACTACAATTTAATTTTGTACTAAAAATTATTTAAATTCACATTTAAAAAATTAGCATGCATTTTACTAGCATTAAACCATATTTTCTATCACTCTCTACTCTCTTATGTATATTGAAGCCAAGTTTCTTAGCAAAAAGAAAAAAAATATTATGCAGTCAGTAAAATTACTAGTAATAAACCATATTTTATCACAGGAGAGGGGCAGAAGAGAGATGTATTGTTGATGATTTGACAAGCATACTAGTCGCACAAGTAATACAGTAAAAAATGAGTAAGAATGTCGATCCCACTAGGACTAACTTGCCAATTACTCAAGAAATTTAATTGCGTTAATTAGATGATTGAACTTGGATTGAAGACAACTCTTATAAAAAGAATGTAGTAAACAACTAGAGCAGCAATTTTAAAGTAATAAAAAGACAATAAAATAAGAGATTTGATGAAATTAATTCAAATAAAGGTCTAGGATTGCTAATCCCTCTCTTCCGTCCTAAGAATAGTTAAACTTTCTTTTGTACTTGTGATTCTAATTAATTAAATATGTTAATATTAAGTTATCCTATGGCTTAAAATAATTCTCCCGAATCTAGATTAAGCTCCTCAACACCTATAAAATCCCTTATGTGAGTTAAGTCTAAATACACCAACCTAACTTTGATTAAATGGGATTCACTAATGTTCCTATCATTTAACAAGCGAAATTCCTTAGGTTAAGGTCACGCACTTGTCCCTTTCAATCAAAGTTCTACTCTTACTTCTCTCGCCAAAGATGGGTAAAAACAACAAAAAAACTATAAAGTGATCAAGTTCATAGCAAGTTCAAGATAGATAAATGAAAAGACATGTATTACTTCAAAAGAATTCGCAAGTACAGAGAGAAACATAATTCCTAATATGAAATTAGGTTTATAGCAACCATAGAACAAGAGATTTAGCTACTCATAATAATAAAGCTACAGAAAACAAGAAAAGAATAAGAAAATTCCATGAAATCGAGGTTGGGCTGATGAAAATTGGGACTGGAGAGCTTTGGAATGAAATTCCTTTTCTTCCTTCAATAATTTCGGCCTCCTCTGGTTCTTCCTGAGCTCAGAATCCCTAAAAACTTTGCCTTACTTGCTATTTATACCAGGAACAGAAAGCTGGAAAATCGTGACTGCCAGGTCCACTGCTATAAATAGAGGGACGCAGAATGAAGAGCTTCAAAATCATCAAGTTCAATAGCCACCACTATAGCGGCATAAGTCTACTGCTATAGTGGTGGGAGACAGACAGGGAAGCTTCAAAAATCTCTGATGCAAAGCTCACAACTATAGCGGTACAGATCCACTGCTATAGTGGTAAGAGACGAATTTCTTTTCTAGCATCTTCAGAATTATGCTTTGATAGGTTTCATCTTGTTGTACAAAGCTCTTCACCAACTCAACCTAATCAGAAACAATAAATCATCAATTACCAGTAGTATTAAATCATGAAATCACTTAATTTACTAAAAATTCTAAGAAATCCTAAATTCAACTGCACTTCTCAAAACATGGGGTTAAGAAATGCAAGTCTAATCAAGATGGAGATCAAAAGAAAACGTAAATAGCACCGAAATAGTGCTAAATTGAGAACCTAGCATATATGTGATATAAGGGTAGAATAAAAATTTAAAAAAAATAATAAGGGTAAAAGAGAGAGAAAAAATATAAAAGGTATAAGTTACTTGAAGTAATGTTTCAAAATAAATTATAAGCTATTCAAATAAATTTGTTTATTAAATATTTTTAACAAACTTATAAACTGGTCAAATAAGATATAAACTAATTTAAAATGCTTGCCAAACACAACTTAATTGCTTTTTTAGATGTTTAACAATAGTACATAATTTGAATAATATATGAACTAGGATAAAATTTAAATTTAGTTATAAAATAATATATGAATAATACCTATATGTAGTATAAGACATTAGTACTGATAAAATATATGAAAAATAAAAAAAATATATAAAAAATAATATTTGGTTCAACTATTAAACTGGTTTGACCAAATTTTGACCAATTGTTTGAGTTATTAGTTCACTAGGTTAAGCAGACTAGTTGAGTGACTGGTCCATTATCTTTTCAATCCAACTAACTAATTTGATCTAATTTTCAAAACAGCACTCTGAGTTTTCTCTCAAAATATATTTTTTGAGGTATTAAATATTTTATATTTGTTAATCCTAAATAAAATCATTATATCCACGTAAGATAATAAACTTTTTAATGTCGTTAAATATAATTGAATTTAGACAAAGTTTAAAGATACATTTAACAGTATGTTTGTAAAATACTTTGTAACATTTAACAGTATGTTTCAAGATACCGCGCATAGGTGTTTATTTTATTTATTTTTTAAAAGAAAATTAATTGCTCAAAGAAATAATTGTAACATTGACGCGTGTGTTAATTTCAAGTTATGTTTTTAAATTTATTTGAAGCTTGATGTTGTTTGATATTTTTATTATATGCAGATTATCTGATAAATTTATAATTTTCATTTATTATAAAAGATATAGAAATAATACTTAATTAAACTGATGATTAATTATACTACAACTCACAAATATAAATCCATTTTTTTTGAAAAAATAGTGATAACACTTTTTCAAAGTGAGCCTACAAATTTTGTGTGATAAATGTGTAATTTATAAGACAATAAATTAAAAATTCGATAATTGCTTTTTTTTCTTGTAAATTAGTTTTGCTTTTCTAGATTACCCAGAATCTAATACAAAACGTAAGAAAGTAATTTATCCACTTTTAAAATCAATTTACAAATTTTGAAATGTTATCTTATGAATTTTGGTTATATACTTCAAATTTGACATTTTACTTTCATTTGTTATTTTGGTATTAAAGTAAAATGTTTATTATATTACTGTATGCTGAAGAAGTCAGTATAATTTTCATTTAAATTTCGATAAATTATCTAAAATTTAAAATCTAACTCAAGTATGATTTTATGTTAAATTTTGTAAAAAAAATTATAATAAATTACAAAATATTTTATGTGTAAAATTAGTATAAAATTATTCATATGATTACCAAAAACAAATATTAATTTTGTCACACCTATATCTAGCGTTTTTAACATTATTGATGTAGACAATAGAGATTCATCAATCTATTGCCTAATTTTTTTTTTTCAAAATAGATTATCACATATAAGTTTGAGTAAATTATGGATTATTCTAAAAGATAAGGTCTGTTTTAATTTTATTTATAAAACATCAAGCTTAAGCACCTTAATTATTTTTTAAAAAATTATAACTGTTTAATTAAGTTTTTTTTTTATATCAACTCTTTAAATATATCATGTTAAATTTCAGATTTATTCCTGTTTAAATACTGAAAGGAACGATATTAAAATAAATATTTGTAGAGAGTATATTTTCAAAGTAGAGAGTATTTATATTAAGTTTTTGATCTTAGTCACAAGAGAACTGAGCGTATATTTTTAAAATAGAGAGTATTTTAATTTGTAATATTTGTAGGGAAAAAGACTGATTTACTCAATTTATTATTTGCTCTAGGCAAAAATTAGTATTTTTGTCGCTTATCTTTATTTTATGTTTCATTTGGTCCTATATCTTTCAAAAGTTGTATATTAATCTTTTATATTTCAAAGTGGTTTTACTTTTGTCTTCTAAAATTAAAACCGTTAACTTATCTAACGAAAATTATATATCATATGCCACGTGAGATGTTGACTGAATTAATGAGTCTGTGTAGAATTAAAATTTTCAAATTTTCTTTTTCTTTCCAAGAGGCCCATTTTTTTTTATTTTTCTGTGGTTCTGTAATCTAAGGGCCCATTTAAAATTTTGAGGACGACCAAATTGAAATGCTATACGGAGCTAGCTAAAAATATCTTTTGTTATCCTAGGTGAAGTTATAGAAATTTTTGGTTCTACATATCTTTGCAAACAAAAGTAAATTTTTTTTTACTACTGTCAACCTCATAATTGACGCAAGAAAATATCCAAGTAATTTTAACATGTTCACATTTCTATGTGTTAAGTCAATTTGTTTTCTTGTGATTTATTACCTTTCTCTGAGCACAATCAATAAATATATATGAGTATATAAAAAGGAAAAAATAAAGAAAAGTTAATATATATATATATATATATATGTAATCGAACATGTCAAGAGAAGCCACTTTCTCGAAAAGATAGAGAAGTTATCACCTCATATGTACTTATATTAATAGACAGTATTTTAGTAATGTGCGTGGGGAGTATTAGGATATCGGACATTAAAAAAATATTGTAATGAATTTGTTGATGGAAAAGTATAAAATTAGACAGAAGTGTAGTATTTTTATGACTATATAAAAGAGGAGGGTATATTATGAAAGTAGAGGGGAGGTTCATGTAATTTTGAATATATGTATGGGAAGAAAGTGTAATTTGATCTTAGTTACAAGAGAAATGAGCGTATATTTTAAAAGTAGAGATTATTATAAATGACTGTGATTTACTTGATTTATTATTTAGTCAAGGCAAAAATAGTATTTTCATCTATTAACTTTACTTTAAGTTTCATTTTGGTCTTCTATATATCTTTCAAAAAGTTCTATATTGGTACTCTATAGATGATTGAGATAATCTAGACCTTGAAGCCTGAGCCCTCAAATCATGATTAATGCAGAAATAGATGTTTTAAGAATGGGGTAAGGAGGAATACTCAACCAGTTTGCTCAAGATGGAAACGGGAAACAAGTAGCTTGATATCATTCTATTATCAATGGCAGGAAAACTCCTTCTTGGTTATCTGCATTGAAGGTAAGAAATGAAAAGTGTGCCTGTTGGGTGTGGGCGTGACAAAGAAGAGGTATTTGGCAAGAAGACGACGTTTACTGGAAGTATGATTGCAAGAATCTTAAATCTGATACCACCAATAAGATAGTCTATTCGAGGGAAGACAAATCTCCACCAAATCTCAACTTACAATAATCAAACGATGAAATCTTTAACTAATTCCTAGGAATACTTTGATAGGGCCCAACTCTATACTAAGGGAAATCAAGATAAGAGCATAGCAACAAACTGATATTACTGAAAATAACAGCCCACACTAGCCCTATATGGAATACTCTGTTTGCGGCCATTGTTGAATAATCTGTTTCTCATTATACAATTTAAAGGTTTTGGTAGGAATATGACAGTGTGTAGTTAGCAACTTAGCATATGGTATTGCTACTGACTGTTATTGCTGGCAAGGGAAAATCCAATAAACTTTATTGTATTAAAAAACAATGTTCTTGCATTTTTTCTAGTTCTATCTTTTTAATGAAAAATTAATAATATTCTTTTCTTAATTAAAAATTTATGCTGTACAAAGGAAAAAAAAAATCTTCATAGAACAGACATGCATGGGAAAATAAATTACTTAGTCCCCTAAAAATCCATTTGCTCAAAGGAGCTTTTCAATCCCTTTATAAATCCATTGGAGAGAGCTTTTAAAGGAATCGTAAGTCCGAAGTTACTAATTCGTATTAATTCTGTTCAAACAAAAGTCTTCATCTTAGAGGAAATATCAACCATCCCGTAAGACTTAGACAAAGAATTAAGCTTTATACATTGGGATTACTAGTTAGATGCTGATAAAACGGTTTACTTGTATATTATGAATATGAAGTAATGACAGGCCTCAATGAAGCCTTTATATGGGAACACATGATGACATGTCGCTTAACTGCTAGAAGTTACTTAATCCACTTTTCCCTATTCGCAATTTCCAGCTAGTACCTGCCTATCGGCTAGCGTCATCTCTGCAAGCAGACATTAATTTGCAGTTCCATGTTCAGGTTCTTTGTTGCATTTGTGATGTCATAGTGCTTTGAAGCTTATTTGGCGAAAGAAAACAAATTCTCCATTTATGTTGCCTTAACCTCATCAACATTACTCATGGAGGTTTCCTTTGGTTCTTCCATTAATGTCTAGATCTAGATTTTGGCATTCTTTTATCGAGTTGGTGTAATAGACGGTGCAGATTACTACAGGCTATGATGGATTAATTGTTTCCTTTTTCTTTTCCTATATCCTCTTATTATGAGATTTTGGTTTGGTTGTGCAAAAATTGTTTTGCATGTAGATAATAGGTGCAACAACCTTTTACGTCTCTAAGGAAACAACGCCTCTTCAACATGCAGGTAATATGGGTCTAATGGTAAGTTGAAGTGCAGTATGAAAACTAGTTTTTCATCTAAAATTTTTCAGACTGGTTCAACGTGCAGATAATATGGGTCTGATGGAAAGTAGGGAAATTTGCATGGATGATGAAAATATTACAGTGTCTTGATTTCAGAAAACTAGTTTTGAGTGCCTACTAATAAAAGTAGAGAAAAATTAAGCGAAGAAAATGGTATTAATCTTTCTGGTGAAATCAAAAATGCAAATTCATAGTTAATTGCCTCTGCATTTCACCATTAAGTCAAAACGTTTATTTTTCCATGCGCTTTATTTTGCTTCATCAGCTCCATTTTTCATGTCTCTTTGGAATAACATTGTAATCTTATTTACATAGTAAAACTAAATTGTAGAAGTAAGTTGGTTTAAATGTTTGCGAAACTATAAGAGCCAGCATAATTTGTGAACTTTTTGCAATATTGATTTTAATTGTGATTGTGAAACTGTTAGCATAGTGCTTGGGTTCACTCCTCCGATAGGAAGAACAACGGTTTGCTAGGCCAATGTCAATGGAGCAACAGTATGATTTTTCATCATTATTTGTTGGGCCTTCAATGGATAATATTGTATTTGGAATGAAATTTATGATATCACCTCATATGATACCTCCAGTTCAATTTCCTATATTAGATTTGAATTCTATCTTTGATGTTCCTGAAATAATAAGAGAAGATAATGATGGGGGTAAAGAAGAAGAAGAAGACAAGGCAGAAGAAGAGCAATAGAAAGAACCACGTCGTCGATGGTCGCAACGAGTGATTACGCAACTGCATTGTGGGACTAGTAGCCATTTCAATTAAGTTGTATGCCACATAAATTATATATTGTAACACTCTTAGTATTAACTGATTTGTATATTTATTGATTGACAATGATATTTAAAATTTAAACTAATTATTAGAGTTGATATTATTTTATGCATTTAATAATTGTTATTAAATATTTATAAATTTATACTTGGATGCACAATTATATAGAAAATTTTAATTTCTATAATTCGTATTAATTATTTATTATGTTTATTGTATGACCCATTCCTTTAGCCAATTTAGCTCTTAGTGCAGGATCATTCAAATCAGTTTTTTTTTGTTATTGGGACAGGTGAATTCTTATAGATCCATCCTCCAAAAGCACCGGACATGATAATTTTTCATCGTCCGGCTCGAGCATGAATCAAACGAACAGAAAATAATTAATAATACAATCAACCAACAAATTATGACTTAATCTCGAAGTAATTTAAAATTCCGAATTGATAAAATAATATTTATTGAACTATAATAATATTTATCGAACTATCAAAAATACTTCGACATTTTTTTAATTAATAATGATTATGATTTAAATTAAAAAATTATTATTTATTATACTAATTTATCAAATTATACTATTTATAATATTACTAATTATATATTAAATATAAAAATTTTTCATATTATTACTTATATTATGTAACTAACTATAATTATATTGTTTATATTTTTAAATAAGTAATAAAAATTATAATATTATTAATAATTATATTGTTTACATTACTAATTACCTATACTATACCAATTTTTTTATACTGAATTTTTTGTTTCAGAATTTTCTTAATTTTTTAAGAGTCTCGACCATGGATTATTTTTATTTTTTTAATTTTTTAAGTCTCAACCACTGACTGACTAAGACTGTATATATATATATATATATTATTGAAGAGACTCGGCCATTAAAAATAATGTGTCAAGAACTTGGCTACCTAGTAGTCGAGTTCCTGACAAATTCTTTTAAAAAAATTCCGTGATTTGTGTGACCGAGTTCCTATTAAATTTAAAAAAAATAAATAGAAGAAAAAAGATGTGACAGTTTTAGTAGTATATGGCTAAATTTTTTTAAGATAGTAATATTTTCCTAATTCTTTTCCTATGGAGTAGTATATGTTAGCCCTAATGTATTATGCTATAAGTTTTGATGATAACAAATATGTGAGAATTATAGTATGATTTAATCTTCTTGGCCCAAATGAATTATTTAATCTTTTTGGCCCAAATGTATGATTTAATCTTTCTTAGCCCAAATAGTATGATTTAATCTTCTTGCCCCAAATGAATGATTTAATCTTCTTGGCCCAAATGTATGATTTAATCTTCTTGATCCAAATACATGATTCAATCTTTCTTGGCCCAAATATATTTAATGCTTTATATATTTAAATATAGTAGTATAAATTAATTTTTGATAAAGTTTATTGGTTATTGAAAAAGTATGATAAAGTTTATTGGTTGTTGTAATATAATTTAAAAAAGAATGCTTTTTATTGTAGCACTTTTGAAAAAGAAATTTGATTGTTGAAGAAGTATGATAAAGTTTTTTAATTGTTGTAATATAATTTGAAAAAGAATGCTTTTTACTGTAGCACTTTTGAAAAAAAAATTTGATTGTTGAAAAAGTATGATAAAGTTTATTGGTTGTTGAATTAGTTGTTTCAAAACGAAAAAACTATTTTCTTGAAAATGAGTTGGAAAATTTGAAAAATGAATTTTTTATTTTTAAGGAAGAGAACTTTGTTTTTGAAAATCAAAACAGAACTTTGTAAGAAGAGAATTTGACTTTAAAGGCAAGCATCTCTACCAATAAAAATTTTTCCTGCATCAAATGTGATTCTGTAAAAAAGGAAAATGATGATCTTAAAAACACACTTACAAAATTTTCTCAAGGTGGCGAAATTTTAAATACCTTAGTTTGGAAACAAAGAAGAAGGTTTAACAAAGCTGGTCTTGCTTCTAAAAAGAAGTCAAACCAGAAGTATTTCAAAAACTTCTTTGTTCGTTCAAATATGTCCAATGGTCCTTATTGCACTTGTTTTTATTGTGGACTAAAAGGACATAAATCTTACTCCTGCTATTATAAGAAAAATCTCACTCATAAAGAAAAAATGAAATGGGTTCAAAAAAGGAACTCATGACCCAGGTGGACCTAAAGAAATTTGGGTATCAAAAACAAAGAATTGATTTCTAGATTCGCCTCGAAGCAAGAAGTGGAAATGAATTTTCAATGGCTACATCATTCAAACTCCATTCTCTTGCATCGAGGCAATGGACAAGTAAATATATAAGCTGGAATATATTGTAAGAAATTTGATTGATATGTTTACTGTATTTAATGCTTATGTCTACTCTCTAGCATGCCTTACATCTATCTTTGATATTCATGCATGTTATGTTTAAAAACAATTCTTAGGTGTGCGGCCTATTGATTCAAGTTTTGTTTTGAGCTCAAATCTTTCTATAAATACAACTCAAACTTCTTTATTTACCATATTACAAAAACTTGCTTCCATTACATACATATTTTTCTTGCTTTCACAACAATAAGATTACTACTGCATGTAGTGTTTATCCTTATTGTAATCTTATTTAAATATTTTCAATGAAATCAAATTTCTTGCAAAATTGCATTTTATGGAAGCATGGCATATGTTGAACATAATATATTATTTTCCCCATTGCTTGAGATTTATTTGAACACTACTCACTTGAGCATTAGAGTGCTCCTCAAGCTTGTTTTGCAGGTATAATATCCTCAATTATATCCTCTCAAATCACTCACCTCATTTTATCTCGAGTATATCAGAAAATGGTCTTCTACAATGAATCAGTCGACTAAAAGGATGATATCAGTCGACTAATGCATCAATTGTCAAATTATTTGAAGATCGAAAGCCAATTAGTCGACTACTGCAGGCTCATCAGTCGACCGAGAGAGCTCTGTCAGATCTTCTATCAGCATATCAGATATAATCAGTCGACTAATAAAAGATGATCAGTCGACCGGGAACTATTTGCCCAAAATGTACTTTAAGTGCAAAAGCCATCAATCGACTGACCAATGATCATCAGCTGACTGATCAATCATAGATCACTAAACATTGACACGAACGCTGGACGCTGATGTGCCAATGCTGGACACTAAAGGACCAACGCTAAACCTTGAGGGTCCAACGCTAAACGCTGAGTCTTTTTGTTGGACCCGAGAGGCATTAGTCGACTAATAGCCCTCGACAGTCGACTAATCAATGACAGCAACAAAAAAAAATTCCCAAATTAGCAGCAATCAGTCAACTGATCGTCCCTTGATAGTCGACTGATAGGTCACTTATGAGAGGTTCATGGATGATTTTACAAGAGATTGTTTGGAGGATCTTGCAATAATCAATCAAAGGAAATCATTTAAAGTTGCAAGAAGAGAAGATTAAAAGAAAAGCAATGAACAAAACAAGGATATCAAAATCTTGATGAAGAACTTCAAGAATCAATAAGAGTTTGCCAAAATTGATGAGTATCTCTATCCTTTACCACTTTACTATTTAATTAAGTCATACTCCCTGATCATAATTGGCTATGTTGGCAATTTTTTTACTAGCATACTTTCATTGCAATGATATATTGTTTTCTGATATCTTACATACTTGATCATATTATTGTATATAAAGATATTGTCTTCATCCCATTCATCATGGTTTGAGCATTATACATGTCATATCTTTGCAAAGCTATGGTTTATGGACCATTGGTTATGGATTATAGTTTATATCTAATTATATCTTATTAATCCATATCACCTCAATTTCACTACTACATACTCAAGTTATAACATGTTTTATCTTGCTTTATTATTATTATTATTATTATTATTATTATTATTATTATTATTTAAAGTACCGTCCAATAAAAGAAACCACTTACATTAAAAAAAAACTGAAGGATTACATTGCAAAAAAAAAAGGTTTACTCATGCATGAGTAATCTACAGGCGAGGTGGTTTCAGATTAGGAGAGTTGTATTGTATCATCACCCCTCGGTCATTCCTTGGAGTAAGAGACAGAGCAATGTCACGGAGAGTAGTGTAAATCTCATTCATACAATCAATACTTCTTTGTTGTTGATTGCAAAAGCATTGGGTAGATCAATAGAAGAACCTATCTATTCTTGAAGTTATTGCTGCATTATTGCGTTTAGCTAACTTCTCTAGGTCCTCTATCATCTTCTTGAGATTCTTTACCTCTTACTCTAGATAAGTGATTTTGTCTTTTGACGTATGGCTAGTGCTAATCTCCTCAACTTCTTCATTCTTCATCTTCTTCTCCTTTTGATTCACTTGAGATCCCTTGAAAGGTCTTTTGCCCTTGTCCTTGCCTAGACTCAAGTTTAAATCGAGCTCTTCCTCCTTGGCCTCTACTGTGAGATCAATGAACTTTCTTGTGGCCATGGTTTGGAAAATTTAGAAATTTTTGTAGGAGTATGAAGAGAGAGCAATGTCAGAAAGTTGTAGGCTCAGAGATGAATACTCTTTGTGGTATGGTAATTGAGAACTCTGGGGTAGTCTTTATAGAGAGAAAATTATGACTTAGAGCCAAAGAAAATATCTCTTCACCGCACCCCTACACGATCAACCTATGGATTTCTGTAAACTGGAAGCCAGAAGTCTAGGGTAGGCATGCACACCAACAGCACGTCGCATTAATGCCAAAATCACGAAAGTCAATTTCGGTGGATTTGTGGCTGATTTAATTTGTTTTGATTGAAAATTTTAAGGATTAATAAAAGGTGATAAACAGAATCATATTTCTCTGCTTTGTTATATTATTCTTGAGAGCTTTCAGTTAAGTATAATATACATAATTGATTGCATCATGTTGTGATTACATGTATCTAAGAACATATATTGTGCATGCTATTCATGCATCATGAGCGAAGGCTACGGCCAAGAATAATATGTCATGATTCCACATGCACTCACAGAAAATGAGAAGTCAAAAATTTAAAATGACTTGAATAAAATGAAATGTATAGAGGATGATACATCTTCATAGTTACATATACTTACATATAATGCTTTTGTGGGCAAATGAAAAGCAATAATTTCCTTGCATCATGATAATGCTTGATGCATGCGACCGTAAGCAGTTAATTTTGTCTTTAATCTTTGATTTACATTACTAACTTAAGCATCGGAGTGGCTGTCAAAATTTTTGTAGGTACTCATCCTCAATATACATATATGAATACATCTTGAAAATTACATTTGTTTAATATACATTGGTTGAGGGGGAGCCTAATCTATACTTAAATCCTCTATATCTTTAAGCTCACTTTATCTGACATGCAATGTTTTCCTTAACTATATATTTTTGGCATATCAATGATAAATTTTGATGAAATCTTACCCCATGACCTCATATGACATTCTTACTTAAAGAAGGAATATGCTTTAGCCTTTATATATTGCCTTCCTTATACTTTTTTGTTGATGTCAAATAGGGGGAGGAGGATATGGAAAGAAAAATATGTGTATAATGATTATTACATTGTAACATTTTTCTTTGGTGATTTGTCATCATCAAAAAGGGAGAGATTGTTAGCCCTAATGTATTATGCTATAAGTTTTGATAATGACAAATATGTGAAAATTATAGTATGATTTAATCGTCTTAGCCCAAATGAATGATTTAATTTTTTTGGCCTAAATGAATATTTAATCTTCTTGGCCCAAATGTATGATTAAATCTTTCTTAACCCAAATAGTATGATTTAATCTTCTTGGCCCAAATGAATGATTTAATCTTCTTGACCCAAATGTATGATTTAATCTTCTTGATCCAAATGCATGATTCAATCTTTCTTGGCCCAAATATATTTAGTGATTTATATATTTAAATATAGTAGTATAAATTGATTTTTGATAAAGTTTATTAGTTATTGAAAAAGTATGATAAAATTTATTGGTTGTTATAATATAATTTGAAAAAGAATGCTTTTTACTGTAGTACTTTTGAAAAAGAAATTTGATTGTTGAAGAAGTATGATAAAGTTTATTGATTATTGAAAAAGTATGATAACGTTTATTGTTTGTTGTAATATAATTTAAAAAAGAATGTTTTTTACTGTAGCACTTTTGAAAAAGAAATTTGATTGTTAAAAAAGTATGATAAAATTTATTAGTTGTTGAAAAAGTATGATAAAGTTTATTGGTTGTTGTAATATAATTTGAAAAAGAATACTTTTTACTGTAGCACTTTTGAAAAAGAAATTTGATTGTTGAAAAAGTATGATAAAATTTACTGGTTGTTGAAAAAGTATGATAAAGTTTATTGGTTGTTCTAATAAAATTTGAAAAAGAATGATTTTTACTGTAGCAAATTTGAAAAAGAATATTGATTATTGAAAAAGGTTGATAAAGTTTTTTGGTAGTTGTAGAAAAGTTAAAAAATGATGATGAAGCTTACTGTAGCAATTCTGACTAAAGCAGCCACTGTAGCAGCAAGGTTTCACTATATAAAGGGGACTTCACGACACCATTTGGATCAAGTTTCAATTGTTTATTTCTCATATTATCTTGAGTTCCATTATCTCTAAATTTCTAAAGAAAAATGTTAAGCTTAATTTCTGCGTTATCTATACTTTGAGAGTGTCCACCACTATTTTCCTTAAGCCTTCAAATTTAGTTGTTTAAGGATTGGTTCCTTGAGTTAGTGTTTGAGAGAAAACACCTTGTAAGGGGGAGAGACACCATTGAGGGAGAAAAGATCTATGTTGCAGTGGTTTGCAAATACCCGGATTAAACTTGCAATTATAGTGAAAATACTCAAGTGGTCTCTTGAGGACTTGATGTAGGCTTGGGATTAGCCGAACCAATATAAATCTCCGAGTTTATTTTTTCTATCCCATATAAATCTCTGAGTTTGCTTTTTCTATCCCATATAAATCTCTGAGTTTACTTTTTCTATCCCTACTCTATTTACATTTGAAGTTAATTAATTAATGCTTTGTGTTTATAATTGATTTCTACATTAAGTATTAATTAATTTGTGGAGATTTATATTTGCTCATTAATTTCTTACATTATAAAATTATTCATCTTGATAAAACTTTGATTTTCTGAATTAAATTATTATTTTTAGTATTGTCCATTGTCCAATTTCAAAAAATCATTTTAACTTCTAATTAAATTTTGTGAAAATTTTTATAAAACTTAATTTATTCTCCCTCTTGGGATCCAACCATTTCTTTCAGTATGTGGCTGGAATTCTCTAGTTCAGTGCAAATTCCGCGAAACTAGCAAAATCATTGCTTTTTCAATCAAATGAGTACATTAAGAAAAGAATCTGTGAATATTGGTTTCCACTGGGTAATAATATTCACGGGGTCCATCTCCCTTTTCCCAAATGTATAGGTCGATATTGAAGAGAGTTAATGAACTAACTTTCTTCAGCATCCATTATCAAATTTTAAGACTCCGAAAAGTACACGTAATGGAGCCTGAAGACACATTTGCCCTTGACATGGCATTTGTCATGGCTTTTACAAACCAGGAAAAATGAGCTTTCCAAGTGTGCTTGTCGTTTTAGTTATGATTAAAATCGTTGTTAAAATTTAACAATGATTAAAATTTTTAACAACAGTCGTCGTTGTTAAAAACTTAAAATCGTTACTAAAGCGACGAGTAAGCATCAGATCTAAACTCGAAAAATGGGGCTCTCAACTTCTGTAGTAAGGAAAAATTAGAATAACTCATTTAATATCTCGTCATCTTGAATTTATATAGAAATGCTCAAACCAATTTCTTTACTTTTTATAGCCCCTATGCTGCTTTAAGGGCTTGAATCAGTGCATGATATAAATCTATATTGCCAAACAATAAACATCACTGTGCACTTCAATCAAACTCTTGATATTGCCTTTCACTTTAGCGTTGTGGTTGTATTAGAAACCTCTTCACATGTTTGTGCTGCAACGTTTTTCAAAATTGTTCGCAGGATTTTCCAAATTTCAACTAATTTTGTGATAAAATTGAGTTAGAATCTGTGTTAGCTACAACCCTACAATTAGTATCTGATCACTTCTTCAACAAGTTAATTAAAATTGTGCTGCAATGACCCGTGACTGGGGAGTTGCTTTGTCCTGTTACAGGATATAACTGTTTAACTTAAAATTGTTCAAAATATTCCTTTTGAGACAATTATAACTACAAAACATGATTTCTGGCTTTCTGCATATCTGTCGAACCAAGAATTTTACAAAGAAAGCTGATATAATCTAGATGAAAATAGTACAATATATTATTTACAATAGATACCCTTATATGGAATACTCTGTTTGCAGCCCTTGGTGAATACCCTGTTTCTCATGATACAATTTAAAGGTTTTGGCAAGAATATGACAGTGTGTATATTGATTTTAATTGTGATTGTGAAGCTATTAACATAAAAGACTTGTTTTAAAGATACTTGAGGCCCAAAACAGGGAAACCCAAGAGAATCATAGCCCTTCTAATTAATAGCAATTATATTAACTGATTAACCATATAATATCTTACTAACAGAATTAACATGTATCAAGTGCCTATGGTCATACTATATTATCTACGGCAAATCTTAATATAATTTTTAACTTTTTAGAAGTTGAAGAGTCTTGCAATAAAAAACATACAGAGGACATAGAATTTGCTATTCTTCTCACATCTGGGCGATCTATAAATATTAGCAAGCATAAGTAAGAAGCCATGCCATTTAAATAGAAGAGTCCTTAATACATCAAACATTGAAACATTATTCAATATTTATTACATCATTTTTGAAATGCCATTAACTATTTACACAAGCCTTGCAAATCAAACAAGAGGTCCATGCAATCCAATATCTGCATAATTATTACATTCTCAATCTTGTACAAAGAGCTTACACAAGTTTACACAAATCCAACTTATTTCACAATCCACAATCCACAAACTGAACACAAATATAAGTGATGGAAAGCACAATGGAAATTTAAGAGGCTGCTACAAGATCATAATCATTCCCTGTAACATATAACAAATTAAAGAAAAATCATAACCCTGAAATTCTATAACGTAATAACAATGTAAGAAACAGAAAAAGAAAATTCTTGTTACATGTATATATGAAATTGTGTTTATATTAATTTGATTTTTAGTAGCAACAAATTCAGGTTAAAAATAATGTCTGATAGCTTCCTTAAAAAAAATGTGTTTAGTATATAATAATGCTCGAATTTCATGACAAACTTAATTCCAAAACATAAATAAATTAAAAGAAAAGCATAATATATTGTATGTACCTTAAAAAACCAGTCTCGATTGGAAATCCAAACTGCAAGCGATGTTAACCAAATTGATGAGATTAGGAAAGAAAAGATAAATAGGATTTGTATGTTGTAGATTAAAATTGGCAATAGAGATCTAAAATCTCCAACATAAATTGGCGATAAATGAATAAATAATAGTTTGCTCTCTTCTTTTGAACACCATTAATTACAGCTATGCCAGTTTATACATAAATTTGAGAAAATGTTCTTATGTAGAAATGATGCCTTAAATAAATAATATAAACTGATTATTACCTATTATTGAGGTTCTTTTCTTTTTTTCAATTATGAAGTATACATATATTACGTAATTGAACAAAACCAAAATAAAAAGTAAAATTGCGAAAATTCTCATAAGCATGTATGAAATTTTCAGCTTATGCGTCATCACTAGTTTTCTTCTTTTAATAAGCAATCTTGAATAAATACTTATATGCTTGCTGATTGAAATTGTAATGTACAAAGATTTTCTTAACCGAAAGACAAAAGAAATAAATAATAGAAAGGACAAGAATTACAAGTGCATATACCTCTGAAGAGATGAGCCATCAAGTCTAGTCAAGTAGGATACCTGGACACTCTATTATATGATGAAGGGATTGGTCGTACTTGAAACCTGGGAAAATTTGTGTCAGCTTCGGCAATATTTCCAATTTTAAATTTGTTAGTTTAGGGAACAACACCCTAGCCTTGTGTCCTCCACCTTCATCACCACAAACAACTTGTTCAAGTTCAGAGCAATTCTCTATATCCAGCGTCGTTAGGGAAGGACAATGAGAAGCCAGAGAATAAGAGAAAAGACATTTCAATTTGTTGCATTCGCTGATTATGATTATAGAAAGCTTGGGCAAGCGACCATTAATGTTGGAAGAAGTAGAAGCAGATGCAGGTAGGTTTGTAAGTTGTTCTGAATTTATCGAAATGATTTCCTCCAATTCCTCGCATTTGCTCACCGAAAGATTCCTCAAATTTGGTAAGGCTGTACGGATAGTGGGAGTGAAGATAGATTTTAATTTTGGGCATTGATATATGTCAACTACGACGAGTTTATGAAGGCTCAGAATTTGTGGGGCCCCCTTCCAAATATATTCCAAATTAGGCAATTTTGATAAAACTAAACACGACAGGTCTGAGTTCAAATGTTTTTCCTCTAGACCTTGAAAATTGTTGACATCAGAATTATCAACAAGGATATTTATATTTGGACTGTTTGAAAGCACTAGTATCTTCTTCATGGAAAATAGCTCTTCATGATACCCCTCCCACCTACAGTCATCCAACCAAAGAAAATCTGCTTTGACAGAGAGATCTTTCAATGATGAACTTAGTGTTGAATATTTGTTCCCTTTTCTTATACATAAAGCTCTTGATGGGATATCAAGTTCTTCAAATTTAATTTCCAAAGTTCTAAACACACCCTCAAACTGATCAGCGGACACATTTTCTTTATCTTCAAACGACATACTTGCATCTTCAAAGAAAACATATATAGCATACCTCTGTAGTCTTGGAAGAGAAAAATTGTGTGGGCATTTAGATTCATGGGACACGTACAATTCTTGTAGCTGTGTACATCTTCCTATTACTTCATAAGGACTTTTCTTAATGTAACACCCCCATAAGCTCAGCAATTTCAACTTTTTCATATTTACCATTCCAACTGGTAATTCAATAAAAGAACACTCATTCAGGTAAAGAATCTCTAGTCCTTTCAGGTTAACCAAATAAGAGATGTCACCCAAATTAATTAGTTCAAGGCACAGGGTGCTAAGATTAGTTAATGACTTAATTGATCGCAGCAAAGTGATGCCAGAAGTATTAGCATCCCAAAGGACCCAAACATATTGATGACTTCGAAGGGCTAAGACTTTGAGTGCCTTCATTCCTTCAACATATATATTCAGTTCTTCAAAGATGTCCATCTTAGATTGAAGTAGTAGAATTTTAAGTGTTGGACACTTCAATTGATCAGAGAGCTTAAAATCCTCTCCCAAGTCCCATAAAGATATTACCTCTGTATCTTTCACAATTTCATTCTCAACCAACAATCTTGGAACCTCTTTCCTAGCTACCATAATTGCTTGACCCTCCTTTTGTGCAATCCACAAGGCTACATCTCGAACTAGATCATGCATTTTTACACAATCTTTTATATTAGAAGACATCAACAGACAAGAATCTAAGAGGACATTGATAGTTGTGTAAATCTCTTTCCTTACGTCTCCAATTGTGTCGACATTTGTAGTTAGTTCAAGTGCCCCCATGCCAAATCGAACTAAATCCTCTTTATTAATGTCATGATCTTCAGGAAACATGGAGCATAACAAGAAGATAGATTTAACAACTCGGTTCTTTAGATTTTTAAAACTCAACTCAAGGCATGCATAAGGGCCCCTTAATTCCTCGTCAATGTCCATTGGTTGGGAATGTTTTAGTCTTGACAATGCTGCCCCCCACTCCTCAAGACCTTTTTCCCTTAAACTTCTTCCCACAATCACAATTGCAATGGGTAGTCCTTTACATTCACTGATAATATCCTTTGCCACTGACTTCAACTCATTTAAGGAGTTACTACTTATGTTTGCACACTGATTGAATAAAACTTGTGCTTCCTCTTCAGTTAAAAGAGGCAGTTCAATTATTTTTTGACAATTCATAAACTGACAGACTTGTCGAATCCGAGTGGTTAACAAGACACAACAACCTTCATTATCATTGGACGGAATCCCTATATCTTCAAGGTTTAAATTACACCACACATCATCCAAGATTATAAGATGCCTTCCATCCTTTAACCTGGTTGATAATTTTTGTGCTCTACCCAAATTTGATTCCAGCTGCTCGAGCTTCAAGCCAAATTGATCTGCGATTTGACCTTGAATGTTTCTAACATCTGGAGGTTGAGAGACAACCGCCATGACCACCTTGTCAAAAAGACTTGGCTCCCCAACTTTTTTTCCCACTTCTTTTGCTAAAGTTGTTTTACCTGAGCCCCCTATTCCATACAATCCAATTCTGTTGTTCTTGTCATCTTTGATTGCCTTCAAAAGCTCATTAAAAGTTGACTTTCTAGAGTTAAAAGCCACAAAATCCTTTGTAGAGAAGTAATGGATGGCTGGAGGTTGGATGGAATGAGAAAATAGCTCAAACGTACTGTTGTTATTCAGTTTTATCATCTGCTCTTTCTTTTTATCCATTTCTTTTGCCAAAGAATATCTGAATGAGAAGTGAAAACATTTGTTTGTCCCTGCTTTAGCCTTTTCATGCAGATCGTGCACCTCTTGCAGTATATTCTCCACATTGTTGATCCACCTTTTTACTGTTTCTGTTATTTCTTCAGTTCTTCGACGAGCCTCTTCCTTACGCTCCTTTACACCCGCAAGTGTGGATTCTAGCTCACATTTTGCACTTTCAACATCTCTAACAAAACGGTTGAAACATATCAAATAATGAACATGACGTACAACTGGATCCACCAAATATTCTGCCACCTTGCTCACAATAGAGATTCCAATCTCAGCCATCTACACCAACAAAACATCAACGTAAGTCTTAAATCATAATACCATAGCTACAAGGTGGTACAGGGGAAAATTTTTGTGGAGATATATTTTTGGACGGGTTAAGTTATTTAAAGACACAGAGAGATTAAAGCCCTCGAGGGAAGCAAAAAAGAAAAAATATTTAAATAATTTATGTTGTGTTAGATAAATTTAAACTTTCTATTTTTTAAAATAATAAAAATTATTAAGATTTTTATATTTTAAAATATTAAAGAAAAAAATCTTCATATCAAGCCATTAGTAACTACGATGTAAATAAAATCTAAGAAGGAAACTTAATTTAATTCTCAGCAAAGTATCATTAGTGACGTCCTATGAGATTAAGATTAAGTACTCATAGAAGGATCTTACTTATAATATAAAATTATATTATAATTTTGCTATTTAAAGTGATGATTTATATGGAAAGGCCAAAATATAATATAAAATACTGTTATTTATTTTTATATTTAAAACATTTAAAATAAATAAAATAATTGGCACACCTACACTAAACGATTAGTTGCCTTTAATGTTTGCATGTAATGATCTAAAAAGTATAAAAGAAAATAAATTACTTTTAATTTTATTTTTATATTTACTCTTTATTTTCATTTTGGATGAGAATTAATTAGACAATTTATTTAATTATTTAATGTTAAATAATTTTAACTCTTTAAAAATTGGAAAAAATCACAGAAAAATTTTATAATTTTATATGATATTAAAAATAACAATAAATATTAATTTTAAATCTGAATTTTTTTATGGCCAAAATTCATTTTAACAAACAGATGGATAAAATTTAGATAAACATAATCTTTTAAGTAATTTACTCTTTATTTCCATTTCAGCTGGGAATTACTTAGATATTTTGAAATTAACCAAATATTATTATCAGGATTTCCTTCCTCTATAGCAAAATCTTAATAGAACATCCAAATTGTTTATTATGAATCAATCCTTCAAGGCCCAGGTATATCACATAAAAGCTATCTCATACTCTCACCAAACGAGTTGGATCTTTTTTTTTTTTTTCCTGACAAGGATACAATATCAACGGTTGCTTTAATAGTACAAATTGAGAGAATTGCTAGCATAAATTTTAACAGCAATTTTTATTTTTTGTAGTCTCAATTTTAACCCTACTATATCTTTTCTTTTTTTAAGATATTGAATACATTTAATAATAATAACAACAACAATAAAAGATCAAAGAATACCGTTACTTACCTCAAAGACTTGTGACCAGAAGATTAGAAAGATTTGCAGCAAAGTGATTTTAAGATCAAATTGAGCGGTGTGCCTACCTACAAATTTAGGAAATTCTTGAGTCATTAAATTAATTAAGACACTCTGAGCAAATTATTCAATTGTTAATGTCATTATCACTATATCAATATTAAGGAAATAAAAACGAAATGACATGGTGGTTTCATAATTAACTGCATGTTCTTCCTAAAGAAGAAAGAATAAATTATAATACTCATATGTTAAATTTGATTAAATTATATTTAAAATCATTTTTATTTTTAAAATTATACCCAATTCTTCTTTTTTATTTTCATCCAAGAGGAGCACCCCCTACCGTCATCCAAGGAAGAGCACCCCTTGGTTTCATCTAAGATGGAACACCTAGCATCCCTTGGCATTCAAAAAGAGAGAAGAGTCACCTTTCTCTTCAAGAATGCCTAGTGAATTTATCTACCAAACAGTAAATATTCGTAAATATTCGTAAATATCATATACTCAAGGTAAGTGTATTAGGTATGTCGAGTCTTTCTAAAATTAAATATCTTGGCACTGAAATACCCTTATGCTTAACCTCCCCTAGTGACATACTTTGTTGAGCAAAGTGTTTCAAAATATCTAGTGAATCTGTCCCGTGGACAGTAAACTAAATAACTTACTCTCTTCCTCCTAAGAAGTTTGAGGTAAAGAAGTGTGTGATGGAGATGTCCTTTCTCTTAGAGTCAATGCAGTATTGATCTAAGAAGCATCACGCCAAGGCTACCCTGACTTCACCGATAAGCAACACTCTCAGAGTAATATTCCTTGTTTTAAGCCACTCAACATCCATAATGTTACACGCCCGTATATTTGGTCTCTTTTTAGGGACATGGCCATATTTGCAGAACACAGTTGTCAGGTTATTCAACTAACAAGTCAGACCCTCTCTTATAAATACCTCTTCAAAATCATTCAGTGGGCGACATACTCCAACATATTGAAATTGGAAGATTTTCTCTGCAACTTATTTTTGTAATATCCCAAGAATTTATATGAATATTTAAAGCCTATTTTGAAGTTTAGTAGAAAAATTTAATTACGTGGAAAAATTTGCTTTTTGAATTAGTGAAGAAAATATGGAAATAGAAATTTTAATTTTTAATTTAGGAAATTTTTACAAATTCTCAAGGACTAAAGTGAAAAGAAAAGAAAGTATAGAGGACTTTTGAGAAATGACCAAATAGGAACCTGAGAGGAAGAATAAAGCTTATGATAATGAATTATGAGTCCGGTACCAAAAAGATGATAGATTCGAGGTTAAAGTAGTATTTGAGACATCGAGAGGGATTAAAGTGAACAAATCTTATAAGCTAAGGTGGCTATGAGCGATTTTATCGAAAAAGAAATTGGTGGGGCCCATGCGTATACATTTCCTCTTATTCTTTTCTTTCTCTCATTTCTCCCGTATGCTTCCTCACTTTCTCTCTCTCTCGATTATGCTTGCAAAGGAATTTCTTCATCAATCATTCATGCAATTTTTGCACGGTGAAGGAAGCTATGAAAGTTAGGATGATTGGTAAGTTGATTTTCTTCTTCTTCTTCCTCTTATTACAAGACCAAATCCTTGGTTATCATTTTGCAAAATTTTTGTAGAATATTTTAATGGATAAATTTAAGTGTGGATGTTAATCTAAAACATTTCTAGGTGGTTTATGATGTTATTAGAACAAGAAATTTGGAGAAAACTAGGAGAAATTCGTAGAATTTGGATATTTGAAAAAAGTTAGTGTTCTTGATGAAAATTTGAGATTTGAGCTTGGATTGTTGGTAGAAACTGGGAGTTTTGGTGTTAAAACACTCCTTAGACATTAAGGATGAAAACCCATGGAAGAAATCAAAAGAAATGTTGTTTTAGATATGGTTTTTGGATTTTTGGATGAAGAACACGAAGAATATAAAAAATTTTCCCCAGAAAATACTGTTCACTGAGAAAATTTTTCCAGATTTTCTCGTTACTGTAGCGTTGACTCAGTCAACGTTACTGTAGCATGACTCGGTCAACGTTACTGTATCTGCGTTGACCGTTGACCGTTACTGTAGCATCAGTTTTTTTTTTTAAAATATCGTTGAAAAGCTCTTTGAGTCTAGTTTCCAATGGTATAAGTTTCATCTAGATATTCATTACCAGTTAGGAGTTATGATTTGAGAAGTGGATGAAGGTCGGGAGTAGTGGTAAGGAATTTCTCTATTTCGTAACCCTGATGGTTTTTATCTGGTTACAATAGGAATGGTCAAGGTGCAAGGTGGAAGTGCCGAGAGCGTGAAATCCAGGTGAGTGGGTTAATACTTGCTATAATTAAATATCTTTGTTATTGACTTTTTACATCATAGTGAAAATATGTTGAATATTCAAGTTTGAACAGAATGATGTGGGACGATGAGACATAAACAATTGTGGAACGTGCCAGGTGATGTATATAATTATATTTTCTTAGTTTCTCATTAATTGAGGTTATATGATGGATTGTGAATGACATGTGAACTGAGTTGAAATGTATCATACTCTGATTGTTGAGTTCATTCATATGCGGATAGTTGAAGTATGTTATTGGTGAATAATTGTTCTATATTATGGGTTATGTTGTATACATGCTATGTTGCTGGAACCACATTGATTATGTTGTGGCTTGAATTGTAAATGATTGAGTTGTGTATGTGGCTCAAGATTATGATTGAGGATGTTTTTATATGTGATTGTGATTGTGTTTGACTGGAAAGGAAAGGCATGGTGGTGCACCCCATGGAGAAATTTATGTGAAGTTATAAGGGTGGAGATTATAAATGGAGCGATAAGGGTGGATGCGGCGGGGGCTGCGGGCAACGATCCAGAGGTATTCTGGACGACCCGGTTGGTACGGGAAATGTGTGTGAAATTGATTTCACCGATTGCTGTTGTGAATTTTGAATTATGTTGAAATGTATTTGATTTACTTGGATATTGTTGTGAAGTATTATGAATAATATTATATCATATGATGATCGATTTACGTATGATTGCTGCATGTTATCATTATGATGCATGATATTTTTTTGTCATAGTGTTGTGTTATCTACTCACTGGGCACGTGGTTTGCTCATACCCCTCTTATTGATATTTTTTTTCAGAGTTGACAGCTGAAGGTAAATATCGGAACAAGGAATTATGGATCCCTAGTCCATGATTACCTTTTCATTTGTTCAGGATAAAGGTATAATAGTTAAGTCTTATTCTAAGTTGTATAAATCTAGAAATCTCTGTAATCGGATAGGTTCATTCAGTGATGTAATGTGAATAATTGTAGTATGTATAGAGAACTCGGTTTGGTTGCATGAAAAAGAATTGTATGATTTTTAAGAGAAAGATAGGCTTACGGAGGTGAAATGAAATTCACTTTCCGTGCCGGTCACGTGCTCAGATTTTGGGACGTGACAAGTTGGTATCAGAGCTTTGGGATTAGGTCTCCTACCGATTACAGAGTAAGGTAACCTTAGTGGGATCTCCTCTATCGTGGTGAACCCGAGCACAACTATAGAGTGATGGCTCCACTGAAGGTCCTGTAGGATGTTTTCATTTCCTTTTCCTCCGAGACTTGTCTTTTCTTATGAATTAAGTTTTTAGTTTTAGTTTTAGACAGATATGGCTATACTTTTGAACTCGGTAAAGGAAAGGTTATTATTTGTTTTGATTTCATTGCTGTCGGATCAAATTGTCTGTATGGGGCTTTATATGTTGAATTCATGACTGATTTTGTGTGACTGATTTCTTTTATCTTTCTTATTATTTTTTTTTGAGTACCATCCCATAAAAGAAACCACTGGCATTAAAAGCAGAAGAATTACATTGCAAAAAAAAAATTACTCATGCATGAGTAATCTAAAAGCGAGGTGGTCTCGGATTAGGAGGGTTGTACTGTATCATCACCCCTCGACCATTCCTTGGAGCGAGAGACAGAGCAATATCGCGGAGGGTAGTGTAAATCCTATTCATACAATCAACACTTCTTTGTTGTTGATTGCAGAAGCACTGGGTAGACCAATAGAAGAACCTGTCTATTCTTGAAGTCATTTCTGCATGATTGCGTTTAGTTAACTTCTCCAGGTCTTCTATCATCTTTTTCAGATTTTTCACCTCCTACTCTAGACAGGCGATTTTGTCCTCCGAGGTATGGCCCGTGCTAGTCTCCTCAGCTTCCTCGTTCTTCTTTATTTTCTTCTCCTTATGCTTCTCTAGAGACCCTTCAAAAGGTCTTTTTCCCTTGTCTTTGCCCAAACTTAAGTTTAAGTCGAGCTCTTCTCTCTTGGCATCCACTGTGAGATCAATGTACTTCCTTGTGGCCATGATTTGAAAAATTTAGAAATTTATGTAGGAGTATGAGAAGAGAGGAATGCTGGGAAGTTGTAGGCTCAGAGATGATTACTCTTTGTGGTGTGGTAACTGAGAACGTTGGGACAGTTCTTATAGAGGAAAAAATTTGAACTTAGAGACAAAGAAGATATCTCTTCGCCGCACCCTACACGCTTAACCTATGGATTTCTGCAAGCTGGAAGCTAGAAGTCTAGGGTAGGCATGCACACCAACAACGCGTCGCATTAATGGCAAAACCACGAAAGTCAATATTCGGTGGATTTGCGGCCGATTTACACTTGGTTTTTCCATTTCTCTCGTTGGCATTTTCTGAAATTGAAAGAAGTCGACAATGTAGCCATTACAGAGTGTCTTGGATGTTTTCACGATGAACTAAAATGTATTTCTATGCTTTCTTGTATTGTTCTTGAAAGCCTTCAGTTGAGTATAATATACATGATTGATTGAATTATACTGTGATTATATGTATCTAAATACATATGATATGTATGTATGTTATTCATGCATAGAGAGTGAAGGCTATTTGTTATGGCCAGTAATAATATGTAATGATTCTACATATATTCAGAGAATGAGAAGTCTGAAATTTAAAAGGACTTGAATAGATGAAAATATATAGATAATGATGTATCTCTATGTTTATACATATATGCTCGTAGAGGCAAGTGAAAGGTAAAATTTTTCTCACTTTATGGAACGCTTGATGTGTAGATGTGAGAAGTTTTTATTTTAATATGTATGTTTGAAAATGTGTAAGCTTAGGGCAAAGCCACGGATTAGAAACCTAGATAAGGCTAGTATGAAGCTACCCGTTCATGGAGTAATATCTCGATTTAGAATTATTGGATAAGACAAATACAGAGTTAAGAAGTCATAAATTGAAGCGGCGATTAGTTGAATAATTTGAGCAAGAGTCAAAAGTTAGCCGAAATTTTTGAGGAAATCTTTTGTATTAGATTATATTTTGTTATTTTCTGGCATGCTTATCAGAAACCGTTGGCATTGCGTCGGATAAGGTCTGTAGGTCATCTTTAGAGTATGATGTAAAGGTTTTGTAGCCCTAAATTTCGTATATATATAATGGATGCCCCATTACGCTACTCACTACACTAAGAGTTTATATCTATAAGCTTTCTAGCATCAAACTTCTCTTTATGTGCAACCTTTATAGCTCAGAAAAATATGACCGCCAATAAATCTTTCAATTTAAACTTTGAGGCTGGCAAGGTAGAGCTGGATCTAAATCTTAGCCTGGAGAATTATAAGAATAAGAGATCCATGGAAGAGTCACCAGAGGCTAAGAAAAGAAAAAGGGATGTAGTAGAGTTAGAGGATGTTAGCACAGCAACATCTTCTAATAATGAGCTTGCGCTTATGAGACAAAAGATGGAGGACTTGAAAAAATTGATAAACCGCCACTTTGAGAACCAGGGGAGATTGATAAATCGTCTCTTTGCAGAACAAGAGAAGCTTTTGAATCGTCATTTTAGGGAATTGGCGAATAGAGTTGATAGACATTCGATGTTTGCAACTCAAAATTTTCGTGACCAACAAGCGAGATGTATTGACTGTATGAATGGAGTGATTTCTGCACTTCGCCAAATTTTCCAGACGTTTCCTCCAGAAACTCTTTCTAGGCTGCAACGATTAACTTTCTCCTTAAAGTATGAAGCACCTTCCTCTTCTAGAGCTGGAGCACTTTCTGCATTTTAAAAGCCTCCTCGTCATTAATTTATTCTTTCTTTTGTTTGTACCTAAAGCTGATGTTTGATCTAAGGTTTACGTATTAAAATTATCTGTTTTGTAACTCGAGTTAAGTTTGTTGCCTGTAGCTTATATAATAGAAATAAAATTTAAGTTTTCGAATATTCTTTTGTTGAGGTGATTCTTTTATTGAAGGAACTTGAAAAAAAAATGGACTTGTTATATTGTGTACTTGATTGTGAAAATTCTAAAAGAGAGAATGAGATATAGACAAAATATCTGCATTTGTTTCAATCTTGAGTTTTGAATTCGGAGGACCGAATTCTATTAAGGGGGGAAGAATGTAATATCCCAATAATTTATATGAATATTTAAAGCCTATTTTGAAGTTTAGTGAAAAAATTTAATTACGTGAAAAATTTGCTTTTTGAATTAGTGAAGAAAATATAGAAATAGAAATTTTAATTTTTAATTTAGGAAATTTTTACAAATTCTCAAGGACTAAAGTGAAAAAGAAAAGAAAGTATAGAGGACTTTTGAGAAATGACCAAATAGGAACCTGAGAGGAAGAATAAAGCTTATGAGAATGAATTATGAGTCCGATACCGAAAAGATGATGGATTCGAGGTTAAAGTGGTATTTGATACATCGAGAGGGATTAAAGTGAACAAATCTTATAAGCTAAGGTGGCTATGAGCGATTTTATCGAAAAAGAAATTGGTGGGGCCCACGCGTATACATTTCCTCTTATTCTTTTCTTTCTCTCATTTCTCCCGTATGCTTCCTCACTTTCTCTCTCTCTCGATTATGCTTGCAAAGGAATTTATTCATCAATCATTCATGCAATTTTTGCACGGGGAAGGAAGCTATGAAAGTTAGGATGATTGGTAAGTTGATTTTCTTCTTCTTCTTCCTCTTATTACAAGACCAAATCCTTGGTTATCATTTTGCAAAATTTTTGTAGAATATTTTAATGGATGAATTTAAGTGTGGATGTTAATCTAAAACATTTCTAGGTGGTTTATGATGTTATTAGAACAAGAAATTTGGAGAAAACTAGGAGAAATTCGTAGAATTTGGATATTTGAAAAAAGTTAGTGTTCTTGATTAAAATTTGAGATTTGAGCTTGGATTGTTGGTAGAAACTGGGGGTTTTTGTGTTAAACCACTCCTTAGACATTAAGGATGAAAACCCATGGAAGAAATCAAAAGAAATGTTGTTTTAGATATGGTTTTTGGATTTTTGGATGAAGAACACGAAGAACATAAAAAATTTTCCCCAGAAAATACTGTTCACTGAGAAAATTTTTCCAGATTTTCTTGTTTACTGTAGCGTTGACTCGGTCAACGTTACTGTAGCATTGACTCGGTCAACGTTACTGTATCTGCGTTGACCGTTGACCGTTACTGTAGCATCAGTTTTTTTTAAAAAAAAAAATATCGTTGGAAAGCTCTTTGAGTCTAGTTTTCAATGGTATAAGTTTCATCTGGATATTCATTACCAGTTAGGAGTTATGATTTGAGAAGTGGATGAAGGTCGAGAGTAGTGGTAAGAAATTTCTCTATTTCGTAACCCTGATGGTTTTTATCTGGTTACAATAGGAATGGTCAAGGTGCAAGGTGGAAGTGCCGAGAGCGTGAAATCCAAGTGAGTGGGTTAATACTTGCTATGATTAAATATCTTTGTTATTGGCTTTTTACATCATAGTGAAAATATGTTGAATATTCAAGATTGAAGAGAATGATGTGGGACGATGAGACATAAACAATTGTGGAACGTGCCAGGTGATGTATATAATTATATTTTCTTAGTTTCTCATGAATTGAGGTTATATGATGGATTGTGAATGACATGTGAACTGAGTTGAAATGTATCATACTCTGATTGTTGAGTTCATTCATATGCGGATAGTTGAAGTATGTTATTGGTGAATAATTGTTCTATATTATGGGTTATGTTGTATACATGCTATGTTGCTGGAACCACATTGATTATGTTGTGGCTTGAATTGTAAATGACTGAGTTGTGTATGTTGCTCAAGATTATGATTGAGGATGTTTTTATATGTGATTGTGATTGTGTTTGACTGGAAAGGAAAGTGTTAGCCCTAATGTATTATGCTATAAGTTTTGATGATGACAAATATGTGGGAATTATAGTATGACTTAATCTTCTTGGCCCAAATGAATGATTTAACTTCTTAGCCCAAATGAATGATTTAATCTTCTTGGCCCAAATGAATGATTTAATCTTCTTGGCCCAATGTATGATTTAATCTTTCTTAGCCCAAATAGTATGATTTAATTTTCTTGGCCCAAATGTATGATTTAATCTTATTGGCCTAAATGCATGATTCAATTTTTCTTGGCCCAAATATATTTAATGCTTTATATATTTATATATAGTAATATAAATTGATTTTTGATAAAGTTTATTGGGTGTTGTAATATAATTTGAAAAAGAATATCTTTTACTGTAGCATTTTTGAAAAAGAAATTTGATTGTTGAAAAAGTATGATAAAGTTTATGGGGTGTTGTAATATAATTTGAAAAAGAATATCTTTTACTGTAACACTTTTGAAAAAGAATTTTGATTGTTGAAAAAGTATGATAAAGTTTATTAGTTGTTGTAATAAACTTTGAAAAAGAATACTTTTTACTGTAGCAAATTTGAAAAAGAATATTGATTGTTGAAAAGGATTGATAAAGTTTTTTGGTTGTTGTAGAAAGGTTGAAAAATGATGATGAAGCTTACTGTAGCAATTTTGACTAAAGCAGTCACTGTAGCAGCAAGGTTTCACTATATAAAGGGGACTTCACAACACCATTTGCATCAAGTTTCAATTGTTCATTTCTCATATTATCTTGAGTTCATTCTCTCTAAATTGCTAGAGAAATATTCTGAGCTTAATTTTTGCGTTATCTACACTTTGAGAGTGTCTACCATTATTTTCCTTAAGCCTTTAAATTTAGTTTCTCAAGGATTGGTTCCTTGAGTTAGTGTTTGAGAGAAAACACGTTGTAAGGGGGAGAGACACCCTTGAGGGAGAAAAAGTATGTTGTAGTGGTTTGCAAGTACCCGGATTAAACTTGCAATTATAGTGGAAATACTCAAGTGGTTTCTTGAGGACTGGATGTAGGCTTGGGATTAGCCGAACCAGTATAAATCTCCGAGTTTGCTTTCTCTATCCCTACTTTATTTACATTTGAAGTTAATTAATTAATGCTTTGCATTTATATTTGATTTCTACCTCAAGTATTAATTAATTTGTGTAGATTTATATTTGCTCTTTAATTCCTTGCACTATAAAATTATTCACCTTGATAAACACTTTGATTTTCTGAATTAAATTATGATCTTTAACATTGTCCAATTTCAGAAAATCATTTTAACTTCCAATTAAGTTTTGTGAAAATTTTTATAAAACCCAATTCACCCCCCCTCTTGGGATCCAATCATTTCTTTCAATTGGTATCAGAGCTTGGGCTCTTGATTTAAGACTTAACCGTCTAAGAGTAAACATGGTTGGATTTAATGATTGGTTTATGTCTGAAAATTATTCTTTCACAGAACCTCCAGTTTTTGATGCTAATCATTTTCAATATTGGAAGTATGAAATGAAAATGTTTTTAATTTCAGTAGACCATAAACTCTGGGAAGTTATAGAAAATGGTTTTTATATGCCTGTCAAGGAAGAACAAGGAAAATGCATTCCAAAACCCAAGAGTGAATGGAATGATACTGAAAGAAGTTTAATGCAACTCAATGCTAAGGCAAAATTGATTATTTCTTGTGCATTGAGTCAAGATGAATTTTTCAAAATCTCCAACTGTGCAACTGCAAAAGAAATGTGGGAAATTCTTGAAGTTGCACATGAGGAAGATCTTATTGCTGAGAAATTAAGGTATAGAAGTTTCATTAATGAACTTGAAATTGCTCAAATGAACAATTGTAAAACCATTAATGAGATACAACTTGTGCTTAATCAATTGCAAGCTCTTGGTGTTGAACTTACAGAAAAATCTCAAATCACCAAGGAGATAGAAGAAAAAGAAAAAGGAGAAAAAGAGAAACCACAACCAAAAGTTGAATCATCAAAGAAAGCTTACCTATCTTCCATTTGGGGAAATAGCAATTCTGATGAGGAGAACACAAATGAAGAAGCCAACACTTGTCTTGTGGCCAGAAATAAAGATGAGGTAAATTCATTTGACTACTCTTTTGAAGAATTACAAGATGCCTTTGATGATTTACATAAAGAATCTCTAATACTTGCAAAGAAACTAAATGTTTCAAAACAGAAAAACTCTTCTCTTGAAAATGAGTTGGAAACATTGAAAAACGAATTTTCTATTTCCAAGGAAGAGAATTTTGTTTTTTGAAAATCAAAACAAAACTTTGCAAGAAGAGAATTTGATTTTAAAAGCAAATATCTCTACCAACAAAAATTGCTTTTGTACCAAGTGTGATTCTTTGAAAAAGGAAAATAATAATCTTAAAAACACACTTGCAAAATTTTCTCAAGGTAGAGAAATTTTAAATACCTCAGTTTTGAAACAAAGAAGAATGTTTAACAAAGTTGGTCTTGTTTCTAAAAAGAAATCAAACCAAAAGCATTCTAAAAACTTCTTTGTTTCTGTAAAGATGTCAAATAGTCCAACTTGCACTTGTTTTTATTGTGGACTAAAAGGACACAAATCTTACTCATGCTTTTATAAGAAAAATCTTGTTCATGGAGTTAAAATGAAATGGGTTCAAAAAGGAACTCATGACCCAGGCGGACCCAAAGAAATTTGGGTACCAAAGACAAAGGATTAATTTGCAGATTTGCCTCGAAGCAAGGAGCGGAAATGACTTTTCAATGGCTACATCATTCAAACTCCACTCTCTTGCATCAAAAGGAGGCAATGGACAAGTAAACATATAAGCTGGAATGTATTGTAAGAAATTTGATTGATATGTTTACTGTATCAAATGCTTATGTTTGTTTTCTAGCATGCCTTTCATCTATCTTTGATATTCATGCATGCTATTTTTAAAAATAATTCTTAGGTGTGTGGCCTAAAGATATGATTTTTGCTTTGAGCTAAAATCTTTCTTCTAAATTTAGCTTGAACTTTCTTATTTATCGCATCACGACAACTTACTTTCATTACATGCATATTTCCCTTGGTTTCACATCAATAAGATTACTCTTACTTGTAATGTTTATCTTTATTGTAATCTTATTTAAATATTTTCAATAAAATCAAAAATCCTCACACAAATGCATTTTATGGAAGCATGGCATACTTTGAACATAATGTATTGTTTCTCCTGATGGTTGAAGATTTATTTGAACATCACTAATTTGAGAATCAAAGTACTCCATTAAAAGTGTCTTGCAGTTGGTTGGTCGACCAGCTAGCTCATCAGTGGTTGACCAGCAAGACTTATATATGTCAATCTGTGAACCAACGCCTAATGCCAGATGCCAACACTAGACGCTAAGTAAAGAGGATCTTGCAAATAATCAATCAATGAAGACCATTAAAATTGCAAAAGGAGAGGATCAAAAGAAGGGCAATGAAGAAAATAAAGATATCAACATTTTAAGGAGAGACTTCAAGAAGTAACAAGAGTTTGCCAAAATTGATGAGTATCTCTATCCGCTACTACTTTATTATTTAATTGAATGATACTCTTTGATCTTAATTAGCTATACTAGCAAATTGTTATCATTGACATATTTTCATAGCAATGATATACTATTTTACGAAATCTTACATATTTGATAATATCATTGCATATAAAAATATGTTAAATACTTAAATTATTTTTAAATATTCAATACATCATGGTTTGAGCATTATGCATGTCATATCCTTTGTATAAGCTATAGCTTATGAACGATTGTTTATGAATTATAGTTTATATCTGATTATATCTTATTAATCCATATTACCTCAATTATGTTACTACATACTCTGATTATAATATGTTTTATCTTGAGTAAGTATGTAACTTGCTTTTGCTTTGAAATGATGATATATATATCCATGTCAGAAAATTATTTCTATCTTTAAAATGGATATATATTTTTCAAAATATATATATATCCTTCTATTGTGCTAAATTTGTGCGGCTGATTTTCTTTATCTTTCTTTATTATTATTATAATTTTTTTTAAGTACCGTCATCTGAAAGAAACCACTTGCATTAAAAAAACAAACTGAAGGATTACATTGCAAAAAAAAAAAAAAGAAAAGGAAGGTTTGCTCATGCATGAGCAATCTACAGGCGAGGTGGTCTTGGATTAGGAGGCCCGTATTGTATCATCACCCCTCGGCCATTCCTTGGAGCAAGAGACTGAGCAATGTCACGGAGGGTAGTGTAAATCCCATTCATACAATCAACACTTCTTTGTTGTTGATTGCAGAAGCATCGGGTAGACCAATAGAAGAACCTATCTATTCTTGAAGTCAGTGCCGCATTGTTGCGTTTAGCTAACTTCTCTTGGTCCTCTATCATCTTCTTGAGTTTCTTCACCTCCTGCTCCAGACAAGCAATTTTGTCTTCTGACGTATGGCCTGTACTAATCTCCTCAGCTTCTTCGATCTTCATCTTCTTCTTTCGATTCTCCTGAGATCCCTCTAAAGGCCTTTTACCCTTGTCCCTGCCTAGACTCAAGTTTAAGTCGAGCTCTTCCTCCCTGGCCTCTATTGTGAGATCAATGAACTTTCTTGCTGCCATGGTTTGGAATATTTAGAAATTTTTGTGGGAGTATGAAGAGAGAGGAATATCAGAAAGTTGTAGGCTCAGTGATGAATACTCTTTATGGTGTGATATTTGAGAACTCTGGGACAGTCTTTATAGAGAGAAAATTATGACTTAGAGCCAACGAAGATATCTCTTCGCCGCACCCCTACCCGCTCATCCTACGGATTTTGCAAGCTGGAAGCCAGAACTCTAGGGTACGCATGCACACCAACAACGCGTCGCATTAATGGCAAAACCACGAAAGTCAATTTTCGGTGGATTTGCGGCTGATTTAATTTGTTTTGATTAAAAATTTTAAGGATTAATAAAATGGTGATAAACAGAACCGTATTTCTCTGCTTTGTTGTGTTGTTTTTGAGAGCTTTCAGTATAATATACATGATTGATTGCATCATGCTATGATTACATGTATCTAAGAACATATGTTGTGTATGCTATTCATGCATCATGAGCGAAGGCTATGAATAATATGTCATGATTCCACATGCACTCATAGAAAATGAGAAGTCAAAAAAAAAATTTTTTTTTAAAATAAAATGAAATGTGTAGAGAATAATACATCTTCATAGTTACACATACTTACATATAATGCTTTTGTGGGCAAATGAAAGGCAATGATTTCCTTGCATTATGATAATGCTTGATGCATGCGACCGTAAGCAGTTAATTTTGCCTTTAATCCTTGATTTACATTACTAACTTAAGTATCGGAGTGGTTGTCAAAATTTTTGTAGGTGCTCATCCTCAAGATACATATATGAATACATCTTAAAAATTACATTTGTTTAATATGCATTGATTGAGGGGGAGCCTAATCTATACTTAAATGCTTTATATTTTTAGGGTCACTTTATATGAGATGCAATGTTTCCTTAACTATATATTTTTGGCATATCAATGATAAGTTTTGATGAAATTTTACCCTATGACGTCATATGATATTCTTGCTTAAAGAAGGAATACGCTTTAGCCTTTATATATTGCCTTCCTTATACCTTTTTGTTGATGTCAAATAGGGGGAGAAGGATATGGAAAGAAAAATATGTGTATATTGTATAATGATTATTACATTGTAACATATTTTTCTTTGGTGATTTGTCATCATCAAAAAGGGGGAGATTGTTAGCCCTAATGTATTATGCTATAAGTTTTGATGATGACAAATATGTGGGAATTATAGTATGACTTAATCTTCTTGGCCCAAATGAATGATTTAACTTCTTAGCCCAAATGAATGATTTAATCTTCTTGGCCCAAATGAATGATTTAATCTTCTTGGCCCAAATGAATGATTTAATCTTCTTGGCCCAATGTATGATTTAATCTTTCTTAGCCCAAATAGTATGATTTAATTTTCTTGGCCCAAATGTATGATTTAATCTTATTGGCCTAAATGCATGATTCAATTTTTCTTGGCCCAAATATATTTAATGCTTTATATATTTATATATAGTAATATAAATTGATTTTTGATAAAGTTTATTGGGTGTTGTAATATAATTTGAAAAAGAATATCTTTTACTGTAGCATTTTTGAAAAAGAAATTTGATTGTTGAAAAAGTATGATAAAGTTTATGGGGTGTTGTAATATAATTTGAAAAAGAATATCTTTTACTGTAACACTTTTGAAAAAGAATTTTGATTGTTGAAAAAGTATGATAAAGTTTATTAGTTGTTGTAATAAACTTTGAAAAAGAATACTTTTTACTGTAGCAAATTTGAAAAAGAATATTGATTGTTGAAAAGGATTGATAAAGTTTTTTGGTTGTTGTAGAAAGGTTGAAAAATGATGATGAAGCTTACTGTAGCAATTTTGACTAAAGCAGTCACTGTAGCAGCAAGGTTTCACTATATAAAGGGGACTTCACAACACCATTTGCATCAAGTTTCAATTGTTCATTTCTCATATTATCTTGAGTTCATTCTCTCTAAATTGCTAGAGAAATATTCTGAGCTTAATTTTTGCGTTATCTACACTTTGAGAGTGTCTACCATTATTTTCCTTAAGCCTTTAAATTTAGTTTCTCAAGGATTGGTTCCTTGAGTTAGTGTTTGAGAGAAAACACGTTGTAAGGGGGAGAGACACCCTTGAGGGAGAAAAAGTATGTTGTAGTGGTTTGCAAGTACCCGGATTAAACTTGCAATTATAGTGGAAATACTCAAGTGGTTTCTTGAGGACTGGATGTAGGCTTGGGATTAGCCGAACCAGTATAAATCTCCGAGTTTGCTTTCTCTATCCCTACTTTATTTACATTTGAAGTTAATTAATTAATGCTTTGCATTTATATTTGATTTCTACCTCAAGTATTAATTAATTTGTGTAGATTTATATTTGCTCTTTAATTCCTTGCACTATAAAATTATTCACCTTGATAAACACTTTGATTTTCTGAATTAAATTATGATCTTTAACATTGTCCAATTTCAGAAAATCATTTTAACTTCCAAATAAGTTTTGTGAAAATTTTTATAAAACCCAATTCACCCCCCCTCTTGGGATCCAATCATTTCTTTCAGAAAGGCATGGTGGTGCACCCCATGGAGAAATTTATGTGAAGTTATAAGGGTGGAGATTATAAATGGAGCGATAAGGGTGGATGCGGCGGGGGCTGCGGGCAACGATACATAGGTATTCTGGACGACCCGGTTGGTACGGGAAATGTGTGTGAAATTGATTTCACCGATTGCTGTTGTGAATTTTGAATTATGTTGAAATGTATTTGATTTACTTGGATATTGTTGTGAAGTATTATGAATAATATTATATCATATGATGATCGATTTACGTATGATTGCTGCATGTTATCATTATGATGCATGATATTTTTTTGTCATAGTGTTGTGTTATCTACTCACTGGGCACGTGGTTTGCTCATACCTCTCTTATTGATATTTTTTTTCAGAGTTGACAGCTGAAGGTAAATATCGGAACAAGGAATTATGGATCCCTAGTCCATGATTACCTTTTCATTTGTTCAGGATAAAGGTATAATAGTTAAGTCTTATTCTAAGTTGTATAAATCTAGAAATCACTGTAATCGGGTAGGTTCATTCAGTGATGTAATGTGAATAATTGTAGTATGTATAGAGAACTCGGTTTGGTTGCATGAAAAAGAATTGTATGATTTTTAAGAGAAAGATAGGCTTACGGAGGTGAAATGAAATTCACTTTCCGTGCCGGTCATGTGCTTAGATTTTGGGATGTGACAATTTTCTCATAAGATTGAGCTACTAAGAACAAGTTCTTGTTTTTATTAAGCTATATTCTCTCTTATCTTGCCTAACACTTCTCTAGTGTACTCTACATTTCCTTTTTTTAAAGATTTCCCAGAGATCAATCTATTTAAATTACTCTGTACCTCCTAAGTTCGAACCCTCGTTTCCAAGACAACTTCAATTTTGTTTTAACTAGTTGTTATTTACAATTTCATGTTACCCATAAAATTAACTTTTTTTGACAAAAATAAGTTGATAGGAAATATTATCTAATATATCTCTAGCATGTTAGAGGAGCCGAAGGAGCATTATATGCAATTTGATCTAATTGCGAGAGATATTAGAGTATATAAATTATTGAAGTATAATAAAATTGTTTTCATGCCATCTCCTACCCATTAAAAACAAATAGATCTTCAATCACATTTGTTTGCAAAGCATGCCATTATATTGTTTTTTTGAATAAATTATTGATTTGGTCTTAAAAGACTAATATTATCTTAATTTAATTCTTAAATGATTATATTTATCTTAATTTAGTTTGTTTATTTGTCAAAGTGAATTTTGAAAATATTTAACAATGGTAATTTGACAATAAAAATAGTTAAATTAAGACAAATCTAATTATTTAAGGATTAAATTAAGAAATTTCATCTTTCAATAATCCAATTGAGAGAAGTAGAATTTTTTGAGGGATCAAATCAATAATTTATTCTAACTTTTTAGTGTATGTCTATTTCTCTTATGGTCAACATGAGTATGACAAATAAAAGCATAACATGAAAATTATTTTTATCTAAAAATTACTTAAGTTTATTTTGAAAACATAAACATTACTTTTATTTTAAGGAAAATTTTGTATATTATAAAACTTCAAAACAACAATTTTATTACGTGAAATGTGAATAATATATTAGAAATTAATATTATTATAGTTGTGGAGGATGTGTACTTATCAAGAAATAAGTTTTAGTTATAGACAAGATGGAAAGTATAATATTAGAAATGCAAAAAGTATAATATTTACGCATTGCACGTGATTCAATTTACTTTATTGATTAAAATATCTATGTTACATATTACTCTATTTAATTCCTTCTATTAATTAGTAATCTTATATATATATATATATACATGTAAGATTTTATCGTTATAGGGATATATAACAACAACACTTGATTCGATCCTCATAGGTAAACTTTGAAGAACAAAATTATAAGAAATAATGGGATTTTCTTGATGGTGTGGAATGAGATTTTCTTGAAATAATTATAAGAAAGATAGGGTTTGTTGATAAGTAGATAAATAGGGTCAAGACTTGATCAATGGATTAATAGAGTCATGACTTGTGTAAGGTCAATCTCTTTCAAAATTATGATAAATAATTCTGACGAACTCGTTTATTCTAAAAGAGATATGAGGCTAGACAACTCTCTTTCTCCTTATCTCTTCTTTTATGTTACGAAGACTTCAGCACTTTATTGACTAAAGAGGAAAGAGAGAAATATTCAAGGCCTAAAAGCATGCAGAAGAGCACCAAGCATCACCCACCTATTTTTTTTTTTTTTTGTAGATGACAGCTTGGTCTTCCTAAAAGCTAACCAAGCAAATTGTCGGCATCTTAAACAGATCTTTGATTCCTATGAGAGAGGTTCGGGACAAAAGATTAATTTTAGCAAGTCAGCCATCTTCTATAGCCTGAATTGTATGTGCTTGTAAAAACCAAGATTATGGACCACTTTCATATTAATCAAATAGCCTTTAGTAAGAAATATCTAGGGCTCTCAAGTTTAGTAGGAAGAACCAAAAATTCCTCTTTCAAAGGCATCGAGGAGAAGGTTTGGGGCAAAATCTATGGATGGAAGGAGACGTTGTTAATCTACGTAATGATATTACTAAGTACCTGGCTCATTTCTGGTGCTAGTTGAGATGGAATAGACTTACTCTTCCCAAGAAGTAAGGTTCTTTGGGCTTCCGGGATCTTCAAACCGTAACTTAGCATTGTTGGCAAAACAATGCTGGAGGATTATGAGGATTATGGGAGATTCATGGTCAAATAGTGCTATAGACTTTTCATGGAGGAAAAACAGAGAGATATGGGTCTGGTTGTGGAAAACTGTGAGGTCTTTCCATATTGGAAAAGACTATGGAAAGCCTCTGTGCCTAATAAAAATAGTGGCAATCAAAATAGTTGTTGGCATATCTTTTAGCAGTAGTTTTTATTATCTTTAGTTGCAATTTTAAGTGTTGTTATATCTCTTTTTCTAATAGTGAATGCAATGGTTTGGCAAAGTAAATAAATAAATTTAATAATAAATTGAAGAATATGTACTAGTATTTACCTGAAAGACTGGTGACTGAAAGATTACAAAGAGTTGGAGCAAATTGATCTTATGATCAAATTGAGTGATGCCAAACTGCAAATTTAGGAAATCCAAAGGCAAATGATTCATTAGATCAATTAAAGAAAAGTGAGCAAATATATTCAATTCTTAATGTCATTGTCAATATATAGATTAATATTAAGGAAAATAAAAGAAAATGACACGGTGGCTTTCATAAGTGATGGTAAGGCTATTCAAATCCAATTAGATATAATTCTAATTGGATTTACCTAATTTAATTTGACTAAAACTAATCAAAATTGACCAAGTAATGGAATTAATTTAATGAAATTTTGGCAAAATTAATTTAATTGGATCGATTGTTAGATGGCCGTAGTAGTTTTCCAATACAAACCAATGATTATATGATATATTAATAGTGTTTATATACACATATTACATAATATTTTATGTTTTATAGATAACATATATTTAATATATCTTTTATTTTTAATAAACTACTAAAAAGTAAAAAGAACCCTTTTATTGTTAGAAATGTCTATTTTTATTATTGAGATTTGTCAAATAAAAAATCAAGTTAAATGTTAAAATTTTTTGAACACTTAAAAAAATTGACCATCTAATATAATTTAAACTAATTACAATTGGATTAGATTGGTCTAGATTTATATAAATTGATTAAATTGATAGGATGAGATTTCTTCTCATCCAATTAGATTGAATCAGTCAATTAGAGTGACTAAATCCACGATTACCCCTAACAATATCCTCTTCCTAAGAAAGAATAATAAAATTATAACAAAATTATGTCAAATTTGATTGAATTATACTTCACTTTTTATTTAAAAAAAATTTGTCTCTACTTTAATTTATAATTTCTAATCAATGATGTTAACTTTCTACATGTTATTTATTAGGGTGGTTCAAATCCAATAAGATCAAATTTAACCAAACCCATACGATCCAATTAGATTAAAACCATTCAAAACCGACAAAGTAATCAAATTGATCCGATGCAGTTAATTATCTGGAATATATATGCGTATCGTTAAGCTTGGTAATAATTTTGGAGGCAATTGGTGAGTGAAACTACTGCTGGGAGTCGAAGGAATAGCAATTGAGAGAAGAGATTTGAGAGAAATGTGTAGTTTGAAGGTGAAGAGCAGAAGAAAACCAAAGGCTCTTTAAATAAACAAAGCATTAAAGAGATAAAGTTCTTTAATTTACTTGAGTTTGTTATCAAGGTACCAATTCTAAAGTTATTTCTTTCTTTAACCCCATTCTCAGTTATCCCATTTTTATCGTTCTACTTCTGTTCTAATTTACTTGGGGCCAAATCTAAATAATAGAAGTACTATTCTACAAGCTGCATAAAATATGTACGTAGAAAAATTAAATTAAATTAAGATTAGAAAACTGTTTAATTTCCTGTATACATTTATGGCATTTTATATTGCATAAGTGATTTCCGGTTAACAAACTACTTTAATATTACAATTGTTAAGAAATATAATATTTTCTCTCCTTTTGGTGTTAATTGCTTATAGGTTCATCCATCCAAAAAAAAAAATTTGCTAACAGATTCAACTTTTACCAAAAGGAGAAAGATGTGATATAAGCTATTCCTTGTGTCTACATGGGGAAAACAAAAATATTCCCTACCTACATTTAGAATTTTTCTTCTAAGAAAAAAGATTCGTTGTTTTATGCCACACCCCGAATCCTAAAATTGATTGGCACGAAGATATGAAGGGTACGTCTCCGTAAGCTTTTACTAGCCTAAAACCATACTTACAAATCCTAGCTAAGACCCTGTCAAATTTAACTACCAAGGCACATCTTCATCGATAATAAAGAAAATGTGTATATATAAAAAGGAGTTTGGATTTGCTGCTGATCAAACATCTTCTTTTTGCTGCTTTTTACTTTTAGCAACGGTTTTTTTCATTGTTAAAAGTTATGGCAGCAGTTTTTACTGTTGCCAAAACTTTAACCGTTGCTTAAAGTGAAAAGCAGCAAAAAACAGCTATTTGCTCAGCTGCTGTTCCCACTACAAGAAATTTGACTTTTAGTGGCGACTTTTTGGTGGCGACTTTTAAAGTCGCAGCCAAAAGTCGACTTTTAGTGGCGACTAAATAAGTCGCCACTTTTAGTTGAGTTTTGGTGGCGACTCTTATAGTCGCCACTAAAAGTCGACTTAATCGCCACCAAAAGTATTTTTTAAAAAAAATAAAAAAAAAATCAGATATTTTAAAATAAAATAAAAAATTAGACTTTTGGTGGCGACTATAGTCGCCACCAAAAGTCTTTTTTAAAAATAAATAAAAAAAGTCAGATTTTTTAAAATAAAATAAAAAATTAGACTTTTGGTGGCGACTAGTATTTTTTAAAAAAAATAAAAAAAAGTCAGATTTTTTAAAATAAAATAGAAAATTAGATAGTCGCCAACAAAAGTCTTTTTTAAAAAAAAATAAAAAAAAGTCAGATTTTTTAAAATAAAATAAAAAATTAGACTTTTAGTCGCCACCAAAAGTATTTTTTAAAAAAAATAAAAAAAAGTCAGATTTTTTAAAATAAAATAAAAAATTAGACTTTTGGTGGCGACTATAGTCTTTTTTAAAAAAAATAAAAAAAAGTCAGATTTTTTAAAATAAAATAAAAAATTAGACTTTTGGTGGCGACCAAAAGTATTTTTTAAAAAAAATAAAAAAAAGTCAGATTTTTTAAAATAAAATAAAAAATTAGATAGTCGCCACCAAAAGTCTTTTTTAAAAAAAAATAAAAAAAAGTCAGATTTTTTAAAATAAAATAAAAAATTAGACTTTTGGTGGCGACTATAGTCACCACCAAAAGTATTTTTTAAAAAAAATAAAAAAAAAGTCAGATTTTTTAAAATAAAATAAAAAATTAGACTTTTGGTGGCGACTATAGTCGCCACCAAAAGTCTTTTTTCTAAAAAAAATAAAAAAAGTCAGATTTTTTAAAATAAAATAAAATATTAGATTTTTGGTGGCGACTATAGTCACCACCAAAAGTATTTTTAAAAAAAAAGTCAGATTTTTTAAAATAAAATAAAAAATTAGACTTTTAGTCGCCACCAAAAGTCTTTTTCTAAAAAAAATAAAAAAAAGTCAAATTTTTTAAAATAAAATAAAAAATTAGACTTTTGGTGGCGACCAAAAGTCTTTTTTTAAAAAAAATAAAAAAAAAAGTCAGATTTTTTAGAATAAAATAAAAAATTAGACTTTTGGTAGCGACTATAGTGGCCACCAAAAGTCTAATTTTTTAAAAAAAATTTAAAAAGTCATTTTTTTACTTAAAAAATTCAAAATTTTTGTTATTTTTCTTAATTTTATTTAAAAGAAATTTAATTTTTTAATTTTTTAATTTTTTTAATTTTTTAATTTTTTAATTTTTTTAAAAAATTAGATTATCGGTGACGACTGAAGTCTATTTTTTTAAGTGAAATCATTTTTTTTTATGAAATTAGTTGAAGTTGGACTTTTGTGGTGACTCCAATAGTAATAATATATTTACTTTTTGTTAAGTTTAATATTATTTTATTTTTGTTTTATAATATTTTTGACCTAAAATATTTTTAACAGATTATATATATAGATATATATAATATTTTGCACTTACATAACACAAATGAAGCAGTGGCAGAATGACAAGACACACATGGCTGCAAGCAAGGGACACAGGTTCGAATCTCAGGTATGCACATGTTTGGTTTAATTTTAAATAAACTTGAATATTGCACACAAAAAAATCGAATCAGCTCGGGATAGCGAGTTATTGGATCGGCCAAGACCTGCACGAGTCGAATGGATCTCGGGTCGACCTTCCGGGCCAATCCGGATCTAAAAAGATGACAAGTAACTTTTGGTGGCGACTTTAGTCGCCACCAAAGGTAGTTTTTGGTGACAACAAAAATCATTTTTTTCACGATTTTTTTTTTTTTGCAATAAAAATGACTTTTGGTGGCGACTAAAGTCGGCACTAAATGTGACTTTTGGTGGCAACTTTCAAAAGTCGCCACCAAAAGAATCAGCCACGGACTTACGCCAACAACTTTAGTCGCCACTAAAAGTCGCCACCAAAGACTTTTAGTGGCGACTTTTAAAGTCGCCATCAAAAATCTTTTTTTTTTGTAGTGTCCGGAGTCTATAAAAAGCCAAGTATGTATATATATATATATATAAAGCTAAGTATATAAACGAAATTTTAGTAGAGTTTTCGAGTACATATCTAAAGGCAAGTACATAAACGAAATGGTACAACAACACAACAATCAATTTGAGGTGTGCTTGGAAATTCGTTAAGTAAATTAGAATTGATTTTGAAAAGAATTGATTTTGTATGAACGTGATTTATGTTTAAAAACTGTTATAAAAAAAGTGATTTTAGAAAATAAATTTCGTTTGGTTATTAGTTAGTAGAAATACTTTTAAATATGTAATTAATAGAAAGGGTATAAATATTATATTATAAAAAAAGTGATTTTAGAAAATAGATTTCGTTTAGTTATTAGTTAGTAGAAGTACTTTTGAATATGTAATTAATAGAAATGGTATAAATATTATATTGTTGTATTTCATTTATCCTTATTTCATTTCTATCATATAAAAATATTAATATTTGATTTAAAAAATACATTTATAAATATTATAATAAAATGATTAGTTATCAGTAATTAATTAGCTATCCATCAACTAATTAAAAATAGTTAATTTAAATTATTACTAATTATTTAGTTATAATAACCTAAATAAAAAATATTTAATTTGAAGTGTCACAAATTAATTGATTATCCATCACCTAATAAAACTAATTATGGAAAACATTATATCATATATACCTAAATAAAACAGACATATATATATATATATATATATGTGTGTGTGTGTGTGTGTGTGTGTGTATTTTGTTACATCATAGGCTAAAAAAGAGGCCAACACACCGAAGAAACCCATCTTTCATGAACATTAGGGCCCATCTCCTTCCTCAAGATGGTGTTCAACCTATCAAGAAACTCGGCCAACAACCTCAGCCTCGGATCCGACATATATATATATTATTAATAAGTCTGATATGCTCTGCGTCCAGAACCATTCACAGTCATGTATGCTATGTGTCTTTGACCATTTACAACGTCCATGGCTGTCAAACATTGACAACACAGAGAAACCAAAAAACAGAGCACAACAGAGCACATTTTTTCCAGCGACAAAGCCACGACAGTGCAATGGAGAATGGAAGGCATGCTTTATATATATATATATAACATTTCTAAAACATAACTAAAACACACACAGACACACACACACACACACACACACACATATAACAGAGCACAACGTTTGAGACCAGGAGAAGACCAGCGACTATAAGAACACCAGCGGCAATTTCAAATGGGGAAGGGTAGCAGAGAAAAGCCAGGCAGTAATGACACACCAACCATGCAGCAAACTAATCGATTCTAGGGAGAAGCAACATTTCTTCGCATTGGCCATTTCTATGTTTAACTTGATGAATCGATTCTGAAATTATTAAAAACGCCTAACCAAACGTTTTATTATTTTCTTGCAACGTGCTTTTGTAGATTGAAATGTGCATTAATAAATTCTACCGCAGGTCCAAACAATTACTTGATCAACTAAGAGAGCGCTCCGCTCTTTACAATACTACAAAAAATTTGACTTTCGGTGGCAACTAAAGTCGTCACCAAAAGTCTAAAAGTCGTCACCAAAGGGTCTTTGATGGCAACTATAAAGTCGTCGCTGAAAGTCTCGTTGCTCAAAGTTTTTGGTGGCGACTGAAAGTCACCTTTAGTGGCGACTCCAGTCGCCACCAAAAATTATCTTTGTTGCAAAAAAAAAATTCGTAACCAAAAACAACTTTTAGTAGCGACTAAAGTTGCCATTGAAAGTCACCTTTAGTAATGACTTTGAAAGTCGCCACCAAAAAAACCTTTGGTGGCGACTGAAAGTTGCCACCAAAATTGACCTTTGGTGGCAACTACATTCTGTGGCGACTTTGTCGACTCTGTTATTTGACATGAATTAGTCTGACAGGTTAACCCGAGACCTAACAACCCAGTCAAGACTCATGCAGATCTTGGCTGGCCCACTGACTAGCAGTCTTGGGGTGACTCGATTTTTTGTTTGTGCAATATTCAAGTTTATTTGAAATTAAACCAAACACATGTATACCTAAGATTCGAACCTGGGTACCTTTGATTGAACCAGGTGTATCTCGCGATCTTTCCACCATTTCATTTATGTTATATAAGGGCAAAATATTATATATATATATATATATATATAATCTGTTAAAATTATTTTAAGCCTAAAATCTAGCAAAACCAAAATGGAACAACATCTAACTTAACAAAAAGCAAATATATTATTATTAAAAGATTAAGATAAGAAAAAAATATAATTATATTTATATAATTATTTGGTGTAAAGGTCTTACTTTTGGTGGTGACTATAGGAGGCGCCACTGAAAGTCCCAGTTTATGTGGTGACTTTTGAGAGTCGCCACCGAAAGTTTAAGATCTTTTAATTTTATGAAAAAAAAATTGACTTTCGGTGACAATTATTGAGAGTCGCCACTGAAAGTCCCGCTTTCGATTTCGATGGCGACTTTTGAGAGCCGCCACCGAAAGTTTAAGATCTTTTAATTTAAAAAAAAAATTGACTTTCGATGGTGACTATTAAGTGTCACCACTGAAAGTCCAACTATTGGTAGCGACTTTTGAAAGTCGCCACTGAAAGTTTAAGAACTTTTAATTTTACAAAAAAAATTGACTTTCAGTGGCACCTTTTAGTGTCGCCACTGAAAGTCCCATTTTCGGTCGTGACTTTTGAGAGTCGCCACCGAAAGTTTAAGATCTTTTAATTTAAAAAAAAAAAAAGACTTTTGGTGGCGACTTTTGAGTGTCATCACTGAAAGTCCCACTTTTGGTGGCGACTCTCAAGTTATCTTTTAATTTTACGAAAAAAAAATTGACTTTCAGTGACGACTATTGAAAGTCACCACTGAAAGACCTACTTTTGGTGGCAACTTTTGAGAGTCGCCACTGAAAGTCTAACTTTCGGTGACGAATTTTGAGAGTCGCCACTAAAAGCCTCACTTTCGATGGCGACTCTCAAAATTCACCACTGAAAGTGAAACTTTCAGTGATGACTTTCAAAAGTCACTACTGAAAGTGAGGCTTTTAGTGACAACTCTAAAAGTTACCACCAAAAGTTAACTTTTAGTGACGACAGTGAAAGTCGCCACCAAAAGTCGACTTTCAGTGACGTTTCTAAAGGTCGCCACTGAAAAGTCACCACTGAAAGTCAATTTTTTTGTAGTGCAAACACTTACAACCGCAAACAAAACCTAAGAGTTCAACATGAATTACTTATTACAAGCCAAGGATCCTGCTTGTAGTACTCCATGGAGTGACATTCTGGAGTACAACTACAATGCCATATGTGGGTACCTACCCTTCAAAATTGGGCTGTTCATAAAAATCAAGATACTTGACTTTGCCCCAAACCTGTAACATGTTAGAAACAGAGTGAGCTCTACATGCTCAGTAAGTAAATAACCAACCTATGTTGTGGGTCAAGCATGAGAAAGAAAAAGGAAATAAAAGTGATGAAATAATAGTTTAAAAGAAAATATGATGTACGAAGAATTCGTCAAAAATTAAGTTCAAGATATGGAGTTGTAAGAGTATTATTGGGCAAGTAGTTATACTCTAACAACTGGTTCACGCCACTATAGTTGTCGAACTACACGAAATTGAATTTGTGACTAATTTTGCAGTATAGTGATTTTTAGGTCATATTCTCTCGTGGAGCTCATACTTCTATCACTAAATTAACTAGAGGGGGTATTACAGAATTAAAATACATAAAACATAAACTAAAGAATAAACCAGTAAACACATTATAGAATAACATGTTATCAATTACAGGTTCCCAGGAATTGCATTATCATCATCCGCTTCTCTATATTAATTCCTGGTTGTATTTTGTCAGTTGATCTTCAAATCTAAAATTTCTAGAAAACCTTGTAGAGCTAGACTACACCTAGACCATGATTAGAAAGATCTTCACTAACTCATAGCTAGATGTAATGGAAGGGCTACAGAATTGTCTTTATTGGTGCAGAAAACTGATCATGGTCAGTTTTAGGAAATTTGTACACAAAACTAGACTGAATGCATGCTTCTTTTGTGTCCAAGTCAAATTTGCAAAATCAATTGGGCCCACACCAGTAAGCAAAACAATCAACAAGTTCATCCACATCAGCAGCGTCCATGTCATCAAATTACTCTCTATTTAATTAATCATGCATGATCAACAAATAGATTAATTGGGTCCTAATCATTCATGGCATAAAAATATGAAATTAAGACATTAATCCTATAATTAATTTAGACTCAATAAATTCTAGAACATAGTAATATAATACTGGATAGTTTCTCATGATTAAATTGTAATAAGACTAAGATAGAGATTAAAATGGACATAAAAATATCAAATATCAACAATAATAATATTTTAAACACAAGATTATATGCAATATAATTTCTAATGCTGTTATAGAAATTAAAATGGGCAAGAGAATATTGAGTAAATACAAAAACTCACATATAAAACTATTGTAAGTAGAGAAAAGAAAGATTAAATTTGGGAAAATAGGAGAAATTATTTCTTGTACAATGAAATGAGAGTTATCAGGAAAAATCATAGAAAAGTTAATATGAAACAATCTAACAACCACACAGGGGAGCAATTTTAACTGAACTAGAACAGACATAAGCACACAGCTCACAAAGGGTAATTACCAAAAGACATGGGGACATAGCCTATGAACGGTAACTAACAATTTGTGTAATCGTGAGATCTTGGCTCATGATATCCCATATCCATGTCGTACATATTCACGTGTGTTGGCCATCACACAGGGCTAACAACATCTTTTCAGATGAGGCTCTAAGATGTAGCAAGGGCTAACAGGCTCACTATTAGCAACAGGGTTCGGAACTAGACTCATGCTCAAGAAAATATATATTTAAAAAAATAAAGTTAGTGCAAATACATACAATAGGATGATAAGAAAAACAAGTGGTCTCCCAAATAAAGTGGAATTTCCACCACGTTATTTCTTGTTAGTCTATTTTGCTCTCTTTTATTCCTTTTTCTTCCATTATTAATTCTAATATGTATTTTTATATATATAGAGATGTATAAATTTTATTATTACATTTATATCGATGTTTTATCATTTCAATTAAAAAACCTTAATATGATTAGTTTAAACTCAACATGGATTGTTTCGCCAAGAGTAAAGTTATCTCAGCCGGAGGTACTTTAAGAATCATCAAGGCTCCTGGGTGCTCGGTTTCTCCAAACTTATTGGTATCAGACCATGCTTGTTTGCCGAATCCTGTGCCCTTTTCATTGGTCTCCAAATTGCATTGGATCTAAAAATTTGCTAAGTTGAATTTTGAAATTGATAGCCAAGAACTTTTTGATCTCCATCAAGACATGACAACTGAAAATCATCCACTGGTCATGCTAATATGTGATTGCGGGTATCTTATCTCCAAGTTTGAAAAAATAAAGATCGAAAAAATTAGGAGATGCCAAAATCTTTGTGCAAATAAATTGGCTAAAGTGGCCAGAATTTATAGATCTCCACTCAAAACTTTTACAAGCCCCCCAACTTATGTCCGTGATCAGTATCTAGAAGACCTTAAACAATCCTAATGCCTCACTATCCATTGCTGTCTTCAGCTTCTACTTTTTGCTATTTTAAACTTTTCTTTTGCATCGAGTATCAGGTTCTGTATGATTTTTTTATGGATGTAACTCTATTTCCTTTTATGATATTTTCCTTTATCACCAAACAAAAAATAATAAGAGCAAGAATTTTAAATTCGATTGCTTATGCATTTTAAGATTCCAATTGTAGTCCTAAGCTAAATATTTTTGTTTTCAAGCTAGTTAATTATTTAGTTATTGTTATTATCATTACGATTTTGTGGTCGACTGATTGCGGGAAGTTTTTGTGAGTATACTGATATGATATAATCTCACTAATGATCTTTTTACCAATATTTTTTGGATTAAACTTACGTGTTTATTATGCCCTAATGTGTGAATGTTTTCCAAGAGGAGTACATATAGTTGAGATCCTCGTAGGCATATGTAATCGATGAGAGTGATGCAGACAGGGGTGACGAGGTCGATGACACTACCTTGTGGTTGCAAGCAGTGGAAGGATAGAACAAGAAGGTCGGCATCTTCGACACGGGGCCTGAGGCCCGTCAAATCAGATCATCAAGTTGCTTCTCTCATGAGCCATCCAGTCTACATTCTGACTTCAAGGAGGAGTTGAAGCGCCGTATAGAGCTTGTGTCGGAGCTGCTCAAGACCCAGCAAGATCACCTTAACAGTACTGAGGACAAACTTACCATAGTAACCAGTGGTTGGAGGACCAGTCGGCATTGATACAGACTCAAGCATCCACGTTGGATTAGTACATACGCATGATGGACCACTTTATGGGGTCCATGGACAAAGATCTAGGTCCTTCTACTAATGATGATGACACCCAACCCCTGTCCCATCCTTTAGACTATGGTTTCATAGACTGAACTGATGTTTGTTTATTATTCGTGGTTGAAGATGAGTTTTTTTTTTTTTCCTTCTTTTAATTAAAGCAAAGGTATGGAAGCAAGAGCTATTCTTGTCTCCTAAATTAATCTAGTCTATTCTTGATTTCATCATCCATAAGTTTTCCTCATTTTCTAAAAGATGTTTAAGATGAACTTGAAGATTTTTCTCAAGAGCAAAAAACTAAGAGTTAAGCTTATAGTCTAGGATTCTTTGAACTCCTCTAGCAGAGGTTCTTCTAATTTCCTTAAAAATATTGCCAAATGTTACTCTGCTCCATTTAGTAAGATTTTCTTGGTAGTTTTCTATTGTATGAATTAAGTCATTTTGGCCATGAGTCCAACAATTATTTGTTAAAGGCAAAAATTCTAGATGCTTCATCTAGAAAGGCTCAAACCAAAAAAGGTTTCCTACCAAGAATGGGATTGGGATTTGTTTTGAGAAAAATTGGGTTGTGATCAGAAAAAGACCTAGCTAAATGAAAGACAATAGAGTTAGGAAATAAGTTGATCCATTCATTATTGGCATGTGCCTTGTCAATTCTAGTTTTTATTAAAAAAAATTAGATCCCTACAATTTGACCAAGTTTATTTAGGGCCATAAAAACCAAGATCTAGAAGCTTTGCTTTATTTAAAAAAGTGTTAAAACAGTTCATTTTAACTCTACATGGGGGTCTCCCACCAATTTTTCTCTAGGATGAGATATTTCATTGAAATCTCGAATAACTAGCCAAGCTAAGTTAATGAAAGAAGCAAAATCAAAAAGGTTATTCCAAAGAATTTTCTTAGAGTTGAATCTAGGACTAGCACATAATGCAGTAAGAATAAAAAGTTTAGCATTTACCTGAACCTCGAGATGAACCTTAAAAAAAGAAGCTGAGATAGGCTCCACTGTGATATTATAAGGATTCCATAAGATCCATATGGTAAAAAGGCCATTCCCTTTGTCCCCAAAAAAGAATTAAACAATGAGATCATATCTCCCCTTAAATCTTTATTCTCTATATGGAGTATCTCACGAAGCTTATTAAAGATCAAATAGAAGGGAAAAAAACTGGCAGCCCTTCACTTTTAAAAATAAAAACATAGCATTCTCACATCTCATGTTTGATGATGATATATTAATCTTTTGTAAGGCTAATAGAAAAAACCTAATAGCAGTTAGAGATGCCTTACAAACCTTTTGTGAGGAGAGTGGAATGCAAATAAATAACCAAAAATATAAGGCCTAGTTCTCCAAACAAGTCAACTCTGAAGTTATCTCCACATTTCAAAGACTTTTTAAGGTTAATCCAACCCAAGATTTAGGTCTCTATCTAGGATACCCCTTAAAGCCTAACTATAAAAAGAATGACTTCAACTTTATGCTAAATAAAATTAATAAAAACCTCCAAGGTTGGAAATGTAATCTTCTCTCAAAATTTAGGAGAGTTGAGCTCATTCAGTCCACTCTTTCTAATATCTCTAATCATGTTATGAATGTTTTTTCCTCTTCCTAAGTCCGTCAGATTAAAGATTGACACTGTGGCTAGGAAATTTTTTTTTGGGGTCATGGAACCACAATTAAAAAAATCCATACTATCAACTGGAAAAAAATTTGTAAACCCAAGTTTATGGGAGGATTAAGTATTAGATCAGCTTGCCCTCAAAACAAGGCTTTAACTCTTAAAAGAATTTGGACTCTCACTACTGAAAAAAAATTCTCTATGGTCTGGAATCTTAACTAGTAAGTATGGTCCTATTTTAAACAATAGAAAGTCCCTAAAATCCCACTGTTTCTGTAATTTACAAAAACCTTTCCCTCTGTTTTTAAATTGTATCAAGAAAAATATTGGAAATGGGAAAGAAATTAGTCTTTAGGATGATAGTTGGCTTAGCTCTAACCTTAGATCAAAACTTATTGGTCCTCTGCCAAAATCAATTAGGAAGAAAGTTGGAAGAAATCATCTCTTTCTCCCTAAACGGAAACTCATGGAACCTTAATAACATTCCCTTTACAATCCACTCTAGCCTTTTCTGGGAAATTAACTCTCTCTCCTTACCTTATAGTTTTTCTCCTATCTGGAAATTAACCAATGATGGGAATTTCTCTTCCAAAACAGCTTATTTGCACATCATTCTATCCCAAGAAAAAAATGAAGGCACCCCTCTTCATCCAGAGAAAAATTATAACTGGATTTTCAAGAAAAAACCCCCTAGAGAGCTATTTTTTCTATGGCAAACAACTCAAAAAGGACTTCCTACTAAATCCAGTCTATCAACATATCCCCTCTATGCCTGCTATGTAATAATGAACCTGAAACACGTCTTCACATTCTTCGTGATTGCCCTATCATTAAAGATTTTTGGGATACCATGTCCCCTCCACCCTCCTTCTTCCATTCTCCTTTACCCATTTGGCTTGAAAATAACACAAAAATAATCAATCCAAATACTTTTAATATTCCCTCGAACACTATCTTTGTTTTTACTATCAGAGGATTATGGTTAACTCGCAATAAAAATGTTTTCAACAATGAACCTTTTATCATTTCAGAACTGAAAAATACTATTATTTTTCTAGCTGCTGAATTATGGACCACTATTGGTATCCAAAACCTTTTAAATCAAAATATTCCTCTTCCTATTCCTCTTTTTTTTGCATTGGAAAACCTCCTAGACAATGGTATAAGCTGAATTAATGTTGATGGCTCTGTTGAACACAAAGAAATTGCTATTGGAGGCATCATAAGGAATGAAAGAGGAGATTGGACGTTAGGATTCTCTAAATATATTGGTTCTGGGTCCCCTATTCTTCGTGAAGCATGGGCTCTTCTCCTTGGCCTTCAAATGGCTCATGAAATAGGAATAAAAAATTTGGAAATTGAAACAGATTGCAAAACTCTTCACTCCCTCAATATCAAAGGAATTTCTCATCATCATCCACTTTCTAACATTGTCAATAATTGGAGACTCCTTATAGACAAGTTTGATAATACCCAGCTAATCAACATCAGCCGTAAGCAGAATTCCTGTGTTGACAGAATGGCAAAATCTGCTTGGTCTTTTGGGAAATACTCTAAAACATATCTCACACCTCCAACTTTTGTGCAACAACAGTTCTTGGAGGACTTTTGTAATAGCTAGTCTTTTTTATGCTCTGTCTCTTGTTGTTTTGAACTTGGCTAGTTTTCTGTTGCTTTCAAATGTGCTATACTGAACCTTTTTTTTTTTTGATATTTCCTTTCTACCAAAAAAAAGGAAAGAAAATAAATTGGTCCCATGTATATGTATATATATATATATATATGTATGTATGTATATAGATGTATATATGTAAATTCTAAAGATTATTAGAAAATAAAAAGAAAGTTCTAAGGAAAATTATTTAAAAAGAAAGAATTAAATCCGCACTATAATCACATTATTTACCAACCAAATATTCCGGTCACGCATAAAATGAAAAGAAAGTTCTAAGGAAAATTATTAAAAAAAAGAAGAAGAAAGAATTAAATCCGCACTACAATCACATTATTTACCAACCAAATATACTGATCATGCATACTAGCTCAAGCAATGCTCTTCTCAAACCTTAATTACTCTTAAACACAACTTCCCGATAGCCTATAACATAAGGCAAGCAGCTCTTCTGAAATCTCACCCGTTCAGTCACTCCTCCATCATGCCTTCTCCTTGCCACGCATGGCACCCCCGAAACGCACCAACAACGCACCTTCACGAGCTCTCTCTCTCTCTCTCTCTCTCTCTCTCTCTCTCTCTCTCCTCTGTGATTCTTTTCCTCTCTCATTCTCATGCTCTACTCTATTTTAGGGCTAAAAAACATGGGTGGATCTCCATGGCCAGAAGGCATTGAGGGTGCAAGCGAGTGTGCAATGGTTTTGTGAGGGTGCAGAATGGTGGGTGCTGTGTGTAAGAGTGTGTATGCCAAATTTAACGACGGCATTGTATGGGCTTGCTTGTCGGATTTAACCTGCAAGAACGAGATAGATATCAGGATTATGAAGTACTTGCTAGAGCATTTGGGTTGTGATATTGATGGCTTTCATGGCTATCAAGATGATGAAGTTTGGCTTACGAACCAACTCAAGCTTAAATTGCTAGATTTGAAAAATTATATTGTAGTGTTTGATGATGTCTGGCTTTGTAATGATTGGTTCATTGATTTATGCCATAAATTGGGTGAACCTATGAAAATGGATCCAGAGTTGGAGTTGGATGGTGTTGTGATAGTGACCAGTAGGATAAAGGAAGTGGCTGAAAAAATGGTAGGTGGAAAGAAGTTGATTCATGTTAACCCTTTGGATAATTATAAAGAAAATGGCAAGTTTCTGGAAGACATCGTCAATCAAAGACGCAAATAATGCCGACATGTGAATGAAATTGTTCATCATTGTCATGGCCTTCCTCATTGCCTACCACACAGCACTCAAATTCACTCCAACACGTACCGAAAAAACACACACAGACAAACATACATCCAATATCCACACCCCTATAAACATGAGAAGAAAACAGAGCCTTCCATGGGTTATCCACCTCCACATCGTTGCTCCTTTTTCCCTTGGCCACACGCACTCTCACATACTCTGCACCCTCACAGAACCATTACAAACTCACTCACTTGCACCCTGGCCTTCTGGCCCTGGAGATCCACCCTTATTCTTCAGCTCTAAAACAGAGTGGAGCGTATGACTGAGAGAGGAAGAGAATAACAGAGGAGAGGGAGAGCTTGTGAAGGTGCATTGTCATGTGTTTCAAGTTCATAACTTGCTTGTCGGGGGTGCCACGCATCGCAAGGAAAAGGCATGATGGGGGAGCAATTAGATGGGAGAGATTATGTATTTCCCGCCACAAAATACACAAGAACCACTGGCTAACATATGACCCTTTGTCAAAATCAATATTTTGACCCAACTAGCATTTTAGACCTTCATCTAATTAATTAAACACTTAATTAATAAAATCCCCTAATTAAATCTCAAAACCCCAATTCTACCACTTGCCTAAATTCTAAGGTTCTTCTAATTGGAGCTAAAAATTCAAATGGAGTCTAGAAATTACCTTACGAGTAGCAATATTGAGAATTGGAGTTGTAATTACCCTCACAAGCATCTCAGTCTTTCCTAACTTCGCTTCACAACTTCCCTTCAACATCCTTTTTCTATAAACTCTTTCCTAAAGCTAAAATTATACCATCACAGTATAACACTTCATCAAATTGGAGTGGAAATAGAAGGAATGAGTACAAATAATAGAGGTTTAAGGGTGGAAGCTTCATGAAGGCTGTCTTGGATGATGATGGCCTAAAATAGAAGGGAAAAAGAGAAGGAAGGATACCACCTATCGTGGCAATGTGGCTAGTCACCAGGGTGAAAATCCAGCTGGAAGTTGGCGGAGGATGCTGGCGTTTGGCTAGTCACTTGTAGGAGGAAGGCTGAATAGGTGGGGTATTCTCTAGAAACATCTGATTTTAGAGGGGAAAGAAAGATAACATGTACCATAGCATTTACATGAATCCGGCTCGTCTACATTATTTTTAGAATTGTAAAATGTTGTTGAAGGTTTGAGCAACAATAAAAATTGTTGCTAAAATGTAATGCACCTCTGCAATTGCTAACATTTTCAGCAACAGTCAATTATTACTAAAGATTTTAACAATGATAGTAATACACCTCTACAATAATTTAGAGGATCTGAATCCCTTTTACATTGACTAATTACCACTTAAAAGTGCCTATGGTTATAATGTATTATTTACTGCAAATTTTTAATATAATTTTTTACTTTTAAAATAGTCAAATTAACACTTCGTAGAAGAGTTGTACTATAAAAAACATAGAGGACATAGAATTTGATATTCTTCTCTCATCTGGGCAATCTATAAATAGTAGCAAGCATAAGAAAGAAGCCATGCCAAGCAAATAGAAGAATCCTTAATACAACAAACATTGAAACATTATTCAGTATTTATTACACCATTTTTGAAATGTCATTAACTATTTACATTCTCAATCTTGGATAATAGCTTACACAAATCCAACTTATTTCACCATCCACATACTGAACACAAATATAAGTGATGAAAAGCACAACGGAAATTTAAGAGGCTGCTACAAGATCATAATCACTCCCTTTATCATATAACAAATTAAAGAAAAATCATAACTCTTGAAATTCTATAAGGTAATAACAATGTCATTAATTATTTCTTTTCCAAGTTCCCTAAGTTAAAAGAAAAAGAAAAAGAAAATTCTTGTTACATGTATATATGTAATTGTTTTTATATTAATTTGATTTTTAGGAGCAACAAATTCAGGTTAAAAATAATGTTTGATAGCTTCCTTAAAAAATGAGTTTGCTCGAATTGCATGACAAACTTAATTTCGAAAAATAAAAAAATTAAAAGAAAAGCATAATATATTATATGTACCTTAAAAAGTCAGCCTCAAATTGGAGATCCAAACTGCAAGCGATGTTAACCAAATTGATGAGATTTGGAAAGAAAAGATAAATAGGATTTGTAATAGAGATCTAAAATCTCCAACAGAAATTTGATGCCCTTATATGTCAATTAATATGTAAATTTGATAAAATGTCCTTATATAGAAATGATGCCTTAAATAAATAATATAACCTAATATTACTTATTGTTGAGGTTCTTTTCTTTTTACTTTTTAATTACAAAGCATACATATATTATATAATTGAAAAAAAGAAAAATAAAAAGTAAAAAAGCGAAACCTGTCATAAGCATGTATGGAGCTTTTAGAAGCATCATCTCTAATTTTCTTATTTTAATAAAAAATCTTGAATAAGCACTTTATACTTATATATATATATATATATATATATATATATATGTATGTATATGTGCCTGCAGATTGAAATTGTAATGTTCAGAGATTTCCTTATCCAAAATGACAAAAGAGATAAATATTAAGGACAAGAATTACAAGTGCATGTGCTTGTGCTTGTGAAGGGATGAGCCATCAGATCTATTCAAGTAGGATACTTGGACACTCTTCTATATGATGAAGAGATTTGTTGTACTTAAAACCTAGGAAATTTTGTCAGATTTGGCAATCCTCTGAGTTCTAACATTTTCAGTTTAGGGAACAACACCCCAGCTTCGTGTCCTCCACTTTCATCACCACCAACAACTTGTTCGTGTTCAGAGTAATCCTTTATCTCTGACGTCGTTAGTAAAGGAGAATGAGAAGCCAGAGAACAAGAGAAAAGACATTTCAATTTGTTGTATTTCACGATTGTGATCTCAAAAAACTTTGGGAAGCAAGCATTAATTAATGTTGGAGAAGTAGAAGCAAAAGCATGTAGGTTTGTAAGTTGCTCTAAATCTATCGAAATGATTTCTTCCAATTCGTTGCATTTTTCCACAATAAGTTTCATCAAATTTGGTAGGCCACAGTGGGAGTGAAGATAGCTTTTAATTTTGAGCATTTCCGTATGTACACCTATTTGAGTCTGTCAAGGCTCAGAATTTGTGCAGGGCCCTTCCAAATATATTCCAATTTAGGAAGTTTATATAAATATAAAACAGACAAGTACGAGTTCAACTCCAAACGCTCTTCTTCTTCAACAATAATTTTATATCTGAACAATACCCACATTAATCCTCCAAGAAAGAGATTCCAATCTCAGCCATCTACACCAACCAAACATCATCATAAGTCTTAAATCATGATACAATAGCTACAAGAGAAAATTTATGTGCAGATATATTTTTAGAGAGGTTAAGTTATAGATAGACATAGAGAGATTAATGCCCTCGCGATGGACGCAAGAAAGAGAAGATATTTAAATAATTTCTGTTGCGTTATTTAACTATAGTATATTTCTGTACTAATATATATAATTTTGAAGCTTTTTAATCATTAGTCTCCAAAATGGATAATATAAAATAAAATAATATATAATATAAGAAACAGAAGTTAAAATGCACGTAAAAAAATAACATGTTAAATAAATTTATACTTTCTATTTTTTAAATAATAAAAAATTATTAAGATTTTTATATTTTAAAATATTTTAAAATATTAAAGAAAAAAGTATGCATATCTAGCCCATAGTAATTCGATGTAAATAAAGTCTAGGAAGGAAACTTAATTTAAATTCTTTGCAAAGTATCATGAGTGACGACCTATGAGATTAAGATTGCATACACAAACTTCCACGTATTTGAAGAGTATACATATATAAGGATCTTACTTATAATATAAAATTATATTATAATTTTGTTATTTTAAGTGATAATTTATATGGAAAAGCCAAAATATAATATAAATTACTGTAATTTATGTTTATATTTAAAAACATGTAAAATAAATAAAAAAATTTGGCATACAGTAAACAATTAGTTTCCTTTAATGTTTACATGTAATGATAAGTAATTTTATCAAAAGAAAGTATATAATTTATTTTCAAAAGTCAAGTAATCATCTAAAAGTGTAAAAGCATTTAAGCATGCAATTCATATGAAACAAAAAAAATCATAAATTTAGTATAAACTAAAAAGTATTATTTTCTTTTTATAAAAAAAGCACTAGAACATATGGTAATAAAGAAATTTTAAATATTAATTGACAATGATAAAATTAATTTTATTTAATAATGACTTGAATTCATTTCAAAACATAAATATTACTTTTATTATAAGATAAGTTTTGTTTATTTTAAAACTTCATAACAACAGTTTTATTACGCCGGATGTGAATAATATATTAAAAATTCATATTATTATAATGTGAAGTATGTGTACTTATCCTACAATAAGTTTTAATAAATGACAGATGAAAAATGCTTTAATTTTTTTACCAGCTACGCAAACGTAGAATAATGATTAAGATATTTATGTTACATGTTAATCTATTTAATCCTTCAATTATATATTATAATTGAAGGAATTAAATATATAATTGAAGGAATTAAATAGATTAACATGTAACATAAATATCTTAATCACTATATATATAAGTTTTGATTTATGATTGATAGGTTATTGTAATATACTACAGAAAAGTTTTTTTTTTCTCTATTCCATGATATTGTTTTCATACGATAAATCAGTATTAAAAGGCATATAATAAAAATGAATGATTACTATATAAATGTCATAATTTAATGATGTTAACATATTTTATATGTCTTTATTCTATATTCAAGATTACTTAACACTAGTTTTATTTATACTGAAGGTTAGTAACAAAAAAAAAATTTAGTAACAATCTTCTTTTACAACATTATTTTGATGTCACAAAAGTAAAATTTACTAGCAGTTTTTTTTTCCCAACTCTAAGGTAGCGTTTGTAATTGCAGAAATAAGAAGACAATACTAACAGAAAAAATAAATAGTAAAACTAATGGTAAAAACCACTACAAGAAAATTAGGATTTTGTGATGGAAAGATCAATCACAAAAAAAATAGAAATCTGTCACAAATTTATAATTTTATAACAGAGTCTGACCAAAAAAAAATTCGTCACTAAAATCATTGTTACAAAACCAAAGTGATGGATGACGTGTCTATTACGATTTTGTGACAAATTTATATATGGTATGTTTATGTATCACCAAATTTTGAGGATGTTGGTTGCCATTTTTCCCACAAGTTGTTGTTGGTTTAGTATATATAGTTCTTATAATAGGTTTCCACTAGTTGAAATAAGACAATTTATTCTATCATTTAATGCTAAATAATTTGAACTCTTTAAAAATTGAAAAATAATTAACAAAAAAATTTATAATATCAGATGATATTAAAAAAGTATCATAAATATTTAAATAAATTATTTTTAATTTTATTTTTACAATTTATTTTTATTATTTAATGTTAAATAATTTAATTTTAACTCTTTAGTAATGGATTTTTGGTGACTGATGTTGTCACTCACTACATATTAGTAATAAATGCAAATTTATTGACGAATTTTTATGATGCATATTCTTCATTGCTAAATTCTAAATATTAGTGACAAAAATTTGTGACAGATAACTTAGTGACGAAGTTCTTTGATGAATATTCTCTATCACTAAATTTCAAACTTTAGTGATGAAAATAAGAGACAAACATAAATTTAGTGACAGATCCCAAATATTATTGATGGAATTTGTGATGATCAACTTTTAGTGACAAACACTATTCATCACTAAATTTCAAATTTTTCAAAAAACAAAAGTGACGAATTCAATTTTTTGTCATAAATCTGTTACAAATTTCAAGAATTAGGGACAAATTTTTGTTCCATACAATTTTATGTCATAAAATCAGATTTTTCTTGTAGTGAGAAAACAATTAGATACCAAATTTTAGAATATCGGTTAGTAAAGAATATTCTGACAAGTATACAATAGCAACAATGGTTTTAGTAGTAAAAATAGAGAATTGCTAGCACAAATTTTAACAGAGGTTTTTATTATTTGTAGTCTCAATTTTGACCCTATTATATAATATATATATATATATATATATATATATATTGAATACATTTAATAATAATAATAACAACAATAAAAGATCAAAGAATACCGTTACTTACCTCAAAGACTTGTGACCAGAAGTTTATGAAGATTTGTAGCAAAGTGATTTTAAGATCAAATTGAGCGATGTCCCTACCTACAAATTTAGGAAATTCGAAGGCAAATGAGTCATTAAATTAATTAAGACAGTTTGAGGAAATGATTCTATTGTCAATGTCATTATCAATATCTCAATATTAAGGAAATAAAAAGGAAATGACATGGTGATTTCATAATTAACGGTATGTTCTTCCCAAAGAAAAAAAAAGAATGAATTATAATAGTCATATGTAATATATTTTTTATTTTAAAAATTATACTTAATTCTTCTTTAATTTATTTCTTGTCAATGAAGTAACTTTCTGCATATAATGCATTTCTAATATTAAAATTAAATAGTTGTTTGTATTGTCATGTTAAAAATAAATTGTAATTTCACGTTGCACTTTAACATATGTTTCTATATAATATCAGTACAAGGAGTTAAGTTTAAAGAATGTTACTCCTACTAGTCAAAATGTCTTTCATGCTCAATATAAAAAAAATAATAATAAAAGGTTCGCAGGACACCTCAAGTTGTTTAGCAAGTAAAGAGGTCTTCCTCTTTTTGCAAGAAGAGTGTCTTTAAGCATTTTAGTTAGAATCCCTGGCTTAGTAATAAGCAACATGCTCTCCTCACATAAAAAGAGCACCCGTTAGCTTCATCCAAGAAGGAATACCCTCTGGCTTCATCCAAAAACGAGTCCCCCTGGCGTCATCCAACGAGGAGCTCCTCCTAGTCACATCCGAGGCGGAGCATCCTTTAGTATTCAAAAAGAGAGAAGATTCCTCCCTCTTCAAGAACACCTACTGAATCTGTTCACTAGACAGTAAACATGCATAAACATCATATACTCAAAATAAGCATGTGTCAAGCCTTCCTAAAACCAAATACATTGGCACTGAAGCGCTCTTGATGCTTAACCTCTCCCAGTGACATACTTTATTGAGCAAAGTATTTCAGAATACCTAGTGAATTTATCCTTTAGACAGTAAATTAAATACCTCACTCTCTATCTCCTAAGAAACTTGAGGTAAAGGAGAGTGTAATGGGAATGCTCCCTCCCTCAGAGTTAATGTAATATTGATCTGAGAAGCACCATACTAATGCCACCCTGATTTCATGAGTAAGCAAGGCTTTCAGAGTGGATTTGGTGTAGACTAAATGCCATCTGCGCATTGTAATCAAAATCTAGATCTTGATCATAAGATTGCATAAGCTCAAGATCCTACAACATTAAATCATGCAAGATCATGCTAAAGATGGTTTTTGCATCAGGATTGCATGATATTAAATCCGGATCTTAAGATTGTAAGATCGCAAGATCCCATGCGATCCTTACAACAACTGATTTATTTATTTATTCTTTTTCAATTGAATATTAAACGATATCATTTCATATGGAACCCTAGCCCCCAAATCCATCTTCAGTCTTCAATTTTCACCATTGTCTCACTCTGGCCTGTACTTTTGAGTCTTTGAATTGAACACTGTCACTGAAATCTTGCTTCCTCGTCCTTCCTTCTCTTTCCTTTGCCATCCTCCATCGTCCTCCGCCTCTTCCTCATTTGGTTACTCCCTAAACATTCTCCAAACCAGCAAGACAGAAAACCCAGAAACAGAGACACTTTGTGAGTTAGTGTCATGCGTGGTCGTGCTGCATTATTGCTGCCTTCCTTCCTCCTTTAGTTGCTCAGTTGGTGTTGTGTGACTATGGCCATTTCTTGCACTGCTAGTATTAGTGGTGGTGAGTATTTTCCCACCTATATTTCTACCTCTTAAGCATTTGAATACGTTTTCTTTACTTGTTTAATATATGAATGATTAAATATTGGTTGATTTGATGACTTTTAAATACATATATATGCATGACATTTTGCTACTTTTATAATGTATGAAATGATTTATGGAAACATTTTGAGATTTAAATGAATTTATGCTTATATAATAATTTTAGTAAATTATATAAAAATTAAGTTATAAACTTTTAACTAACATATCGATTATTTTTACCAAACATACCTTCGATCGCTCATCTTATATTTTTAGTGTAAATTATCTGGTGTCTAAACATGAGTGGCATAGTAATTTACATGAAATGAAAGTCTGGTTTTCTATGTGAAAAAGAGGGAACATGTGCTCCTACTTGGTAATGGTGGGGTTCGTTGATCGTAAAAGCAAGTTGAAAGAATGTGTTAGGTTAGATTCGTGTGTACCTAATTATTTTCAGAAGTTATTTTGGAAAAAATTAAGAAAAAGTTAATTTCAAAACCTACTTTGGAAAAAATAAAGAAAAAGTTGCGCGAGCAGATTGTCTTGGTAATTAATTTCATGTAAATTATTATGCCACTCATGTTTAGTCACCACATAATTTACGCTAATATAAAGTTTACATCTATGTATAGAATATATATATATATATATATATATATATATATATATATATATATATATATATATATATATATATATATTTGACTTGTATATGTTAGTCCAAACTGTGGAAGTCCCAAAATCATTAATTTTCAAAGTGCTCCATATGAATCCCAAAAAAAGGCACCATTAGATTGTGTGGATTATATGTTTATTGTTTTTTTTTTTAATAACAATCAGTACGATGCAAAGATGTTTGCGTTCACAATTAGGGGAATGGTAAGTTGCTTACTACATCTATATGGCGTGTTATGCGATTCTTGGTAATTTATGTTCAGGGAATGTCTTATTTATGCGATTCTTGGCTCACTAATTGTTCTTGATCGTGGAAGCCAATTTGACTATGGATTTCTGTTTGTTTCCTAACTTGCAAATAAGGTTAATTATAGCGTACTACTTTATCCATTGCTTGCTCCTTCCTAGTTGTTGTCTATACTCTATTGTATCCCACAGGATTGAAAAATTGATATTTGAGATAATCTCAAATGCATAGTAAGTTGGATAAAAAAAAGATATGAGAATAGTCGAAAAGGCACATTACAATCTTAGGTTTAGTCTCTACTCTTGATCATCAAATGAAAGAATAACTTGTGGGTAATATGAAAGGAAAAATATAGATTTCAACTTTAATATCTTGTGTAGTTATTAAAAGAATTTATTAATTTTATTAGTCTTATATAGTATGAACCAGGGATATGATACCTATATATGATAAAGCTTTTTTGTGGAAGTTGGATAAAACGGTGCAAGTCTTGACCATTTTGAAATTTTTTAGATATTAGCATTCACTTTTTCTGCTATGGAGTTTGATAAGATAAACTTTGTCTCAATTTGTTTGGAAGCTACTAAGGTTACTTTTTCCTCTCAGTTTCTGTCTTCTTTACGAGTGTGGATCCTCTGCTTTGGAAAAAAAAAAAAGCAAAGGGATGCTTAGAGTTTTAGCAACGGTTTTACTGTTGCTAAACTTTCAGCAACAGTTTTTTATTGCTGAAAGTTTTAGCAACAGTTAAAATCGTTGCTAAAACTCCAAGTATAAAAACTCCAAACAGAGGATCTGGACTTCTTCTTTACCTGATAGGAAAACATTTTGGGGTACTTACTAGTTATAGCTTTGTAATGTTTTTATGGTTAACCTTGTATAACTTCTGCTCTTTCTCATTTATAAGACTTTTATACATTTGTTCTTATAAGTCTGCGTTTATATTAATATATATTAATGCATGGCTAATATATATGGAAAGCTGGAGCAGGCTAAAGAACATTATCTTGCACGTTTAAAACGAGAGTGGGCAGAAGATGCTAAGCTTGCTAGTGAGGAGACTGGAACTAATCTTGATTCCAATGAAGGTGTATTTTATAATGAATGTAATTTGCCTATGATTTCCAGAGTTGCCATATCCCCTTGTTTATATTTTTGTTTTCTGCTTGCTTAGAGATGCTTCCTGTATCTAGTGCTACATCACAATTCAAATTTCACCTACATATATTCTTGTGCAGGTCAAAACTGTACCATTCTTTGTAACATGCTGTTTTTGCTTGAGTTGATTATTTAATTGTGAACCATTCTTTTCTCTGTCTCATTGACTGGTTAACATGCTATAACTGCATATTAGGGATGAACTGATGGTAACATGCTGTTTTTGCTTGCTGTTTTTGGTTCTCTCTGATACTAATAGTGCTGTTTGTGCTTGAAATTCTGATTCAATGGAACCTTGAAATCTTGCTATTTTTGCTTGCTGGACTGGACACAATAATATGATACACAAGTCTAATTGCAGCTTGACACATCAGTATACTTAAGTCTAGTTGGAATTACTGAATCTAGCACACTGATCACATGCATCTTACAACGAGCTTGAACCTAGTGCTTTGGCCACAAATGAACTGTTAGGAAGGAAACTCTGGGACTTCAGCAACAGGCTCATCAAATGAATTGTTAACGGCTTATGGAAATTGCTGACTTGGATCATCATCCAGTGCTGGTGTGCTGTTCTAAAGTAGTTGTAGGTTCTATTGTAATCTTACTTGAGATATTATGAAGTTGTTGTAAGTTCTATTGTTTCTGATTACTTAAGATGTTATGAAGTTGTTGTATGTTCTGTTGTAATATTACAGTGCTGTTATGATATTGTAAAGATTTTTAATCTGAAATAGTTATTAATTATAAAAGTGACTATTTTTTTTAATTACAATACCCTTTTTTTTTCCTTATTCCATTTTCTGACTGAGAGCTGAGGCTTACATAATATGACTGAATGTGTCATAGGCTAACATGGGCAGAATCTTGCGACCTGTATTTGTGTATATTTGTAGTTATAAGTCCTTTCGGTTACTGTTGTACAAACGCTAGCATGCCTGAATATGACTTTATGCTGAGTATAGCTGTGATCAAAATATGTTTATGTATAGAGGTAAGAGTGCCTAGTTATGAATTACTTCGAGGACACTTATAAACAGTTTATGGAAATATTTATAAATAATTGAATACCGGATGATATTTCTTTGATATCTTGAGTAAATTTATAAAACAAATTATAATGTGTTAGTTGAGCAACTTAAGATTATATCTCAGTTACTAAAAGAGTATGTGTTGGGTAGTTGTCCCTAAATAATGCTTACAAATAGAGACGAACTCTATCTGGGCCGTTGAAACATAAACATTTTTCTAATATTATATCAAACATGTTAGGAGAAAAGAATGTCATTTTCAAAATAAGAGAGTATCATAATAATTTAATCAAATCACAAGAAATGTTAGTGTAATTTGCAAAATAGAAATATAAAAAATATACATTACAAAATAATATAAAAAAATCTGTTAAGCGCCATAAGAATTAGATGAAGTAACCATCAAGCTTGTAATTCAAGTGTTATATATAAGATAGGATTAAGGGAAAAGTTTGAATCTCTTGTCATATATAAAAAAAAAAGAAAAGAAAAAAGAAATAGACAAAGTAGGTGATTTCGTGCATTGATTTAAAGTCCACAAAGGCATTTATGTAATTAAACAACAGATATTATAATAAATTATTTAGAAACTCATTATTTTTTCTTTTGGGAATAATGGAGCACATAAATTATAAAGTATAGTAAAATTGTTGTCATGTCGTCTCTTACCCATTAAAAACACAAAAATCTGCTGTGACATTGTTTCACAAAGCATGCTACTGCAGTATATTAAATAAATTATTGTTTTAATCATTAAAAAATTAACGTTATTTTATTTTAATTCTTAAAATATTATTTTTATTTTAACTTAACAACGATAAATCTTACAATTTAATAATAAAAAAATATCAAATTAAATACAAATATAATATTTAAAAATTAAATTGAGAAACTTAATCCTTTAAAGATTAAATTATAAAAAAAAAGTAATTCAACCAATTTCTAATAAGGGTAAAGCAGCAATTTTAGTTGCTAGTGACCTTTATTCAATACATCAAGTAATCAATCTATATATATGCCGTGTTTGACAGACCAAAAATTAACTAAATCAATTGTAACTCTAAAACTCCCAAAACAGGGGAACCCCATAGAATCATAACCCTTATAATAAATAACAATTATATTAACCAATTAACCTTGTAACACCTCACACGTTGGATTAAGAGGTATCATCATAACATTAAACTTCATTTACCATTAAGCAACTGGATGCTTGGATTTGATGACCGGCTTTTGTTAGATTAGGGTGTCATTATTACTATAGCTAGCACGTATATATATCACTAGTTTAAAATCATTTACAATAAAGAGAGAGGATATGAAAAGTGTCTATAGTCATAATACATTATTTAATGCAAATTTTAAGATTATTTTTAAAATTAATGAGATTGAAGTTAAAAAAAAAAAAGGATTTGTATGCTATACTCTAAGATTTGTAATAGAGATATAAAATTTCTAACCGGACATGAAGATCAATGAATGCATAACAGTTTTCTGATTTTCCTCTTCTTTTGAACATCTTTAATTACAACTATATGCCATTTAATATAGTAATTTGATTAAATGTTCTTATATTGAAATGATGCCTTAAATAACCCTAGAGCTTATAGCTCAAGTGGTACGAGATTGGGTATTGTGAATTTAGGAGTCAGGGTTCTTTATTATCTGTAAACTGATTATTATCTATTGAGGTTTTTTTTTTTCATTTTTTGATATCCAGTATACATATATTACATATTTGAACAAAACCAAATCAAAAAGTAAAAATGCAAAAATTCTCATAGACATGTATGGAGTTTTTAGTTTAAGCGGCATCAATAATTTTCTCATTTTAATAAGCAATCCTGAATAAATACTCTCCATTGTATACACTATAGTATACACATACACACACATACTTACAGACATAAATTGTATTGTACAGATGATAACTCCTTGAATAAATAAATAAACAAAAGTTATAAAGAATATGAAGTTTTGTAAAATTATTAAAAGAAAAAAAGGCTATAATTAATATAATATATAATAATGGTAGAAATGGTTGGCAAACTCAAGAACAAATCATAACAAAAGAAAACGCATAAATGTTACATTTACCTTAACAAGGTGAAGTAATGTGATATATAGCAATATACAAGGAAAGTAAGTGGACTTGCATGATACCTCTGAGGAGATGGCAGAGATTCTATTCAAGTGGGATGATTAGACAGTCTTCTATATAATGATGGAACTGTCATACTTTAAACCTGGAAACATGTTTTTCAGCTTCCGCAGTCTTCTTAGTGTTAAATGTTTCAGTTCAGGAAACAACACCCTGTCCTCGTGTCCTCTACCTTCATCACCTCCAACTACTTGTTCGAGTTTAGAGCAATCCTTTATCTTCAATACCTTTAGTGAAAGACAATGAGAAGCCAGAGAATAAGAGAAAAGACATTTCAATTTGTTGCATTTCTTGATTGAAATCAGAGAAAGCCTGGGGAAGCAAACATTATTGTTGGAAGAAGCACACAGGCTTTTAAGTTGTTCTGAATCTGCATAAATGGCTTCCTCCAATTCGTTGCATTCTTTCACAAAAAGTGCCATCAAATTTGGTAGGCCTATACAGATAGTGGGAGTGAAAATAGTTTTTAATTTTGAGCATTCCTATATGTGATGAACAAATTCAAGTTTGTGGAGGCTCAGAATTTGTGGGGGGCCTTTCTAAATATATTCCAATTTAGACAGTTTATATAAACTTAAAACATATAGGTCTGAGTTCAACTTCAAATGTTCTTCTTCTTGACCTTGAAGAATATTAACATCAGAATTATCAACAAGGATTTTTATGTCTGGATTGTCTGAAAGATGTAGCACCTTCAACATGGATAATGGCTCTCCACGAGACCCCTCCCACCTACAGTCATCCAACAAAAGACAATAAGCTTGGACAAAGAGATCTTTCAATGATGAATTTAGTGTTGAACACTTGTCTCCTTTTATCGATAAAATTCTTGATTCTATAGCTTCTTCACGTTCTACAATTTCATCAAGCCAATTCCCAACAGCAGCAGGGAACACATCACTAATTGAGATACTTGAATCTTCGAAGGAAACAGATAAAATATACCTCTGTAGTCTTGGAAAAGAAACATTATATGGGCATTTAGATTGACTGCACATGTACAATTCTTGTAGCTGTGTACATCTTCCTGTTACTTCATAAGGACTTTTCTCAATTATACATTTCCACAAGTCCAACAATTTCAACTTTTTCATATTTACTGTTCCAATTGGTACTTCATTAAAAGAACACCAACGCAAGTCAAGAATCTCCAGTACTTTGAGGTTACACAAATTAGAGATATCACCCAAAATATTTCCTCTAAAGCATAGGGTGCGAAGATTTGTTAATAACTCAATTGATCGAGGCATTGCCCAAACCTTTCTATAACTATTCTCAAAGCTCCATCCAAAGAAACGTCTTAAGAGGGCTAAGACTTTGAGCGCTTTCATTCCTCCACCGTATGCATTTGGTTCTTCAAAGACCTTATAAGATTGAAGTAGTAGAATTTTAAGTGTTGGACACTTCAATTGATCAGAGAGCTTAAAATCCTCTGTCAAGCCCCATAAAGATATTACATTTGTATCTTTCATAGTTTCATTTTCCACCAACATTCTTGGAACCACTTTGTCAGCTACCATATATAATTGCTTGACTGTCCTTTCGTGCAATCCATAAGGCTACATCTCGAATTAGGTCATGCATTTTTACATGATCTCTATAGCCATAAGACATCAATAGACAAGAATCCAAGAGTACATTGATAGCTGTGTAAATCTTTCTCCTTACATCTTTTATTGTGTCGACATTTGTAGTTAGTTCAAGTGCCCCCATGCCAAATCGAACTAAATCTTCCTTGTGGATGTCATGATCTTCAGGAAACATAGAGCATAACAAGAAAAGAGATTTAGCAACATGGCTTTTTAGATTATCAAGACTCAACTCAAGGCATGCAAAAGGGCTCCTTAAACCCTCTTTAATGTCCATTGGTTGGGAATGTTTTAGTCTTGACAATGCTAACTCCCACTCCTCAAGACGTTTTCCCTTTAAAGTTGTTCACACAGTCACAATTGCACTGGTTAGTCCTTTACATTCATTGGCAATATCATTTGCTACAGACTTCAACTCATTTGAGGAGTTATTACTTATGTTTGCACACAGCTGATTGAATAAATTTGTGCTTCCTTTTCAGTTAAAAGAGGCATTTCAATTATTTTTTGGCAATTCATAGACTCACACACTCGTCCAAGCCGAGTGGTTAACAAGACACAACAATCTTTATTATTAATGGACGAAATCCCTATATCTTCAAGGATTAAATTACCCCACACATCATCCAAGATTATAAGATGCCTTCCATTTTGTAACCTGGTTGATAGTCTTTGAGCTCTACCAGAATTAGATGTCTCCTTCAATTGAAACCCAATTTGATCCGCAATTTGATCTTGGATGTTTCTAACATTTAGAGGTTGAGAGACAACCGCCATGACCACCTTATCAAAAAGCCTTAGCTCCCCAACTTTCTTTCCCACCTCTTTTGCCAAAGTTGTTTTACCTGAGCCCCCTATTCCATACAGTCCAATTCTGTTGTTGTTGTCACCTTTGATTGCCTTCAAAAGCTCATTAATAGTTGACTTTGTAGAGTTAAAAAACATAGCATCCTTTGTAGAGAAGTAATGGATGGCTGGAAGTCGGATGGGATGAGAAAATGGCTCAAACTTACTGTTGCCATTCAGCTTCATCATCTGCTCTTTCTTGTTTTGCATTTCTTTTGCCAAAGAATATGTGAATGAGAAGTGAAAACATTTGTTTCTTGCTGCGTCAACCCTTTCTTGCAGCTGGCGCACCTCTTGTAGCATATCATTCACATCATGGATCCACTTCTTTACCATTTCGGTTATTTCTTCAGTTCTTTGAGCAGCCTCTTTCTCATGCTCCTTTATACCCCCAAGCGTTGATTCTAGCTCAGATTTTTATTTTTTAAAATATTAAAGAAAAAAGTATGCATATCAAGCCCTTAGTAAGTCGATGTAAATAAAATCTAGGAAGGAAACTTAATTTAATTCTGAGCAAAGTATCATTAGTGACGTCCTATGAGATTAAGATTAAATACACAAACTTCCACGTATTTTAAGAATATATATATATATATAAGGATCTTACTTATAATATAAAATTATATTATAATTTTGTTATTTTAAGTGATAATTTATATGGAAAAGCCAAAATATAATATAAATTACTGTAATTTATGTTTATATTTAAAAACATTTAAAATAAATAAAAAATTAGCATACACTAAACCATTAGTTTCCTTTAATGTTTACATGTGATGATAAGTTATTTTATCAAAAGAAAGTATATAATTTATTTTCAAAAGTCAAGTAATCATCTAAAAGTGCAAAAGCATTTAAGTATACGCAATTCATATAAAACAAAAACTTCATAAATTTAGTATGAACTAAAAAAAAAATCTAGTATATTACTTTCTTTTTTAAAAAAAATGACAAAATGGTACTTTATGTCCCTAAGGTTTACACTAAATTTTATTTATAGCTAAAAAAATTTTTTGTTACTTTATGTCCCACATATTTTAATATTTGTCATATCTACTTTTTTTTTGTAACTCTATCAGTCAACTTAACAGAAAAGTAGACAGGACTGTCACGTGGAAAAAAGCATCTGCCACGTGGTAATTACATGAACTTCATAAAAAAAAAGTTTTAGTTTATTCACTTAGGTCCATGGTCAAAATTTTTCTTTTATCTAAATTTTGATATGAACTCGTCTTTTACTTCGTCTAAGTCCCTAGTTTAAGAATTTATTTTTTTCTTTTTCAAAATCTTCTTCTACAAACATTTCAGTTTGTTCATTTTAGTCAATGTTCTTCACTTTCATACTTTTTTTTCTAATGGTTTGGTCCTCCAAATATGTAATACCTCATGTAATACAGCGTTGAAGGAAAATGTGAATTCAGGCATGTGAAAATTTTTTCATGATTCACATAAGTATCTTCCTGACCCTTCACACGTGTTAAGTCAAGATACCATACAGTTGGACAAGGATTTATCGTACAAGGAGGTTTCGGTAGCTATCTTGGGTAGCCAGATAAAGAAACTCCGATCTAGGGAGATTCTATCAATTAAGGTTTTGTGGTGGAATCAGACCTATGAGGAAGCCACATGGGACACAGAGGTCAATATTCGTTCTAGGCACACACATCTTTTTACATCTAGAGGTATGTCAAATTCGGAAGACCGAATTTCTTAAAGGGGGTAATACTGTAATACCCATCATTTTTATTTTTTATTTAATTTGATGAATTTTATTTTACAATTGTTGATTTGAAGATATTGTGTAAAATGTGTGTGTGATATCACAATATGATGTGATGATGCTTAGATATGTGGTTTCAGACTGTAGGCTAGCAATGTGTGATGTTAGGACGTATAGGGACTAAAGTGAAACTCACAGGGACTAAAATGAAAGATTTTGGAATCTTGTGGGGTGTAGCAAAAATGTGTACAAAGTATAGGAATAGATGGACAAAATTATAAGGAACCTTGATGTAAAATAGAAAATGGAAATTAATTTCTAAAACTCTAGATAGTATTTTTGGAATATATAGTTGTAATTAAGAAATAGTCTTATACAAAAAATGTCTAAAAGGAAAAATTTAATGGATTACGAAAACAAATGAAAATGAAAAATCTGAAATATACCTTCTAACATTTGAATTAAGATATTAGATTTACACAATCTAGGATTTGGAGCTTAAGGTTGAATTTTGAAATTTGAACAAAAAGGAATGAATAAAAATACAAGTTGATAAATTAACCACTAAAATACTAATCACATGAGCAATAGGGGATTTCGGAAGACTATAAGAAATAATTAAATAGATATTAGTAATAGTAATTAAAACAAATCAAAATTAACTAAACAAAATAATATACATATAATATAAATAGTAGTAGCAATGGTTAAAGGATAATGCAAAAGATTAAATAAGGAAATTAGATAATTATCCAAACTAACCAATCTAATTAGACATTAAATTGAAGGATAAATTATCCCAATATGAAATCTGAAAAAAAAGGAAGTTTTTTTTTAAAATCTGAATTAAACATATTATTTTTAATTAGAATAATCTAAAATTTGAATAACAAAATCTATTTAAATTTAAACAATTAAATTGATCTATCTTAAACTAAGTTAGAAACCCTAGAACAAATACATACTCAACCAGACTAATCCCTCCCACAAGCACACTCTCTTGGCTAATCTTTTTTTCTAAACATCAACACTCAACTTTTAATATTGGGAAGCTCAAGAGCAGTTAAAAACTAATAAGCAAAAAGAAATTAATGTAAGTCATAATCTTCCCTTCCATTTTAATAATATCGTTTCTTTTGAAATAAATATAAGAACAACCCTAACCCATTCCATGCCCAAACAAGAACTCAAAGGGATTTCATCTATAGCAAGAATTAAAACAAGGTAAGAACATTTATTTTCGGAAATTCTGGAACAATTTTTCTGAAAATTAAAACAATCATATATCTCTCTAGAAAACTACAAAATTTCAAATTACCTATGCACGAAAAGATCTTTCCGTCTATTTTCCAAAAAATCTAAAATCTTTTGAAAACTCCCTACCGTTTGAGACATATGGCCGAAACAGTACACGGAGGTCAGAAAACTGAAATAAAATAATTTTCTGTTTTAATTTCAAAGTTTGTCTTTCAAACATGCGATAGGAAAATCCGGCACATTACCGAAGAATCTTGGAATGTCATGCTATGGTTTAGCAAGGAACCCAAGTGAATGAACTAACCTCTCTTTAATATTATCTTAAGTGTTAAAGTAATCGGATATGTGATAAGCATGAATATTAAAATTGAGATAATTAAAATTATCATATGGAAATATGATTGATGTTAATAATTACTATTATTATTATTATTTTTGGTTAGGAGAAAGAATGAATATGTGATTTATGAGGTGGTTGAGATTTGAGATAATTGAGATTGTTTAGACATTCATACTTTATGGTTTATGACGTTGTATATTATTATGTTGGATGAATATTGTTTGTGTTTGGGCGGGATGGTACCCTCTCTTATGTCAAGCGGGAAATCCGGGTAATAGAATGACTTGACCTCTGAGAGTAGAGACAACAATTCCTTCGGTAGGGAGATGAGCCCGGATTTAATCCGTGAGGCGCCCTAACCGTTGCTGATGAGGTTGTGCGTCATGGCGGGTTAATAAATTGAGGAAATTGGTTAAGCGAGCCTACGGGCGCTCCTGGATATGATGAGATTGGTTGAGCGAGCCTACAGGCGCTCCCGGATATGATGAGATTGGTTGAGCGAGCCTACGGGCGCTCCCAGATATTTTGCGATGGACGAGTACTAGTTCCGTTGGTCTGAATTGTCTGATTGATTTGCAATTCTTTGATGTGTATTTTTCCTTATGATTTTATAATTTTTACCCATGCTTTTTATTTTATTGCTTTTGTATAGCGGATTTTATAAGGGGAGGGATTGCCTCGCTCACGGAGATTATTATCTCACACTCATTGATTTTTCCTTTTCAGATGAAATAATGAAGGAGAATCTCCCGCTAGAGGAGTAGTTGTCGTTGGACTGTCCCATTGTTGAGTGGGTCCCATATTGTTAGTATTTTATTTTTGTTAAGTTTAGGAAGCTCTGTAGTCAACTAGGACATCTAGGGAGTTCTCGGGTAATTAAACTACTTTATTTATTGTATTTAATTTGATTCAAATTTGAAAATTTATTTTGAGAATTTATGATACGAATTATGGTAGAAATCGAGATTTAAAACTACGGGGTTTATTTATGTTAACGTGACTTTGAGAATAAATGAAATATCATAATTTATTTTTTTAAACATTAAAATTGTATGAATTGATATTTTTTATATATATTTATTTTAAGTAGTATTCATTCATAAATTAAATTAAATTTAATTAATATTAACCTTAATTAATATTTATTCATATTTGAATGCTATTTCCTAAATATTAATCTATATTATATATATATATATATATATATATATATATATATATATATATATATATATTTGTTTTTCAAATTCTGATTTTTCTCTATGTACGCTAAATATTTCATATGAATAACATAAAAGGGGTAAAAATAGAGTTGTTAATTAGGCTTACGGTGACATAGGATTCGTGTCACCGTGCCGGTCACGTGCCCGAAATTTGGGTCGTGACAAAATCAGTCCATAATTTCATTTTTAGTCATAATATGATTTAATCTATTATTTTCACCTAAAAACAATACAAGAAATGCATTAAAATTCAAGTTTCAAAGCTTACCTTTTATTCACTTAGGTGGTCAAAAAAAAAGTTTTATCCAATTTTTTGATATAAACTCTTTTTCTACTTCATCTAGGTCCCTAATTTAAGAATATAATTTTTATTTGTCAAAATAATCCCCTAAAAACTTTTTAATTTATTCACTTTAGTCCATATTATTCACTTTCATGCTTTTTTCTCACGGTTTGGTCCTCCAAATCAGTCCATAATTTTATTTTTATTCATGATATGGTTTAATCTATCATTTATACCCAAGAAGAATACAAGAAATAAATTAAACTTCAAGTTTCAAAGTTTACGTTTTATTCACTTGGGTATAAATAATAGATTGTATTGTTTTTGGATAGAAATGATAGGTTTAATCATATTATGACTAAAAATGAAATTATTGACTGATTTAGAGGACCAAAACATGAGAAAAAAACATGAAAATGAAGAATAGGGACTAAAGTAAACAAACTGAAAAGTTTGTAGGGGTTGTTTTTGACAAAAAATATATTCTTAAACTAGGGACCTAGATGAAGTAGAAGATGAGTTTATATCAAAAATTGGATAAAAGGAAAAATTTGACCAAGAATTTAAGTGAATAAAAGATAAACTTTGAAATTTTAATTTTAATTCATTTCTTGTATTGTTTTTGGTAAAAATAATAGATTTAATCATATTATGACTAAAAATAAAATTATAGACTGATTTAGAAGACCAAACCATGAGAAAAACGCATGAAAGTAAATAATAAAGACTAAAGTTAACAAACTGAAAAGTTTTTAGGGGATGATTTTGACAAAGGAAAAAATATTTTCTTAATCTAGGGACTTAGATGAAGTAGAAGACGAGTTTATATCTAAAATTAGACAAATTTAAAATTTGACCAAGGACCAAAGTGAATAAACTGAAATTTTTCTTCTTTTTTTCTTTTGGAAGTCATGAGGCAAATACATTTTGCCACGTGATGAACCAGTTAGCATTGTCGTTAAGTTGATTGACGGTATTATAAAAAAAAGAGTATTTATAACAAAAATTGAAACATGTGAAATATAAAGCAGCAAAAAAAAATTTTGGATTATAAATAAAACTTGGTATAAATCTTAAAGACATAAAGTACCTTTTGCTTTAAAAAAAAGCATTAGAATATATGGTAATGAACGAAATTTTAAATATTAATTGACAATGATAAAATTATTTTTATTTAATATTGACTTAAATTTATTTCAAAACATAAATATTACTTTTAAATTCATCACAAAATTACAAAAATTCTCATTTCTCTCTTTCTCTCTCTCACTCTCTCTCGTGAGTGAATTTACTGCTCCTAGCAGCATCTGCTCGTCCAACGCTGACAATTGGATCATTTTAATCTAACGGCCAACATTTGCAAAAGAGATTTAAACCGTAGTTATTAGATCATTTTGATCTAATGGCTACAATCTGATTCAATAAAATGCATAGTTTCATTAAAGTTTTTTTTTTTTGCCAAAATGGCAGTCCAATGATAGCGCACCACCTCTCACATGGGCCACATACTCCCCCTTTTGTTCTAATTGCATAAAACACTCCTCCTACAATTTTTATTTCACTTGAGTCCCTTTCTTTTTATTAAAAATATCTATACAACTTCAATAAAAACCCACATAGGTCCTCAAGAATTTCTTGTTCTAGAATTTCTAATCTTTCCCAAAAATCCTAACTTATTTTATTATCATTATTGCATTTTATTTCAAATTTCAACTTGGTCCTCAGTAATCTCATTAAAATAAAAAAATAATTCCTCAAATTTTAAAAAATGTGTTTTAAATTCAAATAGGTCCTTAAGAATGTCTAGTTCTAGAATTTTCTAATCTTTCCGAAAAATCTTAACTTATTTTATTATCATTATTGCATTTTATTTCAAATTTTAATTGGGTCATCAGTAGTCTCAATAGTCTCATTAAAATAAAAAAAATTAATTCCCCAAATAAAAAATTATTTTATTATTATTAGAGGGTTTTCGTGTCATGCACGATCAACCTAAATAAGCTAGATAGAGATTTATTTCTCAATAATAAGTTTATTATTTTTTATTAAGCTCACTCTTATTCCTGACATACTAACCTTGCTAACTACCCCTTAATAAAATGTCATACCCATTATTGCAATATTCCCCATTTTAAGCTACTCAGCGCCAATGACATTACACTCATAAATTTATCCCTTTTTTTAAGGACATGGTCATATTTGCAAAACATGATATTGTTAGATCATTTAATTGATAAATCAAACATTGAATGAATTGAAGCCGTTGAATTAAACTAATTTAACGAATTTCAATTTACCTCCTATGCATAGGAGCGGCATATTCAAACCATTTTCTACATATATATATATATATATATTATACACATCTGGACAATCTATAAATAGTAGCAAGCAGAAGTAAGAAGCCATGTCATTCAAATAGAAGAGTCTTAACACATCAAACATTGAAACATTATTCAATATTTATTACATCATTTTTGAAATGGCATTAACTATTTACACAAGCCTTGCAAATCAAACGAGAGGTCCATGCAATCCAATATCTTCATAATTATTACATTCTCAATCTTGTACAAGAGCTTAGAGAAGTTTGCACAAATCCAACTTATTTCACAATCCACAATCCACAAACTGAACACAAATATAAGTGATGAAAAGCACAATGGAAATTTAAGAGGCTGCTACAAGATCATAATCACTCCCTGTAACATATAACAAATTAAAGAAAAATCATAACTCTGAAATTCTATAATGTAATAAGAAAGTCTTGTAATTATTTCTTTTCCAAGTTCCCCAAGTTAAAAGAAACAGAAAAAGAACATTCTTGTTACATTTATATATGAAATTGGGTTAATATTAATTTGATTTTTAGTAGCAACAAATTCAGGTTAAAAATAATGTCTGATAGCTTCCTTAAAAAATGAGTTTGCTCAAATTTCATGACAAACTTAATTCCAAAACATAAATAAATTAAAAGAAAAGCATAATATATTATATGTACCTTAAAAAGTCAGTCTCGATTGGAGATCCAAAGTGCAAGCGATGTTAACCAAATTGATGAGATTTGGAAAGAAAAGATAAATAGGATTTGTATGTTGTAGATTAAAATTGGTAATAGAGATCTAAAATCTCCAGCATAAATTGACGATAAATGAATGAATAATAGTTTGCTCTCTTCTTTTGAACACCAATAATTACAACAATGCCAATTTATATATAAATTTGATAAAATGTTCTTATGTAGAAATGATGCCTTAAATAAATAATATAAATTGATTATTACCTATTATTGAGGTTCTTTTCTTATTTTCAATTATGAAGTATACATATATTACGTAATTGAACAAAACCAAAATAAAAAGTAAAATTGCAAAAATTCTCATCAGCATATATGAAATTTTCGGCTTATGCGTCATCAATAGTTTGCTTCTTTTAATAAGCAATCTTGAATAAATACTTATATGCTTGCTGACTGAAATTGTAATGTATAGAGATTTTCTTAACCGAAAGACAAAAGAAATAAATAATTAGAAAGGACAAGAATTACAAGTGCATGTACCTCTGAAGAGATGAGCCATCAAGTCTATTCAAGTAGGATACTTGGACACTCTGTTATATGATGAAGGGATTGGTCGTATTTGAAACCTGGGAAAATTTGTGTCAGCTTCGGCAATGTTTCCAATTCTAAATTTGTTAGTTTAGGGAACAACACCCCAGCCTTGTGTCCTCCACCTTCATCACCATAAACAACTTGTTCAAGTTCAGAGCAATTATATATCATCAATTCCCTTAGAGAAGGACAATGAGAAGCCCGAGAATAAGAGAAAAGACATTTCAATTTGTTGCATTCCCTGATTATGATCGTAGAAAGCTTGGGCAAGCGGCAATTAATGTTGGAAGAAGTAGAAGAAGATGCAGGTAGGTTTGTAAGTTGTTCTGAATTTATTGAAATGATTTCCTCCAATTCCTCGCATTCGACCACCCAAAGATCCCTCAAATTTGGTAAGGTTGTATGGATAGTGGGAGTGAAGATAGATTTTAATTTTGGGCATTCAGATATTTGAACTGAGATGAGTTTATGAAGGCTCAGAATTTGTGGGGGGCCCTTCCAAATATATTCCAAATTAGGCAATTTAAATAAACCTAAAACCGACAAGTCTGAGTTCAAATGTTCTTCTTCTAGACCTTGAAAAATGTTGACATCAGAATTATCAACAAGGATATTTATATTTGGACTATTTGAAAGCACTAGAATCTTCGTCATTGAAAATAGCTCTTCACGATACCCCTCCCACCTCCAGTCATCCAACCAAAGAAAATCTGCTTTGACAAAGAGATCTTTCAATGACGAACTTAGTGTTGAATATTTGTCCCCTTTTTTTATATATAAAGCTCTTGATGGGAGATCAAGTTCTTTATCATTTTCTATATTTCCAAATATACCCTCAAAACGACAAGTGGACACATATTCATCTTCACTAGACATGCCAACATCAATTTGGTTAGAATTGTCTTCAAATGACACACTTGCATCTTCAAAGGAAACATATATAACATACCTCTGTAGTCTTGGAAGAGAAAAATTGTGTGGGCATTTAGATTGATGGCATACGTACAACTCTTGTAGCTGTGTACATCTTCGTATTACTTCATAAGGACTTTTCTTAATGTAACACCCCCATAAGCTCAGCAATTTCAACTTTTTCATATTTACCATTCCAACTGGTAATTCAATAAAAGAACACCCATTCAGGTAAAGAATCTCTAGTCCTTTCAGGTTAACCAAATAAGAGATGTCACCCAAATTAATTAGTTCAAGGCACAGGGTGCTAAGATTAGTTAATGACTCAATTGATCGCAGCAATGGCCAATTGATGCCAAAAGTATCAGCATCCTGATAAGAACTAAAACTTTTAAGGGCTAAGACTTTGAGTGCCTTCATTCCTTCAACATATATATCCAGTTCTCCAAAGTCATCATTCTCAGATTGAAGTAGTAGAATTTTAAGTGTTGGACACTTCAATTGATCAGAGAGCTTAAAATCCTCTTCCAAGTCCCATAAAGATATTACCTCTGTATCTTTCACAATTTCATTCTCAACCAACAATCTTGGAACCTCTTTCCTAGCTACCATAATTGCTTGACCCTGCTTTTGTGCAACCCACAAGGCTACATCTCGAACTAGACCATGCATTTTTACACAATCTTTTATATTAGAAGACATCAACAAACAAGAATCTAAGAGGACGTTAATAGTTGTGTAAATCTCTCTCCTTACGTCTCCAATTGTGTCGACATTTGTAGTTAGTTCAAGTGCCCCCATGCCAAATCGAACTAAATCCTCCTTATTAATGTCATGATCTTCAGGAAACATGGAGCATAACAAGAAGAGAGATTTAGCAACTTTGCTCTTTAGATTTTTAAAACACAACTCAAGGCATGCATAAAGGCCCCTTAATTCATCGTCAATGTCCATTGGTTGGGAATGTTTTAGTCTTGACAATGCTGCCCCCCACTCCTCAAGACCTTTTTCCCTTAAACTTCTTCCCACAATCACAATTGCAATGGGTAGTCCTTTACATTCACTAATAATATCCTTTGCCACTGACTTCAACTCATTTGAGGTGTTATTACTTATGTTTGCATGCTGATTGAATAAATCTTGTGCTTCCTCTTCAGTTAAAAGAGGCAGTTCAATTATTTTTTGGCAATTCATAAACTGACAGACTTGTCGAATCCGAGTAGTTAACAAGATACAACAACCTTCATTATCATTGGACGGAATCCCTATATCTTCAAGGTTTAAATTATCTGACACATCATCCAAGATTATAAGATGCCTTCCATCCTTTAACCTGGTTGATAATTTTTGTGCTCTACCCAAATTTGATTCCTGCTCGAGCTTCAAGTCAAATTGGTCTGCAATTTGACCTTGTATTTTTTTAACATCTGTAGGTTGAGAGACAACTGCCATGACCACCTTGTCAAAAAGACTTGGCTCCCCAACTTTCTTTCCCACCACTTTTGCCAAGGTTGTTTTACCTGAGCCCCCTATTCCGTACAATCCAATTCTGTTGTTCTTGTCATCTTTGATTGCCTTCAAAAGCTCATTAAAAGTTGACTTTCTAGAGTTAAAATCCACAAAATCCTTTGTAGAGAAGTGATGGATGGCTGGAAGTTGGATGGGATAAGAAAATGGGTCAAACTTACTGTTGTCATTCAGTTTTATCATCTGCTTTTTCTTTTTATCCATTTCTTTTGCCAAATAATATTTGAATGAGAAGTGAAAACATTTGTTTGTTCCTGCTTTAGCCTTTTCTTGCAGCTCGTGCACCTCTTGCAGTATATTCTCCACATTGTTGATCCACCTCTTTACTGTTTCTGTTATTTCTTCAATTCCTCGACGAGCCTCTTCCTTACGCTCCTTTACACCCGCAAGTGTGGATTCTAGTTTACATTTTACACTTTCAACATCTCTCACAAAGCAGTTGAAACATATCAAATAACTGGCATAACGTACAACTGGATCCATCAAATATTCTGCCACCTTACTCATAGAGATTCTAGTCTCAGCCATCTACACCAACAAAACATCATCGTAAGTACTCATAGAAGGATCTTACTTATAATATAAAATTATATTATAATTTTGCTATTTTAAGTGATGATTTATATGGAAAGGCCATAATATAATATAAAATACTGTAATTTATCTTTATATTTAAAACATTTAAAATAATTAAAATAATTGGCCTACCGACACTAAACGATTAGTTGCCTTTATAAAAAAAATAGAAAAGCCTTTAAGTATTTTAAAAGTAGAAAAGCCTTGGCCATTATTAAAAAAAAAAAAATAGAAAGGCCTTTAAATATTTTAAAAGTAGAAAAGCCTTGGCCATTATTAAAAAAAAATAGAAAAGACTTTAAGTATGCAAATCATAAAAAAAAAATCATAAATTTAGTATAAACTAAAAAAATATATCTAATGTATTACTTTATTTTTTAAAATAAATTAGAACATATAATAATGAATAAAAATTTTGAATAATTCACAATGATAAAATTATTTTATTTAATAATGACTTAAATTCAATTCAAAAACATAAATATTACTTTTATTATAAGAAAAAAAAATTTTAAAACTTCACAACAACAGTTTTATTACGTCCGATGTGAATAATAAATTAAAAGTTCATATTATTATATGTGTACTTATCCTACAATAAGTTTTAATAAATAACCGATGAAAAAGGCTTCAATTTTTTACCAGATACTCAAACGTATATTATTGTGCATTGCACATGATTCAGTTTAGTTTTATTGATTAGGATATTTATATTATATGTAATGATCAATCTAATTCCTTCTATTATATAGTAATATTATATATATAAGTTTTGATTTATGATTTATAGGTTATAGTAATATACTACAGAATTTTTTTACTTTATTCCATCATATTGTTTTCATACAATAAATAAGTATTGAAAGGCACATAATAAAAATGAAAGATTACTATATAAATGTCATAATTTAATGATGTTAACATATTTTATATGTCTTTTCCAGTAAATAATGTATCTTTTTTTTTTCCCAAGAATACTTACCACTAGTTTTATTTATACTGGCAACTAGTAATACAAATAAAATTTAGTAAAAGAGAGGGAAATATTCAAAGCCAAAAAGCATGCAGAAGAGCACCAAGCGTCACCCACCTATTTTTTTTTTTCGGTAGATGACAGCTTGGTCTTCCTAAAAGCTAACCAAGCAAATTGTCGGCATCTTAAACAGATCTTTGATTCCCTATGAGAGAGGTTCGGGACAAAAGATTAATTTTAGCAAGTCAGCCATCTTCTATAGCCTGAATTGTATGTGCTCGTAAAAACCAAGATTATGGACCACTTTCATATTAATCAAATAGCCTTTAGTAAGAAATATCTAGGGCTCTCAAGTTTAGTAGGAAGAACCAAAAATTCCTCTTTCAAAGCCATCGAGTAGAAGGTTTGGGGCAAAATCTATGGATGGAAGGAGAGGTTGTTAATCTACGTAATGATATTACTAAGTACCTGGCTCATTTCTGGTGCTAGTTGAGATGGAATAGACTTACTCTTCCCAAGAAGTAAGGTGCTTTGGGCTTCCGGGATCTTCAAACCTTAACTTAGCATTGTTGGCAAAACAATGCTGGAGGATTATGGGAGATTCATGGTCAAATAGTGCTATAGACTTTTCATGGAGGAAAAACAGAGAGATATGGGTCTGGTTGTGGAAAACTGTGAGGTCTTTCCATATTGGAAAAGACTATGGAAAGCCTCTGTGCCTAATAAAAATAGTGGCAATCGAAATAGTTGTTGGCATATCTTTTAGCAGTAATTTTTATTATCTTTAGTTGCAATTTTAAGTGTTGTTATATCTCATTTTTCTAATAGTGAATGCAATGGTTTGGCAAAGTAAATAAATAAATTTAATAATACATTGAAGAATATATACTAGTATTTACCTGAAAGACTGGTGACTGAAAGATTACAAAGAGTTGGAGCAAATTGATCTTATGATCAAATTGAGTGATGCCAAACTGCAAATTTAGGAAATCCAAAGGCAAATGATTCATTAGATCAGACAAGTGAGCAAATATATTCAATTCGTAATGTCATTGTCAATATATAGATTAATATTAAGGAAAATAAAAGAAAATGACATGGTGGCTTTCATAAGTGATGGTAAGGCTATTCAAATCCAATTAGATATAATTCTAATTGGATTTATCTAATCTAATTTGACTAAAACTAATCAAAATTGACCAAATAATGGAATTGATTTAATGAAATTTTGGTAAAATTAATTTAATTGGATCGGTTGTTAGATGGCCGTAATAGTTTTCCAATACAAACCAATGATTATATGATATATTAATAGTGTTTATATATACATATTACATAATATTTTATGTTTTATAGATAACATTAAATAATATATCTTTTATTTTTAATAAACTACTAAAAAGTAAAAAGAACCCTTTTATTGTTAGAAATGTCTATTTTTATTATTGAGATTTGGTAAATAAAAAATCAATGTTAAAATTTAAAATTTTTTGAACACTTAGATAAAATTGACCATCTAATATAATTCAAACTAATTACAATTGGATTAGATTGGTCTAGATTTATATAAAATGATTAAATTGATTGGATGTGATTTCTTCTCATTCAATTAGATTGATTCGGTCAATCAGAGTGACTAAATCGACGACCACCCCTAACAATATCCTCCTCCTAAGAAAGAATATGTCAAATTTGATTGAATTATACCTCACTTTTTATTTAAAAAAAACACTTGTCTCTACTTTAATTTATAATTTCTAATCAATGATGTTAACTTTCTACATGTTATTTATTAGGGTGGTTCAAATCCAATAAGATCAAATTTAACCAAACCCATACGATCCAAGCAGATTAAAACCATTTAAAACTGACAAAGTAATCAAATTGATCCGATGCAGTTAATTACCTGGAATATATATGCGTATCGTTAAGCTTGGTAGTAATTTTGGAGGCAATTGGTGAGTGAAACTACTGCTGGGAGTCGAAGGAATAGCAATTGAGAGAAGAGATATGAGAGAAATTGTAGTTTGAAGGTGAAGAGCAGAAGAAAACCAAAGGCTCTTTAAATAAACAAAGCATTAAAGAGATAAACTTCTTTAATTTACTTGAGTTTGTTATCAAGGTACCAATTCTAAAGTTATTTCTTTCTTTAACCCCATTCTCAGTTATCCCATTTTTATCGTTCTACTTCTGTTCTAATTTACTTAGGGCCAAATCTAAATAATAGAAGTACTATTCTACAAGCTGCATAAAATATGTACGTAGAAAAATTAAATTAAATTAAGATTAGAAAACTGTTTAATTTCCTGTATACATTTATGGCATTTTATATTGCATAAGTGATTTCTGGTTAACAGACTACTTTAATATTACAATTGTTAAGAAATATAATATTTTTCCTCCTTTTGGTGTTAATTGCTTATAGGTTCATCCATCAAAAAAAAAAATTTGGTAACAGGTTCTACTTTTACCAAAAGGAGAAAGATGTGATATAAGCTATTCGTTGTGTCTACATAGAGAAAACAAAATTATTCCCTACCTACATTTAAATTTTTTCTTTTAAGAAAAAAGATATGTTTTTTTTTATTCTAGACCCCGAATTCTGGAAGTGTGATTGGGACAAAGGAATAAAGGATTAGTCTCCGTAAGCTTTTACCGGCCTAAAACCATTCTTACAAATCCTAACTAAGACCCTGTCAAATTTACCTACCAAGGCACATCTTCATGACTCCATCGATAATAAAGAAAATATATGCGTATATATATATATATATATATATATATATATATATATATAAAAAAGCAAGTATATATATAAACGAAGTTTTAGTAGTGTTTCCGCTGAAAGTGGGACCTCCCAAAATGGTACAACAACACAACAATATATGTCGGTACCTACCCTTCAGAATTGGGCTGTTCAAAGAACTCAAGATACTTGACTTCGCCCCAAACCTGTAACATGTTAGAAACAAAGTGAGCTCCACAGGCTCAGTAAGTAAATAACCAAACTATGCTACGGTGGGTCAAGCATGAGAAAGAAAAAGGAAATAAAAGCGATGAAATGATAGTTTAAAAGAAAATATGATGTATGAAGAATTCGTCAAAAATTAAGTTTAAGATATGGAGGTGAAAGAGTATTATTGGGCAAGTAGTTATACACGTAACCATTGGTTCCTGCTAATGTCGTGTTCTCTCACAGAGCTCATACTTCTATCAATAAAATTAATTGTTCAAATGTTATTTACACTAATTACAACTAATTACACATGAGGGGGTATTACAAATTTAAAATGCATAAAACAGTAAACACATTATACAATAACATGTTATCAGTTACAGGTTCCTGGAATTGCACTATCATCATCATCATCTTCTCCATAATAATTTTTGGTTGTATTATGTCAGTTGGTTTTCAAATCTAAAATTTTGAGAAAATCTCGTAAAAGTAGACTACACTTCAACCATGACCAGGAAGATATTCACTAACTCATAGCTAGATGAAATGGAAGGGCTGCAGAACTGTCTTTATTGGTGCAGAAAACTGATCATTGTCAGAATGTTGTTTTAGGAAATTTCTACACAAAACTAGACTGAATGCATGCTTCTTTTGTGTCCAAGTCAAATTTGCAGAATCGGGCCCATACCAGTGAGCAAAACAATCAACAAGTTCATCCACATCAGTAGCGTCCATGCCATCAAATTACTCTTTATTTAATTAATCATGCATGATCAACAAATAGATTAATTTGGTCCTAATCATTGATGGCATAAAAATATGAAATTAAAATATATTAATGTTATAATTAATTTAGACCCAGTAAATTTCAAAACACAATAATATAACACTTCTGATGATTAAATTGTAATGAGAGTAAGATAGATATTAAAATGGACATAAAAATGTTAGATATCAATGACAATAATATTTTAAGCACAAGAGTATAAGCAATACAATTTCTAATGCTATTATAGAAATTAAAATGGGCAAGAGAATATTGAGTAAATACGAAAACTCACATAAAACTATTGTAAGCAGAGAGAAGAAAGATTAAATTTGGGAAAATAGGAGAAATTATTTCTTGTAAAATGAAATGAGAGTTATCAGGAAAAATCATAGAAAAGTTAATATAAAACAATCTAACAACCACACATGGGACCAATTTCAACTGAACTATAACAGACATAAGCACACAGCTCACAAAGGGTAATTACCAAAAGACATGGGCGCATAGCCCATGAAGGATAACTAACCATTCATGTAATCGTGAGATCTTGGCTCATGATATCCCATATCCATGTCATACAGATTCACGTGTGTTGGCAATCACACAGGGCTAACAAGATCCTTTTAGATGGGGCTCTAAGATGTAGTAAGGGCTAACAGGCTCACTGTTAGCAACAGGGTTCGGAACTAGACTCATGCTCAAGAAAATATATATTTAAAAAATAAAGTTAGTGCAAATAAATACAATAGGATGATAAGAAAAAACAAGTGGTCTCCCAAACAAAGTGGAATTTCCACCATGGTATTTCGTGTTAGTCCTTCTTGCTCTCTTTTATTCCTTTTTCTTCCATTATTAATTCTAATTGTAGTCATAAGCTACATATTTTTGTTTTCAAGCTAGTTAATTATTTAATTATTGTTATTATCATTGTGATTATTATTATTATTATTATTATTATTATTATTATTATTATTATTATTGGTTTGTTTGTTTGTTTACCTACTAATGAATGTATGAGTTTCCATGGAATTTCCAAAATCTGTTTACCTAGTTTTCTTATGAAAGGAAAAAAAATTACCAGATATTACATTTTAACTTAAAATTGTTCAAAATATTCCATTTGATCCAATTATAACTACAAAACTGATATATTATTTACCCAACATTCTGCCATAACCAAGAATTTTACAAATAAACCTGATATAATCTAGAAGAAAATAGTACAATATATTATTTACCCAACATTCTTCGACGTCTAGAGACTCAATCTGAGTCATTGATATTAGATTTTACTTCACTTGCCGAAATATGGCTGCATAGTATCTAAATTCGATTTATTCTTGGAATGTAAGGGTCGGCTACAAAAGGCTACCATTGGATGACCTGAAACAGTCAAAACTCTCTCTCTCTCTCTCTCTCTCTCTATATATATATATATATATATAAGCAAGTAGAGAAAATGAGTTTATATATATATATCAACCCAGTGGGTGGGATTAACTAAAATAAAGGGGTTCAGGAATCAGGTATTTGTAAGAGGCAAAGATAATAGTGACGTAAGAATACCAGAAATTATTTATCTACTTGCTTCATTCTTTCACGGTTACAACAAGTCGATCAAGTTCAAAAATGTGTCACTTAAATTAAAATTCATATGACTAACTTTGTACCACTTAATCTACATAATAATTTAAATTAATTTATTATTTTGAAATAAAAAGGCTAAAAGGCAAAAAAAAATTTTAAATTTGGAGATTGTACAATTCATTCCCTTCAACTTCAAAAATTAATAATTGACCCCCAAATTACCCTAGAGAAGGAATTAGGGGCCTAGGCACAAGTAGAAAGTGACCAAATTACCCTTAGGCACACTTAAGTTGAAAGAAACCTCAAGGTAGAGAAAGCCAATTATAATTTTCACTATAAAAAAACACTAAATTAGAGACGGATTTAAGAGACGGAATTTGTCTGTCTCAAATTTCATCCCTAATTTTAAATTTAAAACCCGAGAATCCGAGGCAGATTTTGGGATGAAAATTATCCGTCTTTGAGTTTATTTTTGTCCCTAATATTAGAGCAGAAATATCCGATCCTAAAGTTCATCTCCAATTATTTTTATCATTTTTCTAAAATTTTTTACAAATCAGAGATGGATTTAACAATGGCAGAAATTCCATCACTAATGCCACTAATTTAAACGACGTAGTTTTCAGCTTAGGGAAGGAATTTCCCATCTCTAAAATCTGTGCCAAAGCTTTGCCCCCTCGCGACATTGTTTTGGAATGTCGTTAACCTAGCCCTCCATTCCCCTAATTCCCCACTCGACCACTCTATTTCATGTCATTTTAGAGTCATGACAGCTTCTCCTCCTCCCTCTTCCATGCACCACCATCCCTTGTCAACTGGTAATCTCTCTCTCTCTCTCTCTCTCTCTCTCTCTCTCTCTCTCTCTCTCTCTCTCTCTCTCTCTCTCTCTCTCTCTCTCTCTCTCTCTCTCTCTCTCTCTCTCTCTCTCTCTCTCTCTCTCTCGCTCTCGTATGCCTTCCCGCTACATTTTTCTTTCCAAATCAATGGGTAAACATGATTCCATTTTTTCCAGGACCTCTATGCACAACATGTAATTTCCTATCTTCAACGTTTATTCTTCGCTCCTCTTCGAAGGTTTAAGGTGATATTCTGATTCTCCCATTTTGTGGTTAAATTTTTTTTGTTCATTATTTCTGTTGTGTTCCAATTTGGGTATGTTCATTGTTTCTGCTTTTCTGATTTTTCCCTTATAGTTTTTTTTTTTGGTGCATTATTTGGGTTTATTCCGATTTGGGTAGTAATTATATATCTGTGTAAGTGATCTGATGGACTTGTGTGGGTAAATTTTCTCTGCTTTTCTCTCTTCTTAATTCGATTGATTGTGACTTGAACGTTGTTAATTTGGGGGACAGGGAAGGAAACACTACTAGAAAAATTAGATTTAGTGACAGGTTTTAGTGATGGACTAAAATCCGTCACTAATTTTGTCATTTTGTGATGAATTTTAGTGATGGATTTAAATTCCTCACTAATTTTGTCTAATGCTAAAATTTAGTGATTAGTGTCTGTCACTAAAATATGTCAGTAAATAGTGACGGATTATTAAAATCTATCACAAAAGCTGTAATTTAGTGATGGAACGAATTCTATCACAAATTTCTATTAGCAGTTTGTGACGAATTGTGTCCGTCACTAAATTTCATCACTATTTTTTGAATTATGAAAAGAAATATAAAAAATTTTCTATTTAGTAACGAAATGTCCATCACTAATTTAGTGACGGACATATCTGTTAGTAAATTAGTAACGAAATAGTGATATACATATCCATCACTAAATTTCATTATTATTATTTTTAAATTATAAAATGAATTATGAAAAAATTTATTATTTAGTGATGGAAATGTCCATCAATCTTTTATTTTCTTTAACTTCTCAACCTTTTATTTTATTTATTTGTTTTTCACCATCTAATTTTTCGATTCTATTTTTTTTTCATCAAATTGATCTATCTTTTTTATTTTCTAACTTTCATTCTTTTATATCTCTTATAATATACTCTATCATTTCTCTTCTGATCTCATGTTATCTCATCTTTCACACTTGGATCATCTTTGGGGTTTGTATCTTGGCAAGACTTTAGCTCATTCATCTAATTTCTTAATTAAATTTCTATTTTTAAATAAAATAAATTATAATTTTTCTCTAAAAATAAATTGTAGTTCTTATAGTTTTATTAATAAATTGTAGTTCTAAAATGTTACAATTCTCCCATCAATTTTCAAAATACAAACTCCACTCTCCAATAATTGTAACATACATTACACTTTAATCCAATATTATATTTTCATTCAAAAATTTATTATAGTCTTTTTTTTGTAACTTAATGCTACATTTTTTTAATAAGATATCTTCCATTTACCTAGTTAAAAAAATATAAATGGATAAAGATGTTACAAGTAACCATTTTTCTATTAAAAATATAATTTTATTTTTTAAAAAAGGACTATAACGTAGTTTTGGACAAATTATAATCTAAAGAGAGGAAATGTATTTGGTCTTAATTTTGAAAGAAATGGTTGGATCCCAAGAGGGGGGTGAATTGGGATTTATAAAAATTTCAACAAAACTTAATTGAAAGTTAAAATGATTTTCTGAAATTGAACAATGCTAAAGATAATAATTTAATTCAGAAAATCAACGTATTATCAAGATGAATAATTTTATAGTGCAAGGAATTAAAGATCAAATATAAATGCAAAGCATTAATTAATTAACTTCAAATATAAATAGAGTAGGGATAGAGAAAGTAAACTCGGAGATTTATACTGGTTAGGCTAGTCCCAAGCCTACATCCAGTCCTCAAGAGACCACTTGAGTATTTCCACTATAATTGTAAGTTTAATCCGGGTACTTGCAAACCACTACAACCACATAAATTCAATTCGGGTATTTGCGATACCACAACGGAGAATTTATGAATCCGGGCTCCTCCTCAACCCAAAGCAAGTTCTTCCAACACCGGTACTTGCGAACATCAACTCAGAATAATATTGGTGTTGATCAAAATCAACAATACAAAGAAACTCTCTCTAAAGAGTAGATGAATACAAATGAAACTCTAATAACTCTAATGATATAGAATATGCAAGATTGGCTCAAGAATGTTTGGATTTCTCTCAAAGATGATAGAACATGTTAATATATCATTGTAGTATTAAGTTCTGGCTCAAAATCATGTATCTAAGGTTATATATATAAGATTTTAAAAAAACTAGCCGTTATATAGCCGTTACAGCACTTAAAATGCAGTCCAGATGTCGATTGGTCGACCAGTTGGGGTCACCTGTGTTAGCCCTAAGGCTATATGCCATAAGTTTTGATGATGACAAATGTATTTGAATTATAGAATTAATATATATAAAGATTAATTATCATATATGTGCTACAAGTACTTAAGCATGATTATGTTATTTAATATATATGTTGCATATATTGAATCATGCTATTGAACTAACCATTGGGTTTGCAAGTAAGATATATTTTATAGGTTGGTTCAAAACAAGAAGAATAAGCATTGTATTGAAGAATAAGGAAAAGTAATATCGTGCTTCACTCAAGGAAAACAACATGCAAGGATAAAGCTCCAAGAAATGAAGAATTAGAAGATTTGAAGTCTTGGAAGCTTGGATGCATCAAGATAGTCTATGTGTTTACATTAGGTATATTTTATATAGGCTAATATACTTGTGCAACTCAATAATTTAGATTTGCATACATTGGCTCAAGCATTTTGAACAAAAAGATAGTGAGATATGAAGTTTTACAAAAGTTAGTTTTTGACCTTTGGTCACTCCTTATATCATATCTCATGAATTAAAAATCGGTTTTTCAAGTATCTTAATCTCATTTGATAGTAGACTCAAAGATCTTTCCAACGGTATATTATTTATTCAAAACAAAGTCCAAATTAGAAATATATGACTATTTAAAATATAGTTTGAAAAACTGAAAGTTGATTTTACTGTACTCAAAAATTATTCTGTTCTGACCTATAGTCAGTATTTTGATTATATCTTTTAAACAAAAAATAATTTTTGAGTAAAACTTAGCTCATTTGAAACTAGACTCTAAGAGCTTTCCAATGGTATATTATTTGTTTAAAACAGAGTTCAAATGAGGGAGTTATGAATTTTTAAAGAAAGCTCAAAATATGTATTTCGCTACTGCCAGCCGGTGATCGACCAGGCAGCTTCCGACTGGTCGACCAGTTGTCCTGAAAATACTATATTTTGCTATTGTCAGTGGGTGGTCGACCAGGTGATCCCAACTGGTCGACCAATCGATATCTGGACTGCATAATAAGTGCTGTAACGGCTATATAACGGCTAGTTTTTTAAAATCTTATATATATGACCTTAGATATACGATTTTGAGCAAGAACCAAGTACTACAATGACATATTAATATGTTCTATCATCTTTGAGAGAAATCTAAATATTCTTGACCCAAATCTTGCATATTCTCTATTATTAGAGTTATTATAGCTTCATTTGTATTCATCTACTCTTTAGAGAGAGATTTTTTGTATTGTTGATTTTGATCAACACATATATTATTCCGAATTGAGGTTCGCAAGTACCGGTGTTGGAAGAACTTGCTTTTGGTTGAGGAGGAGCTCGGATTTATAAATTCTCCATTGTGGTTTCGCAAATACCCGGATCGAATTTGCGTGGTTGTAGTGGTTTGCAAGTACCCGGATTAAACTTGCAATTATAGTGGAAATATTCAAGTGGTCTCTTGAGGACTGGATGTAGGCTTGGATTAGCCGAACCAGTATAAATCTTCGAGTTTGCTTTCTCAATCCCTTACTCTTTAATTTGTGTATATTGATATCTATTCTTTAATTCCTTGATCTTTATAATTATTTATCTTGACATCACATTGATTTTCTGTATTGTATTTATTATCTTAAGTATTACACTTCTATAGAAAATCATTTTAACTTCCAATTGATTCTTGTGAAAAATTTATAAAACTCAATTCACCCCCCCTCTTGGGTTCCAACCATTACTTTCAACCTAGTCGACCACCCACTGACAGTAGCAAAATATAGCATTTTCAGGACAACTGGCCGACCAGTCGGAAGCTGCCTGGTCGACCACCGGCTGGCAGTAGCAAAATACAGATTTTGAGCTTTCTTTAAAATTCATAATTCCCTCATTTGAACTCCGTTTTAAACAAATAATATACCATTGGAAATCTCTTGGAGTCTAGTTTCAAATGAGCCAAGTTTTACTCAAAAATTATTTTTCGTTTAAAAGATATAATCAAAACACTGACTATAGGTCAGAACAGAATAATTTTTGAGTACAGTAAAATCAACTTTCAGTTTTTAAAACTATATTTTAAATAGTCATATGTTTCTCATTTGGACTCTGTTTTGAATAAATAATATACCGTTGGAAAGATCTTTGAGTCTACTATCAAATGAGATTAAGATACTTGAAAAACCGATTTTTCATTTATGAGATATGATATAAGGAGTGACCAAAGGTCAAAAATTAACTTTTGTAAAACTTCATATCTCACTATCTTTTTGTTTAAAATGCTTGAGCCAATGTATGCAAATCTAAATCATTGAGTTGCACAAGTATACTAGCCTATATAAAATATACCTAATGCAAACACATAGGCTATCTTGATGCATCCAAGCTTCCAAGACTTCAAATCTTCTAGTTCTTCATTTCTTGGAGCTTTATCCTTGTATGTTGCTTTCCTTGAGTGAGGCATGATGTTACTTTTTCTTGTTCTTCAATCCAATGCTCACTCTTCTTATTTTGAACCAACCTATAAAATATATCTTACTTACAAACCAAATGGTTAGTTCAATTCATGATAAATAGCATGATTAATGTATAAGACATTACACATTAAATAACATAGTCATGCTTAAATACTTGTAGCATGTATATGATAATTAACCTTTATATATATCAATGCTACATTTCAAATACATTTGTCATCATCAAAACTTATGGCATAAAGCCTTAGGGTCAACAAATTTTTCACATTTCCCTCTCAAAGTTCAAATCCCCTCCTTCTCTATTTTAAATAATTTTACCTCTCAAATTTCAGATCCCTCCCTCACATGTCCCAGGACCCCGACCTCCTCTAGAGTCCAACCCCCAGTACATTCCCAATTCCCTCCTTTTTTTTTCCTTCATTTCCCTCCTTTTCTATTTGACTCCCTCTATTTTTTTTTTAAGACTCCCTCCTTTTCTTTTTCTTATTTTTTTCTTTTCAGATTTCATTTTTCTCTTTTAGACTAACTTTACTCTCGCTTTCCTCAGCAAAAAAACCCTCAATCTGCTGAGGAAAAGGCTGGTTATGGCTTCCTTTGGTGGCTACTCTTCATCCGTCCCTTATAGACGCACACGAGGAAGGAAGGTGGAAGGTGAAAGACAGTCGCTGGCCCACTGAGTCATCGAGTCACCATGACACCGGTCCTATCATGTGCAACACGACTGGGTCAGGTTTGATGAACACCGGAAGCTGTGGACCCAAATGAAAAATGGAGTTGCGAGAGACATAATGAGGGAGATGATGCGATGGAGGATGCTATGACTGTGCACCACTCCACCTCTGTCCGATTGCCCTGCTGTTACTCAAAACCAGAGCTGCGGGGAAAGAGAAATTGATGGGAGGGAATACGTGTTGTGAAAATAGCCTTATAAAGGCTTAATATTTCAAAAGAGAAATCTAAAAGTCTCACATTGCTTGGAGCAAGGAGGGGAAGAGAGTTTATATACTAACATGTGTTAGTAGGCTAATAAAGAGCTTGGGAAGAAGTGGGCTCTCGCGCACATAAGCTCACATGGATTCAAGCTATTGTAGTGCAAATCATCCGATTTGCCCCCCTGCGCGTGCAATAAATCGGACTGATTTAGTTTTTTTCTAGAGAAATATTTTTTTTAACTTAATTTATTTTAGCTTATCTGAACAAAGGCGAATTTTTCACTTATGAAAATTAATTTGGATTAATGTCAGAAAATTAAGGGCTGACGGTTTTATGTTTCTTTATTTTAAATATATTTAAAATATTTAAAAATTCCCTATTAAATTTCTGAAACTGCTCATTAATTTCTGAAACTGTCCATTAATTTTCATAAACGAATTTTAATTTTATTAAATATTTTTGTCTGCCTCAGCGACTATAAACGGAGGGCTCCTTCCCCCTCATCTTTCACACCAACTCAGAAACCATTCTGAGCCTCTCTCTTCTCCCTCTTTCACTTTCTGGGTTACGTCTCTTTACATTTTCTGCTGTTCTGTGGCTTGAGAACGTTTTCTCAGAGGAATCTATTTAATCCTGGAGGGAGTTCTGTAGACGCAGATTTTTAGCTGTGGTCGCGGAATAAATTCCTTAAGGACAGTGTCTATTATAAAGACGCGACTCAGATTATTTTCGTGTTGGTATCCAAATTTTACAACAATACGTGGTTGAACCCCATCGATCTCCGTCGTGCGCCACCACAGTTGCCTCCCCTTTCGTATTTTCCTTTTCGTCAAAGCCTTCTACTGACCAAGAAGAATAGAGCAACAAAAATGGGTATTTTCTAAATCTCTTCTTTCACCTCGTGTTGGTAGTGTCTACTGAGGTTGAGAATTTTCTGTTAATTGGGAATAGGGGCTAGATATTATAATCTTATAGTTCATGTGGTTTGGTAAATGAATGTAAACTATGATTGTTAGATTAAGGGTGGAATTACATTGTTTCTGTTGGGTTGTTAAGAGGGATGACAATGGAATTGAGTGAAGGGACTGTGGAATGATAGTTAAAATATGTGAGATTATTTTTAAATAATTCTTAGTTACACTTCGTTGAAATTTAGGAATGTTGGAAATATGTTAATGATAGTTAAAATATGTGAGTTTGTTTTTGAATAATTCTTAGTATGAGTATGTTGAGTTGGACCAATAATTGCTATCATTGCTACATGCTGCTGACCCCATCAAGTATTTCTCAAATTTAATTCATGTCTCTTCTACCTTATGATGACTCAAATATAAAAAAGCAGGGACTGTGAAATTTATCTTAATCAACTTAGTTGAAAAAAGATGGGCTTTAGTATTTTTGTCAGACTTAATACCTCATCAAATTGAATTAAACTTTGATTAAAATATGAGTAACAGTAGTCCATAACTCAATGCTTGAATTAGATTAGAAAAAAACAAAAAAGAGGGGGGGGGGGGGAAGAAAAGTACAGACACAATGCTCTGCTTCATTGGTTGGAACAAAGTTTTTGTAGTTTTAATCTGCCTCTTAATTTTGTTGAAGGCTTAATAGTTTAATTGATTTACTAGTATTCACTATTCAGATGTGTATCATAATATGTCTAAAAGTTGCTGCTCTTTCTTTTATTTTATTCAGATAATTATATGGTAAAATTTGATTGGCTACTATGATGAATTTGCACGTGATATGATTTTATTTGCTAGGTGACATCATAATTGATTGATATTTTAAAACGACTCATGGCTTGATATCTACTAGCAGAAATGTAACATCTTGCTTATGTGGCAAAATTTAATTGCTTTCCATATATTTCTTTTATGAACCCATTTAATGAAGCAAGGATTTTCCTTTTATGAACCCGTTTAATGGTTGCCATATATCATTGTTGGATAAAAAATTGGGTTTACTTCTGTTTGTGCTTTGGTGAATAATAGATTGCATCATTTTACCCCTTTTTTTTTGACTGGAATTGTTTAGTGTTATTTTGCTTGATTGCTTAATTTGTGATTGCTTTTTGTGCTTGAATTGTGTTTTTCTTTAATATTTTTAAGATTGCATCCCTCAAAAGTGATCATTGGCATTGAAAGAGAAATGATTTTTAAGTTATCTCTTTTTTGTGGTCAGTCTTGAAGATATTGTTTTCAAGTTAGGGAAAAATGATATACTTCATTGATTCTTCTATATTTTTTCATTATTTATAATGATTTGATAGATTTTTGCATTCTCTTCACTCTAATCAAATAAATTGCTATTCTTCTATTATCTTTGAAAAAGCATTGAGCTTCAATAGAGATGATTAAATAATATATCTTGAGGCACCTCTTTATATTTTGATTTCTAGTTATATTTTGATTTTTGGTGTGCCAACGGTGGTTTAGCTTGGTACATGCTTTGATTTTACTATATATTCTTGTACACTCTGATTAACTTGATGCAGTACCATGATAATGGAGCTTTTTTGCTATTTGGTAGTTGCACAATTATTAATATTGATGAAAGGGTTAGCGAGAAGAGCTACTGTTATTAATTGCTAAAATGTTAGCTACATTTGTTTCATTTTATCTTATTATCATTGCAATATTTGCAGGAGAACTTTGTAAGTGCAATGGAAGAGTCCCAAGGTGACACATCAAATGTGGGAGATGCCAATAATATCAAGGAGCAACACATGATCTGATGTGTTTTGAGTCCAACTTTATATGATACATGATATGATATTTTAGAGTCTAGTTTTTATTATTGATGTAAATGACACATGATTGGATTTTAACTTTATTGAATTATTTCAATAAATATCTATTTTAATATTTTTAGTTTAACTTTGTTATTTTTGTTGTATGTATATATGATTGTATTTTGGATAGTATTTGAAGTAAATGAAGCTAATAAAAATTGCAATAGAAAAGGGACAAAAATATGGAAAATAATAATAATAGAAAAATTAGTGGTGGATTGTTCTGTTAGTAATTTTATGGAATTAATGATAGAATAATCCATTAAAAATTTAGTGACGGAATATTCAGTCATTAATTAGTTACTAACTTTTAAAAAATTAGTGATGAAATAATCTGTAACTAATTTAGTGACGGATTATTTTATCATTAATTTCAAAAATTTAGTGACAGAAGTCGTCTGTCACTAAATTTGTGACAAGCAATTTCTGTCACTAAATTTGTGATAGATAAATTTCATCATTGATTTAGTGACGGATCAAATGGTCTGTCACAAATGAGCTTTGTGACGAGTATTTTATTTTTGGATTTTTTGACAGACATTCTGTTACAAAATCTTGATTTTGTGACGGATTTAAAAGATTAGTGATGAAATTGTCCATTACAAAATCCCGTTTTTCTAGTAGTGAAAGGAGATGAAGCAAAGATAGACACCATGTAATCTAAAATTGTTAATTTTACTAAAAGCAGAGATAGACCATGCAAACAGCACGTACTGTTATTTTTCCTTTTGAAGTAATTTTGGGTCTAAGTTTTATAATTAAAGCATAAAATTTCAAGTGACTTAAATGATTTGATTCTGTTCTTGCCTAGTGATATTTCCCAGATGATTAGGCTCTATTAAAGTTATGGATTTTTGTCATCAATGATTGATTATCCCTTATGCACTTTATTCCCTAAAGTGTATTCAACGCTTTAGATCATCTTTAATCCACCACACATTGCTATCATCTTTATGTACTGCAACTGCAATTGACTCATTTACATTAATGTGGAAGGAAGCAAAGAAGCTAATATTCTATTTCAAACAATTACACACATAAATTAGAATTAGAAATTGAACTCTATCAGTTTGTGCAGAAAAGAAAGAAGAAAAAGGGTAGATGTTGGAGAAAAAGTTCAACTAGTGTTCATGTCAATCAAGTGAATCAACCTATGGGTCTTGTACCATGTCATTTGAATTTCAAATTGAGTCATGACAACATATCTTTAGGATTATGATAAAAAGTCCAAACTCTTTAATTATTAAATTATTTTGAGATTTATATTCATGACAGTAAAACAAATTGTTGTATATTAATTTTGATAGAACTTATTAACAATAATGGAACTCAACTTCTTAAAACTCAATTTCAAATTGAACTTATAAATTATGATTGTTTTAAAAATGTATGGTCAGCTAAGATATAGTATTATTTTCTTTCATAATCTTGTTTTTAAATGCAGGAGACTCAAATTGGGAGGAAGTTTAGGTTGCTAGACTTGTTTATACACATTCACAAGAAGAGGAGCACGGGCGAGTTTATGGATGACCGATCGCAAGAAGTTTTTGTGAATACACTGATATGTTATAATCTCACTAATGATCTTTTTACTAGTATTTTTGGGATTAAACTTACTTGTTTATGATGCCCTAATATGTGGATGTTTTCCAAGAGGAGTACACACGGTTGAGATCTTTGCAGGCATCTACAATCGGTGAAAGTGCTGCAAATGGGGATGACGAAACTGATGACACCGCCTTGTGGCTGCAAGCAGTAGGAGGAAAGAACAAGAAAGGCTACACCTTTGGCACAAGGTCTGAGGCCCGTTAGACTGAATCATCAAGTCTCTTCTTTGGTGACCCATCCGGTCTCCATCTTAAGGAGTTGTAGCGCCTCATAGAGCCTGTGTTGGAGTAGCTCAAGACCCAGCAGGATCGCCTCAACAGTACTGAAGACAAACTTACTACAGTGGCCCAACAGTTGGAGGAGCAGTCAACACTGATACAGACCCAGGCATCCATGCTTGATCATACATGCGTATGATGGATCACTTTGTAAGGTCCATGGATAGAGATCTGGGTCCTTCGACTGATGATGATGAGACTTAACCCTCGTCCCATCCCTTAGACTAGGGTTTCATGGGCTGAACTAAAAAAATATTTATTATTCATGGTTGTAAATTATTATTGCTGTAAATTTTTCTGGTTTGAATATTTAACCTCATTTCATATTCTTGGTTTTAAATTCATTCACAGGTTTTGTTTTCGAAATTGATCCAAATAAAAAAGAAGCTGGACCAAAATTAAAGGCAAAATTTTAGGACGAATCATCTGTCTCTAAAATCTAGCACGGATAAATCTGTCCCTAATTAGAAACGAAAATCTGGCACAGACAATCCGTCTCTAATTATGGATGAAATTCTCATATGGAATGTCCGTTTCAAATTAGAGACGGATCATCCATTTCTAAATCTGTCCCTAAATTGAGACGAAAATTCCGTCTCATAATAGAAACAGATTCATACATGGAATTTCCGTCCCAGATTTGAGATGGACCCTCTCAGATAAGTAAATTTGGTTTGAGACTCTATTTTTGAGATGAAAATATTTCGTCCCAAAAATCTAAGACGAAACATTTAGACGTTTCAGATATTTGAGAGTCTAGGTTTCAAGACAAAATGGAATCCGTCTCTAATTCTGCCTCAGATGATTTAGAGACGAAATTTTGCTATATCAAAGATAGAAATTTCTGTCTCTGATACTTGTTTTTCTTGTAGTGTTTGTAGGGAAGGTCACATGCATGTTTCATATTGGAAGGATGAGAGAAGAATTCTAACAGTAAAAAATAAGGCAAATACAAATAGTGTGAGAGAGAGAGAGATTAGAAGGACAAACTTTTGGCTGACCAACCAAAAGAAATTTGATACCTTTAGCTTAGAGGGATCAAAAAGTATGTTAAAAGGCTAGTAATTCACCTTTACTTCTACTTTTCTGAGTTAGAAAATGAATGAATGTGTTTGACAAGGAAATGGAAAAGTAACCAAAGAAAGTTAGAGAGAGAGATAGTGGAAGGGAAAGAGATCAAAAGGAAGGAATAAAACTTGATTTCAAAGCTTGAATCTCCCATAAAGATAGTTAGCTTTTCTCTTAAAAAAAAAACATGTTCAACTATGTTTGAATGATATTTGAGTTATTTGATATTTAAATTGCATGTTCATGATATGCTTGGTTGGCTATGGGTTTGAGTATGGTGAAAGGCAGTGGTGGCCGATTTAAAGAGACTCTAGGGACATCAAGATTTGCATCAGTGTAGTCTCCATTGTTAAGTAACTAAAGAAACAAGCAATGTTTTTTTTTAAACAAGTGTGGAAAAGAAGATGGAGACTGGAGCTCGAGAACGAAGCAAGAATGAAGCAGAAAACAGAAGCAAGAACAACAGAGCAAATGTAATATACAAAGAAGCCACAAGAACAAAGTCATCCCTATCTGTCAGTAACAACCAACAGAATTTGGCAGAAATCTATGGGGGAACAACTTTGACAAACCACGTAACAACCTTCATCACCCAGCCACTGACCCATAAAGACTCACAACATCTACCCAATCAAGATCTACCTAATGTTCACCCATCTCAAAAAAACCCAAACCCACTACTAAATAATCAAAACCTTATACTGACTGGAACCCAAATTGTTCCTCCAAAGACAACTACCTACCCCTCTGACGAAAACCCTAACGACATAACCTAACTCATCATCGAAAATCTTAACAACATAACTGAACTCACCCTCGGAAACCTCCTCTTCCCTTGTTGCCCTAGTTATTCCTGGAAAAGACCATAGACCAAAAATAGCCATAAATCTCGTAGTCGATCTGTGTCTTTTCTTAGAGCAAATGAAAAAAAATATACAAATTAGCGATGTTGAGGACAGGAATCAAGACAAAGAAGCATTAGTGGGGAAAATTCATCACCTCAAGAAGTTCAAAGCATCACAAATGAAATAGAAAGGACAAATAAAGCCAATCAGGAAGAATCAAGTAAAGCACATCCTAATTTTATAATCCCCAACTACCTCATAAAGGAAATCTCTAGGAAATGAGAAAGATCCTTAATTACAAGACTGTTTGAAACAATTGGAGGCATTCATGCCATGAAGCGTAGGCTTCAGAGCCTGTGGAAAATTGGACAATAATTTGAAATCAAGGATATTGGAATGGGTTTCTTCATTATTCACAACTTCTCTAAGGATGAGAGAATAAGCATCATAGCAAGAAGACCATGCAAATTGGGATTGAGTCTAGCTACCGTCAGATCCTGGGCCCTTGAATTCTCAGTAATGGAGGAGGAAAGAAAATTAACAACTTCGATCTGGGTTAACATCAAGCTTCTCCCTATAGAATATCACACTGCAAAGTACTAATGACTATAGGAAATGCAATGGGGAAAACAATAGCTTTAGATGCCAGAAACACCTTCTCAGTGTGACAGGCACGTCTTTGTGTACAGGTAAATATTTCCATGACACTACCAGAGTTCATTGAGATTAATTCACACCATTATCAGGTAAATTTTGAAAATCTTCATACCTTTTTTCCTCTGCTAAAAAATTCGTATGTCTCTACTCATTGTATGGCGGCCGGTAAGTTATTGCTGGCCAATCACCATCTCTCTCAAAAGGTAAATTTTTTTCAAATTTTAATCCTTTTCCCCCCATTCCTAAATGTGCAAGTATCAATTTCTTTATAAACCAAATTCAAGTTAACTCAACTACCAACTTAAGATTGCTTGTGGATAATTTGTCACCAAATGCCTTTAACTCTCAACCACCTGATAATCATGACCCTAAAGTAGCAACTAGAAAAATCATTAAAACACCTTAATGTTCTAAACCTTGCAGTCCCTGGCTTTATTGCCAAACTTGGATGCGAATCTAACCGAACCTCTCCCTTAAATGTTACTAATAATAAACAAAACCACATCCCTCAACAATTATCTCCACAATACCAATATGAGACCTTGAGCCCCATCCCTATTAACTTTAATACTACTACAACCTCTAGCATGCAAACTTCCTGCCACTTGACACTTCCATCGACAATAATATAAACCCACACCCTTCAAACTCTGAAGTACAAATCCTTATTGACCTCCCTCCAATTTCACCACAGTTAAACTCCACTCTACAACATCCTATAAGCCCTCATAGAGAACGATCCATACCCGCCACGTCACCCTTATGCCCTTCCCAAAATCCAACAGCCATTGTAATCTTACTAACAATACCTATAAGGATTCCTCCACCCCTCCAACTAGATATGGATAGCAACCCATCCCCAATGGACCTTTGCTTTCATCACCTTCTAAATCTTTACCAAGCTTACCAACATAACCCATTAAGCAATACATGAATGACTCTGGTGTGGCTGAACCTCTTAAGGGGACTTCTGAACAACTCTTCATGGCTCTCTGTGTGGAGCCACCTAATCAATGTAGCACTTACAGAAATACAGACCAGCAAAAAATCCAAGATAGCCATAAACCTACTAAGAAGTCAAGCCATTTTATTGTTTCCCCTATCCCAAAAAAAAAAAGGAATGTTGAATCAAACCTAGACCTACAACTAGTTTTGTAATACCCGTTAATTTCAGAATATAATTCGCTTAAGAGTATTTTAGAATTCTACAACGTTACTTTAGTTATTTATTTTGGTCATTTTTAATTTTCATATTTAATTGTTCTCTTTGAATATTATTTATGAAAATTGAGTTAAATGACTAGACTAAATATTTGCACAATGAGGGATATATTCTAAGAATGGTGAAATTCATGGAAAAGTGGTTTCAGAATGGTCAATTAGTCCATTTATTGTAAATTGACTGGATGGGTTTGGATGTTGGGTTATGGATACCCATGGGTTATTGAATAACCCATTAGAAATATTTAATATAAAGTTTCAATAGTACCCCCTCATTTTTCTTCACGCAACCGAAACTGATATTCGTTTTCTCTCTCCTTTCTTCATCCTCTTCTCAAATCCTTTCCTTGATCTTCAGAAGTTCGACTATTTGTTCTGTTCAAAAGCTTTGTAAGGATCAAAGGTAAGCTTTAATCCGATTATTTTCCTTAAATTTCAGTTTATGTAGAAGATCAGAGGAGGTTTTGTTCTTGAAGATTTTAATGATAATTCATGAATCTCAGTTGTTTTAGAAGTTATATTTGAGTTATAATCGGTTAAAAGAGTTGAAACTCTGGTTTTGAAACAAGAAAGGAAAGGATGAAATTGTTAGAAATTCTGCAAAACCGAGTTACTGTAGCGACCAGAAATTTCGAAACAAAATCTGGAAAATTTTCTTCGGTACTGTAGCAGTACTGTAGTGTCGGCAGTCAACGGTACTGTAGCAGTCAACGTACTGTAGCGAACCGACACTGTAGCAAACCGTACTGTAGCAACCCGTTACTGTAGCAGTCAGAAAATTTTATGTATTTTCGTGATTTTGTTTCCTTTCTTATGATTCCTTGTAATATATTTTACTAGGAAATTTTCCTACACAAATTCTAGTGTGGAACAAGGTAAACTTGGACAAACATCAAGGTGAGTGAATAACCTTGCTCAGCTAAATTGATATTACTAGTCAAAGTACAATATAAGTCCCATTTACAATATTATTTGGATAATAAGCAATTAATTTTTCAAATGGGAGTATATGATGATCAGTAGAAATAAGAGTATGAAGAAATTATTTATTTCATGACAATTGTACTATGTGATGAATTCTCACTATTTTATTAATAAGTAAAGATCTACGGGATCTAATACACGAGTGTGAAAGGGTTAAAGTCTCATACTACTCGGTGTATATCTAAGAAATCTTATACACGAGTTTGAAAGGGTTAAAGTCCCATACTACTCAGTGCATATCTATGAAACCTATACACGAGTTGAAAGGGTTAAAGTCCCATACTACTCGGCGTATACCTATGAGATCTTATTCACGAGTTTGAAAGGGTTAGAGTCTCATACTACTCAGTGTATATCTATGAAATCTTATTCATGAGTTTGAAAGGGTTAGAGTCCCATACTACTCGATGTATAAGACAATTAATTATATGAGTAAATGTGGTATTTGTACTTTTGATATTTTATATAGTACAGTTATTTACTTACTGAGTTTTTAAATAAACTCACACTCCCTATGATTTTTTTTTCAGATACAGAAAATAAAGAACAAGAGTATCCGTTTGAAGATTAGAAGCCCCTTGGGACTATTCTCTATTTCTGTCTGGTGGGACACCAGTACTTATTAATGTGGATATTATAAACGCTCTGTACTTTTTATAGGTCTCCTAGGCTTGCGATGAGATAGAAATATCAGACTATGTATGTCTATATTTGCTTATTAGATGAATATAATTCTGTAGTGTGGAATGAATGATTAAGGTTGAATGTAAAACCTTACAGAATATATCTATATAACGTATGTTTGAGAATTATATCAAATGAGTAGTATCTTTTCACATTCTCAATTTTTGGGATGTGACAAGTTTCCTATAATCCAAGTGGTAAACCTTGCAACCAACCTAAGGGACATCCCTCAACCCCCAAACCCTGATTGTATAGAGATTGTAACTCAAGGAACCATAGTAAAATAGACAGTAAACCAAATGCTCGCAGTCACTCTAATGTTGCACCCATTACTCGCTCAAATGGATGCAAAAATAACTGGCAACTTAACACTAGTAATATTGATTACTAAGAACTTCTCCATCCTACTTCTTACACACAGCCTCTTCCCTCTTCCCCCTTGATGAAAAACCCCTACATTTATTTCCAACCCATGAATATTTTAAGCTGGAATGTGAGAGGTGCCACCAGAAGAATGTTTAGGAACCTGTGTAACTCTCATAGCCCTGATCTTGTTATTCTTACTAAAACAAGATTGAGTGTTGAGAGAGCCAACTCAATCATCAGCTCTCTAGGCTTTGAGAAATTCCTTAATGAGGATGCAATGGGATTTTCAGGAGGTATCTAGGTTTTATGGAATCCTCACAACATTATTGTTGAACCCTTTGTCACTTCCTTTTATAAGGCACACTTCAAAATGAATAACATATTCATTCTTACTGCATTATATGTTAGTCCCATTTTAGAGGTTAGAAAACTTTTATGGAATAAACTCTCTAATCTTGCGAATATATAAATATGCCCTGATTAGTTATAGGTGACTTTAATGAGATTTCACATTCTAGAGAAAAATTTGGTGGCAGATCGGCTAATAGAAGGAAAATGAGGATCTTTAATGAATTTCTAAATAAAGAAAACTGATTGATCTTGGTTTTTCTAAACCTAAATACGCATGGACTAACTGGAGAGAGTTAGCATGTCTAATTAAAACAAGAATTGATAGAGCTCATGCTAATCCAAGTTGGATTAATATTTATCCTGAAACTAAAATTTTTCACCTTCCTCGCCTAACCTCAGTCCAGACACTACCCTATACTGCTGAGAACTAATCCAAATTAAACTAAAGGACAAAGGCCGTTTCGCTTTGAACTGTTCTGGATGAAACATCCAACCTTTAAATCTTTCACGCAGAACATATGGGCTTCTAGCCCTCATGACCTCTTCAATATAGTTAACATTTATCAAAACAATTTAATGCAAAGGTATAATGATAGTTGCGGAAATATCTTCTCTCAGATTAAAAGAACTAAAGCAAAACTTTATGGAGTTCAAAAAGCCCTTTGATTTTAATATGGACTCCAAACTTTTACTCTTTTAGCAGAATCTTCAAACTCATTTAAAACATCTCTTGGAATATGAAGAAAGTATTTGGATGATGAAATTTGGAATAGATTAGATCCCTTTAAGAGATAGAAACAACTCATTCTTTCATCTCTCTGCCCTTAACAAAAGGAAGAAAAACAAAATAACCCAACTTCTTAACTCTAACCAAAACTGGATCATTGAACTTCTCAAATTGAAAATATTTTACTCTCTCGTTTAAAAGAGACAAATATGATTTCATAAAATAAGCATTGGGATGAGAATTTGATGAATTTGATATAGATTGTCTATTGAGCTTTGGTAAATTAATGACTCTTGATTTTATGAAAGAAACTCTTTCGAAAGCAGTTGGTGTTACAACAATATCTGTAGCTTTATGTGAGTTTAGATTGGAAACCTCAGCTAGTCTAGGTAAGGTGAAACTAATCCCATGACTTGATGCCCTTCACGAGTGGGAGGCTATTTGACATGGAAGGCTTGGTTTTGGGGGGGGGGGGCACATCATATAGCCAGATGGCATAGATGGATTATATAGTATTGTAGAGGGATGTTATAAGAAGGATAATGATAGTATATTAGACGTTCCTCTCATATGTTGAAAATATATAATTGAAACTTCATATTTCATATAATTTTTTTCATTTTGATATTTATAATTTATTTAATTTCTAAATTCATGGTGGTTATGTTTTATATCATAAGTCTTCATGGAGATATTGAAATTTTGAGGAAATTATTCTTTTTATTGAATTCTTAAACACATTTGTGCTCTTATGTCTTAGCATTATGTTGATGTAATAGTTTATTTGCTCATTCAGTGATTTTACACTCACTCATTTACTCTTTCTATTTTTCAAATACCTAGGTATAGATTGAGCCTATGTAAGAAGAGTAATAGAGTTAGACATTTAAAGGTGAGCCTAATTTGTACTATTAATCCTTGAATATATTTTGTTTCTCTTTTGTAATTAACTCTAGATGACTTTGTAATTCTATACGTAGGATCTTTTTCTTGTGTGGTATTTGGTTAAAATAGATATTGTTTCTAAAATCTTATATGATACAAGGCAATGGTTTGACAGCCAAAGATTATCCCTTAATAAGTTACTATTTAAAAGAAATAGAATGATTTTTACGTGTTATTTGATGGTCATCTCGTAATATGTGCCGATCATGCCTCCTATGAGGCTGTGACAGTAGGGAAGAGTGGGTATCATTGTGTGAGAACTTGGTGAGGCTAATCAAGGGAGAGAGGTAGAGTGAGTAGAGTTGTGTTGCTGTGGGTTGGAAGAGTCAAGTTGAAGAGCTCAAGACTAGAGTGATGTTTTTCTAGTGAGTATGGTTTCTCAACCAAGGGGAATTGCCGTGTGCATGGCAGGAAGAAGAAAGTGTGGAGAGAAAAGGATGGGGTGAAGAAAGGGAAAGTTCGGTGTGTTGGGGGTTTGAGTTAGGAGGAGTACTATTAACTAAGTCAGATCTGATCGTCATGGGCCAAGAAATAAATTAACCCAGACGAGCCGTCCCATTTGGCCCTCAAGCCATTTTTTTAATTTTTTAAAATATTAAAATAATGTAATTTTAATTTTTTAGTAAAATTTTAATAATTTTTCATTAAAATAGTATTTATACATGTAAAATTTTACTTCTTTAATATTTTTAAATAATTAATAACTTTAATTTTTCATAGTTTCTTTCTAAATTAACTATATTATATTTAAATTTGACAATTTTATATTTATTTTTAAAAAATTACAAAAGTTTTTACATCCAAATTTACTATATTCATTGAATATAAATTTATAAAATATAGAAATGTGATAAAATGAAATTATTTATATTAAATAATGTATTTTCTTAAAAAAAATTAAAAAGGGCTTAGTCCATTTAGGCCCACAGGCTAGCCCGTTTGGCTTGCAGTCATAAACGAGGCCTAAACTGTTTTACCTAGTCTGGCCCGTTGCCCCAAGTTTTTCCTCAGTACTTTTTAGAAATGTTCAAAACTAAATCAAATCAATCAAAAATTGACTGAAATTGAAAAAATGTTGTCCAAATGAGTTTTAAAAATATAAATTTTAACTGTTTTGATTATTGGTTTGATTTGGTTTAGTTCGATTAAAACCGAACTTACTTTGTATACGTGTATATATATATATTTATATATTTTTATGTTAACAACATTATTTTTATATATTTAATTAATTTGACATGTTTCTTTTAATTAATTTGGTCTCTTTTTTCTTATATTTATATGTATTTCGTTAAAATTAAAAATTACAAATTATTGTAAGCAAAATGGTCAAAAATCGAATCAAATCATCTAATCAAAACCTAACCTCAAAATTGAACCAAATTATCCAAAATTTAAAATGGAATAGGTCCATAAGTTTTCAAAATCGATAAGTTTGATTCGATTTAATTAAGGTTTAAAACCAAACTAAATCGAGCCTATAAACATGCGTAGTCTTAGCAGTGGGTAAGGATTGATAGAAAAACTTGCAAAACAAAGAACAAAAATGGGCCACTTGGGAAAGAAAAGGGCAATTTGGAGATCTTAATTTTACAAATGAGCTTATTAATTCTATCAACATCTTACATAATATATGACATGTAATTTTTGTTAGATGACTTATCACTTATAACAATAGAAGATTAAAATAAGACTACTGTAAAATATAAAGGACTAATATCAAATTTTTGAAAGATTTAAAATTAGGCGACTAAAATAAAATTTAAAATAAAAATAAGATACCAAAAATATTATTTTTATTTTTTTTAAACGTCCAAAAAAATTAGAATCTCATAAATCGCCACAAAATCGCCATAAAAGTCACTTTTCTTTTGAGGTGAACCAATTCTCATTCTTACCGTAGATGTCGTACTTCAATGCAAAAGGATGGAACGACATGTTTGTCAGTTTGTGACTGGCATTGGTGTGACATCACAAAGGACCCACTCACACAGAGAAACATGAGAATTTTGCGGCCATTCCATGTCCTAATGATGGGAGGTATGATTCCGTATTTTACATGTTGTTTGGAATTTTTCTTAGCTTAATTTCTTCGGTATTAATTTATAATTTTTTTAATTTTTGCAGTAATTTATACAACCTTTCATGATGCTAGAAGGCATTAGGTTAAAGGGGCCAGATCGCAGATATTTCTATAAAGAGAGTTGAGTTTCAGAGCTCGAGCATTAAACCTACTATCCCTGACTGAGATTTTTTATTTGTTTTTGCCTCTTCTGATCAAATTCTTGTTTTTTTTTTTCTTTAAATTTTTTATGCACAATGATTTGCTCTGTGAAACAATCCGGTATAGCGATCAGTGGTTCTTGTTCCGATGCTATTTTCCCGAAAAAACATTCAAACCGAGTTCAGATATCTTCGTTTTCACCGTCTCTTCCTAGACTGAAACTCCTGAAATCTCTAATTTCTGTTCAAAAACCTTTGCACCTTTCCTATATTGGGAATTTCGAGTCAGTGAAACCCCAACACCAACGCAATTTGATCACATGTAAAGCTTACGAGGCAGAGCGATCAAATATCGAATCCACGCCATCAGAGGCAGCTAAGAAGGTGAAAATTGGGTTATACTTTGCTACGTGGTGGGCTCTGAATGTGGTGTTTAATATTTATAACAAGAAGGTTCTGAATGCATATCCCTGCCCTTGGCTTACTTCCACTCTCTCACTTGCATGTGGGTCTCTCATGATGTTGATCTCTTGGGCCACGAGGATAGCCGAGGCGCCTAAGACTGATCTCGAATTTTGGAAGACTTTGTTTCCTGTAAGTTGATGGGGTTCTTGTTTGTTTCCTGAGAAAATTGTTTGGATACAGAGAAAGCAATGTGTTGTTTGATAATATGTCATATGATGTACAAGCAAATTGTTTTCTGTAGTTTGGCCATATCTCTGGATATTGGTTTGACTTTAGAAGAAAAATGAAAAAAATTTTCCGATTAAACCATGTAGCTGGATTGGGCGAGTTTAGTCATAGACTTTTCTTTATGAATGATTCGAACTTAAGTTTCAGATAGTTATTCAATTTAGCTTAGTTTATGCATGATGAAAACTTTGAATAGATTCAGTTTTTCCCCATTAATTTGCTTATTTTCTAATGAATAGTGATCTTAGTTTTGCTTCTTTACCCTATAGGTTGCTGTTGCACATACAATAGGACATGTAGCAGCAACCGTTAGCATGTCAAAAGTTGCGGTCTCATTCACCCATATCATCAAGAGTGGTGAGCCTGCATTCAGTGTCTTGGTTTCGAGATTTCTTTTGGGTGAGACCTTCCCGGTGCCAGTCTATCTGTCCTTGATTCCGATCATCGGCGGATGCGCCCTTGCCGCTGTGACTGAGCTAAATTTCAACATGACTGGTAAGGAAGTAACTTTTCTTTCAAAGAACATTTTGTATATGTGTTTTGTTTTCAACTTTGCTTTCAAAGAACATTTTGTATATGTGTTTTGTTTTCTTTTTCCATGTTTCTGTTCCAGCTGTTGAGAGCAATAAGAAATTAGAGACAGTATACTACATATATTGAACTTTGAGTGAACCTAAAAATAGAATGTTTCCAATTAGTTAAGTCAATGTCTTGTGTTTTTCTTTGTTTTAACAAACTGGGCTTTTTATTGCTATGCTTTCTGAAATTTTAGCTACTAAATCCAGGGTTAATTTATTGTGACTTTCTTAAGTGATTATGTAACTAAAGGAGGTTATCCGTGAAATATGATGGAATGGTTCTTTTTTCTTAATCATTTTTTTTTTATGGGGAAATAAATAGAGATGTTACACATAGGGTACAAAGTGGGTAGTTGAAATGGAGAAAGGCATCAGGAGTTGTTTGTAATCGGAAAATACTTAACAAGCTTAAAGAGAAGTTTTATCGCACTACTATAAGACCAACAGTATTATATAATCCGTAATAATTGAATAAAAGGCAGAGTTGGAGTAGCACCTATTGAGGAGAAAATGGTAAAAAATCATTTAAGGTAGTTTGAACATGTTCAATAAAGACATTTAGAGGTGCCAGTAAGGAAGATTGAGCAGATAATATGGAAACAGGCCTAGTAAGACAAATAAAAACACTTAGAAAAGTCATTGTACGAGATCTTTTGGTTAATGTAAGACCTAAAGAGTTGGTTATTGATAGAGTTCAATGACGCCACGCAATCCATGTAGCCAACCCCACCTATTGGGATAAGGCTTATTTTTTGTTGTTGTTGTAGTATTTTTTGTGGAAAGTAGTCTTTCTACACTGACATTTATCTCAACTGTTTTTCAGGTTTTATGGGGGCTATGATATCAAATTTGGCATTTGTATTTCGGAATATCTTTTCAAAAAGGGGCATGAAGGGAAAGTCTGTCAGTGGAATGAACTACTATGCTTGTTTGTCAATGTTGTCCCTCTTAATTCTCACACCATTTGCATTTGCCGTGGAAGGACCGCAGATGTGGGCAGCCGGATGGCAAACAGCCCTGTCACAAATCGGACCCCAATTCATTTGGTAATTATAAGATCACTGCTGTTGCGCTCTTCTTAAGTTTTATGCATATCTATTTCCACAATACAGATCAAGTTTTGTAAATACCTTGTTTGTCCTTTTTGAGGAAATACATAAGTATTTCACATTGCCTAAAACTTCAGAAATTCTATGTTTCTAGCTTTTTCTCCATTTTAAGTTTAACCTAGATAGATGTTTTCTGGAGATATTTGAAATCTTCTTGATGGATCCTATAATGAAGTGACAGGCATGTTGGTTTCTAGTGTTTAACCTTTTAAAATATTATCTTATAAAATGTAAGACTTTTCAAGTACACTTTTTTTGTGCTTATTTTTCTTATTGCACATTGATTCTGTTAAACTTTATAACAGAAGAAAGACACGGGTTTTATGTTTGCATTTGGTCTTTTTTGGTGCCCTCATCCTTTCTGTTCTTCTGATTCTGAAAGCTTCCGCACCTTCCATTTTATGACCAAATGTATGGCTTTTTAACTGTACACAATAGGTGGGTGGCAGCTCAAAGCGTGTTCTATCATCTGTACAACCAAGTCTCATATATGTCTCTGGACGAGATCTCTCCCTTGACATTCAGCATTGGCAACACAATGAAACGGATCTCGGTCATAGTTTCCTCAATCATTATCTTCCACACACCAGTTCAGCCCATCAATGCTCTTGGAGCTGCTATTGCCATCCTTGGAACCTTCTTGTATTCACAGGTACATTCTTGTCAAAATAATTCTTTTAGGAATTATTGTTATTATTATGTCTCATTGCTTGATAACCAACTATTTTGCCTTTTGACCTGGATTAAACCACATGCTCCACCGCTTGTGTTGGATCTGTATATTATGTACCAATGAAAGAAAAATCTATTCATCAGTATGGTGTCCTCGCCTTGAAGTTATTTACAAGTCTACAAAATGAAAGAGGGGGGGGGGGCGGGGTGGAAACTGGGGCTCATAGTGTAGAGTTAGGTATCAATATGTTTCAAAATGTCTTGCCTGCCCATCTGGTGGCACTATTCTGAATTAGGTGATCAAATATTTGGTTTGTAGTTGGACCATGAATTGCCACCTATCTGTTATTCATTGTCATCTACATCTATTCCAAGTCAATTTCAACATGAGTTAACTTGAAATTTGACCACACCAATTGACTTGAAAATATGCTGGTTTCTCAGAAAGACAGCATTTGTCTGTAGTATCTAAAATTGTAGTTATTTTTTGAGGAGGAAAAGGAGGGAGAGAGAGAGTCAATAATTTATTAATGAGCTGTAAAAAAAATGGTCGATTCAGAAAAACACTTAAAACTTTACTTAAGTCTTGTACTATTATAATTAATTCTGATTTTTTATTCTGTCATTTTTTGCAGGCAAAACAGTAGGGTTGAGGAATTTAAGGTAATTCCTCGATCAACCTCGTACGCTGATAATCTCAGCCAGAGACAAAGAAGTGGTTTTGAGAGATACAGGACTGCTGGGTTTCGTTAAGACTTAGGATGATCTGGCTTGTGTCTACTTGTAAATAAACAATAACAATAATTCTGCTGAGGAAACAGTACCATTGTACATATGAGTAGTTAGCGTTTTTTCTCCCTGTGCCAGGAGTTGGAGAAATAAATGTTGTTGTTTTAGTTTGTCTGAGACTCCGAGGAAAATTTGTCGAAACTTCGTTTATTAAGAGTGTATAATATAATCCAAGGACTATTATCTGTTTGATGCGATTGTTATGCCATGTGGCTGTTGACATCAGAGGCCAGACAACTTGAGATTTTTTATCTGGCTTAGGAGGCTCTTTTGTGTATTTTGGCCTTATGGAGTCTATTTTGGATGCCGTTTGGCTCTCCACGTGAGAAAGTGACCCTTCACTCATCAAAGGGATATTCGGTTTGTTTGGTTCGTATTACAAAATAATAATGAAAAGGAAAAGAAGAATGAACAATAAAAAAAAAAAATTTATTTGGTATGAGATAAAAAAAAAAATATTTTGTATATAGAATAAATTTATTGAATTATCCCTCAATTAAAACTATTTTTTCAAAAAAAAAATCTGTCTTCTCTCCCTCCCTCTCTCTCTCTCCCTCCCTCCCTCCCTCCCTCCCTCTCTCTCTCTCTCTCTCTCTCTCTCTCTCTCTCTCTGCCCGTCCCCTGAGATATAATTAAGTAGTTAATTAAGTAGTCAGGATATTTAGCATCTTCTATTGCGTTTTCTTCCTCAACTCACTACTATGTTTTCTTCCTCCTCCTCATGGCATATCGCCAAGAGATAGAGATCGAGGTGCGCATACGGGTGTTGTTGTCAAACACCGAGACCCCATTTGATTGCCGGAGCACTCCAAGCACATGAAGACTCCTTAGAAGACAGAAGCCCATTGCGGGTTCTTCTAAGAGCAATCAATGCAAATCTTGTTGCCCGATTGAGCTTGGAGATCCTATAGATGCCTCGTCGCCACCATGAGTATCCAATCCAATGGATCTGAGTCGGATGCTTAATGTACTTGCAGAAGGTATATGAGGACACCAGTTGGAATTCCTCTGATTTATCAAGGGCAGTGATGTAAATGCATATTGTTCCCATCCAGAAAACCGACATTCCAGCGCAATTAATGAGGAATGGTTCGTACGTTTAATGAAGGAAAATAATACCAAAAGGAAACGAAAGCGGACGGGCGGGAAGGCGAAACAAATGCAGTAGGGTTTACTGTAATAGGGAATTCCGTGTTCCTTTTCCTTTTAGACAATGAACCAAACAGGGCAATTACTCCCGATGTCCCCTGCTCTTGTGGCCATTATGAGCTTTAACATTGTCAGTTTGATCCGATACCCTTCATAAATAGATAGCTTTTGGTTCAAAAAAATATTTTCGTTTAAGAATATATCTAAACAAGTCAACTAGTTTAAGTCCGTGAGCCGGTCTGTTTAAATTTTTATTTTTTAACTAAAAATTTGTATTATTTAATATAAATAATTTTATTTTATTATATTTTTATAATTTATAATCTTATATTTAATAAATAAATATTTTTTGACATAAATTTTTTTAATATTTTAAAAATAAATATACAATTTTGAAATTTAAATATAATATAGGTAATTTAAAAAAAAATAAAAAAATTATAGTTATTAGTTATTTAAAAATATTAAAGTAATATTTTACATGTATAAATTATATTTTAATAAAAATATTGAATTTTTTTACTAAAAAATTTTAAAATTATATTATTTAAATAAATAATAAAAAAATTACTCACGAGCTAAGATGGGCGGTCTTGATCTTAATAAAAAGGCCTTCGAGCTTAAACGATTATAGTTTAATATATTAGTATTAGTATATAAATTTGTGACAATATTTATAATTGATATCTAATAATGATAAAAAGTAAAATTGTGCATTAGTATATACATTTTTTTAATATGTATGAGTATATATTTATATATATTATTCAATTCAATTAAAACTGAATCAAACCAATTATCCCTGTTGAAAGAAAAATTATACGGTGTCTTTTATTTATTTTTTTAAAATTGCAGGCTAATTTAGGTACGGATTCAATTTAGACCTTTAATTGTACAAATATTATAGTGTATTTGTGTACTTACTTAAATGTTTGGAAACAAATTCGGATTTTTTTGCAATTATCGTCAAAATTACAAAGTCTTCTATAATTTTAATTGTTTATTTTAGATTAAATAGCACCGAAAAATAAATGACCACGATTGGAAGGTTTAATTACGTATAATTTGACTATGGAAAAATAAGTACAATTATTTATATATTTGTCATCAAATTTTTTATTAAAAATATGATAAGTATGTGATTTTTCAATCATAACATAACAAGTGTATAATCTTAAAAAAAAATAACTATATTTTTTACAACTCATTTTTACATGATTAATTTTTAAAAAAATTTTTACACATATCATCTTTCTATTGGAAAACTTGGTATCAAAAATATAAAAAATTTTATATAATTTTTTTTATTATACATCTTTTTTTAAACTGTGATTGCACAATGAGACTTTGCATTTTACGCAAAAAACAAAAAAAGCAAAAAACTCATTCTAAAGTCCAAAATATTAACTTGTTAATGACACCCCCGCCACAAAATAATAATAATAATAATAATTTGTTAGGTGAGAGATTTTTAAAATTCAAAACTTAAGTACCATTTTAAGTTTTATAATTGTCTAATGTTAGACCTAAGAAAACTTCTTATTAATTAGGAAAGGAATGGGGAAAATTAAAATTAAATAGTTGGGTAGATTACTTTCTTTTCTATGAGGAGTAGCTTAATTACATAGTCCTCTTTCTAATTATAAATAGTAATACCACCTTATCCTAAAACTAAAATATGAGATACAACTATACTCATTTTGATTCAAATGCCTTTAAATTTGCAAAATAATCACTTCTCTTAATTTAATCATCTTTAAAATTATTTTGTAAAAATGAAATAATTATTGAAATAAAAAAATTCACAAACTAACTTTTTAAAGAAATCCAATCAATTAATATACAATAATTGATAATATACTTTTTAACAGTAATGTGTGTTTCAAATATGTATTTAATCAATAGAAGCGCTATAAATATAATAATTTTTACAATAAATAAACTTTATTACTTTTAAAACAAGATAAATATAAATTAAAATTAAAATTTTTAAAAATATATTTTCTAATAAACGATATTTTTAATAACAGATTCATCAAATATTGGTGTTTCTTTTTTTAAACAAATTTGAAGCTTTCCATGGTTAATGGCCCTACCCCCTTGAACCCTAAACCCTTCTGTTTCTGTGTTTTGCAAAAGAAGAAAAAAAAAAACAGAGGAACAAGAAGGAAAAGAATAAAGTTGGAAGAGAGAAATGAACCAGTTCAATGGAGACTTGTCAGTTGTCTATCTGCAAACTGCAATTGCCATGAGCTTCCATCTCCCTGCTTCAGCTTCAATGCAATTCTTCAATTAAGAGACCAAATCAACAAGCATGTCAAATGATGCTTCACACAAACCGAAGTTTGAGGTACAAAACAAAACGTAGTTTGAGAGGAGAGATGAATGTCAAATTAAAAAAATTGATTTTGTACATAAAATCATGTTTTAGAGTCTAAACAAACTTTCAACGAGTCGAGCGCAGTTTGTGTTCGAAATAAAATTAAACAAACTTAATGTTAGATCAACGTAAGAATAAGTTGAGTGTTATTTTTTGAAACATAAAATTTGAGAAAGAGAACGTAATTTAAGAAAGAAGATAAACTCTAGACTCAACAATTAATTATTTGTATAAAATTACAATTGGAAGTGCAAAAGAGACTTAACTGTGACATGGAACAGAAGTCGAAGTAACACAGTGAAATGAGAATTTAGATGGACCTAGTAGCCATTGTTAAGAGCTAATATAAGCGGTGTGTACAAGCATAAATATGAGCCAGATATGGATAATGTTTCTAAGGCTATTGAAGCCCCAAGAAAACAAAAATTCTTTGTGGATAAGGTCCTTTTTTTTTCATCAATTTTGGAATAGATAGAGGCCAGAGATAAATTGAACTATCTATCTACCAGTAATAGGGTTTGAGGCTTCTCCAGCTCAAGAGTTTTGTTTTGTTGATGGGAATTGGTGGGTTCATGTGGTCCCAGAGATGATGCTTCTATTCTTCTAGCTTGTAAACACAAAAAAAGAGGGGGGGGGGGGGGGGGAGAATCTTTGTTTTTGAAGTATAAGAAATTTATAGTTTTATACTTTAAAATAACGCATAAATTAAATTGATGAAGAGAAGGAATTTTTAGCACCGATGGAAACAGTATAATTTATGTTGAGGTTGTTACATTAGCATCTTATTCAATTTGTAAAATTAGTAATGCCATGTCATATATTTTGGAAATTTGCTTATATTTTCATAATAAAGATGAATGTCGTTAACACCTCTCATTTTTTTTTTAAAGAAAAGGAATAATTTATTATTTTTTAAAAATCTTCTTATATTATTCTTAAATTTTTTTCATATGGCTTAACAACAACAACATAACCTTATCCTACTAAGTGGGGTCTATATGGCTTAAATTTTTAAAAATTTTTTAAAAGTACATAATAATATTCAATAAAATTTCAAAAAAAAAATAATTGAACCGATCAGTTTTACCTATTTGACCGCCTTTTTGCCAATTTATTAGTTCAAACCAAACTGATTCATCAATTTTTTAATTGAACAGATCGATTCAATGTAATTTTTTGAACAGTGATAAAAAACCAAGGCAACGGAAAATGCTGTGTACATAGTTTGTAAGCACTTTATTGACACTAAAAGCAACAAATTTCAACACTGATATTTCTTCATTTATGTACTCTTTTTTTTTGGCATTTATGCATATGTATAATTATTTTTCCTCAAACCATAAACAACTTTATTATACATAAACTTCAAATGATTGTGTCTCCTGAGCATGAAAATGAAGCCACTACTCAGCCAATCTTGCTGGCGATTGTGTCTCCTGAGCATGAAAATGAAGCCTCTAATCAGCCAATCTTGCTGGCGCTTTCACAGGAGACACTTCAAGTCAGCAGAATGTGAGCCTTCCTTCAAAGCTTCAAGAACTTGATGGCGGTGTGAACATCTTTATCGCCTCGGCCGCTGAAGTTAACCACAACCTTGGCTCCGTCCGGGAGGGTGGGGCACAGCTTCTCCAGGTATGCCAAGGCATGAGATGTCTCCAATGCTGGGATTATGCCTTCAAGTCTTGAGACTCTCTTAAAAGCTGCAGGGACACACATAAATTCATCCCAAAAAAAGGGGGAAGAAAAAGATATGAAAAACAACACTATAAGCATTTAAGAATGCAAGCACAAAATGTGCAGTTTCTATTGCTATCAGATTTCTCATTAATAATGTGATTCATGCACGACACCATATGATTGGGTCTTTCAAAAAACATTTATGCTTATATTGAAGAACCTAAAAACACTTCTGCAATATGGAATTGAAAAGGCTTCAGATTATTGTAGTCAAACACAGATTCTCACACACTGGCAGCACTGTCTCGCCACTTTTAATTATAATACTTTAAAAATTGAGATTAAGTAGAACATGAACTCTGAAAGATGATGATAAACGATAATTGTATGACTTAATAAACTATATGACTCCCAGATAATGATGAACTCCAAGATCTTTATGAATCCCACAGCGATATATCATGCACATATCATATAGACAAGAAGACATCATCTGCAAGATCACATAAAAGATTCTATTTGCCAGTTTGTCACTATGATAAAGCCATAAGTCTGATCTTGCGGCACCAAATGTTACCAACATAAAGCAACTTGATCTAAACAATTTAAGCTCCCAGAAAGTAACAAAAATTTTAACAAGTTGGACTCCAGGTTCATCAAAGCATCATAAGTGCCACAACATTTAAGTATCCGTAGTTGTAAACACTAAAAGAATGTCTTTTCACCCAAAAAAAAAAATCTATTCAACATAACAGATAGATATAATCTACTCAGACTGCAATATTCTAACTGGAAACTATGTAGAGAATCTAAAAAATAATGGCCCTCTCTGACCATCTCAAAGAACATATATCCTAACGATGCATAAACATTCTTGAGTTTGTATTGCATGAAGTGATAGTTCATTATGCCAGAGCAAAAGCAGAGAAGACACAAATCGGAACAACTAAAACTCAAGAACCATCCAATTTCCACTTTCTAGTTGAGACATTACTCAGACATGTCTAGATGTTTGATAAAGCAATAGTTAGAGTAGCTACCTTCCAATGCTTCTTCATCAGTGATATTATAGTATTCTGCACGTCCTAAATCTTTCAAATAGCTATGTTCAGGTCCGACACCAGGGTAGTCCAAGCTGCACATGAAAAAAAATTGCTCAATCAGAACAAGCAGAGTCTACATACGAACAAGAAAAGCAACAAGAAAATATCAGTCAGATAAATCACCCTGCACTTATGGAATGAGGCTCAACTATCTGCCCATCATCGTCTTGCAGCAGGTAGCTCATGGCCCCATGTAAAATCCCAACTTCTCCCTTTGTTAACGTTGCAGCATGCTTGCCGCTGTCCAAGCCAAACCCAGCAGCCTCCACACCGATCAGCCTAACATCTTTGTCATCAACAAATTCAGTGAAAAGTCCCATAGCATTTGAACCTCCACCAACACATGCAACCAGCACATCTGGTTTCCCTCCCCATTTTTCCATAGCTTGTTTTCTGGTTTCCTTGCCAATCACAGCATGGAACTCTCGTACCATCATAGGATATGGATGCGGCCCGGCAACTGAACCCAAAATGTAATGAGTTGTCTCCACATTGGTCACCCAATCCCTTATGGCTTCTGATGTAGCATCCTTCAGTGTTGCCGTCCCAGAATGGACAGCTCTCACCTACATTATAGAATCTCCCTTTTAGCAAAACCAATGAACAGATGGCATGCTTAAAATTGTTACATAATAAAGTAAATTAAACTTCAAAGTTTAAGGTCAATCTCAGGCAGCTAGACTGCATGGACACATTTTTTTCAAGCAGAGGTGCAAAATTCAATGTGGAAAGGCCCAGCTTGATATTGAATGCTGATGATTGATAACATTCAGACACTCTATAATCATTTAAAAAGAAACACATTATTCACATTCCGTTATACTTTTTTCTACTAAAGACTAAATAATGGATCCATTAGCCAAACAAAATGACATAACAATTACAATTGACCTACCTCCGCACCAAGAAGACGCATCCTGAAGACATTAAGTGCCTGCCTTTCCATATCCTGGGCACCCATATAAACTATGCACTCTAACCCGAATCTGGCACATACAGTTGCAGTAGCAACTCCATGCTGACCAGCTCCAGTTTCTGCAATAATGCGTTTTTTGCCCAACTTCTTGGCAAGCAAAGCTTGGGCAATTGCATTGTTGATCTTGTGAGCTCCAGTGTGGTTAAGATCTTCCCTCTTCAGATAAATGTGAGGCCCTTTTCCATTAGGACGCTTGTAATGCTCTGTCAACCTCTCAGCAAAATAAAGAGGATTCTCCCTACCCACATAATCTTTCAAAATCCCATCCAGTTCCCTCTGCAATTTCAAATATAGATCTCAGAAGATTTCATCATTTGTTTCAGATAACTACATAATTATGGCCGTTGAGTATTACATTTAAACAAAGAGTTAGAGAATGTCTGTTTTTGTGTGTGTGTGTGTGTGTGTGTGTGTGTGTGTGAGAGAGAGAGAGAGAGAGAGAGAGAGAGAGAGAGAGAGAGTTTTATTCTCAGCATGACTGAGTGAACACCGAAAGTAAAGGTAACATATATAAATTATAATTAAAGCATGATGAACAGTGATTACACAGGGCGCTAATTGATTTGCCCAAACTCAATTTATTCCCAAATTATCTGTTACATTGCTCTGAGCAAAAGAAAATACGAAATTTAACATCTTATTTAAAGTACCAGAAGTTGAACACACAACAGAAGGACGAGCAAAACGAAACACAGTATTTTTCAATCAAGCCCAAAGCAAGCTTGAATAGTAGCACAAGGCATATAAGGTTCAACGGATAGAATTCCATGTCAAAGCACAAAGCACAATCTAATATCCCCAAAAAAATTATCAAAATAGATATCGCCAATGCAATTTTCATCAATTCATTCCTGTGCCGCATCAAAATGTTGGCCAAAAATGGAAAAATTAAACCTATTAGATGAAATGAATTCGACGAAACTAGTTTTTCGGAACCCAAAAAAAAAATTGAACATGAAAAAACTCCAAAACCTGAAAATCTTCGTCAGCAGAAAGGGCATGGAACGCAGTCTCAAGCTCGGTGAGCGCATACATTAGAGTTTCAGGGACATACTTGCCCCCAAATTTACCGAATCGGCCAAACGAATCCGGTCGTTGAAGTGTCGCCGACCCATTCTGCTCCTTCGGGAGAACGAAGGCAGGTTCTTTGGTCATCGAGCAAGAGATAGAAGAGGAAGTTCGAGCAATGGGGGAAGAAGGGTGAGACGCAAATCTGAGAAACTTTGAGGGAAAATGCGAAGATGGGTTTAGCTCTCTGGGAAGTAGGCTTGAAGGGCTAAGGTGGGATTTGCAAGCAGCAGAGTATGTGAGGGAGGAGGCCATGTTAGCAATAATTTAAGCTGAAATTTAACAGATTCTGAAGATTGTGTGTATGTGGGTTTGTGTGGAGACGAGATTACGAAGAAGAGGGAGATTTAAAGACTCTCAATGGTCGGTTTGGGTTTGAATTGGAAAATTTTCTGTTTCCAATACAGATTGTGAAGGATCCAAGAAAAGGCTAAAGAAGTTACAGAAACGGTGGCTGGGTTCTGGATTTGCTATTTGGACGACAATGACAGCCATCCAATATATATATTTATATATGGTAGACATTATCTGTTTAACCTATTTTAATCAAATTATTAAATTCAATATATATATATATATATATATATATCTCTCTATGATTTTGATTAGATTAGGGTACGTTAATGAGTTCTTTTATGTACCTAAAACTTCATATGGATATGAAATTCATTTAATTTAATGAGACCTAAAATTTTAAAATGCATACAATAGTAGATGTATTAAAATAAAAATATTTTTCATTATAACCCAAAAAATTGGTCTGAATCTAATTTAGATTTTTTTTTTGCATAAGCAAAAAAATTATTAGTTTTAGATAGCAGAGTAAAAAAAATATTTTCCTCTCCGGTAAAATTTTCGAAATGCAACTGGTTAGGTTATTTGAACTGCATGGGATCATTCATGTCAAGCACATTAAATAAATGGAACAACAAAAATAAATTAAATAAATTAAAAAATTCTTTAAAATGTTAAATATAATTTTATCAAACCTTTAAAATTTAATGTACCTCATGTTATTGTTAACAAGCAAAGTGACAACGGGTTGGATTTGGTGGGCTACAACTAATTGAACTGAATTCATCAGTTTTAATTGAATTGTGAGTTTTGGAGGGAAAAAATATATTTTTGATGAATATAACACTTCTAAAACAATTCAACTGAATCAACTTTTTTTTTAGTTAATTTGGCCAATTAAGTTAATTGATAAATAATTCATACTTAATTTAACAAAAATTATACAACAAATTCTCTTTTAACATGTTCTAAATTGAAAGTTATAAAATCTCAAATATTTAATATACAACAATAACAACAGATATATATAAAAAAAAATTTTCTTTTGGTTGGCACCAAAGGGTAACAACATGCTTAAGGGACCCAGCCATCTACCCACTGTGCCGAACCTTGTTGATTGATACATATAAATTTTAATGTACCATAAAAATATGTATAATAATTGATTGATTTGATGCTTAAAATATGGGTCATTACAAATTAAAATATTTATATTCAATGGAGATTTTTAAAGGAAAAAAAACTCAAAAATATTTTAATGACATTTTATTAAATGACCCTTACAATAAAATATCATAAACCATAAAAGGAATATCAAAATAATAGACATTTAGAAATTTATTGAAGGTGCTACTGCTACTCATTGTCATCATCGTTATCATCATCATCTCTCTCTCTCTCTCTCTCTCTCTCTCTCTCTCTCTCTCTCCATGAATTTTCTAAAGTAGATATGTCTTTACTAAGATCGAGAGACAGGGTAGGGAGGATGAGAACCCAATTTTATCAATCGCAATCATCTGTAGAGACCCCCTTGACGCTAATGGATCTCTCGCTATCTTCATCATCAGATATTGTTGGAAGTTTCGCCGGCACAGGTTACTACTCACAGCAACCTCTTCCTTCGACAATGACCTTCCCTCAACACTTGAAGAGAGGTTTGAGGATTTCTCTAATGGCCATTCCAAAAGGTTTACTTTCCTTCTCCATCTCAGCCAATCAAATTCTACCTGGTGTCATTTTGTTGTTCCTAGTTTAACTGGGTCATTGTTAATGGACGAAGGAAGAAAGTGCAGAAGTGTCCAATTTTTCCTTTTCAATCGAAAGTCTCATATTTCCATCAACCAAACGAGGGAATGATTACGATAGAAAACTAGTCTCTGCTTTTCCCTTGAGTCAATTCCGTTGAACTCCGTTCGTGCATACCAAATAGACAAAGTGGCAACACGCGATGGAATTCAATCTTCCAAGAAAGATTGTTGAGGTAAAGGAAAAGAAAAGGGAAAGGAAAATTTAAAGTAAAAGACAAAGGGAAAAGATTAAAACAAAAATTGTTTGGTATGATATGAGAAAAAAATAGAAAGACGTTATCTTTATTTTGTTTAGTATAGAGTTTATAATAAAAGAAAAGAAAGATTTTTATAAGATTTTACTAAATTACCCTTATAATAAAATATGATAAATCATAAAACAAAGTAAGATACAAGAGAGAGAATTTTACAAAGATAAATGAAACAATAAATGCTCTCTCTTTTTTAAAAGAAATAAATGAGAGAAATCTCACAGAACAAATTATCACTATAAAAGCTCTCTCTCTCTTCTCAAAAATGAATTTTTGAAGCTCTCAAAACATTCAATGTATTTTCAATAGCCCAACTTCAAGCAACTAGCCATTGGTCCAGTGGTTTAAGATTTGGTCCACTGGTACACTATTTTTTCTGAACTAGCAGTCTGACAATGTTTTGCCACCACTTTTACTTTTCTGCACAAAAGTGTATTCTATCCCAAAATAATGCTATCTTTTTCTGCACATAACCCAACATTATTAAAAGCAAAAAGGAGATCCAAGCGTTGGGATCCTCTCTACCGCCTTTAAGGCACTGGAGAGTCCTGCGTGCCATGTTGCATGCAAGCATTGGATGCAGGCACAATCCAGTGGGACGCACTTCTCCATTCAGCCAATTTGTTTTTAAACATATTCAAAACATAGTCATTTTCGGGGGATTACTTTGTTTTCTGCCCAGCTAACTCGGACTCAACACATGGCGTCTGGGTTGACCCAACGCAGACCTATTCTCCCTTATTACTGTTCCACCTTCATCTTCCTCAGAGATCAGTCGCGTATTCAGTAAGTCAAGGTGAGAGTGCTTCCCTCATGTCACGTTGCCACCATTCACACTAGTCATCACCCAGAAACGTGGGTTTGGTCAACACTGTCATTGAGTTCTCTCTGTGTGACACTGTTGCATCATTTTGCTGCCTTTAACCACCGTTCCTCAGCACCCTCTTCTGATGGCTTCCCCATCAGCGCTATCATCAACTGGACCTCCTCAAGAGCTACCCAAGACAGAGAGAGTATGTATACCCAAGACAGAAAGAAATTAAATTGATATACATTTGCATGTTGTCATTAAATTAATAATATGTATAGTCTCCATTCTTTTTGACTGATGATGCGTATGAAATTTAAAAAAACTAAAATTTAAAACACTTTGGATCATGCTATTATTAGATTTATAAATTTTAAGTTCAATTGGCTTTTTTACTTACTCCAGAGAGTTAGATCAATTGTTAATCAAAAATAGCATCCAACTTTATTCACAAATATAGTGTCAATACCTCCAATTATATTGTTTCTACCAATTAGCTTAGCTTGTTTTCCACAACTTGAATCAACTTATTTTCATAGACTTATGTAAAAGCTCAAAACAGCTTAATGCAAACTACATATATTTTTTACAATAATTTACAGTAAATTTTCTTCATGAGTTTTTAATTAATGTTGGGAGTTCTCCCAGTGTCTTTGCCTTTGTGTTTTGATGATTTTGTCTCATGGAATTAAGATTGTTGTCTGACTACTGCATTTTATTGATTCAAGTGCATCACTTTTTGTGATAGTTCAAGAGGAATATAGTGTTACATTTTAATATTTTTGATTTTATAATATAGGGGATAATTTCTAAGCTCGAGGTTGGGATAGAATTTAATACTTTAGATGAGGCATGAGAATTTTGGAGGGCATATGGTGGATGAGTTGGATTTGGAGTCAAGAAAGAATGGTTTCATAATAGCAAAAAAGATGGAAGCATAATAGCTCAAAATTTGTCTGTTCAAAGGAGAAATTTTGAAAAGAGGACAAAAGACTTTTAAACCCTAAGAATCCCCGCAAAAGACTAGGACTGGTTGCATGGTTTCACTGTTATTGAAATATAGAAACGATAAATTTAGAGTTCATCGATTTGTAGATGAACACAATTATGAACTTCATATTATAGAAACTAGTCATATGCTTCGATTTCAATGAAAAATCTCGAATGTGCAAGCACATGATATTGAATTAGCAGGAGATTCTGGAATCCAACAAAAAGCCTCTTTTGACTTGATGAGTATACATGTGGGAAGAAGGTCTAACCTTGGGTACATGCGCACAAATGTGAAAAATTATTTGAATTCGAGAAGGCAACAAAACATGGCCTATGGGTGCATTGTTGGGCTATTTCCAAAAGCAATTGTTAGAAAATCTATCATACTTTCATGCTTATCAGATTGATTCAGATGAGCAGATAACAAATGTCTTTTGGGCGGACCCAAGAATGCTAATTGATTATGAGATTTCTAGGGATATGGTGTCACTTGACACAACATTCGGCACTAATAAAGGAAATAGGTTGCTCATTTTTTTGTAGGTTTAATCATTATAAATGATTAATTATATTCACAGTGACTCTATTATATGATGAAATTACTGACTCTTTCAAGTGGTTGTTTGAAAAAAATTTTAGAGGTTCATCAGAAAAAAAAAAAAAAAAAAGACCGCCAACACTATTTACCGACCAGAATGCGGCAAAGACAAAAGCACTGAGTGAGGTGATGCCTAACATTGTGCATGGACTGTGAACTTGACATTTGATGCAAAATGCCACCAATCATTAGGCTCATCTGCATAGAGGCAATTCTTATATTTTGATTGATCTTTCATGATGCATGTACAACGATGTCAATGAACAACAATTTGAGATAGCATGGACTAAATTATTGGTAGACCACAGTGTTTAACATAATCAATAGCTGACATTACTTTATAGTATCAGGCAAAAAAGGGAAACATGTTTTATGAGGCGAACTCTCACCTTTGGAATGCAAAGCATACAACTTAGTATGATTTTCAATTTAGACTTGAAGGTTTTGATGAAACCGATTTGGATATAGTACAATTCTTCACGTACTTTGAGAAGATTGTGGATGACAAGCAATTCAATGAACTGAAATCTGATTATAATTCTAGGGAAAAACTCCTGCGGTTGAGAGTGCCAACTTGTCATATGTTGAAACAACTTTTTGGGATTTGTACTTATACTGTGTTTGAATTATTCCAACAACAATATAATGGCATGGTAGAGGCATATATCAAGGAAAGAAATGAGAGTAAGCAAATACGTACATATGTTATTTCCCTCATGGGTAAGTAAAATATGCTTCTATGTGTAATTCTATATGTCTAAAATGTGTATCTATATGACTAATATGATTTACCTTGTAGGTAAGCCGGAAGACTTAACCATATCTTTTTACCCTTCTCATTAGATAATTACATGCAAGTGTCGAATATTTGAAAGCGTTGGTCTTTTATGTTGTCATGCCTTGAAGGTATTTAATTTAATTTAATTAGATATTTAATTAAAAACTATATATATTTAAATGTAGTTTATTGTAGGTATTTATAAATTATATCTATTTAATTTAATTATCCTCATACATTGAAGGTATTTGATATAAATGATGTCAAGCTACTTCCAGAGCAGTATATTTTACATTAGTGGACTAAAAATGCAAGAACCGATGTGATACTCGATGTCAGTGGGAGAGAAAGACAGGCAAATCTTAATCTAGATAGCACACATGTCACGACCCGTTTGCTGGGCACATGACCGGCACAATGATGAATCTCTCATCACTGTAAGCCTTCCGATAAATATATCAAATTTTCTTGTCTGAAAATCATAGAGATGATTTGCATGTAATAATAGATTATCAATTTAAAATACATTATTATACTGACATACAAACCAAATGTCGAACCCCTGACCTAGATGTCCTAGACGATTACAGAGCAACATAATCTACAACAATAGAGGGGCCTACCCGATAGCGGGAGGGTCCAAAGTGATTTACTCTTCTAGCGGATATTATTCATTGGCAACCTGATCTGAACAAAAAGGTTGTACAAACAATGTGAGCTTTTAAACTCAATGAGCGAATCGGCCTCGCGTTAATAAAATTCAAATACATCACCAGTCATGCAAGCATATCCAAAGGCTCATACTCAATAGACAGAAGATAAAAATTCATCCAATTCAACAAACGTTACTAGTACTCGTCAATGGCAATATATCCCGAAGAGCGCACACAGGCCGGCTCACCAATTATGTATATTTCTGTCATGACGCACAACATCATCCTCTTACATACAAGAAGATAAAAATTCATCCAATTCAACAAACGTTACTAGTACTCGTCAATGGCAATATATCCCGTAGAGCGCACACAGGCCGGCTCACCAATTATGTATATTTTCGCCATGACGCACAACATCATCCTCTTACATACAAGAAGATAAAAATTCATCCAATTCAACAAACGTTACTAGTACTCGTCAATGGCAATATATCTCGGAGAGCGCACACAGGCCGGCTCACCAATTATGTATATTTCTGCCATGACGCACAACCTCATCCTCTTAGCTAGGGCGCCTCACGGATTTATCACCAATCCGGGCTATATCCCTACTGAGGGAATCGTTGTCTCCACACTCATTGGTCAAGACACCCTGTCAACCGGGTTTTCCGCCTTGCCGTGAGAGGGGGTACTATCCCGCTCAATCACAATCAATAGCATTTCATATCATAATCAAAAGCTCAATATAATATTCATCCATATAACAGGTATAGTATATAATTATATTATAGATTTATAAACCACATATCAAGATAACAATTAATCCGTTTTTGAAAACATTCAAACTTCACATCATCATAAGATACTTATTTCATTTTATCCATACTTATGGATTAATTATCTCATTTAGATTCGTCATTGTGAATCCAATTTCCCCTATGAATCTTGGGAGTGTCCTACGACATACTTTTTATCACCAGTAATGCTAAAATTCTATTAAAACGGGGTCGTTTCACTCACCTAGATTCCGTACGAGTATCACTTCTCTAAGTCGTTACAGACAAGAGTGCTCAGGTGAATTTCGGTGTTCTGCTACGGAGATTTTCATGAAAGATTAGAGAAAATACGTTAGAATTGTTTTCGTACAGATACTGTTCATACGTACGATTACTATTCATATATACAGTTATTATTCATATGGTTACTATTCATATGTACAGTCACTATTTATACGTACAGTTACTATTTATATGTATGGTCATTATTCATACATATGGTTACTATTCATACGTACGATCACTATTCATACATACAGTTACTATTCATACTAGAAATAGAGAATATAATCTGTAAAAAAGTACACCAGGTAAGTTCCCAGGAAAGAGTGGAGGGTCACACTGGACACACTTAAAAACCAGGTCTTTCCTTAGCCAGAACTTTCCTAGACATGTATTCTTCACAGTTTACATTCTATTTCGCTAATCAGAGAATCAAAATAACATATAAACAGCTAAGGACAGTTTTTCTGATGTGGAAGATCGGCCAAAGCTGCAACCACAGAGCATACTTAAGAAAATAACTTCTAGAATTTGAAAGACATAGAAAGGCATAGTATCATTACCTAAGCAAAAAGGAAAGGCCCAAAATCTCAAAGGCCTAGCGTCGAAACAAGAGAAACTTAAGGAGAGAAGAAGAGAAGTTGAAGGTGTGAGTTTAGAAGTGAAATGGAAGCGCCTATTTATAGGAAAAGTCAAGGGTACTATTTGATACTATGCACTAATAAAATATTTAATTTACTATTTATGAAAATGACATTTCTAATAATGCAGTTACTGTACACCTCATACTATGGAAAATTTTTCTGTTATTACTATTGAAAACTTAAAGGGAAAACTATCCTTTCACCTTAAACCTTTAAGTTTCTTTTCAAATCAGTCCTTTCAATTTAGTCCCTGAGGGTATTTTTACACATAAAACGTCATTTTCTCCTACAAACTTCTTTCTAGTTTTCTCTTATGACCAAACCACATCTAGTACTTGACATTTCAATTGTATAAATGAACAGTATCATATACGTAAATAGTATTATACGGGTGAATAGTACTGTATACTGAAATAGTAACAGTAGTTTGTAAACAAATATTTATATTTTATTTTTCTTGGGTATTACAACACATCAATTCAGACATCTCAGTCGAGAAGCAATAAGATTAGTTGCTAAATCCTCTAACAATGAAGAAGAATATACAATTATGTTAGATGTATTGTCCAAAGGCAAAAAGAAAATAAGTCATCATCATTCGGTACGAAAGGAGAAAGAGCCTTATGTGGATAGATATGTCGATGTCATCACCAAACCCACAACTCAGTGCACACCACAGCCATTTGGATTCAAGAAAAGAGTTGGCAAGATTCTAAGAAATGCAATTAAAGTTGTTTAGAGGGTCAGGAAACAGGAAAAAAAATCCACAGCTGCTAAAGATCAACCGGTACTGCTATCGAGAGTAAGTAAAATATTCTTCTATGTGTGTTTAAATAAAAAATGTTTCTATATGTCTAACATGATTCATCTTTGTTATTTGCAGATGAATGAAACACAAATTGAAGGATCATGCTCAACACCTCCAACACCCCAAACACATGTTGTTGATTTGAGCTTTACCAAACTGCTAATGATTAAAATTATTTTACATAATAGAAATTAGTATTTTCCAAATTATTATTATTCGTGTATTATTTTTTTTTATCATAATGCAGGCGTCTATTGACTATTGCACGCCATAACTCGAAGCATTGGAGTTTAGTACATCCAAATCAAGATAATTAAATGGTTGACCTTAGTTTAATTTCATTGTAGTTTTGCATTTTTTTATAAATTAATTTGAATATTTTCTGAGATTTTATATTTTTTAAAATTAAATGCCATTTTTTTATTTTATTGTAGTTTTACATTTTTATGAATTAATTTATACATTTTCTTTAATTTCATTGTAGTTTTACATTTTTATGAATTAATTTATACATTTTCTCTAATTTCACTATAGTTTTACATTTTTATAAATTAATTTTTATTTTTTTGAGATTTTAAGTTTTTTTAAATTAAATACCATATTTTCTTTAATTTTATTGTAGTTATACATTTTTATGAATTAATTTATGCATTTTCTGGATTTTATATTTTAATAAATTAGATCATATATTTTCTTTAATTTTATTGTATTTTTATATTTTTATTAATTAGTTTGTATATTTTTAAAATTTTATTGTAGTTTTTTTAATTTAAATACTATATAGAAAAATGCAATTCACACACACATAGGGGGAGAGAGAGAGAGAGAGAGAGAGAGAGAGAGAGAGGCTAGGCGGAACAGTAATAGGGGGAGTAAGTATTGGTCAGGTCAACCCGAATGCCATATGTCGCATTCGGGTTAGTTGGGAAAACAAAATAATCTCCTAAAAATGACTGTGTTTTGAATATATTTTAAAAAAATTTTGGCTGAATAGAGAGGGACCCATTGGACTATGCTCGCATCCAATACCTATGTGCCATTAGGGGTGTACAAAATCGATCCAAACCAATCTGACCAAATCGAGAAAAACCGAACCAAAACCGAACAAAAAAAAGTCTAGATCAATTTTCAAAATTATGAAATTTTCAGTTCAGTTCGGTTCGGTTTGATTCGGTTATAACTGAACCATACTATATGCAATAAAAAAATATATTTATATATATTATGATATTTATATAATTATATATATATATATAGTTAAAAATAATTTAACTATATGAAAAATTATATTTATGTATTTATATATTATATATATATATATATATATATATATATTATATTGACATAATTATATATATTATATTATATTTGTATAATTATATATACAGTTAAAAATAGTTTGACTATATGACTTAAGCAATACTTCCAGATGAAAATTGAACTATGTTAAGAAAATTAGAAAAGTGAACACTGAACACTTAGTATTTGGTAAAATTATGAGTTTTTTTTTTTAAAAAGATAAAAGTGAGCATTTTTTTATTTTTAAAAAAATTCTTTAGGTTATCAAACAGTCCAAAACCGAACCAAATCACTCAAAAAAATCGAACCAAACCGTCAAAAGAAAATTGAATAGGTCCAATAATTAACAAATTAACTTTGTTCAATTTAGTTTGATTTATGCCTAAAATTGAATTAAACCGAACTTTTGCACATTCTTATATGCGCCTTAAAGGTACTGAAGAGAATCCCAACGCGAAATCCATAAGCATAATTGGTGAGAAACAAATGAAATGGATAATTTGATTTCATGAACTATATGTAGACCCAACTAATTTGAGCTATTTAAAATATTAAGATAGATAGTTAGGCCCAAAAACTTTTAGAAGCCCAAACAAGTTCTAAAACAAAACAAAATCACATTTTATCTAGGCCTAATAACTAGGAGGGACTTAGAACTATGACTTTAATTTGAAACATAATTTAAGAAATTAGCAACCTAGAAATTTGATACATTATAAGCCTCTATTTTAAGATTCAATTTCTCAAACTCATAAATGTCCTTAATAATATAATTTCTCTTAAATTCAAAATGATTAAATTAATCAAAATTTCACTTATAAAAATCCTTGCATTAACTGGTAAATTTTAACTTGGGAAAAAATTATTCAATTTAAAATATTGCCAAGTACATGGGTTCGAAGATTCTATGAAAATGACAATGGAGATTAAATTCTATATGGTCAGGCTATGGATTCAAATTTAATAATGTGTGTGTGTGTGTTTAAAATCTTAAAATAGAGACTATAATACTTTATCCACAATGATTCTCAATTTGAACACTTCTATTGATTTTTTTTTTAATTCTATAAAGAAACTGTATAATAGAAGTTCATTTTCATTACAAAATAATATTCTTTCCAGGTTATATATTATTCTTTTATTTAACATTTAGTGCTAAATTGAAAAACCTCATATGCTATTGCCTTTTGTTACCTACTACCAAATTCTGACTATAAATGTCACAATTTTTCCTCTTTTCTTTTGGGTTCGTCAGATTTAATTTTAAAAAAATGAACTTAAATCATACTGTAATTTTTCTGTAATACGCATCGCGCCAGTCTAAAAAATAAAAAGATATAATCTGATTCTTTGAATACATATGTTAACTCTTCATTCTTTATATTTATATTTACACAAATTAGTTTAAGAAAATGTATAACATGTTAAACAATTATAATTGAATTTACATCATTAAACCAAAAAACTGAGAATGCATTTACTTATTTTTTTTCCAAAACATATGTCTTCATTCAAAAATAATAGTTATTAGGGTAAATCATAATTTTCTTATCTCTGATTATCATGAAATTAGTTTGTCCTATGCAATCAAAATTTTAAAATATCATTCAAATTTAAATAATTTGTTTTATAATGAATCACATATAGTTTTTAACAAACTTAACTCAAAATTTGCCAAAGTTGCCTCCCCAGGACTTGGCAAAAACACACTACACAACACACCACAAAACAATTACACAAACATGGAATTCACTATTGCCATTAGAGACCCACATTCACATTTAATTTACTTAAGTCTTACACGAAGGCCTTACACTAAAATGCACCATGGTCCCCATCACAAATTAACCTAACATGACACTTAGGTCATATAACATACATGAGACTATCTAAACACCAAGTTTTGCATAAGAGTGGAATTCATATATAAATTCCCATCACATTATAATACCATCCATATTTCAAGAAATTTTAAATCAGCCAAAAGTCCTTGTTCACAAGCAAGGGAGGACAAATACACAAATTAATCAAGCACCAAAATTATACATACTACAAATAAATTTGGAAATCTATTGGTTAACTTCTTATAACGTAAAAGAATGAAGAATTATTTGAAGATTAGTTTTATCTTTTGCCAAGATAGAATGCACTAAGAAAATTTCTATTTACTAGGAACTAATATAGGTTTCAAGAAACTCGGTAATACTGTGATTTTAAGGATAAGCAGGTTCTTGAAATAAATTGAAAACAGAATCAAGAAAAAAAACACTACGATATATAGTTGTTCAAGTACTTCTAGAAAGAAGCCCCTCTCCCTAAGCACACAGCAAAACAATTTTTTAAAAAAGAAAATCACCAATATTGCAAAGAGCAACTTCAATCCTTGAGGATTAGCACCCTGCTTTTACGCAACAACTTGCTAAGTTTGTATAAGATCTTAACAAACTTAACTTGGTAAACCTACTTTGGTTTTTTACAACCCCTTATACCCAAGAGGATCAATCCAATTGGCTTTTACACAAAACCTTAGGATTTGTACAATATTCCTATAAACTTGAACAATTGATCCTCTCACTAAGACCCTCAAATCTATATAATAGAATAAAATAATTTCATTTTAGGGCATTAATTGCCAAATTTTAAAAAATTAGGGTAAATTGCTATACAATAGACTTAACACATCCATTAACTACTCAATTGTTCAAATATGCATTGAGAGTTGACACAGTAATTATAGTACCATTTCATTGCCCAATCCATGACAATAACTTACTGAGCAACTCTATTTGCCCCCAACACTATTTGGGCACCATTCCACTGTCCCACCTCTCTTTGTCTCTTCATTTTCTTCTTTGCTCTCTCACCTCATTCATTTTCTTTTTTGTTTTCATCATGGCTCTTCGATTCTCCATTGCTCAAGGGCACGTTCTTCCTTATTTTTGTCATTCTCTTTTTGTTTGGTTTTAAGATTAGTTTCAACAGGATGGCATTTAGGTTTGATACCATCAAAGAGATTTGTCCACTAAGAGAAAACAGGAAGATCAAAACCAAAATTGTGCGCATGTGGTTTATATCTGGATATAACTCACCTGAAGAAGTTAATAACATAGAAATGATTCTACAATATTCACATGTGTTTTCTCTACCTTTTCCTTTTATTGCTTTTGTTATCTGGGCATAGTTTTTGGTTCATATATTTTTTTTCTTTATCAATTCTTTTTCTTCAGGAATCTCACATTTATACATCTGTTAAGCGGACTTTTATTAACAAGTTCAAGCATATTATTTTCAAAGATGGTGTGTATGTTATTACACAATTCAGCATTATTGGTAAGGACAATGATAATTATTGTACCACTATGCATGCATTTAAGATAAGTTTTCAGTACTTCACTAAAGCCAGTCAAGTTGAAGATGACATTGCCATTCTAGGCATGACTTTAAGTTTTATTCATTTGCAGATATCTCATCTCAACATGTTAATCAGAATTATTTAATTGGTTTGTGTCCTCTCTGTAAACCCATTATTTTTATCATATCCAATTAATTATTTTCACAATATGAACTCGCAATTATTCAATGCATCTTTCGTGTATTTTACAGATGTCATTGGCAAGCTAACTGTTGTCGGAGCTCTTGAAGATATATGCAAAAATAGCACGAAGAATAAAAAGATGGATACTGAACTGTGAGATTTAGAGTAATTTAACTATATTTTTAATTTATAATTTATTTTGGTTATTTATGTTCATTAACTACATTATATCCTTCTGGTGCAATGAAGTAATTTGTACTCTATGGGGGATTTTTTATTATTAGATTGCATCATACATGGGCTCTGATGTTAATAGACCAACTATTGTGATTTTTCAATGTTGTAAATGATTTTTCAGGTTAAATTCATAAACTTTATTCCCTGTAGTTTAAGTTGGTATAATTTTTTTGTTATAACATAACCATAAGATTCTAAAATGTTAGGGTCACGATAAATATCAAATTTTTTGAATGCTTCAAAGCTATTTATCAACCTTGATATAGTAGAATGTTCTAATTATGTTTTGAAGTAATATTGTTATTTTATCCTTAATAAGTTATTACTACTTATCCATATTATCAATTATTATATCTATATTTAAAAGTTTTTTTTTCATTTACGACTGTAAGTTTAAATTAGATTGTGATGTCTCAACTCAAATGCATTGCCAACTTTCTACACAGTCATCTGTGTATAATACTAATGAGTTCCTGCAAAATACTGAAAGACAAGTAAATTTCATTTCACTTTTTTTAAATTTCATTTCACTTTTTTTCTTGTTATAAATACATTGATTTCAATTTATGTCACTCCTTATAATTGTGTCAAAATTGGACTAGGCCCATTGGCCGACCTATAACTGGCTGTAAATGGGTGGTCTTGGGTATCATATTTTTTTTAATACTTCATAGCAAAGTTGATTTATATTCTTTTTTTACAATAACTTGTGATTTTTGTATCTATATTTCATTCATTATTATTGTTTTTGCACGTATTTTTTTTTTTCTGAGCTTTTGCTATAAACACGTGCAATTGCTTTCCTCAGTTGGATTATATCTTACAAATACTGTTTTTAGTTATGGTCAACTTTGTCATTTTAAGAATGAAAAGTATAAAGGGATTAAAGATTCTGATACTTAACAAGTATGAGAATCTAGTGACAAGAACTACTAGCGTTGTTTATAAAGAAGTATTCCAAAATCTATGTTAGAGGTCGATAACTTTTATTTCAACTCTTTCTTATCATTAATACATTTATCTAAATTAATTCTTGTAATATCTTATTTTTTGTTCTTCTTTTCATTTGACATTATTCATATTCAATCTTCAAAACAATTATATCTAATAAATTAGAAATATATGTTTTTTAATATGACCTAAATGTCTCATTATTTTTGTACATGTATTTCTTTATATGTATCTTAATTGTTCTTATTTATTTATTTGATAAGCAAAAGTAGTGACATTAACACTAGTTGCATATATAACAAGATGTGTAGTAGCTCACGAAAAGCAAACTACAAAAGAGAGAATCTCACAAAGAGAAATGAAATAATAAATGCTCTCTCTTTTTTTATAGAAATAAGATGAGAGAAATCTCACAAAAAGCAAAACATCACTATAAAAGCTCTCTCTCTCATTTTAGAAGCTCTCAAAACCTTTAATGTATTTTCCAAGCATTCAATCATGTTGAGACAGGTTAGAGAAGCTTTAAATAGCCCAACTTTAAGCAACCATCTCTTGGAGAGAGGAGACTCCTTCATTTAAATCCAATGGTCTTCTTACATTATAATCTTCTATGGTTTCAGCTTTTACAGCCATCAATGATGGTTTTTCTCCTTTCACTTGTGCAATTCATAGCTTTTGGAGGGAGAAGAATGAAATTCATCAAGGTTTACTTGAAGGAATTGAAGCAACTGAATTTTGTCCACTGGTTCAAGATTCTGTCCATCAATACACTACTTTTTCTGAACCAGCAGTCTCACAATGCTTTGCTACCACTTTTACTTTTCTACACAAAATGTATTTTATCCCAAAATAATGCTATCTTTTTCTGCACATAAACCAACATTATCAAAAGCAAAAAGGAGATCCATAATAGGCATATTTCGTGAGAAACAAATGAAATGGACAATTTGATTTCATGAACAATATGGGCTAAAGATGCATTCGATTTCATAGGCTCAACTAATTTGAGCAACTTAAAATATTAAGATAGATAATTAGGCCCAAAAACTTTTAGAAGCTCAAACAAGTTTAAAACAAAACGAACACACATTTTATCTGGCCCAATAATTAGGAGGAACTTAGACTTCAATTTGAAACATAATTTAAGGAATTAGCAACCTAGAAATTTGATATATTATAGGCCCATATTTTAAGATCTAATTTTTGAAACCCATAAATGTCCTTAACAACATAATATCTCTTAAATTCAAAATGATTAAATTAATCAAAATTTCACTTACAAAAATCCTTACATTAATAGGTAAATATTAACTTGGGAAAAATTTATTCAATTTAAAATATTGCCAAGTAAATGGGTTCGAAGATTCTACGAAAATGATGGAGATTGAATTGTATATGGTCAGGCTATGGGCTCAAATTTTATGTGTGTGTGTGCGTGTTTAAATCGTAAAATAGAGAATACTCTATCCACAATGATTCATAATTTTGAACACCTCTATTGATTTTTTTTTTTCAAATTCTATAAAGAAACTGTATAATAGTTCAATTTCATTCGAAAATAATATTCGTTCCTCGTTATATATTATTCTTTTATTTAATATCTAGTGCTAAATTGAAAAACCTCATTCTATTTCCTTTTGTTACCTACTACCAAATTCTGACTATAAATGTCACAATTTTTCTTCTTTTCTTTTTGGTTTCATCAAATTTAATTTAAAAAAAAAAAGAAATTAAATTATACTGTAATTTTTCTCTAATACGCATCGCACCAATTTAAAAAATAAGAAGATATAATCTGATTCTTTGAAAGCATATGTTAACTCATTATTCTTTATATTTATCTTACTTTACACAAATTAGTTTAAGAAAATTTATAACATGTTAAACAATTATATTGAATTAACATCATTAAACTAAACATCTGAGAATGCATTTACTTCTTTTTTTTTTCCAAAACATGTCTTCATTCAAAAATAATAGCTATTAGGGTAAATCATAATTTTATTATCTCTGATTATTATGAAATCAGTTCGTCCTATGTAGTCAAAAATTTAAAATATCTTCCAAATTTAAATAATTTATTTTATATTGAACCAATTCTAGTTTTGAACAAACCAATCACATGATCATCAATAATGAATTTTGTTTCCAAAAGTCATATTATCAAATTAGTACACAACTTCAAATTACAAACATTTCATAGCTTTAAACTAAAATTATTTGGTGTGTGTGTGTGTGTGTGTGTGTGTGTGTGTGTGTGTGAGAGAGAGATATATATATATATATATAACATACTTTTGACAAAGAATTTATCCATTACCTCATTATTCCTGTAGCTATTTTTGCTAACATTCAAATGTTAAAAATTACTGATAATGAGTGATAACTAAAGATACCGCGTGTATTAAAGGTAAAACACACCACAAATAAATAAACTGAAGCCCATCTTTGTATGTCCTCTGAGCGCCAATCTCAAAGAAAGGTCGTTGTACTCACCGCCAAATACAGATCATATTGAAGACCTGTAAATGTAATCTAACAATTGTGCAAATTTCTGCATCTAATAGTTACACAAAGCATTCATACTATTTAGAGTTCGAGTTCCCATTACAGAGGAGGTCGCAAATTGTGTGTTAGCTAGCATAGTTCTCAAATTCACAATGGCATTGTACACCTTTTTCTCTTTTTCCAAAAAAGGTCCGATTTGTTTCTCATTAATTTCAATCAGGTTCAACATTTGTTAAGTGGCATCCGGTATACGACACATTACCAAAATTTAAATACTCTGATAACTTATGAGAAAAAATAGGTACAAGAAAGTTGAACCACGACTAAATTAACTGCGGACGGAATGTTGCTCTTATCTTCCAATGAGGAAGAAGGCTGGACTTGAAGCAGTCAATGCCCATCACCCAATTGAATTTTCATGTAGTAATACATACTCTCGGCTGCAAATGAAGAAAAATTCAAGTTAACAATATGCATTTAAACAAGTCAGGTACATAATATTCATTTACATGAACCCTAAACGACAAAGGAGGCATTCAGCTGGACTCCCAAAATCTTCTGGTATTCTATATAACAGGATAGGTTCTATTTCTTTCAAAGACTACCAATAAAGGTATCTTACATCGTTTAGAATGTACCACTAATCATGCCAAATATGACTATTTTAGTCTAATATTTTATCATGGTATCTTATACGCAGTATTCAAGATAAAAATATTCAAGATGCCTGTATACCAAACGCCTCCAAAAAAGCAAAGAATAATAAATCATTTTCACATGGGCATCTTGAGAAATTAGGAGGTAATTTTACAGGTTGGACATAATCACAATAAATGCATCTTGAGTGGTGGCCAAAGAAAATTTATTACTTAATCATGCAAATAGACTACCTAATTCAGCCAAGGAAATCAAAACAGCCAGATGCAATCCCTAGGAATAATATGTCCTAATATCATGAAATATCATATTCAGGTCACTAAATGCAAAGTTGCTGTTTTAGAGCTTTCAGAGCCAGTTGGCTTCAAACTTTTGTTGATGACTTCAACAGTCTCACAGAAATTTCTTAATAAAGACCATAATTTGAATTTTTAGCAAAATGGTGAGTGGCAAGCAGATTAATTCTAACATTCAGACATGTTCTGTTTTTCCAGATTTTTTTTTTTTTCCTTCCCACCCAAAGATCCTCCCCCCTTCCCTCTCAATTCAATACTACACTGCAACAAGCCAAACACCATTCCACAGAATCCTTATCAGTTGTTAAACCCATAACGGAAATTACTTTCCTCAATCCGTACCTATTTCCCATATTACCTCATTTAATCTCAGATGAATGATTTATAAAAGACCACATATGAATATAGCCATATAAACAAAAAGAGAGTTTAAGTATCACAGAGAAAAATTAATACATGCTCACAAAAACAAAGAAGACACAATATTGCATGTTGCCCAATATTCCTTAGTCAAACAAAACAAATATTATCTGAAAAAATGAATATCTATCTCTCCTTACCTACTGTTACCAAATCTAATGGTGTCCTTTTCACACGGTTCATATAGTCAAACAAAACAAATATTATCTGAAAAAATGAATATCTATCTCTCCTTACCTACTGTTACCAAATCTAATGGTGTCCTTTTCACACAGTTCATAATAACGTTGAGGTTCAATGGGATTATCCTGCAAAAACAGAAGGAAGCTTCTGATAGAATCACGTGGCATTTCCTTCAGCTTTTTTATCCAAACACAAGAACATATCAAACAAACTACTCAATGGCATCTTGAGAAACCACTTACATTAATAAAAGTTTTGTTTGTGCTTCCAAGGTCCATGATGTAAGGCCTAGTGAAGACACAGAAGATGTTAGGTTTTGATTGAATTGAAAGTTCTGGCCTCATAAATAAAATGGACAAAAATCATATACCTTGTTCTTTTTGATATTGTACCGTCATCTTGCTCCTTTTCAACTTGTCTGAAAAGTCAATAGAAAAAATTTAGAAAAACTCAATAAGTGCATCAAAAAATAGAACATCCATGGGATTGTTTTAATTAATAGAATACCGAAACTGAATAACAGCATGTTGCTTGCTGCAGGATGGATGGTCTGTTGGGATATCTGCAACCCTTCTTTCCCTTCCAAACAGATAACAACTTTGGCGATGTATGTAAAGGGGCTCTGTAAATCATATGCATTTTGTTAAACCCCCACTAAGTAGAAGCCTTCTTTTTTAATTTTTGAAGTCAGTAAATTGTCATTCCATGTATTTCCATTGACAGAATGCAAGAAGAATTGACAAAACAGCATAATTAAATTATGATAAAAAGGTTAAAACATGAATGGAAATAATAGAGATGCAGGCATAACATTAAACAGGAATTCAAGTACAACTAATTGTAGACATAGAAACAGGCTGCAGATGAAGGGGAATTGCTTACCCAAGGCATAGTCATTCATCCTAGGAATTGGGGGAAAAAAAAAAATCAATTCTACATAGAACTGGCAATTCTGATGCATCAAGCAATTAAGTTGCAATCAAAATGTGGAAAACCAAGTAGAAAATGATCAGGATGGATGACTGAGGAAGCAGAGCTTATTTTTTGCAATGTAGCAATCTCCTACATGTTAAACAAGAAAAAGGAGGGGAGGGGGAATTATATATCATGTAAGAAAACAGAGGAAACATGAATGTAATGAAACATGAGCAGAAGCCAGAAGCCATGTAGACTAACCATTTAGCACTTCCCCACCCTTGAAAACATAGAGCCGCCATTTTATATCAGGTTTTCGAGCCTCTGGTGGTTCATTGAACAACAAAGTAACGCCTGACCACAAAATTCTATTTAGTATATAATCAAAATTGGAAGAAACACTAACCTAAATAAAATTGAAAGTTCTAGATGCATAAGCAACAGCAGAGTACTTGAACCTCCCTTGAAGAATCATATTTTCAAAAATCATCTCTCTATTTTAAAAACTTGCATAGAATAGACCTTCTTAGAACCTATGGAAACCTACACAAACCTCCCCTGACAACCTATATGAGCCTCCCTTGTTTTTCCTGACTAATCACAAACTTCCACTGTTCGAGGGATCTTTGTGTAGGTTTCTAAAAGGGGAGATTAATTAAAGCTCAGGAAAAAGCAGGGGTGATTGAAGTATTTGATCTACAAATAAATAATATCTGACCTCTGACTCTATTGGTTTCTGCAGCAAGCTTTCCAGAAAGCTCAAATGAAGGCTTTTGCTGCAAATGGCAATGGAATTTGGAAAAGCCATTAGAAATAAATCATTCAGAAAACCAACACTTCATTCCTACAACATGATTTACAGCCTTTAATTTGTTTGAGCATATAATCTTTAATATTTTACCATATAATTCAACTCCAGTAAATGTAGATCAGCCAAGTTCACATCACCCGTCTCACTCCAAATTCATTCAACATAAACATAAAGGTCACATACCCAAGTGTTTGCTTTATTAATACAAGTATAAAATATAGATGATATTTTTCTTCTCTTTTTATTTCTATTTTGAGTATCACATCCCCCCCCCCCCTCTTTTCTCCTCTGACGTTTTATTCATTAAAACCAACATTCACGCCCATTGTAGCTTCAATGTATATAGAAACCTCTCCTCCATTATTCGTTTGGTTAATGGAGCTTAGATCCTCCTCAAGGCATTTTTCCTATTAGAAACTCTCAATAGCCTAATTCAACATAGCATAAATCACCAAAGGTTAATGCTTATGAAATTGAAAATATAGGGGAACAAATGTAGGTTTTAAAAACTTCTGGAAAGGTTAATGAAATTTACTTCTCAACTTTCTCTTCTTCTCCTCTCTATTGAATGCTTTTTCCTCCTTTTAAATTGCTCTGATGAACACATTCACCAAGCAGGTTATAAACTCTCCTAACTCAAAACACATGTAAAAATTAACTGAAATTGATATTAACCCCTATGACCCTCCCTTACCAATACAAAGGGCAAAAAACTGACTAATTAACATTGCAGGCATCAAATCCCACAAACAAGCTTAAAAGTACCTTTTGTTTTTCTTCCAAAGCAGCCTCAGCAGCCTTCATCTTCGCTACTGAATCATCTTCATCATTCCTGACAAAGTAGCAGTCAACCTCTCATCAGAAGCTATACTAACTCCAGCAGGTATAAAAACAGATCAATAAAATCTTTAGAATACAGAGAGAAACAGAGAAAATAAAGAAGGACTTGAAGCCAAGTAACACGCAAATTATCATTGCAGTTATACTACCAGTCATTTCAACATGTTGAACTCCATTCAACTGAGTGCACTATGATCCTTAAATTCCATAACTACAGTATGACCATTATGTTTGTTCTTAGAACACCAAAACAAGTTTATTTCTTCTTCATATTTGAAAATAAAACAATATGAATTTACAACAGTCAGTGTCAATAGTTATTTATCTTTGGCTCAGTGCATCCCATTCTGAAGTTCATTATTCAACATGTCTATATCAAGCAGATAAAGGATGTCTATAGCATGTTCATGGCCCACCCTAATTGATGAGATCATGTCTTCACCCCTTATCCTGCAACAGCATCATCATTAAAGCTACTACTACCTGGATTACAGTTCAATATTGTATGTACAAAGCTAGGAACTCCCCCCCCCCCCCAAAAAAAAAGGGAAAAAAAAAAGCTTAGTCAGGTCAATATATAGGCCTAATTCACTCAGGACCAGATTCGTATGAATCAAAATTGAGCTCTAAATCTGAAGTATATCCATATAATAATAATAATAATAATAATAATAATAATAATAACAATAACAATATATCATAACTCAAGATAACTGTTTGAAATCAAAATTCAAATTTCTAATTCCACAATCTAACAAACCATTATTGAATATATTGAACCAAATTCATGTAATTTTAATTTCTTTTTCTGAGAGATGCATTTATAATTCTAATAATTCCTTGTTGTTTGTCCCACCCGCAAGAGATTGGTCACTCCTCTCTCCCCCTCTCATTTAGCATTCAAATCCACACATCCCTGTGTATAGAATTCAGGCATTGTAGCCAAACCATTTCCAGTATTCCCTATTCATACTCCTTCCTCCTCTGGTATTACATGGGCACATAAAATTTTTCACTGGTTTCTGGAGAGCCATTCCCACCATCCTCTCTAACTAATTCCAATCCCCACTCCGCTGTGTAAAGAGTCTAAGCATTGCAGCCAAACCATTTCCAACATTTCCCCTTTCTCTCCCTCCCCCACCCCAACCCCAACTCTCTTCCTCTGGTATGATATTGGCACACAAACTTTAGACTCATTTTTACTATATTTACTGGTTCAATGCAGTCATCACAAAAAAGAAACACCCCATCTTACTTTTGGATTCATGGTATAATATTTATATGGTCATGCGCTAGCTGCCACTGTACCACAATCCTTGTTCTTTATCAAAGAGCTGGAGACCATCCTTGTTTAAACATGTAATAAACTTTTTAGCATCTCAAGCATTTTTATTTTCATCTTGCATGCAATTTGAAAAACTAGAGTTTGTTTGGTTTGTGAAAACATTTCTTATTTTTATTTTCAATCTTCATTTCCTAAAATATATTTTCTTAAAACATTAAAAACATCTTTTTAGTATTTTCAAATTTGGGGCATATTTTAAAAAATATTTTCAAGAAAACATTTTCATTAAACTCAACCAAACACATATTCAAACCCATTTTCTATTTTCAATAAAAATGAAAGCAAGAAATATCCAATCCAAACAGGCCCCTAGTTTCGAACAAGTTAAGGGGAACTACTACTCCAAAAGGCATGTAGATCATCTAGAATAGCAAGTAAGTTAACACATTCAGCAGGAAAAAATATATTGCTTCCATCGAAGGTTTGGAGTTTCACATGTAAAGACATTGAAAGCAACAATTGAACAGAGTGGTCAACCAACAGTAGAACTTGTATATGCAATCTATGATTAAAAGAGCAGCTTACCTAGGCTCAGATCCTCTTGAATTTGTCACCTGCAAAGGTAAAACCACAACTCATATGAGCACAAATTCCAGGGGAAAAATGAAATCTTAACATGCAGCCACAGAAAGTATATATAAAAAAGAAACCAAAGCAAAACTAAACGTTAAAAGTTTGGAAGAAAAAATAAATCAACATTTTGGAGGAAGGGGACAAAACCATTGTCCTCTCTTAAAATAGAAATTTTCAATTGGTTCTCTTTTTTGATTTTTCCAATCAATTGATGCAAGCAGAAGACATGAGGGGGGGAATATGATTAAAAATATTTTACACCGACACGCCACAAACTTTAACAAGCTCCATCAGCTAGACAGAACTCTTCCTTTCCCTTAACACCAAAAAGAGGGGGAGGGGAACAAAACCATGATTTGTGTGAAGATAAAATGAATAGCAAAAATCATTAATTCCTCTTTCCCTCTAGCCTAGAAATACAAGCCCTGAACATGAGTAGAAAGGCTATTGTGAAAAAGATAAGATGTAATCATTTGAAAACTGTCACTGGCGTACATATTTCCATTTATTTGCTCCCCTGCTCCCAAGAAGAGACACCCAAATTTCAGTAAGACATAAATTTAGTTATTTATTAACTATCGCTACTGTATACCTACAATTTTGCCCTGCTTTTAGTACTTCGTCACATCCTCCATGTTTTTGCCAACTTGAATATTATGTTTGGGTCTGTGCTCTATAGGATTTCCCCCAAGCTTAGCATGAAAAATATTAATATTCAATTTGGAGCAGCTGACAAAACCTGGGGCCTACAGCAACAGTGTAGGATGACAGCACTCTCGCCAGCAATTTTATTTATGCAAGTTTATACTCCCTAAGCTTCCCATAATGGGAGGGAAAATGCATAATAAACTATGCTGATCAGTAGCTTCATTTTTTATGCTTATCATCACAGATCACTGATCACATTGGAAACAAAATGATGAAAAGATACCACTAACATATCAGCTGAGATTACTGCTAGAAGTGATAACCAGTAAAATTGATGGAACCTTCTATAGCCTCCCAAAAAGAACCAAGATATCACTATCCGCATCTTAATCTGTATTTGATCTCCGCTACCATTACACTCCATAATACAAAACCCAACATAATAAGTGCACAGCCCTTCATGCAAATTTAAAGTGACATAAGAAATTTAACAACATATGCTCCTCCAACTAAAAGGGCAATCTTGATTCAGGCAACCTTCCTTTCCTGAAGTCAAACAGTATACTTCATAGGCAATCCTACAAGCACTTTATCAGCCAACTCCTCCACACTTTGTTAATGTCAATTTCCAACATTCAAGCAACCAGCACCAAAATGTGATTCAGCTGACATCTGACAAGGTAATTTGCAGAACCTATAATTTTACTTAGCCATAGGAAAGAGGGGCACCACTCAGAAACTATAAATGGCTTTTATACCAATCAACTGATAATCTGCCAACGCACATGATAGGATCTGATCTAATAATTTTCTCAATTGAAAGCCATCACCTTAGTCACACAATGTGAATTTAAACTATCATTTCAATATCTGACTCAACAGAACCCTAAATCATGTATTAAAAAATTTATAGGATAGATCTGAAGTCTAAATAGACAAAATAAAAACATGAGGTAATTTGATTTGAAAAGAAGTCCACTTTCAAAATCTTTACCTAGACCAGTTTCCACCAAATGCATGAAGTTTCCTATTCTCTTCTAATTCTTCTCTTTCAGGCAAATAGCATTTACAAATAAACTATCCTATTCAAGCTTTAAAGTTCAACACCATTCTAAAAGTCTTCTAACCACATTCAATATCATAATGATCTTTGCCCAGCAAGCTCCCGTCAACATCTCATACATCTAATTCAAAAGATGTCTCTCTTTCTATAAAATCAACTGCATACCCCAACTCCAAAAAAGTGTGCTCCTAGTATCAACCATTGTTTGCTATAACCCATCAAATTCTGTACATTTCATCAGTTTCATTGAATGCAGAACAACATCTTTTCTATCCAATTGTACAGGTATATCCTTTCTAGCACAAGATACAACACACACACAAAAAATAGATACACAGATGCACGAAAATTTTCCATTCAGCAAAATGATTTACGTGTCCAACTTGTGTTTAGTGAAAGAACATGTTTGCTCACGAAACCCCACTAGTATCCCTTCCCAAGTCCGCTCTCTCGAAAGATCGCATAGTGGTTTTAGCTAACAGTAAACTTCAATGGAAGTACAAATGATGTATTGCAATCAATTTAAAAAGTATTGAACTTGAAAGGGTTGGATATCACCAGACACCTCATCACGAGCCGCCGGAGGAGACTGAGATCTGTGCCTGCTCCTGCCATTACGATGATGTTCAGGAGAAGTAGCAGACCTCTCGTGCCTTGACCTTGAAGACCTGTTCCGGCCGCTGTCATTATGATTATCGTCAATTTCATCCCTTCCAGAAGACCTCTTCTCCTTTCGCTCAATCCCCATATCTCTATCCGAACCCCTTCCTCTATCCCTATCCCGATCACTCCCTCTGCCACTCCCATGATTCTTCTCACGCTCAGGGTTTTCGGCTTGAGCTATCTTCAACCGCTTCGTTCGCGGGGAAGGAGAGCGAGAGCGCGCAGCAGCTACTGGAGAACCAGAGCTCTCCCTGACAGGTCTCGCTGACCCACGACTCGAATGGTGGCGCTTCTCTGACGGCGGCGGAGAGATGCTCCGATCTCTCGCGGTAGAAGCATCATGCTTGTGTGAATAAGAATGCCTATGCCGGCGAGAGGGTGATTTTTCTCTTTCTCTGTCTCTTTCTCTTTCCCTTTCCCTATCCTTTTCTCTGTCTCTTCGAGATGACGGTACTGGACTTCTCCCACGAGCCCTAGCCGGAGGAGATTCAGAGTGGTTAGCGGAGTGACGCCCCATCAGATTCACAATGCTCAGGACATGAAGTTTCAATGACCCCCCAAACTTTGGAAATGGAAACTAAGAAAGCAAAGATATGGTGGAAATTAAAGAACTCTCTGCAAACTTCATAGGTCGAAGAGTATCGTTGCAGAAAAATTTGAAGGTGAACCAGTATGACAGTGAAGAAGGTGGAAAGGGGTTAGGGCTTATCAAGAGGATTTCATTTGTGCCTAGTATTTTTTTTTTTGGGATGAGTATCATATGTATAATGTTTAGAAGGGTTTTTATTCATATTCTTAAATTTTTTTTAATCAAATATGTTATATATATTTTAAATTTTTTAAATATGTTTTTTTATTAACACCGTTAGTGAATTAATAGTGTTGCTGATGTATCACATGAAGTGGTTAAAATGTTTATCACCTGAAGTGGTTAAAATGTTTATCACGTCATATGATACGTGGCCACGTACTAAAAAATGATCAAAATGTTTCTAAAACTTATTTGTCACATATTTTAAAAGTGAAGTCAATCACAGTATAGTACGTAGCACCAACCACATTATGACTCGTAGAACCAATCATATCGTAACATGACGCCATAAACATGTGACATATGGCACTAAAAACACATGACACTAATCACATTGTGACACATAATACCTCTTTTTTAAAAATAAAACTTCACATTTCATTAGCAATAGTCAAACTCTTGACGTGGTGAGAGGAGGATGAAGGCATTTGTTATTAAGCTAATAGTAACATTTTATCTTATATGCACAACAAATTATATACAAAAACATTTTGTGATCATAAATAAAAGAAAATGTACACAAATTATTATATAATAAAACCATAATAAATCTTATAATAAAAAAATATGTTATTATTTTACATAAATTATTTTAAATTACATAAAAGTTTAAAAAGTTTAAAAACAAATATTGTAATATAAATCTAGTCTTATATGTTAACCTTTTAATATCTATGATATATACATTGAGATTTGTAAAATTTTAATATATGTAAAATATTGAACTTTTATGTAATTTAAAATTCTTTATGCAAAATAATGATATATTGTTCTATTATAATATTTATTATTATTTTATATTATATACAAGAAAAAAGTATATCTCATGTATTAATGTTTACACATGTTTTCATTTATATTCCTAAGAATGCCTTTATATATCATTTGTTGAGTATATAAGACAAAATATTATCATTAGCTTGATAGCAAAATCTTTCTTCTTCCTCTCAGCAGATCAAGGGTTCAACTCTTGCCAATGAAATGTGAAGTTTTATTTTTTAAAAAAATGGTGTCACGTCTCACAACGTGATTTGTGACACGTGTCATAATGTGATTGGTGCCACGTGTTGTATGGTGTCATGAGTCACAATGTGATTGGTGCCACCAATGTTGTCAAAATCGAGATTTGACACAAGACCTAAAAAGACACAAGCATAATTGAATCGGGATAATCAAAATGTCAAGCATTGAGAAAAGTTATTAAAATACTAAATACATAAAACATATATAATCAAACATAAATAAAATATAAATTAATCTACAATTTTATCACTATCTATATCATCATTATTATAAGAATCTCTTAATTCTACATCTTCTTTAATAAAAAAAAATTAAAGAAATAAAAAAACACATAAATGATAAGTTTATAAAAATGAAAAAAATTATAAAAATTAAAAAACACATAAATAATTTACAAACACATAAATGATAAATAAAATTTTAAAAAAATTGGTAGGATCTACAAAATCCGATGATTCTACGATTCTACAATCTGGATCTCGATCTTGCACGATCTCATGACAAAAACGATCCCACATGAAACTGAGATCGTTTTTAAACAAACTATCATACAATCTTACGATTCTACGATCCAACTTCTGATTTTGACAACATTGAGCGCCACGTGTCACGCTATGATTGGCCTCACTTTTAAAATATATCACAAATAAGCTTTAGGGATATTTTGGTCATTTTTTAGTATGTGGCCACATATAGCTGTCAAAACGGGCTGGCGAGTCGAGTTCAGGCTGGGCCACGCCGGGCTAAACATTACACAAGCTAGGCACTGGCTAGCTCGTATATAAACGGACTAATAAATTGACAGTTCGACCTACCTAAGTGGGGACTAGCGGGCTCAACAGGACAGCTCATTAACTGATGTTTTTTTTATAAAAGCAGCCCCTAAATTCTTTTTTTTTTCTCTTTTCATTCAAATTTTAATATTCATTTGCTCATTTGCTGTATCCAAAATGCCAATTGCCATACAAATATGCAATATGCCAATATGCCAATATTGTTGAAAATGAATTACTGAGACAATAAGACTAATTATTATGAGTTGACAATCAATGTATAATTAGATATCATTTCATGAAGAATATTAAAATAGCAATTATCAAATAAAGAATACAAAACACCTACAATTTCCCACAATATATATCACGTCAATACAGAAAATTACGAATATATATAAATCAATGTAGAAAATCTTACTTTCCCTTTTTTCCACCTATGGGAGTTCTACTCATTCCCATCTATTCCCTCCAAATTCTAACTCTTCCACTACTTCTCATTAGTCCCTATCTTAAATTGTTATGTTTCATAATTTTTTTTAAATATAATCTTCACTATAATTCCTTATTACATTGATATTTCACTTTTTATACTTAAGACATAGATTTGTTAACTAATAAATATTAATATTTTTTTTTAAAAAAATATTTAAGTGGGTTAAATGGGTAACCTACAGATTATATGGGCTAAGCCCGTATAACCCGCAAGTTAGCGAGCCGGGCCACTTAAGCCTCGGATTTATATGGGCTAGTATTCCCTAAACCCAACCCTCTATGCCGTTAACCCACTGACGGTTTTAACAAAAAAGGACATATTTAAAAAAATTTGAAACATGTGGGATATATTTGACCAAAAAAAAAATTCAAGGACATGAATGAAAACGCGTGCAAACGTTAGGGACATATGATATACTTTTCCCTTCTTTTTTTTCCAAAATTTCATTTTCTTTTTCTGATTTCTATTTTATGAAGCATGCAAAAATTATACGGCCATTTAGAACTCCATAATTGGTTTGGCAATTTTTTAATTTATTTTAAAATATTCTCAAATATAATATTTCTTTCTATATTTTAAAATAATAATAAAATAAATATTATTTGACTTTTTTTATATAATTTTAAAATTTTATATTTTATATTTGATTTATTGACTAATATATGATTTTAAAAATTAATAAAAAACATAATTTAAAATATGAATAATAATAATAATAATAATAATAATAATAATAACAACAACAACAAGGTTGACAAAAAAAAAATCAATTTTCAAGAGTAGTTGTTTAAACTTACAATTTGGATGAGCAACGATGAGCACCAACAAATCTAAAGCAACCCAAATTATTAGAAGAAATCTGAGACCAATGCAAGGAATAGATTGAGTAATAGGGATGGACTTGGTTCGTTATTGCGACGCTCAGAATTGATGAGGGCAGGGAGTGATCGCTAGTGCAAAAAAGAAGTATGGACAAGGAGCGGCTCCTAACAAGCTTCTAGGCCAATGAACATATGAATGAACTAACTTCACATCAGAATGAGAGATATCCTGGAATTGTACGGTTAAAGGATTTCAAGACTGTGCAGATATGACACTGTATAGTTAAGAGATTTCAAAACTGTGTAGGTATGAGAACGTACAGTTAAGGGATTCTAAGACTGTGCATGTATGAGACTGTATAGTTGAGAATAGATTAAAAGATTTGATAGGTACTACCTATACCAACAAAGTATATCTTCTTTTTTGGGAGCCCATTTCATAAGTACTCCATAGTTAAACGTGAATTCACAACATTTTTAGATATATTGATGTTTTTTATTTTGAGTACTAAATAGTGTTTAAATCAGAACTAGCTACTTGCTTGCTATAATTGAAATTATGTTAATTTAGATTTTTTTTCTTGTGTTATTTACTAGTAGTTGTAGTTAAGTTCATAGGTGACGTTAAATCTGAAAGGCATTTAGTATTCTAATGTTTGTAACAGAGGCATTCATTACATGCTCACTGTAACTTAAACTGAATGTAAAATTTGGAACAAAAATCTTTGCTTATAATGATATTATTACATAATGGTATTTTTTATTTGAAAACTTTCTGATGCATCATGAGGAACTAGTCATTATTTGAAATACAGAGGATTTGAGGATCTGAGTCTGACTTATTGGGCTCTAAATCTAGATGATTGTTTAGGTTGTTAGTTTATTACTTTGGTAACATCTTTTAGTTAGTAAGCTATCCAAACACAAGAGATGTTTAATTAACTCACTGATGAATTTAGGGTTATTATATGCATTTGTTGTCATTTAGCCTTTAATTTCTCATTTATGGAGGAATTATATGCTCAATTTAAAGGCACTTCCCAATAGTTGTGACAAAATATGGTGTGTTTGTGAATACATATATATATATATATATATATGTGTGTGTGTGTGTGTGTAAAGCGAGGTTGGGTCCATTAAATTGGATTTCATGTGAATCCCACGTCTTCTTTTTCACTCGAGTGCAGTGAGAGAGATAGTTATTGACTTATTTCTCTAAAAGATATTTCTTGAAGAGTACTTGGAACATAAATATTTTTTCAATAGAATATGAGAATTTATTTAAATTAATGTATGTATCCTACTTTTCTAAACTTCTTTAAAATGTATAAGTATGGTTTTGTGTCTTCTTTGGAATGCTGTGGCAATTTGTGCGGCTGGTGTATGGGGGTCATTTTCATGACTCTATGCCTTTATTAATGATGAAACTTTTCTTCTCAAAAATAAAAAATTTAATTACTAAGAAAGAAAATTTAATTTATACCAAATATGGTAGTAGTGTTTTCTAAGAAAGAAAATTTAACTACTATCAAACAACTTTTTCATTTTCTTTGTTATTGCTTCCTGCCTTTCTGTCCTTCACCCTCCAATTCCCAATTTTTGTCTAAATTGTTGACCTAATGCATTGCAAAATTAATATATTATGTTCTGATGAAAAATAACAAATTAAAATAAATAAATTCCCTGTGTATAATGTGTAATCATTTCAGGAATTATGGATCAAGCCAAGGCATCAAGATCAAATGAATTCCTTTTTTATCCTTTTAATGCCTTAGGTCTTAGATCTTTTGTAGAAGTAATTTGTTGGCAAAAGGGAGTTTTTAAACTAGTTGAAAAACTATTTTGAAACTCTATACAAGTTGGAAAAAGAACTTATTGAGTCTTAGAAAATTAAATGATTTGAAAAATCCCGTTTTCTAAGTCCAGTGGCTACCAGTTGACTTGTTGCTTTCTAGTTTGAATTTGGCCAAGACTCAATAAACCTACCAGTCGACTGTTTGGTTTCTTTCTTTCTGGAATTAAATTTAATTTTTAGTAGCTACTAGTCAACCGCCAAGTCTGGACCGGTTGATCGGCACCTCATTTAGAAGTATCAGTCGACTGTCATGATGCTAGCACTCAACCAGCAACAATATGACATCAACAATAACGGATAATTTTTCAAAATCAATGTTGATATCTTTTAGAAAAGTTCTCCAACAAATCTATTTCGACTTGGGCTATAAATATGAGTTATAGTCAATCTGAAAACTAAGAGAAGAGCTTACAATTTCATATCATTACTTTGGGATATTATCTGCCATCCATTTACTTCTAAGAGAGCTTCATATTGTATCATTTACTCTTTAAGAGAGTTTTTCTATTGTTCTCCTATTTTCTTCTCTTTTTAGTTATATTCTCAAGATGGTTAAATCCTTGAAAGAGTTATTATGGTATATCACTAGATAGGATTGTAGATAAGTTCGGATTGAATAAATTCTCTGGTTGTAGTGGCTCACAAGTACCAACATTGACAAACTTGTAATGTCTCACAAGTGCCAATATTTACAAACTTGTGATGATAGTGAAATTCTAGCGTAATTTTCCTGAGAACTAGATGTAGGCTTAAGTATTAGCCAAACTAGTATAAATCTTGTTGTATTAATCTTTTCTTCCCTTGCTCTTTAAATTGTTTATATTTGTTCTTTAACTTCTTACACTATAAATTTATTCATCTTGATAGCACTCTGTTTTTTCTGGTTTGATCTTACTATCTTAGCTTGCCTTATTTCCAAAAAAATTGTTTCAACTTCCAACAAGAGTTTTGTGAAATTTTTATAAAACCAAATTTACGTCCCTTTTAGGATTTAGCCATTTCTATCAATTGGTATCAGAATTTGGACTCTTAATTAAAGATCTAACAGTCTAAGAGTTAATTATGGCTGGATTCGGTGATTGTGTTTTGCCTGAAGAGAGTTTTTTCACAAAACCTCCTAGTTTTAATGGTAATCACCACACTTATTGGAAGTGTAAAATGAAAATATTTTTTTGATGCAGTGGACCTTGATCTTTGGGATGTTATATGGCCCTTACATTCCTATTAAGGAAGTAGAGGGAAAATCCATTCCTAAGTCCAAAAGTGAATGGAGTGAAGCTGATAAAAAATTAGAGCATCTCAATGCTGAAGCTAAGATGAATTCTTTAGTTTCCAAATGTGCAAATGCTAAGGAAATGTGGCAAATATTAGAAGTTGCACATGAGGGAACTTTAGGAGTTAAAGAGTCAAAAATTAGTACTCTCACTAATGAGTATGAAAATTTTAAAATGAAAGAAGGTGAAACCATTAGTGAGATGTAATTCAGATTTACATATATCACTAATCACTTGCAAGCTCTTAGTGTTTCCTATGCAGAGAAAACTCAAACAACTAAGGTGCTTAGATGTCTAACTCTATAATGGGAAGCCAAGATAACTGCGATAATGGAAGTTATAGGAAAATCCATGAATTCTCTCACAGCTCTATTTGGCAATCTCCAAAACTATGAATCTATAATTCTGGAGATGAAGCAAGGAAAAGAACCAAAAAAAAATTCTTTCTCTAAAATCATCTAACTCCAAGATGGTTGAAATTGATAATGACGAGGAAGAAGAACATCTTCAGTTAAATGATGAAGATCTTGGTCTCTTCGTCAAAAATTTCAGCAAATTCCTAAGGAGGAAAAAACATAAGAACATGGATGTCACGACCCGTTTTCTAGGCACATGACCGGCACAATGATGAATATCCCATCACTGTAAGCCTTTCGATAAATTCTTCCCACAAGTAAAATTGTTAGTCATTATCTCTATATTCTCAAAATACCATTCCTTAATAAATACAAAGAAAATACATCAGATTTTCTTAATTAAAAATAATAGATCCTCAGTACAAAATACCTTATCATACTGAAATACAAGCCAAATACCAAACCCCTGACCTAGATGTCCTAGACGGTTACAGAGCAACATACTGTATAACAAAAGAAGGGCCTACCTGACAGCGGGAAGGTCCAATGTGATCTACTTCTCTAGCGGATGTTCTTCGGCGGCAACCTGATCTGAACAAAAAGTTTGTACAGAGAGTGTGAGCTTTTAAACTCAGTGAGCAAATCGGCCTCACGTTAATAAAATTCAAATACATCACCAGTCATGCAAGCATATCCAAAGGCTCAAGCTCAACCGATAGACATAGTTAGAAATTACATACAAGAAGATAAAAATTCATCCAATTCAACAAACGATACTAGTACTCGTCAATGGCAATATATCCTGGAGAGCGCACACAGGCCGGCTCACCAATTTTGTAATTTTCCGCCATGACGCACAACCTCATCCTCTTAGCTAGGACGCCTCACGGATTTATCACCAATCCGGGCTATATCCCTACTGAGGGAATCGTTGTCTCCACACTCATTAGTCAAGACACCCTTTAAACCGGGTTTTCCGCCTTGCCGTGAGAGAGGGTACTGTACCGCTCAATCACAATCAATAGTACAACAGTTCATATCATAATCAGAAGCACAATATAATACTCATCCATATAACAGGTATAGTATATAACTATATGATTCAAATTTCATATCATCATGAGATACTTGCTTCGTCTTATCCATACTTCTGGATTAATTATCTCATTATATTCGTCATTCTGAATCCAATTTCCCCCTATGAATCTTGGGAGTGTCCTACGACATACTTTTTATCACTAGTAATGCTAAAACTCTATTAAAACGGGGTCGTTTCACTCACCTGGATTCCGTACGAGTATCACTTCTTTAAGTCGTTACGGACAAGAGTACACAGGTGAATTTCAGTGTTCTACTACAAAGATTTTCATGAAAGATTAGAGAAAATATGTTAAGATTGTTTTCGTATAGATACTGTTCATACGTATGGTTACTATTCATATGGTCACTATTCATACGTACGGGTACTATTCATACGGTCACTATTCATACGTACGGGTACTATTTATACCAGAAATACAGAATACAATCTGTAAAAGAGTATACCAGGTAAGTTAACAGAAAAGAGTGGAGGGTCACACTGGACACACTTAAAAACCAGGTCTTTCCTTAGTCAGAACTTTTCTAGACATGTATTCTCCACAGTTTATATTCTATTTCGGTAATCAGAGAATCAAAATAACAGCTAACGACAGTTTTTCTGATGTGGAAGATCGGCCAAAGCCGCAACCACAGAGCATACTTAAGAAAATAACTTCTAAAATTTGAAAGACATAGAAAGGGCATAGTATCCTTACCTAAGCAAAAACGGAAAAGCCCAAAATCTCAGAAGCCTAGCGTCGGAGCAAGAGAAACTTAAGGAGAGAAGAAGAGAAGTTGAAGGTGTGAGTTTAGAAGTGAAATGGAAGGGTCTATTTATAGCAAAAGTCAATGGTACTATTTGACACTATGCACTAATAAAATATTCAATTTACTATTTATGAAAACGACATTTCTAATAATGCAGTTACTGTGCACCTTGAAAACTTAAAGGGAAAACTATCCTTTCACCTGAAATCTTTAAGTTTCTTTTCAATTCAGTCCTTTCAATTTAGTCCCTGAGGGTATTTTTACACATAAAACGTCATTTTCTCTTACAAACTTCTTTCTAATTTTCTCTTATAACCAAACCACATCTAGTACTTGACATTTTGATTGTATAAATAAATAGTACCATATACGTAAATAGTAACAGTAGTTTGAAAATACGCCTTTATATTTTATTTTTCATGGGTATTACATTATCATCCCCTTTAAGAAATTCGGTCCTCCGAATTTAAATTACCTCAAGTCGTAAAAAGATGCGAATATCTAAAACGCATGTCGGCCTCGGCTTCCCATGTGGCTTCTTCGTGAGTTTGATTCCTCCACAAAACCTTGACGGATGGAATCTCCTTAGATCGGAGTTTCTTTACTTGACTATCGAGGATAGCCACCGGTATCTCCTCGTATGACAAGTTTTCATCTACTAGGATAGAATCATTCTGAGAAGGGTGAAGTATGTGAGAAGGGTCAGGAAGGTACTTCCTTAACATGGATACGTGAAAAACAGGGTGAATCCCTTCCAGTTCCATAGGTAGGGCAAGCCGATAAGCCACTTTTCCCACTCGTTCTAGAATCTCATAAAGCCCGATGTATCTAGGACTCAACTTTCCTTTCCTTCCAAATCTCAACACACCTTTCATTGGAGAGACCTTAAGGAATACCATATCGCAGACTGAGAACTCCAAATCACGTCGTCTGTGGTCAGCGTATGCCTTTTGTCTACTTTGAGCTGCTCTCATCCTATCTTGTATTGTCTTAACCTTGGTTAGGGCATCCTGGGCCAAGTCGGGTCCTAATGCTTTTGCTTCACCTACCTCGAACCAACCGATCGGAGATCTACAACGTCTCCCATACAAGGCCTCAAAGGGTGCCATCCCAATAGTGGCCTGGTAGCTGTTGTTATATGTGAACTCTACAAGATACAAATGCTTTTCCCAGCTACTACTGAAATCTAGAATACAAGCTCGTAACATATCCTCTAGCGTCTGAATCGTCCGCTCTGACTGTCCGTCTGTCTGTGGGTGAAAAGCGGTACTAAGGTCCACTCGAGTACCTAATGCCTCTTGAAAACTTCTTCAGAATCGAGAGGTAAATTGAGGACCTCTATCAGAAATGATAGATATAGGTACTCCATGCAGCTTTACTATTTCTTTAATATACAATTGTGCCAACGTTACTACACCATAAGTGGTTTTGACTGGAATGAAGTGTGCTGATTTGGTTAGTCGGTCAACAATGACCCAAACTGAGTCATAACCTCCTGTGGAGCGAGGTAGACCAACAACAAAGTCCATCGTCACTCGTTCCCATTTCCATTCAGGAATCTCTAATCGTTGTAACGAGCCTCCTGGCTTTAGATGCTCAGCCTTAACCTGTTGACAGGTTAAACAACGAGACACAAATTCTGCTATGTCTTGTTTCATTCCTTTCCACCAGTAGATCTGTTTTAGATCCTGATACATCTTGGTGGCTCCTGGATGTACAACATATGCAGCACGATGGCCTTCTTCCATGATGTCTTGTCTAAGAGTTCCAACATCTGGTACACACAACCGTTGTTCAAAACGCAAGACTCCTGTATCGTCGAGTGTGAAACTATTCACTTCACCAATCTTCACCTTTTCCATAATTTGGACAAGCTCAGGATCCTCCATTTGGGATATCCATATCTGGTCTACAAGGGAAGATCTAGCTCTGATATGGGCTAAGAACGATTCTGTCCTTGTAACCTCAAGAGTAGCACCTTTTGCTCTCAGCTCTTGTAGTTCTTGGATCAATGGTCTTTTTGTTACTGCTATATGGGCCAGACTACCCATAGATTTTCGACTCAAGGCATCTGCTACCACGTTCGCTTTGCCTGGGTGGTAAAGAATATTACAATCATAGTCTTTTAGTAATTCTACCCATCTCCTTTGCCTCAAGTTTAGGTCCTTTTGGTTGAAAATATATTTTAGACTTTTATGGTCAGTGTAGATTTCACAAGTTTCTCCGTATAGATAATGTCGCCATATCTTTAAAGCGAAAACTACTGCTGCCATTTCCAGATCGTGGGTGGGGTAGTTTTGTTTATGTTTCTTAAGTTGTCTCGATGCATATGCCACTACCTGGCCATGCTGCATGAGAACACATCCCAACCCTACTCTTGATGCATCGCAGTATACTGTAAAACCTCCTGGTCCTGAGGGTAAGACCAATACAGGTGCGGAGATTAACCTTTTCTTGAGTTCTTGGAAGCTTTCTTCACAAGCGTCGTCCCATTGGTACTTTACTCCTTTCCTAGTCAGTCGTGTGAGAGGGGCGGCTAACTGGGAAAAATTTTGGATGAAACGATGATAATATCCTGCCAATCCCAAGAAGCTGCGAATTTTCGTGACGGAGGTAGGTCTAGGCCACATTTTGACCGCTTCTACTTTGCTTGGGTCTGCTTGGATGCCATCTTTAGAGATCACATGTCCCAAGAAAGTTACACGATCAATCCAAAACTCGCATTTAGAGAATTTGGCGTACAATTGATGATCCCTCAATGTCCGCAACACAACACGAAGGTGTTGTTCGTGCTCTTCTGAAGTCTTTGAGTACACCAGAATGTCGTCTATGAAGACAATGACAAATTTGTCTAAAAGAATTTAAAAATCCTATTCATTAAGTCCATGAAAGCAGCTGGTGCATTCGTTAATCCAAATGACATCACCAAGAACTCGTAGTGCCCATATCTGGTACGGAAGGCTGTTTTAGACACATCCTCCTCCTTGATCTTGAGTTGGTGATAACCAGACCTCAAGTCAATCTTTGAAAAACACTTGGCTCCTTGAAGTTGATCGAAAAGGTCGTCGATGCGAGGCAACGGGTATTTATTTTTGATAGTTACCTTATTCAGTTGCCTGTAATCTATGCATAGTCTCATCGATCCGTCCTTCTTTTTCACAAACAGAACAAGAGCTCCCCAAGGTGAATAACTTGGCCTTATAAAGCCTTTGTCTAACAAGTCCTGTAACTGAGTCTTTAACTCTTTTAATTCTGTTGGTGCCATTCTATAAGGGGGTATGGAGATTGGGCGAGTATCTGGTGCTAACTCTATCTGGAACTCAATCTCTCGATCTGGGGGTACACTTGGTAGATCATCTAGGAAGACATCTACAAACTCCTGGACTACTAGAACGTCCTCTACTTTTAGTTCTTCTTTCTTAATATCTTTAACAAATGCCAAGTATCCTTGACAGCCCTTTCGCAATAAACGTTGGGCACACATTAAAGATATAAGATTTCCAGAAATTTCACTCCTTTCACCATGAAATACGAAGGAAGGCTCCCCCGGAATATTGAACTTAACTATCTTATTATAGCAATCCAGAGTGGCATGACAAGATGCCAGCCAATCCATGCCTAAGATGACATCAAAGTCTATCATATCTAACAGCATTAGGTTTATTGTTGTATTTATTTCTCCGACTCTTACTTTACAAGCTCGATAGCCTCGTTCTATTAGTAGGGTGCCTCCAGTAGGCGTAGTTACTAAAAACGGACATTCTAATCTAACAACTTTTTACTTAAAGTTCTTAGCAAAGAATGGTGACACATAGGAATGCGTAGAGCCAGAGTTAAACAAAACATGTGCAAAATTTGATTCAATCAAAAGAGTACCTACTACCACCATATTAGACTCCTGAGCATCTTAACGGGTTAAAGCGAATACTCGAGCGTTCCCTCGGCCTGCTGAAGCCTGACCTCGACCACCTTGTCCTCTGCCAGCACCTCTTCCGATTCCATTGCCTCTTACAGTTACAGGGGCTCTATTGGCAACAGTAGCCTCTGATTGATTAGGGCGTACTGACCCTTGGCCAGATCTCGTGTAGAGTTGGGGGTAATCTCTTTTGATGTGGCCCTGTTGACCACATTGGTAACAGACCCTAGTGTTGTTGTTGACAAAACAAGCTCCGAAGTGATTTCTTTCACATTTAGAGCACCAGGACCTTTGTTGACCCCCTGTACCACTTTGTTGACGCTGTGGTGCACTAGCGGTAGAGGCTGCACATCCAGAACTCTCTCCGTGGTAGCGTGATTTCTCATCTTGTTTCCTCTTTCTTTTGTTATTCCATTTTTCTTTTTGCATATCTCTTTCTTCCATCATACGGGCGATGTCGACGGCTTCTGTGTAAAATGAAAAATCTCGTATTTTCGATCCCACCCTGTCAAATAAAGACTCTCGAAAGCCTTTAATAAATCGTCGGATCTTTTCTTTCTCAGTTAGGACCATGTGAGTAGCATATTCAGACAACTCTATAAACAGATTGTCGTATTCATCGATGGTTCATGATCCTTGCCGGAGTGCCTCAAACTCATTCATCTTTGCTTCTCGTATACTCTCCGGAATAAATTGTTCTCAAAAAATTCTTTTAAAGTCATTCCATTTAACGGGTGGGGCATTTCTAGCCATGCCCTTCTTCCATGTTCGCCACCAGCGGTCGGCCTTACCTCTTAACTGAAAGGTAACAAGGGTTACTTTTCGAGGTTCAGGGCATTCTAGCGTGTCAAGGATTTTTTCACAGTCATCTAGAAAACTTTGTGGGTCTTCATTAACATCTCCTGCAAAGGTTGGCGGATTCAGCTTCATAAATTCTGAAATCTTGACCTCTGTCCCTACCCAATCCTGAGGAGGGGGTGGAGGTGGCATCTGGTCTGTCTCTTGTACTTTTGCAGCATGTACTGATGCCTGTGAGCCATCTTCAGATGATTGTCCCATCAGAAGTTCCTTTAGCCCATTCACCTCGTTCTGCATTGCAGCTAATGCTTCGATCACTACAGTTGCGTCGATTTGTGATGGTTCTCCAGCATTTCTTCCAGGGTTTTCAGTGGATATTTCTCTTTTTTGTGCATGGTTATCTTCTGTACGGTTAGGCATCTCCAGTCTTGCATTTGCTGACTGAGCAGCTAGAGGGACCAAGGCCTTGCCAGATCTTGTGCGGATTCCAGAAGCGTTTGATTTTCTTGGTGCCATCTAAACTTATTCTACAATTAAGAATAATATATATCGTCACTATTATGCTTCAAGTAAAAACACGAAAGAAAGGGATTTTAAACTCTACAGGGCTTTTGGTGGATCTTCATCCTATGGTCGTGCTGTAGTCACGACAATAGGGGAAGGCCCACTAAAGACACCTTGCTCTGTAATCACTAGGAGACCTAACAACCTATGCTCTGATACCAACTTTGTCACGACCCGTTTTCTAGGCACATGACCGGCACAATGATGAATATCCCATCACTGTAAGCCTTTCGATAAATTCTTCCCACAAGTAAAATTGTTAGTCATTATCTCTATATTCTCAAAATACCATTCCTTAATAAATACAAAGAAAATACATCAGATTTTCTTAATTAAAAATAATAGATCCTCAGTACAAAATACCTTATCATACTGAAATACAAGCCAAATACCAAACCCCTGACCTAGATGTCCTAGACGGTTACAGAGCAACATACTGTATAACAAAAGAAGGGCCTACCCGACAGCGGGAAGGTCCAACGTGATCTACTCCTCTAGCGGATGTTCTTCGGCGGCAACCTGATCTGAACAAAAAGTTTGTACAGAGAGTGTAAGCTTTTAAACTCAGTGAGCAAATCGGCCTCGCGTTAATAAAATTTAAATACATCACCAGTCATGCAAACATATCCGAAGGCTCAAGCTCAACCAATAGACATAGTTAGAAATTACATACAAGAAGATAAAAATTCATCTAATTCAACAAACGATACTAGTACTCGTCAATGGCAATATATCCCGGAGAGCGCACACAGGTCGGTTCACCAATTTTGTAATTTTCCGCCATGACGCACAACCTCATCCTCTTAGCTAGGGCGGTTCACGGATTTATCACCAATTCAGGCTATATCCCTACTGAGGGAATCGTTGTCTCCACACTCATTGGTCAATACACCCTTTAAACCGGGTTTTTCGCCTTGCCGTGAGAGAGGGTACTGTACCGCTCAATCACAATCAATAATACAACAGTTCATATCATAATCAGAAGCACAATATAATACTCATCCATATAACAGGTATAGTATATAACTATATGATTCAAATTTCATATCATCATGAGATACTTGCTTTGTCTTATCCATACTTATGGATTAATTATCTCATTATATTCGTCATTCTGAATCCAATTTCCCCCTATGAATCTTGGGAGTGTCCTACGACATACTTTTTATCACCAGTAATGCTAAAACTCTATTAAAACGGGATCGTTTCACTCACCTGGATTCCGTACGAGTATCACTTCTTTAAGTCGTTACGGACAGGAGTACACAGGTGAATTTCGGTGTTCTACTACGAAGATTTTCATGAAAGATTAGAGAAAATACGTTAAGATTGTTTTCGTATAGATACTGTTCATACGTACGGTTACTATTCATACGTACGGTTACTATTCATACGGTCACTATTCATATGTACGAGTACTATTCATACCAGAAATACAGAATACAATATGTAAAAGAGTACACTAGGTAAGTTCCCAGGAAAGCGTGGAGGGTCACACTGGATACACTTAAAAACCAGGTCTTTCCTTAGCCAGAACTTTTCTAGACATGTATTCTCCACAGTTTATATTCTATTTCGGTAATCAGAGAATCAAAATAACAGCTAACGACAGTTTTTCTAATGTAGAAGATCGGCCAAAGCCACAACCACAGAGCATACTTAAGAAAATAACTTCTAAAATTTGAAAGACATAGAAAGGGCATAGTATCCTTACCTAAGCAAAAACGAAAAGGCCCAAAATCTCAGAAGCCTAGCGTCGGAGCAAGAGAAACTTAAGGAGAGAAGAAGAGAAGTTGAAGGTATGAGTTTAGAAGTGAAATGGAAGGGCCTATTTATAGCAAAAGTCAAAGGTACTATTTGATACTATGCATTAATAAAATATTCAATTTACTATTCATGAAAACGACATTTCTAATAATGCAGTTACTGTGCACCTTACGCTGGAAAATTTTTCGTTTATTTACTATTAGAAACTTAAAGGGAAAACTATCCTTTCACCTGAAATCTTTAAGTTTCTTTTCAATTCAGTCCTTTCAATTTAGTCCCTGAGGGTATTTTTACACATAAAACGTCATTTTCTCTTACAAACTTCTTTCTAATTTTCTCTTATAACCAAACCACATCTAGTACTTGACATTTTGATTGTATAAATGAACAGTACCATATACGTAAATAGTAACAGTAGTTTGAAAACACGCCTTTATATTTTATTTTTCATGGGTATTACAATGGAGGAAAGACAAGACAAGAATAGGAAGGACCAACTTGCTATGAATGCAAAAACGTTGGACATGTCAAGTGGGACTGTCCTTTATACCTCAAAAAGCAAGATGGAAGGAGAATAAATGACAAAGGCAAAAAGAAAGCTTATGTATCTTCCATTTGGGGAGATAGCGATTCAAACAAAGAGGAAGTAACTGAACAAGCCAACATCTGTCTTGTGACCAGAGAAGATGATGAGGTAAATTCACTTGACTTTTTCCCTTTATTTGATGAATTTAGTTTTCGATGATTTACATGCTGAATCTCTAAAAATTGCCAAAAAAAAATTAGTTATTTCAAAACAAAAGATTTCTCTTCTTGAAAATGAGCTTGAAAAATTGAAAAACGAATTTTTTGCTTTCAAGAAAGAAAATTTTGATTTTGAAAATTAAAATAAAATTTTGCAAGAAGAAAACACTAATTCAAAATCTTTTGTCTCTTCAAATGAAAAGTGTTCTTGTTCTAAATGTGATATTTTAGAAAAAGAAAATAAAGACCTAAAGAATGCTCTTTCTAAATGTACTCAAGGTAGAGATTATCTAGATGCATTACTTGGAAAACAAAGATGCATTTTTAGTAAAGCGGGATTGGGTTTCAAAACTAATTCAAATAAAATATCACAAATTTCTTTGTACATGCGACTATGTCAAGTAGTCTCTTTATCACTTGTTTCCATTGTTGTTTAAAAGGACATACTTTTCATTCATGTTAGTATAGAAAGAATACTCCAAATGGAAACAAAAAGAAGTGGGTGCCAAAAGGAACCTCTAACAAAGAAGGACCTAGACAAATTTGGATACCTAAAAAGAAACCTTGAACTTGTGTTGTATGTATGCCTCAAAGCTAAAAATGGAAAATGGTATTTGGGTAATGGTTGCTCTAAGGACATGACTAATGACCAATCTAAATTCCTTTCCTTAACTCAAAGAGGAGGCAAAGTGACCTTTGGGGGAGACAACAAAGGCATGATCAAGGGTGTAGGTAAAGTTAGTGACCAATCCAAATTCCTTTCACAAGATGAGCCAAAAATATTAATAATGCAATTGTTAATGAGTATTGGGTCTTGACTATGCAAGAAGAACTAAATCAATCTGAAAGAAGCTAAGTTTGGGAATTAATTCCTAGACCCAATGATCATTCAATAATTGGCACACAATGGGATTTTAGAAACAAGCTTGATGAAAATAGAGTAGTGGTTAGAAACAAAACTAGGCGTGTTACAAAATGTTATAATCAAGAGAAAAGCATTGATTATGATGAAACTTTTGCACCCATGGCTATACATAAAGTCATTAGAATGATGTTGGCATTTGCATGCATTAATGATTTCAAACTCTTTCAAATGGATATGAAAAGTGCTTTCCTAAATGGCTATATCATGGAGGAAATTTATGATGAATAACCTCCCGACTTTGAAGATCATGATATGCGAAATCATGTTTTTAAATTGAAAATAGCTCTATATGGTCTCAAACAAGCTCCTAGGGCTTGGTATGAGAGATTAAGCTCATTTCTTTTGAATAATGGCTTCTCAAAAGGAAAGGTTGATACAACGTCGTTTTTAAAAAAGAAAAATTATAATTTAATTATTGTTCAAATTTATGTTAATGATATCACTTTTGGTGCTACTAATGAGAGTTTATGTAAATAATTTGGAAAGATCATGCAAGGTGAGTTTAAAATGTCAATAATGGGAGAACTCAATTTCTTCCTTGGGCTCTGAAGAAATGGAAGGAAAAATCTCTTATTTCTTATTCTTTAGCATACTCAGTACATATATATAGAGAGAGATAATCACTCTAAGCTAAGAGACAAAAGGAAGAAAAATGATTCAGGGACAAAGGAGTCATTGGCCAATGGCTATGAAGAAAAAAGAAAGAAAAACAAAGGCAAAGAACATTAGCCTAACAACTAATAACACTAAAATATTCTATATTCCCCCTCAAGCTAGGCTGTGAATGTTGAGGCCAAGCTTGGAAATTAATTCTTCAAAGTTTCTCTATGTGAGTGCCTTAGTGAAGATATCTGCTATCTGAAGATGAGTCGATAGATGTAGAAGTTTGATTCTTCCTTCTTCAATCTTTTCTTTTATAAAGTGACGATCAATTTTCACATGTTTTGTTTTATCGTGGTGCACTGGGTTTTTTGCTATACTGATAGTTGATTGATTATCACATAATACTTCCATAGATTTTTCAACAATGATTTTCAGTTCCTTTAAGATTCTTTATAACCAAATTCCCTCATATAGACCATATGTTAAGGCCTTGAATTCAGCTTCTACGCTACTTTTCGATACTACTTATTGTTTTTTGCTACGCCACATAACTAGATTTCCCAAAACATACATGCAATACCCAGAAGTTAACCTTTGATCTATCACTGATCCTGCCCAATCAGCATCACTATAAACCTTGATACTTCTTTCAGTAGATTTCTCAAAATGTAGGCCCTTTTCCAGGTGTGAGTTTCAAATACCTCAGAATCCTAAAGACTGCTTCTATATGTTCCTCGTTTGGATCATTCATGAATTGACTCACCACACTAACTGAGTGACTGATATCGAGTCTTATGTAAGATAAGTAAATAAGTTTGTTAACAAGTCTTTAATATATGCTTTTGTTAACTGGTGCACAGTCCTTTTTGGATCCTAATTTTACAGAAGTGTCCATGGGTATCAGCTGGTTTACAGCCAAGCATTCCTATCTATTTTAAGAGATCCAGAACATACTTTCTTTGAGAGACTGATATTCTTGTCTTTGATCGTGCTATCTCAATTCTAAGAAAGTACCTGAGATGTCCCAAATCTTTGATTTCAAATTCTTTTGCAAGTAGACTTTTAAGAGTGGTTATTTCTTGCATGTGATCACTTGTTATGATAATGTCATCTACGTAAACAATAAGAATGGAAATTTTTCCTTAAGAAGATTATTTAACGAAGAGAGTATGATCTGCCTGACATTGGACATAACCATGCTGCTTGATAGCTTTTGTAAATTGATCAAACTAGGCTCTTGGGGATTGTTTAAGCCCATATAATGATCATTTTAGACAGCAGACTTTGCTGAGAGTTACTTGTGACTCGAAGCCGGGTGGAATGCACATATAAACTTCCTCCATCAAGTCTCCATTGAGAAAAGCATGCTTGACATCTAATTGATGAAATGGCCAATCGTTGTTTGCAGCTAAATGTAGAAGCACCTCGAACAGTGTTTAACTTGGCTATAGGAGCAAAGGTTTCCTCATAGTCAATTCCATAAGATTGTGTGAATCCTTTTGCAACAAGACGAGCTTTGAACCAATCAACACTTCCATCTTCTTTGTACTTAATTTTAAAAACCCATTTGCATCCCACAGGGCACTTTCAAGGTGGTAGCTCAGTGATATGCCATGTTCCATTTTTCTCTAGAGCATACATCTCTTCTTTGACAGCAACCTTCCATGTTGGTATCATGAGAGCTTCTTGTGTGGAATTTGGAATGTGTTTAATCCAAATTGGTCACAAAAGCCTTGTAATTGTTGTATTGGCCTTGATATGACACAAAGTTTTGGATAGGATGTTTCGTGCATTCTCTAACACCTTTTCTTTCTGCTATGGGAATATGAAGATAAAAATAAAAAATAAAAGACTTGGGATTAAGGTTACCTTGATGATCCTCTGATCTTGAATTTGGTTCCAATTCTTGGTTGTGCTCAAGAGTTACTTGGTGCTCTATCTCCTTTTGGTTCATTTTTCTTCTTGAGTAGTTGATGAGATCTTTTGTAGTGTCTTGGGAAAGAGAATTAGAGGAGCTTGGCATTTCAGGAAGAAGAACCATGGACTCATTATTAGAGACAACTTTGGTTTGGATCATAGGTGACGTGTGGGGACTATAGGGTTATGACTAGTCTCATTGTTTATATCACAAAGTTGATATTCACTTGTGAAATTATTCTCCCATTGAATGTCAGGCTAATAAGGCTGATGTTCAAAGAAGGTAACATCCATGGAGTTATAGAACTTCCTTGTAATAAGAGAGTAACATTTGTAGCCTTTCTAACAAGTAGAATATCCTAGAAAAATACATTTGATGGCTCTAAGGTCAAGTTTTCGATGGTGTTGGGCATGGATATGGACATAGGTAGAGCAGCCAAATAATTTTAAGAGAATAGAGGATAGAAATGTGTATTTGGGTAAGTTTGTAGAAGAACTTGGCATAGACTTTGGAATTTTCTATAGGGCACTCTATTTATAAGGTAGGTGGCAATAAGGATGGCTTCCCCCCAATACTACTTTGGCACATGAGTAGAAAACATGAGAGACTGAGCAACTTCTAAGAGATGTCTATTTTTCTGTTCAGCTACACCATTTTGTGGGGGTGTATCAACACAAGAACTTAGATGGATAATTCCTTGACTTACAAGATAATCACTGAGAATAGATGCATAATATTCCTTTGCATATCTGTTTTCAATACCTAAATTTTGCTTTGGAATTGATTTTGGATCATAGTATTAGATTTTTGAAATATAATACCAACTTCAAATTTTTCTTTAATAAGGAAAGCCAGTGTAAGTCTTGTGTGATCATCTATAAACGTTATAAACCAACTTAGGAATTTTGAACATGTTTAGCCAGTTGACAAATCTCACAATGAAATTCATTTGGATTTTTATTGTTGAAAAGATATGGAAAGAGTTTCTTAAAGTACATGAAATTTGGGTGCCTTAACCTATACTGCCACATCATGATGGTACTGTCCTCTTTGGAAACAGAGATTTGAGATGCCATAAAACCAAAGTTGTGTCCTTTCAAGTTAGAAGAATTGTTTGCCTTAAGAAGATACATTCCCAAGCACACTTTAGCACTGCCAATCATCTTCCCCGAATCCAAGACCTGAAATTCATAGAAATTTTGGGAAAATTTAGTGACACAATTTTGATTTCAAGTTAGTCTACTTATAAATAGTAAATTGTAGTTTAATTGTGGCACAAGATGGATAGAATTGAGTGTGACATCTTTCAAAATTTTAACCAAACCAATTCCAATCACTTTGGAAAGTGATCCATCTGCAATACTAACAGTCATGTTTTCTTTGCATGGTTTGAAATTGATCAGGATCTCTCTTTCTCCAGTCATGTGATCTGAGGCCCCTGAATCAATAATCTACACATTTGATTTATCTTTTCTAACATTCAAGGCACTTATAGAGTTACCTCTTTGTGCTACAGTTGCTGCACTACTAGCTGAAGTAGAGTTATCTGCTTGCATTTGCTTAATTAGTTGTTTCAAGATTTCCAATTGTTCTTTGCTGAAGAGGTTTGATTCAACTTGTACTGGTTTTTCCTCCTTAACTGCAGTGTTATCTCAGTTTTGTGAGCATGTAGGCTTCCAATTTTCTAGCTTTCCATGAATCTTCCAACATGTCTCTTTGGTAGGACCTGGTTTGTGGTAATGGTCACAATATGGACGCTCATTCCTTGGTTTTTTTTCATTGTTATGAACAGCTAAAGCAGAGTTCCTAACATCACTTTCTTTCTATTTTCTTCTCTTTGAACCTCAAAAAATGCTTCTTGAAGACTAAGTTGTGATTTCATACCTTGAATTCTCCCTCGCACTTCATTGAGATCTTTGTTGAGTCCAAACAAGAATTTGTATATTTTTTTCTTCTCAACAACTTTTCTATATTTGAGTCCATCTTCTGGGCAACTTCATGAGTGTTCCTCATACATATCAATCTGCTGCCACTAACGCGTGAGAGTATTGAAATATTGAGTCAATGTTGAGTCTCCTTAGTGTAGGTCATGTAAAATGCCTTCAATCTCGAATAACTCCGAGGTGTTTTCTCGACTTGAATATGTTTCTCATGCAGCTTCCTAAATCTCTTTTGCTATTGTATATAGGAGGAAGTTTTTTGCTATTTCGTTGGTCATGGAATTGATCAACCATGACATTACCATGCTATTTTCTATTATCCAAATTTGGTATTTAGGATCATTTGCCTTTGGAGGGGTGACATCTTTCAATAGATAGTCAGCCTTACCTTTACCATGTATAAACATTCACTGCAAGAAAAACCTCAATTAGCGATAGAAAATTTTCATTGTAAAATTCGTCACTGATTTGAAATTGCAAAATTAGAAATTTGCGACGGATTCTGCGATAGAAAATTTTTGTCATTGATTAGATTTTCGTCGCTAATATTAGTGACGGAATTTTCTGTCACTAAATACCGTCGCAAAGTATTTTTAGTTTTGTGACAAAAGATTCCATCGCAAATATTTTTTCTGTAGCTAAATTCCATCACAAATTAGAGATAAAATTTTTCCGTTGCAAACATTTCTTCCCTATCATTTTTTTTCATATTTACTCCCAATTATCAAATCACTTGAAAAAGATAAATATTAATAAAATAAATTTAGGGAAGTTTTTACAAACTGTATACCTTCTAAATATTCAGTTTCATTTTAAAATAAATTTTTAGATTTTATTTTATTAATTTAATATTTATATAAAATTATCATTTTTATATATAAAAAACTTTTTTCATTTTCTCCCATTCTCTTCTCTTAGTTAACCCGAGTCTCACTTCTCAGTACTGACTCTCTCTGGTCTTTCTCTCTCTCGGTCGGCTTCGTCTCAACTCCTATCTCCACTCTAGCCCTGGTGAGTTCTCCTTTCATGCACGGCTCTTCCCCTTCTTTGCGTAGTATGAACACTTAACACACTTAATATTTAGCTCTAGCCTCACACACACATACACACACTCGCACACAAGGGAGAGACACGCACACACTGGTGCCTTTGGACAACCATCAAAATTAAGCTCTAGTGCATGAATCAGGGAGTAAGAGTGTCCTTCACCATCATCGTGATCGGTGGCATGCACAGAGGGAATTGTGACCTTGATGACGAGAATCAACCATCAATTGGATTTGGAAGGAGAAATTGAAGAGAAATCATAAGAGAGAGAGAGAGAGAGAGAGAGAGAGAGAGAGAGAGAGAGAGAGAGAGAGAGAGAAAGAGAGAGTGTGTGACTGTGGAAAGGAAGCAACTCGCGAAGTGACAGAAAAATGTAGTAATAATAATAATAATAATAATAATAATAATAATAACAATAGTCTCTTGCCCTTCTCCAATAAATTAATATAAATAAATAAAAAAATTATTTATTAATTTTCTCTCACTAGAATGAAAAAAATTCTTTAAATACCTAAAATGGAAAAAAAATCTTCATAAATTAATAAAGAACACTAGAATCAAACTAATTCATCATTAATTTTCTTTCACAATACCTTTAGATGCACTAAACTAATTTATATATTTATTTTTAAAATAAAATGAATAAATAATTTTTATTTTTTAAATATAATAATTCTCTAAAAATAAATTTTAATTCTTTTTTATTAACATTTTAATTTAATTATTCCATATTTTAAAATGATATCAATTTTTCTTTAATTATTCCATATTTTAAATTTTATAACTACAACAAATTAAAAATAATGCAAGTATAAATAGTTAATACCTATAGAATTTTTTTTGTCACTAATACATATGAAAACTATTTAAAAATAACAATTTAATTTATAATTTTTAAGATCATTCCAAAATCATTATTCTTCTTCATTTAATTAATTTTTTATATAAAGCTATTACCTTTACTCACAGTTATAAAATGTAGGTAAAATCTATATAAATAATTTTTATTCTCTTATATAGTATTATTTAAAGTAATTTTAAAATAAATTTTAAAATTTAAGTTTCTTATTTTATTTATCAATTTTTTATTTAAAACAGTCACAAACAAATGTAAGGTAAAAACTTCCCTAAAAGAGTTCACATTACTACTCATAAGCGCCAAAATGAGGTTTGCAAAATTTTTTTCCTACCAAGTTATCTTTGAAACCCAAACAATTGTGGATTGCGCCATTTCACTCTTTCATCGTGTCTCACTCAAATTTACTTTCCCAAATAGATTGAACCCTAAATCCCATCCCTTCCCAAATCGTAAATCTCAGCCTTTCTTCCCTAAGTAATCAACAATCATAGATTCAGTCACAACATCCCTGATCGTAATAATGATTAATAATCCCATCCCTTCTGGCCTCAAGAAGTGTGTTCTTCGATTAATTTCAACTCGGTCTTCCTCTCAAGCTCCATTATGGTCTGCATGCGAGCTCATCTTCCCTCGTGCAGCCCATCATGGTAGTAGTTCACGGTGACGAAAGTACTAAGCAGTAGCAGGTACAGTAATAGATGCCATGCTGTTGTTTTTCTTTCCTTCCTTCTTGTTTCGATTTACTCCCCATCTCATTTGTTTCTTGGTTTATCGCTGTTCTTGGTGGAACTTCATTGTGCCTGCTGTTGATTTGGATATTCACGACGATGAGACTGACCAGTTGAATGAAAAGGTAATTAAGCTTGTTTTTATTTGATGTTTCTCGTCCCTCTTTATACGATTGTGGGATTAGCCGTGGGGGGGAGGGGGGAGATGCCGAGTGAGGAATTATATAGAGATGACGATGACTAAACCTCTGCTGGAAGATTAAGAAGTCAGAAAATCGAGAAGGGGATTGAGATTGCAAAACAGAGCAGTTCAACCGAGATGTATTGAGCTCATTCTATTATTTTCTTCTATAATTTCTTAATTGAGAACCTTCGGGATGTTGGTTAATTTTCGTTATGAGTTTGGTTCTGTGCTAGCTTGGGTTGCATTTTTGGGTATTACTCCGAGTTTTATTTTTCTGCTATTTTGAGAATTTTGATGATAAATAAAGTATTCCGATGGACTTATTTTGTGCTTACTGTGAGTTGTGAATTAGAAGATAGAAATCCTAATTTCAAGGGTTCTCAATTCTAGTTTTGGGATGTTGTTATGGAGTTTCTAATTATATAAAAGAATCAGTAATGAATCAAGGCTCTAATGTTTAATTTTTGTGCATGCTATGTAGTGGGAAGTTAGAGTCAAGTGAGTTACTTGAACTACGTACGCTCTATATTAGTTGTTGAAATCTTTCTTTTAGATGGATTAATGGCCTAATGTTGGATAGGGCCGTTTTGTTGTGCATGCCACTTGTTCACAGTTTCACCTTGGTTTCAAGTATGTCTTAAAAGCCTACATATGAGTTATTTTCCTTCCTTAGCAATTTTTCTTTGTTCTGGTTGAATTTTTTTGCTCTGGTTTAATTAAGATCCCAGTTTCAAGTAGGGATTGGAGTTTTCAATTGCACAATAGTGATCTTGTTCTTATATATATCCCATGAATGAAAGCAGGATTTTATCTATTTATCTGAAGTTGATGGTTCAATTTTAAGATGATATATAGAAAAACATTGACATCCTATTCAATGACTAGCTTGAAATTGCTTGTGGTTAAATTAATTAAGCAGCTTGCGTTGAACAAATGCAGAGAATAATGTAAACTAGGAAGTTTTCTTGGTGGTGTAGTTGATTTTAAGTATTAGATCATTTGTGAGATATATTTGTTCACTTGCTAACCAAGAATGGACTAGTTTATAATCGGTTATTTTCAGTTCTGTGCGATGTTGAGGTTGATCTCATTATTTTCTCTGCTACAGGAAAGCTCTTTGAATACTCAAGCTCCAGCTTAGAGAAATTATCAAAACAAAAAGTTTGCAGGAGAACACATTTCAAATGAGAAGTACTTGAAGTCAAAAGAAAAAGTTGAAGAAAAGCCTAAGGTAATTTGGGTGCTCACCGTAATTCTTGTAGCACTAGTTTATATTTCTATATATAAGTTATTTTATACATCTGGTTAGTACTTGGGTTGCATTCCCCTTGGGTTGTCTTTGATGAGTTATTTCTTATTGAAAATATGATTCAAGTATTTTTTTTTCCCCAGTAATTTTATTGTCATTTTCCTGTGGTTCTTTAAACATATAAACTTCAGCATGTTACATTATCATTATTCATAAGCTTAGTTTGTAAGTGTGGATTGAGACAAATTAATATATTAGGCCAACGAGGAAATTGATTTCAGGAAATAATGATTGGGGCCCAATTGCAAATACAAATAGATGTTGTTATAAAAAATGCTTTTGGGCTTAAAACATATTATCTCAACAGGCTCTAAGTCATATATAAAAATGTAAAGTGAAAATTTAAAAGATATACAAGGTAACTATTTAGAGATTGTAATATACTGTTTAGTTCTAAAAGATCTCAAATGTTAAATTGTTAGTCTTTTCTTTTATAATTCTATCATTTGTTAATGGAATAGTTGACATGGCTCATTAAGTGTTGATGTAATCCATTATTTTGTTTATTTGGATGCTTATACTAGATTATAACTTGAAGCACATGAAATGTGTTATTGTTGAACAATTTAAAGTTTTCTTCACAATGATACCCCGTTAATATCTCTGCTTTAAGCTAGGAACATTTAGACTAACTTTTAGAGAAACAAAAAACTAATCTTAATTTCAGTAGGTAGCAATATCAGTCATGCTTGATTTAACTGGTTTAAGGATGCATATATGCTTCACCCTCCTCCCCCACCCCCAACAAAAAAAAAAAAAAGATGCATAAATTCTAGATAGCATATTTTTTCAGCTCATGATCATTAAGGTACTTGGAATCCATGGTCTGAACATATGATAATGGCTTTTGTAGGAAAAGTGGGCAAAGAACCTATATTGCATCTAGTTGCTATGGACGAACAGTTTCTTGAAGTGCCATCTTTGGTTATTCTATTGACTATGGTTGTCCTGTTGTGAAGCCCTACCCATTGAATATGTGAAGTGGCATGGTCCAGGCCCCAAGAAATTTTGATGGCTAATGCTCTAATTATTTGTATGTAGAAATCTTACAGTTAAACCTTATGTTATGTATAGTTTTTAAAATATTGTATGATTCTCTTTTAAGAATATTTAATATAGTTTATTGGCACTTTGAATATGTATGACTCTTTTAGTAATTATAATAAATATAATATTTTTACTCTTTACTAATGATTGTAATAATTTAAATAATATTTAAAAATAGCACAGGTTAAATAATTTTTTTGAAAAATTAAAAAATATGATTTGCAATGGATTTTTTTATTTTTTTATTTTTTTGCAAATTAGTGACGGAAATATCCGTCGCTGATTTGTGACAGAATTAGTGACGGATTTTTCGTCGCAAAATTAGTGACGGAAGATTTTTTTTCCCAAATTCATAAATTTTGTTTGTGACGAAATTTCAAATTTGAGACAAAAAAAGTTCATCGCTAATTCTGTGACAGATAACGATTCGTCATAAATAATCTGAAATGGACGTTTTAGCGATGGATTTTTTCTGTGGCAAAACTGTTTGTGATGGAATTTTAATAAATTAAATTCGTCGCTAATCACTGAATTTCTAATGGTGATTATTACTAATTAGGACCATGGGAGATAATTGTTCCTATTATGTCCTGTAATGAAGGTTTGGATGCTATCCATCATCACACTAGGATTGGAGATAGAAGAAGTGGCAGAGTCGAGTGTAGTGGATGAAGAAGAACTAACCTTATCAATTGCCATGTCAAAGTTTACCATAAGGCACGAGAGGTTGATGATGAGCAGTATGTATAAGTTGCCATATAGACAAAACTTTGACTGGGCAATGCTCTATAGTGGCCGACAACAAGTTTTGTGGAAGAACGTGGTAGAGATACTATTCCACACGCTCTCACGCGTGTGAAAACATAGCTAAGGAGACGTAGCGCGTGACGGTGCGTGTAGAGTCTAGTGAGGCTCTGCTCGGCGGGAATTAGCTGGCGACGATGGTCTGAGATGATTCAGAGGGTGAGCCAACCAAGACAGAGACTGTGTAAGGTGGAGGAGGTTCTAGCACTCACAGACCAATGAAAAAAGATCAGAACAACCCCTCTGATACCATGAAGAAATGGAAGGAAAAATCTCTTATTTCTTATTCTTCAGTATACTCAATACATATATATATATATATATAGAGAGAGAGAGAGAGAGACAGAGAGAATCACCCTAAGCTAAAAGACAAAAGGAAGAAAAATGATTCAGGGACAAAAGGAGCCGTTGGCCAATGGTTATGAAGAAAAAAGAAAGAAAAACAAAGGCAAAGAACGTTAGCCTAACAACTAATAACACTAAAATATTCTACAGGCTCCAAATCAAACAAATGGAGAATGGAACATTTGTGAGCCAAACCAAGTATGCCAAGGAGTTACTCAAGAAATTTGAGAAGAAAAGTGTAAAGCCTATATCTACACCCATGAGCACTTCAACAAACTTAGACAAGGAGGAAGAGGGTCAACATTATGACATAACTAAATATAGATGTATGATTTGATCACGTTTATATTTAACCGCAAGTAGGCCAGATATCATGTTTAGTGTACGCATGTATGCACAGTTTCAAACTTGCCCCAAAGAATCTCATTTTAAAGCTATAAAAAGAATTTTTAGATACTTGGTTGGCACATCTAAAATAAGTTTATGGTATCCTAAAGGATCCTTAAATTTTCTAATTGGCTATTCAGATGCTGATTTTGCAAGAAGCAAAATCGATAGCAAAAGCACAAGTGTAATTTGTCAATTCTTTGATAATTCTCGTGTCTCTTGGTTTAACAAAAAGTAAAATAGTATTACTTTAACCACAATTAAAGATAAATATATTGCAGTTGAGAGTTTTTGTGCCCAAGTTGGATGAATTTACAATTAGATGATCTTAGTGTTTTTTTCAAAAATATACCCATTAGATGTGATAATACAAGTGCAATATGTCTATCTAAAAATCTTGTCATGCACTCTAGAACAAAACATATTGAAATTAGACATCATTTTACAAGAGATCATATTCAAAAGATGTCTCTCTTAAATTTGTGCAAATAGATTTTTCAATTAGTTGACATTTTCACAAAGCATTTTGCTGAAGATAGATTCAACTTTATTAGGAGAGAACTTTGCATGGCAATCCAAATGAACTTTGAAATTGACCCCATTGCATACATTTTAAAATTTTATCTTAAATCTTGATTTTTACAACTAACTTAAACATCGAGTGTCCTTTAAAAATTTTTGCAAATCCAATATCCTTATAAGGCACTCTTTTCAAATTATCTCAAGAAAATCATATAATGGCCTTTTACATGATGCCAGTCGACTACCTGAATGTTACTAGTTGACTGGATTCCCTTTGGTTCAAAATATTTTCAAAGTGCAGAAGCTGCCAGTTGATTGCCAAAGGTATGCCAATCAACTGGGAGTACTCTGTCTAAATCTTTAAATTTTGTAGAAAAAGCCAGTCAACCACCAAAGGTGTAGTGGTTGACCAGGTGTCCTCTGTTGAAAAATATTTTCAAAATATAAATGCAATCAGTCGACTAACAACTCAAGCAATAGTCGACCAGAAGAAATATTTTATCAAGAGGACCCAAGAGGAAAACTTTGACAATAAGGACTTTGAAAAACCTTTTTTGTTAATGACAAAGGGGGAGAAATGTCGATATTTTATATTATGATGTTTTATGTTATCTAACAAAGCAAAATGGTACTATATATTCCTAACGTTTACCTCGATTTTTATTTATGTCCTTGAGATTTTTTTGGCCCAATTATGCCCCTCTTCTTTTAATTTTTATCATATATGTCCCAAAATAATAAAAATGTCCTTCATCCCTCTCTTTTTTCTCTCTCATCTCTTTCTCCTCACTCACACACAGACTCTTGCCGGAGAAGCAGAAAGCTAAAGAACTCATTACCACTCGCTCTCTTTCCTCCGCCATCACACCTCTCTTCCCTCAAACATTCTCGTTTCCCTTTCTTTCTCTCTGCTTCACACACACACACACACACACACACACTCTCTCTCTCTCTCTCTCTCTCTCTCTCTCTCTCTCTCTCTCTCTCTCTCTCTCTCTCTCTCTCAAACTTGAAAATCCTTTTTGCCAGAGACCTCACCAGAGAGAGGACAGAGAGAGAAAGACGAGGTATCTCCATCTCTCATGACTCTCTCTCGCTTCCCATTTTCCTGCTGAGGAAGTCGCCTCCTTCTAACCTCTCTTCGGTGAGGTTTCCAGCAAAGAAGATTTTTGAGTTTGAGAGAAAGAGAGAATGATGCAGAGAGAAAGAAGGGAAAACGAGAATGTTGGAGGGAAGAGAGACGCTGTGGTAGAGGAAAGAGAGCGAATGGCAGTTAGTTCTCTGATTTTTTGCTTCTCCAGCGTCTTCTTCGACAAGGGTTTATGTGTGAGTGAGGAGAGAAAGATAAGAGGGAAAAAAGATAGGGATGAAGGGTATTTTCATCATTTTGAGGCATATATGATAAGAATTAAAAGAATTAGGGCATAATTAGGCCAAAAAAAAACTCATTAGCATAAATGAAGATCAAGATAAATGTTAGGGCCATATAGTACTTTTTTGCCAACATTAGCTCTATTTATAATTTGGATTATTTTGTTTGATGTTCTAACATTTATATCATCTTAAGCTTTATGGTTTATGGATTATATTTGTTTATGAATATATCTTGTGTCTAATCCATTTGATTTCATCCATTGGTATCTTGTGAATCATATTTTTATAATGATTATATTCATAATTTGCTTCTGTTGTGCTGAAGTGGTTTACTCTTGATTAAAAAAGAAATGTTTTCAAAAGGATATGGATATACTTATTTCAAATGTTATAATGCAGGGAATTTAAAAAAGTTCAAATATCAAAATTTTGCAGCTATAATGACAATTACTTTCCTTTTAAGCTAAAATTGAAAAATAATTTCAAAGGAAAGGGACATGACATTCAAGAGGAGCTTTGTCTCTTGAATCAAATTTCAAAACATGTCTTATTTTAATTTGATTTGTCATCATCAAAAAAGGGGAGATTATTGACCTCATTGCATTGAAAAATTAATATATTATGTTTTGATGAAGACAAACAAATTACAATAAATAAATTCTCTATGTATAATGTTTTATCATTTCAAGAATTATGGATCAAGCTAAGGCATCAAGATCAAGTGAAATCCTTTTTTTAAATCCTTTTAGAGTGCATTTGGAACAGCTTTTTTGAACTTATCTACTTATTTTATGGCATAAGCACTTATACATATGTTTGGGAGAGCTTATAGAAATAGTTTATGGCATGACCATAAACTATTTTCAGCTTATTTTTATAAGTTCTCCAGAATAGCTTATGAAAATAAGTAAAAAATAGCTTATTTGAAGTTTGTCCTCATAAATTCTTCAATTATAGAAATAATTTATACATAAGCGTTTATATTATAAGCACTTATTCTATAGAATAAGCGCTTAAATAAGTTATTTATCCAAACAAGGTCTTAGTTCCTTAGGTCTTAGATCTTTTGTAAAAGTAAATTGATGGCAAGAAGGAGTTTTTAAACTGATTGAAAAACTATTTTGAAACTCTATACAAGTTGGAAAAAGAACTTAGAAATAATAGATGAGGTTATTGAGTCTTAGAAAATTAAATGATTTGAAAAATCCCATTTTCTAAGTCTAGAGGCTACCAGTTGACTATGGCTTGTATCGATCAACCTGTTGCTTTCTAGTTCGAATTTGGCCAAGACTCAATGAACCTGTCAGTCGATTGCTTTCTTGCAAGCAGTCAACCAATTACTGTCTAGAATTAAATTTAAATTTTAGTAGCTTCTAGTCGACTGATATATGGGTATCAGTCGATCAATAAGTTTGGAACATCTTTGAAAGTTGAAACAGAGAGTTACGAGTCCACCGGCACCTCATTTAGAGGTACCAGTTGACTGTCATGATGCTAGCAATTGACTGGCAATAGTATGACATTAGCAATAATAGATAGCTTTTAAAAATCAACACTAATATCTTTTAGAAAACTTCTCCAATAGACCTATTTCGACTTAGGCCATAAATATAAATTATAGCCAGTCTGAAAACTAAGAGAAGAGCCTACAATTTCATATCATTACTCTGAAAAATTACCTTGCCATCCATTTACTTCTAAGAGAGCTTCATATTGTATCATTTACTCCTCAAGAGAGTTTTTTTGTTGTTCTCTTATTTTCTGCTCTTTTTAGTTTCATTCTCAAGGTGGTTAAATCCTTGAAAGAGTGATTATGGTATATCACTTGATAGGGTTGTAGAAAAGCCCATATTAATAAAATTCTCTGGTTGTAGTGACTTAAAAGTGCCAACATTAACAAACTTGTAGTGACTCATAAGTGCCAATATTTACAAACTTGTGATGATAGTGAAATTCTCAAGTGGTTTTCTTGATGACTAGATGTAGACTTGGATATTAGCCAAACTATTATAAATCTTGTTGTGTTAATCTTCTCTTCCCTTGCTCTTTAAATTATTTATATCTGTTCTTTAACTCCTTACACTCTAAATTTATTCATCTTGATAACACTCTATTTTTCTGGTTTGATCTATTTGTCTTAGCTTGGCTTATTTCTAGAAAAATTGTTTTAACTTTCAACAAGAGTTTTATGAAATTTTTATAAAACTCAATTCATCCCCTCTTGAGATCTATTCATTTCTATCATAAACATGGTAGCAACCTCTTTGAGGAGGGGCGTACCCAAAAATAATAATAATAAAAAGGAAGCATTATATGAGTTTATTTGATTCATGTATGCCTATTTTGAATTGCATATCCCTAGTTTGATACATGTCATATATATCATGTTTTTCGTTTTATTTACATGAGAAATTTGAAAGTGAAATGAAAGAGTTCAAAGGTGGCATATCAAATATTGAAGTCGACAATGGTGACAGAATTAAGAGAAATGATAATATAAAGGAGTGAGAGTTGTCTGTTTGGAAAAAAGTTATGGGTGCTCCAATAAAAGGAAGGATTTATAGTCTTATAAGAGGCTTCTTCTAGTATTACTCATACCGACGGATCACAATATTCAACTCATGCACCTATAATGAATCAAGATAGCTTGAAACATTTGGAGATGATGTGTCAAGAGGTTCTAAAGGAGAGACAAGAAAGGGAGAAGTTGGAATGTGTATTAAACAACCTTCAAGCAATGATGCAACAATTATTGGCTAATTCTGAATTACCTCTTCCACTAATAGAATCACCTAAAAATCCATCAGCAGGTTCTAATACAATCCAAAACAAAGACACTTGATTAGTTTTTAGTTGGAAATATGACGTATTGCTTGAATGTTTTGAGTCTAGCTTTTGGTATTGTTATGGCATTTAGTCTAGCTTTAGTTATTATTGTATATGATACATGGTCTGATGTTTTTTGCGTTTAGCTTTTGTTGTTGCTATATATGACACATGGTTTGATAAATCTAGCTTTTAATGTATATGACACATGGTTGGATTTTAACTTAATTGAATGACTTCCTCTTGTAATTTTTTGATTTTAACTTTGTTATTTTTGTTGTATGTATATATAATTGTACTTTGGATAGAATTTGAAGTAAATAAAGCTACTAAAAATTGTAATAGAAAATGGGAGAAAAATATGACAAAAAAATGGTAACAGAAAAATTAGTGACGGAATGGTCATCACAAAAGCAATTACAGAGCTAATTTAGAGTTAATGTAGTGACGAACATTTTTGTCACTAATTTTGTGTAATTAGTGACAAGAACGTCTATCACTAATTTAGTGATTGAAACTTCTGTCACTAATTTTTTAGCAATTAGTGACGAAACTTCCGTCACTAATTTAGTGATGGATTGCTTTTTCCGTCACTATTTCATTTCTAACACACTTTTTAGTGTCAGAGTTTGTAACAGAAAATCCATCATAAATCCTAATTTAGTGACAGAATTCAGTGATTATTGACAGATTTTTCTGTCACTAAATCCTATTTTTCTAGTAGTGCATTGAAATGTTGAATTAAGTGTGTTTGTCTTTGTGATATGATAGAGGACGTTACGGGGATGGGTCTCCATGTTGAAGGAATATGGAAGGGGTTGGAGAAAATAAGGATGGAAATTACTATCGTATCAAACGATGGCCATCAATATATTATGAATGAATGTTGAACGACCTACAAGCATGTTGGAGTGAATAAGGCCAACAAGTGATGTGAAATTTATGACTAGTATTTGAATGTTGTGAAATGTAAATCATTTGCTATTGCTGCCCATAATATTATGTGTACATGTTTGAAATATCTTTGTTGTTATGTAGAGTAGAATGTTTTTCTCATTGAGCATTGTCATACTCACCCATTTTCCTTTTCTTTTAGATTATCCAGAAGTTGAAGAGGTTTATCCTGCCAAGTATCACCCCTGAGTTGATATATCTCTTGCTCGGGGTATTATTTTGGTCTTTTGTTCAACCTCTTCTTTGTAAATTAAGTAATGGCTTTGTAATCGGGTAGGTGAGGTCCTAGGGAGGTTATCTCATATGTATGAATGTGATTTATCAATGATACTGAATGTAATATTTTGAGAAATTTAGTTGTGACATTCTTGTATAACTTATGATGAGGAAAATAACAAATGGATACGATGATGTAAAAGCTTACTCATTTAATGAAAGGCAAAACCTCTTGTTCTTTTAAATGAATTTTGTGGTCATGCCTATGAGATATATATATATATATATATATATATTGTATATGATCAATGATTGTTTGCACACACATGTTTAGGGTGTAGTCTAGGCTAATGGTAGTGGGTGGACCTCATTGACTGTGTCTGTTACGTGCCCGATTTTAGGGCGTGACATCCTCATTGTTCAACTTTTAATACATGGCGGGTTCTATGAGGTATCCCATTTAGGCTAATTTGAATATGATAGTTCACTAGTGTCAACCTTGGTTGAGAGGTGGCATACAAAGACACACATTTCACACACTCCACCCGTGAAGCAAAGATCACTTTAGAGGACGTAAGAGTAATGTTGGGCTTACTGTGTACAAGACAATTCGTAATTAAGACAGCTTGAAGGAATTGGTATGCTGAATGTCAACATCTATTGGGAACTGAGCTGTTGCGAGAGTATATGAAAGGGCAAAGACTACACTTAGGTTGGGTGGTAAACACTTTTACATAGCTACCGATGAACAAGATGAGGTGATGCTCACGTACTTTGTGGTAGCTTAGATTTCTTGACTATTCGGAGATTCTTATTGTCGGATAAATCTAACACCATGGTGTACTTGATGTACCTATCGTTGCTTAAGGATTTTGATCTATGTAGCAAATTAAGTTGAGGCTCAACTGGCTTAGCACACTTGCCTAACAAGCTATGCAAGACCAATAAGCCATAGACAAAACAAATTGCGGGATGCATAGGCCTATTGCATCTGTAGGCATGGATGCGATTTCCTAAGTTCTTACTTGAATCTCAGTGGGAGGACCTAGATCTAGACTATCTATTGCTACTGACTTTTGGATTCTAGTAAGCTGCATTTATTATTATCTTTGTATATTTTCCCTTAAATTGACAATTGATGAGTTTTTTTGCACAATACTAATAGATGGCGAGGAATGTGCATGCACTTAACCCAAATAAAGCATTCCCTACATCAATAGAGACTTCTCTTAGATTAGATGAATTAAGGTGAGGTATTCATCCTTGTGTTGTTAATTCAGTGTAGTCATCTATAATTTTATATTGACACTTGTTGTCATCATATTATATGGTGCCCATACAATAGTTTATTGGACAAGTTTGTCTTGCCTTACTGTCATCCTGATTCGCACGTCTGTCGTGCCTTGGTGCCACTTATCTACTTTAACTTAGTTGAGTGACAGTATGCTAACTGTATTCTTTGCCAATTTGGCACGGAGAAGCTCGCTCCCATGAACCACATTGCCTCTATTGAACAAAATCATGATATTAACATGCAAGGGAAGAATGATTGGGATTAGTGCTCAACTTAGGGATGTGATCTAAATTTGGAACAAATTGGGAAATTTGGGCCTATTATACTGAGCAAGAAAACCCTACAACTATGGGCTTGCAATATTTAACATGACACTAACAAGTCACTCGCCCATGGATTTACCCAAACAATGTAATGTTGGGTCATATGGTATAATATCCATTCCTTTATAACTCAACCTTAAATTAAATTTGTTATTACATAAATACAGAACAAATAATATCTAGTGCATCCTTTTTAGAGTCTCATAGCGTGTTTCATGAAAGCTTTGACATTGATACATTTATCAACTATATATACGCAGACTATTGACACTAAAGTGGACGAAATTATTGACTTTCCAAGTCTGCGAAGGGTGGCCAATGAAAGTTAATGTCCTTGGAGACCAAATATATCGACTTGGATGATTTCAAATAGGTTGGGGGCATGTGCTCGTCAACAAGGCAGAGAAGGTCCCTCTATTGAGTTAGAAAGTGGTGGTTCATCTAGTTTTGAAACTGCTACCCGTTGCAACAAGATATGTTTACGTATATAATGATGCTCACAACACCAAGCCTATCTTCTGGACGCCAAACGTATGGCCTTCGAAAGTAAATTCAAATGATGATGATGATGATGTAAGTGCAAAACCTTTGCCTGCATAGCAGGTACCAAAAAAGATGAGAGTCCAGAGTCCCTGCTTTTCTGTACTAGAAAAACAAGTAATTTTCTACTTGTAGCAACGGTAAAAACCGTTGCTACAAGTTGCAATCACTGCTATAAATATTAATTATGACATTTTTTTACAAAACTTATAGCAACAGTTTAAAAATCGTTGCTGAAACTCCTTTACAAGTGTTGGCCACGATTTTAACTGTGGCCAACAAGAAAAGTACCTACTTTTCTAGTACAGAAAAGCAAGGACTCTAAACTCAAAAGATGAGAAATGCGGTCGCATTATGAATGATTTACCTTTGTATAAGTGATGTTGCCAAACTAACAAATTATTTTTAAAAAATGATAAATTTTATTTATTATAATTTCCTTAAACAATTCCTTTATATAATTTCTTTAAATTCATAATTTTAACTTACAAGATGATAAGAATAGCATTAAATTAAAAAAAAAGGCAAAAAATTATATCCCTTAATCATTTACTTTTTTTGTACAAATTCATTCAAAACAAAATAATAATTTTATTAAAAATAATTTCAAATTATAATATTAACTAATGAAAAAAATAAAAAATTAAATATAAAAATACTTTAAAAATTGTTTTTAAAAAGTGATAGATAACAATTTTTTTACATAATTTCTTTATATATTTCCTTTAATTTCTAAAAAAGATCCTTTATATAATTTTGTTTAATTTCATAACAAAATAATAATTCTAAAAAAAATAATTTCAAATTATAATATATCTAAACTAATAAAAAATTAAATAAAAAATTGTAAAAAAAAATGCTTGGTTAATAGATTAAAAAAACAAAAATAAAAAAAAAGATAAAGGGAAGTCCAGTTACTTGAACTTAACTTCCATTCTTTTTCAGTAGAGAAGTTGAGTTCAAGTAAATGGATTTCCCTTTATCTTTTTTTTTGTTTTCTTTAATCTATTTACCAATAATTTTTTTTACAATTTTTTATTAAGTTTTTATTAGTTAAAAAAATGTTTAATAACAATTACTAAACCTTTTGCAGACTTGCAAAATGTCTTCAAGAATATTGTCCGAGTTTACTTTTATCCTCAATTTCATCAGAAAATGTTTAAGTTCACTTTTATTCTCAATTTCATCAGAAAATGTTTAATAAATAGAAAGAGATTTATTGCAACATTGTAAAAAAGTAAAAAAAATAATATTTCTTTTATAAAATATAAAAATAAAAAATAGGGATGGTGACTTAGCCTATTTTGACACCTCTAATTTTAACATCTCTTTCAATTTTAATATATCTTATATTTATTTAATTAATTTATTAATATATATAATTTTGGAGATTATTTTTCAAAGTCATATATTGCCTAGTTAGCCTTTAAATTTTAAACATAACTTAATCTCTCAAAAATATTCATTTTAACTATTTGGCCTCTAAATTTTAAAAATATATAATTTAGTCTTGAAAACTTTTAATTTGCTATTCTACTTGTTTAATCTGTTCCTACCATTTGCTTATTGTTCTTCCCACTCTTCTCTTTCATCATTTCCTCTTTTTTTTTTTTTTACTTTCATCTCATTCATAAATCAAGGTTGTTCATAACCCAATATCACACAGTTGTAGGATATTGTTAGCTTTAGTAGTTTTTAGTCAAGATAACAAAAAAAAAAGAGTCAAAATTTAGTTATAATTTAATTAAATTAAATCTTGAAGAAAAAATCATAAATAAATTGTTCCATGTTTGTACTCAAACAAGTGTGACTTCAAACCAAAGCAAAACAAAAATTTAAAACCCAAATATGATAAGTAATTAACTCACGTGCTGTGGTTAATAAAATTATTTTCGCCTATGTTATTGTTTTAAAATTATTTTTCCAAATACTGTAATTTTGCAGAAGTCGAGTTTATACAACTCTCAATTTTTATTTTTTTTTGCAACAGAGCAAAAGTTGAGTTTTTTCTATTTTTCATAATCTTGTGGTATGGCTATGGCTTCCTTTGTTTTTTTCTTCGTGTCTTATATCAAGCAAATTTGCACTTTCTTTTACCGATTCAACTTATATCTAGATCTTATTTCTACCTACATTATGTCTAAGAATAGATTGTAAGTGTTATTTCTAATATTATGAACACGCGCGCGCACACGTATATATAGTATGGCATGGTGTATAAATATATATATATATATATATATATATATATATATATATATATATATGTGTGTGTGTGTGTGTGTGAGAGAGAGAGAGAGAGAGAGAGAGAGAGAGAGAGAAGCGTTGTCTCTACAATATAAATATGCCCAGTACTTGATTATTAGAATGAATTTATACTCAATCCAAGTATTGAGTTCTATGGCTAGAAGCTTCCATGCCCAATTGATTGCAGGACGACTTCATTTGACTCATCACTTAATTGTTAACAAATCAAAAACAGTCCCACGTTTATGGAAAAATCGATAGCTTTAAATGTCCCAAATTATTTGAAGAATCTATCTATACAAAAATATCTCATTGTCTAGACACTAGCACCATATATGTCCCAATCATTCTATTGTCGAGACTTTTATAGATTTTTTTGAGACAGTTTCAGTTTGTCATTGATGTCAGAGTAATTTAGTAATAAATTTTGTGTATTGTAATACCCAAGAAATTTTATATTTGGGTGATAGGGACTAAGCTGAAAGAAATAAAAAGTTGGTGCATGAATTTTTTTGGGAATTTTGGAGAGAGTGATACATCGTCATGCAAAGTGAGAAAAATTCATTTTAGTCCCTTCTTGCTCTATATAACCTCTCCTACCTCACACTCAGACATTTCCCAACACTACACCATTCCTCTCCCACACCTCTTTCCAGACTTCCTTGCTCGACCATTCAAATCATCATTCGATGGTTTTCTTGTGCTCCAGCAACCTCCCCTAGTTCGAATGACAACTCCTTGAGGTAGGTAATCATCTTCCCCTCCTTATCTTGGAGAGAAAAAAAATGTGTCTCTTGGCCCAAGAGGATGCATGTGGCTTTAATGGTAAAATTGATGCGTTGTAATTTGATTTTGGTCTTCGATAGAGTTTAATAATGTTCTCCGAGGAAGTTAATGCATTTATGAAGTTATTATTGTGCAAATTAATGGGTTTGGTGTTTGAAAGGAATTGTATGGAGACAAACTACGCTTGATGGGTTCACAAGACGGGAGTGCAATCTCTAAATTGCCTTCGTGGCAATTTTTTCCCGTCCCCATTCTTGCAGAGCAAAAATATAGGGATTCCCAAAAATGGATAGTCATTGCCAACCCTAGAATGGTCAAGAGATGGAATGGCCAAATTGGAATTTGGGAATGAGATGAGATTAGGGTTTTTAGTTTTTTTTATTAAATTAATTTAAATTATTTGGAAAAATTGCACTTTACCCCCTTCAACTTTTCATCTTGTGCAGAAAACCCCCTCAAACTTTGAAACTTAGCAAAACACCCCCTTCAACTTTCCATCTTGTGCACTTCACCAAACCAACAGTCAATGCTGACCGAACACTTATTTGCCACATCATTCTTTTTTTAGCACATCAAATTGCCAAGTCAGCTTTACCTTCTGCATACGCGTGACCCAACCTTCAAACACAAACAGCCATGTCTGGGGGAAACAAACGCAGCGAGCGAGGAAGACGGCATGGAAGGTGACCAGAGACCTGACTTTGCTGGGCAAAATATTTGGTTAGTATGTATTTAAGTTACAGTATAGAGGATCTGTGAATTGCTATAGATTTTGGTCAAAATCTTCCTTTTCCTACGATTTAGGTTTCAAATGCGTTTTAGGTTAGACCTTATTCTTGCCATTTTTCTTCGTGCTTGTTCAAATTCCCTGTGTGCTCTTGTGCTAAATTCTTCAATGGGATTCTTCTTTGTGATGTTTTGTATATGAATACCTTGTATTCCTCTTTGCGTTTTCTTGTATTGTTTGTGGTGATTCTTTGAGTTGATTTCTTGGTGCTTTCTTTGTGCTGATTTGTTCGTGTATTCACATTCCCATTCTTTGTGTTGATTTCTTTGAGCTAATTAGGGTCCCTAAATCAGTGTTAGGGCCATTTGCTTTTGTCCTTGCCTCCCTGGTTCTGTGTTACTGATTTGCTTAATTGCACTATTCACATGTTGCACTTCTGTCCCTGGTTCTATATTCCTGATTTGCTTAAAACACTCGGTCACTCCCTTCAACTTTCCATCTTTTTGCAGTCTCTCTTTTCTTCCACATGACCATAAACACTTCTTTTATTTAGTGTGAGTGCTTCCGTGGGACCACAATGTGATATATATTTCCTTTAAGTTGCTTTATAGAGAGTCCCATGGTCATCAAGTTGTCTTGGTGCCAAGATGTGAAATATATTATATTTGAGGGATCACCATTATCTTGGTTTTGTCAACACAATGTAAAATAAGTTTTGAATTACTATTATGATGCCTTATTCTGTATGCAAATAGTGATTGCTTCTTTTGTAAAATAAAATATATTTTTTCTGGCTGTTATCTAGTTTCTCCATACATATACACACAACGTTATTTGTGTTTTTATTGGTTGGTTTTTTCTGGTTTACTTTCATTTTGGTTTTTACTAGTTTTCTTGATTGATGTTTTTACTAGTTTTTACTGGTTTTCCTGGTTGATGTTTTTCCAATAAACCCCATATGCATCCTATGTTTAGAATAAAGTATACATTACACTGACTCACTCCACCACTTTGCACGATGTCGTCATCTTCGCTCACAATGGGTATGAATAGCGTCGTCCATTGTCTTCCTCGCACTGGCCTTATCTTCCTCGCACGCACACACATAGGTCAATGTTTGTGGCTCCAACTCATGCTTCAAGCTCAATATACTCCTTCTGCTCTAAGTTGTGTTCAAGTTGCTGAGTTTTAATCATATTTCTGGCCTTAGTGTGCGACACTCCTCCAGGCCATCTATTTGTGCTCTTAGTGTTTGAGCAAGGTTGGGAATGAAGCTGAGCAGAAGGGAAAGCTAACTTGGCAATATGATGTGGTGGAAAAAAAAAAAGGATGACATGACAAATAAGTGTCCAGGCAGCGTTGACCATTAGTTTGACTAACGATCAACTGAACAGAGGGGGTGAAGTACATAAGATAGAAAGTTAAAAAGGGTGTTTTGTTAAGTTTTAAAGTTGAAGGGGGTTTTCTGCATAAGGTGAAAAGTTGAAGGGAATAAAGTGCAATTTTTCCAAATTATTTTGAATTGTGAGATGACTAAACTATCATATATATTAAGGACATTTAGTAATTTCAACAAAATTACTAAAATGGAACCGGGACCATGGATAGTGTAATCCTTGTCTTAGTCTCCAAAATCCCGATTAGGGAATTTTTCCTTGTTCATGTCTTCAAGGGAAAAAAATTTCCTCTCATGGGACTCTGCAAACAAATCATTCTCGTAATTTCACTATATTTACTAAAATATTCTTAGGGACTGCTTGGTTCAATGAAGGAGAGGGGAGGGGAGGGGAGGGGTGGGGAAGGGAAGGGAGGAGAGAGAAAACAAACCTTATTTTGTTTGATTTACAAGGGAAGAGGAGGAAAAATAAAATAAAATAACTATTATAACTCTTTGGTTTTATGACGAATATGATAAATTTGTTATCACTTATATTCAAATAAGTTAGTTAATTTGTTATGGTGAAATAATATAACATTTAGTAGCTTTAATTTAATTCATCTAAAAAGTATCCCAAATATATAATGTGTTTTAAAAATTATATAAAATTTTAATTTTATTCTTACCATAATAAAAAAATAAGCTAAATAATTTTATTGTTAGAAGAAACAAAAAAATAATTAAGTAAAATTTAACTAACTGATTAAAATTCTATTTTGGTCCCTCACATATGTCCTTTTTTTTAATCTGGTCCTTCGTGGATTTTCATTCTCAATTTGGTCATTCATCGATTGATATATTATCAATTCAGTCCCTCAAAAAAATTTATATTCTCAATTTGGTCCCTCATAGATTAATATATTATCAATTTAGTCACTCACTTATTTTCATTCTCAGCTTTATCCCTAACAAATTGATATATTATCAATTTAGTTCTTTTTTTGTTGGCCATAATTTTTTATGGTAACAACTTTTGATGAAGGGACTAGATTGATAATATATAAATCTATGAGGGACCAAATTGAAAATAAAAATAAGTGAGAGACTAAATTAATAACATATCAACATATTGAGAATGAAAATCTACGAGGGACTAAGTTGATAACATATCAATCTATAAGGGACCAAATTAATAATAAAAATTTATAAGTAACTAACTTGAGAAAGAAGATATCTGTGAAGGACCAAAATGATATTTTGGTCCTTATTAATTTATTCAGTTTATTATAATTATGATTAGTTTTTTTTGTTATACTTTATTATTTAGTTGTACATATAATATATTATTTACGTAAAATGTTAATAATAATAATAATAATAATAATAATAAATTTATATTGTCAAAATATGTTAATACATATTATTTAAAAAGTAAGATAAAATAAGTTATAAGGCAATTTTAGTATTAAGAAAAATTATTAAAAACACTTATGTTCTTTACATTGTTATAATTTTTTTTCCCTCCAAATCTCTCCACTTTTGAAAAGAAAGAAAATAAGAGAGAAAGAGAAATTTTTTATTTACATTTTGCTTGATCTCCCGTTCAATTAATTGAAACACACAAAGCCTTAATATATATATATATATATTTATTTATTTATTTAGAGATATATTAATAATTTTATAATTTAAATTAATTTAATTTGAAAAAACATAACAAGTCGCTTGATAATCATCTCTTCCAAATCTAAGCCATCTCTGATTTAATCCGTCTCTCGGCGTCGTCCTCGGTTCCTCAATCGTCCCTGAGTCTCAGCCCCTCTCTCGCCGTCGTCAACCTCACGCCTCACTCTCGCCGTCGTCTCCTTCACGCCTCGCTCTCAGTCTCGCCCCTCTCTCACAGTATCGCTGTCGTCTCCCACATACCTCACTCTTGCCGTTGTCTTCCATTGCCGGCGGTAAGTGTAACCAGTTATATTTTAAAGCAATTGGACTCTAGTTCTGCCATTGCCGCCGTTGTTTGCCAGGTCAAGCAGAAGACCGTGGTCAAGCAGAAGACCGTGCTCATAGAATTGGCCAGTTATACTCACTTAAGAAATTTTCGTGTTTGTGGGGGGGGGGGGGGGGAATGAGAACTAGTTGAATCACTATGCCTTTGAACTTGCTAGTCCTCTGATGATTGTTTCATTATTATTAAGTTGAATCATGGAAAGGCTTGTTTTCAACAAAAGGAGTGAAATTATTTTCCTTAATCTATGTTCTCTGTGTATTTGTAAGTATTGAGCAAAGCCATATCATCTTCTACCTACAGACATTTTTCTGCATTTTCTTTTTTAAAAAACCTTTCGTGATATATGCTGGTGACAATCAATAGATTCATTTGGACTTTGGTCTATATTCGTATGTTACATAACAACATGCCTGATGATTTAATCTCTGATATATGCTGATGATTTGATCATCTCAAGTACTCTAGACACTTTGCTAGATATGATGATTTGATCGTCTGAAGTCATATAGTACACAAACTATCTGTGTGAGAGAGGGAGAGATATGGAGTATATATTAATTTAGGAAAGAAGGGTAAGTTGTTTGATATATATATATATATATATATATAGATAGATAGAACTTTCTGCGTAAGTAGAGAACTTTGAGTAGCTATTGTTGATGGCTATATTAAAGATCACAGCAAATGAACTAGATGGATTAAAAACAACAAAGATTTAAAAAAAAAAAGGGGTGCAAGGTGTAAGTTAAAGGTTGAGCTTTCATAACAAATTTGGAAGTAAATGTTCTTACTAGTGCAGATCAGAGTTTGACACAAATAGATGTTGATTATTAGTTAATTATGTATTGATGTTAGTTTGTTGTGATTTGCGTTGTATTGTCTAGATGTTATGATTTATCGTGTTTGGATTGTGATTGCTTCCATTTGGTCATCTTCATTTTAGAAGCATTTGTGTGGCTGGGGTCAGTTGATCAGATTTAAAAAGTGACTCTGTTGCTTTATATTATACTAATTTAAAATCAGATTTAACCACATCTACATCTTGTAGTAGAATATTGAATCACTTTGAATCTTTTCAATTTATTTTGGAAGTAATTGTTGATTTATTGTGATTATACAATAATAGATGTCTTTTAAATTTGTTGTGGGGCAATTTATTTGTTGTGGGACAGCTTATTTGTATTTTCCTTTTTTGTTTTCTTAAACCTACGCTAAGTTGTTGATGTTTTGGAGAAGTTGAATGAGCTTTGTAATCTTCAAATTTAGCCTCTTATGCATAATCTTATATGCTTCTTGTGGTCATACAAGAAGAGATATGATCCGTCATGATCGTATACGAAATAGAGTTGGAGTGGCACTTATTGAGGAGAAAATGGTTGAAAGCCGTTTAAGGTGATTTGGCCATGTTTAAAGAAGACCGTTGGAAGCGCTAGTAAGAAGAGTTAAGCAGATGGTTTGGAGCCCTGTGAAAAAAGGTCGAGGAAGATCAAGAAGGACACTTAGAGAAGTTATTAAACGGGATCTTTTGATAAATGAGATAGCTAACGAGTTGGTCATTAATAGAGCTCAATGGCGTCGTGCGATCCATGTAGCCGACTCCACCTAGTGGGATAAGGCTTTGTTGTTGTTGTTATTGTTTTAAAATTTTTTAAATAAATTTGTGGGATCCTTGCAGGGAGCGGGGAAGGGGGACAAATTTTCCCCATGGTAGGGATTGGGTTGGGGACAGTGGCAAAGATTGGGGGTGGGCCCATTGCCATTCCTAATGGGTTGGTTGTTCTTTAGGGAATGGTTATCATAATGCTCTGTTTCGACTCGAGTTAAGAGTTGTTTTTATTTGGTATTGGTAAAATCTATTATGATGTTATTTGATCTTATCGTGGTAAGCTAGTGGTCATTCATGGATTTCTTGTTGTCTTTGTGAAATTTTCATCACTAGATTGAGACTGCAATTAGCAATATCTCATTCATCTTTCTCCATTATTTTCATTTTTTTTTTGTCTTTTGGGTTTTTGGGTCTTTTATTTATTTATTTATTTTCACTGGACTTATTCTTTTTTGGGTATATTTGATATGATATGAAGTTGTTGTTTTGTTGTTTTATATGCACAGGGGCTTAATGGATTCTGAAGTTGAAATAATTGAGGGAAGGTTAACATCATTGCTTGGCCAGCTCCAAGCAGAGTGTGGCATACTTGAAAGAATGGTATATAAGAACAAGAACCAGCACAGACGTTGTTCTTATTTCAAGTATCTTTTGAAGGTACAGGATATTTGTATATCTTATATTCCATTTTCTCTTTGTTTGTGGTTGATAGGGACCAAAGGGCTGGAGATTCTGTTCATTATAATAAGGGGAACCGTCCCCCTATATGGAGGGTTTATGAGAGAAGGGGTAAAAAGGGAAATACTCAGTAGTTAGTTAGAGGTGAGAGAATGTGTTTACTGAGTTGGCAGTGTGTGTGAATATTCCCTGGAGTGTGGTGACGGGGGAAGGGAGTGAAAATCATTCTGAGTGTTGTGAGGGTTGGATGGGTTACATCCTCTGGAGGAGACAATGGTCTCTGGGCTATGGTTGTGCTGTTCTTAGTGTTATTTCCATTTTCTGTGTATTTTTCCTTGATGCATTACTAGTGTATGCTGTTAAGTCCTTTGATTCAATAAATCAAACTGAGTTTCTATCATTTTGGTCCGACCTGCCGGATCACGAGTGGGAGAGAATTTGTTTTCTTTCATTTTGCTCATGCCACCGAAAATGAATGACCGTATGGATGCGATGGAAGCGAAGTTCGAAGAATTGAGAAGAGAATGGGTTGATTTCAGGAGTGCCTTGTTAGAGGAAATGAGTCGCTGTATTGGAGAGGAGATAGGACGAGCTATGGGAAAGAGGCCAGTGGGTGAAAGTAATGAGGAAGGCGGAGGTGGGCCTTCATCAGGGAGTAATGAATCACAAAGGAGTGTGGAGGTAGCGGACAAATTGAATGAATTCCGTATGTCTGTGAAGAAAGTCAAATTACCTTCTTTTGATGGAAAGGACCCAGTGGCTTGGATCGATAGGACAGAAACGTATTTTGAGGTTCAGAATACTTCTGACAAAGTGCGAATTAAGTTAGCAAAATTGAGTATGGAGTCTGGAACGTTACACTGGTTTAACCTTTGGCGAGATTCAACTGACAATCCGACTTGGGAGAAGCTGAAGAATGCTTTGCTTGTGCGATTTGGAATAGGACGATTAGATAACCCATTCAAGGAGCTCCGAGATGTGAAACAAATCGGCACGGTTGATGATTATATAGCTGAGTTCGAAGTGTTCTCATCTCAGTGTGGGAGAATGCCTGAAGTTCAATTCCTTGGATACTTTGTTGGAGGGCTAAAATCGGAGATTCGGAGTCGTCTGCACACTTGAAGCCACAAAATCGTTATCAAGCATTACAAATGGCTCGGGACGTCGAAGCCGAGTTGATGACGTTGTTCAATCCAGAGGAAGGAGATGAATTGATTCGAGCAAGGTCTTGGGCCGGGTTGGGTTGATATCCATCCAATCGAGGAGTGGGCCTTAGGTCCAAGGGGTCAGGAGAGAGTAAGCCCAATTTGCATAATCAGAGTATGTTATCCTCAACCGGGTCCTCGGGAGGGTCTTTTATCCGAAACAAACCAATGGGTCTTAACACGTTTTTGTCGATGTCCTCCAACGCCAAGGGGTGGTCGACACCGGCTTCTGGTCAGGAAGGGGTGACGAAACGAACGGACAGTGACTGGAGAAGTGGGCTTGATAGTGATCGGCGAGGTGGGTATGAGAAGAATCGTGGAGTTCGCCATCTGACTTACGCAGAGTTGGTGGAACGTCGGTCTAAGGGATTATGTTTCAGATGTGGAGATAAATTCCATCCAGCTCACTGATGTTCTGGTCAATTGAAGGTGATCATGCTGAATGATAATGAGAAGATAGATGAAGATGGAGAAATCGTGGCTCTCGAGGTAGAAGACACTGAAAGAGATGGAAGTTTAGAGTGTAAATCTCTTGGAGTGTTGGGGGTGCATAAAATTGAATCCAGGGGTGCGAAAACCATGAGGTTGCTTGGTAGTATAAATGAAATCTCCTTGATGATTTTGGTTGATAGTGGTGCTAGCCATAATTTTATTGCACCTTCGGTAGTTTCTGCATTGAACCTGCAAATTGATGAGTCTCAGAAATTGGGAGTTAGGCTAGGTGATGGACATAAGGTCTGGACATAAGGGAAGTGTAGTTCCTTATCTCTAAAATTGGGTGAAGAGAAATTTACAATTGATGCATATGTCTTGGAATTAGGGGAAACTGATTTGATTTTGGGAATGACGTGGTTGGAGACATTGGGAACAGTGTCTATGGATTGGGGAAGGATGATCATGGTGTTTAAAAGGGAGGATCGTGATGTTAAATTGAGTGGGAGAACTGAGTTGAGTGTTGGGAAGTTTGGGGGGAATGCTACAACAACTTTACAGAGTATTATTGAAACTAGGGTTAGACGGGTGGATGGAGTATTGTGGAATATTAGGTTGGATACTAAGATGAATAATCAGGAGGAGCTCTCTGATAACTAGTAGAAGGAATTAAATGAAGTCTTGGAAATGTACCCTCAAGTTTTTATGGAGATGATGGGCTTACCTTCGGCAAGACAAATTAACCATTCAATAACATTACAAACAGGGGCTAGTCCTGTAAGTGTTAGACCTTATAGGTATCCTCATTACCAAAAGGATGAGATTGAAAGATAGGTTGGGCTGATGCTAAAGCAAGGGATTATAAGGAACAATGTGAGTCCTTTTTCTAGCCTAGTAATTTTGGTGAGAAAGAAGGACAATTCTTGCCAAATGTGCATTGACTATAGAGCAGTTAACAAAGTGACAGTGCCCGATAAATATCCTATTCCTGTGGTGGACGAATTGATAGATGAGCTTGGAGGTGCAGTGTATTTTTCAAAATTAGACCTCAAATCAGGCTACCATTAGATTCGGGTTAAAGAGGAAGATTTCATAAGACGACCTTTAGAACTCATGAGGGTCATTATGAGTTTTTGGTTATGCCCTTTGGGTTAACCAATGCTTCCGCCACATTTCAAGCTTGCATGAATCAAATATTTTGACCTCTCATTCGCAAGTTTGTTTTGGTATTTTTTTATGACATCCTAGTATATAGTAAGAGCTGGGAACTGCATTTATCACAATTAGCTGAGGTATTGAAGGTGTTACAAAGCCATCAGTTTGTGGTGAATAAACAGAAATATGTCTTTGGGCAGAAACATTTGGATTATTTGGGACATGTTATCTCTGAAAAAGGGGTGTCTGTTGATTCTAATAAGGTTAGTAGTGTTCTCCAGTGGCCATTGCCTAAAAACGTTAAAGGTGTTAGGGGATTTTTGGGCTTGACGGGATATTACCGGAGGTTTATAGCTAATTATGGTAAGATTGCTAGACCTCTAACGGAATTAACAAAAAAGGATGGTTTCCTATGGAATCCTGAAGCAAGAACAGCTTTTGAAGCACTGAAAGGGGCTGTTACTTCAGCACCTGTATTAGTTTATCCAGATTTTTCAATCCCCTTCGAGATTGAATGTGATGCAATTGGTAAGGGAGTAGGAGCTGTTCTAATGCAGCAAAGGAGACCAATTGCCTACTTCAGCAAGGCTTTTTCGGGAGTAACTCTATCTAAATCCACTTATGAGAAAGAGTTGATGGCAGTGGCATTGGCTGTTCAAAATTGGAGACATTATTTATTGGGGCGTAAATTCACTGTTTTTACTGATCAGAAAAGTTTGAGGCATTTAATGGATCAAAGGGTTACCACTTCTGCTCAACAAGAATGGATGGCTAAGCTAGTTGGCTTTCAATTTGATATTGTATATGAAGCGGGAACGGAGAAAAAGGCAGCAGACGCCTTGTCAAGGCAACAGGAGGAAGGGATGCTTAATTCTATTGTTTCTTTTCCTATTTGGCCACAAGGGAGACAGATTCAAGAGGAGGTAAGTAAGGATCAGTTTTTGAAGGAAATTATTGTAGCTCTTCAGTTGGATCCAAATGCTAGACTGGGATACATTTTAGTGGGAGGTGTACTGTTTTATAAAGGGCGTTTGGTTCTCTCTGCTAAATCTGAATTTATTCCTACCTTGCTTAAAGAATTCCATGAAACGCCTACTGGTGGGCACTCTGGATTTTTGAGAACTTATAGGAGGGTGGCTGGAAACTTATATTGGACGGGTATAAAGGGAGCTGTCAAAGATTTTGTACGTGCTTGTGATACTTGTCAACGCCACAAGTATGCAGCTACTTCTCCTCAAGGACTCTTGCTGCCATTACCAATTCCAACCAAGGTATGGAGTGATATCTCCTTAGACTTTATTCTGGGACTACCAAAGAGTCATGGCTTTGATGCAATTTCAGTAGTGGTGGACCGCTTGTCCAAATACAGCTATTTTATTTCATTAAAGCACCCATATACAGCCAAACGAATTGCTGAAATTTTCGTCAAGGAAATTGTTCGTCTACATGGTGTGCCGGATTCTATACTTAGTGATAGAGATCCATTATTTGTCAGTTTGTTTTGGAAAGAGTTGTTTCATCTGCAAGGGACGGTCCTTAAAATGTCCTCAGCATATCATCCTCAAACAGATGGACAAACAGAGGTCATCAACCGGTGTTTAGAGACCTATTTGCGCTGTTTTGCTTCGGAACAGCCTCGTACGTGGGTTCATTGGTTACCTTGGGCGGAGTTTTAGTATAATACAACTTGTCATGTCTCAACTAATACCACTCCTTTTCATGTGGTTTATGGTAGAGCTCCTCCTACTATTATTCGCTATCTAGAAGGGGAAACAAGAGTAGAAGCTGTGGCACTTGAGCTTGCTGATAGGGAAGAAGCTTTATGTCAATTGAAGTATCACTTAACCAAAGCTCAAGAACGAATGAAATCCAATGCTGATAAAAAGAGGAAAGATGTCAGTTTTCAAGTGGGTGAGTGGGTCTTCGTAAAGTTAAGACTTCATAGGCAACACTCTGTGGCTCATAGAATTCACCATAAGCTGTCTCCCAAGTTTTATGGGCCATTCCAGATTATTCAACAAATTAACTCTGTGGCATTTAAATTGAAACTTCTGGACGCATCCAAGATCCATCCTGTATTTCATGTGTCTCAGTTTAAAAAGGCTGTGGGAGATTATGTAGCAGCTACTGATCTACCTTGTGAGTTGGAGGTTGAGGCTGATCCAATAATTCAGCCCATGATGATTTTATCTTGGCGAGATAAGATTGACTCTGGTGCTCATGTGCGTGAATGGTTAGTTCAGTGGGTGGGAATGTCAGAAGATGATGCAACATGGATAGAAGACTCTCTTTTTCGTAGCCAATTTCCATTCTTCAGCCTTGAGGACAAGGCTGTTCTTGTGGATGGTGGTGATGATAGGGACCAAAGGGCTAGAGATTCTGTTCATTATAATAAGGGGAACCGTCTACCTATATGGACGGTATATGAGAGAAGGGGTAAAATGGGAAATGCTCAGTAGTTAGTTAGAGGTGAGAGAATGTGTTTGATGAGCTGGCAGTGTGTGTGAATATTCCCTGGAGTGTGGTGACGGGGGAAGGGAGCGAAAATCATTCTGAGTGTTGTGAGGGTTGGAGGGGTTACATCCTCTGGAGGAGACAGTGGTCTCTGGGCGGTGGTTGTGCTGTTCTTAGTGTTATTTCCATTTTCTGTGTATTTTTCCTTGATGCATTACTAGTGTATGCTGTTAAGTCCTTTGATTCAATAAATCAAACTGAGTTTCTATCAGTGGTAAGCCAAAGTAGACTGACATTTGATTTATATATAGAAATGGGGTACATTCCAGGTTCATCAAATGGGTGTCGACTGGTAGAATCACTAAAGGGATTCTGTTGATGGACATAAAGTAGTTGCTGTTCAAAATTTTTGTGCATTCTCAATGGCGTCGTGCGATCCATGTAGCCGACCCCACTTAGTGGGATAAGGCTTTGTTGTTGTTGTTGTTGTTGTTGTTTTCTGGTTTCTTGCAATTTAAGAGCATATGCATGGCAATTAAATTTATTAACATTTACATATGGTTTACATATATACAATGTGCATGATTATTTATGATAGGTGAGGAGGGATTTGAGACTTTTGCAATCCGTAAACTTGGAGGAGCTCGTCATATCCTGCTTCCTAGTTATTAAAGGAGAGAGACCTAAACAGAAAGTTCATCTTTTAGAGAGGTAGAGCTATCTTCTTATTAGTCCTTGCTTAATTAGGCAAATAATTTTTATTAATTTAATTGGCATTGAACTTTTGATTCTGAAATGGGGTCTAATAATGGTACAATGAATGTTTGTGGCAACTTGTAGACTGTAAGGTCAACTTCAGCTTAGAAAGACACATTGTTCAGTCCCAAATACAAATATCCAATTCATCTCTAAATTAAATGATAATCCAAATAGTAATATGATTGAGTGCGTTCAAAATATTAGGTGTTGGGTGCTAATAATTCAAATGATTCCTGGACAAAATAATCAAAGTATCTCTAAACACTATTTTAACATCAGTATGCATTCAATTTGAATAGAAACTACCAAATCCACAGAAATATATATAAATATATTATTTTTGCCATAACGCCAATTTTATTTTCTTTTTTGGCTTTCTTGTTTCAATCAGAAGTGGGTGAGAGAGAGAGAGAGAGAGGAAATTTTAAGAGTTGTGTCAGCATGGACCTATGGGTTTGGGAAGAGGGTAGAATAAGTGGATGTGGCTGTGACAACATTATAATACAGCAGTAGCGGCAAATGTTAATAGTTCTGTTGTTAAGCATTGAGGGTGGGAAAGGTTGAGAGATGGTATATGATACTATAATATAGTCTCTTGTCAAACTGAAAATCTTACCTTGAAGCTCATATTTTTGCCTTCGGAATTATTGTTGGTTTGTGAAATTTTTTATGTGCTAAGAAGTTGAAATTCTTGGTTTTGTCTTGTAGATGATAGTTTTTTTTACTTACTGTTTCATGACAGTTTGAAAAGGAGAAAATGTGATGTTGGAAAACATAATTTTATGGAGCGACTTTTAGGAGCGGCACGCCTACTGGCAGAGGTGAATTGCTGCTAAATCCTCTTGTACATTTTTTCTTTTCTTTTCTTTTCTTTTTTTATTTTAGTGTCTGCATTGCCACCTTTATAAATAGAGGTAATACTGTTTCTTCTTGGACATATGGCTAGTTGCTTTTTTTTTTTTCTTTATAATGAATCTTGTATAATGTAGACTTTAAATTTATGTTGCTTTGTTGCACCATTTCTTTGGGAAACTTCAGTAACCTTTGACATTGCTTTCCCGTCTTACCCTAAGTTGCGGAAAAGGAGAAATGGCCACTGCTGCACTAGCTATGCATATTTGCTTTCCTTATGCAAATCATCTACTTGTATGGAAAAATTATTGATATCCTTTACTTTGAGTGAAGATTGAAGGGATAAACTACTTTTTTATATGTATTGGTGGTTTTGTTGGCTTGTTATATTTTTGAAGAATTGAAGAATTGAAGAGTTAAGCGTGCTTGGGCGAGAGTAGTACTAGAATGGGTGACCTCCTGGGAAGTACTCGTGTTGTACCCCTATACCCCACCTAGTGGGATAAGGCTGTTGTTGTTGTTGTTGTTGTTGTTGTTGTTGAAGAATTGAAGAGTATTCTTTTTTACTCAATCTCATAATTAGGTGGGATAAGGCTGTTGTTGTTGTTGTTGTTGTTGTTGTTGTTGTTGTTGTTGTTGTTGTTGTTGTTGTTGTTGTTGTTGAAGAATTGAAGAGTATTCTTTTTTACTCAATCTCATAATTATAAGAGAGTAGACTAGGGTTTATATACACCTAGCTAGGGCAATAGAAAAGGAAAAAAAAAACCTAACAAATACAAATTAATCCTAATCAATCATAATAATGAATAGGAAACAAATCAGAAAGCAAATATTTACAAGAAGAGAAATAAATCAATCATCATAATAACAGAGTAAAATTAGAATCCTACACTCCCCCCTCAAGCTAAGGAGTAAATGTCAATCATTCCCAGCTTGGATAAGTGATCGTCAAACTGAGTTTCGAAAATAGCTTTAGTAAGGATATCAGCCGTCTGTTGATGTGTAGGAGTATAAATTATCTTAATAACACCTTGCTCCAACTTCTCTTTGATGAAATAACGATCGATTTTCACATGCTTGGTTCTGTCATGATGAACTGGATTCTTTGCAATCTGGATTGTTGCTTGATTGTTACATGGAGGCGGTGATTGGAAGCTAAAGCTCTTCCAATACTCTTCTCAACCATATTACTTCACAGATTTCATGTGCCATAGCACGAAATTCTGCTTCAGCACTACTTCTAGACACCATAGACTGCTTTTTACTTTTCCAGGTAACAAGATTACCCCACACATAGGTACAACACCCTGAAATGGACCTCATATCTGTTAGGGAGCTAGCCCAATCAGCATCTGAGAAAATTTCAACACTTCTAGTGGCCCCTTTTTTAAAAAATAGACCCTTTTCGGGTGTCATCTTAAAGTATATGAGTATCCTAAGAACAGCCTTAAGATGTTCTTCAGTAGGATTATTCATGTACTGACTTGCTACACTTACGAAAAAATTGATGTCAGGTCGAGTATGAGAGAGATATATGAGTTTTCCCACAAAACGTTGATACATCCCTTTATCAACAAGACTAGAGGACTCCTTTGAGCCTATTTTGTTTCTCTCAAAAGATCTAAGGTGTACTTTCTCTGTGAAACAGAGATTCCTCTACTAGACTGAGCTACTTCCATCCCAAGGAAATATTTTAAAGGACCAAGATCCTTGATTTCAAATTCCTTACTTAGGAACTTCTTTAAGTTTGTCACCTCTTCTTCATTATTTCCAGTAACTACTATGTCGTCCACATATACAATGAGGATAGTGGTTTTCCCCCAGGAGAATGTTTGATAAACAAAGTATGATCTGTTTGTCCTTGAACATATCCCAGCCTTTTAATTACCTGGGAGAACCCTTCAAACCTGGCCCTTGGAGACTGTTTAAGGCCACAAAGAGATTTCTGAAGTTTACATACCATGTGAGAGTTATTTGGATTTTTCAAACCAGGAGGTATCTCCATGTAGACCTCTTCTTCAAGATCACCATTAAGAAATGCATTCTTGATGTCAAATTGGTGAAACTTCCAGTCAAGGTTTGCAGCAATAGATAGGAGAATATGAATGGTGTTTAACTTTGCTACAGGAGCAAATGTCTCCTGATAATCTATACCATAAGTCTGAGTGAATCTTTTTGCCACTAATTTCGTCTTGTATCTATCAATGCTCCTATCAGCTTTGTACTTGACTGTGAACACCCACTTACATCCCACAAGTTGCTTTCTTGAAGGTTTTTTAGTAAGAATCCAGGTGCCATTTTTCTTTAGGGCATTCAACTCCTCGTTTACAGCCTTCCTCCATTTTGGGTGTTGTAGAACTTTTTCTTTGTGCTATCCAAATTTGTTATAAAAGCCCTGAAGGTACTGGATAATTTCTCATATGAGACATGATTAGCAATGGGATGTTTGGTGCATTAACTAACTCTCTTTCTCCAAGCAACAGGAAGGTAGAGATCAGATATAATATCAGTAGAGTTCAGATTCAGGTATACCTTGAGTGTCTTGATTGTTCTTGCTAGGAGTTGGATATGGGTCAAATTGGCAATCTTCATAAATTATCTGTTGTTGCTCATTCTGATTCTGCTTCGGACGACTTGAGTATACCTTCAACTCTGTATTGGCTTCCTGTTTATGAGTAATAGGAGCCTCTGATTCAGGTGGGCAGGTAGGTAACCTTTCAAAGTCAGGTGCAACAAGTCCAGGTAAGGAGTCATTACCAATCATATGATCTGAAGCCCTAGAATCAACAATCCACATTGTCGGGTTTGAAATTTTAACTTGAAAAGCATTTATAAAAATACCTTTCTGGGAACTGGTCGCAACATGTGTAGGTTTTTCAGGCATTGAGGTGACTAATCCATAAGCAGCCATGGTTAGAGAAAAAATATCGACTAAAATAGGTTCTAGAATACTGAGATTGATGAAGGACAGCACGGATATGAGCCTGAATGAGCAGAACAGTACACTGAAGCTTTAGAAGAGCTGCAATGACACCGGTTCACCCCTGGTTGATGAACAACACACGGACAGGTGCCTAAACTGACAGAACTAATGCTCTACGGTGACCGGCGACCGTTTCTGTGAAGACCGGTGGCGGAGGAATGGCTTCACGCACTCTCAAGCGCCCGGCGTGTGGAAGACATGGCTAAGGAGACGGTGGCACATGGCGGCGTATGTGAAGTTTGATGATGCTTCGGTCGATGGGGATGTGCTAGCGACGGTGGTCTGAGGCTAACCCTAGGGTGGTCCAGCCAAGATAGAGACTTTGCAAGGTTTCTAGTTTTTTGCACAGCAGACCAACGAAAAAAAAACTAAAGGAAGGATCAAAATAATCCTCTGATACGCTCTGATACCATGAAGAATTGAAGAACTGAAGAGTATTCTTTTTTACTCAATCTGATAATTACAAGAGAGTAGACTAGGGTTTATATACACCTAGCTAGGGCAATAGAAAAGGAAAAAAAAAACCCTAATAAATACAAATTAATCCTAATCAATCATAATAATGAATAGGAAACAAATTAGAAAGCAAATATTTATAAGAAGAGAAATAAATTAATCATCATAATACAACAACAACAAAGCCTTATCCCACTAAGTGGGGTCGGCTACATGGATCGCACGACGCCATTGAGCTCTATCAATGACCAAATTAATCATCATAATAACAAAGTAAAATTAGAATCCCACAATTTTATAGATTGCTTAAAAACGTTTTGATCATTTAACATTTGTCTCACATCCTGAATATTTTGTATATTTTCTCTAACGACTTAAGCACTTATTCTCTCTCCTCTCCACTCAGGACACCTATCCCTAATTAGTTACACTCACTTTATTACTTTTTCCCCCCCTTAGAAACTGACTTATTCCTCCTAGCATATGTTTTCATCCTATTGTCCTTTATAACTTTAGCTATATCAGACTTGTTCCATTAATTAATCTATGCATTTGGTATTATGAAGATTTGCACAAATTGATTATTTTAATCATAGTTATCAAGCAACAAGCATTGTAAGTTATGGAGAGCTATTTTGGAATCGAAGGGTTTTTATCTGAGCAGGAATAAGACCGAATATATGCATTGTAAGTTTAACAAGCGACAAGCTAGGAACGAGATGGAGGTTAAACTTGGTGATCAGGTCGTATCACAAGTGTCAAAGTTTAGATATTTGGAATCAATTATACAAGATGACGGCGAAATTATTAGAGATGTGGAACATAGTATACAAGCTGGGTGGTTGAAGTGGAGAATGGCATCAAGGGTTGTTTGTGATCGGAAAGTATCTGATAAACTCAAAGGAAAGTTTTATCGTACTGTTATAAGACCAGCGATTTTATATGGGAGTGAATGTTGGGCAATGAAAGGACAACAAGAACATAAAATTGGAGTGGCGGAGATAAGGATGTTGCGTTGGATGTGTGGTCATACAAGAAGAGATAGGATCCGTAATGATCATATACGAGGTAGAGTTGGGGTGGCACCTATTGAGGAAAAAATAGTTGAAAACCGTTTAAGATGGTTTGGGCATGTGCAAAGAAGATCGTTGGAAGCGCCAGTTAGGAGAGTTGAGCAGATGGTTTGGAGCCCTGTGAAAAAAGGTCGAGGAAGACCAAAAAGGACACTTAGAGAAATTATTGAACGGGACCTTTTAGTAAATGAGATATCTAAAGAGTTGGTCATTGATAGAGCTCAATGGCGTCGTGCGATCCATGTAACCGACCCCACTTAGTGGGATAAGGCTATGTTGTTGTTGTTGTTGTTGTAGTTATCAAATCAAGGTTTGAATCGTGAATCGTAAATCATATCGAATCGTAATATTTACGATTACAATAGAAAATATCATAATATGTTCTATAACATAAATAACATAATAGATTCCATAAGTTTAAATCATAAACAAAGTAATAAACCATATAAACAAATGTCAATTCAAAATAAGTCAATAAATCAAAAGACTTATCATAAGTCATACATAATATAAGTCATAAGACAGCTATATAAACAATCAATCAAAGTTTAGAAGACTCAAAACTGGAGGTTCTCCTATTCTATTCATCAAGAGACTTGAGATAACCTCTCAGTAGGTGACTGTTGATTTTCCAATCAAATAAAATCTCTTATTTAATGAGATTTCAATTTTCAAATTTCAATTCGAGATAACAATCAGATTTACAGTTAAGTAATAGTAATATTGTGTAAGTGTAAGGTTGTAAGTGTAATCCACTAATCCTTCCTAAGCCTAGGTCCATCAATCACGAAAGACCAAAAAAAAAGCAACCAGAGCACCAGCTTACCAAACACTGCATTTCGTGACTCATGGATGAATACTGAATATTCAATAAGCATTACTAATTACTAAAACGCTGCGTTCTATACTCATAAGCTTCATATTCAACCTCGCGTCATCTCCTTCTTTGCGATGGGTCGTGAAAAAACCAGCCACTACATCCGACGCATGACTGGCCTTTGAATCGCCAAAACCGTGCAATTCTCCTGTTCTGGCTTGAATCGCACGATTCAGCCAGCGATTTTGGACACTCATTGATTCAGCCATAGATTCGAATCATCACATGTTGTTATAGAACCGTATCGTGCGATTCAAATCAAGAATCGTACGATTTCAATAACTATGATTTTAATGGCTATTTGTTCCTGTAAATCTTAGTAGATTTAGCAATGTGTTGCTTAATTATTCTGCAACTTATTCTCAAAATTTCTTTGTGCACTGTTCTCATGCAGATGGTTGAGCCAATGCTGAAGGCTGCAAGGTATCCTACTAGTAGTGTGTAAATTATTTACGAAGTTGTCTGATTCATATGCCTGTGGTTTACTTAATTTGCCTCACTCGTGATCATGTCATAAGGCATATAAGATCTTTACCATTCACTTTGTTTCATAGTTGCCCATGTTTCATTAACCAAATAATACATATGTAGCTAAAACTATAATATAATGTAGTCTTTTGTTCTCATTTACTGTTAATTTGTCCTTTTCATATTCAATGTTGTTTGTAGTTAGGAGTTTACTTGTATCATTTGACACAATCTCCATTAAATAATTCTGTCAATAATAATTTCTAAGTGCTCCTTCATATTATTGCATTCATTTATGCTGATATTATGCCCTTTGGTATCTGTGTTAGTTTACTTAGATCTTTGTTGAATCAGGAACTTCATAACTGCCAACCTTAGTTTGATTAGATTTGGAAGTTTTGAGCTTTTGGAAGCAATTTCTGCTTTTAGGCTATGTTATAATTATATGATTTCACCGTTCTCCTTTCTTATCAATTCCTGAAACATGTATTTGCTTTAGCACTTGCTTGGATATTATTGTTGTAGCCATTTACACCATTATCACATTCATTTAGTTCCGTGCATGCTGTTTTGAATGTCATATTTGTGATCTGCTTAGAATGCAACATAAAAATGTATATCCCTTGACTCTTCAACAGGGAGATATCTGTCTTGTTTGCACAATCCTTTTTCATGGGATTTTCTCTGACATTTATGGCTATGCTTGCACGTCTCCGGGTTGTAGTTCAACAAGTAAGTGTGTTGTTTTGCAATGATGTTTTACAAATTGAATTTTTGCCTGTACTTTATCTAGGTTGCACGCTCCACAAGTAAATTGGAAATCTTATAAGATGACGATAATGTGAATAATTGATGCATAGGTAATTTATTACATTGAGTAGAAAGTAAAGCTGATTTTAGTTAATTTTGCATTAGATAGTTAATTTAATTAATCAGGAAGTATTTTACTAGCGGTCTGTTGTAAGCAAGGATGAAACCTAATCTGGAACCTTTGGTTGTTTAAACAGATATTACTTGATATTGTTGCGTTGTTCAACATGGTTTCTTCTCTTTCTCAAAAGAAGCAATCAATAAAAATTAATCATGAGGGAGTTGAGGTTGGCTTCTACTACTAAATTTTCTGTTGCATATTTCAATGCGGACTCAGACATCTGCTATCTCTCTCTCTTCTAATACATACCACTGTTGCAGGTTTTTAGAGAGTTCTTCCCAGTTAGTGAGGATTTTGTTACATTGGAGTGTGTCTGGAAATCAGATAAGTATGTATTACTTGAGAAGAAGTGTAGGAACGAGAATGCAAGTCAAGGTGAGGATTCCAGAGGAAGTGTATCTGTCCAAGCGTCAGCTGTAAACTATAAAAGTATTGAGTCTTGTCTTGGGGGTAAGAATTTAGACGACATCTTCTTGTTTCTGCTGTTCATCACAACTATTTGTCTTTGTTCTTCTATTTCGTTTGCTGAATAGTTCAGTTTCAGGCAATAATAAAATGCTTATAACAAGGAATTTACTTGTTGGCTTGTATTGTTTCCAACAGCTTTACTTGTGTGAAATTCAATGGACATGTTATTTTGCTTGTTTAGTTATTACTCGTGTTGTGGAATCTTAGACATGTGAATATCAAATGAGTTCCACATAAAACAGATTAGATAATTGAAGAGTTGCCATGATCATGGTCTCTTTGCTTGCTTTAAATATTCACACGAATGTTCTCGCAAGGTGATTCGAGATGCCAAAGAATCTTATTAACAATTGTCAGTTTGGTTTCTGGACTACGCTGATTAGGCTGTACACCAATTGGCATCTCAATGGTTGATGCCTTTCCAATTTTATCTGAGTCGTTAGAATTGAATATGAACCAAAAAAATAGGTTTACTATAACTTTGCTGGCTTATGTTTTGTTTTTGTCAAAAAAATTTTGGTGTCACTGATTTTTGACCAAGCCTTGAAAAACTGTATGCCGTGCAGAATCTGAGGACCAAGACATTCCCGAGAGGGTTGAGGCATGCACGGCTGCCAAAGATGACACCTCTCATGTCAAGGACGTAACTCCTGATTTGTTGACCGGCTCTTCACTGAGTGATGATCAGAAGATCGGAGGTTTGAGTGAGGGAGGAGAAAATCCATGCACCATAGGAGCCTCTTCCAAAGAACTTCCGCTAGAGGATGGCTTGCTTGCATCGCCACCTTCATACGGTAAACTGAATCCTTGTCCAAAGAAGGTAGCATTTGTCTCAATCAAGAATTCTAAAATATCGCCACAAAGTATGCCAAGTCTTTCTCCTCTAACTGCCATTGTTAATGAAAGAAATGGTCAAACTAAAAATGATGAGGGAGAAACACTTGCCAGTCTTCTCACTTATGGAATTGCAAAGGATAGTCTTTTTTAAAACATTGCTCTTTCTTAGAGCTTATTGAAATGTCTCATATTGGTCTCTTTGTTGCGTTAGGCTCCAGTTCGGCTTGTGTTTTTTAGTATAAAGTTATTTATTTAGTTGTCGAAAGATTACATTTATTTCAATTTAGTTCTTGAAAGATAAATTGTCTTAATTTATCTATTTAGAATATTATATTTGTATCAATTTTGTCTCTTTGTATGTCAAAGTGACACTTTGGCAACGATAAATTTGAAACTTGACATTTTGGTAAATATGGTAATTTAATAATAAAAATGACCAAATTAAAATAATTGTAATTTTTTTATGTTTTAAAGACCAAATTAAAATAAATGTAACTTTCAAAGACTAAATTAGTAAGTTACTCTAATCTTTTATGCAATTATAATGTCAGTAGTGCTTGGCTAATATTTCAAAAATGCAATTCTTATTGTTTAATTACTAGAAAGGACCTATTGAGAAGAATGACTGGTTCTCAATAATCATAATTTGAAATCTTGAGTGAGTGTAATTTTGCTTAAAATAAAATCAATATCTGATTCTGATTCAAAGAAGAAATTTTAATTTTCTGTCTTTCGACACATAAATTCTGTTATAATTTAAATGTAGTTTATGTTTTGATCAAATACATGAGAAATTATTTTATTTTATTTTTTCCCCTCCTACTTTCTTAAAAAGTAGGTTTGCTGGAGGCATTGTGGTTTAATGCTTTTTAGTAACTGTTATTAGAAACTTTTTAATGCCATTGGAAGCATATAATGGTGTACTTATAAAAGGACAGACCTTTATTGCCATACCTGCTTGAACATAATTAAGCAAATTTTTATATTGAGTAAATTATTGATTTAGTTTATGAAAGAATACAGTTATTTGAATTTGATTTTGGTTTTGGTTGTTCAATCATAAAATGTACTAATACTAAATAAGTAAAATCTTTAAAGGATTAAATTGAGATAATTATAATTGTTAGAGGATTAAATTAATAATTACTATTTTATTTTTAATAAGAAACCTGATGTAAGAAATTGCATATAATGAATGGTTTCCAAAACATTGTGATTTTGGTCTTTATCCTCTAACTACGAAGACAAGTGTTTTTCACTATATTGTATCTTGTTTGAAAAATATTAAGGAAATGTATTCATGAATTAAAGAGTAAATTATTGTTTTATCTTTTGAAAGATTGGTTCATTATTAATTTAGTCCAAAAAAATTATTTATATCAATTTGGTCTCAAAAGATTCATCTCCAATCAATTTACTCCTTTTGTTCGCATAATTCTCGCAACTAACTCACTACTACTTTAACATTTATTGCTCTCTACTAATATTTATTGTAGGTTAATTATTTTATTATTATTTTTTTAATAAGAACCGATTCTTATATAAGAATCGTTTTTACGCGTGGCAGCCAGCGTGACAAACTCCAATAATGAACCTCAATAAGAATTAATTTTTAAATTTAAAAACTCTTTAAAAAGCTCTATTGGAGATGCTCTTAGCAAAATTATTAGTGGGCTATTAATTATGTGGACTAGGAGAGATTAAGTTGATTGTGGGTTAATTTTTCATAGACTAATTAATAATGAACCATTCTTTTAAGGAATAAAACAGTAATTTACTCTAAATTTGACATGTCACTGTTGATTTCATGATACAACGAATGTTGTCATTATGTTACTTGACTACATGACCCTACTGTAATACCCATGAAAAATAAAATATAAATGCGTGTTTTCAAACTACTGTTACTATTTACGTATATGGTACTGTTCATTTATACAATCAAAATGTCAAATACTAGATGTGGTTTGGTTATAAGAGAAAACTAGAAAGAAGTTTGTAGGAGAAAATGACGTTTTGTGTGTAAAAATACCCTCAGGGACTAAATTGAAAGAACTGAATTGAAAAGAAAATTAAAGGTTTAAGGTGAAAGGATAGTTTTCCCTTTAAAGTTTCTAATAGGTGCACAGTAACTGCATTATTAGAAATGTCATTTTCATGAATAGTAAATTGAATATTTTATTAGCGCATAGTATCAAATAGTACCCTTGACTTTTGCTATAAATAGGCCCTTCCATTTTACTTCTAAACTCACACCTTCAACTTCTCTTCTTCCCTCCTTAAGTTTCTCTTGCTCCGACGCTAGGCTTCTGAGATTTTGGGCCTTTCCGTTTTTGCTTAGGTAAGGATACTATGCCCTTTCTATGTCTTTCAAATTTTAGAAGTTATTTTCTTAAGTATGCTCTGTGGTTGCGGCTTTGGCCGATCTTCCACATCAGAAAAACTGTCGTTAGCTGTTATTTTGATTCTCTGACTACCGAAATAAAATATAATCTGTGGAGAATACATGTCTAGGAAAGTTCTGGCTAAGGAAAGACCTGGTTTTTAAGTGTGTCCAGTGTGACCCTCCACTCTTTCCTGGGAACTTACCTGGTGTACTCTTTTACAGATTGTATTCTGTATTTCCGGTATGAATTGTACCCGTACGTATGAATAGTGACCGTATGAATAGTACCGTACGTATAAATAGTGATCGTATGAATAGTACCCGTACGTATGAACAGTATCTGTACGAAAATAATCTTAACGTACTTTCTGTAATCTTTCATGAAAATCTCTGTAGCGGAACACTGAAATTCACCTGCGTACTCTTGTCCGTAACGATTTAGAGAAGTGATACTCGTACGGAATCCAGGTGAGTGAAACGACCCTGTTTTAATAGAGTTTTAGCATTACTGGTGATAAAAAGTATGTCGTAGGACACTCCCAAGATTCATAGGGAGAAATTGGATTCAGAATGACGAATATAATGAGATAATTAATCCAGAAGTATGGATAAGACAAAGCAAGTATCTCATGATGATATGAAATTTGAATCATATAGTTATATACTATACCTGTTATATGGATGAGTATTATATTGTGCTTCTGATTATGATATGAACTGTTGTACTATTGATTGTGATTGAGCGGTACAGTACCCCCTCTCACGGCAAGGCGGAAAACCCGGGTTAAAGGGTGTCTTGACCAATGAGTGTGGAGACAACGATTCCCTCAGTAGGGATACAGCCCGGATTGGTGATAAATCCGTGAGGCGCCCTAGCTAAAAGGATGAGGTTGTGCGTCATGACGGAAAAATACAAAATTGGTGAGCCGGCCTGTGTGCGCTCTCCGGGATATATTGCCATTGACGAGTACTAGTATCGTTTGTTGAATTGGATGAATTTTTCTTGTATGTAATTTCTAACTATGTCTATTGGTTGAGCTTGAGCCTTCGGATATGCTTGCATGACTGGTGATGTATTTGAATTTTATTAACGCAAGGCCGATTTGCTCACTGAGTTTAAAAGCTCACACTGTTTGTACAAACTTTTTGTTCAGATCAGGTTGCCGCCGAAGTACATCCGCTAGAGGAGTAGATCACGTTGGACCTTCCCGCTGTCGGGTAGGCCCTTCTTTTGTTATACAGTATGTTGCTCTGTAACCGTCTAGGACATCTAGGTCAGGGGTTTGGTATTTGGCTTGTATTTTAGTATGATAATGAATTTCGTACTGAGGATCTATTATTTTTAATTAAGAAAATCTGATGTATTTTCTTTGTATTTATTAAGGAATGGTATTTTGAGAATATAGAGATAATGACTAACGATTTTACTTGTGGGAAGAAGTTATCGAAAGGCTTACAGTGATGGGACATTCATCATTGTGCCGGTCATGTGCCTAGAAAATGGGTCGTGACACCTACATACCTCTATTTGCTTGTTTTCAATGATTTCTTCATATATATATATATATATATATATATATATATATATATATAAACTGGGTTTGAGTATAGTGAAATGAGTTAATCTCTCATAAATTAGTGAATCATAGTTTGAATCCTTATTAAAGGAGGTATGTACATTTAATATTCGACAATTTTTGAGCAAATATTGTTTCAGCGTAGAATATCTATGAAACGTCATATATATATATATATATATATATATACTTGACTACATGACCCTACATACCTCTATTTGCTTGTTTTCAATGATTTCTTCATATATATATATATATATATATATATATATATATATATATATAAACTGGGTTTTAGTATAGTGAAATGAGTTAATCTCTTATAAATTAGTGAATCATAGTTTGAATCTTTATTAAAGGAAGTATCTACATTTAATATTCGACAATTTTTGAGCAAATATTGTTTCAGCGTAGAATATCTATGAAACGTCATATATATATATATATATATATATATATATATATATATATATAAGAAATATATCTAGTAAGAGAAGAGGTCTAATGTGAGAGATGAGAGGAGATAACCACCCTTGAATAACAAATCAATAATTTAGATTGATGTAAAATTCATTAATATAAATTAATAATATTTTTATTAATTTTCGCATGAATATATTTATATCAATATGAACTATTGATTTGTGATCTAATAGTAGTTATCTTCTTATCTCATTCTCACATTAAAACACTCCTCTCATTAGATATGTAACCTATATATATAAAATATATCATCAAACATACAATATATTCAATGATATTAAAGAAAATTAATTTTTTTCATAAGTGGTGGAGTTAAAATAGATAATCTTAATATATTATTATTAGATAATTGAAAATATTATTTGTTTGGAAAGAATTTCCGCATTTTTAGTGAAATTAAGTTTATTGATCAATTGAATACCTCTTTTGAAAATTGCTAAGAATTTAAATTATTGTAAAAATTATTAAATGAATGTACCTATCTTTTTCAATTGGGAGGAAGTGATACTTTTCTAGCTAAGTGTCGATATTATTTAGAAAATATCATAAAAATAGTTTTATAGAAATCACATTCTAATTTTAGATATAATTAATCTGATCAGACTTTAGGATAAAGGGCCAAAAAAAGCCTAAATTGAAGTTAGTTAAAATATAAACAGTAATATTCTAAAACCAACTTTATTTTTCGAGACTTATTATTTCATAACTTTGTTTTTTATGAATATTATTTCATAACTTAATGAGAGAGAGAGACAGAATCATACATAAACCATAAACATCTAAAACATTTGGTATAGATTATATTTTCCTCCTCCCTGTAACTATTCAAAATTATATGGCTATTTTCTGTGTTTTCATAGTATAAATTCTTTTGAATAAATTTAGTTTTTGATTCTTGGAAACGTTCCCCAATGATGATTTGGTTCTTGGAAAATGATCATTAACTATACTTTAATCTTTGAATTTTTTGAAATTGTTATACAAAATAATTCATTTGTTCATTTATTACTTCCATCAAGACATTGATTAGAGGTACCATTTTGTTCAAAATATTTTTAAAATTCAGGAACTAAAATTGTCAGTTATGTCAACATATTAAAATACCATATTTATATGTTACTTCATATCATGGCTATGCCAGTAGATAACAGTACGCATTAGTAGATAACATTGACTGTGACGATAATTTCAGCTTTTAGATCATTTTGTGTAATAAATTTAAAAATTCAAGGACTAAAATAGCCCGTGACAATCTTCTAATAACCAAACAGTCATTGAGGTATATTTGTAGGGACTAAAATGTAAGTTTACTCACGTTGTTTCTTCTATAATTATGAAGCTACTAAACTTTAATTTAATTTTATATTTTCTATTAAGGTGTTTGATAGAGTCCATTCTTTAATCTTTGGTAACCTGATATTACATTTTTTTTATTAAAATACCTTTTATTAATTTAAATACATATTAAGTGCTTTTTTTCAATAAGAAATATATAATAGTTGTGATACTTTATTCTATAATTTCAAGTTCTTAAGTTAATAAAAAGAAAATAGAGGACTGTGTAATTTTAAATACTTATTAAAAAAGAGAAAAAGTATAATCTATATAATAGACTAAAATAATTCCACTCTAAGACATTAATTGCATGGATGTCATTAAATAACATATAATAAAATTAATAAATTTATTCTTATTAATGATACTATATTAAATTCATTCTAAGCAACCCTTTTGATATGTACTGTATGGCTCTCTTTTAAATTCTGTGAATATTACAATATATTAAATGTAAATTGGTGTGATTGATTCTATAATGTATTCAAATGAATTTGAAAAATTTGCATTCAAACGAATTCAAATTATCCCTTTTAAAATTATAAAATATCATAAATTTAATCAATAACTAAATAATTACAATATATTAAATATAAATTTGTGTGATTGATTCTATAATTGCATTCAAATGAATTTGAAAATTTTTCATTCAAATTAATTCAAATCATCCCTTTTAAAACTGTGAATCATTGTAAAATTTGAGCGTTTGGAGCTCGATCTGAAGCTGGATGAATTGTGTTTGGAGAGTTTATATTAGTTGTCTCTATGCTGATCTAAAACTCGATCTCAAGCTAATACAATGCGTTTCAAACTTCAACAATGACCAAATGTTGAGTGTCATGCGTTGAACTGAGAAGCAGCATTGGAGGGACGATCAGATGGCTCTCGTATCAACTTCAGAGTGGATTTCTCATCACCGACTACAGAGATCTAAAGCTATTTGGTAAGTATTAAGTATACATCTCCAATAAGTATACTCAGAGATTGTTAAATTAGCATTTGTAAAATTACTTATCAAAATCATTTCAATACACAGAATCAAGAGCAATCACGCAATATATCGCCCACGAGTATGCTAAAAAGAGACCCAATTGATAAGCAAGAGTCCCAGAAGATGGTGATTACAGGGAAAAGATAAACTCCTCGGATATAATGTTCTTTTTTCCCCTTTTTAATTTGTTTGTTCTTTGATTTAATATAGTTATTTTATTTGAATCCACTTCACATGTTGGAGTCAATCAATTTTATAGTGTTCTTTATTTTTTATTTTGTCTTTAATGTTGTAGAACCCCAAAATTCAAACTGGATTTCTGAATAATGGTAATCCTATTAAATTGAAATAAGGTCAGGAAATAACCGTATCAACTTACTATAGTATAAAGGGAGATGAGAATAGCTATAAAAAGTTGGCTAAGGATATGAAGCATGGTAATGTAATATTATGCTCAGATAGAATTATCTTATTTACGGTTTTATCATGTGACAAAAATTAGGTTTGATTTGATGTCGTTATGAGAACTTTACAGTTCTTGACGAGAGAAAAAATGTTAATCTTCTTAGAGTGATAGTGGATCTCCCTACATTGATAGAGAAATACAAGGATGATATATTGAAATGGGGAATTATCAACAAAATTGACATGATTATTCTTTTTTTTACTCGGAAAGGTTTAGACTTGGTGGAAGTTCAGAAAGTGCTGAGATAATATGTAAAAAAAAATTCATCTCATGTCAAAGGTATGGTCTTTCTTCATAATATAACGTGACTGTTTATTATCATAAATTTTTATTTATATAAATAATCAAAATTTATATTAGAATATTTACGTTTTAAAAATATATGTCATAACTCATAAGTCTCATAAGTTTTATAAGTTTTATAAATTTATAAATTATAATATTATTATCAGAATATATTATATGAATTCCAATGTATTTAATATATTATGTGAATTATTGTTAAAGTAAATAGCAAAATATATTTTTATCAGAATATATTATCATAATTATTAATTAGTGTAATTAGTGAAATTAATAATTAGTGAATTTCATTATTTTATTTGATTTGAATTGATTTGAATGAATAAATTAGGTAAATTAATAAATTTGATAAATTTGGTAAATTAATGACATCACATAAGATTAATTATTTGATTTGAATTGATTGAAAAGATTTGAATTGAAATTAAAAAATAATTACCTTTATTATTTGACCATTGTAGAATAATTAATAACATCACATTAAATGAATTATTTGATTTGAATTGAAATTAAAAACAATCACCATTGAAATATATAGATAATAATTGTTGAAATATACATATATGAGGATCCAGACATATTAGAATTAATTATTGATCATATGTATAAAATTTTTTTACAGTTGATTATCCTACACTCTATATGAACATTTTTAATTTGATTATTATTTTTTTGTAAAAAAATTTAAATTAAAAACTTTTTATTGATTGCACATATATCTTATTATTTTATTCTATTTGATGACTTATTCTACATCATAATATAATGTGGTCATTTATTATTATAAATTTTTATTAGAATTTAGAATTTATATTTTTATAAATAATTAAAATTTATATTAAATATTTACATTTTAAAAATATATTTCATAACTCATAAGTCTCATAAGTTTCATAAGTTTCACAAAATTATAAATTATAATATTATTATTAGAATATATTATGTGGATCCCAATATATTTAATATATTATGTAGGTCATTATTAAAGTGAATAGCAGAATATATTTTTATCAGAATATATTATCATAATTATTAATAAGTGAAATTAATAATTAGTAAATGTTGTTATTTTATTTAATTTGAATTGATTTGAATAAATAAATAAATTAGGTAAATTAATAAATTTGATAAATTAATGATATCGCATAATATTAATTATTTGATTTGAATTTATTTAAATTATTTGAATTGAAATTAAAAAAATTATTTTTATTATTTGACCATTGTAGTATCTTAGAGGATTTTTTAGTAGGTAAAATAAATTTGATTATGGAATTGATATGTGAATTAAAAATTTTGCTTTATTTGACTTTATTTTAATTTCTTTCCAGAATAATTATTAATTTAATAGAAATTAAAGTTTGAGATATGAATATTTAAATTATTATCCCTTGACTGCTCTATGCAATAAATAATTTATAACAAATAATAAATAATCCATAAATTAATAAATTAATTAATTTACTTGTTTTATTCATTTAAATTTATTCCATTAAATAAATAAATCAATTCAAACTAAAGTTGGAATAGGTAAAATAAATTTGATTATGAAATGGATAAATCAATTAAAAATATTTAGTTATTTATGATTAAAAAGTATATGTCATAACTCATAAGTTTTATATAAATTAATTGTAATTATTATTATTTTTATAAATTACAAAAATTTTTAAAGTTATAATTTAACCGTGCATCGCACGGGTCACAACACTAATTTAATAATATTTAAGAGCATTAACTTATACATAATAATCATTGAGAACTATTATACCTTTTTTACACAAAAAGTTGGTAATTTAAGAAAGTTAATAATATCTATCCTCACTTGATATACCAGAACATCATACCTCATGATTGACTTGATTAGAAGAGTTTAATTTAAAAAGAGGTAGTATCTTTTTTTTTTTAATAAAGCACAATAAATTAACTTTGATGTTCATCAAGATAATATAAAAGAATAAAACATTAAAATTCTTAAAAAAAATAAACTGTAGGAAAACTTGAAAGCACCCTGATTGCAATTAAAAAAAGTTATATTCATACATCGGTTTCCTATTATCTCTTCTTCTTCTTCTTCTTTTTAAAATTATTTTGGGTAAATTATTTTTCTTTTTCCTTCTAATCTAACAAACTTGACGAGTTTCATACTCTTTGTTAGAATTCCTTAATGGTACAATTGCTTCTTTAATATGATTTTCCAATAAATGTTCTAACACTTAATTCTAAACCAAAACCAATGAAAGAAAAGAAAAGAAATTGTATGCTAACACTTTTTTTTTCTTATAAAAAATGTTTGAAGTGAAGTAAGCTATGCTATTTGTGTGATACATCAAATTCTTATATTATGATTAATGTTTAGTTAGTTCAAGTAGTTTTAACATTTATTTTTTTAAATAATGTCTTGGTCAAATGTTACTTCTCAATCTATCAAATGATTGAATGTATTTCTCCTCAACGTTATTAGAATATGAATTCAGTGATATTTTATAAATTTTTTATTCTAATAGTTCAAAAATTAAATTAATTATAAGAATTATTCACATAATTATTGAAAAATAAATTTTTATTCATTTGAAAAAAGACACGCCAAACTATCTAGTCAACCTGTAAAATTAGTTTTTGGATTAAATTGAGTGACCTTTTAAAACGGGGCAACAAAAACGTGTTTAAAAATTGATAATTTCTTTTTCAATGAAGTGTAATTCCACATGCTTATTGAGTGGAAGATATTTTTGATAAAATGAAAATATTGATAAAATCAATCCAAAAATTGATAAATTGATCAAGTAACGTTAAATTAGACTGATTTGGATAGCTAATTTTTTCTTTGATTTTTGATGTTATTGTTACAATAGTGTTGTTCATGATATGATTAAGCATGTGGAATTACACTTTATTAAAAAAACAAAAAGAACGAAAGAAAAGTTGAAGCAGGAAAATTACTGAATAGGCTATGTTTTGAGGACATTTTTAGTGCTTTTCCCGTCTTGGCATACTAGTCAGTCAATTAGATCGGGTTATAAATAGATGTGTTTATAGATTATGTTTGCTCCGATTTTGAATTTTAACCACATTAAATTGAGTTTATCAGCTTTATAAAATTATAAACTTATTCAGCTTAAATTTTTAGACAGTTTAGTTTGATTTTAAGCAATTTGATTCGATTTTAGTTAGATAGTTTAGTTTGATTTTGGATATTTTATTTACAATAATTTGTAATTTTTAATTTTAATAATATATATATATATATAAATATAAATATAAAAAAGAATAAATTAATTAAAAAGAAACCAAATTAATTAAAATATATATAAAAATAATTTTGTTGATATAAAATATAAAAATATAATATTATGTGTATATATATATATATAAAGTTGGTTCGATTTGGTTCGGTCAACCAAACTGATAACTGAATTAAACTAATTAAAATTTATATTTCAAAAATCGATTTGGACTTTTTTTTTATTTCGGTTGATTTTTGATTTATTTGATTTGATTTTGAACACCCATAATTGTAAGTGACTTGGTCTTTTTTTTTTTTTAATCTCCTTTTTTCCTTAAATTCATAATCTGAAATTGGGAACAAAATAGGTTTTGAAAAAAAAATATAATTCATAACACTATTATTACAAAATAAAATGTTATAATTTTAATCATATTATTATTTTGTGTAAAATGATTTTAAATCATTAGAGTTGAACAGTGCTAGCAAAAAAATATTATAACTTCATATAATATTAAAAATAACAATAAATTTTTTAAAATAAATTAGTTTTAATTTAATTTTTATAATTTATTAATTTAATTATAAAAGATTATATATATTTATCAAATACGCAATTTGTGTGCTAAATTATTTTAAGATACACTTTTTAAGACATTTTGATTGTGAAATTAACGTATAAATTATTTGTTTTACTTGCTTTAATATATATTTGTGAACATATATATATATATATATATATATATATATATATATATATATATAATTTTTTAATTTATCCTCTCAGTTCAATAATTGATCTAATAAATCGATAAATTAGACTAGTAACCCCGTAATTCGACTTATTCCTTGGGTAAATGATTGGAGCAATTCTTAAAACTATGTTCAGATTTGTCTTTTAATTTATATTGTTAAAATAATGAATAAATTACTAATTTGATTCTTAGAATATTATAATTTTCTCAATATAGTTCCTAAAAAATCTAGTTTCTCAATTTAATTTTGGAAAGATTGTGTTTGTTGCAATTTACTCATTTTTATGGTAAAAGTGATTTTTAGTAACAAAAAAATTATTTAGCAATGATAAATTTTGTAATTTGAAAATTAAATTGAAATAAATATAATATTTTAAAAATTAAATTGAGACACGTAATCTTTCATGACCAAATTGGAAAAAAAATTATAATGTTTAACAAATCAATAATTTACTCAAAGGAGTCATAATACATGAAATTGAAAGTTTAGAGTGTTTATCCCCATAAAAAAAAGCAAAAAGAAACTTTAGAGTGTCTATTGCCAACTTTTCAACTTGGAAATAAATTATATAAACTTTTTAATTGAAGAGAATCTTTATTTCTTAATAATAATATTTATAGAAATAATAGTTAATATATAAATTATTTTTTAAAAATATATTTTTTATTATTTAATTTCTAAAATTTAAATCTTAAATATAAAATTATTAATTATTAAGGATTAAATTGAGAGATTAGGAAACGTGTAATGGTTTTAGGAGGAAATTAAAAATTTAGAGTACTTAAAACTAAAACCCTCTGTCAACAATGTGATATGTCCGAGGTCCGAAGTTCCAACCACAAATTAACAAATACACCACGGTGATGTTGTAACTGTGGAGCGACGAAAGTCGTCATCAGGGTCTCGTAACAGTACTCAGAAACGAAAAGGAAAGACGACTCACAAAGGGTTCGGATTTGACAAGAAAATATTCTAAAGGACAATAGAATGTGGAGGCGATATGGGAAACTCCTTCGATTTTAATCACTACTTTCTCTGGAAATTTTAATGCGAGAGTGAAGAAGGTTAAGCTTGAAATTCCATAACAGTCCAAGAGGGAAGAAAAATAGTTCACATCTAATAAATTACGACGCGGTTGTAGAAGCAGTCAACGCCTGCCTGCGACTCCCGGCGTTTGATTTTCGGTGTGGGGGTACGCGACTTCGAATCTTGTTCGTGCTTCCTTTCCTTCTCTATTTTTTATGTCCCTCTGTGATTTCTGACCTGACCTGTGAAGATCTGATCATTTCTGGGTTTTTCCTCATAGGAAGGGATCAATCAGCCGCACCTTGAGATGGTGAAGGAGACCGAATACTATGACATACTGGGAGTCAGACCCACGGCGACCGAGGCCGAGATTAAGAAAGCATATTACATGAAGGTCAGAGTCTGCCTCATTGATTTTTTTCCCTTCCTGCTTGGTTTTTATTCTTGTCATATGAAGAGACGCTATCAATAAAACTAACTGGGGCTGCATACTTTGCAAGCTTTGTATAACATCGATAGATCCGTTTGGCCCCGTTTATCCCTTTGAATGGGTAGGAAATAGCAGATGAGTGTGTGTATCCTACCAGTGAATTTATCAATTCGTGCGTATTCCAAATCAGACATGCTTTAAGTTCTTTGTAACAATGAAATTAAAAAAAGATTAGCTTTTTACTACTGAAAAGGTCCTAGTTTGAAAAACTGGATGATAACTTTCTATATATTTTGACAGTTTTGATAGTGGTCCGTCAGTCTTAACTTTGTTATATTGAACTATGATTAAGTTGTATATTGATATTGTTATCTCTTATGTTATTTATTTTCTTCTTCTGTGCTGGGCTTGCAGGCTCGACAAGTACATCCAGATAAAAACCCAAATGACCCCCTTGCAGCACAAAATTTTCAGGCAAGACTGCTATATTTTATTTCAAACCGATAGCTTTCAAGGATATGTGCAGTGAACCCTATCCATGGTTGGAAACATGTGGGAACCATGAGTTGAAGTAATGGGAAACATATGTTGCTCAAAGCTTGGTGAGTTGGGTACTGTGAAAAGGATTTCACGTGGAGGATCCAAATGACTTGTAATTAGGAATTTTAAACCTGTATCAGAAAATGTGGGATGAAGGCCTTCTTTTCCACCATCGTGATCCCTCCTGCTGCCATTCTTTTTACATTGCATAATGATATTGGACATGCCCTTAGTTGTACAAGATGTCAACTTCTATCGTTAGCCAAATATTTCAGTTCTAGAATTGATCTTAGACTTAATTTAATATTAAATCATGGACATTTTAAGGTCAAGGAGTGCCATCTGAATTGGATTTTCTTGTAACTTGGGGATAATAAGAAGAGACTGTGAAAATATGCTTACTTTTTATTGAGAAAGGTTAGGAAGTATTTAATTTCTTATACACTTCCATGGTTCCATCAATAAGATTTTCTATCAAGATTCGTTATAAATCAAACATTGAAATACCATATTCTTTTTGTTGTTGTGTTGACAAATTATTGAAATATAGCCCCATGTTTTAGTCAACCAAATGTGTTAATGTCATGGGGTTCAACTATGGAGATGTGCTTAGTGCATCATTCTCCTGATTGAGCTGAATTTAATCATCACTTTTTCAACATTAAAAAAAAAAAAAGGAAAGGAAAAAGTCTACTACGACTTAAAAGCTGCTTAAAAGAGAAATTGAAGAATCTTAAATTCTAGAATTTATCTTTATTTGCTGGAAAGAGGGATTTGTAATTTTTAATTTCAAAATACGAGTCTCAGTCCAACAAAAGCTTACTGGTTGGAAGCAAATTTTATGTTCCCCGACAAACTTTATTCAGCAAAACTTACTGAAGATTTCTTTCACTCAAGACTTTTCTATCAAGGAGCATCCCATAAGTTTTCTCTCTATTTTTGACCTTTTGAGATTTCAATCTTTAATTATAGAGGAAATTTCATTCATTACTTAGGTAAGGTCTTTGTGATAAGCTGAAATTCATTTCTTCATCCTAGGCAAATAAATATTTATCCCTAATTTTCTTGTAGAAATTTCTATTTTCTGTGTGTCTGGACTGCACTTTGGGCCTATTTAATGTTTAAATTTGGCTCAAATATTGGGCTAAAGGTTTGGAAATATTAAAAATCCTATACTTTAATTGATATTAACTTAGTGATCTTTTAATGTTGAAATTTTGCTGAATTTATGCCATTTTTTCTCTCTATTTAAATATCTGACTGGTTATGCCATATTATAATGCATAGCTTGGTTATGCCATTGTTAATCAACTTCAAGCACTAACGATTTCCGAGGGTTCTGCAAATGTGGTTTCAGGTTTTGGGTGAGGCTTACCAAGTTTTGAGTGACCTAAACCAACGGCAAGCTTATGATGCTCATGGGAAAGCTGGAATCTCAACGTTGGTTTTTAATGCCTCAATTCATAACATAAGATTGAACCATTGAATAACATTATTGATAAGATGTGCCACCTTTTTGGGCTCCTGCTGATTCCCAGCTGCTTTCTTCTTTTCACTGCAGTGATGGAATTATTGATCCAGCAGCAATCTTTGCCATGCTTTTTGGGAGTGAGCTTTTTGAGGAGTACATAGGCCAGTTAGCCATGGCATCTATGGCATCAATGGATATCTTTACTGAAGGGGAACAATTTGATACTAAAAAATTGCAGGAGAAAATGAAGGTACACATTTATACTCTTTCTGACATTTCTTACGGTGAGTGCTTATTGGTGATGACATATGTCTTTTTCATGAGGAGCCATCTACATGAGTAATAGAAGTTTACTTGTTTTTTGTTTTTTTGTTTGGGTCTTATCTTGTTTTAAGCTTATCACCTCTTGCTTGCATGTACTTATATACCTTTATTTTCTAATTAAACATAATGGATTTGTAAAATGATATTTGTGATCTTATATTCTAGTTTTTTCTATTTATTTATTTAAAAAGTTCTGGGAAATGAAAACACACATGCTTACAATTTTGGATGATGCCCCTTTGTTTCCCTTTTACATCAACTCAATGTCATTGGCCAAATGAAAAGTCAAGAGAAGACAGAAACTTTAAACTTACCTGTTGAGAACTTGCCAAATTGGAAAATCATCATATGATCTATTATATTCTCATGTCTGTATGTTTGATGGATGATTTTCTTTGGGAGTATCTTTGTTTGTGGATAAGAGAAATGATAAAGGATTGGAGATCTGCATCTTTTTATTGCTGCTGGAAAGGGTACTTCATGTTAATTGTTTTTTTTTTGGAGGCAGAGGGGGGGTTCTTTTGGAGGTTATTGGTGTTGGCAGATATTTTATTGAAGGAACTGATCGCAAGAATTGTTGTGGTGGCAGGGTTGGAAAATTTTAGGATTCAGTTTGTGTAAGGGTGGTTATGAGATGTGATGGACTAATTTCAGATCTGGTGTGGCGTGGGTTAGGGGATTGGGAAAAGGTTTTTCTTCTTCTACCTATGGTGCTGGTTCATTAGCAAAGAGAGAACCTGCAATGTCTTAAGTTTTTACTCAAAAAAAAAAAATGAAATAACTTCCGGTATTCTACCATTAATTACAAAGAGTTTAGATACGATCTGAGAGGTGCAACCTCCCCCTAAAACAAGGAAACATGATACTACCTTACCATAACGTGGACGAAAACTGACCACCCAGCTACTCCTATTACAAAATAATAAACACACAATATAAAGTCGACAAAAAATAAGAATTAAATAACTTAAATATCTGTTAAAAACCAAAATTATGTGTCAGCTGGCACTAAGGCGCCATCTATCTGGAAACTAGTGGTGCGTATGCACCATGGCCTGGTGCTAAGGCGCCAGCTCTCTGGCACTGGTACTGAACAACTTGATTTACTGCTAGAGCTTAAAGGACTGAATATAAGCATTTCATGTTTTGTTATAGTGATATGGATGTACCTAAGGCTTGCAGAGATAAGTGTGGAATTTATTGTACAGTTGAAGTTGGTGAATAGATAAATGAGATAACAGCTAGAGTTTTTTTATTCACTGCTATTCTTATCGGAATTTCAGCTTCATGTAAGTGGGAACTAGTCCATTGTTTTAATTTGAAATGTTTTATTGTTTCCTTATCCTTTCTGGAAGTTGTTTATTTCATTCTTATCCTTTATTAGGTGCAGTATTTTTATATTCATTGGGTGTCTTTGACAGATTCCTTCTTCCTTCAGGTTGTTCAGAAAGAGAGAGAAGAAAAGCTTGCAGACATACTGAAAAATAGGCTAAACCAATATGTCCAAGGAAACAAATGGGAATTTGTTAATCATGCAGAAGCTGAAGTAGCCCGGCTATCTAATGCAGGTACTATGGCCTAGTAGTTCTTCCAGAATTACAGAGACTTAGAGAAGTTAAAAAATGATACAGCTTCAAATGAAATATCAAGAATTCATACTTTTTTTCAATTCATCAAATAAGGTTGTTAAAAATGGTTGAAATTAGGTCATTTTGTTACCAAAATCAATCTATGATTTAAAAGATTGGATGTGCATGACAGTGGAAAAGTTTTAATTCTCATTTGTATCAAGTATTTGAAGAACATAGTTGGAGATTATATCCCGAAATCCTGAGCAGGCTGATGATTGATGTCCTTGCTGAATAATTCCTCTGTTCTTTCTACAGCTTATGGGGTTGATATGTTGAGTACCATTGGCTACATATATGCAAGGCAGGCAGCAAAAGAGCTAGGGAAGAAAGCAATTTATTTAGGTGTGCCTTTCATTGCTGAGTGGTTCAGAAACAAAGGGCACTTCATCAAATCCCAAGTTACAGCAGCTACAGGTCAGAAATTTTTAGTAGCTTCAACATTTTAAAAATTTACTGGCTGTGTTACTATGGTTTCTTGATGCCATTCCCCTGGTTAACCTTCACATCATGGCTCTATAATTGAATTCATCTTTCTAGTTATTGTAACTACTACTCATGCGAATTGCTTTATTCTTTGTTGATTTTGCCACATGAAGCTGTCGTGGATTAGGTCCTTCTTGTGGGTGTTGTTATATTAATGGGTCTGCGCTCCTTTTTGTGTATGTAGGTGATTTAAACTTAATTTGCTCTATTAATGATAAACTAGGAGATACATGCTTACATCTAGTAGGGGGGACTATTTTGGGTTAATCTAGGAATGCAATGTTAGATTTATTTTTCTTTCCAGCCCTCTTTGTTTTTTTGAGTGAAAAGGAGAGATTTTATTAAAGGAAGAGAAGAATACAGAAACAATGAAAAATTGAAGGACAAGAGATACTTGTCAAAAGAAAATACAAGGAGAAACTCAAACTCTAAAACAGTAGTGCTTTTGAATCCATCTGTCTATCTACAAGAGACACTTCTTTGAACAGACCCTTGTAGAAACCCATATAGAGCCTGTTTGGTATGCTTTCCCTTGCAATAAGGGAATGGAATTCCAGCCCTTTTTTCCATTCTTCTGTTTGGGACATCAGATGCACAGTGCCGCGATGGAAAATACGGTTTTCCCTTTTCCTTTATAATTGTACGGATCCTTTCCATTGGCTGTGCAATGGAAAGCTGGAAAATGGTAAGGGAAAGCACATCTCATGTGTACTTTGCCCTCCTGTGTCCTCCGTTCTGGTGTTCTCTGGTTCTGCTGTGCTTCGCTGGTCTGTGCTGTTTGTTCACAGGTTCTGATGTGCTTCACTGGTTCGGTTGTGCTTCGCTGGTCTGTGCTGTTCGTTCGCTGGTTCTGCTGTGCTTTGCTGGTCTGTGCTGTTCGTATCCTGGTTCTGCTGTTATCTTTTTCTTCGCTGGTCTGTGCTGGAATTCTGCACATTGCGTAGGGAAAGCATATTTTTAAATATATATTTAAAAAATTCATGGTAAACCAGTGACTATCCTTCAGCATATTTCCCATTTCCTTTTTAATGGCAAATTCATGGTAAACCAGTGACTACTCTAGTTCTCTTTCCTTTTTTATGGTAAAAAATCATGGCAAATAGAAAATTCTGAACATTGCTGGAATTTGGGCCCTTGATATATATATTTTGAGCCAGAGGATGAAATCACCATCTCCGAGTGGAGTTCCCAAACAAACTAGACTGCTGCTGCTTGTTCTCTTCAAGATTGCATCACCTTCGAATCCTGTGTGTCTTTGGCAGATGATTGTGCCGATTAAGTAGAAGGCACCTCTGGGGATTCCACACCTAAATCATAAATTAAACAAGTGAACTTCATATTTTATTCTAACAAATATAAGAGTAGTTAAAAAATATTAAATGATAAGAATCAACAACAACAACAACAACAACATAGCCTTATCTCACTAAGTGGGGTCGGCTACATGGATCGCACGACGCCATTGAGCTCTATCAATGACCAACTCTTTAGATATCTCGTTTACTAAAAGGTCCCGTTCAATAATTTCATCACCTTCTTCGAATTCACCGTTGAAGCAGACAAGGCCACCATAGGAGATGGAGTAGTCATAGCCGATGGAGTATGTAGGTGATGGAGGCGTCGAATGCTGAAGGGTTGTTACAGGTAGGGTTCTGATTCTCCTTGTGCTTTTTTAAGGGTAATATAGTAAAATTACCCCAGTTATCCCTTTCCATTTCCCTTAAAGAAAACATACCAAACATAATAATACTTTTTTTCTCTTTTCTTTTCTTTTCCATTCCATACCAAACAAATTTTTTTCCCTTTTCCTTTTCTATTTTTCTTTTTCTTTTCCTTTCCAATTTTCTTTTGCAATCCTATATTGCAAGGGAAAGCATACCAAACAGGCTCATAGTGAAGCCATAAAACTAACCTTATCTCAAAGAAGGTGTGATGGAAGGAATTGCTACTTAAGCAACCTAGCATTCTTTCTAACCAAATACACCACGATAGGAAGAAGAAATGAGTTGGCTTAAGAAGAGCAGAGTTAAATGGGCAAGAGAGGGTGATGTGAATTCGAGCTTCTTCCACAAGGTGGTTAACGAGAAGAGGAGGAGGAGCTTTATTAAAGAATTAGAGGTGGATGATGGCACTATTATTAGGAAAAATGAGGTGATCTCTGAAGAGGTGACTAGCTTTTTCTAGAAGCTATTCACTGAGGAGATGCAGCAGAGGCCGAGGATTGAAGGATTTGATTGGTCTCTTATAGACAGTTTTAAGGGGAACTGGATTGGGAGACCTTTTGAGGAGGAAGAAGTTAGAAGCGCCATATGGAAGATGGTCAAGGATAAGACTCCCGGGCCTGATGGGTTTAATTTGGCTTTCTTTTAAGCTTGTTGGTCTTTTGTGAATGATGATTTGATGAAGGTTTTTAATGAATTCTTTCACAGTAGTCGTTTACCGACTAGTATGAATTTTACTTTCATTGTCCTTGTTCGCAAAAAAGATAGGTCTATTAAGGTGAGGGATTTTAGACCTATTAGCTTGGTTACTAATGTTTATAAGATCATCACTAAGGTGCTTTCTGTGAGGCTGGGTGAGGTTATTGGGGACTTTATCTCCGAGAATCAAAGTGCTTTCATTGCTGAGCGTTGAATTCTTGATGCTAGTTTGATTGCAAACGAATTAGTTGAGGATGCAAGCGTAAAAAGAAAAAGGGCCTTGTGTTTAAAGTGAATTTTGAGAAGACCTAAGATATGGTTAACTAGGATTTTTTGGGTTGGGTTTTTTGTTGTAAGGGTTTTGGTGATAGATGGAGGCGTTGGATGAGAAGTTGTCTCTCTTTAGTGGCCTTTTTGGTTATTATTAATGAGCAGTCTAAGACTTGGTTTAAGGGGCAACATGGACTTAGACAGGGTGACCCATTGTCCCCCTTTCATTTTACTTTGGTGGCTGATGTCTTAAGCTATATGTTGAGAACGGATTTTGATAGAAGGGTTCTTAGAGGATTGTCAGTTGGGGGTAATGGTTGTGATGTGTCTCATTTACAGTTTGCATATGACACTATTCTTTTCCTGTCAAATGATAGGAAAATTTTTCTTCGTGTGCTTTCGCTACTTTAGATTTTTGAGTTGGTGTCAGGGCTTCATGTTAACCTAAGAAAGAATGGTCTAGCTTGTATTAATATTCAGGAAGAATCTCTTGGTGAGTTAGCTTAGATTGCAGATTGTGTGGTTTTAAATTGGCCTCTTACTTATTTAGGTGTACCTTTAGGCGGTAATCCTCGTGCAGAATCTTTTTGGGACCTTGTGATTCAAAGAATTTCTCGTAAGCTAGATAGTTGGAAAGGTTCCTACTTTTCTTGAAGGGGGAGAATTACCTTAGTTTATGCGGCTTTATCTAGTATGCCTCTCTATTTTCTGTCCTTATTCAAGATTCTAGTTGGGGTGGCTTGTAGGATTGAGAAAATTATGAGGGATTTTTTATAGTCTAATGGACGTGAGAGAAAGAGGGATCGTTTGGTTAGCTGGGAGGTGTGCTGTAGATCTAAGGAAGATGGGAGTTTGGGTCTTGGTAACTTGGTGTCTAAAAACATCTCTCTTTTGGCTAAGTAGTTATGGAGGTTCCCTCTTGAGCCTAACTCTCTATGGCATAAGGTGATTATGGCCAAGTTTGGGCTTCATTAGAATGGTTTGGATGTTGGTTTTGGGGTGTTGTTACGCACGCAAGTCTTTGGAATTTCTCATGTATACCATTCCTTCTCTCCTTTGTTGTTTTTGCATGTTGGGGATGGCTCTCGTTTTTGCTTTTGAGAGAATTGTTGGATTGGTCATATCCCTTTTAAAGAAAGGTTTTCTCGCCTTTTTTCTTTGTCTTCTTTACATAATGCTCTCATTGTTGATTTCTTTTGTTTGCAAGGGGACCAATTTTGTTGCAATTTCCACTTTTCCAAAAATGCAAGTGATAGACTTGTGGATGACCTTACTTTGTTGCTGGACATTTTGGCTCTGTTCCATATTTTCTTTTTTCTTGATAAGACTGTGGAAGTTGGATTCCTTAGGATTATACACTTGTGCTTAATTTTTCACCTTCTTGATTGGTAATCCACTTGTTGTTTTGTATTTTAGAAGGTCTTTTTGGAAAGTTAATGTGCCTTTAAAGGTTAAGTCTTTTTGTGGACTGTAGTTCTCAATAGAATTAATACTAATGATCTGCGTCAAGTCAGTCTGCCTTTTAAGACTTTCTCCTGATATTGTGTGATGTATATGAGGAATTGTGAGTCTAATAACCATCTATTCTTACATTACGAAATGGCATGAGATATTTGTAATAGGTTATTTGGTCTCTTTGATGAGAATTGAGTTTGCCCTGATGACCTTGGTGCTCTTCTTGTGACTAATTTTAGTGGCTTTGGTTGTAGGAAGGAGAATAAAATTTTGTGGAAAGTAGCTATGTTTGCGATTGTGTGATGTATTTGGATAGAAAGAAATGCTAGAGTTTTTAATGAGCGATCTTTACCTCTTCACTTGTTGTGGGAAAGTATTTGCTATGTTGGTTCCTTTTGGGTTTTGGCTAATCGGATGTTTAAGGGGTGCCTTTCTTGAATGTTTATATCGATTGGAGGGCTGTTGTACTAGCCTTGTTTTTGGGGCTTTGAGGGGGGATTTTTTGTTTCATCTGTCTTTTATTTGGAGGACCTCTTGTCCTCCTTTTCTCTCTTTCGTTTTTCCTTTTTCCTTTTTCCTTTGTTTCTTTCTCTTTGCAGTAATAATACTTCTTTTTCTATTAAAAAAAAAATTACACCACAATAGGTAACACTGTGCATCAATATGCTTTATTCTCTTTCCTTCTGCCAAAACCGCTGAATTTGATAGAAAGGAAAGCCCCAAGAGCAGCTGGGCCTGCCCACCTCTCCTCGAAGAGACCAAAAAGCCTATTCCATATCTTCCAAGCCACTTCACAATGTAGCAAAAGGTGGTTATTTTGTCTCTAAACTTCTGAATCACATAACACATACATATAGTGACAAAGCCTTATTGGATCTCCTAGTGTGAAGCATATCATTTGTTCAATTTCAGTCTTTATTGGTAATCGGCAATCAACTTCCTTTTAAAGTATCCTACCCCGAAGGGAAGTTGAATCCCGGCTGCCCCCTTGAAAGAGAGATGTTCTGATGATACTCCCTGCCACTGTGTACCTATCACAGGAAGCGGGACCTTGATTGAGTCTAAGAGCAGTCAGCAAGGCTGTTACTGATATTTAGGAGGGTTTATCTGTCACTAACAGCAGATCAGTGCCTATTCTCATGCCTTATTTTGATCGGTTCTTACTTTTTAGGCCTTTTCTTTATTTTATTATGACTTATCTTTTTTGGTTGTTATTCCTATTTTATAGCTTCAGTTTTTCAGCATAGGAGGGCATCAGTTATTGGGAACTGATAGGAACCTATAGTATATTTCTCTTATTACCTAATAAGAGAAATATACTGGTCAGTCCTATTTTATAATGGTCTATTATGTATTTTATTTTAACATATTAGGAGTAGTTATCTCAGGTTTTAGGTTAGTTTTCTGCCATGTCCTTAGTTTAAGGGAAGTTATGCTTATTTCAAGGGGAAGTTATGCCTCTGGTTGTATTTCAACTTTCTTCAGAAATTAATGAAATATGTCAGAGAAGTTTAATCATTTAGTGAGTTTTCACACAGGAGATCTCGGTCCTCTTTTTTAAAAACGAACCAACACCATAAGTAGGAAAAAAAAAAACCCCTATTCTACCATCTCTCTCTCTCCCTGTTCTCACACAAATTCCAACACTACATGTCCCATAACAATATCCTTAACACGGGACCTAACATGTTACAAAGAGGTTCCTTGCCTACTGGAATACCATTTGGGAAATTTTTTTTGACTTGGAATATTTTTTATGATATGGCCTTTGACCTTTAGTGGAGTTAACGGTTTGACAAATGGATGGGGTATTTTGTACAAAAAAAAGTTGGAGGAAATCTTGGCCGTAATCCTCAATAGCAAAGCCTTAGAGCTCAAACTTTTAATACTTAAGTGAAAAGCTAATATTTTAAACCTGGTTAGAAAATTTTTCAAGGCTTATTTGTCTGATGTTTAACTACTTGCTATAATTGGCCTCTCTAGCGGTGAATTTTCTGCTGTTAGATGCTCCTCAAAATTTTTGTTTTTATGATTCATTGGTTAAAGTTAATTTGAAAAGTTAAAGTAAGGATATTGAGGTGTATCTAACACAGTAATAGAACTGTCCTAGGAGACTCTATGCACTTGGGAATAAACAGCGCATTGTTGGGATTAATGAGCAGCATAAGCTGGGGTAGGAGATTTTCTGGGGGGATAGTGAGGGGTTTCTAAATGAAGTTAGTCAGGCAGAAGAAGTAAGGAGGTGTGCAAGGAGGAAGTTAATGGCTGAGTTGAGGGCCTAGTCTCCTGAGGAGCTGGGATTTTTTTTTTTTGGGGGTAGAATTTTCTTTGTCTTTCTGCAGTTGTATTTTGGAGCTGCCTTAGTGAATTCGGTTTCCTACCCAAGAGCTCAACATCTTGAAAGATTGAGTTTTTCTCAGAATCACCTTTCTTTAATTAGTCCCATACTCCTGGTAAAGTTTTTAATTGGTTCTTTTTATAATTGGGTCCTTGCTGTGAGTATCAGTGACGGATTGGTTAAAATTTTGCTTGAGATATTAACGGTTTGAGATTGGGTGATTGGTAGTAGCTACTTGATGTGGCATAATGGTTTGAGATTGGGAATTTGAAAACATTTGCTTGTCACGTGAAGATGAGGTGGCAACATCATGCAAGAATAAGATATCTGTCTGAGGCAAGCAAATCTTTAACAAATCTGTCACAGAAAATCACAGAAGGACATGTAAATTTTTTTAGGATTATAAGGACCCAGCTTGTCAAATTGAAAGTATAGGCACAGTAGAGTATTAAAGAAAATGTTCTATATATCCGTAACAAAAATATTAGTATAGCTAATGAGTGGGACTTTTCTGCTTCAGATTCAGATGAAATTGTTAGACAAAGTGTGAATAAAAAAATAAAGAAAAACGTAAATTGCTAATGTCTAAGAAGTGTGCATCAGAAGCTGATAAATTGGTTTTTCTTCATGGTGGTTCTAGGGGCAATTGCTCTGATCCAGCTGCAGGAGGATATGAAGAAGCAGCTCAGTGCAGAAGGGAACTATACTGAAGCAGAGCTTGAAGAATACATGCAATCCCATAAGAAATTAATGATTGACTCTTTGTGGAAGCTTAATGTAGCTGACATTGAGGCCACTCTTTCCCGTGTTTGTCAAATGGTAGTTTTTTCCTATTCCATCATCATGATTTTAGATAAGATAATGCAGAGTTGAATCCTGAGGTGGATTTAATTGAGATAATCTGTGCTCTACTTTAGGTTCTTCAAGACAATAGTGTTAAAAAAGAAGAACTCCGTGCACGAGCTAAAGGGTTGAAAACTCTTGGTAAAATCTTTCAGGTATTATTTATTTCCTAATTCTTTTCTCTGGGCATTTGCAGCACTGCTTATTGATTATGAAATATTTTTGGAATTCTACTCAAATGTAGAGTTAAGCTGCCTATTGATTATGAAATAATCCTGAGAATGCTATTTAAAATGTAGAGAGTTAAGTCAGCCGATGGGAATGAGAATGAAAGCATACTAGATAAAGCAGCAATGCATAAGTTGAACGGAAGCGAACCAAGCAATGATGCTTGTTCTCCCAGTACATCGCAAAAATGTTCAAGTCCTGATTATTCATCTCAGTCTGTATCTGTGGCGCAGGTATATTCATTCCCATTTGTATGTCCTTTTGTTCTTTAGTTTTTCATAGAATTTAGGAGGCCTTTAGTATACCTCACTCTCACCCAAACATCTGGTATATAATCTGAACTAGATGCCCATGTCTGGTATGCATCGAAGATGCCTAGATCATAGGACACTTCCATTTTATTACATTCCTTCATGAAGTTATGGGTATCTCACATTTGTAAATTGTTAATTTTTATAAAATATACTAATGACAAGGGTTGATTTGTACGTGTCATTTTTTTAAAATAAAAAATAATGGAATAAAATCATAGGGCATCAAAGTGCTAACAGCTTAAACCATAGCATGCCAGATAACTAGAATACCAACTTTCCAACTGCAGGGTAACAGAGTATTTTACTCTTTGAATGATAATAATGTAAAAAAAGCTTAACGTCAGATGTTATTGATTTTTTACGTTTTGGTTTTTCTGATTGGATGATGTAGAGTCCCTATGTGGAGGCCCCCCAGTTTACAGGCATCAATGTGAACTATAGCTTCCCCAGGCCAACCGCCCCTCCGGGTGCCCAGAGACCTTCAACCAACAGGGATTGAAAATTAAGATTTTGTTGCTGTGTGTGTGCGTTTGGGTGGTATGGCACCCCTGGCGTTTATATCGTTCTATATTATTTGTCAGATGTGGTTGTGCTAGTAAATTTGTGCTGGAAACTGCATTCCCTTGTTGTGATTTTTTAGGGTGATTAAGAAGGGATGGCCTTGTTGTTAGGGACTTGGCATGAAATTTGGACGCTACAATTGATCTTGTATGATACCAAGTTATGTACAAGATTTTAATTAGTGAACTTGAAGCAATGTTGATTTTTTTTTGAAATAGAAGCATCCTTTGTTATCTGAAACAACTGTTGAACTTTGATTAATTTGGTTTGAGTTAGGTTGAATCATAAGAATTTAAAGCTCTTCTAGTGTTGATTTTTTTCATGTGTTTATAAAATCATGTATTGAATCACTAAAACTAGTTAGCGTTGATAATCATTCTTATTTTAGGTCCAAACATTTTTGTGCATCATTTTTAATCAAATAATATATAAGAAAAACTTAAGTTTATTTTAATGAATAATAGAATGTTTCTTTTATTTTTATATTGTATAAATTAATTTTTATTAAACTAATATTTTAGTTAAAATATTAAATCAGTTTCTTGAATTTAGCACATGCTAAAAAATCATTTATCTTTTTTTTTTTTTCCTTTTGTAGTAATAATCATTTATCTTTTATTTTATCCTATATTGCTATGAATCATCATGCTTAATAAACATAAATTACCTTTTGTCCACAAATTTTTCCCAAAGTTAATTTAGGTTTTGATCCACAGATTTTGATAACTAAGCAATTCAACTAGTCTTAGTCAAAAATATCTCGAGTGATTAAGTCAAAAAATTGCATAATTTAAGATACTTAGAAACAAAAGAAAAGACAATATATTGTTTTGGTATATTTCAAATTTAATGAACTTAACTTTAAATGAAATTAAAAGACCAAAATGCTAGTTTAACCTAATCATCGTACTTTTTTTCTTCCTAGATTTCTTTACTAGTCCTCTCATTTAATTATTATGTAAGATTGTTTATATTTTTATCAGAAATTGTGCATACTTTTTGCAGCAAACAATTTTGAATCAACCATCAACCACTTGCAACTAAAATTCGGTTATATTTATCTATAGCAACGTGTCTATGGCATTTTTAGTGTCTTTTAAATTCAAAATTAATGCAACAAATAAATATAAATTAAAATTTATGACTGAGTGATTATATCTAAATTTTCATCATTTCTTTTTTATTAGAAAATATTAAAAAAGGGTGAATTACACTTTATTCTTTTTTTGTTAAAAAAATTATCTAAAAATACATTCAAAATCTTATATACATTTTAATAAATATTGTTGGGTTAAATATATTTAAGGCCCATTTGGGATAAATATATTTAAGGTCTATTTGTGTATTTTTTATAATGTATTGAGTTGTTTGAGTTATTTTATCTAATTCTTTCTTAAAACACATTTTAGTTTATTTGGTTCACTCACATTTATCTCTGATAAAGTTTTAATTTTTACTTCCTGCACAACTTTTGAGAGAAGACAATAGTATAAAATCTTGTAGGATAACATCAACATGTCAAGAAGCTGAAAGAGGGTTTGGTTGTTTCTAGTAACTTGGTTCAATACTTAATGTGTTATTTTTTTTCTCACTCTGAAAGAAGTTGTGTTAGTGCATTTACGTGATTATTCGTGAGTTCAAATATGCATTTCCAAATCAACTCCTTAGAAGGCAAAAGGTATTGTGTGTCAGAATCTTGGGTTCCTCATTCACTCTTATAGAGAACATATTCGTACTTTACATTAATGAAGAAAGACACATATGCAAAGGTACATTTATGAGTAATCCGTTGAGCTACAACTGCTAGTTCTTGCTCTTTTATTTAAAGCTTGAAACTGCTCTTGAAAGGATTGAACGACTAAAATGAAGCAAAATTTATTGAGAGAATTCTTTCTTCACCTACTCTCTGCATTCTATTAAATCTTATGTGTTTTGTGTGAGCTTGTGCTATAGTGTTCTACAAAGTGTTTGAGAGAGATTTTCATTTATTGTTATTATTCTTTCTTCTTGTTAATTTGCTTTAAAAATGTCGTAAAAGTTATAGGTTGGTAAAAACTATACGTTGAGCCTTTGGTTGAAATATTGTAATTTGTCTCATTTAAGAAAACATTTCAAGTCTGTATGAGTTTTAAGAAACTTGTTCCTACAGAGATTTTCTTGTAAAACTCATAATATTTAAAGTTTATAAGAAATTTCCTTTGCATTTATGCATAGGAAAAATGATGTAAGATCTCAGTGAATAGAATCCAAGTCTTTTTTAAATGTTATGTGTGAAATTTCTCTGTTCTCTCTATTGGTTACATAATTTTATTTTTATTGTCTTTTAACCTCCTAAACGAGATAAATTGAATTTCAAAAAAGAAGTTAAAATTTTCTATATATGCAATTTAACCCTTTCTTGTTATATTTGTTCTAACATATCTCAAATCATTGAGAAGTTGGGTATGCATTGCTTCTTAATGATTTAGATCCAAAATGAATTAATTAATAAACGCAAACTTCCTTCTTGCATGTGCTTTCTTGGCAACAAAACAAATTAGGCTTATGTCCATCATTAACTCCTTGGATTCTTTGCAAATAATTTTTACGAGAGCCACAATTATTAAGCAGTGTTTATTGGATTGGTCACTTTAATTAATCCATTTGATTTAAATAGATAGAAAGAAAATTTATCTAATTAATTCGATCATTTTATATAAATCCAAGTCAATCTAATCTAACTACAATTTGAATTGAATTAGATGGTTGGTTATTTCTTAAGTGATAAAAATTTTTAAATTAAACATTAAATTTATTTTATTACCAAATCTCAATAATTAAAATAGAGATTCCTAACAATAAAAAGCTGTTTTTTTAACTTTTTTAGTGTTTCATCAAAAAAATATATTAACTATATATTATCTATAAAATATAAAATATGTAATATATCACTACATTATCTGATTGATTTGAATTAAATAACAATTATAATCATCCAATAAATTAATTTTGTCAAAATTTTATCTAATCAACCTAATTATTTGATCAATTTCAGGTCACAATTAGATTAAATCGATTTGGTTAGAAATGAATTTAATTGGATTTCGATAATCCTGTCAACTATATTTTAAATATTTGTTTGTTTTTGAAACACGTTTTAAAAATAATTTAGCATCATCCACATCATGTCCAGTTAGTATGAGATGATCGTTTATTTATTTATTAATTATTCTTTTTGACGCCGACAGTGACTAAATGGTCAATAATGATGACAAAATGTGACTCCAATCATCGAACTTGTGGATTGGTAGAGAGAAATCCATCTAACCCAGATTCCAACTCAACGTGCCCATCATAATCACTTTATATATATATATATATATATATATATATATAGCAAAAATGATATTTTGTTTCACATTATTGATTTTAAATTTTTAAATTTTAAAAATTTTATATTAATCTTCTATGTTTTCAAATCTCACTATTTTAGTCATTTTTTTTAAAATTATTAATTTATATAATAAAATTGACATATTATAGTGTTATAACAAAAACAGCAAGTTCAGCAATTTTATTGTTTGTATGATTTGAACATGTGACTTCTAAGTGACAAGATAGCAATTTTATTGCTTTACCGAGGCTCTCCTATAATGTTATAATATTATTGTAAAACATTAAATTAAATATTAAATGTCTGAAGAAAGTCCATTGCTTAATTTTATTATGTGGGACCTTAATGCACATATTGAAATCTTGGAAACCGAGGACTTAATGCTATGGACATTGGGACTGGTGGATTGAAAATTCTTGACCGTAGGTGCTTTAATATATATGTAACTGCAACCATTATGTGACTTTATGTGTAAGTTGGGTGTGCAGTGTAATGATGGTCTTTATGTGTGTATGTTGGTAAATTGAATCCTCTTTACTCCAATTTGTTTTCATTTGGCTTTCAAGGGGAGAGACCTTCACTATAAATACACACACACACACACACACACACACACACACACACACACACACACACATATATATATATATATAAGTGTGAATATTTGAGTTATTGTATTCTGTAAATAATATGTCTGTATTTTTTTACATTGAGTAATAAAGCAAAATTAACTTGTAAGATATGTGAAAATTATCTTGAAGAAAATCAAGATATTTGGATCTCAATCAAGTACTATGTGTATTTTTTTTACTAACGTTTGTTCTCATTTTGTAGCTATATTTCTTATTTTTGGTTGGTAGCTCCAACATATTATTCTCCTAATACTAACATGACTTATTTATACAATTGTTTACTATATACAAGTGTTTCACGTGTATAATTTATTTGTAAAATGAGCAAGACTGAGTAGTCATTTAGTTTGGGAAAAAAAGGGAAACAGACAACGTAAGTGCATTTTGGGCAAATAGATTTTACATGTAAGACACTTATATTCAATTAATAATTATATAGATAATTTATGTTAACATTAAGAAGATGATGTGTCGAATTTGTTATGTAAATTAACGATTCTAATAAAAAATGATTAGAATAGTAAAATTTTGAAACATAGAAATATTTGAAACATAAAGAACCAAAATATTATTTTTGTATTTTGTTTATTTATTGATAATATTCATTCAAGTAATAGTTCTTAATTAGTCTTAAACTCCATTTCTTACACGTAAAGAGTCAACAACTTTTGAGCAAATACAAGAGTCTTTTTAGTTCCTCAAACCACATTCGGAAAAAAGAAGAAGACTAAGGGTCTGTTTGGTTTGTGAAAACATTTCCTGTTTTCATTTTCAATCTTCATTTCCTGAAATACATTTCCTGAAACACTGAAAACATCTTTTTGGTGTTTTCAGATTTAAGCTTATTTTAAGAAATGTTTTCAAGAAAATGTTTTCAGTTAACTCAACCAAACGCATTTTCACGTCCATTTTCTATTTTCAGTGAAAATGAAAACAGGAAATGCCCAAACCAAACAGACCCTAAATTTCCGTATTAATTTTTCGTGTCTTTATTATTACATTTTTATTAGATACTGAATGTATGTAAAAGTTTCTTAAAAGTATCAACTATTTAATATTAGATTGTAAAAAATATATAATTATTTTTAAAGACTATATAAATGTCGTATTATAATTAAAGAATCATATATCAATTATATTTTAATTAAAAAACTTAATAATAAATTTCATATTTTATAATCTCTTATTTGCTTATTGTCCTAATAGTAAGGTGGCATTTTTTTTTCCCGAAATTAGAAGGTCTAAATCTATATATATATATATATATATTTGATTATTATTCTAAATCTATATATATATATATTTGATTATTAAAATAATATCTCCTTTCAAACATCTATTTTTATTAAATACAAGTCAGTAAAACAATATTTTCTCAACATTTATATGTGTTAACTATATTAAAAAAATTTCAAATCTTTTATAAAATCTGAATGAATATGATATATTTACAGTAATTAATCACTAATAAATCAAAATATAAACAAATGAGGAGCCCATTAAATAAATCAAATGAGAAAAGCCTTACACAAACTCTATGTTTCTTCATCATGCAAATCTAAAGTGCATGCATTTCACAACAGAAAAGACATGACATGAGGAATGTCATCTTACTTTACGTGACAAAACTAAGCTGCAGATTTAAATGAGGAATAATTAAAAATTAGACGTTATGCTTTTGAAAGGTACCTCAACACGTGTCAAATTTTGATGGAAGATGAAGTAGTTAGATCAGCCAAAAATGACCATTTGCATTGTAGACTCATTCTAATTTTTTATTACCTATTTTATAAAATTCAATTTTACTTTAAACTCCCTATAATATTAGGGTGCTTCTCCACGTAGAAGGTGCAACGTAATCAAGAGGAAGCCTTTTAAAAAAACAAAATTGTGACGTTACTAAACAGTAAATTGAATCATCAAACGTTGAAAAATATTCAACAAGAAGATCTCTTTGAATATAAGATTAAAATAAAATATAGCATACTTTATAATTTAAAAAAAAAGAAATGTATAAGCGTAAAGGAAAAGTTGTACGCTTTTAAATATTTTGCAGCAAAGAAAAATGTAATTTACTCTTATATATTTATACATACAAAGGAAAGAAGAAACGTGTCTTCGAAGTTCGAATGCGAAAGAAAAGGGGAGAGAGAGAGAGAGAGAGAGAGAGAGAATATATAAAAGAGAAAAGAAGAAAAGAGACATGGAAATCGAGCAGGATGCCAAGTTGTCAATTAAAAACAGACGTCACATATGATATAAACAACATTTTTTTTTGATAATATATAAACAACATTAAAATAACGAAAGTGAGTCAAAAGAAATCGCTATTGAGACTCATTTTAAAAATTTCAAATTTTTTTTTAAATCTATTTAAGCCAGCATTTAAAAAAAAATGACTAAAATTTTATTTTTAATCCCTTTCATATAACTTTTTTTCAATTCTACCCTATACCCATCACATATTTATATATTATCTATTTGGCCTCTCTTAAATTTTTTTTAATTTAATCTTTTATAAATTTAAATATTTTTAATTTAATCCCTCACAAATTCAAATATTTTTAATTTAACCTTTTTACGCGGCTCTCAATTTTATTTTCAATTTTTTTAAATCCTTTAACATTGCATATGATATTAACACCAAAAAAAAATATATGATGTTTACATTAACATGTTAACTATCAAATCATTACATTTATTAAATTATTTAATGACAATGGAAGAATTAAATTAAAAATATTTGAATTTATGAAGAATTAATTTAAAAATAAAAATTTATAGAGAGTTAAATTAAAAATAAAAATATATTTAAAAAACTAAAATGAAATTTTAGTCTATAAAAAATTTCAAATTTATTCTAACGACCAAAACAAAATTTGGATTTTTGAGTCTTTAAGATTAAAATTAAAAGTGGGGCATATTTTTAAAGGTACAAACTAGAGACGAGAAAATTTGCGCCATGCTCTGTTGGGTGATTCAAATCCGCAAAATCCATCAATGGTAGATCTACGAGCATCAACGTAAATGTAAAATAAAAGGAGAGAAAGATTTACAGATTTAGGGAGGAGGCCATAGAGCGAGCGAGCGAGCGAGCGAGACAGTAATGTGAAGGAAGGTGAGGGAAACAACGAGGAAGTGTTGTGGGAGGAGAAGAGAGACGCAAAGGCTCCGCATCAGGGAGAGACCAAAGTGTGGAAGCGTGTGACGACGATTCCTTCCTCCCTCACTTTTCTTCCTTCTCAATCGACTCGTTTCCTCGCTTTCCATTCTTCTTCGGAATCGCACGCACACATTAATTAGTCAGATCCGGTGTCTGTATAGCCATTTCTCTTGTTCATACGGATTAAATTAATCGGAATTGTTTTTTGTTTGTTTGGAACCCTCCGCGGTGGAAAATGGAGAACGAGAAGAAAGCGTCAGCGATATCTGATGTCGGAGCATGGGCCATGAACGTGGTCAGCTCCGTCGGAATTATAATGGCCAACAAACAGCTCATGTCCAACAGTGGCTATGCTTTCGGTTTTGGTCAGTCCTCTCCTCACTCTTCTGGACTATTATTTTTCGGTCTGGATCTGAATGCAATAGATCTCTACCTTCTTCTCCGACATTGTTTGTGTTTAATTCGATCTATCCTCTCACCTGATCTACTCTGTTCTTTACTTGCGATCTATATTTCGGTTGTTACTGATTTGTTATAATTGTTCTTTTTGTTAGTATCACGATGTCTTACAATATCACATGTGAAAGTTTCCGCTTACTGGTTTATGCATTTATGATTTTATGAGGTTTATGGCTTGTTGACTTTCTGTCCTCTGTCTCTTTTTCTTTCTTTCAGCCACTACATTAACTGGGTTTCACTTTGCTGTAACGGCTCTCGTGGGTCTAGTGTCAAATGCTACCGGTATGTCTGCGTCAAAGCATGTCCCTATGTGGGAGCTTCTCTGGTTCTCAGTGGTTGCCAATATGTCTATTACAGGGATGAACTTCAGCCTCATGCTAAACTCTGTGGGATTCTACCAAGTATGATTTTCTGATGAGCATTACAATGTTCATTACTTGTGTTTCTTTCGTCTGGTCTATATATCTGCTTTTTTTTTTTAAATAAATTTAAAAATTCCACCATTTTGATTTTCATTAGAAGTTCCACTTTATACAATCCACCTTGTCAACCATCAAAGATCTTTCTCTGTCAGACATACACTAGGATAAAAATACGATTCCTTTCATGATCGGTGGTATGTTTTGATTGATCTGCATGTCATTACCCAAGGAATATGTCTTCCAGCTTATTGTCGTCTACTGTGAGTGGTAATGTCAATCCTGAAAGTCTTATACTCTTGGTTAACAAAGAGGTACTTATTGTTGGATGTCATCGCAAAATCAAATCAAGTTTTGCAAGTCCAAAAACTGAATTTAGTCTGAGTTTCAAGAGCTTTATAGACATAAGAAGTTAGCATTTGGATGCAGTACTTGAAAAGTATATTTTGAGTTAAAAGTGTTTATTTTTTGGCATTTTAATTGGTAAAATAACTAAAGCATATTGAAAAGCATTTTTACTTTAATAATTTAGCAGGAAAAACTCTTATTATGAATTCTAATATTTTAAAATACATTAAAAAAATTTCCATAAAGAAATTTAATATAATAACAACCCCCCTAAAAGCCTAAAACAATTGCAAGATTTTACAATGTGAGCTTATTGTGCTGAAAATTTTGACAAATATGTGCCCTCATTTGCACTAAAAATCTCATCTGCGAATCGAGATTATTACAAGGGAAGGACACAATTTTCACATAAAATCTTCATTATATTGCAGGTTTTAGCTTTAACAAATGAAGCTATGCAGAGAGTTAAGAGATTTGAAACCAATTCCTCCGTTACCAGAAACAAAATGTTTCAAGAGGAAATCAGGACTTAGTGAAATAATAGACAAAATAAGGACCATAATGAATTACAAAAGTTGATAATGATGGCTCCTTTGATTCTTAATTTGATAAAACATTAATTTAAATAAGAAAAACACACGTAACCAATGGAATAGAAACTCAACTTTTTTCTTTTCTAGAATGTATCCTTTGAGAAGTGAGCAGCCTAGCAAGGAGAAGCAAATAGTGAAAGAGTTACGCATATCCTAACATTACCCAAATTTGTCTTATAAGAAATTTTAAAGTTCTCTACCATAATACATACCTGCTCATATCCTAAACCCTATCTTGTTCTAATCAATCCTATAAGTAAAAAAATACTAGAAGAAAGAGGGAAAAATGTGATACTTCTGATTCTAACCTGTGAGTATAACTTACACTAAGCAAGAAAGAATGCAACAATAGGTAAAGCTCATCCATTTTGGATCTTGAAGAGAAAATATGTTGATGTTGAATTGGTGACACAAGATGCCAAGTGCAATGGTGAATGATGGATTGCTTCAGGCACTGGTTGGTGTTTTGTAAAAATAAGAGGAAGAAGAAAGGGGAAAAGTTGGGGGGGGGGGGGGTATGCAAAAGAAGAGGGGTGGGGGGGGGAGGGTGAGTAAAGGGTAGGGATTCTTATAACCAAATACTCTATTGATGAACAGCTGCTAACTTTGCTTTTTACAGAAGCCAACTAATTTGGCTTCTGAAAAAAGCCCAACAACAGCTTCATTATGTGCTTTAGCTCTTTTTTTCTCCCCTATCTAGAAATTGAATTTAAACACACATGAGACCTTAAAAGTACTCTTTTTATTAAGAAAAAAGTGTTTTTTATTTTTACCAAATCCAATATGAGGTCTAAGTTGTTTTGTTTTTGTATACTGCCTAAATGTCCTTCGGCTAGTATTACAACTCTCATGCCCTTCTTATAATTTCAATTTGTGCTTAAGCGTTTCTTTTAGAGATGTGAATGTATTGCTGTAATTACATCTTAAACATTACAAGTTCCAGTCTCTATTGCATTGCTGCCAGACTCTTGTTTCCACCCCTATAATTCCCAGCCTTTATCAATGTGTTCAAACTTGTAAATCCAATCACCTACTCATATCTTCATTTTGTTTTTTCAGTCTCTTCCTCCTAGTAATTAATTTCTTATTGTGTATAACAGATATCTAAATTGAGCATGATTCCAGTGGTTTGCGTAATGGAATGGATCCTTCATAACAAACACTACTCAAGGGAAGTGAAAATGTCAGTCTTGGTTGTGGTTATTGGCGTTGGTGTTTGCACTGTAACTGATGTAAAAGTCAACTTCAAAGGTTTCATGTGTGCCTGTACAGCTGTTTTATCAACATCTCTACAGCAAATTGTAAGTATTATGCAATGCCTATACTTCACTATGCTGGAAATATGAAATTTACTGCTATTTTGTCATTGTTTCCTTTTCTCATGTCATTTTGTATTTTATGATTTTGTTGTAATTAGAAGTGAATGATAGATGGAACTAACTCAAATTTAGTCATATCTGGGCATCATTGTCCTTTATAAGGTCCTATAAAGAACTTTTTTTTTTTCGGCACAGCATGTAGACTTAATGTTGAACTAAGAGTGGAGAAAATACTTTGTACTATGAAAGGCACTTGTGTTATCTACGGTTATACATGTTTGTGGAACTGATTCTTTTTTCCCCTTTCCAATTATTGTGACAGTCAATAGGTTCTCTGCAAAAGAAATATTCAATTGGATCTTTTGAATTGCTAAGTAAGACGGCCCCTATTCAGGCCCTCTCTCTTCTTATTCTTGGTCCATTTGTTGATTACCTCCTTAATGGCAAATTGATAACCAACTATAAGATGTCTTCTGGTGCCATTGTAAGTGGTCATCCTTTCTGTGTATTTCTCTTGAATAATACAAATAATGTTAAAAAATGATTTATTTAGACCTTTCTGTAAAATCTTTGCAGTTATTCATTCTTCTTTCATGCTCCCTAGCCGTATTTTGCAATGTGAGCCAGTACCTCTGCATTGGACGCTTCTCAGCTGTCTCCTTCCAGGTTCTAGGTCACATGAAAACTGTATGCGTTCTGACGTTGGGGTGGCTGCTATTTGATTCGGAGCTAACTTTGAAGAATATCACGGGGATGATTCTTGCAATTGTTGGCATGGTCATTTACAGTTGGGCTGTGGAGGCTGAAAAGCAGTCAAATGCTAAGACCCTTCCCAGTGCTAAAAACAGCCTGACAGAAGAAGAAATCAGACTATTAAAAGATGGGGTAGAAAAGAATCCTTTGAAGGATGTTGAACTTGCTGAGGCTAAAGGATAGACTGGGCCAGTTTTTGTTCGTAATTTTTTTTTAGAAATGGAATACAGGCAATTTTAATGTGTATTACTTTAATTTGATTTGTTCCTTTTGTCTACACGGCATTAGCCGTTTTTGTGTCTATCTTTTTATTCTCGGATAGATCCATTTGAATTTGGGTTCCCGTTCATTAGCTATGTTTCTATAGCATTATTATTTATGTTAGAGGTTCATTGTATTTGGCTTGCCAGGTGATTGTTAAATGGCGTCATTAAGATGAAAAATCTGTACGTTGATAATAGCAAACATGAATCGCCGCTTCCAATTTTCCATTTTCTTTTCCTTTCACCCTGTGCCATGCAGGTGATAATTAGAGCAGTATTTGTTTGACTCTGACAGAAACTGGGACACGTTTGATTTTGGTTTGTTTCTGCCTATCCTTTATCTTATATTATTTGATTAAGAATATCTTGGTAAATTAATTATTAAAAGGAGGCAGATTGCCTGATGTACCTTCAATAATCAATAAGGGCGTCTTTACTTTTCAAAAGAATGTTCCAGTTAACAGGGAATGCCTTCACCTATCAAGGGGTGCTCTTCCTATTACTAATCAAGAGGGTGTGCTTCCACCTATCAAAAGGTGATAATCTCAATAAGCCAAGAGAGGGTGTCACAGCATATTAATAAGAGGCGCCTCCTCCTTTCAGTAAAGAAGGGGTGCCTCCTCATACTGAAGATGAAGCATGCCAATTTTTCACTCAAGAGGGAGCACCCCTCTTCCCACTCAAGAGGAAATGTCTCATCCCAATTAAAAACAGGGCAAAGAGTCCGTTCCTTTTTCTAGAGTAACTAGTCAAAAGTCAAAATTTCAGAGTGCATTAAGCCAACACCTAGTTAACTATGCGCATGAGGGGATCTATTTCCTTTTCGTGTTAAATATATCTACTTTAGTTAGCTATGTAAGAATTTAATTCTTAGTAAATGGTATTGTTGTAGCTAAGTTTATTTCTCTTCTCCCTAACTCTCTTGACTTGGCCCACTTTGTCACAACCTCATTACATCGCACACTGAAACATGTATTCACATCTTCTACATGCATGAACCACTCATCATTTTAACTTCTTGTAATATTAGCCTCCTATCTAGGCCATATCCCATGCTTTAAATGCACATGTTGAGGCCATGTCCACAAAGCATGATTATGGTGTCATTCAATTGTCCACATAAACCATTAGTCAAAGACGCTTGCTCAAATTGACATACTTGAAATTTTAATTACTTTGTGATGAAGCGCATATACTTTAAAGCTCAAAAAATATTTTTTATAATTTTACCCATTTACTAATTGGGATCAAACTTAATCTGCTCCAAAACACATTAAATTCTTTGAATTATATTTCCTTGGCACCACATGCTTTATCTGACTCTCTGAATGTCTTTCTATGCTTTTAAGGAAACACAATATTAACTTTTGTGCAAAGATCTTTTATTATTCGGTCAACAAAGCATGAAGCAAAAGAGAGTTGTTAGGATCTAGGGAGCTTCGTCTGTACTTATTGAATACATTTTGTTCTTTCCGCGTTGATTTTTCTCTTCATTCTTCAAATTGAGAGCATTAATGGATGAAAGAAGAAGATGTTTAGAGTATTAATATTTATGTCCGTTGGTTAACACAACATTGCTTATGAGTCAATACATTAGGAGGCAAAAAATGAAGTGTGTTAGCACCTAGATTATCTCATTTGTCCTTTTTGTCAACTCTTTCCTTCTTCATGCTTCCTCAGCGTCATCTCTTTAGTAAAGAGCATTTATGGTGGAGAGATGAAGATTTCCTTTGCATTAATGGATTAAAATCCTTGAGAGCTCAGTGATGCAATGACTATCTTCCTCATCTCTCTTATTTAGGAAGTGAAGTGGCTCCTCTTGCTTTCTAACAAAGGATCAAGAAAGTTCTTGTGGAGAGAACAGTCCCAACTATATTTGTTCTTCAATTTCTTTATGATCTCTATGTGAGTTAGAATTTATTTTGTTGGGTGGTTGAAAGTGTACTTCGTTTAAATTACTTCTTGTCTTAATCTTTTTTAAGACTTTATTTTGCTTTGAAGGGTTGTAAAGGATTTGTAAGCTGAGTCTTGTGTTTAAGGTTGTAATTGTTGGGAGCAGCAACCTGAAAAATAAAAGAAACACAAAATAGAAGATTGAAGATTAGAGTTAAAAAATAAATTACGTAGTATTGAGCTGTGGTCTAAGTTTCTTTAAGATAATTTCACGTCTCCCACGGGTTAATTTTGCTGTATTACCTCGAGAGTACTTAGACACGTTAACTCTAAGATGCATATTTGTTTACTACCTCTGCACATAGGAAGTAAACTGAGCTCGCTTTCTCCCGCATATTCTCTATCCAAAATATCGCACAAGTGTGTTTGTGTATCTTATACTATCTCCATCTCTCTATCATATATATATATATATATATATATATATATATATATATATATATATATATATATATATATCCAAATTAACACACCTACTTTCACAAAGGCACACACATGTATATATAGTGCTTGTCTTTCCCTCTTCTCGTTGGCTACTATATATGTTGGCACCATAAATCAAGTGAATTAAGACACTACAAAAAAAAAACCTAGAGTCAGAGACAGAAATTAGAGACGGAATTATTCTTTCTTTGAGTTATTGCAAATTTTGTACCATATTGCAATTTGGAAAACCGACCATCAAAGATGGAATCAGACATGTAAATTTTTTGTTTCTGATTGTATTTCCGTCCCTGATATTAAAGACGGAGTTTGGTGTGTCAAAATCTGTCCTTAATTATTGTCCCCATTTTAAAAAAAAAAAGATTTAAAGAGCTTGAGACAGTGTTTTTCAGTCTTAGATTTTCCGCCTCTAAGCATTTTAATGATAACAATGTCGTATTGATATTAAAGACGGAATATTCCATGGCAAAATTCTATCTTTAATAATTTAACCTAAGTATCCCCAATTCCCCCATGACTGTGACATTTTTGTCTTCTTCCACAGCATTTTTGTCTATCATCTCTACTGCCAAGCCAAGGTCACCCTACTATGATGTTGGTCACCGTCTGTAACATCGCCACTGTCATTTGGTATGTACCTCTCTCTCTCTCTCTCTCTCTCCTCTCAACCTCAAAATATTAAATCTCTTTCTCTCTATAACGTTGCAGACATCTCTCTCTCTATCTCTCTCTTTATATATATATATATATATATATATATATATATATATATATATATATATATATATATATATTCTTCATGTGGGTTGCCATTTGCAATGTTACAAAGACCTCAACGTTGGGCGTTCTCTCTATAAGATAAGTGCCTTTGTTTTTTTTTCATTTCTAGTTTTCGGCATGCAGAATATATATATATATTTGGTTTTTGGGATCTGCTTAGTTGCAGTGCTGCTAATCTGCCATCCGTTTCCATTCAACACTGTTGGGGATGTCGATCTTCCAATTGGCCACCAAAACAAACCTTTGCTAAGTCTCTCTTTGGAATTTATTCAAGGTATTATTTGTTATAAGGAATTACTCCCATGTCTCAATTACGAAGCACTTCTATTAATTCCATTATCATGTAGCATTTGTTTGCTTCTGTATTCTACAATAATTTTCTGATCTAGCATAGTCAAAACCATCTTATATATAGTCTTTCATGGATGCCTTCAATGCCATGTTGGTTGGCTCTATCTTAGTTGACAATGTAGAAGAATAATTTGAAATCTTATACTGTGAGAATGATTATAGAAATAAAAGGAATTTAAATAGGACTAGTTTGGAGATTTGCCAAGTCGTGAGTCAGTGGTAGGAAATTGTCTATCTCCTATAAGCCTCACTTGCCTAATTGTTATGAAATTTGAGTGTATAATATTTAGGGACTAATGGTAAAACTAAGGAGTAAATTGATAATGTATTTTAAAGTGGCCAAATTAAAGTGAAATTACATAACAAAAAGGTTAAAATCCTAGAGAATGATGTGGAGAGAAAAGACAATGTAGGTTCATAAGCATATATCAGACAGTGCAATCACATTTTACTAGTCAGCTCACGTATCTCTTTTATTGTTGAATTAATCATGCTATAAAGTGCCATTTTCTTCACCTGCTTCTGTGGTACATGAAAAAAAAAGAGGAAATTAGTCAATTCCATGTGAACAACTAACAAAAGAAAGCAAGGGAAGAGAATAATATTATTTAATCTCATACCATGTATTTATGAGAATTCTCATAATTGTACATGTGATGCCCATGAATAAGTTAGTATATACTTCTTTTTTTAAGAGAAAAATGCAGAATCTCTCTAAATTTTACTTCAATTGTAAATAAGCTTTGTGAAATTTCAAAACCAAAAAATAAACCTCTTGACTTTCATAAAAATACGTCTTTCTATTTATATTGAAAACAAATGGGACCTTGTTATATCATTTAAGGAGAAGTTTGACATGGTTTTGGGTTATCATGGTGAATGAAAAAGACTAAATTATTATTTTGGTCCTAAAAGACTATATTTAACTCAATTTAATTTTTAAGAGATAATAAGATGTCTTAACTTAGTCTATTAAAAATACATTTATCTCAATTCCATCTATCTGTCTATCAAATAGATTATATTTGACTCAAATACACTAAGTTAAGACATCTTATTATCTTTTAATAGATGGTTTGTGATGGACTTTACACTCATACTACTTAAATTGCTTTTAGGAGCAAAATGATACTTGACTATGGCATATTATAGACAAGATTTGGCTAAATGATGCCAATGTAGGAACTGATAGAATTGAATCTGCATGACTTGATTGTGCATGAAATTTAGTGTTTTAAAATTTGGTGTAGAACTATTTCAAGGAGAAACCCTGCTAAAACTTCAATAGAATTCTCTAAAGTTATATGCTTTTTTGATTGTTTTATTTATGTAATTGCTTGATTTTTTTTTTGGTCAGCACTTGTATGTGTATGTGCTGAAGTGCTGACCATTGAGCTGTTTTCTTTATCTTTTTTTTATTAGTATGTTTGTTAATTATTTTGTAAGCAGTGTCTTAATCAAATTGAGACGTATATAACAATTAGAGTGTCAAAATTTAAGTAGTTAATCGCAGTTTACTTTCATGTAAAGTCGGATAAAATTAAAGTAGTGTCACATAGAAATAAACTTAGAATGCCTTGAAAAATTAGGTGGAGAACATAGAAGTGCCACAAAAATGTCAATGTATGTATAACAGGGTGGTCCTAATAAGGTTACGTTTACAGATGAGTTTTTCAATATGGTTGAGATATTCATTAGTCATGCCGAGAAATTACGAGCATTTTTTATGGAAGGGACGATAAGGTGTCAATGTGTAAGGTGCAAGTGTAGGAATTTTTTAGAATCCGATAACGTGAGGTCACACCTCTTCCAAAAGGGTTTCCAACAGGATTACTATTATAGGACATCCCATGGGAAAAGATTGCAATGAATGGGTCAATTATCATCGACGATGAATCCTTCCTTAGTTGACCAACTTTTCCACCTTGAGCCTCGCAATCCAACTACCTAGACCTTTTACGATATGGGAAGGGTGCAGTAGCTATTCTGAGTTGTCAGCGGCTGTACAATTGTTAAGCATCAAATCCGATTACAACATGGCTAAGGGGAACTTCAATGCTTTCATGTAATTTATGGGAGAGGTCATGCCATCTAGACATCGATTACCCAGTAAATTTTATCAAACAAAGAAATTGGCTACTGGGTTGGGACTTGGATGCACGAAAATTGACTATTGTATGAATGGTTCCATGCTTTACTACAAGGATGATGTAGACACAACAGAGTGCAAGTTTTATGGGAGTGCTAGGTATACCACTAGAAGGAACTGTCATGGTACTTGAAGAAGAATGGCGAATAAGCATCTGTGGTACCTTATTCTTATCCCAAGACTTCAAAGGTTGTTCACTTTCAAGGTTGTGGCAAAGAAAATAAGGTAACATTATGAAAATCGTTGTAAAGCTAGAGCGTTATTTCACCCGTTTGACGGGCATATGTGGAAAACTTTTGACCAAACACACTCAAAATTTATGTAGGATCCTCGAAATGTAAGGCTTAGATTATGCGTCGATGGGTTCACACCATTTGGACAGTCTGAAAAAGTTTATTCATGTCAGCCCGTCATTGTTACGTCATATAACTTGCCTCCTAAAAGGTGCATACAACAAGAATATATGTTTTTGACATTGACCATTCTTGGGCCTAACAATCAGAAAACCAAGATAAATGTCTATTTGCAACACCTAGTCGATGATAAGAAGCAGTTGTGGGAGGAAGGTGTTTTGACATATGATTCTTTGTTGAAGCAGAATTTTAATATGCATGTATGTGGACCACAAATGATTTTTTAACTTATGGAATTTTGTTTGGCTAAATGACAATTGGAAAGTTATCTTGCCTTATTTGCATGAAAAATTTATAGGCATTTATGCTAAAGCATGGCTGAAAAGCTTCATTCTTCGATTGTCACTAACAATTTTTGCCAGTGGACCATCCATACAAGAGAAACAAACATGCCTTCCTAAGAAATCGGGAAGAGAGATCATCACCTCCTCCTAAGATAGATGAGACAGTGGTCTAGAGTAGAGTATGTGACATTCATATGGTCTGTGAATGCGGTCAAGCAGTCATCTTTTAGGGGTATAAGGTCATACATGGTTGGACTAAAAAAAGTATTTTCTGAAAACTCTCGTACTGGAAGAAAAATCTTATACAACACAATTTGGATGTCTGCATATTGAGAAGAATGTATTTGACAATATTTTTGAATACCATAATGGATGTCAAGGGCATAACAAAAAATAATGTGAAGGCTAGGATGGACATCAAAGAATGTTACCGTCGTAAGGACTTGAAGCTAGTGGACGGAGGTGGCAAGCTATTGAAACTGAATGCATGCTACTCATTCACTTTAGAGCAAAAATGTGCTATGTGTTGGTGGGTTAAAAACCTCGACTTTCTTGATAGGTATGCCTCCAATCTAGCACGATGTGTTGACTTAAAGGAAGGTAGGTTCTATGGGATGAAAAACCATGAATGCCACATCTTTTTGGAGCAATTACTCCCCATTGCATTCATAGATATTCCAGAGGTTATATGGAGAGCTTTATCATAACTTAGTCAGTTCTTTAGGGACATTTGCTCCACCACATTGTCAATGAAGAGGTTAACGTAGTTGGAGGAAAATATTCCAGTGTCATTATGCAAGTTGGAGAAGATATTTTCTCCTAGCTTCTTCAACTTCATGAAGCACCTTTCAGTGAACCTTTTGCATGAAGTGAACGTTGGTGGGCCAGTACAATATCACTGGATGTATCCTTTCAAGAGATAAACACTAAAGTCTATTATGTTTTTTTCATCTAGCACTGTATCATTGAATTTTTTATGTTTTGTGCTTTGATCATCAACTTGACGTAAGTTTCTTCACACATTAAAAATGAAAAGTTAAAAATAAGGCTAGAGTGGAAGGATCCATATGTAAGGCATACATAATTGAAGAGATAACTACATTCTATTTTCACTATTTTGAGCAAACTATTGTCTCTAGAACAACTAGGGATCCTAGAAATGACGATGGGGGGAACCCTCTTACCAATACTCCATCTTCAATTATCCTGGCTGTACGAGGGATGAATATAGTACAAGTTTCTTAATCAATTAAGAGATCAAGGCTGCCACAAAGTACATTTTAATGAATTGTGATGAAGTGCAACCTTATCTTGAGTAAGTTCATCACCCAACGTATTTTAAGTAAGTTATTTATTAATGTTAACATTTATTGTTTTCTTATACAATTTTGTTACAATGCAGTTTGTTTGTTGAGAACCTCCAGGCCTCTATGCCTAACATTTCCAGTGATGAGGTTCATAAGTACATAAACTTACAATTTTCAGCTTTGTTCCATGTATATGTAAATATGTTAGTTCCTTCTGAAATATTATGTTTTCATTCCTTCGAAGTGGTTGTGTAACATATTAATGTCTCTGTGTCTTTTTCCCAATAGGTGTAAGATCCAACCAACTTGGTTGAAGAGCCAGTGATGAAAAGCATTACATGGGGCCTGGTGAGAAAAGTCAAAATAGGGCCTATGTACTTCATCAACGGCTATAAGTTTCACACTATCAAGATTAAACTGCACAAAATTATGGTGTATGCATTAAGGGGTCTAACTATGAAGACGTCGAGTGTGACTACTATGGTGTACTCCAAGATGTGGTTGAGTTGCTGTTTATAGGGTCATTACCAAAACATTTAGTACTGTTTAGATGCGAGTTATTTGATCCAACTATCGGTCGTGGCATAAGAATGGACGCTCAACTAGAAATTGTTTAGGTCTACAAGTCTCGAAAGCTAGCCATGTATGACTTATTTGTGTTTGCCCAACAAACATTACAAGTATGCTACTCAACTTATCTTGCAACTCTCAGTGATTAAGGTCAAGTCTAGGATAATTATATTAGTACTGATGCAATTCAAGAAAAAGATATGAGTCCGGTCATGCCTTCCATGGTGGAAAATGACAGTAACCTTCAAGTCTTACATGATGATGAGCAATTTGAAGAGGTTGATAGGGACGTGAACGATCAAGTATTCATTAAGGACGAAGAGAAAGATGAGGAAAAAGAGGAAGATGACATAGTAGAGGACGGAGGTGACACAATATCTGAAAAAGAGAGTGAAGAAGATGTGAATGTCGAAGAATAAGACTCCTAGCTGAGGAAGTTTATATATAATGTGGTATTAATTAATTACCTGAAAAATATATGTTCTTTATAATTTAATGTTTTGATTAGCATTTTGTAGACATTTACTGGTTTGTTATTAGTTTCATTAATTATTTGATACACATGTCGAGTGGCATCGGCCGAGCTGGAGGGCGCAAATGAGGCCATCTCATGATACTCCTACCTCGTCCCTCCCTACTATTTACGTTGACACCCCCTGTCTTCCACTATTTTTCAAGCCAAGCACTGACTCCGAGCAGACAGAGTCTGCGGAGGTCCCCTCAACTTTTCCTACATTAGCTGGGCATGAAAAGACCCCTAATAGTGTCCAATCTACGGTAAGGCCCGATGAGGCTAATCTTGTTGACAAGCGGTATTGGATATACCCGATTGGGGATTGGTGAGTTATATTTTATGGTTTGTTGGTTTTTAAATGCATGTCAATAATATTATATGATTCTTAATGTTTTACATATTCGAACTACATAGTTTCTTTCTGGTTGTTTATGTAGTACGAGAGATTTTCCAATCATATAGGGGAAATACGAGACCTCGTCATTCAACAGTAAGACCACTCCTGATGAGTTGTGGGATTTATGGTTTAAGGAATAGACAATAAGTTATTTTTCTAACTCACCCATTTTTTTTTGCTATCTGAAAATATTAATTTAAGTTTACTTGTTGCAGAAAGAAAACAAGTGGTTGCACGAACATACAATCCTTATCAAAAAGAACTGGGACATAAAGTGCGGCTAGGTCTTACGACGCATGATGGGTCACGTTTGTAGTATATATTAGAAGAATCAAGTGAAGCCCAGATGGATTAGCGAGGAAATTATGCAATAATTGGTCCAGGCCTGGGAGAATAGTGATTACAAGAAAAAGTGCGATTAGGCACCAAAAAATGGGGCCCCCATTACTGGAGGGACGCTACACACCAAAGGCAGCATTCCGGCCTTTGAGCATATGCGCCGCCTGGTAAGACTAGATCTAACTTCTTCTTTTAATTTCATTTTTTTAATGCATAGTCATTTTGGAAATTTATAATCTTCTTTTATATGCAGGAGATTCAAATTGAGAGGAAGCCTAAGTTGTTGGACTTATTCATGTGCACTCACAAAAAGAGAAGCACATAAGATTTAATCGACAAGCGGTTGCAGAAGTCTTCATGAGTATACTGAGCTATTTTTCTTTCTAATGATCCTTTTAGTTTTGTATTAGACTCACTTTGACTTATGAGGATGAATGTATGTATGTTTGATGGGAGGAGTATACATAGTTGAGATTCTCGCAGCCATCCGCGATCTTTGTGGGTGCTAAAACTGGAGATGATGAGGCCAATGACACCGCGTTATGACTATAAGCTGTGGGAGGGAAGAACAAGAAGGGCCGCATCTTTGGCATGGGATCTGAGGCACATGAGATCAGTTCATCGAGTCGCCTCTCTGTTGATCCATTTATTCTCTATCCTAACTTCGAGCAAGAGCTATAATACCACACAGAGCTTGTTTTTGAGCAGCTAGAGACTCAGTAAGATCAGCTCAGCAATACTAAGGAAGCGCTTACCACGGTGACCAAGAAATTATAGGAGTAGTCTGCGTTAATACAGAGTCAGGCATCCATGATTGATGACATGCAGTGCATGATGGACCACTACATCGACTCTATGAACAAACACATGAGTCTTGTGACTAATGATGATGAGACTTAGCTCTCAGATGACCCTTTAGACTAGGTTTTATGTTTGCCAAAGATTTATTATGTATGTTTCATTTATTTGTTGGGCATTTATCATGTAACTAAATAGTTCATTATTTTTATATGAAACTTGATTTTTTTCATATGTACTTCTTAATAATTGCTAGTTTAGATTGTCACACTGCTAAGTATATTCACAGGTTTTCCAAATGGATTAGGTTTTATATATATATATATATATAAAAGATGCTAAAAAATTAGAGGCGGAACTAGGGATGGATTAATCCATCCCTAATTAGCGATGGAAAGAAGCATCCTAGATACCATCCCAAAATAGAGACGAATTCCTTTTCCCCAAAGTCTGTCTCTAATTTGAAACGGAATATATTGTCTCTGAGTTTGCTCCAAATCAGAGACAGATTTTGAGACAAATAAATCTGTCTCTGACTAAAACGAAATTAGAGATAGAATATTTCGTCCCAAAAATGAGATGGAAGTTTTTGTCTCTGAATAAAAATGGCATCAGAGACAGAAATTCTATTACAGATTTGAGACGAACATTTATTCGTCTCATATACCTAGATTTTATCTAAGACGATTTTTTTTTTCTTGAGATAGAAAAGTTCCATCCCAAAAATCTAAGACAAAATGTTTGTAAGTCTCATAAATTAGAGACATTTGTCTCAGAGATAGATTTAAATTCATCTCTGATTTCGTTTTTGATACATCAGAGATGAAAAATTTCGCTTCGATATATCAGAGACAGAAAATTTCATCTCTGATGTCAGTTTTTTTTGGTAGTGAGAAGCCTTTCATTTCACTTGATTGTTCCAATGTACATGACATTAAACAATATATAAAGTGCAGAATTCATAAATCAATAGCAAAGATCCAACGTGTATAATGCAATAACATGGGAATCAATGTAAAGAATGTAAAAAAGATTGTATAACGCACTTTTAATGCATATGGGATGTAAAGTTGCCATTGGGCAGAATAGGAGATAAAGCACTTGTTATTTATTATTTTATAATAATATTTCAACAGTAATTTCCCTTGGTATGTAGGGTGTAAGGTTTGTCCCTTAGGGTTCCTTGTAAATATCTGTTTGTGTAGATAATGTATAAACTCGTTTGTTTTGTACAAAAAGAAAGGATGTAGGATATGGTTTTGGATTAGAACCTTTATAAATTATGTGTTATATCCTACTCTTCTTAAACGTTAGTATTTTCCCTATAGGTCAATATTTGGAACTATCTTCCTAAATTTAAAGGGAACAAATTTACAAACAAAACTATAATTTTCATATACACACAATTTAACCCCTTTCTTCTGTGAAATCTACACTAACACTTTGCAAATAGAAAGCTCTCTTTACCAAATTCATTATACTTCTTTAAGCTCAATAAAAACAACTGTTAAATTTACTGAGTTTGAACTCTCTTTTTTTTACTTTAAAGTTTACATAAAGTGCTTTACTTAAGAGTTTTCTTGAATAGAGCCTTTCTAATATTAGAGTTCCTATAACCCTAGTTAAGGATGCATTTATTGGTATTGGATTCATAAATTTGTCATTATTTTTAGAATATAATTGTAATTAACATAATTTGTGGTTATTAACCTGATGAAAAGTTTGAGTCATTGGGTCATCAACTCAACTATTGAATCATCAAAAACTCTGTTGAATTGATATGCGAGAAGAAAATAATCACTATTAGATTAAAAATCAATGGTTCAAATTAAAGCAGAATCATGAGCATAATAATCACCATTATATTGTTGCTATTAAATTCTCTATTAAAATTATAACTTGTATAAAAAAGTTTTCGTTAGTGCAAATATATACAAGAAGGGCGTTGAATTTTGTATTTTGAAAATTTTTTTGTTCTAAAAATAAAATTTCAATTAGGAGGATGTAAGTAATAAGGAACCATTATCTTTAAAAAAAAAAGGTGAATAAAGATAAAGAAATAAACATACGAAATTTAAAGAAGTTTAGATCCTAATCACTTTGGTCATATGTCCTCCTCCTAATGCACAAAGGCAAAAGGAATTTCTATAACCTTTAATAATTTGAGTATTACGAGAAAAACCCTTCAGGATCATTCCTCCTAGATTTTCCTTTTAGGAACAATCCTCCTAAATTTTTACTTTCTAGACTCAGACAGACTCAACCTTGAAACACTTATTACAAGTAAAATAATTATAACCTTTCACTTAAGGCTTAGCAACCATACTTTTACAACCCTTTAAGCGATTCAACAAAATAAGCAACAAATCTAGAAGAAAAACTTTCAACTTGTCAAGAACAATGAACATAGGCTAACATAGAGCTGCCAATATTTACATAATATCAAAGGGTTGACGAGGAAAAATAATCTCTCAATAAATTTGCTTCATTATGTTAAAAAAGCTTCATAGGGCAACCACCACTTTAAATAAGATGATGGAGGAAATAGTCGTTAAAGCTCCAACGGAACTCTCATAAATGCACAATCTCTTTTGCATCCTTCCATTAATGCATATCTTGGAGTGAGAAAGAAGAAGCAACATGAAGAGAGAAAGAAAATACAAATTAAGTACAGATGTTGTTTCCTAAGAGCTGCCAAACACTTTTTCTGCCTCTTGCTATTCTTCTGATAAATAAAAAAATTAATTTTGCACACAAGACATTCCTTAAAAATTGAGATAAGATTAGACTCATGTGAGTCTAAAAGATAAACTTAACTTGGGCCAAGGTATTGAATCAGATTAGGCTCAAAACCGACTTACATTATAAAAAAATGTTAAATTTACTTAATTTAAAATACATTGGTTTTAATAGTTTCTTATTGGATCATTAAAAACTCTGTGGAATTGATTTATTGTGAGAGATGAAAGGACTATTAGTTCACAAATCAATAGTTTAAATTAAAGTAGAATCTATTAATATAAGAACCACAAACATAATAATCACCGTTATATTGATGCTATTAAATTCTCCATTAAAATTATAACTTGTACAAAAAAGTCTTTCATAATAATCACTCATACAATGTTGTGTTGATATATATATATATATATATATATATATATATATATATATATAATAATCACTGTTATTACTTCATTTATTTTTTAAAATACAAAAAACTATTTTTATTTCAAAATAAATTAAAAATTAATATGTACTTCAATCCATTAGTTAATAAATATAATTTCATGCAAATTTTCAATAGAGAGATAGATAATTTGGAATTTATATACTTTTTTTTTGTCTGATCGATACTATGCACCTAATAAAATAAAAAATTAATTTCTTTTAAATTTAGTAAATATAAAAAGTAGAGCCCTCCCCAAAAAAGAACATAGCCTTTTTTTAACTAACATTTTTAAAAATCAATCATTGTTGTTCCAAAGTTCAAATAATTATTATCATTACAACAGCTAATCAATTAATTTGAATTTTAAAACACAATGACTTGACATGCACAAGATATGACAACATGAATTAAAAATTAATTTAATTCATCGATAAATAATTATTTTAGAAAAAAAGCATAATTCCCTTTCAATTCAGCCCAGGACTTGCAGTCTGGAGTTCGGACGTCAGAAACAATTTCTCAGACTTCTGTGAACTTGGGAGTCGAACGATGGCAGCGAAGGTAGACGAAGACATGGATTCGCTATTTGAAGGGATGGTACTGTTTAACCCTTCCCAAATTCAAGAAGATCCCCCGCCAGATAATCCACCGGATGATCCTTCAGGTGACTGTCAAACTGATCCTCCCGCCACAGCGACTTTAGCATCGTCTTCTTCGCAGCCTCTTGACGAGAATCTCTTCTCCGACCTCACACTTGTAACTCCCCTCCGAAACTCCGAAGCAGCAGAAGCTGAGCTTCCCCTCCAATCCCTGTCCCCTCAGCCATCTCCCACCGCAGATGCATCTACAGTCGCTGTTGCTGCTGCTACCACAACAACTACCGCGAAACAGAGCTCCAGAAAGAAAAAGCGAGCTGGATTGAGGATAGGATATGGTAGAGATACCCTTTCTTCCAACGATCTGCCTCAGGCTCAGCCCCCTTCTCCGACACCACAGCATCCTCTTCCGATTTCGAGTAGCATCGGTTCCGAGACCCTTGACGATTCCCAAAATGCCAAGCCCTCGTCTGTTGAGGATACGGATGCCCTACAACTTCATCCCCCGATCACCACTGACACTGACGCTGTCGTTACCTCGCCAGCCACTGGCTCTTCTCCATTGTATGATAATTCCAAATCTGATATCACAGAGAGTGGGAATTCGAAGGACGAAGAAATTTCTCAGGAAGGTAATGCTAATAAGGATTCTTTTTCTGAGGAAGAGTTTCGGCAAATTAAGGCCCGGATAATTGAGGAGCTTAACCGTGCCCGTGAACGAGTGGCCTCTGTTTCTGCTGTCCGGAAGGATTCGATCAGGAATAGAAGAAAAGCCGTAGAGAATGTGAATCTTGCTTCTCTCAAACACATGGAGCTTGAAAAGCAGTTGGAAGAAGCCATTGAAGCCGAAGATTTTGAAAGGGCTGAGAGGGTCAGCCAAGACATTTCTGCTGCCGAGAGCGAGAAACAGACTTTAATGAATTCGTTGAAGGAGGCCGATGCGTTAATCGATTCTGTAGATCTTAAGATGCAGCAGGCACTCGACTCTCAGATTGCTGCTGAGGAAGAATGTGCAATCTTACTAGAGCAGTTTGCAACGGTTAGTACAATGAGCCAAGGAAGTCGAAAGGATGTAGAATTGCATTCTCTTGACAATAGTGCTATTTTATCACCGTTCTAGTTCACTCTTATCTAAAACGTACATCCACAATTATCATTATTGTTGTTACATACAGATATCATTTTACATCCTATCTTGCATAATTTTATAATTTTCTATGATATTGTTTATTAGCTTAGGTGGTATATGAACTAAGATGTCTAGAGTCTGGAGGCTAAGATGTCTTTAAGAGAACGAGTAGCTTATGTTTTACTGATTAACGAGACTCCTATACTTATCTAGATTAAGCTGATGATATACAATGTGTTCTGTGGTTCAGAAGATTGCAGAGAGAGGCTGTGTAGTTGGATAGGTGCTTATTTTTCTTTGATGAGCTCTTTCACCTTGATTCAGTTGCCTTTGGTTTGCATTCCTCCTTATTATCTTTTTTTTTTTTCCCTTTTTTTGGGGGCTAGCAGGGAAAACGAATTTTCATAGTCAGGGTTTAGAGATTACAAGAGCGAGGAGTTCATTTGAACTTGGTTAGTGGCCAACTTGCTGTTAGGCTGTAAGGGAAGGGTAATGGGTCTTGGTAATTTGGTGTCTTTGTCCAAGTACATCTGAACATTACCATGGTGAGGAAGTGGCTGTGGTAATTTCCCTTGGAGCTTCCCTCTCTTCAGCCTAGGTTAGTTAGAAGTAATTATGGTGAACCCATAACCAGTGGCACGCCACTTATGTGGGTTGCTGTAATTCATCCCTACAGTCTCTTGTACGCCTCTCTTTCTTTCCCCTTAACTTACTTGAGGGTGATGGTTCCCACTTTCCAGTTCCATTTTGAGAGGACTAGTGGGTAGGGTCATCGTTTTCAAATAATATGCCTTGTGTTTATTGCCTCTCAACTTTACTTCAGGCCCCCATTTCACTCATTTGTTTTGGGTTAACGGTCCCATTTTTCTCAGAGTTTTTATTTTTTCTAGAATCCAATTGACGTAATGGCCTCAGATTTGGTTTTTCTTACTTTGGCAGCTTTGACTTTTTCATTATTAAATTTATCCCTTCTAGTTTTAGAGTTTCAGTTTGGTCCCCCTAGTTCGAAACCTAGCAATGTTACCCTTCTGTTTTATAAAAAGTTTCAATGATGCCTTTCTATCATAACACTGTTAATGACTTCACAGAATCTGATGATGTAGCTGTGTGTGTAACAGCGTGGCACTCTTGTGGACTGCCATTTTACATGTGGATTAGCAGAATTTGGAAATCCTGTGTTTTGCATGTGACCCCCTCTCCAACCTCCATATTCATTCTAGGGATGATGCTTCCGAACCATAAGTACTTGTTAGTGAAAGGCAGTGTGACTATTTTCCTGGAGTTGATGCATAGAATGTAGACGCAACATAGAATTTGATGGAAGGTGATTCTCAAGTAGGGCATGTGATAAAAAGCAGCTTTCTTGGACTTGCCAAGCAACCAGACCTTTTTGACTGTAATCTTGCACTCTACTTTGTTGTTATTTCTCTTCTCTCCTTCCCTTCCCTTTCTTTCATCTTTCTTTTCTATCCCTTTGTCCTCTCCTATGTTCTACCTCTATCTCCAACCAAAGAAAAAAAAAACGTCTCCCATGCTAACCCAATCCCTTATGTTTTTCATTTTACAAAGGGAAAAATGAAAGTTGAACCAAAGGTGTGGGCAATAATGCTACTGGTAGCAATTTTTTTTTCTTTTGGATAGAAAAAGAAGAAAATTATTAAATGAGAAGAGAGAACAGCAATACAACAGAAACAAAAAAGGGAGGACCACGAATCCTTCCACACACAAAAAATAAAAAAAAGAGAGAAAAAACAACTGGCAAAATGCCAAATAACCAGAACAACAAAACTAAAACAACAAAGCTTTCCAATCCCTCGAATATTTGTGAAGGACACCCCTCACCCCCCAAAATAAAAAAAAAAATAGAAAAAGACACCATAGGTTATAGCCCAAAGCAAGGCTAGAAAACGAAATCTATCCCAATGCAAGTGCGCTTGGAGAAACTAATCCTTGAATACTCTAGCATTCCTTTCCAATCAAATGCACCAAAGCACTTTTAGGACAGCAACATTCTGATAGAGACCAGAAATCTACTCAGTATTATTCAATAGCAAAATGAAGGATTACAAAGAATAATCCCTTCCCAGAGCAACACTCCCAGGTATTATGTTCACACCCTACCAAAATTATCTTCTCAGCATACACTCTCCCTTGCCCGTATCACTCTTTCCCACTACTAACTAACTCATGCTGACAATTACAAGTCTGCCCCTGCCCTTCTTTTCTTTCTCTCATATACCCTTCAAGCCTGGGGCTCATCCCCTTGGTCCAACATCTGGCCCACATTCTCATCTAAGTCCCCGTTCCTAAGACATTCCACAATGCTTTACTCTCCTTTCTCCTTCCAAAACCTCTAAAATCAATAGAAAAGAAGGCTTTCAAATCAACAGGGCACACCCAATTCTCTTCAAACAGACCATATAACCTACTCCAAATATTCCAAGCCACCTCACAATGAAGGAAGAGATGACTGTTTGTCTCTTCACTTTTTAAAATACATGACACAAATGTTAGCAAATAAAGCCTTATGGAGCCTCCTAGTTTGGAGCAAATAATTTCAATTGTGTCTTGGATAAAACTATGAATAAATAAATTAATAATAAACTTGGAGGTTGGGGAACACTAGATCCCAAGCCCCTACTTAAAATCCCAGCTCAAAAACAAAATGCTCCTAAAATTAAGCTCTTGCAGCAATATAGAAATTCAAATTGCCACAAAGAAATTAGATAGGATAGATTTGATTCAACAAAGGCCACGCTAAAGTGTTGAACCACAATGACCTCATATTCATTTCACACCTGCCCTCAGCCCCAAAATTCAACATCCAACTGAGCTAAACCCAGTTTGCTAGTAAAACAGAGTTTTCATGCACACGCTTAAACATATACGTAGTAAAATTTTAAGAAAACATTAACCATTTGAATTCAAAACTGAAAGTAGAAATGCAGGACGATCATGGAATTCAATGCAAACCCCAGATATGATGCTCTAATATCTTTGATTGCATAGCCAGATACTCCAATTTCAGGTTCAATAGCCATTTCACTCCCTTGTCTTTTTTATATTCTTAATTGTCTTGGTTTGCATCTTGTTAGTGACCCCTACGTTTATCGATGATATACTCATGAAAAATATAGGAGGATTTGGCAAAAAACAATAATAGAAAGCATCATTCTAGATTACTGCAGTTAGTATTAGTTATTTATATGTTATTTTAATTTTATAATTTCTAATTTCAGACTTTGTTTAATTATGTTGTTAATATGTTTTAATTAAATTTGTAATATGTTTTTATTAATGTTTTTAATAGTTTTTATTTTAAATGGCAGTTATTAAGAGTTGTTTAAGTTAGTTTTCTGCCATTAGGGAAAGTTATCCTAAATTCGAGGGGAAGTTATTCCCTCTTGGGTTATATTTAAATTGTTCTGATTATTAATAAAAGTGTTAAGAGAAAAGTTATAAAAATTTAGAGTGTTTAAACTCAAGAGATATTAGTTCTCTCTTCCCAACGAATCTAAGGAGATTTTGGATCTCTCTTCCCAACGAACCTAAGGATATTTTGGATCTGTCTTCCCAACAATGAACAATGAGATCTTCCCTAACACATCTATATGGAACAAGATCTTTATTCTCAATCATTTAAACATTTTTTGAAAACCCTACATCTGCAAGTTTGCTTTCGCTTTAATTATTCCCTCCAATCCTCCATAATATGTTGCCATTCTATGAAAGTAGGCAGTTTGTTTTGGAAGCATTTTTCCCATAATGAACTTGGGATTTTCTTTGGGGGGAGGGGGTCACTTGCAAAGCACATGATCCTCCTAATTTTGCTTGCTCACATGGAAAATGGCTATATACTTCATTGCCTTGCTATCACACCCGTGGTCACATCATCAGATTATGTGAAGTCATTAAAGTTGTTATGTCAGAAGTCAAACATTGAACCTTTTTTAAAAAATAGGAGGGTAACATTGCTTGGTTTTGAACTAGGGGGGACCAAATTGAGACTTTAATGGAATTAGAGGTACCAAAGTGTATTTATTCCTAACAATTATTTGTATTATCATCTTTTTCTATAAATTATATATATATATATATATATATATATATATTTGTATTATCCTAATCCTTACAAATGTAATAGAATTCCTTAATCTTGATAATTCTTTACCATGGTTCATTGGTCCTATTACATGCTCTGATTACTAATGTTAGTCCATTCCATCAATAATAACCTTTCTCTACCATCATATTTCTTTGACCAGTGAGCATGGCTTCCTTGGTCATAGGCCATGTTCCATTAGAAATATGTGATCTGGAGTCAGGGCTCCAGCCTCAAGAAGCACTTTTCCTGTGTCATGGGGAGACCCCTATTTTCTCTTCCCAATTACTTTGGACTATAATGTTTCTGGTGCTTTTTGTTAATAAAAGCATTTGTTTCTTTACGGCATATTTAAGGCATTCTAATTTAAATTATCATATCAAATTTTCCTATTTGCAGCCAAGGAATGAAACCATTTCTGACCTGTTAAAACAAGTGCACTAATATTAGTTTAATTCATCATTAAATCGTGGAGAATTTTGCTTATTTTGTTAATCTTCTTTGTAACTTTTGCATCTCTGTGTTGACTTATTTCTTAAGTCCTCTCATCTCATTCGACTTGTGGTTGAAATTTCTAACGTGTAGGATTCCTTTTTCATAGGATGCTGTAAATGCTGCAGATTTCACATTGAAGAAAGCAGCATCAATGTATTCAATAGAAATGGACAAATGGTTTTCATCATCTGAATCCTTGGAGATTAAAAAGATGGAACTGGAGATCGAATCACAATTTATAAGTGAAGCTCGTGAGGAGGTGAATGATACCATTGACCAGTCAATCCAGGATGATAAAAGAGAAAAAGAGATTCTTTATAAAAGAAAGGAAATCTTAATGGATGAACTGGAAAAGCTACTTGCTTTAGTCAAACAAAAAGAATTGGAGATAGCCGAGAATGACTCTAATATTAAAGCTGTAGAGGAAAAAATATCTTATGCAGTCTCTGGATTTCAGGAGATTCAGTCAAGCATTGATGTCAAGTATGGTAACTTGCAATCCCGCCTTGCTCAAGTGAACTTAGAGACAGAAACTTTGTCTCTAAGGAAACAGAAAATTGATGACATTCACAATCAGGAAGAGGAGACAGGAGCAAAGCTAGTGGAACTTGCTAGAATTTCTGAGGAGGAAGCAAAAGAATACCGTGAAGTAGTTGGTCTAAGAAAAAGTCTGATGTCATCTACATTGAAGTCCAGGGAGGAAAAGGTGACACTTGCAAACAATGAGGAAAAGCTTTCTGAAGATGTCAAATTGTCCCAACGAGAAGTTTCTGCTGCTAGAGATTCCTTGCAGGTTATTTCTTGTATTGATTTCTTATGTGTTTTGAATTCCTGTCTCATGCTAAGTACCTCTTTTACCCAAGAACTTTTCTTTTGAAGTTTGCACAAACTAAGTTGCTTGAGATAATGCCACAATTATCTCATGTAAACCAATTCCTTGATATTTTGAATTCATGTTCTTTACCAGTTTACCCTTACCAAGGACTTGTTTGCTTGTTCATGCAAAGCCTAATGATGTTTCATTTCATGCTGAAACAAACTAGTAGTAGCTGTTTGTTCAAATGTTAATACATTGTTTTCAGGAACTATCTTCACGAAAATCAAGCATCCAGCAAGACATAGCATCCTTCAAGCAGAGGATTATTTTCATAGATAAAAGACTCCCAGAACTTGAAGCTGAAAAGAAAGTTGCTACTGCTGCTAGAAATTTTAAGGAGGCTGCACGGGTTGCAGCTGAGGCTAAGTCACTGGGTGCTGAAAAAGACAGCATGCAGATTGACATGGATACAGCCACTTTAAATCTTGAGAAGCTTGAGGAAGAAATCAAAGATACCCTTAAAAAATTGCAGGAGACCGAGGAACTGATTTTATTGAAGGAAAAGGAATTGGCAATGGCTAGATTTCAGAGGTTACTTTTGACAGCTGGGACTGTGAGAGCAGAACAAAATGCTGCACTGGAAATGGGTGATGTGGAAGAAGCTAATCTCCTGCTTGCAGAAGCTGAAGCTGCAGACTGTGAAGCTGAGAAACTTCAATCAGCATACAACTTCAAGGCAGAAGATTTCAAAACTTTACCAAATCATTTCATCTCAATCGATCTTGTGTCATATCTTGGCCGAGAACAGTTGGCAGAGTTAGCTGTGTCACTTCACCAATCTTCAAGCTGATTTTTCAGGTTACAGTGGATTTTATGATAGTGTACAGATTTATGAAGAAAGAGGACAACACATTCTTATAGTTATATGGAGCTGGAAGTCCTGATTCCTGAAGTGTGTTAAGTCTTCTCATTGGAACACTGGAAACAGTGTCTTGGTGCTTCTCTACATTTTGATGAGTCCTGAGTAAGAAGTTTGCGCCAATCTGTGCCTCTTCTAATTTTTCAGGTGTTCTGCGCATCCACCAACCATAAATGGAAAGAAAGACCAACGATCAACCCCCACCAACTGAACAGAGTTATGTAGTAAGATTGCTACCATGTTTGAAGAGTTAACATTGCTGTTATATTTGATCATATTGATGGGCTGCGGTGGTACATCTTAAATTTCAATTGTCCAGCTACGCTCTGATTGTAGCAGCATCTTGGGTGTTGTTTCCTCCTCATCAAATATGCTTTACTGTATTTTGAGCTCTTATGCCCATAAGTGATTCTATGGAAACTCCTACACACGATCCATTTGTTTTAAAATGAACCTGGTGTATTCTTTGTATAAGAGTCCAGAAATGGCGGTTCCAAATTTCCTTCTAGATTGTTGGTTTGTGTTTAGGTAACCTTGTTATCGTGTGATAAAGAGTGGGGAAATAACGGTGAGTGTATAAAGAACGTCTGGATTTTTCTAAAAATGCATGAAGATAGTGTTCATACCGAAATTTTCATGTACTTTTTTGGAGATCCAATGGTGGAGAGTTTGACCTCTCCGAATCTTTGTATGATTATCTGGCAAATAATTATTGAGGTGTTGGGTTTACTTCACAAAAGCACAAAGGAAGTGAGCTTTTTTGGCGAAAAGAAACAAGAAAGCAAAGAATTCAAGGTGCTCTTCGCAGTGAAGGCCTGGAAAGCATGTGTAAGCGAAGAGAAGAATGGCTAGGCACGGATGGGGTTATAGAAACCAATATACTTATTCTTAAAGATCCAAACATTATTTACAAAAACTTCCAAACATTATTCTAGAATGGACTGGACCCAATGAACTGAAAAATGAGTGAGTTGGTCACATGAACAGTTTGCTTGAATTTAGTGAACTGGCTACTAAATATATCAATCAAAAATGGGTTGAACTGATAAAAAAAATAGAAAAATTGATAAAGGTTCAATAGTTTAACTTATTTTAGTTTTATTTTAATTTTTTTTATCTTTTCATACACTTTTTTTATTTTTTATTATTTTATGAGTACTTATTATTGAGATAATATTTTGTTACTAATTTTAAATTTTTCCACATTTATGTATCATTCAAATAAGGTATTATTGTTAGATGTATATAAAAATACTTAATAGTTTATCTAAATTTTTTTATAAGTTTGTCAAACTCAAACGTAAAAATGCTTATTAATTTATTATATTAGATTTTAATATGTATGTATATATATATATATAATTATAAAATAGTTCAATTACGATCTAATCATGCTTGAACTAATAAATGTTGAATAAATACTTTTATTAATTTAATGATTGATTCAATTTTTAAAACTTTAATTTTAACAAATGATATACAAAACTCTAGATTTTAAACTATCTTCATCTCATCTATTAGAAATAACAGTCAAATGCTACTCGCAATTTTATTCTTGCAGTTTGTTGATTTGATTATTACAAAAGATTATAATGAAATGTTGACTTTTCCGATTCAGTGAATGTTACAAATTTTTAAACATTGATTGGTACTTAGCAGCCTCTAATATACGACTATAATCACTTGTCCTAAGATACCTTTCAACGTGTCAGTTCAAGAACGACTCAAGGGCAAATTAAAGAAATTAAAGAATATTATGATATCTCAATAGAACCTTAACAGGACATGGATTGTCTAACGTAACGTTACCGTGACATGAAATTGTAGCCAGATGATCTCCGCAATCCAATGCCCGATCTTCACACAACTCTAGAATTGGACGGTGGAGATCATTATACTGCAGGGTGTTGTAACGTTAAGAGATCTGGACGCCACTTGTAGTACCATAATTGTCCAAACTGAAACTCTTATTCAGGAAACTCTTCATACCAATCCAAATCTTTTGCAGTAACGGAATAATTCAATTTTATCATAACCGTTCATGTTAAATTAAAAAATCAATATTAAAAATAAAAGAAAAAAATAAATACCTCAACATCAATGCATGCGTTGAAGTCAAGGACAATTCATCTTCATAATCTGCCTTCTACAACTAGTGCAGGAAAATTATTATAAAACACATACACATGGAATTAGATGTCTTTTTTTTTTTGGTTAAAATAGGTGCTATAAAAAAACAAGTGGAGGGTTATCACTTTCCTTCTCATTAGTACATCTCTGATACAGGTTTTTAAAAAGTTTTTAAATTTAAAAATTAATTTTTATTGAGATTCACCACTCGAGTAGCTGTCATGCGTAAGAAACGATTATACAAAAAATAATAATAAAATAATTAATTCAAAAAAATGTTAGTATGGAACAATAAATGTTAAACTAGTGAATAGTTGCTTGTGGGATCAATTTATAAGTTCTTAAAGTAGAAAATCATTTAAAGCCAAAAATAATGATGTGACATTATGATATCCATAATAAAAAATTTAAGTGAGGTTCAACATTGAATATACTCTTAGAGATTACAGATGTAATAAATTTGAAAAAGATAAATAACTTATTTGTATTCAATATCATGTTTTTGAAGACTAAACTGACATTAAAATTACAGACATAAAATTAAATACATTATATTTAGTATTATATAGTGTTTAATTTCACTTTGAAATTCTTTAAAGGTAGTCTAAATGATATATTAATTACCGAAAGCATAATTTCAATGTGGCTACTTTTATTTAAAAAAGTAAATCTATTAAAGAAGTATTTTAAACTTGAAGTGTTAACTGAAATTTTTTGCTTAGTTCATGTATTGATCGGCCCTTCAAGTTCTACTTTTTTTTTCATTTAATTTCTCAAAAAGTGTCATAATAAATAAAATACTTATATCTGGTCAAATTATCCGACAAATATATTGATCAATATCAATAATTCGAAAAATATTTTTATTGTTAAATAACTGAAATAAACATGGATGTTTGTTCATTGACACTGTTTGGATGAATAAACAATATAAAATATGTTTAAATTTTTATTAATTAAATATAAATAATATAACATCAAAATTTCAATCATAATAAAAATTTACGGACGCTACACAATTTTTATAACATTTATTTTTATTTGATAATTAAATTTTAAAAAATTAAGGAGCTCAACGTAAAAAAATTTGTGTATCTGAAAAAGAAATTGTCATAAGAAATCATTGAAAAATTATATAATTAAAAGGGTCTCATTGTATCTAGATGTTGGAATTTTAAATTTTTAGTATACTTTTTTAAAAAATAGTTTTTGATTTTATTTTTACATTGAAGAAAAAGTTTTTTTTTCCTATCTTTTTCTTCTTTTATGTTTTGACCAACATAGAAAAATGACTTTTTAAATCTAATTTCTTTATATGTCATGAAAGAATTTAATAGTAAGTATTTATAGAGTGAAAATACTTGTTATGTGTTATTTGTTATTTTTTTTTGGTCAAAAGAGGAATTCATTTAAAAAGCAGAATACAAGAGACTACATGGAAAAAAAAATTGTATGTATTCAGATGCTAAAAAAATATTCTTAATCATTCAGTATCATATTCAAATACTATTTTAATATTCATATATGTGTTTAAATATTATTTGTTAGTAATAAATAATTTCTATGTATTAAGATACTAAAAAAAAATATTCTTAGTCATTCATAATCATATTTGTATGTGTTATTTGTTATTTGTTATGTGTTATTTAATCGTTCGCTCTTACTAGGAAATCGTTAGATGGAAAAAAGAAAAAGAAAAAGATGAGAATTGATACTTCAAGGCATTTTTTTTAACGATTAAGATATTTAAATCAAATATTGTCTTTGAATGAATGGTTGAGAACGTTTGTTTAGCATCTTAATACATAGAAATTATTATTAGTAACAAATAATATTCAAATACATATATGAATATTAAGGTTGTCTTTGAATTTGATTCTGAATCATTAAAAATAATTTTTTTAGCTTTTGAATACATAGAAATTTTTTATTAGTAACAAATAATATTCAAATAAATTAGTAATTAAATATAGATTACGAAAAATTGATGAAATAAAAATTAAAAAATAAAATTATATATTGAATGAAAAAAAATTAAAGCTTACAAAATAAATATTGATTGTTAGTTTAGTTAATGAAATATTTATCAAAATGGTTATTTTACATATATTGTAAAGTTTGCGAAAATTATTTATTAAATTTTAAAATTTAAAAAAGATAAAGTGTATATAAAATAAAGTTTATGGAGTAAAGTGTACTTTTACTTAAAAATAAATAATACATCATAATAGTATTAAAACCTCATTTTTTTGCATTTAATGAACGTTTGATTCATTTATACTTGAGATCATTAAGTATGTTTTTTTTTTCAAGTGCTTATTTAGTATGGATACATTTTAATGAATCAATTTTTGAAACAAATCTTAATACTATTAAGATGTATTAATTATTTTAGACAAAAAGTATATTTTAATCAATAAATTTTGATTTATGTGCATTTTATCCTCTCTAAACTTTAAAATTTAATAAATAATTTCATCAAACCTCATAATTTGTACAAAACAACTTTTTTGTTAAATATTTCATTAATTAAACTAAGAATCAATGTTTTAAGTTTTAAACTTTTCTATTCAATATATAATTTTATTTTTAATTTTTATTTCATCAATTTTTATAATATATGTTTAATTACTAAATTCATTTTAACAATCTTAATAATTCAATATTTAGATTCGACAATAATATCTTAATATTTATATTTGTACTCAAATTCAAACATCTTAATTTTAAGAAAAACAAATATCCCCTAAGACTTTTCACAAGATTTTATTTATTAAAATGTATTAATATCTATTAAACACTTAAAAAAATGTACTTAATAGTTTGAAATATGAATAAATTATATTCAAACTTTTATTGAGTACAAACAAATGATGTCTTAGTTTTAAAAAATATTTTTTTATTTTTTGAAATATTTTATTGTTAATATTGTTTTTGCATTCCTTTTGTTAATAAATTATTATAAAAATAAGTGATGTAATCTTTAAAAAAAATTAACATAACTATCAAATACTCATATGTGTTTTTTTTAAAAAATACTATAACAGATCATAAAGTTAATATAGTATTATAACTAATTCAACGATATTTGGACGCTAGCGGATTAGCACATACATCATCGTATCTATTAAAGGCTCAAAATTTATTAAAAAAATAATACTCTTTGAAAAAGACAAAAATCAACCATTTAAAGTTTTTAATTAAAGAGAGAGATAGAGAGGGAATCATTACTATTAGATTTTTTTAATTAAAATACGATAAATGTGTAATTTTAAAAAATAATTATATATTTTTTAATATTTAATATTATATAATTGGTTCATTCAAAGAATTTTTACGTATTTATTTATATTTTTGTTATTTAATTTTTTAATAAAAATTTGATAATTATATAGTTCTTTGATTAAAATATGATAAATATATAATTTATAAAAATAATTATATATTTTTTATTATGCAACATTATAAAACTGGTCCTTTAACAAATTTTTTAATATGTTATATTTTTAGTAGACAACCTAAAATGAAAAATAAAAGGAACTGTATATAAAGTTATTCTAAAAATTATATATAAATTTGTTCTTTTAAAAAAAACATTTTCCCAGAACAATTCACTAATTAAAGTATATAAAAAGAAGAAAAAAAAAAAGGAAAAAGCAAATCTGTCTGGTTTTCTCTTTCTCTTTTTCTCTGTCCTCATCAAACTCCAATCTTTTTCGCTTTTGTCTTTCTCTGTCCTTTGAATGTTAGTATGAATTAATAAATATTCTCTCTATCTATCTCCTTCTTCACATCAAAAGTCCAAGCTGTGTCAGCTCGCTGTAATGAAGAAATGTGAAGATGATGATGATCTTCGCATAAGCTAAGTTAGTGTTTGCACCATTCTCACATTCGAAACTGGGAACCACTAATAGCAGAGTGTGAAATCGCAGTTACCAATGGGGTCCGAGCAGAATCGATTTCCTCAACAGGAAAGGGTATGATATCTCTCTCAATCTTGCTCAATCCTGCTTGAATTCATGTTTACAAATTTAGATTCTAAATTACTAACCTATGCTTTAGCTGATTGTGTTAGATCTGAGGTGCTTGGCACAAAACCTAGCACCAATTTTGTTTGCTTCCGATTGGGTTTCGCTTTCTTAGTTTGGTCATGTATGTTTTTACTCCTAGACGCACGTGCTTCTCTCAGATCTCGCATTGAGTGGCTAGAATTGTATTTGCACTTGAGAACCATCATCTTGTTGTTACTCCTTCATCTGTTAAACAATTGTGGATGATAAGAACTCCCAGAACTCTCAGTTAGTTTTCAGGGATTTGATCATTCTTTTATTATTTGTTATTGTGTCTTCTCATCTTAAATCGAGTGTGTCATTTCTTCGTGCCCGAACTACTCTTGGACGGATCTGATGGATAAATTACCAGTTTTAAAATCCTCCGTTTCTTATTGTCTAATAGAAAGATTTTAGAGATTTTTCCCCCAAAATGCAATTGAAGAACAGGGTCTACTTTGATTCTTTGGTGCATTTGCTTCTCCTCCTCATTTTCTTCTTCTTCCTCTTATTTCAGTTCAGCCGTTTAGTGAGACTAGATTCTTAGTCTTAAATCTTAGTCCCACCCTTGTCAAGTTTATGAAAATGGCATTCGTGCCCGTTCGAATGCATTTTTCTGCTTGAATTAAAAAAATAGAAAAAAGAAAACAGAAGCGCTTAACCAAACGGCAGTTAAAGCAGATTTAGATTCTCTATATTTTTGGTGGGAAATATAGAGTCCATTTCCCTAATCGTGACGGCTTGATCCAAAGGTATTGGCTGGTCGCAATTGGGGAAATGGACTCCCCGTTTCCTGCTCAAAAATGAAGAGAATCTAAATCCAATTAAAGCACTGGAACAGACAGTTGCAATTGGGGAATTGGACTCCATGTCCTGCACAGAAATGGCGAGAATACGAATCCAAAATCCAAATCCAGTTAAAGCATCCCAAATATAGATAATAAAACAGCTTTTTGTTTCATTAACAAGAACACTAACACTTTCTACCAATGTAGTCATATGTTTTATCAGAACGCTGTCAAATTTGATCAATTCTGTATTATTTCTGTTAGATCATTTGATTTCAATACTTATATATTGTTGATACAGACAAAAATTGTAAGATTTTCGATCTTTGGAAAGAAATATGTTGATATAAATATTGTTTTCTTGTTTGTACCTTTTTTTTTTTTTTAACCTATTTCAACATAAGATGCTTTTGAGCTGTAGAATATTTATCAGCAAAAGATTTCCCAAAACTTATTATTTGTTACCGTATCTATTTGCTAATGAGCTAATGATCTCCTTTTTCCGTTGAGTAATTCTATAATACTTGACTTGTATTGACAGCGAAAGAGATGGGGAGGATGTTTGGGTGCATTTTCATGTTTTGGTTCTCAGAAAGGTGGGAAGCGAATTGTACCTGCATCTCGCATTCCTGAGAACAATGGGTCAACTGCCCAGCCAAATGGGCCTCCGGCAGTCGGGTTGACAAATCAAGCCACAGCACTTGTTCCTTCTCTTCTAGCCCCACCTTCTTCACCAACATCCTTTACACATTCTGCTCTTCCTTCAACTGCACAGTCACCTAACTGTTTCTTGTCTGCGAACTCACCTGGAGGTCCTTCATCTACAATGTTTACCACCGGACCATATGCTCATGAAACACAATTGGTTTCTCCTCCAGTGTTCTCAACTTTCACTACTGAGCCATCTACTGCTCCTCTCACGCCTCCACCAGAGTTGGCTCACTTAACAACTCCCTCTTCCCCAGATGTACCATTTGCTCATTTTCTTTCTTCATCAGTGGATCTCAAAAACAGGGACAAGACTAACTACATCACTACAAATGATCTTCACTCTACATATTCACTTTACCCTGGAAGTCCTAACAGTAGCCTTATATCTCCAAAATCAAGGAACTCCGGTGACTGTTTATCTTCTTCTTTTCCGGAACGGGAGTTCCCTGCACAGTGGGATCCATCACTATCCCCCCAAAATGGAAATTATCATATTACTGGGACTCGAAGGCTGTCTGCGCATGACACAGATGGTGTCACAATGGCATCTCAAGATACAAATTTCTTTTGCCCTGCTACCTATGCACAATTTTACTTGGACCAAAATCCCCCATTTCCTCATACTGGGGGGAGGCTAAGTGTGTCCAAAGATTCAGATGTTCAATCTACTGGAGGAAATGGACATCAGAATGTTCATGCTAAAACTCCTAAGCAAGATGTGGAAGAACTGGAAGCTTACCGAGCATCCTTTGGTTTCAGTGCAGATGAAATTATTACCACCCCTCAATATGTGGAAATTTCTGATGTAATGGAGGACTCTTTTACTATGACTCCCTTCACCTCTAGTAAGTCAACTATGGTAGACAGCATAGATCCTCCATTGATGAACGAAGGATTGAAAGCTCAGGACACTGAGGTCGTTTTGCAGAGCCATAAAAGTTCTAGATTAGAATCAGGCCAAGGATATGAAGGTATGCTGTGTTTACTTCATCTACATTATTATTTGTTTTATTGCTCGGTGAGAAATCATGAAGAGAAAAAGAAAATAGGGAAAGTCACTTATAGATTAATTTGCATTAAGGTTCATCTAAATATCGAATTGCTTGAATAACTGGAGACAGTGGAGCCTCGGTGTGCGTAAGTACTTGTAGCGGGTTGAATTTATCACTTTTTCATGGATGATATGTAACTCATGTTGATCATCTGCCTGAATTTTGTTTGAAGTACTAGATTATCACCCACTCAGCTGTGTACGATGCCTGTGCCTTGATTGCATTTTCTTTACCTCCGTGTAAGTAAATACCTATTTCATGCATGTCTCAGATCCTAAACCACAAAGGCGTTGTAGCAACAGCAGCTCTGGAGCAAGTACGCCAGGTAAAGTTACTGTGATGGATGAGGATGATGTTTTCTCCAAAATGGGGTCATCCCGAGTCAGTAAAAAATATCAGATGGGGCTGTCTTGCTCCGATGCAGAGATTGACTACAGAAGGGGCAGAAGCTTACGAGAAAGAAAGGGGAGTGCGATATGGCATAATTAGGATTTAGTGAATCAGTGAAGAACAGATTGTCAATTGTCTCTGTATTAAATTTGAAGCTTCCTTTTTTTCTTTGAGAAAAATTAGAGTAAATGAAACTTTTATCTTGGGGTTCTCTAATATATGGACCGTTCTAACCTAAATCTAACTAATGCTCCCGCTAAGGTGTTTGACAAAATCATGCCCATCAATGGATGTAGTCTTGTATTGCTTCCTGCGAAGCTGCAATCGACAAGTCTAGTTTCATGTTTTAAGTAAATGCACTCTGAATTCACTCACAAATTGGGTACAAATTGTTTATGTGGTAGACTGGATTTATATGCACTTCTTTATAATTATATCTTTGCTTATCAGGTTTTTTTAACTAAAATAGGACATGTTTAAAAAGATTTTTGGACAAAATGCACAGAAGTTCTCTCAACATTAAGTCATATGAAATAAACCTCTTTTAAATTTGAAAAGTTGCAATTAACCCTTCAAACTTTTCAATTTGAGGAAGTAACCTTCTCTATAACTAACTCTGTTAACTCTATTCCATATCAACATTTTTTCACACCTTAAATGAACATGTAGCATCTAATCACCTGCGAAGTCTGCACATTTTATCCTTCCTCATAAACAAAGCATTTTTAATCAAAATCAGGCAATTGGCATGCCATGGAGTGATAAAACACAATCAATATCTCTAAAACAAATTAACTAGGTGAACGATCCTTGATATGGTTTCAGGTCTCAGAAGTAGAAAAATACACAAATGGAAAGATCAGAAATTATGGAATGATGGATGTATGTGTATCATATTTTAGATGATGGAAATTGGAGTAAGAGTGAAATGTACAATGTCATTGACGAAATTTCACACGCCACACTACTACATCACCACCCATAAAAAGAAGAAAAAAGACAAAATAGGAAAGAGATGAAATAACAAACCAAGGGAATGATAGTCATTCATCCAATTTGGCAATTTCTTGACTCCCATGCCACGTGCCCTTTGACTTGTTGTATGTGTAACGGTGTATCAAATTCCAGATGATGGAAAATTATACAACAAAGATGTTCTTTTCAAGTAAGAATGAAATCTATTATGTGAATGACAAAATTTCGCATCACACACTACTACATGACTTCCCCATAAAAAAAGACAAAATAACAAACTAACGGAATGAAAAGCATAGCAGAAAGCAATAAAGGATTTGGTGGATCTCAGTGAATTAGCTTCTCTGGACGTGATGGTCCTTCGTCCAATTTAGCAATTTATTGCCATCATGCCACATGCCCTTTGATTTGTTAGGTGGTCGCGGTCATGGTCACTCTATGACGTTTTCATCATGCTATGTACCATTTGATTTATTAAGATTGTAGTCATGGTCACTCTATGATATTTTCATATCTCGCACCCTATGAATTAATATACTATTAATATCATTACATTCTTTTTCAAAACTAACGTTAAGTCAAACTCAAATTTTTTGTTTGGCTAAAGAGGATTGTTTGATTGGTCCTACTTGATCAAGCATAATGCCAGCTAAACAAAAAATTTGTGAGCCATAAGTCATGGATATATGTCATGTAAGTCCACCCAATCCTCCTAAGTGGCCCCTTCTCTATTTAGACCCTCTCACTCAACTAAAACCAACACTATTTGCTTCCCATTTTCATCTATGGTCTTGACATCAATGATGGCCTTAGGTTTGATAAATTGATAGAGAAGGTAGCAAGTGTTTTAGGTAGAGGTCAAACTTCTATAGGGTTTTCTCTAAAGTATTCCTTGAGAAGAAATGCATGGAATACTATATGGAACTTATAAGCCACTCTTTAAACCCTCAGTAGAATTTTATGAGGCCCATAGCACCGTTTTGCAAGCTTATGATTTCTCTGCCAAGCAATGTTGACCATACTATTGCTACTTAAGCCACACCCATTGTTCTACTTCACACACCTTTTCTTTTCTTTTCTTTTTAATCTACCTCATTTTTCTTTTTCTCTTGAGCTTTACTCAACGAATTCTTTATTTGTTGTGTAACCATCTCCTTTTGATTCAAATGAATATCCACAGCTTCCACCATGGAACTATCAGCTCTATATACAGTGAGTAATAAATATGTTTATCTCATAAGAAAAATTATACCATGAGCTCTGCCCATGGTAAAAATTTAACCTATAGCTTTGGTTGGCCACATGCAAAGGCCCTCAAATATTGCTCAACATTTATTTACTATCTCTGTTTGCTCATAACCTTGGGATGATATAATTGAGTGCTATTAAATTTCATTAATGAAATGCTTCCAAATTGTCTCAACAACAAGGGAAAACCATGCAATTTCGCCATGTTCAAAATAAATTGTTCTGCTACATAAGGGCATAATTTAAACAAAATTTGAACTAACAAACCACATAAAAATAGGATAAAGATACATTCATATTATTATTATATCCTAACAAACTACCTAAAAATAAAATAAAGATATCAAAGCATTGACATTATTGTTGTATCCTAAAAACAGAAAAACAAATAAACTTGAATTTGAATTCAATTTTTTAAAATTTGTAGTTGATGAGTCACTTTATCCAACAAGTTCCTTCACATAAGCAGAAGCTGCTGCAACTTTCACATTGAATTTCTTGGTGAAATATGCTAAGGGCTGTCCTCCTTGAGATAGGACAGCCCCAACACCCACCCTAGCCCTAGAGGCATCAATTTCTATTACCTATTCTTGTTGAATGAATTTTGAGTAGCATTCAATCAATTGGAGAAATCCTCTCAATGGTTTCACATTAGTGGATGTAGGCCAAGCAACCATAGTTTGTATCCTCTAAGGATCCTCATGCACACCCTCCTTACTAAATATATGCCCCATATATTCAATAGAAGATTGAACAGAAGTTCATTAAAGACTATTTTGCAAAGCAAACATTAGGGGTGTTTATAGGTTTATTTCGGTTCAATTTTAAATCTTAACCAAATTAAATTGAGTTAATCAGTTTTGCAAAATTATGAATCTATTTGGTTTTGAATTTTGGGCAGTTTGATTCGGTTTTAGTTGAGCGATTTGGTTTAATTTTCAACTATTTTGTTTATAATAATTTGTAATTTTTAATTTTTTATGTCAACAAAATATGAGATTTGAAAAAAAAACAAAAAAGAGACTTAATTAATTAAAATAATCTCTCAAATTTTTTTTTTAAAAAAAATGACTCTTTAGTCTTTACCTGACTTCATAACATAACATTACAACATTGGGCTCCACCTTTTGACAAAAGCCCATGTATAATTGTATATATATAACATTGGGCTCTGTGAGAGCAAAAAAGGGAAAATATCAAAGTACAGCAGTCTATACTATAGGAAATTAAAAATAAGATATATTTTTTTAAAACTTTGCATATATAGATATATAAATATAATATTATCTATATTTATATAATATAATTTTTTTATATAAATGTTCGTTCATTTCAGTTTGATTTTAACCGTATCAAATCAAACCAAAACGAACCAATTAAAATTCATATTTTAGAAATTGATTTGAACTTTCTTCTTGCAATTTTGGTCAGTTTGGTTCGACCTAATTAGTTTGGTTTGGTTGGGAACACCCCAGCAAACATGTTGTCTCAAAAACTTCATAAAAGTATTTAAATGTCCAACATGTCCGCTTACACTTTTTTTCTATATATCAAAATATCACCAATTTTCTCAAGGCTGGAAATAATCGGCTGATACGTAGATGGTACGTTTATTAATCCAAAAGACATCACAACAAATTCATAATGTCCCATGTGAACTTGGATCCAATTTAGAAAAACAAGTTGTCCTGTGTAGTTCATCCATAATCTCCTCTATGGTTGGTTTAGGGAAATTTTCTTTGATATTGCATCATTTCCTTTACCAACTTCTCAATCTCACCCTTTTGGAAATGAGGATATTTGTAGGGTTCCAAGGGTATGTAGGAGGAAGTGTATGAAGCTCTTCAAACACGCTCACTTATACCTCTTCTTCTTGATTCACCTCCTCTTCTGCAATATTTCCTCAATCTCATCTTGACCCACAAACAAGAAGCAACTAGATTTACACTTGTGATCCAAGGTATACTTGTCATCACAATAATAAAAAAGCCCTTTAATTTCCCTCCTCCCTCTAAACTGTGCAAAAGTAAACTTGTGGTAAAGTGGTACTAACATTTCAACACTAGCAGAATTGGCGTTAGACAAGCCTGTTTATGCAAATTTTCAAAGTTGAAAAGGGTTATGTGCATTTTATCTAACTTTTTAAAAAGAATCAGTCATGTAATTTTTACTAATCATACACTTTCAAGTTATAAAAAAATATAATTATTTTTAAAGATCATACACTTTTGATATTGTGACTGGAGAATCTGATAACAAAGATATAAGATACTGCAATTAAAATTTTCCTTTATAAGGTTGTGTTTGATTTTGACAAAAAAGGAAGATAAAAGTATGGCCACATACGCAACTTGTATTAAGTTTGTAAAAATATAAAATTAGCACTTTCTTGCCAATATATGAGTTGCTAAGTATAACCTTTGTCGCTTAATTTAATATCTGGTTATATATTAAGATCCAAGTAATGTTTAATTGAGTCTCATCATGGTGAGAATGAATTTTCTGTTTTTTTTTGAAAGTCAAACAGATGCTTGGTTCATTTGAATCGTTGGTTGTGAAAATCAACAGTTCAAATTTTATAATTATTTTTAAAAAATAAAATCAACATCCTATAATTTAAATTGTTAGTTATAAAAACTAACGGTTCAAATGGACTAAGCAAGGGATCTTCCTACCAACTAGGCATACATGTTTTATTAAAAGACTACATTTGCATACAATCATTTATATTTTTATAATTAAATTTTATTTATGACATGAAATTTTTTTTTAAAAGAATTAATCATGCAATGTTGGATTACAAAAATAACATGTAATTAGTTTTATAAGTTATATTTTAATGTATTCTGATTGAATAATTAAATGATGAAAATATAAATTTCATACATAAGTTTTCTCCTTTTCTGTTTTAACTTTTTCAACCTCTTCTCTGAACTTAGGTCCTATTTAGCTGTTGAAAATATATTGGTGGGAACGAAAATGAGAATAGGTATAGTAGAATCCTTTGATTCAAAGCCTTGTTTGATTAGACGTGAAAAAGAATGGAAAAAGATACCATTGTATTATTTGATTGAAATAATCTGTGTAAGAATAAAAAGAAAATATGAGTAAATGACTAAGCAGCAATTTCCTCATAAGTCATAGAGTCCTAATAGAAATTTTCAAGGGAATAAATGTTGCTTGTCATGTTTGGACATAATCAATCAGCCTAACTTTTTGGAGTAGAAGACAACCTCAAGCCACAAATTGCAACTTGTTTTCTCTCGATTCAGAGTCACTTCAACACATTGTTTGTCACAATTTTAACCATAACTAAATATAACTGTGACTAAAAGTGAATTTAGTCATATATATAACTATGGCTAAAAGTGCATTTAGCCATAGTTAAAATCGTCGCTAAAAACGCACTATTAGTTACAGTTTGAACTGTGGCTTAATATAATTGTGACTAAAAGTGAATTTAATCACGACTATAACTGTGACTAAAAGTGTATTTAACTACGGTTAAAATCGTAGCTAAAAGTAGACAAGACTCCTCGTCTACCATGTCATTTTTATGTGCCAATGCTAGAAGCAAACCATATATTATGCACTCTATACATCTTTTCCTATTTTTACTTGACTTGCTAGTTTAATTGGTATATAAGAAGACTACAAAGAGTTTGACCTCTCAAAAAGTAAACTTTTTTATCATAAAATTACAATAAGATTTGTGTAAGTACTTTTTTATTACAATACATATAAATCTCAAAGTGATGTGGTGAGAAAACTCAACCTCTCAAGAAGTCAAACTTTTTATAAACTTTCTCATCTAAATATTTTACATCAATGAAAAAAAAAAGCAAACAAATATACAAACGGACATTAAAAAAGCCTAATCTCTTCCCCATTTCTTAGGAAGTCTCAGTTTGGGGTGGTGAGCCATATTTTGCAATACCACTCCAAATGTCAATGTGTTGTCAACTGTGGGAACTTCGACAATGGACAAAAAGAAATCTAGACATTTCAACCAAAATCAAATAAATTCTACAACTATAGGACTTGTTTAGTTAGTTTTTTTCAAAAATAATCTTTTATTTCTTTGTTTAAGAAACAAGTTAGGCAGAGTATCTTTTTTAAGAGTTGGTATTGATGAGAACAATTTCAAATTCTTGTTCTGGAAAAATGGAAACAACTTATGTTTTCATGAACATAGATTTTCAAAAAACTTCCAAGATTGACAAAAATGTAATCAGATGAATCTATTAATGGTTGGTTACTTTGGTTGGGGAATATCTTGCCGTCACAGCCTTGCAATATAAACTGGTTTCAATAGCAGGGGCAAGCCTAAGTAAAAGATGCAATTAACTTCACTCGAAAATTTTTGAGATGTAAGAATTTCGAAGTATGCTGATCTAAACACAAATATTCTGAAGACATTTTTTTCCCTAAAGTTTCAAACAAATCATCCAAATAATTTTTTTTGTTTTGCTTTTTTAAAGATAAAAGACAAAACCATACAGCCCCATAAAATCTCCAGTTTCTTATTTCGAAATATCGCTAGTAATTAGAAAGTTTCGTCTCGTATAAAAAAAGGAGTATGAAACATTAAAGAAATATAAAAAGTGTGTTTGGACTATGTATGTTATTTTCGAGAGTGGATTCACTCCAGCTGCCTTTAGACTCAGAAACTATTTTAAAGTTTGTTGATAATATCACCAATTATGATCCATGTATATGAAACTATTTCAAAGATGAATTATGATCATTCTTCATAATTGATTCGTCTCTGTTTGGATGAATTATGATAATTTATCTTTAAAATAGTTTGCAAGGTGTTTGAAGAAATATTTGCTATCAGATGTTAACGCAAGCCTTAACTGTATGTTTATAATTATCACAACGCATAGCCTACGAAAACAATATTATCAACAAACTTTAAAATAATTTCTATGTTTAAAGGTAGCCGGAGGCTCCAAGGAGCTAAAGCGAATCTAACTGTCAGGAATTTTTGTAAATGGTGTAAATTGTTCTCATAGGAACAAAATATTCATGTTTTATTCTAGTATTTCGCCCAGAGTTTGGACTAATTAATTCAACTTGAGTTGTTCGGTGTTTTTCATTTTATTATGCAAGTTGAAGAAGTTACAATAAGTCAACGCACATATTGAAAATATCTTGAGCTGCATCTAATTTCAATTTGTTAACATACAATAAGACAAATTATTATGCAACATTCTTTATAATAGTAACTTCACGAAACTCAAAAGACGAGGCTCCTACATGCCATCTTTTCTTCTTTATAATAATATTTTTACCTTGTGTTGTTAACCTACCAATCATTGATTTTTCATTCTAAATCAAATGTTAAAACAAATTCTGCAAGACTTGTCTGGATTTAAGTACGGTCTAAGTCATTTCTTCTTTATGTACATCAGAATCAACGCCAAACCAAACCATGCACAGGCATTAGCATATCAAAAAGGAATAAACAAGAGTATCGGACAGTCACGATCTCAAAAATGAATTAACACGTGTAGTTTCACCTTCTTTTTTTTTTTTGGTGATTGTCCAATCTGGAATAAACAATAACAACTGAAAAAAATAAAATATTCATTTCTTACCAAAAATGAAGAGAATCCAAATCGGACTTCACAAAATGCCAAATGTGACCAATATGACGAGGATAATTTTCTAGTACCCCTTGAGTTGTATAACATTTGATGAAACTTTATCCATTAGGTCAATCTAATGACATAATTTAAAGACCAAAACTTATTTAGTGAATAAAATTTTGCCATTTAGGCAATAATATATTCCACAAGTAGTATATAAGATGGTCCAACTAGTAAAATTACAAATCCGGCACAATCTCTCAGGTAAAGTGAAGTTCAATTCAGGGGCTAGTCACTCTATAATCAGACAACAAGCTTTGCCCACATAACAGGAAGTCGTGTGTAATATTGAAGTGCGCTTGATGTTTTGGGTTTATTTCTCATAGATCTATGTAATGATGAAAAGTAATATTATGGAAGCATAACATTCAATACCAAGGATATTTTATCATCTCCGCAATCAGTCATTTGCCAACACGCACCAAATGAACACACTCAAAAGTCAAAACTTAAATGTCTCAACAACGCCCAAAGCAAAAGGTAATGAATATTCCCAGAACTTATTTGTTACTTAATGGACACAGAGTAAGGTACCAAATTCACATCCAATAAAAAGGGAAATATCACCTACAGAATCTGCTATATATCCTCAAGTCAAGTTTTTCCATACCATAGCTACAAATGGTGAAGGGAAACAAATCTCAGCACCTCACATTCCATTTAGCGTGATGACAACTCTGCGTGAAGTAGGATAATCCCGATGCTCACAAAGCCATATACCCTTGTGCATGATAGAAGAATACAAGACATTACTATTATGAGGATAAATCAAACAGACATTTCCAATATGTCATGGTTCTTGACATTAGCCAAGTCCTCCATCAGGCATCCACAATCAATAAAGTAAGACGCAATCAAAGGCAATTTATTTTCACTGACATTATATATAATGAAACAATATAAAACTTGTCCTTTACTAAGGAATAATTTTATTTTGGAAAATCTATGTAAAGAAGAAATGACAATACATACTGATTTTCCTCAAGAACTCCTAACTCTAAGCTGTCCAAAGTAAATGAATTAAATAGCTGCCAGTAAATTCATATCGTATCTTACATTGTTGGTGGACTAATACAAGTCCTAATCCTCAATATAGGAAACCTCATAATTCAAACTTTTCCTGATAATATTTTGAAACCAAGAATGTAGGGCCATAAGAAATGATTAGGTAGACCGATTTTACCAAAAAAAAAATTAGTTGATCAAACAAGATGGAGATGTAAGCATGTTCAAGGGTGGGACTTACTGTGAAATATACTAATATGCTTACATGTCAATAAACGATTGGTTTGGTTTAGGATGATAGGTTTGATATATTTTTATATGGGAGTGAATGTTCGGCGATGAAAGGACAATAAGAGCATAAAATTAGAGTAGCGGAGATGAAGATGTTGCGTTGGATGTGTGGTCATACTAGAAGAGATATGATCCGTAATGATAGTATACGAGGGAGAGTTGGAGTGACACCTATTGAGGAAAAAATGACTAAAAACTGTTTAAGGTGTTTTGGATATGTTCAAAGAAGACAATTAGAAGCGCTAGTAAGGAGAGTTGAGCAGATGGTTTGGAGACCTGTAAATAAAGGTCGAGGAAGACCAAGAAGAACACTTATAGAAGTTATTGAACGGGATCTTCTGGTAAATGAGATACCTAAAGAGTTGGTCATTGATAGAGCTCAATGGCGTCGTGCGATCCATGTAGCTAACCCCACCTAGTGGAATAAGGCTTTGTTGTTGTTGTTGTTGTTGTTGTTTAGCCCTTTCCAATCTATATGGACAAGCAGTGTAAGGATTTTGGACAAAAAATTCAACAGAGGGGTTATGTTGCACAAGATTGAAAGTTTAGGGATGTCTATTGCCAACTTTCAAGGTTTAAGGGTAAATTGCACAACCCTCTAAGTTGAGGGGAATTCTTTTCATTTTAGCCAAATCATTATATTGCCAGTCTCCTAGGATTTCACTGATAACTATGCCTGTCTTATGGCATACGTAGTAAATTGTGGAGGCAGAATTTTGACAAGCTGTCCATAATAAAACTATAGATTGAACTACCCAAAAGTGAAGGTGCATAGAACAAACTAGGATAACCATTCAGTTTTTCATTAAAGCTAAAGGTCTGAATTATTATAAACCATTCAGTTTGAAATAATAACAATTCATAGGTTCATAACAATTCCAACTGTAAATGAAAATTCACTGGCTATCCAAGTGCATTTTATTATGAAGTGCACCATGCACTAGATGTAATTAAATCCAATGAAACCCAATTAGTGTCAATCGTGACCAAGAAAATTTTTTATAAATCATTACAAAAATTATTTTGGTTACCTGCCATGTCCCCATGTTTAGCTTTCCATTTGTAATTGGTATCCTAAAAATACAATATATCAGTAAATGATATCACAGTGATAATTATTCAGCATAGTTAATCAATTTGAACAAGTATTGCTCACGTGAGTGAATTGCCAAACATCGATGACTTGATATGTGCTGGCATGTCATCTGGGCCTGCAAAAGTTCAAAATTAAAGAAGAATGCCAAAAAAATAATATCGGTTACCAGCCATGTCCCCATGTCAATTCAGTTCACCATAACTTCCGTAGCATACCTATTGAAATGCTCTATAAAGCAACTTCAAAAATAAAAATTTGAAAATGAATCTCTCCTTTGGTTTAGTATATCAAAATTAGCACTAACCCTCTAAAGTATGCTTCCAAGGTGCAGTTGCCCCCTACATAACATATGGAAATTTCATATTAAGTCCTTGTACCACAAGAGAAAACATAATACTATATTGCAATCAGCGGGAAGGAAAAAAAAAAAAAAAAGAACTAACCTCTGGAACTACAATATTGAGGAAACGTTCTGTATCATCACGAACATCAGAGTCATAATTCTCATTGATGGTAAGAGAAGCACTAGTGTGTTGCACTGCAATCTCTCACTAAAATATCAGTCTATTGCAGCCTATACAAAAATAACACGAAGGGAAAAAATGAATCATGTCTACTTACAGAAGAGATGAGCTACGCCGCACTTAAATCCAGACAAGTCTTGCTCAATTTCTTTTACGATCTGATTTAGAATCAAACAATCGATGATTATTCGGTCAATTAAGCATGCCAAATGCAGTCCCCCAACTAAATTACAGCATATCATGTTACTAATCCCATTGACATGAACACACGATTCAACACTTACAGGAAATTAACGCCAGAAGAAACGGGAGGGGCTAATTGAAGATGACTAATTAGGGTTCAAGAAAAGGGGATCGGAGTTGAACATTAGCTCACCTTGGAAGTGACGAGATGACAGCCGCGTCGCTGGGGAGGCAGAGTTATGGTCTTCTGAGCCCACTTAGGAACAGTAGTTTCAGCCATGGAGCTCAGATCCTTCGCCTGTGTGTGCTGCGACCTAACGCGAAATGGAACCTTGGTAGCTACACAGATTGAGGAGGCTTGCATTTCCACAGGCTCTAAGTTCGATCCTCCACTGCACACTGCAAAAAATAAAATAAAATAAAACAAAATAAAAAGAAATGTTCCAACCTCAACCTCTGACATCTTAATCCGACTCTTTCCATTGTTTACCACTAAAAAGTATGTGATTTCTTTTTTATTTCTTTTTTTTGAATTGTTCAATTGGTCTTTATAATTTATATATGCAATTCAAGTATAGCATTGCTATGTAACATGTAGTCAGGTCAGGTGTAATGTGAAGACAAGTAAAGAAATTTTTTCCACTTACAAGTACCCATATGATATTAGGCAACAACATTTATATTAGCATCAAATATTACATATTCATCCAATATATATGGACAGATATCATCAGATTTTGGCAAATACATATATTAGCATCAAGTACAATAATATATTCATCCCATATGAATGGCCAGATAAGATATCTGACGATTTAATAATTATTTATATAATAAATTTATATGTTATAAATTACAAAATTTTAATATAGAAAGCATAATATAATATTTATATAATATAAATTTTAATATTTTAATATTTTTATTGGATGGATATGGAATATGGTATCCAACAATAATTATTTTAAGATATCTATTATCCATTGTGTAATAATTTTTTTTTGAGATATATCGGATATTCCAAATATCAAGTATTTTTAGGTATGATACTAAGAAAGTATTTAAGAAAAAAAGGATTCGGATAAGGTAAAGGTATTACACATTTGGAGCAGATACAAATAACGAAAAAATTGAGTGAGAGCCATCAATTGCCATTCCTAAATGTCTCCTTTTCAATGTTTATGGTTCAAAACTATTTTTTATAGTTATTAAAAAAATCTACTAGTTTTTAATTAATTTAATTCTTACTAAATCAAATCATAAAAATATAAAACGTTTAAACTTTAATATTTTTTTATTTATAAGATTTAAATTAAAAAATTTTATTTTAAAAAAAACAAGTGTGAAATTATTTAAATTAACTAATATTAATAGTATTTAAAAATCTAATTTCTAACTAGTTTTAAAAGAATATTATAATCAATTAGGATTCAAGAATGAATTACCATGAATTCCCCAGCGTGGCATCAAACATAATTTGACTTATTGTTGGTGTGCAATAGTCCAAAAGCCCAAACAGCAAATACAACTTATTTACCATTAACTGGTATGTATAGATACTTATACGCCACGTTAAAAATGGTAATCTCAACCTAACATCAAAAATTAGTTTAAAAAATAAAGAAATTTTTAAATCCATGTAAAAGATTACTAACACATTATTCTTATTGACAGGGGACTTTAACACGCTCATTGACCTCCACAGTTCTCGTAACTCGCAAGACACAACAAAAGAGGTTAATAATATAAATTTATAATAACATTAAACTCTAATGAGTTATTTATGGTAAATCACACAATGTTATATTATTATTATTTATTTTAAATATTCTAATGGTACAATTTTAAAGAACTTATAAATAGGTTTCATAAGTTATTACATATTTTTGTACTCCTATAATGAGTTTTGCAATTATCTATTACTTTTGTTATAAGAACATGTTCTTACATGTATTAATCACGCTGGCATATTTTAATAGTGAAGCTCACTAAAAGCGAGTTCTTATTTTTAATAACTCTTTAAAAATTCTCATTGAAAATGCTTTAAGAATAATAATAGATAGATCTCGTTATTTTTTAAAACAAATCCACAGTCCTCACTAGCATTCATATTTTTTCCCACCAAAAAAATTGGAATGCACCTAAATAAAAGTTTTTTCATGATTTTTCAATCATTTTTTCTTATTGGCAGATCCCAAGTTCTTGGTGTAAAACCCTTATTTATTTTATTCCAAAATTAAAAATCCTTATAATTCATATCACTTCTGACTCGTAGGCTTATGCATAACTCAATACAAAATTTTAGCTAAAATCCTTGTAAATTGTCTTCATCCACACTTACAAAATCTTATTTCTCCTCTTCAAGGAGCTTTCATTAAGAGAAGACATTATACTGACCTCTTTCTCTTGGCTCACGAAACCCTCTATTCCATAAATCTTATTTCTCCTCTTCAAGGAGCTTTCATTAAGAGAAGACATTATACTGACCTCTTTCTCTTGACTCACGAAACCCTCTATTCCATAAATAAATCAAAATGCAAACAAGGTTGGCTCATCCTGTAGCTTGACAATGACATCAAAAAGGCATTTGACACTATATCTTGTTCATGTATTCTTGATCTCCTTTGGACCTATAACCTTCATTTACAGTGGATTTCTCTCCTTGACTCTTGTCTCTCAAGTATGGATTATACCTCGATTTTAAATGGTACAAAAATCAAACCTTTTAAGCCAAAGAGAGACATAAGACAAGGAGATTCCCTTTTCCCTTTCCATTTTATCTTGGCCATGGAATATCTATCTGTTCAAATGTCAACTTCGATAAATCAATGTGACTAGAAATCTTTCAAACTTAAGAATCTAGACTTAAATATTTCTCATCTTCTCTTTGCGGACAACATTCTCCTCTTTGCAAAAGCTGACACCACAACCATCAACTCCATTAAAAGCATCTTAGAAGTTTTTATGCAAACATTGGCATGGAAATAAATCTTGATAAGTCAAAACTTTGGTTCTCACCCTTATCCCAAATGACAAGAAAAGATCGATTTCCGACCTCCTACAAATTAAATAGACTACAAATATTGGTTCCTATCTAGGTTTCCCTTTAAAATCCAATTATTCCTCACCAGATTTTAACTCTATTTCAGACAAGCTTAAACAAAAACTCAAAGGCTGGAAAATGCACCTTTTCTCCTTTGCTAGTAAAAGCTAGATTATTTTTGCAACTTTAAATCAAATCCCTAATTAGCATATGAGAGTTTTCAGTCTTTCCCATAGTACTCACTCTTAGACTGACAAAATAAATAATAATTTCCTTTGGGGACATAACTACAAAAAAAATACACACTAATTAGCTGGGACAAAATTACTAATTCAAAAGTTAAGGGTTGACTTAGCATTAAAAATAGTAGCCTTATGAATGTTGCCTTTATGGCCGAGCTTAGATGGAACCTCAAAACAAACAAACACAAACCTTGGGTCATCTTTTTCAACTCTAAGAGCCCATTTGATATCTAGAAAAGAGTAGAAATAGAAAGGACATAGGAAAATAGAAAGGAAAAGAGAACAGAAAAAGAAGGAGGAAAAGGGAAAAAAAATTGTTTGATATACACTGGAAAAGAAAGGAAGAAAATAAGATTATTATATTTTTTAAAGATAATAGTCTATTTTGCCCTTAACTAAAAATTCATTAATTAACCTACCCGAGCCCTGCAGCAACCGATCGACCGACTACCAGGTACCGGTCGACCGGCTGCCAAGCGCCGATCGACCGACTGCTACAGGCACTGGTTGACCGCCGGCTGGCACTTACACAAGTCGCTGCCAGCCTGGTTGGTTCAAGATTTGCTTTTCTTTGAAGATCGGTTTTTAATTTTACAACTGGAGAAGTACTATTGTCTCAGAAATGGTAATCAGTGAAAGAAGACATAGGAAGACGAAAAGTGTTGTTGGTGATGCTGGGTAGAAAGAGAGAGAAAGAGGAAGAAGATGAAGGAGGAAGAAGAAGGGGTGTGGGGCAGGAGGACATGGAAATATAACGATTTTTCAGATAGAAACCTGCTTTCCATCACAATTTGGATGGAAAATTTTCAATGGAAAAAATTACTGTACAGAAACTCGTTTTCCATCCTTTCCTGTGCCTAAATGCATACCAAACAATGGAAGAGAATGAATAATACAGGAATTGAATATTTCTTTCCAGCAAATTTTGCCGTACCAAACGACCCCTAAATATAAATTTCCCACCCTCCCCTCCCGGCATAGCAATACCTCTTTCATCTTTAAAAGTATCTTCAAAGACAAAAAAAATCTTCAACCAAAACACCTCCTACCTAGTTAAAAATGGCAGAAACATAAATATTTGAAATAACCAACCTTCCTCTTAGAAACCAACTATTTGGACCTCTCCCTCAGATGAATTGGATACATCATTCAAATGGTTCTACTTGTTGGACTCTAGAATTCATTTCTTTACCTATCCCCCAACACCTTACTGACAAAATTCATATCATTGCCCTTCCACTTATCCCACATAATACAAAAAGACAAAATCTTTTGGAACCAAAAAAAGAATGGGGATTTCACTCTCAAAACAACATATAATTCCATTAACAAGAATACCACATCAAACTCAAATTTCCTCTGGGTTTGGAAAGCTTCATGTAATATTAGAGAAAAATATTTCCTCTGGAAAACCTTAAACAATGGCATTCTTACCTCCTTCTCCCTCTGTAATTCTGGCTCTGAAACCTCTAATCATGCACTCAAAAAAATGCACTTGGGTCTCTTCTATTTGGGCAATCTTCAAAACCCCCCAAAACTTTTTCATTGACAATTTAGAAACATGGCTCCGCTCAAATACTATACAACAACAACAATAACAGCAAAGTCTTATCCCATTAGGTAGGATCGGCTACATAGATCATACGATGTCATTGAATTCTATTAATAACCAACTCTTTAGGTATCTCAATTACTAGAAGATCCCGATCAATAACTTCTCTAATTGTCCTTCTTGGTCTTCCTCGACCTTTTTTTAACAGAACTCCAAACTATCTGCTCAACTCTCCTTACTGGCACTTCTAATGGTCTTTTTTGAATATGTCCAAACCACCTTAAACGGTTTCCTATCATTTTTTCCTTAATAGGTGTTACTCTAATTTTATTTCTTATACGATTATTACGGATTATATCTCTTCTGAACAACCAAAAATATAATCTTAATATTCCCTAAAATATTATTTTTCTATTCACCATTCATACCATTTGGTTATCAAGGAACAATATCATCTTTCAAAATATCCAAAAAAACTCTAGCAAAAATTGCAAATCTTGCACTCGGCAAGACTAGAGAATTTTGGGCAAACTCATGAAAAAATCTCCACCCCTTCTCAAAGTTCTGCTTGAAGTGTGTCACCTATGCCAATGAATTTCGAGTAGTCGACAATCTAGAAGCCAGAATCATTTCTCAAACACCCACCTGCTCCCATCAATGAATTTGTCATACTCAGCAAGCTGTTGAAATTGACTCAGCAAGCTGTTGAACTTCTCCTTAGTACCATTTCTGATTTTCACCCCTTAATTACTATTATTGAAAATTTCAAGATCATTAAAAAAACTAGACAATAAAATAGGTGTGCTGACACCCTTAGTAAAGGAAACAAACAAAACAACACAAGTTTTATTTTACTAGATGAGATTGACTATATAGATCGTACAATACCATTGAATTCACCTAAAGAAACAAAAAAAGATTCACCCTTTCAATCTATGAAAATGCACCTGATTTTGTCTCAAGGATCTATTATGAAGACTTATCTCATTCCACTGAACCAAACTAATTTTGCTGATTTTGCACGCTTCTGTTGCTGCCTACTCCTCTCCCTCGCTGCAAAGGACCACCTTCTTTCATTTTCGGCTGTAATGTTTTCAAACTGTTGTCTACGTATGCTCTTAACTGTAGACCTGTCTTTATCTCCATCTATCTTAGGTTTAGCCTTTAATTTCAAGTTGCGTGGGACTCCTAACTTAACTGGTTCCCTGCTACTTGAATACATGTACCAGACATCACTTTCTATAGTTTAAAAAAACCTTATCCATTGGATCCAGAACTTACCAAGTTTCACACGTACAACATTATAGACTAGTGACATTTGACACACGTACTGCCTACTTACTTCCCATGGATTGTTTATATTATCCACTTTCTTGATTATGATCACACTAAATTATTCACATCTAGCATTTCTATGGGGCTTTCATATCTGGTGAACGGGATTGCACTCGAGTTAGAAACTGTCTTCATAGCTCTTTACTGGAAAAAGCAGAAATGAACAGGGTTGTAACAAGCGATAATCCTAGGAACTATTGAACTCGGTGGATTAATTAATTATAAAGGAAAAGGACATATTTATGCCCCTAAATTTTTCTATATATTTTAATTATAATTTAAAACTTTATTTCGTAACAATTATAATTTATATGTTTTTAATTTATATTTTTAAGTTTAATGTCATCTAAATATTTAATGATAAATATTAACATGATATTTTATTTTACATATATTAATATTAAATTATTCATTTTGATATGTCAAATCAAATACTAATTTGAAATGACGATTCAATCTCTTTCACACTTCACCCTTGTCTTTTGTCATTAATGATGATTTACATAATCATTTTAAGTCAGTATCTGATGACGCAGTACATTCAAATGGATGATTTGACATTAATTGTATAAAATAAAATATTACTTTAATATTTGTCATTGACTTAAAACTATAATTAAAACTAATTAAAAATATATCAATTCTAATTAAAACAAAATAAAATTTTAGATTATAATTAAAACATAAATTAAAATTTAAGAGCATAGATATAACTTTTTACAATTATTAATGCCTTAATGGTTATATAATACATAGAGTGCACATAAAACTCTCCTATTTGTGGCCTCCGAGAGCATAGTGTTTTCAAATAGACAAATTAAACGTCGCATCGTTTAAGGCGATAGACAACTAAAAAAATACATGGAGATTTCCTTTTTAAGAGATGACATTTGTTTTATTGTTAAATCAGCTCATTAGTGAAATATATAATAAGGAAAAAAATTATTTATACAAATTAAAAAAGAAAATTCTAAAATTTAAAAAACTCAAGTCCAATTATTCCTAAACAAAACAGTTTTTTCTTTTTGGGTGATATACGTTTCGTGTCATTTTCATTTTCCATTTTTTTATATAATGACAGCTTCTGTTTGACCATTCCAAAATCGCAAAGTCCAATAATAACATCCTACACCACCCTTCCTTTCTATAGTTCTTTCCACATCGTTCCACACAACTTGGATATTTTCATGTTTTAGTATAAATATAAGGATCATATTTTTCAAAATTTACACATCTATTTTAAATTAAGCAGTTTAAATTGAAAAATTTTACAAAAACTTCATGAAATTTCTTTTTATCTAAATCATCAATTTCTTTTTATCTAAATCATCCGATTTGAGATGGTTAACTCATATAAAAACATAATTTTCATGTTTATGTCAAGCTGCAAAAAATTAGATTGATTATTGAATCAATCGAGCCACTGATTTAATAATCAATAGTCAAATCATCTTCGAATTGGTAGTACTTAAAATATATTAAAATAATAAAATATATAATATTAAAATATTATTAACATGTTACAAATATATATTTATATCAATCATAAATTTTTTCTTAATAGTTTAAATTTTTAGAAATTTTTTTAAATACATAATGATATTCAGTAAAAATTCAAAAATTTTAAAAAAATTAAACTAGTTGAATCGGTTGATTTCACCAATTTTACCGATTCAACTAATTCAAACACTTATTAGCTCACTAGTCTAAATCAAATCAATACCTTGATCAATTTATCATTAAACTAACCTATTCAGTCAGTTCTGTGAACACTAGTTTACATGGGATGAATTCAAGTTTGATTCCTCCTCTTTATACAGATACTACTAACTTGACATGCCGTGGTACATCAATTTTTTTTTGTTTTTATTTTTGTATGATATTAAATATTATGCATCTAACGTAATTTTTATTTTTACTTTGTTTTGTTAATATATGAAACAAGAGACTAATAATCAAACTTTCAATAATCATACATATATATAGTAAGTTTAGCATACACTTTATTGTTATTGTATGTCAATTTTGTAATTTGTTTTTAAATAATTATTTAAAATTAAAGTATCTTAGCCTAAATTCTTTATTTATTTTAATATTTTAAAATTTATTTTCTTTTTTCTAAAAAAAAAGGCTAATAACCTAGGCGACAACAATTCCAAAAAACTTGTAGTAGTTGGGTAGGATAATTTACTTTATTTTAAGTATATTATTATGGGAAAAAAAGCCACGCTATAACAGTCTAATAAATATTATGTTTTGTATAAATATTTTGTTTGACTTTTATGTGATTATATAACATAATAATCATAATTAAAAATGATTTTTATTTGCTATAAGTAATTTGAAAATTAAAATTATAAAAAACTTAATTCAATAATATATTCTAAACTTCTTTTGAATAAGAACTTATTTAATTTGTCATTAAAATTATGTAAACGTGAAAAAAAATTAATAAGTATAGTTAATATATGAATAAATTGTTTATGGAGAATCTTCCAAAATATAGTGTCTTATATAATACTTAAAAATAGTTTTTATTAATGTGTATATATATATATATATATATATATATATATATATATATATATCCAATGCTTTTTGGCTTCGGACCGAATTGGCTAGTTGACTTGGGATCTAATGACCCAGGATCATAATTGATCTAGGTAAAATTTTTGGATCGACACGCAAGCAACCCACTCAGGGCCAAAGTTGCCTCGAATTTGATCCGTTTGACCTAAACCTTTTTTTTAAATATTCAAATTTGTACGAAAATTAAAAAAATCCACTTACTAAATATCAAACTCTATCCAGTACCTATAAATTGTATGTCTTACCATCTTGTTATCAACTTCTTCTTAATATATATGGGTGAAATATTATATATATATATATATATATATATATATATATATAAGGTGTAAAATTATTATAATCCAAAAACTAAAATGTGTATGTGCCAAGATGGCAAAAATTAAAATGAAAAAGACATTTAATTTAACAAAAATAAGTATATTATTACTTATGAATTAAGAAATAAAAACAATTATATTTATACAATTATTTGATAAAAAATTAAATCAAAAAATTATGGAGAATAAACAAAAAATTTTAGATAATCATCAAATTTAAAAAGTAGCAATCAAATATTGAAAAAAATATTTGTAATTTTATGACAAAACAATATTTATGGATATTTGTATTTTAATTATTTATGACTAATGACTATGATTTTAAGATTTTAAAGTGTGAAATTTGCATATAAATTATTTATTTTACTTATATTTAAATCTATTTGTAAATAAATATAAATATATATATTTTTTGATTTTTATAATTTTTTATCCAGTTCAACAATTGATGTGGTGATCTGACAGTTGAACCAGTGATCAGCTGATCTGAATGCCAACTAGGGTCAATAATTGAGCCGGTTCCAAAAACACTGTATATATATATTTGGTTAAAATATATCTTTGGTTCCTATAATTTCACTCAACATTAAATTTAGTCTCTATAGTCTTAAAACCTTAAATTTGATCTCTGTAATTTTTAAAATTATTAAAGATGGTTCCTTAGTCTTAGTCAATTGTTATTTATGTACATGTGACTTTGACTATAATTCTTTAATTATATTTACATCAAATGTCATATCAATTTTATTCACTTATCACATTATATTTAATAATTTTTTTTTAAAATTTTTTTCTCCTTATTATATATAGTCTAAATGGAGAAAGATTAAGAGAGTGATGTGATATTTGATGTTGATTTAAATAATAAAATAATCAACAAGTTAATTATGTTATTATTATTTTTTGTATAATAATTGATTTTTATATAAGAATCGTTTTTACGGTTGGCAGTTAACATGATGAACTATAATGATAAAATAAAATAAGAATTAGTTTTTAAATTTAAGAACTTCTTAAAAATTATTATTATAGATACTCTAATTGTTAAGTAATACTAAAGATTATCTTTAATAATTTTAAAAATTATAAAAAATAAATTTAAAATTTTAAAATTTTAAAAATTAAATTTAATATTAGAAAAAACTATGTGAAGTAAAATTATATTTTAACTTACATGTTCCCATGAAGTAGGAAGACGACAAGAGGAGTTGGGAAGGGATAGCATTTTGGGACGGGAGAGTGGTGTGAAAAGTGGAGTATAGAGATAGGAGTCGTAGACAGCAACCTTTCAGATTCCTCACGGCTCTCACTCATCATAATCCACTTGTTCATTTTAACGGAAAATCACCGTGAAGGAATTTTTCAAAACACACCAAAAAAAAAAAAAAGACGAAAGGGATCATCTGGAGAAGGACCTTGTGTTTGTCGTGTAGTCGTCCATAGGGTTGACGTGTACCCTTATCTGGCTCATATAGTATGAATATTGAATGTAATCGTCTGGAAGGTTTCTTAGCCACAACGTTCCACGCACCTCGCCGCACAATCTATTATTAACTGTCATTTTCATGGAAACAGACTTATGCTAAGTTCCTATCAAGCTCTTTTATTAATCATTTATTATTTACATATTAAAAAAATTGAGAATAAATATTTATTATTAAAATTTTAATTAAATATATAAATATATAATTTTTCAATCAACACATGATATGTGTACAATTTTTAAAAAATAACTTTATATTTTTAACAATTAATCATTGTATGATTAATTTTTTTAATATAGAAATTGATAGTAAAAATATAAAGAATTTAAAAATAAGAGAGAATAAATTATTTTTATCTAGTATTATTAATTCGAATATATTTTTTTTAAAAATATCAGTGAATTTTTTAAATCTCTCTTATCTTCTTTTTATTTCTATTTTTTAATCTAAACATATTTCATATCCCAAAGGAATTCATATTATGTAAAAATTACTATAGTAACAAAGGGACTACGTGTAATTTTAAAACAAGAGGTGTTGGGATAATGTGTCCAAATCTCAACAAAAATAAATATTATTTATTCTATGAGATGTGAATAATAAATAAAATAATTTTTGAGTTAAGAATCTTGTTTTATCTCGAACTGCAAAAAGAAATTGAGGATTGTGCCAGTAAAGATTCCGAGGGTTGGACAATATTTATCTGACATAGAATCTGCTTCGTTGCGAAATTATGCTGTTTCGTGTTGGCTAAGAAGGGTGACCTGCCCCACAAATCACAATTGTATTTGGTGAACAACTGACATTAACAATTTTTTTTTATAAAAAAAAAAACTCAACAATTAAAGCCAAAACTCTGCGTCACCACAAAGCTAATAATGCCCTCCTCACAGCTCTCAACCCAAACTTTTTTTTTGGAGCACCATTATCCGAAAACTTGTACGCTTCAATTAATTTGATTCAAAATGTTAATATTTTAATTATTCTAAGTATTTTTTACTTACTTATTTTAAACGAAGTTCAGAATTGGAGTTTAGTGAATAGAAAGAAAAAAAAAACTATAGTTTTTTTTTACACTTTCTAATTTAATGTGAGTCAAACTAGATTTAAAACTGTTGGTTCAATTAATATATATATATATATATATATTGTTCAAGTCTAATTAAACTACAAAAAATATAAAATTCTCCTCATTGATTCTTTTCATTTAATAAATTCAAAGCCGATAGGTCATTTATAAATATAAGTACCAAAATATTTAAACCCAACATTTCAAACAACATAGAAAAAATGAAACCCATCCCATAAAGAATTCAGATTTTCTCCAATTCCCACCAAAATTGTAGGATGATGCCATCATTAAATATGAGCCGTCCATTTGCTATCACACAGCCCATAAAAATAGGTGTTTTTATTTCTTTTGATTTAAACTGGCGGATAAAAAACAAAAAGCCGAATTATATCAGTATACTCTACAGAACTGCAAGAATCCAAACTATAATTGGTGGCCGTGGAATGAGGAGATTCTCCTAATACACGTCACAACGAAAAAGGAACAATAAGCTCAAAAAACACTTGTAAAACCCATTGTCCTTTCTTAAATTAAACACTAATTACTCTGTACATCTACAACAGAAATGCCACACCTTATTGCTAATCTTGAAAACTATTAAGCCCCACGTATGTGATCCCCTGTACATAGTACAACATTATGTTTCTAGTATATACAAGATAACAAGCTTAAGTATTCCTATTCCTATAAGATTTAGGCATAGATTGTCGATGATAATCATTCTGTCCCAATACTAGCCTATCTATCAAGTTAAATATTCATTTGACACTGTGTATATTTTTATGCCTTTTTAACATTTATAATTGTCTTCTATGTTCTGTTTGGCTTCTTAAAAGGGAGCACGATGGGGTATGCCTTTTCTCCTCCTGGCATTACGGTGGTTGTAAATCGGAGGTGTCGCCGGAGAGATGTTGCCGCCACTGTCATCGTCTTCAGAATTTGAGTACTTTTGGCTCTCAAAAATTGCAGGAACATCCATAATCGAGAAGTTAAAAGCATGAGCCCTTCGAACTTTTTTAGGAGTTGATGATTCATCAGATTCTAATGGATCTTTATTGTTTTTCGCCTTTAGTGCAAATGTGAGTTCTGAGTCACCCTCCTTTATTGCCCTCAGCTGCACCATCAATTCACAAAAAGAAAAAAGCATTCAGTCATCATATCTTGTCTAGGTATAGCACGCAAGGATCCACTGAAATTTAGAGCAAATAATAGATTAGGATATTAAAAAATTACAATTTTTTTAATTTAATCTGTAAAATATCAAACTTCTTAACATAATTTTTAAAAAAATTATATTTATCTCAATTTAATTCATCTTTTTGTCAAATTAATTTTCAACAATAAAAATTTTAAAATCTAATAATGTTAAATTTTATGATTTAACAATAAAAATACTAAATTAAACAAATAATTTAAAAAAATTAAATTAAAATATTTAATTTTTTTTAAAAAAATTTTATCACTTTAATTTAATCCTTAAAAAATTAAATACCTCCATAGTTTATGTTTATCTTAATTTGGTCTATTTATTTGTTAAATTGACTTTTAATAATACAAAATTTAAAATTTATCAATGATAAAACAAAATTAAGACAAAGTTATTTTTTAAAAATTAAATTAAAACACTTGATAATTTAAAAAACCTTATCTTTCTGAGAAAATTTACGGTAAAATATGAATACACGGAAGAAACACACCTTACAACCCAAGGAGCAAAATCTGAAAGAGTCAAGTAAACTTCTGCAACAAATCTCGCAAGTATTGGTGACGCCTTTTCCAGGCCTTGGTTGTGGCCTCTCGTTGAGAAATACGATTTTGGCACTGTTGATAATGTAGGTTTGGACACAGGAAATGTCGATGTACCTTTGAATCTCGTTGACTCTTACTACGTTGTGGTACGATGACCGCCTTATCTGCAAAGAAAGGTCATCTGAACAATCATTTGAACAATAGTAGGAATAAAATTCAGACCAAATACAAAAACCTCTCTTAATTAAGCAATTTATCTTCATCACTGTAGAAGTTAGTAAGTTATTGATTTGGTCTTAAATTTTTTTTAATTTAATTATTAAAAATTATGCTAATCTTAATTTTATTTATATGTTTGTTAAAATAGTTTTTAACAATAAAAAATTTAATTAAAAATATATAATTTAACATTAATTACATAAAATTATGTTGCACAAAAATTTGTGGAAAATTATCGTCAAACTATTAATTACAAAATATCTAAATTAATGGGAATTTTTTACGTTTTAGTCCAAAATTTACGGCGGGGCGTGTAAGCCGAACCTGAATAAGGCGGTGATCTTTGTGGTGGAGGAGGCAGTAAGAGCAGAGAGAGTTTCCCATACAATCCATACAGAACATGTTGCATTCGCTCTTATTAGAATCGACGTGAATCGAGCACGGAACGAAGTAATCTGCTCTCAGCATCGGTTTCAGCCACGGCGGTCCCATTTCGCCCTTCCCTACGCTACCTATCGGACTCACCTGAATCGAAACCGATCAGAATCAGCATTCATTTCAGCATCAAAACGAATCGAACACAAGCGACGCAGTCGGAGAGGTCGACTACCATTTTTGACTGATTTTCTTGAATCGGACTTCGATTAGATGTGAATCTGCGAGAAGGAAGGGAACGGAACGGTGAAATCGATGTTCGAGTGAGTAGAGAGATCGAATATGTGTGAAAGTGAAACTGAAGATGATGTTGATACCTGAGTGTATGCCGTTTGCTGACTTGCTTGCTCTGGATTGAGGTTGGAGGAACAGAGAATAGTGGGAGAGATGAGAGAAAGATACCGTAAAGGAAAAACGACTAAAAACTAGAAAGAGGACATCACAATAAGTTGGCTAAAATGGGGAATTTTTGAGGCGGTCGGTCACTAGAAACCGCATTTTAGTAAATCTTTTTTTAATAGTGTTAGAGTAAATTACACTTTCTTTTCTTATAATTTTCCAAAATCATGCTCCCATCCTTTTTACATTTAAAATGTACAATCCTTTTCATATAATTATAAAATATAGGTTAAATTATCCTTTTGGTCCTTATAGTTTTAATTAATTTTTAATTTGGTCCTTATGTTAAATAATTTGTAATTGAATTTTCATAATTTTATAAACTTTCCATTTAGTCCTTATTATCAAAATTTTGTCAATATTTCATTAAATTTTGCTAATGTAGCTAACCGTATACATATTAACACTCTAAATATACATGATTTATACCAATAAAACAAAAAAGTAAATAATTTAAGTGATATGAACTCACATACATATGATATATACTGTAACTAATGTTAAATAATTATAACAAATTTATTTTAGTTATGTATACTTCCAATGTTAAGAACTTAAGATAGAATTGGTCATATCACCAAAATTTAACATAATGTTGAGAAAATTTTAATAATAGGAATTAAATTAAAAAATTTTGAAATTATAAAGACTCAATTACAAAATTTTAAAATGTAGAGACCAAATAAAAAAAATTGAGAAAAACTATAAGGACTAAGACCATAAAACTATAAGGAATAAGACCATAATTTAACCTAAAATATTTTACCATTTTTTTTTACATATGATAACTTAATGTCAAATATCTTTAAATTAAAATATCTTATATATATTAATCTAAGAATATAATATTTTTTAAATACTGTGATTTTTTTTATTGTTAATTCAGAATAAGAGGTCACATATTTTATGTTTTTTGGTAAAGAAAATTTACTACGTACTTAAGTCAGTAAATGCTACCTCAGTCCAAAAAATATGCACTACTTAGTTATCGAACATTAAAAAATTGATTGGAAATTAGACTGAAGAGCAATAATTTTATAATTGTAAGGAATGAGAATGTATATTTCAAAAAATAAAGGAGGGGAGTGTAATTTTAAAACTCATAAACAAGGAAAGTGTAATTTACCCATAATTTTAAATGACGTAGACTGGATTTGGATTAGTTAAAAGGAAGGGGCAAAGCTGAGTGCAATATAAGTCGTTTACTTGAATGTCCATTTGATTTTGTCTATCAATGGCGTGGCCCAGTGTGGAGATTTTGGTTGGATTTCAAATAATTGTTGATTAATAATATGAATTGTTTTAGATCTTCTCAATCATAAAACAATGCCATTTTCTATTAAAATTAAAATTATACATGACAAATTTGTAAATATTTTTTGAATAATTTAAATTTAAATAACTATATAAAAATTAAATTTTTTAAAATTAAATTATTAATTTAGTCAAACATAATTCATTTTCACTCTCTTTTTGCACAAATTTATTTCTGCTTCTCTATTTTTTTTTCTGAATTTGTTTTCTTTTCTAAAAAATGCATGCGTCAATGGTTATCGGCAGGAATGTAGTTGTTATTTTTGCATTTCACTAATGTTGAAAAACGCAAATTTAAGTATTTTTATATATTTTTTATTATTAAATTTTCTGTTTAATTTATATTAAGTGTATGCTTATCTAATTAGAATATATTAAATCTATGATTTTAAAAAATAATTATATATTTTTTCACAATTTAATGTTGTATGATTTTTTAAAAATATTTTACACATATTCTATTTTTAATAAAAATTTAATAACAAAAATATTCAGAACCACATAAATTTTGTTGATATTGAATTAAACAAAAAAAAATTTAATTGAAGGATTTTATTATATAGGCAATTATTAAATTGGTGTAATAAATGCAGGTCGGCTTTATAACCTTGGTGACACAGGTAATAACCGAATTTTGTCGCTAGATAGATTTTTTTTTTTGTTGTTGATTTTTGTATAAGTGTTATCTCGTTTGACAGGATAAGAAAAAGAATCTTCTTCCAAATTACTAAATATTAAAAATAAGAGTATTTTTTTAAAGTGGTGTTTTCATATCAAATCATTATCGTTCTTAAAATATAAATAACTAATCTCTAATAACTTTGCAATCAACCAAAATGTAAGATGAATTGATTTGAGCACTAAAGAATGGTAATTTAATGACATTTTTTAAAAAAAAATTAATTCCACTACCAATGCTTGTGCAAAATGTTGAAGAAGATGAGAGATATTGCAATTGTTGAATAAAATTGAGAATACAAAAATTGAAGGAATTATTATTATTATTATTATTATTATTATTATTTTACGTAAGTAAGGATTATACTAGCCAAATTTTGGGAAAACAATTCGGCTACAATCCATATAAACATTTTGGCTAAAGTATGAAAATATTATTTATTTTAGAAAGTTATACAATTTATTTCCTTCATTTCAAAAATTGGCACTAAACATTGCTAAATTTTTAATTTTGTGCAATATAATTCATCTTTTCACTTTTTTAATCTCAAAATCCTTAAGTTATTTATTAATGTAGGTTGAAAGAGTCAAATAAGAAAATATATAACCAATCATTCTCAAAGGCTTTTTTATTACAAAAAATATAAGAGAAAAGGATAAAAAGCTATTTTGTCACTTCAAATAACATATTGGATGCACTTTTTTTTTAGTGATTTGATATTTTTTTTTCAAATTTTCATAGCCAAATATTACTATTATTATGAACCAAATAAAAATCAATGGAAAGATAATTTTGCATATAATTGAAAGTTTAGGGGATTTATTTATTAAAGTTTAAAGTTGAGATAAATTGCTTGATTTCTAAGTACTTTTTTTTAATACCATGCATAAATTCTAAGTTAAAACTTACAAAGGAGTTCTTTGCAATTTTGCTTTCTTATTTATTCATCTGTAGTAGCATTTAAAAAATTTAAAACAAAAAAATAATAAAGGATTATCACCTGGATAGACAAAAACAGTTTTTTTAAAATTTATAATTTAATATTAATAATTCAAAAATTTATAATTAGCTTCTTATAATTTAAAAAGTTTTTAATATTCTAGTATGTTGTTAAATTTTTCGTATGTAATTAATTATGCATCATTTTGACATAAATGACATACCGTATATATATTATATATATATATATATATAAATAATTACCATTCATATTAACTTATCAAACTATTAAACCTGACACGCAAATAACACATACATAAATCATGTTTGAAGTATTTAGATGGCATATAATCAATTATATTATTAAAATTTAAAGAAACACAGATAAAAAATTCATAACAAAAACTAAATTAAAATGTTCAAAATTTAGTTACTATTTTTAAATTACAAAATTAATAAGTTAAATTATGGGACGAGTAATATATTTTAACTGATTAAAATTAATTTTAACCCAAAAAAAAAAAAGACATCACAATCCTCCATTTCCATGTGTACACAGTAGGGTTCATTTCGCTGGGTCGGTTGCTGAAGCCTGTACAGTGAAGGCGGTGCGATCTTGAGTATTTAGTGATATGCTTTGACCATTAGTGGATATTTTTGTTTTTTCTTATACTCCCATTAAGTGGATAGCAGAGGAACTTCACGGTGGGTGTCTCCTTGGTAATTTATTTTTCTTCTGATATGTATTGGTACGTCAATAAATCTATATCTTGTGCTCATATTAGGGTTTTGAATTAGGTTTTCTGAGGTTGTCTACAATATCAAAATATGGCGCATCTGGGTGGTGGTGCCGAGGCACACGCCCGATTCAAGCAATACGAGTATCGAGCCAACTCGAGTCTTGTACTCACCACCGACACTCGACCTCGTGACACTCATGAGCCCACCGGTGAACCGGAATCATTGTGGGGTAAGATTGACCCTAGAAGTTTCGGTGACAGAGCTTACAGGGGCAGGCCGCCGGAACTAGACGAGAAGCTGGAGAAAGCAAAGAAGAAGAAGAAAGAACGTGACCCTCTTGCAGAACCTCCGCCCAGCAGACAGAGCAAGAGACGCCGGCTTCAGGAAGAAAGTGTCCTGACTTCGACTGAGGAAGGCGTTTATCAACCAAAGACAAAGGAAACCAGAGCTGCCTATGAGGCAATGCTCAGTGTCATTCAACAACAGCTGGGGGGGCAGCCACTGAGTATAGTAAGCGGCGCAGCCGATGAAATTTTGGCTGTACTTAAGAATGACACTTTCAAAAACCCCGACAAGAAGAAGGAGATTGAGAAGCTTTTAAACCCAATTCCCAACCATATATTTGATCAGCTTGTATCCATTGGGAGGCTTATCACCGATTACCAAGAGGGAGGTGATGCTCCTGGGTCTGCTACAGCTAATGGTGATGATGCACTAGATGACGATGTGGGTGTTGCAGTTGAGTTTGAAGAGAATGAGGAAGAGGAAGAGGACAGTGATCTTGATATGGTGCAGGAGGAAGAAGAGGACGAAGACGATGTTGTTGAACCAAATGGCAGTGCGGCTATGCAAATGGGTGGTGGTATAGATGATGATGATATGCAGGAAGCAAATGAGGGGATGAACCTCAATGTTCAGGATATTGATGCTTATTGGCTGCAAAGGAAAATCTCTCAAGCTTTTGAGCAGCAAATTGATCCACAACAGTGCCAGAAACTTGCAGAAGAGGTGCTTAAGATACTGGCTGAAGGTGATGACAGGGAAGTTGAAACCAAGCTGTTGGTCCATCTCCAGTTTGATAAATTCAGCCTTGTCAAGTTCCTATTGCGGAACAGGCTGAAGATTGTTTGGTGTACCCGTTTGGCAAGGGCGGAAGATCAGGATGAGAGGAAGAAAATTGAAGAGGAAATGATGGGATTAGGTCCTGAGTTGGCCTCCATTTTAGAGCAATTGCATGCTACAAGGGCGACTGCGAAGGAGAGGCAGAAGAACTTGGAGAAAAGTATAAGAGAAGAGGCCCGCAGATTGAAGGATGAGAGTGGTGGAGATGGGGACATGGGGAGGAGGGGGCTTGCTGATAGAGATGCAGAGAGTGGTTGGTTGAAAGGTCAGCGCCAATTGCTTGATCTGGATGGCCTTGCTTTTGAACAAGGTGGTTTTTTTATGGCAAAAAAGAAGTGTGATCTTCCAGATGGGTCTTATAGGCATCTTAGCAAGGGATATGAAGAAATTCATGTACCGGCATTGAAGGCAAAACCGATTGATTCCAATGAAAAATTTGTGAAAATATCTGCCATGCCTGATTGGGCACAACCAGCATTTAAAGGAATGACCCAGTTGAACAGGGTACAAAGCAAGGTTTATGAGACTGCTCTCTTTAACCCGGACAATGTTCTCCTCTGTGCTCCAACAGGGGCTGGAAAAACTAATGTTGCAGTACTCACCATACTTCAGCAGATTGCTCTACACAGAAATTCTGATGGTTCTTTCAACCATAGTGATTATAAAATTGTTTATGTTGCACCTATGAAAGCTCTTGTTGCAGAGGTTGTTGGAAATTTGTCTAATCGTTTGCAGGATTATGATGTCAAAGTTAGAGAGCTCAGTGGAGACCAGACATTAACCCGTCAACAGATAGAGGAAACTCAAATTATTGTCACAACTCCTGAGAAGTGGGATATAATCACTCGAAAGTCAGGTGATAGGACTTATACGCAGCTTGTAAAACTTCTTATCATTGATGAGATTCATCTTCTTCATGATAATCGAGGGCCTGTGCTGGAAAGTATTGTTGCTAGAACTGTAAGACAGATTGAAACAACAAAGGAGCATATTCGATTGGTGGGCTTGTCAGCTACTCTTCCTAATTATGAAGATGTGGCTTTGTTTTTACGTGTTGATCTCAAGAAAGGGTTGTTTTATTTTGATAATAGTTATAGGCCTGTACCTCTTTCTCAGCAGTACATTGGAATCACGGTAAAGAAGCCGCTTCAGAGATTCCAGTTGATGAATGATGTCTGTTATGAGAAAGTAATGGCTGTAGCTGGAAAGCATCAGGTTCTTATATTTGTCCATTCAAGGAAAGAAACTGCCAAAACAGCTCGAGCTATCCGAGATGCTGCACTTGCTAATGATACACTTGGTAGGTTCCTTAAAGAAGATAGTGCAAGCCGGGAGATTCTCCATACTCACACTGATCTCGTGAAGAGCAATGATCTTAAAGATCTTCTCCCATATGGTTTTGCAATTCATCATGCTGGTATGACTAGGACTGACCGCCAGCTTGTTGAGGATCTTTTTGCTGATGGGCATGTACAAGTTTTGGTTTCCACTGCAACTCTTGCATGGGGTGTGAATCTCCCTGCTCATACTGTGATTATTAAAGGGACACAGATCTACAATCCAGAAAAGGGGGCCTGGACTGAACTCAGTCCTCTTGATGTGATGCAGATGCTGGGTCGTGCTGGGAGGCCCCAATATGACTCTTATGGAGAGGGAATAATTATTACTGGCCACAGTGAATTGCAATATTATCTGTCTCTTATGAACCAGCAACTCCCCATTGAAAGCCAGTTTGTGTCCAAGTTGGCTGATCAGTTGAATGCAGAAATTGTTCTTGGAACTGTTCAAAATGCTAAAGAAGCTTGTAATTGGATTGGATACACTTATTTGTATGTCCGCATGATACGTAATCCAACACTTTATGGTATAGCTCCTGATATCCTCACAAGAGATATAACGTTGGAGGAGAGAAGGGCTGATTTGGTAAGTAATACATTACTCTTTGGCTGTCATCCTATTATTACTGGGTTTCTCTGATTGTGTTTAAGCATGTTCTTTTTGTCTTCGTTTAGTTTCCTAATCTCAGGTTACTCATAACTTCTTTGCTTAGTGCAATGCCAATAACTGCGACAGAATAAAATGAGAAAATGCTTAAAATTGTGAGCAACCAAATTTTCATGCTGACAAATATATCGTAAGAGTTAAGACATGAAATTGTAGCAACCAAATTTGAATCACAAATTGTACTATTACTTTAACCAGACTGTAGACTCCCGCATGTGTGTGTGTGCGCGCGCGTGTGTGATGAGCACTTAAGTTACTCAAGTTAGTAATGCTGTCATTTATTCATATCTCATCTTTGTGGTGGCTGATAGTGATCTATCTTCTTGAACTATTGCAGATTCATTCAGCTGCAACCATCTTAGATAAAAATAATTTGGTCAAGTATGATAGGAAGAGTGGATATTTCCAGGTTACAGACTTGGGTCGCATTGCGAGTTACTATTACATAACTCATGGAACAATATCCACATATAATGAGCATTTGAAGCCTACAATGGGCGATATAGAACTTTGTCGATTGTTCTCACTGAGTGAAGAATTTAAGTATGTAACTGTAAGGCAGGATGAGAAAATGGAACTGGCAAAACTTTTGGATCGTGTTCCCATTCCCATCAAGGAAAGTCTGGAAGAGCCGAGTGCCAAGATTAATGTTTTGCTGCAAGCATATATTTCACAGTTAAAGCTTGAAGGACTCTCACTGACATCTGATATGGTTTTTATAACCCAGGTAAAACTTTATTCTTTTCCTTTGTGAAGTTAAATTTGGAACTAAGGGTTGCTGCAATTTCTTTCTATCTCTTTCACTGTGATTGAACTTCATTAGCTTCTTGCCTTATTTGCTGGCCTGTGTGTACTATTGTTCATTCCTTTGTTTTGTTTTCTCTTTTAGAGTGCTGGACGTCTTATGCGAGCTCTTTTTGAGATTGTATTGAAACGTGGCTGGGCACAGTTGGCTGAGAAGGCTTTGAACTTATGCAAGATGGTGAACAAGAGGATGTGGAGTGTTCAAAGCCCTCTTCGTCAATTCAATGGAATCCCAAATGATATATTAACAAAGTTGGAGAAGAAGGATTTGGCCTGGGAAAGGTATTATGACCTGTCATCACAGGAGATAGGTGAACTCATTCGAGCGCCAAAGATGGGAAGGACTCTTCATAAATTTATCCATCAATTCCCGAAGCTAAATCTTGCAGCACATGTTCAACCAATTACACGCACAGTTTTGAGGGTTGAGCTCACTATAACTCCAGATTTTATGTGGGAGGACAGAATTCATGGATATGTTGAGCCATTTTGGGTGATTGTGGAGGATAACGATGGTGAATATATTCTTCATCATGAGTATTTTATGCTGAAGAAGCAGTATATTGATGAGGATCACACTTTAAATTTCACAGTGCCAATTTATGAGCCACTTCCTCCTCAGTACTTCATTAAGGTTGTCTCAGATAGATGGCTTGGCTCACAAACTGTTTTACCTGTTTCTTTCAGACACCTAATCTTACCTGAAAAGTATCCACCGCCAACTGAGTTATTGGATCTGCAGCCACTGCCAGTTTCTGCCCTGAGAAATTCATCGTATGAAGCTCTCTATCAGGATTTCAAGCATTTTAATCCTGTCCAGACTCAAGTCTTCACAGTTCTGTATAATTCTGATGACAATGTCTTAGTTGCTGCTCCAACAGGGAGTGGGAAGACTATATGTGCTGAATTTGCTATTTTGAGGAATCATCAGAAAGGACCTGATAATGTCATGCGTGTTGTTTATATAGCACCAATTGAAGCTCTTGCAAAGGAACGTTTTCGTGATTGGGAGAGCAAATTTGGGGGTGGTCTTAAATTACGGGTGGTTGAATTGACTGGAGAAACAGCAACTGACTTGAAACTGCTGGAAAAAGGTCAGATTATTATTAGTACCCCAGAGAAATGGGATGCTTTATCCCGCCGCTGGAAACAGAGGAAACATGTCCAGCAAGTTAGTCTCTTCATAATTGATGAGCTCCACCTAATTGGGGGCCAAGGAGGTCCTGTATTGGAGGTGATTGTTTCCAGGATGAGATATATTGCCAGTCAGGTTGAAAACAAGATTCGTATTGTTGCTTTGTCTACCTCTCTTGCAAATGCTAAAGATTTGGGAGAATGGATTGGCGCTACTTCTCATGGTCTTTTTAATTTTCCCCCTGGTGTTCGTCCTGTGCCTTTGGAAATACACATTCAGGGAATAGATATAGCTAATTTTGAGGCAAGGATGCAGGCAATGACAAAACCAACTTACACTGCAATTATTCAACATGCCAAGAACGGGAAACCTGCTCTTGTATTTGTGCCTACAAGGAAGCATGTGCGGCTTACAGCTGTGGATCTGATGACGTATTCAAATGCAGATAGTGGAGAGAAGCCTTTCTTATTGCGATCTCCAGGTGAGCTTGAACCTTTTCTTGACAAGATTAATGATGAAATGTTAAAAGTCACTTTACGTCAAGGAGTTGGATACTTGCATGAGGGCTTAAGCAGCTTTGATCGAGAAGTTGTAACCCAGTTATTTGAAGCTGGGTGGATTCAGGTGTGTGTTTTGAGCAGTTCATTGTGTTGGGGAGTGACCCTGTCAGCCCATTTGGTTGTTGTAATGGGTACACAGTTCTATGATGGGCGGGAAAATGCACAGTCAGATTACCCCGTAACTGATCTTCTGCAGATGATGGGTCATGCCAGCAGACCTCTGATAGACAATTCTGGAAAATGTGTTATCCTGTGCCATGCACCTCGTAAGGAGTACTACAAGAAGTTCTTGTATGAAGCATTCCCTGTTGAAAGCCATCTTCATCACTTCTTACATGATAACTTGAATGCTGAAATTGTTGCCGGAATTATTGAGAACAAGCAAGACGCTGTTGACTATCTTACGTGGACATTTATGTATAGGAGGCTCACGCAAAATCCCAACTATTACAATTTACAGGGAGTTAGTCACAGGCATCTTTCTGATCACCTCTCAGAACTTGTGGAGAACACGTTGAGTGATTTAGAAGCGAGCAAGTGTGTTGCAATTGAGGATGACATGGACCTTTCTCCCCTCAATCTTGGTATGATAGCATCATATTATTACATCAGTTACACAACTATTGAACGGTTTTCTTCTTCTGTGACTTCTAAAACAAAAATGAAGGGTCTGCTTGAGGTTTTGGCTTCGGCCTCAGAATATGCTCAGATTCCAATACGACCTGGTGAGGAGGAGGTGGTCCGTAGGTTAATTAATCACCAGAGGTTCTCCTTTGAAAACCCTAAAGTTACAGACCCACATGTTAAAGCTAATGCTTTGCTTCAGGCTCACTTCTCCAGGCAACCTGTTGGTGGGAACCTTGCATTGGACCAGCGAGAAGTTCTTCTTTCTGCAAATAGACTGCTCCAAGCAATGGTAGATGTGATATCGAGCAATGGTTGGCTGAATCTGGCTCTTCTTGCTATGGAAGTTAGTCAGATGGTGACACAGGGAATGTGGGAACGTGACTCCATGCTTCTACAGCTTCCTCACTTCACAAAGGAGCTAGCTAAGAGATGCCAGGAGAACCCGGGGAAGAATATCGAAACTGTGTTTGATTTAGTGGAGATGGAGGATGACGAGAGGCGAGAACTATTGCAGATGTCAGATTCGCAGCTGTTGGATATTGCACGATTCTGCAATCGTTTCCCTAATATTGATCTGTCATATGAGGTGCTGGAGAGTGACTACGTGCGGGCTGGGGATGACGTAACAGTACTAGTGACTCTTGAGCGGGATCTGGAGGGGAAGGGAGAGGTAGGGCCTGTTGATGCTCCCAGGTATCCAAAAGCCAAAGAGGAAGGATGGTGGCTTGTTGTCGGCGACACCAAGAATAACTTGTTGCTTGCGATTAAACGGGTTTCCCTGCAACGCAAGTTGAAAGCGAAACTGGAGTTTGCTGCTCCTGCAGAAGCTGGAAGGAAATCCTATACTCTCTATTTCATGTGTGATTCATACCTGGGTTGTGATCAGGAATACAGCTTCACCGTTGATGTCAAGGATGCTGACGAGTCTAGTGGCAGAGACTGAAAGGGTCACATGTTTTCTGGTTTTGTAGTTAGCTCGCTGTCCAAATTTGTTTGATGAATACCATAAGTAGACAGCTAGATGTTACTGGTGTTAGGCTACGTTGAATTTGTTTTACTTTTGTTGAAGCACAGAAACTACTTGTGAAATCTGAACTTCGCAAAGCAATTCGGTGCGCTGTTTTTTAACGGTTCTATAAATTATATTTATTTTAAATATTTGTTGAATTTGTTGCATTTGTTACTAGACTCAACTTACTAGACTCAACTTTGCATTTTTTTCGTTTTTTATATTTTGATGTAAGTTCGTTTGACTCGTTTGTTTTATGTAAATTTTTTATTTTAATTATTTACATCGTCCACATTATAAACAAAAGCTGTTGTGAATATGTAACTTTAAATAAAATACTTTTGTTTAAAAAAACTCAAATATATACTGTTAACATTAGTATATACTGTTAAATAAAAAACTCAAATATATACTGTTAACATTAGTATATACTGTTTAAAAAAACTATTTTCTACGTAAGTGTCATTTTTTATACTGTTAACATTAGTATTTTTATTTTCTGTTATTAAAACCTATATTCTAACTTTAGTTAAATAGTTTAATGTTAAACTGTATTATATCTTTTCTCGTATTTAAAAAATGTGCTTGGACTCGTATTTTCTTTGCCACATTTTTATTTCATCTGTTAAAGGGGCCTCATTTTTATTTCATGTTGAGGAACGGCCCGCCTTGGTGTATACTGTTTAAAAAAACTATTTTCTACGTAAGTGTCATTTTTTATACTGTTAACATTAGTATTTTTATTTTCTGTTATTAAAACCTATATTCTAACTTTAGTTAATTTTTAACTGTATAAAATAGTTTAATGTTAAACTGTATTATATCTTTTCTCGTATTTAAAAAATGTGCTTGGACTCGTATTTTCTTTGCCACATTTTTATTTCATCTGTTAAAGGGGCCTCATTTTTATTTCATGTTGAGGAACGGCCCGCCTTGGTGCCACCGTGCCAGCAATCTTTTATAATGACCATTAACTTTTATTTTAAAAAATTAAAAACGATTTTTTTTCGCACATTAGCAATTAAGTTAAACTATTCAAATAAATATACTCAAGGAATAAACTCTTCTTAGAGTAACTTTTTGACGTGCTATTTCATGCGTGTTCAGGATTACTTACTGTAACTACTGTAACAGAAATGCGAATTTGGAAAAGCCTAGGATTCAAAGGAAAGAAAATTACAGAATTGTCAATTCCCTCTATATATATATATATGACAAAAGGGCATAAACATCTAAAAACATCCTAAACACGGTTGTGAATACGACTAGAGTGCTTGAGGGAAGCAAGCAAAGCGGTGGTAGCGCAATAATTTATAAACTTGAGTTTGTCCTTCCTAAAGATACGTCTTGTTCAAGTCATCGAAGTAAGGGTGTTCCATGGCCTTCTTTGCAGAAATCCGCTTTGAAGGCTCATACTGCAACATTTGCTGCAAACGTATAGAGATAATTAAATGGAACCCTTGATTATTCATCATGCAACAATATAAAGACCAAGACCAAAGATCAAAACCAACTAGCAACAATAAAAACCATTTAAGAAGCAAGACCAAAACCAACTAGGGAGAGAGAGAGAGAGAGAGAGAGAGAGAGAGAGAGAGAGATAAAGAGCAACATACAGATAGCAGATCCAGTCCAAGCTCATCCAAGTTAGGAACTGCTTTAGATAGACTTTGAGGACTCCACTGGGGGTACTCATGCCAATTCATTAGTTTACTAACGCCTGGCCACACCTCTTCATTAGGAGTACCAAGTTGCCTGCACGAGGATGGCCAGATTATATACAAACTCATCTAAAACTTCTTGAGCATACAGAAAACAGACAAATGAAGGAATAAGTAGTAAAAGAGTAGGGAACAAACATATTACCTGAATATATGCAGCAGTTGTTGCAGCTCGGAATCACCAGGAAAGAGTGCTTGCCTTGTAACAAGTTCAGCTAAGGTTGAGATTGCCCCAAAAAAAAAAAAAGATAAAGAAGATCAATATACCTGCCAGAAAAAGAAATAGCAATGATTGAACATTTTCAAGGATCCATGATTCATACCAAATATGCAGCCAACAGACCACATATCTACTGCCATTGAGTAATGGGTGGCTCCTAAAAGGACCTCAGGAGCTCTATACCACAGGGTTAGTATCTGAAACAGAGATCAGAGGGACGTACATTGGCTACTGATCATACAATAGAAGCAGAATAAGAAAAAGGAAAACCCAGGCACCACCTCATGAGTATATTTCTTAATTGGCACAGTGTATGCCCGAGCTAGTCCAAGATCTGCTATTTTAAGCATCATCGTTTTTCGGTCCATCAAGAGGTTATGAGGCTTCAAATCTCTTCATAAACACAGAAGTGAAGCAACCTTCAGCACTTACAATTTCCAATCCATGTACAATGGGAGAGAAATTACATCAAGGAGATATGATAATAAAGAGATATTACACATAGCCCTTCTGGAATTGTAGTCTAATTTTAACTTTAGTAAGACTTCTAAATTATCAGAAAAAGTGAAAACATTATCTATCATTTAAAATTAACATAAAAAACTACATGATAATAGAAAGTAACCTGTGCAAGATTCCATGACCGTGGCAGAAAGCAACGCCCTTACAAAGTTGGTACATCAAGCTCTGCGTCGGAAACGTATCCAAATTCATCAACACTTAAGTCTAGAAACTCCACAAAAGAAAATAAACCTATGTATCAGTATATTTACTTTGATAGTTTTGGCAGGGATGTTTTCTCCGGCGGCATGACGGTGACTCCGAATAAATTTCTTGAGATCGGTATCCATGAATTCAAATACCAAGTAGAGCACTGTCTTTCCTTCCTTGTTCTGACCTTGCTTTACATCCATCAACCTGCCGGAATAATGTTTTGTGCAAGAAATGAGACGTCAAACATGCAAATTAGATTACAACAAATTGAATACTCGAATGCCACATAAGATAACCATAAAATTTGCCAAGGATGAAGATTAACAGTTAGGGTTTGGGACCGCTTCATTGAAATTAATCCGTGGGAAAATACAAACAAGCAATCATACGCAAAAAAGCCCTAAATCCCTAAACCCTGAAAAAAAAACCCTCGAACCTGACGACATGGGGATCCCGAGATAGCATGCGTAAAATGGAAACCTCACGGAGAGTGGTGGGAGGGACGCCTTCTTCGTCCTCGTGGAGACGAGTCTTCTTGAGGGCAACGATCTTACCACTTGCTCTCTCTCTTGCCCTATAAACCTTACCATAAGTCCCTTCTCCAACCTTCTCTAGCTTCTCGAATTCGTCCTTCACTGATAGCGTTGCTACTGTCTTCTCCATCTCTCTCTCTCTCTCTCTCTCTCTCTCTCTCTCTCTCTATATTTTACAGAATCACAATTCACTGAATCATATATGAAACATGATATATAGGCCGTTCTTTTTTTCTTTCTCTCTTTTTCTTGGGGACGACAGGGAGATATATAGCCGTTGCAGAGACAGTGAATGGTTGAATCGTCGAGCAACGGACACTTCGGTATTTGAAATTCAAATGACGCTCTGGGCCGCCTCTGGCCTTTCCTTTCATTCCATGCTTTCTATCTGGGTTAAGTCATACATTTGCCCCAACTATTTTCTTTGTGTTTTTCATTTTTTTGACTTGGGCCCTGAATTCTATACGAGTAAAATACCAATTTAATTTATAAAAGATTAAATTTGTCTCAATTGAATCTCTAAAGTTATATTTGGCATACATTAGGAATCTAAAAATTATATTTGATATGATGTGAAAAGAAATAAAAATGATTGAATTTATTTTATTTGGTATGAGATTTAAAATAAAAAAAATTGAGAGAATTGATTATGATTTTATTAAGGTTGTGTTTGGTAACTCAAATAAGCTAACTTATAGTTTATAGCTTATTTAACTAGCTTATAAGCTTGTTAAAGCATATATAGTGGCGATTTTTATTTCAATTCACCGTTGTAGTTCATCATGCTAGTTACCATGAGTAAGAATAGTTTTTATATAAGAATCGGTTCTTATATAAAGAGTAATAATAAAATAATTAACTTACAATAAATGTTAGTCGAAAGTAATAAATTCTAAAATAGTGGAGAGTTGATTTTGAGACATATTTGTGAGTTTTTAAGAGCTTCACCACTGTAGTAGAGAGTTGCTTAAAGTAGTGGAGAGTTGTTTAAGTTGATGTGACATTATGGGACCTACAATAAAAATTTAAGTGAAATTCACTACTGTAGATGCTCTTAGAAGTATTTGATAAACGAGCTTATTTTAGTAGTTTATAATTTATTATGATATGATACTTTGAATAGTTTATAACTTATAGCTTATATATATATATATATATATATATATATATATATATATATATATATATATATATATATAAATTAATAAAATAAAATAAATAAATATATTTATTTAATTATATATATAATTATTTTAATTAAAAAATAATATATTTATTTGTATTATTTTGAGATTATATAATATATGTCATTTTATATTTTTCAACTACTTCAATAGTTACTTTTACCTAACATTTCTAATTCAAAAAGCTAACTTATAAGCTTTTATCTTTCAACTAAAAATTAGCTTATAAGCTTTCAACTAGTTTATAAATATAAACTAGTTTATAAACTATTTTTGCCAAACACATCTTAAATTATCCCATAATAAAATATATTAAAAAAATGAAATCTCAACTCTTATCTCTCACATATATGAAGAAGTCTCTCTCTCTCTCTCTTTCTCTCTCAATCTCTCTCATACTGCTTTCTGTTGATGACACGGCAAGTATACTGGTCGTACAAGTAATAAAATAATGATTTTGAGTATTGTCTCCACAGAGACTAAATTACCAATTACTCAGAAAACTAGAATATACTATTTAGACCAAGTAATTGATAGAATGATGTTTAAATAATAAAATAAGACTCAAAGAACAATTAATATAAAAGAATGCAATAACAAAAGTATTTAGAAAATTTACCAATTAAAAAGGTGTAGAGTTGCTAATTCCCTTCGTTCTTTCTAAAAATTATTGTTGTACCCCACTCTTGCTCTCACCAACATACAAAGGAATCTAAGGCATACCATTATCTAGAAGGATTCTCTCAAACTTCAACTTAAGTTAACCTAATTCTTCTATAGTTTCTTATGAGCATTAGGTTCAATTTTAAACTGAGCATATGATTGATTATATGAGGCTAGCGATTATATATCTATATCGTTAGTAAATCAATTCCCCTAAACATCTGAGGTTCATAACTCATACTTTTCATTTATCAATCTAATTTCACTTTTTCTCTTAAGACAAGCAAAATCACAAATCAATCCACAATTTGATCAAGATTATGGAAAGTATTAATCATTGAATGAAAACAAATGTAAAACAAAGTTGATGTTCACAAAAGTAGAGAGAAACAACAAATCTTATTCAAAATTACAGTTCATAGCAACCCTAGAATGAAAAATTAGCCACTCATGATGACAAAAGAACAAAAATCAACAATAAAAAGAGATAGATCCATGAATCCGAGATAGACGGTAGAGAGATTGGCTCCAATAATGCTCCAAAGACAAGCTTCCTTGCTCCTAGGTCAAGAGTGGTGCCTCTTCCTTTTCCAAACTCAAAATCTTCTTTCAAAATTTACACAAAAAATATTTGAACTCCTAAATTCACTGTTCATCCTCTCTAACAGCGGAGAAAACTTCGAGTTCAGTGAAAAACTCTGTAGAAATTCTTTCCTTTTTGCAACAAGATCTCCCTTTTTATTTCACCTCGTTAGCCCATCAATTACTGAAAGTCAACCCTACAAAAAATCTAAAAATTAGAACAAAGCAAGAAAATAAAAATCAAAATGGTAAGAATTTAGAAATTCAAATGAAACAACAAGAAAGGAAACAAATAAATTGTTTTTACTAAAAAGGCAATACAAATATAATCAGGGGATTATAAATTAATGAGCAAATGAATCCTAAATTATTAAAATTAGGAAATTAACGCTTGCACCATCTTCCACGAGCGACTATCATCGGTTTGCACTATCTTCCAGTGGCAACTAACGCTGATTTCCACCTTCGTCCTCTTTTTTGTTTTCTAGCCAGCGAAGGAGACCATGACAGAAAATGGAAGAAGCACAGGATGGGCAGGGAGGGTTAAAATGCCTTTTCTCATCAGGATAAATGCCATGGAATCCAATTCCATCGGATTATAGATGGAAAAGGATCCGTACAATTTGCTTTCCAATCTCATATGTAATGGATTCCCATTCTAAATGTTAAATGGCTACCAAACAAGCATTTAGACAAGTGGAAATGGAATTCCATTTCTTTTAATGAGTATCAAGCATGACCTAAAAAATTGTATTTGTCTTTATTTGGTTCTTCCATTCGTCAATGTTACCTTTACCAACATAGAATTGAGATTTAGTAATATTAAATTTTGTGATTTAGTAGTAAAAATGACTAAATTGTTATAAATGTAATCTTCTGATGACTGTAATATATAAAATGATTAAAATGATATAAAAATTACTTAATATTTTGAGAACCAAATTGAAACAACTGTATTTTTTTAATGACTAAATCAATACTTTACTCAATTATATATTTGCCCCGTATATTTTCTTTAATTTGTAATTGGGCCTCTAAAGTTTTATTTAAAAAATATATAAAAATTCTTCTTGAATTTGGGATTATTCACAAATTGTATATTAAATTTTTAAAATTGAAAAATAAATCCATCAACTTTCACAATTTTAAAAATAAATTCTTCTATACAATTTTTTTTTCTAGATATTTGGTGAAAATTGAGAATGATTTTCTTTTTTCTTTTCATTTTTTTAAATATATTGAGATTGGAGATAAATGAGAGATTGTAATGTTAATTACAAACAAATGCAAAAATATTTTTTTTATAATGGCTAATAAGGCCCAAACCATATTATATTAAAAAAAACAAAGAACCGCATTGGCCAAATGCAACAAGGGTCCTGTCATAGGCCAAACTTGGCCTGTGACTGGCACAGAGGTAAGGTTATCCTCACCTCATAAGCCTATACTATACTGGACAACAACCAAATATTTACAACATACAACATGAACCAACAATGAAGTATGTTTAGAAAATACCATTATTCTCTTAAATGGCTTTGGCGAAAGTAAAATAATTAAATTTCCATCTCAACATTTAATCATAAAATATCATACAGAGAATGTTTAACTAACCAAATTCGACTTTCTAAAGAATGAACCATAGCCTAGGACCTATATCTAAAATTACATACAACATCTTAGGTGGCTTACAAGATCACGGAGCGACTACTAGAATACACGAAGGAAGTCAACATGACTCAAAACCTCAAGGGCTAACCTGAGATTGAGGGTGGCTTGGAACAATGAAAGGCCACTTCTCTGCTAGAGTATTGTCCTTTCCCGCCATTGACTCTGTACAAACATCAAATGAAAGGTAAAATGAGTAAATCTAGTTATTCAGTGAATAATCCTCAAATTTAAAACAACAATTAAAAGAATAATAGTAAAGATTGATTTAAGTTAAACTATATAAGTTCACATTACCATCAGAATTCATACTAAGTGCCCTACCTCAACATTGTATATAATATGTAAATGCCACACCTCAGCACTTTATAAAATAATTGAGTGCCACACCTAAATAACTAAATAAGGTAATTTCACATTCCATTATTACTTTAGCCACAACCACATAGATATATAGTTCCAACAATTATTCATTACCATTCTTTAGCACAAAGGAGGTATTCAAGATAATGAATAGTAAAACAAGGCAAATAAATAAATAACTTCATCCTTATATCACCAAGGTATAAATAAGCCTCATCCTTATATCACTAAGATATGAATAAGCCTCATCCTTATATCCCTTTTTGTCTTAAATGCCAAAGAAATACATATATCCCCTATGCATACTTAACCCCATCTTTATGCCTCCGATAAGCCTTTACATGTGCCAGTACCTGGCACCATGTTAACCATTATAACCAATCCACACGTGCCAGTACCAGGCACCAATAAAATTTAACCATGACCAGTCATCATAACCATTCATGAATATGTCAATAGAGAATTTTTCAAAATAAGGTAGAAGAAGGGTAAACTAACCTTCTGTAAATTTTATTTCCGCATTCAATAATCATACAAAAGGACCAAACAAGAGGTGGAGAACGCATCATGATATAATTACAATTTTACAATTGAATCCCACTAAAATCGTAACCACCCACACACACAGATATAAATATATATATATATATATATATATATATATATATATATATATATATATATATATATATATATATATATATATATTACTAGAATTTGAGATCTTAAAGAATCTGTACTAAGTAATCATATAAATCATAGGAGCATGAACTTATTTACTCACTAGGGTATATTCAGTATCTTTCTCATAAATCAAGGTTATAAAGAGGATGATTCTTCCTCAACATAATTAAAATGATTAACATGAAAAAGAGATGGACCAATTTTTACTTAACCATAGGAGTACTCTACTTAGAGAGCATATATTTCCCAAGTCACAAATACCATATATTTAATCCAATAGATTTACCATAAGACTAAAACCATAAACATTAATAATTTAAAGTCTTAATATAACAAGAACCTTTTTGTAATTGCCTAATAAAACCAATAATCATGCACCAAGTACGTAATATTCCTACAGCATTTGGGAACAACACTTTTACCAATTATAAGAAGAACTAACCAGATTCCAAATATGACCACTAACATGTCAATGTTTTTAAAGTTCATAAGCATACTGTATAAGGCTCAGTATACATCCTATTTCAGTGTAGATGACATACTTGACCTTTTTTCTTTTGGAATTGGAATGGATTATAATAAATTGTAAGAAGAAAAGATTACCTCCACTCACCTTGATTCGATCCCATGCTTGCGTATGCAGAATATGCATCAACTAATCTATCTCTAGGAGATAACCATGTAAAAACATGTCAATATCACAAAATAAAGAACTTCTTATCACTAATTTTGACCCTTGCTCACTCTTTTAGTCATAACTCTCAAAAAGGAGGGAATTTTCAATCGAATCTTGTTCATAGGAAATTAGACTCAAATATCTTTCTAAAAATATAAAATTTGCTAAAAACAGAGTTCGAACGAGAGAGTTATGACATTTTGAAAAATGACTAAAAATTGCATAAGCTTTCTGTCACTTGCGCATCTAAGCGAGTAGATGATGGAATTGTGCCCTGTTTTCGTAATTTTGAGCCCCCAAATGGATTTTCCTTCAACCCAAACCAAAATTTCCACCAAAATCAATAATTCTTTCCATGGTTTTGCTCTAGAAAAGATTAGGGAATATCTACATACCCAAATCCCAGATTATATTCAAGAATCAAACTTAAAAAATATGAAAATTTATCTCAAGAACCCTAACCTCCAAGTTTTTCTGTCATCACTTCCCACACATGATTTCCTTGTTTTAATCTATAGATTCTACTAATTTCTTGTTCCAATTAAATCAATAAACATCCAAGAAGAGTTCTAGATCATTAATCTTGCTTAAAACATCCAAGAACAACCATTTCTTACCCCAAACTCCTCACATCCAAAAATGACGGCAAGATGGAAAAAGTGGGGAGTTTACCTTAGCTTCTTCTTCCTCTAGTGAGGCTTGGTCGCCGAAAGCTCAGACTCTTCACTAGAGATTGGTGGCCATAGGCATAGGTGGTGATCTCTGGGAAAGAAGGAGGTAGAGAGAAATGATGCCCAAGAATGGAGAAGGAAAAGAAGAAATATGAACAAAGAAGCATCATAAGAGTATTTTATGAGCTTAAAAAAAAAAAAAGAACTCCAAAATTGCCACCCATGTCCTCTTTGATTCTTCTTGACCAAATACAACCAAAAACATGCTTAACCCAAAATTTAATATGAATCTAAATACCTCACAAGAGAAAATCATCATAACTCCAAAATGAAATTCCAAAATTTCAGGTGTTATAACAATACACAAAGGCACATTCATGAAACAAGGATCCTTAGGATACTGATGTTACAGGCCACTAAAAACTGAAACAGAAAAATGAAAAAGAGGATAATCCCTCAAAAGAACTCTGAAACCTATCATGAGATCTAGAAAAAAAGCATACAATGAATTACCAATTAAAAAAGGTAAATTAAGATATACTGTTGGAACTTTTGGGGTTGTTTCATCTATTTATCCTTGGATCATATTGATAGGTGTTTGCACATATTGACTAATAATAAGTTTCAATTTTTCCAAAAACACAGGCAAATCTAAAGCTCTCTTAAAAGATTGAACAAGAAAACTAGATTTGAAAACAAAAATGAAGAGATGATAACTTCTATAACAAGAAAATGAAAACTCCCACAAATGGGAAACTAAACTCCCACAGAGGGGAGATAAAGAGGAGAACCATGAAGGAGAAGGAGAGAGGGTAAGGGTTACACTTAGGCAACCTTCACCATAGCCACACCGAAGAAAAAGCAGGAGAAGAGAAAAAAAGGAAAACGCATCAGAGCACTTTTTCCACTTTCTCTACTTTAAACTTTTTATACCTTTAAACTTTTATCTAAGTTCTAATTGTGTCTATAAACTTTATTTTGTATCAATTATATTTTATATCTATTCAATCAATTTCAATTATACTTCTAAGTCTAACATTGTCTAAATTGTTAACAACAAACATTAGTGTGGTTACTTCTTTTAACCACGTCCATGCTAACTTATCCATATAGGCACGTCCATAACTTTTTTTTTTTGAAATGACAAAATTGTCCCTCTTCTTCTTCTTCTTCATCTCTCTCTCTCTCTCTCTCTCTCTCTCTCTCTCTCTCTCTCTCTCTCTCTCTCTCTCTCTCTCTCTCTCTCTTTGTGTCTCTCTCTCTCTCTCGTTACAAAAATAAGAAATAGAAGGAGGAGGAGGAAAATGAGATTTACTAGAGTTTTTTGAAAGTAAAAATCAATCCTCTCTATGATCAACCCACTTTTTCTCTCCTCTAAAAATTTGAAGGAATAAGAAAAAAAAAGGGATCTACTAGGAATTTTGAAAATCAAAATTAATGGGATGAGCAAAGAGAGTAGATTAATTTTTATTTTAAAAAACTCTAGTAAATCTAATTTTTCTTCTTCTTATTTTTGGGAGGAGAGATGGGGGAATGTGAGAGAGAGAATGTTGTACTTGTGATTTCGTGTTAGGACTTAAGATGGGTTTATCTTTATCTATGCATATATGTGTGTGGGAATAGTTATGAACAATGTTTTAAAAATCAGACTGGTCATTGAACTGATGGAGGCATCAGTTCAAGATTCAGTGGTCGGACTATGGTCGAATCGTGGTCAAATCGGTAGTATTTAAAAAATATTAAAAAATAAAATATATACTTAAAAATATTAAAATATTTTATATAAATACAAAATTTACGAGAAAAATATATTCTTACTTTTTTCTATTAATATTATTCACTCATTTTTTGTGACATTTGTCTACATCTTCATGCCTAATTAAAAAAAAAAAAAGAGACACAGAATTCGAAGCTCCACCATGCCTTAATACTCATTTTTTTGCGATCTCATACTTTTTTCTATCCCCTATGCACCTTTCTTTTTCCCAATGCAAGGTTTCACTTTTCAGGCTATCTTCATGATATACATTAATACTCTCACTCATGCTACACGAAATTAGAAATCTATATTGCTTTATGTGGCTTGCTCTCTCTCTTTTTTTATATTCTTTGGAGCTTCGACGCATTCTTTCTCTCTTTATAGTCTATTCAGAGCTTTCTTTGGCAAGGCCTTCAGCGAGAAGACGAGCAAAAAGGCAAGGAGCGCACTCAGTTTAGGAGTCAGTGACTTTGATGAAGGGCCTACAATTGACCAACCGATCTTTCTCTCTCTATCCATATATGTCATTCTCTCTCTTATCAGCTTTTTTCTCCATCTTCTTCGTTGCCAAAGTAAGTGTTCACCAGTGCTAAAAAAAAGATGGATCTGGTGGAACCGATCACCCGGCTGGTTCCCTCAGTTTTGCTGGTTTGGGGTCGATTTAACCAGTTTTGTATTGATTTTATTTTTTCTCAATCCAAATGCCCACTTGGTCTAGTTTTTTAATCAATGCATAAGTGATGAATAATTAGAGTATATGCTAATCTAGTAATGTTATTTAATAAAACATGAGATTCTAGTGGCTTTTTGTATCTATGTATGATCATATGAGATAATGTCTGTGGTTGAGTCCTTGTAAAGGACCATTTCGCAATCAGTGGAAATTTACGAATGTGATATTTGAGCAAGGTTATGCTTTAAGGCCTGTCATTATGGTGCTTATGTTTTTCATGTGTATATTTGTATGTGGGGATTTTGGAAGTGTGAATAAATGAATTATGTGAGGCTTGTAGGAAGCATATGTATGTGAATGGGTCCTTGTGAGGGATCAAAGTGAATGAAATATGTGATCTTTATATTCTTATGGAAATAGGTGGTAATCTAATGTGTTTTTTAGTATTCGTGTTGTTGAGTTAGTTGTGGCATTATAGTTTTCAATGTGGTGTATGTTGGCAATACGGTATTTTTATTCTTTAGAAAGTCTCAATTTTGCCCCTAGACCAAATCTATCTTTTCCTTGAGATGGAGGCAAATTGGTCTTTTGGTCCACACACAATCACTCAAAACGCACCAGCCACTTTCCTTTCCCATTTTCACGATATCTTCCACCCTTTCCACACCAAAGTCTCTCTTCTCCTCCCACTCACACCACAACCTTCAACTCTTGCTTCTACCCCTTTTCTTCGATGAATATTCTTCCTCTGGAAATCATCCCATACCAAAGATTTTTTAAGGTGAGTTTTGAATTCTTCCCACAAATTCCACTAGTTTCATTCATATTAAACCCTAACATGATTTGGGGTAGAAACCTTGTTGTGGGTAGCTAAGTTTAGGTTCTAAGACTTCCTCTTGATGATTTAATGCCTTTGAAACTTGATTTTGGGTTGAAATGGATTAGAGAGGTTGGTTCGTTGTTGAGTACATGTATGGTGAAATTTTCAAAGGAAGACTTGAGAAGATATTGAGGGATTCTTGAATCAACATGTTTTTTGAGTTTTTAAGAGGTCTTTGATTGCTAAAACATGAGATTTGATGCCCTAAACTAATGGCTAGATCATGTGTAAAGTATTGGGACCAAAGTGTTGTTTGGGTGTGTTTTCGTGATACTGGGTAGCCTGCCCAACCCCGAGCACCCAAGGTGACACAACCTACAAAGGCATCCCAAGGTAAAGCCTTATGGTGTCCATGGCGCTACAGCCTAGAAGCTTCTTTAAATATTGAAATTGTATTTCTTTTCCTTTTGGGCTTGTTCCGTAGGCTATAGGGGAGTCCTTTTGGTGTTTCTCCTTTTATTTAGAGTGAAAAATCCTAGCTTGGATTCTAGGTAATTAGATGGTCTATTCTTGCTATGTTTCAATATGATTCCTTCTTTGCATCATGGAAACAGGTCCATATGTGTTGAATGATAGCAATATGTGATAAATGGAGAATTCATGAAATGAAATCCTGTGATGAACATGCAGAAAAGTGGTTATGTATTTAGATAAGATGTAACTATTGCAACTTGTAAATGGTGTTTAGAAGGTTAGTATTTTGTGTGAACCACAATAGGTATTAAGTAGCTTGTATAAAATTGGAAAATGTGATTAGTAAAGTGATATGGAATGGTATCCCATGAATTTTGCTCGTGCTAGAGATGCATATCCCATGATTTGTGCTTCTGCGAGTGATGCACATTGTGAATATGTTGTTTTTGTTTGATTGTGATTGTGAACATGTGATTGTATCATAGAAGTGAAGCCCAACGTTTATGCACCATACTCGAATGTGTGGGAACACTCTCTACCTTGTTTTTACTTATTTCCTTTCAAAGGCTTGTTACATGTGTTATTAAGATGAGCATATGATTATATTAGATTGTGAATATTTATTTGTGGAAGGAACATTTGACTACTTGAAGTAAGAACAGGTTGAGAATAAATCTGTGAAATGAAAATGTATGTGTGAATCCTATAGAGATTGGAATAGTTTATGGATGATTTTTAGTTTGTATAAATCCTTGCTCTCATTGTAAGAGGAATAAAAGAGCAATGAAAACACTAAGGTTGAATGATTGTATGTGAGTTCTCTAGGGAACCTAATAACTTGATATGAAATATCGAGGTATGATTTCTTGGTATGTATGGTAGGAGTATGTAATATCCCAAGAATTTTTATGAATATTTAAAGTCTGATTTGAAGTTTAGTGAAAAATTTAATTATGTGGAAAATTTTCTTTTTGAATTAGTGAAGAAAATGTGGAAATAGAAATTTTTATTTTTAATTTAGGAAATTTTTACAAATTCTCAAGGACATGTGGGGAAGAGAAAGGCATGGCGCCCAGGCGCCAGGTGTGTCGGAAAACCTTAGCTCATTTTCAATCGGCCATAACTTCTTCATACGGACTCCGTTTTGGGCAAACTTTATATCGTTGGAAAGTTCTTTGAGTCTAGTTTCCAATGGTATAAGTTTCATTTAGATATTCATTACCGATTAGGAGTTATGACTTAAGATATGAGTAAAGGTCGAGAGTAGTGGTAGGAAATTTCTCTATTTCGTAACCCTAATGTTTTTGTCTGGTTACAATAGGAATGGTCAAGGTGCAAAGTGGGAGTGCCGAGAGCGTGAAATCCAGGTGAGTGGGTTAATACTTGCTATGATTAAATATCTGTTATTGACTTTTTGCATCATAGTGGAAATATGTTGTATATCCAAGTTTGAAGAGGATGATGTGGAACGATGAGGCATAAACAATTGTGGAACGTGTCTGGTAATGTATATAATTATATTTTCTTATTTTCCCATGAATGGAGGTTATATAATGGATTGTGAATGGCATGTGAACTGAGTTGAATAATTGTTCTATATTATGGGTTATGTTGTATACATGCTATGTTGCTGGAACCACATTTATTATGTTGTGGCTTGAATTGTAAATGACTGAGTTGTGTATGTGGCTCAAGATTATGATTGAGGATGTTTTTATATATGATTGTGATTGTGTTTGACTGGAAAGGAAAGGCATGGTGGTGCACCCCATGGAGAAATTTATGTGAAGTTATAAGGGTGGAGATTATAAATGGAGCGATAAGGGTGGATGCGGCAGGGGCCGCGGGCAACGATCCAGAGGTATTCTGGACGACCCGGTTGGTACGGGAAATTTGTGTGAAATTGATTTCACCGATTGTTGTTGTGAACTTTTGAATTATGTTGAAATGTATTTGATTTATTTGGATATTGTCGTGAAGTACTACGAATAATATCATATCATATGATGATCGATTTACGTATGATTGCTGCATGTTATCATTATGATGTATGATATTTTTTTGTCATAATGTTGTGTTATCTACTCACTGGGCACGTGGTTTGCTCATACCCCTCTTATTGATATTTTTTTTCAGAGTTGACAGCTGAAGGTAAATATCGGAACAAGGAATTATGGATCCTTAGTCCATGATTACCTTTTCATTTGTTCAGGATAAAGGTATAATAGTTAAGTTTTATTCTAAGTTGTATAAATCTAGAAATCTCTGTAATCGGGTAGGTTCATTCACTGATGTAATGTGAGTAATTGTAGTATGTATAAAGAACTCGTTTTGGTTGCATGAAAAAGAATTGTATGATTTTTAAGAGAAAGATAGGCTTACGGAGGTGAAATGAAATTCACTTTCCGTGCCGGTCACGTGCTCAAATTTTGGGACGTGACAAGTTGGTATCAGAGCTTTGGGATTAGGTCTCCTACCGATTACAGAGTAAGGTAACCTTAGTGGGATCTCCTCTATCGTGGTGAACCCGGGCACGACTATAGAGAGATGGCTCCACTGAAGGTCCTGTAGGATGTTATCATTTCCTTTTCCTCCAAGACTTGTCTTTTCTTATGAATTATGTTTTTAGTTTTAGTTTTAGAGAGTTATGGCTATACTTTTGAACTCGGTAAGGGAAAGGTTATTATTTGTTTTGATTCCGTTGCTGTCGGATCAAATTGTATGTATGGGGCTTTATATGTTAAATTCATGATTGATTTTGTGTGACTGATTTATTTTATCTTTCTTAATTTTATTATTACTATTTTTGGAGTACCATCCCATAAAAGAAACCACTGGCATTAAAAGCAGAAGGATTACATTGCAAAAAAAAAAAAAAAACAATTACTCATGCATGAGTAATCTAAAAGCGAGGTGGTCTCGGATTAGGAGGGTTGTACTGTATCATCACCCCTCGACCATTCCTTGGAGCGAGAGACAGAGCAATATCGCGGAGGGTAGTGTAAATCCCATTCATACAATCAACACTTCTTTGTTGTTGATTGCAGAAGCACTGGGTAGACCAATAGAAGAACCTGTCTATTCTTGAAGTCATTTCTGCATGATTGCGTTTAGTTAACTTCTCTAGGTTTTCTATCATCTTTTTCAGATTTTTGACCTCCTGCTCTAGACAGGCGATTTTGTCCTCCGAGGTATGGCCCGTGCTAGTCTCCTCAGCTTCCTCGATCTTCTTCATTTTCTTCTCCTTCTGCTTCTCTGGAGACCCCTCAAAAGGTCTTTTGCCCTTGTCTTTGCCCAGACTTAAGTTTAAGTCGAGCTCTTCTCTCCTGGCATCCACTGTGAGATCAATGTACTTCCTTGTGGCCATGATTTGAAAAATTTAGAAATTTATGTCGAAGTATGAGAAGAGAGGAATGCTGAGAAGTTGTAGGCTTAGAGATGATTACTCTTTGTGGTGTGGTAACTGAGAACGTTGGGATAGTTCTTATAGAGGAAAAATTTGAACTCAGAGACAAAGAAGATATCTCTTCGCCGCACCCTATACGCTTAACCTATGGATTTCTGCAAGCTGGAAGCTAGGAGTCTAGGGTAGGCATGCACACCAACAACGCGTCGCATTAATGGCAAAACCACGAAAGTCAATATTCGGTGGATTTGCGGCCGATTTACACTTGGTTTTTCCATTTCTCTCGTTGGCATTTTCTGAAATTGAAGGAAGTCGACAATGTAGCCATTACAGAGTGTCTTGGATGTTTTCACGATGAACTAAAATGTATTTCTATGCTTTCTTGTATTGTTCTTGAAAGCCTTCAGTTAAGTATAATATACATGATTGATTGAATTATACTGTGATTATATGTATCTAAATACATATGATATGTATGTATGTTATTCATGCATAGAGAGTGAAGGTTATTTGTTATGGCCAGGAATAATATGTAATGATTCTACATACATTCAGAGAATGAGAAGTCTGAAATTTAAAAGAACTTGAATAGATGAAAATATATATAGATAATGATGTATCTCTATGTTTATACATATATACATATATGCTCGTAGAGGCAAGTGAAAGGTAAAATTTTTCTCTCACTTTATGGAACGCTTGATGTGTAGATGTGAGAAGTTTTTATTTTAATATGTATGTTTGAAAATGTGTAAGCTTAGGGCAAAGCCACGGATTAGAAACCTAGATAAGGCTAGTATGAAGCTACCCGTTCATGGAGTAATATCTCGATTTAGAATTATTGGATAAGACAAATACAGAGTTAAGAAGCCATAAATTGAAGCGGCGATTAGTTTAATAATTTGAGCAAGAGTCAAAAGTTAGCCGAAATTTTTGAGGAAATCTTTTGTATTAGATTATATTTTGTTATTTTCTGGCATGCTTATCTGAGACCGTTGGCATTGCGTCGGATAAGGTCTGTAGGTCATCTTTAGAGTATGATGTAAAGGTTTTGTAGCCCTAAATTTCGTCTATATATAATGGATGCCCCATTACGCTGCTCACTACACTAAAAGTTTATATCTATAAGCTTTCTAGCATCAAACTTCTCCTTCTGTACAACCTTTATAGCTCAGAAAAATATGGCCGGCAATAAATCTTTCAATTTAAATTTTGAGGCTGGCAAGGTAGAGCTGGATCTAAATCTTAGCCTGGAGAATTATAAGAATAAGAGATCCATGGAAGAGTCACCAGAGGCTAAGAAAAGAAAAAGGGATGTAGTAGAGTTAGAGGATGTTAGCACAGCAACATCTTCTAATAATGAGCTTGCGCTTATGAGACAAAAGATGGAGGACTTGGAAAGACTGATAAACCGCCACTTTGAAGACCAGGGGAGATTGATAAATCGTCTCTTTACAGAACAAGAGAAGCTTTTGAACCGTCATTTTAGGGAATTGGCGAATAGAGTTGATAGACATTCGATGTTTGCAACTCAAAATTTTCGTGACCAACAAGCGAGATGTATTGACTGTATGAATGGAGTGACTTCTGCACTTCGCCAAATTTCCCAGACGTTTCCTCCAGAAACTCTTTCTAGGCTGCAACGATTAACTTCCTCCTTAAGGTCTGAAGCACCTTCTTCTTCTAGACCTGGAGCATCTTCTGCATTTCAAAAGCCTCCTCGTTCTTAATTTATCTTTTCTTTTGTTTGTACCTAAAGCTGATGTTTGATCTAATGTTTAAGTATTAAAATTATCTGTTTTGTAAATCAAGTTCAGCTTGTTGCCTGTAACTTATGTATTAGAAATAAAAATATGTTGAACTTGTTATATTTTGTACTTGATTGTGAAAATTCTAAGAGAGAGAATGAGATATAAACAAAATATTGGCATTTGCTTCAATCTTGAGGTAAGTTTTGAATTCGGAGGACCGAATTCTTTTAAGGGGGGAAGAATGTAATATCCCAAGAATTTTTATGAATATTTAAAGTCTGATTTGAAGTTTAGTGAAAAATTTAATTATGTGGAAAATTTTCTTTTTGAATTAGTGAAGAAAATGTGGAAATAGAAATTTTTATTTTTAATTTAGGAAATTTTTACAAATTCTCAAGGACATGTGGGGAAGAGAAAGGCATGGCGCCCAGGCGCCAGGTGTGTCGGAAAACCTTAGCTCATTTTCAATCGGCCATAACTTCTTCATACGGACTCCGTTTTGGGCAAACTTTATATCGTTGGAAAGTTCTTTGAGTCTAGTTTCCAATGGTATAAGTTTCATTTAGATATTCATTACCGATTAGGAGTTATGACTTAAGATATGAGTAAAGGTCGAGAGTAGTGGTAGGAAATTTCTCTATTTCGTAACCCTAATGTTTTTGTCTGGTTACAATAGGAATGGTCAAGGTGCAAAGTGGGAGTGCCGAGAGCGTGAAATCCAGGTGAGTGGGTTAATACTTGCTATGATTAAATATCTGTTATTGACTTTTTGCATCATAGTGGAAATATGTTGTATATCCAAGTTTGAAGAGGATGATGTGGAACGATGAGGCATAAACAATTGTGGAACGTGTCTGGTAATGTATATAATTATATTTTCTTATTTTCCCATGAATGGAGGTTATATAATGGATTGTGAATGGCATGTGAACTGAGTTGAATAATTGTTCTATATTATGGGTTATGTTGTATACATGCTATGTTGCTGGAACCACATTTATTATGTTGTGGCTTGAATTGTAAATGACTGAGTTGTGTATGTGGCTCAAGATTATGATTGAGGATGTTTTTATATATGATTGTGATTGTGTTTGACTGGAAAGGAAAGGCATGGTGGTGCACCCCATGGAGAAATTTATGTGAAGTTATAAGGGTGGAGATTATAAATGGAGCGATAAGGGTGGATGCGGCAGGGGCCGCGGGCAACGATCCAGAGGTATTCTGGACGACCCGGTTGGTACGGGAAATTTGTGTGAAATTGATTTCACCGATTGTTGTTGTGAACTTTTGAATTATGTTGAAATGTATTTGATTTATTTGGATATTGTCGTGAAGTACTACGAATAATATCATATCATATGATGATCGATTTACGTATGATTGCTGCATGTTATCATTATGATGTATGATATTTTTTTGTCATAATGTTGTGTTATCTACTCACTGGGCACGTGGTTTGCTCATACCCCTCTTATTGATATTTTTTTTCAGAGTTGACAGCTGAAGGTAAATATCGGAACAAGGAATTATGGATCCTTAGTCCATGATTACCTTTTCATTTGTTCAGGATAAAGGTATAATAGTTAAGTTTTATTCTAAGTTGTATAAATCTAGAAATCTCTGTAATCGGGTAGGTTCATTCACTGATGTAATGTGAGTAATTGTAGTATGTATAAAGAACTCGTTTTGGTTGCATGAAAAAGAATTGTATGATTTTTAAGAGAAAGATAGGCTTACGGAGGTGAAATGAAATTCACTTTCCGTGCCGGTCACGTGCTCAAATTTTGGGACGTGACAGAGTAGGAGCATACATATGTTAGCCTACTTTACAATATGTTTCATGAATGATTTTCTTAGATTGATTGTGATGTATATGAAGTGGAATTGTTGTGTTATTATGTGATAAGAAACTCGTAACACTTGTGACATATAATCTAAAATGTGACAATGATATTGGTTTGGGAAATGGGATTGAATTGGAAAAGTGATGATGGAATACCTGATGACCCTTAAGGCATGTGAGGCGATGTGTGATTATGTAGTTGTTATAACAATTGTAATTGATTGTCTGAGATACATCCTTAAGGTGTGAATCCTTGATTTACATGACTATAAAAAAAAGGGCAACCCTGTAGTGACTTACCATGTGATATTCCCACATATGGATTCTAATGTAATTGATGATGCACATAGAAAAAGTACATTTTTTGAGAATGCTGGTGATAAAGTATTCTTATGACTTATGTAGTGTATATGCCTGAAGTGATGATTAGTTGATATGATGACTAAGAACCCTTGTATTGGTTGGTGAAACTGTTGTGCTTATGTTGTGACATTGAAAAGAAGAGGAAGGCATAGGTTTGAGTCCCATAGAGTGGAGTCAATAAGGGAGGAAAAATACACAGATGATGAACCTATGAGCAAATGATAAGCCTACGAGTGAATAAGAAGCCTATAGGCAAATAATGAGCCTACAGGTGAATAAGAAGCCTACGGGTGAATGATAAGCCTACAGGCAGACATTATATCCTATGGGTGGATATAGAATGGGACTAATTATTCAGAAAAGTATTGAAATTGTGTGATGCACTGCCTCGTAAAAGTTTTGATGTTTATGTATATTTTATGAGTTTCATAGTATCTATAGTTGTTATGTGACAGAATAGCATATTCTCTCAGTGAGTTTTTATACTTACCCTTTTCTTGTGTAGCTTTTTCAGAGTTTGAGTTAGATGAAAATCCTCCGCCTAAGATCCCTTATTTGCTTATGGGCTTAGTGTCTTTTTGGCAATATTTGTGCTTTATAGTTTTGTGGGACACCTAGGATATATGTTGGCATTATTATGTGTAACTAAAATAAAGTGATATTTTGAATTTTATTTGTAAAACCTTGTTTTTGAATCTCCCATTCACTTGGATGACGTGTTGATGCAGGAATAATTTGAAACATGGAAAGACAATATATTTATGAATACATGTATCTTCTTGATGAATGGGTGAAAGGATGTGTATTTCTCTTGCATATTTGAATGTATTTATGTATGCATGTTGGATCCTTATGATTGGTCAAGTTGAGTTAGGCTTACAGTAAATGTGGATTCTTCCACTTGCTGTGTCAGTCAAATCCTCGATTTTGGAGTGTGACAGAGAAGAGAGAAGAAGATGAAGAAAAAAGAGGGACAATTTGTCATTTCTCCTCCTTCTCCCCCTCATTTTCTTCTTTTTCTGTCTAGAGAGACAAAGGAGAGAGAAAGTGGGATGAATGAAGAGAGAGAGAGGATTTATTTTTATTTTCAAAACCTTAACAAATCCTTTTTCTTTTCTTCTTTTTTAAAGGGGAGAGAAGTGGGTTGATGAGAGAGAAGATTGATTTTATTTTGAAAAAACTCTAGTAAAGCTCATTTTCTTCTTCTACTCCTTTGTCTTCTTATTTTTAGGGGAAGAGAGAGAGAAGGGAGAAAAGGATGAAAAAAGGGGCAATTTTGTCACTCCAAAGAAAATTTTATGTGGACGTGCCTACATGGACGAGTTGGCAGTGGAATATGAAAAAGAGGTAGTCACATCAATGTTTGTCATTAACAATTTAAACAACATTAGGCTAAGGGTATAATTGAAATTAATTGAAAAGATATGAATATAATTGACACAAAATAAAGTTTATGAATGTTCTGGGAATAGGGGTTCAAACTTATGAGGTACAAAGTAACCGATCTTTAGGAATTCCTGTTAAAGGAAAAGTAAAGCACACTAGATAAGTGTTAGACAAGATAAGAGAAAATATCACTTAATAAAAACAAGAGCTTGATTTTAATAGCTCAATCTTATGGAAAAAATGTTGCAGAGAAAATTTGCCAAAGTTTCAATATGTTGGAGCCTGCTCCCCTTCTGAAAGATTTTAGGGAGGTATTTATAGGAGAGAGTCTGACTTGTCAGTTAAATGATCTAATACCCAAGTTTTACAATATGGCCACACCTTTGAAAAAGGGCATATTACAGGGGTGTGATGTCATGGGTGCTGAGTGACTTTACAAGAGGAATATTGCAATCATGGGTGTGATAGTATATTGAAGGGTAATGTGAGCCAGGTCGACATGTCAAAAATAAGAATGAACTTAATAAAAACAATATTCTTATTTTATTAAGAAATAAATTCATGCATAGCTTACATAGGGTGATAATGCATGGCACAGAAACCCTATACTTTAATCCTACAAGGCCGCTTCTTGAGGTCGTTCCTAGGGAAGGAGGGTGAAGACCACTTTTCATGACTTCCCCAACTTTGTCTGAATTGGGCGCTGTGGATGACACTTATTAGCACCCACTCTAAGAGCATTGCTTACTTGCGAAGTCATGGTGGCCTTGGTATGGTGGTTCTTAAATCAACATTGTGTTGATTTTGAGGGAAGGGGCATCCCCCATCACAATCTCCTTTACCTCAAAGTTCTTAGGAGATGGAGAGTGATGTATTTAGTTTACTGTCCAAGGGACAAATTCATGAATTCATTGGGTACTCTAAAACACTTTGCTTAGCATAGTATGTCACTAGAAGATGTTAAGCTTCAAGGGTGCTTCGATGCCAAGGTATTTAGTTTTAGGAAGTTTTGGCACACCTAACATGCTTACCTTGAGCATATAATGCTTAGGCATGTTTACAATCCCGTGGACAGACTCACTGGGTGTTATTAAAGAGGGAGCGGCCCCTTATATAATCATTTCTTTGTTGACTTATTAGGTGAGGCAGCACCTTAAGGGTGCTCTCTCTCTCTTGGATGCTAGGGGTGCTCCTCCTTAGTTGCCAAGGGCCATGCATTTCTTTTATGTGAAGAGAGCATGACACTTACCATTGAGCCATGGTCCCCATTGAGGTTCCTAGGGATGCTTTTCTTACTGAGAGGGGAAGACTCCTTGCTTGATGAAAAATTCATGGTGTCTGGGGACACCCATTTTATTGAATGGAGAAGACCTCTTGACTATTGGAAGTACCCATCTTCAATAATTTAATTCTTATGCCGAAGGCCATGTAAAAAGTATGAACATAATTGTAATTTATGTCAAAGTTTATGGACATAAAAGATACTTTTACCTATGTAAAAATTTAAGCATAACTTTGAGTTATCATCATTAAAGAAAAGATATATATAGAATGACTTATTTCTTAAAATGTAAAATTTAAGGAATTTGTTTTGAATTTTTTAAAAATTTAAAAATTTATTTGCAAGTGATATAAAGTTGAAAATATTTTTCTCTTTTATTTGGGAGTTTTATCCTTTTATCTTAAGCAAATCAATCCTTATAGTATTTGACATTTTCGTTCAAGTTTAACTGCGAGTCTCTACAATGACATAACAACATAACATTATCAAAAAACTATTGACTTGGCTAATAAAATTTTAAGTGAAAAGTGATTGTATTTGTCTAAAAACGATAATAAAGTAGAGGACAAAATTTGGGTATAAAAATATGACAAATGAATGTTTAACATGTGTATTTGTTAAAAGATTTTTTTTTTTACAAAAACATGACAAATGAATTATTTTCAACTTGTGTCTTTAAAAATTTCCCCTGCAGATCATATATTTATTGAAGATTACAATAAAGATAAAAAAAACCAAAATTTAATTCTCAAGTATAACGGACAAAGTTAAAAGCCAGGCAAAGGTGTATGACCAAATGTTGATTTTATTGCATCATAAATATTTTAAAAAATTAGATTGGTCATTGAATCAGAGAGGTGAGTGATTCACAATTTAATGATTAGACTATAGTTAAACTGTTTAATTAAAATATTATAAAATAATATTTGTAAATATGGCATTTATTTAGGAGTGTTCAAAAGTTTGGTTTGAGTTCGGTTTTGAGTTCAAACCAAACTGAACTAAACTAATCGATTTTAAGAAAACATGAACCTAAGTTTTTTTTTTTTGAGTGGTTTTAGAGGAAAAAAATTATCATCAAGTTGTAGTATAATATTTGAGGCATTACACTATTATGTTTTGAAGAATTCTTTGTAACATGTTATTTTATGAATACAATAAACACATATTTTTAATTTTTTTTCATAATTGCACTTTTTTTCCTTAGATTATTTGTTAATAATTCAAAACTATCTTAATATGTTAGTATTAGTATATAAATTTATATCAATATATCTAATTGACATCTGATTATGATAAAAAATAAAATTGGTGTATGAGTATAAAATTTTTTTAATATAATATATATATATATATATAAAATTTGATAACCAAACTAAATCAAACTAAACTGATAATTAAAATGAATTGTTTAGTTGTCATGTTTTAAAAAATGGATTAGGACCTTTTTTGATTTTAATCAATTTGATTTGGTTCCATTTTCAACATCCCTATGTATATTTATAATACACTATCTTATAATGATTAACTTAATAAATTATAAGAAAAAAATAAGCAATTGATTTTTGAGAATTTGATTATTATCTTTAATATATTATAACATTATATAATATATAATTGATTGTTAATGTTCTCAAACTTTGTTATACTTCTAAATCATTTTTTCATTAAGTGATAACATGTATGAAAGAGATCAGATTGTAAATAGATTGAAAAACTTAAACCTATAATTAGCAAAGGAAGTCATCAGGAGAGATTGTACACAGCGCTTCACTTCATCCTTAGCCATGCTGACTTCACATTCGTGAATTTGCATTTTAATGGACGTGGGTGAAGGAGGTTAAATGTCCTAACCAGTAGGTCAAGCCCCATTTTGATCAGGTTTGACTAGTTCAACTAACCCTCCAATTCTAGGTCCATTTTGGATTAGATTAGGATCCAGCTTTTAGTTTGATTGATTGAATCGGTTAATCTGATATAATTTTACAAGCAAAAATTTGAAGGTGTTATGAAAAAAAATGTTGGGTTGGAACATGGAATGGATAAAAATAATGTGTAAAACCCTTTAAAAACCACTTTTAAAAAATTGTTGTGAAATGTTGAAACAAAAATTATATTTCTAGGATAGAAATAGGCACAAAAAGAAACTTCCATTATAAGAATAAACTTTGACGAAATTTAAAGGACAAATATTCTTGTGTCAATAATTCTACAATGTTTTGTGAGATGTTACAATTTTTTTACAGTAAAAAATTAATATCTAAATTCAAGTAAATATATCCAAGAAGTTAAATAAAATTAGAGAAATACAACAATTATTAAAAAAAAATTGTACTTTTTTCATTTTGTTTGTACTGTACGGATTAACTTCTGGAATCTTCAATTATAAATAAAGTAACTTACACATTTTAATCACTAGTTTGTTCTTTTTTTTTTTTTTGGGAGACTACATATATTGCATATTGTCACCAGTGTGCATTTGTTGAATGAAAGCTTACATGAGGAAGAGAAGCCATACAATCTCTTTTACCGAGTGAGTTATACATTACGAAACATGCGTTAAGTCATAGTCAAACCTGCATTTATTCCCCAACCTTGATGGATGTTTAGAGAAGAAATTTTCGTAGGAGAATACATGTAGGATGAGAAAAAGTAAGTAATAAATAATAAACGAAATTAATGTGTCCATAGAGTTATTTTATCGAATTTCGACTGGCTCTTTTAGCAAGAAATATTTTCGAAAATAATCCATGCCCTTAGACCAAGTTATAAAATTAGGGATCTTCGCAATAATTTTTAGGAAAAGTATGAGATAATAGATGACTAAAGATTTAGTTTACCAACTTTTAATAAATCAAGTTTTTAGTCACTAAGAACTTTTCACAATAATTTTCTAAATCATTGAGGAAATTTAATCAAGTAATTTAAGGAGAATTCGAATTTCCACAAAAATAAAATGGCATTTCAATTGCGACAAGTATGGTCTCAACTCTCAATTCTCGAGGAATAATCACAATTACCAAGCTAAATCAAATGTGGGGAAAAAAAAAGATCATATGGAAATCTCAATTCTCATAATCCACTTATAAATACAGAAAGAAGTCAAACTTAAGAAAACAGTTATCACATTATTGCCCCAAAAAAAAAGAAGTCAGATCTGAATCTTTATTGCCATCAACTACCCACAAGCCTAATGATTAAAAAGAGTGAGAGAAAAAAGGATATGGCATTTATGCTGGAAAATTTTCATTAAAAAATACAAATTTAACAATTACTCTTGAATAGTCATCACAGGATGTTTCCAGAAGATGAAGACATCGTAGTTAGAACTTCTGTAACAGAAGCCATAATGCTCAGAGCAGATTTCAAAACCTCTTGAGAGCATCCAGGCTTTACAATCGTACGAACCTGAAGAGACAAAGAAAATGAGTTAACTTCTGATGAAACAAAGAAAATGTAGATAAACAGTTGGCACTTAGCTCTATTCTCAAAAATTAAATACTGATTCCATCATGTCAATGAGGAACTAATGATCATTTATGAGGGAATACGCGGTCCTTATTCAGCACACACAATGAGGATGAACAGTTATGAATTTTAGCAGTTTTTTATTTACAAAGGTGTTTGGTGAATAAAATTTATAAAATCGGTCCCTGTGAAACGTTGGATAATAAAATTTTATCCTAAATGGCACTTATAGTCCGTTAAGAAAAATAATATTAGAATTGATTAAACCTTCTCAAGGTACTCCTGAAGCTCCTTAATGCGACCCATGTAGTCCCTGTCTTCAAGACACAGAGTTAGAGGCCTGGCATCTGCACCAGGACCATCAAACTGAAGTGGACCTGGATTTCTATAGATATCATCCATTAGAAATTTTGCTGCGTTCTCTTTCAACAGCCTGCAACCAAAATAATGCATCAGAGACATTAGACCAAGCCTTAGACATATTAATATAACCGAGCATGGACCTTCACTCAATAACTTAAGATTCAGTTGAAAAGATTCTCAGCATGGCATCAGAGCATCTATGACCAAATGGTCTAGAGTTTGATCCTTGTTGCCCCTTTTCACTTAACAAATTTCAGCATAAAGTATGGTAGACCTGTGCTTTGTCCATACTTAAAATGAGTCAGTATGAGGGGGCATTTTAAAGATATTAACAAAACCAATCATTAAACTTCACTTAACAGCTTAAGCTTTAAATTTTACAGGATTCTTGACACCAAGCAAGCTAAGATGTTGAGGTAAAAAAGAGTCTGTATATATAGTGTCAGAAAAGGACAACTAGGGTATTAAAACTCAAAAGCCAAAACTTCCCATCACCAAATAAAATTCATCAAACTGCACAAAGAGTTATTAATTAAACTAAAATAAAACAAATAACTTGCCAAGAGGAATTACAAGTCATTTAAGTCATTAATCCATCCCCCTTGCCCCATATAAGCATATATATTACATACAGACAAACCATGACAATGAAACTTACCCATATGCTTTGCCTCTCAAGTCAACTTCAGAAGGATGAATAGCAGGTTTTCCAATTGATATGGCTCCAGGATTTGGAGACCAACGCTTCACTGTCATCATAGCCTAAATTGCATAACATAGAATACAAAACAAGTAAGCATTCTCCACCACAGAAAGCATTGCCATATAATTCAATCAATGACAAATTATCCCATAGTTGTAAAATGTTGATAAAATACAAGCAAGAATAAGAAAAGAATAAAGACACACTGTGATTGGAGCAGCCCCACAGCGCCACTTGTTTACAGGATTCTTTAGGTTAGTTACAGATGCCATATAGCCATTTAAACCAGCGGCAAGTATATGGTAGCAGATGTGTCCAAGAACCTGCAATAATGTCAAGTACTTATATAAAACATGGATTACAACTAACAGAATATGCTGAAAGAAGTTAATGAAGCACAACGGATCAACGTACGTATGCATAGTCACAGTCAAATTTTGACGGCAGGGATCCACGAGCTTGGTAACCAAAAAAGTGGCAGATGGCATTAAATTTCTTTCCTTTGTATGTGCCTTCTTTCTGTCAAAAGAAACCAATCATATATTTCTGAGAACAAGTAACATAAATTATCCCAGCAGAGGTGGGTTTTTTCCTTGGCATTAGAAAAGGAAAGCAAACTAGAATCAGACTACATTGCAATTACAAATTTCATTCAAATTGTTCCCTGCATAATACATGATTGACAATGATATTAAGACAATAATTCAATCACAAAAGCATCTATCATTTGCATCATGAAGAAAATGCTCAATTTTTTACAACGCAAAAGTAGTAAAAAGAAATAAAGAGCTAGATCTAGCTTGCAGAGGAATGAAAGAATAGCAAGACTAGGCTAACGCAATAAAACTCTGCTTTCATACGGAGGAAAAGGATAGATAAACAAATTCATACATACATGCTCTGTAATTAAGTGCAAAAGAGAAATGGTTGAGAAATCAATTAAGTCATGCAAGCAGAATGAATGAGAGGATGGAACATAGATCCAGTGACCATACCAGACGCTTCTTCATCTCTTCCTCCACAAGATATGCCAGTAGTTTTTCTGTCTCAATCTGCATGTCATTTTGTTTAAATAAAAAGAGAGATAAAAAGGACTAGCAAATTAGCTATTGATATGCACAACAGGATATCTGACTGTTATTACCTGCGACAATTGTGCAGAGTCATCTGATTCTGGATATAGGAGCAGCTACAGCATTGTAGATCATAGTTAGAGTTTCCCTGTTATTACTCATTTAAACAATTAATTCACAGACAGTTTTCAACAAGAACAAACGTGAGTTAACCTGTTTCCTAATAAAGTGAGGCATAAATTCGAATAAAGCATATGCCCACGGTGAAAGCTGAGAAGATATGTTGTCAACAGGAACACCTTGTCTGAGTAAACTATGAATTTCCTGAGGTAAAAAAAAGTTATTAGCAAGAACTGATTAAAGGTTCATCCTCTATCATGAGAAAAGAAAAACTGTAATTTTAGATCCAAAAAGAAAATGAAACAGTCATTATGATTCTTCAATGGTCTTCAGAGGGTTGTGGAGACACAGACAAATATACGGAATGATTCATTAGCATTTTTATTACATTTTTATAACAAGTGTTTCTTTTTGTGTGTGTGTGTGTTCTGGGGTGGATGTACCTTTAAGAGTGCATACACTTCAGGAATGCTCTCTATTAGCCCTTCTGGCAGTAGGACGACTCCATGATACTTGTCTGAACCAAAAACACGAGAATGAGATAATGCAAATGAGAACACAAACAACTAAAGAGAGGATTCAGATAATAATTCAAACCATGCTCTGCTCTAGCCTGAACTGCATCACATATTTGTTTTGTAATATCAAAAAGGGTAAGTTTTGATGCAGCGATCTCCTCACCAAGAATTACCTGCATAGAGCATATCAAGTAAAAATTTGTCAGCAAAAAAATTGCAGCAAGATCAGTCTTAAATGATGCAAGATAACAATACTTTCCATATTTGGATGGGACTGCAGGGTGCATTCCAGAGCAACATTTGACGCCTTGCGGCCCATGAGACGGATAAAATAATAATACTGGACAAGGAAAATTAAGTCAGACAAGTACTCACAAATACTAATATATATATATAACAGTAAAAGAAGGGAACTTGAATATTTTCCCAAGACAGACCACCCAGTCTTTGCCAATGTGATTTGTGTAAATGGAAATTTGAGTAGAGGCCCTGGATTCAAGTCATGGTAGCAACTTTGAATGTACTAAACCAAAAACATTTTCCCGTGAAACAAGCACATCCAGTTCAAACAAAGAAAAGCAGCCTATGACATGGAAACAATAACAGAAAAATCTGGATAAGGCGTTAAACTCATTACCTTCTCAGCAGAGAGGGCATCAGTGCAGATATTGCTGACTAGCTGAGAATTCACCTGAGGTAAGAAGAGGGGGAAAAAGGAAGTTTTTAAGATTCTCCAATTGCTCAATATTTCATAAAACCTTGCATGTTGTGAAGGTCCTAATATCCCAATCTTTTCTTTTTCTCTATTGCTCGAGGATAGGAAATTAATAGCCCCCCCCCCCGGCCCCAAAAAAAAAAACCAAAAAAAAACAATGAGATTATACAATCCTTTTAACATGATGTACAGTAAATAAAGAACACAACCTATATACAAAATGGTTCAATAATATTGAAAACAAATATTCATTTGTGCAGATGCTTCTCTGAGAAATATTCAATTAAACACTATTATATGAAAAAACTACCAGCTTCGAGTCTTTATGTTTCCTATATTTCAATTAAAATACAGCACTGAAAGGTGGAACCAACCATAATTGACACAAAAAACAACATAACATTGTCAGAGAAGCAAATTTCTGGAGTTCATTCACATGTTAACCTCTCTTGGCATGACTAGTCAAATACCTTACATATTGTGTCAAAACCAACATTAGTTTCCACAAATTGGTTTTTAAGATCTCCATACAAAGTTACAGGAACCCCAACCACCTGCAGAATTCCAATTAACATAATAAATAAATAATTGTAAAAATTGTACACTCAAATTTAACTACACTTTATAAAGAACAGGAAGACTTTAAAATCAAATAATTACCAAATGGAAAAGAAAAAATAATCCTAGTAGTAGAGCTCTAGATATAGCTAGGAATGGTAATGGGCTGGCATCCACTCATTTTCTTCACTATCCGTATCTGAACCTGTCTGAAATATCTAACACAAACCCTATACGAATACAAAAAAAAAAATTTTTTTACTTTCTTAGTATTCATACCTAAAATATCCAATATTGGAAATATCCAAAATATCAGAAAAAATTGTTGCATAATGGACATTAGATACCCCAAAATTAGTTATTGGGTGCCCACATACTTGATACCTGATATCCATCCAACAAGAATATTAAATTTATCAAATTTATATTATATAAATATGTATTATATAAATAATATATTATAATTTATATGGACATCGGATATCCTATCCAACCATTCATATTGGACAGATAGAGGGTACCCAATGCCAAAATCCATGTCCACTCAACATCTGATGGGTATTTATTTTTACTGCCCATACCCTATTCGATATACAATATCTTACGGATATCAGATCTTTTTTTTTGAACGGATACCACTGGATACCCAAAATACCTATGACCATTGCCATCCCTAGATATAGTTTGCATCTAAATGAACAAAATGCGAGATGGAGAACCATTAAAATACCTTTGTTGGGCATTTTGCTTCAGCAAATGTTTCTGCAAGCTGAGCAGCATCTGTATTTGAGACCACCCCTGCAAAAATATATATATATTGAAATGATTGGGAAGTTCTGTTCAAGATGTAATGGCAACCATACATGCAGTTCAGGAAAATCAAGTTTACCCCCAATGATGACAAGGCCATCAAGTTTCAAACTTTTACATGCAGCAAGAGTAGCATTAACTTGTTCAGTTGTTTTAATTTGATCTTTCGTTCTTCCCAACAAATCATAACCACCTGACAAAGAACAGCGATAGCAAGGATTTTAATGATTTTCAAAATTATTAAATAATAATGACTTCACTCTGCCACCATCTACCTTGATTTTTGTATGTGGAAAGGATGTCATCAGTTATCTCAAGAGTTTTCTGGGCAAATAGGCCATCTGAACCACCTGCAGAATGAAAGGAGTGTATGCTAACTTAGTACAAATTTGACCAACAAATATCTGTGTTTAACTTAATCCATTCAGGTTTAGTGATATCACTATGATATGTCAAATGAAGAAAAAGGAAATGTTATAAACTATTACCGTACCAAAATCCTGAAATCTGATTCCAGTTTTCAACAATCACCAGAAATGTGTTTCGAGTTTCAAGTTTCAAATTATTTAGAAGTTTCAAGTTTCGAATAACTAAAATGTAAAATATAGATCTTTCAGTAAAAGAAAGGCTTTATCTGATGAATATGTGCAATTAAAAGATTAATCTAAGAAATAACATCTATGCCCGTATGCATGTTAAATACATATCCAGAACATGATGCATAAATACATATCCAGAACATGGTGATCAAATTGTAATTTTGATTGTACGATTGTGCAATCTGAAGTTTCAAAATCAAGGAATCCATCTCCTATCCTATTTGGGCTGTGATTGCAATCTAGATCGTAAGATTCTGCAATCTCTTCAATCCATGCAAAATGCATAAAAGGCTTGAAAAGCCTGCCAAAAATTTTGTAACCGATCAAGTTTTCACCAACTTTTAGTCCCCTACTCCTAGTGTCTGACCAGAGAGGATGTCGGATATTACCCATGAACCACTGTTTAAACTGTCTTTTAGATTCTCATAGCTAGCACAATCTCTTCCTCCCCCTTCTTGGGTATCCTAAGATAGAAGAGGAGAGGCCAACAACACTGGCTAGCGGCTACAGAGGATAAAGAATGGAAAGAATAAATGGCATAAAATTATTAATAATGACAGAGTCTTGCCAACCTAACGAAAGGCTGACGGCTAATATTAATTTAATTAATATTGATCACAATAAATAAATCAAGATTTCAACTTGCTGCTATCACTGTTATGTTTAATCTTGTGGCCGCTGGTGGTATTATTGTTGGGAATATCATACTCTTGGAGAGTTGAACCTATAATTTCTTGCATTGTGATTCAGATACTAGCGATGATTTTGATCATATTGCTCTAATTATTAATTGTTAAGGAAACACGGAGAGGAAAAGATGGAAGGAAAGTGAGGGACAACAAGAAATGTGGAAGGTAAGTGCATAACACTAACTCTTAAACCTCTATCTATAGTAATACCACAACTACAATACACCTCTTATGCCCTGCACAATGATGCATTGCATGAAACTATTTTCTTAACCCATATTGCTTTTCTGAAAATTTATACTCTTTAACAGTGGTATGTTAATTTTTATCCAACAGATAGAATTCCTTTTCTATTGGAAGTGGGAAGTTACAGTCCCTGGTCCAATCATACTATCCTAATCCATAAACTCTATTTAGTTCATAGCTAAGAATTCCAAAGCCATAGGGTAAGAACAAGTATTTGAAACTGGAAAACATACCAAATAAGATTAAGGTGCAGGAAAGAAGAACAAGAAAGAAAATATCATACAATATATTGTATAAGAAGCAGAATACCAAGATAACGGAAACTAGAAGATAGGATATCTAAATTTAAAATGAATAGTCCAAGACCAATTATGCAACGTACCCAGAAACCCAAGTAAGACATTGCTGGGATTGTGAATTTTGAGAGCATTGTGAAGACCCCAAATAACATTGTGTCCTCCAGGAGATTGTCTCCCACAAAAAACTACTCCCACTCTGTACCAATAGTAAAAACAAGTAAGATAAACAAGTTTCAAAAAAGATACGCACCATAAATAGACATGACATATGTGCATGCACATATGTACATCAAGTAACTAGACTTCACAATAGTGCCACATTTGCGACCATCAAAAAAGGAACCACAAGGACTATTAAGTATGAAGAATAGATGTTGACCTAATAGCTGGATGCTCAGTTATAATCTGAGCATCAGGGACTTTTGCAGTGGCCCTGAGAAAGTGAGCCAAGGGCTGTCCATAAGTGTGTGGGAATAAGCGGCCAATACTCTGGGCATCAGCTGGGTCAGCTGTTGTAGTTGTATCACCAAATTCAACCCTGACGGTGGTTCCCTGCATAATAAGATCATAAATTTCAATTAATTAATTTTAAGCTTTAGCATAAAATGAAAGTCTTATTGGATTCCACAAACTTCAAGAGCAGTGGCATCCTATGCACATAAGTTACATTGTCTAGTATTTCTTATCAACGGGAACAGAAAACCAAAGTGAATAAGTTAGTTGAATAATTTCGGGTGAAAACCCCCAAATGATGGAAAATAATGAGATATATAACTGAGTATAGAGATAGAATTAATCAATGCGGAATGCAAGGAAGTAACGAGTACATGCATGTGGATGGAAAAATCAAATATAATAATAAAAGAAAACTTCTAAAAGTTTAGTTACTTTTTGGTGCCAGAAACATAGTATAAAGATACTCATCTTACTTCTGAAATAGAAACATTCTGCATGAGATTAGATCTAAAGAAAAATCATACTACAAGTTGAGCCAGGATCAAAGAGAAAGCAGGGGAATAAAGGTTCCGAACGCCAGATCGCTTGAATTAAGAAAAGGAACAGATACTGGTAAAAAAAAGAATTAAAAGAGGAGTGAAGTAAAGGGAGGACCTGCAGACAAGGAGGGAGCTCCGGTTGGTAGAGAGATCGGAGCTTCTGAAGCTCGGAGAGTTCTCTGGGAATACCGTAATCGGAATCCATGCGAAGCGAACTGGTGTACTGATACTGTCTCTGTTTGTTGGTAGGCTTTGGACTTTGGCTTCTCCGCTTATAGAGCACAGACAAAAATAATATTATTATAATACTCAGCTGTTTTCCTTGTTTGTTTGGTTTGGTCTGAAACTGTTGAGACTTTTGACGGGCAAAACGACCCGAAGGTGGCGAGAATAATACAGCCAACCAACCTACCTAACCCAACTTAGCCCACGGCTTCTTCGCCTGCGTTTTACGCTCTCTTTTTGCCTTTTCACTTTTAGCATACTCACTTACCCATATTGCCCCCACTGGCAAGGACTGAACCTTTTCTTACATCTTCATTATTAGAATATACAATTGCTTTTAGATTAAATTATAATTTTAATCCTAATAATTTTATTATAATTATAAATTAATTTTTATATTTTATTTTTATATAAAATAATTGGTATAATTTCTTTATTTATATAAGTTATTTTTTATTATTAGTATAATTAATTTTATTGTTAAAATAATTTTACATGACAACTTAAGTGACATATTTGTAAACATATGATTGTGTTCGGTCGTTAAATTTTACACAACTCAATCACTATGTCAACAAAATTTTTATTTTATCTTTAATTTCTAATTTCTCTAACCTAGTATTTATATTAAATTTTATTGATATAACCGTTGAATTGTACAAAATTTAACGACTAGGCATAGTAACATATTTACAAATATATATATATATATATCAATTATAATGTAAGATCATTTTAATAACAAAACTAATCATATTAATAAAATAAACTAAAATTAATCATATTGATAAAATAAACTAACTTATATAAATAAAAAATTATAAAAATTATTGTACAAGTATTAAGACTTATTTATAATTTTACCTTTTTTTACAAGTCGTTACTTACTTTTAGTTAGAAAAGTATAAGAATTGCGTGATTTTTCCCGCTGACAGACTTTACCAAACAATTAACAAGATACTATTCGGAACATTCAGGAGAATATGCCTGGGTCCTGGATGAGGAAGGGTAGTTTCGTAATTTTATTGAAGCCACCAGAATTTGAAATTCCGAGCAAGGTGCGAACTTTCATGCGTTTCTTGGGGGAGGCAGGTATTCTTGGTTTTTAAAAGTATGAGCCAATTTTATTTGAGTAATAAACAAATTAATTATGAAAGACATATTTTTTTTTATTTTTTATTCGAATCACAAATTTATCAAGGTTACACTAATTTGATTTAATTTGAATCAAATTATAAATAAGTAAAGTTTTCTGAATATTAATTTTTTCTATTTACAAAACTTAAATTTGAGATTTTATTTAAAAAAAACAAATATTAAACTATTTAAATTAACTAGTGTCTATATATTTTTATTGTTTAATCTTTAAAATTTAAGTATTAAATAAGTTAGTTATAAGTTATGGAGACTATATAAATTAATGCATTTGTAATACAAAATTTATCAAAATCTGATTAATTTGATTTAAATTGAGATAAATTACAAATAAGTGAAGTTTTTTTAGTATTAATTTTTCTCTACTTACAAAATTTAAACTTGAAACTTTATTTATGGAAAACAAATATTGAACTTTTGAATCAACTAACATTAATACATTTTTTTAATTGTTTAGTCTCTATAATATAAGTATTAAATAAGTTAGTATTTATAAATTATAAACACTATAAATTATTTTTTTAGAAGACTAAATTACATATTTATTAATATTGTTAAAATGAGTTTGAGCTTGTCAACTCATGCGTACTTTGGACAGGCATTGGATTTCAAAGTTTTGACATGTGTTAGCTTGCATGCTACCATTTTTAATTTTAATTTATTTTATGTACAAAATCTCAATTGCATTTTATATTTTATAGCATCAATATAATGAAGACAATAAATTTATGTATGAAAAATGAATTTAGCGCATACTAGATCATTAATAATTTATATTAATATTGTTTTTATATGTAATAAGATGTATATATATACTACTTGGCGACAGGTGATTTAATTTATGCTAAAAGATTGTATACTGCTGTATAATTTATTAATTTTTATTTTAAATGAATTTAGCGCATACTAGATCATTAATAATTTATATTAATATTGTTTTTATATGTAAGAAGATGTATATATATACTACCTTGGCGACATGTGAGTTAATTTATGCTAAAAGATTGTATACTGCTGGTGTTAAAAAAAATTAAAAATTTATATAATTATGCAGAACGAAAAATCAATACAAATTTAACATTTAAAATAAAAAATAATAAATTATATGAATAGTACTTTGCAATATTTCGTCTTATAAAATTTTGAAATAAAATCTAGAAGCAAGCATGCTTTTTCAAAGCGACATTCATAAAAGTCTCTACCAATGTCCAAAGAAGAATCTGTGCCTTAGATTTGGACCAACTTTTAAAAAAATTATTAATTATCAATATGAGATGGTTTGTCTCCACCTAATCTTAATTAATTCAAGTCCTAAGATTTTTGGGTTAATTTAATCAATGTTTTGATTTGAAAAATTTCAATCTGACCTTCTACGCAGTTGTAAGGCCACATTTTGGGACATTGTGATATTGAAATCTACGTAACACGTCTTAAGATTTAGCCATAATACTTAATTTATAGAGATTGTGTTGTTCAATTTTAATGGAATCAAGTAATATGACAGTTGATCAAATATTGGCTAGTGGTAATACCTATTTGATTTGGTCTCTCAAATATTTTTATTTTTCATTTGGTCCTTTAAAAATCTAAATATTTTTAATTTGATTTCTCATAAATTTTTATTCTCAATTTAGTTCTTCACAAATTTTTAATCTTAATTTGCTTCCTCACAAATCTAAGCATCCTTGATTTGATTTCTCCTATAAAAAAGTCATCAAAGTTGAATTGTCATATTAGCACAAAGAAGAAAAAAAATTACATGGTATCCACATTAATAAAGATGTGTTAGGTAATTCGGTGGACAAACGTGGATAAGGCAAATTAGGTTTGATTGAACGTGGTTAGAAAAAACCTAAATTTAGATGAACGTGATTTATGTTTAGAAAATATTTGAGTAAACATAATTTGGAACATATCTCTCCTTTTTATTTTATTCACATTCACACGCCACTGTCTCTCTCTCTCACATCAGTCTTGGTTTTTGAAAGTTGAAACAATAAATGTCATTTGTCCATAACACACACTTTTCGATTTTCAATTTATCAATTTTCATTCATCTCCACTCTTGCGTCTTCACCACACTACTATGATACTACTAAAGTATCAGGAACAGTTTAGACACACACTATGATACTACTCTTGCGTCTTCACCACACTACTATGATATCTCGATGAGCGAGTAGAGATAGAGATATCGGTGACCGACCATGATATTCGCGACAACCTCTCGATCTTAATCTACTCTCTCTCTTTTCTCGGTTTAGATCTCTCTTCTCAATCTCTCTTACTACTCTTTCTTCTCGGTCTCTCTTATTACTCTCTCTCTATTCTTAGTCAGATCCCTCCTTTTTCCTCTCGCCTGAGCAAGAATCGAAAAAACTAGTCACCTGGTCAGTTTTCACTAGTTCTCCGGTTTTGGATTGGTTTGACCAGTTTCTTCTTAGTTTAAACATTATCTGGTTTTTATGTCCATACCAGGCCAGACTGGCTGGTTCACCAGTTTTTCAGTTCGACTAGCTAGTCTGATTTTCTTAACTATGGTAATTATAAAAAAAAACATGAATTTTATATGTCATTTTTTGATATATCATAATGTTTTGGATGTATAGCCTAAATTTTGTAGTTATAATGTTAATAATAATTATAATTAAAGTGTTAATAAATTAGTAATTACAAATAAATTATTAACTAATTTTTTTATTAATAATTAAGTTTTAAAAAAAAGAATTAAGTATTCATTATAATTAAAATTAAGTTTTAATAAAATAAATTAATAATTTAAACAAAATGAACTATCCATTATTTAAATTTGACTTCTAAATTTCTTTAACTTCTTATTTAACTAGTTCAAGCTCATTATTCAACCATACAACATCACTCAAAATTTGGTAAACTCCTTCTAATCTTAATTAAAATTCCTATTATAATAATTCTGTTCATTTTCAAATATTTTACTTTTAACCTACAACATTTCATTTTATTCACTCAGGCTCTTGGCTAATTTTTTCCTTTGTCTTTTGCATGATCCTAAATCATATTTAGTTTCATCTAGGTCCCTAGTCCCAGAATATAATTTTTTTGAAATTAAATCAACCTTGTAAACTTTTCATTTCTTTCACTTTAGTCCCTATCATGCATATTACTTTCTTTTTCTCATGCATTTGATCCCAAATCTGCCCAAAATTTTTTCTTAGATTTTTTTAGAACCTATTTGATCATTTCCATTCATAAACTAAGCCAAAGAGAGACTTTTAAGAATCAAAAGTTTAGTTCCAAAACTTACCCAAATCCTAGCTTATTTTCTGCACTTCGTGTTCTCTAAAAGTGATGCTAAAGAATCTGTGGTCGTCAATTTGCTGGTAGATGTGGTGGACAACTTCTTAACGGCCACCACCATCCCTTCTTTCTTCGTCACCTTCATCATCCTTCCTTTCACCAGCTCTAGTGAACGATGGAGCACAAAGAGAGAACCAGCTCTGTTTTTTGAACTAGAAACAGGGGAGTTCATGGACATCCCCATCTATTCGTCTGTTCATCTCTTTGCGTCAACTTCATCATCTCTCTGCAGGGGTAAAGGAGGAATATGAGGTAACAAGAGAAGCAAACCACGTTGATTTTATCGTAGAAGCAACTCGAATCCACTTTGAATAAAAACACAGTGGAAGGCAAACGTGGTTAGAAGATTGGAACCTCAACGTGATACCAAACATACTGAAGGAGCAACAAATAGGGTTACAATGATTGTAAACGTGGTTTGGGAACTTTCAACGTATTCCCAAACAGACACTAAGTTAATTGCCATATCATTACTTCTGTTAGAATATTTAATGATAATTGCATGAATAAACCAAATTGAAAATGTTTAGATATATGAGGGAGCCAATTGAGAATAAAAATTTGTGAATGACTAAATTGAGAATGTTTGGACTTGGGAGGGACCAAATTGAGAATACTAAATTGAGAGGGACCAAATTGAGAATGTATTGATCTATGAAGGACCAATTTCAAAATAAAAATTTGTGAGGAACCAAATTGAGAACATTTAGATTTGTGGGAGGCCAAATGGAGAATGAAAATATGAGAGGGACTAATTTAAAAAAGGAACATCTATGAGGGACCAAAATGAAATTTTAACCGATATTTGATTTTTAGAAATACCAATTTGGAAAAAACTTTATTGTCTGCACTCTGACAATTCGAAAAGAATTAATTGTCTATTCTAATAGATAGAAATGTTTTTTTAGTAAAATAAAAAGATATAATAGTTAATTTTTTTATTAAATTAAAATATTGGATCGTGAGGCATCCGATCTTTAAAACTAAAGAAAGAAAAAATAGGCATACATGTACATGTGAAACCCAGAACGATAGGGGCGGATCTACAAATTTTAGTTAGTGAAGGCAAGAAATAGTCTATGAATATTTATATTAAAAAAATTATAAATATGCATAAACAATAAAAAAAATGATATAAAACATACAAGATATAACATGGTTCGATTTCAATGTGAAACCTACATTTATGGGTGAAAAATAAGAAGCACTAGTGACGCACACAACATTTTCTTTATTCTTGCCCATTCTGTTACTTTCTTGAAGAGACATTGAAACATTGTTTAGTACTCCCTATCATGTAAGTATTAAATAAGTTAGTCCTTATAAATTATAGACACTATAAATTAAATTTTTTTTATAAGACTAAATTATATATTTACCAGTATTGTCAAAATGAGTTTTGGCAGTCAAATCATGCTCAATGGTACTTTGGGCAAGCTTGGATTTCAAAATTTTGATCTATGTTAGCTTTCATGCTGCCTTTTTTAATTTTAATTTTAATTTATTTTATTTACAAAATCTCACTTTATTGCATTTTATATTTTATAGCATCATATATAATGAATACAATAAATTTATGTATGAAAAGTGAATTTAGCACATACTAAATCATTAATAATTTATATTAATATTGTTTTTATATGTAATAAGATGTATTACCTTTGCGACATGTGAGCTAATTATGTGAAAAGATTGGATACTGCTGGCGTTAAAAAAATTTAAAAACTTATATAATTATGTAGAACGAAATCAATACAAATTTAATATTTAAAATAAAAATTAATAAATTATATGAATAGTACTTTTGCAATATTTCACATTTTGAAATAAAATCTAGAAAGCAAGCATACTTTTCCAATGCAACATTCATAAAAGTCTAATGTTCAAAGAAAAGAATCTGTGCCTTAGATTTGGACCAACTTAAAAAAAAAATTATTAATTATCAATATGAGATGGTTTGTCTCGACCTAATCTTAATTAATTTAAGTCTTAAGATTTTTGGGTTAATCCAATTAACATTTTAATTTGAAAATTTTCAATCTAACCTTCTACGAAGTTGTAAGGCCACATTTTTGGACCTTGTGATAATGACATCTACATGTCTTAAGATTTATCCATAGTACTTAATTCACAGAGATTGTCTTGTTCAATTTTAAAGGAATCAAATAATATAACATTTGATCAGATATTGGCCAATTGCAGTATTAATAACTATTTGAACTCCAAATTACGTAATTTTATTTTTAATTTAGTCATTCATAGATTCTAATATTTTTAATTTGGTCTCTCAAATATTTTTATTCTCTATTTGGTCTTTCACATATCCAAATATTTTCAACTTAATTCCTCATGAATTTTCATTCTCAATTTAGTTCTTCACAAATTTTTAATCTTAATTTGCTCCCTCACAAATTTAAGCTTCCTTGATTTGATTTCTCCTACATCAAAGTTGAATTCCTTGACACTGCACATCATATTAATACAAAGAAAGAACAAATTACATGATATCGATGTCAACAAATTAATTTTCAAATGAAGAATTCATTTAAATTATTTAACGACAGTTGTATAAAGGGACCAAATTGAAAATGTTTGGATATGCAAGGGAGCAAATTGATGATAAAAAATTGTGAATGACTAAATTGAGAATGTTTGGACTTGGGAGGGACCAAATAGAGAATACAAAATTGTGAAGGACCAAACGAGAATGTTTTGATCTATGACGAACCAGTTTGAAAATAAAAATTTGTAAGAGACCAAACTGAGAACATTTAAATTTGTGAGAGACCAAATTGAGAATAAAAATATGTGAGGGACTAATTTAAAAAAAGAACATCTGTGGGGTACCAAAATGAAATTTTAACCAATGCTTGATGTAATACCCGTTAATGTCAGAATATAATTCGCTTAAGAGTATTTTAGAATTCTACAACGTTACTTTAGTTATTTATTTTGGTCATTTTTAATTTTCATATTTAATTGTTCTCTTTGAATATTATTTATGAAAATTGAGTTAAATAACTGGACTAAATATTTGCACAATGAGGGATATATTCTAAGAATGGTGAAATTCATGGAAAAGTGGTTTCAGAATGGTCAATTAGTCCATTTATTGTAAATTGACTGGATGGGTTTGGATGTTGGGTTATGGATACCCATGGGTTATTGAATAACCCATTAGAAATATTTAATATAAAGTTTCAATAGTACCCCCTCATTTTTTCTTCACGCAACCGAAACTGATATTCGTTTTCTCTCTCCTTTCTTCATCCTCTTCTCAAATCCTTTCCTTGATCTTCAGAAGTTCGATTATCTGTTCGGTTCAAAAGCTTTGTAAGGATCAAAGGTAAGCTTTAATCCGATTATTTTCCTTAAATTTCAGTTTATGTAGAAGATCAGAGGAGGTTTTGTTCTTGAAGATTTTAATGATAATTCATGAATCTCAGTTGTTTTAGAAGTTATATTTGAGTTATAATCGGTTAAAAGAGTTGAAATTCTGGTTTTGAAACAAGAAAGGAAAGGATGAAATTGTTAGAAATTCTGCAAAACCGAGTTACTGTAGCGACCAGAAATTTCGAAACAAAATCTGGAAAATTTTCTTCGGGTACTGTAGCAGTACTGTAGTGTCGGCAGTCAACGGTACTGTAGCAGTCAACGTTACTGTAGCGAACCGACACTGTAGCAAACCGTTACTGTAGCAACCCGTTAATGTAGCAGTCAGAAAATTTTACGTATTTTCGTGATTTTGTTTCCTTTCTTATGATTCCTTGTAATATATTTTACTAGGAAATTTTCCTACACAAATTCTAGTGTAGAACAAGGTAAACTTGGACAAACATCAAGGTGAGTGAATAACCTTGCTCAGCTAAATTGATATTACTAGTCAAAGTACAATATAAGTCCCATTTACAATATTATTTGGATAATAAGCAATTAATTTTTCATATGGGAGTATATGATGATCAGTAGAAATAAGAGTATGAAGAAATTATTTATTTCATGACAATTGTACTATGTGATGAATTCTCACTATTTTCTTAATGAGTAAAGATCTACGGGATCTAATACACGAGTGTGAAAGGGTTAAAGTCCCATACTACTCGGTGTATATCTAAGAAATCTTATACACGAGTTTGAAAGGGTTAAAGTCCCATACTACTCAGTGCATATCTATGAAACCTATACACGAGTTGAAAGGGTTAAAGTCTCATACTACTCGGCGTATACCTATGAGATCTTATTCACGAGTTTGAAAGGGTTAGAGTCCCATACTACTCGGTGTATATCTATGAAATCTTATTCATGAGTTTGAAAGGGTTAGAGTCCCATACTACTCGATGTATAAGAATTAATTATATGAGTAAATGTGGTATTTGTACTTTTGATATTTTATATAGTACAGTTATTTACTTACTGAGTTTTTAAATAAACTCACACTCCCTATGATTTTTTTTTCAGATACAGAAAATAAAGAACGAGAGTATCCGTTTGAAGATTAGAAGCCCCTTGGGACTATTCTCTATTTCTGTCTGGTGGGACACCAGTACTTATTAATGTGGATATTAGAAACGCTCTGTACTTTCTATAGGTCTCCTAGGCTTGCGATGAGATAGAAATATCAGACTATGTATGTCTATATTTGCTTATCAGATGAATATAATTCTGTAGTGTGGAATGAATGATTAAGGTTGAATGTAAAACCTTACAGAATATATGTATATACCGTATGTTTGAGAATTATATCAAATGAGTAGTATCTTTTCACATGCTTAATTTTTGGGATGTGACACTTGACTTTTAGATATACCAATTTGAAAAAAAATTTACTGTTTGCACTTTATAATTAGACAAGAATTAATTTTATATCCTAATAGAGTAGAAATGTTTTTTTTAGTAAAATAAAAAGATATAATAGTTAATTTTTTTATTAAATTTTGTTTTGGTTAAATTTTTTTATTAAATTAAAATATTGGATCTTAAGGCATCCAATCTTTAAAATTAAAGAAAGAAAAATAGGCATACATGTACAGATGGAACCCAAATCGACTCTTGTGTACTTAGTGTGTAGGAGGCTTTGCACGCAAATCCAGCTGTTGGATGCATTGCATTCAATGACTATGATTTTTTATTTTTGTATTTTTTATTTTTTTTATTTTTATATTACATTGACCATCAGTGTAACACCCAAGGTATTGGATACCCAAGGTTAAAGCTAAGTCTTGCATATGCATGCTTATGTGGATAATTGTATAGGATAAGTAAGAGCTTGAAAGCCTTCGAAGTTTATAAGAATGTCCGAGCATGTAATGTCTATACCTATGGTCGAGTTGCTCAACCTTCATTGAGAGAGACTTCATAAAGGCCCGAGTGAGGGACCAAAGCAAATCTTTTTAGGTGACTAGACCTTGGAAGGTATGCAAGGTGGTTGGTGCCATGATAATATTGTCAATGGAGCTAAAGTGGTGCAAGAAACGCTAAGAGGGACTAAAGTGTATAAAATATAAAGTTCAGTATCTTTTTACAAAGTATGTGGTGAAATAGAAATTTAATGTATGTGTGTTGTGTCTTATTGAGATGAGGTGTTGGTACCCCTATTGTTTTTCTAAAATTTTATTAAAGTCATAATTGGATTGCTTCTTGGAGGAGGGACTAATTTGAAATAAAGTGGGGGTCCACACACACCCCCACACACCTATCAGCTCACATAGTCTTCACATTCCCTCATCTTTCTCCTTCCATGCGTCCACCATCCAGTAGCCATAGCCAAGGGAGCTTCTTGGGTGCCTCCACCATCATTTCTGACAACCACCACTAACCACCACCTCCTCTCGCCGGAATACCATCCTCATCCCTTGAGGTAAGAATCAAGCTCTCTCTTCTCTTCTTCTTAGATTCTTGCAAGAAAACCCTAGGTTGAAATTTGGGGAAACCATGAAATTGAGATTGGGTCCTAAAATAATTTGCTTCCCCATACTTTTAAATGAAATTAGAACTTAGGAACTTGAGAAAACCATGGTTGGGAGCAAATGTAGAGGAAGAATGAAATTTGAGAATTTTAAGAAAGAATATGGGATAATCTTGAATAGTTTTGTTATAATCTTGAATTAATGTTGAAATTGATCCTTTGGAATTTTTTAAGTGCTAAAAATAAGTAATTGATGATCCAAATTGGTTGATTGAGCTTTAGTATAATTTCTGGAGGCAAAATGAAGATTTTGGAAGCTTTTCCTTTAGCCATGGCAGAATGCCCAGTACAGGGTGTTGAACCCATTGCATTTAAAGTAATATTTGGTTTTGTTGAATGACAAAACAAATTAAAATAGCACATCATAAATGAGTATTGACTAATTGTCGAAACCTTATTTTTATGAACTTTTGAATTTCAGCTTGTCATTGGTCAGCCATTCAGCTCCAAAAAGCAAAGTAGCTGAAGGCATCAAGAGACTGGTTGACCACCCTATCTGGACTGGTCAACTATCTGACTTCAAAAGCAAAAGTCTTTGATGATGACAAGTTACTGGTCGACCACCTTCCTTGGACTGGTCGACCACCCAACTCTAGAAGCAATAACCTTTGAAGAAAAACAAGTAACTGGTTGACCATTATAATGCAATGGTCGACCATCGTGACTGTTCAACAATTTTTGAAGTACACTAGTCGACCATCGTGACTAAACTGGTCAATCACCAACATTTGCTAGTGTGTTGTAATGACTATTTTCTAAAGTAGGTTGTTGACACATCTTCTTAGACTTAACTAGCATATGTCTCTAACGGGATTATTCTTCCTAGCTCTATAAATACAAAGCTTGGAGACTATCAGAATATATCAGAGAACATTCTTATTGTTGTGCATCATCTGTAAATCCTCTCTAGCCTATATCTATCTCTAAGAGCTTATCATTGTAACATATACTTTGTTTTTAGAGATTTTCCTATGTAACTCATTCTCTTCTAAGTGTATTAATCAAAGAAGTTTTCCTTGAGTTTGTGTTTGAGAGAAAACACTTTGTGAGGGGAGAGACACCCTTGTTGAAGAAAAGATCTCTATTGTAGTGACTCACAAGTGTCCAATTGCACAAACTTGTGGTTGATAGTGAAACACTCAAGAAGTGATCTTGAGAACTGGATGTAGGCTTATATTAAGCTGAACTAGTATAAACATATGTGTTTATGTCTCTTTCCCTTACTTCTTTAATTGTTTAAAGTTTTATTTTTGATTAATTGCACTTTATCTTCTTTTATCTTGACATTGCTCTTTTTTTTGTACTATCATATATTTTTGTTGTGCTTTTGAAACTACTTGAACTTCCAACAAGTTTTCCAGAAAAGTTTTTATAAAACCCAATTTACCTCATCTTGAGTTCTAGCCATTAATATCATGTGGCGCCCATGAGACAGAAAGAAACAGCCTTGGTGGATAGGGTGCCATCCCCAAGCTATAAACATTGGTATGATTGAAATTATCATAACTCTCTCATTTGAGTTCCTTTTATAGCAAATTATATATCGTTGGAAAGATCTTTGACTCTAGTTTCAAATAAAACAAGTTTCATTGAATAATTCTTTACTGTTTATGTTTTATGATCAATAGAGTGACTGAAAGTTAGAAATCATATTTGCTAGCGATTACTGTTGATAATGTTTTGAGTTGATTGTGGTATGAAATGAGCTTTTATAGTCTTGAAATTTTAATGAAATATTTCTTGATATGTGTAGATAAGATCAGGATGGTTTTATAGTGATTAGGGGACAATTACTATGTCAAATGTTAGAGGAATGGAACCTACCTTAGAATTTTGAGCAATCTAGCCAGTTCTAATTAAGGCTATGTTTGATGTTCTATTGGTAATGTTTTCCCTTAAAAATTTTATGGGAAGATGTTATAACATTAAAGTTTATGTTGACCAAGTTTGTGGGATTTAGGGTTGAATTAATAGGTCATAGGCTTGAAAAACTGGGATACTGTTGCTATAGAAGAGGTCTGAGCAATAGTTACAAAAGTAAGGTTTTGAAAGGGAAAATGTTATTATTTCTTCCTAAAATTTTTATCTAAGATTCTAGACATGATAAGGATGTTGTCTACCAAAATTCATAAATCTTGGAGATGTGGATTTTGCCCAAAAAATTTTGCAAGATGGGAGTCCGATTTTCTAACCTAAACAGAACATAAATGACCTTTTGAGAAACTTAAATGGTGTTAAGAGGGATTTATCTCTAAATTAAGTATCCCGTGCCTTACGAATACAATCATGACCCAAGAGGCAGTCTTCATGAATTTTGTTAGATAATTCTCACCTCTTGAAATTAAGGACCTAGAGTTAGGATGTTGGGAAACCTTCTTTATTATATTTCTTGAGAATTGCCTCTAAATTCTCTTGAGACGCCCTTTCTCTAAACTTACTATAAAGGAACAATAATCGTAGCTCGACCTTGGGGTAAGTAACTATTGTGGGAGAGTAATATGGTGATTATGGGAATGGCGTGAGACTACACAAGTCTTGATTAAGTATGATGCAATAAGTTGCTTAATGTGGATGAATAGATCATTTTTCATATAAGATTTTGTTGATGTTAGGTGTTAAATGATTAGTCTTTAAAAAGGTTCCTTTCTTTTTTGCAAATCCTCTTCTATGAGATTCCGTTAAGTTAAGAATAATATGATGTGTGTGACTAGAGATGACTATGTGAAACATTAACACAAGTCTAGGATACGCTTTATGAGGGGGTCTCGAACCTACTTTGCTTGATTTTATTATCCACACACACACACATATATTCATATATGTAATGAAGAGGAATGACCTATTAATTAATAAATTATTCTATGTCTAAAATTATGAAAAGTTGTCATTTATCCTAGTTGTCATTGTATATACTTGTGATAATTACATGCGGCGATACATGACTACATGTACCTATACAAAAGTGTGAATGATTGTTGTTGCTTGATACTTTGATGATTATCAAGGAATTATTATTGCATGTGATGTTATAAAGACATCTCAATGGAGCGATGGTAGCTTGGTTAAAACCATCTTTAAAGTGCAATAACATATTATGGCAAAAGTGGTAAATTTCAGATAAATGTGATTTATCATTGTTGATTATGAGTGTTTGTTCCCTTTAAGGAATTGTGGTCAAAGTTGTAGTTGAATGAATAATGTAGTACTTGATTGTGATTTGATACAATATTGTTGAAGTTATATGCTAAACTATATGTGTTTGTTGGAAAATCCATGAGACCTCGTGGCAAGTGGTCCATAAAGTCTATGGGGATTGGTGGAACAAGGTTTCTACACATGAGACCCGATGGTATGTGGTCCATGAAGTCCATGGATCATTGTGAGATATTTGCTTTGAAAAATTTGTTAAGCTCGGTGGCACATGGTCCATGAAACCTATGAGTTGGTAGGACATCATTCTCACTCATGAGGCTCGGTGGCATATGGTCCATGAGATCTAAGGGCTCTCTTTGATTTATTAGCCTCAAAGATGCCATGAGATCTGATGGTACGTGGTCCATGAAGCCTATGGGGATTGGTGGAACAAGATTCTTGCCCATGAGGCTTAGTGGCACGTGGTCTATGAAGTCTAGGTTATCCGTGGCTAGCTTGAACTTAATGGTGATGTTATGAATTGTAATCTTAGTTGTTTCATAGAGTGTGATTGTTATTAAATGAACACTATGTGGAATAAACACATAATGTATGTATATATAAATGGGTGGATCATAAGACAAGAGTTCCCATAACCGTGTGTTATGTGGTGTATAGATGATATGTTAGAAGGGTAAGTGTATATCCTTATAAATCTAATGCTAACCTTGCATGATGATTTTTATGATTTAATATATTTGCTTGTGTTGAATATATGAGTTTTGTTGAGAGATTACTTGACCATAGTAAAAAGGGCCTTCAGTTAGGCAATGACTAAATTGGGAGCATTATTCGAGACATCATCGGTATGATAAGATCAATAGATCTGAATGACCTGTATGAAGCGCCTCCCCTGGATAACACAGTAGAAAACTATCTTACAGGCAGACTATAGGTAAATAAAGTTGGTTCTTATTGAGTATTGTATATACTCACGTTTCTTTCTTTTATGTTTTCCATGCAGGTTTTAGCATCAACCCGTCCGAGGAGTATATGTAATGTGCATCTCAAGTTCTAAGTGAAACTTAGATTAGTGATCTTCTCCCTTTTCTTGGTCAGTTTTAGTATGCTCTGTAGTTACTTGGGACACCTAGGTTCCACTTTGTTTTGTTTATGAATGTTCTAGTCCAATGATTTGATTGAAATATAATATAGTCTCTAGTAGACTTATGGTCTAGGGACGGCATATCCCTAGTTACGACACCAATGAAGTGCCTGAAAAGCTAGGTCGTGACAGTTAGATTTAGTGATATTTGAATCAGATCTAACGATTAATATATTTTTCAAAAAATAAATAAAAAATACAACCGTTGGATGATCCAGTGGCTAGATTTGTATGTAGGATCTGAGTTCTTACATGTGAATCAATGAAATCTATAAGCCATAATTTTAACATATCTTCATAGCTTTAAAATCAAATAAATAGGGACTAAGGAGCCAACTCAATTGGGCTTGCACTAAAAGCCGAATAAGCCTTATGAAAATGAGCTCACTTTTGTAATAGAAGAGGAAGATGTCAAAGCCTTTTCATTTCAAAAAATAATTCAATAATGTAAAATTAATCTTAATTAACATTGATTAAAAAAAATTATGTGATTAAATTATCCGCAACCCGATCTAGAGGTCTATTTTAATATGATGTTGACATTATAAGGTGAGTTCATTTCTAAGAGAAAGGCCAATTAAAATAGAAGAATATAATAAAAGAATATGGCATGGGTACTTAGTTTAATTCACTTCCTACGAATAAAAAATTAATTACTTAATAACTAATTTTCTATTTTTTAGAAGATTATCAAATTTTATAAATTTTTATTATAAAAATATTATAGATCCATTTGAAATTAAAATATGATCAAAACAATATTACAGATAATATTAATTTGGTATTTAAAATATTATCTATAAATTTAAATTTAAATTTTATTTTTTACTATAATTAATTTTTTTATAGATTTTAACAATAGTTATCAAATATATATATATATATAAGGGCTATCTCAATTAAAATATATGTTCTCTTTTGTTATAAATAAAATTTTATTTACCATGTATTTTAATTTTATAAGAAATAAATGTAAATGTTTAAAAGTGTAATTTGAATATCTTTTAAAAATAAATTTTTATCTTACATCATTCCTTTATTGCATTATGTGAGGTTTATGACTAATTTGAAATAACAAAAAAAAAAAAGAGCACCTATTTTTTTTCATACTCACGAGTTCCTATGAATGCTTGCGTCATGGTAATAGTGTTAAGTTAGCGAAATTTTCAACTACCAATACGTTGTCAACCTTCTTTCCTAATTTGAGTTGTGAAGACCCTAATTTTAAATCATCATTCAAATCAAAAAAACTTTGTTGTCTTCCTTAATTTGAGTTGCAGAAGTTCTACTTTCAAACAATGTTATGTAAACCGAATCGGACCTTAAAAATGGCGAACCGGCCTGTCGTCAGGTTCGAGTTAGCCTAGAAAACCAAATAGTTATCGAATCAGAGAAAAAATGAGTGAACTGGCATCAAACTCACTAAACTGGTGAAAACTGGCTAGTTAGCTCGTTCCACTGGTTTTTTTTTTTTTAAAAAAAAAGAGGTGGCAATTGATCGTTGATGACAACGAAAAAGAAAAAGAAGAGATGATGAAAGCGACATAACTCAGTGGTAGAGTTGTTGGAGATGGTGATGATAAAGAAGCTATTCAATCCCTTCCATCAAAACCGTCGTGCCCCTCGCCTTCCTCAACCATCTTCTTGCCTAAGACATTTCAACTAGAGCTCATAGCAGTGAAGGATGCAATGACAAAGGTTGCAGATGAAGAGGTAGAGGATGATGAATATGAAATATGAATGAAGACTTTGAAGAAACCTCAGGAAGCACTAGGAAATAAATGTTGCATGTCAGTATGTATATGACTCTTTGGGCTTGAAATTGAGAAAGAGACCCTAGCTAGTAGCTAGTGATTCATTTAATTTAAAATTTTGAATTAAAAAATAATTTGTTTAGTTTTTGTATTTAATATAAATATATAATAATATTTTTAATAAAAAATAAATATTAATTCTTAATTTATTAATATAAGATTAAAATAAATATATTTTTAATTACTACCAGTTCAACCATAGTTCAATCATGGTTCGACCACTGATCCTTAAACCGATATGTCGACCGATTCAATGACCGGTTCGATTTTTTTAAACCTTGCTTTTGAATCATTACTCAAATCAACAAACTCTGCAGCTTTCCCCATGTTGAGTTGTGGAAACCTTAATTCTGAATTATTACTTAAATCAACCAACTTTGTTGCTTCTGTATACTCACTGGAATCAACAAAACCATGAATTTGTTCATTAAACTCAACCATCTTATTAATTGCAATGATCACATTATGGATTGATCAATGCATCCCAGGAAATTGTTGATATTATAGTTCTTGGGAATTCAAAGCCTAACAAAATGTAGTCATATACTAAGTTTCTTTACTTAGTTCCTCAATTCTTTTCATTATCCTTCACCTTCCACCACTATGGATAGGGACAAGCGAACTCACGTGTATTTGCAATTGCAAGTTCCATTTAAGAAGCATTTTCAAGTCTATCGTCTTTAGAGTTCTTTGAAAAATCTTTCAATACATCAAAAACAAATTTGTTATTACCTTTCCTATTTCCTTTTTCCCCTTTTGTCGCATTTTGCAAAGCTTCAAGGATTGATGGTGAAAGCAAAGGCGATTTTGGTTGCTCATCAGCTATTGAATGCCTTTCAGAAGTTTTAGCAACCTCATTCAACGACTTATTTAGTTCACCAGTGCATGGCAATATAGTAGCTTTGAGATCCCCTTCTCTAGTTTTACTATTTTCATCACATCCCTCAATATCGTGGAAGTTTATTTTCAAAGCATTTCTTGCAATCTCCGATTGTGAGCCCAAAATTTTCTCGATTGGTGATCCTCCAAGAGCATTTTTCCCTTCTCAAACATATTTCCTTACCAATTTGAACATTTTGTTGACGCTGTGTTGAGTTCTCAATTTAGTGCCATTTTGATGCTAAATACCCTCTCTTTTGATCTCTTTCTTGTTGTCTTGTAATTTTTAGCTCATATTTTGAGTAGTTTAGATTAGTTTTAGTTTTCTTTGATCTTTTAATAAATGGAGTGATTTCATGATTCTTTTATGCAATTTAATAGGTTTATTTGTTATTTTTAGTGTAGGTTGAGTTGGTAAAAAGTTCGTGTTAAAAGATGGAATGCTAGAGCTGAAATTCTGAAAATGCTGATGTGAATACTGTCTCCCACAGCTATAGCGGTAGAATCTACCGCTATAGCGGTGGAGTGCTGAAAAAAGGATTTTGGAGCCTTTTTCTCTGCCAGCCACCGCTATAGCGGTAGAACCTGAAAAAATTCATTTTTAGCTTTCTTCTCTGCCTCCCATCGCTATAGCGGTGGGAATTCACCGCTATAGTGGTGGTTCGCGATCCTGCACTGATTTAAATGCGTTAGAACAGATTTTCTAGGGCAATTCTGAGTTGGAGACAGATGGGAGGCGCCGATTTCTGCTAGAGGAGAAGGAGGAATCCATTCCTGAAGCCGATCAAGCCCGAATTCCATCAACCCAACCTCGGATTCATGGAGTTTGCTCATTCTTTTACTATTTTCTGTAGTTTTAAAGTCATGAGTGGCTAATTTTCTTTTCTATGGTTACTATGAACCTAATTTTAGATTAGGATTTGTATTTCTCTTGAAACTTGTGATTCTTTTCAATTTAATACATACCTATCATTCATGTTTACTGTACTTGTTATAAAATTGGCCACTTTATGACTTGTTTGTTGCTTTCGTCGAACTCGAGAGAGGGAGATATTGGTAGAATACTGAATGATTAGGGCGAGTGATAGAACTTAGGAGTTTTACTTGTTAATTAATAGGAATGTTAATTAACCTCGTTTAATCAAATTAGGTTAACATTAATTTGACTTAAACTCACATAAGGGATTGTGTAGAGTTGAGTAGCTTAATTTAGGTTCGGGAGAATCACTTTAAGCCATTAGAAAACCTAAGATTAATGTGTATAATTGGTTTGAATCACAAGTGTTAGGGAGAATTAGCAATTCCTAGAACGAAAGAGGAGGATTAGTAACTCTAGACTTTTTATTTGAATTATTTCCATTCGATTCTATTGTAATTTGATTTTACTTTCAATTACAGCTTTCTAAAATCAAAAATTTGTTTGCCTAAATAATGTGTTTAAATTTTTGGAGTACTTAGTACGTTAGTCCCTGTGGAGACGATAACTCTTTACTCATTTTTGCACTATATTACTTGTGCGACTGGTGCACTTGCCAGAACGCCCAACATGCTGGGAATCCCCTCAAACTAAACTAAACAAAGAAATTTTATTTCTCCTCCCCTGCCTTCCTTTCTTTCTATTCTATTAAAATTCCTTCCCTCCCTTCCCCTCCGTTGAACCAAACAGTTCCTTATGTTATTTAATTATGTTAACACCCCCGTGTGTAATTAATGTGTAATTAGTGTGTAATTAGAGTCTGAATAATTAATTAGGTGATAGAAATATAGGCTCTACGACTGAGCACAGCGTGTGAATCACTATATTGCAAACTTACCACATACTCCAGCCTGGACAGTTCAGCAACCATAATGATGTGAACCAGCTCGCATGCAATGATGGTATTAGTGTTAGTGAGATTTCCAATTGCAAAAATAGACAGATTTTGAGTTTTGAAGAGGGAATTGTTTTCAAAGGATAATTTAGTTGAGTCCCCGCTTAAAAAAATGAAACGCGTGGAGCAAAATCTAGGTTTTAAATCTTCACAGAATTGCCTAGGGATTGAACCACAAAATCGGCAAGGATGTTAGCAATCGCGAATCGAAATTAGTATAATAGATTGGTTCTGATCCAGGAACCTGTAGGTTATGGGCCCTCCAAGCTTTTGCTGTGCAGTAGTCATTTTTATCATTTGCAGTGAACAGGAAGAGGCCCAATCAATTGGTTGCGAAGAGGAAGAGTTCTTTCTACTAAAAACAAAATAGGATTGATTGAGTCATATTTTCTTATTATAGAGAATTATACCAGGTGAGTATGTTTACATTTTAAAAAGGTCATTATTTTTTAATTTGATTATCTAAAACTCAAGTCTCTTTATTTACTCATAAAAATTATTATTTTCATAATTTAATTATTTAAAAATATTTTTTCCAGTTTAAGTATGCAAATAACTTTTAAAATAAAAATGGTCTAGAACTTTATTATAATCTCTTTGATTTTTTAACTATCTTAAACTATGTTGGTTTGTATTGGAAAGTTTAAAAAAAGAACCATTTTGATAAATAAAAATTAAGTATATTATTAATTTGGTCTCTTAAAATTATAACAGTTTCAATTTAATTTTTAAAAAATTAAATATAAATTAAATATAAATAATATATTTATCTTAATTTAATCAATTTTATTGTTAATTTATAAAATTAAATTAAGATAAAAATAATATTTTAAAAATTAAATTAAGATATTTAAATTTTTTAAAAATTAAATTTAAGTAATTATAATTTTTAAAATTAAATCATTAATTTACTAAAAAATATTTAAAAAATTAAATTAAAATACTAAATCAAAAAGAATATATATATATATATATACACACACATGGGGACACCTACCTGGTGCCCATGTTCATGGCTAGTTCTGTTGAAACCGCTTCTCCCAAACAGGTTGTGTCAGAGACACCAATCTCCGAATCCAGAGATGGTGGTCGTACTGCCTCGGCATCGGCCTCGCCCTCGGCCCCTCCCGAGGTTCATATAATCCATATCCCCAGCCACTCCAGTTAAGCTTCTCTCTTATGCATTATATTGGGAAATCTTAGTTTCTTATTTGTATGATTCTGCAAACGAAACTATTAATGAGGTTGTAAATTTGTAATCCTTCCCTACTCAGGATGGTTTTCATGGAATGGCATACACGAATGCGAGGTTCGGCATCTCCCTGAGTTTTTCGACTCTGTTTCGCCCTCCAAGAACCCTAGGGTTTACAAGTACTACAGGAATTCCATTGTCAAGTATTTCAGGGATAATCCTACCAGAAAGATCACTTTCACCGATGTCAGGAAAACTCTTGTAGGGGATGTGGGTTCCATCCGTAGAGTCTTTGATTTCCTGGAGGCATGGAGCTTGATCAATTACCAATCATCCTCAGCGACGACCAAGCCCCTGAAGTGGGAAGACAAGGAGGCCAAGCCCGAAGCTGGACCTAATTCGAGCGAATCTTCAACGCCAGTACGAGAGACCACAAAGAGAGTCTGCAGTGGTTGCAAAGCTACCTGTACCATTGCTTGCTTCGCTTGTGATAAGGTAACATTTTTAGTTGTTTGAACTTTGTACATTGCTGCAGAATCATAACCTAAAAATTTACTTATTGTTGAGATGGTTATTCCAAGATTTCTTGTTTTTGTTTCCCTGCGGAATCAGTTTCTTTTATTTTTTGGTAAGTTGTTAGATAAGTTGTTTTGGCCCCAAGATAGAACACATCGCAATTCGATGCACCAATAATAATAGAACCTATGACCTCTTCTGTCCATCTAGCCAGTTGTGCCAACCCTCCTTGGCTAAACTAAAGAAGTTAGTACTATCCTCGTTTATATTCTGACAAGTAAACAATTATCACTTAAAATTTAGCGTCAAACTTGACCATAATTTCTAATTATACTATGTGGATTTTTCTATGAAAATAAATTAATTTATGCATTGAGTGTTCATACTATATGAGTGCTGAGAATGAATGACCAATTGCCTTGCCACTGGCCTCCTAATTATTGACTCATTTATTATTGTCAAGGACCATTTCAACCTAAAAATTTAAGCTGTTAAGTAAAGGTCCGTGAATACTTTTATTATGATACATTCTGTGGCCTCTCAGACAAAAGCTCTTTATCTTGAAGTGTGGACAAAGCAAAGGCCCATTATAGGATTGAACTTTTGATCACTTTGTCATAAAGGCTTTGATGCCATGTTAAGGATTGCTTCAACCCAAAAGCTTAATATGTTAAGTGAAGGCTCATAAATAGTTTTGTTATAATCTCTGACGACTACTTTACCCTTTACTAAGCAATGAAGGATATAAAAGATTTAGGTGATGTTGGAATTTGTATATCTAACCTATGCCACTTTATTAATTATCATTGTAACTTTCAAACAATGTAAGAGGTTTACTCACTAAACATTAAAATAATGGACTATGAAGTGATATCCCGTTCCCATCCCACTCCATTAATGTCCACTGCACCTTGCTTTCCTTAAAACTCCCAATCATAGCCTTAATAAATTCTGATGCTCATCACTGCAGTTTTACTCGTTATCAGGCTAGTCATCCTCTTATTTCTTTTCATGATAACTTGTCCTCCGTGAATGTTATTCTTATTTCATGGTTTAGAAAATTTCTTCTTTTATTACTGCAGTTCGCCATTTTATCTTGTCAGCCCTTCCTCTTGGTTCTTTTCAAATGACGTGTCCTCCTTGATGGAATCTTATCTATGTTTCTCAGTAGTTGCATCTGTATACTTGAAGGGGTTTGACACTTTGATCAACTTTCTAAATGTCACAGGTCTCCAACGTTGTTGGTTTTTTGGTTAGGCAGGGAAAGAAAAATGCACTATTGTTCCCAGTCCATTTTTGTTTTATGTGCCTCTGTTGATACACACTCATCAGTATTTCTTCTATTTTGATGCTTTTAATGTTTCACAGTTCTTGATCTAGAGGTAGACAACCATTAATTTTGATGCTCTCTTTATTGTTCCCCAGTATGACTTGACTCTCTGTGCAAGATGTTATGTCCGTGGCAATTATCGAGTTGGTGTGAGCTCTTCAGATTTCAGGCGAGTGGAGATCAGTGAGGAGGCTAAGACAGAGTGGACTGATAAGGAAACTTTGCATCTTCTGGAAGCCATTACGCATTATGGTGATGACTGGAGGAAGGTTTCTCAGCATGTTGGTGGTCGGACTGAGAAGGAATGCGTTGCTCATTTTGTCAAGCTTTCTTTTGGGGAGGAATTTCTACATTATCAATGCTCAGGTGTGAATAATGACAAAGATAATCAATTAAAGGAACTTCTTGATGCTGAAAGTGGATTGGAAAGTACTGCTGCAGCAGAATCAAATAAAAGAATGCGTCTAACACCTCTTTCTGATGCAAGCAATCCTATAATGGCACAGGTACTTTTTTGGGTTTAATTCAAAGCTAAATTTCTGAAGCAACTGCCACATTTATATAAAAGCTACGCAAAAGGGATTTAAATAGGATCTGTAATATGTTGCTCCTCACTACATTTGTTAAATTACTAAATTTAAAGTTCGAATAGGGCATTGTACTTCATGTTTCATGTGTCGTCCTGCAAGCACGGGACTTGTAAACCCTCATTATCTAATATATGAGTTGCTAATATCTTGTTTTGATTTATGAATTATGAATGATATAGATAAACTTTTCTTTGTTACCATAATATCTATGTGTTGAGACGCTAATTTTTTCACTAGTTTTCCTTTCTTTACTATCAGTTATATTTTTGTTAATGTCCTTTAATTTCGATTACTAATTTTTCTTTGTATCCCTTATAGTTGATATCATGTTGTAATTTGCACCAGGAAAGAAAGTTTACTTGGTTGTTAGTCTGACTTCCTTGCTTTTGGGTTCATTTTTTTATTAATATCTTTTGGGGGATTTAACTTAGGAATTAAATTTTGAAAATACTAACTAGTAGAAGTAATATCAGTCGCCTAGTTTTACTGCTGAAATTGCAGGGAGAAGAGATATGGTTAAGTATCTAACAGGGTTTGTGGCAATGTAAGAATGATCTCTAAATTTCAATTTCCCCATGCTTATGATCAAAGAAATCTTTATGAAAAGCCTTTCTTTTTCCTCAGTAAACTGTACTGCATCTATTTCAAATTCTTGCAGGCTGCTTTCTTGTCTGCTTTGGTGGGGGTAGAGGTTGCACAGGCTGCTGCTCAAGCTGCATTGGCCACTCTGTCTGAGGTTTACAGATCAACTAGAATAAATTATCGGTCACTTCCAAGGAAAACATTACTGCAAGGTGAGAATGACATATAACTATGCTCAAGATTATTAAGTCTGAAAAGAACTGTTTTTGTCATTGTTATTAATGAGGTTCATCTAGAATTGGATGGACAAACTTCCATTCAATATTTTATTTTTTTTGGATTAATTTCCAAAAGGTGTTATTCAAAAAATCTTTGGCAAACGTATACATGAATAATGTGAATGCGTTGTATGTTGCACATGTCATTTATAGAAAGTGGAGAATGTAATCTTATGAACTAAATTTTCTGGAAAATGGTGGATTTATTTTTATGCAGATACTGATATTGCGTCTAATGGGAACACTGCATCAGATACATTTGAATGGACTCGATTGCAGGCAAATGCACAGCTTGAGAAGGAAGAGTCAGATGTGGAAAAAGCGATTTCTGGGATTATAGAAGTTCAGGTCTGTCATATGTGTGTGTACAGATTCGTATCTATCTGTTTGCGAGTCTTTGTGGACAGGTCTGTCATTTATAAGGTTGATGGTGTTTGTATTTAGGAAGTTAAAAAATCTATGCTAAATGATTCTGCAGATGAAGAATATCCGTGGCAAGCTTCTTCATTTTGAAGATCTAGACCTGCTGTTGGAGAAAGAATGCCAGCAGCTGGAGCAAATGAAGAATATGCTTTACGTTGATAAGCTTACTCTTCTATTTCGTAGACAATCAGCACCAGTAACTGGAGATAGAACAGAAGAGAATAAACAGACTGATAACAAATGAGTCTTAATTACCTTGAGTTTACCTTTTCAATTATCCCGCACCGTCAGTTTGTTTAAGCTGCACACTCATCAGATTTTTTTTTTAATTTATTTAATTCCGTATTATATATATGTAAGATTTGATGGTCCCCTGAGATATCTCTCAAACTTTTGACCTATTTTGAAAGTAATTTTTCAGGATATTTGGTATTATGTTTTGGGAACGGGTAGGATGAGTACCCAAATGCATCAAATATTGAGAAGAGGTAAGTTCTTCCACATTGGAATTATGGATGGAGGAATAAACAAGACAGATGAAAGATAGATTATGGATGGAGGAGGGATGAGTTACAAGCATATTATTCTACAAATGGCGCTTAGGTACTAGCATCATTTTATATATTTGGCCATTGGCACGCTAGATGTCCTTCTGTTTCTTGCCGCTCACACTTTTCATCTCAAAAAACAATAAAACAAAAAATGAAAATGAAAAATAAAAAATAAAAAAAACTTTACATCTACTATATATGCGCTTATGTTTCTGGCTGTGCGTATCCTCTCTTCTCAGCTGAGCTCCACCTATTTCTCTCCTTATGTTCTTGTGCCAGCAAAATCCATGGGAGAAAAGCAGTGGTAAGGTTTTAGAAGCAGTGAAGAAGATTGAAGAACCCCCATAACATAGTAAAGCGAAGCTTAATCACAGAGGTATGAGTTTGGGGTCAACAGAAATCGTTGCAGGAGTGAGATTCTGAGGAACTGGAAACCACCCTTGTTAAACATGAAGGAGGTGAGTTCTGATGGAATAATTCTGATGGGTTAATCGAAGTGTCTCCCTCGCATAAAGTTTTCGCCGTTTTGGCATATTAGGGATGTAAATGCCTATATTTTGGCATGTAAGTGCCAATCTTAATAACTGAGGCCGAATAAGATTTGATATTCATTTTTCCGTTAGCTAACTTATGGTGTGTTTAGGAGCCCGTAGACAAATATGAGTTATGCAAATTATGTTGAATTAAATGTGGTTGAAAAAAATTAAATTTAGATAAACGCGATTTATATTTAAAATATATTTGAACAAATATGATTTAAAATAAAATATGATGTTTAGATGTTAGTGTTCAATTATAGTTTAAGATGTGTAACTATTAAAAATGACAAAAATTTTATATTTTATATTTTAATTTATTATTATTATTTATTATTATTTATTTAAAACTAATTTAGTGAATTATAATTGAAGTGTTAATAAATTTAGATAAAAACTAAATTATTGACTAATTTTTTTATTAATAAATAATTACCAATTGTAATTTTTAATTAAAATTTTAATTAACCACTAATTACTTATTTCTAAAGATATTAATAACTTTTCAATATTAAACTCATTTTAAAAAAACACGTGTATATATATACACAGCAAGTCAAGCGAAACATAAAAATAGAGAGAGAGAGAGAGAGAGAGAGTTTGGAACAGAGGTCTTCAGGACAGGGGTCGAGAGAGAGAGAGAGAGCGGAATTCCAGCCAACTCGCTCAAGTAGCCATCGCCGTGAGCCTCTCCAAGGCTCACCATATGGCTTCCTACATTTCCAACCTCACGCGACGTCAGCTACGAGACGAACTCACGCACTGCTTCCACTCTCCACGACTGCTTCACGAGTTTCAATGACGCGATCAACGAAATCCATGGCTCACTGAAGCAGATGCGACAGATAGGAGATGCCGACACCGGCGAGGAGTCGTTCGGGTTCCAGATAAGCAACGTGCAGATGTGGATGAACAAGAGCTTGCCTGTTTTATTTATGGAAGGGTGCCTCTGTTTTGAGAAACCAAAACAGAGCACCTGAGGTAAGCCAAGAGAAAATGGGAGAGCACTGGAAGGGCATCAGAGGAATGTGGAAGTACTGGACAAACAAACATGGTTGCAATTAACGCTGAAGCCTGAATTTATTATAGGTGAGTAAACGTGGTTTAGCGACAACCTTCAACACAGCGCCAAACAAATTCAATTTTCTTCAAACCACGTTGAATGCTTGCAAATGTGGTTGATCTTTGCCGCAACGCCTTCTCAAACACATACTTAGCCTTAAATAGACTGTGGAAACAACTAATTCGAAAGCGGGTGTAAAGTACAGGGAGTGATTTAAAAGAAAACAATTATAGGGACCAAATTAATAATTTGTTAAACTATATGGACCAAAGTATTATTTTTCCTATCATATATCTTGGTATTCTATCTAAGATATTATAATATGTGGGATAACAATATACCAAATGCCTTCTACGAAACATTATTGTAAGTAGCAACATTAAGAAATAGTATAACTTGATGCGTGGTAGATGGTTTTATTTTTTATTTATTGATTTTTTAAAAATAATTTCTGCTTCTATTGTGAAAGAAAAGTCTCAATTTTAGACTTTTACTTCAGAAAAGTAAATTGTCGTCGTTTAGATACAGCCCAAGACAAATAAAATTCAAAGAAAAACATAAACTATTTTGTCTTCTTTCACGACTAGCTCCAGGTTCTATGGACATCATCAATTATTTTTAATATAATAAAACTGAGATTAATGTAATTTACCCAGTTTTTAATCCAACAGAACCACAGACTTGAGCGCACTTGAAAAAAAAAAATTGACAAAGAAGAGACGTGAACTCATTCTATCCCAAATCGAAAATCTGTCATTCCCCCCCCCCCCCCCGGTCTTCTTTTTTAAGCATACATATTTTCCCATAAATGTTCTTCAACTCACCGGTATATGGTTAAATTTGCTCCTGATTTCCATATTTTCGCTTGGGCTACGGATCCCCGCTAACCAGAGTTTACTTGTATGTCTCCATCGATGGGAAAAGAGGATTCAGTGTAACAGAATTCATCAGTGAGAGGATATAGGGGTGTCCAAACTTAATTCCTTGCTCTCTTTAACAGGAAACGCAATGAAAAGAATCCAAGTACAAAAGTTTGCCAGAACCAACCGGTTGCATTAGTAGGGTCTACCCTTTTGGCCAGGTGCCAAGCATAGAAGGCCTCAGTAATATGTGCCATTGCAGCTAGCCACAAAACCAGCCTTGTCATCCACATTGACCGAAAGAAGAAAAGACAGAGAGCTCTGAGATGTGGCACAGGTCCTACGTCAGGTAAGTAAGCAGCAGAGAATTGAGAGATCATTCCAATGACACAAAACAGCCAGACGTATATTGTAGGCCCATCAAGAGTTCTCCTTTTCCTCTCTCGCCAGTAAGACATGGTTGAAGCCATCCCCTCTCTAGGAGTCACCATGGGAACGTAACCAATCTCCTCCTTGGCTTTAAGATAAGAGAAATAATGGGTAACTCCCACCTGTCAGAGCACAATATGAAAGAGTACATGTGAAATTTGAATGCTTTGCGAATCATGGCAGTTATTCTGCGCATCTTCAACTAAAATATACAACAGGCAGTAGGTATGTTTGCTAAAGAAATGCAATGGCAATACAAGTCTCAACTATTCAGCAAGAATGAAAGCAGACTGACCTTGTGTACTTCAGAGGGCAGGATGAATGGCTGGGGAAGCCACCATTTATTCAGCCATGGGTATAAGATTGTATAGACTCCCCCAAAAAACCTCCCAAGAACAAGAACTTGATCGACAGGTAATGAAATCTTTGGAAGTCCATAACCCAAACTCCTAAGTAGAGGTTGGAGGAATTCAAAAGAATTGACCGGAGAACCTGTAAAAAGAAGATTCAGCTGTTTTTTCCTTAAAATTTCAGCATACAGTCAATAGATATATTAATAAGAAATTATTACCGTCAGATATAAAGTATGCCTGGCCACCAGCTATAGGGCACCTTCCATTTCCAGGATTGTCGTCCAGAAGTCCCATGCTTGCCATTATAAGAGCAAGTACAAGATTATCCACATAAACCCAGTCTGTTTTAACACTTTGATCACCAATTTTGAACAGAAACAGACCCAACTTTGCCATGGTTATGATCCTTGGAAGGTGCCTCTCTTCACCTGGTCCATAGATTGCAGCTGGACGGACAGCACAAGTGTAAAGACACTTCCCATTCTCATTCCTTTACAAGATGAAAAAGGTAAGCAACTCAGCTAATAACGTAGTAGGAAGGAAACTGAGAACAATGGCTAACATCATTCAAATTGTTGATGCCAGAAAAAAGTTTGATTGCTGCAGAATTAAAATCCATGACAGTTTTTTCAACCATTATTTAGGTACAAATTATCCTGCTGCATACTAACACCAAGTTAGTTGCCACCAGACACAATAAGATTAAGGTTGCTAGTAAGAGAACTTACTTCAGAGGGCGGCCATTGTTCTTTAGAACCAACTGTTCAGCGATTGATTTACTGCGCCCATATGGATCAACATGGTCATCCATTGGGAAATAAGGTAAAGCCTCGTTTCCGTTGATAATCTCCTTACCGCCAAACACAACATTGTAAGTGCTAACATAGACAAGCCTTCTGACGCCATGGAGAAGGCAAGCGTCCAGAACATGGCAAGTCCCATTAATATTTACATTGTCAACACGGCCAAATTGGAGCATCTCTTTTCCTGACATACCAAAGGAGGCAAGGTGGAAAACACAATCCGCACCACGTAGAGCCCTTTCAACATCTTCTTTTCGGGCGACATCCCCTGAAATCCAATATATTATATATATCACCATTACAGACAGGCGGAACTAAAAGAATAGAGGATCAAGCGTATCATGGCAGCTCAGAACGACTGATTTTGTAACAAAGCAAGAAGGAAGCGGGAATAATATATAGATAAAAGAGAACAGATGAATGACAAATAGAGGCATAACTGTGTAAAAGTGCGTGTGAATCAAGGTTAAAAATGAAGCAAAGGATTGAAACCCTAACAAAGAGATTACGAACGGGAATGAAATTAGGGAAGGTGGGAACCATGCAGAATCGATAGAATTAAGAATACGAAATAGAATAGGAAGAATGATTAGGAACCTTGTATACAGCGGATGCCCTTTTGATTGAGTAGATCGGACCAAGGAGAAGAGGGTCGGAGATCAAAGGTTCGGACCTGCCGAGCACCTCTGCGAACCAGCTCCAAGCAGAGAGCAGAGCCAAGGAATCCGAGTCCACCAGTGACCACGAACGTGCTGTCCTCTATGCCTTGGTTCTCGCTTAAGTGCATTTTCTCGTTTTGATCTCTTCTCCTCTTCTTCTTCTTCTTCTTCTTCAGCTTCAGATTCACATTCAATTCCAAATCGCAGGACGGCTTTTCCACAATGGATTGACTATTGACTATTTGATTATTGTCGAATTAATTACTGTGGCTTATGACTTATGACTTACGAGGCTCCCTCTGCCTCAAGTCGCTTCGTCGCTTCCTCGAGTCGCGTACCTACTCTAAAATACAATTAATGCATTCATCACAAGGCTATAACTCTACCATTGGCACATACGCATCTTGCCATTTCCAGATTTGAAGAACATAACAGAGTTCAGTTGAATCTGTTCAAGAATCAAGACTGTAATTTTCTCCATTACTCAACTGCTTGAACTAACCAGTACCTGTTGAAGAGTTCATTGGTGTTAGTTGACGGGTTATTACGTGATTTAACCACAGTTCTGTAATTAGCATTTTTTCTTATGAATTAAAAGACACCTAAATTAATAATTTATAGAGTAAATTACATTCTTTTTTTTATTTTCAAAATTATATTATGAAATTGTTGCATAGTCTAATTTTATATTTTTGGCTCTGAATGATCTTTTATAATATATTTTTATCATTTGATAATTTTATATCATATAACATACCTTTTTGTTAATTTAAAAACATCAATTTTTCTATATTGTGATATGTTTTTGTAGTTAATTTAAATTTATAATAAAGTGTCACAATTATTTAATTATATTGTAAAAAAAAGTATGTAATATGTATTTAAATTAATAGATAATATTTTGATTCACAAAAATAAGTTATATTAAGTTACGGAATATTTTAAAATAGACAATAACAAATTTTTTTGAATAGAAAATATAAAATTAAACCAAAGTGTAATAATTTCATCTTTGTCTTTTTTTCCTTTGTTAACCAGCAATATATAGCTGTCAAAACGGGTTAGTGGGCCTGGTTTGGACTGGCCCACAGCTGGCTCAATGTTATGCGGGTCGGACCGGACGAATCCGTTTATAAACGGGTTGATAAATTAATAGTCCGACCCACCTAGGTGCGGGCTGGCGGGCTAAACGGGCCAGCCCACCAGCCCGCACTAATTTTTTTTGGTAAAATTAGCTAGAAATTCTTTTTTTTTTTTACTTTTTTTATTCAAATTTCAATATTCATTTGCTCATTTGTTGTAATCAAAATACCAATCACAAAAAATTTTGATAATCAATGTATAATTAAATATCATTTTATGAAGAATAGCAATTATCAAATAAAAAAATATAAAACACCTACAATTTTCCTATCTTAAACTATTATGTTATAAAATAACCTTTGAAAGATATAAATGAAAATGGCATTAAAGCATCAATTTACTTTGACATTTGACAAGTTTTTAAGGCTTTAATCTTCCTATATTATAGAAATTGATAACACATTTTCATCATTATAACAAAAAAATAGTAAATATGTAAAGTAAGACAATAAGTAATGTAATGATATTATAGAATATAGATTATAGAATATTTGAAATTTTAAATAAGCAAATATGTAATATGTATTAAAAATATTTATTTAAAAAAAAATTTAAATGGGTTAAACGGATAACCCGCATAACCCGCGGGTTAGCGGGCCGGGCCACCTAGGCCCGGATTTAAATGGGCCAAAATTTTATAAACCCAACCCTCTTTTTTAGTAGCCGGGCCGAATCCTTTTTGACAACTCTAGTGCAATGTGTGGCTCTAGAGCGTCGTTAATAAAGTCCAGTCCTTTGTGCTTTTCAAAATACTCTGAACATTATTTTTGCATTTAAAATTTTCAAATATACCATATCTTTTTTTGTGAAGAAAAAATAGTCAAAAACACATTTATTTTATTAATATTAACTCCAACTTAAATGTAAATTGAATTCTTCAACTCTAAAATCCACTTTAGCACTATTGAATTAAGACTCTAAACTCCATTTTTTAGGGTTCAAAAAGTTTTTTTTAAAATAAAACTTAGAAATTATTTGAGATATAAATAAAACTATTCGGTAAATTTTAGACAGCGACCAAGATAGTTAGGTTAAGTGGTAATGAAATACAATATAAATTAAATGAGACATATTAAATCGCATGGAAAAACTGATTTGGGATCAAAATACTGGGTTAAATTGTAATTTACCATTTTTTTAAAATAGGTGTTTAAAATATGAGTGTCATTGCCTATGTTCAAAAAGAAAGGTGGTACTTAAAAGTTGTTTGATTTTAGCGACTTTGAATCCTAAGAATAATAATATATTAATTGGAAATGTTTTACGTTTTAAACTCAATAATTTTGTTTTTTATTTTGGACAAGTGAATATTAATTCTATTAAATTGACATCAAGTCAGGATTATATAAGTAGATTAGGGTTAAAAATCGTCAAATATATTATAAATTTGAATTTATGGAAGAACGATACATGATTTAAGATAATATCCAAAAAATTAATACTAAACATATATAGCATAATTATGAGAGGGTGTGTGTATTAGTGACGGTATATATGAAACTTCCTTATGATGAACGATATGTTGTTGAGTTTTATTATCAAAGAAACTTGGTGAGTTTACATTGGGAGAATAGTTGGTTCTCTCTTTGAAATTGAGCCAACACCATAGGTAGAAAAAGAAATAAGCAAACACACTCTTATCCCAATCCTAAATCCAACAAACTAAAAAGAGGCATCATACCCTAACCTGAATTAGAGCTACTTTGTAAATGAGAGTATATCTTGGATAGGAAGTAGGAAATGTCAAATTGAGTTTGGCCCATTGGGCTAATTCATTTTAATTTTGTAAATAATGTGTTTAATAACTAATTTTAAAGAAAGGCTTTAGATCTAAATTCACCAAAGCCTTGAAGTTTAAGTGTGCTAGGGTGTATTGTTTTGTTAGGCTTTTTCATATTTATTTATTTGAGAATTTTAGTTTAATTTTTTAAACTTTCATAATTTCCATACTTAGTTTCTATCATTCAAAGTAGAGGTGCGTGTTGGATTGGTTTAATTTCTTTTTTCCCAACATGCAACTAATTCATTGGAGTGATAGATTTATATTTTTTCAACCCACTCAATTTAAACCAACTCACAAATTCAACTTTTTTTTTTATTTTGTTATATATATATGCAGAACTCCCCTCACTTTTTATGTAGTAGAAAAAGGAATTTGACTAATTTATGGTAAGGTAATGGAATTGGAAGGGAAAAAAAAAAAGAAAAAAGATGCGAGAGAGAATTTTAAATTTTGGGCACTAAACTTGAAATGCGTAATGGCTATAAATTTTCTTCACTTTGTTTTTATTACAAAGCTATTTTTTCAGTTTCAAGTTTTGTGCTCATAAGTCATGCTACTAAGTGATTATATATGGATGGAGAATAAATTATCTAACTTGTACTCGTTTTCATCTGACAACTTTCAAAATGCTTGACCAATTAATTTAAAAGCAATATGGGTTTTTCAAAAAATAAAAATAAAAAGGAAGTTAGACCTACCAGCCTAACAACACAACTCAGTTAACAATAATACAAATTCTTGAACTAATCACCAACCCAACTCGCCTACTTTTAGCATCGTTTGTCAAATTTGTCCAACCTAAACTAACTCAATTTGTATACACTCTTAATTCAAAATAACTAATATTATATTTTAAAAAATATAACTTATAGGTTGACCCAATTAATCTACAACTTTTAATAGATTGAAGGTCAAAATTTTTAACTAATAACATATATATAGTTTGGCCAAACTAATTCATTTGACAAATTTAGTAAAAAGTAATAATAAGCGCGGAATGTGAAATAAAACTGTGTATTAATTGATTGGAATCTTTTGTATGAAATATGTGATTATAGAGAGGAGTTATGCACCATCCCAAAAAGAAAAAAAGAAATAAGTGTTATGTGTGTAGAGACAAGCTTGGATCTTTTGTTAGGTGTTGGTATCTAACACCATCCGATGTTAAGAAGTCAGGATGAAGCTCATGTAAACTCCACCTATCCCACCTCAATTGGACAATATTGGAGAAGTCCAACATCCAATAGAAGATCCGATGGCTGTGTAGTGAGTAGTGTTGAAAGGAGTAAGAGAGAAGGCTAGAAAAAGTTGAAGGGTTGGAAAGTGAAGGATGCATAAGTGGCAGAGGCATAAGCGTGAAGAAGATCGTTGTGGGGAGACCAAAAATCAGCCTTGAGCCCCCCTCTCCTCACTGCCTTCAGAATCTTGTTCTTGTGTGCATATCCCGTCACCACCACCTTCTCCCTCTTCCCCTCTACCTCCACCTTCTCTATCCCTGCACCACACCATCGTATTCCCGTTATTCACTTTAGCAAAGTTGACACTTCTTAATATATAAGAAAGTGATATAAGATATCAATTTTGTTAGACTAACTAATGGTTTTGAGAGAAACTATCGAAGTAGTATGAATTTATAACATAGAAAATTAATTTTAAACATCCAAAATATTAAGAATTAAAATGAAATTTAAGATAAAGTTAAAGGACAAAAATATCATTTATGGCTAATTATAAAAAATATAAGAAAAAATTAACAGAATTGAGCTAAAATAAAGATTAAATCTCACAATATATTGGATCTATTTAAACTGTTAAAACCAAAACACTCAAATTGATTTATGGTTTGACTTGGTTTAATTTAGTTACATGCACCAAAATCAAACCAAACTGTTCACCCGATTTTTGTTTTTTAAAAAAAAAAAATGGACCTCAACAATTTGATTTAGCAAAATATGAATAATGGCTTGCATCGATCCGCCAAACGCTGTAATCATAGCTACTCACGATCAAATAAGTTAGACAGAGAGAGTGGGAAACTATACCTTTTACTTTGGAGAGGCATTTCCTCAGTCTTTTCTCGTGTATCCCTGCCATCTCCACCTTCAACTCCACACTCTGCAACACACCCACCACTTATAATACTTAATTCCATTAAAACTCAAACCCTATATATATATATATATACATCCCGCTTTTGACGATCACAAAACACAAAATAACTAATGTAATTACCTCCATCAGAACTGCAGGAACTAATATGGCTGCGATGATGTGGGAGGTAGCAGAGAAGCTATGTATAATTAAAGAGAAGAAGCAATGATTCAGATTGGGAATGAGAGACAGAGGGAATGTTAATGTAAATGTGAGGCAGGGACTTGTATATATATATATATATATAAAGAGGAAGGAAGAGACAGAAATAATAAAGTAGGTGTGTTTCGTTGGGGTTGGGTTTGGACAAGAGGTTGTGCTTTTTGCAAAGAAACAAAGCGTATAATCAACACTGACACTGACACAAGAAGGAATTAGGATCAGTTATTACAAGTTTGAAGCTCTCACTCCGAGGCTTCTAAGCCCAAAGACAATTTGAAATGATTGGCTTTGACGAGTCCAACTTCCCTTTTATGTTTTTGGGTCACACATTGCTACATGGCATTACTTTTATAAATTTATTATTATCAAGAGGCGATTTATTGGGACAATGGTGAGTGATATTTTTGGCAATTTAATATGATAGATGAGAAGAGAAAGTAATCTATGTTAGATCACAGATCAATTATTCATATTAATGCATAATTCATTATTATAAATTAATAATATTTTTTTTATTTTTGTATAAATAATTTTTGTATCGATTATATAATGATAATTGGTCTGTTTAGTTTGTAAAAATATTTTTATTTTAATTTTTAGATTCTATTTCTTGAAATATTAAAAATATATTTTTAGTATTTTCAGATTTATATTTTCATTAAATTCAACTAAACAAATTTTCAAGTCAATTTTTTATTTTTAATAAAAATAAAAACAAGAAAATACCCAAACCAATTCTTTACTTTCTCTTTTCACTCTCATAACAAACCACTTCTCTAATCAAATATGTCCCCTATATGTCTAATATGAACCAATAAATAGAGTGTTGATATTTGTTCAATAAATGTTTATACAATATATAAATTATAATAATTATTTATATACTACATATTTATATATATGATATAAATTTAATAAATTCATTGTACTTGTTATATGGATATCAGACATTGGATATATGAGTACCTAATGACTAATTTAGAGTATCTAATATCTATTACACAATATTTTTCAGATATGTTGAATATTTCAATTTTAAATAGAGTGTGGACATTAGATATTTCAAACGGATAGAAATATAGATAATAACAATAATAATAAGGGTACTCACATTTGAACATCTGGAAATTCATGCATATTTTATTTGTCAATTTTGGATCTCACATCCGTTTCATTCACATCAATACTACATGCGTGATGATAGCAAACTACAGCTAAGAAAAGAAGAATAAGGAAACTCAAAAGAAAAAAGAGAAAAGAGAATATAAACGTTGTAAATATATGTATATGTGTGTGTAATGTGGACAAGAAATGAAATAAACCAAGCGGCAAGTTTGGAATATTCTGGCCACCACATACATATATATACATACATGCCACTCTCAACTTTACTGAACTGTGATTCACTTTTCTTTTTTTAATTTTAATACATGGCCTTTGCTTTCGTACTTCCATATAGTTGTGGGCAAAATAAAAGCATAGGAGGTTAATTGGGAAGCATAGTTGTAGGACTTGGGATCCCCAAAACCCTATCACTTTAGCTTTGGACTGCAATGCATCTCGAATTTTCACATTCTTCCTTCTCTCACTTTTCTTTTCTTTGTTTCACCCCTCTATGAGGATCATCAGTGCAACAACAGAGTTAATCACCAGTCAAAAAAATAACATATAATCGAGGGTGCGTTTGAATAAAATAATGTTGTATAGTAGTGGGTAATTGTGCAACATCTATTTTATACAAAGGAATGGACAATGAAGAATGTAAATAGAAGCGGTCCCACAATCTTGAATAATACAGTTTTTTTTAATAAAATTTATATGTTTCATAATATATATATATATATATATATATAACTCACTTGTATTTGTAATTTTGTTGCATGAATAAATATTGTGTTTTGTTGAATTTATGTTTTAGTTCATATTAAAACACTTTATTGAATATTGTGATGCTCAATAATTTCTTTTAAATGCCATGATGATAGAAAACAATTTGATGAATGCTTATATTGAAAGTTTAGGTATAGGGAAAAAAAATAAAAATTCTCACAAAACAACGAGACGAACAAGGACGGGAGAATTTATAAGAGGAGGGAGTAAAGATAGATTACTTGTGAGAATAATATAATTAACAATTAGTTTTATACGAACCATACATTTACAAGTAAGAGTAAAGATAGATTACTTGTGAGAATAATATGATTAACAATTAATTTTATACGAAACATACATTTGCAAGTAAGGATAGATTACTTCTTGTTTGATGGAGAATGGTGGTTATTTATCATAGTGAGCATAAGTTATGTGCTTTTTGACTATGATGGTAGGAAAAGTGTTTTGGTCATAGATACTGTTTAGCTAGTTAGTACTAATTAGTATTGTTATAAAAATTAAATTAGATTGGTTGGTTTAATCAGTTGGACTAAAAATTAATTAGGAAATTAGTCTGAAATAACCTCTAAACCTGTGAGTAATTGAATCGGCCAAGAATCGGTCGAACTGGATAAGAACTTATGCGAAATGAACTAATTGAACCGATTTACTTAAATTTTTTTATTTTTTTAAATTTTCTTATTCTATAATTAAATAATGAAGAAATTAATATTACAAATTAACTAATATTATTAGAGATGCCAATATTTTGGTATTTTATGAATTTGATATGAGTAAATATTATCTTGATCGATTTTTGTTGTAAACTTTTTTATTATAAATATTGTTTTGTGTAATTTAGCATCAAATCTTATTTTTAATTAATTTGTAAATTTATATTTATAATATTTAATAATATATGTTATTATTTTTTAATTTTAAAATAAACTAGTTCTATGAACTAAATCAATAATCAATCCATTTTTCGAAATGTTACTAATATATATAGTGTGCATTGGTCAAGAGTTTATATTTTTAAAAGAAGTTGATGATTACCCGTTTTAAAAAATGTAAATAGGGCATCTATAATATTCAATAATATATTATTAGGCCTAGAATGAACAGAATCAAGATTTGCTGCTCTTAGGAATATCATGCTCCTCTCTTTAGCAATAGTTAGTTAAAATTTTTAACAACAATAAAAATTATTACTAAAATTTTTAACAACAGTAAAAATCATTATTAAAGAAAGGAGTACAAAGAAAAAAGAGTAGCCGATCCTATCACAAATGAACATGGGTGTAACCAAATTTGAGCCATAGAAATGGACTACAATGTAATTTAGCAAGTAGACATGTTGGATTCATCCTGCTGCTAATTAAATGGTGTAGTACCGTAACACATCAACAAAGAAATAAAGGAAAATTCATGGTGTGAGACCCACATTGCACCCATAAATGGCAAGTCCTTTCACAATCAATTAACTGTTGTTGCTCAGACACAGGTCACAATCTGGTTTGTCCCCTCAACAATAAACCCCTATCTCTATCTACTTGCCACCTTAATTTCTCCAATCTACATATGTGCTTTGGGTTATCCTTAAAATGGTTGAACTTAACACGACTTAATGCTCTTTCATGTTTTGACTTCAAATCCTAGGGAAATTAAAATGGGCCGGGCCCCTAAAACCCAAACAGATGCAGGAATTGATCGAAAATAAGAAGTTTTATATTGCTTAGAAAACAAAGGAATAGGAAAAGTAGGTGTTAAACTTGTGCAAGTTTGTCTTTAATTGTATCAGTTAGAAGTATTTTAAATTTGCAAATGACTTTGTTTAAATTTATTTTCTATTATTTTCTTTTATAATGTTGAGAGATATAAGTCAAATATTTACTTTAGAGATTATAAGTGTACTAGGGTCATAAAATGCTTGAGAGAAAAATGTAAAAATTTTTATATAGTATTTTCTCTTCTTATCTTTTGACAACATTTGTGATTTTTTTTAATTGATTTTGAAATTTTCACGTTAATTTTGTGTCTTATTCTTTTTATTTTTTTATGTTTTAATTCAAGTGCAATACCTGTAGACTTTTGTATTGCGTTGGTTGTTGCAGCGACCATGTTGGACACTATAACAATAGCCAACCTGAGAGATAGCATCGTCTTTGGAAGCTAGTGTTGCAGTGGTGGCTTTGGCCACTGCAGCGCCAAACAAGATTCTTTCATAATATTTTGACCCTTTTCTCTCATTTTTTTCATGTTCTTTCATCTAGGCCTTCTCCCATAAGTGTTCAAGACCATTTTCCCTCTTTGTTTAAAGTGGATTCAAGGTAGAATTTATTACCTGGGATCAAAGTGAGTGAATAAATCTACTCCACTATAACTTCTCCATATTGTCTTACTTTCTAAACGTTCAACCAAGCTTATATTTTTGCAACATTATTGATTTAATGGTAAGGAACCAGAAAATTTGAGGTATTTGTTGGCATGTGATCCTATCTAGTGGCTATGATATGTGGCCTATTACAATTGAGCACCACATTTAGTTATGAATGAAACTACAGATGTGTTGGTTTACTCTAGTCACACTGAACATGCTAAATTGTGTTTCTGTTCATGTAACATTAGAAATGTAAATGATTTAACCTTTGCTATGAGGATGTGATTGTGAAAAGTCGAGGATGGCATGGTGATGCATCTTATGAGTTGGAGCAATAAGGGTGCACATATATAAATACATAGACACACACATACACTACGATTGGTGGAGCAATAATGATGTATATGATTAATGGAGCAATAACGAAGGATGCAGCTAGGATTATGAGGCATAGATACAATAATGTGGGCAAGATTTGAAAAATATTTGGGATACATCTTTTGTCACTAGATATTGATTGTGAATTACTTTTAGTACTGTCAAATGAGTCGATATTTAAACGGACTTAGGACATAATGCTCAAGCCCACCCTTTTTTAAAATTTGTTCTAATTTTTAATTTTTAATTTAAATAAAAATAAATATTATTTTTGATATGCTTAAACTATAATTTATTTAGTTGGAGATATATTTCTTTACCAGTATTTTAAAAATCGAATTGATTATTGAACCGACAGAGTTACTGATTCACAATCACTGGTCCGACCGCTGTCAAACCTGTAATAATTATATATATATATAATTTTATATATTAAAAATATATAATATAATAAATTAATAAACATTTTTATATTTAATTTTAATAAACTTATATTATATATATACACATATTATACTACAAAGTTTAAACACAAATTTTTATATATAAGAAATTATATTTTATATGACAACAAATTTTGCCTTGGAAGATATTATGGGGAGGTCAACTTCTCTCACTCCAAAATTTTTTTTGGGTACTATGTGCTGATTAAAAAAAATGACTAACATGCATCCCGATGCATGTGAGACACAGAGCGATCAACCTCTCAATAGTAAAATCCTTTTGCCCTTTCGTTTTTCAATTTAATCATACCTACTCTTCGCACTCATTATTATCCTACTCTGAGAAGGAAGAGGAAGGAAAGTCTAAAATACAAGTTGAAACTTATCTTCTCACTACCCCAGCTTTCCATTTCTCTCAGTTTTGGTTGAATTAGACTGACTTTCATTTCTGTCTCTCTCTCTTCCTGTTTGCTCTTCGCACTTGCAACATTATAGAGAACAAACTGGCTCCTCCTCCTCTGGACTTTTGCTCTTCACACTCGCAACTACAGAGTACAGACCGACTCCTATTCCTTCTTTGATGGCGATGGGACTGATGGTTTTTTTTTATATATAAAATTTATATGTTTCAAAATATAATATATATAACTCACTTGCATTTGTTAATTTTGTTGTATGAATAAATATTGTGGTTTGTTAAATTTATGTTTTAGTTCATATTAAAACACTTTATTATTGAATATTGTGATGCTCAATAATTTCTGATTAATGTCATGATGATAGAAAACAAATTGATGAATGTTTATATTGAAGTGTAGAGTGGGGCGGATACAAGATAGATTTTTTTTTAATTACAAATTTAGGTATAGGACAAAAATAAAAATTTTCACAAAACAACAGGACGGACGCGACGGGATGGGAGACTTTATAAGAGAAGGGAGTAAGGATAGATTACTTCTTGTTTGAGGGAGAATGGTGGTTATTTATCAAGCGTCGTAAGTTTAGTTTGATTTGATTTTGGGTTTAAATTAAATTGAATTGAATTCATTTTTGTAAAATTATATACCTATTCAATTTTAATTTTGGGTGATTTAGTTCAATTTTAAGTTGTTTAGTTCGGTTTTGGTCGGGAAAATAATGTTCGATTTTGGTTAGATAGTTCAGTTCAATATTAAATTATTTCGTTTATAATAATTTGTGATTTTTAATTTCAATGAAATATATGTAAATATAAAACGAAAGAGATCAAATTAATTAAAAAAGAAGATTAAATTAGTTAAAAAAAGATCAAATTGATGAATATATATATATATATATATATATATATATATATATATATATATAATTTTGTTGACATAAAAATATATAAATATAATATTATATATATATAATTATTTTTTTTATTTAAAGTTGCATCGATTTGATTTGATTTTAAATAAACCAAATCAAACCTAAAGTAGAACCGAACAAATTAAAATTCATATTTTAAAAATTAATTTGCATCTTATTTTTTTAATTTTGATAAATTTTTAATTAATTTAAATTTGACCTAATAAGTTTAGTTTGATTTTGAACACACCTAAGAGCGTAAGTTATGTGCTTTGTGATTATGATTGTTACACCCAAAATGTGACCGGCCGGCGTTTCTTTTAAAAAAGAAAAGTGTATATAAAATTGATTTTTAAAATTGTAAACCAATTTTATTAGGAGCCACCATCAAAGTTCAATTTGTTGGGAAAAACTTGAAAAAACCTTTGAATTTGATGGTATGCATTTTAAAGAAAATGAGTTCGGAAATTGAACTAAATAGAAAATATGTTAGGCACCCTATACGTCTGATTTAGAAAGTAAGCAATTATTTCGTACTCATCAATCACATGAAAACATAAGAAAAAAAAAGCATCAAAACAAATGGAAATATGTACAAGGGCGGACTTGACTAGGCAGAGCCTAGGTCTTATGTACCCATCAGTCGAGATCAAAATCCACGTAGTTCGCCATCTGAAATGTTGCAAGGGCCAGAGAAAAAACTAAAGTTTTTTGCAAAAAAAACTAAAGAGATTCAAAATTAATTATTTTCATAAATCAAACGAGGTTGAAGAGTTGTGATTGTGTTTGAATTTATGAGAACAAGTTATTTAAAAGCTTTTTTGATTTTTTTGGATTTTTTTTGAGGATATTTAGAAAGAAATTGAAATAAATATTTTTTTTTTGGATTTTTGAGCTTTGAATATTTTTTGAGATTTTGAAAGAATAATTTTAATGAAAGCATATTTTTGGATTTTTTGAAATTAGCTTGAAAATGAAAACAAAGAAAAATAGATTTATTGGATTTATGAATTTATCTTGAAAATGAAAACAAAGAAATATTTTTTTTGTGAAATTCTTGAATGGAAATGAAAACAAAGGAAACATATTTTTTGGGATTTATTAAATTGTCTTGAGAATGAAAATAAAGGAAACATATTTTTGGTATTTTTGAATTATTTTGAAAATGAAAATGAAGAAAAATAAATTTATTGGATTTATAGATTTATATTGAAAATGAAAACAAAGAAACATATTTTGAGATTTTTGAAATCAACTTTAAATTTTTTTTTTGGATTTTTTTTGAATTTTAAATATTGTTGAATTTAAAAAAAATTAATGAAAACATATTTTTGAATTTTTGAAATTGTCTTGAAAGGAAACACATTTTTTGAGATTTTTAAAATTATCTTGGAAATGAAATAAAAGGAGAATATTTTTATTTGAAACTAGCTCAAATATACACACTCATATGCACATATATATTTTAGTAAAACACATTAAATGAAAAAATAAATAAATAATGCACCCTGACACACGTGTGTGTGTGTGTGTATATATATATATATATGCACACACTATACATACATATATATATATATATATATATCTATATATATATTTAGACATATATACACACACCTCTATATATATATATATATAAACTCATACATAAAAAATAAACAAATAAATAAAAGGAAGAGAAAAGAAATATGATTGCTGACCAACACATATATATACACACTTTTCTACTTTTTCATCTAGGTCTTTATGTGAAATTCTTCATTTGTTCTTTTGCTTGATATGATATCACAGTTGTCTTCATATAGGTCCCTTGATCTAGAAAATATTTTATTTTTGAATTAAATCAGTCCCTAAAAACTTTCGAATTTTTTCAGTTTGGTCCCTATGTTGCATGAATCATGTTCAGGTCTCAGTTTTTCTTTCCAAATCTGTCCAAAACTTCCTCTAGGATGTTTTTGGGTCATTTTAGGTTCATTCCAATCCATAGCAAGGAAAAACAAAGATCAAAATCAAAATTTGGAATTCTTTCAAGTTTCTTAGTTTCATCACGTCATTTTTCTATTGTTTTGTGTTTTTTTGGTTTTTTTTTAATTTTGTTTTGATCTCATTTTAGCTTCCAAACTTTGGGTCATGGTTTATGGAATTCACTCTATCCATAAAAATAAGAATAAATGAAAGAAAACACTCACCTTCACATATTATTCTATTTTTCAGGCTTGCGATTGCTCTTGGTTTTGAGCTTGTTTGCAGATGAACTTCACTCCTTCAATCACCACGTTTGCTCCTCAATTGCCCAGAGTATTTGTGATTAATCTACAGCTGATCTCCTCCTTCCACAATACTCCAAAAGAAGACAAATTTTTCTCAATTTTTACATAAAAATAGAGAATGTATTTTTGCTCTTTCTTTTTCTCTGTTGTGTGTCTTTGTAATACCCATAAAAAATAAAATATAAATATTTGTTTACAAACTACTGTTACTATTTCAGCATACGGTACTGTTCACATGTATAATACTATTTACGTATACGATACTGTTCACTTATACAATTGAAATATCAAGTACTAGATGTGGTTTGGTCATAAGAGAAAACTAGAAAGAAGTTCGTGGGAGAAAATGACGTTTTATGTGTAAAAATACCCTCATGGACTAAAGTGAAAGGACTGAATTGAAAAGAAACTTAAAGGTTTAAAGTGAAATGATAGTTTTCCCCTTAAGTTTTCAATAGTAAGCTGCCTGCGACTTTTCGCACAATAACCGTAAATGATTAACGGAGTATTTTATTAGAAATGTCATTTTTATAAATAGTAAATTGAATATTTTATTAGCACATAGTGTCAAATAGTACCCTTAACTTTTCCTATAAATAGGCTCTTCCATTTCACTTCTAAACTCACACCTTCAACTTCTCTTCTTCTCTCCTTAAGTTTCTCTTACTCCAATGCTAGGCCTCTGAAATTTTGGGCCTTTCCTTTTCAGCTTAGGTAAGGATACTATGCCCTTTCTATGTCTTTCAAATTTTAGAAGTTATTTTCTTAAGTATGCTCTGTGGTTGCGGCTTTGGCTGATCTTCCACATCAGAAAAACTGTCCTTAGCTGCTTATATATTATTTTGATTCTCTGATTACCGAAATAAGATTTAAACTGTGAAGAATACATGTCTAGGAAAGTTCTGGCTAAGGAAAGACCTGGTTTTTAAGTGTGTCCATTGTGACCCTCCACTCTTTCCTGGGAACTTACCTGGTGTACTCTTTTACAGATTGTATTCTCTATTTCTGGTATAAACAGTCTTCGTATATATGAATAGTAACCGTATGTATGAATAGTAACCGTACATATGAATAGTGCCTGTATGAAAACAATCCTAACTTGTTTTCTCTAATCTTTCATGAAAATCTCTGTAGCGGAATACTGAAATTCATCTGTGTACTCTTGTCCGTAGCGACTTAGAGAAGTGATACTCATACTGAATCCATGTGAGTGGAACGACCCCGTTTTAATAGAGTTTTAGCATTACTGGTGATAAAAAGTATGTTGTAGGACACTCCCAAGATTCATAGGGGGAAATTGGATTCAGAATGATGAATCTAATGAGATAATTAATCCAAAAGTATGGATAAGACGAAACAAGTATTTCATGATGATGTGAAGTTTGAATCTTTTCAAAAATAGATTAATTGTTATCTTGATTTGTGGTTTATAAATCTATAATATAATTATATACTATACCTGTTGTATGGATGAATATTACATTGAGCTTCTGATTATGATATGAAATGCTATTGATTGTGATTGAGCGGGATAGTACCCCCTCTCACGGTAAGGCAGAAAACCTGGTTGACAGGGTGTCTTGACCAAAAAGTGTGGAGACAACGATTCCCTCAGTAGGGATATAGCCCGGATTGGTGATAAATCCGTGAGGCGCCCTAGCTAATAGGATGAGGTTGTGCGTCATGGTGGAAATATACAGAATTGGTGAGCTGGCCTGTGTGCGCTCTCCGGGATATATTGCCATTGATGAGTACTAGTAACGTTTATTGAATTGGTTGTGCGTCATGGCGGAAATATACAGAATTGGTGAGCTGGCCTGTGTGCGTTCTCCGGGATATATTGCCATTGACGAGTACTAGTAACGTTTGTTGAATTGGATGAATTTTTTTATCTTTTTATATGTAATTTCTAACTATGTCTATTGGTTGAGTATGAGCCTTCTGGTATGCTTGCATGACTGGTAATGTATTTGAATTTTATTAACGCGAGGCCGATTTGCTCATGGAGTTTAAAAGCTCACACTCTCTGTACAACCTTTTTGTTCAGATCAGGTTGCCGATGAAGAATATCCGCTAGAAGAGTAGATCACTTTGGACCCTCTCGCTATCGGGTAGGCCCCTCTATTGTTGTAGATTATGTTGCTCTGTAATCGTCTAGGACATCTAGGTCAGGGGTTTGATATTTGGCTTGTATTTCAGTACAATAATGTATTTTATGTTGAGGATCTATTATTACATGCAAATAATCTCTATGAATTTCAAATAAGAAAATTTGATATATTTTCTTCAGGAATGATTATTTTGATAATATAGAGATAATGACTAATAATTTAACTCATGGGTAGAATTTATCGAAAGGCTTACAGTGATGGGATATTCATCATTGTGCCGGTCATGTGCCCAGAAAACGGGTCGTGATAGTCTTGGAAAGGGAAGAAGGGTTCTCTACTTATAACTGGAAATAAGAGTGCAAAATGATTGTTCTAGTGGAAAAAGCTCCAAAATCATGTAGCCAATACTTTGTCCTCATATTCTTTCCCTGACTGATAATATGGATTGCATTTGAAAAAAAGGAAAAGAAGAGACATGGTAGAAGTACTTTGACTAGAGATTCATAACCATACATATAGAGGAAGGACGCCACCATGTGTGTGTGATGAAAAACATGTAACATTTTGAACTTTTATTATTTTATCATTTTTTTAATATTTTCTTCATTATTATTTTTTGTTATTTTTTCTTTTGCCTTTTTTATTTTTATGTAGTTTTTACAAAAAGAAAAAAATTATAATATTATGGACAAAAATTAAGTGTTATAATGATGGTTGGACACATGTTTTGGTGGTAGATAGTGTTTGGCTTGTTAATTCTAATTAGTAGGTCATTCCATATATATTGTGCACTTTGATCAAGACTTTATATTTATAAAAAAGTGGATGATTACCCGTTCTATAAAAAAGCAAATAATATATTTAAAATATTCTCAATAATACATTATTAGGCCTGGACTAAATAAACATGGATCTAAACAAATTTGAGCCATAGAAACAGACCGACAAAATGTGAGTTACCAATTAAGTAGACATCTTGGATTCATCTTCCTGCTAATTAAATGGTGTGGTACTGCAGTAAACCAACAAAGAAGAAATAAAGGAAAACTCATGGTTTAAGACCCACATTGCATCCATATATGGTAAGTCCTTTCACAATTAATTAGTTTTTGCTCAGACACAGGTCACAATCTGGTTTGTCCCCTCAACAATAAGCCCCTATCTACTTGCCACCTTAATTTCTCCAATCTATATATGTGCTTTGGGTTATCCTTGAAATGGTTGAACTTACACGACTCTTACTCAATGTTCTTTCATGTTTTGACTTCAAATCCAGGAGAAATTAAAATGGGTCGGACCCCTAAATCCCAAATCAGGAAAAGTAGGTGTTAAACTTATATAAATTTATCTTTAATTGTATCAGTTAGAAGTATTTTAAATTTGTATATGAATTTCTTCTCTATTATTTTCTTTTATAATATTGAGAGGTATAAGTTAAATACTTACTTTAGAGATTATAGGTGAACTGGGGTCATGGAGTGCTTGAGAGAAAAGTATTGTAAAAATTTTTGCATAGTATTTTTCTCATTATCTTTTGACAACATTTGTGGTTTTTTTTTTTTTTGAGTTTTGAAATTTTCACATTAATTTTTTGTTTTCATTTTATTTTTATGTCTTAATTATATTCAAGTGTAATACCTATAGATTTTGTGTTGCGTTGGTTGCTGCCTGCACCGGCCATGTTAGACACTACAACAATGGCCAACCTGAGAGATAGCCTCGTCTCTGGAAGCTAGTGGTACAGTGGTGGAGCGCCAAACAAGATTCCTTCTTCATATTTTGATATTTTCCTCCCATTTTTTCATGTCCTTTCATCAAGGCCTTCCTTCATGAGTGTTTTCCCCTCTCTGCTTAAAGTGGATTCAAGGTAGAATTTATAACTTGGGATCAAAATGAGTGAATAAATCTACTCCACTATAACCTCTCCATATTGTCTTACTTTCTAAAAGTTCAACCAAGCTTATATTTTTGCAACGTTATTGATTTAATGGTAAGGAACAAGATATGTGGCCTATTACACTTATACACACATGTGGAGTACCACATTTAGTTATGAACGAAACTACAGATGTGGCGGTTTACCCTAGTCACATTGAACATGCTAAATTGTGTTTTTATTCAAGAAACGTTAGAAATGTAAATGATTTCACCTTTGCCATGAGAATGTGATTGTGGAAAGTGGAGGATGGCATGGGGATGCATCCTATGAGTTGGAGCAATACTGGTGCACATGTATAAATACACAGACACGCATATACACACTGTTTGATGGAGCAACAAGGGTGAAAATGATTAGTGAAGCAATAATGGAAGATGTGGTTAGGGTTGTGAGGCAGCAGACATAGTAACGTGGGCAAGATTTGAAAATATCTAGGATACATGTTTTGTCATAGGATATTGATCATGAATTGCTCTTAGTAGTATTAAACAAATCGAAACTTAAACAAGCTTGGGACATGATGTCCAAGCTTGCTTATACTTGGGCTAAGTGTAAATTTTTTAATTTTTTACTTAAATACAAATAAATATTATTTTTGATATGTTTAAACTTAATTTAATCAATTGAGGATATATTTTTTTACTAATATTTTAAAAATTGATCGATTATTAATTAGATAGAGTTACTAGTTCACAGTTTACTAGTCAGATTAGAATTAAATTGATAATAATTAAATATATATTTTAAATTTTATATATTAAAATATATAATATAATAAATTAATAAATCTTTTTATATTTAATTTTAATAAACTTATATTATATATATATATATATATTACACATATTATACTAAAAAATTTAATCACAATTTTTTATATATAAAAAAAATATATTTTGTATGACAACAGATTCTACCTTTTCATTTTTCTTTGAATTCATACCTACTCTACACAGACTCGTTATTATCCTACTAAAACAAGTAAGAGGAAGGAAAGTCCGAAGTACAAATTGAAGCTTATCTTCTCACTGCCCCGGCTTTCCATCTCTCTCTCTCTCTCTCTCTCCTCATGTCTTCTCCTTTTGCTTTTCTTATTTTTTTTTTTCAAATTTCAGTTTTAGTTGATTTAGACCGACTTCAATTTCTATTTTCTCTCTCTCTTCTCGAATGCTTTTCGTAAACCGACTCTGCCTTCTTTTTCAACGGCGATGGGATTGGTGTTTTTTTTTTTTCTTTTTCTTCTCTTCCTCCTCCTCCTTCTTTTGCGGGTAAGAGATATCGGTGTTGTACGTCTTTTTCTTCTTCAATTGCAAAATTAAAAAAAGAAGTTGAAATTGGTTGAATTAGTCACCCAGCCAATTTCACTTATTTGGCTGATCCAAAATTGATTCAATCAATCTGAGTCAAAACTAATTTTTTAGCCAAAATAGTTCGTGATCTGATAGTCCAACTGTCAAACCAGCCAATTCGACCCTTTTTTTTTCAAATCATGTTCTTTATTTAGTTTATTAAATAAAAATATATTTTGTATATTTTTATTTAATTTTATTTTCAAAATATAAATAAATAAATCTAATTACAAATAAATAAATATATAAACATCTATATTTGTATATTATAAATTAAAATTTTAAAAAATTAGGCTAGGCTGTGAGTTCCATCTAGACCAACCTAGACTCATTTTTAAATGAATCTAAATTAAGAGACCCAAAACCACCTATAAATGAGCTGGTTTGCGGGTCACGAGCCTAATTAACAATACTAATTGCCATTGTATGTGCCCTTGTTGCTTTAATAAATGACTTATGCATCACTTTTATTATGTTCACTTTTATTTATAATAACAGAGTAGATTTATTCTCTCGTTAAATTTCGACTTACTCATCTTCTTTAACATTTTAAACCATTCACTTGAGAAAAAAGATTCTGCACATAGAATAGCAGAACTAGATCGAGTTGAATTCTCCTTTTGTACCCGAGGTTTTATTTGGATGTAACCATTTATCTATTTTGAAACTCTTGGAATATTCTTGTAATCAAATAGGTGGGATCCTAAGGTAAAACATTTGCTTGTGATATGTATTGGAACATGACATGACACTTGTTGATATTCTTTTGGAACATGACGTGACATTTCTTCCAACAACATGCATCTAAGGAAATGTTTGGATAAGATGTAGATGGATTGCAGCAAATGATATATATGAGGCCATATAGTGAGTAGGATCACATGTTTGGAAAATTGATGGAGTATCCCCAACGCGATTCTACATAACCACGTTTGGCATGGATTTGGAAATGTTTGGTAACCTGGGGGCTCAAATTGCATGATCGATTTTGATAGCCAAACCTCGATTTCGTTTAACGTGACTCTGTGTGTAACTTTTGCCTTGATTCAACACAATTCACCAAATTAGAAACTCTTATTCTCTTTTCTCTCTAACTCTCTTTTCACCGGTCAATATATTATTATAGTTTTTAACTTAATTTTTAAGATATATATGTATGTATGGGTAAACTAATAATTTGGCCTTTAAATTTATTATACTCTTTAGTTTTGGTCTACGAAAATTTTATATTATACAGTTTAGTCCTAGAATATACGAGACGAAACTCATTCCAAGTTGGTCCTTTTGTTTAAGTGTCCATTCAAAAATTGATATAAGATGTTAATGACTTAATTCTCCAATGTCCAATGTAGCATGTTAATCTTTCACCTACCTCAAATTTGCTCATCCAAACACATCATTTAATATTTCCATAGTAATCATGGAAAAAGGTCTCAATACTTGAGGATCCCCGTTGGAAACCTTTATTCAAGAATTTCCTCACAAGGACGTGAATGGGGATAAAATCCTCCCTAAAGCTATTTTTGAAATGGGGACGAAGACTACACCTCCCCCACTCACTAGGGTCTCCATCCCCAATAAATTACACCTATACCTTTTATATTTAATTAAATGCGTAATAATTAAAATTTCCTCCTTGTAATTTTTTTTTAATTTAGATAGAAAATCTTAGACTTTCAACCTTAATTGAAATTCTAAAAATTCATTTCACCTCTGCAACATTTGAGAAATATTTCATTGTTATCGTGATGCAAGTTCGGTTGTGAAAGATTTACCGCTGTGTTTTTGAGACTTTTTTCTTTTAATTATCATATTATGTACTGAATATTTTATAATCTTTGTATGATTAAATATTTTCTTATCAATATATTTGTCTTCCTTTTAATTTTATGAATTTTAATTTAGTTTTTTTAATAACATTTTGTTATCATTTTTGAGATCTCTATAGATTTCTGCAAATCTTCACATTTCTACGAAGAATAGAGATGTGAAAAATTCCTCTTCCTCACTATCGTTGCGAATAAGGGATGGAGATGGAGAATGAGGATTGGCATGAGAACAGAGAGTAAAGAATCAAGCTTCCTCACTGTCATTCCTATCAGATAGATACAATATGGTCTCTTTCAAAACCCTAGTTTCACACAATCGAAGTGTTATTTTTAATCCTTATAATCCTTCCCTCATAAAGTAACGTACGAATGCTTTAAAGAGTAGGACATTTCATGCATCACCTCGTGATTCATAAGGAGGACCCCTACTTGAGTTCTGAAAATGGTGTGCCCAGCTCAATTCTCAAATCTCAAGTCATGCAAGCCATTTGTGATCACGTGCGGTTCCATGTATTCAAATTGGCCAAAGGACCCACAAGCGTTGGATTGATAGGGGCACGTGCCTCCATGTGATGCTTCTCCTTCTTCATTCAAACACCAATCATATCTTCCCAGGATTCTAACGCCAAAAATTATATACGTTGATCAATCATCATGGTATATAATCACTAATCTCCTCTCATTTCAAATAATACTATGATTTGTCTTTGGTACGGAGATTCTACTAGCCTTGTTAACAAATCAAGCACCTTTCTATTCGTTGAGTTTAATTTATTTGTTTCCAATGCATCAATTTTTTTTTAAAATTTTTTTAATTTACTTAGTGGATGTGCCATCAATTATACATGAATGCATTAGCGTATTTGGAGCAAAAAGTAATAATCCTTTATAAATTCTTGATGGATGAGTAGAGTAGAGTGAAATATCGAGAGTAAGTATGTTTAAAATCAAATTAAATTAATTAAGTCGAACTAAATCAACAACAAAATTTACCAAAATAAAAAAAGAGATCTAAATTAATTTTTGAAATATAAATTTTAATTGGTTTGATTTGATTGTTGGTTTGGTTAAAATCGAACTAACTTTATATAAAAAAAATTATATTTTATATATATAAAATATTATATTTATATATTTTTATGTTAATAAAATTATTTACATATATATATATATATATATATATATGTATTAATTTGACTTCTTTCTATTAACTAATTTTGTTTTTTTCTTTTTATATTTATATATTTTATTAAAATTAAAAACTATAAATTATTATAAATAAAACTATCCGAAACGGGTCAAAAGTCAAAACCAAATCAAACTGTTCAAAAATTAAAACCAAATAGATCTATAATTTTGTAAAACCGATAAGCTCACTTCGATTTGGTTAAGGCTCAAAATTGAATTGAACCGAGCCTGTGAATATCCCTAACTGAGAGAGAAGCATTAGCATTGTGAATTTCACTAGATCCTAATTGGTAGCTGAAAATAAAAATAGTGAATTATTAATTTAGTTTTTAAAATTTATATTTATTGTAATTTAATACTTAAAATATTATATGTTATGATTTTTTACTTAAAATATTACAATTTAAAACAAGTTAACTTGGAGAATAAGTAGCCATTGACACATTGGCAGAGAAGCATTGGCATTGTCGGGATTCTCTAGTAGATACTATATGGTAATTTAAAATAAAAAGAGTAACTTATTAATTTAGTTTTTAAAAATTATATTTGTCTTAATTTAATTTTTAAAAAAATTGTAATTTAAAAAGTGGTAAGAGAATGAGGAGCTTGGTAACACATTATAAAAGAAACATTTCACTGTCAGGACTCAGGATTTTGGTGGGTAAATTTAAATTAAAAAAATAGTAAATTTTATTGATTTAATTTCTAAAAATATATTTGTCTTATTTTATTTTTTAAAAATTTAACATTTTTAATTTAGTTCATAAAAATTTGTAATTATCTTAATTTAAAATATTTTATCATCAAATTATTAAATTTACTATTATTATAAATCTCCAATTTATTACTATCAAAATGTACATAAAATTGAAAATAAATGTAATATTTCATATTATGTTAAGACCTGATTTTTATTCGCTAAATTAAAATAATTAATATATATCAAATATCAGATCATTAGTTCACTCAAATAAAAGTCCCCCAAAAGCTCTCTTATCTTTTTCTCATTGGTGGTGATTTACTTGGACACACAATTCACTCAACTCCTAATTCTCCAATTTCCTTTCTCTGATATCTTAAGATAGAAGAGAACAGAAAATGGATATAAATTTAATTTTAACTTTTAATTTAAATTTAAAGACTATATTTTCTGTCTTTAAACTATGTTCAAATTCAGGCAAATACTAGGGGTATATTTGGTAATATAAAAATATTCTATATTTTATTTTCATTCTTTATTTCTTAAAATATATTTCTTAAAACACTAGAAATAATTTTTGATATTTTTAAATTGGCTAAAATGTACTTTACTCCTCTAAACTTTTAAACTCAACAAAAAATCATATCAACTTTTATTTTGTGCCAAAAATCCCTACAGTTAGTTGACCATCAGTTGACCATTAACTAAATGCCACGTCATCAGTATATTAGACACCTCAAATGCCACGTCAAATATTTTTTACACCTCAAATACTGATAGTGACGATTTGGCAGCACTGACATGACAAGTAAACTGTAAAAAATGTTTGATGTGGCATTTGAAGTGTCTAGTATATTGATAACGTAGCATTTAGTTAACGGTCAACTGACGGTCAACTAACTGCAAGGAGTTTTTGACACAAAATGAAAGTTGAGAGAGATTTTTTGTTGAATTTAAAAGTTTATGAAAAGTTTTTGTATATAAAATAAAGTTTAAGGGATAACGTGTATTTTAACCTTTTAAATTTAAGTCTATCTAAAAGAATATTTTTAAGATAATATTTTTATTAAACTTAATCAAATTTATTTTTAAACTCACTTTTATTTTCAGTGAAAATAAAAATATAAAATTTTAAACTAAATATACTTTAAATACGTCAAATCTAAATACAAAAATTAAATTAAAATCTGCTATTCTCTTTGAAAATTTGTAGAAAGAGGAAGGACAAATTAGTCTATTCCAACATGCCAATCATGGAAGGCCCAAAAGATAATAAAAAGAAATAAAAATATCAGTTGGCCGAATTATTCTAAAATGACTACTGGGTTCCAGAATCCACACATTTTCTCGTAAATACTGCATAGTAGAGAACACTAGCACAAGTAATTATCTAGCTCAATTTTCAACTTGAGAGTCTGTGATTTGAGAGATATATACTCAATAGTTCTTCTTGATCTGTGTGAGTCACATTGAGTTTGTGATCTGGAGCTGGTTTTTGTCCGCATACACAGATTCCGTCCCCCCACCAACAGCAACAGCCAGTTCATCCTTCATCATTCACTTCATTCTTTTTAACTTGTAAATTTTATATAATTTTATATACAATCAAGATTACTCTCTCTCTCTCTCTCTGGCCTCTCGTTCAATCCAAACGACAATCCCTTTTTCTTTCGTCTCTTCTACAGACGAGCTTGGGGTTAAGCGATCTGTGTTCTCAGGTATGTTTCTCTTTGGATTGGTTGTGAATATGAGCAGCGTATTTGAGTGTTTACTTGGGAAATTTGACGATATTCCATTCTAGACCACAGCACTAGTTTCACTTTGTCGAAATTTGAGAGGTTACTTCGATACTGTTTTGGGACTGGGTGGGTTTGGGACTGTGTTGATTGATTCGGATTCTCCTTTTTTTGTTAGCAGGTTACTTTAAAGATAGCTGCGAGTTTTGTTCTTCTGTAATTAAAGAAAGAAAAAATGAAAGGAGCCGTACTAGTGGCTATTGCGGCTTCTATTGGTAATTTTCTGCAAGGATGGGATAATGCTACTATTGCTGGTACTCACAACTTTCCCCTTTTTGGCTTTTCTTGAGTGTCTCCATCTTACATTTCTTCTTTTCTCCATCTATATTTTTATTCATGGTTCGACAATTGGAATTATTTTTTAAAAAACCAAAAAAGAAAAAAGCTGCTTAAATTGTTTTAAGAATTTTACGACACTGAAGGTACTTTGGAATTAAAGGGGTAACATGTATGACAGCAAATTACAATGCCTTAAAGCAATGAATGCCCGTTATTCTGAAACAGCATTGTAGATGCAAAGCCTTAAGTTTCAGAGCTACAGCAAAAAAGAAAATAAATAAATAAATAAAAAATAAAAACTCCTGAGTAGCTACAACAATGCATCTGATTCCCTCCCTATTTTCATGATGTAGTTGAGTCTTCACCTGAATTTGTTCGCGTAGATCTTTTTCCAGGGAATCAAAACCAAGCCAATCCCAGCATATTTAAAACCAGTGACTTATTCTTCACCTGGACGTTGTCTCGGGCAGCTATCAGCCTCAAACAGATTCAATGGACAAAGCTTTGAACCTAGATTGCTTTATCCTACCACAGCAACCTTCCCTTTTTTAAGAGTTTGTGGAATGAATAAATAAGCTCCGTTGTCTTTGTCCAATTTAGCAAGTAATTTGTTGCCACTATCATAAATCACTGTCATTACTAACAAATGATGAGGGTGGCTGATTCTACAGAGAGTTACCCGGTCCAATCTCAATGACGAATTTCTTAATGAGCTATTCTCATTCTCCTCCTTTGCTTTCAGGTGCTATTGTTTACATTAAGAAGGATCTTGCTTTACAAGCAAGCGTTGAAGGACTTGTGGTGGCTATGTCCCTCATTGGAGCAACAGTAATCACAACATGCTCTGGACCTATATCAGATTGGCTTGGTCGGCGTCCAATGTTGATTATATCATCTACGCTTTATTTTATTAGTAGTTTGGTGATGCTGTGGTCCCCAAATGTGTATGTGTTATGCATGGCAAGGCTACTAGATGGATTTGGGATTGGTCTTGCTGTTACTCTGGTCCCAGTCTACATATCTGAGACTGCTCCTTCTGATATAAGAGGATCCTTAAATACACTACCACAGTTCAGTGGTTCAGGAGGCATGTTTATATCGTATTGTATGGTTTTTGGCATGTCATTGACAACCTCTCCTAGCTGGAGACTAATGCTTGGGGTTCTTTGTCTGCCCTCTCTCGTCTATTTTGTATTAACAATATTTTTCTTGCCTGAGTCTCCTCGGTGGCTAGTCAGTAAAGGAAAGATGCTTGAGGCTAAAAAAGTTCTCCAAAGATTACGTGGCAGGGAAGATGTTTCAGGTACATTTTTACGTGTATTAGTTTTCAGATATATGAACATGAATGGTATCTGCTTTGTGTAATGGTCCGGAGATGCTTACTTTATTTCAGATAAGAGCCAAATTGGGCTCTGTAATTATATTATTATGAGCTTAATCCACTGTAGCATGTTGTCATATGCCCTCAGTTGACATTTTGATTAAATTGTAGGATCTTTTAAGACTTATGTCGACATAGCTGACAGTCCGTCACATATATCTCCATCCTGTCACTTAAATTGCTGCTCACTGTTTTGAACCCCTTGTCCTCCCCTTTTGGCATCTCCATTCTCCACCGTAATTGTTTTACTTAGAATACATGAAATGTGGTTGCTCCGTGTAGTTTGGCATCTCCAATGTAAATGTTATATTTGGTTGCTTCATGTAGCAAAAGACCTGCCATCTTAACCAATGGTTTTCTATAACATCATGTTAACTAGTTGTTTGGTCCCCTCTTTTCTCCTCCCTATGACATCTTAAACAATCTTTCATTTTTTCACATATCCTCTTCTTTTTTGTTATGGTAATATATTCTAAGGATTTATATCAATATATCAAATCCTGCATAATCATAGTTTATCAACAGGTGAGATGGCATTGCTGGTTGAAGGTCTTGGGTTTGGAGGTGAAACATCCATAGAAGAGTATATTATAGGCCCTGCAGATGAAGTAGCTGATGGCCAGGAAGCAACAACGGAGAAAGACAAAATTCGGTTATATGGATCTGAAGCAGGCCTCTCATGGGTTGCAAAACCTGTCGTTGGACAAAGACACAGTTCTCTGGGACTTGCATCACGCCACGGAAGCATTATGAACCAAAGCATGTCTTTCATGGACCCTCTTGTGACTCTTTTTGGTAGCGTACATGAAAAGCACCCTGAAACAGGAAGCTCGCTTTTTCCAACTTTTGGAAGCATGTTCAGCACAGCCGAGCCCCACATTAAAAATGAACACTGGGATGAAGAGAGCCTACAAAGAGAAGGTGAAGACTACGCGTCAGAGGCTGGTGCTGGGGACTCTGATGACAATTTGCATAGTCCTCTAATCTCACGTCAAACAACAAGCCTTGAGAAGGACATGCCTCCTCCTTCCCATGGCAGTATCCTGAGCAGCATGAGGCGTCACAGTAGTCTCATACAAGGATCAGGTGAGGCAGTTGGTAGCACAGGCATTGGTGGTGGCTGGCAGCTGGCATGGAAATGGTCTGAGAGAGAAGGTGAGGATGGGAAAAAGCAAGGGGGGTTTCAAAGGGTTTATTTGCACCAGGAGGGAGCTCCAGGATCTCGACGTGGATCCCTCATGTCGATTCCTGGTGGTGAAGTTCCTGGTGAAGGCGAATTTGTTCAGGCTGCAGCTTTGGTAAGTCATCCTGCTCTTTACTCCAGGGAACTTATTGATCAGAAACCAGTAGGCCCTGCTATGGTTCACCCATCCGAGGCTGCTTCAAAGGTACCAATTTGGAAAACTCTGCTTGAACCAGGGGTTAAGCATGCATTGGCTGTTGGGATTGGGATACAATTACTTCAGCAGGTAATATGTGGTTTCAATCCATAATCATGTTATTTGGAAGCCATTAAAGTTTGTTATTGGTTTATGTCGTCCTATCAATGACTAACATCTCATTCTAAATGTATCTCTGCAGTTTTCAGGAATAAATGGAGTTTTATATTACACTCCTCAGATCCTTGAAGAGGCAGGTGTTGGAGTTCTTCTTGCAAATGCCGGCATTGGTTCAGAATCTGCATCATTCCTTATTAGTGCGGTCACAACTTTGTTGATGCTCCCTAGTATAGGTGTAGCTATGAGGCTCATGGATATATCAGGCAGAAGGTATGTTTATTTCCTTCTCCACTCTTCCTTTTTGTTTCCCTTGAAAATTATACTTTTTTTTTTCTCACAATAAAAGGTTTCTTCTGTACATACTTGATTTTTACTTTGTTGTGACTTATGAATAAGAAACTCCATGGTTGGTGCAGGCAGTTACTCCTGACCACAATTCCTGTGCTGATAGTGTCACTCATTATTTTGGTTGTTGGAAACGTAGTGGACTTGGGCAATGTGGTGCATGCAGTAATATCAACTGCATGCGTTGTGCTATATTTCTGCTGCTTTGTGATGGCCTATGGACCAGTCCCAAACATACTTTGCTCAGAGATTTTCCCCACAAGGGTCCGTGGGCTTTGTATTGCTATATGTGCGTTGGTGTTCTGGATTGGAGACATCATTGTTACTTACACACTGCCTGTGATGCTTAGTTCCATTGGACTAGCTGGAGTGTTTGGAATTTATGCTGTGGTGTGCGCCATCTCCTGGGTATTTGTGTTCTTGAAGGTTCCAGAAACAAAGGGTATGCCGCTTGAAGTCATCACTGAATTCTTTGCTGTTGGTGCAAGACAAGTTGCTTCTGCCAAGAACGAGTGACAAAATACGATGGATGGATCAAGCATTATATACTTCTACATATATATATTTTTTAAATTTTTGGGCATTGCAACGGACCAAAAGCACTATACTTAATGCAATGCTAGTTGCTAAAGCTAAACCTTCCAACTCTTTGATTGTCATCAGTATATGTTGACGAAGTCAAACTTATTGATCACGTATTATTCTTTCATCTAAAATTTTTCATGAGATAAAACCCTGGATTATTTACTAATAATGTCGAAGAAATTTCAAAAATAAAATTAAAACTACATAAAAAATTGTAAGACAAAATTAACACATTAAAATTTTAAAATAAAATTAAAACTTAAATGAAATGAAAATAATATTTTTACCAAAATAATATGCACGCACTCATCCAAATTGAAAGAGATGAACAAACCGACGAATAAAAGTTCGAATCATTTCCGTTCAACTCTACTGATTGATTTCAGAGCTTCTGGCTTACAAGCATTAGAATAGCCTTACTTATTTGCATGGTTGTTGAATTGATCCAACAGTTTCGGACTGTAAAAATGGTGTTTGGTCCATCAAAATGCAGACCAAAAAGCTGTTGTAAGCAAGGGAAAGGTGCATAGGTTGGAAGCATAGCGCATATAAAAGCTGTTAAGAACTAAGGAAGTTGCAATCTGCATAACAGCAAGATTTGACAATATAAAAGCCATGCAGTTCTATTTAGTATTTACTATTTACAATCCGAGCCTATACAATTTGCAACTTCTAAGGCTTCGAGATCAATAGAGGAAAAACTTGGAGAAAATTAAAATCTATATTTGTATGTGTTTAGTGGAGATTCACTGCTCGCCTCAAAGCAATTTGCAGAAACTGTATGCATACCTAAAGACTAGGCTTTTCTTCAGGTGACAACGGGCTTTCAAAATTGTTTGGATCACTCGCCTGATTGTTAATGGTACACTTTTCTGCATGGTCATTCGATTTGACATGGGACTTGGTTGGTCTCTCAAAATCTTTACCATTGGTAGGATCTATCACAAATTTGTTGAATTTTTGCTCCTGCAAAATAATAAATAAGAAATGCTTCAGTCGTGCAACGAACAGGGCAGAGAAGCACTTCAAGAAATAATGAATGTTCAAACACAAAACGCCAGCCAAATTTGATCACATAACGATTTTTGTCAATAACCATGATAACAAACGATGATTACTACAGATGCTTAGTCTATAAAAAAATTTAAGAGAACAAATCCATATTCTGTAACAAAAAGGACATGCAAATTCATGTAGAGAAAGAAATCAAAAACCTAGTTTAATATTTGACAATTGGCAGGATAACAGAAGGCACCACCCTGGCAAGTTTATACCTCAATCAATTACAGTGTCACAAACTGCAGCTGCAATAAGTATCTAATCCCAAATACTTGGAAACTTATTTAAAAAAAAATTTGAGCACGAGATATATGAAAAAAAAAAATTAGCTTCCCTATGCTTTTAAAGATATATTTTATGACAATTTCTTATATACAAGTTTCTAAAAACCTATAGACTGGAAGAAGTTTTGAAGTACACATACACAAACTCTTGCTGAAAAATCAGGGAGCATCTATTTTAATTGGTTTTCTGAATATAATAAGAGGTTACACTCAACATTGGTGAAATTGCTGTCGGATTTAGGAGGGGGAAAAAAAATCTTTTAGCTAGAAATCTAAACCCACAGAACTATTGGATACAGAAAACGCAGCATTTTATACAACATATTGCAGTGGTAGCCCAAAATATTAAAAGATATTTAAAGACTATCTGGTTTCCTGTGTCTCCCCATTTAGAGAATGCTTACATTTTGTAGGGCTTCAAGCTTTCTTTGGAGGGCTTCATGCTCGGCCTGAATACGGTAAGGAACCCCATGCTTTTGATAGACATTGTTTTGAGCCAAGTTTTCATCAATATCAGCAGCAGTAGTTGCAAAAGGATGATTAGCGGGAATCCACCTGATAGTGTCAGGATCAACATCAGGAGGTAGTGAGTCTCCTTCTTTAAGGAACAAAGTGGGCCTCTTCCACTGGTAGGCCCGTGACCTCCTTCTCTGGTGGATGGCTTGTTGCTCTTCAGTGAGAGTCACTGGAGCTAAGCGGTAAACCTTTCCACACATTTCAACGGTTGAATTGCTTTTGCTCACCTTCACTAAGGGGTTATTGAATGGGTCTTCATACTTGAGAGGCCTTGATCTGAAAATAAATGTTTTGATTCTTGAAGCATTCATGCAATGAAACAACAAAAGATGATGAATGATTTGACGAATTGAAAGTTGAAAGGCTAATAGAAACATACATGCCTCTTGTATCATATCTCAGTTGGCCACGCCTGACGAGATCAGCGACGGAACCAGGACGCTTGTATCTTGACTTCGTCCCAACAAACACTCTCGCGGCCATAACCAGAACAGCAATGGCAACACATAACCAAATCCCAAACTTTCCCGGAGTTTGATTCATCTGCTCAAATTCGTTCAGAAGCACATGTTGTAAAATAATCAAGCAATAATTAGGAAACACAAACCCTAGCATTAACATACCGAGAAGGGAATAGGAGACCTAACAAGCTGATTAAATTTCGCAAAGCAATTATGAGTCACATAACAGACTCGTTCCCGCAGCTCTAGAGCAGAAATTACGGTGACATCCATGGAGGGCTTGAGTTTCAGTGGAAGTGGTGAGCGACTGTCGCAGCATTTAGGAATCCTGATCCTCCTTCGAAATTGCGAAATGCGACGGTCGGAGAAGAAGCTGGAGCTTGAAGTGGAGTTGTTGATGCAACCCTTAACCTACATTTGAATTGAAATTGAGTGATGATACAAAAATGTGAGACGCAGATTCTTCACTCTACATCCACTCTATACTCTCTGCGTCTGACAAAATCATTCGCAACTCTCAACGATACTTACCTCAACACAAATCCATCCAAACTGCACTCCCCAGATTGTTGCCGATCCCATTTTCGGATTCACTAAGCTTTGCTTCTCTCCAACACGATTACAAAACTCACTCGCTTCTTGTTGGATATGTACGGCCACTTTCTCGTCTGAGTATTAAATTTAAGTGCGATATTTCATCAACATCGAGGATCCGTGGCGCAATGGTAGCGCGTCTGACTCCAGATCAGAAGGTTGCGTGTTCGATTCACGTCGGGTTCAATTCCTGTTTCCTCGAAACTTTTTGAAAGGAATAAAAAGTTTTTTTTTTGCAAAATTTTATCTTATAAAAGCTAAAAAAGAAAAATTGAAGAACATTTTCGGAAACCAATTATGTAATTATGTTTATATTTTTAATGGTACATTATAATGTCTGACTAAATTATATATTTTTTATTTTAAATATTATACAGATATAAATATCAAAAGTTGACCTGTTTAATTACAAGTTGAAATTTATAACTTATTATTTGTTACTCGCGAGTTGCGCCTCATATATTTACTTTATTTCAAATAAATTACAATGACATTGAAAAATAATGTGAAATTTTATAAGGAATAAAACTAACCAATAACCAATCGATTTATTTGATCCAAAAATTTGTAAAATGGCTATTATCTGATTTTCACAAGGAAAAATATATCAAAAGTTTAACTTTTGATGAGTTAAGTTTTTTCATCATTAAATCAACATTAAATTTTTTTAAAATTTATTGTATAATAATTAAAAATTATTTTATACAAATTTAAAAATAATTTAATAGTAAAAAGTAAAAACCTTAACCTCTTTAAAAGTTGAGTTTTTCATAAATTTAGCTTTTACACAAAACTCTGAATTGGTAACTTCAAAAATTGGTCAAACTTGTTTAAATTATTTTTTTAAAAAAATAGGTTTATCCAAAATGGTTCACGTTAAAAACGGCCATTTTTCAACTAATCCAACCTGCTGCTCTCGTGATTTTTGACAGAAGTGGCCTTGTATACTGTATGCAAATGATTATTATATATAAGTTAAAAATTAATTTCACGCCATAGAAAATAATAATGTTTGTAAAAAAAATTGTATATTACAATAAAATATTGAAAATGACAGTCAAAACTGTTCAAAAATTAATTACTTGTAATATTATTCAGGCAATTTATGAAATCTACTAAAATTTTAAATTTTATAATTTATTGAAATCTATGGAAAAGACTAGTACATAGCACTATATAAAAAAGAAAATTAAAAATTTAGTAAAGATTGATTTACAAACATTGATAGGAACTCAATTCAGTTCCGTCTACCCTCACTGTAATGCTTACATTTTTTTTTTTGAGAAATTAATCAAGAGTGTTTTGAAAAAATTCTAAAAATATTATATTTCATTGTGTCATTTATTGTGTAAAATAATTTTAAAATAGTAGTTTTTAATTTCAGAACACTCATATTAATCTTTAAAAAAAATTCAGTGTCCCATAGGATAATTTTCCCAATAATATTAGATTATTAATAGAAAATACATTTAAAATTTTCACTTAAGTATGTTGTTTCAATTTTGTCGAATTTCTCTAAAAGGACAAGACTATTTACCAAACTACTCACACCTCTTAGTACTAAACTATCATCTAGTAGTTATTTACTTGTCTACTTTAATATTAAAGACCTAACATACTTTTTTTTTCGGTCATAAAAAACCTACCATACTAACATAATTTGTTATAGATATGTTTTTATTTTGAGGGAAAGTTCTATTTAGTTTTTGGAAGATGTGTCTATTATCTATATATGTATATAACCAAAATACTTCTACTCAACGGCATTAAAGTAAAAGACGGGTATATAGTTTTTTTTATTTTTGTTATTAAGTTCTCAGTTAAAAGTAAAATATATGTAAAGAGTGTGTTAAAAATCTATTCATATCAATTGTGTTTGACTTGTGCAAATTTGATGCTTGTCCTTAATAGTACCATTTGATTTGTTTATCGAGCATCCACAATTCATGGATGTAGAAATGATTGTGGCGCCCGAACTAACTTCGTCTACTTCAATATTCCTCCGGGCTCCTTTGTCTCTCCCGATCTCTCCCCTGACGAAGAAACACACCGCAACTAACATTGGAGTGAATGACTTAAGCACTAGTGACCGAAGAGCAGGTCGGCCGTGATGGGCTGAAATGATGCTGTTGACCGGAGGGCACAAATGCAGCGATGGGTCACGTTGCAGTTCAGCCACGATGCTTCTCTCTGGTCACTTGCCGCCGTGGAAGGGATTCAGATGAAGTTAGGTCTTCTCGCAGCTTTAGGGTCAGGAGATGGGCAACCGAGCTGGACACTTGGCTCCTTCTGAGTGGAGAAATCTGTGAAACCAAAAAAAAAAGTTAGTGGTCATGGTCATTGGATTGAATAGATTTAACAGGCAAGATCATTGTCCTGAATTGTGATCGTTCGATATCAACAAATCAAATGACTATTATTAAAACAAGTATGATGCTTGTCTACAATGGACAAGCACTGAATCCACATGCGTGTTTGACATATTTCAAAAACTCGCTTATAATTTATTTGACTAATTTATAAGTTTGTTTGATCAAAATAAATGTGTTTGATAAACTAGCTTATTTGAGTAGCTTATAACTTATTTTAAAAGATTACTTTGAGTTGTATTTTTCTTTCTCTTTTACCCTTTTTATTTTATTAAAATTTCTATTCTACCCTTATATGTCATGTATATCATCTCTGTCGGTCGTCCATCTTTATCATCCACATCTTTATTACTTTGATTCCCTTTTTAAATACTTCATATATATATATATATATAATATAAAAAAAAAAAACACACACACACACACACATATATATATATATATATATATATATATATATATATATTAAAAAAATAATATATTTATTTTACATTATTTGAAGATTACAAAATACCATATAAGTATGTCTTTTTATGTCATCTTATATCTATCAACTAATTCAATAGTTACTTTTATCAAACAGTTTTAATTCAATAAACTTTCAGCTAAAATTAACTTTATTTTATTTTTAAAAATTAACTTTTAATTTTTAACTAAATTATTAATTATTTTTATCAAACATAACTTTAGTCAAACCTAGGATTGGATAATCTTTTTAAAAAAAATAAAGAATTTCCCATAATCTTTGCATCTTGACACCAAGCCCAGAAGACCGGGGAAAAAAGCAAAACAAAACGATATAAGAAAGAAACCATAAAACCCACAAGGAAGAGGGGTTTCTCCTTTTTTTTTTTTTTCTTTTCTGAGAAAAATAGGCCAAAAAGTTTGAGAAAACAGAAAACAGTGGACTCGGAAATACAAAAAAGGCACAAGCTTCCTGTGGGGTTTCTTCTTTTCTTCTACTTCTCCTACCTATAAAATCAGCCTAGAAAGTTGAAAACGGAAACAAAGAATAATAATAATAATAATAATTAAAAAAAATGCAGAGTGATGTTGCTGGTTGATTACGAAGAAAATTAAACATAAGCTGTTCTGTCTCTAAAGACAAGGCACGTGAATAACATTTCACTCCATTTACATGCTAGGGTACAATCAACAATGCCAGCTCACATGCCATATCAGCAATAACGGCCACATATGTGTCGTTATCTCCCATGTTAGCAACATGGTTAATCAATTAGGTTTTTGAATATTGAAAATCATATTTATTCTCATCTTCGTCCCTTACATTTCTTCCTCTTGCCGTTCTTATATTTCTTGCTGCGTCCAGAATCTTTTGATTTACTTTCTTTTGAAGCAGTGCTGATTTGTGATGCCTCAGGCACTTTCTTCTGATCGACCATTAATAACTGATCCAACACCTCTACTTTTCGCCTTTTTGACAGTATGTTCTTAGACACTTTTTTAACATCTGAAATGTTGTTCTTCACCGAATTACTGTACAAGAGGCAAAAGGGAAAGGTACATGAGCAAATAGTACATATTAACAAGTTTTCAACGTCTATGTCGTGCTAAATAAAATTTCAAGTATATTATTATTTTGATTCTCAAAAGATTACATTTGTTTCATTTTAGTACTATAAAAATTGTGTTTGTTTCAATTTCATCCCTCTTCTCAGTTAACAATTTTTAACATGGAAAATTTTTGAAATTTAACAGCTGTAGATTATGTGATTTAGCAATAGAAATTACCAAAATAAGTAAATATTACAAGTTTTCAATGTCTATATTGTGCTAAATAAAATTTCAACTCTATTACAACTTTGGTCTTTCAAAGATTACATTTGTCTCAATTTAGTCCCATAAAGATTGTGTTTGTTTTGATTTCATCCCTCTTTTTAGTGAACGACTTTTAACAACGAAAATTTTAAGATTTAGCCACGGCAGATTTTGTGATTTAACAACGAAAAAGACTAAATTGAGATAAATATAATCTTTCAAGACTAAGTTGAGATAAATATAATTTTTTAAAAACTAAATTAATAATTTACTCTAAAATTTCTAACTTTTAAAGAGGAATTATGAAGAAAATATTAACAAAAAAATAATAGAGAAAATTCATGAGACGAGCATGTATTTGATATGAAATACCTCATACTCAGTGTAGATGAAAGCTGCTTCAGTTCACCAAGCATGCTACTGACCACTTCGTCTCTTTCCTTTATAACTTCCAGATTGTCAGAATTTTGCAATAAATTTCGAGTAGTTGAAGAATCCAGAAGTTTAATGCAATCATCCACACAATCCTAAGGACAGAGAGAAAGTGAGAAGAAAATAAGTAACAAAGAAGAACTACATGTTACCTTAAGTCTAGGAAACAAGGCAAAACAATATGGCTTACCTTAATCTTTTGGCCATTGTACAAATGATGGTGGGATTCATTGGCTGATGATTGAAGATAGAGCAAGGCATCCCAGAACATTGACATATTAGTTTCAAACTCTGAAAGACAAGAAAAATTTACAGGGAACACTGTACGAGCCATACCAGAAGCTTCTGCTATATCGGCTGAAGTTTCACTGTGCTTGGTTCCAACTTCTTTTCGAAACAACACTTGTAAAATGTCATCCTTTTTTTGGAGGATTGTCATATCCACAAAAATAGCATCTGGGCATAAAATTTCTACAGAATTGCTCCATAGCCTTGCAATCACTAGGGGATTGTCAACCTTCTTGAATGCCTCGGCAAGAACTTTTAAACTCATACACTCGCTTCTACGAAGAACATTATAAAACTCAGAAGGCAGATGTTCTGAGATGTGGATTTTACCCAACAAATCATAGAGTAACCCTAAACAATTACCAGAGCTTAGAAGGTGCAAACACATCAAAACAAACAATCTCAATACCAGTGATGGCAAATATTCTTCCACTCTCAATCCAGATTTTTTGATCCAGTTCATTGTGTCATTTTGATTATAAAGAAGCTGACATAGGACACGTGCAATGTACTCATGGACATCTTTTAAATCTGGTTCTACCTGACCCATTAAGCTCAAATTTGCAATTGCATTGTCATCCTGATAGAAAAGCCACTCAATAAATGATGACCTTGTGGCAAAAATTAAACCCTTCCAGTAGAATGTCAGAATCAGAAGTCGTTCAATTAGATACATGAAACAACTGGGTGATATATAATCAACTTCCTTTAACGAGTTAAGTATCTTGCAAAGCTTGACAAAACCTAGACATGGTTCGGATCTCTTTAAGTGCTTCATTGACAATAAGCAAGGTTCGATTCTTCTTAAGTGCTACATTGACTGAACTTTCTACTCCTTTCAAAAAGAAGCTCTCGATGAATGATTTCCAGGGCGGATTGTCATCAAATCTTCTTATAATTTCCACACAAAGTTCTTCCTTAGGGCGGCCCACACCCAAAATCATAACTGCCACCCTTCCAATTTGACCATAAGTCAGCCTATCTTTCCTCCTTATATTTTCATATATGACCTCTTTCGCCAAATCCATACAAGCCTCGGTTCTCCGCATAGAAACCATGCTCATTGTTAGTGGTTTCTGCCAGTCGATGGGAACTATTGAGCCAAAGGCATTCTGAATTGGAATTCTGAAAAGATTATCCAGTACTTTCAAATTATCATGAGTAAGAGTTAAAAAACTGCATTCACGAAGAAATTTCGAGACCTTGTAGATGAGCATCAAAGACTTGCCTTGCCAATAGATAGAATGCAGTTTATTAACTGAGAACTTGTAGAGTGCCTCATAGTTAAGCAAGACATCCAAACCGACAGAGAGCAATTCTGAACGCCAATAACTCTGAGCACCAGAGACTAAAATCTCATCATTAACACATGCCATCCTTCCACTCTTTAGAGATCTATCATCCACTTTTTCAACCCAGAAAGCATCAGGCAGGAACAAATGGTAAGTAGCATTGAAATTATGCATCTGCTTCCGAACACCTAAATAATTCAAAGCAAACTGTCCATAACTTCCATACTCATGGACAAATTTCGTTTTAAGACATGAAAGATACTTTAGAATATAAACAATCTTGTCCTTCCAACTATTCCAAGTGTGAAACAGTGTCTCTACAGAAAGCTGATTCTTAAAAATTATTCCTTCCACATTTTCTAAAGAATCAGCACCAAATTCATCTAGCCAAACATAGTTCGAGGAGTTCATCTGAAAATGAGCATCTAAAAGCTTCCTCAAACATAATATTTCACCTCCAGTACTCTTATATCTACGAGAAGAGTTCAGATGGGTCATTGTCATGAGAATACTACTCTGCTCATTAGACAATATGTCAACTTCAGTACAAACTTGCTTGTAATAGCTGCAAGACTTTTTCTCCGCCAATGACAAGGCTTTTGTTAAAATATCGGCCTTCTGTTCAAATGCTTTTAAAGGCCACCCCATGCCTCCTGCAGACCAAAGGGAGTTTGCAAGCACATAGAAAAGCATAAGTTCAACTGCTTCAACTAATTTCCCTGCCTTTCCCAGTAGATCAGCCTCGAGTAGAATATCACCTATTTGCTTTGCAATGTTTGCTGCCTCCGTGTAATTCCCCGATTCCTCTTCCAACAAAAGAAGCTCATTAAGCAGACCTAAAGACTGCAAGAAGCCACGCTTCAAATCCATGGAATGAAAGACTTTAACAAATTTCATCATTGATCTTATATCTTGCTGCCTAAGATAATGATGGGCAGACCTTTCAAGAAATTTCTGTTCAATCTCGTTGAGAATCGCCTCTTGGCCATCAGTTTTATCAATTTTCCAATGCTGAATGTAACTTAAACCAACCTCAAACATTTTCCCTTTTGCACAAACAGTCAAACAATCTGAGAAGAAACTGCCCCTAGCATACACTTCTGCAGCAACCTCATAGCATCCTGCTAGGTAAAAGCTTTCCCCTGCTCTTTTCAGATCAGGTTCATCACATTTTTCCAAATACAGCTTCCCTGGCAGCAGAAATAGGGTTAATATCAAAAGTAAAAGCTCTCAGTGCAAACATACTCAATATTAGAATGCAACCATTTGTGCAAGCTTAGGTGCTAAGCTTGCTTTTAATATTATGCATTGATATTTATACTAAAGATAGTAATGAATTCCATTCAATTTTGTCCAATCTGTATCTTTATTTTTCTCTTCTATGCCTCCGAAAAAAATAAATAAATAAATAAAAGGTTTACACCATTACATTCCATTGAGGAAGACAATCTAAATTTACTATTTTCTGTCTTGTACTAGCTATTAGCTATTGTATCTATTTTGTTGGGATTGACCAAGAGTATTGAATTCAACATAGGTTTGGTTTAGTCCTCTTTAATGCCTTCAACACCAATTGAACTTCCTGATTTAATAGCTTCAGTTATTTCAAATAGCTGCATAACATGTTGAGGAGAAGCCAACATATCTTGAGTTTGATTTCAAACCTAATTAATTAAAGATAATATATATTCTCTCAACACAGTCAAGAGGAGGGTTAATTCCAGCTATATCAACCAATAAACAACAGGATGCTTCAAAACTATTATTTTCATGAATTCTTAGTTATTATTTCCTTCTTGTTGTTTATGTTCATGAATTCTTAGTTATTATTTCTATTCTTAGTTATTAATTCCAGTTAAATCAACCTTGGCATGGAAATATTATTTCATGCACCTTTAAATCAACATGTTTAATGACGTAACAGTAAAATTCACTAGAAAATTTAGGAAGATGTTTAACAAATAGACACAAAGCTAGCATTACTCCAGTTCCTAAAATATAAAGGAGGCCAAATTGTAAATTATAGATATTCCCAAAGTATGCTCATACCAGCTCTTTGATGATCCCCTAAATCAGAAAAACACTGAGCAGCAGAATCAACCATTCCTATTCCTTCAAATATCTCTGCAGCTTCCCTCAAATTTGCACTTGCATCTTCAGGATTTAAATCACGCATGCGGTTTGCAGTTGCTTTTAGACCAGAAGCCTTGGACTTTCTCTCCCAGTACGAGTCCCCAGCTCTCTCAAAGCACATTGTAGCCATCTCATAATTATTATTATAATAAAGCTGCAAAGGCACATTAAACAATAAGGATATCATTTGTAAAAAGAAAAATGAATCTCACATAAGGGTGACATAACAACTAGCTTAATCAATCACATACAATTGAACTATTTGTTATAATAGGACCTTGTAAGAAACAATACTAAAAGTCAAGAGTTGACAAAATGAGTCCGCATACACCTCCGTTTGTAAGTTGACATAGCAAAGCAAATAATAATAAGAGTATTTAGTCCCTAACAAATTATAGTTTTCTCAATTTATTCCTTGAAAGATCAAGTATCTTAATTTAAACCCTAAAAGATTGTATTTGTTCAATTTGGTCATTTTTGTTGCTAGAAGTTATTTTGATAAAAGGAATGAGCAAACTAAAACAAACATGATCTTTCAAGGGCTAAATTGAAACAAAATAATCTTTTGTAAACCAAATTAGTAATTTACTCTGATAATAAACAATCGAAGGAAACTCCACTAATAGCACACACAATCTAATAGAAAAACCAAGTATTAAAAATTTTAATTGAATTTATTATTCATTGCTGGGACAGTGCATCAAATATTGTGGAACAAGTAAACAAAGAACCTTTATGCCACGCTTCTTCCATTCTTCTGGACTGCTTACAACTCTCATTGCCTGTGCAAGTAAATCATCTAGTTCTTTTGTTTGGACGAGACCCTTCTTTTTCCAATATCCAAACATAGGTTTAGAAAACTCTTCAGTAGTCTCACAAATCCACAATCTTTGCCTTGTACGAGTTACAGCCACATAGAGTTGCTTAAGTTCAGAACATAAAACATTATGCTTAGAATCATTGAAACTTGTACAGGACATCTTTGTTGTGGAGTCCAGAAGATCTTGTTCCTTCATGTACTCATATATCAGCCTCCATTGATTTTTCAGGGGTGAGGAACCAAAAAAGTTGTATAGCAACACATCCTAGGAATTTGCCACAATACAAAATAAGTAACATTTAAAAACATAAAAAAAATAATCATCAAACAAATTAAACATGCCTGGAGTTACAACCTGGAACTCAAGGCCCTTGCACTCCAAAATGGTTAATACAAGAGCCTGTTTGCCCACATACTCTATGATGCTATTTCGAGAAGAATCATCTCGTACCAAAATAACTTGCTCTGACCCAAAGCCAACAATTTTTCCGCCCATGTTTCCATTATTTCCAAAAATTGTTACAATTGCATTTTCTTTTTCTCGAGATTCGAGCACAACAGGGGCTTCTCCATATATCAAACTAGTCTCAGGCTTCAACATATCAATAGAATGAGGAAAGAAGTGAAAAAGAAGTTCAATGATGCTCTGGGATAATTTCAGCACTCCAGCATGAGTACGAAAGTTCTGACTCAAAAGAAAAATATCTGAAATTTTCCCTTTGTTATTCATGCTGCTCCTTGAATCTATCACAAACTTCTTGTAGAATAGGTTTCTAATATCTTGGAATCTAAAATCAATTCCCCTTGCAATTGTTTGGGCCGTGTCCCCAGAGAAAACAAAACCCTCATCTACATTCTGGCAGATATACTTAAACAGAGCAATTTGACTCATAGTTAGATCCTGCACTTCATCAATATATATGAAATTCATCTCATCACCATCATAACTTTTAGTTCTCAGTCGATGATGAATGTCAATTACGACATCAGCCAAATCAAATGCACCATTTTCCATTTTCATTTTTTCATAATTCTGATAAATATCATATATCAACTTTCTTTTCTGGCTACTCAAACTTGACGCTCGATTTTCAGATAACTTGACATAGGCCTCACGCGTTAGCGTACCATCCTCAAAATCTAGAACTTGTATACCTCCTTTTATATGGGATATAATTTCGGTGAACACTCTGGAAGAATCAAGCTTCTTAGTTGATTGGGAATTAAAACGGGGCCAATAAAATGAAGCAAACCTGTCATAATTTACTTCTTTCCTCCTTATGAAGCTCTCCAAGGAAGCTAACCTTGAACCAAGGTTCTGACCAAAAGAAGAATTCTTGAAGTCATGAAATCTCTCAAAGTAGGAATTACCCAAAGTCCCATCAAGCATCATCAAAAACTTGTGAAATGTTATCACAAGTGGATATGAGTTGGTTGGAAGACCAATAAATGAATTAGGAAGATTCTCGAATTGTTCTGATGTATCAACAATATCTTCATTAGTTGAGCTGCTTTCAGTTGAAATACTGCCACCATCAATGGATCTGTATTCATAACAAGGTCATCAGAAATTTTATTGCCACAAATGGTTACTTTAATATTTTTTAATGCCCAATAGATATATTTTCCTATAGTTACAATACCTATCTTTGACATCAGCAAACTTTATTTTGTGTTCATGAATTGTTACAAGTATCAATAACAAATTTAGTTCAGTAAAGCTATAGAATTGCTATTCTTAGATTGTTACAAAATTGATAACAGTTTCGTTATCTTTTATTTATAATAAAATAAAATTTTGTACAAATTAATTATTAATATTTTGTTTTTATAATATATGCACAATAAAATACATTATGCTTTCAAACTGATACATTAAAATTATCTTCCTCTTTCCCAAAGATGCTTGCAATATTTATAAATTAACAATTCAATTGCTATTGAACTCCAAATTAAATTTATATTTTTTTAACATTACCACATAGAATTATGATCCATTTGGGTGATAAAATGTAGAAAAGGCAATGAGATTTGAGTTCCCAGCCTTGTTTTCCGTTATATATAATAATATATTGATATTAAACTTCGAAACCTTAGAATAATCTTACTCCCACTCACATTGGAAAGGATAATGCAGGACCACAAAGATAATTATTGAAGTCACTGACCTTTTCAATCGAGTTACATGATGTTTGACTGCTTGACACAATTTCGGACTTACTGTCACAAATAACTGGCGCAAGACTGACTTGGTAGTCTCAACCATATTCTCCTTCAACTCTTTATCTTGACTTAAACAAGGAGCTCCAGAGATTTCCACTCCATAGATTCTTTCAACTACCATATGGTGCACACGCTCCTTCTGAAATAACTTCATTGTCAAAACAGTGGTTTTTCCTGTACCAGAGCGCCCAAGCACAAATGAACTTCTTGGGAAAAGGATAATTTCTCTTTCTTCATCCGTTACTTCAAAAGGAATGTCCAATTCTATACCATCACGATCAGAAAGCAAATGACTCACAACACTTGATGATAAGGAGAAAAATTTCATCAACAAGAGACTCTCTTCAACCTTTGAATTCTCTACATAACTTCTATCATCAAAGGCACATATATTTAATTCACCCTTGTTTCCATTATTGTCAAGACTCTTAAATTTGATGATTTTTGCAGTGTTAACCCAACTCACTGGAACCTCCAAATTCCTACGCAATAAAACAGCAACTAAATGCATTGAATCAATTAGCTATAACAATTATAGTTAAATAGAATGCAACTAAGAATTCACTTACCCTTCTAAACATTTCTCTTCACAGTGAGCAATGAAGTCATCAGTGTAGCTTCTGAATATAACATCAAGACGCTTGACTAATTTTGGGATATCATCTAGAGTCAAGACGTCCCATACCTTCAAGACTTGAGCATATCTTGATTTCAAGACTTGAGTGTGTCTTGATTCTTTTTCTATGTCTATTGAACAAACAACATAATGACCTTGAACCTTAAATTGTTTCAATATTTGTGATGAATTTCCACAGAGCAAGCCCACTTTCCTCTTTTTAGGTCTCCATCCATTGGAAAGATTGAGTAAGAGGTTTATAACTGATTTTTTTGTTTGCTCTAATCTCATCATTTTAAATGATTTTAGGAAATTTTCACTAAACAGAACCTGCAAATTTGTGTGGAAGGGAATGTGAAGTTAATACCTAGCAGACAATGACAATAGAAATACAAACTAAGAGTATAAGAACCATAATCCATATACCTTCCATTTGGAATTTCCGAGAAGTTCACTATCTGAATTAAGCAAATCATGAAATTGATCCAACTCTTTCTTCACATTTAAGATTGCTTTTGCTAAATCTTTATCTTCATTAGCATTGAAGAACAGGTGACGTTTCTTAGCATCAATTACCAAAGCTTTCCAAACATTTTCTTGACTTGCTAAGGTCTTTTCATTTCCCAAAATCCATAAACCATGCCTGGTGAATATCAAAACAACAATAACTTTTGACTATAAATAAAACTTTATATAAACAAGCAGACTTAAAGGAACAATTTGCAGTGAGCTATACCTAGCCCTCGTAAGCGCAACATTGCACCTTCGGGGATTGGAAATGAAATCAAGTGACGAACTACAATCAGTTCTCACAGTTGATAATATAATAATATCCTGCTCACCACCCTGTAACCCATCAACTGATTTCACGTTCACATCAAATCCATCATGGCTAACGTACATGTGTCCAAGTTTCTCTTGAATTGCAATAACTTGAGCAGAATATGGAGACACTATACCGATGCAAAGGTTCTCCTTGGAACCAAGCCATGCTGTGTACCAGCCAAAACTAGTAGTATATTAGAATACAAAAGATATGTTCTTCAACAAAGTATAAACTTCTTGTAAAATTTCACAGATTCTGTACACTTGGCAAACTAACTTGTATCTTTCAATCATTTTCCTAGGCATGTTTGTACTAATCAATTGGTGAAAGTCACACAAATGCTTTTTCTAACAAAGATTATCATTACTACTACAATTGTTCTCATATTTCCTACATAAACACATATAGCTTAGGGCAAAAACTCAGTAATACATCCATCTCCTTGTTTTTATAATATTGGTTTTGTAAAAAGTGATGTTTGTTATGCTCATCTAATGTCTATTACTTTTAAACATTGCAGCACATTGTTAGGTCTTTTATTAATGTCACCCCAAGTCCACTACTTTTGGACATTAAAAGGACCATTATAAGGTCTTTTTTCCAAAACGCGAAAACAAAAAGTGCAGTATAAAATAAAAACAATAATTTCACAAATAACATCCAAAGAAGCAAACAAACCTTTATACAAATTCTTCACTATTTTCATCACAATTGCCACTTCAACCATATTTTTCCGGCTTCGTCCAACATCATCAAACTCTTCGCTACCACCAACAACATTGATAAAAGAATAGGGACCAAACATTGGCCAATGGAGATATTTCTTTTCATAGTTCTTTCTTTCAACATTTGGGGCATTAAGTAATTGATTAAAATAAAATTTTGAATTAGGGAAAAAACTTATTTTTGGATGCATCCTGTACTGTATGTTGAGAAGATGCTTGTGGTGATTCAATGAACTTAGCCTCCCAAATAAGCTTCTACCAAATCCAGCTTTATAGGAAACCTTCAACAAACAAGGACAAGAAAATGTTAATTGGCAATGAAAAAACAATTATGTTTGGGGATGAGTACATGTTAAAATATGTATAAAACAGTAGAATCTACATACATTACTTTCAACCATTGCTAGTAGTTGGCGTTCATCCCCAGCTAAAATGGCATGGTTTATGCCTGGAAGTAGTAAGGGTATGAGTGATTCACATTCTTTTAATTGTGCAGCTTCATCAATCACCAAAATGTTCAGTGGCTGCTTCATGGAAACAGAATGTAGCTTAAAGGAACTAGAAGCAGTGGAAAATATTAATAGCGATGTCTGAAAACAAAACTCTTTTATTCCTTCTTCATTCAAAATATTTGGCAGCTTGAGTTCCCCAAGCAAAGCTTTCAAAGCTCTTAAAGAAGACAGACACTCAATTCTCATCTTGTACAATAGCTGTGCAGTCCCAACAAATGATGTAGAATTTTCTTGCAATTCTGGAGCAGAGAAAACTTGTTCCAATACTTCACAATGTATTCTACTTTGAAACAACAAAGCTTGGAAAGAATCAAGAACCTCAATAAGGCTTACCAAGTTCCGAAAATTATGATCTAAAAAGTAACTTCTGGATATATGAGTACACAAGATAGAAATGCAATATTTGAGTGGCGATGCTACAGCAAGAAACCTTTCTCTTACAAACTCTAGAAAGGATTTGCAACTCCCATCAATACAAGTTGAATAATTTTCTCCTTTTGTCTTGTTGAGTTCATCCTCACCAATTTGTTCTTTCCTCTTTATCAATTCATTTTCAACGTATCTATGATAATGGTAAACACAATTTTCAAGAAGATCAATCATTGAAGTAAAACAATAACTCCAACCAGAAAATGGTACAAAGCACTTTGTGAGCTGTTTGACACGATAATCCAAATAAATGTCTTCAATGTCTGCACCAACTTTGAGTCGTTCATGATTCCCAAATAACAGCATGTCTCCTAATGGACAGATGAAAGCATCAGATTCCCTTTTAAATGATTCTCTAACCATGCTCAAGACATGTGATGCCACTTTCTTAATGGCAACATTTGTTGGGGCACAAGCAAGGACCCTACGTTTTGATTTAAGAAGTGAAAAAAGGAGTGTGCCCAAAGTTTTGGTTTTTCCAGTCCCTGGTGGACCCCAAATAAGCTCAACAGTAGACATGTCATTGGAACAGAGGCTAGCAAGGCATGCATGAATTGCTTTAGCTTGGGAGTCATTCAACTGAGATGACAAACTTCTATAAAATTCATCATCCCTTAATGCATTATTCAGCAAAGAGCAATGATCACATCTTTCCTCAATCGGTTCTGTAACATATATCTATCAATCACAGAACCAAATTAAAATGAGGGTTATCTGAATATGACAGAGACTTCATAACAACTAACAAACAAAGATCTTCTACAATTTAACGAACAACGAAACTACTGTCGAATTTTATGGTACAAGAATGACATCAAAGATTAAGGTAAAATAAGAGAATTAGCATCAAATATAAATATACCCTGACTTTTAGTAACAGTTTTAGCTTAATAGTTAAACTAGGTATGCACTTCATATACATATAAGTGTGAATATAACTTTAATCATTGCACCAAAACCACTACATAGATTAAGATTCTCACCATGTCATCAGTGCACAAAGTTTTCTCGATTAGCTTCAAATTTCCTGACATATGCAATGCACTCCATATTCTTCTGTTGGGAATCATATTCATCAAGAAAACTACAAATAGAGATTTCTGCCTTAATTCATTCAGGTCAATGTCTTTTGACACCTTTACTTTTAGATAAATAGGCATTATATCATCCTCATCGTCATCCTCATCCTCCTTTGGAATCTTAGCAACTAATGCAAAAGTCCACATCCTTCCTACCCTTTGCAAATCCTCAACAGTTTCAGGCTTGAAATCAGCCAAAACAAGAACATCTCCAGGCAATGTTTTGTATGGCTCTTTACTGCGAGCAGTGAACCTATTTTTCCAGCTACCAATGTTCACATCATACAGTTTATGCCCATATGGGTTGGCCTCCTCAAGAGAAATCACCTCAGCAAAAGGTGCATGACATAATATTTCCATGCTTGATCTTAGTTGTGCTAGAGTTTCCTCCAGTAAAGGGTAGACATATGATGCAAAGTAATGGTTAACATTTCGGAATGATAGTGCAATATTTTCAACCTGAAAAGTTTAATGATTGGTTCAAAATGAAGGCTCAATCAAATGTGGGAGTATAAATTCAACTCTATAAGTTTTAAATGCAAGGGACTTCAATCAGAATCTATGTTGGAAAGATGCAGCAGACAATTGAACATTTAATGCATGCAAATGAAAAATCAAACATCAATAAACACATTAAACTTTATAGTAAGTGTTGGACGAACAACTTTTAGATGCCACTCAGCATTAGTGGTAAGGCATCATAAAGACTTATGTAGTGTTTGGTCGGGGAGGGATTTTTTTAAAATCACTTTGTTTACTTCATTAAGTTGGAGGGGAAGAGGAAAAATGGTGGTGAAAAATCCGTCCCACTCCTTCCTTTCCTTTACCTCCAAAAATAGGAATATTTTGAAGGAAGAAAAATTGTAATCATGTAAAAAGAAAAAATTGTCCTCATAGTTTTTCCTAATATCAAAAGTACCCTCTAAACCTAATTCCTATTATCACTTGAAAAGAGATTTTTTTTTTCTCTAGGTAGATGAACACAATCAAAAAAATTAACTAAATTAAAAATAAAGTTAGTTAAATTATGCTTAATTATCTTTTTTTTTGTTTCTTCTAACAAGAAAATTATTTAGCTTCTTTTCTTATTACAGTAAGAGTAAAATTAAAATTTTATATGATTTTAAGACACATTATATATTTAAGATGCCATTTAGAAGAATCAAACTAAAGTTGCTAAAATATTATATTATTTTACCATAACAAACAAGCTAACATTTTTTAATATAAGTGATAATAAATTTATCACGTTATGTCGGTCATACAACAACACTTCCAAAACTCAAGTCTAGTTGAATTGTATTTTTTGTTCCTACAACTTGCTTAAATTATTAATTTAGTTCTTATACTTTTTAAATAAAATATTAACCTATTGTTATTTTTAATTTAATCTTTACTATTAAGATTTATACAATTGACATGACACATCACATTTGCATGCTAACCTGAACCTCCCCTAAACTCATTGTCCCAAAGCCATCTTTTTAATGAGTTTTGTTGCAAAATTGTTTAAAATTAAAAAATTATATTAGTCATTTTATTTTATTTTCTCTCTCCTCCCCCCTCTTTTTATATGAACCAAATACTCCTTTACATAGTTAGTGTTAAAAATGAAAAAAGAGAGACTTTTGTCATGTCAATTATATCATCAGTTAAGAGAAAGTTTGGATAGCAAATAATGGAAGGAGAGGCACACAAAAATGCATTGAAACTTGTGCCTTGTTCGGAGGTATTTTTTAGAATGGAGGATTTTTAATTAAGTAACCTTCCAGAATCTTAAAAAGTCCTCTTTCTATAATATTTTTCAGTTTTAAACTTTCTCCAATCACCATTTATCTATTGGTTTCCATCTCTCTTTCCTTCTATTCTCCTTCTCCTCCCAATTCCAGACATAGAAAGCCGCAGACAAACAGCAAAATATGAGCCACTAGCATATCTCAACTAAATAATCAGTAGAATACGTAAAGATAGCAGTCACCTGGTGCCTGTAGAGATCGTCATTCAAAATGTCGTCTATGGACCAAGAAAACATAATTTCAGTGAACCCATAGTCTCTAAAGCCGACCCTCTTCTTGCTTGAACTCTCGCCCTCCATCATCAATCTCGGGTTTCCTCAGAAGCCTGCTATACACTAAAGAACATTTTTATAAACATAAAAATGTCCTTTAGTGTATGAACTTTAAAAAAGTGAATGCTTTGATCAAGAACCCATTCTGACTGGCCAAGACCAAGACAGATTTCTTAGCCAGAAAGAAAAGCCTAATCCTAGTACAAGCACTAGTGGGATTCCAAGAAAAAAGTAGAACAGTCATCGTTTTTGGGTTCTCAAGAAAAATCGAAACTAAAAATCAGTGGAATTTCCCATTCCCAGTAAGAAACCGAGGAGGTATGAACTTTTTACGTTTGAGTTTTTCCAGTATATATTGCCATTTTTATCTTCCAAATAAACAAAAACAATATTAAAAATTATTATATATATGTAAAATAACGTACAAATTAAAATATCAAGAAGAGAATTTTTTTTTTTAATAAAGACGAGAAGTTAATGCAGATAGAAAAGTGGGCAATCATTTAACTTTTTTATTATTTTTTAATTTTAAAATTAATAATTGCAATTATTAAATTTTTTATTAAAAATTATTCAATAAAAAGAATACTAAAGTGCACATGAAAGTATATATTTATAATTTTTTTAAATATAAAAATACTATAATCTAATTGTATTATCCAAATATTATTTGAGACCTTTGATCATTCGTCAATAAAATTATATATTATAAAATAAGATAAAATTAATATAAGAAAAATAAAATTAAAATGAATTAAGAGAAAAAGTTAGATAACTTCTCACTAATATAATTTACTTTTATATTTAAAAATCATTTAAAATTTAACATGATTTCAACATAACATATATGGCCCCGTTTGGTTGGCAAGGGCAAGCGGAAATGGAAAGCTGAGACTCCCACCTACAGTGTCGGCTCCATGTTTGGTTCGTTAATGGCAATGGAATGGAAACATCCCAGTGGGCTACAATATGCGGTTTTTTCCAGTACGGCGTTTCCTTCACTGAGGGCTGGAAGACGCGGGAGGAGAGTGGAAGACACTGAGAAAATACTTAATTGCCCCCTGTCTTCTCCGGCTGTCTGCAGGTGTTCGCATACCTGCTACTCTCCGTCTACTCCATCACCACCGCCGTCTCTCCCCTATTCTCAGCCATCGCCGTCGCCACTGTCACAGCCAACCTTTCTCCAACCATTCTCCCTTACTCACAGCACCCAAATCCTTTCTTCGGCCATACCCCTTTACTCACAGCACCCAAATCCTTTCGATCTGCAAGAACTGGGTTTCCCAGATTTCGATCTTTTGGGGTAAAAGAATCAAGCTTTGTTGAATTATTTGATTTTCTATTGGTGGTTTGGAGCAGACGAAGAGCTTTGTGGTCACTAAGCAAGCATAAGGAAAGAGATACAATTGGGTGCTGTGAGTTCGAAACACGAACAGAGGAGCCGGCGAAGGAAAGAGATGCTGCAGTTTTTTTTTTCTTAATCAGAATACATTGTACAGTGAGATCAGATAGGGAGAAAAGTGGAGAGAGAGGACTCCGATGCCGATCCTCGTTCGCCGGCCAGAACCACCGCTAATCGCACCTGAATCTCCCCCCTCAGCCACCGGCTACTGGCTCGAGACGTTTATCGCTCGCCGTCCCTCTGGATCGATCACGATCCAGCTCAACCTCAGGTCCTCCCTCAGCTCTCCATTCGCATTCTCGCCTTTCGGAAATCGAATCGAAATCTGAATCACGTCCTTGGGTGAGATTAGATAGGGAGAAAAGTGGAGAGAGAGAGGGGTGGGAGGGGAGAGAATGCAGAAAAAAGATGATTAGGGGTATTAATCTGGATTAATCTGGAAAAAATGATGGTTAGGGATATTAATGATTTTGGCTGATTAATGATTTTGGTTGAAATTTTTTTTTAAAAAAAAGATAGTCTGGGTTATTATACTCAAATTATCTTATTAAAAAATATATATTAAAATATTTTTTATTTAATTTTTATCTTAAATAATTTTTTATTTTTTTAATTTTTATTTTGTATTACGGGTCAAACAGGTCGATGATGTAAAATTTTCACTCGGCGAAGTCTTTTTCATATATTTTATGTGTATTTTATAATCATTATTCTTTGATGAAGATCCCATTTTGACTTGCGAAGACTAAAAGACATAATTCTTAGCTAGAAACAAAAGTCTTAAATCCGGAGGCGGACCTTAAATCCCAGTACAAGCATCTGTAGTGGATTCTAAGAAAAAAAAATAGGACAAAAGATCACTTCTAGTTTTTAATAACGGAAAAAAATTTAATTAATAATATAATAAGCAGATAATTTTTTTAATTTAAATATGACGAATATATAAGTTTTAAAAATAGTTATCAAATTTTTCAGTATTAATCATTACATAATTAATTCTTTACAAAAAAATTTTACACATATTTTATTATTAATAAAAATTATAAAAAAAACTCTATAAATTTAATGCCTATGTGGTGCTTAGGTATTATAAAATCTTTTGACATTTGAGCTGCCATATTTTTTTATTGTGTATTTGAAAGTTCGGTGGATTAAATGTGAATTGTATAAATTAAGTTTGATTAAATGTGGTTAAAAAAAATTTAAGTTTGGATAAACGTAATTTATTTTTGAGAGACATTTGAGCAAATATAATTTGAAGCAAACAAACGTGGTTCGATACAGAATATGATGTTTGAATGCTAGTATATAAATGTAATTTGAGATGTGTAATTACTATAAAAGATAAAAATTTTATATTTTATTTTTTGATATGTAATTGTATTCTTACCTTCTTGTAGTGCTTTTTACAAACTTTGAAAACAAACAAAAAAATAAATTATTAAAATTATATATATAAAAACAAATCATTAAAATTATATATATATATATATATATATATATATTATATGGTCTTATGCTGAATAGTCAGTAAACCATATATATTATTGTCACAAATATAAAATAAACTATAAATATAACCTAAAGAAGAGGATTTATGTTTTGTATTTCACAAAGAAGAGAAGTTTAAAACGCAAATAGAAAAGTTGGCAGTTATTTGACTTCTTTTTCTTTTTTATAATTCTAAAATATAAAATTATTTTTATTTAATTTTATATTCAATTTTTTAAAATAATAAATTTCACATGAAAGTATAGATTGTTATTTAAGATCTTGTATTTTTTAATATTTTTTAAATATAAAAATTATTTAATTATATTATTTATATATTATTTGAGACATTTGGTCATTCGCCAAAAAAATTATATATTATTAAATAAGATACAAAATATAATATAAAAAATAGAAATTAAAATGCATATAAGAAAGTAAAAAGTTAGATACATAATTTTTGACCAGTACTTTATTTTTATATTTAAAAAATCATGTAAAAATTTAGATGAGTTCAACAACACATATAATTTAAGATTTAAATGCAAGGGTGGTATCAAACAAGATAAATATGTATTGCAAATTTCAGTCTTGACAAATTATTTTACATAGATATTCAAAAGTTAATTCAAACAAACTTTTAGAGGATGGTTGTCAAGTTAAATAAATTAGCTTATAATTTATTTTACTAGCTTATAAGTTTGTTTGATCAAATTTAAAGTATTTGGTACACAAGCTTGTTTAAGTAATTTATATATATTTTTTATAAAATGCTACTTTGAGTAGCTTATAGTTAATAGTTTTTATATTTTTTTTTCTTATTTTATCTTTACTATTTTATTAAAATTCTAACATTATCCTACTCACAACTTGTAACACAATTTTTTCTTCTCTAGATTCCTTTTGCACACTCGTAACACAATATTACTAATCTATAGTGAGAAGATAGATTATGTGTTTATTTGTATTATTTTAAGATTATATAATGAAATGTAATTATTAACAAAAAATTATAAGTATAACACTATTTTAGGATAACATAATAAAAATGATATTATCTTGGGGTCCTAAATATTTATTTTAATTATTACACTATTTGCACTATTTATTTTAATTTTTAATATATTTTTCTTAATCTTTGAACAAAATATTATAATAGTTCAATAACTAAAAAGTCTAAAATTATAATTACCTAAAATATAGTTTTGTCTAAAAATAATTTTTGTATGAAATATCATATGAATATATCATTTTATGTCATTTTATATTTATTAGCTAATTCAATAGCTAATTTTAATCATCAAACACTTCTAATTTAATAGCTTTCACCTAAAATTTAGTTTTTAAGTTTTCAGCTATTTTTTTTTCCAAACATGACTTTAATGCTGAGTTGTAAATAAATTTATTGTTTTCTTAAAAGACCATATACTTATTATATTTTGATTGGAGAATTATATATTTATTTTGTTTCAATTGAAGAATTTGATAATAAGTATATAAAAAATTACATGTAAGTTTTTCTTTTTCATTCTTAAATACATCCTTATCACAAGGCTTCTAGTGTGTATATCCTCCATTAATGCACTTCACTATGTCCCTCCCCCTCCCCATTCTCTCTCTTTCCTTTTTTAACAAGCCTTTTCTTTCTATTTGTAAACTTACGGTAAATAATCAATAGAGCACTCTTCATTATTTCTATCGATTGGATTTGCTTTATTACTAGCACTTTTTAGATAAATCTTGGTCATTCATCAAAACTTATAGTATGGCTCAAAAGGCATGTGTCTTTATCAATGGATAATCAAAATCTACCCAATAAACTCCAAAAGCTTAAACTAATCTTCACATTTATTGATGATATATTGTAATACACCTGGCATAGAAAGCTATGTTTTAGACTTGAAAAAAGATGGTACTTCAAATATTATACTTCAAAATATATTTGATACTATTTAGGGGCATTTTTTTTTAAGATTAAGATGTTTGAATTTAAATACAATACACATCTAAATATTAAAATATTATTTTTGAATTTAAATATTGAATGATTCAAACTATTTTTTTAGCATCTGAATACATAGAAATCATTTATTAATAAAAATAATATTAAAATAAATTAGTAATTTTAAATATATATTATTAAAAAAATGGTGAAATTAAAAGTTAAAAAATATAATTTTATATTAAATTTAAAAAATTTAAAACTTAACAAATAAATATTGATTGTTAGTTTAGTTAACAGAATATTTAATGAAAAGATTGTTTTCAAGAATTGTAAAATTTGAGGAGTTATTTATTAAGTTTAAAATTTAGAAGAGATAAAGTACACATAAAATAAAGTTCATAAAAATAAAATATATTTTCTCATAAAAAATACATTTAAACAATATTAAAATTTGTCACAATATTTGATTAAAATCTAAAAAAATAAATACATTTAATAATTACTCAATTAAGTGCAGACAAATAAGGCTTTACACTCTTATATTGATATTACACTATACATATAAATTTTTACAATCATTATATTTTAAGAAAACGTAACAATCATATTGAGTAAAGACTAACGAAATGATGATCTCCTAAATACATATAAAATAATTATACAAAAGGTGTGCCACATCAAATGCAATTTACACAACCTCTCAATTTCTTGATTTTTCCATCGCAAAGAAGACGAAAATTGGATCACAATGAAGAGTTGAACTTCGTGCTTCACAACTTCGGTTACATGTGGCGGCTATTATTATTGCATATGTATTCAAATTTTGGGTCAAGATTATTGATGGTTCTAATTCTTTATTAATCATAATTTTATTTATTTAGGTATAATTAAAATAGTGATTAAATGTAAATTTTAGCTACGATTTGATTTATTTACAATTTTAACTGTGGTTAATAAAGAGTTAAAACATTTAAATGTCTGTAGCGGATCCTGATCCTCAAATTTTCTATCGTTCTTACCATTCATTTTTCATTAACTGTCTAAAACAAGTTGACTTGACTAATTTAGATTCACTATGTTACAAGTTGCGTTTAAATGTGTTTAGCTTAATTTGACTCGTTTAATAAATAAGTCATTTTTTAATGTCAAAATCTGTGTGTCATGATTTGCTTGCAACTATATTTTTCAAAAAAATTATATTTAAATAATATAGTATTAGAACTTTTTAATATAAAAATTTTAATTTTTTTATTAAAATATAATTTATACATGTAAAATATTAACTAAAATTGACTAATCTATAATTTTAATTTTTTTACTTGATTATAAAATAAAAAAAATTAAAAAATTAAAAAAATTCAACTGAATTAGTTCAATTGATTACTTTAGTATCAATTTTTATTCAGTTTAATTAATTTTTAATATGTTCAATCACTTATTAATTTTAAGAATTATTTTAAAATAATTTTTTAGTTAAATTTTCGTACAACCAATTAAAACAGCAAGTCAATCTGATGTTTGCAACAATATATATAAGCAATACGATTTCGTCAAACACTTGGCATCCACAAAGGAAAATGGGTTCAGTTAGCAATAAAGGTCAATGTCGATCTTCATGAGGTGTGGGAGACACTCAACCCAGCTCAGGTAGTTTTTTTTTTCTTCTTGATTTTGAATCATATTCTTTTTTATTTTTTCGACATTTTCTTTTTTGATGGCATATGTTTTATATTAGTTGTTTATAGATGTTAAACGGTACATTTTCATATGAAAGATATATTATGTTGTTCTTTGAATCATATTCTTTTTTATATTATTCTTTGAATCATATTTTTTTTTTATTTTTTTGTCATTTTTTTCTTTGATACCGTATGTTTTATATTAGTTGTTTATAGATGTTAAACGGTATATTTTCAAATGAAAGATATATTATGTTGTTCTTTGAATCATATTCTTTTTTATTTTTTCATCATTTTCTTCTTTGATACCGTATGTTTTATATTAATTGTTTATAGATGTTAAACGGTACATTTTCATATGAAAGATATATTATGTTGTTCTTTGAATCATATTCTTTTTTATGTTGTTCTTTGAATCCTATTTTTTTTTATTTTTTTGACATTTTCTTCTTTGATACCATATGTTTTATATTAGTTGTTTATAGATGTTAAACGGTACATTTTCATATGAAAGATATATTATGTTGTTCTTTGAATCATATTCTTTTTTATGTTGTTCTTTGAATCCTATTTTTTTTTATTTTTTTGACATTTTCTTCTTTGATACCATATGTTTTATATTAGTTGTTTATAGATGTTAAACGGTACATTTTCATATGAAAGATATATTATGTTGTTCTTTGAATCATATTCTTTTTTATGTTGTTCTTTGAATCCTATTCTTTTTTATTTTTTCGTCATTTTCTTCTTTGACACCATATGTTTTATATTAGTTGTTTATAGATGTTAAACGGTACACTTTCATATATTGTGTTGTTCTTTGATTAATCTTATTCTTTTTTTTGTTGTTCTTTGAATCATATTCTTTTTTATTTTTTCCTCATTTTCTTCTTTGATACCATATGTTTTATATTAGCTTTTTATTGATGTTAAACGGTACATTTTCATATAAAATATATATTAGATAATAAGTAATTTTGTTCTGCTAAAATTTGTGCTCATTGTAATATTGAACATTCCTTAAAGGAGGTATATTTTAAGCATCCGTTTTATAGGCTTCCTTCAATTAATGGGAGATAAATAAATTAATTCAAAATTTATAAATTTTGTTTAAAAAATCAACATCTAAACAATTATCTAATATAATTTTTTTAGTACAATTAGTGATTTTGAGCATGCGGATTCTGTAACAGTGTTATGATATAAGTATATTAATTTACTTGATATTTACATAACTATTTTGATATTCTACATTAAAAGCACAAGTTATCATTCATAAGGGGTAATTTATAAATTTATTTACCTAATGTTGTTTTTTGAAGGACAAATAGTGATTTTGAACACGCAAATTCTATGACGTTTTTTTACTTGATAAAAAAGGAAAATGTTCAAATGTAATTTCTAATGTTCTATATTAAGTTTTTAACAAGAATTATAAAACTGGACAGGATTGACTAGTTGAACCGGTGACCGGTGGGAGATTCAGTCTAGTCAAGCAAAATAACAGTGTTATGATATAAGTATATTAATTTACATGACACTTACATAACTACTTTGATATTCTATATCAGAAGCACAAGTTATCATTCATAAAGGGTAATTTATAAATTTATTTAAACATTAAACATCTTAACAATTACCTGATATAATTTTTTTAGGACAAATAGTGATTTTGAACACACAAATTCTATAACGTTTTAGGGTTTAGATATTATTTTGTTATGATTACAATGTCGCTTAAAACATAAAAACTTTTTATATATTAGTTAGTTTCTCAAGTAGTTCAATTGTTTTATTGTGAAAGATCATGATCTATCATGGTGACACAAGAAACAATCGCTCTTGTGCTATCAAATATCAGGAATAGTGATTTTTTATCAAATCTGAGTTATTTATTTGGCTTATAAAGTCAAGCGAGTGATGATTATCAAATTTGAATAATCAGTAATTATTGCAAATCTACATCATCTTTTTCTCTTTACATGGTCCAACGGCTTTATTCACTTGCTCTTTCTTTGAATGATGGTCGTTAATCATCCGAATTTAATGATCATCACATACCAAACAAGTAATTTAAATTCAAATTTTTATCATTGTGGTTTGACATAATATTTTGTTTTATTTAATTCTCTGACAGTGTTATTATTAATGCAGTTAATCTTCCACGTCAATGTCTTAGAAATTCTTCAAGTGTGCAAAAATGAAAAGAACGGCAGAATATTAGTCTACAATTAAGCACTAATAAATGTTCTAATGAAACAACATTAACTGTGGTACAAGTTCAACGTGTGTATATATTGATATATTCAGAACAATAAATTATTTATCTTGTTTAGACCATATATGTATATGTTTATTAAATTATAAAGACATCTTTATAAATATTCGGGTTCACTTTTTTTTTTCCCCATGTAAGAAATTCCTCTGAAAACGGAATTGATTCTATAAATGCTTTGTTGCTTTCCGACCTAAATGATGATGCTTCTAATGGCATCCACAACTCTATGGAAGGCAACCAAAGTTGCATAAAACTTAAATTTTAATATCCCATGTAAATTTTTTATTTTTCTTGGCTCTTTGTCTAAAACATCACATCTACTGTTCATTGAATAGCCTTGCGTTTCAAACTCAAAAGAAGTTGATTCTTATTTTGTTATGATTATTAACAAAAGTCAAAGATAATCTTTATCTAATGTTATAGTTTACCTACTTACTCCGATATTTTTCATGAATAATTATATGTTGCAATATTCAAAATGCATAGTTGAAAAGATTTAAAAATTCCGTCACTTGATAAAAAAGGGAAATATTCAAATGTAATTTCTAATGTTGTATAAAGAATTTTTTATTAGTTTGTAATTTTCTAAAGTATAATGTTACAAATAATATATTTAGACTTGTTAATCTTATCAATTACATTTCTATTAATATCCAGCATATGTCACTCCATGTGCATTGCATGGGTCACATTCTAGTTAAAAAATTATTTAGTCCATAAAAGATTATAACTATTTAATCCTTAAACCATTTAAAATATTAACTTTTAAATTCTTTGTCATTGAAATAGGTTATCTTTTAGTGGTTATGTTAACTGCTATAACTAGATGTTAACCAAGATTTTTTTAAAGAAAGCACATTTAGCCTCTAAAAGACAGTTAGATTAACTATCTAGTCCATGAAATATCATAATACACTATTTAATTCTTAAATATTAACTTGTTACTCCCTCCATTAACAAGCGATATCATCCAGTTCATTTGACGTGAAACGTTAATTACAAATGTGACACATTAATAAAAATGTAAAAGAAGATAGTGTTGTGCATATAGTTGGAGGTGCAAGCTATACCACTCTCTTTAACTAAAATAGAAAGAGAGATATGGCTTGCTGCAACAATCCTATAGTTAGAGAGAGATTCACAACGTAAGTGAGATTCCCCATCTTCCCATGTATAAGACCAAAAAATGAACTTGGAGGAATACCTCTCAAATTCTAGTCTGTCATGCCAGCATCAACAAATAGCCTTTATATACGAAGCTTAAAACAATCCACTTTTCATAATGAAAATTTAATGGTAATGATGAATTTCTGCATTCAAAATGAAAATATTATATAAGTGATGTAATACCCGTCAGAAATAAATAATTTTCAACTTCGGTTACTTAAATATAAAAAACAATAGCTGAGGAAGTGCCCGAAATAGTCTTCTGTCATTGTTGATGGAAACCAGAGTTTCTTGCACATATGTAGCCTAAACTTTCATAAAAACCATAGCTTGCCTAATGCATATAACGCCATCTTATCAAGTGATCTAGAAGAAGAATCTACATGGTTGTTGATGAAGCTACCAGTATGATGATGAGATTTGAGCTCCCTCAGCTTTGTGAGGCTTCTGCTCGACTAGGACAAAATATCAAGCAGAGGTTTTGGAATTGTGTAATCTTCTTGCAGTTTAGATTTGGGTGTGTTGTCTGTATCTTTTTCCATAGTTGTTTTTGGACTTCCTTGACTGGCGAGCTTGCTTCTGGAGCCTGTGTTGCTGCTTGCAGATGTCAATTTTAGGCCTATGTTTATTGAGCCTCTTTGAATCTTTTTTTAACCAAGAAAAAGACAGTCTCTAGAGTCTAGACAGATTGCGCAGCGCTAAAATTGGCAGCTCTTATGAGAGGAAACAAGTTTTTAATTTTTATTTTCTCTAACCATTCCAATCATATACTCATGCTTTTACGTCTTTCAAAGCCGAATCATGAGCAATGGCAAAGCCAGCCAAGCTTCCGCCAATAAGCGAAAGGACATTTTCACCCGAGAAAAAATAATAACCGAACGGGCATTCCAAGCCAATGCCCAACGAAGAATAAAGTGAATCTCAAAACAGTATTATAGAATACAATTAAATCACGAAAAACAAGAAGCCAAATCATTTTTTTTTAAAAAAACGACTGGCTTGATTTGAAGGCCGAGGCTATCCAAGAGTATATATATATATATATATATATATTTTTTTTCTTAATTGGGCCATTACCAAATAAATAACACGGTGCAAACAGGAACATCAAGAACTACAGAAACAACAAACAACCTGGAAATCATAGAATGTACCATATCCGGCTTCATGTTGCCTATCCTTAGTGATTACTAGCTCATTTATGCTCAGTTAAGATTCCCATCCAAAAGATTTAGTTTACTTGTATTAATTATTTATAATAAAACATATAAACGCTTGAAATCTCAAGTATTGCACTCATGAAACCTACGAAAACACAATACACCCATGTGACTTACCCACATTGTCTGCATGTGGCGCGCGCACACACATACATACACATATATATAACACTTCCACCAAATGACAATAAAGGAAAATACTTATCTAAAATTCTCTGTATTTTTGTTATCAAGTTTTTCACTAAAAAGTTTTGGTATGACGCAACAGTTAGTTTATAATTTATTTGACTAATTTATAAACTTGTTTGATCAAAATAAATACGTTTGGTAAACTTATTTGTGTAATTTATTATTTTAGACTTGCACAAGAAATTATGATTTACAATATATAACTTCATAGTGAAACGGTTAAATTTGTTACTCTAAACAACTTCAAAAATGAAATAAAAAAACCTATGTTACTAAATGTACTGTGTACATCTTTTAGAGATTACTCAAATATTAATTAAGTACAACGAATGATTTAACAATTCATTTCATAGTTCGCAATCTATAAGTTAGTAGTAGTGGAAACCATTCAACTTGCTACCAAATATTAAAAAAAAAAAAAAGGGAAATTAACACGTACCATACAAAACTTATAGAGAATACTGAAATCATATTTATTCACATCTCCGTCCCTTACATTTCTTCCCCTTGCCATTCTTGTAATTCTTCCTCACCCAGGCTTGGGCAGAATAGAAAAGCAAGTAAAGTATTATTGTACTTTCTTTATCGTAAATAGTATGTCCTTTGCATTTCTTGCTCTTGCCAGAATCTTCTGATTTACTTTCTTCTGAAGCATTACTGACTCGTGAGCGAGCGGATTTGCTGCTGTGCATAAGGGTTCTTTTTGCTGCTTTTCACTTTCAGCAACGGTTTTTACCGTTGCTGAAAGTTTTGGCAACAAGAAACTTTGCCACCATAACTTTTAGCAACGGTAAAAACCGTTGCTAAAAGTGAAAAGCAGCCAAAAGCACCCTCATGCACAGCAGCAAATCCGGACTCGACTTGTGATGCCTCAGGCACTTTCTTCTGATCCACCATTAACTGATCCAACACCTCCTCTACTTTTTGCCTTTTTGATAGTATCTTCTCAGACACTTCTTTAATAATTGAAATGTCGTTCTTCACCAAATTACTGTAGAAGAGGCAAAAGGGGAAGGTACATCAGCAAATATTACCAAGTTTTCAACGTCTATATCTTGTACTAAATAAAATTTCAAGTATATTACTAATATAATTTAGTTTTTAAAAAATTATATTTGTCTCAATTTAATACTTTTAAAGATTATTTTTGTTTTAATTTCATCCCTTTTTTTAGTAAACAACTCTAACCAATGAAAATTTTGAAATTTAACAGCTATAGATTCAACAATTTAACAACGAAAATGATCAAATTAAATAAATATTAACAAGTTTTCGACGTCTATATTACTAATTTGGTCCTCAAAACATTATTACACTTATTTCAATTTGGTCTCATAAAGTTTGTGTTTGTTTCAATTTTATCTCTCTTTCTAGTAAATGATTTTTAGCAACCAAAATTGTAAGATTTAACAATGGTAAATTTTACAATTTAACAACAAAAACGATTAAATTAAGACAAATAACATTTTTTAAAGACTAAATTGAGATACATTTAATCTTTCAATGATTAAATTAGTAGTTTATTCTAAAATTTCTAATTTTAAAGAGGAATTATGAAGAAAATATTAACAAGAAAATAACAGAGAAAATTCATGAGACGAACATGTAATTGATATGACATACCTCATATTCAATGTAGATGAAAGCTGCTTCAATTCACCAAGCATGCTACTAACCACTTCGTCTCTTTCCTTTTTACCTTCCAGATTGTCAGCATTTTGTAGCAAATCTCGAGTTCTTGAAGAATCCAGAAGTTTAATGCAATTATCCACGCAATCCTAAGGGCGGACAGAAAGTGAGAGGAAAATAAATAACAAAGAACTACATGTTACGCATCCCAACTAAAGCCTAATTATAGAATGAGCACATGAACGTTACAATGTTATAAAACAACCCCTTCGAACTTTATATATAACAATATGGCTTACCTTAATTTTTTGGCCATTGTACAAATGATCGTGGGATTCATTGGCTGCTGATTGAAGATAGATCAAAGCATCCCAGAACATTGACATATTAATTTCAAACTCTGGAAGACCGGAACAATTTGCGGGGATCACTATATCAGCCATATCAGTAGCTTCTGCTATAACAGCTGAAGTTTCAGTATCACGGTGCTTGGTTCCGACCTTTTCAAATTCTGGAAGACTGGAACAATTTGCGGGGAACACTATATCAGCCATGTCAATAGCTTCTGCTATAACCGCTGAAGTTTCAGTTTCATTGTGCTTGGTTCTGACTTTTTCGAACTCTGGAAGACTGGAACAATTTGCGGGGAGCACTATATCGGCCATATCAGTAGCTTCTGCTATAACAGCTGAAGTTTCAGTTTTACTGTGCTTGATTCCGACTCCTTTTGGAAACAACACTTGTAAAATGTCCTCCCTTTTTTGGAAGATTGTCATATCCACAAATATAGCATCTGGGCATGAATTTTCTAAAGAATTGTTCCATAACCTCGCAATCACCAGGGGATTGTCAACTTTCTTGAATGCCTCAGCAAAAACGTCTAAACTCAAATGCTTCCATCTTCTACGAAGAACATTATAAAACTCGGAAGGCAGAAGTCCTGCTATGTGGGTTTTACCCAACAAATCATAGAGTAACTCTAAACAATTACCAGAGATTAGATGAAGCAAAGACAACAAAACAAACAATCTCAATACCAGTGATGGCAAATATTCTTTCACTTTCAATCCAGATTTTCTGATCCAGTTCATTGTATCATTCTGATTATAAAGAATCTGAGATAGGATACGTGTAATGATCTCATGGACATCCTTAAATTCTGGTTCAACCTGACCCATTAAGCTCAAATTTGCAAGTGCATTGTCATCCTGATAGATAAGCCACTCAATAAATGATGATTTCACGGAAAAAATTAAACCCCTCCAGAAGCATGTCAGAATCAGAAGCCGTTCAATTAGATACATAAAACAACTGGGAGATATATAATCAACTTCCTCCATCCAGTTTGCGTTATAAGTATCTTGCAAAGCTTGACAAAATATATTGACTTGTAAAGTCTCTGCACCTTTCAAAATGAAGCTGTTGATGAATGATTTCCAGGGTGGATTGTCATCAAATCTTCTCATAATTTCCACACAAAGTTCTTCTTCAGGGCGGCACACACCCAAAATCATAACTGCCACCCTTCCAATTTGACCATAAGTCGGCTTGTCTTTCCTCCTTATATTTTCATATATGACCTCTTTCACCAAATCCATACAAGCCTCGGTTCTCCGCATAGAAACCATGCTCATTGTTTGTGGTTTCTGCCAGTCGATGGGAACTAATAAGCCAAAGGCATTCTGAATTGGAATTCTAAAAAGATTATCCAGTACTTCCAAATTATCATGAGTGATAGTTAAAAAACTGCATTCGCGAAGAAATTTCGAGACCTTACAGATGAGCATCAGAGACCTTCCTTGCCAATAGATAGAATGAAGTTTGTTAATTGAGAACTTGTAGAGTGCCTCAAAGTTGAGCAAGACATCCAAACCGACAGAGAGCAATTCTGAACACCAATAACTCTGAGCGCTAGACACTAAAAGGTCATCATTAACATATGCCAACCTTCCACTCTTTAGAGATCTGTCATCCACTTTTTTAACCCAGAAAGCATCAAGCAGGAGCAAATGGTAAGCAGCATTGAAATTATGCATCTGCTTTCGAACACCTAAATAATTCAAAGCAAAGTGTCCATAACTTCCATACTCATTGAAAGATTTCCTTTTCAGATGTGAAAGGTACTTTAGAATATAAACAATCTTGTCCTTCCAACTATTCCAAGTGTGAAACAGCGTCTCTACAGAAAGTTGATTCTTAAAAATTATTCCTTCCATATTTTCTAAAGAATCAACAACAAATTCATCTAGCCAAACATACTTCGAGGAGTCCAACTGAAAATGAGCATCTAAAATTTTCCTCAAACATAATATTTCACCTCCAAAACTCTTATATCTACGAGAAGAGTTTAGATGAGTCATTGTCATGAGAAGACTACTCTGCTCATTAGACAATATGTCCACTTTAGTACAAACTTGCTCATAATAGCTGCAGGACTCTTTCTCTGCCAATGACAAGGCTTTCGTTAAAATATGGCCCTTCTGCTCAAACGCCTTTAAAGGCCACCCAATGCTTCCTGTAGACCAAAGGGAGTTTGCAAGCACATAGAATAGCATAAGTTCAACTGCTTCAACTAATTTCCCTGCCTTTCCCAGCAGTTCAGCCTCGAGTAGAATATCACCTATTTGCTTTGCAATGTTGACTGCCTCCATGTAGTTTCCCGATTCCTCTTCCAACAAAAGAAGCTCATTAAGTAGACCTAAAGACTGCAAGAACCCCCGCTTCAAATCCATGGAATGAAAAGCTTTAACAAATTTCATCATTGATCTTATATCTTGCTGCTTAAGATAATGATGGGCAGACCTTTCAAGAAACTTTTGTTCAATCTCGTTGAGAATCGCAACGTGGCCATCAATTTTATCATGTTTCCAGTGCTGGATGTAACCTAAACCAACCTCAAACATTCTCCCTTTTTCACAAACAGTCAAACAATCTGAGAAGAAATCACCCCTAGCATACACTTCTGCAGCAACCTCATTGCATCCTGCTAGGTAAAAGCAATCCCCTGCTCTTTTCAAATCAGGTTCATCACATTTTTCCAAATACAGCTTTCCTGGCCACAGAAATAGGGTTAATATCAAAAATAAAATCTCTCAGTGCAAATATAATTAAGATTAGAACGCAAACATTCATGCAAGCTTAGGTGCTAAGCCTACTATTAATATTATGCATTAATATTTATACTAAAGTCTGTAATGAACAATAAAGGTCAACTGAATCAGCCATTCCATTCGATTTTGTCATATCTGTATCTTTATTTTTCTCATCTATGCCTCTGAAAAAAATAAATTAATAAATAAAAGGTTTACACCATTACATTCCATTGTGGAAGACAAACTAAATATACTATTTTCTGTCATGTAGCAGCCATTGTATCTATTTTGTTGGGATTGACACAAGAGGATTGAATTCAACATAGGTTTGGTTCAGTCCTCTTTATCGCCTTCAACACCAATAGAACTTCTTGATTTGATAGCTTCAGTTATTACAAATTAGCTGCATAACATGTTGAGGAGAAGCCAACAATCTTGAGTCTGATTTAAAACATAATTAATTAAAGAAAATATATACATTCTCTTAACACAGGAAAGAGGATGGTTAATTTCAGTTAAATCAACAAATAAACAACAGGATGCTTCAAAACTATTATTTTCATGAATTTTTGGTTATTAATTCCAGTTAAATCATCCTTGGCACGGATATATTATTTCATGCACCTTTAAATCAACATGTTTAATGACAAAACAGTAAAATTCAATAGAAAATTTAGAAAGATGTTTAACAAATAGATGCAAAGCAAGCATTACTCTAGTTCCTAAAATATAAAGGAGGCCAAATTGTAAATTACAGATATTCCCAAAGAATGATCATACCAGCTCTTTCATGATCCCCCAAATCAGAAAAACACTGAGCAGCAGAATCAGCCATTCCTATTCCTTCAAATATCTCCGCAGCCTCCCTCAAAATTGCACTTGCACCTTCAGGATTTAAATCACGTAAGCTGTTTGCAGTTGCTTTTAGACCAGAAGCCTTGGACTTTGTCTCCCAGTACGAGTCCCCAGCTCTCTCAAAACACATTGTAGCCATCTCATAATTATTATTATAATAAAGCTGCAAAGAGATAGTAAACAAAAAAGAATATCATTTGGAAAAAGAAAAACGAAGGTCACATAAGGGTGACATAATAACTAGCTCAATGCATCACATAGAAATGAATTATTTGTTATAATAGGGCCTTGTAAGAAACAATACAAAAAGTCAAGAGTTGACAAAATGAGTCTGCATACGCCTCCATTTGTAAGTTGACATAGCAAAGCAAGCAATAATAAGAGTATTTAGTCCCTAACAAATTATAGTTTTCTCAATTTATTCCTAGAAAGATCAAGCATCTCAATTTAGACCCTAAATGATTGCATTTGTGTCAATTTGGTCATTTTCGTTGCTAGAAGTTACTTTGACAAAGGGAAGGAGCAAACTAAAATAACATGATCTTTCAATGACTAAATTGAAACAATTATAATCTTTTGGAGGACCAAATTAGTAATTTACTCTGATAATAAACAACCGGAGGAAACTCCACTGACATCACATACAATCTAATAGAAAAACCGGGTTTTAAAAATTTTAATTGAATTTACTGTTCGTTGCTTGGACAGTAGATCAAATATAGTGGAACAAGTAAAGAAAGAACCTCTATGCCACGCTTCTTCCATTCTTCTGGACTGCTTGCAACTTTCATTGCTTGTGCAAGAAAATCATCTAGCTCTTTTGTTTGGACAAGACCCTTCTTTTTCCAATATCCAAACATAGGTTTAGAAAACTCTTCAGTATTCTCACAAATCCACAATCTCTGCCTTGTACGAGTTACAGCCACATAGAGTTGCTTAAGTTCAGAACATAAAACATTATGCTTAGAATCTTTGAAACATGTACAAGACATCTTTGTTGTGGAGTCCAAAAGATCTTGTTCCTTCATGTACTCATATATCAGCCTCCATTGATTTTTCAAGGGTGAGGAGCCAAAAAAGTTGTATAGCAACACATCCTAGGAATTTTCCACAATACAAAATAAGTAACATTTAAAAATATAAAAAAAAATAATTAAACATGCCTGGAGTCACAACCTGGAACTCAAGGCCCTTGCACTCCAAAATGGTTAATACAAGAGCCTGTTTGCCCACATACTCAATGATGCCATTTCGAGCATAATCATCTCGTACCAAAATAACTTGCTCTGCCCCAAAGCCAACAATTTTTCCATCCATGTTTCCATTATTCCCAAAAATTGTTACAATTGCATTTTCTTTCTCTCCAGATATGAGCACAACCGGGGCTTCTCCATATATCAAACTAGTCTCAGGTTCCAACTTATCAATAGAATGAGGAAAGAAGCGAAAAAGAAGTTCAATGATGCTCTGTGATAATTTTAGCACACCATCATGAGTACGAAAGTTCTGACTCAAAAGAAAAATATCTGAAATTTTCCCTTTCTCCTTTCCCATGTTATTCATACTGCTTCTTGAATCTAACACAAATTTCTTGTAGAAGAGGTTTCTAATATCTTGGAATCTAAAATCAATTCCCCTGGCAATTGTTTGGGCCGTGTCCCCAGAGAAAACAAAACCCTCATCTACATTCTGGCAGATATGTTTAAACAGAGCAATTTGACTCATAGTTAGATCCTGCACCTCATCAATATATATGAAATTCATCTCATCACCATCATATCTTTTAGTTCTCAATCGACGATGAAGGTCAATTACAATATCAGCCAAATCAAATTCACCATTTTCCATCTTCATTTTTTCATAATTTTGATAAATATCATATATCAACTCTCTTTTCTGGCAGCTCAAACTTGACCCTCGGTTTTCAGATAACTTGATATAGGCCTCAGGCGTTAGCTTACCATCCTCAAAATCTAAAGCTTGAATACCTCCTTTTATATGGGATATAATTTCAGTTAACACTCTGGAAGAATCAAGCTTCTTTGTTGATTGGGAATTAAAACGGGGCCAATAAAATGAAGAAAACCTGTCATAATTTACTTCCTTCCTCCTTATGAAGCTCTCCAAGGAAACTGATCTTGAACCAAGGTTCTGACCAAAACAGTTCTTGAAGTCATGAAATCTCTCAAAGTAGGAATTACCCAAAGTCCCATCAAGCATCATCATAAACTTGTGAAATGTTATCACAAGTGGATATGAGTTGGTTGGAAGACCAATAAATGAATCAGGGAGATTCTTGAATTGTACTGATGTATCAACAATATCTTCATTAGCTGAGCTGCTTTCAGCTGAAATACTGCCACCATAAATGGATCTGTATTCATAACAAGGTCATTAGAAATTTTATTTCCACAAATGGTTACTTTAATAATTTTTAATGCACCATTAGATATATTTTTCCTACAGTTACGACATTTATTTTTGACATTAGCAAACTTGATTTTGTGTTCATGAATTGTTAAAAGTACCAATAACAAATTTAGTTCAATAAAGCTATAGAATTGTTATTCTTAGATTGTTACAAAATTGATAACAGTTTTGTTATCTTTTATTTATAATAAAATGAAAGTTTGCACAAATTAATTATTAATTTTTTTAACAACATATGCACAATAAAATACTTTATGCTTTCAAGTTGATACTTAAAATTGTCTTGCTCCGCCCCAAAGATGCTTGCAATATTTATTAAGTTAACAATTTAATTGCTATTGAACTCCAAATTTAATTTATATTTTTTTCACATTACCAGATGGAGTTATGATCCATTTGGATGATAAAATGTAGAAAAGGTAATGAGACATTGAGTTCCCAGCCTTGTTTTCCCTTATATATATAATAATTTACTAATATTAAACTTCAAAACTATAGAATAACTATAGAATAATCTTACTCCCACAAACATCGGAAAGGATAATGCAGGGCCAAGAAGATAGTTATTGGAAGTCACTAACCTTTTCAATCGAGTTACATGATGTTTGACCGCTTGACACAATTTCGGACTTACTGTCACAAATAACTGACGCAAGACTGGCCTGGTAGTCTCAACAACATTCTCCTTCAACTCTTTATCTTGACTTGAACAAGGAGCTCCAGAGATTTCTGCTCCATAGATTCTTTCAACTACCATATGGTGCACACGCTCCTTCTGAAATAACTTCATTGTCAAAACAGTGGTTTTTCCCGTACCAGAGCGCCCAAGAACAAATGAACTTCTTGGGAAAAGGATGATTTCCCTTTCTTCATCCGTTACTTCAAAAGGAATATCCAATTCTATACCATCACGATCAGAAAGCAAATGACTCACAACACTTGATGATAAGGAGTAAAATTTCATCAACAAGAGACTATCTTCAACCTTTGAATTCTCGACATAACTTCTACCATTAAAGGCACATATACTTAATTCGCCCTCGTTTCCATTATTATCAAGACTCTTAAATTTGATGATTTCTGCGGTGTTAGCCCAACTCACTGGAACCTCCAAATTCCTACGCAATAAAACAACAACCAAATGCAATGAATCAGTTAGCTATAACAATTATAGTTAAATAGAATGCAACTAAGAATCCACTTACCCCTCCAAACGTTTCTCTTCACAACGAGCAATGAAGCCATCATTGTAGCTTTTGAATATAACATCAAGACGCTTGACCAATTTCGGGATATCATCGAGAGTCAAGACATCCCACACCTTCAAGACTTGAGTGTATGTTGATTCTTTTTCTATATCTAATGAACATACAACATAAAGACCTTCAACCTTAAATTGTTTCAATATTTGTGATGAATTTCCACAGAGCAAGCCCACTTTCCTCTTTTTAGGTCTCCATCCACTGGAAAGTTTGTGCAAGAGGTTTATAACTGATTTTTTGGTTCGCTCTGATCTCATCTTTTTAAATGATTTTAGGAAATTATCACTAAACAGGACCTGCAGATTTATGTGGAAAGGAATGTGAAATTAATAACTAGCAGATAATGAAAATAGAAATAAACACTAAGAGTATAAGAACCATAATCCGTATACCTTCCATTTGGAATTTCTGAAAAGGACACTATCTGAATTAAACAAATCATCAAATTGATCCAACTCTTTCTTCACATTTAAGATTGCTTTTGCTAAATCTTTATCTTCATCAGCATTGAAGAATAGTTGACGATTCTTAGCATCAATTACCAAAGCTTTCCAAACACTTTCTTGACTTGCTAATGTCCTTTCATTACCCAAAATCCACAAACAATGCCTGGTGAATAGCAAAACAACAACAGCTTTTCACTATAAATAAAACTTTTTAAGTACAAGCAAACTTGAAGGAACAATTTATAGTGAGCTATACCTAGCCCTTGTAAGCGCAACATTGCACCTTCGGCGATTGGAAATGAAATCAAGTGACGAACTAAAATTTGTTCTGACGGTTGATAATATAATAATATCCTGCTCCCCACCCTGGAACCCAGCAATTGTTTTCACGTTCACATTAAATCCATCATGGCTATCATACATGTATTCAAGTCTCTCTTGAATTGCAACAACTTGAGCAGAATATGGAGACACTATACCTATGCAAAGGTTCTCCTTGGAACCAAGCCACGCTGTGTACCAGGCAAAACTAATAGTATATCAGAATACAAAAAATATGTTCTTCAACAAAGTATAAACTTCTTGTAAAATTTCAATCCTTTTCCCAGGCATGTTTGTAATAATCAATTGGTGAAAGTCACACATATGCTTTTTCTAACAAAGATTATCATTACTACTATAATTATTCTCATATTTCCTACATAATCACATATAGCTTAGGGCAAAAATTCAGTAATACATCCAAAGATCTCCTTGTTTTTGTAATATTGTTTTCGTGAAAAGTGTTGTTTGTTATGCTCATCTAATGTCTATTACTTTTAAATATCCCCAGCACATTATTAGGTCTCTTATTAATGTCACCCCAAGTCCACTACTTTTGGACATTAAAAGCACCATTATAAGGTCTTCTTTCCAAACGTGAAAACAAAAAGTGCAGTATAAAACAAAAACAGTAACTTCACAGATAACGTCCAAAGAAGCAAACAAACCTTTATACAAATTCTTCATTATTTTCATCACAATTGCCACTTCAACCATATTTTTCCGGCTTCGTCCAACATCATCAAACTCTTCTCTACCACCAACAACATTGATAAAAGAATAGGGACCAAACATTGGCCACTTGAGATATTTCTTTTCATAGTTCTTTCTTCCTACATTTGGGGCATTAAGTAATTGATTAAAATAAAAATTTGAATTGGGGAAAAAACTTATTTTTGGATGCATCCTGTACTGTATTTTGAGAAGATGCTTGTGGTGATTCAAAGAACTTAGCCTCTCAAATAAGCTTCTTCCAAATCCAGCTTTATTGGAAACCTTAAAGAAACAAGGACAAGCTAATGTTAATTGGCACTGAAAAACAACTATGTTTGGGGATGAGTACACGATAAAATATGCATAAAATGGTGGAATCCACATACATTACTTTCAATCATTGCTGGTAGCTGGTGTTCATCCCCAAATAAAATGGCATGGTTTACGCCTGGAAGTAGTAAGGGTATGAGTGATTCACATTCTTTTAATTGTGCAGCTTCATCAATCACCAAAATGTTCAGTGGCAACTTCATGGAAACATAATGTAGCTTAAAGGAACTAGAAGCAGTGGAGAATATTAATAACGATGTCTGAAAACAGAACTCTTTTATTCCTTCTTCATTCAAAAAATTTGGCAGCTTGAGATCCCCAGGCAAAGCTTTCAAAGCTCTTAAAGAAAACAGACATTCAGTTCTCTTCTTATACAATAGTTGTGCAGCCCCAACAAATGATGTAGAATTTTTTGGCAATTTTGGAACAGAGAAAACTTGTTCCAATACTTCACAGTGTATCCTACTTTGAAGCAACAATGCTTGGAAGGAATCAAGAACCTCAATAAGGCGGACCAAGTTCTGAAAATTATGATCCAAAATGTAACTTCTGGATATATGAGTACACAAGATAGAAATGCAGTATTTGAGTGGCGATGCTACAACAAGAAACCTTTCTCTTACAAACTCGGGAAAGGATTTGCAACTCCCATCAATACAAGTTGAATAATTTTCTTCTTTTGTCTTGTTGAGTTCATCCTCACCAGTTTGTTCTTTCCTCTTTATTAATTCATTTTCAACGTATCTACGATAATGGGAAACACAATTTTCAAGAAGATCAATCATTGAAGTAAAACAATAACTCCAACCAGTAGATGGTGCAAAGCACTCTGTGAGCTGTTTGACACGATAATCCAAATAAATGTCTTCAATGTCTGCACCAACTTTGAGTCGCTCATGATTCCCGAATAATAGAATGTCTCCTAATGAACAGATCAAAGCATCAGATTCCCTTTTAAACGATTCTCTGACCATGCTCAAGACACGTGATGCCACTTCCTTAATGGCAACATTTGTTGGGGCACAAGCAAGGATCCTACTTTTTGATTTAAGCAGAGCAAAAAGGAGTGTGCCCAAAGTTTTGGTTTTTCCAGTCCCCGGTGGACCCCAAATAAGCTCAACAGTAGACATGTCATTGCAACAGAGGCTGGAAAGGCATGCATGAATTGCTTTAGCTTGGGAATCATTCAACTGAGATGACAAACTTCTATAAAATTCATCATCCCTTAATGCATTAGTTAGCAAAGAGCAATGATCACATCTTTTCTCAATCGGTTCTGCAACATATATCTATCAATCACAGAACCAAATTAAAACCAGGGTTATCTGGAAATGACGCGTAGACTTCATAACAGCTAACAAACTAGGATCTTTTACAATTTAAAGAACAACGAAACTACTGTCTGATTTTCTGGTACAAGAATGGCATCGAAGACTAAGGTAAAATAAGAGAATTAGCATCAAATATAAATATACCCTGACTTTTAGTAACAGTTTTAGCTTAATAGTTAAACTAGGTATGCACTTCATATAAATATAATTGTGAATAACTTTAATCATTGCACCAAAACCACTACACAAGTTAAGATTCTCACCATGCCATCAGTGCATAAAGTTTTCTGGATTAGATTCAAATTTCCAGACATATGCAATGCACTCCATATTCTTCTGCTGGGAATCATATTCATCAAGAAAACTACAAATAGAGATTTCTGCCTTAATTCATTCAGGTCTTTTGACGCCTTTACTTTTAGATAAATAGGCTTTTTATCATCCGCATTCTCATTCTCGTCCTCATTCTCATCATTATCCTCATCCTCATCCTCCTTTGGGATCTTAGCAACTGATGCAAAAGTCCATATCCTTCCCACCCTTTGCAAATCCTCAACAGTTTCAGGTTTGAAATCAGCCAAAACAAAAACATCTCCAGGCAATGTTTTGTATGGCTCCTTACTGCGAGCAGTGAACCTGTTTTTCCAGCTACCGATCTTCACATCATACAGTTTATGCCCATATGGGTTGGCCTTTTCAAGGGAAATCACCTTAGCAAAAGGTGCATCATATAATATTTCCATGCTTGATTTTAGTTGTGCTCGAGTTTCCTCCAATAAAGGATATTCATAAGATGCAAAGTAATGGTTAACATTTTGGAACGATAGTGCAATATCTTTAACCTGAAAAGTTTAACGGTTGGTTCAAAATGAAGGCTTAATCAAATGTGGGTGTATAAATTCATCCCTATAAAATGAAAGTTTTAAATGCAAGGGACTTCAATCAAAATCTATGATCGAAAGATGCAGTAGACAATTGAACATTTAATGCATGCAAATGAAAAATCAAACATCAATAAACACATTGAACTTTATAGTAAGTGTTGGACGAACAACTTTTAGATGCGACTCAGCATTAGTGCTAAGGCATCATAAAGATTTCAAGCCGCCCCATGGATATCTTTGCTTCGGAACAAAACAATTAGAATTAGGCTCGGTCAACTGTAATGTGTATTATCCATACAGGGGATCTTTCAATTGAGAAGATCCTATCTCATTGAAAGGTTCTATCCAACGATCAAGACAATTGGCTGCGTAGTGTTTGGTCAGAGAGGAATTTTTTTAAAATCACTTTGTTTGCTTCAATAAATTGGAGGGGAGAGGAGGGAAACTAATGGTGAAAAATTTGTCCCACTCCTTCCTTTCCTTTTCCTCCAAAAATAGGGATATTTGGAGGGAAGAAAAATTATAAACATGTAAAAAGACAAAATTGTCCTCATAGTTTTTCCTAATATCAAAATTACCCTTTAAACCTAATTCCTGTTATCACTTGAAAAGAGATTTTTTTTTTCTCTAGGCAGATGAACACAATCAAAAAAATTAACTAAATTAAAAATAAATTGAGAAAATTAATAAGTTAGTTAAATTATGCTTAATTATCTTTTTTTTTCTTCAAACAAAAAAATTATTTAGCTTCTTTTCTTATTACAATAAGAGCAAAATTAAAATTTTATATGATTTTAAGACACATTATATATGTAAGATGCCTTTTAGAAGAATAAAACTAAAGCTGCTAAAATATTATATTATTTCACTATAACAAATGAGCTAACTTTTTTTAATATAAGTGATAATAAATTTATCACGTTTTGTCGATCATCCAACAACACTTCCAAAACTCAAGTCTAGTCGAATTGTATTTTTTGTTCCTACAACTTGCTTAAATTATTAATTTAGTTCTTATACTTTTTAAATAAAATATTAACCTGTTGTTATTTTTAATTTAATCCTTAATATTAAGATTTATACAATTGACATAACATATCACATTTGTATACTAATCTGAACCTCTCCTAAATTCCTTGGCCAAAACCATCTTTCTAATGAGTTTTGCTGCATATTTGTTTAAAATTAAGAAGTTATAATAGTCATTTTATTTTATTTTCTCTTCTAGTCTCTCTTATCCATTGAACTAGACACTCCTTTACATGGTTAAGTATTAAAAATGAAAGAAGAGAGACTTTTGTCATATCAATTATATCATCACTAAGAGAAAGTTTGGATAGCAAATAATGGAAGGAGAGGCACACAAAAATGAATTGAAACTCGCCTTGTTCGGAGGTATTATTTAGAATGGAGGATTTTTAATTAAGTAACTTTCCAGAATCTTAAAAAGTCCTCTTTCTATAATATTTTTCAGTTTTAAACTTTCTCCAATCACCATTTATCCATTGGTTTCCACCTCTCTTTCGTTCTATTCTCCTTCTCCTCCCAACCCCAAACATAGAAAGCCGCAGACAAACAGCAAAATATGAGCCACTAGCATATCTCAACTAAATAATCAGTAGAATACGTAAAGATAGCAGTCACCTGGTGCCTGTAGAAATCGTCATTGAAAATGTCGTCAATGGACCAAGAAAACATAATGTCAGTGAACCCATAGTCGCTAAAGCCGCCGACCCTCTTCTTACTTGAACTCTCGCCCTCCATCATCACTCTCGGGTCTCCTCAGAAGCCGTTTGCTATACACTAAAGGACATCCTTTAGTGTATGACCTTTAAAAAAGTTCCTTTAGTGGGTGAACTTTAAAAAAGTGAATGCTTTGATCAAGAAAGAACCCATTCTGACTTGGCCAGGACTAAGACGGATTTCTTAGCCAGAAAGAAAAGCCTAATCCTAGAACAAAAAAAACAGTGGAACTTTGAAAAAAGTAGAACAGTTATCATTTTTGGTTCTCAAGAAAAATCGAAACGAAAAATCATTGGAACTTCCCAATAAGAAACCGAGGAGGCGAGGAGGCATGAACTTTTGACGATTTTGCCTTTTTCATCTTCCCTGTAGCGCCATTTAGGAACTTTGAAAGAAACAAAAACAGCGTTAAAAAAATTATTAGAGCATCACAGTGGTTTTTAAAGAGTTTTTATTTTGATTTATTATATTTATTATCACGTAAAAGAATAATTTTTATATAAAAAATAATAATAAAATAATTAATTTATAATAAATATTAATAGAATTAATAAAAAATAATAAATATTAAAATTATAAATAATTAATTGTGAGACTCATTTGTAACTTTTAACAGGTTTACAACTGTAGTAAAGAGTTGCTTAAAGTTATGAGAATTTACTTAAGTTGATGTGAAATTGTGATACCTACAATAAAAATTCAATTGAGACTTATCACTGTATATGCTCTATATATATATATATATATATATATATATATATATATGTATACACATGTAAAATAACGTATAAATTAAAATATCAGGAAGAAGTTTTTGTTTTTTTCATAAAGACGAGAAGCTAATGCAAATAGTTATTTTATAATTTTAAAATTAATAATTGCAATTATTAAATTTTTTTAATAAAAATTATTCAATAGATTTATAATTTTTTAAAATATAAAAATACTATAATCTAATTATATTATCCAAATATTATTTGAGACCTTTGATCATTCGTGAATAAAATTATATATTATAAAATAAGACAAAATATAATATAATAAAAGTAAAATTAAAATGAATTAAGAAAAAATGTTGGATAACTTCTCACTAATATAATTTACTTTTATATTTAAAAATCATGTAAAAATTAACATGATTTCAACAATAAACACAGTTTAAAATTTTCACTCGGCGAAGGCTTTTTCGTATATTTTATGTGTATTTTATAATCATTATTCTCTCAAGAAGACCCCATTTTGACTTGGCGAAGACTAACATATTTCTCAGCTAGAAAGAAAAGTCTTAAATCCCAGTACAAGCATCAGTAGTGGAGTTCTAGGAACAAAGTAGGGCAAAAGATCACTTCTGGTTTTTAAGAATTGGAAAAAAATTTAATTAATAATATAATAAGCAAATAATTTTTTAATTAAAATATGACAAGTTTTTAAAAATAATTTTAAATTTTTTCAGTATTAATCATTACATAATTAATTCTTTACAAAAAATTTTACTCATATTTTATTATTAATAAAAATATATAAAAAACTCTATAAATTTAATGCCTATGTGGTGCTTAATAGGTACTATAAGAGCATCTATAGTGGTGAATCTCAATTGAATTCTTATTGTGGGTCCTATAATGTCACATCAGCTTAACAACTCCCTACCACTTTAAGTAATTCTCTACTCTAGTGGTAAACCTTTTAAGAACCTACAAATGAGTCCCACAATAAACTCTCCACTACTCTAATATTCATTACTTTTTATTAACTTTACTAATATTTATTATGAGTTAATTATTTTACTATTACTTTTTGTATAAGAACCATTTTTTATATGAAAACTATTATTACGCGTGGCAGCTAACATGGCGAGCTGCAGTAGTGAACCCAAAATAAAAATCAGTTCTTAAATTTAAAAACTCCTTAAAAATCACCACTATAGATGCTTCAAGATCTTTTGACATTTGAGCTGGCCAATCTTTTCTAATCAATTTTGCCTTCTTATCTTCTCGTAGTGCTATTTAATTAAGAACTTAGGAAAAAAAACAAAAACATATTATTAAAATTATATATATAAAAACAAATTATTAATATTATATATATATATATATATATATATATATATATATATGGTCTTATGCTGAATAGTCAGTAAACCATATATATTATTGTCAGAAATATAAATAAACTATAAACATAACTTAAAGAAGAGGATTTGTGTTTTGTATTTCACAAAGAAGAGAAGTTAAGAATGCAAATAGAAAAGTTAGCAGTTATTTGACTTTTTTTTTTATAATTTTAAAATATAAAATTATTTTTATTTAATTTTACATTCAATTTTTTAAAAAAAAAGATAAATAAAATACACGTGAAAGTATAGATAGTTATTTAAGATCTTTTATTTTTTAATCATGTTTTAAGTATAAAAATAATTTAATTATATTATTTATATATCATTTGAGATATTTGGTCATTCGCTAAGAAAATTATATATTCTTAAATAAGACGCAAAATATAATATAAAAAATGGAAATCAAAATGCATATAAGAAAGTAAAAAGTGAAAATATATAATCAAATCATGTAAAAATTTAGATGATTTCAACAACACATATAATTTAAGATTTAAATGCAAACGTGATATCAAACAAGATAAATATGTATTGCAAATTTTGGTCTTGACAAATTATTGCACATAGATATTCAAATGTTAATTCAAACGAACTTTTAGAATATGTTTAACAAGTTAAATAAATTAACTTATAATTTATTTGAAGTTAAATAAATTAGCTTATAATTTATTTGACTAATTTATAAATTTATTTGACTAAATTTGAAGTGTTTGGTACATAAGTTTGTTTAAATAGTTTATAATTTTTTTTATGAAACTCTTCTTTGACTAGTTTATAGTTTATATATGATAACTTTTATATATTTTCTTATTTTATTTTTATTATTTTATTAAATTCTAATATTATCCTACTAACAACTTGAAATACAATTTCTTCTCCAAATTTTATTCACACACCTATAACACAATATTTCTAATTTATTGTGAGATACTAGATGATATGTTTATTTGTATTATTTTGAGATTACATAATGAAATGTAATTATTAACAAAAAACGATAAGTATAACATTATTTTGGGATAACATAATAAAAAGATATTATCTTGGGGTCCTAAATATTTATTTTAATTATTACACTATTTATACTATTTATTTTAATTTTTAATAATTTTTTAATTTTTGAACAAAATATTATAATAATTCAAATTAACTAAAAAGTCTAAAATTATAATTACCTAAAAAGATATATATAAAATATCATATAAGTATATCATTTTATGTCATTTTACATTTATCAACTAATTCGATAGCTAATTTTAATTATCAAATTCTTCTAATTTAATAAACTAGTTTAATAGTTTTCAGTTAAAAATTAACTTTTAAGTTTTTCAGATATTTTTTCCAAACATAGTTTTAATGCTGAGTGGCAAAAAAATTTATTGTTTTCTTAAAATACCATATACTTATTATATTTTGACTGAAAAACTATACACTTGTTATGTTTCAATTGAAGAATTTGATAATAAGTATATAAAAAATTTCATGTAAGTTTTTCTTTTTTATTCTTAAATACATTCTTGTCACAAGGCTTCTAGTGTGCATCTCCTGCATTAATGCACTTCACTATTTTTTTTCCTTCGAAATCTCACAAATTTTTTTTAACAAGCCATTTCATTGTATTTGTAAAATTATGGCAAATAATCAATAGAGGACCCTTCATCATTTCTATCGACCGGATCTATATTAGTACTGGAGTCTCTTAAATAGATCTTGATCGTTCTTCAAAACTCATAGTGCAACTCAAAAAGTACGCGTTTTTTGAGCTGTACGATGAGTCGTCAATAAACAGTCAGAATTTACCTAATATAATAAGCAAATCATTTTTTAATTAAAATATGACAAGTCTTTAAAAATAATTATAAATTTTTTCAGTATTAATCATTACATAATTATTTCTTTACAAAAAATTTTACACATATTTCAATATTAATAAAAAAATATATAAAAAACTCCATATAAATTTAATGCCTACGTGGTGCTTTGGTAGTATAAGAGTATTTACAGTGGTGGTTATTAAAGAATTTTTAAATTTAAGAACTGGTTCTTATTTAGGTTCGCTGGTTGTCACACGTAAGAACATTTTTTATATAACAACCAGTTCTTATACAAAAAGTAATAATAAAATAATCAACTTATAATAAATATTAGTAGAAATTAATAAATGTTAAAATAATGGATAGTTAATTGTGTGACCTATTTATAGATTATTAAAAGTTCACCACTAAAGTGAATAATTGTTTAAAGTGGTAGAAAGTTACTTAAATTGATGTACACTATGTGACCCACAATAAGAATTCAAGTGAAGTTCACCATTATAAATTGTCTAAGATCTTTTGACATTTGAGTTGGCCTTGTCTTTTCTAGTCAATTTTGCCTTCTTATCTTTCCGTAGGGATATTTACGAACTTTGAAAAATAAAAACAAATTATTAAAATTATATATATATATATATATTATATGGTCTTATGCTGAATAGTCAGTGAACCATATATATATTGTTGTCACAAATATAAAGTAAACTATAAATATAACTGAAAGAAGTGGATTTGTGTTTTGAATTTCACGAAGAAGAGAAGTTAAAAATGCAAATAGAAAAGTTGGCAGTTATTTGACTTCTTTTATTTTTATTTTTATTTTTATAATTTTAAAATATAAAATTATTTTTATTCAATTTTATATTCAATGTTTTTTAAAAAAAATAATAAAATACACGTGAAAGTATAGATTGTTATTTAAGATCTTGTATTTTTTAATCATGTTTTAAGTATAAAAATAATTTAATCATATTATTTATATACTAATTGAGACATTTGGTCATTTGCCAAGAAAATTATATATTATTAAATAAGACGCAAAATATATAATATGGTCTTATGCTGAATAGTCAGTAAACCATATATATTGTTGTCACAAATATAAAATAAACTATAAATATAACTTAAAGAAGAGGATTTGTGTTTTGTATTTCACAAAGAAGAGAGGTTAAAAGTGCAAATAGAAAAGTTAGCAGTTAGTTGACTTCTTTTATTTTTTTATAATTTTAAAATATAAAATTATTTTTATTTAATTTTATATTCAATTTTTTTAAAAAAATAATAAAATACACGTGAAAATATAGATTGTTATTTAAGATCTTGTATTTTTTTAATCATGTTTTAAGTATAAAAATAATTTAATTATATTATTTATATACTATTTGAGACATTTGGTCATTCGCCAAGAAAATTATATATTATTAAATAAGATGAAAAATATAATATAAAAAATAGAAATTGAAATGCATATAAGAAAGTAAAAAGTTAGACATATAACTTTTGACCAGTACAATTTATTTTTATATTTAAAAAATCATGTAAAAATTTAGATGATTTCAACGACGCATAATTTAAGATTTAAATGCAAAGGTGATATTAAACAAGTTAAATATGTATTGCAAATTTTGGTCTTGACAAATTGTTGCACATAGATATTTAAATGTTAATTCAAACAAACTCTTAGTGTATGTTTGACAAGTCAAATAAACTAACTTATAACATATTTGAATATCTTATAAGTTTGTTTAATTAAATTCGAAATGTTTGATACATAAGCTTGTTTAAATAGTTTATAGTTTTTTTATAAAATGTTACTGTCACGTCCCAAAATTTGAGCACGTGATCGGTACGAAAAGTGAATTTCATTTCACCTCCGTAAGCCTATCTTTCTCTTAAGCATCATAACATTCTTTTTCATGCAACCAAACCGAGTTCTCTATACACACTACAGTCGTTCACATTACATCACTGAATGAACCTACTCGATTACAGAGATTTCTAGATTTATACAACTTACAATAAAACTTAACTATTATACCTTTATCCTGAACAAATAAAAAGGTAATCATGGGCTAAGGATCCATAATTCCTTGTACAAATATTTACCTTCAGCTGTCAACTCTGAAAAAAATGTTCATAAGAGGGGTATGAGCAAACCACGTGCCCATTGAGCAGACAACACAACACTATGACAAAAAAATATCATGCATCATAATGATAACATGCATTTTAACATAATTCACAACAGCAAACAGTGAAATCAATTTCACACATTTCCCGTACCAACCGGGTGGTCCAGGGTACCTGTGGATCGTTGCCTGCGGCCCCCGCCGCATCCACCCTTATCGCTCCATGTATATTCTCCACCCTTATAGCTTCACGTAGATTTCTCCATGGGGTGCACCACCATGCCTTTCCTTTCTAGTCAAACACAATCACAATCACATCTAAGAGCATCCTCAATCATAATCATGAGCCACATATACAACTCAATCATTTACAATTCAAGTCACAACATAATCAATATTGTTCCAGCAACATAGCATGTATACAACATAACCCATAATATAGATCAATTATTCAACAATAACATACTTCAACTATCCGCATATAGATGAACTCAATAATTAGAGTATGACACATTTCAACTCAGTTCACATGTCATTTACAATCCATCATATAACCTCCATTCATGAGAAAATGAGAATCACCAGGCAAGTTCCACAATTGTTTATGTCTCATCGTCCCCTTCAAGCAAAATATAATTTAAACATATAAATATATATATATTTATGTCATCATCCTCTTCAAACTTAGATATACAACATATTTTCACTATGATGCATAAAGTACATAACAAATATAGTTAATCATAGCAAGTATTAACCCACTCACCTGGATTTCACGCTCTCGGCACTCCCACCTTGCACCTTGATCATTCCTATTGTAACCAGATAAAAACCATCGGGGTTACGAAATAGAGAAATTTCCTACCACTATTTCCGACCTTCACTTACTTCTCAAATCATAACTCCTAACTGGTAATGAATATCCAGATGAAACTTATACCATTGGAAACTAGACTCAAAGAGCTTTTCAACGATATTAAAAAAAAATTGATGCTACAATAACGGTCAACGGTCAACGCAGCTACAATAACGTCGACCGAGTCAATGCTACAGTAGCCGAGAAAATCTGGAAAAATTTTCTCGATGAACAGTAATTTCTGGGGAAAATTTTCGGATGTTCTTCGTGTTCTTTATCCAAAAATCTTAAAATCACATCTAAAACAACATTTCTTTTGATTTCTTCCATGGGTTTTCATCCTTAATGTCTAAAGAGTGTTTTAACACCAAAACCTCCAATTTCTACCAACAATCCAAGCTCAAATCTCAAATTTTCATCAAGATCACTAACTTTTTTCAAATATCCAAATTCTACGAATTTCTCCTAATTTTCTCCAAATTTCTTGTTCTAATAACATCATAAACCACCTAAGAATGTTTTAGATTAACATCCACGCTTAAATTCATCCATTAAAATATTCTACAAAAATTTTGTAAAATGATAATCAAGGATTTGGTCTTGTAATAAGAGGAAGAAGAAGAAGAACATCAACTTACCAATCATCCTAACTTTCATAACTTCCTTCCCCATGCAAAAATTGCATAAATGGTTGATGAAGAAATTCGACGCATAACCGAGAGAGAGAAAGTGAGGAAGCTATGGGAGAATGAGAGAAAGAAAAGAATAAGAGAGAAGTGTATACGCGTGGGCCCCACCGATTTCTTTTTTTGATAAAATCGCTCATAGCCACCTTAGCTTATAAGATTTGTTCACTTTAATCCCTCTCGATGTCTCAAATACCATTTTATCCTCAAATCCATCATCTTTTCAGTACTGGACTCATAATTCATTCTTATAAGCTTTATTCTTCCTCTCAGGTTCCTATTTGGTCATTTCTCAAAAGTAATCCATATTTTCTTTTCTTTTCACTTTAGTCCTTGAGAATTTGTAAAAATTTCTTAAATTAAAAATTAAAATTTCTATTCCCAGATTTTCTTCACTAATTCAAAAAGTACCTTTTCCACGTAATTAAATTTTTCACTAAATTTCAAATTAAACTTTAAATATTCATATAAATTCTTGGGATATTACATTCTTCCCCCCTTAATAGAATTCGGTCCTCCGAATTCAAAACTCAAGATTGAAACAAATGCAGATATTTTGTCTATATCTCATTCTCTCTTTTGGAATTTTCACAATCAAGTACAAAATATAACAAGTCCATTTTTTTTTTCAAGTTCCTTCAATAAAAGAATCACCTCAACAAAAGAATATTCGAAAACTTAAATTTTATTTCTATTATATAAGCTACAGGCAACAAGCTTAACTCGAGTTACAAAACAGATAATTTTAATACGTAAACCTTAGATCAAACATCAGCTTTAGGTACAAATAAAAGAAAGAATAAATTAAGGACAAAGAGACTTTTGAGATGTACAAGGTGCTCCAAGTCTAGAAGAGGAAGGTGCTTCAGACCTTAAGAAGGAAGCTAATCGTTGCAGCCTAGAAAGAGTTTCTGGAGGAAACGTCTGGGAAATTTGGCGAAGTGCAGAAGTCACTCCATTCATACAGTCAATACATCTCGCTTGTTGGTCACGAAAATTTTGAGTTGCAAACATCGAATGTCTATCAACTCTATTCGCCAATTCCCTAAAATGACGATTCAAAAGCTTCTCTTGTTCTGTAAAGAGACGATTTATCAATCTCCCCTGGTCCTCAAAGTGGCGGTTTATCAATCTTTCCAAGTCCTCCATCTTTTGTCTCATAAGCGCAAGCTCATTATTAGAAGATGTTGCTGTGCTAACATCCTCTAGCTCTACTACATCCCTTTTTCTTTTCTTAGCCTCTGGTGACTCTTCCATGGATCTCTTATTCTTATAATTCTCCAGGCTAAGATTTAGATCCAGCTCTACCTTGCCAGCCTCAAAGTTTAAATTGAAAGATTTATTGCCGACCATATTTTTCTGAGCTATAAAGGTTGTACGGAAGGAGAAGTTTGATGCTAGAAAGTTTATAGGTAATGAACTCTTAGTGTAGTGAGCAGTGTAATGGGGCATCCATTATATATAGACGAAATTTAGGGCTACAAAACCTTTACATCATACTATAAAGATGGCCTACAGACCTTATCCGTCGCAATGCCAACGGTCTATGATAAGCATGCCAGAAAATAACAAAATATAATCTAATACAAAAGATTTCCTAAAAAATTTCGGCTAACTTTTGACTCTTGCTCAAATTATTCAACTAATCGCCGCTTCAATTTATGACTTCCTAACTCTGTATTTGTCTTATCCAATAATCCTAAATCGAGATATTACTCCATGAACGGGTAGCTTCATACTAGCCTTATCTAGGTTTCTAATCCGTGATTTTGCCCTAAGCTTACACATTTTCAAACATACATATTAAAATAAAAACTTCTCACATTTACACATCAAGCGTTCCATAAAGTGAGAAAAATTTTTACTTTTCACTTGCCTCTACGAGCATATATGTATATATGTATCAACATAGAGATACATCATTATCTATATATTTTCATCTATTCAAGTCCTTTTTAAATTTCTGACTTCTCATTCTCTGAATGTATGTGGGATTATTACATATTATTCCTGGCCATAACAAATAGCCTTCACTCACTATGCATGAATAACATACATATCATATGTTTTTAGATACATATAATCACAGTATGATTCAATCAATCTTGTATATTATACTCAACTGAAGGCTTTCAAGAACAACGCAATAAAGCAAAGAAATACATTTTAGTTCATCGTGAAAACATCCAAGACACTCTGTAATGGCTACATTATCAACTTCTTTGAATTTCAGAAAATGCCAACAAGAGAAATGGAAAAACCAAGTATAAATCGGCCGCAAATCCACCGAATATTGACTTTCGTGGTTTTGGTATTAATGCGACGCGCTGTTGGTGTGCATGCCTACCCTAGACTTCTAGCTTCCAGCTTGCAGAAATCCATAGGTTAAGCGTGTAGGGTGCGGCGAAAAGATATCTTCTTTGTCTCTAAGTTCTAATTTTTTCCTCTATAAGAACTGTCCCAGCGTTCTCAGTTACCACACCACAAAGAGTAATCATCTCTGAGCCTACAACTTCCCAGCATTCCTCTCTTCTCATACTCCTACATAAATTTCTAAATTTTCCAAATTATGGCCACAAGGAAGTACATTGATCTCACAGTGGAGGCCAAGGAAGAAGAGCTCGACTTAAACTTAAGTCTAGGCAAAGATAAGGGCAAAAGACCTTTTGAGGGGTTTCAAGAGAAGCAGAAGGAGAAGAAAATGAAGAAGAACGAGGAAGCTGAGGAGACTAGCACGGGCCATACCTCGGAGGACAAAATCGCATGTCTAGAGCAGGAGGTGAAAAATCTGAAAAAGATGATAGAGGACCTGTAGAAGTTAACTAAACGCAATAATGCGGCAATGACTTCAAGAATAGACAGGTTCTTCTATTGGTCTACCCAGTGCTTCTGCAATCAACAACAAAGAAGTGTTGATTGTATGAATGGGATTTACACTACCCTCCGCGACATTGCTCTGTCTCTCGCTCCAAGGAATGGTCGAGGGGTGATGATACAGTACAACCCTCCTAATCCGAGACCACCTCGCTTTTAGATTACTCATGCATGAGTAATTTTTTTTTTGCAATGTAATCCTTCTGCTTTTAATGCCAGTGGTTTCTTTTATGGGATGGTACTCCAAAAATAGTAATAATAAAATTAAGAAGGATAAAAGAAATCAGTCACACAAAATCAATCATGAATGTAACATATAAAGCCCTATACATACAATTTGATCCGACAGCAACGGAATCAAAACAAATAATAACCTTTCCCTTACCGAGTTCAAAAGTATAGCCATAACTCTCTAAAACTAAAAACATAATTCATAAGAAAAGACAAGTCTTGGAGGAAAAGGAAATGAAAACATCCTACAGGACCTTCAGTGGAGCCATCTCTCTATAGCAAGTATTAACCCACTCACCTGGATTTCACGCTCTCGACACTTCCACCTTGCACTTTGATCATTCCTATTGTAACCAGATAAAAACCATCGGGGTTACGAAATAGAGAAATTTCCTACCACTATTCCCGACCTTCACTTACTTCTCAAATCATAACTCCTAACTGGTAATGAATATCCAGATAAAACTTATACCATTGGAAACTAGACTCAAAGAGCTTTTCAACGATATTAAAAAAAAATTGATGCTACAGTAACGGTCAACGGTCAACGCAGCTACAATAACGTCGACCGAGTCAATGCTACAGTAGCCGAGAAAATCTGGAAAAATTTTCTCGATGAACAGTAATTTCTGGGGAAAATTTTCGGATGTTCTTCGTGTTCTTCATCCAAAAATCCTAAAATCACATCTAAAACATTTCTTTTGATTTCTTCCATGAGTTTTCATCCTTAATGTCTAAAGAGTGTTTTAACACCAAAACCTCCAATTTCTACCAACAATCCAAGCTCAAATCTCAAATTTTCATCAAGAACACTAACTTTTTTCAAATATCCAAATTCTACGAATTTCTCCTAGTTTTCTCCAAATTTCTTGTTCTAATAACATCATAAACCACCTAAGAATGTTTTAGATTAACATCCACGCTTAAATTCATCCATTAAAATATTCTACAAAAATTTTGTAAAATGATAATCAAGGATTTGGTCTTGTAATAAGAGGAAGAAGAAGAAGAACATCAACTTACCAATCATCCTAACTTTCATAGCTTCCTTCCTGTAATATCCCAAGAATTTTTATGAATATTTAAAGTCTGATTTGAAGTTTAGTGAAAAATTTAATTATGTGAAAAATTTTATTTTTGAATTAGTGAAGAAAATGTGGGAATAGAAATTTTTATTTTAATATGGCGCCCAGGCGCCACGTGGGGCGCCTAGGCGCCGGGCATGGGTGGCGCCCAAGCGCCATAGGTGGCGCCCAGGCGCCAGGTGTACCGGAAAATTTTAGTTTATTTTTCAATCGGCCATAACTTCTTCATCCGAACTCCGTTTTGGGCAAACTTTATATCGTTGGAAAGCTCTTTAAGTCTAGTTTCTAATGGTATAAGTTTCATTTGAATATTTATTACCAGTTAGGAGTTATAATTCGAGAAGTAAGTGAAGGTCGAGAGTAGTGGTAGGAAATTTCTCTATTTCGTAACCCTGATGGTTTTTGTCTGGTTACAATAGGAATGGTCAAGGTGCAAAGTGGGAGTGCCGAGAGTGTGAAATCCAGGTGAGTGGGTTAATACTTGCTATGATTAAATATCTGTTATTGACTTTTTGCATCATAGTGGAAATATGTTGTATATCCAAGTTTGAAGAGGATGATGTGGAACGATGAGACATAAACAATTGTGGAACGTGTCTGGTAATGTATATAATTATATTTTTTTATTTTCCCATGAATGGAGGTTATATGATGGATTGTGAATGGCATGTGAACTGAGTTGAATAATTGTTCTATATTATAGGTTATGTTGTATACATGCTATGTTGCTGGAACCACATTGATTATATTGTGGCTTGAATTGTAAATGATTGAGGATGTTTTTATATATGATTGTGATTGTGTTTGACTGGAAAGGAAAGGCATGGTGGTGCACCCCATGGAGAAATTTATGTGAAGTTATAAGGGTGGAGATTATAAATGGAGAGATAAGGGTGGATGCGGCGGGGGCCGCAGGCAACGATCCAGAGGTATTCTGGACGACCCGGTTGGTACGGGAAATTTGTGTGAAATTGATTTCACCGATTGTTGTTGTGAACTTTTGAATTATGTTGAAATGTATTTGATTTATTTGGATATTGTCGTGAAGTACTACGAATAATATCATATCATATGATGATCGATTTACGTATGATTGCTGTATGTTATCATTATGATGTATGATATTTTTTTGTCATAGTGTGCTATCTACTCACTGGGCACGTGGTTTGCTCATACCCCTCTTATTGATATTTTTTTCAGAGTTGACAGCTGAAGGTAAATATCGGAACAAGGAATTATGGATCCTTAGTCCATGATTACCTTTTCACTTGTTCAGGATAAAGGTATAATAGTTAAGTCTTATTTTAAGTTGTATAAATCTAGAAATCTCTGTAATCGGGTAGGTTCATTCAGTGATGTAATGTGAATGATTGTAGTATGTATAGAGAATTCGGTTTGGTTGCATGAAATAGAATTGTATGATGATTAAGAGAAAGATAGGCTTACGGAGGTGAAATGAAATTCACTTTCCGTGCCGGTCACGTGCTCAAATTTTGGGACGTGACAAGTTGGTATCAGAGCTTTGGGATTAGGTCTCCTACCGATTACAGAGTAAGGTAACCTTAGTGGGATCTCCTCTATCGTGGTGAACCCGGGCACGACTATAGAGAGATGGCTCCACTGAAGGTCCTGTAGGATGTTTTTATTTCCTTTTCCTCCAAGACTTGTCTTTTCTTATGAATTATGTTTTTAGTTTTAGAGAGTTATGGCTATACTTTTGAACTCGGTAAGGGAAAGGTTATTATTTGTTTTGATTCCGTTACTGTCGGATCAAATTGTATGTATGGGGCTTTATATGTTACATTCATGATTGATTTTGTGTGACTGATTTCTTTTATCCTTCTTAATTTTATTATTACTATTTTTGGAGTACCATCCCATAAAAGAAACCACTGGCATTAAAAGCAGAAGGATTACATTGCAAAAAAAAAAAATTACTCATGCATGAGTAATCTAAAAGCGAGGTGGTCTCGGATTAGGAGGGTTGTACTGTATCATCACCCCTCGACCATTCCTTGGAGCGAGAGACAGAGCAATGTCGCGGAGGGTAGTGTAAATCCCATTCATACAATCAACACTTCTTTGTTGTTGATTGCAGAAGCACTGGGTAGACCAATAGAAGAACCTGTCTATTCTTGAAGTCATTTCTGCATGATTGCGTTTACTTAACTTCTCCAGGTTTTCTATCATCTTTTTCATATTTTTGACCTCCTGCTCTAGACAGGCGATTTTGTCCTCCGAGGTATGGCCCGTGCTAGTCTCCTCAGCTTCCTCGATCTTCTTCATTTTCTTCTCCTTCTGCTTCTCTGGAGACTCCTCAAAAGGTCTTTTGCCCTTGTCTTTGCCCAGACTTAAGTTTAAGTCGAGCTCTTCTCTCCTGGCATCTACTGTGAGATCAATGTACTTCCTTGTGGCCATGATTTGGAAAATTTAGAAATTTATGTCGGAGTATGAGAAGAGAGGAATGCTGAGAAGTTGTAGGCTCAGAGATGATTACTCTTTGTGGTGTGGTAACTGAGAACGTTGGGATAGTCCTTATAGAGGAAAAATTTGAACTCAGAGACAAAGAAGATATCTCTTCGCCGCACCCTATACGCTTAACCTATGGATTTCTGCAAGCTGGAAGCTAGAAGTCTAGGGTAGGCATGCACACCAACAACGCGTCGCATTAATGGCAAAACCACGAAAGTCAATATTCGGTGGATTTGCGGCCGATTTACACTTGGTTTTTCCATTTCTCTCGTTGGCATTTTCTGAAATTGAAGGAAGTCGACAATGTAGCCATTACAGAGTGTCTTGGATGTTTTCACGATGAACTAAAATGTATTTCTATGCTTTCTTGTATTGTTCTTGAAAGCCTTCAGTTAAGTATAATATACATGATTGATTGAATTATACTGTGATTATATGTATCTAAATACATATGATATGTATGTATGTTATTCATGCATAGAGAGTGAAGGCTATTTGTTATGGCCAGGAATAATATGTAATGATTCTACATACATTCAGAGAATGAAAAGTCTAAAATTTAAAAAAAAAAAACTTGAATAGATGAAAATATATATAGATAATGATGTATCTCTATGTTTATACATATATACATATATGCTCGTAGAGGCAAGTGAAAGGTAAAATTTTTCTCTCACTTTATGGAACGCTTGATATGTAGATGTGAGAAGTTTTTATTTTAATATGTATGTTTGAAAATGTGTAAGCTTAGGGCAAAGTCACGGATTAGAAACCTAGATAAGGTTAATATGAAGCTACCCGTTCATGGAGTAATATCTCGATTTAGAATTATTGGATATGACAAATACAGAGTTAGGAAGTCATAAATTGAAACGGCGATTAGTTTAATAATTTGAGCAAGAGTCAAAAGTTAGCCGAAATTTTTGAGAAAATCTTTTGTATTAGATTATATTTTGTTATTTTCTGGCATGCTTATCTGAGACCATTGGCATTGCGTCGGATAAGGTCTGTAGGTCATCTTTAGAGTATGATGTAAAGGTTTTGTAGCCCTAAATTTCGTCTATATGTAATGGATGCCCCATTACGCTGCTCACTACACTAAGAGTTTATATCTATAAGCTTTCTAGCATCAAACTTCTCCTTCTGTACAACCTTTATAGCTCAGAAAGATATGGCCGGCAATAAATCTTTCAATTTAAACTTTGAGGCTGGCAAGATAGAGCTAGATCTAAATCTTAGCCTGGAGAATTATAAGAATAAGAGATCCATGGAAGAGTCACCAGAGGCTAAGAAAAGAAAAAGGGATGTAGTAGAGTTAGAGGATGTTAGCACAGCAACATCTTCTAATAATGAGCTTGCGCTTATGAGACAAAAGATGGAGGACTTGGAAAGATTGATAAACCGCCACTTTGAGGAACAGGGGAGATCGATAAATCGTCTCTTTACAGAACAAGAGAAGCTTTTGAACCGTCATTTTAGGGAATTGGCGAATAGAGTTGATAGACATTCGATGTTTGCAACTCAAAATTTTCGTGACCAACAAGCGAGATGTATTGACTGTATGAATGGAGTGACTTCTGCACTTCGCCAAATTTCCCAGACGTTTCCTCCAGAAACTCTTTCTAGGCTGCAACGATTAACTTCCTCCTTAAGGTCTGAAGCACCTTCTTCTTCTAGACCTGGAGCACCTTCTGCATTTCAAAAGCCTCCTCGTTCTTAATTTATCCTTTCTTTTGTTTGTACCGAAAGTTGCTGTTTGATCTAATGTTTACGTATTAAAATTATCTGTTTTGTAAATCAAGTTCAGCTTGTTGCCTGTAACTTATGTATTAGAAATAAAAATTTTCGTATTTGATTTTTTTTTTTTTGTTGAGGCAATTCTTTTACTGAAGAAACTTGAGAAATAAAAATATGTTGAACTTGTTATATTTTGTACTTGATTGTGAAAATTCTAAGAGAGAGAATGAGATATAGACAAAATATCTGCATTTGTTTCAATCTTAAGGGGGGAAGAATGTAATATCCCAAGAATTTTTATGAATATTTAAAGTCTGATTTGAAGTTTAGTGAAAAATTTAATTATGTGAAAAATTTTATTTTTGAATTAGTGAAGAAAATGTGGGAATAGAAATTTTTATTTTAATATGGCGCCCAGGCGCCACGTGGGGCGCCTAGGCGCCGGGCATGGGTGGCGCCCAAGCGCCATAGGTGGCGCCCAGGCGCCAGGTGTACCGGAAAATTTTAGTTTATTTTTCAATCGGCCATAACTTCTTCATCCGAACTCCGTTTTGGGCAAACTTTATATCGTTGGAAAGCTCTTTAAGTCTAGTTTCCAATGGTATAAGTTTCATTTGAATATTTATTACCAGTTAGGAGTTATGATTCGAGAAGTAAGTGAAGGTCGAGAGTAGTGGTAGGAAATTTCTCTATTTCGTAACCCTGATGGTTTTTGTCTGGTTACAATAGGAATGGTCAAGGTGCAAAGTGGGAGTGCCGAGAGTGTGAAATCCAGGTGAGTGGGTTAATACTTGCTATGATTAAATATCTGTTATTGACTTTTTGCATCATAGTGGAAATATGTTGTATATCCAAGTTTGAAGAGGATGATGTGGAACGATGAGACATAAACAATTGTGGAACGTGTCTGGTAATGTATATAATTATATTTTTTTATTTTCCCATGAATGGAGGTTATATGATGGATTGTGAATGGCATGTGAACTGAGTTGAATAATTGTTCTATATTATAGGTTATGTTGTATACATGCTATGTTGCTGGAACCACATTGATTATATTGTGGCTTGAATTGTAAATGATTGAGGATGTTTTTATATATGATTGTGATTGTGTTTGACTGGAAAGGAAAGGCATGGTGGTGCACCCCATGGAGAAATTTATGTGAAGTTATAAGGGTGGAGATTATAAATGGAGAGATAAGGGTGGATGCGGCGGGGGCCGCGGGCAACGATCCAGAGGTATTCTGGACGACCCGGTTGGTACGGGAAATTTGTGTGAAATTGATTTCACCGATTGTTGTTGTGAACTTTTGAATTATGTTGAAATGTATTTGATTTATTTGGATATTGTCGTGAAGTACTACGAATAATATCATATCATATGATGATCGATTTACGTATGATTGCTGTATGTTATCATTATGATGTATGATATTTTTTTGTCATAGTGTGCTATCTACTCACTGGGCACGTGGTTTGCTCATACCCCTCTTATTGATATTTTTTTCAGAGTTGACAGCTGAAGGTAAATATCGGAACAAGGAATTATGGATCCTTAGTCCATGATTACCTTTTCACTTGTTCAGGATAAAGGTATAATAGTTAAGTCTTATTTTAAGTTGTATAAATCTAGAAATCTCTGTAATCGGGTAGGTTCATTCAGTGATGTAATGTGAATGATTGTAGTATGTATAGAGAATTCGGTTTGGTTGCATGAAATAGAATTGTATGATGATTAAGAGAAAGATAGGCTTACGGAGGTGAAATGAAATTCACTTTCCGTGCCGGTCACGTGCTCAAATTTTAGGACGTGACACTTCCCCATGCAACAATTGCATAAATGGTTGATGAAAAAATTCGACGCATAACCGAGAGAGAGAAAGTGAGGAAGCTACGGGAGAATGAGAGAAAGAAAAGAATAAGAGAGAAGTGTATACGCGTGGGCCCCACCAATTTCTTTTTTTGATAAAATCGCTCATAGCCACCTTAGCTTATAAGATTTGTTCACTTTAATCCCTCTCGATATCTCAAATACCACTTTATCCTCAAATCCATCATCTTTTCAGTACCGGACTCATAATTCATTCTCATAAGCTTTATTCTTCCTCTCAGGTTCCTATTTGGTCATTTCTCAAAAGTAATCCATATTTTCTTTTCTTTTCACTTTAGTCCTTGAGAATTTGTAAAAATTTCCTAAATTAAAAATTAAAATTTCTATTCCCAGATTTTCTTCACTAATTCAAAAAGTACCTTTTCCACGTAATTAAATTTTTCACTAAATTTCAAATTAAATTTTAAATATTCATATAAATTCTTGGGATATTACAGTTACTTTGAGTAGTTTATATCTTATAGTTAATAGCTTTTATATTTTTTCTTATTTTACTTTTATTATTTTATTAAAATTCTAACATTATCCTATTTACAACTCATATTCTCCAGGTATATTTCGCAGACCTATAATACAATATTACTAATCTATTATCAGATACGAGATAATATGTTTATTTGTATTATTTTGAGATTACATAATGAAATGTAATTATTAACAAAAAAAAAGTATAACACTATTTTGGGATAACATAATAAAATGATATTATCTTGGGGGTCCTAAATATTTATTTTAATTATTACACTATTTGCACTATTTATTTTAATTTTTAATAATTTTTTATCTTTGAACAAAATATTATAATAGTTCAAATTAACTAAAATTTTTAAAATTATAATTACCTAAATATATAGTTTTGTCTAAAAATAAAATTTGTATGAAATATCATATAAGTATATCATTTATAAATAAGCATTGATTATTAGTCTAGTTGATAGAATATTTAATGAAAAGATTATTTTGCAAGGATTATAAAGTTTGAGGGGTTATTTATTAAGTTTAAAGTTTAGAGAAAATAAAATGCACATAAAATAAAATTCATAGAGATAAAATATATTTTCTCATAAAAAATATATCTAAATAATATTAATACTTATCATAATATTTGTTTAATTAAGATGGAATGAAAATTCCCTTATTTTTTGTGGAATCTCATCCCATTCTATAAAAAAAGTATAAAAATCTCATTCTATTCCCTCAAGAAAACAATCGAACAGTTATCATTTTTGAGTTCTCAAGAAAAATCGAAACGAAAAATCATGGAACTTCCCAGTAAGAAACTGAGGAGGTATGAATTTTTTGAGGTTTGAGTTTTTCTAGTATATTTTGCGTTTTTATCTTCCGCCATTTAGGAACTTAAAGAAACAAAAAAAATATTAAAAAAATTATTAAATATATATACATATATACATGTAAAATAACGTATAAATTAAAATATCAAGAAGAGATTTTTTTTTTAATTTTTCATAAAGACGAGAAGTTAATGCAAATAGAAAAGTGGGCAGTTATTTAACTTCCTTTATTAATTTATAATTTTAAAATTAATAATTTCAATTATTTAATGTTTTACTAAAAATTATTCAATAAGAATTAAAAAGAATACTAAAGTGCACATGAAAGTATAGATTTATATTTTTTTAAAATATAAAAAATACTGTAATCTAATTATATTATCTAAACATTATTTGAGACCTTTGATCATTCGTCAATCAAATTATATATTATAAAATAAGACAAAATATAATATAAGAAAAAAAAATGAATTAAGAAAAAAAAGTTAGATAACTTCTCACTAATATAATTTCGTTTTATATTTAAAAGTTAATATGATTTCAACAATAAACAATTTAACATAGTTTAAAATTTTGACTCGGTGAGGTCTTTTTCATATCTTTTATGTGTATTTTATGATAATTCTTTTTGGACTTTTGGACTGGCCTTATCTTTTCTTTCTCGTCAATTTTGCCTTTTTTATCTTCCTGTAGCGCCATTTATGAATTTTGAAATAAACAAAAAATAAAATATTATATATATATATATATATATATATATATAATTTTATGGTTTTATGCTGAAGAGTCAGTAAACCATATCTACTATTGTCACACTCATACATATAAAATATACTATAAATATAAATTAAAGAAGAGGATTTGTGTTCTGTATTTCACGTACAAAAAAAAAAGAAGTTAAAATTTTTACTTTCTTATGCATTTTAATTTCCCTTTTTATATTATATTTTGTGTCTTATTTAATAATATAATGTTTTGTTGACAATGACAAAAGGTCTCAAATAATATGTAAATAATATAATTAAGTTATTTTTATATTTAAAAATGATAAAAAATACAAGATATTCAGTAACAATCTATACTTTCACGTGTATTTTATTATCTTTTTTTTCAAAAAAATTTGAATATAAAACTACATAAAAATAATTTTATATTTTAAAATTATAAAAAAAAAGAAGAAGTCAAATAACTGCTCACTTTTCTATTTGCATTGTATAACTTTTCAGCAGTACAATTTATTTTTATAATTAAAAAATCATGTAAAAATTTAGATGATTTCAACAACACATATAATTTAAGATTTAAATGCAAACGTGATATCAAACAAGATATAAGTATTGCAAATTCAAATGTTAATTCAAACAAACTCTTAGAGTGTATTTGACAATAGTTTATTTGATTTGTTTATAAGTTTGTTTGACCAAATTAAAAGTATTTGATACACAAATTTATTTAAATAGTTTATAATTTTTTATAAAACACTACTTTGAATAGCTTATAACTTATAATTTTTATATTTTTTTTTCTTATTTTGTCCTTATTATTTTATTAAAATTTCAAAATTATCCTACTGACAACTCGTAATACAATTTCTTTTTCTTCAATTTTTTTTGCACACTTATAACATAATATTGTTAATTTATTGTGGGACGTTAGATGATATATTTATTTTGAAATTACATAATGAAATGGAATTATTAACAAAAAATGATAAGTATAACACTATTTTGGAATAGCATAATAAAATGATATTATTTTGAGATTTTAAATATTTATTTGAATTATTACACTATTCAAACTATTTATTTAAATTTTTAATAAAAACTTGTATCTTTAAACAAAATATTACAATAGTACAAATTAACTGAAAAACCTAAAATTATAATTATCTAAAAATAAAATTTTTATAAAATATCATATAAGTATTTTATTTTATGTCATTTTACATTTATCAACTAATTCAATAATTAATTTTACCAAACACTTTTAATTCAATAAATTAGCTTAATAACTTTCAACTTTCAATTAAAAATTAATTTTTTAGCTTTCAACTACTTATCAGTTATTTTTGTTAAATATAATTTTAATACTAAGTTGTGAAAAAAATATATTGTTTTCTTAAAAGACCGTACACTTATTATATTTTGATTGGAGAACTATACAGTTATTATATTTTAATTGAAAATTTTGATAATAAAACATATGAGAAATTGCAAGTAATTTTTTTTTTCTTTTTCATTCTTAAATACATCCTTGTCACAAGGCTTCTAGTGTGCATCTCCTCCATTAATGCACTTTCTTTCATGTTGTTTAACATCTGCTTTCTCTGATTCAGTTTATTATCTTAAATCTATTCCATTATTTGTATCATTGTTTCTTTTTTCATGTTGTTCAACGTCCACCTTCTGTGTTTCATTTCATTATCTCCAATATATTTCATTGTTTGTTCCTCTTATCTCTTATCATTTTTGTTTCGTCATTTAGTCTTTTGTACCTTGTTTTTTATGTTATTTGTATCGAATCAACATGTTAAAAAAATTTTGGACCTATGTTGGAATAATCTATATATTTCTGATTGGGATTTGTTAAGTTAATGATTAAAATAGATATTTTAATTTTTTGTGAACTTTCATGTGTTTTTCCACACATAGTACAAACTGATATTGCCTATCAATATAGTAAAATGCCCTATCAATATATTGAAATTCTATCAAATTTTTTTTTTGAATTTTAGTTTGAACTTTGAAGTCCTGTCTATTATTGAATTTAAATTTCACATTGTAAATTGGATAATACTTATTCCATGAATATATGCAAATTAGATCCCTTGCTTGACCTTTACTCAATTTGGTCGTTGCCAACAACTTGAATTTTAGAATATTATTTTTTTAAAGGAAAAGAACTATAAAATTTAGATCATTTGTTGTAAAAACTAAAAATTTAAATTGAGCTAAACATCTTGTTTAATTTTATAGTTAAGCAAGAATTCAAATAGGAATACGTGCTTATAATAAGTTGTAATACATGTGACACTTGAGGAATTGATGATATTGTAGCAAGTTGGAATAAAAAACTTACTTCAAATATTAAACTTCAAAATATATTTGATACCATTTAGGGGATATTTATTTATTTATTTTTTAAGTTTATAATGTTTGAATCTGAATTCTGGATATTAAGATATTTGTCTTTGAATTTAAATATTGAATGATTAAAATTATTTTTTAGCATCTGAACACATAGAAATTGTTTATTAAAAAAATAATAATAAAACAAATTAATAATTAAACATATATTATTAAAAAATTATAAAATGAAAAAAATAAAAAATAGAATTATATATTAAATTTAAAAATTTTAAAACTTAACAAATAAGCATTAATTATTAGTTTAGTTAATGAAATATTTAATAAAAGGATAGTTTTACAAGGAATATAAAGTTTAAAGCATTGATTGCTAAAGTTTGTGCTCATTGTAATATTGAACATTCCTCTCCTTATCCAAAAACAAAAAATCTTCTCATTTTTCTTTCCTTAAAAAACGTAGGAAGATTTGAAAAAAAAATTGTAACAATATAAAAATATATAAATATTATCAATAATTTTTTTTAATATTAAAATTACTCTCTAACCCAATTCCCATAATCATTTAAAAGGAGTCACCTCTTCAAAAAGAAATTGTCTGCTTGTCCTCTTCGCAGTAAGGGCACATTTGGTAGGAGCTTTCTATATTGACGTGCGATGGAAAATAGAGGCCAACAACAGAAAATGGAAAACAATCCCAGGTCTGGTAGGAGCACGCTACATTGACACCGGAAGACCTCAATGGAATCTCGCCCCTCTTTTTTCCATTGAAGTTTCCATAAAAAATCTGATGGAAAACCAATTTTCCATCAAGGAAAGAGGCTAAAATTCCATATTTGCCCTCCTCAATTCCATGTTCATCTGTGCTTCTCTGGTCTGAGTCGAATCTCCAAGCTTCACGCCGACAGAAGGGGAACGCCGACGGTCTGAGTCGAAGCTCCAAGCTGCATGTCGACAGATTTCAGAAAGATTGCAGACAACAAGAGAGATTTCAGAAGAGAGATGAAGTTGTGCACCTTTGATACATAAGAAACGAGAGATTGCAGAAAGAGAGAAAAAGTACCTTTGATACACAAGAAAAGTTGCCTTTGTGCTGTCTCTTTTTTAAGCCAGAATTGATTATTCATATTTGATATTATTTGTTAAATTTATGATTTAGTTATTATACTAACAGAAGATAGCTCAATGAAGATCATTTTTCTTTTTATTTTTTAAGGGACTATATTGAAAGAAGAGAGATTACATTGAAAGAAAAAAATAAATTATATTAAAAAGATGGATAAAGACATATATGGTACAAATTACAAATTAAATAGACTATATTGAAAAAAAAAGTAAGAGACTATATTGAAAAGATAAATAAAAACATATATAACACAACTTGCAAATTAAAAGAACTATATTGATACACAAAAGGGACTATATTAAAATAAAAAAAGTTAAGAGATAAAAATAATAGTTATATCAATATTTACTAAACATGAATATTTCAATAATTATTCAATATATTTCCTATTTTTTTCATAAAAAATATACATACTAAACATATCTTTTTATTTTTTTAAAATTTTTTTCTATCACATATCAAGTATATTTTTTGTATCTTCCCTTTTATTTTTTCTTTTTCTTTTTCTTTTTTTCCTTTTTCCTTTCCATCTTTCTTTTCATTTCTTTTTCTTTGCTCAGCAATAATATGTACCAAGTCCTAAGTGATGGTTTCTGGTTCTTGTGAAATTGAAAGGCTAGCCGTAATCGATAATTAATGGGGTTGCATTTGGTGGGCAAAGGAAAAAAGTCATATATGCATAATCAAGTTTATCAAAGCAAACTATACTGATTAATTTCTATTTAAAATTAATTAAATTATATTTAGTACATATTATAAAATTTTTTTTATTCCATTTAATTTTTATACAACATCACATTATAATTTTATTTTGACAAAAAGATACTATATTCTTTTAACATTTATTCCCAATATTTATTTATGTCCTTAAAGTTTATTTTTTGCTTGATTATACCCCTATTCTTTTAATTTTTATCATATATGGACCAAAATAATGAAAATACCCTCCATTCTCCTTTATCTTTATCCTTATTGAAACTTTTCTGTTTATTCACTTAGGTCTCTAGCTAAGATTTTTCCTTTTGTTTTTTTGCATGATTTAAAATCATATTTAACTTTATCTAGATCTCTCATTTCAGACTATATTTTATTTTGAATTTAAATTGTTCCCTATAAACTTTTAGATTTATTCAGTTTAGTCCCTATCATGCATTAATCAAGTCCATCCCTCGATTTTGTTTTCCAAACCAGTCTAGAACTTCGTTCTAAATGTTTTTAGGACATTTGCAGTCATTTCTGTCCCAGAGGAAGGCAAACTATGAATTTAAACTTTAAGAACATAAATAAAAATCAGAATAAACGTTAGGAACATATAGTATCATTTTGCCTTTTATTTTTAACCTAGTAATAAAGTTATTAACATTAATATTCAACTTGATACTATGAATTTTGTTTTGAAATAAAAATAAAAGCAGTTATCAAGTGATTTTCATCTTAAAAATAAAAAATAAACGAGGTTTTTTCACATATATATTTCTTGTTACAGTTTTTAACATACATGAAATATTGCCAGGGAATTAGTGGAAGGATACATTTGAAATAAAAAGTATTAAATATAATTTAATTAATTTTAAATAGAGATTAATCAGTATAGTTTGCTTTGATAAACTTGAATATGCATATATGACTTTTTTCCTTGGCCCACCGTGACTGCAGGCCCATTAATTATCAGTTATGGCTAGTCTTGCAATTTCACAAGAACCAGAATTCATCACTTGCTGAGAAGAGCCAAAAAGATTGCACGCTAAACGTTGCGTTTTGAGGACAAGCAGAAAATCTCTTTCCCATCTCTTCCATCTTCGCATACCAGGTGGTAGCGCACAGCAGAGGGAGAGAAAATCCAACTCTGAGCTTGATTCTTCACAGACGCGACGTACATCAGATTAAATATTTTTGAAAGGTATTTCGCTGATACTGCACACTGTTTCTGTAATTGTTGGAAACGTTCTGGTTCATGTTTTATTCTTTCCAATTTTTTTTTCCTTTTTAAGTGTCCCAGGCAGCTTCTAATTAGGTATCTGGAACAAGTTTGTGAACCAGTTCATTAGTGATCAATTCTAACCGAAGTTACTCGATTGATTAACTTGTTTAATGGATTTTAGCATCAATCAGATTGGACCATGTATCTGTTCTTCATCAGTTTATTGGTTGAATTGGCATATGCGATTCGATTCTCAAAACCAGGATGTTTAGGATATAACTTTGCATTTGAATACAATTTGGGACACAATTTACAACTGTGATCTAATTATTGGATTTTCTTTCTTTCTAGTGTCTGAATATAGGGCTGATTTAACATTTCTCCTTAACGTGTCACGACAATTGAAGAAAGAGACTTTGAGAATCCATCACCGAAACCGTCATTTAGCGTTAGAATTTTCAGAAGACAGTGGAAAGAATAACATTCGCGTGAGGTTGCTTTATGAAGGAACCCTTGGTACAATTTTTTCAAATCAGGGAACACTTTCTGGACACTTGGACAGCCCCATCTAATTTTTAAAGCCAAAGGATGAAATATGCTCTCTAATTAATATATAAAAGTTTTATTATTATTATTATTATACGTAAATAATATATTATATATATAATAAAATAATAAAATAAATAATTAAATTAAAAATAAATTGAGTAAATTAATAAATTATTTAAATTTGAACTTTTTTTATTATGATAAGAATAAAATTAAAATTTTATATAATTTTTAAAATACATTATATATTTGATATGCTTTTTAGATGAATCAAATTGAAATTATTAAAATGTTATATTATTTCACCACAAGAAATGAATTAACTTATTTGAATATAAATAATAATAAATTTATCATGTTTTGTTTGTCATACAATCAAAAGGTTATAATAATCATTTTGTTTTATCTTCTTTTTCTTCCGTTTGCAAACCAAATAAAAAAGTTTATTTTCTTTTTCTTTACCTCATCTCAAACTAGACTAAACAAAGAAATTTTATTTCTTTTCTCTTTCCGTCACTTTCCCTTTGAACCAAACAAACCCTAAAAGAGATATATTTTAAGCATCCATTTTATAGGCTTATTTCAGCTTAATGGGAGATAAATAAATAAATTCATAATTTATAAATTTTGTTTAAACAGTCAACATCTAAACAATTATCTAATTTTTTTTTGTACAATCAGTGATTCTGAGCACGCAAATTCTGTAACAGTGATATGATATAATTATATTAATTCACTTCATATTTACATAACTATTCTGATATTCTATATCAAAAGCACAAGTTATCATTCATATGGGATAATTTATAAGTTTATATAAACATTCAACATCTTAACAATTACCTAGTATAATTTTTTCAGGAAAAATAGTGATTATGAACACACAAATTCTATAACGTTATGGGTTAAATATTATTTTTAGTGCATAAAAGATCATAACTATCTAACCCTTAAAAGATTTAAAATATTAACTTTCAAGTCCTTTGTCATTGAAATATGTTATCTTTTAATGGTTATGTTAACTGCTAACTAGATGTTAACCAAGATTTTTTTTTTAAAAGAAAAAGTACATTTAGCCCCTGAAAGCTAGTCCATAAAATATCATAATATACTATTTAATTCTTAAATATTAACTTGTTACTCCCTCCATTGACAAGTGATATCATCCATTGACAGTTCATTTGACGTGATAGGTTAATTACTAATGTGGCACATTAATAAAAATGCAAAAGAAGATGGTGTTGTGCATATAGTTGGAGCTGCAAGCTATATCACTCTCTCCAACAACAACAACAACAACATAGCCTTATCCCACTAAGTGGGGTCGGCTACATGGATCGCACGATGCCATTGAGCTCTATTAATAACCAACTCTTTAGATATCTCATTTACTAAAAGGTCTCGTTCAATAATTTCTCTAAGTGTCCTTTTTGGTCTTCATTGACCTTTTTTCACAGGGCTCCAAACTATCTGTTCAACTCTCCTAATTGGCGCTTCCAACGGTCTTTTTTGCACATGCCCAAACCATCTTAAACGGTTTTCAATTATTTTTTCTCAATAGGTGCCACCCCAACTCTACCTCGTATATGATCATTACGGATCCTATCTCTTCTTGTATGACCACACATCCAACGCAACATCCTCATCTCCGCCACTCCAATTTTATGTTCTTGTTGTCCTTTCATTGCCCAACATTCATTCCCATATAAAATCGCTGGTCTTATAGCAGTATGATAAAACTTTCCTTTGAGTTTATCAGGTACTTTCCGATCACAAACAACCCTTGATGCCATTCTCCACTTCAATTACCCATATTGTATCCTATGTTCCACATCTCTAATAAACTAAAATAGAAAGAGTGATATAGCTTGCTGCAACAATCCTATGGTTAGAGAGAGATTCAAAATGTAAGTGAGAACCCTATCTTCCCATGTATATGACCAAAAAATGACCTTGGAGCAATACCTCTTCAATACTAGTTTGTCATGCCAGCATCAACAAATAGCCTTTATATACGAAGCTTAAAACAATCCACTTTTCATAATGAAAATTTAATGGTAATGATGAAAACTCTGCATATCAAAATGAAAATATTATATAAGTGATGTAATACCCGTCAGAAATAGATAATTTTCAACTTCGGTTAATTAAATATAAAAAACAATAGCTAAGGAAGTGCCCGAAATAGTCTTCTGTCATTGTTGGTGGAAACCAGAGTTTCTTGCACATATTTAGCCTAAGCTTCATAAAAACCATAGCTTGCCTAATGCATATAACGCCATCTTATCAAGCGATCTAGAAGAAGAATCTACATGGTTGTTGAAGCTACCAGTATGATGATGAGATTTGAGCTCCCTCAGCTTTGTGAGGCTTCTGCTTGACTAGGACAAAATATCAAGCAGAGGTTTTGGAACTGTGTAATCTTCTTGCAGTTTAGACTTGGGTGTGTTTTCTGTATCTTTCTCCAGAGTCGCAACTTTGTTTTTGGACTTCCTTGACTGGCGAGCTTACTTCTAGAGCCTGTGTTGTTGCTTGCAGATGTCAACTTTAGGTCTATGATTATTGAGCCTCTTTGTATCTCTTTTTGACCAAGAAAAAGACAGTCTCTAGACAGTTGCTCAACGCTAAAATTGGCAGCTCCTATGAAAAGAGAGCAAACAAGTTTTTTATTTTTATTTTTTCCTTCTCGAGGGCCGAGGCCCTTGCAATGCAAGAGCAACGGCCACAATCTGTTTGAATGCTGTAACCACAATCTATTGAGCCTCTTTGCAGTGCAAGATCAAACACTTGCTTTCAATTTCAACTATTAAGTCTCTAACCATTCCAATCATATACTCATGCATTTCCGTCTTTCAAAGCCAGATCATGAGCAATGGCAAAGCGCCAAAGCCAAGCTTCCGCCAATAAGAGAACGGACATTCCAAGACAATGCCCAACGAAGAATAAAGTGAATCTCAAAACAGCATTCCGGAATACATGACCTATAGAAAGTAATTAAATCAGGAAAAATAAGCCAAATCATTTTTGAAAAAAACGACTAGCTTGATTTGAGGGTCTTGACTATCCAAGATAAATAACACGGTGCAAACAGGAACATCAACGACTACAGATACAACAAACAACCTGGAAATCATAGAATATACCATATCCAGCTCCAAGTTGCCTACCATGAATTTTATCCCTCCTTGGTGATTACTAGCTCATTTATGCTCAGCTAAGATTCCCATCCAAGAGTTTTAGTTTACTTGTATGAATTATGTATAATAAAACATATAAATCGCTAGTTATCCCAAGTATTGCATATTAGTGCCAAAGCACAAAGTTACAACTCCTGAAACTTACGAAAACAAAATACACCCATGCCACTTACCCACATGAATTTTGCTTTCCTACTTCATCTGCCACAATACATTGTCTGCATGTGGCACACCAAAAACCAAGTTGAAAGCGCTACATTCAACAGCAATCAACACATATATGACTATGGAAATATCATTGATCAACAAAAAGCCACAATTCTCACCCACATAAGACGCCATGTGTAGTCTAGTGGGAAGAAGTGTAGATAATTAGCAAGATATTTTAAGTTCAAACCTCTAGTACATGTACCAAATAAAACATTCTGACCAAATCAAGTATAACATTGCCAAAATGGAAGAGTATAGTCACTAATCAAATCTCCTCAATAAACTCCATAAGATCATCAACCTCTTGCCTTAAAGCTGTAATTTTTTGCTGATGTGAAGCAATCCGATTTTCAATTTCCCGCCCCCCTAACTTTTTCTCGTAGCAGTCTACCACTGTTGAGTGTTTCGCCATTAGTCTCTCTTGCAATTCCCTCTCCTTCGCAATTAGTTCCTCCACCTGAAAGCAACACAGTAAATCAGATTATAAAACACGAGGGCAAGGATACATAGAAAGAAAGCAATCAAAACATAACCTTAGGTAATATTTGAGCTGCTTGTGGAGAAGATTGCAAGAATGCCAATAGCGGCTTCAACTCTTTTGATAACTCTTTTAACAAGCCATCGACTGATTTTCGAGTTGCTTTACAAGCTTGAACATCTCCAGTCCTAGAAAGATCCCGTAAAGATGCTTCTAGCTTGTCATGTGTTGTCAAGCAACGGTTTATGGTATTACAGAGCAGCTGAATAGTTGCTTGCACCTGAATGGTGAGACACCAGGTCTACAATATAAGTACTATACTAAACTGCAAATACCAAATTTCCTATGTGGCAACAATTTGATTACCTCCTCCCACTGGAGCTTTGCCAGATAAGATGCAGATGACTTAGAGATTGACAGATCTACATGCATGTAGACAATACAGGCAACAAATAGCAAGAAGAACCCAGTAATCAACATCAAAGGTTCCCTGAGCATAGAAAGACTGCTGAACTTGTAATAGACCTGCAATATTTGCTATAGTAATTAGTAATCTGCACATCTGAATAACAAACAATAATGTAAAAAGGCCAGACAAATGTAACAATTGTTTAGCAATCCCTCTAACCCTTCTATTGTGTTTTCTGACTGACAGGATACTTGCAACTATGAAATCAAGCTATATAATAAACAACCAACACACAGTAAATTTATCTGTGATCAGCACCCAATTCAATAATTTGAACTTTTTCTTCATCTCAAATCAAAAAAATTTTAAAAACTTAAATGATCAAAAAGTTTTATCATGATATTCAAAATCTGAATAGTGCTAGTTTCTTTCTAGACAAAATGACCAATGTGAACCATATTAAACTAAATATGCATTCCATGTATTAGGTTGGCTGGCTGGTATCAAAGTCTATTGCTTTAAGCTATCTTGAAAAATGCATCAGCAATACCTGGAAATGCTGATTATGCTCAGGTACAACATTGTTCTTCTTCAGCACAATAACAGGTCTACCAACAACATCCAAGTGGGAAATTTTTGTCTGCAAGTAATCAGATGAAGACTTAAAAACCAAAAGATGGGAACGGGTAAATGATGACAAGGCAGCAAATGTTAGTCTAGCAATACCTCCTGCCAGTCTTTCACAGGAAATGGAACAGATACAGAAATATCACTGGAACCCTCTGGCAAAACAACCTGCAGTTCACAAGCATTAGTCAGAACAATACTGATTTAACTACTATCCATGAAGTGAACGTAATTGATACTTCTAAGACCATATGACACTGGCATATACCAAAAACAGTAAGTCGTCCCAGATCACTTTAAAACAACAATCCATATGAGGTACCAAGTAAATAAAGTACAAAGATCAAAGGTATACTGGAAACACTAAAAGATAGTTAATTGGTCTGATCCACACTTATATTGCCATAATTTGATCATAGACAAGTTAAATTTTCATATATGGAGAAGTAAAATTCATTTTCTCCCTGCATTTTCTTCCTGCTATGAAAATGTTAAAAGTGAAATGTCTTTTTTACAATAAAACTCAATCATAAAATTGCATTTCAACAAAAAGAAAAGGACATACAGGAGGAAATTATATGTTGTCAAGAAAAAATAATCTAATTTACCTTCACAAAGAGAGTGTCAATCACCAACTCATTCAAAGGCGAACCAAAAGAGAAATTAAGGAATCGTTTCCCATCTGCGGAAAATAAGAAGTCTTGAAGTGGCAAGCCATATCCAATGGTAAAAGTAATTTTCCAGCCACCAAACATTGGATATCTAGGTTCAATCTCCAGTTCCATCTGCAATGATTTTTTGTTTTTTTTTTTGAGCGTATCTTAATATAGGCAGTTTGAGAAACCAAAAGTTATCAGATGTTATAATATCCACCTTTTTTGAGTCACCCCATAAACTAGAAGTGGAAATGTTGCCAATTTCATCCCTGTAGTATATAGAATGAGCACGTGGTGGCAACTTTGCAACAAGACGCCTAAAGGCTGATGCACCTCTCACATGTGGCCTGGCCTGATAATCAAGCCTACAGCAGAAAATGATTCATTATTAGACAGCCAACTAACATAACCCGAAAATTCAGAACCAGAAAAAAAGGTCACCTAGAAAATTCTCCTTTGCTTTGAGCACCATCATGAACAAGATTATAGTGCTCTGTAACCTGTACATTGCCCCAGTGAGAGATCTCAACCTCTCGCACTAACTCTTTAGCAACAACAAAGGGGTGCTTACTCTCAAAATGAATAACCATGGGCAAGTATGAAAATGGAGGGAGATTCTCATAAGGACCGTATTTTATTTCAGAACCATGCATTTTTGTATTTCCTAGTTTTGTATAAGACTCTATTCTTGCATCAGGCAATTTAACACTCAGTGATTGGACGTTGACTGCATATGGAGAAAGAAAGTGGGCACTTTCTTCAAACAGTACAAGCTGGATATCAGCCTGAGTAATTTTCTCAGGAAATGGTTTCAATGAATGGGTAAAAACAGCCAACACATCCAACAATAAACTGTCTCCTTTACCAAGCCCCTTAGGTAAAGACACGGAATAAATTATCAGGGAAGGAGGCATGTTCTTTGGGTCAACAACTTTAACAGGTAAATTACTACCATCAGATTCTTTCCCTTTCCCTTTCCTTCCATTAACTTTTGCTATCAAATACGCCAAGTGATTTGCCTGCTTAACAGGAATGGTGAATAGGACCTCAGATACAGGATCAGATCCTGTATTCTCCACCTGCAAAAAAATGGAAGTACATTGCAACATAAGAAAGTAGATAAGAAAAATAAAATTTAAGAGGAAACACAGGTGGCATTTTGAAAACAACTACATGTGGTAGTTGGACCACACAACAGTTGTCACACTTTTCTTTTCAAACCTCTAATGAAGTTTGATTTCAGTCTTGTAATTGAAGGTAAAGAAAAAGATTCAAATTGATACGTGTTGTTTATTTGGCCAAGTTTCTGAATAGAGCTTATGTTAAATTTCTCGCATTAACTTAGGCTACCTACCTGTGTGGCTTAAGCTAAGTTCTTGAAACATCATGAGAAACAAACAATAAAGGCAAGTTACTCACCATAATCTGGGGACAGGTAATAATAGTGTCCAGAAAATTTATGCAAAAATCAAGAAATTACATACACAAACGAAAAATATAAATATAATCTATCATGGTACCTTTAGTGTTGTAGTGATGCGCACAATATGTGACGTCAAATCAATCTACAAAGCAAAGAAAAAAACAAAAAGGTCAGAAGCAGACACCAGTGATGATTACAAGATCTAGACATGATGAAAGATGATAAATGAAAGAAGAAATTACATAACATGTTAACCTAGATATAACAGATTTAATTCTGAGAGGAAAATGGCATCTAGACGAGATCCCATTTAATTCTAGGGCACTAGCTCCTTTTTTTTTTTTTTTATAAATTCAAGAATCTAGATGACTACATCGTTCATAAAGTCTCTAAAATTACAAAATTTGAGGGTAACTGGTTACAGGATAACTACTCTGTGAGCAACTACGCATTTGAAAATGACCCAATAAGTCAAAGAGCTATAAAATTGAATCCTATGCCTACGCTTTTGACACCATTGTATCACCACCTAACCCACAACGATATAGAAGAGACACAGAGACAAACAACGTCGTAATCGAATGAGATCAAATGTAGTATGTAACAGCAAACAAAAATACTTACATTGATACGTCTAAGTAGTGACTCGAAGCACATCTAATTCGGAATTACAATATCAAGATCTAATTACGTCAAGGAAAATAAGAAAACAAACTCGAACAAGATAAGAACCCTAAACCCTAAAATGCTGATAAGATCGAAATGAAACAGAGAGTCCCAAAATGACTGATTGGGGGAAATCACTTACCCGACGCTCAACCTTGGAGAGGATCAGATCCGAAAGCACTGGTTCGGATAGAATGGTCACTGTAAGGAGAATCAGAACAAACCTCATGGCTTCTTTCATTGTCTTCTGACTTCAACTCTCATTTACTGTGACACCGCAATGTATCTCTTTAACGCCTCTGCTATTGAACCACGCACTATCGCTTCTCCAAAGTCCAAACTCTCATTTACAGAGGACAAAAGAACGATTAATATATTTGTTTCATTCTAAACCAAACAAAAAAAAAGGCTACATTTTTTTTTAATGTGAACAAAAACTAAATTTTAAATATTGGAGTTGAAGTACAGTTAAATGTAATAACCCATCTTGTAATTTAAATAGTATGAAATTAAAATATTGCGGTTAAAGGCTAGAGTTCTCATAAAAAAATTAAAATAATTATTAATTTAGTCTTTAAAATCATAATTATTTTAATTTAATTTTAAAAAATTAAGTATTTTTAATTTTAAAAATATTACTATTTTCTAATTTATTTATTTTTATTGGTAAAAGGTTACTAATTTTATCATTGTTAAATTTTAAATTTATCTTTATTCAAACATGACAGATAAAGTTTTTTGACAACTATATTGAAATATTAAATATTTTAAAAATTAAATTAAAAATTTTAATTTTTGAAGGAAGGAATTAATAATTTATTTTAATAAAAATCAATTCCATTTTTAAACTTCTTCTGTATGTGTAAGAAACCGTGCACTAAAATGATGTAGAAATAAAGAAAAAATCTTAGAATATAATAAAAATTCAAAATAGTTATTGCAATTAGTAAGGTCCCTTGGGTCCTTCTACTAACTGATTAAGCATTTAAATAAAACAATTAAATCGTATTCATCTATTTTACCAACAAATTGGAATGATTTACTTTTTCATATAAAAAATGTAATTTTTTTTATAAATATGTCCAACAACATTTATAATAATTATAAAAAGCCTCCAATCTAACATTAAGATAAAAACATTGATAAATCTTACAAATCTTAGGATAGATATAAGTCATATTAATATATTTTTCTGGGATTAAAATTTGTCAATCATATTTAGTTTCGCAACAATTGCTTCTATTCCCTTAAAAATAAAATAAAATAAAACAAAGACTATCTATAAAGAAACATAAACTCCAAAATAGATAGAAATTGGATTTGGTATAACTTAACATTGGTCTCGAATAGTTCCACAAAATCGTGCTGGAATCTAATTAGAAGAACAAAATTCCCAAGAAAGTTCTTATGTTTGCTTGGAACTTGGCAGTTAGCAAACAAAGCACTGTTGGTAGGCTCAACTCTCAAAAAAGAGGCATTGATATCCAAGGATTTTGTTCATTTGGAAGTGAGGAAAAGCAAGCCTTTTGAGTATTTACTTATATTTTCCATTGGTGAGAGTAGCATGGTTTGGCTCACCTTTGGCTAAGAGCGTCAAAATCGGCTAAAATTTATAAGTTGGTTTGTTATTATATGTAAATAGATAGTTTTAAAAAATATTATTTTAGATTTGTTTAAAAATAAGTTTAAATAGATTGGCCCGTTTAGCCTGCGCGGGCTGGCTCATTTATATTTTTTCTTTTAAAAATTATATTATCTAGTATAAATAACGTCTTTTTATCATATTTTTATACTTTATAACCTTATATTTAATAAATATAGTAATTTTGGATATGAAAACTTTTGTAATTTTTTAAAAATAAATATAGAATTTTTAAATTAAATATAATACAGTTAATTCAAAAATAAAATATGAAAAATTAAAGTTATTGGTTATTTAAAAATATTATAGAAGTAATTTTTTACACGTATAAATTACATTTTAATAAAAAAATATTAATTTTTTACTAAAAAAAATTAAAATTATATTATTTAAATATATATATATATTTAAAAACCATTTAGGATCGTGGGCCAAAATGTGTTTTGATCTTCTATAAAGAGATTAATATGTTAAACGAACTGATCCATTTATCTTTCGGCCCATGGCAGCTAGACCCAACCTGTTTGACAATACTATCTTTGGTAATTAAAATTGAGTTGCTTCATATGAATTCTATGCAAGAATTGCTTAATAAGTCCTTAAAAGTCCAAAACCCCCGTGATGAGCATGTAAGCTTAAAATCTATCATCCTTATATGTTGTTGCATTTATTTCTATCAATATAATGTCCTTTTCAAAGGAGCCTCCAGTTAGTGCAACAATATACTCTAGAGGGGGTGAATATAGTATATACAATTTTTTGTAAAAAAAAACTTTATTTTTGAAAACTTAATAGGCTCAACTTATAATAGCAGGGTCCTGTTAAGGAACTTCTTTGACAAATGACAATAATAATAATCTAAAGAGAAGGGAAGAGAGATGATACAGTAATTTATAGTAGTTCGAAAGAATCACAAAAATTCACTTACATCCACTCCTCATAACACACAGTTATGGGTATTTTTATTAGAGAATAGAGATCACCAAATGCAAAGTAACCAAACTAAAGCTCAGCCTCCAACTTTTATGCTACCAGTCGCATCCTTCAGTTTGGATCAATAGGACCCTACTTTTGCACTTTAGCCACTAGGTCTTCAACGTCCCTAGCAAACGTACACCAGGAAACCTTCTCTGTAAGAAGATGCAGCTCAGTAGCTTTTACTCCTAAACAATGAGATACCTCACCAGATACCTATTACCAGTCCCCTCAGGGACAAGAACGAAAATACAAATAATTTTTCAGTTCACACAGAACTCAAGATAGAGAGATATCTCACTTAGAAGATATGAACAATATAGAACTCTCTCACTCACAAAATATAAAGAGAAACTTGAGAATAAAATGATCTACAAAATAAAATTCTCTTTGTCTACTTCGGTGTGCTAATGTTGTTGTTACTTCTACCTTTCATACCTTTCTAAAAGATAGTCGTTGGCACTTTGACCCTCCATAATCAAATAGGGAATAAAACTAATCGAATCTGGAGATTGCTTCCAGATCTGGTACCTTGTTCCGAATATGGAAATAAACAGTCATGGGATTGATAGATATTTATACCAGATTAAACGCTGACTGATCCTTTCCTTTTACAATTTAAATCTCCTCATTAAACACGAATATGTTTGTTAATGCGCAATAGAGTTGACTTCAGATGATAGCAAATTCATTCCTTGATTTGCGGCTTGATTGAAGCTAGGTTTGTCTTTTCTTCACTGATACCTTGTGCCGAATATGGAAATAAACATCTACAAAAATAATGGGCTTTGATTACAATAGAATTGGCAGACGATCTTTTCCTTTTGTGATTTAATTCCCTTTATTCAATACAGATTTGCTTGTTTAATGTGTGCTATAGTTGACTTTGATTAACAGCAGATATGCTCCTTTATTTGCTGTTAGATTAATACTCTATTTGTCTGATAGTATTAAATAAGCACCAAGATACCAGGTTCCTCATAGGTTTTACCAAGTACCTCTTGGATTTTCAGAATCAGAAACTTGATCCATCATTCTCTCCCTTTTTGATTATTGGCAATCTATGATGCTCCCCCATAATAGTTGCAAGTATATGGTTTGTTTGCTCTCCCATAATAGATGATGGATAGCTTTGTCCTTGCTCTCCCATACTAAATACTGGATTTCAAAGCTCCAGGGTCCTAATGGTTTCTCTAGAATCTTGTTGGTTGCATTAATCAAAAACTTTATGTTGGATTTTTGCACCAGCATTCTCCCCCTTTTTGATTTTGGAAATCCAAGAGGTACCCGGTAACCTATGAGGAACTTGGTATCTCAGTGTTTATTTATGACTGTTAGACAAACAAAGCATTAATCCAGCCGCAAATCAAGAAGCATATCTGCTGTCAATCGAAGTCAACTATAGCACACATTAAACAAGCAAATCTGTATTGAATGAAGGGAATTAAATCACAAAAGGAAAGGATTGTATGCCAATTCAATTGCAATCAAAGTACATTATTTTTGTAGCTATTTATTTCCATAGTTGGCATGATGTACCAACAAAGAAAAGACAAACCGAGCTTCAATCAAGCCGTAAATCAAGGAACGAATTTGCTGTCATTCGAAGTCAACTCTATCACACATTAACAAGCATATCCGTGTTTAATGAGGAGATTTAAATTGGAAAAGGAAAGAATCGATTAGCATTTAATCTAGAATAAATAGCTACCAATCTCATGACTGTTTATTTCCATATTCGAAACAAGGTACCAGATATGGAAGCAATCTCCAGATTCAATTAGTTTTATTCCTTCTTTAATTATGGAGCATCAACGTGCCAACAGCTATCTTTTAGAAAGATATAAAAGGCTGAAGCAACAACAACATTGGCACACTGAAGTGGACAAAGAGAAATTTATTTTATAGATCATTTTATTCTCAAGTGTCTCTTTGTATTTTTTTGAGAGAGAGCGTTTTATATTGTTCATATCCTTTAAGTAAGATATCTTTCTATTTTGAGTTCTTTGTGAACTAAAAAATCATTTGTATTTTCATTATTGTCCCTGAGGGGACTAGTAGTAGGTACCTGGTGAGGTATCTCTTTGTTTAAGAGTAAAAGCTACTGAGTTGTACCTTCTTGCAGAGAAGGTTTCCTGGTGTATGTTTGCTAGAGACATGAGGGTCCTACTGATCCAAACTAAAGGTTGCGACTGGATAGCATAAAAGTTGGAGGCTGAGCGTTAGTTTGGTTACTTTGTATTTGATGATCTCTATTCCCTAATAAAATACTCATAACTATGTTTTGTGAGGAGTGGATGTAGGTGAATTTTTGTAATTCTTTCGAACCACTATAAATTATAGTGTCATCTCTCTTCCCTTCTCTCTACATTATTATTATTGTTATTTCTTGAAAAAGTTTCTTAACAAGACCATGCTATTAGAAGTTGACCCTAATAAGTTTTCAAGAATAAAGTTTTTATTTTACAAAAAATTGTATATACTCTATTCACCCCCTCTAGAGTATACTGTTACACTAACAATTAGTATCAGAAGAGGTCTCAAGTATTTTGAGATTGACATCCTATAGTAAAGATCCTAAAGATGATGCAGGTTCTTGGTGCACAGGGTCAAAGTAATGATAGGCCCTGATTCTTTGACAGGACAAACTACACGTATTGGAGAACTAGAATGGAGATTTTTCTGAAATCTCTTAACGTTGATGTGTGGTTGGTAATAGAAAAAGTCCCTACACACCCATGAAGAAAGTGGATGAAAAAGTAGCCCCTTAAGAAATCAAAGAAATGACTTACAATGAAAAACATAAGTTTGAATTGAATTTTAGAGCCATTAATTATTTGTTGTGTGAAGTAAATGCAAAAAAGTTTAAAAAACTCTCAAGATGCAACTCAGCAAAAGAAATGTGGGAGAAACTTTGTATCACCCATGAAGGAACAAATGAGGTCAAGAAGACAAGAACAGACAATCTTGAAGAAGAATTTGACAAGTTCAAGATGAAGGACAATGAGACCATAGAATAGATGTTCCAAAGGCTCACAAAGATCACACATGAACTTGATCTCATAGGAATGATTTGTAGTAATGAAAAGATTGTTAGAAAGGTCCTAAAGAATGTAACAGGACCTTGGAGGATCAAAGCCACATCCATTGAAGAATCTAGAAAGAATGCCACAATAGCAGCATATGAACTTTGCGGCAAGGTCATAGCCTATGAGAATACTTATCTTCAAAGAGAGATAAAAGAAATACTACAAAAGATATGGAACATTCATGCAAAGTGTCCAAAGATGGCTAAGAACAAAAGAGAACGAAGAAACATGGTAGTTGACACACCATGGAGCAATGATGATCTACTCAAAAGTGACTCAGACCTTGAAGAATCTGATATAGTGATCTCTGTCTTATGGCAGATAGCAAGTCTGACGAGGAGGAAGTTCAGGTAAATGCACCCCTTACTCATGACGAGTTATCTCATGCTTTTGATGAAATGATGGAGGATTCAAAATATGCTTTAGAAAAATATCATGGTCTTAAACGTGCCCATATCAAGCTTTTGAAATATTTTGAAAACCTTGTAAGTGAAAAATATTTTTATGAAGCTAAAATAAAATGTTTGGAAGAAGAGCAATCTCTTCCATCTCTTGTTTTTAACAACAGGGCCCTAAAGGCCAAAGTAGAAAGCTTGACATACGATCTAAGTAGATTTGTCCAAGGACAAAATAACTTAAATTTGATATTAGGTAGCCAAAAGAAATTGCTTGATAAGGTAGGTGTAGGCTATATAAAGAAGGAAAAGAATGCAAGACCTATTTTCAAAAGAGAAGCTTCATCATCATCAAAAACATGTTATAATTGTGGAAAAAAAAGGTCACATTTCTTATCATTGTATGAGTAATATAAAGAAGATTAATATGAAAAGAATTTGGGTTTTAATAGGCACGAAAGTGCTACCTGTTGACCTCTTAAGGACCCATATAATGGGGACCTAGTTTGGTCATCATGCTGACAGATATGACTTAGGACAAAAGAAGTTGAAGAATGGTTCATCAACTCAGGCTACTCAAAATATATGATGGGGAATAAATTCATCTCTGCAAGTCTCGACAATAGGACCTTAAACGTAAAGAGGTGCCTGAAATCTATATAGATGGGATCCTTGTGTTTTCATATATGTTGCATCTAAATATTTTTCCTACTATTTCCTAGTATAGTTAAAAAAGGTGTGAATTCTTTCTAATATTTTAAAGCAATTTCATTCTTGTGAAAAAAATGCCTGTTTTTATATGAAAGCATGGATTTACAATATTTTTTTTTTAAAAAAATATCTTGTTTTAAATTCAATGCATCATGAGTTATTTCATCTTAAACATGACAAGTTATTTTGAAAACATGCATACATCTTTTCAAAGTAAAGTTTTGAAGGCAAAAGAAACTTGTTTCTTATAATTGATCTTTCAAAGTTTTCTTTTGAACTCACTTCTTTAACTCATAAGAATGAAAGCTTTGAAACCTCTTTTGAAAAAGAATCACTTTAATATATTTTGAATGATATTAAAGTAGAAGCAAATATTTTTTTTTAAAAATGTTTTAAATGCTTTTGGTTGAAACAGTCTCTATCTTTATTGATATTATGGTTTATTTGGGAATGTTTACATGATGTATTTGTTAAGCTGACCCTTGATTTTGAGCAAGTGAAATAGAACAGATTAATAGGAAGCTACTTGCATCAAAATTGAAAAAGGAACCTGAAAATGGAGAAGCAAGTTTGCTTTATTAGTCTATTGGTCCAGAACACAAAGAAGAGGACCCGGCCAAAGGGAACCAAGAAACATAATAGGAGCCTGGTGAATTATCACATAAGGACCTAATACAGTGGTGCAGAAAGATAATCAGAATATACCTAGAGAATGAAAGGGGACACTGAATTATCCCTATAGCTATGTCATTGGTGATCTCACTGATGAACAAAGAACAAGGTTGTCCATAAGAAGAATGAACATCATGGCCTTCATATTCCAAATTGAGCCAAAAGGTGTAAACGAGCTCCTAGAGGATGAGTCATGGAGAAATTCCATGAAATAAGAGTTTAACTAGTTTGAGACATGGTTAACTCAGTTCAAAGAAACCTTTGCAATTATGGCCAAACAAAATACATAAAGGAACTATTGACAAAGTTGGAAATGGATGCGACCAAAGAAACTAGGACCCTAATGGGAACCACATAATAGCTGGAAAAAGATGAACTTGGTAAGAACGTAGACTAGAAGTTCTACAAAGTTATTTTTCATCCCTACTCTATCTTTGTGCAAAATTCCAAGTAGGACCGTGAGTTGGCTACTTAAGAAAATTCTTATTTACTCTCTCATTGATTTGCTCTCATGATTCTTATATCCTTCTTTTTAGTTATATATGATTGTATGAAAATTGTTGAAGTTTCTTACAATTTGCATAAATCCTTGTTTTGCATCTATCTTGAATATCTTTCAAGTGTTTTTAATGTGGCTAAGTCTTTCGGTATGCTTAAGTCATAAGACCCTACTTGAATTTGAGCTTGAATATGTTTTTCTGTGGGTTGGCAGCTTTTTTGGCTTAAGGTTCCACATCGCTTTCGTGCAAATGAATTTTTTTGAAATTTTGTGTAGTCTTTGTGAACTTACTGTTTTAGGATTTTATTTGTTTTTATGTCCCTTTTTGTCTTAATGTCAATGGGGGAGAAAATATTGATGTCTATGTCTATGTGTTCCATAAAATACTGCTGATCACTTGCTTTCGAGAAAGCTTGTAGTTTTAGGTCCCTGTTACTCAAAAACGTCACCTACTATGGGGGAGTTAAAATATAGATTGTGCAACAATGCAACATTTTTGGGGAAGTGTCATGGATTGCCATTAATAAAAAAACTTCATGTTAGATTTTTGCACCAGCACCTCCCCTTCGGCTTAGGCAATTATTCACCACCTGAGACTGTTTGGCCCTATTTTCTATAAACAATGATTTTCCCTCCTCCCATAGTTTGCCTAATCACAAGAACTTAGTCCACTCATAGGAGTGTGGAGGAAGAGTTTTAAACACCTTGTCGACATATTTTCAACCTTCATTAAATAGGGACAAAATGGATGCCTTTTGTGGCTTAAAATGTTGGAATTTAGTATTTATCAACTTTCAAAGGCATTAGGGTAACATTGGAGTCCCTGGTAGCTCATAAATTGATAAGAATAAAGCTAGCGCTTATGGATTTGGAGCTTTGTCACAAACTCTTGAATATGTCTTTAAAGAATGATATTAAGGACAGACATAGAGCTCCTTAGCTTTAAATTTGATGTTTTTATATACAGTCAACAACAACCAAAGTAAGACAAGTCACTCCTTAGGTAATTTGGCAATAGACTCGTAGGCTGGTTACCACCCTTCCCCCTAATCTTTTTTCTTAGCATTTTATGCAAATAAAAAAAAACATTAGCAAGTTTTTTTTTTTTGTTCAGGATGATAAAATTGAACACAATTTATATCTATGTTTTCAAACATAATGTAGATAGCCCTAACTCAAATGGATTTTTTTTTTTGGTTTGGCTTCAACTAACATAATTCAAGTCGGATTGAACTGTAAAGATGTAAAACCCTCACAGTGTCAATAATCCTTATTTATAAAGCTTAAACTCGAGACCTTAATTAAGAAGAATAAGTATCAAATCACTTGAAACAAATAACGATTATAAATATATTTTGACTTATTGATTAAGAAGAATATGCTTTTATTAGTATGAGTATCAGGACCTACTAGCTCAAGTTAGTACCCTTAATTTTTTTTTTAATTAATGCATCAATCTTGGCCCACAAAATAAAAGCATCAAAGTAATTGGCCCATCTTATGAAATAGCACACTAATACTAAAAGAGAAATAAAAGAAATCTCAGTCTAATAGATAAACATCTCACAATGGCCCAAATCGCATCTCAGTCCAAGTATCTCGACCCAAGCATCTTAGTCCAAGTACCCTACACTTTATGTGACTAAATTTCTGCTAGCCTAAATCTCGAGGAAAGAATCAAAGGGGAGCAAACAGATTTAAGAGCCCTTCTTGCCAAGGAGGCTCCTTAGCAATGTGGCACCATTGGATGCTGTGGGCCCCAGTTACCAGACTAGGACCCATAGACATCCAATGACTATGGGAGCCCTTCCTTGTCCTTGCCAAATAAGGGAGCCAAATCCAAGAGCAAAGACATATCACGAGAATCAAGGCACTAACAAAAGCCACTGCAAACCCCCAAAAGCATCATGAGTCAGAATAGCTTTCTGCTTTATACTTATGTCAGCTTTTCATGAAAAAATGAAAAAAGGTTGCAATTTAGAAACAAATAGAAGGGAAGTATAGAGAAAAGGGAACACCGCAGTCATCCACTCCTATGATAAAACAGAAGTCAAACTAGGTATCCACCACTATCGAAGTCAGCTACTTGTTGCCTACACAGTCAGGATCCTGCTTAGAAAAATATCTGTTAAAAGTTGAAATATGGTAGATCCTATCTAACGACTAGCTTTGCCGGAGAGTGTATATAAAAGACTTTGAGTGTATATAAAGGACTTTATCTTCAACTTTATTTGATTCTTCAGGCTAGGTGAAAAAAAATTATCTAATACTCTCGTGAAAAGATTATTGAGCTGAGGCACATTTTTATTGTCTTCTGAGAGTTCTTTAGAGAGATTTTATTTGCTTGTATTCCTCCCAGTGAGGCTTTTAATCTCTCAATGTGTTTTGAGTGAACTTACCTACTTTTCTTAATTCTTTATAATAAGGTCTTGGTGAGAGAAGCCCATGTTTTTAAGATTTGAAGTAAACTCTGTGTATGGTGTAAAAGCATTTGACTGTACCTCCTGTGTTTTAAGAGGTTGTAAAAGGTTGTGATTGACCTACTAGGATATTAGCGTAAAAGTAGGGTCCTACTCCTCGAAGTTCAAGGTTGCTGTTTGTAAGGTTACTAGTTGCTTTATAAATACTCTTATGGCATGGTTGTTTCACGATTCCATCAAGAAAGGAGCCTGGAATTCCGACCAACAGTACTGTCTCCCTTGTTTGGTTACACTGAAGCATGGGAAGCTTTCCTTTCCATCCATTCATTGTTTTCCATTATTTATTGTACGACATCTTCCACTCTTTAGCAATGGAAAACACAAGGTGCCGATGGAAAAGCTGTCAAATGTCCATTGTGCCCCTGTCCTCCATCTACAGTCTCACCTCCCTCACCTGCATCTCCCCTCCCTCCCCTTCTCTGCACACGACCAAGAAGCCCCAAACCACCGACTCCGATGCAGAGTATTGAAGGCACAATAAAATGAAAATTTGGCTATACAATCTATAAAATAAAAAACTTTTGATTAAAATTTTCAAAAACCATGAAGAACTTAAAAGAATCAATCCACTATGTTCTCATTAAATTGCCTAGAAGACATTTGATTGAACAAATTCCTAAGGCTGTTCTTAGTCTCCTGCTTCGGCCTCCTATGTGTTTGATTCCGACCCAACTTGGCAAGTGGGACTTCCTCATCCAAACCCAACCATGTTTTTAACCATTGAGACACAGTGATGAGTTCATAGAGTCCCAGAGTGAGAGATTGAAATCCCAAGTTGTTGACGCAGAGCTGGTGTTGTCTATAGTCGAAGGCTAAGGCTACATCGGTGGTGAACGATGACAGAATAGAAGCGATGGCAAAGAAGAAAGAGAAAGACAATTGCGAGGAAGAAGAAGGAGGGAGAGGAAGAAAGAGAGAGAAAAGCTTGCTTCAAGAAGAAAAAAAGTACCCATTGATGAGAAGCTTCAGCAAGAAAGAAAATACCCACCATGAGAGAAGCTTTAGGAAGAGGCAATTGAGACTCTGTGAAATTACCCACTAATCAAGAATGCCAAATGCGTTCCTTTTTTTTTTTTTTAAATTTAACATAAATTCAATATTTATTTCCTATTCGTTTTTTCATTGCATACTAAATAACTTTTTTTTTCTTTTTCCTTTTCTTTCCATTCCCCATTTTCTTTTCATTTCTACTCAGTATTACGAACCAAATGAGCCGTCTTGCTATAAGTTTGAGAAGTAGATCTAGAATTCTCTCTTTCTCTCTCTCTTTAGAGATTTTCTGAACCACTATAAATCGTATGTATTTCTTAATTTGTCCTTTTATCTCATCTCTCTATAAAATTATTTCTACATATACTGCAAAGTAATTATTCAAAGAAAATGATTTCTTACAACTGAAATTTTTAATTTAAAAGGTTTTTGTGTTTCAACACCCTAATCCAAAAAGAATCGAAAAACTATCAATATTCAATTCAACCTCCGGTATATTCTTGTACTAGCAACTTTTTATTTTATTTTCTTGATTATTTAAATTCAAACCAACCCACTTATGTTGTGATGTGGGCAATAAATTGGATTATCAATTCAAGGTACTGAGAGAGTTGGTCTAATTAAATGTGGACATTGGTATATATACAATGGTTTTTTTAAATTTTTTTAAAGGAAGAAAAAGGGTCAATATTCCAATTTTTTTTTTATGATGACATAACAAAAATAACAATGGCAAGAAGTGTGAACTAGCTAGTTTTACACTTTTTGCACAAAATAATCCTTTTAAACCTGTGGCAATCAATCCTTTGCAGCTTTGATTACGCTATATGTACACATAGACATTTAATCTAAACTACGGTTACAAAATGAATAATAAGGATTTTGACCAATGCGGATTCTCAGTAATAACTACTAAGAGCTGTGGCTGAATCGAGTTATTTTTTTATCTCATGAAATATTTTTTATTTCACAAGATATTTTTTTTATCCAATCTTGATTATTCAATTTAATATGGACAATCATATTGAGCCGCTACTCTATACAAAAATCCGCTTTGAATTTTTGATGGGAATGAAAGTATACAAAAGAGGGTGGAAGATGAAGTTGGATGGGCAAGTTAGCTTTGAAGACAGAGTGGTGAGTGTGCATTCCATTTCCAGTATTTAAGAATCAGATATCAACAGGGGTGACAATGGTGGCGGATTGTTGTTCTTGTTCTTGTTCGTTTTGTTGTCTAGTTTGTGTTAGTGGTTCTGCACTGCTACCTCCCAAAGTTCGAGGTGGAGATTTTCCCCTCGAATTTTTCTTCTGTAGAGCTTTCTGATGCCACTTCATCAGCGCTTTTGATGTTTGTTCATCAAATATCGACTTCTTCATCGTCGATCCCATCTGTGTCACTAGTGCATACAGTGGAAGTGTAACGTAGCTGCACACAAATTGTGCTCCTATTCTGCAAATTTAACCATGTACATCGCCTTATTAACAAATTTATATTACATATACTCCATCTAAATGCAGCAATTTAGGTCTCTAAACTTTGACTTATGTTGATCCAAAACTTCATTTCATGTTAAATATAATCAAGTTTGATTATGTCTTCAAGTCTAATGTTGTTAAAAATATTTAATAACAGATATTGTTGAGACATCTTATTTTGCATACATTAGTGTTACATTATTTCTCTAGATGTGTCACTTGAGATGCCAATTTAAAATAATTAAAATGATCTTGTGAACCCTCTAAACTCCCCCTTTATGTTATTAATAAAAGTTCATAGGGTCATTTTTAATAATTTTTAATTGGTATAAAACGTAGTATATTTAGAGTGGATGATTTGATATTGTCATATTGACATGTACAAAATGGGATGTCACTTTAATATCTACCATTAAATATTTAGATAACGTTAGATTCAAGAGCATAATCGAAACCAATTGAAAATATATAGAATATAATTGACACGAATAATTGAAACTAATTAAAAACATATAGATTATAATTGACATGAAATAAAGTTTTATGTTATAATTGAAATGTAGTCAAAATTAAGGACATAAATAATATTTTTGCCATATTTCAATTTTCTTACCCCAAAGTAAGCCTGACGACTAGAACGCCAACATCATCGTGAAAGCAAGAATCCAATCCAAACTCATACTGCACCATCAAAAAACCCGACCTTTAAAATTCAGCTTCCAGTTTTACCATGAAAGCTAAACATAATTATTGTGAGCAAGAGAGATTAGAGAGTGAGAAGAGTTTATTACCCATGTCCACAGCACATATGTTAGCTCGAACGCATTCTGGACATACAAAAAACATATATCAGAAGGAATTGCTATTATTATCCAAGGTAGGTAGTAATTCACTAGGTAAGTACCAAGTTGGGATGTCAACTGAGTAGAGCCGGCCTAACTAGCCAGTCTAAGCCAACTAGCCAGTCTAAGCCTTGTAAGTTTAAGGATAAACATGAATTGGGTTAAGTCATGACACATAATTTATGAGTTAAAAAATTTAGCCCAACTCACATCTTCAAGGGCTGTGGGTTAAGTTGGGCGAAGTTATTGACTATTTTTTGTTTTTAGAATATGTATTTATAATTAATTGGAATGATAAAAATTAAGTATTAGGACTTTAAAATTTTAAAGGGTTAAAATAAACTTTAAAAAAATATTAAACTTTAAAAATTGTCCAATTCCTTTTTTATAAATGTGTTTTTAGTTACTTTAAATAACAAAATAAGTATTGAGACTATGAAATTTTGAAAAATTGGATTAAATTTATTAAAAAAAATAGACTAAATCTTAAAAAAAAAAACAGAAAAAACTCAGAAGGGTTAGTATACTCCAATCTACCTAAAGCCTAAAGACTTTGATAGACCAACCTAAAAGCCTTTTTTTAAAATATGTTATTAAATTATTGGTTTATCCCACCCTATCTAAAAGACTATGATGGGCTTGTCAAAATGGACTTGAGCTACACTCTTATATGGACCGGTGATTAATTGAATGTTAAGTAATACCTGAAAGAGGACATAATGGATGAGATAAAGAACCAAGGGAGGCCATTCAAACCAAAAATTCTTGTCGGAGACTTGCACAAGAGGCATTCCTTGCACTACAGCATGTTTTTCTTGGATGTCAAGCGCCATTCGGGTTATAATTCCTTGAAGCTTTGTTCCAACAGTCAAAGTCACCTTCAAGTAATTCTATTGTTAATCTCATCTCTTTCTTTTTCTGGTTTAATTATTCCACACTATGGAAGAAAAATGCTTACCACTAGTGGAAGAAAAGACACCCAGAGGGAAGCATTCCATCCTGAAAAGAGGTTAGCATAGCAATCATGCACTAGCCAGTGATCTTTAAATGCCAACATATTAATTGAAGTTAAAGATATACACACCGTGGACATTTACAAGCAAGAATAACACCACAGATGCCCAAAGTAACGGACTGTCAAAAGCACAGATACAAACAATAATTAGAAGAATCTAAAATAACTGTGATGAGTTAATCAGTAATATAGAGCACAATATTAGGATAATGTGTGGCAAGATATTACCTGATTCCTACAACTACTTTAAAGTCGTCCTCTAATGATCTCTTGATATAATTTTGAAAATCAAATTTACTTCCAGGTGTTAAATGGACCTACAAGAACGAAGGGGTGCAGCATTTGAGAATGACAAAAGTATAAAAATATATGAGGACTGCAATCTGGCAATGGGTGAAACTGAAAATCACTGACAGACACAAAACCATGTCGCATTGTCAAGTAGTCAGCCTTACGAACAGATCTGAAAAATTGTCGAAAAAAGCATATCTGCAACAAAATGATTAATTATCTACTGTTTCACCACGGCAATCAATCTAATATAATATTATTAGAAACAGGGATCCTTACAATATAGAAGGAAACGGCAGTTTTAGTCCAGAAACTGTTATGATCCCTCACAAATGATACCTCGTGGGTAAGTCTGAATCTTTTTGTATCTAAGCAACCAATTCCAATTAATGATGTGAGCAGGGAGAGTAGGAAGTAGCAAACTATAATTAGAGATAAAAACAACAACATTTGTGGTTTTGTACCATTTGCAGCTTCTTCACTATTTAAATGCTCTCGTTCCCATACCTTCCACTCACGAATCTAGCATGAATACAACAAATACAATCGAAGAAAGTGCCGGGTTTAAGGAAGAGAAGAGAAGAGCAACACACAGACACTCACACACGCACGCATATACATACCTTTGCTCTTCCAAGGGTCATGGTTATTGCACTATAAAACACATGGAAGATAGCCAAGAAGAAAATGAAAATGTGTAACTGGTGTAAGCCGTGGACAGATATAAGAGGCAGGTGGCCCTAGTAGAATGCAAAATAAAAGGGAATGATGAATCAGGAAAAATGTCCGTGCTTGACCAATTGAGTCGATAAAAGAAAATAATACAGTCATAGAACAATACAATACCTCCTTGCAGTCAGGTTTTGCTTCAGCAGATAGAAACCTACGTTGTTCGAATGATAAAAGCCTGCGGTGATGTCCACCTTCACCACCTTTGCCACCTTCACCACCTTCACCACCTTTACCACCATGAACTTCTTCGGACATTAAACGACAGGGTAACATTGTATTTGCATACTTCATGGGAATACAGATGTTAGCAATGTACGATTGCCCAAATGTCAACAGTAAAGAAATAAACCCCAAAACCATCAGTTCTGCAATGCAATATATGCAATTACACAACCACGGTAAATAAATAGTAAATAGAATTGATTACAAGGAAATTCAGAAACAAAAGAACATGCATATAACATATATGTATAATGTATGTATGTATATACAAGTATGGATGGTCAACGGTTGCGCTTCCTCAATTACCTACCATTTTTTATTTTTTCAAGGGCTTCCAGCAAAGCCGACTTCTTCTTTTTTATAAACACCTGAAATGTATGTGCGCATGTATGAATTAATCAAAGACGTAAACACCTGAAATGTATGAATTAATCAATGACAAAAAGCGAAATGAGATCCTGAAATACAAATACGAGCGCGTACATGTGCAATTTTATGTATAACTTTCTCCAATGCAATAGAAATTACGACGATGATTGCGCAAACTAAAGAGACAGCCCATGTAGGTGTTTGATCGAGCTGCCTCTCATGACCGCCACCTCCCGACATTCAGAATGGTTGCAGAGTGCAGACTTTATTCAAATTCAAGAAATCATGAAGAATGGTTTCGTCTTGCGAACGAAGAATGCCCTCGCACCGAAGGTCAACAACAACATCAACGCCTCTTCTTCTTCTTCTTCTTCTTCTTCTTCTTTTTCCCCTTTCCATTTCAACGTCATTCGTTCAACCCCAAAATGTACGGTGAGGAATAACTCGTGCTGGCCTTCCCATTTCACCCCCGTCCTCTCGTTTTCTAATTTCTCTCTCTCTCTCTCTCTCTCTCTCTCTCTCTCTCCTTTTAATTCATTTCCTATGCTATCTTTGCCAAATTTTTGGGAAATAGGATGATAGCGTAATTGTGAGTTGTGACGGACCCTAATATTCTTTATTACAACATTTATTTTAAATTAGATGGATCATGTCAAAAGAAAAAAATTTAAAACAAATTATACCTCGTGAAATATTTTATCATTTGATACAAACCGTCTAATGTGAAATAAATAATTGTGATAAAAAAACATGATAATCATGTTTTCACCACAAATATTAGAGGATATTTTTAAATTTTTGCAGCCTATATAAATGGTTTACTTAATAAATCAATTAATATGACTTTCTGTTGTGACCTTATATTACTTAAGGAAATTATTAATTTGGTCCCAAAAGATAATAATGTTTTAATTTAGTTTGATTAAATATTTCAATTTAGTCTTTAAAATATTGTATTTATTTTAATTTAATTTTTTATTCAAAATGATTTTTAACAACGTAAAATTTGAGTTTTAGCAATAATAAATTATGTGATTTAACAATAAAAATAATCAAATTAAGATAAATATAATTTTGTAGGAGTTAAATTAAAACACTTGATCTTTTAAAAATTAAATTAAATATATTTTAATTTTTCAAAGGATAAATTAATTATTTACTCAATATTTTATGAACTTTACATAAATGTCATTTTGAGTTATATAATTTTAAATTTTGTCTTAGTTGTCATAGAAGCCCATCTCAGGCTTATTATGACTTTGCCTAAACCCAGCTTCTCTTTCCTATAAGGATTCCTCACATCAATTTTGAAATATCCCTCAAAGCACAACTTCCAACTTGGTAATCTCTCCTAAACTTTTCCCGCAACAATTGAACGATGATTCACATTAGTTTGTTGTTCCTAGAAATTATTTATGTATGTAAAAAGTTGATATCATTTATTACACCAAATACATGTAATACATCTTAAAAAATATGACATGAAATTTTTGAAGAAATATTTCTTTCCAACATTTTCCATCAACAATTGCCCAATGGTAAGACATTAGTTGAAGTGTTTGTGTATACCTTTTTTATTTTTTTACAAATATATTTTATTGAAGATAATCTTACTCGAGATACTATCGAGTATTAAATGTAAATATTTTTTTAAAAAAAATTCAAACATAAATTCACCAGTTTGTATAGAATAAGAAATTAAGCAAGGGAGAGATCAAACCTACAACCATCAAGACCTCTTTGAGCTTATGTCATGGGAAGGCGCGCGCCACTTGAGCTAAAACACTTGGATTGTGTATATCTTTATTTTTTTAGGGATAATTTGGAATTTTTCATATAATTCCCAAGGACTATTATGCAATATTAGAAAATTATAAATCTCAAAATAGATTTTTTTCCCAAATTGAAATGTTGACCGGTCAAAAAAGTTGTCATTTTATCTTTTATTAATATTGAGTTAACATTATTTTTGTAAGGCTCCGTGATTATGCCACCCAAAATGTTACCTAGTGCAATTACTTGCATCTTAAACTCATTCTTTCAGTTTTCACATGTGCCATTCTGCCTTCAAATCAACTTGTATTTGCGTCCCTTATTCCATTGAAGGCCAATTAACCCAACTAATGCATTGGGTTATTTAAACAAATACATATAGTAAAACCTTTATAAATTAATAATGTCGGGACCATGAAATTTTATTATTTTAAAAAATATTAATTAATTGATAAATTAATAATTTATTGATTTAAAAGTATTTTCTTGATTCAATCAATATAAATTTAATTATATAAAAAATTTTGTGTATATCAATAATATACAATGTATATATATTATATTTCGTGAATTAATTAATATATTTTTAAAATTCATTGTACATATATATTTATGAAAATAAATAAGTGGTATTTATTTTTTTAGTACTTAAACAATATTTATTGTATTGACTAATTAAATAAAGTTCAATATTAGTCACTTTGATAAAATTAGGGGAAATATACAAAAGAGAAAAATTATTCTTATTATTTAATCTAAAATACAATACAAATAAGTCTATTTATAGACAACATAAAAGAAAATTAACAATAACTAATTACAATTAACAGTAACTAATTACAATTTTCAACACTCTTCTCTCAAGTTAGAGTTATGATAAACTGAACCAAGCCTAACTTAGAAAACAGAAGTCCAAAATATACAAAAAACTTTCATAAGAAAGTAAAAAAATATCAAAACTAGTACAAGTTCTCAAGAACAACTTCATAAATCCATGATTTTTAACTATGCATGAAAAACATTTGCGACGAACAACGGCCGTAAACAGGTAAAGTACATAATGAATTGGGCCACATATAACTTTAGACCAACTATAGGAAAAAAAAAATCTATATTCAGAGTTTTAAAAAAGAACTGAAAAAAGAACTGAGAAATTGTCTTCTCACTCAAGACATCTCTTATAAAAAAGAAGCATGCCATATGAGGTATTTCCCAAGGTCCATACATCGAATTAGAAGATACCAAATTAAGCAAAGCAGAATAAAACTGACTGCAATCTGTGCAGTAGAACCAATTGCCTTCAGGCAATTCCTCTAAGTTTTGCATGTTATGCTCCTTCAAAAAGCTTACAAGATATCCCCTTTCCCATTGATCACATATAATCACTGTCCGAGGACCAAAGCTTTTGCTAAAATCATGGCCTCTGCATAATGCACAACCACCTTGGTCAACCTCTATAGTTTTGACAATATGAATGCATCTTTGATTTATCTACTGTAAAGGATCAATGTTTGCAATCCTTCTTGCTCCCATAACATTCACATTACGTTCCACATATTTGTAATCAGTAAAAAGGAAAGTGGTTACTCTTCTTCCCAACACAAGAAGAAACACAACGAAATAAAAATCAATAAGTTGCTTTAGCAATAATATGACTGTAGTGCAGGCCAACCCTCTAGCACAAGTCCATCTCATCATGCTTTGCTACCTGCACAGCATTGCCAATGGTGTTCACAAGAACATCATGTAAATAGAGCTGTTAAAATAGGCTAAGAAAACTGAGCCAGTCCGACCAGGATGAGATTGGCAAAAAATTTAGTAGACTATATATAATAAGGATTTATAGCCCAGCCCATAAAGTTGATGTGGATTGAGACAGGTCGGCTCCATGAACTTTTTTTAATAAAAATATTTTAAAATATTAATACTCTAGGTTTGTAATTCTTTTTGTTACTTAAGTCATGAGTTGTTAAGGTCGTTCAGATATAAAAAATTAGCTCTTGAAGTAATGTATATGACCCAACCTAATGTTTTAATCCAAAAGAAAGGCTTCTAAAGTTAAAAATAAAATGTCATAAACGCTATAAATTTTTATTTCTGTTTTGAATCTTTGACATTAGCCTATATTTTTTTTTATTGAGTTTCATTGAACAAAGATATTTTATATAATATGTTTTTTATTTTGTTATACATTTTATCTGGATTTATAATATATATTTTAATTATGAATAAAAAATTATTTTTTTTAAAAAAATATAGGCTGACCCAACCCAACCCAACCCAGCCCGTAACCCTTGAAAGATTAGGCAAGATCATAATTTTAAATCCAATTAACAACATAAGCCTGATCCAACCTAGTTCATATTAATTATGTGGGCCACTCAGCCAATTGACACTTCTACTTGTAAAGGATCGAGCCTATCATAGTAGGTATCACACACCATCTGTGGATTAATTTCCCTAAACTTAATAGGCAACAAACACCACCCCTTTGAACAAGCTCGGCACAAAATGCCCCCACAAAACTGGCAATGATGTCTTCCACGTTTGTGTGCAGTAAATGGTGCAGTACATTGCATACAAACGGTAGTAGAACGAAGCCACTCAGGGGTTCAGCCTTTGATGATCCATCCAAGTGGGTACCAACTCTCAAAGTCAAACCAGTTCCAGAATTCATAGAAGCCATTCTGGTTCAAGAAGAGAATGGTTCAGTAAGTGAAGTAAGGGTCAAACTCATGGATCATGGACTCGTAGTGGAGAACGCTAAAAAGCCGAATAAGGTAAGAACACACAACCACTGGACGACGAACAACAATTGGCGTGGACGGTGAATAGCAATCAACAGCAATTAGGCAAAGAGAATTAGACAGCAATCGATGCCATTTACAGAGAATCAAGAAAACAGACTAGAGACTCTAAATCGTGTTCCTCTGTCACAAACCCAGATTACGAAGCAAGAAAGTCAGAAGGATCAATACCCAGAAAATCTGAAACGCAGTAGTAAAGAAGAAAATCAGGGTCGGCATCAAGAATCGAACGATTTCCCTCAAATTGGATTTCAATTGTTGTCCTTAATCGGCAGAGTTAGGTCTTCATTCAAGCCGAAAGAAGAGGAGAGGCTGCCCCTCGGAAGAGAGCCGTCGTCTTCACATGACTTAGCAAGATTCATCACTGTCGTCCACGGAAGCAAGATTCGTCGCTATCTTCCTCAGAAATGTATCGACGAGAATGAGAATTTGTTCGGGAGAAACAATCGTCTAGCAAGAATCACGATTAGAATGGGAGTTGATTTCCAATCACCCAGAATTGAGGGGACGCCTTCTGTAATTGAAGAAAAAGATGCGGAATCGAAAAAGGAAATCACAAGAAGATGAAGGAGATAGATCCGAGCCTTAATCTTGCTTGCTCTTTGGTGAGATAAACAAAAGACAAAAAATTATTATTATTCTGTCAGAAATACAATACAACTAAGTCTATTTATAGACAAAATAAAAAAAATTAACATTAATTAATTACAATTAACAACACACTTGCATCTATAATTCATTTTATTTATTTTATTTAAACTAAATATACATTCAACACATGATGATGAAATGAGTTATTATATAAATAATATAAAAAAAATTTCTTAAAATCATATCCAACAACAATGACTTTTCATCTCAAAAGTTTCAAAAATCAACCGTGACCAATTAAATACATAAAGCATTATGTGAGAATTTCATGAAAAAACAAACAACAATGACTTCTCATCTAAACAAACAACAATAGATTTTTACTAAATTATCCTAGTTATGTTTGTTATTTTATAGAATTATTAATTTATAATTTTGATGAGACTATAGATTTATATAATTAAGAACCTTCCTAAATATCTTATTAATTATTAAAATTATTAATTTTGTAGACTGGCTTAAGTTGGGACCAAAAAGAATATTATTTTAGATAGGTTATTAATTTATCGGGTATTAATTTATAAAGGTTTAACTATATATAAATCAATATTATATGTAAATCAAATGATTTATAAATATAAAAAATAAAAAATAAATTGTGAATATTTATAAATTGCATGCTGCACATGTAAAAGTAGCTTGTGTTTGTACATTAAGCTAATTATTAAAAACTTACTTTATAGATTACATTTGAAGTAGTAAGTTTTAGCCAGATTTCCTTCCCTGTCAAGTATCGATCATATCATTAAATTTGATGAATGAAACTGATAACTTCAATTTCAACAATACTACAATAGAATGAACGACAGGCCAAAGCAAATCTATAATACACAATTAATAGTATTGATAAATCCAAGTCCAATCTATCAGTGCATAATCCTATGGATAAGCAAATAAATGATGAGAAATTAAGCCTCATATACTTTATCTCCATATTTCTTTACCAATCTTTTCTATTATGTTGCTAACGTGCATCAGCTAACATTTGAAAGGCTGTCAAACAACATTTTTGAATATGATCAAAGTCTTAAAATCCACTAATCATATCATAAATCAGCATGAATTTATTGTGGATAATTCAAGTACAAAACATATATTAATATATTCTATATCAAAAAGAAAAAAAATATAACAGATTCTAAATATAATTAATCTGAGCAAATAAAATAAAAAACTAATTAATCAAAACAGTTATCCACAAAAAGGAAATTAAAGAATGGATAACTATTAATTTATACCAAAGTGAGGATATCTACATCAATAGAGAGACAGTGTAATTTATTTCAAAAATAGGAAGAAGAAATTTCAATATTTACTATTATCATAATCTCAAATTAATATTATTGTATCATTTTGAATAAGAATATATATGAAAACATAATACTTAATACTCGTACATTGGTTTTTCAAGAGTTGAGAAAAGCATAAACTGTAAGTTCATACGCTATAATTGTATTACGAACAAATAATATGTGCTTTTCAATTAATAATATTTTGTAATATATATTTTAGTAATTAATGACACCAAGTGCTTTTATTTCAACATAGATCCGAGTACATTCTTATACCACAATCCCTTTTGATTTTGTATGATTAAGCATGATATCAAAAGTTTAAAAAAGTGTTGGGTACTCATTTAAAGAGATAAAATCTTATTCTTTGATAGTTTGTTTGGAACACATTTAGCAAAAGAATTGAGAATCCAATAATATTAAGAATTGTACGATAACTTTTTTTAAAAAATTAGTTGGAAATGATACTCCATTCCATTTGAATTCTTGTGATAGAAGTTTAGATTTGTCCCTTTGCTTCTCTTCAACATTGCCCCTCTGTCATCGTTGCTGTCAAGTTTGAGCTTCTTTCATTTTTGCGGTTGAGTTCGAGCTTTTGTTATTGTCATTGTCATCGTCGAGTTTGAACTTTTGTCACTATCATCATTGCTTTTGCCATAGATAGTGTTTTGACTTATGTCAAGCAATGGCGAGAAAGGGAGAGAACGAATGGAGCAAGGGCCAAGAAAGGCGATAACGATCAACTTCTCCACGTTGGCAACTACCACAGCAAGCAACTACAATTTTGGAGGACAAAAGTGATGGTGAACATAATAGTGATGGTCATGGTTATTGGAACTGGTCCGGTTATTGACCTAGACTAGCCTCTAAGTCATCGGATTACTGATTCAACTACTGAGTTATCGGGTCAATTGCTGAATTAACTAAATAAATTTAAAAATTAAAAATTATATATATACTTATATATTTACAAATAAATTTAAAAAACAAATAGAATAAATAATTAGTGTATATTAGATAATAAATTAGTATATATAATTACATAATAAAACTCATAATAATTTATCCTTATAATTTTATCCTAAAATGTGTGTGTGTGTATATATATATATATATATTATACATGTTAAAAATATACAACTTTAATCTGAGGCACATAATTGGCCGAACTAGATCGGATCCCCCACTAGTCATGATCCAACTGGTCCGGTTGGACGATCTGGTTCAATTTTTACATCCTTGCTTGAGATATTGCAGTCATGAGTCATCCTTAAGAGCCTCAACTCTAAATTAATTTAGTGCTAGAAAATAGAAATTGCTTCTTGTTTTGCATTAGTCTTACAACTAGTGTTGTGACTTGTGCGATACACAGATAATTCACAACTCTAAAAATTTTCGTAACTTATAAAAATAATAATAATTAATTGATAGCAAACATATAATAGTTGATAGAAGAGACAAACATTTTAGAATATCTACATGCAATGTGAATAAAAAATATATATCCAAATAATGAAAATATTTTTCCAATATGATGCACGGGTTAACACAAATTTCACAATTTTTACTTATCAAATAAAAAAGAATAATTAGTATACATATAAAAGAATACATGTATAGAAATAAAGAGACATTTAGGCTATGTTAAGACACATATAAGATTATTCATTAGATACAAATGCCTTGAAAGTTGAATGTAAATAATGTCAAATGAAAAGAAGAACAAAAAATAAGGTATTACATGAATTAATTTAGATAAATATCTTAATGATAAAAAAGAGTTGAAATAGAAGTTATTGACCTCTAACATAGAATTTGGAATACTTCTTTTTACACTACATTAGTAGCGTTTGTCACTGGATTCACATGCTTATCAAGTATAATAAAATAAGGTATTACATTAATTAATTTAGATAAATATATTATAAAATTAAGAAAAATGCTCTTCAGATTCTATTTCCACATTCTGAAAAAAAAAATAATGCATGACAAACAAATTTCAATCAATATACTAATATTAATAAAATCTAATAATCATAAAATTACTTTGTAAGATAAAACATATAGAACATACAATAGTCAAACAACGCAGAACAAATGACCTATTAAATAGTTCTGATCAGCAATACCTTCAAAATATCACTTAATGGACAAAAGATGAAGATAGGTACTTTAGAATATTCAAACCATCTTCAGCTAGTCTCACATCAATTACGTTGAGAAAGGAAACTCAAGCATGAACGGATGTTTTATTATATGATAGTCACCATTACACTTAACTATACTAAACATGAACATTACATACACATTATCCCCAGTGATTTAGCGCTTGAACTTACTCACAGATGATCTCTTCACATGACCATAAATATTATCACCATTCAAGATAAGAAATGAAAAAATAAAAAATTGCGAAATATTTCATCAAATGAATGTTCAAAACACTTGAGAATCTTGCAAAACCATCTCTAAATTAAAAATCTCCTCAGACATATTGAAGGATGAAACCATCCACAACTTCACAACAAGGACTTTTGTTGGGTTTGACTTGAATTTTGTGGGTGACCCGGTTTGTAACCCGACCCACAACCCCATGACCCATAACCCATTATTTTCCTATATATATGTGTGTAATGGAATTCATTAGAAGTTAGTGGTTGATGTAATTTCTCTCTGTATAGCCTCTATCACAAATAATACAGATATTCTCTCTGTCTGTGGACATAGGTTGCATTGACCGAACCACGTAACTTCTTTGTGTGTTCTTCTCAATCTTTCTCCTTGATTTATTGCCTTACAATAACCTAACAAGTGGTATCAGAGCCTTGGTTCTTTTTTGGTTCGTCGGTTACTGTAGCACGTACGAAAATTTTCAAATCCGGCTCCAAAATTTCATATCTTGCCTCGATTTAATTGTTCTGGAGCATAGGAGACCATTCTCTGCATCTTTGGTGCGTTGAAGAATGTTGGAGACCAATTTTTGGTGGTAAGAAAATTTTTAGATCTAGTTTCAAATTTCAAATCTAGCTTGATTCGCTTGTTTTTGGACAAAAAGAGACCGTTTATTGCATTTCTAGTGCATTGGAGATCGTTTTTCAGTTGTTTTGGTGAGTTTTTATGGTTGCGAGTACTGTTCATCACCGGAATCTTCATCGAAAGTACTGTAGCAGTCAACGGTCAACGGTACTGTAGCGACTCGGATACTGTAGCGATGCAGCACTGTAGCACAGTCAACGGTCAACGGTACTATTTGGTCAAAGTTACTGTTTGGTCAAAGTTGTGTTTGGTCAAAGCTGTTGTTTGGTCAAAACTGCTGTTTGGTTAAAGTTGCTGTTTGGTCAAAAACTACTGTTTGGTCAAAGCTGCTGTTTGGTCATAGTTGTTGTTTGGACCAAGTTTTTTTGTTGCGATCGTTATTGTTTCGTCGACACGGTTCCGGTGAGTTTATGTTTAATTCAGAAAAGAATTCTGAATTTCTGTGTGAATTTACTGGATTGTGTTAGATTGTGCTGGATTGGATTTCTGGTTTACTGCTGTGAATTTTGTTGGACTGCTGTGTTGAATTTCTGTTAGTGAAGTTCTGGTCAGTTTGCAAGGTTCTGAATAGTTTTGTGAAATTCAATCTCTAATTGCGAAATTTGCTAGTAATTTATCTGCTGTTATTTGAGAAGATGTTGACTCATAAATTCGATATTGAGAAGTTCAATGGATCGAATGATTTCACTTTGTGGAAGGTAAAAATGAGGGCACTTCTGGTTCAGCAGGGATGTGCAGTGGCATTAGAAGGAGAAAGTAGTCTACCTAACACGTTGAAAGGACAGGAGAAGAAGGAAATTTTGGTAAAGGCTCATAGTGCAATACTATTGAGTCTGACTGATGAGGTATTGAGAGAAGTAATTGATAAATCAACTGCTGTAGGTTTGTGGAAGAAATTGGATGATAAATACCAGAAAAAGTCTCTCACAAACCGGTTATATCAGAAGTAGCGTTTGTATACCCTACGGATGACAGAAAATATGCAAGTAAAAGATCATCTTGATAATTTTAACCGAATTATCCTGGATTTACAGGGTGTTGGGGTTAAGATAGATGATGAAGATCAGGCTATCATTCTTTTTTGTTCTCTACCAAATTCATATGAGAACTTTGTTGACACTGTGTTGTATGGTAGAGATAGTATCTATGTTAATGATGTCAAAGATGCTTTGCAGTCTAAAGAGCTAAAGAGAAGAGTCTCTAGTTCTAATGAGGATGGTGCAGAAGCAGGTTTGTATGTTGGCAGAGGCAGAGATACTAAAAGGGATGATAGAAAAAGAAGCAAGTCATGGTCTAAGTCGAGGAACAAAAGAGGACCTCGATGTTATCACTGTAAACAAAAGGGGCACATCAGGAAGAATTGTCCACAGAGGAAGAAGGGAAATGATGAGAAGGAACCAAATACCAGTGGTAGTGCTGTGGTGGTGCAAGATAGTTCTGACGGAGAAGAAGACATTGATGTTCTCACAGTCAGCACCTCTGGTTCTGTAAATACTTGGCTCTTGGACACAGGTGCATCTTATCATATGACTTTCTCACATGAACTGTTTACTTCTTTCAAGGAGTGGAATGGTTTTGTGAGGTTGGGTGATGATAAGCAGCTCAGTGTTAAGGGCAGTGGTTCTGTACAGATTCAGATGTATGATGGAATAGTCAGAACACTTGATGCTTGATATGTTCCTGGTCTACGGAAGAACTTGATTTCTCTTGGTACTCTAGACAAACAATGGTACAAGTACTCTGGAGAGAATGAACAGTTGAGAATTTTCAAAGGTGCTCTGGTTATAATGAATGGTAAATTACAGCATGGCATTTACTTTCTGATTGGTAGTTCTGTGATGGGGACAGTGGCTGTATCTAAATCTTTAGGGAAGAATGATGATTGTACAAAGTTGTGGCATTGCCGATTGGGACACATGAGTGAGAAAAGGGTTGTCAATTCTAAGTAAACAAGGATTGTTAGAAGGGGCAGAAACTGGGAAGCTAAAATTCTGTGAAGTTTGTGTTATGGGTAAACAACGTAGAGTTAAGTTCAGTTCTGGGAAGCATACTTCTACGAATGTTCTGCAATATGTTCACTCAGACTTGTGGGGTCCTTCTCTAGTTGAATCTCAGGGCAAATACAAGTACTTTGTTACTTTCATTGATGACTACTCTAGAAGGGTTTGGGTATATTTTCTGAAATCCAAAGATGAAGTGTTTGGGAAGTTCAAGGAGTGGAAGACCATGGTTGAGAAACGGACTGGAAAACAGGTCAAAATACTCAGAACTGATAATGGGTTTGAGTTCTGTAACGCTCCATTTGATGAATTTTGCAAGAAAGAAGGTATAGTGAGGCATCGCACTGTACGTCATACACCACAGCAAAATGGAGTTGCAGAACGTATGAATCAAACACTGTTGCAGTGTGCGAGATGCATGCGATTAAACACTGGCTTGCCAAAACAATTATGGGCTGAAGCAGTTAACACTGCTTGTTATCTGGTGAATAGATCGCCATCTACTGCAATTGATTTTAAGACTCCTCAAGAGGTATGGTCCGGTAAACCTTCTGATTATTCTGGCCTGCGTATATTTGATTGTCTTGCTTATGCTCATGTGAATGATGGTAAACTAGAGCCTATGGCAATGAAATGCATATTTCTAGGGTATGCACCTGGAGTTAAAGGGTATAGACTGTGGTGTACCGAAAAGGATAGAACTCCAAAATCTATTACTAGCAGAGATGTAACTTTTGATGAGTCTGCTATGTTTGGTCAGAAGGAGGAGCTTGGTAGTCATGCAGGTAATAATGATCAAGGTGCCAACCAGAAGGTGGAAATTGAAGTTCAAACTTCAAAAAGGGTTATAACAGACCCTGTACAGCAGCCCAGGGAAGAAGAAGAATCACAACCTATAGCAACAAGGAGGGAAAGGAGGGAAATCAGAAAACCTATAAGGTATGCAGATTGTATTGATATAGTTGATATTAATTCAGTTGCTTATGCCTTGGCAGTAGGTGAAAGCATTGATTCTGATGACCCGAGATCATATAAAGAATTAGTTGAGAGTAGAGAAGCATCAGAATGGCTGGTTGTAATGAATGAAGAGATGCAATCTCTTGAAAAGAACGAAACATGAGATCTTGTACCGTTACCAAAGGGAGTGAAACCGGTAGGATGCAAATGGGTCTTCAAGAAGAAAGAAGGTATTCCTGGAGTTGAACCAGCAAGGTTCAAAGCACAACTCATGGCCAAGAATTTTTCACAAAAGGAGGGAATTGATTATCATGAAGTTTTCTCCTCTGTTGTGAAGCATAAAACCATTCGTGTCCTTTTGTCCATGGTAAGTGTTTTTGACTTGGAGTTGGAACAACTGGATGTGAAAACTGCTTTCTTACATGGAAATTTAGAGGAGCAGATCTATATGTCACAGCCAGAAGGATTTCTTGATTCTGGAAAGAAAGATCATGTATGTTTGCTGAAAAAGTCCTTGTATTGTTTGAAGCAGTCTCCTAGATAGTGGTACAAGAAATTTGATGCATTCATGACTTCCCATAGTTTTCTGCGTAATCAGTTTGATAACTGTGTCTACTCTAAGAAACTTGCAGATGATTCTTATATTTATTTGTTGCTATATGTTGATGATATGTTAATTGCTGCAAAGAACAAGGTTGAAATTGATAGTTTGAAAGCCTTGTTGAGTAGAGAGTTTGAGATGAAGGATTTGGGTGCAGCCAAGAAGATATTGGGCATGGAGATTTGGAGAGATAGAAGTGCAGGTTTACTGTATGTATCTCAACAGAAATACATAGAAAAATTGTTACAGTCTTTCCAAATGAATAATTCTAAGCCGGTTAGTACTCTGTTGGCGGTACATTTTAAACTTGATGCTAGTACAATACCTACTACAGCTGAGGAAAAAGGGTACATGAGTTCAGTGCCCTACTGTAATGCTGTTGGAAGCTTGATGTATGCAATGGTGTGTACTAGGCCTGATCTAGCTTATGCAGTCAGTGTGGTAAGCAGGTTTATGAGTAATCTTGGGAAAGCTCACTGGAGTGCAGTTAAATGGATTATGCGGTATCTGAAAGGTACGAGTAATATTTGCTTGGTTTATGGTGCTGATAAATCTGATAGTGGCTTGGTTGGCTATACAGATTCAAATTATACTAGAGATCTTTTGAGGAGGAGATCCTTAACATGCTATGTCTTGACTCTGAATGGATGTGCTGTCAGTTGGAAGGCAACACTTCAATCTACAGTTGCCTTGTCTACCACTAAAGCAGAATACATGTCATTGGCAGAAGGAGTTAAGGAAGAGTGCATTAAGTTTGGCCAAGAATCCAGTCTACCATGAGAGGTCGAAGCATATTGATATCAGATTGAATTTTATTCGAGATGTGATAGAAGACAAGAAACTATCCATTGAGAAGATATCCACAGCAGATAATCCAACAGATATGTTGATAAAGGCTCTACCTTCAGAGAAGTTCAAGCATAGCTTGGACTTAGTGAATGTTCGCATTCCATGAAGCCCTACAGGGCTTGAATAACAGAGATGAATTTGTACTTATGTCACGACCCGTTTTCTGGGCACATGACCGGCACAATGATGAATCTTTCATCACTGTAAGCCCTTCGATAAATTCTACCCGTGAGTTTAAATTATCTATGTTATCAAAATAACAATTCCTTAATAAATATGAAGAAAATATATCAAATTTTCTTATCTGAAAATCATAGAGATGATTTGCATGTAATAATAGATTATCAATTTAAAATACATTATTATACTGACATACAAGTCAAATGCCAAACCCCTGACCTAGATGTCCTAGACGATTACAGAGCAACATAATCTATAACAATAGAGGGGCCTACCCGACAGCGGGAAGGTCCAAAGTAATATACTCCTCTAGCGGATATTCTTCGCTGTCAACCTGATCTGAACAAAAAAATTTGTACAGAGAGTGTGAGCTTTTAAACTCCGTGAGCGAATCGGCCTCGCGTTAATAAAATTCAAATACATCACCAGTCATGCAAGTATACCAGAAGGCTCATACTCAACCAATAGACATAGTTAGAAATTACATACAAGAAGATAAAAATACATCTAAGTCAACAAACGTTACTAGTACTCATCAATGGCAATATATCCCGGAGAGCGCACACAGGCCAGCTCACCAATTCTGTATATTTCCGCCATGACGCACAACCTCATCCTCTTAGCTAGGGCGCCTCACGGATTTATCACCAATCCGAGCTATATCCCTACTGAAGGAATCGTTGTCTCTACACTCATTGGTCAAGACACCCTTTCAACCGGGTTTTTCGCCTTGCCGTGAGAGGGGGTACTGTCCCGCTCAATCACAATCAATAGTACAACATTTCATATCATAATCAGAAGCACAATATAATATTCATCCATACAACAGGTATAATATATAACTATATTATAGATTTATAAACCACAAATCAAGATAACAATTAATCTGTTTTTGAGAAGATTCAAACTTCACATCATCATGAAATACTTATTTTGTCTTATCCATACTTCTGGATTAATTATCTCCTTACATTCGTCATTCTGAATCCAATTTCCCCCTATGAATCTTGGAAGTGTCCTACGACATACTTTTTATCACCAGTAATGCTAAAACTCTATTAAAACGGGGTCGTTTCACTCACCTTGATTCCGTACGAGTATTGCTTCTCTAAGTCATTACAGACAAGAGTACTCAGGTGAATTTCAGTGTTTCGCTACAGAGATTTTCATGAAAGATTAGAGAAAACAAGTTAGGATTGTTTTCATACAGACACTGATCATATGTACGGTCACTGTTCATATGTACAGTCACTATTCATACGTACGAATACTATTCATATATATGGTCACTATTTGTAGGAAAAGTCAACGGTACTATTTGTTGAAATGGAATGAAATGGAATGGCCTATTTATAGGAAAAGTCAACGGTACTATTTGTCACTATGCGTTAATAAAATATTTAATTTACTATTTATGAAAATGACATTTCTAATAAAATATTTCACGCATTACTGTGCAAAACGCGGAGGCGGATGAATTATTGGTTACTATTGAAACTTAAAGAGAAAACTGTCATTTCACCTTAAACCTTTAAGTTTCTTTTCAAATCAGTCCTTTCATTTTAGTACCTGAGGGTATTTTCACCCATAAAACGTCATTTTCTCCTACAAACTTCTTTCTAGTTTTCTCTTATGACCAAACCACATCTAGTACTTGACATTTCAATTGTATAAGTGAACAGTATCGTATTCATAAATAGTATTATATAGGTAAACAATACCGTATACTAGCATAGTAACCATAGTTTGCAAATACGCATTTATATTTTATTTTTCATGGGTATTACAACTTAGTTCTGGTGATTTGAGAAAATTCAAGTCAAGGAGGGAAATTGTTGGGTTTGACTTGAATTTTGTGGGTGACCCGGTTTGTAACCCGACCTACAACCCCATGACCCATAACTCATTATTTTCTCTATATATGTGTGTAATGGAATTCATTAGAAGTTAGTGGTTAATGTAATTTCTCTCTGTATAGCCTCTATCACAAATAATACAGATATTCTCTCTGTCCGTGGACGTAGGTCGCATTGACCGAACCACGTAACTTCTTTGTGTGTTCTTCTCAATCTTTCTCCTTGATTTATTGCCTTACAATAACCTAACAACTTTTATCCTCTAGTCATCCCTTAATCCAATAATATCAACAAAATCACTAAGCCTAGCCATAACAGGAGTACCAACAGAATAGAAACTAACATTGGACTAAGAATAAACAACAAAAGTGCAAGAATAATATATATATGAGAGAATAAGTTCCGACCTTGATAACAGAACAAAAGTGAATATGTACAGTTTATTTCTTCATAGAATATTTATACCAGTAAGCGTTTGATAATAATAACTTAAGTAATTAAGAAATTTAAGAGATATTATATAATAAAATTTAATAATTTTATATTTAATGTTTACATATAAACTGGTTTTTTTACTATATTTGTTAATAGTAATTTTACTTAAACAATAAATTTCATAAAATAATACAGGAAAATTAAATCTGGCATTAATTAGCTTAATAATTTAGTGTAAAAGCTGAAAAAGAATTAATTTTTTTTTGATAATTGAAAAAGGAATTAATTGAATTTATGAAAGAATGGTCTATTATGGTCAAAATTAAAAATGTTATTGAATGTTTAATACATATTAATATTCGTCATATATAATATTTATATATTTGATTAGTCAATACATTAAAGAGAATACTATTAATTAAAATAAGGTTCCATAAATTACTAAAGAATTAGTACTCCGCAAATTTGGGAAGATAATAAATAGCCACTATCAAAAGAATTGGCAAAATTATACTGTATATAGCATCTGAAGTGTTAAATCATATTTATTACCAAATATTAAGAATTAAGAAATGAATAAAATTGTTATTAACATAACAAAAAAATTTCATAATTCCATAATTTTCTAATACTAATCACTTAAGTAATTAAGAAATTTAAGAGATATTATAATTAAAATATATATAATAAAATAGAATTAAAAAAAGTATGGAATTCATAGAGAAATCAAAATTTGAGATGAATTACATCAAATTCATTTAATGTGATTATATAGTAATTATATATCAATTATATAACAATTTACCTTAATTTTTTTAAAATTTAATATGATATGATTGTATAGCAATTTACCTGAATTACATCAAATTCATTTAATATAATTATATAGCAATTATAACAATTATATTTTAATTATATAACAATTATAGAAATTATATAGCAATTCATCCTAATTTTTTTTAAAATTTAATGTGATGTGATTAATTTTTTTAATTAATTTATTAAATTTATTTATTTAAATTTATTCTATTATACATAATTTAATAACCTACTTACCATTAATGCTTTAAGTAGAATTATTTTAGTCTATGATATTGATTGTTATAGAAAAGAATGTCCACATGAGGTGGCCAGTGTGTTCTAACGCCTAGTGCATCTTCATGTATTTAAGTACAGGTATTTAATTCACCAGAATTAAGTAAAAAAGTTGCTTATTAATTGAATAGAAGAAATTGAAGTTCAAAAGTAAATAAATGAATTAATAAATTGCGATGAATGAGGTTTTTATTGAGGTGTTAATTTGTCTATTTTAACTTTCTATTTCTCAAGAGCGTTCAATTGTTGAAAGTGGAAACGTATAAAATTCATGAATTTCATTCCACGTCTAGAGTATTGCGGGGAGAAGATTGTCAGAAGCTTCCCATATATATATATATATCATTTGAATATTAATATTTGTTATTATACTATAAGGACCATCACTGATGACGCAACCTTCAAGAAGGGAATTCGGAATCATAAGACGACTTTGCAACAAAGAGAAAAAGAGTGCTTTCTCAGAAAAGAAAGAGAGATTGGCATTCCTCCGATCAGCATGAGAGCTCGATCCAGCTGAAAGCGATCCCTCAGAAAGTCCTTTAAATTAATTTAAACTTAATAAAAAAGATATCAATTAAAGACATTTACAAATCTTATTCAGTTTGATATGAGACTTTAATTCTTCTTTAATATTATAAATTACAATTAAACCTTTATATATTAATACTCAATAAATTAATAATTTCTTAAAATAATATTTTTTTGGGTATCAACTTGGTTCAGATTACAAAATTATAATTTCAATAAATTAATAAGATAATAATTTTTAAGAAGACACTTTATATAAATCTATAATTCTATCAATATCATAAATTAATATAGGACAATTTATGAGTTTATTATTCCCTTCATAAATATATATGTTGTTTATATAGTAGTTTCTTTCCTCATTATACGTTGAATATGTATTTAGTTCTAGTACAATAAAATCTAGATGTAAATGACTTGTATTAAATTTTATTTAATTAGTGAATACAATGAATATTATTTAAGTACTAAAAATAATGAATATCATTTACTTATTTTCATAAATATATATGTACAATAAAATTTTTTAAATTAATTCACGAAATATAATATACATACATTGTGTATTAGTAATATATATAATAATTTTTTATGTAATTAAATTTTTATTCGCTGAATCGAGAAAGTACTCTTTAAATTAATAAATTATTAATTTATCGTTTAATTAATACCTCCATAAATTAATAAAATTTTATAGTTCTAACATTATTAATTCATAGAGGTTTTACTGTAAATAACAATCAAATTCAAATTTTTGAAAAAGTAATGTGACAACTTATGTAAACATTTGGATTGGAGAAAAAAAAAATGACATGTCATTCACCATGGCAACTTATGAGAGAGGTATAATGAAATAGTGTTACATTAAATGTTTTGGAAGCATTTTTATCTGTTATATAGATGAGTACCCCAAAGCTTAATTTCTAAATAATTAATACACAGTTTTTTTTTTCCTGATAATAATGAACTTGGTATAATAGGATGTAGGATAGGATTTCTTGTATATAGAGAATCATATCCATGTTAATAAAAAGGCTAGCTATTAGTAATGATACCTGTAATTATAATGTTGCAATGAACCTCTTTATTTATTGGGTAAATTTTCATGATAAAGTAGGGTTTCGGTTTTTGTAAAGATGATATTGATTAGTAATATTTGGTATTTGTTAATTAAAGTAAAAGTGCTTGCTTTTATAGTTTATGCATATATCAGAGCCTTCTCTTTTTCAATTTAATTTATTTGAAATTAAATGAGTAAAGTCCATAAGGTTAGAACTTTGACTATAAGTGTTTTATAAATATGGTATTTTGATTTGATTTAATATGTTAGTTACTTATTTTATATATGTTTTTATTCTTAATATTATTTAGTGACAATAAATAATATTAATTAGAATTTAATTATTCCTTTTTTTTTCTTGATGACTCTAATCTGAGTCACTTTGAAGATATAGATTCAAAAAAAATTTATTTTAATTATTGTTATTGTATATTAATTGAAATATATAAATTATATATAATATATCATAAAAATAGAAAATTATATAGACTATAGACAAAAACCTATAAATTAGATAATAATTTCTAATAACTTGAATTATAATTCTATTTATTTTGTTAAGGAAGTAAGTTAGACAAAAGAGAAGAAATTTAGATAAAAAAAAAAGGCGTAACTTGGATTAAAAAAATAAAATGATTTCGACAAATCTTTTTAACCAATCAATCAAATAGTAAAATAGAAAGTTCATTAGAAAGAATTAAAAAAAAAAAAAAGAGCTTAGTCTTAATAGCTAGCCCTAGATCCTAATAGGATTAGATTGCGGTTAAATTTTTCTAGCCAACAGGCGAGCCAATTTTAGTCCTAATAATGTTAGGATAAAATAAAGCTAAAAGGTTAACGTATCGCAACCCATTTTGACAGTTAATTATCTGTTTGGCCCAGAAAAACATGCTAGATGGCCATGCACAAATGGATGAGGTATTAATGTATACGTATATAATCATAGTCATATCATAGTTACAGCTGGTCACAATTGTAATGATTATTTAAACAAAACAACAAATGTTTAATTTTTGAAAATATTACTTTGGGAGACTTTAGTCTTTTGTATTTGGAAACTCAAAATGAATTAATTTACCACTACAAGAGCAGTACCAATCAGAGACGTCGTCTCTTGTTGAAGCAAATTTCATCTTTGATAATCAGAGATAGAATTAAAGATTAAAAACATTATGTTTCTAAAAGATAAGTTGCAAACTGCTTGAGATAGAAATAATTTTCATTTCAAAGTTAGGAATGAAAATAATTATGTCTCAAACTGGAAAATTCATGTCAAAATAAAACTTGAAAATTTGAGACAGGAAAAATTTCGTTCCTAATTGGAGACGAAAATTCTGTCTCTAATTTGAGACGGAATGATCCATCCCAAATCTAAGATGGATTTAGGGACGATAAATCCCGTCTCATATTTGAGACGGAAATTGAAATGGGCAAATTCGTCTCTAATCAGGCACAAATTTACCCGCCTATAAATCTGTCTTAGATTTGAGATGAAATCAGAGAAAGGAGTTTTGAATTAGGGGCGGATTTTTTCCGTCTCTGAATTGAGATAAAATTAGGGACATATTTTTCTGTCTCAAATCAGGGAAGAATATTTCTGTCTCTAATTTTTACATAGTTTTTTTTATATATTTAAAAAATAAAATTATCCAACCTGTGAACAAACTGATATCTAATCCAAATTTAATGATCCAACAATAGCAACCAGCAATGAAAGCAATGGAGACCATTTTAAAGAAGAATTTTATATAAAATAATGGAGACCATTTTAATTACATAAGACTGAAATGATAATACAAAGTTAGAGAATAATGTTAATTAAAAAAAAAACAACTAATCTAGGGGGTGTTCGGGGTTGTGTCTCATCATCATCAACATCAACTAGATCACTAGGCGAGGTGCCAAGGTGCTTGTCAACGGAGTCCATGAAGCGATCCATCATTTCTTGCATCTTTGTGATTATGGTCGCTTAAACATCAAGCTTTTCCTATTAAGTTTTCAGCTGCTCAATCATAGGCTCCATCCGCCGTTGTAGCTCATCCTTGAAGTTAGGATGGAGACTAGATGGCGGGGCAGCCGACTAAGTAGAATGATCGATCTTATGTGCCTCTGACCCCATGTCAAATATGCGGCCCTTCTTGTTCATGGCTCTCATCGCTTGAAGCCATACCTTTGTGTCATTCGCATCATCATCTTGGTCCTCAGCACCTCCATCTGTCACTGATGCTTACGATGATTTCAATCGAGTATACTCTTCCTGTTAAATAGATATATCCATAATTTATTTTGTTAGTTAGCTAATTGAGAAAATTAATAGAAGAAAGATAATAAGATGACAATATACTTACTTGGACTTCCCTCGAGCGAGCATCAACAAATTCCCTGCTGTCCTTCTTTCTGTGAGTTTGCATAACATTCGAGGCTTTCTCCTACTCTGCCATTCCTGCAAATTACAGTGAATATTTTATAATTTGAAAATGCAGTATGGGAGATAATAGATCTAAATGTAAAAAAAAACATGTTTTACTCAATATTACAAGCTGACGCATATGCTCAGAGGTAGAATGCTACCTTTGGTGTGTAATGTACCTCCTATAGTAGATGCCCTATTTATGCAGGCCTTATCACACCTCTCTTTGTATTCATCATGCTTCTACTACTGAATTAAATGTAGTATGATTGCCTTGTTAATCCATGGAAGCCTAGGTTTCTCATTCTTTTCCTTACGAATACGACACATCATACGGCGTAATACATCGCCACACTTCTTGTTCCAAATTTTCCTAATCCAAGCCTTATGTTCGGGTAACAACTTGTTCTGTTTCTGCACATAGTAAACTTTAATTTAATATTCTCAAATACCAAAGAACAAAATAGACTAGTCAGTTAGAACCAGAACTTATCGCCAATTCTTAAAACCATAACTCCCACAACCCCTCAAGATAGTTTTATGAGTGTATGCCGTGCTTTATATTTCCCCTGTATGATTGGGGAAATCTTACTACATGAATAACTGAATAAAAACTATGCAATTTGAAAATAAAAATGTTAGTGCTAAAAAAATACGAAATGAACATTCGTAAAAAGATTTATAAAAAATAGCTGAAAGTTTACTCACATATCATTATCGAGGCATATCCAATGTTGCCTATCCATGGGATCAATCCCACTAAGATGCTAGAGAGATTGAATGCTAGCAGAGGTGGGTGGCTTCGAGCCCACATGAGGCTCCAAACTGGATAGAAGATATGTCATTAGATCTTATGTTGACAGTGCATGATTCAATGATGTGCTCGGCCTAGTCAACTATGGTGCATATGTAGATGGATGTGAAGGACGCAGGCGAATTGTCAAAGGGTACAAGCCACTATGACTGTTGAGTCACCCAAAATTGAATTCATGACGACTTACAGTATAGTAATCGTTCCAGGTCGTATTCTCTCAAGGAGCCTTGCTTCTAATTGTCTAATTAATTGTTCTTACACTAATTACAATCTAATTACAACATAATTACAACCTAATTACCACCGGGGGTGAGTACATAAAACAAAACTTAAACATAAATTAAAGCTATAACAGAACAGAACAGAATAGAACAATAGAACTAAACATAATAACACAGAACATGTAATCAGTCATTCAATCCCTAGAGTCTACATCTATCATCATCTTATTCTTGGTTTGTTTTGATCTAATCATACCATTTAGTTTCTAACTAAAATTTCCATAAGACATTCCAAGACTGAATCATATCAGAATCATAATCACAACCTAATATAATTCGTTTAAACCCTAACTGAATCATGCTTGATAATCATCAAAGACAAGCCATTTCGTTCTACTTATTTTACCAACTGGATAAAACAAGATTACACCTTAAATAAAAATCATAAAATTGGACCTATGTTTACTTAGTCATAACAAAACAGAAATAGCCATAAGAACTAGACGCAAATGTAGAACAGAAATGTAATAAGATTAGAATTAGAAAACTTATCTGTTATTGAGCCAAAGATCCAAAATACATAGCTTTAGTTCATGTCTGACTAATTACAAGACAGAAATCTAGCCTTCCATGGAGGCTAAATTCGAAAACATAGAAGAAATTTTTTTTGGGGGTGGGGGGGGGGGGGGAGGTGGACCTACAAATTTCTACAGAGAAAATGGAAGAAGAAGATCTCTTCAACAAAGGGAGATGGTGTTTGAAATGTGTCTTTAAGCTGCCAGGAAAGAGAGGGACAAAATTGCAATTAATTTGACTTCCATGAGCTGTCCCTTTTTTCTGCATTTTTCTGTTGCTGCTTTTCTGATTTTCTGTCTTCTGAAGAAAGCATTTTTACTACTTCTGCTTATGTTTCTTTGCTACTGTATTGTGCAGAAATATGGGTCCTACTAGTCCAGTTAGCCCTAGTCAATGCCCAGTCAGCACATAAGGCCATGTTAGTGTCTAAGTGGTGCCAAGTCAGCAATTTAACTCTCCAATAATTAAATCTAGAAAATACTCAATAGAATTAATTGGGATAAAAATATGAAATTGAAACATATTAATTATATAATTAATTTACAACCAATAAATGCAAAACATAATAAAATTAGAGAGTTTACAATATTAAATTAGCAAGGAGGCTAAGATTAGGGACTAAATTGCATATAAAAATGCTTGATATTATTAAACGATCTCCTCTGCGCCCTCCACCTCGGCTCGTACGACCACTCGACATTTGTATCAATTAAATTCCACATCCATAAACAACTTTGTTATAGCCATTGACAACTCAGAATGGCTACTGGACTATTCCCAAAGAGGAGCTTGTGCAGACTATAACATAGCATAAAAGGCTTGAGCATCTAGGTTTGAGGGCTCTTCTACGAATTGGTCAATATCAAAACCCATTTTATGCTTAGCTGCATCCAACACCATGTTCTCATACCGATTATCTTGCACCTTATTGTCCCCAACATTAAACGGTCGATCAACTAAGGGGGGATTCATTGTTGAAGATGTCTTACCAATTTGTAACATTCTTTTCCCATGGGATGTCCAGTGATAATAATCCAGTTGGAACTTACACTTTACACATGGACACCTTATCATCTATTATGTCAAGAATACATGTAATTGAGATGCATGACTAATGAATATCTCAATCCCGTTCAAGAATTCATACATGATTCCAACCCTCTTAGGATCCACCTTATTGTACATCCACTGATGGTTTCGTGGGACATCCATATTGTGGACCCTAAAATTTCAAGGCAGTCTAAGATTATTTATTTAGGACACTACTTAACTTTTATCAGACTTTACGTCAAGGCAATCTAAGATAAACTACTTAAATTTTAATTCTCCAGTGATTACAAATAGTTTAGCTACATATTACTTTTATCAAAGAAAATAATAAAACAAAACAAACAATACTAGCCCGGAACAAACTACTTAAGGTTTTATAATTAACGAAGAAAGTGACATACATATACCAAATTAGTGGCTTGACATGTATTAAAGTGGATGACATTTTTGTTCTTTAATATATTTTTCAACCTTTTCTAAAATAAAAATAAATTTCATGACTTTGACTATTAATAAGTTAACACACACAACGGACTAATCTTTAAGTTCATGTGTAATGAGAAGAGTTATTGTAAGAGCTATCTTTTAAAAGAAGATTAGGGATATGCGTTAACTTACTTATCTAACAAAGTATTGATTTCGTACGTAATCTAAGCCTTAAATTCTTCATTTGATGCCTAAGCCTTAAATTCTTCATTTGATTGTTAACTCCTAATATTGCTAAAGTCAAACTCCTCGGTAAATTAGCCCTCTTTTGCCTTGTTTTCAGAAGTTTCACACCATCTCTCTTTTCAGTCTACACAAATAATTACCTCGAACTTCTATTCTCTTTGAATGCCATTCATCTCTCAACTAATTTTTCGACCTCCTCTAGAAATAGGATGTGGATCAGCTCTATTCACCACCATTGGATTGAATCCCACCATTGGATTGGATTCAATCCAATGGTGTGGAATGGTCTCGCCTTTCTCACTTTATTTAAAAAAAAAATTGCTACACTGATCCTAAGCCGTCTGATCTGATTCAGATGAACGGTCCGTATCTCTCCCACCTCAAAACACCAAGTTGCTCGCCGGAAAAAAAAGAAAAAAACTTAAGTTAGTCGGAAAAGAGGAAGGAAGCTTCAGTTCATCGAAAAGACGAAGAAAGCTTCAGTTCGCTGGAAAAGAAGAAGAAAGCTTCAGTTAGGCGTTGTCACTAGGCATCTCCACAAAAAAAAAAAGGAACCTTCAGCTTTAATTTCGCGAGAGAGTATCAGAAGAGAAGAGAGAGAGATGGAGTAGGATGAAAATTTTTTGATATTGCCGTGAAGAACGAAGAAGTAACAGGAAGTCATGTGATATATTGAAATGATGGTGATATATTGTCATGCTAATGTCAGAAAGAAAGTCATTCACACAAGCTTATAGGGTGCCGTGAACTTTAAAACAGTTGATTTTTTTTTACATTAAAAAATGTGTTTTAATTTTTTAAATATAAATACATATATGTGTATATATAAAATTAAAAATACAATAAAAATACAATGTAATTAAAATATAATTCTAAAAATTTTTAAATAACAATAAAAATACAATTCAACAAGAATTTAATTTATGAAAAATTAAAATTACAATAAAAATACAATTCAACTAAAATTAGATTTATAAAAAATAAAAATTAGAATAAAAATACAATCCACATAAAATATAATTCATAAAATTTTAAATTACAATAAAAATACAATCTAACTAGAATTTAATTTATAAAAAATTAAATATCCAACTAAAATATAATTCAAAAAATTTTATAATTACAATAAAAAAAATCCAACTATAATTTAATTTAGAAATATTTAAAATTACAATAAAAATAAAACCCAACTATAATTTAATTTGGAAAAATTTAAAATTACAATATTAAAAAGCTCATCATGTTTCTTCGTCAACGCATACTGTCTCTACAAAACCAAAGACAAAAAATTTATGTCAAAAAATAAAAACACAAAAATCACTGCTAACCTCAAATATCTTATTCTAGATGTGAGAAATTTTTATTAAATTCTAATGACTCGAGTGATGGTGTGTAATTGTCAATAGACGCCTATACAAAAAAAAAACATAATTCAATTGAGGTATAATAAGTAGTTTGAAAAAAACCAATTTTTATAATGTCAAAGAATCTTAACCATAACAATTCGGTGAAACTCAAATTGGCAACATATGTTTTGGTTGCTGGAGGTGCTGAGCATGATACTCCAAATTGTGCTTCATTCATCTGCAACATTGAAAATAAAAAGAAGAATCTTGTTAGACATATAGACACACATTCTACTTAAACACGTATGGAAGGACATTTTACTTACAGTATATGGCGTTGCTCGTGAGTCCTTAACAACTGTAGACCTCTTTTTCCCCTTTCCTTGTCCCTCCAAACAACTCCTATTGCTTTTTTTAGAACTCTCACTAGCTCTTTGCTTGAATCCGGTTGGCTGTGGTGTGCAATCAATTGTGGGCACGTGGTGGCATCAACATGTCTATCCACATGAGACTCTTGCTCTTTTCGTAGCAAACGATGATCACTTAATCTCTTACTGCCTTCGGACAATACATCTAACATAATTGCATATTCTTCTTCACTGTTAAAGACTTTGGAAAATAATCTTATTCCTTCTCGACCGAGATGTTTGAATCATTGTGTGCTCTCTAGTCTACGATCTGCATGTATCTCTTTTCCCCTAATATCGAGTATCACACCGATTCTTGCTTTTTTGGTCTATCGATGTAAAATGTATTGCCCTGGGAGTTGTTTGACATCGTTCACATCATATACCTTCAAGGCATGACAACATAAGACACCGATGCTATCAAACATCTGACAACTGCATGGAACTATCTTATCTGAAGGGTCAAAAGAAATGCTATGGTCTCCCGCCTTATACAACAATGCAACAACATATGTTCGTATTTGCTGGCCCTCATTTCTTTCCTTGATATATGCATCTATTATGTTATCATATTCTTTTTGAAATAATTCAAATACATTAAAAGTGTAAATCTCTGAAAGTTGTTTCAACATGTGTGACTTTTCATTTTTCAACCATGGGATTTTCTCTCTAGATTCATAATCATACTTAAGTTCTTTGTACCACTTGTCATCCATGATCTTCTTAAAGTGTTTGAAAAACTGTACAATATCCATATCCGATCTCATCAATACCTTCAAGTCTACATTGAAACTCTCACTGAGTTGTGTGCTTTGCATTCCAAGAGTGAAAGCTTGCCTCATAAAACATGCCGCCCATTTTTTCTTGATATTATAAAGCGATGCTAACCACTGATTATTTTGAACACTGTGAACTGATAATAATTTAATCCATGCTGTCTCAAATTGCTGTACACACAAAATGTCATACATGCACCGTGAAATATCATTCAATATGTGACTGTCACCCTTAGGCAGATGGGACAAGTGCTTTGTGGCATTTTGCATTAGATGTCAAGTGCACAGTCTATGCACAGTGTCAGGCATCACCTCATTCAACGCTTTTGTCATTGTTGCATCCTAGTCAGTGAATAGTGTGAGGGTTTTTTTATTTGCTGATTAGCCTCCAAAAATGTCTCAAAAAGCCATTTGAAAGACTTAGTAGTTTCATCATATAATAGGGCCGCTTCGAATGTAAGCATCCCTCTATAGTGATTAAACTCACAAAACATTGCGAGCGGCTCTTTCACGGCCCAAATCAAATATACAAATATTACACTCAATTAAGTGACTTTCACAAAGTATATGTCAAATGACATCCAATTAATTCATGCATCCCTTCCTTTTACATTAAAAAAATGCTTTAAGGGTATCAAATTAGTTCATGCATCCCTTTGAAGAAAGTAAATATAATGCTTAAGAACTTCCAGATCATTTTCCATGAAGCCAACATCAACTCATGTTTTGATTGGGGAACAATTATAATTTCTCCTATGCACTAATGCTAAGTACAACTTCCCAGATAATTTCTATTAAGCATATAAAATTAAAGAAGAGTGGTGTAGACTCACAAAAAAAAAGAAAGGAAAGCATCAACATTAAAGCAGCATTTCTAATGGAAGATAATCTTTAAGCAAATAATTTTTGAAAATTTGACCAAGAACATCTTACAGTCAAATATTTTGAAACCATATTCTTATAAAGAACCTCTTCAAAAGAAAAGAAAACTATTTTATAAGATTGTTAGGTTTTTAGGTACTATTTTCCTCTAACAATTTGTGTTCTTATTCTCTCATTTTATTATGCCTTTTTTTCCTTTAGAATTTGTTTAAGCACTTCATTAGGGTATTGCAGGGTTATGTAGCAAGGGTTTGACAAATTCAAGATTGGGTTGCCTATGGCCCTCTTGTAACAATTCATGAAATTCATACTCAAGCACAATTTAGTTGAATACATTTCAGTCCAATCCAATGGAAATATTTCATGAAAAGAACTGGCATCAAACTATGAAGGTTACCATTTCAAAATAGGCAAGTTCTAAGAAAATAAGTTCTACATCAAGCAAGGCAAATCATTCCAAGAGTAATTAAAAATGAAAACTCCAATATGAAAGTGTTGGTCTGGATAAAATTCAGTGACCTTTATTCACCATATCCTAAACAAGAAAATTTGGAGACCTACTATTGCAATATTTGTTGCCAATAGTTTTACTCAGTCCAGACACAGCATGCAACACAACATAATAGATAATGTACAACATTTAAAAACATATAGACAGTATTTGACTGTGAACATAGAAAGGAAAAATTGCTAAAATATCTTCTTACCTCTCGATTGCTCTGTGTCTAAGACCCTTTCTCAATTTTTTTTGCTATAGTATGCCTTGAATAATAACCCACAAGCAATTTATATAGCTTTCTCTGTGATTTCCCAAAAAAAAAATTAGATGAGAGGAGATGGGCTACGATTCGTGACAGACAAAAAAAGAAAAGAAATATACACGTGTTCTGCACCTACCTTGAAACTAAGTCACACTGGAGATGAAAAATGCCACCTGTGGTTAGGTTATTGTTGGAAATGAGTGGACGAAGGAGAAAGACCGGTGAATGCTAAGTACTAGAGTGAGGATGTGTCATGTCCTAATTTTGGGAATGCGACAATCATTACACTTATTAAACATAATGCAAGGATTTAATTCCAACATAAAAACATCATCTATTTGCATTTCCACATTAATTTCCAACATATCCTTTATATCATAATATTATCTATTTCCAAAATCAATTTGAAAACATAGTCAATAGTCGAGCACAATTATCATTTTCCATTCATTCCAATGCAATACAATGTTTCCTAAGTGTTTTATCTAACTACAGAGTGACTCAGATACCCCACTACTATAGATATACCAACATCTTGCGATTAAGGAATACAGATCCAGAGACTTCGCTACTCCTTATATGGAGACTTACCAACTACTAGAGAGACATACAAGGTGCAAAAGAAAGGGAGTGAGTATAAAACTCAGTAAGGGAAAAATCAACAACTGTAGAAGAACACAAATCAGACACCCTTTATAGAAGTAGAACCATAGAGAGATTTCATATGTCACCACCAATTCACACCACACACATGGCTAATGCAATAACCTACACTCAATATATGACCAATATTGCCAACATAGGCTGTAACCATAATATACAATTATATATGAGAGTCCATACGACAATACTTTATGTCTATACATATTTACACACAACATGTCTACCAACAAATAACAAAAAAATTTATATAAGAACAATTTTTCATTCAAGGTATCCATTTTCTTAAGAGAGGCCATCCTCCTCCCCCCTTTTTTTTGGTTTTCTCAAGAGATGCCAACCCTCTCACACATTTTATTTTCTCAAGAGAAGTCAACCATCTCATACCATTTTATTACCACATCACATTCAATATATCTCTTTACACAAGCAAATCCTTAGATTGAATATTAAACATGATAAACAATTGTTAAAGCACTCATGGTGTTGGAGATAAGTTTAGTTCCTTACATAATATCCATAGTTATAGTGCAAGAGAGCTAAATAGCTCTTCGTATTAACACTAATACATTCTCAACAAATGAACCAATTAGGCTTCTTACATAAAATCCAATACAATGATTATCAAGTACACTAATCACTAAACCAATGTTATTAAACATAAGGTATGTTACATTTATAACACATGATAACATAACATTACACTTCCATATGCAAGCAGGGAACTAAATTCATGTACGTTTACATTCCAGCATAATCAAGACATCCTAACACACCATTGAGACAAGAATCATGAAAGGAAAAATAGAAATGACATTTACCCTTCATATAAGTCACATTCATAACATTTAACATCATTGAGTTCTCTTCACAACATACAGTAGCAAGACATTCATGTTCATAAAAGAGTAATGTCTTCACTTTCATACATTATAAAGGCTCCCACATTAATAAGACATCAAGGCATTCTAGAATTTGCATTCCAATTAAGGAAGAAGATGTTTCCATTAAAATTACTTCATTGTTTCTTCTAGACTCAAATATATTTACTTAAATCATCATTGGATGCGCTTACTAGGAGTTAAAAACTACAGGAATAATTTTTTTTATGTGTTATCTTCCTCTTTCTACTTAACTTAGAGGTAAATGCCTCTTAAAACCAATTGAGTTTCTCAAAAAGACTACACATACTCTATTTCGGACAAGATTTTTGACTATGAACTTTATGAATTTTCTGGGCAGCCATCACACAACTCCAAAATTTATGAATTTTGGTATGTAACATTCACAACATGTCTAGAATCTTAGATAAAAAATTTTAGAAAGAAATAATATAATTTGAGCCTTCAAAACCTTACTTTTTCAACCACCGTCCAAATTGTCTCTACAGCCTCAAGGTCTCAGTTTTTCAAGCATTTGAGCTAACATATCAACTCCAATTCCTGAAACTTGGTAGACTTATACTCTAGTGTTATTAAATCTGTCCTTAAAAATTTCAAATCAAAATATGACCAATTGGATAGTCTAACCTAGCATTAAGTAAGATTAAGCAGATTATTCCAAACCCTGAGATAAGTTATGTTTCTCTAATATTTGATCTAGAAATGATTCTCCAAACACCATGAAACTTTCTAGATCATATCTACACATGCCAAAGAATATCTCATAAAAATTTCAAGCCAAAAAGACTTGATTTAATTATATGTTTATCTTGGAAAGAATACCAATAGTGAAGTTGTCTTATTTTGGTCAACTAGGTTAATTTAAGGGAATTTAGAATACCAAATGAGGTTAGGCTCTAATAAATCTTGGTAGGCACTTTCTTTGAAGCTACACAAGGGACATACCAAATTTCAAATCTATTGGAGCTCATACCATATCTCAAACAAACCAAGACTTTAGTAGCAACAAAAGGCAGCAATCACATTAAGCAAATTTAATCCCATAATACATAACCTTGCATAGTATCTTAGTTTTGGCTACCAAATTAAAATAGAACTCTTTTGGCTTAATCATTACATCTTTCATGACTATTCTGCCACTTCTTCCACTACTTCAGCAATACATCCCAAATTTTCACTTAGGTATATAGATAAACCTTTCCAATCTCACTTTCATATGTTCCTCAATCCTTAACAATTCAAACCGGAAATTTCACCCTTAAAAAATATATAAACATACTCTCGGATAGCAGCTCACATATACACACACACACACACAACACACACATATATTGCTAAATCTCCCTATCTAAACCAGCACAACTAAACAACTTAATAAGGTCATAAATCAAAATTCTTGCATAAAAGATCATAAGATTGTTTCATCCTTATCTCTCAGTTGCTCTGTTTTCCTTTCTCACTACTATACTCGGATATCTCAGCCTCAAATTGTAAGGAAGAATAGCTCAACTCAGAGATGAAGGAGAAGGCAGGGGAGGTAGTCGCTAGTGACAACTAGCCAAGACGAGTCATTGGTAGCCAAGGATGACAGTCCACGGTGGTCATCACTTCAGTCTCCTCTCTTTTCTCTTTCGGCTCCCAAATGCGAAGAAGGCTCACGGTTTTGGCTTCCAACAGAAGGATAAGGCCTTATTTTTTGGAAAGGAAGTGCACACATATGTGGCTCTCCTTGCACCACTTGTCCACTCCCTTAGCTATAATTCCATGGAACCACTTTTTCCCAAATACTTATTCACCATAGTCCTTATAATTTCCAAATCATTCTCAAGGTCCATAATTATTTTTATTTCTCCTTTGTCATACTTTCCCAAATAAATCCAAGAGCTCCATTTTGTCCAACGGTTGCAAACAAGTCCTAAAAATTATTATCATTATTTTTAGTTAAGTATTTTGTTAAGGATTTATTTGGAAAATTCTCACAATGAAATTTAGAGATTTCAAGATTTTTTTATGGTTTCACTAAATTTCAAATTACCCCCAAAATTCACATATAGGCATAAAATAGGATGTACACATTGACTCAGCAAAATAAAATTCATAGGTATTACAAGATGTGTGTGTGTTAGTGTTGGCATCGAGGGGATTTTAGGTCAAGTAAATACGAATTCGTTTGGATTAGAGACATATTTTTGAGACAGAAAAATCCATTTCTAAATGATAGATGACGTCGTTTGGAAAAAAAATTAATTAGAGACGAATTTTTCCATCTCAGAAATCCATTTCTAATAATTAAATTCAAAAACAAAAATTACTGAAAATCAGAGATGGAAATAATATAGAGACAAAAGTTTTCCATCCCAAAATTTTTCTCTGATTTTGAAAAGTTCCCGCCAATCAAAATCCAAATCAGAGGCAGATTTTAGGACTGTTCAGTGATGAAATTTGAGACGAAAATATTCTGTCTCTAATTTCTATCTCAGATTTCTATTTTTTTTTTGCAGTGTACTACCCTATTAGATAGGGAGATAACTAGAGATATTAGTCATATAAATGGTCTTGGTTATGGAAATTGAATCATAAAGATGTGTGAGGTTGAGGAGAGAACGTAAATGAGTAACAAAGGAAAGCAAGCAAGGGAGAAAGACTTGCCATCAATGCTTATTATCTTCTGATGCAAGCCATGAATTAATCCTTCTTAGATGTCAGATTTAATTAATCTTGATTTTAATTTGAGTAAGTCTCAGTTGATCCTTCTATTTCATTAAATATCTGTCACGCCTCTAAACCGGGTGAAGTGATCAGCACAGTATGGGATCCGTCCCATCACCATAAGCCTCTTAAAATGCAAAAATAAAAATATTAGGAAAATTAAATTAAGGGTCAACATAAACATCACAAACTGATATCTAACATTTGATCACATCCATTTCATAAATATTGTAATTTTTACAAAAAGAAGGCCTATGTTTCTAGACTTTCCCTTTCAGTCACAAAATAAAGTTAAGGAAAGATTTAAAAACATAGCTTAATTATGAATAATACAAACATTTAATTTCCATTACAAAAGAATGCCTAAAAGATCCTAGGAGTCCCAACAACAACATATCTGACTCCCTTCCCAAAAACAAAAGGTTACAACCCAGCAGCAAAATGGTATATGACGAAAAGCCTTGCTACTTCTCGTGCGGAGGCTCATAAGCTATAACAGAGTTTGCAAGAGGCATACAAGGATGGGGTGAGTAATAACTCAGTATGATAAAATTCAATAGCAACAACTTACCACTTGCCTCTTGTAGAGAGAAAGAATTATTCATTCCAATCATAAACTCTCAGCTAGTTTTTTAATCCAAGGATTTAAGCCATAATTGGCGCACAACATAGAAAAGTTTGAATGTACATCCGACACATTAACAAGTACATCATAAATAATTATTTATCCCACACAAGCATTATGAAATCAATGTGGTCACCAAGGCTCACTCATACTCGGGCCATTTGGGATATTCCCATGAATGACACCATCTCATAGGCACTCACAGCCAAGTGTGAGCAATCACATTATCATCGTCTACCCATCACTTAGACAACATCCTCGAGGGTCATGGGAATGTTTATCCCAAAATGTGTAAGGATCCATTATCCAAGACTCCCTATTCTTGCTTATCCATCCTAAGCAAGGAGAAAATACATTCATTTTCTTTGGTGCCAAACACCACATAGTTGATTCAAAAAGTAGCATATAGAACAAAGGTTTAATACTCAACATCACAATTAATTACACCTTAATATGATACACCAACATATAGAAAATGACCAAACGAGGTAATTAGTCTACACGCCAAACAAAAATGTAATTTAATGTTACTCAAATTGAATTTATGCAACTTATAGATAGTTCAAGAATCAATGGGTTTTATTAATCTATTCATAAATTCTTCCAAATTCAAAAGAAAATGCTTGATGTGAAAAATCCCCTTACTTGAGATCTAGAATACAACAAACAAAAGGCAAGAGACTCGACACAGATACAAGGCAATTGTAGAAGTAGAGACAAAACAATAAGGTTTAAAGCCTAAAAAAGCATGGGAAACTCCAGCCCATGGTGCCTTGGGTGCCATGACTCTTCCCCCAATCCTTACACCCTCAAACCCTCAAATTCTCTTTGTCTGGTGCCATCACTCCTTCAAAGGAACCCTTTCTATGGAGCCCTCGACACCCACACCTGAGACCAACTAACTCTTTGTCGAACCATAGCAAAAACTTTGAAATTTAACCCTAACCAAGCCAAAATCTTAGCCCTTTGTGTTCCAATGCTTCCATGGTCATTCATCAATTATTTTGGGTGTTTAGATATAGAAAGAACAAGTTTTAAACTAACATCAAGCCAAGAATGTAGTTGTGAAAATTAAAAACCTAAATTCTTTTCTCCCACTTAGCTTAAATGAAAACATTATGACCACAACTCTTTCTCTTTTAACCATAAATGCAATCCAACTACCTAAATGCATAATAAAAGCCTTTAAGCATAGAAGAATACCATGAGGAGCATTTAGGAACACAATGTAGCACCAAAGCTCCGAAGGAAACAAGATTTCTAATTAGGGTTTGTCTTCATGAAGAAAAATAGAAGGAGAAAGGGGAGAGAATCATTTACCAACCTTAAAATCCCTCAAGCTTGAATCTACAAGAAAGTTAGCCAGCAGCAGTGAAGAGATGCAAAGGAGAAAAGGACAATGAAGAGGAAGAAATGAGGGGAAGGACGGGCTCACTAGAATATATCCTATCCAAACTCCTTTTTAAAAAATCCCCCTATATCCTTACTTACTCCCCTTCCCACACTTATCACTCTTCTTTTTATTTTGTTTTAGTAAAGTCATACCTTAGCAAAATTAAATGTGCATCACATAAATCTTAAGTAATTCACTAAGCAAAATTTCAAAATTTTCCTTATAGGTCCCACACATGGATATCCATAATTTAACCACAAGATTCCCATTATCACATAATTATCATCAAATAACAAGGGTATAAGCATACCAAGAATAAATTAATCATAGAAATTAAGTAAAGACAGAAAAATAAAACCACGAGTATTACAATATCCTTATGAACATTGTACAGTTAAACTTTCATAAATTATAACTGTAACCACTATATGGGATGCCTGAGCATCCTATTTGGTAAGAGCATAAACTTGGGCCAAAACTCGCCCCGTCTGAAATTGACCCTTACTAACTTGACGTCTCCTATTGCCTCCACAACCTATTCCACTCCAGCCCATAGAAGAAGAACAGGGCTCTACTAGTAGAAGTTAACTTAGTTTGAGGGCCAGATATATAAACTGAACCTTGCCCAGAACCCATTACTTGGCACAAACAATCTCTCTATAAGTGTCCCGTAAGTCCACAAGAGAAATAGGTTCCTTCCTTCCCATAACAAATGTCAAAGTAGAACTTTCCATAGCTTGGACATTGAGGCTTACTCCGCCTCTACTGAGAAGACTCTTGAGCCACTGATGACTGTCCCCCTTGAGACCCTACTTGCCTCTATGGTGTATGTGTTGAAGATTGAACTAATAGACAAGGGGCTATAGAAGAGGCTTGCCCCATGGTCTGAGGCTTCAATGACTTGAAGGTCTCACTATGGCTAAGGACTTTTCGTTCAAATCCCCTCTGACGCTTCTTCTAAAAATCTCCTTTCTTTTGTTTGCTCAAACATAGCCATGAAATTTGGGAACATCTCTACATGGGTTCCCACTAGTTGGCACAAAGTGTATTGGAGCCCTAAAATAAACCTTTGAATCTTCTCTCTTTCGTCTCGCATTATGAATGGTGCATACTTTAGCAAGTAGTTGAACTTGGCATCATACTCATCAACCGTCCTAAACCCTTGGCTTAAGTACTCAGATTCACAAGTCCTTGACACCCTTAAACTTACCAGAACAAATTTCTCCATAAAGACCTTCAAAAACTCCTCCCAAGATCTCAAAGAAATATCTAAAGGGTGGTCACTCTTCCATATCTTCTACTATTCGTGAGCCTTTCCTTGTAATTAATAGGTGGACATCTCCACTGAAGCTTTACTAGAGCACTTCAAGGTAGCACATGCCTTCTCGCACCCATCTAAGAACCATTGGGGTCTTCAATTGGATCCTCCCCTGAAAATACTTATGGCCTTAACTTGAGTAAATCTTGTAACTTCACCTCCTTCCCTATTTCCTTCCTTGGTGGCAGAGAAAGAGATGGCTCACAGGGCATTGATAGTGCATTTACGATGGTGGATACCATAGGTGGGTTGGGCATAAATGGTTACCCCTATCATCATTACGGAGATAGTTGCGATAGCTCCCTAAGGGCATTTATGGTCGCCATCGTATCAACGTTATACGCAACATGTGGCGTCGCATGGTGGCAGAGGAAGAGATGGCTCATAGGGCACCTATGGTGTATTTACGGTGGTGGGCACCATAGGTGGGTTGGGCATAATTGGTTGCCTCCATCATTATTGTGGAGATGGTTGCAACAGCTCCTTGAAGGGCATTTATGGTCGCCATCATATCAACATTTTGCATAATATGTGGCGTTGCAGTATCCTGAGAAGGCCCTCCCATCAAGCTTCAAATATCTTGAGCATGGGCGCTCTCGGTCTGTTCATCCCTATCTTGGTTTCCAAGCACTGCAATTACGGGAATTGCCATGGAGGCTTCTCCCGAGCCTTCCCTGTCACTCACATTGACAAATCCAGTATGCTCCATTGAAAAAGAGAATTCTACACAATACACCACTTAATTAAAATCACATAACAATGTTATTGAGGAGTATGATACGAAAAGAAAGACCATCCCAGACCACCCCAAGGCCTTTAGTGGAACCTTATCCTATGGTTGTGCAGTGGTTCACAACAATAAAGGAGGGCCTACTAAGGACACTTGCTATGTAGTTATTAGAATACCTACAACCTATGCTATGATACAAACTTTGTCATACCCCTAAACTGAGTTAAGTGACCGACATGGTATGGGATCTGCCCCATCACTATAAACCTCTTACAATGCAAAAATAATAATAGTAGGAAAATTAAGTTTAGGGTCAGCATAACCATCACACACAAATATCCAACATTTGATCACATCCATTTCGTAAATATTGTAGTTTTTACAAAAAGAAGGCCTATGTTTCTAGACTTTCCCTCTCCATCACAAAATAAAGTTAAGGAAAGATTTAAAACATAACTTAATCATGAACAATATAAACAGTCAATTTCCATCACAAAAAGAATACCCAAAAGATCCTAGGAGTCCTAACAACTACAGAGTTGATTCCCCTCCAAAAGCAAAGGGTAATAGCCAGCAGCAAAAAGTCATAGTAATGAGAAGCTATGCTACTCCTCGTGTAGAGGCTCACCAGCTACAACAAATTCTGCAAGTGGCATACAACGATGGGGTAAGTAATAACTCAATGTGATAAAATTCAACAACAACAACTTACCACTTACCTCTTGCAGAGAGAAAGAATTATTGATCATAACTATAAACTTTCAACTAGTTTTTTAATCCAAGGATTTAAGGCATAATCGGCGCACATCATAGAAAATTTCGAATTCACATTTAACACATTACAGGTACAACATAAATAATTATTTATCCCCCACAAGCATTATGAAATCAAGGTAGTCATCGAGGCTAACTCACACTTGGGCAATATGGGATGCTCCTATGAATGTCACCATCTCATAGATACTTGCTACTAAGTGTGAGCAATCACATTATCCTTGAGGATCAGGGGGATGTTTATCCCGAAATGTGTAGGGGTCCACCATCTAAGACTCCCTATTCTTGCTCATCCATCTCAAGCAAGAAGAAAATACATTCCTTTTCTTTGGTGCCAAACACCACATAATTGATTCAAAGAGTAGCATACAAAAATAAAGTTTATTGCTCAACATCATAATTAATTACACCTTAATTTGATACACCAACATATAGAAAATGACCAACCAAGGTAATTAGGCTACACAAAAAACAAAAATGTAATTTAATGTTACTCAAATCGATTCTGTGTAATTTACAGATAGTTCTAAAATCAATGAGTTTTATTAATCTATTATAAATTCTTCCAAACTTGAAAGAAAATGGTTGATGTGAAAAATCCCCTGACTTGAGATTTGGAATACAACAAACAAAAGGAAAAAGACCAACTAGCTCTCTGTCTTGTGGGTGCTTGGGGCACCAGCCTTGGCGCCCTGGGTTCCTATGTCTGGAAGCATAACAGAAACTTTGAAATTAACCCTAACTAAGCCAAAATCTTAGCCCTTTGTGTTCCAATGCTTCCGTGGTCATTCATAAATTATATTTGGGTGTTTAGACACAGAAAGAACAAGTGTTAAACTAACATTCAGCCAAGAATGGAATTGTGAAAATTAAAAACCCAAAGTCTTTTCTCCCATTTTCCTTAAATGAAAACTTTATGACCACAACTCATTCTCTTTTAACCATAAACATAATCCAACTACCCAAATACATAATAGAAGCCTTTAAGCATAGAAGAATATCATGAGGGGTATTTAGGAACACAATGTAGCACCAAAGCTCCAAAAGAAAAAAGATTTGTAACTTAGGGTTTGTCTACATGAAGAAAAATGGAATGAGAAAGATGAGGGAATCATGTGCCAACCTGGATATCCCCTAAGCTTGAACCCACAATGTAACGACCCGGATTTCCAGGCACGTGATTAGAGCAGTAACTAGGGATATGCCATTCCTATATTGTAAGCCTACTAGAGATTATTACTAAATCTACCAAGACATTGAACTAGAATGCTCATAAATAAAACAAGTGGGATCTAGATGTCTTATGTAACTACAGAGCATACTAAAACTAACCAAGAAGAGGGAGAAATCACCAACCCAAAGGCTTCACTTAAATCCTAGGTCACACACTAAACATACTCCTTAGGAGGATCGATGTCAAAACCTGCATGGAAAATATAAAAGAAGGAAACGTGAGTAAATTCAATACTCAGTAAGAACCAACTTTTCTTACCCATAATCTACTTGTGAGATAGTTTCCATTATGAAATCATGGGGAGATGTCACTTTTAGGTCACTCAGATCTATAGATCTCATCACTTTAGAGACGTCCTGGGGAATAATACTCCCGACTTGAGCATTACCTAACTAGAAACCCTTTTCATTGTAATCAAGTTGTCTCTCAACAAAACTCATAAACTCAACATACATAAATGTCTCAAATCATATGAATCACCATGCGAGGTTCACCTTCGACTTATATAGGTATACATTTACCCTTCTAAGATTTCGTACATACATCACATAACATACAGTTATGACAACCTTTGCTTTATGATCCACCTATGTGTATATATATATATTATGTGTTTATTCATAATATCACCATCAGCTTCAAGCCAGTCATGGATCATTATAGACTTTATAGACCATGTGCCATCGAACCTCATAGGCAGGATTCTTGTTCCGCTAACCCCTATAGGTCTCATGGACTACATGTCACAGGGTCTCATAGTTCTTCTGAGGCTAATATATATCAAGGGGAGTCCAAAGGTCCACTGGACCTCATGGGCAAGAATATTATTCTACCAACCCATAGGTCTCATGGACCATGTGCCACCAAGTCCACTGAATTTTCTCAAAGCAAATATCCCACGGGGATCCATAGACTTTATGAACCACGTGTCACTGGGTCTCATGGATTCCCCAACAACCACATACAATTCAACAGTTAACATACAACATTCTCAACAGTATGTCAAACTACAAATCAAGCACCACATCAATTATTTGACCGCAATTATGATCAATATTCTCTAGAGAGTACACACACTCACTGGCAGCAATATTCAATTGCATTTATCCAAATCTTTACCAATTTGCCATAATATACTATCATACACAATAATGATTTCTTGGCAATCATCAACAAGTATTAGACAACAACAATCATTTACAAAAGGAAAAAGAGACCTTTTCAAGGACTAGACATCTAGCACATACCATTAACAATATCTTATAGGATAATGAGCTATTCATCCACATTATATATCTCATCACATCACGTTTAGCCAAGATTCGGTGTAGCTACACACCATTCCCATGATCACTCCAATGCCCTTGCACATTAACTACCTACCTCAGTGATGAACTATAGCTACCGTTCCTTTAAGATAAGTTGAAGAAAGAGTGTTCCAAGAGGATCTAAGGTCAATTCTTAGAGAATTTTAAAAAGGAAAATTTCCCCACATCTTAACTTTGGTCCCCATTTTCATTAGATAGGAATCACCGAACGCGATACATGAAATCCATGTTTTTGGATCATGATTACGTTCAAAAAAGTATAGAGTCTTTAATTGAGAGGTTATCCCCTTTAATACTACCTAATTCCCTTAAAAGAGACCATGATATTCAGTTAAGATTGAATTTTAGACCCCCACTTTCCAAAATTTTCTGGGAAAAATCTACAACTCCAAAATTTATGAATTTTGATAGATGACACCCCTAACATGTCTAGAATATTAGGTAAAAAGTTCAGAAATAAATAATGACGTTTACCCCATCAAAACTACTATTTTGTAACAGTTGCCTAGACTACCTCTTCAGCATAAGGGCTTCAGTTTTACTAGCTATTGACCCACTAAATGAACTCTAAAGTTCACAAAATTTTGTAAACATGCATCTAGTGTTATGAAATCAGCCATAAAAATTTCAAAGCCAAAATCAACCATTTAGTCTGTCTAACATAGCATTAAGTAAAACTTGGTCAAATTAGTACAAATTCTAAGATAGGTTCTATCTCTCTAATATTTGACCTAGCAATGGTTTCCCAAACATTATGAAAGTGTCCAGATCATATCTACATATGCCAAGGAATAGCTCATAACAATTTCAAGATTATAAGAGCTCATTTCATACTAAAATCAACTCAAAACCTCATCCATAGTAATTACTAGCACACATGTTTCTAAACATTTCTGACCTTAGTCACTCTTTTAATCATAAAACTTAAATGGTAAGTAATTCTTGAATGAACCTTGTTATATCAGAAACTAGACTTAATTACCTTTCCAACGGTATAAAGTTTGCAAAAATCGGAGCTCAAACAAGGGAGATATGACAATTTTAATTATGCTCAACTTGCAGCTTGGGGTTGGTGCCCCAGGTGCCAAGGCCTAACTTCTCTGTTACATGGGCGCCCCAGGTGCCAAAATTGGCACTTCAGGTGCCCCGGACTAGGTAGACATGCCCAAATAGCAATTTGGGATGCAAAATCCACCACTTTGCCTCCTGAGTCCTCCCAAGGTTCACACAAACCATCTTAGGTTATTAACACTTGATTCTATCACTCAAGAATTTCCTAGAGGATTAATTTCAAGCAATGATTCAAGATTATGGCAAACCATTCAAGATTATCCCAAATTATTTCTTAAAATTCTCAAATTTCAATCTTTCTCTACAAATGCTTCCAACCATGGTTTTCCTCAAGTTCCTAAGTTCTAACTTCATTTAAGAGTATGAAGAAGCAAATTATTTTAGGACTCAAAGCTCAATTTCATGTTTTTCCCAAATTAAAACCTAGGTTTTCTTGCAATAATCCAAGAAGAGGAAAGGAAAGAGCTTGATTCTTACCTTGAAGAAGAAGATTTTGGTGAACGGAGAAGGTGGTTGGTGGTGATCACTGGAAAAGAGAGTGAAGGCACCCACATAGCTTCATGGCCATAGAGGAAGAAATTTGAGAAGGAAAAAAGAGAAAGGGAGGAACGAGAGAGAGAGTCTGTGAGAGAGTATGGAAATAGAGGAGTATGTGTGAAATGGCTGATGTGTAGTGTATATATTTTAGAGAGTGGGGCCCACTTTTCCTTCATTTTGGTCCTTTTTAAGAAACAAGTTCCATAAGGACTGTAAAAGAATTTTGGGTATTCTTTTTAAGTCAATCAGAAGCCCACATCTCAATAAAACACAACACTTAAACACCAATTTTTATCTCACATTACATTTTATCAAGAGTTCAAAATTTAAATTTTGATCACTTTGGTCCCTCTCAAAGTCCTATACACTACCGTGCTCCCATTTTTACCATCCTCGAAACACGACTTTGCAACTTACCTTCTCCAAATCCCTCTTTTCTCAAGGACCCTTACTTAATTCCATCTCATGGGATTGCTTAACACTTTCCTTTCTTTTCAACCTAGTCCCTTAAGTTTTTCTTATCCTACACAAGCATCCATGTAAGCACACATATGCGAAACTTAGCCTTAATCCAATTATCTAATACCTTGGGTGTTACACACAAGAAAGGCCTCATCGCCATCAGCAGTGAAGAGAAACGCATAGGAGAAAAAGGCAATGGAGAGGAAGAAATGAGGGGAAGGATGTGTCACTAAAATATAAATCCTATTCAAACTCCTTTTCAAAAATCCCCACATATCCCTACTTACTCCCCTTCTCACACTTATCACTCTTTCTTTTATTTTGTTTTAGTAAAGTCATTCCTTAGCAAAATTTTTATTAAGTGTGAATCACATAAATCTTAATTAATTCACTAAGTAAAATTTCAAATTTCTTTATGTAGACCCTGTATATGGATATCCAATATTTAGCCATAAAATTCCAATTATCATGTAATTATCATCAAATAACAAGGGTCTATTGCATAGCAAGAATAAAATAATCATAAAAATTAATTAAAGACAGAAAAATAAAACCACGGGTATTACAATATCCTTGTGAACACTGTACAATTAAACTTTCATAAATTAATAATTTTTTTGGTCCCGTAGTAATTTTGATAAATTAATAATATAATAATTTTAGAAAGAACCTTATATAAATCTATAGTCTCATCAATATTATAAATTAATAATTCTCTAAAAATACAAATATAATTAGGACAATTTAGTAAGATATGAATCTACTGTTGTTTGTTTTTCTAGAAAATTTAAATCTTGGTGGATTTGATCTCTAATTTTTCTCATTGCATTCAAAAACTCTGGTGTCGTGTTCTCAAACTGCAACAAAAAATTATGAAGAGTTGTTGCCATTATGAGTGCTTCCTTTCGCTTGATTGGTTCCAAAGGTACTGAATCATCTTCAACTTCATTCTTAATAGGATTTTCAATGACACTAGGTATAATTTCTTCTAAGCTTTAGCATATGAATATTCATGATTTTCACACAGGTGATTAACATCCATTTTATTGTGGTAACCAAGATCATTAATCATTTTCTCAAACTCATAAATGCTTTCTTCAGAAGTTGCTTCATCCCTCAAACAAATTTAGCATTATCAGAAACAATTTGCTATTATCTCTCGTTGAACATTTATTGTCCCACTTGAGACTACAAGATTGATGACATCTAAAACATTAATCTTTTTTGATCAAATTGTCCTAACTCAGCCTTCCGATATCTTACAGTAAAATCTCTTGCAGTAGTGCTCTTGAAAGTTCGTATTATCCTAGCATCACATGATTTGATTTTTCATGTCATGTTGGGTGGCAAAAAAACAAAGAACTCAACATTTCTTAGCCCTTCAATATTTCTTGGATGGGCTGGACAATTATCTACCATTGAAAAGATTTATCTACCATGCATTTTCTGGTTCAGCCAATGAACATATGATAGAAATTGTTGGCTCCCAAGAGGGAGGTGAACTGAGTTTTATAAAATTTTCACAAAACTTTATTAGAAGTTAAAATGATTTTAACAAATTGTGCAATCCTAAAGATAGTAAACCAATATAGAAAAACAAAGTGCTATCAAGATGAATAAATATAGAGTATAAGGAATCAAAGAACAAATAAATATTGAAGTTAAAGAGCAAGGGAACAGAAAGAGAACAAAAATGATTTATATTGGTTGGCTAATCTCAAGCCTACATCAAGTCCTCAAGCAAACCACTTAAGTATTTCACTAGCAAGCTTGTAAACAATTGTTGCTTGCAAACCACAAGTTCAAACTGGGTAGTTGTTGAAACCACTACAAAGAAATTATAATACTGGGCTTCTTAACTACCCAACCTAGTAATACACTCATCACTCCTCTAAGGGATTTTAACCACCTTAGGAATACACTTAAAAAGATAATAGATGAAGAATACAATGGCACACACTCTTCAAGAGGTAGATATTACAAATAAAGCTCTCTTGACAGTAATTGATTAGTAAGATAATTTGATAGAGTAATAGTAGAAATTTTAAGCCTCTTTCTCTTGGAATCAAGTTAAGACGTGGAATCAAGTCATTTTGTCATTTTAGATAGAGTGGTTTAGAGTGGTTTGGTTGACACACAAGACATAGAGAAGAAATTGGAGTCTATAAAGGAAAAAATAGATCAGTCCCCTATGAAAGATGTTTTTAATATGGATGAAATTGGTTTGTTTTACATGTTACAAGCTTATCATTTTCTTGGAACAAAGCATCTTAAAGGAAGAAAGTAGGACAAAGAAAGACTTACGATTGTTATTTATTGCATTGACTCAGAAAAAAAAATCCTTTTATGGATTATTGACAAGTGTCCAAAGTCACGTTTCTTCAAGAATATCAACATGAACAACTTTTATTGCCAATACCATGTCAACAAAAAAGCATGGATGACTAGCATGCTTTTTGACAAATATGTTGGTAGCTCTAAAGCATTTATGCTATAAGTTTTGATGATGACAAATATGTGGGAAATGTAGCATTGATATTTTAAGATTAATTATTATCATATATGCTACAAGTATTTTAAGCATGATCATATCTTTTGGAATGAAATAATTTATACATGCAATCATGCTATTTATGCTATATTGAACTACCCATTTAATTTGCAAGTGAGATATATTTTATAGGTTGGTTCAAAACAAGAAAGGTGAGCATTGGATTGCAGAAAAGGAAAAAAACATCATACTCCACTGAAGAAAATAAGGTTTTCACCATCTTCAGTAGAGTATGATATTGTTTTTCCTTTTCTGCAATCCAATGCTCACCCTTCTTGTTTTGAACTAACCTATAAAATATATCTCACTTGCAAACTAAATGGGTAGTTCAATATAGCATAAATAGCATGATTGCATGTATAAATTATTTCATTCCAAAAGATATGATCATGCTTAAAATACTTGTAGCATATATGATAATAGTTAATCTTAAAATATCAATGCTACATTTCCCATATATTTGTCATCATCAAAACTTATAGTATAAATGCTTTAGAGCTACCAACATATTTGTCAAAAAGCATGCTAGTCATCCATGCTTTTTTGTTGACATGGTATTGGCAATAAAAGTTGTTCATGTTGATATTCTTGAAGAAACGTGACTTTGCACACTTGTCAATATTCCATAGAAGGATTTTTTTTTTCTGAGTCATCCTCAATGCAACAAATAACAATTGTAAATCTTTCTTTGTCCTACTTTCTTCCTTTAAGATGCTTTATTCCAAGAAAATGATAAGCTTGTAACATGTAAAACAAACCAATTTCATCCATATTAAAACCATCTTTCATAGGGGACTGATCTATTTTTGCCTTTATAGACTCCAATTTCTTCTCTATGTCTTGTGTGTCAACCGAACCACTCTAAACCACTCTATCTAAAATGACAAAATGACAAAATGACAAAATGACTCTTTTATACTCCCATAATACTTTATGTATTTGATTAGTCATGGTTGATTTATGGATAACTTTTAAATGAGAAGTCATTGTTTATATAATTGCCCTCTTCATCATCATACATTGATCATAAATGTAAGTGACTTGTATTGAACTTTATTTAATTAGTCAATACAATGAATATTATTTAAGTACTAAAACTATTAAATATCATTTACTTATTTTCATAAATATATATGTATACAACGAATTTTTTTAAAGAATTAATTCACAAAATATGATACATATATATTGTGTACACAATGATTTTTTATATAATTAAATTTATATTCTTTGAATCAAGCAAAAATTCTCTAAAAATTAATAAATAATTAATTAATACCCCTATAAATTAATAAAATTTTATGATTCTAACATTATTATAGAGGTTTTACTTATGTGTATGTGTGTGTGTATATATATATATATATATATATATATATATATTTTGTAATGTCAGATGTTTTTGAGACAATTCACTATGAATTTTTAATGTAGAATTAAGAAATTATGGGATTAAATTTTAAATTTTGGATTGTTGAGGACTATGTTGAAAATAGAAATGTGAGGAAATATATAAATTAAAAGAAAATGGTGATAAAAACATAAAGAGATGGTTAGAAATTATTTTTAGGATATAAATAGAATTTTACCCATACCTTATTGAAGATCAAAAAGTTTGAGAAGGGTATTCTTAACATTCCAACCAAATAAAATATTGGTGGCAGCCTAAACACATAACACATGTATCCACTACCTCTCGCTTACCTTTGCCGTGAAGGATTTCATCAGGATAAATAGGAGTCCCCATTTTTCTTCATTTTGCTTCCTGTGAACTAAATAGAAAGGGAACGCACGGATATAGGGTTCGAGCTCCTCACTCCCTATGCCTACTCGTCCTTCTCTGCTGCCTCGCCGTCGATTACGTGTCCCTGTTTTCTACTCGGATTGGTCGTCAAATGGTGGAGCTCGACGGTGTGATGGACAGAGCTACGGCAACGAAGAGGATGATGAGAGACGTGGTACAGCGAGAAGTAGAAAACAGAGGTGTAAATCAGAAATGAAGGGCAATCTCTGCTAGTTGAGAAGCAGAATCGGAGAGCTTGATGAAAACGAAGGAAGTATCAGAATTGAAAATTTTATTGGGTAAGCATAGAATTACCCAATGATCGGACTGAATTTTCTTCTTTGAATTGCTTGTGTTTGAGCTGAGGTTTGGAGGCTATGAACTGGAATTAAAAATGGATTTTGATTGGAAATTCAAGAATTTATTCTTGAGAATTATAAGATGCATGATCTCAGGCTGAGTCATGGAAATGGAAAAGAAAATAGCAGAGTTGAAGAAAACGTGAGCTATGACTGATTAATTTGAGCTCCTCTGCAAATTATAAAGTGACGTTACTGCAGAATTCATTAAGTGACATTTTAGTGTGATTGGGTAGTTGATAAGGAACATTTTAAGTAAGTCTTCTGCAGAAAAATCTGATTTGGCCGAGAAGGGGATTGATGGAGGTTTAAGTGATTGTTTATGTAAGAAATGGATTAAAATTTCATAGGAAAGGTTTCGGCACAATAACTCTGAGTTTGAATTACTACATGTGTGGATTAAAGAATTTATAGTTAGAATTATGAGATGGAAAATGATGAATAAGCAATGTTGTCAACGCTTTTAATGTTAATATGCTGGTTTACTAAATTGTTGTTCTAAAAATTGGTTATGTATGACCTTTTGGTGATAATAAAAGACTGCCAAAAGAAGTGATATATAAGGGTTAACATCAAGAAGGCTGTACATAAAATAATTTAAAGAAATATGGCCTTAAACTTGAGCTAAGGGTGCACTGAGAAAACAAATTCTGCAATAAATAAAATCTGACTTGGTGCAGAGTAGGAACAGAATTCAATTCTAGTCCTTGTTCAGTGGCTAAACCACATTATTTTGACTTGAAATTTCTATGGCACCTAGCTAAGACCTTATACTAATCATCTAACAAATTTCATAGCAATTGGCTAAGGTTTGATAGGCTTACTAAACAGAAAGGCAGAACCTATGTAAAAATTGGACAATTCTGACCTATGGTCACAAAAAGGGTCATTAGAGGGGTCAAAAGACAAAATTGTAAAATGTTATTTTTACGCTAGCATGCTAACATATAAAGATGGTTCTATGTCAAGTTTCATGATTTTTGGAGCTATGTATTAATACTAGAATTTTTCTAAAGTTTGGATCCGAATCTAGCCTCAAAATAGAACAATATTGGGTGTTTAGTAGCCTTTGTTCTGATTTAGTGTTGTTTCTTGTTTGACTTATTCTGTAGGCCTTCTGTGAAATCTTGGGCATCCTTTTTTCAGTAGAAATCTAGCTCTGACCCAAGGTAAGGGACTCAAACCTACTTTGTCTGTTCTTTCCTGTATATGATTTAGAGTAATATATATTTATACACACAGTATACCTTGATGAGCGATATTTACTTGAAAGTGCTGAAGTGAGAAGTCAATGATAAGTTGAATATGTAGTGTGTGTATGCAAATGTTGTAAACTAGCTAGGGACCGTTTAACTAGATATGGTGCCGTACAAATGTTATTGTGGAGGCATCCTTAACTTTTGGTCAGAAATAACTTGAAGTGTATCCAAGAAGAAATCCCTAAATGCATGCTTTTTGCCGATAATGTTGTTCTCATAGCAGAGTCAAGGGAAGAGATTAATTTTAAACTTGAGTTATGGAGAGCTACTTTGGAATCGAAGGGTTTTCGTCTGAGCAGGAGTAAGATAGAGTATATACATTGTAAGCTTAACAAGCGGTAAGCTAGAAATGAGTTGGAGGTTAAAATTAGAGATAATGTTGTATCACAAGTGCCAAAGTTTAGGTATCTGGGATTTGTTATACAAGATGACGGCGAAATTATTGAAGATGTGACACATAGGATACAAGTTGGGTGGTTAAAGTGGAGAATGACATCATGAATTGTTTGTGATCAGAAAGTACTTGATAAGCTCAAAGGAAAGTTTTATTGTACTGCTATAAGACCAGCGATTTTATATGGGAGTGAATGTTGGGCGATGAAAAGAAAACAAGAGTATAAAATTGGAGTAGCGGAGATGAGGATATTGCGTTGGATGTGTGGTCATACAAGAAGAGATATGATCCGTAATGATCGTATACGAAGGAGAGTTGGAGTGGCACCTATTGAGAAAAAAATGACTGAAAACCGTTTAAGGTGATTTGGGTATGTTCAAAGAAGACCATTGGAAGCGCCAGTAAGAAGAGTTGAGCAGATGGTTTGGAGCTCTATAAAAAAAGGTCGAGGAAGACCAAGAAGGATACTTAGAGAAGTTATTGAACGAGATCTTCTGGTAAATAAGATACCTGAAGAGTTGGTCATTGATAGAGCTCAATGGTATCGTGCAATTCATGTAACCGACCCCACCTAGTGGGATAAGGCTTTGTTGTTGTTGTTGTTGTTGTTGATAATCACTTACAAGAAAATATAGTGACACGTATTATAAATTATTCCCACGTATGCAATTGGGTGATGTGGTCAATTGCATCCTTTGAATGATTATGGAGTCTCTCATATAAGAATTTTTGAAGTACGTACGTGTATGGGTGTGGATAAGTATACTCTCACCTAGTTCATGGAAATGTATGAAACCTTCCACTATGAGAAATTATGAAGACCACTTGCTTGATATGACCATAACAAAAAAAATATGAAATATATGGAAGCTTGATTTAACTACTATGCGTGAATGTGTTATTGTGATTGTTTGTGCACTCACTTGGGTACCTTTTATGTCCATATAAATGAAATGTAATAGTGCCTTGCGGTATGTGGATTTCTTGATGTATGTTGATTATGAGACTAATAGGAACGGCCCAGTAAGTAAGACGACGTTTACTTGATGACGTATGCTATATAGTTCATAGTTGCTGATATCATATGTTTTACATTGAGATGTGTAATGCCTGTGAATTGTGATTGGGAGTCATGGAGGTGCACCCCATGGAGAGAAATATACATTGAGCCATAAGGGTGGAGATTCATAATTGTAACGATAAGGGAGGATGCGACAACTGCGGCCACCGCCGACTGCGGGCAACAATCCATAGGTACTATAGACGATCCACAGATGTTAGGGACTTGTATGGATGATCATTATGATTGTGGATATGAATTTAACTATGTATGTATGTTGTTGTCATCTAAAGAATGTGCCAGTATTTGATATATATATATATATATATATATATATATATACATGTTTTTGATATGTGATTGTGGTAGGGTAATGGTTTTCTCACTGGGTCAGTGGACTCATACCCCAACATTGATACATTGGTTGAATATAGTATCAAGATCAACTCCCCTTTATTTGGGGAAATGGTATATTCTTATTTCCTTTCTCTTTTGTGTTCTAGTTGGCTTTGAAATCTAATAGTTTATCCTAGAATAGTTGTGTGCTGATAGAGTAATTTGGATTAAATATTTAAATGGACTAACATGTTATGGTTAAAAGAATGAACTAGGGAATTGTTGGAAAATTAATATTGTATGAGAACATGATATATATATAGTTCTATTGTCTAATATGTACATTTTGATTTTAATAATGGATGTGGACGAAAAGTATTGTGGGGTTTGAGTAGCGAGTTAGGCTTATGGCGGTGAGGGAAGGCTCATTGTCTGTACTAGTCACCTGTTCAGAATTGGAGCGTGACATATATATATATACAGAGTGAGTTGCTCTGAAGATGAAGGGGAAGAATGTTGTGAGTGGCTTTGAAGATATTTTCTTATCTTATTATTATTTTTAGTTCGTTTACTTATATATGTCCTTATTTCATTTTGTATAAAAAGGGTGGGTAGGAAAAATTGGAAAAAAAAAGTAGGAACCAAAATTTACGAATCAAACATGTATATTTGTGCTATCTAGATTAATTATAAGCTCAATATTATTATCCTAAAAATAATATAAATTAACTAAATTGTTACAACTATTATTATTATTATTATTATTATTATTATTATTATTATTATTATTATTATTATTATTACATTCAAAATTCGTATTTAAAGTTTTCTAACTTACCCATTAACATATTATTAACCTCTAAAATCCCTAAAAATTTAATTACCTTAAAAAGGAGGGAGAAAAAAATTATGGTTTTCTTCCCCAACTAGTCTTTTATTGGTTTGTATTTGCAATTGCTTAACTTTTTTCTAGAGCTCGGGTGTGGGAGATGGAGAAGTTTCTACATTATTAAATGAAGATGTGTCGGGTCAGAAGGTAAACTTAATTTGATAATATGGAGCTCTTTTTTAACCAAAACGTAATTGTCAATATATGACCCATAATATGATGAGAGAAAAGATTTTTGAGAGCACAACCAAGTATCTTGGTTTATTTACTTCGATTGGCAAGCCGAAAAAGCTTATTTGTAGAAATCTTCGAAAGATATGAGTTTGATTTGGTCTTTTCTTGTTTTGATTTTTCGTTGAAGGATGTGGCTTCTAATTTGCTTTTTTCTTGTCTTGGTTTATAGATTATTTTGAACGTGGTTTTTGTTGATTTTCAGAGTATTAAAGCAATGTAGTGATAGCCTCATATGACCTTTTCCAAATAAATAAATAAATAATTTTCAAAATAAATACATGTAATCGAATATAAAAACATCGTATTTTGTTGGAATAAATTCACTAGTGATTTAAAGTTTTTTAAAATAGTAAAAATAATTAATTGAAAATTTCATGTTTTGAATTACAATTTTAATCATAAAAATTAAGTGTCAAAAGCAAAAAAGAAATATTAATAAAGTTTAAAAAATGTGATTTTTTGTTTTTTTATTTTCAGTAAGGAACAAATTTTAACCAAAAAGAATTAATATTGGACCTAAATCAGGTTTTAATCCAATAGATAATATCATGATGACTTCCTAATTGTTGGGAGAGTTGAATACAGTTCGTTACGTTAGTTGAACTTGGAGAGTAATAAGCTAACAGGTGAGGTCCCTCAATAGCTATACACTGTCTAATCTTTAAGTACTGGACTTGCATTATAATATGTTATTTAGCGATTTTTCACTACAATTCTCAAACTGGAGAAGATTGTATATCCCCAATGCCCAGAATAATAAATTTTCTACAAGTTTACCACAGCATCCCACCATCATTATTCTAAACAAAATTAGTTTTAAATATATATATATATATATATATATATATATATAGAAGTACTTGTGATAAGTTGCAAATATAATTGAAAGGAAAATTTTTGATAGGTTTCATCGTTTAATTAGGGATGAGATATGGGTTGGGGTTAACTCAATCAACTTGACTCAATCTGTATATTTGGATGGAATCAAAAATTTCTAACTCAATTATTAACGATTTGGATATGACATTTTTTTTTTCAACTCGATCAACCAAACTCAAATTGCAAAACCGATCCTTCACTTTCTCCATCTTGGTCTTCCATCTCAGACGCTCCTCTTTGGTTAGAGAAACACAAATGACGTTGATGAAGATCAAGAATGTGGTGGTAAATAACGAAAACCTTGGTTGAGCAAAACGAAGAGAGAAAATGAGGCTCTGCCAAAAACGCATCGAATCGATGACGGTCAACAGAGACACTCATCGCTGGCCAGTGAATCTCAAATGGTGTTGGCGATGACAATTGTAGTGGTGACAAACACAAATTGAGGGTGGGTTGCAGCAAAGAAATGCAAAGAAATTGAGGACACAAAATGTCACGTCCCAAAATTTGAGCACGTGACCGGCACGGAAAGTGAATTTCATTTCACCTCCGTAAGCCTATCTTTCTCTTAAAAATCATACAATTCTTTTTCATGCAACCAAAACGAGTTCTTTATACATACTACAATTACTCACATTACATCAGTGAATGAACCTACCCGATTACAGAGATTTCTAGATTTATACAACTTAGAATAAAACTTAACTATTATACCTTTATCCTGAACAAATGAAAAGGTAATCATGGACTAAGGATCCATAATTCCTTGTTCCGATATTTACCTTCAGCTGTCAACTCTGAAAAAAAATATCAATAAGAGGGGTATGAGCAAACCACGTGCCCAGTGAGTAGATAACACAACATTATGACAAAAAAATATCATACATCATAATGATAACATGCAGCAATCATACGTAAATCAATCATCATATGATATGATATTATTCGTAGTACTTCACGACAATATCCAAATAAATCAAATACATTTCAACATAATTCAAAAGTTCACAACAACAATCGGTGAAATCAATTTCACACAAATTTCCCGTACCAACCGGGTCGTCCAGAATACCTCTGGATCGTTGCCCGCGGCCCCTGCCGCATCCACCCTTATCGCTCCATTTATAATCTCCACCCTTATAACTTCACATAAATTTCTCCATGGGGTGCACCACCATGCCTTTCCTTTCCAGTCAAACACAATCACAATCATATATAAAAACATCCTCAATCATAATCTTGAGCCACATACACAACTCAGTCATTTACAATTCAAGCCACAACATAATAAATGTGGTTCCAGCAACATAGCATGTATACAACATAACCCATAATATAGAACAATTATTCAACTCAGTTCACATGCCATTCACAATCCATTATATAACCTCCATTCATGGGAAAATAAGAAAATATAATTATATACATTACCAGACACGTTCCACAATTGTTTATGCCTCATCGTTCCACATCATCCTCTTCAAACTTGGATATACAACATATTTCCACTATGATGCAAAAAGTCAATAACAGATATTTAATCATAGCAAGTATTAACCCACTCACCTGGATTTCACGCTCTCGGCACTCCCACTTTGCACCTTGACCATTCCTATTGTAACCAGACAAAAACATTAGGGTTACAAAATAGAGAAATTTCCTACCACTACTCTCGACCTTTACTCACATCTTAAGTCATAACTCCTAATCGGTAATGAATATCTAAATGAAACTTATACCATTGGAAACTAGACTCAAAGAACTTTCCAACGATATAAAGTTTGCCCAAAACGGAGTCCGGATGAAGAAGTTATGGCCGATTGAAAATGAGCTAAGGTTTTCCGACACACCTGGCGCCTGGGCGCCACCCATGCCCGGCGCCTAGGCGCCCCACGTGGCGCCTGGGCGCCATGCCTTTCTCTTCCCCACATGTCCTTGAGAATTTGTAAAAATTTCCTAAATTAAAAATAAAAATTTCTATTTCCACATTTTCTTCACTAATTCAAAAAGAAAATTTTCCACATAATTAAATTTTTCACTAAACTTCAAATCAGACTTTAAATATTCATAAAAATTCTTGGGATATTACATTCTTCCCCCCTTAAAAGAATTCGGTCCTCCGAATTCAAAACTTACCTCAAGATTGAAGCAAATGCCAATATTTTGTTTATATCTCATTCTCTCTCTTAGAATTTTCACAATCAAGTACAAAATATAACAAGTTCAACATATTTTTATTTCTAATACATAAGTTACAGGCAACAAGCTGAACTTGATTTACAAAACAGATAATTTTAATACTTAAACATTAGATCAAACATCAGCTTTAGGTACAAACAAAAGAAAAGATAAATTAAGAACGAGGAGGCTTTTGAAATGCAGAAGATGCTCCAGGTCTAGAAGAAGAAGGTGCTTCAGACCTTAAGGAGGAAGTTAATCGTTGCAGCCTAGAAAGAGTTTCTGGAGGAAACGTCTGGGAAATTTGGCGAAGTGCAGAAGTCACTCCATTCATACAGTCAATACATCTCGCTTGTTGGTCACGAAAATTTTGAGTTGCAAACATCGAATGTCTATCAACTCTATTCGCCAATTCCCTAAAATGACGGTTCAAAAGCTTCTCTTGTTCTGTAAAGAGACGATTTATCAATCTCCCCTGGTCCTCAAAGTGGCGGTTTATCAGTCTTTCCAAGTCCTCCATCTTTTGTCTCATAAGCGCAAGCTCATTATTAGAAGATGTTGCTGTGCTAACATCCTCTAACTCTACTACATCCCTTTTTCTTTTCTTAGCCTCTGGTGACTCTTCCATGGATCTCTTATTCTTATAATTCTCCAGGCTAAGATTTAGATCCAGCTCTACCTTGCCAGCCTCAAAATTTAAATTGAAAGATTTATTGCCGGCCATATTTTTCTGAGCTATAAAGGTTGTACAGAAGGAGAAGTTTGATGCTAGAAAGCTTATAGATATAAACTTTTAGTGTAGTGAGCAGCGTAATGGGGCATCCATTATATATAGACGAAATTTAGGGCTACAAAACCTTTACATCATACTCTAAAGATGACCTACAGACCTTATCCGACGCAATGCCAACGGTCTCAGATAAGCATGCCAGAAAATAACAAAATATAATCTAATACAAAAGATTTCCTCAAAAATTTCGGCTAACTTTTGACTCTTGCTCAAATTATTAAACTAATCGCCGCTTCAATTTATGGCTTCTTAACTCTGTATTTGTCTTATCCAATAATTCTAAATCGAGATATTACTCCATGAACGGGTAGCTTCATACTAGCCTTATCTAGGTTTCTAATCCGTGGCTTTGCCCTAAGCTTACACATTTTCAAACATACATATTAAAATAAAAACTTCTCACATCTACACATCAAGCGTTCCATAAAGTGAGAGAAAAATTTTTACCTTTCACTTGCCTCTACGAGCATATATGTATATATGTATAAACATAGAGATACATCATTATCTATATATATTTTCATCTATTCAAGTTCTTTTAAATTTCAGACTTCTCATTCTCTGAATGTATGTAGAATCATTACATATTATTCCTGGCCATAACAAATAACCTTCACTCTCTATGCATGAATAACATACATACATATCATATGTATTTAGATACATATAATCACAGTATAATTCAATCAATCATGTATATTATACTTAACTGAAGGCTTTCAAGAACAATACAAGAAAGCATAGAAATACATTTTAGTTCATCGTGAAAACATCCAAGACACTCTGTAATGGCTACATTGTCGACTTCCTTCAATTTCAGAAAATGCCAACGAGAGAAATGGAAAAACCAAGTGTAAATCGGCCGCAAATCCACCGAATATTGACTTTCGTGGTTTTGCCATTAATGCGACGCGTTGTTGGTGTGCATGCCTACCCTAGACTCCTAGCTTCCAGCTTGCAGAAATCCATAGGTTAAGCGTATAGGGTGCGGCGAAGAGATATCTTCTTTGTCTCTGAGTTCAAATTTTTCCTCTATAAGAACTATCCCAACGTTCTCAGTTACCACACCACAAAGAGTAATCATCTCTAAGCCTACAACTTCTCAGCATTCCTCTCTTCTCATACTTCGACATAAATTTCTAAATTTTCCAAATCATGGCCACAAGGAAGTACATTGATCTCACAGTGGATGCCAGGAGAGAAGAGCTCGACTTAAACTTAAGTCTGGGCAAAGACAAGGGCAAAAGACCTTTTGAGGGGTCTCCAGAGAAGCAGAAGGAGAAGAAAATGAAGAAGATCGAGGAAGCTGAGGAGACTAGCACGGGCCATACCTCGGAGGACAAAATCGCCTGTCTAGAGCAGGAGGTCAAAAATCTGAAAAAGATGATAGAAAACCTAGAGAAGTTAACTAAACGCAATCATGCAGAAATGACTTCAAGAATAGACAGGTTCTTCTATTGGTCTACCCAGTGCTTCTGCAATCAACAACAAAGAAGTGTTGATTGTATGAATGGGATTTACACTACCCTCCGCGATATTGCTCTGTCTCTCGCTCCAAGGAATGGTCGAGGGGTGATGATACAGTACAACCCTCCTAATCCGAGACCACCTCGCTTTTAGATTACTCATGCATGAGTAATTGTTTTTTTTTTTTTGCAATGTAATCCTTCTGCTTTTAATGCCAGTGGTTTCTTTTATGGGATGGTACTCCAAAAATAGTAATAATAAAATTAAGAAAGATAAAATAAATCAGTCACACAAAATCAATCATGAATTTAACATATAAAGCCCCATACATACAATTTGATCCGACAGCAACGGAATCAAAACAAATAATAACCTTTCCCTTACCGAGTTCAAAAGTATAGCCATAACTCTCTAAAACTAAAACTAAAAACATAATTCATAAGAAAAGACAAGTCTTGGAGGAAAAGGAAATGAAAACATCCTACAGGACCTTCAGTGGAGCCATCTCTCTATAGTCGTGCCCGGGTTCACCACGATAGAGGAGATCCCACTAAGGTTACCTTACTCTGTAATCGGTAGGAGACCTAATCCCAAAGCTCTGATACCAACTTGTCACGTCCCAAAATTTGAGCACGTGACCGGCACGGAAAGTGAATTTCATTTCACCTCCGTAAGCCTATCTTTCTCTTAAAAATCATACAATTCTTTTTCATGCAACCAAAACGAGTTCTTTATACATACTACAATTACTCACATTACATCAGTGAATGAACCTACCCGATTACAGAGATTTCTAGATTTATACAACTTAGAATAAAACTTAACTATTATACCTTTATCCTGAACAAATGAAAAGGTAATCATGGACTAAGGATCCATAATTCCTTGTTCCGATATTTACCTTCAGCTGTCAACTCTGAAAAAAAATATCAATAAGAGGGGTATGAGCAAACCACGTGCCCAGTGAGTAGATAACACAACATTATGACAAAAAAATATCATACATCATAATGATAACATGCAGCAATCATACGTAAATCAATCATCATATGATATGATATTATTCGTAGTACTTCACGACAATATCCAAATAAATCAAATACATTTCAACATAATTCAAAAGTTCACAACAACAATCGGTGAAATCAATTTCACACAAATTTCCCGTACCAACCGGGTCGTCCAGAATACCTCTGGATCGTTGCCCGCGGCCCCTGCCGCATCCACCCTTATCGCTCCATTTATAATCTCCACCCTTATAACTTCACATAAATTTCTCCATGGGGTGCACCACCATGCCTTTCCTTTCCAGTCAAACACAATCACAATCATATATAAAAACATCCTCAATCATAATCTTGAGCCACATACACAACTCAGTCATTTACAATTCAAGCCACAACATAATAAATGTGGTTCCAGCAACATAGCATGTATACAACATAACCCATAATATAGAACAATTATTCAACTCAGTTCACATGCCATTCACAATCCATTATATAACCTCCATTCATGGGAAAATAAGAAAATATAATTATATACATTACCAGACACGTTCCACAATTGTTTATGCCTCATCGTTCCACATCATCCTCTTCAAACTTGGATATACAACATATTTCCACTATGATGCAAAAAGTCAATAACAGATATTTAATCATAGCAAGTATTAACCCACTCACCTGGATTTCACGCTCTCGGCACTCCCACTTTGCACCTTGACCATTCCTATTGTAACCAGACAAAAACATTAGGGTTACAAAATAGAGAAATTTCCTACCACTACTCTCGACCTTTACTCACATCTTAAGTCATAACTCCTAATCGGTAATGAATATCTAAATGAAACTTATACCATTGGAAACTAGACTCAAAGAACTTTCCAACGATATAAAGTTTGCCCAAAACGGAGTCCGGATGAAGAAGTTATGGCCGATTGAAAATGAGCTAAGGTTTTCCGACACACCTGGCGCCTGGGCGCCACCCATGCCCGGCGCCTAGGCGCCCCACGTGGCGCCTGGGCGCCATGCCTTTCTCTTCCCCACATGTCCTTGAGAATTTGTAAAAATTTCCTAAATTAAAAATAAAAATTTCTATTTCCACATTTTCTTCACTAATTCAAAAAGAAAATTTTCCACATAATTAAATTTTTCACTAAACTTCAAATCAGACTTTAAATATTCATAAAAATTCTTGGGATATTACACAAAAGATAGGAAGAAGAAGGAAAAAAAAAAATAGTTGGATTTGTTTTTTAAAAGTCACCCAAACTGAATCAAATTGACGAGTGCTCATCCCAATGTATTGACTGAAGTGCTCACCCCTATGTATTGACTGATAGAGATTTCGAGGAAGACTCTGAATTATTGGGAACGTGGAAGATGGGGTACATCCTGAAATTATTATGTGGTGCTTATCAGAGTGTAGGTACTTAATAAATCTGATCACACAATTTCCCATTGAAAAGGATTGGAAAACCATAGACTCGGAAATATTGCAAGATGAGGTACATTCTGGATTTATTAAGGGGTTCAACACTTAAAAGCATTCACATCTTCTTAACGAATTCATCTTGTGATGCAATTTCCATTGAAAATTATGAATGTTATTCAAAGACTTGAAAATATTAAGTAACTTAATTACAAAATGAAAAACGATAAAAGGGGACGCAAAATCCTTATTTCTCTCTAGATGCTAGAAAATCTGAGATGTGAAAATTGTGTAAGCCAATTCAGAGTATGTTATTAACAAAGACTCAAAATATTATTTAATTTTACGTATTTTTATATACGAGCAACTAAAAAAAATTGACTGAAGTACACATAAAAAAAGTTGTAATCACAGGACAAGAACTAAACATATTTTTTTTCTACCTCATATGCCACAGCTTGTGTGATTATACTTTGGTTGAAGTGGCTTTGTAGAACCTAGTTAATAAACTCTCTCTCTCCAAGTCTTCATATATATATATATATATATATATATATATATTTTTTTTTTTTCAAGTATTCCAATCCTTCAATTTTCTGTGGAAATTTGTGTGATAAGATGTATTCAACAACACATATCACACGTTTCGGAAATCTACACTCACTACAAGAAAATTGACTTTCAGTGGTGACTTTTTGATGGCGACTCTTATAGTCGTCACTAAAAGTTGACTTTTGGTAGCGATTATAGTCGCCACAAAAAGTATTTTTAAAAAAAAAATAAAAAAAGTCAGATTTTTTAAAATAAAATAAAAAATTAGACTTTTGGTGGCGACTAAAGTCTTTTTTAAAAAAAGATAAAAAAACTCAGATTTTTTAAAATAAAATAAAAAATTAGACTTTTGGTGGTGACAAAGTCTTTTTTTAAAAAAATAAAAAAAAAGTCAGATTTTTTAAAATAAAATAAAAAATTAGACTTTTGGTGGCGACTTTATTCGCCACCAAAAGTCTTTTTTAAAAAAAAAATAAAAAAGTCAAATTTTTTAAAATAAAATAAAAAATTAGACTTTTGGTGGCGACTATTTTTTAAAATAAAATAAAAAAGTCAAATTTTTTAAAATAAAATAAAAAATTAGACTTTTAGTGGCGACTATAGTAGCCACCAAAAGTCTTTTTTTAAAAAAAATAAAAAAAAGTCAGATTTTTTAGAATAAAATAAAAAATTAGACTTTTGGTGGCGACAAAAGTCTAATTTTTAAAAAAAATTAAAAAAGTCATTTTTTTACTAAAAAAATTCAAATTTTTTTTTATTTTTCTTAATTTTATTTAAAAGAAATTTAATTTTTTTAATTTTTTAATTTTTTTAAAAAATTAGATTATCGGTGACGACTGAAGTCTATTTTTTTTAAGTGAAATCGTTTTTTTTTTATGAAATTAGTTGAAGTTGGACTTTTGTGGTGACTCCAATAGTAATAATATATTTGTTTTTTGTTAAGTTTAATATTATTTTATTTTTGTTTTATAATATTTTTGACCTAAAATATTTTTAACAGATTATATATAGATATATATAATATTTTGCACTTACATAACACAAATGAAGCAATGACAGAATGGCAAGACACACATGGCTGCAAGCAAGGGACCCAGGTTCGAATCTCAGGTATGCACATGTTTGGTTTAATTTCAAATAAACTTGAATATTGCACACAAAAAAATCGAGTCAGCTCGGGATAGTGAGTTATTGGATCGGCCAAGACTCGCACGAGTCGAATGGATCTCGGGTCAACCTTCTGGGCCAATTCGGATCTAAAAAGATGACGAGTGACTTTTGGTGGCGACTTTAGTAGCTACCAAAAGTAATTTTTACTGACACCAAAAATCATTTTTTTCACAATTTTTTTTTACAATAAAAATGACTTTTGGTGGCGACTTTTGAAAGTCGCCACCAAAAAAATCAGCTACAGACTTACGCTAACAACTTTAGTCGCCACTAAAAGTCGCCACCAAAGACTTTTAGTGGCGACTTTTAGACTAAGTCACCACCAAAAGTCTTTTTTTTTTTTTGTAGTGACTGGTTATTTTCAGGATGAGACATGTTGAAATTTATTCCCTATGCCAATAACTTCTCTCAAGAAATTATTGGGACTCGGATTCTCTAAGGTAGGAATATGGGAATCTTAGTATTGATAATAATAATTTTTAAATATAATAATTCTTCTCCAATCAACCAGGTTGATTAGGTTCACTTCACATATTTTCATTTGTTTTGCCGTTATCATTTTATAATAAATTTATCAATTTTAAAATAAATAAGAGATTGGCTATGGATATCATTTGTTTTGTTTTATTTATTGTGAAAAATCTCATAATAAAAATATAAAAAATTACATATTAATTGAGTCAATGTCGCGTTTACCGTACGCTTAGCTTTTATGAGAAAAGCTAGTCAGACAGTTGGAAGTGAAGACGATGTAATAGACGACTTTGAAACTACAAGTCTAATGATTTTGATTAAAAATATAAGAAAATTAAGAGATAAAGATAAAAAAAAATATAAGAAAATTAAGATACAAAAACAATATTTTAGTGCTATTTTGTTTTCTAAGACTCATATAAATGAAAGCTCACCAAATTCTAAGAAAGATACAAATATTAATTTACTAATTATATAAAAAAATACAACAATAGAGTGATTAGACAAGTAAGTAATTTTTTCCCTAAATTTTAAGATTTAAATCAATCATAATTTAAGATTAGATCATATAGTGGAGATAGTACTGAATTATTCAGTATTATGTGAACGCTGAAAACGGACTCGTAATATTAAATTATTTAGTACATGAGTATTGAAAATAGACTCAAATAATAAGACTCAAATGTTTAGCACTATTCGTCATATTAAATTTTCACATCTGACATATGCACCATACAAGCCTCCATTCTCTTGTAGACAGCCATGATGATCAGCTTCACTTCATAAACTTCATTTCTTATGCTGTTTTTGCTACTTGCAATAGCATTCAACAAAAGCATATGTTGCAATGAGAAGGATCAAAAGGCACTGTTAATCTTCAACCAAGGAGTGCAATATCTCTCATGGTCTACTCAACATGATTGTTGTTCATGGGCTGGAGTTCACTGCAACAACATCACACGCAGAGTTACAAAGCTTGATCTAAACTCGCATAAGAGAGCTTTTTTTTTTAAAAAATTTTTTATAACTAATTAGGTTGAATAAGTTCAACATGTTTAACTTACTAGTGGACCGGGTTGAGATTTTTATAAATTGTAAAAATGTAGGGTAAACAAGTTTAACCTATTTAACTTGTTGAAGTTATTATTATAAAATATGAAAATGATGCTTCTCGCACTACCTCGATGACAGTTGGTAGAGGTGCTCGTCTTTGGTTGGTGAATCTCATAATGTTCCTACAATGACGATTGTGATGATGGCAAATGCAAGTCGAGAGCGGATTGTGGCAAAGAGAGACAAAAAAGCTAAGGATGCAGAAGACAAGAAGAAGAAGAAGAAGAAGAAGAATAATAATAATAATAATAATAATAATAATAATAATAATAATAAAAGAAAAGAGAAGGAAAAAAAAAAGACATAGATCCACACAACCCGACCTAAAACAATATGTTAATGTTGTTTTAGGTTGGTTCGATTTTGTCTTTCAAAAGTCATAGACCCAATTGAAGTTTTTTGATTTATCTAGGTTAAAAATTTCACTCAACTTAAATCAAATTGATTCGTACTCATCCCCACGTTTAATTTATGACTGATATGAGATTTCAAGGAAGACTTTGAATTGTTGGGAATGTGGAAGATGGGGTACATCCTGGAATTATTATATGGTGCTGATCATAGTGTGGGTACTTAATAAATCTTATCACATAATTTTCCATTAAAAAGGATTGCAAGACCAAAGACTGGGAAAAAAAAGGAAGGAATAAGATCACGGGGTTCAACACTTAAAACATTCACATCTTCTTAACCACTTCGTCTTATGACGCAATTTCCATTGAAAATTATGAATATTATTCAAAGACTTAAAAATATTAAGTAACTTATAAAATGAAGGTAAAAATATACTTAACATCCTTATAGTTTCACTTAATAATAATTTTAGTTCTTATATTTTAAAAACAATGAATTTAATACTTACAATTTCAAAAATTATGAAATTAATCGTCAGAATTAGTCATAGGTTAGTCAAAAAAAATTTGACCAATATATGTGGCATTAACTAAATTGCTTATTAATTGAATAAGAAATTAAAATTCAAAAGTAAATAAATGAATCAATACATTGCAATGAATGGAGTTTTTATTAGAATAGTCAAAATGGATCAACCTGATTCGTTCAGATTGGCTCATTTTTTTTAACAGGCTAGCATGATGTTAGCCCCGCCCGCTAGGTGCAAGTTGGAGTGCCAAATGGGCTAAGCCACATCTTTTTTTTCTTTTTCTTATAACCAAAAAAAAGAATAGTCTATTTGCTTAAAAAAAGGAAAATAATATAGATTTGGAGATTTGAAACTAAAAAAAAAAGTTAAAAATGAAATTATATTTAAATGATATCTCTTACTCTCTTTATATTATTCAGTTCAACACATATTATTAATATTTAATATATATATATATATATATAATATTAAAAAAACGAGTTAACCACAAATTAGACAATTTGAACATATGAGACCTGATTTTAAATTAATTGACTTTTAGCTAATTTGACCTACCCTTTTAACGGGCTAAAGCACACTAGTTTTTATCGATGAAGTCATAATTTATCTATTATATCTTTCTATTTCTTAAGAGCGTTCCATTATTGAAACGTAAAAACTTCATGAATTTTTTTTCCATGTTCTGAGTATTGAGGAAAGAAGATTGTGAGAAGCATCCCATAACAGTTCCATCTTCAGAATGAAATTTTTTAAAAGATTTTCTTGTGAAATGGTGGTTTAAATACTTGCTGCAACAAATTTGTGGCTTAATTGGATCACATGCCAAAGCAAATTAATCCGCTGGTCCTTCAGTGGGTTTTAGTTGGCAACAACAACATAGAGAGCAGCGCCACTGTAGATACCAACAGAAATATAGGGAATAAAATTACTTTGAAACGTGACAGATATTATATTTAAAGAGTTTATATCTTTATATTGAAGAATTATAGACAAACTCTTTTAAGATATAACAAAATCATTTTAGAGCATTTGTCTAGGTATTTTCTATCAAGTTATCCACTACAGAATTTTAATAGGAACTATATCGAGGTTTAAACAATTATGTTTGTTCGATTTCAACAGATATGTCTGTTCAGTTTTCAATAGATATGTCTGTTCAATTTTCAATAAACATGTTTGTTCAATTTTTAACAAATGTATCTGTTTAAATTTAATCAACATGTCTGTTCAAATTTTAAAATGAATTTAAAATTTAACCAACACATTATTTCAGATTTATTAAAATAATTTAAATTTTAATTGACACATTATTTCAAATAAATTGATATGAAAATATTAATTAATTATAAAGGAAAGCTTGACAATCATCAAAGTCATAAGTGCAATACAATCATTTTTGTATTAACAAATATACTATATTAAATTAATTTAAATTTTCTAAAAAAACATCAGTTAAATACTTTTAAAAATATCTTATTATATTCGATGAGATTTCAATTATATTTTAATATTAAAAATTATAAAACAGACTGTGCACAATATTCTTGCAACAAAACTAGGATGCTACTGGTGGTTTAATTATAATACAGAATTTTAATTTAATAGAAAGATCAAATAAAATATAATGTAGATTTGACTGGAGTTGAATGCATTTTTTTTTGCCTAAATTCTATAAATTCATATTTTTGAATTCAGTATATAACTTATGCCCATTTAATTTTTTTTAATTTTAATTATAATACATATTTTAATTAGTATAAAAGTCCAATAACAAGATAGACTCGGAAAAGTCAATTATATAAAATAAAATAAAATAAATTGAATGATGATTGTTATCAAATCATCAAAGTATTTGACAAAATTCAATTCAGAAGTGCAATACTAGAAACAAAGATGATTGTTATAAAATCAACTGGTAAGCCAACATTTCACCCATTAATGATGCATAAATATTTGATTACCTGTAATTTTAACCACTTCCATTTGCTTCGCCATAAGAGAAACCCATGAAAAAAAGATAATGAGAGGAAGGAAGATATGAGATAGCAAACATAAGAAAATTAAATAAAAATATGAGATGGGATTGGAGGAAAAATGAGATGATATCGATAGAGGTGGGTGCATGCCCAAATCTTGGAAGCTTTGATAGGAAAAATTGAGGCAGAGTCAAAGAGAGAGAATGGATAACGAATGTGTAGAGGATCGGATCTGTATATAGCGAAATTACAATGGATTTTTTTTTTGAAATTTAAAATTTAAACTACCTTTTTTTGTTGAAAAATAATTAATGAACTCGAGTAAATTTTATTTTTAAATATATTTTATTATTGAAAAATTGGAAACATAATTTATGATTAAAAAAAATACTTTTTACGTCCCTAGCATTTACATAAAATTTCAATTTTATCCCTAACGTTTGTGTTTTATATGTTTTATTTTTATTTCAAATATATTCTTTTTACTAACGCTGTCTATTTTACAAAGAAAAAATGTTGATTAGATGATTAGTAAAAAATATATATTTGAAACAAAAATAAAATATGTATGACTCAAATATACTATTTTTACGTCGCTAATCTTTTTTTTTTGTGTTAATTATGTCTTACATATTTTATTTTGGTTTTAAATCTATTATTTTTACCAACCATCTAATTAATATTTTCCGTTAGTGAAATAAATAACATTAATAAAAAAAATAAATTTAAAAGATAAAACAATATAGGACATACACAAAAAATATTAAAAATAAAATAAAAACTTAACAAAGATATTAAGAAGGTAAAAAAATACTTTTGTGTATGTATAACTCAATTATATTCTTTTTACGTCCTTAACATTTTTTGTGTGCTAGTTATGTCTTACATATTTTATTTTTATTTCAAATCTATCATTTTTACTAATCATTTAATTAGTATTTTTCGTTAGTAAAATAAATAACATTAGTAAAAATGTTAAATTCAAAATATAAAAAAAATATAGAACATACACAAAAAATATTAAAAATAAAATAAAAACTTAATATAGATATTAATAACGTAAAAAATACTTTTGGTTGCATGCTTTAGGTTTCCAATAAGTCAAATAATAATTATAATGAGAAACCACACTATTAGTTATTTGGAAAGTGACTTGTTGGCATTCTACATGAGGCTATGCATATCTAATAGCGAAGCTCTGTAATTTGACTTTTATTGCATCATATTCCAAAGCAAATTAAAGATCTTATGTGACATCCCATATTTTTTTATCTAATTTTTAAAAAATGATAGAGTTAAGTTATTTATGCTTTTAGATGCATATAAGCAAGTAATTAAGAAAAGACATAAGAAATTAGGATAAATGGACTAAAAGTAAAAGAAAAATGAAGTTATGAGTAAAACAGTCGACTAACTGTATTAATCAGTCGACTGATAGCATTAGAGATCAGACTACGTTGCTAATATCTGCAATCGGTCGACTGATAAGGAGAGATCAGTCGACTGATCATTCTCTGTCAAGCTAAACTGTTAGGTCATGCAGCAATCAATCAACTAATTAGGATGAACCAGTCAACTAATTGTGAATCAGTCGACTATGGGAAGTAATCAGTTGACTAATTGCCTGCTGAAGTGCAAAAATAAGTCAGTTCTAATTGAAAAATCATTGGTAAAATTGACTGGAATACCCCCAACATACCAACAAAGCTTAAAAACAAGAAAGTAGGAGTAAAAGAGAAATTTCTACACTAAAAGGGCTCTTTAACTCTTTCAGAAACAAGGAGGGCTCTTTAACTCTTTTAGAAACAAGAAGGAAGAGACAAAGATCATTTTTCTGAAATTAGATAAGAGAGAAAGAGAGAGAAAACGTGAAGGAGAAGAAGAAGATAGAGAAGGGGAGTCCTAGTTGGGATTTTAGCAAAAAAATCATCAAAGGTAAGTTTCTTAGCTTGATTTCTTTAGTTTAGATGAATTTTAGAGTTTGAGAATTTATAGAATAGCAATTTTCAGACCAAAGGAAGGAGAAAAGAAGAAAAAATGGTCTGAAACTTGAGAAGCAAGAGGAACTAAAGAGAAACTAGAAGAGAACTCACAAGTTTCAGTTTTAAGGAGAATCAAAGGTAGCTAGTTTTTCATAAAAGTAAGTTATCTATATGTATTATCATACTTGTGTATGATATAATATAGTTTTATGATAAAGTCTTTCCATGAATGTGTGAGAACATGATTTCTCATGAAAGTAGAACTTGATTATTCATGGAATATAGAATTCTCCTCATAGGATGTATAGAATTCTCTTCATGAGATAACTAGAAAGCAAATTATTTCAGTTATTTATCATGCCTTTTGTATGATATATCAAGTTTTATGTTCAAGTATTTCATGAGTACATTAGAAAGAGATTTCTCATGAAAAGTATAGCTTAATTCCTCATGGGATGACAGAACCCCAAAATCTTTCCTCATGGGATGACAGAAATTCCTCATAGGGAGTGAAATTCTTATGAGATAACAGAAATTTCTCATAGGGAGTAAAATTCTTGTGGGATGACGGAAATTCCTCATGAGATGACAGAATTTTTCAATGGGATGTAGAGTACTTTTCATGAGAAATAGTTAGAAGTTATAGTGCACTACAATAAAGAATGAGAATACTTTGATCATATGTTTGTATAATAGTTCTTTTATGTTTGTGGGAGTGTAAATTATTTATTAAGAACTGCTTTTATAACCAAAATAGTTCTTATGATTTTTTTTTACAGTAAACTAGCTACTGAGATTATATATCTCATGTTTTATATTATGACTAACTATTTTAGGAGTTGAAGTAGAAAAGCAAGAGAAAGCAAAAGAATAAACTAGTAGATTTGTTAAGTAGTTATATAGCAAAGAGGATGTGTGTCAAATTTTCTATGTAAACCTTTGGAGATTTATGCATATTTTGTATATATGTATAGAAATATATGAGTTGTATGTAAACCTTTTGTGTTGTAGTTATATCTAGAAGAGATTTTGCAAGAAATAATTGATATTGTGTTATGAAATATACATGTTTTTAAAAGAAAGAATTGTATTATGTTTTTAGTTACAATTTTCTAAGATTATGAGGTGTAGGACATATCAATCGACTAATACCTCCTAAATTTATGAAGTATGCAAATTTGAGATCTATTAGTTGATTGATAGGCATCAATCAGTTGACTGATCCTTCTCTGCCCAGTTTAAAAGTTTATATTGTAAAATACTCCAAAATTTTTTTATTTTTATGCAATCAGATATTTTATAAGAATTTTTTAAAAAATCTCATGGCTTAAACTAAGATTTTCACTAAATATATATTACGATTTTCTTAAATTATAAATTTAGCATAAGTCTAGCAAACATTACATCTTAAATATAAATTTTTGAATAAAATAGTAATGTGACAACTTATGTAGGCATCTAGATTGGAAAAAAACAATGACGTGTTATTTAACATGGCAACTTATGAGAGAGGTATAATGAAATGATCCTATACTGCTATATTAAATGCTTCTGAGTGAATTTTTATCTGTTATATAGATGAGCAGCCCATAGCTTAATTTATAAACATGTAATACATAGTTTTTTTTTCTGATAATAATAAACTCGGTATGATAGGATGTAGGGTGGGATTTCTTGTATACAGTATCACATCCATGGGAGTAAACAAGCTAGGAATTAGTAATAATACTTGGAACGATTTGTGTGATTAGATGGGAATTATCCCGCAAATCAGGTAAATGATGGACCATACATACACGTAGAGGTGGCAAAAACGGATTGGTCCATTAATCCATAAAAAATTAAGACTTGGCTTACATATTCTTTTCAGCCCATTTTTAGCTTAAATCCATCTTAGTGTTATTTATTTATTTATTTTTGGGTTACACTAGTCTTAATAACTTTAGTGCATAATCTTTATCAAAAAAAAAAAAAAGATAGTCCGGCTCCGCCCTATTTTATTTTTATTTTATTTTCACAAAAGAAATATTAGTTTCTTACTTTTTTTTTTGGTAAAGTCGTGATAATGAACCTCTTTATTTATTGGAAAAAATTTTTCTTGATAAAGTAGGATTTTGGTATTTATAAAAATGATATTGATTAGTAATATTTCGTTTTTTAAATGAAAGTAAAAGTAGAAGTGTTTGCTTTCATGGTTTATGCACATATTAGAGCCTTCTTTTTTTTCAACTTAATTTATTTAAAATGAGTAAAGTCCATAAGGTTAGAACTTTAATTATAAGTGTTTAATAAATATTATAAGTGTTTATTTATTTTATATATGTTTTTATTCTTAATATTATTTAGTGACAATAAATAATATTAACTAGAATGTGATTATTCCTTTTTATTGTTTTGATGACTCTAATTTTAGTCACATCGAAGATGTAGATTAAAAAATAGCTTATTTAATTCTTGTTCTTGTATATTAATTGAAATATATAAATTATATTATTATAATATATTTTAATTATAATAAAGATATTACATATATTAAATTATTAATATAATTAACATAAATAGAATAAAAAATAAAAAATATATAATATATCATAAAAATAGAAAAATACATTGACTACAGACAAAAAATAAATTAGATAATAATTTCTAATAACTTGAATTAGAATTCTATTTATTTTTTTTAAGGACGTTAGTTAGACAAAAGAGAATAAATTTGGACAAAAAAAGATGTAACTTGGATTAAAAAAACAAAGTGACTTGGACAAATCTTTTTTTCGTCTATAACTAGAGTTGTCAAAGTGAGCTAGCCTAAAAACAGGTCAGAAGAAAATTGGGTTAGATCGAGTCGGCCTACTTTTCAAGCTGGCCAATATTTCTAAAGCTTGACTCATATTTTGGCAGGCTACGGCAAAACGGGCCAACCCGCCAACTTACTTTTTTTTTTTTGGAAGTTACAGTAAAGAAATCTAGACTTTATTATTTTAAAAGAAAAAAATCAAAAGAAAAAGAAAAAGGCCAAATGCTCTTCTAGTTCCAAATCCAATACTATGAGTCTCTCTTCTAGATGCAGCACTGTCGAAGTATACGATTGTGAGGAGGTGAGGACTACAAGGAGTTAAGGACTGAAAGGATATCGGACAGTGAGGACTGCTGCACGAGTCCCCAGAGTGGAGCTTGCTATGGGTGGGTCGCAGGTTTGCTTCCAGGGAAGAGAAAACGAAAGGGTGGGCCTTTTCAGTGTGCATGATTGCTAAAATGCCAAGGTGCTGGTTGTTGGTTACTCATGTCGTGCGTGCATGGTTCCAAGAGTGGAGCACAGGAGGATCTTAGCCGAAGTGGGTATGAGTCCTTCGTTGAGCTCTCTATTACCGAAAGGAAAAACCATGGTTATCAAGTTCTAGAATATGGCTCGTAAGTTCATATAGGTTCTAGACCTGATAACAAAATATTGATGGTTTGTAAGTAGGTTCTAATTTGATCAAGCTCGAAATAGGTTCTAGAACTAGCTCGTAGGTTCGTAAGAACCTATGCTGTCCTGCCAACATCAAAGTTTTTTTTAATGTTTTTCTTGTGTTTAATTGTAAAAAACCTTTATTTTTTTTTCTTTTTCTTGAGAGACCGAATGCCTTTGTTCTTCAAAGTTTGACTTCTATATCCTATTTTTCAACCTGCAACGTTTTCTTGATGATTGTGAGGCAATTTGTGATGCATTGGGATGTTCAAATGTGAGGAGAGTAGAAAAGGTTGCTGTCCAACTAAGAGGACAGGTAAAAAGATGGTGGGCAACCTTGAGAAAGGGATGATCCCAAGATGCACCGCCAATTCATTGGGTAGAATTTCATAAAGCTTTTATGGACCAGTTTCTTCCCAAGACTCTGAGGGTGGCTAGGGCAAAAGAGTTTGAAGAACTAAAATAGGGACTTATGTCTGTTGATGAATATGACGCCTAGTATGTTCATTTAGCTGAATATGCTCCAAATATGGTACCTACAAAAGAGGAAATGATCGCAAGATTTGTTGACGGACTCTAAGAATCTTGTATGATCGGGTAGGCCTTATGATGGAGTATTATACTTGTTATAAAGATATTGTGGAAATGGCTAGAAGAATGAAAAGGAGAGCCAAGGGCCATCAAGAACCTCCTAAGGGCAAAAAGAGAAAACATGAAGTTAAATTCACTGAGTACGGGGGAAGTTTGGCAACTCAAAGATTTTTTATTCCCAGTCAAGTCACTCTAATGATATCCTCGTGACTGATTACATCTATAAGTATTGTGTCCAGGCCTCGTTCTGAATTTAGCAGAGGTCGTTCATTTACTGGTCATGGGACTTTTCAAGGAGGGCGAGAGAAGCCTCTCTGTGAGATATGTGGAAGATTTCATTTGGAATATCTTTTGGGAAAGAGGCTAGTTATGGGTGCTTTAACTATAGCTAGCCGGGTCATTTCCAGAGGGAATGTCCTCAGTTATTGTCAGAACCTATTCTAGGGCTAGTGTATTACGTGTTCAGCTTACTGCTCATCCTATGCCATGACTATCGATTAATCCAGCAAGAGGTAGGAACCTAAGGAGAGTCGTTGGTAGAGGCCAGAGAGGTCGAGGACAACCTACCGTAGGTCGAGGGACTGCTCGAGTCTATACTTTAACCCAACAAGATGCTCAAGCATCTAATGCCGTGGTAGCATGTATTTTACTAGTGTGTTCATTTTCAGCACATGTTTTATTTGACCCTGGGTCTACACATTCTTATGTATCACCATTATTTACAAAGAAATTTCCATTAGGACCTGTTAGACTTAAGGAATCTTTTTTGGTTGGTATACTGACTAGGGATACTCTTGTAGTTAATTCAGGATAACATTCTTGCAAGGTCCTAGTAAAGGGATTAGAGATAGAGGCAAGTCTCATGCTCCTTAATATGGTAGAGTTTGATGTAATTTTGGGAATAGACTGGCTTTCTTCATACCATGCTACTGTGGATTATCATAGGAAGACTATTTTTGTCAAAGTACTATGACAACAAGAATTCATATTTCAAGGGGATCGATCAGAGGTACCTCTTAACATTGTGTCCTGGATGAGTGCTCAATGAATGTTAAGGAAAGGTTGTTAGAGTTTCCTAGTTTTCATCAAGGAGGTGGAGAAAGAGAAAATGGTCCTAGATCAGGTATTGGTAGTTCAAAAATTTTGGGATGTATTCCTAGATGAATTGCCTGGTCTACCACCTATAAAGGAGATCGAGTTTGCTATTGATTTGGTCTCAGGTATACAACCAATTTCAATTCCTCCTTACAGGATGGCACCTACAGAACTAAAAGAACTTAAGGGGCAGTTGGAAGACTTGTTGGATAAAGGATTCATTCATCCTAGTTTTTCATCATGGGGTGCCCCTATCCTTTTTGTAAGAAAGAATGATGGCTCTTTGAGGCTATGTATCGATTATCGACAGTTTAACAAAGTCATCATAAGGAACAAATATCCTTTACCAAGGATAGATGACTTGTTCGACCAGCTTCAGGGAGCTTAATGTTTTTCAAAAATTGATTTAAGATCTGATTATCATTAATTGAGTATTGAGGAAGATGATATCCTTAAGACAACTTTTTGAATGCATTACAGACATTATGAGTTTCTAGTGATGTCTTTTGGTTGAGTAAAACATCAACAACCTTTATAGATCTCATGAATAGAGTGTTCAGACCTTTCCTTGACAAGTTTATCATTGATTTTATTGATGACATCCTGGTCTATTCTAAGAATCCTCACAATCATGCAGAGCACTTGAAGATAGTTTTACAAACTTTGAGAGATCACCAGCTTTATGCCAAATTCTCAAAATATGAATTTTGGACAAATCAGGTGACTTTCTTAGGCCATGTTATTTCACGAGAAGGTATTCATGTTGATCCTAGTAAGATTGAAGCTATTAAGAAATGGCCTAGGCCAACGACGGTATCAGAACTTAGGAGTTTTCTCAGTTTGGCAGGATATTACTAACGTTTTGTTTTGAATCTCTTTAAGTTGGCTCTTCCATTGCATAAGCTGACTTGGAAGAATGCTAAGTATATTTGGGATAATGCTTATGAGCAAGGTTTTGTTAGGCTCAAGGAGCGTTTGACTACAGCACCTGTTCTTATTTGACCATCAAGATCAGCAGGTTTCACTGTGTATTGTGATGCTTCTAGAACTAGGTTGGGATTTGTGCTAATGCAACATGGTAAGGTTATAGCTTATGGCTCTCGTCAGCTCAAAAAACATGAGACAATTATCTTACCCATGATTTGGAAATGGCAGCCATTATATACGGAAGACTTGGAGGCATTATTTACACGGTGAAACTTGTGAAATTTTTACAGACCACAAGAGTCTCAAATATATTTTTGAAAAGAGATCTCAATCTGAGCCAACGTCGATGAATGGAGCTTCTTAAGGACTATGATTGTTTTATCCTCTATCATCTTGGGAAAGCCAATATGGTAGTGGATGCTCTTAGTCGAAAGTCTATGGAGAGTTTAGCCTGCATTGCCACTATAAGGTGATCTTTGGTTCAAGAGTTACATGAACTTGAAGCTGATGGTGTGCTCTTTGAGATTACAGAGTCTAGTGCATTTTTAGCCCATTTTAGAGCTAAATCTTCCTTAATAGAAATGATTAAGACATATATGATCAGTGACCCTGTCATGATGAAAACCAGGGATAAGGCAAAGGCAGGTCTATAGGAGGTGGAGGTGTTTTATGGTTTAAGGCTAGACTCTGTATACCAAATGTAGAATAGTTAAAAAGAGAGATTATGAAAAAAGCTCATGGTTCTGCTTATATAGTTCACCTTGGTGCTACCAAAATGTATTAGGATCTGAAGCAACTTTATTGGTAGGAAGGAATGAACTATGATGTGACTAATTATGTGGTTCGTTGCCTGACATGCCAATAGGTAAAGTTTAAACACCAGAGACCACCAGGAAAGATGCAAAGATTAGAAATTCCTAAGTGGAAATAGGAAAGAATCACTATGGATTTCGTTGTACGTTTACCTAGATCACGGAAAGGGTATGACTCTATATGGGTCATTGTTGACTGGCTTATCAAGTTAGTGCATTTTCTTCCTGTGCATACCACTTATGGTGTTGCGAGACTTGCTCAGCTCTATGTGAACGAGATCATTAGGCTTCATGGAGTACCAGAGTCTATTATCGTAGACCGTGGACCCCAGTTTATGTCTTGATTCTAGGGAGTTTTTCAACAGGCACTGGGTACCAGAGTAGACTTAAGCACAACCTTTCATCCTCAGATAGATAGACAATTTGAGAGAACCATCCAGACATTTGAGGATATGGTGAGGACTTGTGTTCTGGATTTTTGAGGAAATTGGAAAAATCATTTACCACTTATTGAGTTTGCCTACAACAACAGCTACCAAGCTAGTATTCAGATGGCACCTTATGAGGCTTTATATAGGAGACGTTGTTGGTCTCGATTGGTTTGAGCTTAGGAAAGATAAAATTATGGGACCTGACATGGTACAAGAAGCTATTGACAAGGTTAACTTGATCAGAGAAAGACTGCTTACTACTCAGAACAGACTAAAGTCCTATGCGAACAATCGATGTAGAGACTTAGAATTTGCTGTTAAAGATATGGTCTTTTTACGGATTTCACTCGTGAAAGGAATAATAAGATTCGGTAATAAAGAAAAGCTTAGCCAAAGGCATATATGTCCCTATGAGATTGTGGAAAGAATAGGTAATGTGGCGTACCGTTCGACTTTACCTTTAGACTTGGAAAGAGTTCATCCGGTCTTCCACATGTCTATGTTGAGAAAGTATCTTCCTGACCCATCGCATGTTATTCAACCTCAGGAGGTACAATTTGATGAAACTCTCACCTATTAAGAGGTACCTGTAGCCATTCTTGATAGGTAAGATAAGAAACTATGCACTAAGGACATTCCTTCTGTCAAGATTTTATGGCGAAATCACTCTCACAAGAAAGCTACATAGGAACCGGAGGAAGAAATGTAGAAGAAATATCCATACTTGTTTGAGGCTTAAGGTAAGTATTGAATTCAGAGGACTAAATTCTTTTAAGGGGGTGGAATGTAATTTCTGCCAATTTTATATTTATATAATTAACGGCATTACGGTATTTTAATTTCTTCTTTAGTAATGACGTTATTTTTATGGTAGTATTTAATAGCAATATTTTTGTTTCATTATTTCCAATCATTTAATTTCCATAAATTAGAGGAATAGTTTTGGTAATTTATTTATGGCTTTAATATTATATGATTGGATTGAGTGATTCGTGGTATTGTGGTATTTTTTTGTGATGTGTGGACGTAGAATTAATGTGATTAATTGAGATATTGTGAAAATAGGTCAAATGGGTTGGGTATGGGTCCATGGGTCAATCCATGACCCACTACCTATAAAGGGTTTCTTTCACCCTTTCTTCCTTCATTCCAACACTCAGAATTTTTAGGGCTTTGAAGAACCTTCCTCATTCTTTCTTCTCTCTCTTCAACCCAACTTAAGTTTTCACTGATTAAACTTCAGTTTCCAGTTGTTTCCTACATCTTTAGGCAATTTTAGGACTAAAGGTAAGATTATATTTCATCAATCTCCTCTAAATTTCTGAATTTCTCCATGCCCTGGGTGATGTTGAGTTTTAGGAGTTTTTCAGGAAAAATTTGTCTCTTTGTCTCTTTTCTTGGATTTATTCGGTTGATTTTGTTACAATCTAGTTCGTAGTGGCAAAAGAAACAAGTTTCACGAATTAAAATCCAAGAATATGTTCTTGAGAAATTTCTAGAGGATTTAGGGAAATTCGTGAAATCCATTTGTTTTTCATTTTAATTGTTCTAAATTGCTTCATGAACATCATTTGGACTTGGGAAATCAAAGAAAGAAGAGAAAGAGTGCAAATCATGGATTTTTGTAAGATTTCTCCCTAAAATTTGTGAAGAACATCAAAGGGGGAGAAAATCTAGGTTCTGGTCCCCAGGTGTCAGACCCACTATGGAGGAACTGTGCTTGGTGCCATGGCGCCTCAGGGGCCAAGAGTGGAATTATGGGCAAAGAGTTGAGGGCTTGGCACCCCAGGCTCCATGTGTTGTGCCTCAGGCTCCAAGTATAAAATCTTAGGCAGAGAGTTTGGCATCTGGCACCTCATGTGCCACTGGTGGCGCCCCAGGTGCCCTTAGGGCTAAAAAGTGGTTATGTTGTGTATTTTGAAGGGACTGTTGAGGGATCCTTGATGTATATTTGTTAGAACTTCTTTTAGATGCTTTGGTAGGATTAATTGACTCTGTTTCAGAACTTCGAGTACGATAAAATCTTTGTGAAGGCAAAGGTAAGTGGTGTACCTTGCTAAAGTTATTTTATTTCAAGTACAATGTAAATCCCTCCTCCCTCATTTATGGACAATAAGTTGATTACACTTTTAATTGACTATATAAATTGGAAAGTGGAATTGTGTGTGGAATATTTGTTATGGTTGTGACGTTGCGTGTTGTGCATTGGTGTTATTGCATCCATTCATACACCTAACATAAATGAAAATATGTGGGAAAGTAGAGGGTTAGTCTTCTGCATGATGTGAAATATTCAAAAGGGGTTAAACTCTTGAATACACTCATTGAGGGTTAGTCTTTAATGGGTAAAGTGGTAAAATATGGCAAGTATTACACTTGTTTGATTGCATATTGGTAATTTGTTTGTGATTACTTAATGTTTGCTATGTGTTTAGTCAATTTCCATTGGTGATAGCGAGTTACAGTATTTGTACTTATGCACTACAATTATTTTTCTACACAGTCAATTACTCGCTGAGTTTTGATGGACTCACACCCTCTGTGGCTACTCTTTTTAGATACGGAGACTAGGGAAGAAGAGTTTTCGCTGAAGAGTTAGTGGCTCTTTTGGAGTTATACTTCTCTTTTTGTTGATGGGTTCATGGAACAAAATTTTGTTAAGTGTCTCTGTAGTCTGTTAGGCCACCTAGACTTGGGGCGAGAAATTGTACATTATAAATTCAGCTATAATTTATCTTTTTACTGAGTCAGCTGCGTTCTGATGTTGTAGGATTATCTGTATATATGTGTATGTATAATATTCTACTTTTATGATAATAATTGGCTTGTATATTATTACTAGTTGTGGATAACTAGGATTGTTTTTTGTGGTAATGGAATATTCAAGCATGTTAAATAGGTTAAAATTTTGGGGCGTTACATATTGAACCAATTAAGTCTGATTGGGCATGCCAAGCTTTTTATGTTGAAAGATGATTTGAGATCAAATAAGGAAAAAAAAAAGAATTGTTATTGATTATAAGCCTCTCAATTATTTCCTCAAAGATGACAAGTTTCCTATTCCTAATACTATGGCCCAATTTGCTTAGCTTAAAGGTTCTAAGATTTATTCAAAGTTTGGTTTCAAAGCAGGTTTTTGGCAGCTTGGGATAGATCCAGCAGATAGGCCTAAGACAGCCTTTGGTATACCTGATGCCCAGTATCAATGGATAGTTATGCCATTTAGGCTTCAGGTCGCCCCATCATTATTTCAAAAGGCTATAACCAATTTCTACAAACCCATCTTGCATCATACTCTCATCTACATAGATGATATCCTACTATTCTCAGAAATAGAAAAGGATCATATACAACTGTAGCAATAGTTCACCCATAATTCCCAAAGTTATAAGATCATGCTTTCAGGCCCAAACAGTACTATTGGATAGGCCCAAATAGATTTTTTGGGTATGAAGCTCAACAATGGCAAGTACGAACTAGGTCCATATTTGGATGAAGAATTATTGAAGTTTTCTAATGAGAATCTCACACAGAAGCATATACAAATGTTCCTTAGAATTATCAATTACATCAGAAACTTTATCCCACATATAGCCAACTACACTAGCCAGCTATCCAAGCTTCTAAAGAAATCAAACACCTCTCTATAGGGGCCTACTCAGATAGAAGTAGTAAAGCATCTGAAACAAGCGACTCAAAATCATCCATCGTTAAAGATCCCAGACAAAGAGTCCTTCAGACTGATGCCAGTGATCACTACTGGGGTTCAGTTTTGATAGAATGAAACAATGGACAAGATCATTATTGCAGTTATGCCAGCAAATAATTCAAAGAATTTGAAAAGCATTATCACACAATTTTCAAGGAAATCTTAGCCGTGAAAAATGGAATTGGTAAATTTGAATTTCATCTAATTCCTTTTGAATTTATTGTCAAAATGGTTAATTCATCTTTTCCAAAAGTCCTTGAATTCAAGAATAAGATGCTTCCTCATGCACAGCTACTGAGGTGAAAAGAATGGTTCTCCCGCTGTAAATTCTCAGTCCACCACATCAAAGGAAGACATAATATTATTGTGAATCTTCTCTCAAGACCTTGCCCTACCTTTATCAACTTCCTCACTCCTGAAAATATCACAAAGCCATGTTTAACATTCCTCTTCCCATCAATGCTATAGCCAGACACAAGAAGACCTTCCCTCTTGGTTTCTTGACTCCAACCACTCCTGATGAGGTTAAAGAGATTGCCTAAAAATCCCTATTCTACTACCTTTACCTTTCATTAGGGAAATCACCAATAAAAATTCAGCTTACCTTCTTCAGCCTTACCACTCCATATCTTCAAGTTACCAAGATCCTCCCGAGAATGTCTAATGATCAAATGTGGTACCTATGGAGTTTCACAGTTCTTTACATCAAAGCCATTGAACTTCAACCACTCCAGATCTACAATCATCTGAATTATGAATCCTATTCAAGATCTCCTGTCTAGACAATACTTGAATGCTACAACCCCTTGACTTGGTGGAGAAATGAATTGCTGAGAATTATCCAACAGCAAAGCTTTGTTGTTCATAAACCTTATTGGATCACTCCAGCAAAGCTTTTTTTTTTTTAACTAATTATGCTTATGAATATAAGACTTTATTGGATTATCCAAACCACAGATTTAATTTTCTACCAACACTAGAGCATTTTCTCAAAAAAGTCAACAATTATCATCTAGTAGCAAACATTCTATGTACTTCTCTTGGACTAACCCTAGGAGAATTCATTCTAGGTGAACCAAGAATGCCAGAGATTGACATCCCAGACTATCCTGATATTATCCACCTATGTCCAAATCCTCCAACAAGCCACAGAGGAGAAAGCTGGCATACTCAAGCTCCCACAATAGGATGTTCTCAACATGGAATGCAAAGTTGTTCTAGTCCCATGATTGAAGAAAAACTGCAACAAGAACAAATGATTTGAGACCATGAATCTCTATTTCAATATATATATATATATATATATATATATATTAATTAATAATTAATAATTTATTGATTAATTGATACCTCTCTAAAGTAATAAAATTTTATGGTCCAACATAATTAATTTATAAAGGTTTTTCAACATATATATATACACAGTGAGTGGCTCCAAAGATAAAGGGGAAGAACACCATAAGTGGCTCCAAAGATATTTTTTTATCTTATTATTATTGTTGTTGTTGTTGTTGTTGTTGTTGTTGTTGTTGTTGTTGTTGTTGTTCTTAATACATTCAAAATTCTTATTTAAAGTTTTCTAACTTACCCATTAACATAAAGTTTATATTTAATTACCTTAAAAAGGAGGAAGAAAAAATTATGGTTTTCTTCCCCAACTAGTCTTGGTAGTTGGTTTAGGGTTCTTACTCTCCTTTTTAAGAGTTTTCTTTCTTTTTTATTGGTTTGTGTTTTTGCAATTGCTTTACTTTTTTTTTTCTAGAGCAGATAAGTTGGAGATGGAGAAGTTTCTACATTATTAAATGAAGCTGTGTTAGGTTAGGTAAACTTTGATAATACGAAACTCTCTTTTAACAATAACATGCCAAAAATCTGTCAATATATGATCTATAATATATAGGATGAGAGAAAATGTCATTGAGAGCCCAACCAAGCATCTTGGTTTATTTACTTTGATCAACAAGTTGAAAAAGTTTGTTTGTAAAAATCTTTAAATGACGCGAGTCTAGTTTTTTTTTTTTTTTTTTGATTTGTTATAGAAGGGTGTTAACATCTAATTTGGTTTTTTCTTATCTTGGTTTGTAGATTATTTTGAACTTGGTTTTTGTTGATTTTTAGAATATTGAATCAATATAGTGTAGCCTCATATGAATTTTAGAAAAAAAAATAAATAAATATCTCAAAATAAATACATGTAATTGAATATAAAAACATCGTATTTTGTTTCAAATAACTTCACTAGTGATTAAAGTTTTAAAAATAGTAAAAAAAAAGTAATTGAATCTTCGTGTTTTTTAATTACAATTTTAACTTGGTAACTTTTATTGATGCTACATGATTATAGTGGTTGCATAATGTAGGGGTAGTTTGTATAATGTAGATCCTGTTTAAAATGGCAGTTGCATGATCCTGTCTAAAAATCTTTGTATTCCATCTGATATATATCCTATTATATGAATGAAAAGATACAACACTTTCTCCATTCTCCTTTACTGATTACAGTAACAGAGCGGGTTTAACCCGATTATCCACTATTCTATCTTTGTGCCCTCATTCCATGATTCTTTCACGAGAGCAAATTGGCTACCTAAAAAGGAGATTGGCACGTTGCCTATCCTAAATCTGACAGTCCGATCTTTGGATTGAACGGTCTAGCTTCACACTTTGCATAGTCATTAGATCTCTTAGATCCAATAACTGCGATTGGAGTTCTTTTTAAAAAAAATCAAAACTTGTCAATGAATCACAGAGTGACATATATCCCCCACACCTATCCATCACCTCACCCGCTTGCTCTCAACCTTACTTGCTTGCAGACTTTCTTTTTTTGCTTGAAATTTTACACCTTGTCGTTCTTAGATGCCAAATTAGGAGGGAATGCATTTTTATTGGGTGTTGGAGCTTTGGTAGGTCAAGCTGGTGGTCCTAGCAATGAGGGAGACAGTGCCAATGCATTGTGCTTCTTTTCCTTCTTCTTCTTAGATTTCTTGGACTTCGTTGGTGCTGACGTTCGTAGCTCAAATGTCTATTTTGCAACAAAAGCCAGAGGAGCACTACAAGAGGTGTTACTGGTACAGGTGCAAGAGAAAATTTTTCTGGCGACAAGCTCACTGGAATAAGAGCTGGTGGAGAATTAATCAGATCAGATGTTAAAGGCGAGCTCTCTGGAGCCACTGCAGCCTTCGATGGAGCTAAGGCTAGAGATAAAGTGGGCAATGCCAACTTGGGAGGCATAAGGACTTCTTCTACTCCATTCTCATCATTTTGATATCCCTTCTAAACTTCCTTTCTCTCTCTCATATCTCATTCAATTCTCCTACTATTTTTCTTTCTCTGTAGGTTATGCGTTGAAGCCTGAAATGAAATGGCTAGAGACAAGGCGATAAGCCTGGAGGAGATCAAGAATGAGGTTGTTGATCTGGTATATTCCTCCAAATCCCTTTATTTTCTCGACAAAATTTTGCTTTTCTTCTGTCTACTCTATGCTTTATGCACCAAAGAAACAAAGATCTTCCATGAACAATCATGGGGTTTCATATTTTAAAACATTTTGTTTTTTGTTTTTTAGTTTACCCCTTTAGTCTCTTTGATTGGCTTCCAAGTTTGCTTTTGCTTAAGCTTTCAGTAAGAGAAAAGTTTAGTTTTTCTTTGACTTTTGCCTCTTAATCTTAGAAACACGATTGGTCCAGCATATGAGAATGAGGAGGGGCAAAATTTAAGAGGAAGAAAAAGGTCTCTGGGCTGGTTAGGCATAGAGCAAATGGGTCAGGAAATGGGTGGGTGTAGCAGACACATTTTGTGCTGACACATTTTATTTTATGTTTTTAAAAAAAGAACTCTAATCATGGTCGTTAGATCTCTTAGATCCAACAGCCACGCAAAGCATGAAGCTGGACCGTCTGATCTAAATATATGGTAAGGGTTTAGGACAAGCAGCACTTTGTCCCCCTCTAGGCAACCAATTTGCTCTCTTCCTTCACAAGCCTTCCTTGTCTCCTTTGATTTGCTGGAGTCGTGTTCTTCGCTTGTTAAATCATCTTTTTCGATTGGGCATTTTTACATTTTCTGTTCCAGGACCATCATCATTCTCTTCTGGTTGTTGGAGTTCCATCTTACCCATTTCGAACACACCATATTGGTTTGTTCTTTTTCAAGATTGCCATCTTTAATTATTAGGGCCACCTCTTCATTTCTAGTTAGTCCATTTTTATCACAACCTGAAACCCAGTATGTGACTGGAATAGACAGTGTGTTACCAACATTACCACAAGCTTAAATTTCTATTGCAGAATCGTAGGTAGCCTATATGATAGTACACTAGAGAAATATAATAAAATTAAATTATCTTATCCTGAATAATGGAGAGGCATTCTCGATCCACGAGCCGTCGATGCAACCACCCTGCATACCTACAACTGTGAAGAGGTGAGTCTAAACCACGGATTCACCTATGTTAGCCCTACACTACACAGATATATAGTATATATATACATATATAACCCATTCGAGAATTTATCCCACATAATACCAAGCTGCTTGGAGGTATACACATGGTATCATGTTCTATTATATTCTCCCCCAAACACACACACACACTCACTACACATTTAAATGCATGCATTCTTTCACAAAGAACCATGCTTCCAATACACATAACCCTACTTAAGGGTTTAAGCTCCTATACTACATCTCAAGAGCTTAAACAATGTGGGTTTACGTTCCCACGGATTATCACTCAAGAAATCTCTATTATATGTCTAGCCTATTGGGTCATATCCATAACTATAACATACGTATGGTCTCTCGGATCATGCCTTTAGCTAGCACATATATCCTACACACAAATAACCCACCACACATAATGTAATACCCATGAAAAATAAAATATAAATGCGTGTTTTCAAACTACTGTTACTATTTACGTATATGGTACTGTTCATTTATACAATCAAAATGTCAAATACTAGATGTGGTTTGGTCATAAGAGAAAACTAGAAAGAAGTTTGTAGTAGAAAATGATGTTTTATGTGTAAAAATACCCTCAGGGACTAAATTGAAAGGACTGAATTGAAAAGAAACTTAAAGGTTTAAGGTGAAAGGATAGTTTTCCCTTTAAAGTTTCTAATAGTAAATAAACGAAAATTTTCCATCGTACGCGTAAGGTGCACAGTAACTGCATTATTAGAAATGTCATTTTCATGAATAGTAAATTGAATATTTTATTAACGCATAGTATCAAATAGTACCCTTGACTTTTACTATAAATAGGCCCTTTCATTTCACTTCTAAACTCACACCTTCAACTTCTCTTCTTCCCTCCTTAAGTTTCTCTTGCTCCGACGCTAGGCTTCTGAGATTTTGGGCTTTTCCGTTTTTGCTTAGGTAAGGATACTATGCCCTTTCTATGTCTTTCAAATTTTAGAAGTTATTTTCTTAAGTATGCTCTGTGGTTGCGGCTTTGGCCGATCTTCCACATCAAAAAAACTGTCGTTAGCTGTTATTTTGATTCTCTGATTACCGAAATAGAATATAATCTGTGGAGAATACATGTCTAGGAAAGTTCTGGCTAAGGAAAGACCTGATTTTTAAGTGTGTCCAGTGTGACCTTCCATTCTTTCCTGGGAACTTACCTGGTGTACTCTTTTACAGATTGTATTCTGTATTTCCGGTATGAATAGTACCCATACGTATGAATAATGACCGTATGAATAGTACCCATACGTATGAACAGTATCTGTACGAAAACGATCTTAACGTATTTTCTGTAATCTTTCATAAAAATCTCTGTAGCGGAACACTGAAATTCACCTGCGTACTCTTGTCTGTAACGATTTAGAGAAGTGATACTCGTACGGAATCCAGGTGAGTGAAACGACCCTGTTTTAATAGAGTTTTAGCATTACTGGTGATAAAAAGTATGTCGTAGGACACTCCCAAGATTCATAGGGGGAAATTGGATTCAGAATGACGAATATAATGAGATAATTAATCCAGAAGTATGGATAAGACAAAGCAAGTATCTTATGATGATATGAAATTTGAATCATATAGTTATATACTATACCTGTTATATGGATGAGTATTATATTGTGCTTCTGATTATGATATGAACTGTTGTACTATTGATTGTGATTGAGCGGTACAGTACCCCCTCTCACGGCAAGGCGGAAAACCCAGGTTAAAGGGTGTCTTGACCAATGAGTGTGGAGACAACGATTCCCTCAGTAGGGATATAGCCCGGATTGGTGATAAATCCGTGAGGCGCCCTAGCTAAGAGGATGAGGTTGTGCGTCATGGCGGAAAAATACAAAATTGGTGAGCCGGCCTGTGTGCGCTCTCCGGGATATATTGCCATTGACGAGTACTAGTATCGTTTGTTGAATTGGATGAAATTTTCTTGTATGTAATTTCTAACTATGTCTATTGGTTGAGCTTGAGCCTTCGGATATGCTTGCATGACTGGTGATGTATTTGAATTTTATTAACGCGAGGCCGATTTGCTCACTGAGTTTAAAAGCTCACACTAGTTGTACAAACTTTTTGTTCAGATCAGGTTGCCGTCGAAGTACATCCGCTAGAGGAGTAGATCACGTTGGACCTTGCCGCTGTCGGGTAGGCCCTTCTTTTGTTATACAGTATGTTGCTCTGTAACCGTCTAGGACATCTAGGTCAGGGGTTTGGTATTTGGCTTGTATTTCAGTATGATAATGTGTTTTGTACTGAGGATCTATTATTAATTAAGAAAATCTGATGTATTTTCTTTGTATTTATTAAGGAATGGTATTTTGAGAATATAGAGATAATGACTAACAAATTTACTTGTGGGAAGAATTTATCGAAAGGCTTACAGTGATGGGATATTCATCATTGTGCCGGTCATGTGCCTAGAAAATGGGTCGTGACAAAGTTGGTATCAGAGCATAGGTTGTTAGGTCTCCTAGTGATTACAGAGCAAGGTGTCTTTAGTGGGCCTTCCCCTATTGTCGTGACTGCAGCACGACCATAGGATGAAGATCCACCAAAAGCCCTGTAGAGATTAAAATCCCTTTCTTTCGTGTCTTTACTTGAAGCATAATAGTGACGATATATATTATTCTTAATTGTAGAATAAGTTTAGATGGCACCAAGAAAATCAAACGCTTCTGGAATCCGCACAAGATCTGGCAAGGCCTTGGTCCCTCCAGCTGCTCAGTCAGCAAATGCAAGACTGGAGATGCCTAACCGTGCAGAAGATAACCATGCACAAAACAGAGAAATATCCACTGAAAACCCTGGAAGAAATACTGGAGAACCATCACAAATCGACGCGACTGTAGTGATGGAAGCATTAGCTGCAATGCAGAACGAGGTGAATGGGCTAAAGGAACTTCTGATGGGACAATCATCTGAAGATGGCTCACAGGCATCAGTACATGCTGCAAAAGTACAAGAGACAGACCAGATGCCACCTCCACCCCCTCCTAAGGATTGGGTAGGTACAGAGGTCAAAATCTCAGAATTTATGAAGCTGAATCCGCCAACCTTTGCAGGAGATGTTAATGAAGACCCACAACGTTTTCTAGATGACTGTGAGAAAATCCTTGACACCCTAGAATGCCCTGAACCTCGAAAAGTAACCCTTGTTACCTTTCAGTTAAGAGGTAAGGCCGACCGCTGGTGGCGAACATGGAAGAAGGGCATGGCCAGAAATGCCCCACCTGTTAAATGGAATGACTTTAAAAGAATTTTTCGAGAACAATTTATTCCGGAGAGTATACGAGAAGCAAAGATGAATGAGTTTGAGGCACTCCGGCAAGGATCACGAACCGTCAATGAATACGACAATCTGTTTATAGAGTTGTCTGAATATGCTACTCACATGGTCCTAACTGAGAAAGAAAAGATCTGACGGTTTATTAAAGGCCTTCGAGAGTCTTTATTTGACAGGGTGGGATCGAAAATACGAGATTTTTCATTTTACACAGAAGCCGTCGACATCGCCCGTATGATGGAAGAAAGAGATATGCAAAAAGAAAAATGGAATAACAAAAGAAAGAGGAAACAAGATGAGAAATCACGCTACCACGGAGAGAGTTCTGGACGTGCAGCCTCTATCGCTAGTGCACCACAGCGTCAACAAAGTGGTACAGGGGGTCAACAAAGGCCCTGGTGCTCTAAATGTGAAAGAAATCACTTCGGAGCTTGTTTTGTCAACAACAACACTAAGGTCTGTTACCAATGTGGTCAACAGGGCCACATCAAAAGAGATTGCCCCCAACTCTACACGAGATCTGGCCAAGGGTCAGTACGCCCTAATCAATCAGAGGCTACTGTTGCCAACAGATCCCCTGTAACTGTAGGAGGCAATGGAATCGGAAGAGGTGCTGGCAGAGGACAAGGTGGTCGAGGGCAGGCTTCAGCAGGCCGAGGGAACGCTCGAGTATTCGCTTTAACCCGTCAAGATGCTCAGGCGTCTAATACGGTGGTAGCAGGTACTCTTCTGATTGAATCAAATTTTGCACATGTTTTGTTTGACTCTGGCTCTACGCATTCCTATGTGTCACCATTCTTTGCTAAGAACTTTAAGCAAAAAGTTGTTAGATTAGAATGTCCGTTTTTAGTAACTACGCCTACTGGAGGCACCTTACTAATAGAACGAGGCTATCGAGCTTGCAAGGTAAGAGTCGGAGAAATAAATACAACAGTAGACCTAATGCTGTTAGATATGACAGACTTTGATGTCATCTTGGGCATGGATTGGCTGGCATCTTGTCATGCCACCCTGGATTGCTATAATAAGATAGTTAAGTTCAATATTCCGGGGGAGCCTTCTTTCGTATTTCATGGTGAACGGAGTGAAATTTCTGGGAATCTTATATCTTTAATGTGTGCCCAACGTTTATTGCGAAAGGGCTGTCAAGGATACTTGGCATTCGTTAAAGATATTAAGAAAAAAGAACTAAAAGTAGAAGACGTTCCAGTAGTCCAGGAGTTTGTAGATGTCTTCCCAGATGATCTACCAGGTATACCCCCAGATCGAGAGATTGAGTTCCAAATAGAGTTAGCACCAGATACTCGCCCAATCTCCATACCCCCTTATAGAATGGCACCAACAGAATTAAAAGAGTTAAAAACTCAGTTACAGGACTTGCTAGACAAAGGCTTTATAAGGCCAAGTTATTCACCTTGGGGAGCTCCTGTTCTGTTCGTGAAAAAGAAGGACGGATCGATGAGACTATGCATAGATTACAGGCAACTGAATAAGGTAACTATCAAAAATAAATACCCGTTGCCTCGCATCGACGACCTTTTCGATCAACTTCAAGGAGCCAAGTATTTTTCAAAGATTGACTTGAGGTCTGGTTATCACCAATACAAGATCAAGGAGGAGGATGTGTCTAAAACAGCCTTCCGTACCAGATATGGGCACTACGAGTTCTTGGTGATGTCATTTGGATTAACGAATGCACCAGCTGCTTTCATGGATTTAATGAATAGGATTTTTAAATCCTTTTTAGACAAATTTGTCATTGTCTTCATAGACGACATTCTGGTGTACTCAAAGACTTCAGAAGAGCACGAACAACACCTTCGTGTTGTGTTGCAGACATTGAGGGATCATCAATTGTACGCCAAATTCTCTAAATGCGAGTTTTGGATTGATCGTGTAACTTTTTTGGGACATGTGATCTCCAAAGATGGCATCCAAGCAGACCCAAGCAAAGTAGAAGCGGTCAAAATGTGGCCTAGACCTACCTCCGTCATGGAGATTCGCAGCTTCTTGGGATTAGCAGGATATTATCGTCGTTTCATCCAAAATTTTTCCCAGTTAGCCGCCCCTCTCACACGACTGACTAGGAAAGGAGTAAAGTACCAATGAGATGACGCTTGTGAAGAAAGCTTCCAAGAACTCAAGAAAAGGTTAATCTCCGTACCTGTATTGGTCTTACCCTCAGGACCAGGAGGTTTTACAGTATACTGCGATGCATCAAGAGTAGGGTTGGGATGTGTTCTCATGCAGCATGGCCAGGTAGTGGCATATGCATCGAGACAACTTAAGAAACATGAACAAAACTACCCCACCCACGATCTGGAAATGGCAGCAGTAGTTTTCGCTTTAAAGATATGGCGACATTATCTATACGGAGAAACTTACGAAATCTACACTGACCATAAAAGTCTAAAATATATTTTCGACCAAAAGGACTTAAACTTGAGGCAGAGGAGATGGGTAGAATTACTAAAAGATTATGATTGCAATATTCTTTACCACCCAGGCAAAGCGAACGTGGTAGCAGATGCCTTGAGTCAAAAATCTATGGGTAGTCTGGCCCATATAGCAGTAACAAAAAAACCCTTGATCCAAGAACTACAAGAGCTGAGAGCAAAAGGTGCTACTCTTGAGGTTACAAGGACAGGATCATTCTTAGCCCATATCAAGGCTAGATCTTCCCTTGTAGACCAGATACGGATATCCCAAATGCAGGATCCTGAGCTTGTCCAAATTATGGAAAAGGTGAAGATTGGTGAAGTGAATAGTTTCACACTGGACGATACAGGAGTCTTGCGTTTTGAACAACGGTTGTGTGTACCAGATGTTGGAACTCTTAGACAAGACATCATGGAAGAAGGCCATCGTGGTGCATATGCTGTACATCCAGGAGCCACCAAGATGTATCAGGATCTGAAACAGATCTACTGGTGGAAAGGAATGAAACAAGACATAGCAGAATTTGTGTCTCGTTGTTTAACCTGTCAACAGGTTAAGGCTGAGCATCTAAAGCCAGGAGGCTCGTTACAATGATTAGAGATTCCTGAATGGAAATGGGAACGAGTGACGATGGACTTTGTTGTTGGTCTACCTCGTTCCACAGGAGGTTATGACTCAGTTTGGGTCATTGTTGACCGACTAACCAAATCAGCACACTTCATTTCAGTCAAAACCACTTATGGTGTAGTAATGTTGGCACAATTGTATATTAAAGAAATAGTAAAGTTGCATGGAGTACCTATATCTATCATTTCTGATAGAGGTCCTCAATTTACCTCTCGTTTCTGGAGAAGTTTTCAAGAGGCATTAGGTACTCGAGTGGACCTTAGTACCGCTTTTCACCCACAGACAGACGGACAGTCAGAGCGGACGATTCAGACGCTAGAGGATATGTTACGAGCTTGTATTCTAGATTTCAGTGGTAGCTGGGAAAAGCATTTGTATCTTGTAGAGTTCGCATATAACAACAGCTACCAGGCCACTATTGGGATGGCACCCTTTGAGGCCTTGTATGGGAGACGTTGCAGATCTCCGATCGGTTGGTTCGAGGTAGGTGAAGCGAAAGCATTAGGACCTGACTTGGCTCAGGATGCCCTAACCAAGGTTAAGACAATACAAGATAGGATGCGAGCAGCTCAAAGTAGACAAAAGACATACGCTGACCACAGACGATGTGATTTGGAGTTCTCAGTCGGCGATATGGTATTCCTTAAGGTCTCTCCAATGAAAGGTGTGTTGAGATTTGGAAGGAAAGGAAAGTTGAGTCCTAGATACATCGGGCCTTATGAGATTCTAGAACGAGTGGGAAAAGTGGCTTATCGGCTTGCCCTACCTATAGATCTGGAAGGGATTCACCCTGTTTTTCACGTATCCATGTTAAGGAAGTACCTTCATGACCCTTCTCACATACTTCACCCTTCTCAGAATGATTCTATCCTAGTAAATGAAAACTTGTCATACGAGGAGATACCGGTGGCTATCCTCGATAGTCAAGTAAAGAAACTCCGATCTAAGGAGATTCCATCCGTCAAGGTTTTGTGGAGGAATCAAACTCACGAAGAAGCCACATGGGAAGCCGAGGCCGACATGCGTTCTAGATATCCGCATCTTTTTACGACTTGAGGTAATTTAAATTCGGAGGACCGAATTTCTTAAAGGGGGTGATAATGTAATACCCATGAAAAATAAAATATAAATGCGTGTTTTCAAACTACTGTTACTATTTATGTATATGGTACTGTTCATTTATACAATCAAAATGTCAAATACTAGATGTGGTTTGGTCATAAGAGAAAACTAGAAAGAAGTTTGTAGTAGAAAATGACGTTTTATGTGTAAAAATACCCTCAGGGACTAAATTGAAAGGACTGAATTGAAAAGAAACTTAAAGGTTTAAGGTGAAAGGATAGTTTTCCCTTTAAAGTTTCTAATAGTAAATAAACGAAAATTTTCCATCGTACGCGTAAGGTGCACAGTAACTGCATTATTAGAAATGTCATTTTCATGAATAGTAAATTGAATATTTTATTAACGCATAGTATCAAATAGTACCCTTGACTTTTACTATAAATAGGCCCTTCCATTTCACTTCTAAACTCACACCTTCAACTTCTCTTCTTCCCTCCTTAAGTTTCTCTTGCTCCGACGCTAGGCTTCTGAGATTTTGGGCCTTTCCGTTTTTGCTTAGGTAAGGATACTATGCCCTTTCTATGTCTTTCAAATTTTAGAAGTTATTTTCTTAAGTATGCTCTGTGGTTGCGGCTTTGGCCGATCTTCCACATCAAAAAAACTGTCGTTAGCTGTTATTTTGATTCTCTGATTACTGAAATAGAATATAATTTGTGGAGAATACATGTCTAGGAAAGTTCTGGCTAAGGAAAGACCTGGTTTTTAAGTGTGTCCAGTGTGACCCTCCACTCTTTCCTGGGAACTTACCTGGTGTACTCTTTTACAGATTGTATTCTGTATTTTTGGTATGAATAGTACCCATACGTATGAATAGTACCGTACGTATGAACAGTGACCGTATGAATAGTACCCATACGTATGAACAGTATCTGTACGAAAACGATCTTAACGTATTTTCTGTAATCTTTCATAAAAATCTCTGTAGCGGAACACTGAAATTCACCTGCGTACTCTTGTCCATAACGATTTAGAGAAGTGATACTCGTACGGAATCCAGGTGAGTGAAACGACCCTGTTTTAATAGAGTTTTAGCATTACTGGTGATAAAAAGTATGTCGTAGGACACTCCCAAGATTCATAGGGGGAAATTGGATTCAGAATGACGAATATAATGAGATAATTAATCCAGAAGTATGGATAAGACAAAGCAAGTATCTCATGATGATATGAAATTTGAATCATATAGTTATATACTATACCTGTTATATGGATGAGTATTATATTGTGCGTCTGATTATGATATGAACTGTTGTACTATTGATTGTGATTGAGCGGTACAGTACCCCCTCTCACGGCAAGGCGGAAAATTCGGGTTAAAGGGTGTCTTGACCAATGAGTGTGGAGACAACGATTCCCTCAGTAGGGATATAGCCCGGATTGGTGATAAATCCGTGAGGCGCCCTAGCTAAGAGGATGAGGTTGTGCGTCATGGCGAAAAAATACAAAATTGGTGAGCCGGCCTGTGTGCGCTCTCCGGGATATATTGCCATTGACGAGTACTAGTATCGTTTGTTGAATTGGATGAAATTTTCTTGTATGTAATTTCTAACTATGTCTATTGGTTGAGCTTGAGCCTTCGGATATGCTTGCATGACTGGTGATGTATTTGAATTTTATTAACGCGAGGCCGATTTGCTCACTGAGTTTAAAAGCTCACACTGGTTGTAGAAACTTTTTGTTCAGATCAGGTTGCCGCCGAAGTACATCCGCTAGAGGAGTAGATCACGTTGGACCTTGCCGCTGTCGGGTAGGCCCTTCTTTTGTTATACAGTATGTTGCTCTGTAACCGTCTAGGACATCTAGGTCAGGGGTTTAGTATTTGGCTTGTATTTCAGTATGATAATGTGTTTTGTACTGAGGATCTATTATTAATTAAGAAAATCTGATGTATTTTCTTTGTATTTATTAAGGAATGGTATTTTGAGAATATAGAGATAATGACTAACAATTTTACTTGTGGGAAGAATTTATCGAAAGGCTTACAGTGATGGGATATTCATCATTGTGCCGGTCATGTGCCTAGAAAATGGGTCGTGACACATAATACATAATGTAAATGAATGAGATGCAATGTATATCCCACTCTTTTTCATGCATACCCATTGACACCACTTTGCGATATTACACAATAGGTACGCTTCCTACTTTGTTTCCATACATTCTATAATATAAATATGCAAAAAAATATGCAATATATCCACATAAATACCACAATCAATCCTTTATTCCCACTCACATTCCATACAATAATCCTAACTACATACCTCAAATATAATACATTTAACAAGTAAATGTATATAAAATAATATAAGAGAATAACTCTTAAAATATAAATATATATACATATACATATATGTATATATCTATACAAAGGAGAGCTAGATAGATCCCTCACCTGGATTCCACGCTTTCTTGGCTCTCACTTGTGCCTTGACCATCCCTATTAAGTAACCATACAAAATCATCAGGGTTGCAAAAATAGAGAAATTTCCTTAATACTATTCCCAAACTTTACCCACTTCTTTAGTCATAACTATTAACTAGCAATGAATTTCTACATGAAATTTATACCATTAGAAACTAGACTCAAAGAGCTTTCTAATGATATAAAGTTTACTAAAAACAGAGTGCGGATGAGAAAGTTATGGCCGTTTGAAAAACAGCCCCAAAACACCTAGAATGTCTAGCACCTGGGCATGACAAACGTGTCGGCACCTAGGTGCCAAGGTCATTTTCTTCCCCAAATCCTCTGAAACTTGGCACCTGGGTGCCACAATTGCGTTGCTTCATGATTCCTTTCAAATTTGGCTCAGATCCGACCAAATCTCTATTATTTTTCATGATTTCTTCCATGGGGCTTCATCCTTGGTGTCTAAGGAGCATTTAGACACCAAAAGCCTAATTTTAATCGAGAAATGAAGCTGGAATCTCAATTTTTACTCTAAATACCCTTAAAACTAGAAAATAGGAAAAAGCTTAGGAAATAGGAATTCTTACCTCGATTCCTTGCTTTTTCTACATTGCTTGTCTCCTAGAGGCTTACCTTATCACTTGAGATCCATTCCTTGAAGCTTGGTTGAAGGATTTGGAGTGGAAAGAGAAAGTAGAGAGAAAGAGAGGAGAGAAGGTAAAGAGAGAGAGAGAGAGAGAGAGAGAGAGAGAGAGAGGAAAGGAGAAAATAAGGAAAAAGGTGCAAGGCCGCCTAGATATACTTGCCCATGGTGAAATTATTACTCTGCCCTTTAGTAGACCCTTGGTTAATACTGATAAAGTAAATATGTAATATCTCAGCTCTAGTATTTCTAAATCCCAGGTACCCCACAATTTTCCTTATTTCACTTTAGTCCCCCCTTAAATTCAACTAGTCTCCTAAGTTTCTCGGTGCCCTTGGTGCCACCAATACACTCCACTACTCTCAACCACTCAATATTCCATAACCTCGTCACTTCTAAAACTCATATTTTCCTTTCTACACAACAAAAAATTTCGCTCCACCCGAATTATTCCATAAAATTAGTTTTACATAATATTCGAAAATCATGAATTTTTTTTAGGGTATTACAATTTCTTCTTTGGCTATCGTCATATTCTTCAACCATTAATGTTCAATATTCCTCTATTTCTGTTACTTTGTTTGTGCGAGTGTGTGCTTCGACGGTTCTTGGAGTTTTGTTCGAACAAACATGTAAGTTTCTCATTTTTTCATTTGGGATCGATTCTTTCCCTTTTATCCAAAGGTTCCTTTTCTCCTCTACAATTCTTGAAACACCATTGGTAGCCCATGGTGGCTCTACGATTTTTTGTTGCCTTTGAATTCACAGATGTTGGGGTGTTTTTCGATTCGAGGCTTTTCATTGGTGGCAGAAAGCAAGGTGACTATGATGTGAGCTTCCAAGATCAAGATGGGCATGTTAACACACTGAAGCCGAGCATGAAATGGATGCTCAAAGAAGATACAGGATAATGGGTAGACGGTTCGGAGTTGGTTCGCTCTGGAATCACCTTCAATGCTGAAGGTTTATAATTTATTGATAGTAAAGATAGTGATGATGAGAAAAAAGCTAAACATGAAAATGTTGTTTAAGGAAATCATCAAGAAGTGGATAGAGCTTTCAATTTGTAGTTCTTTGTAAAAGGAGGAACTCAGTTGTCGTGATGTCGTGGCACTATTTTTTCTTATGAGTTTTCTATCTACAGCTTATGGATGGGTGATTTTGGTTTTTCTTGTTACATATTCATAGGTCCTAGTCATCATCTTCATTGTTGTTGTTAATGATCTATTAAGGAGGTTTGGTTGAATTTTGGTATGATTTGGGATAGTTCTAGATTAGGACTTAAGAGGCTTTCTGGGTTTATTATAGTACTTCGATGAAATTGAGATCAATATTCTTTCTTCAAGCTTTTTGTTAGATTGAAATTGATGCCATTCTCAATTATGTCTCCATGGGTTTGAGGGTTTGAGAAGGAAATTTTTGGGTTCTTGTTCACTTGGTTTCTAGTTGATACATTTGTGGCATTTATATTTTCTGTTGTTGCCTAGAGTTGAGCATGGTTCTTTTTGGGTTAACACATAATCTATTTTTTTCCTTATTGAGAAGATTACGTCTATTTTTTCAACATTCTTGAGTGCTAATATTGGTGCTAATGTTGATGGCAAGATTGAGAGAAATATTCTTGAGGATGACCGAAGGAGTTCAGTTGTGATAGCTGATTATGTCATTGATAATCTTGGGGAATACAATAAGCCCTAGGTGTACATAATTCAAAGGATATTGCCTCTATACAACAAGGTAATCATTGTCAGTTACTTTACATGTTTGCGTCTATTGTACAGCGCAAATGATGCCCACACCAAGTTACAGACCTTGGATTTATAAAGTATGGTTCTTGAAAACCTTGTATCAATTTGGAGACTTTCTTGTGAAGGTTTTGGTATTTTTTTTTTTTGATGTTCTGATTTCCAAGTTGGGCTTATTTCAATTCACCATAGCTCTAACTTGAGGGAGGAGTGTTGAAATTGTATGTTAGTTGCTCCAATAATAGAGTAATACACTATATTCTCTAAATCTATTCTCTTCCCTTCTTGGGAATATTTGCTTTGATTTATTTTCTTTGATTTTAACAAACTAAATGTTAATAAAGTTAAATAATGTTATTTTTGTTTGCTTTATTTTATGTTTTATTTTGAGTAATGAACAAATTATTAACCAAAAAGAATTAATTTTAGACCTAAATTAGGTTTTAGTCCAATAAATAATATCATGATCGCTTCCTCAATAGCTAGACAATATCGAATCTTCAAGTACTAGACTTGCATTATAATAAATTATTTGGCAAATGAATTTTCACTACAATTCTCAAACTGCAGAAGATTCCTCAATGCATAGAATTATAATAAATTTTCTACAAGTTTACCACAGCCTTCCATGTTGGAATATTATTATGAAATAGTAAATAGGAAATGTTTTTATTTCCTATCTTCATTATACCTTAGATTCCTATACATTAAAAGTGTTTTATAAATATAATAGTCCATTAGGTTGTTTTATGTTGGCTTTTACTCTCCTCTCATTCCCTTATGAACGTTGCACATTAACTTAGTTTTAATATATATTATTTCATAACACGTCTTTTTTAATGGCGAGCAAGACGAAATATGAGAAGCAATATACTGTGTGTGTGTGTGTGTGTGTGCGCGTGTGTGTTTCCTATCTTCATTATACCTTAGATTCCTATACATTAAAAGTGTTTTATAAATATAACTGTCCATTAAGTTATTTTATGTTGGCTTTTACTCTCCTCTCATTCCCTTATGAACGTTGCACATTAACTTGGTTTTAATATATATTATTTCATAACACGTCTTTTAATGGTGAGTAAGACAAAATATGAGAAGCAATATACTTTCTCTCTCTCTCTCTCTCTCTATATATATATATATATATATATATATATATACATACATATATATACACACACATATATAGGTTCTGATCTAGGTATTAGATGGTGAGAAAAATGAGATGGTTGAAAAAAATCATATAAGTAATATATATAGGGAAAAATGCATGTTACCCCCATGAACTTTTTTCAATATGCAGAAAACCCTTATAAACTTTAAAACACAACAAAGAACCCACATGAACTTTTCATTTTGTGCAGTTTAGCCCTTCTTTTTAAAAAACTGTTAGTTTGACTAATGATCAATACTGACTAGGATTTTGTAGGTGTCATGTCATTACTCTTTTGTCCACATAAGCAGCTAACTTGGCAATGAATTTATTTTTTTAATATTTTTTAATTTATATTAAAATTAAATATTATTTGGATCCTAAATAAACTTAAATTGAAAAAAAAAAGATGATGACAATAACCTAGAACGGGCACCCCATATTAGAAGAACCCGATCAGAGGCTACCCTGCCTCATTGATGATCAATGTCAAATGCAATCTTTTCATTATCCTCAATTATTGGCATAGAATGGATGAGCACTCATGAGTTCCCACTATCGAATCATGAGAGCGAACATCTATGTAAAACGGGTGAGAACCATAGAGATTGAGATCCAGATTGGTGCTAGCAATGTCGACATTCCACAAGGTAATGGTTTGGTTTGGTTGGAGCTCTTGGTGTGCTCCCCTAGACTGTACAGGGAGGCCCTACATTTGGTAAGTGAGGAAGAGAGCTAAAGGTATTGGTCCATAAAGACTAGAAACGTTGATAAGTTTGAAGGGTCTGGGGAGGTGTCAAAAATGATGTCATGCGAAGATCGGCGTGCGACTATGAAGCCAAATGTGGTGGTGTTATAGAGGGTGAAGACGAAGTCGGAGTTGGGATGGGTAAAGCAGTATTGTAGTTATGGGTGAGGCTGATGGAGCTGCTTACTTGCTTGTTATTAAAGAGTGAGGAAACTAGACCTATCAAAATGGGCTTGGCCTGGCGTTAACCCATTTTGAAGCCGAGCTGGGCTGGCTAAAAGCCAGCTCACAAAGGACTAGTTGAACTAGCTTGGATTGGGGTAACTCGTGGGTTACCTTTTTATTTTAATAAATATATATTATCCTCATATCAAGGGCAGCCAGCAGCCATGATCAGACCAGAGAGAATATCAGAAGAGAGAACAGAGGTTACAGAGCGATGAAGGGGGAGGGCTAGAGTCATAGATTTAGTGAAAAAGAAAACAGAACGATGAAGCCATGATCCACAAAGGAGAACAGAGCAACAATGGCACAAAGATCGTCAATTCTTGTTCGTATGTATTTGAGTTTGAGTTCTAGATTATCTTCTTCTTCCCTGTGTTCATCGTGCTTCGTCATCGTCCCCTGCATCCCTCTATCGGTCTGTTCATCTCTGATCTCTGCGTGCTTTTTCTTCTTTCTTCTACTTAGATGTTGGCTACTGATGTAGGAATCTAGTTCTAGCAGATGAAGTTGGCTTCTTCACTCTTCAGTAGTTGTAGCTTCGGGTTAGGCACTTAGGCTTGGCTTAAGTGCAACAGTTTGATAGATTGTCATTCAATCTATTCCTTACAGCTTTTTAGACTGCTTTCTCATGTATATCTTGTTGACCCTAAGGCTATATGCCATAAGTTTTGATGATGACAAATGTATTTGAATAGTAGCATTGATATATATATAAAGATTAATTATCATATATATGCTACAAGTACTTAAGCATGATTATGTTATTTAATATGTATGTTACATATATTGAATCATGCTATTAAACTAACCATTGGGTTTGCAAGTAAGATATATTTTATAGGTTGGTTCAAAACAAGAAGAGTGAGGATTGTATTGAAGAACAAGGAAAAGCAATATCATGCTTCACTCAAGGAAAACAACATGCAAGGATGAAGCTCCAAGAAATGAAGAATTAGAAGATTTGAAGTCTTGGAAGCTTGGATGAATCAAGATAGCCTATGTGTTTAAATTAGGTATATTTTATATAGGCTAGTATATTTGTGCAACTCAATGATTTAGATTTACATACATTGGCTCAAGCATTTTTGAACAAAAAGATAGTGAGATATGAAGTTTTACAAAAGTTATTTTTTTGACCTTTGGTCACTCCTTATATCATATCTCATAAATGAAAAATCAGTTTTTTAAATATCTTAATCTCATTTGATAGTAGACTCAAAGATCTTTTCAACGGTATATTATTTATTCAAAACGGAGTCCAAATGAGAAATATATGACTATTCAAAATATAGTTTGAAAAACTGAAAGTTGATTTTACTGTAATAAAAAATTATTCTGTTCTGACCTATAGTCAGTATTTTGATTATATCTTTTAAAAGAAAATTAATTTTTATGTAAAACTTGCTCATTTGAAACTAGACTCCAAGATCTTTCCAACGGTATATTATTTGTTTAAAACAGAGTTCAAATGAGGGAGTTATGAATTTTTAAAGAAAGCTCAAAATCTGGACTGCACTATAACGGCTATATAACGGCTATATAACGGCTAGTTTTGTAAAATCTTATATATATGACCTTAGATACACGATTTTGAGCAAGAACAAAGTCCTACAATGTGATATTAACTTCTTCTATCATCTTTGAGAGAAAGGAAAGCATTCTTGAGCCAAATCTTGCATATTCTCTATCATTAGAGTTATTAGAGCTTCATTTGTTTTCATCTACTCTTTAGAGAGAGTTTCTTTGTATTGTTGATTTTGATCAACACATATATTATTCTGAGTTGAGGTTCGCAAGTACCGGTGTTGGAAGAACTTGCTTTGGGTTGAGGAGGAGCCCGGATTCATAAATTCTTCATTGTGGTTTCGCAAATACCCGGATCGAATTTGCGTGGTTGTAGTGGTTTGCAAGTACTCGGATTAAACTTGCAATTATAGTGGAAATACTCAAGTGGTCTCTTGAGGACTGGATGTAGGCTTGGATTAGCCGAACCAGTATAAATCTCCGAGTTTGCTTTCTCTATCCCTTACTTTTTAATTTGTGCATATTGATATCTATTCTTTAATTCCTTGATCTTTATAATTATTTATCTTGACAGCACATTGATTTTCTGTATTGTATTTATTATCCTAAGCATTGTACTTTTACAGAAAATCATTTTAACTTCTAATTAATTCTTGTGAAAAATTTATAAAACCCAATTCACCCCCCCTCTTGGGTTCCAACCATTACTTTCAATTGGTATCAGAGCTTGGGCTCTTGATTTAAGACTTAACCGTCTAAGAGTAAATATGGTTGGATCTAGTGAGTGGTTTATGTCTGAAAATTGTTCTTTCACATAACCTCCAATTTTTGATGCTAATCATTTTCAATATTGGAAGTATGAAATGAAAATTTTTTTAATTTCAATAGACCATAAACTCTGGGAAATTATAGAAAATGATTTTTATATGCCTGTCAAGGAAGAACAAGGAAAATACATTCCAAAACCCAAGAGTGAATGGAATGATACTGAAAGAAGTTTAGTGCAACTCAATGCTAAGGCAAAATTGATTATTTCTTGTGCATTGAGTCAAGATAAATGTTTCAGAATTTCCAATTGTGCAACTGCTAAGGAAATGTGGGAAACTTTAGAAGTTGCATATGAGGAAGATCTTGTTGCAATGGAATTAAAGTCTAGAAATCTCATTAATGAACTTGATATCGCTCAAATGAAAAATTGTGAAACCATTAATGAGATACGACTTGTGCTTAATCAATTGCAAGCTCTTGGTGTTGAACTTACAGGAAAATCTCAAATCACCAAGGAGATAGAAGAAAAAGAAAAAGGAGAAAAAGAGAAACCACAACCAAAAACTGAATCATCAAAGAAAGCTTACCTATCTTCCATTTGGGGAAATAGCAATTCCGATGAGGAGAACACAAATGAAGAAGCCAACACTTGTCTTGTGGCCAGAGATAAAGATAAGGTAAATTCATTTGACTACTCTTTTGAAGAATTACAAGATGCCTTTGATGATTTACATGAAGAATCTCTTATACTTGCAAAGAAACTAAATATTTCAAAACAGAAAAACTCTTCTCTTGAAAATGAGTTGGAAACATTGAAAAACGAATTTTCTATTTCCAAGGAAGAGAATTTTGTTTTTGAAAATCAAAACAGAACTTTGCAAGAAGAGAATTTGATTTTAAAGGCAAATATCTCTACCAACAAAAATTACTTTTGTACCAAGTGTGATTCCTTGAAAAAGGAGAATGAGGATCTTAAAAACACACTTAAAAAACTTTCTCAAGGTAGAGAAATTCAAAACTCTTCTGTTGAGAAACAAAGTAGTAGCTTTAACAAAATTGGTTTTGTTCTTAACAAGTCAAATCAGAAATATTTCGAAAACTACTTTGTTCCTGCAAAAATGTCCAAAAGTCCACCTTGCACTTGTTTTTATTGTGGACTGAAAGGACACAAGTCTTACTCCTGTTTTTATAAGAAAAATCTTGTTCATGGAGTAAAAATGAAATGGGTTCAAAAAGGAACTCATGACCCAAGCAAACCCAAAGAAATTTGGGTACCAAAGATAAATGAATAATTTGTAGATTTTCCTCGAAGCAAGGAGCGGAAATGACTTTTCAATGGCTACATCATTCAAACTCCACTCTCTTGCATCAAAAGGAGGCAATGGATAAGTAAACATATAAGCTGGAATGCATTGTAAGAATTTTGACTGATATGTTTACTGCTCTCTAATGCTTTTGTCTGTTGTCTAATATGTCTTACATCTATCCTTGATATTCATGCATGCTATATCTGAAAACAATTCTTATGTGTGTGACCTATAGATTCAAATTTTGTTTTGAACCAATATCTTTCTTCTAAATACTGCTCAAACTCTCCTTTTTGCCGCATCATGAAAACTTTCATCCATCACATGCATATTTCTCTTGCTTTCACAATAATAAGATTACTCTTGCCTATAGTATTTATCCTTATTGTAATCTTATTCAAATATTTTCAATAAAATCAAATTTATTGCAAAATTGCATTTCATGGAAGCATAGCACTTTTATTAATATGGCATACCTTGAACATAATGTTGCTCCTAGTGCTCGAGATTTATTTGAACATCACTAATTTGAGAATCAAAGTACTCCACTAAAAGTGTCTTGCAGTTGGTTGGTCGACCTGCTAGCTCATCAGTGGTTGACCAGCAAGGCTTATATATGTCAATCTGTAAACCAACGCCTCACGCCAGATGCCAACGCTAGACGCTAAGTAAAGAGGATGTTGCAAATAATCAATCAATTAAGATCATTAAAATTGCAAGAAGACAGGATCAAAAGAAGAGCAATGATCAAAACAAGGATATCAAAATCTTGAAGAGGAACTTCAAGAAGCAACAAAAGTTTGTCAAAATTGATGAGTATCTCTATCCTTTACTTCTTCATTATTTAATTGAATGATACTCCTTGATCTCAATTGAACATTCTGGCAAATTTTTTTTACTGACATACTTTCATTACAATGATATATTGTTCTCTAATATCTTACATATTTGATCATATCATTGTATATAAAGATATTGTCTTTATACCATTCATCATGGTATGAGCATTATACATGTCATATCCTTTGTATAAGATATAGCTTATGAACGATTGTTTATGGATTCTAGTTTATATCTGATTATATCTTATTAATCCATATTACCTCAATTATTGTACTACATACTCAAGTTATAATATGTTTTATCTTGATAAGTATGTAACTTGCTTTTGCTTTGAAATGATGATATATATGTCCATGTCAGAAAATTCTTTCCATCTTTAAAATGGATATATATTTTTCAATATATATATACTGTGCTGAATTTGTGTAGCTGATTTATTTTATCTTTCTTTATTATTATTTTTTTGTACCGTCAAATAAAAGAAACCACTTGCATTAAAAAAAACTGAAGGATTACATTGCATAATTAAAAAAAAAAGGAAGGGAAAGTTTGCTCATGCATGAGCACTCTACAGGCGAGGTGGTCTCGGATTAGGAGGGTTGTATTGTATCATCACCCCTCGGCCATTCCTTGGAGCAAGAGACTGAGCAATGTCACGGAGGGTAGTGTAAATCCCATTCATACAATCAACACTTCTTTGTTGTTGATTGCAGAAGCATTGGGTAGACCAATAGAAGAGCCTATCTATTCTTGAAGTTAGTGCCGCATTGTTGCGTTTAGCTAACTTCTCCTGGTCCTCTATCATCTTCTTGAGTTTCTTCACCTCCTGCTCCAGACAAGCAATTTTGTCTTCTGACGTATGGCCTGTACTAATCTCCTCAGCCTCTTCGATCTTCATCTTCTTCTTTCGGTTCTCTTGAGATCCTTCCAAAGGTCTTTTGCCCTTGTCCTTGCCTAGACTCAAGTTTAAGTCGAGCTCTTCCTCCCTGGCCTCTACTGTGAGATCAATGAACTTTCTTGCTGCCATGGTTTGGAAAATTCAGAAATTTTTGTAGGAGTATGAAGAGAGAAGAATGTCAGAAAGTTATAGGCTCAGAGATGAATACTCTTTGTGGTGTGGTAATTGAGAATTCTGGGGGAGTCTTTATAGAGAGAAAATTGTGACTTAGAGCCAACGAAGATATCTCTTCGCCGCACCCCTACACGCTCATCCTATGGATTTTGCAAGCTGGAAGCCAGAAGTCTAGAGTACGCATGCACACCAATAACGCGTCACATTAATGGCAAAACCACGAAAGTCAATTTTCGGTGGATTTGCGGCTGATTTAATTTATTTTGATTAGAAATTTTAAGGATTAATAAAATGGTGATATTCAGAACCGTATCACTCTGCTTTGTTGTGTTGTTCTTGAGAGCATACATGATTACATCATGCTGTAATTATATGTATCTAAGAACATATGTTGTGTATGCTATTCATGCATCATGAGCAAAGGCTATGGCTAAGAATAATATTTCATGATTCCACATGCACTCATACAAAATGAGCTGTCAAAATTTTTACATGTGCTCATCCTCAAGATACATATATAAATTCATTTTGAATGGGTATATAAATTGCTTCCTTTGTGATGAAATTTATCTTATCCTTTATGAAGCAAATTTGTTTTGAAAAAGGACTTTAAAAATGCTTCTGTTATGTTAATATGTTTTATCATATGAAGCAACATTCTTTTTGAAAAAGAAAAGATTTTAAAGATCTCTTTTGTTGTAGATAACACAAGGGATGAAAAAAATTGATGTTTCATATATGGATTATGAACTATATGCTTGAATATATCTTATTACACTAATCCATATATATTGCTTCCTTAGATGAAACGTTTCTAAATTCCTTCGAAGCAAAATGTTTTTGAAAAATATCGTGAATATCTTGAATTGCTTCCACAATGCTGAAATTGCTTTACCATATTGAAGCATTATCTGTTTTGAAAAGAAAAGGATTTGAGTATCCTTATTTTAAATCACTTTTGCTATATGTTGAAATAATTTTATGCATATATGCAGAAATTGTTTTTCAGAAATCTTGAAAAATATTATTATTCGATTTATGGATTATGATTAATATTCTTGTTTATATCATGCTTTGCTAATCCATATATCATACTTCTGCTGTGTGCTGTAAATATTTCTATCATATGACAACAAATGATGTTTTTTTTCAAAGAGTTTAATTTTTCTGCTATTTACTAAAAATGCCTCTTCATAAACAAGCAGAAATCATTTTCAATGAAAATATTGCAGAAATTTCTTCAAAAATCTTACTTCAAAATTCTGCAATCAAAAACTGAATTTCCTTTATAATGATTTGGACAATCTTTTTCAAAGGAAAAATGTTATGAAATTCAGGGGGAGCTTTGTCTAACTTGAATGTATTTTTTTTTGAAAAAGAATATATCATGAAAAATTGGATATTCATTATTCATTATTCTTTTTCAAATTATGCAAAGTTTAAGGGGGAGCCTAAAACTCTTTCAAGTTTTATCTTTTGGCTCATTTCATTTGACATGAGAAAAATTTTTCTAAAATTTTCTTTTTACATGTCAATGAAATCAATGATAAGTTTTGATGTATCCTTACCCCATACTATATTGACATCTTCTGACATCCTGACTTAATGAAGGTATGTGCTTTAACTTCTTTATATTGTGTTCCTTACACCTTTTTGTTGATGTCAAATAGGGGGAGAAGAAACAATAGAAAAATATGTATACGTGCTTATAACATTGCATTCATTATCTTGTGATACATATTTTTATGTGGTGATTTGTCATCATCAAAAAGGGGGAGATTGTTGACCCTAAGGCTATATGCCATAAGTTTTGATGATGACAAATGTATTTGAATAGTAGCATTGATATATATATATAAAGATTAATTATCATATATATGCTACAAGTACTTAAGCATGATTATGTTATTTAATATGTATGTTGCATATATTGAATCATGCTATTAAACTAACCATTGGGTTTGCAAGTAAGATATATTTTATAAGTTGGTTCAAAACAAGAAGAGTGAGGATTGTATTGAAGAACAAGGAAAAGCAATATCATGCTTCACTCAAGGAAAACAACATGCAAGGATGAAGCTCCAAGAAATGAAGAATTAGAAGATTTGAAGTCTTGGAAGCTTGGATGCATCAAGATAGCCTATGTGTTTAAATTAGGTATATTTTATATAGGCTAGTATATTTGTGCAACTCAATGATTTAGATTTACATACATTGGCTCAAGCATTTTTGAACAAAAAGATAGTGAGATATGAAGTTTTACAAAAGTTATTTTTTTGACCTTTGGTCACTCCTTATATCATATCTCATAAATGAAAAAATCATTTTTTTAAGTATCTTAATCTCATTTGATAGTAGACTCAAAGATCTTTTCAACGGTATATTATTTTTTCAAAACGGAGTCCAAATGAGAAATATATGACTATTCAAAATATAGTTTGAAAAACTGAAAGTTGATTTTACTGTAATAAAAAATTATTCTGTTCTGACCTATAGTCAGTATTTTGATTATATCTTTTAAAAGAAAATTAATTTTTATGTAAAACTTGGCTCATTTGAAACTAGACTCCAAGATCTTTCCAACGGTATATTATTTGTTTAAAACGGAGTTCAAATGAGGGAGTTATGAATTTTTAAAGAAAGCTCAAAATCTGGACTGCACTATAACGGCTATATAACGGCTATATAACGGCTAGTTTTGTAAAATCTTATATATATGACCTTAGATACACGATTTTGAGCAAGAACAAAGTCCTACAATGTGATATTAACTTCTTCTATCATCTTTGAGAGAAAGGAAAGCATTCTTGAGCCAAATCTTGCATATTCTCTATCATTAGAGTTATTAGAGCTTCATTTGTTTTCATCTACTCTTTAGAGAGAGTTTCTTTGTATTGTTGATTTTGATCAACACATATATTATTCTGAGTTGAGGTTCGCAAGTACCGGTGTTGGAAGAACTTGCTTTGGGTTGAGGAGGAGCCCGGATTCATAAATTCTTCATTGTGGTTTCGCAAATATCCGGATCGAATTTGCGTGGTTGTAGTGGTTTGCAAGTACCCGGATTAAACTTGCAATTATAGTGGAAATACTCAAGTGGTCTCTTGAGGACTGGATGTAGGCTTGGATTAGCCGAACCAGTATAAATCTCCGAGTTTGCTTTCTCTATCCCTTACTTTTTAATTTGTGCATATTGATATCTATTCTTTAATTCCTTGATCTTTATAATTATTTATCTTGACAGCACATTGATTTTCTGTATTGTATTTATTATCCTAAACATTGTACTTTTACAGAAAATCATTTTAACTTCTAATTAATTCTTGTGAAAAATTTATAAAACCCAATTCACCCCCCCTCTTGGGTTCCAACCATTACTTTCATATCTTGCTAGGTTTGGGCTTTATTTGGCCCAATTTGTGTAAAGATTTTCCAAAAAGAAAAGAACCAAAAAAAAGATGGCCTATTTGGCCCGCCAGCTCACATAACCATGGGTCGAGCTAGCTAATTTCAAGTCTACTTTTTTCGTATCTCGAGTTTAGGTTAGCCTATTTTGATAGCTCTAGAGGGAACGATGAGGGAGATGTTAATGTCGAGGAATCAATTCTTATGGGATTTCCCACCTCTCATATGTAGAGTCTGTGATGTGGAAAAGGTTGGGACCTCTCATCGTTTTTTTTTCTATTCAAATTTATTTGGGATCCAAAGAATATTTAATTTTAACAAAAATCAAAAAATATAAAAATTAAATTTTTTCCAAGTCAATTGCTTACATGGACAAAAGAGTGATGACATGGCACTTAAAAAATTCTAGTCAACATTGATTGTTAGTCAAACTAATTTTTTTTAAAAGAAGGGTTAAACCGTACGAAATAAAAAGTTTATAGGAGTTTTTTGTTAAGTTTTAAAGTTCATGGGGATAACGTGCATTTTTTGTTGGAGCCACTATGACCGTCGAGTCGCCTAGAATTGAATTCATGGTAACTTGCAGTATAGTAGTCTTCCCAGGCTATTTCACTCTTGGAGCCTTGCTTCTAAATTGCCTAATTAATTATTCTACACTAATCTACCTAATTACCCTAATTATCTATTTATTAACTACCACCAGGGGGTGATTGCATAATTAACATATAAAACAGAACTAACAGCAGCTAAATAGAACAGAACAGAATAAAAACACTGACAGAAACAAAATTGAACAGAACACAAAGATGCAATCAGTTATGGAATCCCTAGAGTTGCAACTATCATCATTCTTGTCTTCAAATTAATTCTAGTGTTCTCTATCATTAGGTTTCTAACTAATATTTCCAAGAGACTTCCTAAAACTAGATTACACATAAATTCAATCTAACCATATGTAATCTTATTAATCCCAATCTAATTAAGTTAGATAATCATCGAATCAAGCCATTTCTAGTCTACTTGCTAAACCAAACAGTAATAACAAGAACCACCTCAAATTATGCTCATATAAACCCAACCAGATTAATACAAGCACAGAAACAGAGATAATAACCAAGAACAGAAATGGAATAGAAGAAACACAAGAGAAACTTACTGATTAAACTCCAAGAATTCATGTTACAAACTCCATTCTTCCATAGACTGATTACAAGAGACTTCTAGCCTTCCATGGAGGCCAAAATACACAAAAAGGGGGGGGGAGAAGAAAAGCGAAATACAGAAGAGTGGAAGAAGAAAATGTTCTTTTACAAATGTGAAAAGGAGTTCTGGTGTGTCTTTAAGCTTCCAGGAGAGAGGTGGACGAAATTTGCCTTCTGGTCAACCCATTGTGCTGTCCCTTTTTGCTTTTGTCTTTTGCAGAAAGCAATTCTGCTATTTGCCCTTTTCTGCTACTCTTTCTAGTTACTATTCTGCTAGACAGTGTAGAAAGCATGCTTTCTGGTTTATGCAGAAATGTGGGGCCCACATATTAGTCCAATCAACCCTAGTCAGCCAGTCAATGCCAGTCAGTGCTTAGGTGGCATCCATGTAAGTAAAACGTCCATGTCAACACTTTTCTCTCTAATAATTTATCTGAAAATTAAGGCACAAGAATTAATTGGGATAAAATTATAAAATTGAAGCATATTAATTCTATACTTAATTTAAACCTAATAAATCCAAAATATATTAAAATTGGAGAGTTTATGATATTAAAATAGCAATAGGACTAAGATAGGAATTAAATTACATATAAAAATGTCCGATATCAATTTATCACACACACACACACACACACACACACACACACACACACACATATATATATATATATATATATATATATATACGCACCTTATATGTTATTATTGGGCAGAGAACATATTTGAGAATTAAAATCTTGTTCACATTTTATGCGTAGAGATTGTAGACCAAACAAATGAGTCATGAGCTATTGTATCCTAAAGATAACATGTTTGTGTATCGCTGCACTAGATGATATGACAAAATCAAACCATGAGAGGCGTGAAATTACCTTAAAAAAAGACAAGCTACTCAAACCCAGCCATACATTTTATATTTTAACGTTGTTCTTCAATTTCTTCAATTTTGTGTTTATTTTTATTTTTCAATTTATTGCACCAACAATTTTAAGGTAATTTCTTATTGAATCCCAAAAGCATCAAATAAAAAAATAAGAATGATAAAAGAAGAAATTGAATAATATTTTTTTTTGGATTTTATCAATCGTGAAATTATTCCTAGAAAAATTGTGATTCATACTTGTGTAAATCAATGAAAATATTTTTGGTTTGCTATATGAAGTTGTGAATTTATTTTACAAGAAATTGCATAAATATTTTTTTTTGTGAAAACAACTCATAATTTTTTTTATGAGCTTTGGGATTCTAGTATATGTTATTTTTAACACCTAATTTGAGGTGACAAATATTTGATTTCCAATTACATGTTTCACTTTTTTGTGGGCTTAAAAGTTACCACTATTTTTTATTCGGTATTGCTTACAAAAATAGAATTTATTTATGAGAAAAAAATTCACTTTTTATGAGATATTAACGAGTAATCACTAATTGAACAATTTGCTCACGAGGAGAATTTGTGAAATGATGATTTCTTCTCCCTATACTAAGGTATGTAAACTATTTTAATCTTTCCTTATTCTGAGAATTTTATTAATATTTGGGAGGCAAGAAAAAAATATTTTTGGGTATTATTATTATAATAATAAGTGGGAATGTAAGTGTGTTGTTATAAATATGTGAGAAACATAAAATTTTCTTAAAGAAAGACAAGTTACTTGAACCTCAGTCCAGTACTATGCATTTTATGTTTTAATGCTAACATTTATTTTCTTCTATTTTGTGTTTATTTTTATTTTTCAGGTGTTACTCCAACATCCCACTAGCATTATTCTAAACAAAATTAGTTTTAAATAATATATATATATATATATATATATTATGTAACAACTATTTTAGAACAAATATAATTGAAAGGGAAATTTTTGGTAGGTTTCATCGTTTGATTATTGAGTGATGTGAGATTTAGAGGAAGAGCTTGAATTATTACGTTTAGATCTGCTCCAACTAGATGAATAGTCAAGCTCTTTTTAGCCAAAATTTTATGATTTTTAGCTATGGTCTACAGTTATAACCGTGGTTAAAAGTCACAAAACTGTTACTAGAAAGAACTGGACTTTCTAGCTAATTGGAGCGAATCCGGATCTTGAATTATTGGGAACGTGGAAGATGGGGTACATCCTGAAATTATTATGTGGTGCTAATCAGAGTGTAGGTACTTGATAAATCTTATCACACAATTTTTCATTGAAAAGGATTGCAAGACCCAAGACTTGGAAATATATTACAAGACTTGGAAAAAAAAAAAGGAAGGAATGAGATCACGGGGTTCAACACTTAAAAGCATTCACATCTTCTTAACCAATTCATCTTATAACGCAATTTCCGTTGAAAATTATGAATATTCAAAGACTTGAAAATATTAAGTAACTTATCACACGTTTCAGATATCTACACTTGGTATTTTCAAGATGAGACATGTTGAAATTTATTCCTATGCCAATAACTTTTCTCAAGAAATTTTGGCGTGTACTCCATCTTTCATCTTTCAAAGTCTTCCCACCCAAATTTTACTCAATTCCCTACAGAAGATACCCTTATTTGGGCAGAGAAAACCTTTGAAAAATACTTTGCTAACCCGTTGATTTAGGAGAAATTGATTTGACTTGTAGTCCGACTCCCTTATAGACACATTCACTATCTGTGTCGGTCACGTGCCCATGGTATAACAACTAACTGTTGTGCAGATATCCTTGTCAAGATGGGTATTTAAGGATCTTCTTATTTGTGTTTGTGGGAGGGCCCTCCATCATTTTTTCTTTTGTTGTTAGCTAACTACGCCTTCATCCTTTTTGTTAGGTTTTTGTCTTTGTTTTGCTTTTCCTTTCCTTTTGTTTGTACCAAAAAATAAATCAATATGCTTGGATCTTAAGCTAATAAAACCTATGAGAATTAAAGAAGGAAAAGAAAAGAATAGAAACTTGTGAATGAGTTTCATTTGACGACAACGAGAAAAATTGAGTAATCAACAGGGAGGAAGACTTTGTGATTGGGAGCATAAGATATGGGGTAGGATTTGAGAGCCGAGAGGATTTCTTACTTGACCCATCTGGACGATTGCCGAGATTTCATGGTTTGTTTCTAAAAAAATAAAAATAATATAATGAAATATGAGATTGATTTTTACAACTAACCTCTCGTATAGACCAAATAGTCAAGCCAAGTAGAATATCCAAAATCACTTGAGAGGCATTTGTGCATTGATTTTCATTCTGCAAAAAGGTTGTGAGATCCAATACATTTGATGTTAGATTTTAAACTTTACATGATAAAAAACAAAGATATAAGTAATAACTCAATCAATTTGGTCGTCCAGAAGAACGATCACTATAAGAAAAACCGTATTCTTTTAATTTCATGAAATTATTTAAATCTCTAATATATATTACATGATTAAATAATTCTCTGAAATAATTTTAGGCTTGCTTTTACTTGTTTCTTTCTTTATCCTGAGCAGTATTTTTTATTCTTACACCAGAACTCTAAAAAAAAATAATGATAATTTTATGCCCTTGTTTCAAGTAACAAAAATCAATTTCTCTCTTCTGAGAATTAGCTTGTTGTATGTTTTGAAAGAGATAAATGCGTGTGTGTGTGTATATATATATATATATATATATATCCTCTACAAATGATGAATGGTGAGTTTAATTAAAAAGAAAAAGACAAATGTATATTATTTGAAATCACGAAATAGAGTGAAATAGTATAAAGTGATAATGTGTGAGTGCAATAAATATTTAAATAAAATAATAACATATTTTAAAATATACAATAATTAAAAGTAATGAAAATTGAGTTTAAGCGATTTGAATATTGAGAATTGAGTAGCATTTGGGAGGTAGACTTTTTTTCTTTTAAGTTTTTAATAATTTTGTTAGAGGTATCGTAGAACATTAAATATGAAGACTTCTTCTATAATTTGTCACGAGAAATTAACTTTTTTTTTAACTAAATACAACTCTATTAGTAGATAGGAAGACTTTTAGAGCGTGAAAGATGGGATTTCCATGTTCATTCAAAAGGATTGGCAAGAGTTGGTATTAGAAGACTTGGAAAAAGAAATTAAGGAATGTCGGATGGAATCTTCGTATTGATATAATAATTATTAAATATAATAATTCTTCTCAAATCAACCATGTTAATTGGGTTCACTCCACATATTTTCTTTCCTGTTATCATTTTATAATAAATTTATCAATTTTAAAAATAAATAAGAGATTGGCTATGAATATCATTTGTTTTGTTTTGTTTTATTTATTGTGAAAAATACCATAATAAAAATATAAAAAATTAAATATTAATTTAGACGATGTTGCATTTATTGTACGTATTAGACGACTTTGAAAATTACAAATATAATGATTTTGATTGAAAATATAATTAGGAAACTAAGAGAAATTTAAGATAAATTTAAAAGACAGCATTAGAATAAACTAAAATAAGAGAATAAAATAAAATCTTAGGTAAAGTTATCAAAACAAAGAAAATTAAGAGATAAAAATAAAAAAATACAACAAAATTAAGATACTAAAACAATATTTTAGTGCTATTTTGTTTTCCACGACATATATAAATGAAAGCTCAACCTATTTTAAGAAAGATCCAAATATTAATTTACTAATTAGATAAAAAAATACAACAATAGAGTACTGATTAGACAAGTAAGTAATTTATTCCCCTAAATTTTAAGATTTAAATCAATCATAATTTAAGATTAGATTATATAGATTTTGTAAAAAAAGGTAAATTACATGTCAAAATATGAATGGAAGGAGTACTGAATTATTTAGTGCTATATGAGCCCTCAAAACGGACTCCTAATAATAAATTATTTAATATTTTTTGAGTATCGAAAATAAACTCAAATAATAAAGTAAAAAATGCATATATTAATTCATTATACATGTCTTAATGAAATAAATCGTGGAAGAACAGAATAAACATATGAAACTACAGAATCATTTAATTTATTAAATCCAACAAAGTAAAGTAATTAACCAAATGTCTTTTTTTTTGCTACAGAAAACTTCCACTAAATGTGACTATATTCGGAATATTATTGAACATTAAATGTGTATATCTTTTTTAGCATGAATTTAAATTTAAATTTACTACTTTATGAAATATTAGCTCCTTTCTACTATATCTGACCCAATCAGTACTATTAATTAACCAAACGCCTTTCGAAATGAAGTTTCAGAATATTGTCAGTTAAAATAATGTATTAAAAAAGAAATTTCCAAATAAAGTAAATACGGAGTGGACAATTAAACAAACAATTGTCCACCGTAGAAATTTCCTTGAAGCAATACCTATTTTTAAAATAAAAAATAAAAGGGTAAGCGTTAATTTTCACAACTTATATGTACGCCATACAAGTCTTTATTCTCTTGTAAACAGCCAAGATGATCAGCTTCACTTCACAAACTTCATTTCTTATGCTGCTTTTGCTACTTGCAGCAGCATTCAACAAAAGCATATGTTGCAATGAGAAGGATCAAAGGGCACTGTTAACCTTCAACCAAGGAGTGAAAAATCTCTCATGGTCTACTCAACGAAGTTGCTGTTCTTGGGTTGGAGTTTACTGTGACAACGTCACACGCAGAGTTACACAGCTTGATATAAAGCGTGTTGATTTAGAAGGTACGATTAACCTACAAGCTTTGCTTCAACTTGAATTTCTCAATTACTTGGACCTTAGCCACAATAATTTTGAAGCAATAATTATTCCATCTTTCCAAGTTTCCCGATCTGATACATACAACCAGTCACTTGGCACTCTTTCTCATCAAGCAGCAAACTTCTCTAAAATATCATATCTTGACCTCGGTGATAACAACATACGTGGTCAAATACCAATAGCCTTGTTAAGGCTTGGAAGCTTGGAAGTCTTAAAATTGTCATCCAATCAATTCACTGGATCAATTCCAGATTGCTTAGGTCAATATGGGCATTTGCAATATCTTGACCTCCGTGATAATCAACTCAATGGATCAATTCCAGATTGGTTAAGCCAATATCAGCATTTGCAATATCTTGACCTCTCCTCTAACTTGTTTTCTGGATCAATTCCAGATTGGTTAAACCAATATGAGCATTTGCACTATCTTGACCTCTCCTCTAACTTGTTTTCTGGATCAATTCCATCATCTCTAGGAAATCTTTCTTCCTTAACACACTTAAGTTTGTCATACAATAACTTGAGTAGTAGTCTTCCTGAAAGTCTTGGTCAACTCTATAACTTAACATGGTTAGATGTCGAAGGCAACTCTTTGGTGGGCGTTCTTTCAGAAAAGAATTTTTCCAATCTCTCAAACTTGTTATTTTTGTGCTTGGGTTCGAACAGTTTTGAATTTGACTTTGACCCTAATTGGCTTCCTCCATTTCAACTCTTTGAACTAAATTTGCATAACTCAAGTCTAGGTCCGAATGTTCCAGAATGGCTTTATACACAGAGGTCACTAGCTTATCTAAATATTTCCAGTTCAAGGATCTCAACCATAGATCATGAAGATATCTTTTGGAGTGTTATATCAAAAATTAGTCAAGTTGATTTGAGAAACAATTCAATTACCGGGGACTTGTCAAATGTCACAATATACTCTACATATATATATTTAGATGATAATAATTTCACAGGAGGGCTTCCACATATATCATCAACAGTCTATGAATTTCGTGCATCTCACAACTCTTTCTCTGGATCATTGTTTTCACTATTGTGCCAACCAGTAAGTAGTGAGGAAAACTTGTTGTACTTTTTGGACTTATCATATAATCATCTAACTGGATCACTTCATGATTGCTGGGCCAATTGGAAACAGTTAGGATACGTGGATTTGGGGAGTAATATGTTAACAGGTGAAGTTCCTCCCTCAATGGCTAAATTGTCTAATCTATGGGCACTAGATTTGCATGATAATAATTTCTTTGGAAAATTTTCGCTGGACATCTCAAATTGGACAAATTTGATGTACCTCTTACTAGAGAAAAACAAATTTTCTGGGAGTTTACCAAGTACAATGCAACAGAATTTAGCAGTGATGGATATGAGATCCAACCAATTTACAGGCAATATCCCAATTCAAATATGCAACTTCTCTGGTCTGGTGATATTGGATCTTTCCCATAATATGCTTTCAGGATCCATACCTCATTGTGTATATAACATTATGCTTTATAACACTGAACAAGTTCTAGAGACAATAAACATAATGACCAAAGATAGAGAATTAGAGTTTAGACATAATATTTGGATGTTGCGAAGTATCGATCTTTCATCTAACAATTTGTCAGGAGAAATCCCTCAGCAATTGCTTAGTTTAGTCCAAACATGGTCCTTGAACTTGTCTCGAAACCATTTGACAGGAAAGATTCCGCAAAATATTGGAGGCATGAAAAATTTGGAATCTCTTGATCTCTCCCACAATAAACTATCTGGAGAAATTCCTCATACCATCTCTAATTTGACTTTTCTCGAATGTTTGAACTTGTCCTACAATAGTTTTTCTGGACAAATCCCATCAAGCACCCAGCTTCAGAGTTTTGAGGTATGGAGTTTTATTGGCAATCCTGAACTTTGTGGAGATCCACTTCCAAAGTGCAATCCTGAACTCTGTGGCGATGCTCTTCCAACGAAGTGCAACAAACAAGAAGAAAATGATAATCCAAATCTTGCTAAAGGGAACAATGATGATGACGTTTTCTTGAAGTCACTGTATCTTGGAATGGGAATTGGATTTGCAGTGGGATTTTGGGGAGTTTGTAGTTCACTCTTCCTCAATAGAGCATGGAGACATAATTTTTTTCGATGGTTTGATGGTGTGGTAGATGGAGTTTATGTGGCTATGGCCATCAAGTTCAGAAACTTCCGTTGAATATATTGGTAAAGTTTTTTTTCTCTTTTGTTTCCTCCCCCTTCCTCTTGCTGTTAGTTAACAAATTTTGTTTGTTCATTGTTCTATACGTACTATCATTAGAACCAGGTGTAGCAACCATTCCAGTATGAAATTCCTCGACAATTTGCTGCAATTATACTTTGTCAATGGAGCCAATCATACATCTCAGAGCTCAGATGTTTCCTTTTGAAGGTCCTTATTTCTTCTTCATAAAATAAACGAATAATGGAAGAAGAAGAGAGAGTTTGTAATAGTTGTCATAGTACATTTGTGTTCTTTTTTTTCTTTGGCAATGAATCTTTGTTGAATGACGACCTTTATTAATGTAATGATTGAACAATCAAAGTACTATAGCAACCATCTCCTCATGTCTTCTTTACTTTTTTTATTTTGGGATCTCAATTTTACGGATGAGGAGGAAGAGAGTTGAAACCCTTAAATTTTATTATCTTTCAAATTAGCCATTTTTAAAATTAACCCTAAAGCTTTAGATTTTTCAAATGAGTCCATTTTCAAATTCAAATTGGGAATTTTTCAAAATGATCATATTTCAAATTTAATTCCAAACTTTGAGGTATGTTTGAAATAGTCCTTTTCCAATTTTAACCTTAAAACTTTTAACATTTTTTAAAATTGGTCCCTTTTCACATGTAATCTGAAAACTATTAGCATTTCCAAAATATTCTTTTCTTTCTCAAATTGATTTTAAACCTAAAATTTTTTGAGATTTTCAAAATAACCCCTTTTCCAAATTACTTTTGGGACTTTGCAAATTAATTAGTCCACTTTTAAAATTAACCCTATAACTTGATAGATTTTGTAAATTGATTCTTTCCTTCAAATTCAGATTTAGGCCCCAAAAGTCTTAAGATTTTTAAAAAGAATCATTCTCAAATGATCATTCAATTTGGCCTCAAAATTTTAGGAATTCCCCAACAGTATCCCTTTTATTTTCATATCTTTTTTTGTTAATCTTGTGCCCATGAATTTCTTAAGTATTCAAAAATTATCCAGACAAAATATAGTGTCTACAAGAATAATTGTACTTGAGAGAAAAATAAATGGTATAGTCCAGATATAGTCAAGTATTTGAAAGTTATTGACAAGGGAATTGCTGCAGACCTAAATGATTGAGATGAACTGAACACTCTTGCATTTGGTGGGTTTGGATTTTTCAACTCGTATAAGTATTAAAATATTTGAACTTGACTCACTTAATTTATAGGTTATATAGGCCAACTCGTATAACCAAGAGGTTGGCGCTTTTAAAAAAATTGATATATATATATATATATATATATATATAAATGATAAACTATAGCAGTAAAACATTATAATATGGTATATATATATATTACACACACACACACACACATTATATATATATATTATACTATAAAATCTAACGAATATATGTGTGTAATATGCATGATTGGTGTATATGTACACACGCCATAGCACAGCACTGCAGCAAAAGAAACTACATAATCTCCTTCATACATATCGCCCGATTAAACATAAGACAAGATGCCTAAGGTACTAGATCCCTTTCACTCGAACGAACGCTCATTGGTAACATAAATTGACTTTATTCAAGAATATTCTTTGTCTATATAGTTCTATTTAATCTTGTTTAATTTGTTTAAAGTCTTATTTTTGTAAAAAAAAATTATGATACTATAAAATTTAAAGAATAAAAAAATTAATACATAATTTAGAGAGCAATATTTAATAAACAAAAAAATTAGTACATAATTTAGAGAGCAATATTTAATAAACAAAAAAATTAGTACATAATTTAGAGAGCAATATTTAATAATGTATTTGATGTATGGCTCAGATCAGAAACAACTCCAACTTTAAATTATATAGGAATAAATTAGGTTTCTGATACCATTAAACACAGTATTAACCGTAATAAGGACCCAATGACAAGATAAGAACACACAAAGAGAGAATCCAAAAAAAAAGAAGAAGAGGAGAATCGGAGAATGAATGAATTAAGCAAAATAGGGTTTGAGAAGATACAAGACAGAGAAAGAAGGCAACGGCTACAACTACAACTCACACCGCTTTGCCAATCATCCAGTAATATAGGGCCAACGGCCAATAATTAATACCGGTAATATACAATGACCCTCATACCCCTGTAAGAGATGCGAGAAGAATAAAGTACCCTCACAGTAAAGATTAATCCTACCAGTTTTAGTCCAATAAATAATGTCATGATGACTTCATAATTGTTGGGACAATTAAAAAGAGTTAGTTACGTTACACGAACTCGGAGAATAATAAGCTAACAGGTGAGGTCCCTCAATAGCAATACACCACAACTCAGTTCCAAAGAAAAAAAAAAGTTGATAAATTAGGTAAAAATTTATAAATTAATTTTTAGTTAAAAATTGAAAGTTTATAAATCAACTTATTAAATTAGAAGTGTTTGATAAAAATAAATGTTGAAGTAGTTAAAAAATATAAAATAATATAAAACCTCAATTATTTTATAATCTCAAAATAATATAAATAAACATATTAGTTTTAAATTTCTAAATTATTATATGTATTATATTTATATATATTTTATTATATATTATTATATGTATAATATTATATATATATATATATATATATACAAAATAAAATATATTTTATATATAAATTTAATTAAAGATAAAAAATTTAATTAAAAAAATAAAAAAAAGTTATTGACAAATAAGTGAAGAAATTTGAGGATTTAGATGATATAATAAGCTTAGGGTTATATTAAATATTCTAAAAAATGATAAGGGTAAAATAAAAATAAGCTAGTTTATAGCTTATTTGACTAACTTATAAAAACATTTACAGTAGTGAACCTCACTTAGGTTCTTATTGTTAGTCCCACAATGTCACATTACCTTAAACAACTCTTCACTCCAGTAGTAAACCTTTTAAGAACCCACAAATGGATCTCACAATTAATTTTCTAATACTTTAGTATTTATTACTCGTCCCTTGTTGTCTTCTTTGTGTATCACCTTATATATATATATATATATATATATATATATATATATATATTATATCTATATGATATATTATAATATATATTTATATATAACAAAATATATATTTTAATTAATTATATACAAATATATATAATAATTTAAATTAAATTAATAAAAAACAAAAAATATGTTTATTTGTATATTTTAGAATTATAAAATATATATATATATATCTTTTTTTGTCATTTTACATTTTTCAACTACTTTTACTAAACACTTCTAACTCTATAAGCTAGTTCATAAACTTTAAAGTTTTTAGTTATCAGCTATCAGATAAAAATTAACTTATAAGCTTTCAACCAGCTTTTGAGCTTTAAACTAGTTTATCAACTAATTTTATCAAATAGAGCTATAAGCTATTTAAAAACTGTATTCAACAAATCATTTAAGCTAGTTTATAGCTTATTTGACTAACTTATAACTTATTTAACCATCTTATAAGCAAATTAGAAATATTCAGTAAACGAACTTATTTCATTAGCTTATAACTTATTTTGAGATATTACTAGTAGTTTATAACTTATAACTTTTATATTTGTCTTCTCCTTTTACGCTTATTATTTTATGAAAATACTATTATACTCATATCTCATATACATTACATATATAATAAAATTTATATAAATATATAATAAAATATAAATAAATACCATATATATATAAAATAAACATAATTAATTAATTTTATATATGATAATTCAAATTAATTCAATTAAAAAATAATATGTTTATTTTGTATTATTTTGAGAGTATAAAATACATGTCTTTTGAGGTCATTTTACACTTTTCAACTACTTTGACAACTACTTTGACAACTATTTTTATCAAATGCTTCTAATTCAATAAACTAGTTTATAAGCATTCAACTTTCAGCTATAAGCTATCAGTTAAAAATTAGCTTATAGATTTTCCGCTAACTTTTAAGCTTTCAACTAGTTTATCAGCTAATTATGCCAAACAGAGCCAAAGTAGTATTTTAAAATAAACTATAAGCTACTAAAATAAGTTCGTTTACCTAACATTTTTTATGAACTTATAAATTAGTCAAACAAATTAATAGCTAGTCAAATAAGTTATAAGCTAGTTTATTTATATACCCAATTCAAGTACTAAACTTGCATTATAATATAATATTTGGCGAATTTTCATTACAATTGTCAAACTGGAGAACATTGTACATCCTCAATGCACAGAATAATAAATTTTCTACAAGTTTAATTACCACATCATCCCACCATCATTATTCTAAACAAAATTAGGTTTAAATAAAAAATATATATAAAAGTTAATGTTTTAAAAACCGAATTGGTAAAAATATTGATTCATAGTTCATTGATCTAATAACCATGAATGAACTGGGGTCAAATTTATAATAATTATATATATATATATATATATATAATTTTATATATAATAAATGAATAGACATATTCATACTTAACCTAAATAAGCTTATGTTATATTTTATATATATGTAATTGTTTTTTTTATTTTTTTATTCTCTTATTTGTTTTTGTGGAAAAAATTATATTGTTATAAAAAATAATTAAGAAAAAATATAACATGGTAGAAAACAATAAAAAAGACAAGCACCACATATGTAGTTACGCTGATCAGAATGTAGTTACTTAATAAATCTTATCACACAATTTCCCATTGAAAAGGATTGCAAGACCAAATTAAGACTTGGAAATATTATAAGACTTGGAAAAAAGAAAGGAGTAAGATCACGTGGTTCAACACTTAAAAGCCTTCACATCTTCTTAACGAATTCATCTTATGACGCAATTTCCATTGAGAATTATGAATATTCAAAGACTTGAAAATATTAAGTAATTAACTTATAAAATGAAAAACAATAGAAGGGCATGCAAAATCCTTATTTCTCTGTAGATGCTAGAAAATCTGAGATTTGAAAATTCTGTAAGCCAATTCAGAGTATGTTATTAATTAAGACTCAAAATATTATTTGATTTTATGCATTTTTATATACAGGCAACTGAAAAAAATAATGACTGAAGTACATATAAAAAAAATTGTAAATTATAGGACAAGAATTAAACATATTTTTTCTACCTCATATGCCACAGCTTGTGTGATTATACTTTTTGGTTGAAGTGGCCGCCTTGCAGAACTTACTTAATAAACTCTCTTTTTCCAAGTCTTCTGATATATATTTTCAAGTTTTCCAAAAATTTTGTTGTATACTCCATCTTTCATCTTTCAAAGTCTTCCCTCCCAATTTTTACTCAATTCCCTATAGAAGACACCCTTATTTGGGGAGAGGAAATCTTTGGAAAATACTTTGCTAGCTTGTTGATTTAGGAGAGATGACTTTTGACTTTTAGTCTGACTCCCTTGATGCTAGTAATCTGATTAAGAATAGAGACACAACCACTATCCATGCCGTGCTCACAGGTGGATGGGTATTCAAGGACGATCCTCTCATTTGTGTTTGTGGGATGGCCCTTCGTCTTTTTTTCTTTTGTTATTAGCTAACTACAACTTCATGGTGTTTGTTTTTTTTTTTTTTTTTGTCTTTGTTTTGCTTTTTGTTTCCTCTTGTTTGTACCAAAAAATAAATCAATATGCTTGGATCTTAGGTTATAAAACCTTTTGGTTGCATGCTTTAGGTTTCCAATAAGTCAAATAATAATTATAATGAGAAATCACACTATTGGTGATTCGGAAAGTGACTTGTCGGCATTCTACATGAGGCTATGTATATCCAATAGCGAAGCTCTTTAATTTGACTTTTATTGCATCGAATTCCAAAGCAAATTAAAGATCTTACATATAAATAACAATCAAATATAAATTTTTGAATAAAATAGTAAAGTGACAACATATGTAGGCATCCAGAATGGGGAAAAGCACTGACGTGTTATTTAACATAGCAACTTATGAGAGAGGTATAATGAAATGGTGCTATACCGCTATATTAGCATGGGGATCCCTGCCTGGGGTAAATATAAACAGAAGTTTTGGAATAATAGCAACAGTTTTTACTGTTGTTAAAAATTTTTAATAACAGTTAAACTATTGTGGAAAGTTTTAACAACAGTAAAAAATCATTGCTAAAAAATTAATCATACATAATTCCAAGCAAACAATCTGAACCTGCTATATTAAATGCTTCTGAGTGAAAAGTATTTTTATCTGTTATATAGATAAGTAGCCCAAGCTTAATTTATAAATATGTAATACATAGTTTTTCTTTTCTGATAATAATGAACTCGGTATGATTGGATGTAGGATAGGATTTCTTGTATACAGAATCACATCCATGGGAATAAACAAGCTAGGAATTATTAATAATACTTGGAACGATTTGTGTGATTAGATGGGAATTATCGTGCAAATCGGGTGAATGATGGACAATACATACATGTAGAGATGTCAAAACGAATTGGTCCATTAATCCATAAAAATTAATACTTGGCTTACATTTTTTTTTCAGCCCATTTTTAGCTCAAATCCATCTTTGTAATATATATATATATATATATATATATATATATATATATATATATATATAGGTTACTCTTTTATTTTTATTTTATTTTCACAAAAGAAATATTAGTTTTTTATTTTTTTTATAATGTTGAAATAATGAACCTCTTTATTTATTGAGCAAATTTTTTTCTTGATAAAGTAGGATTTGGGTTTTTATAAAAATGATATTGATTATTAGTTTTTGGTTTTTTAATGAAAGTAAAAGTAGAAGTGTTTGCTTTTATGGTTTTTGCATATGTTAGAGCCTTCTTTTTCTCAACTTAATTTATTTAAAATGAGTAAAGTCCATAAGGTTAGAATTTTAATTACCAGTGTTTAATAAATAGGATCTTTTGATTTGATTTAATATGCTAGTTACTTATTTTATATATTTTTTTATTCTTAATATTATTTAGTGACGATAAATAATATAAAGTAGTATGTGACTATTCCTTTTTATTGTTTTGATGACTCTTATTTGAGTTACTTTGAAGATTTAGATTCAAAAATAGCTTATTTTAATTCTTGTTACTGTATATTAATTGAAATATATAAATTATATAAATATAATATATATTAAATATAATAAATATATTACATATATTAAATTATTAATATAATTAACATAAATAGAATAAAAATATATAATATATATAATATATCATAAAAATAGAAAAAGACATATAGACTATAGACAAAAAACATATAAATTAGATAATAATTTCTAATAACTTGAATTAGAATTCTATTTGTTAAGGAAGTTAGTTAGACAAAAGAGAAGAAATTTGGACCAAATAGAAAGTAATTTGGCTAAAAAGAAACAAAATGTCACAGTCAAGACTTCCAAACACGTGATTGGTACTGTAACTAAGGATATCTCGTTCCTTTATCATAAGCCTACTAGAGACTATTACTATGTGTATGTTTGGAAACACGTTGAAAGTTTCCAAACCACGTTTCCAATTATTGTAACCCTATTTGCTGCTCATGTTTGGCACCATGTTGAGGTTGTAATCTTCCAACCACGTTTGCCTTCCACGTTAAATTCAACGTGGTTTACTTCTATTGCCCATATTCCTCCTTTACCCACAAACCCATAGATCCCTTTTTTGATCCAAAGAAATACAGTAAGAAAAGAGTTTCACAAACCCATATCAGCGAATCACACCAGGAATTTAAACATCAGGACAGGAACCACAATTCAAGTTTATTAATTTGAAAACACAGTGACAATGGAAAAGGCATGCGACTAGCTAGGTTGATGGCAGCCGCTACTGGTGGTGGTCTCGATCGTTCACATAGGGTAACTGCTGCTATTGGTCTATTGGCTAATAAGTGAATTGTGGAACAGTGGAGGCTAGCCAACCACAGTCGACGACAACCACAGGAACGACAGGGAAGGGCTAAAGTGAAAAATGAAATCTGAAGGTGGACTTGGAAGGCTCGTCGGCCACATTTGATGGCGATCACAGGGAAGGAAGGTGCTGACTGGGGAGAGGTGATCTCAAGCGAAGAGAGGACTCGGAACCGTGAAGCCTTCTCTTGCTTGAAATGAAAAACCAACTCTCTGATGGTAAGGTAAAGTCTCTGATGCAAGCAATGATATTGATACATGGAGGTCACAAGGATACATGGCACACGTACATCAGCTTCAGAATTATTTTTTTGGGTAAAGGTCATCAATTTGATTTTTGTAATTTTATTTGATAATTTTATCTATATATTTTAAGATTTCAATTTTTATTCTTTGCTATTTATTTCTATCTCAATAAATTAATTTAATATAACTAAGTTGTTAAATTCTTTTGAAGTTATCATTATTATTATATTACCAACTCCTCACTTATTAATTTTTTTTAATTTACTTGATAATTAAAATTTAATGATATTGATATAATTCATTAAGTTAAATTTAGTACATAAAAAAATTAAATATATAATATATGTCCTTTTTAGTAATTAGTCAATAATTTATTTGCAATTAACAATTTGTTAACACTTTAATTATAATTATATGGTACATCAAAAATAAAATATAAAATTCATGTCTTTTTTAGTAATTACACATCTAAAACTATATTTGCAAATCAACATTCAAACATCATGTTCTGCCTCAAACCACGTTTGCCCAAATGTCTTCCAAACATAAATCACGTTCATTTAAACCTAAGTTTTCTCCAATCATGTTCATTCAAACCTAGTTTGTTCCACTTACGTTTGCCCACCGGACTCCCAAACACACCCTATATCTTAATCAAATCATTGGAGCAGAACATTCACAAACAAAACAAAGCAGAACCTAGGTATCTCATGTAACTACAGAGCATACTAAAACCAATCATGAAAAGAGAGAATACTACTAACCCAAAGGTTTCACTTAGAACCTAAGATGCACACTACACATAATCCTCGGGCAGGTCGATGCAAAACCTGCATAGAAAACATAAAAGAAGGAAACTTGAGTATATACAATGCTCAATAAGAACCAACTTTACTTACCTATAGTCTATTTGTAAGAAGTTTTCTTTTTATTAACACAGGGCCCCTTTTGACTGTAGTCAATACAATCTCTCAATAAGTAGCAACTTGAATCACATATATCATCATACGAGGTTAACAAACGGTCATGACAATTCTTACCTTATAATCCAACCATGTATTTATATATAGATACATTATGTGTTTATTTTGTATAACGTTCATTTGTTAACAATCACAGTATATGAAACAACTAAGATTACAATTCATAACATCATTATTAAGTTCAAGCCAGCGACGGATCACCATAGACTTCATGGTCACATGCCACCAGACCTCATGGGCAGGAATTCTAATCCACCAACTCCAATAGGCTTCATTTACCACATGCCACCAGGTTTAATGGCATCTCTAAGGCTAATAAATCAAAGGGAGTCCTTAGGCCTCATTGACCACATGCTACTGGGCCTCATGGGTGAGAACAATGTTCTACCAAACCATAGGCTTCATGGATCATATGCCACCAAGCCTAATGAATTTTCTGAAGCAAACACATCACGGGGATTCATAGACCTCATAGACCAAGTGCCATTAGGCATCATGAGCAAGAACCTATTCCACCAACCCCCATAAGCTTCATGAACCACGTGTCACCGAACCTACTAGATTTTCCAACAATCACATACAATAGAAGTGCACTACCAAAATTCATAGAACTCCAAATATGTACTAAAGCAAGTAACCATAATAGCATTGTAATAACGGCCACAACTGTCAATTAAAAGCTTTCATATTCATCCATGTCATTCAATGTTTAATTATACAAAGTCTCAATTTGACCAACCATGGCTCACACAATATGTCCCATTAGCACTTATATATATACAAACATGTGGTGTGTTAAAGTAATAACTTTACATAGCCTTGAGTGAGGTTAACCACTTACTAAATGTTGAGCTATAGATACCATTCTCGCATGATGAATTTGAAGAGAATGAGCTCCTAGAGGATTTAGAGGCAATTCCTTAAGGAATATGGCAAAAAGTTTTCCAACGTCTCACTTTAGCCCTTGATTTTTATTAGATAAAATATCATCTAACCAAATATACAAAATCTTTGTCTTGAGTCATGATTATATTCATATAAGTATAAAATATCATTTAAGTCCCTCAAAAAGACTATGTGTGTTCCACTTAGGACTGCATTTCAAACTCCCACATTCCAGAATTTTCTGGGTAAAATTTACAACTCTAAAATTTATGAATTTTGGTAGGAAGTATCTCTAACATGTCTAGAATCTTAGATAAAAATTTTAGAAAGAAACAACAACATTTGCCTCTCAAAACTTTACTTTTGTAACTAGTGCTCAGACTTCTTTTACAGCAACAGTGTCTTTGTTTTTCAATCATTTGACCTACTAAGTCAACCCCAAATCTCATGAAACTTGGTAGACATATACTTTGATGTTATGACATCCTCCCATAAAATTTTCGAGGAAAAACATGACCACTAGAACATCAAAACATGGCTTAAATTAAAAATGGCTAGATTGCTCTAAATTCTAAGGTAAGTTCTATTCCTCTAATATTTGACATAGTAATTGTTCCCTAATCACTATGAAACTATCCAGATCTTATCTACACATACCAAGGAATACCTCATAAAAATTTCAAGACACTATGAGCTCATTTCGTACTACAATCAACTTAGAACATTATCAATAGTAATTGCTAACAAACATGCTTCCACTTTTAATTTCTCATGCCTATGTCTTTCCTATTGTTTACTCTTGTGCTTCTCCAAGCTTTGATAAAATCTTCAAGTTTAGAATTCATCACAAGGTAAGAGGGTTCAAGAATTACTTAAGCATTTAATATGTAACACCAATCAATCCACTTTTACCGAGATATGAATAACTTCTTACCTTGCTTAATTCTTATAATGCTTCCAAAAATTTCTAACCTTTAGCATTCTATTGATCATAAAACATAAATGGTAAAGAGTTCTTGAGTAAAACTTATTCTATTTGAAAATAGATTCAAAGAACTTTCTAAAGATATATAATTTACTAAAAACAGAGCTCAAATGAGAGAGTTATGACAATTTCAATCACGCTAATGTTTACATCCTAGTGTTGGCGATATAGGCAGCAAGACATGTTCCTCTCGGCCTCTTAGGTGCCCATGGCTAGGCAAACAGCCATGGTCATGGGTAGCACCTCAAAATTACCATTTTGCCTCTTCTTTCATTCTAGAGTTCATCTAAATCAATTGGAGTCATTATTACTTGTTTCTGACACTCAAAATCATTCTAAAGGAGCAATTTCAAACATTGATTTAAGATTATAACAAAACTATTCAAGATTCTCCCATATTCTTTTCTTAAAATTCTTAAATTACATTTTTCCTCTACGTATGCTCTCAACCATGGTTTTCTCAAGTTCGCAAGTTCTAATTTCATTTAGAAGTATGGAGAAGCAAATTCCTTTAGGACCCAAGCTCAATTTCATGGTTCCCCAAATTTCAACCTAGGGTTTTCTCGTAAGAATCCAAGAAGAAGAGAAGAGAGCTTGATTCTTACCTTGATGGAGGAATCTAGTGAGGGAGAAGAACTTCTGGTGGTGAGCTCAACAGAGAAAGAGGTGGAAGCACCCATGGAGCTCTTTGGCTGTGAAGGAGGAAGAGCTCGGGAGAAAGAGAAAAGAGAGAGAGACAAGAGAGAGAAGGACCATCGTGAGGCATCAAGAAAAAAATGAGGAAGATGATATGTGTGTGTCTTAAAGGGTGTGGGACCTACCTTTCTTTCAATTTGGTCCTTCAACAAAAAATAAGTTCCCTTAAGGCCACAAGGAAATTTTGAAAATTCTTTTTGAAACAATAGTAAACCACACCTCAGTAAAACACAACACTTATACTCTAAATTCCTATTTCATAGCAAATTTCAATAAAGACTAAAAAATTTATATTTATTCACTTTGGTCCCTCCTAGTGTCCCATACATTACCGTGCCTCCACTCTCACCATTCTCGTGGCACCTACTCCTCAACTTTTCCTTTTTAAACTTTTCTCTTCACAAAGGTCCTTACTTATGCCAATCTCAAGTAATTACTTGTCGTTTCCTTTCTTTTCACTTTAGTCCCTCAGTCAGAACCTAACAAAGTTTCTCTCATTTCATGTAGAGCAACTCAACATCACCTACCCAGACATTTTTATCACCCTTGAAAACCTTTGAGCTCTTACTTATCCCACAAAAATATCTATATAAGCACACACGTGTGAGGTTTAGCCTTAACTCAGGTATTACACAAAGTAACTTGGACAAATCTATCACACCTCCCCTTAGGAACATGACCGGTACGGAAGTGAACTCTTTATTACTGTAAGCCTAACCTCAAGCCATAATACGTGAAATAAAAATAATATGTATAAGTCCCTAATTAAAACTAACACAAGATTTACTAAGTGTTTTATCTAACTATAAAAACCCAATTAGTAGATATACCAGTATTCCAAGAGACGAAAACAAACTTAGAGACCCCCACTACTCCTTATAAGGAGATTCGTTTACTAACACAAATCCTGCAAGGGGTGCACCAAAGGAAGAGATGAGTATAAAATACTCAGTAAGGGGTAACAACTAAGAAATTAAAAAGGAAACATGTGTACCACTGGCGGTGATGGAACCTTAGATTAGGTCTCATCCATAGTTATTCTTGTACCAACATAATTACTCATTGCAAGACTAAACAGTTAGACAAGAACAACCCATAATAGCACAAATGCCAAACAAGGTTAGGACCAATGGTTAAAGGCCCAGCTTGATATTTTATACCAAAACTTGTAAGCAAACATGACGTCTTCATCTGAAATACATCAATTGATAAAATATGGATTATTTATATATATAATCAAGGCTAGAGTCCACAAGAGTAACAACCACAGATAAGCACACATTTTCATGTTCACAATACTGTTCACCAATTCATGACATTTTAAAACGAATGATATTGCCCACCATTCCAGGACAATGACAATAATTAAATAAATGATATCATATCCACTGTTCCAGGACAATGAAAATAATGAAATAAATGATGTCATATCCACCGTTCCAGGATAATGACAATAATTAAATAAATGATGTCATTCATCGTTCCAGGACGATGGCATTAATGAAATAAATAATGTCATATCCACCGTTCCAGGACAATGATAATAATGAAATAAATCCACCATTACAGGACAATGACAATAATTAAATAAATGATGTCATTCATCGTTCCAAAACGATGACATTAATGAAATAAATAATGTCATATCCACCATTCCAGGACAATAATAATAATAAAATAAATTCACCGTTCTAGGACAATGACAATAATAAAATAAATGATGTCATATCCACTGTTCCAGGACAATGACAAATTTAAAACATAAAAATTAATGAGTAAAATCATGATAACACCTTTGCATTAGACATGTTCACACCCATAAGGATGGTTGATAACTTTCATCAAACACCATCGCATACAACTACACCCTATGCAATTTGCATGTATATGTATATATATACATATAAAAATTCATGTAAGAATGTTTGGGAATATAATGCACCTATAGCAATTGAACATCAAAATCTAGCATGCTATATATTTTATCACTATATATACTTGCATATCCATGAAGTAAAATAAGTGTATCCTTATTCACACATATATTCACATCTCAATATAATACATAATAGTAGGCAAAACACATCATATGATAGACTATATATAAATACATATTCATCCATAGAAAGATATTCACTCATATTACTAAACCAAGGTTTCATACATTTTAGCCCCTTTCAAATGGAATCATCACTTTGCAAGCAAGGGCAAATATGAAATAACTCTAGCATTTATAGATCTATATATAACCACAAACAAGGGAGGATAGAAGCTGTATATATATATATATATATATATATATATATAAAATTGGCCCAAGCATTAGGATGGACAATAATTTCCACACACACAAAATGATAACAAGAGACAAAAGTAAAGTAATCTTCCATTCTTGTTCATACAAGAGTAATTATTTCACTTTCATAATTTATCAATGTTCCAATCATTTGTAAGGTGTCAAATGCTTTAGAATTTTATTTTAAATTGAAGAGAAAGGTTTTTCTATTTAAAATATCATTGGATGGGCTTACTATGTAGCTAAAAGGCATGAGAATCTCCCTTTGTGTATTATCCATCCTTTTCCTACTCAACTTAGAGGTAAGCCCTTTTTAAACAATCAATTTCTCCACATACTCTAATTAAGATCAATTTTCAGACCCTAAATTTTGTGAATTTATTGGGCAAAGTCTACAACTCTAAAATTTATGGATTTTGGTAGAGAACATCCCTAACATGTCTAGAACCTTAGATAAAAAGTTTAGAAAGAAATAATAACATTTGCCTATTCAAAACCTTACTTTCACAACTACTGCCCAGACTAATTCTGCATAATTAATTTGTCGGTTTTGCAAGCATTTGACCCACTAATTCAACCCATAATCCCATGAAACTTGGTAGACATATGCATTAATGTTATAAAATCATCCCATAAAATTTTCAAGAAAAAAATTACCAATAGGACATCAAAACATAGCCTTAATTTGGACTAGCCAAATTGCTCTAGATTCTGAGGTAGGTTCAATTTCTCTAATATTTAACATAGTAATTGCTCCCCAATCACATGAAACCATACAGATCTTATCAACACATATCAAGTAATGCCTCAAAAATTTCAAGGTCATATGAGCTCATTTCATAGTACAATCAACTCAGAACATCATCAACAATAATAACTAGCAAACACACTTTCAAAAGTTTCTAACCTTCAGTCACTCTATTGATCATAAATCACCAATAATAAAGAATTCTTGAATGAAACTTAATTCATTAGAAACTAGACTTAATTATCGTTCCAAGGGTACATAGTTTTTCTAAAAATGGAGCTCAAATAAGAGATATACGACAACTTTAATTATGCAAAAATTTTCTGACTAGGGCTAGCGCCTCGAGCGCCCACCTTAGTGCCCTTAAGGACCAAGGCTCTTCTTCTCGATCACATGTGCCCCCGGGCATCCCAAACTGGGGAACTCGCAGAGAACACGATTTGGTACCTAAAATCTACCCTTTGGCCTTGCAAGTCATTCCAATACTCATTTGAGTTAATTTGGATCATCAAATACTTGTTTTGGACCCTCAAAAACATTCAAAGAGAGAAATTTTAATATTAACTTAGGGTTATAACAAAAGCTACTCAAGATTTATCTAGGTTTTTCCTTAGAGATTTCAAATCTTGTTCTTCCTTCACAAAAGCTTTCAACCATGATTTCATCAAACTTCAAAGTCTTTGTTTCAATTGGAAACATAAGAAAACAATTTCATTCAAGACCCAACTCAAATTTCTTGGTTCTTAGAACTCCTAACCTGGGGTTTCTTGCAAGAGTTCAAGAAGAGGATGATTCATACCTCAAGAAGGGGGTTCTGTTGAGGAGAGAAGGCCACTGATGGAGGAGTTTCGCCATAGTTGATGGTGGAGCCACCATAGATACCCTTTTTCAGCCAAAAAGAAGGAAGGCATGAAGGGGAGGGAGAGAGCATGAGAAGAACCAAGAAGGCTTAGAGTGGGTGAATGTGTGGAAATTTCTGATGTGTGTGGTTTAAAATGAGTGTGGGGCCCACCTCCTCTCTCATTTGGTCCCTCAAATTTAGACAAGTTCACTTAAGTCCCTTAAATGAGATATTGTGAATTATTTTAAAGAAATAGTTAGCATGGACACCATGTCACACTCAAAGAAACACACAAAACATCAAGATCCCATTTCTCAATATATTTTGTTTAAAACATCAAATTTTATTTTATTTCATTTTAGTCCCTCTCACCAACCCCTCCACTGCTTTGGCCTCGTTTCCACCATTCTTGAAACTCTAACTTGCTCATTCAACCTCCTCGAGCTCTTTTTTCCTCCAAAATCCTTCATTGAGGATTTTCTTGTAAATTTTTCACAATGAAATGTAGAAATTCTAACATTTTTATGGTTTTACAAAATTTCAAATTAACCCTAAAATTTCACATATGAACATTTAATAAGATTAATACGTTTACTAAGTGAATTTAAAATTCACGGGTATTACAAAATCTTTTTCGTCTATAACATCAAACCAATTAATCAAATAGTAAAATAGAAAGCTCATTAAAAAGAAAAAAAGAAAAAAAAAAGGTTAGTCTTAATGGCTAGCCCTACACCCTAATAGGAATTGGGCAAAATTTTTTGGAATCCAGATTCTCTCAAGGTCATGGAGGGTACTATTCCATCCAAGACTAGATCTGAAACATTGGTCCAGATTATCTAACAGTCTAAATTAATTTTGTATTTTTTTTGCATTTTTTTAAAATTATATGATTAATTTTTAATAAGTTCAATCTTGTATTTTTTTCTATTTTTTAAAAATTAATCATGTAATTTTTTGGTAAACAACACAACAAAAAACAAAAAATTAATCTAGGCTGTTGGATGATCTGGACCAATAATCCAGATCTGGTCCTAGAGGAAACTATACCCTCCAGGACCTTGAGGGAATATGGATACAATTTTTTATAGCCAATAGGCCATCTCATTTTAGTCCTAATAATGTTAGGGCAAAATAAAGCTAACATTAACATAATGTAACCCATTTTGATAGTTTAATTGTCCATGTGGCCTAGAAAAGCATGTCAGATGGCCATGCGCAAATGGATGGGGTATGAATATATGAGTTCAAATATTTTGCTTGTTTTTCAAAGATAAGTATCATGTTTGTCCTCTCATAGCCGTTGGATTTTTGGATCCAAATGATCACTAGACAAGGCAGGTAGTATTCTGAAAAGAGAGAGAGAGAGAGAGAAGAAGAAGAAGAAGCCAGTCTCACATGTGTCATCTAATGGTCGTTGTCGAGTCTGCAAATCTGACAGCTGAACAGGACAAGTAGTTTGCTTCTCTTCAAAAGACAAGCAAGTGACCTAGACGTTACTTATATAATCATAGTCATATCATAGTTCTAGCTAGTTATATAATGATTATTTAAACTCTAAAGACGACAAATGTTAAATTTTGAAAATAATACTTCGAGGAGACTTTAATCTTTTCTATTCAAGAAACTCAAAATGAATTAGTTTAGTATCCTATTAGATAGAGAGATAACTAGAGATATTAGTCATAAATGGTCTTGGTTATGGAAATTGAAGCATAAAGATGTGTGAGATTGAGTGGAGAATGAAAACAAGTAACAAGGGGAAGCAAGAGTCATGAATTAATCCTTCTCATATGTCAGATTTAATTAATCTTGTTTTTAATTTGAGTACATCTCAATTGATCCTTTTGTTTCATTAAATATCATTGTGAATATTGTACAATTAAACCTCTTTAAATTAATATTCGATAAATTAATGACCTTTCTAAAATAATTTTTCTTTTGAATCCCAACTTAAGGCAATTTATAAAATTAGTAATTCAATAAATTAATAAGATAATAATTTTTAGGAAGACCCTTATATAAATTTATAGTTCTGTTAATATCATAAATTAATAATTCTCTAAATTACAAACATGACCATGACAATTTAGTAAAATATGAATCTATTGTTGTTTGTTTTTCGATAAAATTTAAATCTAGGTGGATTTCATATCTAACTTTGTATTCAAAAGCTCTGGTTTCTATTCTTGAACTGCAACAAAAAAATGTGAAGAGTTATTTCTGCTTTAAGTGCTTCCTTTTGCATGATTGGTTCCAAAGGTATTAAATCATCCTCAGCTTCATCATTAACAGGATTTTTGATGACACTAGCTACAATTTTTTCTAAGCATTGGACCTCTAAACATTCATCATTTTCACCCAGGTAATCAAACTGGTGATTTACATTTATTTTATTGCAATAAGCGAGATCATTAATCATTTTCTCAAGCTCATGATCAATGCCTTCTTCAGAAGTTGCTTTATTTAAGTTCCTTGTGGCTGCTTCATCCCCCGAACAAATTTCGTAGTGTTAGAAACAATTTGCTATTGGCTCTTGTTGAACATTTGTCTTCCAAGCTGAAACTGCAAGATTTATGACATCTAAAATATTATCAGATTGTCCCAACTCATAGCCTTCCAATATCTTACGGTAAAATCTCATATAACAGTGCATCTTGAAAGTTCTTATTATCTTAGCGTCACATGGTTGGATTTTTTAATGTCATGTTAGGTGGAAAATAAAAAAAAATCAACATTTCATAGCCCTTCAATATTTCTTGGATACGCTGGACAAATATCTACTAGTGCATGCTACTACGATTACCGAATCACCCAAAATTGAATTCGTGGCAACTTGCAATATAGTAATCTTCCTAGGTCGTTTTCACTTGTGGAACCTTATTTCTAATTTCCTAATTAATTGTTCTAATACTAATCTACACCTAATTATCTACTAATTAACATGAGGGGGTGATAACAGATTTTTGTCTCATGCTATATCTAAAAACAATCCTTAGCTACAGATTCGATTTTTGTCTTGAGGTCAAATCTTTTCTCTGTAAATTATAGCTCAATACCTTTCATCTTCGCACCAAAATCTGATTTCCTCTATGCATTCTTTTCTCTCGAAGCTTTCATTATCTTGTCTCTTTTACACTGAACTTTGTGTTCACTGAGCAATGGCTAGCAACAACTCATTCAATCTTAATTTTGAGGCCGGCAAAGTAGAACTAGAGTTAAATCTTAGTTCGGGGAATAACAAGGGTAAGAAACTCATTGATGGGTCACATGAGACTAAGAATAGGAAAAGAAATGAAGAAGAATGAGAGGATGACAATACCACAAGATCCTCCGAAAATAAGCTTGCTCTCATGGATTGTAAGCTAGATGACTTAGAGAAGTTGTCTAATCAGTGAATTGACGAACTAGCATATCGGATTGATCGGCATTTCATTTATGCAACCTCATGTTTTTGCAATCAACAAGCAAAATGCATAGAGTGCATGAATAAGATTCATACCACATTCCACCAAATCTCCCAATCACTTTCTCCAAGAACGCTTTCGGAACTTCAACAATTTACATTCGATCTAAAAGCTGACAATGCCTCAACCTTCAAGAAGCCACCACGTCTATAAGATTATAAATGTTTCTAATATTTACAATATTGTAATCTTTCATCTTTTATTTAGAGGAAAATTATTTTTAATAAAAATTAATTTAAAATTGTTTCCCCCATGAGATTAATGCACAATTACTAACTTAATATATGTGGCTAAGTACATAATTAGCTCAACACCTATTTTATATAAAAAAATTGGAAATTTTTATTTTTTTTAATATGAAATAAGACACTTTATATGAAATATGACTTTTTATAAAACATAATTTAAAACTTGAAAGTGAGTTTTTCTTCATGCTTTAGTTTTTTTATGAGTAGAATTATTTAAATACACCTAGCCTAAGTTAATTGAAAGCTTAAGAGGCTAAGAAGGAGACCAAACCAGCAAGAAAAACCAAAAAATGAAGAAACAAAGCCACAATGACATGATTTATATAGTGTAAGCTTGATAAATTCCAAAACTTGGTTTTAATTCATTAATTGCCTTGCTTTGGGTTGGAAATGATCAAACATGTCCTAAAAACATCTAAGATAAAGTTTTGGACTAGTTCGAAAGACAAAATCGAGAGTTGGACATGTTATATGCATAACAAGGACTAAGCTGAATAAACTCAACAGTTTACAGTGGTTGATTTAATTTTAGAACAAAATATATTCTGGAATTAGGGACTAGATGAAGCTAAATATAATATTAAATCATGTAAAAGACAAAATGAAAATTTGGACTAAGAACCTAAGAGAATAAACAAAAAGTTCTTGATGGAAAAATGAAATTTAAGCTACATATTTTATGGCACTTTTTTAAAATTTTTTAAAAAATAAAAAAAACAATGTGGCGTTTGTGTCATTTTTTTTAACTTTTTAAATTTTTTTAAAAATTAAAAAATTCAAAAAAAACCAGTGAGGCCCCAATGCCATTTTTAAAAATTATTTTTTAATTTTTTGAAAAATTTAAAAAATAGTGAGGGCCCAACGCCATTTTATAAAATACATTTTATTTTTAAAAACTTTTAAAAAAAAACCACACAAGTGTGGTATTTGTGGCATCAAAGGCTACCCCCGGCTAGGGGTATACAAAACCGATTAGAACCGACCGGACCGAACCGCCCAAAAACCGAAGAAAACCGAAAAAAGTAGGTTTAGATCGGTTTTTAAATTTTCATATTTTTTCAGTTCGGTCGGTTCTTCGATTCTCGGTTGGTTTGGTTCAGTTATAACCGACCGAACCGAACCCTATATTAAAAAATAATTTTTTATATGTTACATTTATATATATATATATATATATATATATATATATATATTAGGCTATCAATGCTCATGAATCAAATATGTGTCCATGTAAAAGTTTCATACATCTACTTTTTTGTATACTTAATTTGCACAAAACATAATAATCAAATTAAATGCATAATTATGATATAATGTAATAACATAATTTCTTTAAATAATATAATAAAAATTTAGCACTAGAAAAGTATAACCTAATCAAATTATGTTAAAAATTAATTAACAGTAAAGATATCAAAGTCAAATATGCATCTCTTAAAAATAGATAAGAGCAAAAGTATTTTTTTAATTAACATAAACCTCTAAAAAAAAATTTTTAATTTTTGACATAAACCGAACCGAACCGCCCGCCCACAAACCAAACCGAACTGCCACCAAACCGAACCGAACCGTCATTCTTTTAAAACCGAATAGGTCCCATTTTTTTATAAACCGATTTGGTCGGTTTGGTTTGGTTCATGCCCAAAACCGAACCGAACCGACTTGATGTACACCCTTATCCCGGCAGCACGGATTTGGGTTGTCTGTATTATTTTTTCCTGCCTGGACTTTTAGCAACAATTTTTTCTGTTCTAAAAGTTTCAGTAACAAATTTTTTTGTTGCTGAAACTTTTAGCAACAGAAAGAACAATTGCTAAAAGTAGTATTGCACTCTGCATTACTTTTAGTAATGCAGAGAACCCAAATCCCCGCAACACACATTATGGTGTGGTGCTTGGGGCTACCACTATGCAACATTATACTGTCCTCTATTTTGTGTGATTTTTTTATATTTGTTTTATTATTTTTAGTTTAATTATTTTTTATTTAATTCACAATTTTCTTTGTAGAATTCGGTAGGAAATATTTAGAAGAAATTCATATATATTGTGGCTTGTGGGCATCCACCAGGCCACAATTTGTCTTAAAGAGCCACAATTGGGAAGGCAAAAGCCACAATGAAGAAGGCAAAATTTGGAAGCCTCAGTTGACTATGAATACCTATATAAATTTGTGTTTGTGATGCATATGTGTATGAGTAAGAGATGAAAAGAAGAAAGTAATGTGAAGGAGGCAAGTGTGACTAGTGTGAGAGAAAGATTACGATCCACTCCAGTGCCTTGTAAAGGAGGTAAGTGTGATGAGTGTGAAAGAGGGATAACGATCCACTCCAGTGCTCATAAGGCGCTGGAGTGTCCTGAGCACCACGTGGCACGTAGGCATTAGAGAGGCCACAGTCCAGTGGGTCCCACACTTCAATGGGACCCACTTCTCTATTCAACCTTTTTTTGAATTTTTTTATTTTTTATTTTTTACAAAATATATCACTGCCACTTTGCTCGTATTTTTTCAAAATAAATATTATTGTAAATCTTAAATCCTAAATCCTAAATTCTAACCCTTAAAACCTAAACTATAAACCGTAATATTTTATTAAATAAATTATAATAAATTAAATTAAATTATAAACCCTAAATCCTAGACCCATAATATAAACCATAAACACTAAAACATAAACCCTAACCCTTAAACTCTAAACCCTAAATTATAAACCCTAATATTTAATTAAATAAATTATAATAAATTAAATTGAATATTATTGTAAACCATGAACCTTAAACCCTAAACTCTAAACCTAAATTAAATTGAATAAATTACAATATTGTAATCTTTCATCTTTTATTTAGAGGAAAATTATTTTTAATAAAAAATTAATTTAAAATTGTTTCCCCCATGAGATTAATGCACAATTACTAACTTAATATATGTGGCTAAGTACATAATTAGCTCAACACCTATTTTATATAAAAAAAATTGGAAATTTTACTTTTTTTTTAATATGAAATAAGACACTTTATATGAAATATGACTTTTTATAAAACATAATTTAAAACTTGAAAGTGAGTTTTTCTTCATGCTTTAGTTTTTTTATGAGTAGAATTATTTAAATACACCTAGCCTAAGTTAATTGAAAGCTTAAGAGGCTAAGAAGGAGACCAAACCAGCAAGAAAAACTAAAAAAAATGAAGAAACAAAGCCACAATGACATGATTTATATAGTGTAAGCTTGATAAATTCCAAAACTTGGTTTTAATTCATTAATTGCCTTGCTTTGGGTTGAAAATGATCAAACATGTCCTAAAAACGTCTAAGATAAAGTTTTGGACTAGTTCGAAAGACAAAATCGAGAGTTGGACACGTTATATGCATAACAAGGACTAAGCTGAATAAACTCAACAGTTTACAGGGGTTGATTTAATTTTAGAACAAAATATATTCTAGAATTAGGGACTAGATGAAGCTAAATATGATATTAAATCATATTTTATGGCACTTTTTAAAAATTTTTTAAAAAATAAAAACAACAATGTGGCGTTTGTGCCATTTTTTTTTAACTTTTTAAATTTTTTTAAAATTAAAAAATTCAAAAAAAAAAACCAGTGAGGCCCCAATGCCATTTTTAAAAATTATTTTTTTAATTTTTTGAAAAATTTAAAAAAGTAGTGAGGGCCCAATGCCATTTTATAAAATCCATTTTATTTTAAAAATCTTTAAAAAAAAACCACACGAGTGTGGTATTTGTGGCATCAAAGGCTACCCCCGGCAGCGCGGTTTTGGGTTGTCTATATTGCTTTTTCCTGCCTGGACTTTTAGCAACAGTTTTTTCTGTTGCTAAAAGTTTCAGTAACAGATTTTTTTGTTGCTAAAACTTTTAGCAACAGAAAAAACTGTTGCTAAAAGTAGTGTTGCACTCTGCATTACTAAAAGTAATGCAGAGAACCCAAATCCCCGCAACACACATTATAGTGTGGTGCTTGGGGCTACCACTATGCAACACTATACTGTCCTCTATTTTGTGTGATTTTTTATATTTGTTTTATTATTTTTAGTTTAATTATTTTTTATTTAATTCACAATTTTCTTTGTAGAATCCGGTAGGAAATATTTAGAAGAAATTCATATATATTGTGGCTTGTGGGCTTCCACCAAGCCACAATGAAGAAGGCGAAATCTGGAAGCCTCAGTTGACTATGAATACTTATATAAATTTGTGTTTGTGATGCATATGTGTATGAGTAAGAGATGAAAAGAAGAAAGTAATGTGAAGGAGGCAAGTGTGATTAGTGTGAGAGAAGGATTACGATCCACTCCAGTGCCCAGTAAATGAGGTAAGTGTGATGAGTGTGAAAGAGGGATAACAATCCACTCCAGTGCTCATAAGGTGCTGGAGTGTCCTGGACACCACGTGGCACATAGGCTTTAGAGAGGCCACAGTCCAGTGGTTCTCACACGTCAATGGGACCCACTTCTCTATTCAACCTTTTTTTGAATTTTTTATTTTTTATTTTTTACAAAATATATCACTGCCACTTTGCTCTTATTTTTTCAGAATAAATATTATTGTAAATCATAAATCCTAAACCCTAAACTCTAACACTTAAAACCTAAACTATAAATCCTAATATTTTATTAAATAAATTATAATAAATTAAATTAAATTATAAACCCTAAATCCTAGACCCATAATATAAACCATAAACACTAAAACATAAACCCTAACCCCTAAACTCTAAACCTTGAATTCTAAACCCTAATTTTAATTAAATAAATTATAATAAATTAAATTGAATATTATTGTAAACCATGAACCTTAAACCCTAAATTCTAAACCTAAACCCTAAACTCTAAACCTAAACCCATAATATAAAATATATCTTTAATTCAATATATCTTTAAATAGTTATTAAACAAACAAAAAAATTAAATAACCCTAGACCTTAAACTCTAAACCTAAACCTATAATATAAAATATATTTTTAATTTAATATATCTCTAAACAATTATTAAAAAAATGAATAGAGTCCGTCCTGCGCAAGTTCATAAGAGTGTTGTGAGTAGAAAGTGTGGGAGGTGAGTATGACAAAGAAGAAAGAAACTGAAAGTGACATAGTGAGCGGTGAGAGAAAGAGAAAAAGTGAGAAGTGTGTGTAATATTTGTATTATCGACGGACTATTTGTCGATGGTGTAGTAAAAAAGAATTAGTGACTGACTTTCAGTTGCTATATTAGTAATAAGCAGTTTTTTGGAGCAAGTGGCATGGATTCTTATTGCATTCCAGTCAAAAAAAAAATAAGTAAGGCAGCTCATAAATTCGTTTTGTATCATTTAGTGCAAAATTTTCTTTAAGAATTTTAATTGATTCTTGTAGTGTGTGTTATCTTTTCTCACTAATTAAGATTAAATAATTATATAAATTTGATATGAAAAATTATCTTTAAATAATATTTCTTGCTCTTTTTGTATAATTCAACTTAATATATATTATTAATATATATATATATATATATATATATTTACATATAATAATATATTAAAAAAATGAGTTACTCACAAATTAGGTTGACTGGACATATTAGGCCCGATTCTAAATGAGTTTATTTTTAGCCAGTCTAACCTGCCTCTAAAGCAGGATAAAGCTCACTAGTTTTTATTGAGGTCTTAATTTGTCTATTGCATCTTTCTATTTCTCAATAGTGTTCCATTGTTGAAACGTAAAAACTCCATGAATTTTTTTTTCCATGTTCTGAGTATTGTGGGAAGAAGATTGTCAGAAGCTTCCCATAACAGTTGCATCTTCAGAATGAAATTTTTTTTTAAAGATTTTCTTGTGAAATGGTGGTTTAAAATACTTGTTGCAACAAATTTGCGGCTTAATTGGAACACATGCCAAAGCGAATCCGCTGGTCCTTCAGTGGTATTTAGTTGGCAACGACAACATAGAGAGCAACCATGGTAGACACCGATAGAAATATAGAGAATAAAATTGTTTTGAAATGTGACAGATATTATCTTTAAAAAGTTTATGTTTCTGTATTAGAAAATTACAAACAGATTCTTTCATGATACAACAAAATTCATTTGAAATTTTTTACCTGGATATTTTCTATCCACGTAATCTACTATAGAATTTGAAGATGATATATATATATATATATATATATATATATATATGAATAATTATATCCATTCAATCTCTAACATATATGTCTATTTAAATTCCAATAAACGTTTTTGTTCAATTTTAACATCTATTCAAATTTAATCAACACGACTATTTAAATTTTAAAATAAATTTAAAATTTAACCAAAATATTATTTTAAATTTTTAAAATAATTCAAATTTTGGTTTACACATCATTTCAAATAAATTGATATGAAAATATTAATTAATTATATAGGTAAGCTTGGCTCCAAGTAAGTCATTTATACAATCATCAAAGTATTTGACAAAATTCAAGTCATAAGTGCAATACAATCATTTTTATATTAACGAATATACTATATTAAATTAATTTAAACTTGTTAAAAGGAGCATTAATTAAATAACTTTATAAATATCTTATTATGTCTGATATGTAATACTTTAATTTTTCTTTAATATTATACAAATTATGTAACAGATAATGTGAACAATATTCTTGCAACAAAACTGGGATGCTGGTGGTTTAAATGCTTGCAGTAACAAAACTGGGTCACCACCCCATGCTACTTCCTTTGTTGCCAAAAGCCCAAAACACTGTGGCTGTTGGGATGCTGACCCATTATAGAATACGAAACACATTAATACAAGGTGAACTTACAGAAAGCTCGACGTCCATCAAAGTCGTTAAATTTAATTTTTGGGATTCGTGCAATTTTATTTGTTTCAATATTAAATAAAATATTTTCATCTTTTATTATTTATCAATCAGAATAGACACATTGCAATTATACAAAATGCTTTTTTGTGCAATTTAATATTTTCTTCGTGACGAGTCCGAATTTGCTGCTGTGCATAAGGGTACTTTTTGCTGCTTTTCACTTTTATTAACGGTTTTTACCGTTGCTAAAAGTTATTATTGCAAATGTTTTGTTGCCAAAACTTTCAGCAACGGTAAAAACCGTTGCTGAAAGTGAAAAACAGCAAAAAAACACCATTTTACACAGCAGCAAATCCGCTCACACAGTTACACTGTTGTCTTGTTTTATTTTTTTAATTTACTAATTTTTATTTAATTATAATACAGAATTTTAATTGAATAAAAAGATCAAACAAAATATAATGTAGATTTGACTGGTGTTGAATTTTTTTTTTTTTGCCTAAATTCTATCTATTCATTTTTTGATTCAATTTATAAATTATGCCCATTTAATTTTTTATTTTAATTATAATACATATTTTAATTAGTATAAAGGTCCAATAAAATAAGATAAACTCGGATAAGTCAAGTATTTAAAATAAAATAAAAAATTAAATGATGATTGTTATACAATCATCAAAGTATTTGATAAAATTCAAGTCATAAGTGCAATAATACAAACAAGGATGATTGTTATAAAATCAACTGGTAAGCCACCATTTCACCCATCAATGATACTTAAATATTTGATTACCTGTAATTTTAACCACTTCTATTTGCTTCGCCATAAGAGAAGCCCATGAAAAAAAGATAATGAGGAAGGAAGATATGAGATAGCAAACATAAGGAAATTAATTAAATAAAAATATGAGACGGAATTGGAGGAAAAATGAGATGATATCGATAGAGGTGAGTGAATGTCGAAATCTTGGAAGCTTTGATAGGAAAAATTGAGGCAGAGTCAAACACAGAGAATGGATGATGAATGTGTAGAGGATCGGATCTATATATACTGAAATTACAATAGTGTTTTTTTTTTCTTGATAAAGTGGGATTTTGGTTTTTATAAAAGATGATATTGATTAGTAATATTTGGTTTTTTAATGAATGTATAAGTAGAAGTGCTTGCTTTTATAGTTTATGCATATATTAGAGTCTACCCTTTTTCAAGTTAATTTATTTGAAATGAGTAAAGTCCATAAGGTTAAAAATTTAATTATAAGTTTTTAATAAATATGATCTTTTGATTTGATTTAATATGCTAGTTATTTATTTTATATATGTTTTTATTCTTAATATTATTTAGTGACAACAAATAATATTAATTAGAATGTGATTATTCCTTTTTTTTATGACTCTAATTTGAGTCACTTTGAAGATGTAGATTAAAAAATAACTTATTTTAATTCTTGTTATCATATATTAACTAGTGTTGTGACCCATGCGATGGACGGATTAATACAAATGTCACAATTTTTATTTATTAAATAAATAAAAATAAATAAAAAATACATGTACAAAAATAATAAGACATTTAAGTCATATTAAGATACATATAAGATGATTCATTAGATACAAATACCTTGAATATTGAATGTGAATAATGTCAAATGAAAAAAAAAAGATATTACATGAATTAATTTAGATAAATATATTAATTAATGATAAAAATGAGTTAAAATAGAAGTTACTAACCTAATAGGTCTGCTAGGATCAAAATACTTGTCTTCCTTTGATTGTTTCTTCTTCTATTTCTACAAATATACATTTGGATTAGCAACAATGATAACAACTATAGGTTTATTGAAATTTAAAACACAACTTACATATTCACAAAATCTTAAAACAACAAAAAGAAGAAAATCAAAGGAAATATACATCACATTCCAATTTTATAATTTAATACTTTAAATTTTAAATTAGCATTCAATCAATCCGTACACATGTAATATTGGCATTGCCTGAAGTTTCTCTTCATAGGGAGGGCTCTACCCTTTGCTCGCATAAGCCTAAAAGGGATTATTCATTAATCCTATTAGATGAGAAAATCAGGAAAAAATAAATTTAAAAATAGTTAAATTATATTATTCAAATACAAGTAACTATCTCAATGGCATCATTTTTTTCTTTTAGGCTTTGATATTTCTCATGACCTGCTTTCCTAAAAAAAAAACATAATGATAGAAACAGCAAAGCGAAATTGGAATTAAAAAATCAGAACAATGCAAAAATGAAATACAATAGACATGTATAAAAAATCAGAAAACCAAAAAGAAACCAGAAACACAGAAAAAAATAACAGAAAACAAATATAGAAATAAAGAAAGTAAAAAAAAAAAGCAAAGAACGAAAGAGAAATAGAAAATCAAAAATTACAATCGCGAATGTAAATTATATATGAACTGTATAAACCAGAAAAAAATAAAAAGAAAACTGAGCTATGATACCAAATGATGTGAAAGAAACATCACTTTAAAGCTTTGATGATAAATAATCATTGTTGCCCTTCATTTATGTAAGGGAAGAAGAAACAAAATTAAAGAGAAAAAAGAAGGGAAATTGTGTGAGAGAAAGAGATATGCAAATATAAAGGAGATATTTGAAAGAAATATATAAATATCTATATTGATTTTAAATTTTAAAATTCTAATTTTAAAAAACGAAAAAGCCTCCAAATTAGCCAATAGTGATGGTCACTTTTTAAAAACTTCTACATGAAGATAAGAGATTGGTCATTGATGATGGTGCAATAAAGAAGTATAGTATACTTGTATAGAAAAAAGAAAAATAAGTGATAAGTCATTATTATAGTTTGATTTGATGGAGGTAATTTTAAATTTTAATATACTTATTTAAGAAGAGAAATAAATAATATGAAGACTTGTATGTTAGTTTTTATATAGCAATTAATTATTTGATTATTTGTATATAATAAATGTTAATTTATCAAATAACAACATATTATATTTCAATTGAAAAGTTTACCTAATTTATCAATTATACAGCAATTATAGCAATTACATACTAATTATATAGCAATTATATCAATTATAAACTAATTATATAGCAATTATATAGTAATATACCTTAATTTTTTCAAATTCATTTAATGTGATGTGATTAATTTACCAAATTTATTCATTTAAATTTATTCTATCATAATAATTTAATGACCTGTCGACAATTAATGTCTTAGAATTGAATTGTTTTAGTTTATTATATAGATTGAAATATAATATATATTAAATATAATAAATATATTACATATATTAAATTATTAATATAATTAACATAAATAGAATAATATATATATATATATATATCATAAAAATAGAAAAATATATAGGCTATAGACAAAAACATATAAATCAAATAATAATTTCTAACAACTTGAATTAGAATTCTATTCTTGAATTAGAATTCTATTTATTTTGTTAAGGAAGTTAGTTAGACAAAAGACAATAAATTTGGACAAAAAAAGAAGTAATTTGGATAAAAAGAAACTAAGTGACTTGAACAAATCTTTTTCGTCTATAACATCAAACCAATCAATCAAATAGTAAAATAGAAAGTTCATTAAAAGAAAAAAAAAAAAGAGCTTCGTCTTAATGGCCAGCCTACACCCTAACAAGATTGAATTGGACTAAATTTTTGGTAGCCAATGGGCCAGCTCATTTTAGTCCTAATAATGTCAGGGCAAAATAAAGGTAACATTAACATAACGTAACCCTTTTTGATAGTTTAATTGTCCATTTGGCCTAGAAAAGCATGTTAGATGGCCATGCACAAATGGATGGGATATGAATGTAAGAGTCCAAATCTTTTGTTTGTCTTCTAAAGACAAGTACTATTGTTTGTCCTCTCACAGCTTTGGATCTGCAAATCTAACGATCACCAGATGAGGCGGGTAGCTTTTTGAAAAAAACTTTGGTGTCATGTTCTGGAACCGTAACAAAAAATTATGAAGAGTTGTTGTCGCTTTGAGTACTTTTTTTTTTTGTGCGATTAGTTCCAAAAGTATTGAATCATTCTTAACTTCATCATTATCAGGATTTTCAATAACACTAGCCATAATTTCTTCTAAACATTGGACCTTCCTATGAACATTCACCATTTTCACCACAATAATCCAACAGTTGATTGACATTTATGTTATTACGATAAGTGAGATCATTAATCCAATATGTGTAAGCCTTTCTTTGAACTGTTTTCTTTTTTTCCAAGTCACTTTGTTGCAAGAGAATGATCAACTTGTAACTTGTAAAACAAATCAGTTTCATCCATATTAAAAACATCTTTCATAGGGAACTTGTCTATTTTTTTCCCTTATAGACTCTATTTTCTTCTCCATGTCTTGTGTGTCAAACTGAACCACTATCTCCAAAATGACTTGATACCGTATCTTGGATTGAACTTCTCAAGCCAACCTGGAGAAATGTTGTACTCAGTAGGCTGTTAAGGGTATAAAAAATTCATCATCTCTTTTGCCTTCTCCAAAATTAGCTCTCCAGCTATATTCATACAATCTTGAAATTGGAGAAATCACTCATAAACAACCTTCTCCATTTTTGGAAATTTTGGTGATATGTGTTGCTTGGTAGCCCCTCCTTTTTCTAAGTTAGCTAAAAGATACCCAAATAATCATTTGAGAGTAATTGATATTGTATTCAAAATTTTGCTGGTTGTGTCACTTGGTATCCCCTCCTTTTTCCCTTATTTTATGTTTTATTTTGAGTAAGGAACAAATTATTAACCAAGAAGAATTAATTTTGGACCTAAATAAGGTTTTAGTCCAATAGATAACGTCACGATCACTTCCTTAATAGTTGTACACTATCTCATCTTCAAAGTACTGGACTTGCATTATAATAAATTATTTAGAATATATTCACTATAATTCTCAAACTAGAGAAGATTTTATTGTAAAACTGTCACCAACATAGTATAGTCACGTTTCAAAAGACACTGTCCTAAAAGAATTTATTCTGCGTTTGCAGTCAAAAGACAAAAAATTGTTATGTAATTTTAAAAATTAAAATTCTACCTTTGTTCAGATAAGCAATAAAAATATTTAAAAACAAAATTATTTGTATTTCCACATAATAAAAATATGCTCGGTCCACTTTATCACAAGCATAGAGGGGCAAATCGACTGATTTGTACTGTACTGGCATATTATTGTGAGAGCGTGAGCCCCCCTTAGCTCTTTATGAACCCACTAATACATGTTAATATAAAAAACTTAATTTCCTCTTTGTTTTAAGTAATGTGAGACTTAGTTTATTTATTTATTTTTTTTGAAATAGCAAGGCTATATAAACACTATTTCTTCCAACAGATTCCTCAATGCACAGAATAATAAATTTTCTACAAGTTTACCATAGCATCCCATGTTGGAATATTATTATAAAATAGTTAATAAGAAATGTTTTTATTTCCTATCTTCATTACACCTTAGATTCCTATACATTAAAAGTGTTTTATATATATAAACGTTGGTCCATTAAGTTGTTTTATGTTGGCTTTTACTCTCCTTTCATTCCCTTATGAACGTTGCACATTAACTTGGTTTTAATATATATTATTTCATAACACTTCTTGTAATGGTGAGCAAGATGAGAAGCAACATACTTTCTATATATATATATATATATATATATATATATAGGTTATGATCTTGGTATTGGATGGTGAGAATGATACGAACCACCCTAACTTGTGATGAAATACATAATGGAAAATTAGTTTATAGAACCGTTCTACTACAGATTTGGATGGAAAACACAACCCAACATCTATAAAGAGATGTGAACCTTGGTATGATGAAGACGCCACAATCAAGAGATGAAAACTTGATTGATAAGTCAAAGTATGAATGCTATAGACAAAATCTGATAAGTTTAAAAGTTCTTCAAAAAACCAAAGAGAAATTTATCCTCACAAAAGTATTCTAATTTTTATTGAATGAAAAGACTTGTTTAAGGACATTACAAAGGAAAGAGCTCGTCCATAACAAGGAAAAGGAAACTATAGAAAAAGGAAACTAATTGCCTATAACAAAGAAAAGAAAACTATAGAAAAAAGGAAACTAATAGCCCATAACAAAGAAAAAGGAAACTACAAAAAGCTTGCTCTCCAAGCTACATGCATAAGCTAGGAAAAAAAAGGAAACTAAATCAGATGGCATATGCCTTATTTGTGTAATCTCAAAATAGAAATTAATCCCAATGCAATATTCACAAATAATCTCACAATATTCGAATTCATTGACTAGATTATTCTATAACGAATCATGTTGACACATCTTTGTTGATCATCTAGACCATGTTTCATGGGCCTACAAGAAATAGCTTGAACCCAAATCTCATGCATCAGCCCATTCAATGCCTCCTTGAATCTCTTTGCTCTTGCTCTTGTAATTGGACCAAGTGGTACTTCAAGCAAGTCCACATCCCATTTGATAACCATATTTCCATCAGAGAAAAATGAGATGGATGAAAAAAATCATATATATATATATACATTGTGTTACTTTTGGGAAGAGAAAGTGTATGAGAATTAGAATCTTGTTCACATTTTATATGTAGGGATTGTAGACCAAATATGCGAGTTATGTGCTATTGTATTCTAGAGGTAATACGTCTGTGTATCCCTACACCAAGTGATATAACAAAATCAACCGTGAGAAGCATAAAATTTTCTTAAAAAAATACAAGCTACTCAAACCTAGCCACTCATTTTATATCTTAACGGTGTCCTTCAATTTCTTCAATTTTGTGTTTATTCTTATTTTTCAAGTTGTTGTACCCAAAATTTTAAGGTAATCTCATGTTAAATCCCAAAAATGGTGAAAGAAGAAATTGAATAATGTTTTTTTTTTTTTGAGATTTTCCCAGTCGTGAAATTTTTCTAAGAAAAATTTTGTGATTCACACTTGAGTAAATCAATGAAAAAACTTTTGGTTTGCTATATGAAGTTGTGAATTTATTTTACAAGAAACTGCATAAATATTTTTTGTGGAAACAACTCATAATTTTTTTATAAGCTTTGGAATTCAAGTATTTGTTATTTTTAATACCTTATTTAAGGTGACAAATATTTGATTTCCAATTACATGCATTTTAATTTTTTGTTGGCTTATAAAATACCACTATTTTTTTATTGATATTGCTAACAGAAATATAATTTATTTATAAGAAAAAAATTCACTTTTTATGAGATATTAATGAGGTGTGTAACCTATTTTAATCTTTTTTTATTTTGATAATTTTATTAATATTGGGACAAGAAGAAAAATATTTTTAGATATTATTTTTATAACAAGTGGGGGATATAAGTATGCTGTTATAAATTCGTGGAAGGCATTAAATAACTATAAATAAAGACAAGCTACTTAAATTTCAGTATAGTACCATATATATTATAATTTAATGATAACCTTCAATTTCTTTTATTTTGTGTTTATTTTTATTTTTGAGGTTGCTTTTCCAACATCCTACCATCATTATTCTAAACAAAATTAGTTTTAAATAAAAAAAATAAAAATACTTGTGATAACAATTTTTTTTAGAGCAAATATAATTGAAAGGGATATTTTTGGTAGGTTTCATCATTTAATTATTGAGTGATATGAGATTCCGAGGAAGAGTTTGAATTATTGGGAATGTGGAAAACGGGGTACATCCTGGAATTATTAATTATATGGTGATGATCAGAGGGTAGGTACTTAATAAATATTATCACACAATTTTCCATTGTAAAGGATTGCAAGACCCAAGACTTGAAAATAGTACAAGACTTGAAAACAACTGAAGGAACAAGAAAAAAATAAAGATCGATTCTTAAAACATTGATAAATCTTATCACACAATTTTCCATTGAAAAGGATTGCACGACCCAAGACTCAGGAATACTGCAAGACTTGGAAAAAGAGGAAGAAATAAGATCACGGGGTTCAACTAAGAACATTCACATCTTCATCTTATGACGCAATTCCCATTGAAAATCATGAATATTCAAAGACTTGAAAATATTAAGTAACTTATAAAATGAAAAAAAAAAAATAGAAGGGCATGCAAAATCCTGTTTCTCTGTAGATGCTAGAAAGTCTGAGATTTGAAAATTCTGTAAGCCAAGTCAGAGTATGTTATTAACTAAGACTCAAAAAATATTATTTATTTTTTGCATTTTTATATACAGGCAACTAAAAAAAATAATGACTGGAGTACATATAAAAAAGAAAAAAGTTGTAAATCATAGGACAAGAACTAAACATACTTTTTCTACCTCATATGCCACAGCTTGTGTGATTATACTTTTTGGTTGAAATGGCCTTGCAGAACTTACTTAATAAACTCTCTTTTTCCAAGTCTTCTGATATATATTTTCAAGTTTTCCAATCATTCAATTTAATTTCTGTGGAAATTCTGTGATAAGATGTATTCAACAAAATGTATTTAACAGAACATATCACACGTTTTAGATACCTACACTTGGAATTTTCAGGATGAGACATGTTGAAATTTATTCCCTATGCAAATAATTTCTCTCAAAAAATTTTGGCGTATACTCCATCTTTCAAAGTCTTCCCTCCCAATTTTTACTCAATTCCCTATAGAACATACCTTTATTTGGGGAGAAGAAACCTTTGAAAAATACTTTGCTAGCTGGTTGATTTAGGAGAGATGGCTTTTGACTTTGTGTCTGACTCCCTTGAAGCTGCTAATTTGATTAAGAATAGAGACACATCCACTATTTTTGCCGGTCACATGCCCATGGGTGGATGTCACAACTAACCGGTGTGCAGATATCCTTGTCAAGATGGATATTCAAGGATCCTCTCATTTGTTTGTGGGAGGGCCCTCCAAAGATAGAGAATTAGATTTTAGAGATATTTCGATTATATAGAGTATTGATCTCTCATTCAACAATTTGTTCGGAGAAATCCCTCAGGAATTGCTTAGTCTAGTCCAAATGTTGTCCTTGAACTTGTCTTGAAATCATTTGACAGGAAAGATTTTGCAAAATATTGGAAGCATGAAAAACTAGAAATCTCTTGATCTTTCTCACAGTACATTTTCTGGAGAAATTCCTTTGACCTCTCTAATTTGAATTTTCTCGAATGTTTGAACTTGTCCTACAACAATTTTTCTGGACAAATCCCATTAAGCACCCAGCTTCAGAGTTGAGGTATGGAGTTTTATTGGCAATCTTGAACTCTGTGGAGATTCACTTCCAAAGTGCAACCCTGAACTCTCTGGCGATGCTCTTCCAACGGAGTGCAACAAACAAGAAGAAAATGATAATCCAAACCTGGCTAAAGGGAACAATGATGATGACATTTTCTTCAAGCCATTGTATCTTGGGATGGGAGTTGAATTTGCAGTGGGCTTTTGGTTGAATTTTTTTCAATGGTTTGATGGTGTGGTAGATCGAGTTTATGTGGCTATGGCTGTCAAATTCAAAAACTTCCGTTGAATATACTGGTAAATATTCTTTTCTCTCTTTTGTTTTCTCCCCCTTCCTCTTGTTGTTAATTAACAAATTTTGTTTGTTTATTGTTCTATACATACTATCATCAGAATCAGGTGTAGCAACAAATTTTGTTTGTCAAGGGAGCCAATCATACATCCCAGAGCTCTTATGTTTCCTTTTGAAGGTCCTGCTTCCTTTTCGTCATAATATAAACTTTGTCAATAATTGAAGAAGAAAGAGTTCATAATAGTTGTCATACTACATTTGTGTTCTTTTTTTCTTTGGCATGGAGTCTTTGTTGAATGACGACCTTTATTAATTTAATGATTGAATAATCAAAGTACTAGGCCATCTCCTCATTTCTTTTCTTTTACTTTTTGGTTTTCTTGATCAGAATTTTTATGGATGAGGAGGAAGGGAGAGTTGAACCCCCAAAATTTTATTATCTTTCAATTTAGTCATTTTAAAATTAACCCTGAAGCTTTAGATTTTTCAAATGAGTCCTTTTTCAAATTCAACCCGAAAACATTGGGAATTTTTCAAAAATGATACTCTTTCAATTTTAATTCCAAACTTTGAGGTATTTTTGAAATAATCATGTTCCAATTTTAACCTCAGAACTTTTAACATTTTGTAAATTGGTCCCTTTTCACATGTAATCTGAAAACTATTAGGATTTCCTAAAGATTCTTTTCTTTCTCAAATTGATTTTAAACCTAAGATTTTTTGAGATTTTCAAAATAATCCCTTTTCCAAATTACTCCCAAAACTTTTGGGATTTGCAAATTAGTCCACTTTTAAAATTAAACCTATAACTCGTCAGATTTTTCAAATTGATTCTTTCCTTCAAATTCAGATTTTGAGCCCAGAACTCTTAAGATTAAAAGGTACCATTCTCAAGTTATCATTCAATTTGGCCCCAAAATTTTAGAATCCCCAAAAGTAGCCCTTTTTATTTTCATATTTTTTTAATTTCGTGCCCATGAATTTCTTAAGAATTCAAAAATTAGCCAGCTAAAATATATTGTCTACAAGAATAATTGTACTTAAGAAGAAAATAAATGGTATAGTGTCCAGATATATTCAAGTATTTGAAAGCAATTAACAAGGGAATTGCTGCAGACCTAGCTATTTGGCCACCAATATTAGTGGCCATTATTAGGTGATGGCCTTATCTCTTATTGGTCCCTCATTGTTCTCTCAGTAATTAATGTGGTGGGCTGCGTTTGGATTTTTGCAACTTGCATAAGTATGAAAATTAGCCGACCCCACTTAGTGGGGTAAAGTTGTTGTTGTTGTTGTTGTTTCATAAGTATAAAAATATTTGCATATATATATAAAATAAACTATAGCAGTAAGACATTATAATATGATATATATACATATATATTATATATTGTATAATCTAACGTATATATGTGTAATATGATTGATGTATATACACATACAACAGCACTGCAGCAAAAGAAACTATATAATCCCCTTCATTCTTATGTTCAGGCTAGATGCCTAAGATGCTTGAATCCCTTTCACTCGAACCAAAACTCGTGGGTAACATAAATTGACTTTATACAAGAGTATTTTTGTCCGCATAATTTTATTTAATCCTGTTTAATTTGTTTAACGTACAAATCTTATTTTTGTTAAAAAAAATTTATGATACTATAAAATTAAAAAAATACAAAAATTAACAAAATTAATACATAATTTAGAGAGTAAAATTTAATAATGTGTTTGATGTATGGCTAAGATCAGCGTTAAGTTCTCAATTTAACACTATGTAGATACTTTTTAATTAAGAATTTTATCTCAAACTTACTTGAACATGCTTGATCTGAAATTTGTTGTGTCCTTTAATCAATTTTTAAGTTCTAAAAGTTTCTAGTAAATATTTGTCTTTAAGTCCAATTTTTACTAGTGATTTGTGCTGTTTTTGTGAATTAAATGCAAGCCTTAAAGTTGAAATCAATGGAAGAAAATGCTATGTCAATGAAGATATCTAACGAGTGTCACACCCGAAATGTGACCGACCGGCGTTTTCTAGAAAAACAATATAAAATCAGTCTTCGAAATTGAAAACTAATTTTATTCGGAGCCGCCACCAAAGTTTAATTTATTAGGAAAAAACTTGGAAAAACCTCTAAATTTGACGGTCTGCGTTTAGAGAAAATTGAGTTCGGAAGTTGAACCGTATAGGGAAGGTATTAGACACCTTATACGTCTGATTAAAAAAAAGATGTACAACCATTTTATATTCATCTTAAATGATTACCCTTGTTAATCCCAAAAAAAAAATAATAAAAATAATAAAAGGAAAATAGAGACATATACAGGGTTGGACTTGGCTAGGCATTACCCAGGGCCTACGTACCCAGCGATTGGGATCAAAGTCCACGTAGTTCCTACTTTTGAAGATATTTTTTTGAAGAAATATTTTTAGGTTTTTAGGAAAATGAATACTTTTAGAGACTTCTATTCACAAGCATTGTTATACAATCGTGTCGTGAGTACTGAATGTAAAAATTTTTTTCCACTTGCATTATTACACAATCACATAGTGAGTATTTTATTTAGTTTTTAAAGGATTTAAAACTCAACGAAATTTTTTAAAAAAAAAGTTTTTTCTTACTTGCATTGTTATACAATCGCATAATAAGAATCCCATGGACATCCAGGGGTAGAGATAATGCTACTCCGAGGGAGTCAGTCATTTCCCAATATTTGAAACTAAATTTACTTTCATCATCAAGATTTTTTAAATTTCTATTTTTTTATTTATTTTATTTCTTTAAAAAATGAGATTGAATTAAACATCCGAATATATATGCACATGTATATATATATATATATATATATATATATCAATTTATACGCATCAAGTAGCCCACAAACAACATATGTATATGTCATGCACGCATGTATAACTGTAAATCAAGATCCCCCATAATCTCTCTCTTTTCATCAACCACCCTCACTATTCCTATCCGTCTCTCTTCGTCAATCTTTCTCTGACTCTTTTATATTCTCCATTTCTCCCCTCTGTATAGCCTCGCCTGAAGCAAAAATGAAGAGAAATATCAATTGAAAATAAAGCCCAAAGATCCTAAACTTACCTCCGTGCCGTTGCTCTGTTTTTTGGACCCAAAACAGAGGTGGAATTACTGTTAGCTTGCCTACGGTTTCATTCCTCTTCCTTGCTCTCGGCTGGTGTCTCAGAATAGGGATGCGCTGTTGGTTGGTGGGGGCTGCGATAGCGACGCCAGATCACTCTTTTCCTACTGTAATGAACGTGAAAGAGAAGTTCTCTCTCAGTCTCTGTTTCTCTCACTCTTGGCGATGGGTGTGTCGAAAAAAAAAACCTCCTCTCCCTTTCTCCTATCTCTCTTATTTATGCCCCAGCGTTCAGCGGTTGCTCTTGATTTACAGCAATCATGAACTACTCACGTCGGCGTGTATGGCTATCTCCGCAACACTCGGAAATCGTTTCGGAAATTTCTCCCTAAGTCACCCATACTTATCTTCATTATCTGCTTATCCCTTTCTTTTTTTTTTATTCATTATTCTTGACAGTTTTTTTTAATTGAGATATTCTATTTATAAAATTACCTTTATTTTCATTTTTTCATTATTATATATATTTTTAATTTTTTTTTATCTTAAGAGAAAATTATGTGTTCACAATGAGAATAAGAATTCTAGTTACAAAATTGGGGCTAAGAAGAGGGAGAATGTAATAACCTAGTCTAAATTGAAATTTTAGAATTTAATGGGAAGAAGAGGATATAGGGATTAAGGAATTGGAGCTTAAATATGAGGTAATTAGAGAAAATAAGGGAGAATAGTTAAGTTATTGTGGTAAGGAGCGTTGTAGTTTTAATTTGTGAATTTTTGAGAATTAATATGATACTCGGGAGAATTTTTTATATGATAAAGGTGTTTGTATATAAAATATCCTTGAATATACTAATTTCTTTTTTTTTTCCTTTTCTTTTCTTTCTTTCTCTTTTTTCTCTATTCCATGACATTAGAGCACTCCCACTGCCATTATTTTGCTTCTCTTGTGCTCTCACTTTCTTCCATCATCTTTGGTTTTCTTCCAAGATTTTAAAAAATTTCTAACTCCGGCGAGTTGCCACCACGCCGGAGAAGAGTTACTTGGAGGTAAGAATCGAATTCCTTTCTTCTTTCCTCTGTTTTCTTGAATTGTGGGAGTTTAATTGAATGGGAAGGATAGATTCACAAATTCGTGGTATGGATTGGGTCCCTAAGCTTATTTCTTTATTTTTAAAGCTAATTGAAGTGAAATTTTGGTTTTAGAGCAACACCCTTTTGTTCCCTTAAGAATAAGAGAGGATTTTGTTCTCAAAATTATAGTAGACAAATTGCTTACTCGAAATTTGTAATTAATAACTTGCATTCAGTTATTGTATGTGCTAAGAAGTTTAGTAATTGCATAATACATGCTTCTCTTATAAGCAATAATTAGCAAGATTCATAAAATAAATGGATGAACTAGGTCAGTGTAGAAAAATCGTCCGGATATTTTATCTACTTCTTGATTCTATTGATTACCATAAATTGACAATATCAGTATTTTATCTGCTTCAATTCACCAAAAAGACAAGGGTTAACTATTTTATTTTTGCTTTCATCACTCAATTTTTTGGGCTTTGCTTACAAGCTTTTTTAAATTCATTGGCAAAAAGCAAGATTTTGTTACATGACTGACAGATCGGCACTGTTAAGCTCTGACACGCAAATTTCCGTTAATCTACCTAGACCTTATGGTTTAGGAAGGTAATTTTCACTTACTTATAATTAAGAAAACATCCCTTAACAAAATATCATTTTCATCCTTTAATTTTGCTTCAAGTTTCATTTTGGCCTCTCAATTTTATTTTGTTCCAATCTGATCTCTTAATTTTACCTTAAGTTTCATTATGGGTTTTTTTTTATTTTATTTTGTTCTATTTTGATTCATTAACTTATCTTAAATTTTCTTTTAGTCTTTTAATTTTATTTTGTTTCAATTTGGTTCTTTTAAGTTACAAAGACCACCTAAATATTTTATTCTCTTTAATACCATCAACATGCTTATCAAAAAAAAAAAATTATAAGGTTATGGGAGTTCAGCAAGAAAGCATATAAAATTTTCATTTAAACATCTTGGTTGTGTTAAAAGAGAAGAAAACATTTCAGTTAGTTTTTGTAAATTAAAGGACTTAACTGAAACAAAATAAAATTAAGGGATTAGATGAAAATGAAAGATAAAATTAACAGACCAAAATGTAACAAAATAAAATTAAGTGACCACATCATAGTGAAAGAGGCAAAGCTTATGGACCAAATTAAAATTTAAGATGAAGTTAAGGAACCAAATCGAAGCAAAGCAAAATTAAGAGATCAAAATGAAATTCAAGGTAAAGTTATAGGATTAAATTGAAACAAAATTAAGCTAATGAATCAAAATAAAACTTGAGGCAAACTAAAGCTAATGAATCAAAATAAAACTTGAGGCAAACTAATGGACTAAAATGATATTTAAGCCAGAAACATTTAGGGCATGTTTGGTTTAGACATTTTCTATTTTTATTTTCACTGAAAACAGAAAATAGACTTAAAAATACGTTTGGTTGAGTTAACTGAAAACGTTTTCTTAAAAATATTTCTTAAAATAAACCTAAATCTAAAAATACCAAAAAAATATTTTTAGTATTTCAAGAAATATATTTCAAAAAATAAAAATTAAAAATAAAAACAAGAAACGTTTTCACAAACCAAACATACTCTTATTATTTCTTTCTTCCCATTCTATCCTAACTACAGCTGTAGTTTTGGAGACTAACCGGTGAAAATGTCGTTTCTCAAGAACACGCGACATTAATGACTGTCGTTTTTATCTTTGAGAATCCACCTTCACCGAAGAACCCAACCAAGTATCAATCCAGCAAATTCAGCATCACAGACACCTGACGTCCTAGTGTCTGTGCCAAAATGATATCCGCAATTCAAACCCCTCGCTCTCTCTCTCGCTTCCCTCTGTTCCACTCCTCAAGGCCCTTCCTCTTCCACTCCTCCTCGGCTTCCCGCTTCTCCTCTCACCCTCTTCCCTATGCCTCCCTAGCCGACCCATCCACCATTTCAACCTCATCGCCTCCACAATCCCAAATCCTCACCACGCGCCACTCCCTCCTTTCCCGCCATGTCACTGCCACTGAGCTCGCCGAGTCGTACCTCACTCGCCTCCGACTCACGGAGCCGCACCTCAAGTCTTTCCTCCATGTATCGGATGCGGTTCACCGAGAAGCGCAGGAGGTGGATAGGAAGATCGCTGGCAATGAGGAAGTTGGCCCCTTGGCTGGGGTGCTTGTGGGTGTCAAGGATAATCTTTGTACGGAAGATATGCCGTCCACCGGTGGCTCCCGCATCCTCGAGGGTTACCGGCCGCCGTTTGATGCTACGGCGGTGAAGAGAGTGAAGGAGTTGGGTGGGATTGTGGTCGGAAAGACCAATATGGATGAGTTTGGTATGGGTAGCACCACTGAAGGCTCTGCATTTCAGGTTTCCTGGTTTAATTTGATGCCCAATGTGTCGTGTTTTGTACCAGTTTGAATAAGCATTCATAACGAACCATCGAGTAAATACAGTATAATATACGCATACAATTTGGCCCTGAAAGATATACCTCCTAAACTCTTTAGTCTTTCTTTGAATTTATTCCCTTATATTTGGACCAAATTGTATACGCGTGTAGTAAATTACGGAAGGGGTTAATTCGTAGAGAGGAATAAATCGAACGAGTAATGTGTAAAGAAGTATATTTTTGAGGTGCCAAATTTTTTATTTATTCATCACTTTATACTACAGCATTTCTTTTTCCATTCGTACTGTTAAGTTCTTGAATTTGAAAACCCAGCTTTTAATTGATGCATTAATGCTAGGAAGGCAGGCTTTCATGGCTGCTTGTTTCAGTCAGGATGTGACAGAATGTTGAAATGTTGCTTCTCTCTTCTTTGTAAAAATTGAAATTTTCAAAGGTTGTTAATTAGCAGTCTTACTACAGCCAATTTGTAACTGGGATTGGTTTACTCAGGTGGTGCATATGTTCATTCAATAGGTGACTGCCAACCCATGGGATGTTTCTAGGGTGCCGGGAGGATCATCAGGAGGCTCAGCTGCTGCAGTTTCTGCCAGGCAGTGTATGGTATCACTGGGAAGTGATACTGGTGGAAGTGTGAGACAGCCAGCATCGTTTTGTGGTGTTGTTGGATTGAAGCCAACATATGGACGTGTCTCAAGATTTGGGCTTATGGCGTATGCATCATCACTTGATGTGGTTGGCTGCTTTGGTTCATCAGTTGCTGATACTGGGATTCTTCTTCATACAATTTCTGGTCATGATAGATTTGATGCTACTACAAGTAAACAAGTAAGGATTTCTCCCCAAATCTGGTATTACTGATGTAACATGTAAGCCATATAATCTCTCTCTCTCTTAGTAAGTTTTAATGTTGTTTGGTATAATATCTCATTAAATTGGGTAACTTCTGAAATCATTTAAAAAATACATTTATTTATTATCTGACATTGAGCTACTTTCTTTGCATTGAATAATTTCATCTCTCAGGATGTACCCAACTTTGTTTCTCATTTTGTCCCTGCAAGCTCCTTTGAAAGTAAGCCCTTGAAGGGACTGAGAATTGGTCTGATCCGTGAAACTCTTGAAGATGGTGTTGATACTGGAGTGGTTTCTGCAATTCGTGCTGCTGCTTTGCATTTTGAGGAATTAGGATGCACTGTGAATGAGGTCCTTCTCTTCTCTCTATAATTCTTAATGCTAACTCTATTGGTGTTTTTCAAGTCTATATTATAATCTTTTTTGTCTTCAGTTAATAACTTCAACTTATCATCCTGCAGATCTCACTGCCATCCTTTTCCCTTGGGTTGCCAGCCTACTACATCATTGCTTCATCGGAATCATCTTCCAACTTGTCTCGCTATGATGGTATCAGGTAACTCATTGAATGCTCTTCTCCACACTCCTATGGATTTCAAAAATTATGGACAAACCATTTAGGTTTTTGATTTGCCATTTTTATTTATATTCAGATATGGAAACCAAGTTTTTGCTGAGGAGCTGAACTCTCTATATGGAGATTCCCGAGCTGAAGGGTTTGGTTCTGAGGTATAAATCTTTCAGACCTCTGTAGCTGGCAGCTTTTTCTGTTTTCCTTTTTGGTGTCATTTGTGATTAAACACCTTACTTTGGCAACCTGTTAACCCACACACTTGAAAAAAGAAATAGCGGAGTACTTGTTTCATACGAGCATGACTTGGGTCTTCAAAAAGTATATGGAAACTAGAGATTCTGTTCATTCTTATGTGCATTTTTATCTATACCCTTAAAAGAAGTTGTCCAGATTTGTCCTGTATTGCTAGTTTGAACTGGTTTTCAAACAATATTTCAGGTCAAAATGAGAATTTTGATGGGGACTTATGCTCTTTCAGCTGGTTACTATGATGCATATTACAAACGTGCACAGCAGGTACCTCTAACATTGGTTTTTGAATTTCTTTGTGGGTGAGAGTTGTGTCTTAACCTGATGAGTGATGATGAAGAATTTAGTTTCATTAAAACTGGTGTAAAAAATGCTGCTTCTTTAACTAAATATATCAGTCCTTAGAAACTCCAGATTTTAGGATTTTAATCCTTACACAGTAATGATGTGCAGCTCTTTATGTGTTAACCCTTCCTAAATCTATAGCAACAATACATAGATACAGATGCTACTATATATACACAAACACACTCCCAGACACTTCTTCATATCATAGGATTGTAGTGTTGGTAGTCTGAATTTCATCTTCCTCTAGAGATTTGGTATCTTGAAGAAGATTTTATGCCTTTTGTATTGTTTCAGGTCAGGACCATAATTAGAAATAGCTTCAGGGAGGCACTAAATCAAAATGATATCCTAATTTCACCTGCAACTCCATCACCCGCTTATAAGATTGGTAAATATCTGTCATCTCTTTGCTTTTTGCTTTCTGCATTTGTAAATATCCTGAGGTGTTAATTGTTCAATTGCCTTTTTGCAGGTGAAAAGAAAAATGATCCACTGGCAATGTTTGCAGGTGACATCATGACTGTAAGCATTTCATTCTTTCTTTGAGCTATATTTCTGTCAAAACTGATAATATGTCAATCTAACAAATGGTGTCCGTATAAACTATGAAGTTCCAAAGTAGCTGCTCTTAAATTTCAGTTATTTTATGCTTAATCTTAGAGTTTTTTTTTTTTTAATTTACCTAGTGATGTTGAACAGGAAGTGGAATGAGGGAAAAAAAATTTCAGAAAACGCAATATTCATATCATGATAAAAAAGTGTAATCCCTAAGAAAAAAAAGGGATTTTTGGCAAAAGCTTGAAATTTTGAGTTTTTTGACTCAAGCAACAGTAGTTATTTAGGTGTTAAATACACAACCAACAGTAGATTTATTTAGGTGTTAAATTTTGAGTTTGTAATTGTATCTTAATATGGTTCTATGTTGTGGATGACGGAGTTGTTAAATACACAAGCAAAAGTTGCCCGTCACTGTATATTTGTGGAACTATTACTTTCCTGTTGTTTTGTATCTAGTTGTTTACAGTTTTTTTTTTTCTTAGGCAGTAAATAGGTATCTATCTGTAGCAACAACTTAAATGATTGTAATAGTTTTAAAATTTAAAAAGCATTTTTAAAACAGTAGGTTTCAATCTCAAATACTGGGTCAGGTTGAAGTTAATCTTCCGTGTTGAAGATAATTATTATTTTCTTAATTCAATTTACCACTGAGCCAAAGTAATCACACACCAATGAAATGAAAATCTTTGCTTACAGGCCAAAGTTTCATTATGGCTGCTTTATTTACATGAATTGACAACCGAGCTTAATCTTTTCCCTTTGTTGGTTTGTTGTTTCTACAGGTAAATGTTAACCTAGCTGGACTACCTGCTCTGGTTTTGCCATGTGGATTTGTTGAGGGGGGAACTGCAGGCCTTCCTGTTGGTCTACAGATGATTGGTCCAGCATTTAACGAGGTAATGACTTTCCCTATCCGTTGATGGAGCTGCTCTATGTTGATTTTTCTTTTCAGTCTTTCTTCTTGTCCTCAAATACAGAAAAATGGTAATTACCAATTATAGATCATGAAGATGTTTTTGAAGATGACTAGATACAATTGAGGGGGGAAAAAATGAAAAACTGCTTTATGAAAATGAGTTACTGTATAACTAAATAAATACAATATTTTTCATTCATCCAATGAAAATTATTGAGCGGAAGGTACAAATCCTGATGGTCTCCCTCTCTCCCTTTGATGTGGATTTCTACTTCTTCCCCCTTAGAGGATAGGTCATAGATTTCTGTTCCATAGATCCACATATATTTGAGCATGGCTTAGCTGGTATATGCTCCACGAATTTAGTGAAATTCCTCCCATTTCTGTCATGTCACTTATTGTTATTTTTTAGTGGAGAATCATGGCATTTCCTGTGTAAAAAAAGTGCCGTATGTTTACTCCAGTTCTAATTTTGATGTGGATCATGATATTTTTAACATTATACTAGGGAAGTATGATTTTGCTGACGTTGAATGTTTGCAGGGAGAGCTGCTGAGAGTGGGACATATTTTTGAGCAAACCCTTGAAAATTGCAGATTTGTTCCACCAATTGTGGCCGATAACATTGCACGCTGAGTACAAATGGCTGTTCTTCTGGAAATCCATCAATCATTTCATTGATTTCGTGACAAAGAAAGCAGTGACTGAAGCAGATTTTTACAAGGCAATTTTGTACATGCTGGTAGTGAACCTTAAAATTATAGCCACGAGGAATAATTGGTTCTGTCACACTTGGTAAGTGTTTCAGTCACTTGATTGAAGATGGGTTGAGCACTTGAACAATTGAATTGGATATGGAAATTGTCCAGAAACTTCTGAAAAGTTGTTCACAAAGGAGGCACTACCAGTAGTTAGCAATATGAGTATTTAGTAAGGAGCATTTGATCTAATTTTCTCATCTAGATTCTTGTTAATTTAATGATCAAGTGTAAAGGGGTAGGTATTTGGCCTTGGATTGTTCTGGTGAAGATCTACTAATCCATCATTAAGTACCAATAGAATAATAAGTGAATTTGTTTGAATTGAAGTTCCTTTTAAATCTGCTTATTTTGATGCCATGCCTTACTCAAAGAGGCTGCCGAGCATATTTTGACGTTAAAAAATGTGCTTCTAGCCTCACATAATTTTCCCCAACCCCATATGGCAAAGTCCAAAGGGGTTTTCACTCACTACTAAGAGTCTGATAATTTAATTTCTTTATGTTCGTGAGTATATGACCAATGAAATGTTTATATATATATATATATAGTTAACTCATGAAATTGGAGAATCAGAAGTTCGTAATCATCGCTTTATCAACTTTGGGAATCACGTCAATATAAATTTCAGGCTTTCACGTATTTTTTTAAAGATTCTTAAAGATGAGTATAGGCAGAAAGGCATTTCTTGACAATATTTCACTTCAAAACAGAACCATTGTTTCCATGTAGATAATTCCTCTTTGTTAAAAGTGAAAATACTAGAGAGAAAAAAAAAAAACATGTAGGAGTTACGGTTGAACAGTGCAAACTAATAGCATGATAATTAGTTGACCAACTTTCTACTTCATTCCCAGATCATTTACTCATTTAGTACACCACGAAATGTTTATAAGCAGATATAATTAGATAATTGATGATAAAAACAAAATATTCATTTTTTGTTGACAATCTTAACTTTTTAAACTTATTTTTTATTCATATACTTGTTAATAAATTGATAATCTGATATATAATGGAAACAATTCAACAGTTAGATAAAAGAAGGTAATACATATCTTCTCGTTAGCAATTATTTTTATTATATATATATATATTTAGAATTGTGATAAAAAAAATATGTATAGATATAAATATACACAAAACTAAAATAGTTAATTATTTTCAAATAATAATAAGTAAATTTATGGAGAACTCAACCTTTAAAGAAGTAGAACTATCTACTATTGAATTACCTTAAAATTTATGTAAAATAAATTTTAATTGCTATGTACACAATTGTCAAAATAATCTAATATTAATTTAATGATTAAAAAATTCAAAGTTGACTCTCTGTAGAGTTTTCCAATAATAATATCTTTAGACTCAATATGATGTTTATCTCCAAAATACAATGTTTTATCAGCATTTTTTCTTTAACAACCGTCTATTCTTTGAAATAGATTCATCCAACTATTGTTTAAGTAGTATGACTATGACCTCACAACTAGACAGGTAAAAATTTAACATTTGAAATACAAATTAAAAAGATAAACTTGAAAACTGTTTGGACGATTAGATAATAATATTGATCATCGCGTTTTCACCAAGGACAACTTTATGCTATATTCAATAATAATCATATCAAAATCTTAATATCAACGATAAATGATAATCTTATTCAAACAATTGAAATAACATAAAATAAAATAAATTTAAAGATTTTTTAATTGTAATAACAAAAAAATACGGTTCACTACTTCACTTGTTTAGAAATTAGAACGAACAAATCCTAGTTATTTTGTCCTCGGTAATTCCAGAACAGAAATGTGAAGTTCCTCCACGCGCGGGAGACGATGGTAGATATCAATCGCGCAACCGATCCCTTTTTATCCTGCAGAGTGCAGAGTGATGGTAGGACGTTAGGGCATATTCTCTTTTGATATTAGCCTATTAGGTAAATCAAGGGAAGCGCGTGAAGCCACGCTGCTTGAGTCCTCTGGTAGGACTTTCGCATCCTCCGTTCTTCGCTCGCTGATACGCCTTCCGATCGATTCGCTGAGATTCCTGTTACTCGAATCTGATCAATCTTTGATCAGATTAGGTCAATTCCAATCTGATTCGTAAGTATAACGATCAATTCAATTTCCTCTTTGTCGATCGAGCATCTCCTAAACCGATCATCGTCCTTCTGAATAATTCTTAGCGTATGATCTAACTTGATTGATTTTTGTTTTCATCATCAGCTTGGATTTTTTTTTTCTCTGAAATTTCTTCAATTTTTAAGTCCTGGGAAATCTCGCTGTAGTAAATTTTAATAGGGTTTTCTAGGAATTCTGGATTTCTGTTATTTCCAAGTTTGATAGTGGTGATTTCTGCCGAAATTTGGGGCAAGCCTCATTCACCTATGCAAAAGGTCATGTTTAAGGATCGGCCTTTTATTAAACAGAAAGTACCTATTGATAGTCCCAGTGTTAATTATGGTCTTTGTTTGCTATCTCAGACACAGAAAAGAAATTGTTCTGAAAAGTGTATTGTATCAGTTGAATTTTAGCTGGTCTGGATGTGATGGATGCTTAGATTTTTATGAAATTTTGATCTTTGCTTTCTTTATCAGCGTTAGTGCTGGAGAAGAGATCAAGGAACATGTCTGGGCGTAAGATGATTCCATCACTGGTTGATCTTTGTGTTCAGAAAACAATAGATAATGTGAGGTACTTGGGAAACGTTGGTGAAACTGATGCGCATCTGCTTGAGCGAATATTGCCACACTGCACACTTGATCAATTGATGCATGTGGAAAAGACAACTGAGGTAAGAAAGACTTAAGTGTTATTTTACACACACACACACACATGTATAGATAAAAGCATCCTGATTATGTTCCAAAATAGCTTGATTGTTTGCCCTAATATGCTTTTGCAGGGAAGAGACTTGAGTCCCATAACTGATAAGTTGTGGAAGAGATTTTTCGAAAAGGACTTTGGTGCAAATTGCACTAATCAAGTAATTAAGAGGATGAGAGACAAGAAAGTGACATTCAAATGGATGCAATTATATGAGGTGTTCTTTTTTTCTTTTTATCTCCCTCTTCTTTTTCTACATTTTCTGACTAAGTTATACTCTCTTTTTTTTTTCTTTTTTTTTTCTGTGTTAAAAACCCTGTTGGGAGGGGAGGGGGTATTTGATTATTGAATGTTACTTTTTCTCATCAAAACACCAAATGTCAGCTTTCCTAAGTTGGTAACATCTTTGCAGGCAAAAGTAAAGGAAATGGCCGAGGCTGAGAATCAGGCAGTTGCTCGAATTAAGCAGCGATACAAGAAAGAAGATGACCGTATGACCCTAAAAATTTAATTGTTTTCTTTTATAATTATTTGTTTACCACTCACTCAAATACTTACCAGTAGCATGGGCTTATGTAGGGAAACAGAGTAGGCAAGTAAGGCTATGCACCAAAGTTCCACCTTCAAGTAAAAGAAAATTTTGGGGTGGTAAGTCATTGATTATTCTGTTTCCTGTTCCTAGCTTTTTTTGGTTTTTACAAGAGTATTCTCCCATCCATTGGGATGGAAGACCAATCCCTTTCAAGCTTACTAAGCACAAAGGGTAGAGTCCTCCCCAAATTAGCATATCCAGAATTGAACCATTTTCGTTATTGGAGGCTAGAGTTCAAACAGCCGCTAAAACTGCGAGAGGGTTGTTAGTTCCCTTCTATTTCACTGTCAAGGCATAGTATAGTCATCTTGTTTAAATTATTTATCAAGTTGCAGCTTTTATATTGATAGTTTAATCTTGAGGATCTGTTGCAGAATCTAGCTACAATGTATCAAATATGAAGAGCAACATACTGAAGAAGTCAAAGATAGAATTCTTAAGGAGGTAATTTTCTTGCTATGTGTTGATCTGATTCTTCCAATTTCCAAGATGTCAGATAATAGAATGAATAGTAAGAGTGAAGAAATAGGTGAAATGTCGAGTTCACCTCGTAGCATTCATTATGAGTTGTCGATATTATATCTGACTCTGAGAAATAAAATCCTGCAACTGGAATCACACCAGTGGATAAAACTTCGGATACTGTATGGGGATAAGCTCTTGATGGAAACTTTGCATTATCTTTTATGTTTATCTTCATTGCCAAAAGTTTCCATCATATAGAATTTAATATCTCGTTGGAGACATGTGCTTAGAATTTGACATGACATCCCACGAAAACCGGTACTCTACAACCCTTATTTAATAATTTCATTATAATAATGTTTTAAAATATTAAAGATATTTAAAATTGAAACTCAGTCAATAATTAGGCCTGCATAGTGTGCTGTCTGGTATAAGATATGTGTTCTAATATTGCTTCTCGAAACTTTGAGTTCTGTACTGAATATTGACTTCCAAGTTTTTCTAATTTTTTTCACAGTCCCGAGGTGAAAAATCTTGCGGCAATGAGGAAAAATTCTATTCAGAGGAGTCACAGGTATATATGACATCACGAGTTTGTGTTGTATGTAACCCTAGTAATTGTGTATATCTTTGCTATTAGACTTCTATAAAAAATTAAACATCTGAAAAAAGAAATAGCTTGAAGAAACCAATCATGTAATGTTAAAAGTATATTATTATTTTTACAAACTATACATTGTTATATCTTGATTGGAGAATTCAATAACAAAAATATTAGAATTGTAATTTTCTCCTTTCCTCCCGCACATTTCTTTTCCTTCTTTCTCTCTGATCTAATTAACGAACCTCATGCTATTGGTCCATGTCCAGCAGTTCATCAAGCATCATCAAGAAAGGAGGTCTTTCTGGAAATGGTTCAACTTCTAAGCGCCCAATTCTATAAAAAGGTTATATCAGTAGACAATGAGGGTCATGGTCCAGCTGGGAAGATAGCAACGCTCTGTATCATGATTTGTTTTTAAATTGCAATTGTAGTTCCAGTTATTTCCATTTCTAGGAAATGTCGGCCTCATTATCTATATTTTATGCGTAGAAATATGTTCCATAAACTCTTAATCTGTTGATTATCGTATAAAATTTAAATTATCATCCATTTTGGTCTCTTTGCTTTCCCCAACCAACATTAAAAAAAGTTTTTCTTAAAAATATAAATATAAATTATGATTAAAAAATGATAAATTGTGTGTGGAGATAATGAGAATTTATTATTTATTTTTATTATTTAAAAATTAATTAAAAGAATATTAAGATGAACCTATTACATCATGTCAATTCATACCGAAGCTGCATCCTTAGAGAGTTTATAGGTTTATTGTCCGAGTTCTAAATATTAATGGGAAGGAATCGTATTCATAATTACCTTTCAGATATCTGTACTTGTCCTTTTAGCCTTCGTTCTTAAATTGTGAACAGTTTTATCATCTAAATGAAATTCCCTCTATCCTTTGAACTGGAGAATTTACAATGATCTCTGCACAGCACGAAATGCAGTCCATGAAATTTGACGTTGATTCAGTTCTTAACATCTTCTGGGTTTAGGATTTTTCTTGACATTTTTTGGTAAAGATTTGGAGCATCTGGTTTCGATGCTTTGCTAGGTTTGTGACGCCGAGTAAGGTCCGGAAGCCCTCCACCTCCTTTGTTCTTCTCGGTAAACAGTTTATGATTTGCTAGGGTGTGTTGCCTCTATAGTACATCTTCTTAGTAAATGTTGATGTATAATTTTAAGCTTGTTTTTATGGGTGTATTGCCTTTGATTTTGTATTTTTTCATCTTGAAAATTAAGGTTTAAATTATAATAGTTTATCTTTTTTGTGATCTTTCGAATCGCTCACTTGATGTCATATGAATGGAAATTTGATTTTTCTGATTCCCAAAAAAAAACCATCTTATGATGTTTGGCTTTCGAGAAGCCTAACAATATGTTGTGATTGCTTCATTAGTTGTTGGTGGATCTTAATAATTTTCATCTTTTCTTCTATTCTAAACATTCAAAGTTAATATTTACAATGAGAATAATATATAGTTAAACCTCTATAAAGTAATACTTGATAAATTAATAACTTTCTAAAATAATATTTTTTTTTGTAGTTTCAACTTGGGCTAGTTTATAAAATTAGCAATTTCAATAAATTGATAAGATAATAATTTTGAAGAAGACCCTTATATAAATCTATAGGTCTGTCAATATAATAAATTAATTTTTTAAAATTAACTAAGACAATTTAGTAAAATATAAATATATTTTTTTTCCTTATAAACTTCAATTTCTTCTCTATGTCTTGTGTGTCAACTTAACCACTCTTTTCAAAATGACGAAATGACTTGATATCATGTCTTAGCTTGAACTTCTCAAACCAAGCTTGAGAAAGGTGTACTCAGAAGACTATTGAGGGTATAACAATTTCATTGTCTTCCTTGCCCTCTCCAAAATTAGCTCTCCAGTTATATTCACACGATCTTAGTATTGGAGAAACCACTCATAAACAACATTCTCCATTTTTAGAAATTTTGTTGGTTTGTGTCGCACGATATCCCCTTCATTTTCTAAGTTAGCTAAAAGGTACCTAGATGATCGTATGAGTGTTGAATATTGTAGTTTGACTAACTTGCAAATGATATTTTTCATCAAGTCATTACTGTAAATCTTTTTGAGTGCATGCAGCGAAATCTCTCTTATACTCACATAACATTTTACGCTTTTTATTGATCATGGTTGATAAATAGACACCTTTGAGATGATAAGTCATTGTTAGGTATGGTTCTTTTTAAAAAAAAACTATGTTATTTATATAGTAGTTCATTTCATTATCATACGTTGAATGTGTATTTAAAGTACAATGAACCATACATGTAAGTGACTTGTATTAAACTTTATTTAATTAGTCAATACAATGAATATTATTTAAGTATTAAAAACAATCAATATCATTTACTTATTTTCATAAATATATATGTACAATAATTTTTTAAAAAATTAATTCACGAAATATGCAACATATATATTGTATATTAGTGATATACACAATGATTTTTTATGTAATTAAATTTATATTTAGTGAATCAAGAAAATACTCTTTAAATTAATAAACTATTAAGTTATATATTAATTAATACCTCTCTAAATTAATAAAATTTTATGGCGTCAACATTATTAATTTGTAAAGATTTTATAGTAGTAATATTACAAGATCAATTTTGACATAATGACATCTATGAACAGGGGTGTGCATTGGGTTCCATTAGTTAGTCAATCTACCCAACTCGAATCAACCTACAAAGTTTGGGTTGGATAGGTAGATTGGCGAGAAGAACCTGAACCAACTTGTCACCCTACAATTCAGATAACAAGTTGAATGAAAATTCGACCCATCCAACATGATACTTCTCTCTCTCTCTCTCTCTCTATATATATATATATATAAAATATAATATAATATATATTATATATCAAAAATTAAGTCAATAGATCAATGATACTAGTCACTGACACGTAGACTAATAAATTTGCGAACACAACATTTACGCATTCGTTAGTGAGACTTTATTTTTTATGACTTCTTTATGTTATAATTCTATTATATAACTCAAAATAATGGTATTTTTTGGCACAATAATACTTCATGTTCTTAATATTTACCTCAATTTTTATTCATACTTCTAACTTTTTTTGGTGTCAAAATGTCCCTAATGTTTCAATTTTATTCAAATATATTTTTTTAACACCGTTAAAAAAATTAACGGAATATTGACTGGACGCCACATGGAAAAAAAGTATCCACCACGTGGCAGTCAGTCCATGTGGCAGTCCACGTGGACTGCCATATGAATTTTTTTAATTTTTTAAAAAAATTTAACAAAGTTAAAAAAATTTAAAATTTTTTAAAAAGTTTCTGTTTATTTGCTTTGGTCCTTTGTCAAAATCTTCTTCTTGTCCAATTTTTGATATAAACTTGTTTTCTACTTCTTCTAGGTCCCTAGTTTAAAAATATATTTTTTTATTTATCAAAATCATCCCCTATGAACTTTTGAGTTTGTTCACTTTAGTCCCTATTCTTCACTTTCATGTTTTTTTCTCACAGTTTGGTCCTCCAAATGAATTCATAATTTCATTTTTAGTAATAATATGATTAAATATATTATTTCTATCCAAGAACAATACAAAAAATGAATTAAAATTCAAGTTTCAAATTTTACCTTTTATGAGAGGGAAAGATATACAATCTTTGAAACTTTGAATTTTAACTCATTTCTTATATTATTATTTGGTAGAAATGATATATTTAATCATATTATGACTAAAAATGAAATTATAGATTAATTTGGAGGACCAAACAGTGATAAAAAAGCATGAAAGTGAAGAATATGGACTAAAGTGAACAAATTAAAAAGTTTATAGGAGATATTTTGACAAAAAAATAGATTCTTAAACTAGAGACTTAGACGAAATAGAAAATGAGTTTATATCAAAATTGGATAAGAGAAAAATTTTGACAAAGGACCAAAGCGAATAAACATAAACTTTTTAAAAAATTCCACGTGGCATTCCACGTGGACTAGCTGCCACATGGCAAATACTTTTTTGCCATGTGATATCAGTATTCCATTAATTTATTTAACGGTGTTTAACAAAAGGGAATGTTTGAACAAAAATGAAACATAAGAGACATATTTGACACAAAAAAAAAGATTAGGAGTATGAATAAAAATTGAAATAAATGTTAGGGGCATGAAGTATCATTTTGTCGTATTTTTTAAGCTTTATTTTTAATGTGTAGTTAAATAGTCATTTCCTTTTTTCTTTGTGTATAAAAAACCTTGCCAAACCAAATCGAACCAACTTGTTAGTTAGTTAGTTGGTTTAGTTTGGGTTGAGTGACAAAAGACTTTCCAACCCGAAATGACCCAACATGTTACCTTTTAGTAGGTCTAGTTTTAATTTTCCCTCAACCTGAACCAATTCGACCTATGCACATCCCTATCCATGAATTGATTCATCACATTATTAATAAATTAAGGCAAAAGTATAATCATATCATTAATTTTTACATCAATTTTTATTCATATTTTTAACTTTTTTTAGTCAAATATATACCACATGTTTATTTTTTTTTTAAATATGCTCTTTTTTTTAACATCGTTAATGATATTAACAGAAAATACTGACTAGACAATTCACATAGTACATATCACTAGCAACATTATCTGTCACGTGGACTCAAACCCAAATATATATATATATATATATATATATATATCTCCCCCCTCACTCTCACTCTTCGTCCCCTTCTCTGCCTCAATCTTACTTTCTCTCTTCAATCTCTTTCTCTCTTCAATCATGATCTTCCCCATGAACCAAAACACCGACTTTGCTATGAACAGACCCCTTTTTATGTTCCTTCCTCTCTTCTTTTCTCTTTCTATTTTATATTCCCTCCTTTTTGTCGTCCCTGTCTCTCGTTCTATCTCTCTCTCTCACTGCCTCTAGCCCTCTCAGACTGGTTCTCTCTCTGTCTCTCACTCACAGATCTCCCTCTCTTCTATGATGCCACAGCGTTGGGCGAAATGTAGCTCTCACGGTTTCTCTCGCAGCATACACCAAATCCGTTTCATGGTCTAAAAATAAAACAGGTCGCATGCTAACAGATTAACACAATACGACATATATTTCTTTCTGGCAGTGTTGGCAAGTTCTTTCAACGTCATTTTGGAAAAGATGTATATATCGTATTGTGTTAATGTGACTTGTATGAAGTCTTTCTAGTCTTGACCAATATGCTTATGGCGCACAGTACATTCTGCTTTAGCATGGTCAAAAATTTGATTTCTTTGGATTAATGTTTTATTTTTTAAAAAAGAAAATATATATATTTGAATGTTGGGGAGTATCTCATTTGCCGGTACAAATGCAGGAGATCCTGAATCTCTTTCTGTGAGTAACAATCAGTTTTAAAATTCTTCTGTAGTGTTTAAGATGAAGACCGGCTGCAATCACAACCTAAATTAATACTCTACCTAGAAATAGTAGTTTAAAAATTGACATGCCTTTAGAGCAGAGTAAATTTGGACTGTTAATTGTGCTTTTAGAATATTGCATCTTTTGATCCAAGACTGCCAGAAAGAAGCATATGTCGTATTGTGTTAATGTGTTAGTACGCGACCTGCTCTGTTTTTTGACCATAAAAACGGATTTGGTGCATGCTGCGAGAGAAACCGTGAGGAGAGCTGTATTTCGCCCAACGCTGCGGCATCATAGAAGAGAGAGAGAGAGATCAGTGAGTGAGAGACAGAAAGAGAACCCGTCTGAGAGAAAGATCATGATTGAAGAGAGAAAGAGACTGAAGAGAGATTGAAGAGAGAAAGTGAGATTGAGGCAGAGAAGGGGACGAGGAGAGAGAGAGAGAGAGAGATATATATATATATATATATATATATGTATATGTAAAGGCATTTTTGAAATTTTTGGGTATGAGTTCATGTGTCAGATGATGTGGTGAATGATATGTGTCACATAGACTGTCCGGTCAGTATTTTATATTATCTTTAATAATGTTAGAAAAAAAACATACTTGAAAAAAAATGAAACATATGAAATATATTTGACCAAAAAAATTAAAGTTTGAATAAAAATCGATGTAAACGCTGAATACATAACATACTTTTATCATAAATTAAACTAAACATACATTAAAACAATACTAGACCAAAAAAAAAAAAGAAAAGAAAAATCCTTCAAGGTTATCTGATAAAATTGGAACAAATAAATCTTAGACTTTAAAATTTAATATTTTTGAATATTCAATGTGAAAATCAGAAAAATAAAATTCTACCTATCGAAGAACCATAAAATAAATCATCTATGTTAAAATAAAAATAGACAATTTACATTATATATTAATAGGATAATGGTATAATAGCTCGGTATGTCTAGGGGAAGCAATTGGGTTTGGCCAAAGCTAGAGTGGGGCAAATTAGTGTTGAAGGCTAAAAACCCTTATGGAGTGCAACTCGTCAAGTGTCTTAGGCTAAGTTGGGAAAGTTATTATTATTATTATTATTATTATTATTATTATTATTATTATTATTATTATTATTATTATTATTATTTTTCTTCTTTCCAAGCATTGTAAAAAAATAAGAAAATAAATAAATATAGTGATTATGGAACTTAAAATAAAATTTGTCTAAATCTTTTTCTTAAAAAAAAATATAAACATTATAAACCTACCTCAATTCCAAAGATTTCAATATGGTCTATCATACTCTTAACCTGACCTACTCTATTTGAAAGATTGAGGTAAATTATCTAGAACACAATTTAACTTTCGTAACAAGGGGAAAATTATAAATTTAATACAAGTAGATAATATTTTTATTTATTTAATATGTGTTTCTACATAGCTAAGCATCTAAGGAGGAGTGTCCCCGAACATCCAAGAGAGAGTGCCCGTAGTGTCTAAGGAAAAGTGCCTCCCTAGCACCCAAGGAGGAGCTTTAGCATCCAAAAGAAAGCACCTTTAGCATAGTTATTGGAACTGGCCTAGTCATTGATTTGGGCTGACTTTTAGGTCACTGACTCACTGATTCAATCGCTAGGTTACATGGTTAATTATTGAACTGGATAAATAAATTTTAAAAATTATATATATATATATATATATATATATATATATATATATACTTATATAGGGTTAATTATTGAACTGAATAAATAAGTTTTAAAAATTATATATATACCTATATAAGTTTGGAAATAAATTTTAAAAATAGGTAAAATAAATAATTTATATGCAAATTTTACACTTTAAAGTCTTAAATACTCATAACAATTCATTCGATCGTGATTAAACTGTGATCGAACTGGTGATACTTAAAATATATAAATTAATATACATAATCAAATCACATTAAAAAAGCAAAATAGTACTTTATGTCCCTATGGTTGACATCGAGTTTTATTTATATCCTAAAGATTTTTTTTAGCCCACTTATGTCCTTTATGTTTCAAATCTTGGCACATATGCCCTTTTTTTTAACTCTGTCTAATAAACTAATGGAGCTATTGACGTGGTGCCAGCTTGTCAATCCACTTCATCCACGTCAACTACCACCTAGATCAACAAACTTGGAATGGCAAAAATGCCCATGGAACTTATATTATTCACGTGGAGACAAACAAAATATGGCAACTAAGTCATTTTCTCAAATATTGATCGACAGATTGAGATGATGTTGTGTAGGAGCTCTTCAACAGCGGCGACAAGGCTAGTACTACAGTGACTGCGCAGGGGACGACAGTGGTGGCTAGTGGTAGTGACCGCGGCTAAGGAGACTGGCATTGGCGAGTAGGTATTTTCCTCTTTCATTCAATTATTTCATCTTCACTTTTGGGCCTAATTTGTTATCGACCCAAGCCCTAATCTGATATATTCTTCCATGATTTCTTCCTCTTCCGTGCTTTGCCCATAATTCATCCCTTTCTTTTCCACAATTTGGCCCTAATTTACCTTTTTCACTGGCCCTAATTTCTCTTCCACATCCCTTTCTCTTCTCGACGTCGACTAGGTTTTTGCTGGGGTTCCTTGTTGCTGCCAAAATTACACATTAGATTTATAGTATTTTGGTATATTGCATTGTTTTGGATTTTTTTAAGTGCACGTTAATTTGCTATGTTTTATTTATAGTTCCATGTGTGTGCCTTGAAACCATGTGTATATACTTATACTGTGTAGGCTTTGATTGGTAATTCTTACAGACTGTGCTTTGTTTGTCTTCGCTTTGGCTGCGGTGGTCCCATTCCCATGTGCACAATAAAGTTTTGCCCAAAGTGGTCTCATTCCTAGCTGTATAATAAAGACTTAGTGTTCTGTGACATGATTTGTAGAAAATATTTGTATAATAAAGCTTTGGTGTACTATGGATATTGACAGATGTCCATAATTCATAAATAAATCTTATTATTTAATCTATTCTCACCTTTTTACTTGTGTAATAATAGTGCTCTCTTTTGAACTAGTCAACTACCAATAGTTTAATAGAAAGTTATGCATTTGGGTTAATTAATTTTAGAAACTTTATTTAGAATCTTATTGTTTAATTTGTTTTGATCTTTCCAAATAAAGTTTAATAATGTGATCAGTAAAAGAAGAAATAAATGGTGCAATAAATCATTGACTTCTCTTAGCATTTTTATATATTACACTTGTTTATTTCATATAACATGTTAATGTTTTAAATTTGTGTAAGTGCATTTCATATTTGTTTTCCATGGATATATTCTTTGTGGAGGTTCACCATGCTGGCATGATGTCAGGTGAAGCATATGTTGGCAGCGAAAATGACCTGTGGAATGCTTGTGACTCTGATAGATGAAGTTGCTTTGAGATTTTGGACTTGGTAAAGGAAGACTATGGGTACTCTGGAGTCAAGTCGATGTGGTATAAGGCTCCAGGACAATCATTTGAGCAAGGAAGATGCTTACAAATGACATGGAAGCAATGGAGATGGTCGACATTGCTAATAAAGATGGTTTGATGGAATTGTATATTGTTAAAAAGTTAGATAGGCTAATTCCTTCAGTTGACCTGGATCTTAACCAACATGTTGATGCCGCTCAAATGCTGGATGAGATTGTAATCTCATTGTCAGATGCAAATGCTTCCCCATATCTTAACAAGAAACGTGGGAGGAAATCAAAGGTATCACATTTGAATAATTTGTAACTTATAACTTCTATGTAATGTACATGTTAGATTTAAATTGTATATGTTGGTTGGCTCCCAAATTGTAAATTTATTGTAAATTATAAAATATTTCATGTTTATTTGTGTGCTATAAAAATATATGATGTTGTAAAAATATTTCACACACTTTTGACTTTTAACAAATTAACACCTATACATTATCTCAAAATATTCCAAGTAGAAGGTATCTTGTATTCATAATTTTGTGTATATGTGTGTGTCCATTTATAGGGATCCAAGAGATCGAAGCGTGCAATTCATGATGGTGATAATAATGGCATGGGAAGTGACTATGATACTGAAGATAGTGCTTTGAATGTGAGGTTCAGTGATAGTGAAGATGAAAACTATGTTGGCGGCCTTTTTGATTTGGATAAGACCGAGAAGCATCCATGTAGTAGTAATGATGCGCAAACACATGTATCATCACCATCAGTAGTAAGCCTAAGAGATAAGTCATGATGTCAGTAACTATTAAAGGCCTCAGTGATGACGAGGAGTATGAGACAAACTCATTAAACAGTATTGACAGTGATGAAGAGGATGAAATATGACGAAAATCGAAGTTCCCAACACATAAGCTCTTGAAGGATATGTCAGAGTAGAAGTGGGAGGTGGGGACAGTGCATTAAACTCATGAAGAGTTTCAAGATGCAGTGGTGACCTATGCTATACATAGTGGGAGGAATTTGTACTATGCCAAATTGGATAAAGAGAGAGCAAGGGTGAGGTATAGGGGGATTGTCTGTGGGAAGCATATTGCTCTAAGCTAAAGAATGAGGACATATAGCAGTTGTGGATAATTAATAATGACCATACATGCGCAAGGTGCTTCAATGTGTGGCTTATGACTTTGAAGTGGCTCGGTAGTAGACTTCAAAAGAAGGTGAGGGACAACCCAAAGATATGGTTAAATGACATAGTTAGAAAGGCTAAAAAGAAATGGAATATGGGTTGTTCTAAGACTAATGCGAGGGAGGTGGTCTATGGCTCCTTTAGAGAGCAATTTATCAAATTGTATGACTATTGTGAAGAGCTTAGACGCTCTAACCCTAGCTCCACAATCAAAATGCAACTTAATAGGCCACCTGGATACGAGGATGACACCCCTAGATCTAGTAGGGATCCTAGGTCCATGCTACCAACATTTAGGAGGTTATATTTTTGCTTGGATGCATGTCGTAGAAGTTTTCTTGTATGTCAACCTATCATTGCTATAGATGGATGCTTTATAAAGACTTCGCTTGGGAGAAAAGTGCTGACTACAATTGGTAGGGATCCAAATGACCATCTCTTGCCAATTGCATTTGCCATTGTAGAGGCCGAGACGATGGAGACTTAGACATAGTTTTTGTAACTGTTGGTTAAGGATGTTGAGATAGGATATAGCAAGTTCGTGACAATTATTTCAGATTAGCAGAAGGTCCCCTCTAACCTTTCCTTGCACTTTTTATACTTGTATAACTAATGTCCTTTAAGTTTTATAAATGTTTCATGTATGTCCGTTAAGTTTTATAAATTTTCACATTATGTCCTTTAAGTTTCAAAAAGGTTACCCTTATGTCCTTTAAGTTTCTGAATGTTTTATTTACGTCCTTCGAGGGTCCTTTTTCTTCCTTCACTTTTCACATACTGGTCCCATTCCACTATGTTAGTTAGTAGTTATTATGTGATTGAAGGATATAAGAAAATCACAAGTGTGAAGTTTCTAATATAGTGCCGTTAGAATTACCACATAACAACATGCGAGTATACTGTAATCAAATTAGATAGGCTTTATATAAAAATATACTGTAATAAAATCAAATATACTTGACACTAGTGCATATATTATAAAAAACGAAGTGGTTGAATGTAGCTTTATCGGATAGTATCCATGCAAAAACTGCTTTCACATTCACTGATTGTTTATACAGTACTGTAGTTTCCTTATATGTAACTCATCTAGCTTATTTTTCTTCTTGGTTATACAGTATTGTAGTTTACTTATATGTAACTCATCTATCATATTTTTCTTCTTGGTTATGCATAGGGATTGGATGGTGCACTTGATACGATGATATCAGGAGGTGACCACTGGTTTTGTGTACGTTACTTATATAACAATTTCAGAAATAGAATACCCAAGAGTCACTTAAAAAAACTTATGTGGAAAGCCACAAATGCCACCTATCCCTTAGCTTAGGAGAGAACAATGCTTGAGATCAAGAAACACAATGAGAAAGAGGCGTGCTTTAAGATGGAGCTGAAGTGTGATGTGCTCTTGAACAATATGTGTGAGACCTTCAACTCCATCATTTTAGATGTTAGGGAGAAGCCCATAGTGTCTATGATAGAGGACCAGATTATGGATGATAGAGCGATGGGCAAAAAAATAGGGTGGATATTGAAAAACTACCTGAGAGAGCAGTACTACCTAAAATCAAGAAGATGCTTGATCTAAATTACAAGGAGAGTAGCAAGTGGCTACCAACTTGGGCTGGACAAAAAAAGTTTGAGGTGATAGGTCCAGATGAGAAGTTTGTGGTTGATCTTGACTTGAGGTCCTGCACATGTAGGCACTGGTCAATCACGACCATTCCTTGCCTTTATGCAACTAGTGGCATAAACCACATGGGAGCGTAGCCTGAAAAATTCATCCCATCTCACTTCAGGAAAAAGCAATACCAGGTATGCTTCCAGCCCTTAGTTCACTTGACAAACTATCCAAATATATGGCCATCTATCCCGTATGATGATGTCCTTCTTCCTCTATATAGGAAGCCTATTGGATGTCTAAAGAAGAGGAGAGTAAATGATGCTAATGAAGATACTCAAAACAAAAATCGGATGTCTCGTAAGGGGTATGAGCAACGATGTGGGAATTGTGGCACCCTCAGTCACAAGAAGAGGGCCTGTAAAATGACAGCACAACAACCCTTTGTAAATGTATATACTGGATATATGTTAACATTCATTCTTGTACACTTTGTAGTGCCCACTGAGGGAGAAGATGCCAGTAAGATGTTCGAGCACTAGGGCACAACCACTACAAACAGCACCCTTGGTAATTACTTAGACTTTTAGAGTTTGAAGAATAGACTTATTTGATGTTCAAAACTTAACTTCATGGATGTTGTGTGATTGCTTCAATGTAGGAAGGAGATCGATCTTCTAGAGTTCGAAGGCATAGCTCTCAGCCTTCAACTTCACTTCATCTGCCTCCTACCTTGACTCCAACTAGTTCACAACCATTGACTCAATCTCAGACTCAACAGTAAGTATACCTCTAATTTAGTTCTCTTATTTTCATGTGTAATTGCATATTTTGTTGAATCAAAAGCAAAGATCATATTGTAATTATTTGTACATGTATATTTATAGGTTTCACAGTCTCAGCATAGTGATTCACCTAGCAATAGAACAAGATACAAGACAACTGGAAGAAGGAATGCAGGTGGTGCTAGCCAACCCTAGGTGGAAGGAATATGTTTGATGTATTATGTGCCAATTATATGGCTGTTTTGTAATTTGACTTACATGCAGTATATACTTTGTTGGTGTTTTTTTGGTATATGACAAATTAGTTGGCATTTTGGTACATGACATTGTTCAGTTTAGTTGGTATTTTTGGGTATATGAAAGTCTCAATTTGATGTATTATGTGGTATTATGTGCCAACGATTTGGCATTTTTGTAATTGAGCACTAATTTGTAATCTAAATTAAGTGCAATATATATACTTTATTGGCTCTTTTTGGTAGTCACTTTGATCATTATTGCAAAATAGGCAAAGGATTGATTTACATTGGAGTGTTGTACTTATATTTACATCTCAATTCTATTTTGTAATCTAAATTAATTGTTAACTTTTTACTGGATTTATGGTTCCTAAATCTTAATTTGAGCATTTTATGTTTCCTAAATATTGGATACAACAAGCACAAAGCACACATTCTCAACTCTATTTGGCTTGGTAAAGCAAGCACACTCAACCTAATTTATTTGTACATAATTTGTCTTACTCCACAATAATACATAATCCCCAATACATGAGTACATAATTTGTCTTCCTCTACAATAAATGAGTACATAATTTGTCTCAACTACAAATAAGGCAAATACATTATGTTAATAATATATAATCCACAATACATGAGTACATAATTTATCTTACTCCAACAATGAAACAACACTTAGTAACTAATTTGTCTTGAATTTCTTACAGTACATAATTCATCCAACTAAGCGACTCCCAAATCACTCTCCTAACTTCGAGTATCTTAATCTTCTTCCTAAGACGATACATGGCCAATGCATCATCCTTAATTGGAGGATTTAACCGATCAAAGAAATCATAGCCTCCTTCATCCTCCGACAATGTATAAGTCATTAGTCAAAGGGCAAAAACATTTTTATAACTCAAATTCAATTCATTAATTGACATACGTATCATACCACATAATTTTTGCATCTCCAAAACCCTCAACCTGGATTTTCTTGGGTGCATGAGTTCGCTAGTTGAGCATACTCACTGCAATCACATATGAACCTTCCATTCTTACCACTGTAACTAGAAGCTTGGGATGTCATTGTTGATAAACTCTCAAGGATGAAAAGTCAAGTTGAAATTATGGAAAATACAATCAAAACCACATATATTATCCCACCTCACAAGAGAAAAAAAAGGAGGGATAAAGACAAATGTAGTTATGCACACATATCATCCTAAAAAAAAAAAATTTAACTCTCCTAATCAATCCTACTCCCTAGCCATGCATATTTTGAGTTCATATATATATATATATATATATATAGAGGAAAGGGGAGGGTACAAGAACATATCTAGGTTCTACTTTAATTTATGATTTACATAAAAGAAAGTTCTATACCAATTTTCTGGACCCAATTTTGTTTCCTAACAAAAAGAGGACAAAAGTCCTTTGCTTCCTAAATGATATATGTTAGCAATAAACCCAATTTTGTAGACTTAATTTTGTAGACCCAATTTTTTTTCCTAACAAAAAAGGACAAAGAAGATATCAACAATGTGTGATTTTTTAACCTAAATTGGATATTGTTTCTTAACAAAAGAAGAGAAAGCAGATAACAACATTGGATAATTTCTTTTACCCAATTTGAAAGTTGTTCTTGAAGAATAACGAATATGACAGCATACTTATTGGAACTATGACAGTGAGTGTTGATATTGATACCATGGCAGAGTTTGGAAAGGGTTTTGAATTCAAGCATCACACATTAACACAATAATATCATAAGCTAGGGTTCGAATTCAAAGAGATTTGATTAGGGTTCGAATCCACAGAGTTTCAATTAGGGAAGGAATTAAAATACTCATAAGGGCTTGGCTTGAGTATATAGCAGTAATGTGTCATAATATGGAAAAGGGAAGTTTGAAAAACCCTATTCATTGTCGCATTCATCCTCTGGCACCATCACCGTAGCACTCGTAACCTTGAGGAAGTCGCTCGTCACCAGCAAAACACGATGTCATCTGAATGGTTAAAAGGAGTTAAAACATCAGACATTTAGAATACTATTTAGGATATATGTTCCAAGGCATTTTTGCCATTCTAAGTCTGTTGATCTATGTGGCAGTTGATGTGGATGAAGTAGATTGACAAGATGGCGCCACATCAGCAGCTCCGTTAGTTTATTGGATTGAGTTACAAAAAAAGAGCATATGTGTCAAGATTTGAAACATAAAAGACATAAGTGGGCCCAAAAAAAATCTTTAGAGTATACTGAAACTCGATGTCAACTTTAGGGACATAAAGTACTCTTTTGCCCCATAATAAATCTCATAAATTAGTAACAATAATATTAAATATATTACTTTTTCATAACCATAATTACTTATTAACTATTTGGTACTCATCTCTCTCCATTTTCCAACACCTCTCATTATTTTACTTCCTTTTCATATTTTTCTTTTCTCCTACAAGTCTATAACCTACTCATCTCGATTTCTCCCATCATTTCACTCCCTTTCACTTTTCTCTTTCTTCCCTCTCAATCACGAACTCATGATGCCCCCTTTCATCTTCCCCCTTATGTTATGGCTTTGAGTTTTTGGTCAAGCAACAGAGATGCAATGAGAGATTTGACCAACCAGTGGCTTGTAGCTCGTGCTCTCTCTATTTATCCTCACTACTCCATCGTCTCTATGTTTCTTCATCCACCAACCATGCTCTCTTCTCTCTTGAGTCTTGATATGTGCTCTATCTATCTCAACCCTTTATCTCTCTCAAGTCTTTGTGAATTCTCTAGCCTCTCTCGAAGATTCGACTAGAGGAGGGTTTGAAGGCAAACGGGATGAAGCCAGTGACTCATTGGTGGTCGTCGAGTGAGTTTAAATTTTTTTTTTAAAAAAAGGTAAGGTAGGTCAACTGGGTCGAAGGGTCAACTGTTCAGTCCGCTTGCAGATTAATTTGAAGAGTTGACTCGAGCTGATTCTGGTCCTGGGTTGTCGGGTCGACACACCGGGTCATTCTGGTGTAATAACTGTGCCCCCTAGCATCTAAGCAAGAACATCCTCTAGTATCTAAGAAAGAGCTCTCTCTAGCATCCAAGAGGGAGCACCCTCTACTGCTCCCTCTCTCAAGAAAAAAGAGTGCCCTAAAGAGCCTCACCTATTATAGTAAAGACTAAAATGAGATTTAAAAGAAGAAGAAGAAGAAGAAGAAGAAGAAGAAGAAGAAGAAGAAGAAGAATAATAATAATAATAATAATAATAATAATAATAATAATAATAATAATAATAATGATGATAAGGAAGAATAACTAAGTCTAGATGGTGAGGAATCTGTGGTTTTTAATTTAAAAAGTTTTGGGAATTAAAGTGATACCCGGTGAAAATTTGGAACTAGCAAAAAGGTTCTTGAATATAAAAATCCCCTTAATTTCTTTTTTTTCCCCTTTTTTTTCTTCTCTTTCTCTCCTATTTCCTTCAGTTCACGCTGGTTCTAGAAGTGGCCGCTACTATTCTCAAGCCTTTTTTCTTGCTCTTGTCTTCTTTTTTTCATATTAGTCAATTTCTCATCAAATTTTAGATGGTTATGGTGCTAGGGAGTTTTTGGTCAAAAGAAGATTTTTGAGGTAAGAGTTAGATTTTTCTTCTTCTCATTCTCTTCTCTTTTTATATGTAGAACTTGGGATTGTGAGATTGTACACCTTCTAATGTCTAGGTTTGAAGTAATTTATTAAGTTGATCCTATGGAATTAAAGTATGATTGAATTGGTTTATGACCTAGAGAGTTTGGATTCTTGATGCTAAAATCTATAACCTTGAAACCATAGTGAAATTGAAAATCTTATCTTGCATTTTAAGTGAGTAAATTGTAGTAAGTCCTTGTGAAATCATCTTGTTTTAGGTCCATGATGTTGTAAAAGGTTTTAAAATTGTTCTAATTTGGATTGTGCATCGTTGAATCTGGTTTGGGCTAAAGAAAATGAAGGAATTGCTTAATAGAGCACCCCACACCGCTGTAACAGTGAACTGACCAATGCAGTGGGTAGAGATAGTAGTTGGTAGTGGGTTACAAGTAGTAGTGGTAATACAAGCTTTAACATGTGGGCAAAGCCTGACTCGCCTGCATTTGGGTGGGCATATGCTTTCAATTTTAGACCTGTTAAAAAAAAAAAAGGCCTAAACAAGCCGACCTATTTGACCCACTGGCTAAATGGGTGGGGCTTGCAGGCTGACCCTTTTTTTTATTTTTTATTTACATAATTATATCACTTAGTATATAAATAAATTCACTTTATCACATTTTTATATTTTATAACATTATATTTAATAATTATAGTAAAAAATATTTAAGCTCTTAACAGGTAAATTAGAGTTCTTGAAAATATATTCATAAAAGCCTGTATTATCTTTGAATTATAATAATATAAGGAATAATGACTAGTTGTATATAGTTATATACCTATATTGGAGCTGCGTGCATATACAACCTTCCTAAGTAGTTTCTGGCCCTTCTTTCCCCTCTCTACAATGGCAGTGACTATACTCATCTTTAAGAGTTCTCAAGTATCAGTGCACCAGATGACCTGATTGCTAATATGCTTGTTGAAAGACTTGAACAATATATAAGAGGCACTTTTATAGTCATTCACTCTTAACCCCTCAACCTCAAGGGAAGGTTGTTAGCTCAATTGCAATATCAGTAGAGTGAGAAAAAGTAGCATCATAGATTATCCTTTAATGGAAACATACTAACTATAGAGTAAAAGGAAGTGATTTTGTAAGATTATTGGCTTGCAGTGATAAATTAGATATAGTGCGATGCTTTCATTTAGCTATTGACAAAGAATAACAATATTTAAATATGAAAAAAAAAAAGAATGGCCCACAGAATAGGCACAAACGGGCTTGGACTACAAAATCCAAGACCGTCCAAAAATAGGTCGACTCGTTTTGACAATACTAGTTGTAAGACATTGTTGTAGAGGCAAAACTAGCCGCTACAGCAAGCTCTAGCAATAGCTACGCAATAGTTACTGTTGTAGAGAAGGATGCTAGAGAAACCACTTTTGTTTTTGGTGTTCCAATATTGTAGTAGTGTTTTGGCTACTGTAACAACTTTGTCAAGGCTCCTGAATGAGATATTAACATTCTTGTCTCTCTTTTTTCTAATGTTCTTCTATAGGTTTTTCACAAATTCTAGTTTGGGCCTTCTTCTAGTATGTTGATAAGATTTTAGCTTTAAAGATTCTAAGGTTTAGGCTAGGTGAGTAAATAGATTACTATGATGTGTTTTAAACTAAGCAAACTTGATAATTTTGGACTTATTCTTATGTAATTCTTTTATCATTCATTATACTCTTACGTATCCTCATTTTAGCTCTATGAATATGACTTTCACATAATTTAATATTATTTTTCTTCATGTAAAAGAATATGAAAATAATGATGTTTAGCTTTGAAATTTCACTTTTTACTTTTATATTAAGTTGTGTATGGGTGTTCTATGATATCAAGTACATTGGGAAGGACTCTATTTAGAACACTGGTGCTATAGCAGAATTCGTAGCCCTTGACATGCCTTGGTTAGCATAGGTCTAAAGGTGCTAGTCCCGTGATCGAGGCTACTTATGTAAGGAAGAATATAAATCTCAGTTGGGTATTATGGATGTGAGGGCCATAATGGGTAGCTGGATGGGAGAGTTAAAGATTATAGTGCTATGGAAGGTGGTTGTGACACAGTTGGGTTTTCCTGATTCTGTTCAAGGTTCTTCCTGATGGTATTTGATTACTTAGAAACTTTTGTTTGGTCCAAAATTATGACCCTTGGTTGATTCAAAATTGATTTTCTTATATTTCCACTTGAAACATGTTTTCTTTGCATTTCTTTTTAGGGAAAAGGGTACTATATGCCCCTAACATTTACCACGATTTTTATTCCCCTGAGATTTTTTGCCCTATTATGCCCCTAATTTTTCAATTTTTATTATATATGCCCTAAAATGACGAAAATACCCTTAATCCCTCTCTTTTTCTCTCTCTCTCCTCAATCACACATAGAATGGCACCAAAAAGACACTGAAGAAGTAGACTGGAGAGAAAGTAGAGGAAGAATAGTGAAAATGACAAGTTTTCCCCTCTTTCTCTCAGAATTAACCACTGCCACACCAAATCTCTTCGATTTTCAACTCCCTCATCTTCCAAATCCACTATTTCCACTGCCATCATCGTTGGCGACAAGCTCTCGGAAGCTACCTTCTCCTCCCACCATCTCTGACCTCACCAAGGGGAAGAAAGCTATATTCTTCACTATCCTTAGTGCTCTATTGCCATTTTATGCTTCTTTGGTGCCGTTCTGTGTGAGTGAGGAGAGAGAGAGAGAAGAGAGTGTGAGTGGCAATGGATGAGAGAGAGACACGTCTCACCATGGAAGCTCATCATTTTCACCGTTCTCCCTCTATTTTCTCTTTGATATGCTTCTTTGGCATCTTCTTCTATGTCATTTTGTGTATGAGTAAGGAGAGAGAGAGGAGAGAGAAAAAAGAGGGATGAAGGGTATTTTTGTCATTTTGAGGCATATATGATAAAAATTGAAAGATTAGGGGCATAATTGGGCAAAAAAAACCTCAATAGCATAAATGAAAATCAGGATAAACATTAGGGATATATAGAATCCCTTTGCCTTCTTTTTATTAAATGATATATGATTTCATGATGGATGACATTGTAGTAGTTTATTTACTAAGTGTTTATCACTCACCCTTCCTGTTCTTTTCCCTCCAAATAGTAAACCTAACATAGAAGCCCCACATGAAGAGTAGCCGAGTTAATGGGTTCAAAGTGAGCCCAAATTAGATCTTGGGCTTGGTATACCTTCCTCTTGAAGACTTGTGTATGTGTGTATATATATTTATATGTATGTTTTGACTCTAGGTCTATTCTATAATCCTATAAGCAGGACCTCCTTCTCTTTTTTCATTATGTAAATAGTTTAGTTTAGTTTTGTCTTTGGATATCATGTGCTGAGATGTGTTGGTTATATAGATACAAATATGTATTTGTGACTTGCTTGTAGCTAAACCTTTGTGATAAATGAAATGTTATGTTTTGAGGATTCTAATTTTCCTATGAATTTATGTATTGTTGTATTCAATTCTTAGTTTTTAGGCTTACAAGAATGAGACAGACTCATTTTTCGTGCCGATCACGCCTCCCTAACGGGGGTTGACATCACCAAATTCAAGGAAGAGATAATTAAATAAGAGGAGGGCCCCTCTTTAAGAATGCCAAATAAATTTTGTCTACCAGATAGTAAATGTACATAGATGTCAAAGACTCAAGGTAAGCATGCTAAGTGTGCTAAGCCTTCTTAAAACTAAGTATCTTAGTACCTAAGCACCATTAACACATGACCTACCTTAGTAACAAACTATTGAGTTAAGTACTTAGAATGCCCAGCAAATTTGTTCCTTAGACAGTAAACTAAGTACCTCAGTTTTCACTTCGTAAAAAGCTTAAGGTAAAGGAGAGTGTAATGAGGATGCCTCTTCCTTCAAAGCCAAAGCAATGTTGATTTGAGAAACACCACACCAAGGCCACCTTAACTTTGCAAGTAAGCAATGCTCTCAAAGTGGATTTGGCATAGGTTAAGTGTCATCCGAAATGTCTAATTTAAACAAGGTCAAAGACACTATGAAGCAGTAGTCTTCACCTTTCTTTCTCGGAAACCAACTTAGGAATGACTTGATAAAAATAAAAGGTCTTCGTGTCATGCACGATCACCCTAGGTATAAGCTAGGTAAGAATTTATTTCTTAATAAAATAAAATTAATGTTTTAATGAGATTATTATCACACCTTATCACCCTAATAAATCACCATACCTATGATCACATATATCCCCCTCCCTTTTTTTAAGCCATTTAGTATCCACAATCTCACTACTTCCCTAAATTCAACACCTTTTTCAAGGTACCAGTTCTGATCATGGCTATGTTTGCCAAACATGTGTGTCATGTCATTCAATTGATAGGTCAAGTACCCTACTATAAATACCCCCCAAAATCATTCATCAAATACATTGACTCTGGTATGCTTAAACTTTTAAGAAATTTTCTCTACTTTGCAACTTAATTTCCTAGAACGATTGAGCTCGTAAAAACAGTTTGTTATTTTATTACGTTTTGATCTCTTCCTTCGTTTTTCTTAACATTTACTTAGTGTACTTTACTTTACACTCTATTAAAAATTTTCAAAGATCAATTCATTTATTACTTTGTACCACCAAAGTTCAAGTCACCATTCTCAAAACCATATGGAACATATCAATATAGCTTTTCATTCATTCAAACTTCCATAAGAGTACCATTTAATGTTTAAATATATCCATATTGACATCTTTTGTACATTTTTCAATAAAGTATATTATACATCATTTGTGTAACATATTGGACTACATAATGGGAAAATATATATATATATATATATATATATATATAAGTCTGAAGGGGAAGTAGTGATGTAGGTGAATGAATTTAAATCAAAAGGTATTAGTGAAATATGTTACTAATATCTTAACTATGATATGTTCTCAATATGATAGCACGCGTTTTTGTATTTAATAATTTTATGAAGAACTCACTCGTCTCTTATGTTGAGGTAGTAAAACCCGATGGATAGGGTACTAAGTCCATCAATAGTCTGATTTTATTTATAAAATTATTCTTACACTCCCATAGTCAGTGTCCAAGTTTAAGAATTATATTAAGGTATTACTAGTAGATTCTTTTTACATTTTTAGATTTTTATTCATTCTATACATGCTTATGGAACTTGATGGTGAAAGTGTCATTTTAGGGAGATTTTAAAACCTTATGTTTAGATCTTTCTCTTTCTCTTTCTCTCATTGATCTTTTACTCTTGGCTCTTCTTCAATCTCAGACAGAGGTTTATCCTTTTCCGCAACCAACATCTTTAATGAAGAAATTCATTTAAGTAATAGCATCAAAACATTTATGACTGGAAAATTCCACCCATATCTAAAAATGAACTTTATAAACTAGAAGGAAAGTTCTTCCAAAATTCTGATTATATTATTAGATCTATGGAAGATGTTATTACTATCAATCCTGACAAAGATGGATTTAATCTCTTATATGAAAAATCTTTAAAAATTCATAAAGAAAAATACAAATTTTTACACAGAGGTTGTGTCCAAATTGCCTTTAAACCCATAGTTAGAGATGGTTTGAATATCTCTTGCCCTCTCTATCTCAGAGACATTAGACATAACCAATTTATTGATTCCCTTTTAGGAACAATTGAAGTCGGTCTTTATGCCGGACCAATCTATTTTAATTGTTACCCTAATAAAACTATTAGGTTATAAGACCAAAATCTTATTTGTACTCTCAAACTTAATGTCAAACTTAATGGAATTGATATAAAACCAAGATCTATTCTTGTAGCCCTACTGTATAGGATCCAACACAAACTTATGAATTCTTCCAGCTCTAAAGTTCTCAAACCTAAAGAAACTAGTCAAACAACATTTTTCTTAATTGATACCTCCCAAGCTATTGTTATTATTCCTAAGACCCTTCTTTGGAGAGACATAACCTTACCTGATGAATGGAAGTTGGAAAAGACAACTCCTACTTTGCTTAAACCTATGCCTAATTTCAGCCAAAATAGACAAACCCAATAAGGAACCGTAGGAATTACCTTTGATAGAAGAAATTCCTAGAACAAACTCAACCAAGTCTTTCGAAGAGTTTAGAAATGTTGTGTTTGAACCACATAGGCAGTACTGCTCCTTCTTACCAATCATAAGGACACAAACTATTTATGATTCAAATACACCTCAAACCTAAGTTAGGCCTTTTAGCATCCACCTTCAGGGTCTTGACACCTATTGAAGCCTATCTAGACCAAATCACAAAAGAGAGGAAGAAGAAGAGAGATCCATCCAATCCCCAACCTTTTCCTTTATGAATGAACCACATGAAATCAACACCATTAAACAAGATTTCCAAATGGACCAAAAAAACCTACAAGAAGATTTTTACTCTAAAAAACAAACCCAAGAAAGGAAATGGTTTTTAGAGAAATTCCAAAACCAAAGTTGCAAACAAATCCAAGAAAAATATTATAAATTTCTTGAAAAAGTTCAAATGAATATTTTTTTTCTTTGATTGGTTTGAAGCTTATGCTTTAGATCAAAATGTTGAATATCCATTTACCAACCCCATAAATGTTAATGTCACTTGGCATACAACCAAAGGAGAAATAGTTAATTATGACTTACCTCCTTCAAAGTCTTTTCAAATATCTAACCTAGTTGACAACAAACAACAACCCTTAGTTACCTCTCCTTAAAAATTTAAAAATATTGAAGACAATATTAATTCAAAAGATATACAAGGCCTTCTGGAACAAAATAACTATACAAATTCATAATTGCAAACTTTATGAGAAATCATAACACAAAACCCTCCTAAACCTACCAAGAAAACTATTGATCAAAAGCTAATCTTTACACTTGCAATCTTGCCTTCATTTGTTCAAAGGGAGCTAAAACTAGATTAGTTCAAGAGATTGAGAAAAGACTCAAACTTTTAGAATCTCCTGGAGAATCCTCCTCTTCAACATCAAAATTAACTATAAACAATCTAAAGAAAACTATTACTAGCAGTAGTAGTAAAGCAATCATTAGTCAAAAACTTAGTATCAACTCAATACAAACAAATTGGAAAACACCCACAAAACTCTATTATCATAGGGCAACTGCTCCTGGCATAGCAATAGAAGAGAAAAACTTTATCTCAAATTATTTCAATGCCAATAACATCTATGTATAGAACATAAATGGAAAATCTAAAACTAATATCTTAAACACTCTTCAACAAATGACCATGGTCAGCACAATCTTCCAAATAACTCATGATTGTTCTGAGGAATCTGTTATCCACATTTTGACATCAGGTTTTACAGGACAATTAAAAAGTTAGTGCGATAACTATCTCATCACTCAACAGAAGGATCAAATCATCAATTCTTAAAAACTCAATCTGATGGGACTCCCATTACCCATAATGGCGAGGTTATCCCAGATGCTGTCAACACATTAACTTTTACTACATTTCATAGGAGATCCCTCCTTATAGAAAGACAAATCTACCAAACTTCTTTCAAACTTTAGTGCAGAACCTTGGTTGATTTTAGGTGGTATAGGGATACCTTCCTAACTATGGTTTACACTAAAGACCAGTCAACAACCCTTTTAGAAAGAAAAATTTCTTTTTAAGAGATAAAGTTTGAGAAAAAAATTAGGAGTCATACCAAATCACTAAAATACCCTACAAAAACTTAAGTTATAGGAAACTCATAGCTTGTGTTCAAAAAACTGCTCTAAAAATTTACCAAGATGACAAAATTCAACATTAACTCAGTAAATAAAAATATCAAAACAAAAAAAGAATTAGGAGCCTTTTGTGAACAATTTCGTTTTCCAGCCTGCAAAACTTCAAAACTCAAACATAAAGATAAAGTAGAAAAACATCAAACTAAGAAATATTATAAAAGACCTAGGTCTAAACACCCTAGACACCTAAGACAAGAATTTATTTCAAATGCGGTATAGATGGCCACATGGCTAGATATTGCAAGTTAAATAAAAGAAAACTAACTTGTTTCAAATGTGATAAAGATGGCCACATGGCTAGATACTGCATGTTAAATAAAAGAATTAGGAACTTAAATCTTGAAGAACATGACCTTCAACAAATTAATAATTTTTAATTAACACTTTTTATGATGAGGAATCTAATTTATCATCTGAAGAAATCAACCAAATTCAAATTAATGATATACCATCCTTTTCTAAAGAAGAAAAAGACACTTTAGAGATTAATACTCTAAACAAAGAATAAGATCTCTTACTAGAGATTATTAATGATCTCCCAAGTAATGAAGACAAACGAAAATACTTAGCGGAATTCAAAGGAAGTTTGGGAACAAAAGCTTCTACCTCAAAATAGCCTATTCCCAAAACAAATAAATATGACCTCATGGACATATTAAAAAGATTTCAGAGTAAGCCAAAGCATGTAACCACCCAAGACTTACAAAATGAAATAAGTTATTTAAAAATTGAAATCAAAGAACTTAAAAAATAGCAAGATTTACATTCTTTGCTCATCGCCCAAATTCAAAATGTTGAAACCCCAAAGATCAAACCACAAAATAATGAAAACATTGAAGAACTTTAAGAAGCTTTTCTAAACTTAATTTCAAGAATTTCTGTCCAAAAATAGCATGTATCTATGAGGATCATTGTCAATGACAAATTTATTTTGGTTATAATAGCCTTCTTTGACCCTGGAGCAAATTTGAACTGTATCTAGGAAGGCTTAATTCCAACAAAATATTTTGAAAAAGCAACAAAAAGCCTTAGCTCAGCTAATAGTTCAAAACTTCAAATAATTTACAAACTTTCTAATGCCATGGTTGAAAATGAAGGATTAAAAATGTCCACTCCTTTTCTCATAGTTAAAACTATTTCAAACGATGTAATTTTAGGCACACCCTTTATCAATTAGGTTATGCCTTTCCAAGTTATAAAAGGAAGGTATTGAAACCCAAAATTTAGGTAAAACTATTACCTTCAAATTTACAAAGGAGTCGGATACTAAAATTATAAATCTAATCCAATATAAAGAAAACCAAATCAATTTTTTAAAAGTAGAAATTTCCTTTAAAACAATTGATTCAAAATTAACCCAAACTTATTTGAAAAGCAAGATTCAAAATCTTCAGGAAAGTATCCAAAAAACAATATGCTCTGACCTTCCCAATGCTCTTTGGGAAATAATGAAACATGTTGAACTTCCCTATGAAAAGGATTTCAATGAGAAACAAATCCCAACTAAAGCTAGACCTATCCAAATGAACCATGAACTTATTGGACATTGTCAAAAAGATATTCAAGACCTGTTATCAAAAAAATTTAATTTGAAAAAGTCAGAATCCTTTGTCTTGCTCAACCTTTTATGTTAATAAAAATGCTGAATTAGAAAGAGGCACTCCAAGACTTGTAATAAAATACAAACCTCTAAATCAAGTTCTCTAATGGATTAGGTATCTTATTCCTAACAAAAAAAATCTTCTCAACCATCTTTTCTCTGCAAAGATTTTCTCAAAATATGGCATGAAATTCGAATTTTGGAAAATCCAAATTAAACCTAAGATCATTACAAAACTTCTTTCACTGTTCCTTTTGGACAGTATGAATGCTCCTTCAAAATTCCAAAGGTAATGAATGAAATTTTCAATCCCCATACAAAATTTATAATCAGTTATATTGATGATATTCTCATCTTTTCCCAATCTATAGATCAACATTTCAAACATGTAAACATTTTCATAATCATCATTAAACGAAATGGCCTTGCTATTTCCAAAACAAAAAATAAACATTTTTTAAACAAAAATCACGTTCCTTGGACATGATATTCACCAAGGAACAATTGTACCTATTTACAGAGTAATTCAATTTGTTGATAAATTTTCTGATTTTTGACAAAACTCAACTCCAAAGGTTCCTAGGTTGCTCAATTATATAGGTGATTTTATTCCTCATTTGAACAACCTAATCAAACCCCTCCATGATCATCTTAAAAAGAATCCTCTTGCTTGGCCGGACAATTACACTCCTGTGGTTAAACAAATTAAAGACCAAGTCAAAAGCCTTCCTTGCATGTATCTTCCTAATCCGTAGGCTTTCAAAATTGTCCAAACTGATGCCTCTGACCTTGGTTACGAAGGTATTCTCTTACAAAAAAAAAAGTGATAAAGAGCAATGCATTACATTCACATAAAAGCATTGGAATAAAGCTCAACAAAACTATTCCATCATCAAAAGAGATATTTTTGCAATCATTTTGTGCATAAAAAAATTTCAAAGTTATTTTTTAAACCAAAAAATTTTAATTCACATTGATTGCAAATCTACAAAAGATGTTTTACAAAAAGATGTTTAAAATTTGACTTCAAAACAAATTTTTGCAAGATGGCATGCTATCTTAAGTGTTTTTTGATTTTGAAATCAAATTTTTAAAGGGTACTACAAACTCTCTCCCAGACTTCCTAACCAGAGAATTCCTTCAAGGAATGTGATGATACCAAAGTCAAAGGATAAAGGAAAAGGCTTAGCCTGAATCAATGATGACACAATTTCAATCACAAGATCAATGATCCGTCAACCAAGGTCTTTGACCATTCAAATAGGGTCTTCCGCCTAGAAACCCAATCAATATGGGACTTCCTCCTAAATAGTTCAAAAGGAGTCAAAGGCTTTTTATGCCTTTCCTCTTGAAACTTTTCTTGCCATCCAAAGTTCCAACCAAAGATTAGATTCTTTACCAATCAAGTATTGGGTAGATGCTATTAAAGAAGAAGAGAATGACAAGTCTCTTGCCCAAATTATCCATCTTAAAGGCCAAATTACAAAGAACAATCCTCAACAATATCTGATTTTGAGTCCCCGATCAATTTCTTCAGAATCTCCCAAAACCTCTTATTGAGATGCTAAGGATAATTCAAAAGTTACTCACTCAACTCTTCAAATTTTAAAAGTTCTTACTCCTTTTCAATGGGGGAAAGATCTTAACAAGGTAAAAAGGTTTTCCCAACATTTTGATCCAATCAGATATAATTATTAGGATTATATTGATTCCTAGTATAACACCTTTTGGTTTCAAAATAAATATTAAAGTCATTCTTGGCTGATTTATTTCAAAAATAATGTTCTCTTTCATTTTCCTCTTTAAATCATCAGCTGGTGGGAATTTTTGGGTCCTTGTCAAAAGATTCTTCCTAAACCTGTGAAAAATGGTTTTGAATATTTCTTCAAAAACACAAATTTTACTGAAGATCTTATGCCAATAGATCTTCATTTCTTCTCAAAATTCTCTCTAGCATGGATCATCCAATGGCATATCAACTTTGGAAAATCCAGCTATCCAAACTACTTGCCTTCCCTCCAAAGAGTGCCTCATGTCAAATGGTGGGGACAATTTCAAACTGATATCAAATGGTGGGGATAATTTCAAACTGATAAAGGAAATTGGGATGTAGTTAAATTATGGATTAAGAGAAATCCCCTAAGTTTCAGAGGGTATCAGATCCTAATACCTGCAAGTTTCGCAACCAGAAATCCCATATCCAGTCATATTTGACTTCATTAACAAACAAAGAAGATTTTCTCAACCAACTGAAGACTACCATCCTTCTTCTGGAAAGTGAAGAAAGCCAGAGGCCTTCTTTAGCCAAGAAGCTGCAAACTCCTTCTTCATCAGCTTCCTCATCCTTTGATCTTTAGGATAATGAAGATGATTGTTTTGGTATTAATCTGAAAGAAGACTAGTGCCCTCATTTTTTCCTGTTAGTAAAAAATGCGGGGAACATAAAAGACAATGGTAACAGTGAAGATTCTTCATATGCCAAACTGAGTCTACCAAAAGTAGGCGAAAGCAAAAGATGCTTTACTTTTCAGTAGACAACAAATTGCATTTTCAAACTTATAATCATATCAATTTTACTGTAGTGTTAGCAATTTTTGCCTTTAAATTCTTGTCTTCTAGCCTCTTCGAAGATTGGATATTTTTTAGGAGTTTTTCTCTTACAACAAACTGTAAGCTTAGAGAGAGAGTCTGAAGGAAAGTTCTCTACCTTCCTCCTCATTGTAAGCTTTCTTAATCTATCAAAGTTATTTTCAAAGTTTAGCTACTTAATTATTTTATTTTTCATATCCTACATCTACATGTTAGTATAGAAATCCGTATTCTCCCTGCTTTTCTTCCCTTTCTCCCTGCTCTTTTAATTTTTATAACTTTTTAGGAGACCTCCTCCCGACCTCTTGGTATCAAAGCTTGGAGGGGAAGTAGGGATGTAGGTAAATGAATTTAAATCTGAAGGTATTAATGAAACTCAATAAACAATCCAAAATGCAGAAGGATCACACTAATAACAGGTTTCTTTTACTATTATCATACATGAACCATTTTTGTAATATGAAAAAAAAATTATTAGAAGAAAAGAGAAGACAACATTACAACACAAACAGAAAAAAAGGAGGATCAAGGATCCTCCAAGAAAGAAAAACAGAAAAAACAACTATGAAAATTTAATCAACTCATCCCAAAACAAACTAAAACAATAAGACTTTCCAATTCTTATGAATATCCATAGAAGACATCCCCTCCAAAAAAAAAAGAGACATTATAAGTTGCAACCCAAAGAATAACTAGAAAATAAATTCTATCCCAAAGCAAGCGTATTGAAAGGAATTGATCACCAAATGCACTAAAGCACAACAAACATAGCAGCATTCCATAATGCCTTACCCTTTTTACTCCTTCCAAAATCTCTAATGTCAGTAGGACACTCCAAGGTTATTAAGATTAAATCTTGCATAAGATCGAAAGGGCCAATGTTGTCAAAATTTATTGTCAGATCATGGGATCTTATGATCCTACGATCTTGTGGGTAAAAAAATGATCCTGATCCCATTAGGGATTGTTTTTGCAATAGGATCATATAGGATCGGGATCCTGGAAGTAGGATCATGGGATTGGGCAACACGATCCCAACATTTAAAAAAAATTGTCTGCCAAAATAATGCCATTTTAAGTTTTTTTTAGGGCCAGAGATGATGTCATTTTGGAGTGGATAAAGCCCTAAATCAGCAATGGAGCCGCAATTCTCACGTATGCTTGAATCTGATTTCTTTCTTCCCTAATTTTTCTAAAATCTCGACATCATGATCAAATGTCCATCATTGGCAGTGGCTTCATCTATCTCTGTCTTCGACAACATCCGTGGGTCAAGCTTCGTTCGTTGTTGGGTCATGGCCTTGGATTGTGGTTTCTCTCCTTTTCAATTTTTGTAATCTGTAAGCTGCACTTCCTTCCTATAATCCTATCCTATTATCCTAAATCCTTGCTTGTTCTATTGTTGGTGTTGGTTTTCTTTGCTGAATCTGGATAATAAGAATCTCGGTTTCCTTGGTTTTCACAAGGATTCAACAAAACTGTGAGAGAGTTAGTAAGAGTGAATCTGAGACCAATATGAAATTTATTTTGGTTTCCTTGCTATTACTGAATCTGCTCTAACCATTGTAGTTGTAGGAGTTAATCGTTAATCATATTCATGCTTTTCCATTTTTTTCTTCTAACCATTGTAGACCTGTAGTAGCTGAAATTTATTTCGGTTTCCAGTTTCCTCACAATCCCTCATTTTTGCAACTCCTAGTTCCTAAATCCCTCGTTCAAAGTTGTTGAAGCCTAAAGTTGCCTAACAGCCTGAATTCATGTACTAGACTCCTTTATAAGTTTATGAGTGCTTTCTAATTTAACTAAGATCATATTTTAATTTTTAAATTTTTGTTGAATTTGGTAAGCACTTGCTTGTATGCTGAAGTGCTGATCATGGGCTGAAGTAGCAAATATGTAATTGTGATTTGTGATTTACTTGTGAACATATGATTATGTGAATTTGTGAATAATTGTGAATTGATGCTGTAGAATCTGTGACTATGTCTGAGACTACGAAATTCTTGTCTCTTATCTTTTGATATAGGCTTTTCAATTTTCATTAATTGTAATAGATAAAATTTAGTGTCAAATGTCAATGGATCAATCTCAGTTACCTACATCTACTGGTGTATCTGGGAACGTGGGAGTGGGAGCTAGTCAAACTTCAAAAAAGAGGAAAAATGATTTCAGAGCAAGAACTAATATAGGATGGCAACATGGTTATCCATTTGAGGGAAGTCTAGAAAAGTGAGATGCAAATATTGTGATAAAGTTTGTATGAGTGGGGGTTTCTTATTTGAAACATCATTTGGCATATATTAAAGATAATGTTGAGGGTTGTTGTCTATTCCTAATGATGAAAAGAAGCAAATGTTAGGAGTTTTGGTAAAAAATGCTCAACATTTAATGTCTGAGAAACAAATAACAGGAATAGAAAGTATTGATGAACACAATATGGAAGGGAAAACAGCTAGGTAAAGGAGATATTAGGTTTACTTTTATGACCCAGTACAAAAGTGGAAGAAGCACACAAACAACCATTAATCAAATTTTAAAAAAAGACTTGAGGGAGGAACCATGTCAGGAAATTGCACGATTTTTCTACACAAGTGCAATTCTTTTAATTGTGCAAAGAACTCTAGTTTTCAAAAGATGTTTAACCTAGTTGCAAGGCATGGGCTAGGATTCAAGGCACTTCTTATCATAAAATTAAGGAAAAATTCTTGAAAAATAAGTAGATGAAACTGAAAATTTGTTAGAGGAGCATAAAAAGGACTAGAAGAAAAAGGGTTGTTCCATTATGTTTAATAGTTGAATTGATAGAAAGATAAAGTCAATTTAAATTTTTTTTTGTGAATAGTCTGAAGGTTATGTTCTAAATATGTGTTTGATATCTTTAAAACTACTGATAAAATATTTGATATGTTATATGAGATAGTGGAGTAGATTGGTGAAGAAAATGTTGTTCAATTTGTGACTGATAATGCTGCAAACTATAAAGTAGTAGGACAAATATTAATGGAGAAAAGAAAAAGGCTTTTTTGGACCCTTTGTGCTACACACTGCATTGACTTGATGTTAGAGGATTTTGAAAAGAAAATCAAACTCCATCAAGTAACAATAAAAAAAGGGAGAAAGATCACAACTTACATTTATTCAAGAACCATTCTCATTGTAATGTTGAAGCACTTTACCAAGGGGAAGGATTTGATTAGACCTGCTATTACTTGTTTTGCCACTTCTTACCTCACTTTGGATTGCCTTTTTGACAACAAGGGAGCTATTATGCCTATGTTTACTTCTAAACAATGGAACGGTAGCCTATATGCCACTACACAAGATAGAGAACAGGTTGAGAAGATGGCTTTGGATAGTAGGTTTTGGAAAAATATCACTATAAGCCTAAGACTGCATATCCTTTAATCAAAGTGCTTCACTTGGTAGATTTATAGGAGAAGCCAGCCATGGGTTACATTTATGCTGGAATGGATCAAGCAAAAGAAAAGATACAATCTAACTTGAGACGTGTTAAGAAAAGGTACACTTTGTTGTTAACTTGTTTTAACTTTTAAGTTATTGGATATTGAACTGACATAAGTTTAATTACTAATTATTTTTTAAGCTATGAACCTGTGTGGACGATTATTTATGAAAGATGGGAAGCTCAACTACATAGACCTTTACATGCTGCAACATATTATTTAAACCCTTAAATCTATTACAGTCCTGATTTCAAGGTGGGTTACATATTAGAGCGTGGACTTTATGAATGTATGAATAGGTTGTTATCATATGAGGAGAGAGATTTAGTTGATTTGCAACTTGAAGAATTCAAAGAACAAAGGGGCTTATTTGGCTTGCAAGCTGCAAAGGCTATGATTAACAAGAAGTTGCTAGCTCAATGGTGGGATTCTTATGGGGATCATTGTCTATAGTTACAAAAATTTGCAATTCGTGTTTTAAGTTTGATTTGTAACTCTTCAGGATGTGAATATAATTAGAGTGCATTTGAAAGGGTAAGAAATGTTTTAACTTTTTTTATTTATCATTTATGAGTTTTTAATTTAATATACTTAATTTTTGATTTTTTTAGGTTCATACCAAGAAAAGAAACCGTTTGCATCAAAAGAAGATGAATGACTTGGTGTTTGTGATGTATAATTGAAAATTGCAAGAAAGGAAAGCCAGAAATGATCCTGATTTTAGTATAGAAAATGTTTCTTCTTTTGATGATTGGATCATCGAACATGATGAAGAAAGGGGTGAAGATAAGGAGGGAGGAGGAGAAGATGAAATAATTGACATTGAAAAAATGGAGAAGACGACACCTCATAGGATAGTGGATGATTTAGAAATTAATAAAGATGTAGAAATAGGGGATTCTAATAATGATGATGATGATATAGATAGTGAGAATGATGATTGATTTATGTTTGGTTTATGTATTTTAATGACTTTTGATGAATTTGATCTATGTTTGATGTTTTGATTACCTTTGTATGACTATGACATATTGGTATTTGAACTTGTTTTATTGAAATATAATAAGAATTTGATGGTTTTTTTATTATATACAAAATTTATGTTATTATATATCTTTTTTATATATTTTTTATAAAATCTTACGATTCGATATTTTTTGTGCCCCTTACGATCCTACATAAGATCTCGATCTTGACAATATTAAGAAAGGCTATAGAAAAGATCGAATCATAAGATCGAATCAAGGATCATATGATCCTGTAAAATTTCATAAATAAATATCAATATATATATATATATATATATATATATATATATAGGTGTCAACATTGCAAAAATATCAAGAGTTCACCCATAAAATACATTATACATTGCATATATTGCAAAAAAATAATATAGGTTAACTAGGTTGAAATTCAGATTCCATTGATATAAGACTATGATTATATTAAAATTAATAACTCCTATTCAAATAGACAAATACAATCAACAAAACAAAACAAGCAAGTAACCAGCAACAACAATTCAGAATCACAACAGCAACAAATTAGAACAACAAATCATAAATTAAACACTAGCAAATAGCAGTTACCAAATCAAGTAGCCAACAACAGCAGATCAAAATACCAAATTCATAAACACAGAGCATAATTTCAAGAACTTGAAAAACAAAGGGAATTAGGAAATCAGGAAACACTTGCTTACTTACACAAGGGATTAGGAAATCATAAATTAAACACACAAAACACTTGCTTACACAAGCACAATGCAAACTAGGAATTAGGAAATCATAATCACAGAGCACTTTAGTAGCAACAAGCCAACAACTAGAAACAAATGGATCAATCACCTCAAACGCTTTTTAGAATATCTTCAAACAGATTTGGATCAAAAAAATGGCAACAAAAGCCATATGTAGCTAACACTAATAAGAATCCATCTTGAAAATCTATTGAGACCACTCTTATAGTCACAACAAAGCTAGCTTATCAAGATCTAGATCCTATGTGCAATCCCACAATCCTACATGTTGAATCTAAATCTCGATACGATCCTAATGAAAAAAGATCCTACATACAATCCAGCACTATTTTCACCCATAGGATCTAGATATTATGCGATCCTATGATCAAAATCTGGATCTTGGTAACCTTGGGACACACCAATTCTCCTCAAAAAGACAAAACAACCTACTCCAAATATTTCTAATCTCCTCACAATGTAAGAAGAGATTTGTCTCTTCATTCTTATAACACATCACACAAATAGGGGATAAAGCCTTATGAAACCTCCTAGTTCGGAGCATATCATTTGTGTTAGTTCTATTAAGCACCATTGTTCAAACAAAAACCTTCATCTTAGAGGGCACCTTAATCTTCCAAAGGACTTATTAAAGAAATGGAAGTACAAGGTATAACATACCTCTCCTTTTATGAATTTGGATGGTAATGGGTTCCTATATATAAAATATACTGGCCAGGTATATATTACAAAGAAGACTCCACTACTTCCTCATTCTTTAAAGGTATATGGTATGCTTCTATCTAAATTCACTTATGTTTCTCCTAATGATATCAGTAAGTTTTAATTTCCAATCTTGAATCCTTATCATGAATAGGACTACTAATTATCATATATCATATCTCAAACTTACATTCAAATCCTTCGTCAATAGATACTCATATAATTTTAATTTCTAACCTTACACTATCATTTGACCACTGTTCTAATTGAAATAACCATCGCACACTTTCATACTCCCAAAAGTATATTAACATGCAATCAATTATTTCAATTTCAATAGATATTTTTCATAAACATGAACCAAAATCATACAAAGAAATTTTACATGTCATGCAAATAACTCATTGCATACTATACATGAGAAATTTATCTAAAATTCACCTCAATCATAGAAATACTTCTTTTACATTCTATGAATCATTTTTCACCCAATAAGGTTTCTTGGCTCACTAAATTTCTTGGTTACTAACTCATTGTGAATCATTAGTTCTTAAGTTCATTCTCATTATGCACAAGATAACTTTCTTTATCATAACTTACTAGTCATTTATACATACAGTTAGTCTTTCAAAGTTCTTGCTATTCTAGCATTATTTACTCCTCAAAGAAGAGTACTATCTTAAAATAGATTACATAACACACAAAGCACAAAAAATACTTGTACTCATACTAGAATGCATCATGCATACTCAATTTTCTATAATGTATCATTGTGTAATCAGTTTCTTGGAAAAACTACTTCACTATGCACATACACAACCTTTATGTACTTAAACTAAGGCCAGATAGACATTTTCTTTCTTGTTGTCAAAACCAACTTATTTCCTTAAGAACTAAATATTCTCCATGTATATTCTTTTTTTTAGCTACAAGAAATCTTACCTCCTTAAGGATTCAAGTTCTATGATTGGATTTCTTATTCTTCCTATTACTTTCCACTTTCATGGATTTACAGGCATCTTACTTCTTCTTTCTCTTCTTTCTCTTCTTTCTCTTATTCTCTTCATTCATCTCTCAAATATCCTTTCTCAAACCTCTTATCTCTTCTAGAATAGAGATAAGGATATTCAACTCAGTTGCTCATTGATTTGCCTGTCTTTCTAACTGGATTCCTATGATATCTACACTTCTATAAGTTCCTCCAGGACTCCCTGTTGCCGGAAGGCCATCCTTCAAATAAAACCATAACATCTACTTCAATGACATAAAAGAGATTATTGGTAATACTTAGTAAGGATTCTTAGGGTACTTAGGCCATACTAATGCATATCATCCTAATCTTTTATACATAATTCTAAGGTTATCCATCATATTTCCTCTACTTGGTACCCAATCTTCACCCACATAGTGCCTAAAACCATGCTCTGATACCAAAAATGTAATGTATACTAGAATTATATTCATTTATATAATTTAACAAAAATTATATTATGGATTAAAGAAAAATCTGGTTGAGGACATGATACTTTTTAAAATATTTACAAATTATCCAGTTTCATATAATTAAGTAAATTCTGAAATGACTCAAGCATAAAATTTCAATCTCTACAATAAGCGATCGGTCAACTAATCCATGATGATCAGTCGACTGATCAACTATGAACTTGAATAAGTTTGTAAATCAAAAGGCATCAGTCGACTAATGCAGGGTCATCAATCGACTGATGTGCCCTGACCTTCTGATTTTATAAACCCTGACCTTCTGATTTTATAAAACTATTAGCTAGAATATAAGGTAAAACCATTAAACTCATTTATACTTATATTCTACAACACTTCTTCAACTATTCTTGTAAATTCTTTACTAGAATAGAGCTACAATACAAGATGTTTACATAAGACTTATATATTTCTATACATGCACACCAAATGTACATATGTCTCTAAAGTTTGCATAGAAAGCTAACTTAACTTCTATGACAAATAACATTTAATAACTCTACTATCTTGTTCTTTCTGCTTTTCTTCACTTTTCTACTTCAATTTCTAAAATGGTTAATCATAATATAAAACATGAGATATATAATCTCAGTAGCTAGTTTGTCTAAAGAAAACATTTCATAAGCCATTTCAGTCATAAAAGCAATTCTCAATGAATGTGTCACACTTCCATGAACATGAAGGAATTAACATAAAACAATCTTAATAGTAAACTCATTTCATGAAATATAAACTAATATCTGGACACATAACTAGTGTCATAAACTTCTTTCTTAGCATAGTGTACTATACTTTGGCTACTTTATCAGAAAAAGTACTCAATGTCCTATGAGAAATTTCTGTCATCTCATGAGGAATTTATGAGGTTCTGTCATCCCATAAGGACTTTTACATCTTACAAGGAATTTCTGTCATCCCATGGGAAATTTTGGGGATTCTGTCATCCTATGAGGACATAAACTTTACTTTTCAAGAGAAAGTTAATTCTTTATTCTCATAGAAAGCTTCAAGACAAACATACTTGCTAATCATACAAAGAGTATGAAAATTTCTTAAATAAGTTGTTTTCTAGTATCTCATGAAGAGAACTCTTCATCCTATGAGGAATTTCTACATCCTATGAGGAGTCAAGTTCTACTTTCATGAGAAAACTTATTCTCAAACATCCATAGAAGGCTTTGACATGAAACTATGTCATACTTTACAATACATGTAAATACATTATTTTTATAAAAAACTAGCTACCTTAATTCTTCCTAAAGCTGGAATTTGTGTGATATCTTCTAGTTCCCTTCTAAGGTTCCTTGTTTTCCTTAGTTTTCAGACCAACTCCTTCTCTCCTCTTTCCTCAATCTAAACAACCATAATTCTACTAATTTCAAGCTCTAGAATCCATCTAACTAGAGAAATCAAGCTAGGAAACTTACTTTTTGATGATTTCCCTTGCTAGAAACCAACTAGAACTCTCTTCTCTACCTTCTTCTTCTTTTCCATGTTTCTCTCTCTCTCTCTCTCTTCTCTAAAATTTCAGAATTCTCTCTTTCTCTCTCTCTACTTGCTTCTAAAAAGGTCTCAAGAGTCTTCTTACCATGGAAATCCCTCTTTTACCTCCACTTTCTTATTTCTGAGCTTCCTTGGCATGTTAGGGTATTCTAGTCAATTTCTCATTGATTTTTCAGTTAAAAACGACTTATTTTCATACTCCAACAGGTGATTAGTCGATTGATTGCTCACGATTAGTCAACTAATGTGTCATTAGTCGACTGATCCAACCCAATTAGTCGACTGATTGCCTCAGCACCTAAAATTTCATCTCGAGTTGACTAATCTCCCTTCATTAGTCGACTGATTGCATATATCAGCAACCTACTCCATTTTTTGATACTATCAGTCGACTGATTGTTACCATTAGTCGACTAATTCCCTCATAACATCATTTTTCTTCTATTCTTAGCTCATTTATCCTAATTTCTCATGTCTTCCCTTGATTACTTACTTCTAGGTATCTAAAGGTATGAATAACTTAATTCTATTATTATTTGAAACTTAGATAAGAAAATTTTGGGATGTTACAGGGTCCCTATGGAGTTATTAAAAAAATTTGAAAATATAAAAAAAAAAGTAAAAAATCAATAATGCACCAGGAAGCACTATAGCATCAAGCGTCAACCTAAAAATTCGAGGCTGAGAGCAATGCATTTATGTATCAGTGAGAGGGATTGATTAAGTAGAAATGAGAGGCTAAGAGTAATGCATCTATGTTTCAAAGGAGTCAAAATGAAAAAGTCGAACCTGAGAAAGGGATTGAAGGGGAGAGCAATGGCAAGTACAAATCGCACACTAAGAGGAATGACGAGAGCATTGGCGATGAGGGCACGAATAGAGACGGCTAGACTTGAGAGCACAAATAGGGACGAGGACAAACGGCATGAACAGAGATGGTGAGGGCACCACAAAGTAGAGACTGCCATTTTAAGTTCTAACTTAGATCAAGACAAGTAGAGACGATGGGAGAACACGAACAAAGAGTTTGGGGTGATGGGGTCCGTCTCAGATGATGAATTTGGGAATCAAATTTGGGGGAATTGGAGGGATTTAGGTTTTACTTTTTTATTAAATTTATTTTAATTATTTTAGTTATAAAATTATTAATATATCCCTATATATATATTATGGACATTTTTAGTAAATTTAATAAATTTACTAAATTGTCTTTCGGGGATGGGCACCCCGCGGGATAGAAAGTGTAATCCCTGTTTCCATGCCCAAATTGCTTTCAAAGAAATTTTCCCATGTTCTCATGGGACTCCAAATGCTGGGATTCCCATAACATAAGAACGTCCTCTACTAACCATCCATCTGTAATACTGACAAAAGACAAATTTTTATAATAAAGGTGAAGGCTGCGATTATAAATCTCACTAGCACCATTCTTCCACAAGGTGCTCATTTGCCTGTTTGTATTTATTATTTATTCAACAATGACATGCCCCTAAAAGAAAAAATACCTTCGCATCCTCCTGCTCACAGCAAAGTTAAATTTAGGTTTAAAAAATAAAAGAAAAATCTTAGAAAAACCAGTCTACGACAAGAAGGAATTTTAATTATTAATAAACACGTGAATTTGTCATACATTTTTCAAAAGACCATCTCTTATTTGGTTGAAATTATACAACTTTTACTTAGACTTAAGTCAACCTAAGAAGAATGTATCTAAAAAGACAGGCATAAACAAAGAATTATTTCCTCCCTGAACTTTCTTGAGATTAGCAAATCATCTGCCGGCAATGTCACTCAAAAATCCAAATTGAGCCTATATTCCCGATCCAGCAAGTCGCCGCCTTGAGGCATTTGATATGGCCACCTGACCAAGCTTGCAGCGTTACTTGATGTAGTCCGTTGATCGATTGGTGTATAATGCCTCAACCATTCCCCAGTATAAACCTTAAATATAAAATGGGTTAGATGAAATCACTGGAGAGAAATGCAAGCAGAAAAGCAGACGGTCATGTGTCAGATATTTTCTGGTTGAATGGAATAATTTATTTTGTTGTGTAAGTTGAAATTATTTCATCTTCATTGATCAGGATTTCATAAAAGGCCATTTATCTCTATAATTTTATTTTCTCATCATGTTTGTTATGGTGGATATGCACTATCAAAGCATATTCATGAAAGGACAAAACTAAGATGTAGATTATGAGGTATTGGGGTGGAAGGTCATTAATAAAAACATAATGTGTTATTTTTTCCACCTTAGTATGATAATTAGAATATGGAAAATTATAGCCTCGAGCTATCTCACGGAAATTCTGTCACTTGTCAAGAGTAACATACTTACCAAAGACTCTTTTATATTCCTTCATAAAGGTAAGTCAGTATTCAGTGGTTAGTTATTACTTACTTTATTCAGCTAACGATAATTGCCAATCCTAACTAAACCTTAAACCCATTCCTATTCCTATGGTTAGGCATGGGAAATTTGTGTATGAATGGAAAAGAATAATGAGTAGATGACTATAATACCCATGGATGCAAAAAATTACAAAAACATTATATAAATTGAATAACATTGTTAAAGAAATTAAAAAAAAGTAATTTTTTATTTCTCTTTGTTTTCTTATAAAAACAAAGAAACCTTAGCATTCACAATTTTTTGGTCTTACTATTATGATGAATATACAATAATGTTTTTAATATATTACATAATAATATATTAAATATTGTTTTTCAAATTTAATATTTAATATATTGAGATATAGATAAAAAAGTTATAAATTAGATAGGAATGTAATTTTTTTAATTTTTATTAGGGTATAATAATAAAATGGTTGAGGGAATAGACATTCTGATAAGCACCCAATCAACTTGGAGAACCCTCCCTTAAAAACTAATTGTTAAGGGAGAAAAACCAAACTACTTAAATACTCTACCAAACATCTCATACTATTCAATGTAGGACTTGGGCACTCCATAATACCTTGGTCCTATCACATTCTCAAGGGAATTGGATTCTAGCAACCAAAGATAGGAATGTTGGCCATTCCTATTCCCATGCCTCAATTCCAAGTTTCCAACAACCAAACATAAATGTTTTCTGATCCCTTTATTACGCAACATTAACTCCTTCAAAAAAGCTCTTCCACGTATATGTGGAAACTTGATAGCTAATACCTTGAGAATTATATCTATGTTTCTCTCGTATGAAAACCTTAACTTCCAAACATATGTTCCCTCCCCCACCCCACCCCCCCCCCCCCCCCCCCTTTCTCTTTCACAAAAAAATAATATTAAAAATAAATGGACAAGAAGTTAGTGCTCAAGCATTAAGGAGGAAACATGACAAAATGGATTGATTGTCAACACATGATCGCGACATGCTATGAATTGCTTATCATCAAGAACTTGTGACAGTTACTAAACAAACCATATTTCACATTTCATACTAGAAACAGACTTAGACATGGTAGCTCATGAAACCAAAGTTTTAGATTCAGCCCATGCCAATTGTCAAACTAGGAAGCCAGTGACCTCAGCCCTTGGCTGTTTGTGGTTAAAACCTGATATTAATTTGAGTAAAGAAAGTAAAGGAAGCAACCTGTTGAGGTCTCAATCTTTGTATCAGGATCATCCAGGGACTCTCGCCAATGTGCCAAGTATCCAGCCATTCGAGGGATTGCAAATAACACTGTGAAATACTCAGGTGGAAATCCCATGGCTCTGATTAATTAAAATAATCATCAAAACCTTTTGTTATATATGGCAGGGTATATTTTGTCATCTGTAGATAAGTTACTGAATCAAATGATAGATTACCCATAAATTAATCCAGAGTAGAAGTCAACATTTGGATATAGCTTTCGCTTAATGAAAAATTCATCAGATAGTGCAACCTTCTCCAGGGCAACTGCAATCTGCACAATCAAATAATTTCATCTAGAACATTAAATTTTAAACAACATATATTAAACTGAACATCTGAATCCATACTAAATGAAGAGAACTTTCCCTAGTTAGATGATAATTATATTATAGTAGAGTTGGAAACTTTCTGTAATGCTTTAAATCTGAAAAGGAAACAGGACTTGTTAAAGATTTAGAACAATTATATCCTGATCTTCATGTACTACAACTATCTTTTCAAACCAGACACGGCTTCTAATGAATATATATATGTACGTACCAGATGCCAAACCTACAAATCCTATAATCAAGTATCTTAAAAATATCCAGTGTCCACCTCTAACTTGTTTCCCCTTATAACATTACTCTACAGTGATCATTCTAATTGTTCACCGTTTGCCATTCAAATTTTCACATATGCTAGGAAAAGTATTATATACATATAGTGTCCACAATAGTGTAATAAAAATTAAAGAAAACACATGACTAACATTTCAAGAAAATAACATGCCGCAGAATTCAAAATGTACTTGTTTGTTGTTGAGTTCATAATCCCTGACCATAGCCTCATGACCAGCATAATTATCCAGCTTCAGGAAAATAGACAGGAACTACAAAATGGATACATACCTCAATAAGAGGATCCCGGCCAACTATGGAAAAGACTTCCTCTGCCAGTCTCCTAATGACCTTTGCTCTAGGATCATAGTTTTTGTACACACGATGTCCAAAACCAGTGAGTTTCCGTTTCCTGGAGGAAAAGCACAGGACCACAATGTCAAACAGAACTCAAATGTTCCCTGCTTGCCGTGAAAAGGTCACCAAAAGAGCAAGTGCAATTTCCACAAGAGCAAGATATCATTCCTTTATCATTTCCACAAAAGGGAAAGAAATAGCCACCTGGCTTTTACACCCTCTATGAACTCTGGAATGTTTTCAACCATTCCAATTTCACTCAGCATTTTGAGGACAGCCTACAGAATCAAAGGTCAAATCAGTGCAAGAACATGGCATAACAAGGTTGTCTTTACCCAAGGAGTTTGCCAACCAGGGAGAAAGGATTTCTATCAAAACACACATGTTTATATTACCTTCCAATTAAAAAAAAAATCCTGAGATCAAAACAAGCAGTAGGCGAAGGATTATTAGAGATATTTAGATTACCTCATTAGCACCACCATGAAGAGGCCCATATAGAGCTCCAACCGCCCCAGAAATAGCAGTGTATACATCAACACCACTGCAGATAATAATTAGTTAAGCTTTACACGACTTTGACTTCTTTGTTTTGCTGAAGCAATAATAAGTCTACCTTGATGCAAGGTGCCGGACAGCTGATGTAGAGCAATTCATTTCATGTTCTGCATGAAGGATGAAGATAATGTCCAGGACACGAGTTAGCTGGGGGTTGGGTTTGGATGACCGGTTGCCACTGAAAGCACATATATTTGAGTTAGAATCTTCTCATATAATAATTTCCTAATAAATCACACGAAAAGAGTATCTCTTTCTACATAATTAATCATATTTCTTTTGAAATAATTTAAATTCATATAAGACCAAAAAAGAGAACCATCATAAGCTCTGAAGGAAAATCAAATTATAAAATAAAAAGGGGACAAATTTAGAATTTTGCATATCATCAAACTGATAAAAAATATTACAAGACATACAAAGAATCTACCATATAAAGGAAGTTCTCTGTGTAAGAGAGGTAGTTGGATGGAAGCACGGGTGGCCTTCCTGCCATTCTAAGATAAGCTGCTGCTGCAATTGTTGTTATCTGCAGTGGTGCAGTCCAAAAAGAAAATGATATTGAAATAAAGCAATAGAGCCCATTGAAAATAAGTGAAGAGCTGCATAAGCACCGCACAAAAATGCACAGCATGAAAGCTGTTACACTGGTGCTTAAAAAAAAAAATTCAATACCATACATATACCAGAGGGTAAGAGGAATAATGAAAACTAAATAACCAAACCTTTCCAATAATCCTTGCTATTTGTTTGTCTCTTACTTGTTTTGAGTGGTAAATATCAAGACCCTGCATTGAATTGTAATAAACAGTAACTATATAGAAAATGGAGGCATGCAAAAGTAATACCCAATAGGACCACTGAAAATAATCAAAAGTAATAAATTGATAAGGGAAGCAAGCAGGTCCAGATGTCCAACCCACAAATATTAGTATGTGTCTACAAATTGGTAATCAGACACCAAGAACTAAGCTCTATCTGATGGTAATGTGACATAAAACAGCCATTTATTTCTTTATTTTTACTATTCTCAAAGATGTGGCAAACAACGCTTTAAACACAAAAGTAGACAACATGTAGTTTTCTTGAATTTCTCTTGTAATTCACTAGACATATTGGAATAATATCAGACCATTACTTGCACCAGACTGGGCTTTCTGCTTACGAACTTACAAAATATTATAATTAGTGAATCCATGACAGTTATTCAATTTGTAAAGTTAGGATCCATTCAAAGTTAGAATCAGAAGAGTCCTACTTTTAAATTAAAATTTTACATACATATTTTGATGAATACTAAAATATGCAGGACCCAAACAAGGTGTAAAATAAAACTCATTGCTGAACAAAACTTATGACAATTCAGATAAGAGAAGAGCCACGACTTTTTTTTTTTTTCCCCGGGGAGGGGGGGGGTTGTTCTTGAGAACTAGAATAAGTTCTGTATGTTATAATGTGAGAAAAATATGAAGTCCTCGCACAATAAAGATACAGAGTCTCATTTTATGTTATTATCCTGCATGTGCATCAATCCTGAACAGTCCAAGGTAACTTGGCAGTAGTTTGTGTTACTTACTCTAAGAGCAGGATTTGCATCAGGATGAAAAACAGAGAGAGCACTTATGGCACTAACTAGAACACCCATGGGATGTGCATCATGAAGCATTGATTGAATGATATCCTACAAAAAAAAATAACAAAAAAAAAAAGATGATACCATTCTGTTAGATAAATAAACTGGTACTTCTACTAAAAAATTGAGTAACTTAATCACCACTTTTTAAAAATAACCATGAAAAAAACTCTGTAGAAAGATTGCCAAAGGAAAAATAAAAAAAAAGGAAGCTCATTCATTAATGAAATGATATTCTATGACATGCACTGTAGTTGTAAAACTAAAAGTCATGATCACATTTTAGTTCAACCAGGAGAAAAGAACTAGAGGAAAAAGAGGCACATACATTACATAGAAAGTCAACAACAATAATACTAATAACATAAATCTCCCAATTACTTATCAATCAACCCTTTAAATAAGATAACTACAAGCGTGATGCCATTTTTACTCAAGGGCTGGTAGCATATTGTCAATTAGCATGCCAATAAAATCAATGTGGGGCTTCTTTAGCATTGTTTCATTTTTTTTTTTAATTTACTTTACATGCTTAGAAATAATCTATTTTTCCTATTGGTTACATGCCCGTTAAGGCACATTGTATTAACCACCAAACAAACAACTGAAAGAAAGGGGAAATATGAAGCTTGTCAAAAACAAAAGCAGTTAATATTATAAGTAGGAAGACCAAATTGAAGAATATCTGAAATTGATTTCACGAGATTGTTCCTCAAACAGCCCATATTCAAACATACACCTCTTTAGTTTCCATGGTATATATATCTGGAAAACTTTCAGGATTGTAAGTATCCAATATAACTTCAACAAAATATAGAGAAACCAAAACAAATTCTCTTTAATTTTTAGAGGCACCATAAGGATGCTACCAGACTGCTGGAAGAATATTCTACCAGTTTATCTCATTAAAGGACTACAATTAAATAGCTAATAGTTTCTTTTGGTGATGAATAATACAACTCGGATATTAAATTTCAAACAGTATTACGATAAACTGATAAATCTGACAGCTTCTCCTGACTACAAAGAAGCTAGCACATAGGATTTTGCAATGAAAATCTCAGAAAGAGTCATTAGATTGAAGAAAACCTCACCAAAACTCCTTGTGGAAAAGCTGAATGCGGAGATATAGCGAACTCCCAGTCTGCTAACTGAGTTTCAGAAGGCAAATTTCCATACACCGAAAAAAACAGAGGTATAGAGTCAATAAATATTGACAACATGCATGTTATGTATAAATTGAGACATGAAATTAACAGGTTTCATAACTATAGGTGCAGAAAAATTTGAAAGATTAAAAATTAAAAAAAATACAGTAAAAATCTAATCATCAAAAACTTTAATCAATTTATATATCAAATATGTCACGGAATAATACAAGTCCCATAGATTTGCAGAAAACGCTTTTGCAGACTGCTCACTTCTTAGATAAGCCACTTCCATATAGGTACTTTTCTCTGCCAATTCCTCAATGGGGTAGCCTCTGTATCTAAGAATTCTCTCATCGCCATCAATATAACAAATAGTTGATCGGACAGGAGCTGTGTTTAAGTATCCTGGGTCATAAATTTTTAGCCCCTTGTCATTCTTTCCAGTCGATATCTGTTAATAAAGTATAACGTAAACAGTTATACTACAATTTGAAACTAACTAAATGCATGGTTACTATGAATAAATAGGTAAAAATGGCAAAAAAACTCAGCCAATCCCGTTAAGAGTCTAACATAATTGATATATCAAGATTACTTAGTTTCTATAATTTCACTCAATTTTCAATTTGGTCCTCATGGTTTAAAAATTTGTAATTGGGTTATTATAGTTCTAAATCAATATTTAGTGCCTGATATTATTCCTCTCTTAAATTATAAATAGTTCATTACAAATCATATAAACCACATAAATTAGGAGGGATCACATGTCAGTAGATTTCACTCCATAATCTATTTTTACTCCTTTTGCTGGTATGATTCATGAATCATACATAATAAGAGAGTAAAAATGGCACAAGGTTGGTGTTGTAAACAAAATTTTTAAGACAGGTCCCAAATAAAACATTTTTTAAAACTATGGGATTTAATACGGTAATTTAAACTTTTTAATAACGCCAAGTAAAAACAAGTAACGACAACTCCAGGCAATTCAAGCCAAAGGTAGCAGAGTAATAAGAAATCATTTCGATTATTAAGTTGAGAAGTGAAAATCATCAATTCGGAAATACCTTTTTGAAATCAGTAGCTTTGACTGTTCCTTCTTCAGAGACCTCAATCTCGTACTTCTTCCCGGTCCTCTCGTCAACTACCATCAACTTACCCTTGAGATTCCAAGGTGGCGAGATCGCAGTCTGAGCAGAGAGACATTGAGGCTCAAGCGAAGACCCACGGTCCATTGGTTCAGTGGAGGGTAGCAAGTGAGCTTTGAGCCTAGCCAATCGGCCTCCGGCAACGCCCATCTGCACTTCTGATGCGCTTGACATTATTTTTTTTTTTCTGTTATTTTGCAGAATTGAAGTGAAGAAATGAGATTGGGAGAGAAAGAGACTGAATTCAACACTTCATACAGAACAAGAAGGACGGTGCTGCAAGAGGAGAACTCGAGGTGTTGGATTTGTAATTGGATCGGATTGAGAGAGAAAATGCAGGGGAAACTTGCAGAAAATGCTACGTGGAGCCTAGATGGAAAATTTGTGAGAGAGACAAACAGAATGTAGTGCTTGTCATAGATAAGTATGATACGAGTAACATTAAAAGAAAATATGGCATCTCATATTGTATGATTGACTGTGTAAAATTATTTTATATCTATATTTTAAATTTTTTTAATAACATCCCGAGTGTTCTATTTTTTAAAAATAACTCTATACATCTTATAATTTTATATTACATGATTACTTTTTTTAAAAATTTGTATATATTTCATATAATATTTTTAAAGAAATTTGTCAAATACGATATTTTTCTTTCTAATAATCTTTTTTATGAGACTCCACCAAAAAAAAAAATTAAACTAGTGAAAATCACATTAATGTAGTACTATCTTTATCATTCAATATTACATATTAAGTAAGTATTTTAATACAATATTTTTAGAATCGGCTCGGTTATTGACCCGAGCTGACCTTTAGGTCACCGGACCACTGGTTCAACCATCGGTTCACCGGTCAATCACTGAATCGGATAAATAAATTTAAAAATTATATATATACTTATATATCTTTACAAATAAATTAAAAATAAATAAAATAAATAATTTATATGTAAATTTCAAACTTTAAAGTCATACCATAATAATTCAAACATAAAATCATAAATATTCATAATAATTCATAAAGTTATAAATAATATCATCCAAACATAATAATATGACTAAGATGCAGAACATCAATTTTTTTCAAGAATATATATTTGAATTTCTCAGTCACATACAATGACTTAGATTATGAAACTTTTGTTGTGAAAATTGTGTTATAAAAAATTTTTATATTTGTCGACTTGATCTATTTTTATTTTTTGAAAATAATTTTAATTTAATTTTTTTATGTCTATCTGAACATATGAAAATATGTCAGATACAAAATTAATTGAATTAGTTTCAGAAATTAAGGGATTGTTTCAAAAAAAAAAGAGATAATACAACAACAATAAAATAAAAATTTAAAACTTAAAAAAAAAAAGAAAAAGGAGAGACCCGGGTTAACCCGAGTCGCCCAAGACCCGACCGAGTCTTGACCGGGTCGGTCCGAATCCCATAACTATGCTTTAATAAGTACCAATTTTTTTAATGGAGTACCATATTAAGTAAGTATTTAAAAAAATTAAGATATCATATTAAGTATTTTTAATAAGTATTTGAATGGAGTACCATATTAAGTAAGTAGTTTAAAATACCAGATTAAATTTTTGAATGGAGTAAGTATTTTAATAAATACCATATTAAGTAAGTATTTTAAAAAAATTAAATATTAAGTACCAAATTTTTAATAATAAGTAGGTATTTTTTTACAATTCAATATTACGTAATTATGTGGTTTGAAAAATTTAATTCACATATTATATTTTTATAATAAAGGCACAGAACAAAAGTATGCAATAATGCAATCTTTATATAATATAACGGATAATTTATAATATATTACATATGATTGGATGTATAAGAAGCTAGTCCCGGCCGCAGAGGAACACATAGAGTTTTGAACGACGCGGCAAGTTGCCACTGCTAGAAGCTGAAAGTTCCTTTAAAAGAGCTAGACGATCCAATAACATTGTTTCAACATTTGTGACAGAAATCGTGTACGGTTCCACACACCGTGAAGCATTTAAAGTCTACGGTTTCGATAAGTCATAGCCTGAATCGAACGGCGCATGTCATAGAGAAGGCTGATGTAATCAGTAGGCCGTCTTGTAGGCGAATATGGCCTTTGGGATTTGAGACGGGCCCACTATCTGCCACCATTGAACAGCAGATTGTTTCGTTTCGGAAAATACAACAGCAGTGGCTAGAAAATGACGCATGAGATAACAGGATGACGTATGCCATCATATCCCCCCTTCCCTCTCTCTCTCTCTCACTTTCTTATCAACATATTCTTTCAATTATTTATATTATTTCAATTTCAATTTCAAGTTATTTAATTTTATCCATGAAGTCTGAAAGAAAAAAAAATGTAATTGTTCTTTTGTTTTAATTTTGGGCAATTTGATGAAAAACAATTTATTATTAATTTTTGAAGGGGGAGTAAACGTTTAAACTAACTTGAGTGTAAAAAGATGAATTGACAATCATCTGTGCCAACGGTGAAAGTATGATTTTGAATATTTGATAAGTAAAAAAGAAAACTTAATTTATTCTAAAACATACTACACCTGATTTTTTTATATTTAAATTACTTAAATTAATAATATGATACCTTTTATATGACTTGTAATCGTGTGCAGACAATTTTTACTGTCCCAATATATAAAAATAATATTTTTTTGTTTAAACATATAAAAATTTACTGAACTCTAATTAATTTAATTCAAACTGAATTATAAATATATAAAATTCTCCTAGCATTAATTTTTTTATTTACAAGACTTTAATAAAAAAAAATGCTTAAGAAAATCAAATGTGAAACTAATTGAAGCAACTGGCATTCAAAAAGTATTTGTGCACGTGTGAAATGTCGTGCTTTTAAAATAAATGGCAACACACCCAAATGAACCTAACATTTTATCTCGTAAGTTACTCTATTACAAATTAAGAACTCGACTCCAAACAAAATTTACCTTATTTTATGACAATAATTTTCCTTGTAGAAATCAAAATTTAATAAACAAACCCATACTTTCTTCATATTTTAGAAGTTGGATAGTATAGTTTCAAACTGAAATTTAAGAAAAATATAAGGACTGCTTGTCATATGCCCCTTACTCACAATGTCCTTCCTTCTCACTACCAAATATCAATATACTTTTCTTAAAAATAGTAAATAGTCTACTATAGGCCTCTCATAAGTACAACTCTATAATATTAAGTTTAAATAAATTGCATTTCAATTCAAGTATACTACTTGAACTTCCCTTTTTTTTTTTTGTAAACAATTTCTAAAATTACAGCTAAGTATAGAGACCAACTAAAGCTGATAAAAGATGGAAAATAAACAAAATTATATTCTTATTCAGCATTGAGCGAAAAGAAAAAAAATGGGACTAATTATTTCGATGAGTTCCTACACAGGGTTTTTGGTACCAAAGGCAATAAAATTCACACTGATATCATCTGATAAAGACCATCGTCCTGTCAGGGGGTTATAAACAAACCCTGCCATCTCCTTCACCTGTACAAAAGATCAAGAAAACAAAAAAGGAAATCAAGGTTCACAAGGGTACAGATTAGCACCACCATAAGTAGATTCAGCTGAGATTTGTAAGGGAGGGTATCAAAGCATCTAGCTTACATTGACATTAGCACGTTGCAGGATGAGGACTAGTTCCTCTGGAGTAAGAAAACTGGACCACTGATGTGTACCTTTGGGAAGCTGCAAAGTATTCACTCCATGTAAATATAACAATCTGAATACATCAAGTGCAATTATCTATGAAGTGTGTACATGTTACACAACACGGATAAGTTTAAAAATTTAGAAAATAACACTTAACATTCTCACATATTTTAAGTACCTTACACTAATATTTTTCCAAAAAAAAAATTTAATGTAAAGATTTTAAACTATATTATTCAAATTATTTCTGTAAAAAAATTGAGAACTTTTATTATCTTATCAGATGGTCTGAGCTGAGTTGGAATTTAGCAGTCACAACGGAAAATTGGAAAGAAACCATTGTCTTTTGGCCAGTCTGTCCATTGACTTGAACGCCAACCCAATCCTGTTTGGCCATTTGGCATGGTGTACAACTGACCTGTCTTTGACCTAATTGGCCAGACCAGATTTTGGGGGGTGAACCATTGACCTGGCTTGAACCGGGCTGACCCCTTTTGGTGTTTTTTAATTTTTGTGATAGCAATGACATGGAAATTATGATAATGACAATGAAATTCCTAATTTGGACATTAATATATGAATGTTTAATAGTTTTAGTGTTCCTTACAATAAAGCATATTCACAAAATTAAAATCATTAGTTGTTTATTTTTTATTTTTTTTTTAATTATTACTTGTAGTTACTAGCATGACTTGATGTGTTTGTGTTATAGTACTTTTAGTTTAATCTTTCATTATGACCATTGAGCATAACTTGAAATGTAAAGTTTAAACTTGTGATCAAATATAAATTATTTCTTTCACTTGCTTTGACTACTATTGACTTGATATTTTTACTTAATGGTGTATATAGCTTTTGAATCAAAATCTTCATATTTAAATATAGTGTATATTTATTTATCTTCAATTCTTCCAGTTCAACTAGTTTTTTTAATGACCTAATGGTTGAACCAATAACCTAATGATCCAAGCCCTTCACCAGGTCAATAACTAGTCCGAGTTCAAAGTTTATGCTGAAAACTAGTCAATTTTAGAAGATGACCTAAGATGAATGAATTTTCTGCAATTCACAATTCCAGGAGCGCCTAATGGGATCATTGTAAGATTTATCAGCAGAATTAAAAAGGATAGTACCCAGCGGAGAATGTATTCTGCAGCAACAATAGCAGTGGCATATGCCCTCATAGACCTGTTGATTGTTGATATCACAGTAGCTCCATCTGGGATAGTTAATGCTGCCAGAGATTGGCAGAACTTTGCAGGATCTGCTACATGTTCAATCACCTGGTAAAATTCAAAGCACCATAATGGATAGGAGTCCGAGAGAGCAGAATATGCTTAATAAAAGCACTGAACAAGTATTAAGGCAACTTATGTTGACAAATACAGGATAGACCAACTAAAGATTCTCATTCTCATCATTCAACACAAGGTCTAAACAGAACTTGAAAGGTAATCTCTCGCATTATCCTATAAAGGCTGACTTGAAGATATGAAATTCAGCCTTATATATCTTTCAACTGCTACATTTATCCCTAGCTTTCATGTAATGGGAGTATGCCCACTCCATTTGGGCACTTTACCGGATGAATATATGATTTGAAGATCCTTCTCTGCATTTTCAAGTCTTCCATCTCTTCTACTCTTAATTTCCATTTTTCGTTACCATTGTTATATATCAATACTTATCAATATGCATAGTGCCGAAGGGCCTCAGAAGCCACAGACCTCCTAGTATATATCAGCTGCCAATTATCTCACTACATATATGCACATATGACGCAATTGTACATGATCATATAAGATCCACTGGAAATCCAATGATACAGTTAAGGAAAATGGCTGTAGTATTTTCTTGAGAAACAATGACTGAAATTTTACCTTACTGTCTAGTTGTCTACATATATGCACATTCAAAAATCCAAATGCAGTACAGATCTGCGCATAATGATGCATAGAGAGAGAGAGAGAGAGTACCTCCAAGGCCATCACTGCATCAAATTTTCTCCCTTCTTCAACAAGCTTCTCTAATCATACAATCATTTTATAAAAGCTTGTCAATATTGTCATTTGTGAATTAGTAAACATTATTGTGATCTAAGAAATAAAAGAACCCCGCAAGCAACATGAATGCAAACTATTTCAACAATGAATTATCCTAGTATACAGGTACAGAAGAATTATATTTTTGACAATCATGCTACTTAGAAGTCATGCAAAGAAATTGGCTGGGCATCACTTGAAAAATAAATAAATCCATAATATAGAAATGAAGTGCAAAATGGAATGTGAAGCCATATCCTCCCAGAGCAACAACAAAGGTTGAGGGTTGAGAGGGCCACCCTGTTGTCTTGTGGTGTTTGTTTTTTTTTTTTGGGGGGGGGGGGGGAGAAAAATTACAATTGCTCACAAGATCTCTCAATCCTTCTGTAAATCTGCAATGGAAACACCCCCCCCCTTTTCCTTTTAAATTAAATTATATGCTGACACTAACATAAACCCTAGAAAACAAAGTGAAAGAAAGTGAGAGAACAGCGAAGCGAGAGACTGGCAAGAAAACTCGATTTCACTGATTATTGATATCATACAGAACAGAACAAGTCTCATATTTACACAGAGAGGAACGAAAAACAAAATACAACTGGAATAACTAACATAACCACTAGAAACAAACTCAGAAACAAAGGCAAGCCATCAACGATCAAAATGACACACATTACAACATAAAACAACACGTAGAATACAGAAACGAACAGTCCTTATCTTTTAACTAACAACTCTGCCATTATGCTCCCATATATCATCACTTTCCACTTCTGATCTTGTTTCAAGGTCTTACCAGGAGAAAATATAATAAAAGCAAGAAAATGGTATATTCTTACCAGGAGGCAATATAATAAAAGCATGAAAATGGTATATTCTCTGGAAAAATTAACCTTCAGTTTTGACTTCTTTCTCCTTCCAAACCCCACCAAACACAGCCAAATATAGATTTTAAGTTAAGATAAATAACATGAAGCCAGTAGGAAGTAAAAATAAAATGTAATAAAATAGTAACTTTTTTATACTAATGCATCAGAAGGTCCTATTATCCATGCAAAGATTACTTAGATAACTTAAAAAAAAAAAAAAAAGACCCCCGGGGGGGGGGGGTGTTTCTGCAGTTAGGCCATAAGTATCATGATATTATAAGAAACTCTAACAGCATTAAATAGTCAAGAGATCGCTGTTCAGTAGGAAATACATGTAGGGCACTTCAGCTATAGTCACACTCACAAGAAAGATAGTTTCCAAATATTACAAGGACAATGGCAACAAAGTTATAGATAAACAAGCACATCATGGATGCACAACAGAAGCATAAATTAATGCGTGACCTGCACAGGAAATGAACAAGATTTGCATATGTACCAGCTGTTGTGCAACAGTACTCAATAGTTGAAGTCATTGGATCCAAATCCTGCAAATAAAAGTTTACTCAATACTAAACACTCAAATAACTACTTCCTGCAATATAAAGTTATTTGAATCAATTTGGGAGAAAAATAACAAAAAATAAGGCAAAAATGGTATTTTAGTCCTCTATGTTTATTTTAAGCTTCATTTTGGTCCTTTATGTTTCAGAAGTTTGATATTGGTCTTCTATGTTTCAAAGTCTTATTATTTTTGTCCTTTTCCGTTAGAAGTATTAGTCTATGTAATGGAGTTATCCTTCAAATGCTAACATGGCCTATCTACATGGCTGCTAACTAGATATTAGTATTTTACATATAATTCTAAAAATGTCCAAAATGGTTCTAATGGAAAAGCATAAGGACATTTTGGGTATTTTAGAAATTACATGTGAAATATTAATATCCAATTAGTAGCCATGTTAGTATTTGAAGAATGACGTGTTACATAGACTAACAATTCTAGTGGAAAAGGACCAGAATAGTTAGATTTTGAAACATAAAAAGACTAATACGAAACTTTTGAAACATAAAGGACCAAAATAAAACCTAAAATAAACATGGAGAACCAAAATACTATTTTTGCCAAAAATTTAAATTTGCAACTACTGTTGGTAGATTGTTACCATTCCCCAGTTTTATAACTTGTAACTTATAATTACGGCCACAATACACATATAGCTCACATATACGTTCAAAAAAGCACCTCAGATACAACAACAAAAAAATGACAATGATGATTCCAACAACTATGCTCTTATTTTCACTAACTATGAAATTTGTAAAGACCGCATTACTAAGTGCAGCTGTTCAAAAAAAAAAAGAAAAAAAAAAGGGAAATAAAACAGTTTGTTTGAGAGCTCATGTTTTAATGCATTGGTTTACACAGAGGAGTATCACATTCAGTACACATGGATATGATGAGTAAATGACTGTATACCCTAACCAAAGGATAGAGTGAAAACCACCAATTCTGCTTTTCTGTTTTGATGACTCACAAAGAAAGGAATCTTTTTCAGCAATGCTTAGAAGTGTTTATTATTTTGGTAGAATCATTTCACTCATAATCATTTCACTCATAGTCTTAGTCAAAGAAAATACTCCACAAATACCTCAAACTAGCTCCTACAGACATTAGAATACAGTAATACACAAGTACATAAAAACAATCAAACAGACAAGGACGCTGTGCCAAATTAAAGCAGCAAATTGTTCTTTCACACCTTTTTGCCAGTTGATAGACCCTTATTATAAGTATGTTAGGCATATTGTTTAAAATAAGAAGGAAAAAAAAAAGGCTTATAAAATAAGCATACAGCATGAAGGCGAGCAATATTGATATTCTTCTCCACAGCATCAACTCCTGTCACAGTAGCTCCCATCCGAGCTAATGGCTGAAGAGAAAATATATATAATTAGACAAAGAGCATCATTCAAAAACCATTTGCAGTTGAAAGCTAACAACAATGTTAAAGTCAATAAACAGAAGGAAGAAGTATGTGCTTTGATAAAGGAATTTAGGTTTCCACATTTTTGGCTAAAAAATATTGTCATATGACTCAACCCATAATAAAGATAGAAAAGTAATGAAAAACTGCAGTACCAGCCATTTGAGAAAAACAACAACATAAAAGAAGAAAATCCAATCTACACTGACAGAATATAATTATTGCATTTTGGTTCTGCAAAGGGTTTGAATGAATCTTGTCTTTTCCCAGATTTCTAGTTTGTTTTCTGCCATTATCTGATTTTAGGATGCAACAACTTCACCTCCCCCTTTCACCTCCCCCAAAACACCCCACGTAAGTGTTCATGGGACAGCCAAACTATAAAGGAAGGAAAAAGAAAAATATGAGAAGACCCATAATTCCAAAAGAATTATGACATTACAAAAGGAGCTATGACAGAAATGCAAGAACAAATGTCAACAAGGGGCCACAATTTACTCATAACTGAATCCTTTTTTTTTTTTAAATAAAATAACGTAAAAAAAAATGGAAAAGCAAGACAAGAATCCTCCTAAAATAGTCAAAGTACAACGAAACATACTCAAAGCTTACATGTCCCCTAGAAGGCCATTTTCTGAAACTGATGGTAAAGGCAAATGACAAATCTATACCACAAGAAATACAGGAGTTGCAAGCTCTAATAAAGAAAAAAAGCATTGCAACCTTACTATGCTCCATGATGCTGCCAAAAATAAATAAATAAAAAGACACAATTCACAAAGCCTTAATTCTACAAGATGAATACAACAGCGTATGGATACAAAATTTTTCTTTCTATCCAGATAGATATTAGTTTTATGTATACATCTTGAAAAGGAAGCATGCACAAAGAACAAGAGTTCTAACTCCTAAACAATGGTGAATTCACTAATTCACCAATTATACTAAGTCACTTGAGAACATTTTATAATTGTAACAGTAAATAATTATTTTGGAAGCCAAATACACTACATAAAATCCCAGAGATCCATACAATGCAAGAAAATGGAGAGAATATATACCTCAGAAAGAATTCCACCTCCACAACCTACATCAACAATTTTAAGTCCTTCAAGAGGCCGACCAATACAAGGATCCTTCCTGAGACAAGGAAAACCTAGATCATACAAATAGTAACCCAAAGGAAAAAAGGAAGAAAATCTTTTGTTCATATTTGTCTCTTTTTATGCTTCTTTTCTTTTTGCTCTCTTTCTAGTTTTTATGAACTAACACTTCTGCTTATGGGTTTTGCTAACATATACTTCATTATATTCATCTTCAAAAGGATATAGTTAACTTATATATGTATATCTGTCAGTCTCCTATAATACTCGGATATTTTTTCAATAAGTAACGTCCAAAATCCAAATTTATAACATGCATCATCAAAAAACATAATCTCCCAATAAGTAAAATACCATAAATTCTCAATAATAGTATCCCATTCTTTGTGAAAAGCATATGCAAATGCAACAATTTTATTCTATAACAAAACCCACAAAATATCAATCATAAAAGAAAGTAACCAAAATGATTTAGATATCAAGCACCTTCCACCAAAGTGACTTCAAGAATAAACAGCCCCCAGACTCATAAGGAAGTAATAACTAAGGACAGAAAGAGGTAGAAACGAAGCATGCAGAGAACTAAAATATAAAAATTTGAATAAAAGAAGTACTGTGGTGGCTTACCTAAAATGGCGACATAACGTAGACCGTATGAAAGCAAGTCTTGTGGGATTCATCACATGTAATGGTTTGAAAGGACCATCAGGATCCCACCTAATAACAGAGAAGGAGATTAGATATATTGTCATCCATACATCCATGCTAAAATGCATATATTGTTAGGTTTCAAACAATGTAGCAAGCTAGTTTATGCCACATCTAACTTAATTGACACCTTGGGAAAAAGAATACGATAGTTTTGTTTCTTGTTTCTTGTTAGTTGTTTCTTGCTTCTTGGTAAAAACTGAAAGTACAATTATGCATAGCCCAGCACCAGGCTACCAGTACTAACTAACACGTAATATGTTATATTTTCCTTTTTCCAAATTGTCTCCTTCCCACTTTCTTAATTTCCCAAAGCTATAATCTCCAGAATGCTGTCTAATGTATGGGAAGTACGATTGAATTAGTGTTTATTTATTTGAAATGAGAATGATACATCAGCTTTCAATTTCTACGCTTCCCGAGTCAAAATCAGAAGGATAAAAAATATCCAGTCCCCAGTTGCAAAACTCGAAACGAAATCCTTTCATTTTCCATGCACATTATCCTTTGGGAGAAGTCACACAAACCGTCCAACAACCGAGGGAAAGCAACAGATAAATAAATAGAGACTCACCATGTTTCAGCAATAGCAGCAAATTTCACGAGTTCTATCTCCTTCAAAGATGAAGAGGCCAAAGCCGAAGCCGAAGCTCCTTTAACTTTTGGACTACTCTGGGGCTGAGGCAATTCAGGGGGAGAAGAAGCAGAGGGCTCGATGGGTGGCACTGGGTGAGAAGCACCATTGGAGAAGCACCTAATGCTGAGGGGACACTGGGTTGCAGCTGAAAAACTAGGAAACCGATGAAAGACAATGCGGAGAATCGCAAAGTCATTCAGATTTCGGAGATGATTCGAGAGCTTGGAAGCCATGGTTAAGGTGTGGGCGTTAACAGCAAGAAAGTGTCGAGCATGGCGTGAGTAGCCTCTTCCGAAACTCCGGGTCAACCCGTTAGTACTGCTGGGAGCAAACCGGTTGAACCGTTGGGCTTCTGTTGGGCCTCTTCGTAGAAAGTCTTTCCCATGTGTCCACTCTGGTTAGTTACTGTTTGAAGTTGTAAAAGCCTATTGTCCCCTAAAAACAGGAAGGTTGTAAATACTAAAATGATTAAATTAATTAAAGAGTTTAATTATAAATGTAAAGTGTTACATTTTCACTACTAATATAATATAAAGCTAAGGGATCACAAACAATACAAGGTAAACAAGAGAAACGTTAAGTGTAAAAAGAACAAATTGATAATTTGTCCAAATTTTACTGAAATTAGGGTTTGCACTCTATAAATAAAGAAATGATGAACACAACTTACATTTTTGTAACCGCCACTCGCATTCGTAGAAATCTTAAAAACAGTTCTCTCAACATAGGAATTGAATCTCGAGAATCTCTTAGTTTTGTTTTGGTGTGGTTATATTTAGAGGCAAAACACTTGTTTTTTTTTTTTTGTGAATTATTAAGAACTTCATTCCTAGATTTAAAAGAAATATAAAAGAATCTTTTAGAGCTGAAAAAACATGATTTATACACCTTGGTGTAATTTTGAAGGTTATCTCATCATCTCAGGCAAAAAAAAGAAAAAAAAAAGCTTGGGATTAAGAGTTTTTGTTGCTTGGATTCATAACCTAGAAACTTATAGATTTGACCTTATGAACATTATTCCCCATAAAGTCACTCTAACCCTCTCTTATGATTCCAATATGGTTTACAAGGTTGTCATAGCTTAAATAGAGCCAAAAAAAAAAAGTTTTAAAACCTTGCCATTGAAAGCAAAGGGAAGTACAATTAGAACAATTCTAAAGGAGTGGAAGGGAGGTTTAAAAATTTCCCTTGGCTTTCTTTAAGCTATGACCTTTTTATAAATCAAATTTGAATCATAAGAAAGAGTTAGAGTGACATACTTGATGGTGGATAGCATTCACAAGGTCAAATTTGCAAACTTCAAGGTTTTGAATCCAAGCAACACAAACTCGAAGTTTCTAAGCTTGATCTTTTTTGCATGAGATGATTCAACAACCTTTGAAATTTCTAAATCACATTTTTTTTCGAATGTCAAAAGGCTGTTTGATTTTTCTTTTGAATCTAAGAACAAAATTATTAATGATTAGCGAAAATAACACAATTGTCTTGCTTCTAAATATATCCACACTAAACTAAAGCAAAATTAAGAGATATTCTAGAGATCCAATTAATGAAATTTTGCTTATACTTTGATATTAGAAAAAAAAATTTTGTTTCATATGAAGCATTGTAAGAGAAATTAAATTTTTTTAAAAAAATTATTTAATAATTATTTTTTACTAATATTTTAGAAATTATTTGTGTTGGACAAACCTTTTTTTTCTAAGTTTTTACTGTCAAATTACTTCAAGGTGTATGTATATTTAAGAGGATAGATGAAAAAATTTGCCAATTTTTTTGGGTGAGGAAAAGAAACTTTAATCTTCTGCTCTCTTTTCATAACAGAAATTATTTGTGTTACCACTAAGAAATGACTTATATTTTAAAACAATTTAGTCATAACATAACATATAAAAAAAATAGCAACATTTTTTCAACAAAAAAACTGGCTCTAATAGCACTTGTTAATTTAGTTCTTATACAGTTTGATCTATTAAACAATGAGTAATTTCATTCTGTCCGTTAAATAAAATTAATGTTAATTTATTGTTATTGATAATAATTTGAATAAACTTTTATATTTTGTATTAATCTCTTTTCAATGCATTATATATAAATTATTCTATATTATTTAATATCGATTTCTTTATATATAATTAAATACGACTAATATTATTTTTTACTCATAATTACCCTTCAAACTTTTAAACAAAGGTTAGAGAACACAAGGAAGAACCAAAAGAATTTGATTTGTAATAGTGCTAATCAACTTGCCACATGGTTAAGTCATTTATTTTAAGGGCAAAAAATAATAAGGGAGGGAAATGAGAAGATGGCTTTTCCTGGCCTCCGAAGGAAAAAAAAAAAAGGACTTTTCTTCTATAAAAGGAAAAAGAAAGGGTACTTAATCCCCATCTTAGAAAACTCAAATATTGATATTAATATTAACTAATTAATTAATCTGATTTTTAATTTATAACTTATTAAATTTTTTTTACTAGTAAAAAAAAAGGACAAACCTGGTGCTACAAAGCTCCCACTATGCGCGGGGTCCAGGGAGGAGCCGGATCCACTTTGTGGATAAAAAAATTAGTGTTTAGATAAGTTTGAAAAAATAATTTATTAATCCCTAAAAAATTTATTTTTAACTTATTTTATGAAGTCAATTTTTTAAACTTCTTAAAAAAATCTTGTATGAAAGCTCAATTCACATGACTAAAAACTTGTTTTGCACTTTTATAAGACAAGAATATTTTCAATTATTATTTGAAAATCCATAAAAATCAAACCATTCACTTCCTTACTCCAACCATAAATTAAAAAGTACTTATTCAAATATATATCTAAACACTAAATAATTTAGTTTTACAAATATTATAGTATTAAAAATTTTCACATAAGACATTCTTTTATAAGCGCTTAAATAAATTTTTTACTCAAATGGAACCTTAGTCTCTAAAAATCTCTTTACATACTAGTCCTTCTAACATCTTTAGATCACTTAACAAAAGGACTGAGTTTGTTATTATAAAAAATAACTAATGCATTCATTAATTTCTAAAACTTTAAAACTAAAACTTCTAGACCAGATTAAAAATGGTCATGAAAGGAAAGGCCAACTAAAAGAATATAAATAATTATACATGAAACAACTCATCTTTAAATTGAGTGTGCCTAAAAAAAATGCTGCTCTAGGACAGTCTAAACCCTTCGCACTATACAGCAACACTACAATCACCTTTCTGTGCAATATCCTCATGAGTTTCAAGAGAAGAATGCTGAGTCACCTCCATTGTTGCTTTAGCAGACGATGGTTCACTGACTGCAGTTTCACTATTACTGTGAGGAAGTTGTGAATTAGCATCACCGTCCGCTGCATCACATTGTTGTTGGTTGATATCACTGGGGTTACCACCAAGTTGCGTCTGATTGACATCTGCAGAAGCATCAGAAGTCTTTGAATTGTTCATCTCGAGAGCTGCATCACAAGTCTGTGAAACTGAACCATCAATCTCCATAGGAGTATCAGAAGGTTGTGCATCAATAACATTGTTAGCTGCACCCATTTGCTCCATGTTTTCCTGACCAGTCATATGGTTAAGCTCTTCCTTTATTTGCTCAGCAGCTGTATGCTGTAGTTCTTGATAGCTAACCTGGGCAGCTATGTGATTCGGCTCCACATTGTTTTCGTCACCAACTGTGTAGGCTATCTCTGACTGATCCACCCCAATATTTGCATCACACATATGCAGATTCCCACCATCAGCATCTGCATGAATCAACTGAACATGACTGACTTCACTATCTACAGGACACAATTGTGCATGATCCAACTCTCCATCTAACTGACTTAGGTGTAGTTGGTCAACCTCAATAGCAGTGCCATAGAATTGAGATTGGTCGTCCTCACTAACTGTATTATACTGAAGTGCTTCATCCTTCCGTAACCGTTTACCGGAGCCTTTTCTTCTAACCCTCTCTTTTCCTCTTATCCTTTTTCCAAGTTCAACTTGTGGAGTGGCTGACACAATGACCGGACCACCGATTTGATCTCTTAAACATTCATGTGCAATGTATCTTATCCTAGAAATTGAATCAATTTGTTGTGGATCCAAACCTTTTGTTGAAAAGGTATCTGCTATGTGTGCAATGTCCCTCAAACCAGCATTCTGCAGACATTTATTTTTTTTCTTTAAAAAGCATTTCAAACTTAATCTATAATTGCTAAAATATAGAAAAATCAAATTCATTAGACATATACTTACCGTTCTCTGAAACTCAGACGAGAGGGATATAGGCCTTCCTATGAACTTACGGGTAATTTTCAGATACCACTGCATGTACTCACTCTCATCTACACCCTGATCACCATCAACAATATGGAGTTGACGGTTCATCCATTCATTAAGCTCTGATTCCATTTTCCCTGACAAATCAACCCCACCATCAACTCCTCTACTCTTCCTCTCCCAACGATCCACATCTTCAGGAATTGATTGAAGCATGCCATATTGCCTTAGGCATCGATTTGGAAGATGTCTTTCTGCCTTATCAAAGCATATCAACATTGTCTTTGACCTTCCAATAATTAAAGTACTTTTGATATGATCTGGAATTATCATACTGTCCATGTTTCTGTAAGGGAGCCACTCAACCTGCACATATCAGAATGTTACCACTCCACTCCACCCAAACCCTAAACTCTTTTAAAACATATCAGAATATTACCACATCAGCATTAAATATATATTTAAAAATTAGATTTAAATCACATGGTTTTATTAACAACAGTAAAATTTTATTCTCTTTTAAAACATATCAAATTATTATCACGTCAGCACTAAATATATATTTGAAAATAAGACTTACATCACATGGTTTTAGGGAATCCAGAGCCTTCCGATAAAAAACTACATCACGATTTGCTGTTGGGCCACTTTGTTTTCCTTTCCATCTCAGCACAAATGGAAATCGATCATGCATCAGGTCTTGATTAAGCTTTGGTCGCCCAATATTTAGGTGAAAGTAACTCCAACACTGCAAAATCATTATAGTTTATAAAGCCAGCATTTTGTAGGGAAAAACGGGTTAGCAAGAAAATTGAGCAGTCTCTAAAAGAGAATGTTGTAGGAACGCATTTTAATTACCTGCAATAGAGTTAAACAGCCACTGATGGTACTTTGGGTTTTCAGTGAGGCATTTCCAAGTGCTCTATACAAAAATGCTAATGCTGCTGCACCCCAAGCATATTGACCACATCGTTCAAAATGCTCAAATAATGGCAAATACATTACAGGGACTTTATTTCCTGTAGTGGTGGAAAATATGGTGCTACCAACAAGATAAAGAAGATAAGCACGAGTATGTTGCTCTATCACTTCTGTTGGAGCATCTTCGGGACACCGGGAAAAGAACTCTTTCAACCAACTTAGCTTCACCATTCCACCACTTGTATAACCAGAATCTGGTGCTCTGCCAAGATACTTTTCACAAACTGAACTGCATGTGGTATATGTTATACCTATTACAGGTTCTCCGTCAATAGCCAGACCGAGTAAGAGTGCAACATCTTTGAGGGTTACTGTCATTTCTCCAACATTTAAGTGAAAAGTATTTGTTTCTCTTCTCCACCTTTCAACTAGTGCTGATATAAGGGGATTATCCAGACTAATAGCTGGAATCGATCTTAAGTACCCAAACCCAGCTTTCTCTACCAATTCAATCTGTTTAGGATTAAGTGCCCACTGATCAAGCTTTGAAGTGTGCTCATGACATCTGAGAGCACCACGCTCCTGTCAATGCATTAAAAAGAGGGCACCTTAAGTGTAGGAAATCCAGCCACTAGGAAGATTTTGCAGAATAAATATGAAGAAAAGATAAAGCATAACAGTTGTCTAATAGCAAAGTGCACCTGTCCATCCCAAACTGCTGTTGAGACATGCTTGTCTTGATCATAAAGAACCGAACCATCAATTGGTCCTGGATTAGTTGCATAGAGGTCCACTGGTACAACTTCCATTAGTATAACTGATGGCAAAAATACAAAGCTTAGAAGCAAAAAAAAAAAATAATGGTCCCATATTAAGGAATTCAATTATTAAGAAAGAGAGGAATAAAATAACAGTAGATAGGTCACACCCTCTTAAAAGAAACAAAGAACATGCAAAGAAAGAAAACAAAACAATACATCAAAGCCCACCAATCCAGACTCCAGAGAACAGTAACCTAGTTAACCCATAATCACATTTTCAATTGCATATATTAAACAATTCAATCTGCAGTATGCTGTGAAAAAAAATACACTGGAAAAAAAAAATTATACCACAAGGTTGAAAGTAAAACTACGGAAAATTCCTGTCTTCAACCCATTTGCAACAGGCATTACTAGTGGATTTTCAATTAGTTACCAGTTGCCACAGGCATCTATACAAATCGGTGCACTATACTTTCAAGCTTCTTAGAATAATAACACTTATGAAACAATTATTTCAATCAAACAGATGAAGCTAATATTTGTTCCATGTAGCCATAAGAGATATTTTCCAAAGGTTAGAGTAGGAAAAGAATCTCCAGTTGTATTAATGAGCTTACAATTTTATAAAACATTATGCAAAAGAAACATTGAATTCTCCCTAATTGGTGCTACATTTTTGGTTCTTAAATCTTGATATCTAATATAAATAAAGGTTGAGATGTACTTTTCTTTCTTTACCAAGGCTATGGAGGATTAATACTGCAGATTTTAGGGATGTATCCTTCCTGTAAATCAGAGGAAGTGATTAACAAGAATAAGTGAAGCCTCAACTTTGACTGCCATCTATTCATGCTTCATTAAGTTACAAAGTTCTCTTTCTTTGCAAGAACATCCTGAGGAAATGTTGCCACAGCAGAAAATCTGCGCAAACGCAATACTATTGTAGTTAGTTGATATATAATACACATACAATCAACAGGAAGTCAATCAATCACCACATTGCATTTCCCAAAAGCCTAAGGGTCACAAAATATGGTCATTGCCCAGTGGTCCAGAGGATTTAAAACACTTTTTTTTTTCTTTTAAAATCAGGAAATAAATGGTTCTTTGGGGAAATTTGGAATCTGTTTATTTTCTAGAATATACCATGTTAGGGGAAAAAAAAAAAAGTCCCATGAAATTCAATTTGATGGAAAGTAGTCGAATGAAAACATTTTGCAGCATTAGTTGACCATGTAAGTTGGTACTAACATATACGGTGTGTTTGGTACACAAAAAGGGAAAAGGAAAAAGGAATAGATCATTTTACTAAAATACCCCAATAAGAGGATAATTTACACAATTTCTCACCATCTCTCTTTTTTTTTTTCACTCTCTCTCATATCACATTACCTAATACATCATCCCTACCAAACATGCTGATGGTGATAAGTGGGCACCAAAAAAGCATATCTTAAAGGAAAGACAGCTAAAAATAGGCATAGTGTACAGCGAAAAGCAACAGATTGTTATACTTTGCTGGCAAGACATCTGGAATGTATGAATGGAATCCCAGACTTGTATCGCCAATCAGCAAGAAGAAGGCGGCCAGCTGAAGTTCAGATTCAACCAAAAGTGGTGAGTGATGATTGGAGGAAAATAAAGATGTAAGGCTTAAAAATAACGACAAAAGTGGTTCTTCCTTCGACAAGGGATAACCCATAGTTATTTGTCTCTTTAAGGAGCTCCCACCCCCAATTCCAATTGACTGGGAAATCAATTTTTTTATTGACTATATCATCATACTCTACAAGATATCAATACTGGTAAATAGGAAATTATATTCTACCTTATATGGAAGCTTGAACAAGATGCTCAGGATTAAATCTTTCTCTTTATAGTTAATATGTCATAATTGATATTACCACAAGTATAACAATTTTATCTAACAGATAAGCACTGTAATAGGCAAATTAAACCGAACAACTTGACATGGTTCTTATTCCCCACAGTCCATTTCTTAATTTACCATTTGCCAGATCACCTTTTTGATTGGTCACAATTGCAATTTCATAGGCTACAAACAAGTAGCTTCTAACTTAAGGTACACTTCCCAGAGCTCCCCCATATACTGGTGATTTCATAAAAAATATCTTTAAAGTTTTTATTACAAGTGTTACACGATATAAAAACATACTACTTTCATTTAGATCACAAAAAAGCAACAAGTGGAGGAGTTAAAGTAACTTCAAATTGGTTGGTTTGCACTATTGAGCTATGAGGATAGGAAGTGAATTCATGTGCTAAGTTATTTATTTTAAAAAAAAATTAATACTTCTAAATTTTTTTATGTAATTATTTTGTTTATGTTCTCATCAGCTGGGCCTTCCTTGAACTCATCAAATATCTTCAACTTTAAAGCAAACCTATTTAGCACATCATCTTAACTACCACCAGCTAGCTAGTTCTGAATTCCAAAACTTTCACCTCTCTCTTATCAGTGTTATGAGCCCAAACAGGCAAACATGACTAATGTCCCTTGAACTGTCTCTTGTGAAACCAAGAAAAGCTAAGGCACCGCCCATTTCACTGAAAACAACAGTGTTTTCCCCTGAAGACTCACCCCAGAAGAATACTTTCAGAACAGAATCTCTTTTCACATGCCATAGCATAATTTCAAACATGTTCACGTGCTCAGACAACCACTATACAATAACAATAACAAGAAGGCATTTCCATTTTCATCACGCCATAACCCATGCATCAATGGCCTTTCCCCTCCAAAATAGCAGATTACATACACCAAAGCCCTAAAATTAAAATTTAAAAAAACGAAAAAAAATATAAATTTCAACCCGAACTGGCCATTATCGACAAATTCACAGAGCCAGGAGAGGGGAGAAGCACAGGTAGGTCCTTAAGAAAATGGGACCCCAGAGAAGGAGAAGAAGGAAGGAAGCATGAGAGGAAGAAGGTGAGAAGAGATCTATATGGCTTTTGGCTCGGAATTGTATTACTTATAGAATAAAAACAGAGAGGAGTGAATTGTTAAAGAAAGAGAGAAAAAGAAAACAATGAAAAGAGAGAGAAAGCTTACAGTGAATGGAGGCGAACACGATACGACTTCCACCGGCGTCGTCGCTTAGCTTAGCAGGTTGAGGGCAAGAAAAGAAAGGAAGTTATGAAAACTGAATAAAGGGCTTTTTTAAAAATGGGGAATCCTTATCGTGGGCTAGACCCAGAGATCAGGCCCAAAATATATGGATCGATACAGGATTCATAGCCCAAACACTACTGGCCCAGCAACGCTCAGATTGTTCATTGGAGAATATATGCATAATAAATTGAAACAAACATAATTTTTTCAGGATTAAATTGAAATATTTGATATTTTAGGAATATAATTATAATTTTTTAAAACCAAATTAGAAATTTACTCTTTATTTTCTTAGTAAATCTCTTAATAGAATTATTTTCAAAGATAATGCACTAAATATTAAATAATAATTGTATGGATTAAATTAACCGAAAATGAGAGGAAGTCAGGAACTACATAACTAAAATTAATCTATAAAATCATATAACTATTTTAACAGTACTGATTATATTATTTTAATTTGTTGCAGACAAAACAAATTCAAGTTAATTGTGTTAGAATTCTTTTACACCTCTGGTGAGCTATATAAGATATGTTAAATCAATATAATTTAAAGTACATTAATGAAATGATTATTTCTTTTTAAATATCATCTTAAAATTATAAGCTTTTAATTTTAATTTCTAAAAGATTTTTTTTTCCAATTCAAAATAATTCTTCCTTTAGGCAAAGTCGTAGTCACTTAACAGACTTGTTGATGCTGCATGAACGATAATCAAGATAATTGTTAACTCAAGACTTGAACTTACTCAAGTGTTATTTTTTCTCCAAAAACATCATCATTTAAGCAAAGTTTACGAAGCCGAATGAGTTACAAGAGACTAACATCGTGGGAATTAATTGGAAATATTATCCTGAATTACTATTCTCATGATCTCATCTAAATACCTATCCCATGATGTTGCTCCTTTGTTGAAAAATATCATTGATTTCCTTTAACGAAACATTTTTCAATAATAATGAGAAGATTTTAAAAATGAATTTAAATATATTTCCTTTTTCTGCAAACCAAAAAAAAAAGTCAGAATTAAAATTTCCATTAATATAATATCAAGCCAAAAATACAAAAAATAATACAAGGCACAAAGATAAATTACTACAAATTAAACTTGCACTTTTGAGAGAAGAAACAACAATATCAAGGGCAACACACCCTATAAAAGCTAAAACCATACAGCATCAACAGCTATTATTATCAAGAAGATTCAACTGTAGAGGCAACACACCCTATTTCTTCCACTTTTCTTTAGAGGGAGAAAATCTACTCTGGTCTTCCAATCAAGATCTAAAAAAGAAATTTTTACAAATATGAAGATGTGAGTTGTAAAATTTTAGGTGCCAAAGATCCATCCCTCAAAAAAAGCTACATACAAACGGGTGGGAATTAGAAAGTTTGAGATGATCCCTAAGAAGACCACCTTATTTTCATTTGGTAGGAAAGTGGAAGAAAGCAGAATGCGAGCCTGGCTAAGAAAGAAATCCAGTATCAAAAGAAGTACCTGTTGCTCGAACTAGTGTTTTGATATTGGCTCCTTGGAATCCCCTTTCTTTGTGTGCCTATGGGGAATCTCATAAAGAATTCAAGTGAAGTGGTGGATATCATTCCTGACAGGTTTAATACGCTGTACTGATCGGACTAGGCTGGCAAAGGAAACTTCCCATGAAAGAAGAGGAAAACTTTCAGAATGGAAAACGGACTCCTCCTATACAAGAAGATGAAAAAATCCCAAAAGAGAGGAGATAAACAAGCACAAATAAAAAAACAAGAAAAAAAAAAAGAAGGAAAGAGAGTAGGGGCTACCTCGAGCTGAGTAACATTGGACGTTAGTGTAGAAAGAAAACCCTAGTAGAGCAAAACAAACTAGCATGTTCTTTTGCAAGAAATAAGAAATGTAAGAGGGCATGATTGCTAAGAAACAAGAGAGGACAACTAGTTGTGAACATTTTGGCACATCGCACAAGTAGGCATAGGTTCAAACTAAAGGGAGGAAGTAAGCTTTACACTTGTGTTGTCTGATTTGGTTAGAATCAGATTAGACAAAGCCCAATAAATTTTAAATATTAGTGATTCTAACCAAAAAAATTATAGGGAGTGAAGAAGTTGAGATTATTGCTAGTATATGGAAAGAAGGTTTGGCTATGGACAAATCCAATAGAGGAAGATGCAAGAGATGATATTAAAAGGATGATGTCATATACAAATTTGTTAATTTAAGTTAATGGTGGATCTCTAACAAGTTGTAGAGAGGAAAACTCTATGTGGCCTTATTTGAGTGAGGTAATGAAGGATATTGAAATGGAATCCTACGAGACACTAAAGGCTAGGGTGTTAACCCCATTGCATTTAAAGTAAATATTTAAATTTTGATGATTAACAAATAAATTAAAATAAGATATTCCTTTGCAATTTAATGTTTATCTTTTTCAGGAATATCATTAAGATCAAGGCATTAAGAGCTTAAAAGAAGTATCTTTATATTTTGCCTTAGGATTTTTTTTTTTGTAAAAGCACTTGAAAGGCAAGAGAAATTATTTTTAAATCTCAAAGAATGTTTCAAACAAATAGAACAAGTACTGATGATAGTTATTAAGCCTTAGAAGTTAAAATGTTTTCAAAAATTTCTTATTTCTCAAAGTTCCAGTACCTGCCAGTTGACTGGTACCAAGAGCCTAGTCGATTGCTTGCTTTTGGTTAAACGTTTGAATTTCAGCTAAGGCTCTGTGGCGTATCAGTTGACTGATTGATATTAAATAATCGATTGGTTCCTTTTTATTACTCACTAGTCGACTGATAAATTTCTTACCAGTCGACTGCTAAGTCCTAGAGTAAATTTGTTTCTAGGTAATAGAAGGTTGCCAGTCAACTGCTTGGTACTTACCAGTCAACTGCCAATCCATTAAAGTATGACAGTAACCTGTTGTATACGTATCAGTTGACTGCCAACATGATGACATTAGTACCAACAATTATTTTCTGAAAATATTTGATGATATCATTCTTGATTTTCTTTCAACGGATCTTTTACACCTTGGGCTATATATATTAACCTCAAAGGTTGTCAAATCAACAAGAAAATATTCCATTTGCCTCTGAAATTTCTGAAATCAATCATATGCCTTTAGAGAGACTATATTTTGTATATCTACTATGTTTTAGAGAGTTGATTCTATTCATCTCATTTTTTTGATTGTATTGATCAAGGAAGGTTTTCTTAAGGTTGTGTTTGAGTGGGAACTTAGCGTAAGGGGGAGAGACAACCTTGGGAAAGAAAAGTTCTCTGTTGTAGTGACTCACAAGTATCCAATTTGCATTAACTTGTGGTTGATAGTGAAATACTCAAGAAGTTGTCTTAAAGACTAAATGTAGGCTTAATTTAAGCTGAATTAATATAAATATTTGTGTCAACTTCTCTTTCCCTTATCTCTTCTATTGTTTATTAGCTACTTGATGAAAGCTTTTAGAGTTGTTATATGATTTTGTGCATGATGTTAGGAAATGAATACCTAACAAGACATTAGTGAAAGGAATCAAGGATAGACCAAGGCTTCTTATGATTTGGTGCATGATGCTAGGAAATGGAATATTTTGAAACATCTTTAAATAGAAACAAAGGCTTCTAAGCATGTTGGATGGAATTGATCAGGAGTTGTTTGATGGGAGAATCCATATATGATTGATCATCATAAGAGTTTTTAAGAGTCTTTAGAAGGAGTAGAGGGCATCCTAGTTGGAGAGAAAATTTTGTGGTACTAGAAGTCTAGAGTTAAATGTAGGTTAAGCTTCGATAATGTCCTATAATAGAGGCTCAAGTGCGGAATTTAGTCATAATCAAAATTTGATGCTTGGATTGGGTGCAACCAAGAACACATAGTTATATATTGACTAAAAATTATAACTTTTTTTTTATCTTAGTATCAGAGTTAAGGTTATGTATTCAATTCCTAATAAGACAATTGTTTAAGGGGAGATTGTAATGATGGGAAAATACAACTCAATCATAAAATTTTGAACCATAAATTCATAAATCATATATATATATATATATATATATATATATATTATTAATCATATTGTCTACCCATATTTTTAATTCATACGGGGTTGCCAGACTGGATTAGCATGCTAAGAGGAGATGTTTTTTGTCAAAATTATACTATATATATATATATATATATTCTATAGCTATGTACTGATCATATTCTTGGGCTGCGACCACACATGGCATCACATGCCTTCAAATGTCATTATGCCCTCCAGCCTCTTTCAGTATTAGGCTATCAGAATACACATACATATATACTTCATTGATCTATAAACTATGATGAATCATAGTTCATCGATAAACATCTTCCTAATAATATACTAACCAGTAAACGCAAGCGACCCTTACAATACCATTGGATCCTTAATTAGGAATTAACTATCCCTTGAACCCTAAAGGAATTTAGAAGGCCATTACCTTACTTTCCAGCTTCTGGAATTTTCTTTGTTTGAGATAGGAGGAGAGAGTATACACACAACTCAAATACTTTGAGATTCAATATTATTGATGGTAGGGAAATTTACAAATTTCATAGTGGGAGGTTGTAGAGGATAGGTAAGAAGCTCTTTGAAAGTGCGATAAGGGTTCGATATCTTTTGCCTATTGTTCTGAGCTATTTATAATGGGGGGCCTGAGTTAAAGTTGACTCAGGTTTACAGATCATAGTTGCTTTTTTTTTAACTTAGGTTACTTTGCCGCGTAGCTTTTGTTCTTTGTCGGTCTTCTGTGTCTTGTCCATCACCTTTAGTCACCTTTGTCTTCTACTTTTGTCATATCATTCTCTTTTAGTCTTCTCAGTCTGCTTATGCTTTTACTGTTGTAGGATTCTTTCTTATCTCTTCTGTCTTCTTCTGCCGACGGTTTTGCTAACTTCATTATAATTTCTGCCTTCAGATACCTTTTTTTTTTATAATACTGAAATATCAATACTTGGCTCATCATAGTCTTGAGCCTTTTCTTCTTTACAATATTTACAGCGATGTCCTAAATGGTCTAATAATAATTGACATATTCTTCTTTTTGTGGGGTTGGATAAATTCATTTCATTTTTCTTTATTTTTTCTACCCACAATTGGAATTCTTTTTGGCAATCTACTTGTCCTACCTACTGAATATATACATGTAGTGGGGCCAGTAAAATAGGTCCATTGTTGTTCTTCTTTCTCTGTTAGTGTTCTAGATAGTTCTTGCATAATAGTTGCAACTTCTTGAGCTTTAATATTATGTAGTCGATACTCGAGGTCTTCTGGGTCTTCAATAATTTCCTTAACTTGCTGGTCGCAATCATATGGCTTTCTTGTTCTTCCCAGCTTAATGAGGTTGATAGGGGGATAATATTTTTCTGGATTTATTTCACAAATAGTAGAATAAAATCGGATATATACTTGGTATTAGGTTACTATTTTGGAATAGTGTTTAGCAGATTCAATAATGTGTTTAGGTAATTCGACTAACTCGGTGAGTTCTTTACTTGGATAAATAGTTTAGATGAAACCATAATCGAATAATATTTTTACTAATTTGGGGTTAGTTCCAGGAAAGATGATGGTTTTATTCAAAACATAGTGTGAAGCATATTTGATAGTAGTAGATGGGATGGTTAATGTACAAGTTCTTTTGATTAGGGTAATTAAAAAATCATATTGTTCTTTTCTTTGAAAATTGGCTTTATTTGGATCAGGTATAGTTCTTTTTGGAGTTTGGGTTTTACTGGTTTGGGTTTGTTCTTGGATAATTTTTGAGATTGGTGTTACTGATGGTGGTTTTATCATGGCTGGTGTTATTAATTTGGGTTCTTGGGCTTTTTTAGTCTCGGAGGTGGACAGTAGGTCCAATACTATTTTTTCAATACTATTCATTCTTTCTTCTAGTCCATTTGGACCAGTTATTTTTTCAGATAATTGCCCAAAAAGGTCATATATACTTTTTTCGAGATGATAAAATTCTATTTCCATTATTCCTTTTAAATAAATTATTTGAGATTCCAGGATACTAGTTTTTAATACTATTTGGTCAGCAGGAATCAGTTCCTGATTAGTATTGTCATATACTAGGCTTGATGGCTGTTTATTTTCCATAATAGTACCTGCTCAAATAATCAGCAATTAAATTATTTTTTCCTTTAATATATTCAATAATATAATCATAATAAGCTAAATCTATTTGCCATTTAATTAACATTTTATTACTTAGTTTGCAATTATTTATTCCTTTGTCTAACCAATGTTTTATTTGGGTGTTATCAGTTTTAATAATAAAAGTTGTATTTACTATAAATAATTCAAATTTTCTACTGCTTTTACTACTGCATAAAATTCTTTCCAATTATTATGATATTTAGCTTAGTTATCATTTAATTTTTCACTTGAATATCTAGTAATATATTCTTCTCATTTATATTCAAAATATAGTACTGCTCCCCAATAATTATCACTTGCATCAGTGTAAATATTTCATCTAATATTTGTAGATTTTGGGATATATAATTTTGGTAAAGTTCTACATAAATGTTTTATTTCTTCTACTATTTTTTCAGTTTTACTATCCCAAGTCCATGTAGTTTTTTCTCCTGCTAATCTAGATATTTTTGAAGTTAGTTTTGATAAATTAGGAATATAGTGCCTAGCTTGGTTTACTAATCATAAGAATGATTGTAATTCTTTTTTGTTTGTAATTTTTTTGAAATCTAAAACCTTTTTACTAATATGTTCTTGGAGTTCTATCCCATCTGGTGTAATAGTTTGTCCTAAAAATCCTATAGTGGTCTTTCTTAATTCAGTTTTATGTGGTGATATATTTAATCCTTTTTCTTCTATAATATTCACAAATTTATTTAAATGATCTTCATGTTCCTCTTTATTTTCAGAAAATATAAGTATATCATCAATATATATTACTGCAAAATCTTTAATTGGTTCTAATAATTTAGTAACATAATCTTGAAATATACTTGGACTATTATTGAAGCCCATAGGCAATACATTCCATTCAAATAATCCTTCTGATGTACTGAATCCAGTATACACCTTATGAATTGTGGACGGAAAGGAAACCGAGTTTGAGACATCTCCATGTTTGGGGTTGTCAAGCAGAAGTAAGGGTGTACAATTCATATGAAAAGAAGTTAGATCCTAGGACAGTCAGTGGATTTTTCATTGGCTATCCTGAAAAATCAAAGGGGTATAGATTTTATTGTCCTAGCCATACTACAAGGATTGTAGATTCTGGTAATGCTCGGTTCATTGAGAATGGTCAAACTAGTGGGAGTGGGGAACCACGAAAGGTGGACATTCAAGAAGCTCGGGTTGTAGTAACTACACCCAAGATTTCTTCTCATATTGTTATTCCTGTCGTTGTATCACAGTCCCACAACGTACTGGAAAAATCAATCAATGTCCAAAATCCACCTGTTCATATTGTAGAGAATGAACCAGTCACTGTTGATCAAGAAATTGTTGATCCACAACAGGTACTTCAAGGGGAACCTGAAGAAGTACTCCAAGGGGTACCTAGAGGGGAACCTGAAGAGGAACCTCAACAGGAAGTAGCATTAAGACGATCTGTAAGGCAAAAGAGATCTGCTATTCCTAGTGATTTCGTGGTATACAATCTTGAAAATGAATGTAACTTGAGCATTAATGAGGATCCAGTCTCATTTAAACAAGCCATGGACTGTAATAATGTTGAAAAGTGGTTTAATGCCATGAAGGAAGAAATTAAATCAATGGATGACAACAAAGTCTGGGACTTAGTTGAATTGCCAGAGGGTTCTAAGAGAGTCGGTTGTAAATGGGTCTTTAAGACCAAACGTGACTCAAGTGGCAATGTTGAAAGGTTCAAGGCCAGACTTGTCGCTAAAGGTTACACCCAGAAGGATGGCATTGACTATAAGGAGACTTTCTCTCCAGTTTCAAAGAAAGACTCCTTGAGGATTATTATGGCTTTGGTGGCTCATTATGACTTGGAGCTTCACCAGATGGATGTTAAGACTACCTTTCTGAATGGGGACTTAGAAGAGGAAGTCTATATGGACCAACCTGAAGGTTTTCTGGCCACAGGAAAAGAAAATCTAGTGTGTAAGCTGCAGAAATCAATATATGGACTAAAACTAGCCTCCCGTCAATGGTATCTCAAGTTCAATAATACCATTACGTCTTATGGATTTATAGAGAACACCGTTGATCGGTGTATTTATATGAAGGTCAGTGGGAGTAAATTTGTTATTTTAGTCTTGTATGTTGATGATATATTACTTGCTGCAAATGACTTGGGTATGTTACATGATGTAAAAAAGTTTCTCTCTAAGAGCTTTGAAATGAAAGATATGGGTGAGGCATCCTATGTGATTGGAATAGAAATATTTCGGGATAGGTCACAAGGACTCTTAGGTTTATCCCAGAAGGCATATATCAATAAGGTCTTAGAGAGATTCAGAATGGATAAATGCTCTGCAGGAATAGTTCCAATTCAGAAGGGAGATAAGTTCAGTCAAATGCAAAGTCCTAAAAATGAATTGGAATGTAAAGAAATGGAAACAATTCCTTATGCATCAGTGGTTGGGAGCTTAATGTATACTATGACCTGTACTAGGCCAGATATTAGTTTCGCTGTTGGTATGCTTGGTAGATACCAAAGCAATCCCGGTATGGACCACTGGAAGGCTGCAAAGAAAGTTCTTCGGTATTTGCAAGGCACCAAAGAACACATGCTCACATACAGGAAGTCTGATCATCTGGAAGTGGTCGGATATACAGATTCAGATTATGCCGGATGCGTGGACACTAGGAAGTCTACGTTTGGTTACTTGTTCCTATTAGCTGGAGGAGCAGTTTCATGGAAGAGTGGAAAGCAGTCTGTCATTGATGCTTCTACTATGGAAGCTGAATTCGTGGCATGCTTTGAGGCCACTGTTCAAGGATTATGGTTGCGGAACTTTGTCTCGGGACTTAGGATTGTCGACAGTATATCCAGGCCGTTGAGAATTTATTGTGATAATTCTGCAGCCGTATTTTTCTCAAAGAACGACAAGTACTCTAAGGGTGCCAAACACATGGAATTGAAGTATTTGTCAGTTAACGAAGAAGTGCAAAAACGAAGAGTGTCTATTGAGCATATCAGTACTGATCTGATGATAGCGGATCTGTTGACTAAAGGATTACCGCCCAAATCATTTTCTGGTCATGTAGAGCGTATGGGCATTATGGACAAAGCCTTGCTGTGTTGATTATAGTACTGTGGTTATTGTGCTTGTTAATTTTAATGACATTATGAATTCAATTATGGTTATGTTTTTGCATATTATACTTGTTATCATTTTGGTATCTATGTACATATGATTGTGTTAGATAACATGTTATGTTGAGACTTATAGTTTTCCTCAATTAAAGTTGATGTTGGGTTAGGGATGTTTTGTGATACATGGAAGGGATCATGTTGCAGAATAACATGTGACCGCCATGATCCGCTCAAAACTAATTCAACTAAGTCTAGAGATGTTAGTGAATTTGATGGATGGAGAGCACTTACAGTTGTTGTTAAACTATCAAGTAATTACAAGGGCCAAGTGGGAGAATGTTAGATTATTTCTAATATATGGCCCATGTAATTTAGTTTAATAGCATTAATTGTTAAATTCACATAATATAACATTGAAGGACCTAAATGATAAGTTTTTAATATATTGGGGCCTTCTTGTGATGGTTGAGAGACTATTATGTAATTAAAAACTTTATAGGGGTCAAAGCGTAATTTACCCCTTTTTACTCTGATTTCAAACTGAAAAGTAACAGAAACTTTTTTGGAGCGTGTTGTTCTGAAAGGAAAAGTACAGTTACTGTTTTCTCTCCTGATCATCAAGGAGACCTAAAGGCAGAAATCCAGAGGAAATAAAGAGACTCAAATTTGCAGATATGGATCCAGGTATCTTTATGATCTATTGTGTGAATTGTGAAAATCAAGATCCAAAGGAAAAGAAAAGTTTTACTTACAGAGTAATCTGATTTACTGTTTCTAATTAATTCATATTTTTTAAGTTCATTTATATGCATTATAAATTCTTTTCTTTCTTTTTCCGTCCATGGATAAGGTTTGTAATTTATTTGTCTACTGTATATATATATATATATATATATATATACATATACATATATGTATATGTATATGTATATATATATATATATATCCGTCTCGAATTCAATACTCAAAGTTTAAAATCAACAAGGTTTTAACACTTTTTCAATGGAATCAGCAATTTGCCCAAGATCTATACAAAGATTGTAAATCAGAATTAATCACTAAAAAAGATAGATTTGCATACCTTGATTCATCACAATTTGTCATTCCAAAGATGAAAGATAGAAGATTTCTGATTGGGTTCTTCCAAAGGTTTGTAAAAAATTGTCTCTCACTCAATACTTTTGCATTAATGGGTCAAGCAAAAGTGACAATAGTAATTTCTTCTATGCCTTTGGGGAACCACAACCCATAAGTTTTAGGTTAAACCCATTACTATTGGCCCATTAACAATAATATTGCCTATCAGGTTTTTACACATTATTAGGCCAAACCACTTAAATTAAAATAAACTATATATAGGCTAAAAAAATTATAACTTTATTAATATCATCACTTTAGGCTATATACAAATTATTTGATTGCCCATCATGTACATTAAAATTAGTATGTACGTCCACCTTATGGAAATTTACTAAAAATCTCCCACTTGGACCACATATTTCTAAAGATTGTGCATGATAAACCGGATTGTGCACACATAACAATTATCAAATAATATACCAAAGACAATCTGGTCCATCAATAATACTAGTAGAAGATCAAAGTATAATTTTGTTATAAATTAGAAACTAAGAGCATAATTTTGTTATAAATTAGAAACTAAGCCTATCCATGGTCACACAACTAGTAAAATTAATTATATGGATTAAGTTTGGATATATCACATAGAAACTACATGCAAATGATCTTATTCATGCATGTTTCCAAACTGGTTCCACCTTATGACTCATAGAGTCTCAAATGCTTAGTAAACCTTTGTGCAAAACTACGATAGAAATTCAATTCCATATTTCAAAGTGCAAAAAAACTTAATAAAAAACATTAATGAATATCTTGATATAAAGTCATAGTCTATATAGAATCAATATGACCAATTCATGCCTATAAGCATAAAGAAAATTAATTACAATAATTGAACCCTAATTACATCAACTCATCATAGAGATTACCAATACCCATGTGAGCAATATGCTCAAGAAACACCTTAGGTGGTAAACCCATGGTGAGTGGATATGCTAACACAGAGTTCGTACTGATATGCTTTACACAATGTGCGACTCTGAACCCTTTTTTTCACAACTAAGAACTTAATATCAATATGTTTTGACTTTAAAGAGATCTGGTTGTTCTTGGAATATAGCTCAATGAATGCATTATCATAATTATTTGTTAATGGCCTATCAATGTCATCAACAACTTGTAATATAGTAATAAAATTCAATAGCCATGTTCTATGTAGACACTTTATATCAGGCTACGAATTTAACTTCTATGGTTAAAGAAGCTACTAGTGTCTGTATGACACTTTTATAAGAAATAGCTCTTTCAACCAATGTGAAGATATAGCCAGACATAGATCTCCTCCTATCTAGGGATCTAGCAAAATTAGCATCGAAGTATCTTACTGCTTCAAGGTGATCCATCCTCCAACATATGAACATGTAGTCCTTTGTTTTCTGTAAACATCTCATAACTCATTCACTACTTTCCAATGAATCATGTTTAGATTACTAAAATATCTACTTAGCATCCCCACAATATATGCAATATCCAGACTTATACATATTTCCACACACATAAGACTATCCACAACTAATGCATATGATATTTTCTCCATCTTTTTTTCTCTTAAGCTTAGTTTTAAAGCATTGTTGTAGGCTGAACTTGTCATCTTTTGACATAAGTGTGTCCCAGGTGCACAATTCTACAAGCCAAATCTAGCTAATACCTTATCAATATAGGCACCTTGTGATAATCCCAAAATATTTCTAGCATGATCCTTATGGATCTTTATATCCCAAACATAGGATGTCTAACCAAGATTGTTCATCTTAAATTTGCCTAAAAGAAAAGTCTTGGTTTCACGTAATAGATATATATCACTACTAGCTAACAAAATGTCATATACATATAAAACAAGAATAATGAACTTGCTCCCACTGACTTTGAGATAAATGCATTAATCTATAGTGTTCTTTTTAAAACTAAATGAGGACATTACTTTATCAAATTTCCAATACTACTAACAAGATGCCTATTTTAACCCATGAATGGACTTCTTCAACTTATATAAAAGGTTCTTTGAGTAACCAGACTCAAAGTTCTTCTATTGCATCATGTATATAATTTCTTCAATGTTCCCATTGAGAAATGTCATCTTTACATCGATTTTGACGTAGCTCTAGATCGTAATGACCTACAAGTTCTTTAATGATTCTAAAGGATTCCTTTGTTGAAACTGGAGAGGTCTCTTTGAAATCAATGTCCTCATTTTGAGTGAAACCTTTGACGACTAGGTGCACCTTATATCTTTGGATGTTACCCTTAAAATCTCATTTGGTATTAGATATCCATTTATAATCAATGAGTTTCAAACCTTAAGGTAACTCAATAAGATCCCAAACGCCATTGTCAGTCATGGATTTCATCTCTCCTTCATGACTTCAATCCATTTGTCAAAGTTCCTACAAGATTTTGCTTGACTCACGATGACAGGGTCATCATCAAGTCCTATATCAAAATCCTATTTTTGAAGATAGACAATATAATTATATGCAATTGTCTTCTTCCTTTCTCTGATGGATTACCTTAAAGGTGCTAGAAAAGGCAACCTCACCAAAGAGAAGGTGAATAGAGTGTTATAAAAAAAATTGAGCTATTTTCAAAAGCCTTTCAAAAAGCACTTATAATTAAGGTGATTTCAAGGATGATAGAGCAAACAAAAATTATGTCAATCAATGATAATTTTTACAAATACTCTTAGATCATGAAGAACTTTGTTTAAAAAAATTTCACAAAAACAAAACACTCTAGAATATATTGGTCTAGTTGATGTAAAATTCAATATTAAACAAGTTAGAACAACCACACAAACTCTTCAACAATTAGCTTACTTGAATGGATTTAAGGAAATGATTTAAGTAACAAATGATCAATAGTTGAAGCAAAATATCAAACAAAAAAAAAACATCAAACAATTAACTTGAAATGTAAAGAGTTTAAGGATAGAGAAAGTAAATTTAAAGATTTATCCTAGTTCGGCTCCAATCCAAGCTTACATCTAGTCCCTAAGCAACCTTTGAGATTTCTCCACAAATTCCACAAGTTTAACTAAGTACTTGTGAGCCTTTATAATCACAAACTCAACCTAGAGTTATTTCTCTCTCTAAAACAAAGCACACCTTTCTTCCTAGAGAAAAACACTTTAAGAGATTCCTCACTCTTGTTTACTCTCTCAAGAGACACACTACCCTTGTCTTACAAAGTTTTTGGAGAAAAAAATTGATTAAATCAGCTCTCTTTAAAAACATATATACAAGATGAAGCTTTAAGAACTCAAATAATAGAGTTTATCCAAGTGTTGGCTCAATGATTTTTGTTTCTCTCTCAAAGATGGTAAAGCGAGTAGAAGATTACATTATAGTATTTGGGCCTCTCATAAAATGTGTTTTTAAGATCATATATATAGGAATTCTTGAAATATAGTCAGTATACACATTAAAAAAGTTTTTCATACAATGATCAATTGACTATCGGAGGTCTAGCAGTCGATCTCTTACTTTTTGAAAAGTTACTAGTCAACTGGTAGGTCTCAACTTCACTTTAAATAGTCATAACTTTTTCATTTAAATTTCGTTATAAGAAAGCGACCTATCGTTGGAAATGTCTTTGAGTCTAGTTTCATATGAAATAAGTTTTGTTGAAAAATTTATTGTAGTTTAGGAGATATGATAAAAAATACTGACCAAAGGTCAAGATAAAGTTTTGGTAAAGATTCGTATCTTCTTATCCTTTTAATTTAAACACATATGTTTTTTTTTTATCAAGATGTATTAAGCCAATAAATATTGATATAACCAATTGAATTTCACATAAAATCTATTGGCCTATTGTAAACATACATTGTCAACCTCATTGGCTATCTTGATACAACCAAGTTTTCAGACTTCAAATCTTCTAATTCTTTGTTTCTTATAGTATCTTTCTTGCTTCTTATTTCTTTAAGTAAAGCATGATATTAATATTTCATTTTCTTCAATCCAATGATAACTCTTCTTGTTTTGAACCAACCTACATAAAAGAATATTTAACTTGAAAACCATATAGTTAGTCTAATTAATAGTAAAAAGCATGATCTAAATATAAAGCATTACATTTTAAATATTATAATCATGCTTAACTTATAGCATGTAAGGGACATATATGAAATACAATTCTCACATATTTGTCATCATCAAAACTTATAACATAAATCCTCAGGGATACCAAAAGGAACTTCTTCTTGAGGTTGTTGAGGAGCATTATCTTATTTCCAAACATCTATGGGAGCCAATTTAGGTTATGTTGGGTTTTCTACATTATGCTAATTCACATGTTGAAAGACATCAAGTATGTTAACTTGATCACTATTAGTTGTCACTACAGTGGGAATGTTTACATATTCCTCCTCAAACACAACCTATAATACCTTGGGTATTATGATATCATAGGAAAACCTGTAATACCTCAAACACATGTAAAATTTTTTTCGTAAATAGATGGATACCCATAGGAATTTTGCTATGTCTATCATCCAAATGTTGAGTTTATGCCTATGATAAATGTGTCTTAGTTATTCTATTTGTGTGATTGTTATTTCTTCATAAATTGTATGAGCGACTAAAGTGAAAAATAAAAAGTTAGCTAAGGGTCAAAATATAATTACTTCAAATTATGGCTTGGGATTAGAAATATTACAATGAAATAAATGTGAAACCCTAGGGGAATTTATAATGTAAGATCTAAAGGAAAATAAAAATAGTCAAAATGATGGAAAGAAATTCCTAAGAATTTAATAAAACAAATATTAAATAGGATAAGTAGAATCATCGACTGACTAGAAGCCCAATGGGAGGATTAATGATTTAAGGGACCAAATTTAGTTAACCTAATGCTAATGTAGTTAATTAAGTAATCTAGCCTAAACCCAATAATGACTCATTATCTAAGTGAGGTAAGTGTAACTAAAGGCTCACGTACGGACATATTAAGTATTAATTAAAAAACCTAAATTAAAGATTAAGAGATAGGCCCATAAACCATTCAGGATAAAATTGGACTAACTAGCTAATAGGTTGGGACCAACATAAACAAGTAGGTGTGAGCCCACTTGCAAAACCTAGAAGTAAAATTAACCTAGGGGTTCTAGAAGATTTTAATCAGGATAAGATTAATATCTTAGGCATAATATAAATAATCAAGTATTAAATATTAGATAAGACAATCTAAGAAGATAAGATCTAATCTAGCTTCTAGAAGAATAAATTAAATGAGATAATAGTTAAATTAAAATAAAATAACAAGATCTAATAGGATTAGGATTAAATCATATAAATAATGTTTAGATAATATCTAACCTAAAGCAATCCAACTAGGCATGATCTACAACTAAGATTCTAGAAACTAATTAAATTAATTAAAGTAATTGGAACCTAAATCTAGAAACAAGGAAAAATAAAAGAATAATAATAGATAAAGTTAGTATAATTATGAATCTAGAAGATACCTTAATTGAATTTAAATTCTACCTAAGCTAAGCAAGCCTAAACCTAATCTATAAATAGACCCCAGGGCTTCCATATTCCTCACTCATCCACACCTTCTCACATAAGTCTCACAGAATACATCTCCGGTGATCTTTCTCGATGGCAGAAAATTTCAAGAAACAAAGGTAAGGACTAGAAAATTCGATTTATCACACTTTTATTTTTACAAAAATTAAATCGGTCCTAATTTTCTCAATCGAACTAGGTTTTTAATAAGTTATGTATCACTGGAAAGATATTTGAGCCTAGTTTCAAACAAGACTAATTTCGTTTGAAAATTTTTTACCGTTTGCAAGATATGACTGAAACAATTACTGAATGTCAGAAGAAAAAATGAGATGCTTTCTGATTTCATGATTTTAATTTTTTTTTGCAACCCTTTTGTTGAAATTATTTGGATTTCATCTTAGAATCTTGCATACACATTCTTTCTCTTCAAACAACATGTGAAATTCGGTAACCATAGCGTTGGAATCCAGGTGAATAGACTGACCTCGTTTTAGTCGAGTCTTAGCATTGTTAATTATAAGGATATGATGTAGGTCGATCCCAAAATCATAGGATGTTTTTGCTATGAAAAAGGGAAGACTAATGTATGTATAAATTCAGTGGTTGATTTGATCGTTTGATTCTAATGATGCAATCTGTGTGAACAATAAGGTGAGATTAAATGAATTATGTTATATTATTGATTGATGTTGATATGTTCCTGAGACATCATTTGTGATCGAGCAAGATGATACCCCTTTTTACGGCAAGACAGGAAGCCTGGGTTAGAGGGCTCCTTGGCTAGTGAGTGTGGAGACAACAACTCCATCAGTGTGAGATATAGCCCAAGTCAGGAAAGAGACCCCTGAGGCACCTTGACTGAGAAGATGAAGTTGTGCGCCATGGCAGGAATGAAATTGATGAGTCAGCCTGTGTGTGCTCCTAGGGATATATTGCCATTGACAAGTACTAGTTTCGTTAGTTTGAATTGGATGCATTTGCTATATTCCAATATGTATTTTCTATGATTTTTGGTTGATTATGTGGCCTTCGAGCATATCTGAATACTTGGTAATATATTGGAGTCCTATTAAAGTAGGGCCCATTTATTCACTAAGTTTCCATAACTCATACTCTCCGTGATTCATTTTTTTATAGATCCAGTCATCGTCAAGAAGCACCCATCTGAGGAGTAACAGTACTTGGTGTGGACCTTCCCGTTGTTGGGTAGGCCCTATCTTTCTTTTTAATGTCAATAGGTTGCTCTGTAGTTGTGTAAGATACTTAGAATGGTTTTTGGGTAGTGTTTGATTAATTTAAATTCTATTTATTTGATTTTTTTAAAATTTCTTAGATTTAAATTGGTAATTACATGCTTAATTTGTTTTAAAATGTTACATAAATACGATAAGAATATTAGGGTATTTTAAGGATAGGTTAAGCTTACAATAATGGGGAAGTGTTTTTACTGTGCCAATCACATGTTCAGGAAGCAGCTCGTGACATAACCTGCCTAGGACTTTTATTGTTACTCAAATCAACATCCTCAATAAACTCAACATTCTATGTTTCAAAAAAAATACTTGTTCAAAGGGGCATAAAACTTATTTCAATTCAACCTTTTAGAGTATCTTACAAAATAACAATTGATTGTCTTTCTTCTCATTAGGCTTATAGGGCCTAATTTCAATTGGAAAACCCCAACCTAGACATGTAAGTGCCTAATACTAGGCTTCTTACATGTTCACATCTCATATGGGGTTTTAGCCACTGCTTTTGTAGGGACTCTGTTTAGAATGTAAATTGTAGTCTTTAACGCTTCTCCCTAAAGGGAATATGGTAAGGTAGAATGACTAATCATACTTTTTACCATGTCCTTCAGATTTGACAACTTTGATTTTCCTACTTAATTGATTTTCAACTTTGGCTTTGAAAATCTTAAAAGCATCTAATACATGTGTTTTATCATGAATCAAGTATAGATATTCATAATGAGAGTAGTCATATATGAAAATTTTAAAAGCACCTAATACATGTCTTTTCTCATGAATAAAGTATAGATATCTATAATGAAGTAGTTATCTATCAAGGTGACAAAGCAAGTTTGTCCATTCCAAGCAGTTGTAGGGAAAGGACCATACATATTTGTATGAATTAACTCTAATATATTACTATTTCTCTTTGTACTTGATTTTCTTATATTAATTTGTTTTCCCTTAATACATTATATACATGTCTCAAAATTAGATAAATCAAAGGAATCTAGAATTTCATCTAACATAAGTCCTTGCATTTTTTGTTTAGAGGTATATCCTAAATGCTTATGCCATAACATAAGGGAATTCTCATTTGTTAATTGTCTTTTATTATCATAACTGTATAGAGGTTTTGCATTGTTATCAGTACTTTTAGTATTCAATTTATATAATTTATTAACAATAGTACCATTAGCAACAATATTTGAATTCAATGCAACATTAAAAATTACATTTCCAAATGAACAACAGTATCTTGATTTGTCCAAACAAGAAATAGAAATAAAATTCCATCTAAACGACAATACAACAAAAGTTTCATCTAAATCCAAATATAAGTCATTATCCAAATGAATCCTAAAGACTCCTATGGCTTTCACCATTGCCCGGTTTCCATTTTCTACATGTATGTATCTTTTACCATTTATTGGCAGCCAACTCCTTAGGCAACCTTACATAGAAACACTAATTTAAGTAGTGGAGCTCGTATTTAACCACCAAGTGTCTATAGGTACTACAATCAAATTAACTTCAAAATAATGAAGTTTAGAACTGTACTTTTCTTTACTCGCCAAACAACAAACTTAGGACAATCCTTCTTAACATGCCTAGGTTTCTTTTGGACAATCTAGTAGGATGTTCCAGTTTTTGCAATTTCCTTATCCTTCCCTTTAAATATTTATTAAAAAAAATCCAGATATCTCTAAGAAACTACACTAAAGGGAACTGTTAAGTACAGACGATGGCTAGAAATGATAGTAACACCTGGGGCCTTCGAAATACCCAATTCCAGCTTAAGTCCAATAGGCCTATACTTTAACTAGCAACAGAAAGGACTGTGAAATAACCATGTTGCTCCATCAGTGAAACCAGAGTGATGGTCTTCTTGGATGATACAATCATAATGGATCCAGCTTATCTTGCTTTTATATCCTTTCCTCTTGCACACATTATGTAATTAGTTCATTAAAACTTCATTTTTCTTTTTATGTATTATGTAAAATCTTGAACTAATTGAACTATGCAAGGAGAGAGATCAAAACCAAGTGCACTAGAGTATCTTCTAACATTGACAACTTAAGGCCCCTGAATTTTGTGACAAGGTTGGACATTTCCCCAATGTACTTCTTTATGTTTCTTTTGCCCTAATATCTTATAAAGACAGGTTTGGATAATGTAATGATTGTCTCAACCTTGTCGTTTGCAGTGAATTGGTTTTTCTTTAAGAAACTCTTAGCATCCGAATCCTCAGTAATACCTCCCTTAATGGACTCTAGAATAGAGTGTTGCATAATCATGAGACACATGCGATTAGATTGCTCCCATTTCTCATATATGGTTCTTTCAGCAACAATACTGTTATTAGTGAGATTCGAATGGTGATATGTCCTTAATACATGGTCAAGATCAAGACAATCAAGCACTATCATTACATATTCTTTCCATTTCTTAAAATTAGAAATATTCAGCAAAACGATACCATTCATAACAATAGATATACCAGCAACTTCATAATATAGAAAACAAACTCACAATCAACAACTTTATTCATCTTAAGCATGTGCAAATAAACAATAACTAATAATTCACACATATATAACAAGTGGGCCTTCATTGAATTATCTAGTATATCATTACTAATTAGTCTTTGAACAATAAATAATAACATGCAAATGACATACTCACATATATAAGTCATGAATATTGATTCTCTTTAATTGACCTAGTAATATGTTTTTTCGGTCCAATATATTGCTAACATGATATTTCTTATAAATCAATTGATTCATAATTATCCTTAATTTGGCCAAAATAAATTCCTTTAGGATTATTTAATTCACATAGAAACCAACCATGTTTCTTGCACCAAATAGACAAATTTAACTAAAATTTGTTATTTTGATAACATATTAAGTTAGTTTATTAATTCTAAAACTCCCGATTAATCGTTACAGTCTTATTGATCGACTGGGTACTCTGTCTAAAAATTTAAGAAGATAGAACCCCACAGGTTGACCTTTAAGTACTAACAGTCAACCAATTGCTCTCTATTTTGCATAAATCAAAATTTCACCCTCAATTGCTTTACTAGTAGCACTTTGACGATCAACCAGTTGCACGAAAACCTAAACAAATGCTATTTGCCAATAGCTTAAACCATATTTCTTAATCCAAATAATATATTTGTAATGTTAAATGCTATAGAAACATGCAAAAATCACATATAGAAGCAACCAAAGTGATTAGACTCGCAAACATTCATCAATATCACCAAAAATACCTTGAGTTCAAGAAATATATATAAAGAACCCTATAAGTGTGATTTTAAGAAAAAGGGCACAAATCAATTTAAACCAAGTGATTCATCTACATTATAATCTTTGACAACTTAGCTCTGATACCACTTGTTGAAAAAAAAATAACTCAAACATATATATATATATATATATATATATATATATATATTCATAAGTAGACTCACATATTATATTTATTGTATATGATGGGCTATCAAATAATTTGTATATGCCTAAAGTGATTATCTTAATAAAGTTATAATTTTTTAGCTATATTTGGTTTATTTTAATTTAAGTGGTTGGGGCTAATAATGTGTAGAAACTCAATTAGGCCCTTACAAATATATGTTTGTGCAAGTGTATCAAAACTAAACTATTGTGTTAAATATATTTTTAAGGCCAAATGAGCTCAAGTCTGTCTGAGTTTTAGGAAGAAAAAGCTTTAAGAAGCTTGTTCCTGGTTGAAGTTTCTTACAAAGCTTAGGATATTGAAAGTTTATAAGAAATCCTCTTTGCTTTTTTGCATTGGGAGGAGGACATATGATTCAAGTAGTTGGGATCCAGACTTTTTTAAATCCTCTGTGTAAAATTCCTCTTTTCTAACCTTTGTTTATATAACTATATTTTTATCATTCATCCTCCTAAGGAAGATAAACGAAATTTTGAAAAAGAAGTTGAGATTGTCTATATAGACAATTCAACTCCCCTTCTTGTATATATTTGGTCTAACAAAACCCTAGAGTTGTAATTTGCCAAAGATATCTACAAAAGATTATAAATGAAAATTAATCACTAAAGATAGATTTGCATATCTTGATCTATCACAATTTGTCGTTTCAAAGGAAAAAAAAAGTTGTAATTAGGTTCTTTCAAAGGATTGTAGAAAACTATCTCTCATTCAATGCTTCTGCATTAATGGGATCATCTGAAAGTGATTGGGGAACCACAACCTATAGGCTTTAGGTTGGCCTAATTGAGCTTATACACATTATTAACCCAAACCACTTAAATTAATATAAACCCTATATAGTCCTAAAATTATTACTTTTTTTTGGTAAAAAAGGAATTATATTAGAACATAAAAGGAAAGTTCATTACAAAAATAACATTGAGACTACCAGGAAATAACACAGAGAGCATTAGAGAACAACGAAAGACAAAATAAAACATAAAAAGAGACTAAGGGGAGTATAACTCGAAAACCTAATGGAAAATTAAAAAAAATAAGCTAAAAACCTACAGATTGTAGAAAAACATAAAATAAAAGTAAGAAGGAGAATAAGGAAGCATAGTTCAATTATGAGATTGCTTTAGACCGTAGAAGAGGATCTTGCATAAGTGAAAAATGATAAAAGCTTCAGAAGGTAGAGCCATTGATGTTTCTTGAATGTTATTGATCATCATGATAATAATGGAGAATGTGGAGCAGAGGATCATCACAAGTAGTGGGGGGAGTATGGAGATTCTTCCTTCTTTGGTTAGCACATCTGCACATTGATTCTGTTGTCTAGCAATCTTACAGATTTTAAAGGCATTAAAAATTAGTAAGAATGCACTTGCAGTTAAAAATAAGAGAGTGAAGAGGGTGAGAATATGTAATTGCATTTTCTAGAAGATGGAGACCTTGAGAAGAATCAGTTTCAACTTCAATTCTTGGACCCAGGTGATTGTCAATAGCCAATTGAAGACCAATCAAAATTACCTAGAGCTCAACTTGTAACACACTACCAATACCAATATATTTTGAGAAGCCAATGATCCATTTGTTTTTTTCATCCTAAAAGCACCCTCCAACTCCTAGGTTTGCATTAGCCATGGAACCATCAATATTTAGTTTGATCCAGGAAGAAGAAGGAAGGTTCCAAGAAATGGGATTAGTCACGATATTGCTTAAATTGATTAAAGTGATAGGGGGTTAATGGAAGATCAAAATTTAGCAACTCTAGTAAGAATAAATTTACCAAGACTACAGGGGGTGATTATGTTTTTAAAGATGAAATATTTCTTCAGAACCAAATAGAACTTAAAGTATAGAGAAAAATAGTGCCCCAATGAATCCCAAATTTATGTTTTGAACTATTTTGAAAATTTGTTTTAATCTAGAATTGAAAAGGTTGATTAAAGAAATCATTTTGTACTACTAATAAAATCCAAATTGGGTAAACTAAAGAAAAGTTTCTGAGAGCATGATCAGTTGATTAAGGATTCATTTTGCAAAAAGGACATAAGTTAAAGGGGGAGATGTGTCGAGAGTGAAGTAAATCCAAAACTGGGAGGATTAAACACTTCCAAAGAAAAAACTTTTCTCTGATGTTACAATAACTTTTCCAAATCCAATTTAAGTTAACAGGAGGAATATTTTTGGAAATAAAAGAGTTATAGTTGGATTTCAAGGCGAAATCACCATTTGAAGTAGGAATCTAACTTATACCATCTTTCAGGTCAATAGAGGGAGGGAAAGCTATGCTATTGATTTGATCAATGATAAAACAAGGTAAAGGAAATGGGAAATTATTCAGAAACTAGTTGGTGAGTTATTTGATTAAGTGATGATATTAGACACAGTATTTTCAATTTTATTTAAGGAGAGGGGGCCAGAAAATTGATTACAGAGTGGAGTTTTATTTAATCAAGGGTCTAGCTAGAGATTGGTGTTCCTGGCATCTTTGATGATTTTAGAGGTGTTAAAGGAGAATATATTCATATCTTTGTCGATACTCTTGTAAGTATAAGAAGAATTTTTATGAAGTCTTGTATGAATTTTGTATTTGTGTTTAAAAAGGGTGATCCATGGTTTGCTAGAATTTGAAGCCAGATCCCATTTAAGCTTTGCCATATAGGTAGCATTTGCAATTTTTGAATTTCTAATCCCCAAGCCTTCAAGGCCTTTTGATTTTATGATTGAGTCCCAATTAAGGAGATGAATTTTTGAGGTGTCATTATTATGACCCCAAAGAAAACTCCTACAAGTCTTGTCTATTTCAGCATTAACTTTTTTGAGAAAGAGAAAAACATTTCCAATAATAACAGGGGATTTGATTAAGAGTTGTTGTAATTAACTGAGACCATCCTGCAAAGGAAAGGTGATTAAGTTTCTAGCCATGAAGCTTATTTTGAACTTTAAGAATGATGTGAGTGAATTCAGTAAATTTGTAGCTTGATTTTATATGATATCCTAAATAGGTCCCTAAGTTATTAGTAATAGGAATGTTGAGAGTATTAGAGATAAATGATTTTTTATTACTATCAGTGTTAAGAGATAACCAAAATTTGGACTTTTCAAAATTATTTCCATCCCACTAGCAAAGCAGAAATCATTAACAACATTTTTTATAATTAAAATAGTTTGATTATCAGCTTTAGCCAAAAAAAAAGAATGTCTTCAGCGAAAAATAGGTGGGAGACTTGAAGGTTAAGATTTTTTAATTTAAAAGGTTTCCAGGTTTTAAGATTAAGGGCAGAAGTAATTAAAAAATTTAGGTATTCTATTGTCATGATAAACGGGTAAGGGGATAATGGGTCCCTTTATCTGATACCTTTTTTGATTTGAAGCAAGGGAGCTTTTTCCCATTTACAATGGGGGTATAATTCATATCAGAAAAGCAAGATTGGATTAGGGAAATCCATTTAGAAGGGATATTGAAAGCCTTAATAATTTCAAGGACGAAAGACCAGAAGATCACGTCAAAGGTTGTAACATTTAGGTTTTTATGGTTTGTGATTTTCTTCTTCGGTGTATGCTTTTGTGATTTGTGGCATTTGCTAAATTTTCGTAATATGATTATTTAATTATGTTGCGTGCTTATATCTGGTATCTAATATGTTTTGAAGTGTAGTATTTTACTTTGAGGTGTACCAAGTTTGGGAGATGTTGACTTTTGAGAAAGTAAGAGTCAAAGGAATATGGAGGGAATTTCTTTTCCTTATGGCTTCTTAAAAACCTTCTTCTAAAGCATATATCACTTCATTCACTCTTCTCATGCTCTCACTTCCTCCATGGTTTCTGGTGCTCTATCTCCCAGTAGCTCTTCATCTCTTTCTTTTCTAGGCTTGTGGGTGGTAGTCTTCCTTTTCCCTTCAGTGATGATTCAAGACTTGTAAGTGTTCTTCCCTATTTTCCCCTTATCTTCGTAACTTGTGAACCTTAGGTGGGTAATGAGGGAATTTCTGAAATTGGGAAGTTAGGTTTGGTTTTAAGCCCTTCCCTTGCTGTCAAATGAACCTTGATAGGTGTTTCCATGAGGTGATTGAGATTATTGATGAAGAAATTTGGATAAGCTTTTACAAATTTGAAATTTGGAGAATTTGGGAAGAACACTTGACTATTAAATCATCTTTAGTGATTCTCTTGTCTTGGACATGAACTTCTGAACCATTTTGACGTGTGTGTAAGTCTTTGAGTAATGGGATTTAAGTTGGGATAGTTGTATGTTGGAGAGAGCGGCTGATTTATGGGAATTTTGAAAAAAACTGGGTTGATCAATAGACTGATTGCTTTTGAAACTTACCAGGTTTGGACAGTAGCTCATCAGTCGACTGATATGGTACTATCAGTCGACTAATTATCCTTCTGTCTCTTATCAGTAGATTTAAAATTTAGGAATCAATCGACTAATGGGGTACTATCAGTGGACTGATTCCTCTCTGTTACTTATTAATAAATTTGTGATTTTAGATTAGTCGACTGGCAGGGTATTATCAGTTGACCAATTACTTTATGTCAATTATCAAAAGATTTGAGATTTAAGGATCACTCGACTGATAAGGTACTATCAGTCGACCGATCTCTTCTTGTCACCAGTTGGTAAATTTGATGATTATAGGATCAATCGACTGATAAGTGATCATCAGTTGACTGTTCACTTCAGGAGTGAATGGAAAGATAATTAATTCTTCCTTTTCATGTGCATGAATGATAGGGTGATTGTCATGATCCAATTTCTAGGGCACATGAGTGACACGCTGACATAAATCTCGTGTCATCATAAGCCTAACTGTCATTTCAATTTCTACCCCTTTTGTTTATTTATAAATATTTATAACATGCATCATGTCTCTTTTTATTTATTAAATAACATAACTTTCATAAATATTTAGAATTCAACAAAACAAGACAACCTTATTTTAAATAATTTAAATAGTCTCAACTGTTTAGATTTTAAAGACAACTTAGAGTTTGAAATATATATATATATATATATATATATATATATATATATATATGGTGTGTGTGTGAATATATGTATAATAAAATAAAGATTAATATTAGGAAATATCACTTAAATATGAATAAATATTAATTAATTTAGATATTAATTAATATTTATTTATAATTAATTAAAATAAATATAAGTAACTACCAGATATTAGTTAAAATAAATATTAATTTATAATGTAAATAATATATCATATATCATACATTCACATAGGAGAAGAAGACAACTTACCCAGATTATTCGCAATCTCCCAAATCACAATTTTAATATTTAAATTAAAATTCAATATTTCATTCACTCAAAAAATCATATCAACTTAATTAAATTCATAATTGTAACCTCAATTTCTACAATAATCCATATCATAAATTCTAAAAATATGATCCTTCAAAATTAAATTAAATAAAAAACAATAAATAATAATTCAATTACCCGAGACCTCCTAGATATCCTAGTTGACTATATAACTTTCTAATCTTAAATGAACCAATACTAGTGACTTGGGACCCACCTAACAATGAGAAAGTTCGATGGCAACTCAAGCCCTCTTACAGATATTATTCTTCCGCTATTTGTTCTAAAAAATTTAAATCAACGAATGAGAGATAAATATCTCAGTGAGCGAGCCAATCTCTGCCCTAATAAAATCTGCTATGCAAAAGTAATAATAATAAAACAAAGCATAGGCATAAATCACAAATCACAAGAAAAGATACACACCAGAGAATTTACAATTCAATCAAACAATTTAGACCAATAGAACTAGTACTCTTCAATGGCAAAATATTTGGGAGCGCCCGTAGGTCTACTCTACCAATCTCATCAAACTCGCCATGATGCACAACCTCATCATCAATAGTTAAGGCACCTAACGGATTAAATCTGGGCTTAACTTCCTACCGAGAGAATTGTTGTCTCTACTCTCAGAGGTTAAGTCATCCTATCACCCAGATTCTCCGCTTCACATGAGAAAGGGTACCATCCTGTCCAAACACAATCAAGTTTCAACTAATTTCAAATAATCATCAAAATAAATCGTTAATGTATTTGTCACTATATTCATCAATATACACATCAATGTAAATATCATATCACTCTATCAGATAACCATAAAATATCCCAAATCACAATTTATCATGTTCGTCTTACGAACCATTTTTTTCCTAACGTTCAACGTTAGTAATTTCATCAATATTGGAATTACACAAAACTGTCAAAACTCGAATGTCTTAATCAGATCCCCTCTTTTCCACTAGGATCATTACCTATCTTTATACCTTATTACTTTAACACTTAAGATAATATTAAAGAAGGGTTAGCTCACTCACTGGATTCCAACGAATCCTACCAATTACAGTTGATTTCAACTCCTTGATGTGAAAAGGTTAATGCTCTATGTTGTTTGACGTTTTTGAAACAAGAGAAGGTGTAGGTGTTAAGGAGTATTCCTGAATTGTTTTAAATTCGAAAACGAAAGAAAACATGGCTTACTTAATCCCCTTCCTGCTTCCTAGTAAAGCAAAATGTAATGGTCTACCGATGGGGAGTGTATGTAGTATATTTTTGAGTGTTTGAGTGTTGGCTTAGGTTCTAGAAAGGAGAGAGAGCTAGAGACGATGGAAAAGAGAAAAGTACAGAGATAGTCGACATTAAGAGAGGGATGGGAGAGATAGGATTCAAATTGGTTTGAATTATCTCAAATCAATTTGACTTATTTTTGTTTTGAGTGTGTGTATATGCTGGTCATTACTTTTATATTATTTTGTTGCCTTATACATACTTTTATTTATTTTGGTGCCAGAGCTTTGCTTTTCCTAATAAATAATGTTTTCTTTTTATATAATTATTATATTTTATCAAAGACGTAAATCAATTCTCCTCCTACAAATTTCTTCTTTGAAATTTCTAAATACCAGCAAGATAGTCCAGTAAATAAAATCAAAATTTAAAGCTAGATTTTGAAAACAAACAAAGAAAAAAAAATTAGATTTGCTTACTAACTATTCTACTAAAAAAAACATAAACTTATATAATTTAATTGTTTAAATACAAAAAAGATTTGTTATACAAATCTTACATTATCTTAAGTAAGTAAAATATGAATAAATAATAATTCTTATAATACTCTTCAGATTTATCTACTAATATCATTCATACTTATATCTAGACTTAGTTAATAAGGATAACTATCCTATTCCCTTAATTAATTTCTCTTTTGCATAATCCAAAACTATTCCTACTACCAATTATTTTATTTATATTTATTTATTTATTTTCAGAAAAACTATACATGTCTACTGTTCACACAATGTTCACTTATTTTTATTTTAAATTTTTTTTATTCATAAAAGTCATTTAATAAATTAATCATACTTCTTATTCCAAAAATTAATATCTTGAGATTTAGAAACTATTTTCCATTCCCTATTTCACATTAAGGTTCCCTATAATTTTCTCCACCTATTCCTATACTTTATACATATTTTCACTACACCACACAAGTTTCTAAAATCTTTCAATATATGGCCTAGCATCATATATTGCTAGTCTACAGCCCAAAATCACATACTGAAGCATTATCACATCACAATATAACTTTTCAAGCACATATTGCACACAATTTGAAAATCAATATTTGTGAAATAAAAATTAAAATGGAAAATTAAATGGCAGATATTACAGTGATAATCCTTGAGCCTTGGCACTTTTGTCCTTTCGGATCACTCGCATGTACGGTAAAATATAAGCATGGAGTTTAGGTGAGTGGGCAACTTGTGTAATTGATTAAGAACTATGAATATAATTTCGAGATTCAAGAGTACTATTAGGATAATGGAATGAGGTTTCCATTATGCAATTATGGTAATGAGATTTCTAGTAAGGACTTCAATTTATTGTGATCATATATTCATGTGATAGTAATTGATTACATTAAGGAAATTCTGTGAATATATACATGTATATACATGTGTTTATGCTCTATGCCATGGTGAGGCATTTACTTTACTCATAGTACCGAGGTGTGGTACATGTCATGGACAAACTGTGTTGAGGTGTGACACTCACTTATAAAAATTTAGCCGTGGTATGGTATTTGTGTGCTAGAATGACTACGTTTCTACCTTGAGTGGGTAATACCAGGATATTGGTTGTTGGGAATCACAATTATGATATTTCATATTGTTTTACTTAAGTTGTTACTCACTGAGTAATTCTTTACTCATGCTTCTCACTCTTGAATCTTTCAGAGTCCGTAGTTGAAGAAGGTGACACGTATGAGGAGACGTGAGCCCCGTGTTACCAACCCCTTTTGAATCTTGGGTTGGTCTTTATTTTGAGTTATCTTTTCTTGATTTCTAGGAGTCACTCTATGACTACGTAGGTAACCTAGGACATGTTTGTAATCAAATTATGACCTTGGATTATGGTGATTCTTTTGGCCAACGGATGATGGGGTGCCATCTATTCTTTGTAAATCTATATATTTTGATGAATGGAATGAATCATGCTTGTGGTCATGCATGTTGTGAATTGAAATTGTTTGATTAATTATATCTTTGAGAATTCTATGGTTAAATGTCATCATTGGATTATGTTACAAGGCTTACGGTGTGAGTGTGGGTCATCATTACCATGCCGGTCACATGTTGTATTTTCTTTTGGGGATGTGACAAAGGCTTTACGAATATCAAGTTTGATAATAGCCCAACCTTGTTTAATTTTTGACTTGTTCATTGAATGCATAGTTTAAGGGCTAATAGGAAGAGATTTCTTGTATGTCTACCTTCAATGAAGGCAACTTGGGTGTGAGGGATGAGTTTTTAGAGGTGGGGCCTAAAGTGGTTGACAGAGGAAGGGTTTTTAGATATTGGGATAAGACATAGAATGGTATCACACCAATTATTAGGAATAGTCCAGTCAGTGAAAATATTTGTAATAGCTTTAATGATGTGATCTTTTGTTTGATCCCAATTTTTTTGGTAGAAATAGGCATGAAGACCATCATTACCAAGGGTTTTAAATGGTTGTATATCCTATAAAGCATTTTTTTTATTTCTAAAGGGTTTGGCAAGTGATAGACCTGGGAGGATTCATCATTGGTTAATTTAGGCATGAGGTTTAAAAGGAGGGGATTCATAAGGGTATTGTTAGAGGGGAGGCGAAAAGTGTTGAGAAGATTTTGTCTGAGTTCTAGACCAATACGAATAAGATCAAATAACCAAGATCCATTATTATCAATCAAAAGAGATATTTTATTTTTCCTACACTTATTAATTAATTACTTGCGAAAAAATTTGGTGTTTCTGTCACCAAGGCTAAGCCAATTAACCCTAGATTTAAAATGCCAAAATTCTTCTTCACATTTTAAAATATTGTTATATTCTTCTTGAAGATTTTTTTTTTCCTAAAAGTTTGAGTTGGTTACAGTTATTGAAGCAGAAGCTAAGTTGAACACTACCAAGTCTAGAAAGAATTATATTTTTCCTTTTAAAAATATTTTTGAAAGTTATTTTGTTCCAAGTAATTAAATTTTTTCGTAAAAGCTAAAATTGTTTCATTAAGAGAAAGAAAAGGTAAGTTCCAATATTTGTTAACTAGAGAAGGGAAATCTTTATGAAAAATCCACATGGTTTCAAATCTAAAATGTTTTTCACCAAGATTAATGTCAAAATTTGTTTTTAGAAGGATAAGGTCAGATCTAGGTCTAGGTAGATATAAAACCTTATTGTCAGGAAAAAGATTGATCTGGTTGTTCGTGGCATGGGCTCTCTCAATACGGAATCTAATCATACATATGGTATTCTTACCATTTGTCCAAGTGAAAAGGGGGCCACAAAAACCAAAGTCCAAGAGCCCACAAGTACTGAGGAAAAAGTTAAGAAAGGAAATTTTTATTTGGTAGGGTGGTCCCCCTCTAAACTTTTTCGGAAGGAGATGATATATCATTGAAATCACCAATTAAAAGCTAGAGAGTATTAAGTTGAGGTCCTAAAGTCATAAAGGAAGACCACGAAATTTTTCTTTAAGCAAATAGAGGACTAGCATATAAAGCAGTGAGTAAAAAAGATTTACTTTTTACTTGACATTCGAAGTGAATTTCTTGGAAGGAAGTGGCTATTAGCTGAAGGCTAACCACACATGGATTCCATGGGACATAAATCCCTCCCACAAAGCCCATGACATCAACTTTAAAGTAGCGCTTGAAACCTAGAGAGGTAATAATCCTATTTGTCCTCTCACCACTAACCCTAGTTTCAATAAGTATGGCAATATCAGCATTATTAGTGTGACTAGCTCACAAAAAATCTTTCTAAAGTCCGCTCATGCGGCTTCTCTTACATTCCAGTTGAGGATATTCATTGGAAGAGGTTGAACTTGGGAGTTTTAGGAAAGAGAACCATTATTAAGGTGAATCCTAATGGTATTGACTAAAGAAAGAGGGGAGAAGGTCAGCTAGTAGTTAAGATTTCCTGTTTCAAATTTTACATAACTTGTGATGGAGATGGCAAGCTCTGTAGTTCTTGGGGGGACTGGTTAGTTATGCTTTAAGAGCCGTAAACAATTGCTATTGTCCCCCTTCTGTGAAGAAGGATATGTAAGAGAGGGAGGGGATTGAGGACAGCCCATTGTATTAGATTGATCGAGGATGGATATATGGGGAAGTTGTTGTAGGGTAGAGACTGTGAGAAAATGCATGGTAGAGGTGTCATGAGGATATTCTTCAATTGGAGGCTCTCTAGGATTAGTCTTAACTAGGGATTTTGGAGTGGACTTGTGATTACTCTGTGCATGAACATTGCGCTGTTCAGAAGGCCTCTCAGCAGATTGATCCAATTCAGGGTAGCGCCCGAGGTGCTTGTTGGATAGTGAAGATACATCTCATAAAGGTTAGCTAGTTGGAAGAAGTGGTGATCTTCCAGAGGGGGATTTATGTCTATATCACTCACGTGAGGAGGGCGACTCTCAGAGGGATCACTAGACATAGAATATTTGGATTGACTTTTGACAGAGAGGGGCTCAGAGGGCCGTTGCTGGCAGTTGGGGGCTATGAGCATGCATGAGGTTTGTAGCACCTAACAAATTGAGATTGCTTGGGGAGTTGTTTGGACTGTTTAGGGTGGTTCTTGGCAAAGGTGGTAATAGATTCAAATTCTCTTGGCTCATATTTCCCGGGAACTTGAGGCACTTCAAGTAAAGGGGAAGTTTCATTAGCAAGAGAAAAGGGAGTAGATTTGAAGTTATCCAGAATATGGTTTATATTAGCAACTAAAGGTTGGTTTTTCATTAAAAGCTTGCTATGATTATAATCAAGGCTCGAGGTAGTCATTTCATCCACTGGAGATAGGGTGTTGATAATGGTGGTAAGGGGCAAAGACGCATGAGAGGTTAAGAGAGAAGGTATAGGGAGAGGAGAAGGCGACCGAGTTAAAGCTTGATTAGAAGGGTTATTAATAGAGGCAGTTTTTGGACTTAAAGTCGAAGATGAGTGAATCAGAGATTTATTAATGAGAGAAGATTCACTATTGCTTACAGTGAGATTTATCTTTAAGGAGTTGTCAGACTTAGGTAAGCTATTAGTAAAATTTTTCTCATATTTTTTGTTAATAAAATTCTAATTTAGGATGTTAGGCATTAATTTCAAAATACCTTTATTATTCAAATTTGAATTTCAAAAATTGAATTTTTTTGTTAACTATCTGACTTAATTCTAGCCTAGTTGCATCGAAATAGGGAGCAACCAACTGTTAGTAAGGTGAAGGTTAGGGAACAAAGGGGGCAGTAAAGCGATTTGCAAAGAAAGTCAAGTTTTTGAAAATTACCTCTTGCATGGTTCCATTGATTCAAATTACTTGGGGGAGGATAGAGCCGACGTCTATTTCAATACAGATCCTTGCTACCATAAGTTGGAGAGTGTTAGCCAGCTGGCATCTAAGGCAATCGTAGTTCAATTACATTTCCAATGGCAATCATGGATTGAGGGGAATGATATTACACTGGGAGATAAGGGAGGCATATCTAAACAGTGGTGATATTTTTTCCTAAGTAATCTGTTGGTCTGAAGTTCGGCTTCCAAAGTTGAACAAGGAGTAGGTCTTTACCTAGTCTTCACCTTGCCGTGATAATTTTCAAACAGTCTTCAAAAAGAAGGTAATGGGTAACAAAGTAGTTTTTCCCCAGGTATTGGATCTGAGGGTTCCTCTTCAATTTCTAGAGACTAAAGAGATGATCTCTGAAGTAATTTGGTTCGAGTGACTTTCTAGTAGCTTTGACTAAAAGAGCCTCTTTCCAGTATAAGAGGTTTTGATTAAGGAAGGTAATGGTTGGGATTTGAGGATTATTGGAAAGAGAAAGGGTGATGATGGGTAGACAAGTAGCCAAAATTTTCCTTCATGTAGATTCTATTGATGAAGCCAAACGATCATTTAGGGCATCCTTGAAGGATTTCTGGGAGCAAATTGGGTTTGGTATTTGAGTAGAGGGGTCCAAAATATGGATTGATTTGAAGGATTTCTGGGATAGACTGGGTTTGGCTTTTGAGTAGAGGAATCTGAGATCTAGATCAATTTGTCTTTTGATCTAGCAAGAGAGATGGAAATTTTTTTATTAGTGTGAGGGTCAGATAGATTCGCACCTTCCAGAAGCACAAATTCAGTCTCCAACGTATCTCCTTGATTGATGTTATTCATCAAAGCTTCACGAGAGCTGTTGATCTTCTTCTTCATCGCAATATCCTCCATTAAAAAGAAACTCTTAGAACATTAAAATTATTACTTTAGGCTATATACAAATTGTTTGATAACCCATCATATACAATAAAATTAATATTTGAGTCCACCTTATGAAAATATACTAACATGTAAATCAATGTGTAGTAACTAGGGATAATCAAAATATCCATACTCAATTGGCACCTATAACATTTTATTGTTTAGGTTCGAGGATGAGGATAAATATTAGCAAAAGGATATTTTATGTCCGTAAGGTTTACACCAAGTTTCATATAATGCCCTAAAGGTTTTTTTTTTCTTTTTCTGCTTAGTTATGTCTCACATGTTTCAATTTTTGTCACATATACCTTTTTCTTATAACTCCGTCAATCAACTTAATAGAATTCTAATTGGGCTGCCACATGACAAAAAAACACCTACCATGTGGACTCCAGGAAAAAAAAGTTTTTGTTTTTAAAGGTTTTCATTTATTCACTTAGGTCCTTGATCAAAATTTTTCTTTTCTTTAATTTTTGAAATAAACTCATCTTCTACTTTTTCCAGGTCCCTAGTTTAAGAATCTATTTTTATCTTTGTCAAAAGCATCCCTTACAAACTTTTCAATTTACTCACTTTAGTCCCTATTCTTCACTTTCTTGCTTTTTTCTCACAATTTGGTCCTCCAAATCAGTCTATAATTTCATTTTTAGTCAAAATATAATTAAATCTATCATTTCCACCAAAAACAACTCAAGAAATGAATTAAAATTTAAGAATGAAATTTAATTCATATAAAACTTTAAAACTTTGAATTTTAATTCATTTCTTGAGTTTTTTTACTGGAAATGATAAATTTAATCATATTATGACTAAACATGAAATTATAGATTGATTTGGAGGACCAAACTGTGAGAAAAAAGCATGGAAGTGAAGAATAGGGACTAAAGTGAACAAATTAAAAAGTTTGTAGGGATGATTTTTGACAAATAAAATTAGATTCTTAAACTAGGAACCTAGATGAAGTAGAAAATGAGTTCATATCAAAAATTGGACAAAAGAAAAATTTTGACCAAGGACCTAAGTGAATAAATTGAAAGCTTTAAAAAAACTTTTTTTTTGGAGTCTAAGTGGAAGATTTTTTTTGCCATATGACAGCCCAATCAACATTCTGTTAAATTGACTGATGGAGTTACAAAAAAATGGTATATATGACATTGAAATATATGAGACATAACTGGGCCAAAAAAAAATCTTTGATGTATATATGAAACTTGGTCTAAATCTTAAGGATATAAAGTACCCTTTTGCCAAAAAATAAGTATGGGTATGAGTCTAATTTTGTTAAGGATAGTACTCACTCCTTGAGTTGCAACAATATGTATGTATTGTTATGTTTGAGATATATTCAAGATAAAATTGTTGAGACTTGACGATTTCAAGTGATATTAATTTTGTTTTTGAATAATATTAATGGTTGTGCGACTTTGCTTCTTCTTCTTCTTTTTTCTAATTTTATATTTTTAAATTTTATGTTGACAAACCTCAACTAGAGAAATTACTCATGTAGAAACTTATCTAGGTAAGTGAGTTTGGGTTGGGTCTAGGGATTGTAATATTATTTTTCTTCGAGTCCAAAGATAGGGACTATAATACCCTACCTATACCGTATCATGATCATGCAAATTATTTAGTCAAAACTCAGAATGTGGCGCATGCCTGAGTGTAATGAAGTAGAAAGGGTTGTACTTTCATGAACAATTAAAATTTTAGTCTTACAATAAGTGATATATCTAACATAAGTGGCTCAATGATTGAAGCACTAAATTTTTTTCATACTTTCACAGTTGTGAGAAGGAGAAGAAATAAGACAAAGGCTTTGTGTAAAGATAAAGGATTATGTTAGTGCAGTAACGAACTCAAGAGCGGGGGTGAATTGAGCTTATAAAATCTTTTCAAAAAAAATTTCTTTTCTTTTAAATGATTCAGGTACCTGAAATGGGTTTCAAGGTCCTGTAAAAACTTGTGTTCAAGATCAGATTTTGCGCAAAATAATAGAATGCAGTAAATAGAACACACCAGAAAGTATAGTGGTTCGGATGTATCTATAAGGTACTCCTACATCCACTCCTCAAAACACACAATATTGAGAGTTTTATTAGGGTAATAAATAACAAGTATAAGACCAACCAACTTGAGAATCAACAACACGTTTTTATGCTAAGTAACTTAGCAACCTTCAAGATTGGATCAGCAGGTTCTTACTTTTACAATTCTTACAACTAAGACTTCACAAGTCCCTAGCAAACCTTTAAACTAGCAACCTTTCCTCTAGAAAGGATCAGCCCTTGACTTTTACACTTACCAACATGGATCCAAGCACCAAGTCTCTACAAACAAACAGTCCATTATCAGGACAAGTTACAATAGACGAAAAGTGATGATTTACGAAACCTAAGTATATTAAAGCTTCCTCACGCAGGATATATGAGTATTATAATAAGCTCTCATAGAAACACAATGAGTAGATGGTGCAACAACACAAACACAAGCAACTTAGAAATGTAAGCTCTTTTTCTTTTCTCTTGGTATCTTCAACAGGTTGCTTCAATGTTCTCTTATAATCTCTGATATATAGCTGTTATAAATCTTCAAATTTAATGGCTCATATAATTATGGTATCAATCAGGGTCCTATAAATAGAATTATTTTGCTTCGAATATTTCTCATTTTGATGTGCAAGTATTTAAACGAGATCTTCCTTATTTCTATCCAGAAAGGATGCGTGAATGTTGCAATATGCTTCTATCTTTAAATCAGCGTGATTGCAATTAATATTGAATCAAGGAGAATGATTGGCTTTAAGTATGAGCCAAATCTTTCCTTAAATAACATTATATCTTCCCATCTTCTCAATCTGATTTTCTATCACAGTTATGATTGCACAAGATTGATCTTCTTTAAAAGCACAATACGATTGACTTTAGTTTGACTGCATTTAATGCTTCAAGTTTCCAGGGTCTTAAAAGTCAAGTTCCCTAAAAACATTAATAAAAAATATACTATTCGAGAAGTTGTATCAACATTCTCCCCTTTTTTGATTAATGGCAATCTGTAAAACTCCTCCATAAATATTGCATGGATATTTGTGATTTTAACTCCCCTATACTTTGTGCTGGGTTTTCTTCAAGTTCTTGAAAACAATATCTTTCACGAAAAAGATTAAGTGCATATATCATGTGTTATGAAATCTTTTTAGACCAAGAGTTACCAGAGATATAAATCAATGAAGTGTGATCAAGAAAAATATATCAATATAAGAAATATAAATTTCCATTAAAGTTAAAACATAACACGACAGGTCCTAATCTTTCTCCTCTATTGACATTAAATCCAAAAAGGGAAGACAGCCAAAACATTATAGGGGCCCCACTATAGCCATACAAAATAGAGAAAAAACAAAGACAGAAATCCTAAAGAACCCAATCAAGCAACAAAGGGAAAAGCAGGATTGACAAGTTCAACAGTGGAGGTAGGCGTAACAGCAAAAATGGGAGCAGCATTGATGGCAAGTTGTTTAACACTGGACTCCAACTGATTAAGTTGACCATGAACTTTCAGCACTTCTTTGTTGAGTCGGTCAATAATGTGTTAGACCTCTTCAGCAATAAACATGTGAAAATTGTTAATGGTTAAACTGACACCAATAAACAGCTTCGTGGCAGGATGAATAAGAGCAGGACCTAATGTTTTAGCAGTAGTAGTAACGGTAAGAGGTACAAGGTCCTAAGCAACAGGAACCACAGGTGGAGACGTTAAAGAGACATGGGCCAAAATGTCATCAATATAATTTAGATAAGTACAAAATTAAAAATGTGCAACTATTTGTCAGAGATAATATCAAGCACAATAAATAACAATGAATCAACAAACAACATTTTCAAATGTTTATTTCCATATTCAGAGAAATTAATTATAACAATAACTTTAGCAATAGGCAGGAACCAGAAATTATACATGCAGGGTCTTAATGATTTCAAACATTTGTATCATTTAGATTAAGCATTCCTAGATCTTTTCTTAACTTGACAAATTGATCTTCAACCAATGACTTTATGAAGATATCAACAATCTGACTATGTGTTACCACATATTCCACAAAAATGTCCCATTTTTATACATGTTCCCTAATAAAGTGATGTCTTATTTCAATGTGTTTTGTTATGGAGTGTAAAACATAATTTTTTGAAATGTTAATATTGTCACAATAGATTGGTATTTTATCATATTCTACACCAAAATCTTGTAATTGTTGTTTTATCCAAAGCACTTGTGCACAGTAAGATCATGCTGTCATGTACTCAGCCTCGGTAATAGACATGGCAATAGAAGACTATTTCTTGCTATGCCAAGATACAAGACATTGGCCTCGAAACTGACAAGTACCACTAGTACTTTTCCTATCAATTCTACATCCCATAAAATCAGCATCAAAAAATGATATAAGTTCAAAAAGATTATTTTTTGGGTACCACAAACCAAGGTTCTATGTACCTTTCAGATACCTGAAATTTATAGAAATTAAATGGGACTCCTTGGAGTCAGATTGGAATCTAGGACAACGACAAACACTGAACATTATATCAGGACGACTTGTAGTTAAATATAGCAGAATCATGCCTCTATAGAGCTTGTGATCAACACTCTTTCCGACATCATCTTTTTCTAATTTATATGATGCACCCATTAGAGTTTTCATCTCTTTTGAACTTTCTAGACCAAATTCCTTCATGAGATTTTTGATGCACTTGGCTTGATTTATGAAAATACCTTCCTTGGTCTACTTGACTTGTAATCTGAGGAAAATGGATAACTTTCCCATCATGCTCATCTCAAATTCACTAGTCATTAGCTTAGAGAACTCCTTACACAAATTTTTGTTAGTAGCACCAAATATAATGTCATCAACATAAATTTGTACAATTAGAATATGCTTTGGTAAATAAAGTTGTATCAATTTTTTCTCTAGAAAAACCATTTTCTAAAAGAAAGTTACTCAGCCTTTCATACCAGGCACGAGGGGCTTATTGTAAACCATACAGGGCCTTAGAAAGTTTGAAAATGTGATTTAGAAATACAGAGTCCTCAAACCTAGGTGGTTGATTCACAAAAACTTCTTCATTTATGAACCCATTTAGAAAAGTGCTCTTAACATCCATTTGATAAAGCTTAAAATGTTTATAACAAGCAAAAGATAAAAGGATTCTAATTGACTTTAACCTTGCTACCGGGGATAAAGTTTCTTCAAAATCAATTCCTTCTTGTTGGTTATAGCTTTATTCCTTACCACTTGTCCTTGTTCGTCCATTTTGTTCTTGAAAACCCATTTTGTACCAATAATGGATTTGTCTGTTGGTGTAGGGACCAGAAACCAAACTTTATTTCTCTTGAATTGGTTTAACTCTTCTTGCACTACAATGATCCAAGAGTCGTCTATCAAGGCTTCATCAACATTCTTAGGTTCGATCTGTGATACGAAAGCCATGTTGTCATTTTGTGAAGAGATGATCTTGTTCGTCTTTCTTCCAAAGGGTCCTCTATGATAAAGTTATGGGGATAATTTGATGTTCCTCTCCATTCCCCAGGAATTCTTTGATGATCACGATGAGATATATCAATACTTTGATAGGAATCAAGATTCTGATAACCTTCTTGTAGTTAATGTTCAGGTCCCTCTTTTTCATTCGCATGGATCTGATTCGATTCTTCTGGTATAACTTGTTCTGTAGATACCTTTTAAGGAATGATCAATTCTTCATCATCTGCACTCTTCATTATCTCAAAAGTAATGTTAGTATCATCAAACTTAATATGAATTGATTCCTCAATTACTCTTGTTCATTTATTAAAAATTCTATAGGCCTTGCTGTTATATGAATAGCCTACAAAAATACATTCATCTAATTCAGCATTAAATTTGCCTAAATTATCCTTTTGGTTCAGTATATAACATTTACAACTGAAAGGGTGAAAATAGCTAATGTTGGGTTTCTTGCCTTTCCAAAGTTCATATAGAGTTTTGTTAAGAAAAGGCCTTATCAGACATCTATTTAAAATGTAGCAAGATGTGTTGATTGCTTTTGCCAAGAGATTTTTAGGAAGATTATTTTCGTATAACAAGGTTCTGGACATGTCTAGCATAGACCTGTTTTTCCTTTCTGAAACACCATTTTACTGAGGTGTTCTAAGGGCAGAGAAGTTATGATCTATTCCTTGTTCATCACAAAAATTTTCAAAATGAGTATTTTCAAACTCATTTCTGTGATCACTTCTTAATTTTGAAATTTGAAGATTTTTCTCATTTTGAACCTTTTTTAAAAAATGTTTTAAAAGAAGCAACACAATCACTTTTACTTGACAAAAAATTGACTCAAGTAAATATGGAATAGTCATTAACTAGTACGTACTCATACAACTTTCCTTTAAGGCTTTATGTCCTAATAAGGCCAAACAAATCCATATGAATGAGTTCTAGGGGCTTTGTAGTTGATACATGTTCTTTTGATGAAAAGGAAGATTAATTTGTTTCCTTTTTTGACATGCTTCACATACATGGTCCTTTTCCAACTTTACCTTTGGAAGGACCAACAACTAGGTCCCTGTTGGCAAGTTTTAAAATAAGTCTCATATTTAAATGGTCTAATTTCTTGTGTCATAGCCAACTTTGGTCACTGGTTGTTGAGAGACATTTATTTAGAAAATAATTTTTATCAGATAAAATATAGACATTTTCAAATCTTTGTCCCTCAACGAGGGTCATATTTTCATCTTTCACTTTTATAAAACATTTTTCAGCTCTAAAGGTTACAACATGACCTATATTACATAATTGACTTATACTTAATAAATTGTATTTCAATCCATCAACAAGTGAAACTTTTTCAATAAAGAAAGAATCATTAATGCATATTTTACCAATACTAAGTATTTTTCCTTTTTGGTTATTTCCAAAAGATACACTGCCCAAATTTGATCTTTCTTCATATTGGACGAAACTTTGTTTGTCGCCTGACATGTGGCAGGAGCAACATGAATCAAGAAACTAGCTCCTTTTCTTCTGCTTCGTTCGAAGACAAACCTGCAATTAACCAATTTTAGGTCCCCAAGTATTTGGGTCCTGATTATGTCAACAAGGGGCACAATTGTGCCTTTTGGAATCCACATTATTTTCACAGCAATATATTTTTGTTTATGACAACATTGAGATGATATGTGACATATTTTTCCACAGAAGTACCATGTTTTCACAACAGTTGGCAAACCTCTTTTGAAAATCGGTTCATTCGTTCTATTAGTTTTAACATAGCCCAAATCTTCTCTATTCAAAGTTTTTCTTTGACAGTCTAACATAAGATCCATATTTTTCTGTCCATCGACAAATATACTTAAATCAAATGTTAAACCTTCAATTTTAGCTTTCAGGGCCCTGTTTTCAAAAATCAAAGATGGAAGAAATTGTTCCACTTCTAACCTTTATATCTTAGCTTCCAAAAACTGTTTGTCACTCTCAATGCTTTGAAAATCTCAAAGTACTTGTCTATGAGCATGTTGTAAACAATTATATTTTTGTAAAATATTTTCAGAATCAATTAAAGTTCATCAAATATATGAGATAATTGACTGAATATAAGTGGTGCATTTCTTACCTCTTCAGTTTTATCATATGAGTCACTATTTGCCATGAGACATAGATTTGTAATTTCAGGTTATACTAAATAAAAGAGATTTGAAGACTGAAGTCCATACAATTTAAGTTATAATAAATAAAAGTAATTCAATAAAGTAATTAATCGATTATTACATGCATGTTTAAAAAACAATTGGATAAATTTAAATTTAGACAAACTATGTACGCAATTTATATTAAAATGTTAGGTAGCAAATATATTTTTGAATATGTAATTACTGGAAATAATATAAATTTTATATTTAGTATTTCATGTACTCTTATTATGCATTTTCACTCATTTTGTAATGTACCCTTTTGAATCAAAATTACTAATTCATTACTAATTATTAATTAAATTACTAACTAATTAGTTTTTTCCTTTTGTAACAAAATTACTAATTAATAATTATTATCAAAATTAATCATTATTAACTAATTACTAATTAATTATATTATAGGCTAATTATTTTTTTAATTATGGATTAAAATTACTAAGTGAATGACAAATACTAATTAAAATATTAATTAATTACACTTCTGGCTATGAGGAACTAGAATGCTATAAACCAAAAAGAAAAAAAAAATAGTCCACAAATCCACACCGGTGATCCATGTTTTCAAATAAAAAATTACACTTTACCCCCTAAAAACTCGTTCCCGTTAGTTGACCTTCAGTTCAACGCTGATATAGAGTAGTACCTATGGTATGTTACTAATAATTTTTACACCTCACGTCATATCACCACTTTTTGCCACCTCACATGGCACATAATGCTTTTGAATCCCTCGAATATTTTCTATGTCTTCCTGTTGTCCATGAGATCCCAATACCCAAAGGCAGAGGCGCTGAGTTTGGAATACATTTTGATGAAGGAGTGCCAACGACACCATCAAATTCGACGAGATCAAGGGCCCTTTCGAGGTCTCTCCCGATGGCACCCTCAAATTCGAGGAGAAAGATGGCATCAATTATGCTACTATCACCGCCCAGCTCCTCGGCAACGAGCACGTCCCCTTCTTCACCATCAAACAACTTGTCGCCTTTGGGAAACCAGAAAGCTTCAGTAGAGAATTTCAAGTGCTGTTGTACCGTGGATCTTCCTTTTTGGACCCAAAGGGAAGAGATGCCTCTCAAGGTTACGATAATGCAGTGGCTTTGCCTGCCGGTGGAAGAGGAGACAAGGAAGAGCTTGCGAAGGAGAACAAGAAGAGTGCTCAATCATCGAAAGAGAAGATCACATTGAGTATGACCAAGACCAAGCCTCAGACTAGGGAGGTGATTGGTGTGTTTGACAGTATTCAGCCATCTAATATTGATTTGGGGGCTAAAGCTCCCAAGGATGTGAAGATCCAAGGCATCTGGTATGCTCAGCTTGATTCATATACCACTTTTCTTCCTTTGCTGCTGCTGCTTTAGTTGTAATTTGCTACTTCAAATTTTGTTGTAACTCCAGGTGCTGCTGCACTATCTTCTTACCCCATTTGGCGAAGTAACCAAAGTACCATCATGTTTGTATATTATATGGACTTCTCATTATTAAAATGCTTATAATTTAGTTTCATTTGGCAATTTATAAGTCTTCGATCAGAGGATAATAATGAGGTTGGGCGAAGAAGATCTCGTAGCATATGAGGTGGCAAAAAGTGGTGACATGACGTGTGAAGTGTAAAAATTATTAGCAACATGACATGAATACTAGTCCATGTCAGCATTAAACTGACGATTAACTAAAGATCAACTAACGGGAGGGGAAATCTTTTGCTGAGTTTGAAACTTGAGGAATTTTTTGCACATATGAGAAAGTTTAAGAGGTAAAGTACATGATAATCAAGACCTAGATCTTGACAATAAAAAAGAGCAAAATTTCTTGTAAAATCTTTTTCTACATCAAGATCACTTAAGATCTAAATCTTGCATCTTAAGATCGTACAAGATCTTAAAATCCTAACACTTGATTTTTTTTTAAATGTTTTGATATTCAATTTTTTTATAGAAATAACTGATAAATTTATAAAAATATGAGATATTTTATGAAAATATTTTTATATTTTGATAAATTATATTTATTTTTAATTATTTTTATATTTAACAAATTATATAAATTTTTTATATTTATTTTTAAAAATTACATAAGATCTTATGATCCTGCGATTCTATCTCATCCAACTTTTCCAATCCTGTACAAAGTCTCGACCTTGATTACCTTGGTATTCCCAAAAAAAATTCATCTTCTCAAGTTGACGAGTCACAAAGGACCCGACTCTGTATACTATCAGATTTCAAACACAAACATCGAAGAAGTACATTTCCGCTGTTTGACCTCCGTTCAGACCTCCTTGGCAGCCCCAAGCACTAAAAACAGTAGGAAAGAGACAAAAAATTGCTATAAAACAATGGATCCAAGCATCAAAGGCAATGCACCAAAAAGCAGGGATGAATAGAGGACAACAAACATACGGCCAGAGGAAAATGAAGAACATGAAGGAAAAGTAGAGGGAAAGTGAGGGAAACATGGCAAAGTACCCAAAGGCGCGAGGGCTACAACGGCCAAATTTTGAACACAAATGTGCGCAAACACACAGAGCAAAGGGTATGGCAGGAATTCAAAATTAATACAGCATCAAACCACGTCAAATGAGGCCTAAAATTACACAACATCACAATGGATGAAACCTAAGTTGGAAGAGGAAAACATGGTCAATACTACAAGTCACCTCAGAGCCAAACATATCATCTTGATACAAAACATGGTCAATATTATGTCAGCGCGCATTAAAGAGAGGCAAACGTCGATCCAAAGTAGCACATCTTGTTTGCATGTTTTTTTTTTGCGTATTGATTAATTATAAATTTTCTTAAGATAATAGATATATAAGTTTGACAATTTACATCCCTACAACACAATTGGCTCAAAATAAGAGAGCAAAATCACACGAAATATAAATTTAAAAAAAAAAAATCAAGTGCAGCCCTTAGGTATTTGTTGTTAATTCGTTCAATAAAATATAAAGATGTGATATGTTTCTTTTAAAAAAGTCGATATGAATTGAACATTACAGTTCCATGAAGCTTATGAACGTTGCTCCCTATTTCCTTACAAATGAGTCACCAAATATTTCTTTACGAAAAAAAGTACAAAAGAAAGTATTAACATTTTGACTAAAAAATGAATTTTAATAAACATTAAGCCAAAAGAAAAAATTTATATAACATGAGGATCAACATTTACTGGGTCCCCACCTCTAGAGGCCTTCCAAATCTTGCTATTGGGGCAGCAGAAAGATTGCAAAGCAACATCATAAACCACATGTAGTTCTGGTCAGCTAATTAACTTACGAAAATAACCGAAGGAAATTGTTCGCATATGCCATCGGTTTGACATCAGGGTGTGGCTGCAAATTCAACAAAGCAAAACAGAAAAGAAGTACAGATTGTCAATATCAGAGTACCTCAGGGCTGCCTTGGGAGGATGAAGTGAGACTGGGTGTGAAAATTATCTATACCATTGTTTGGATGGCTATAAAGTAATGGAGATGGGTTGGGACCCTACTCTTAGATTTCTAAAGGATTTAGATGAAATTCTATATTGTTTGTTTGCTATCAAGTTCTTTGATAAGAGGATGTCATGTAAATATTTTTTTTCAACTCAGCATTTCACTATTAACTCTGTCAGGGACAAACACCTAAAGAACCTAAGTTTTTTCATTTCCAAACCGCTGTAAATTGGGGGGTTTGGGATGGTTTGAGTTCCTAAAATATTCTTTACTCTGTATCCTCTCACTTTATTATAAGAAAATGTCTATAAGAATAATATAAATAAGACAGAATCATTTTTGTTCCTAAACTTTAACTTAAGTTTCAATTTCGTCTCAAATCTTTTGAATTAGCTTCAATTTTATCCCTAAGCCAAAAGCTATCTAAATTGTTAATGAAAAACACTAATATGACCACCTCTATTGCATTGGTCACAACAAATTGTTCAACTGGGCATGTACATATCATACATACATTTGAAATGATAAAATTGTCCTTCATTATCTAATTCTGAAATTGAAAGGACAAAGTGAATAATGGAGGACAATTATGTCATTTCAAATGTATAATAGACGTGGGCATGCTAGATGGTCGAGTTGGTGTTCATGTGTGTAATAGAGGTAGCCACATCAACATTTTCTATTAACAATTTAGATAATATTGGCCAGAGGGACAAAATTAAAATTAACTGGAAAGATATAGGACAACATTGATGCTAAAAAAAAAAAAAAATCTAGAACAAAACTGAAATTTGAATCAAAATTTAGAGACAAAAATGATACTTTTGCCTATAAACAATTATACCCTTCAAACCCACCAATTCTATCCATGACATTATAACATCCAACCAATAGGGAATGAGTCACAACTACTTTTTTCATTAAACTTGTAAACAGTGTAACGAGAACTCTTATCCATCCTACCCAGTCCACTCTTTTCAAATTTTCCAAATTAGCCTTACCTATTGAGCATTCTTAAGAATTGAAAATTCATATGATAAGGAAGACAAGAAAAAGTACAAGATAAAGAAGGATATTTGTTTAATAAAAAACAATGAATAACAATGTTTATAAAGAATGAACAAGGCAAAATATAACAGAACAGACTCGAAAATACAAGAGATACCAACCACTGCAGAGAATGTAAAAATGTTAGGCTTCAAATTGGGCGCTTCAAATTGAATAAAGGCTCCTTTGTTACCCATCTGCAGCATACAATGAAAAGACCAACATTGTGTAGATTCTAACACCGACAATAATGTATACTTCATTATGGGCAAATGATATATAAAAAATATCCCATATTAAGCATGCTAAACACCAAAAGGAACATAAGGCAGATGAAGTGGTATTTTTCATCCCACCTAAAGAAAATGACTTTAAAGATATCTAAGAGAAGGACTTTGGTTCAACGGGCTTAATTACCTCACTCTTCGAACACACCTCAACGTTATATTTACATAAACAAAGAACAGCCTTACAAATTATTAAATAATAGACTGAAATGTTGATAAAAAGTGACAAACCTTCCTTTCTTTCTCCTGGTCTGGCTTAAAAATTTATAATTTTTTTGGACATTAAAAGTATAAAACATTCAAATATAACTTATACACATGTAATGAACGGCAGTTCACTTTGATAGAAGAATGGATCAGACATACAAATGATTAACAACAACAACAACAACAAAGCTTTATCCCACTAGGTAAGATCGACTACATGGATCGCACGACGCCATTGAATTCTATCAATGACCAACTCTTTAGATATCTTATTCACCTGAAGAACTTCATACCATATGCTCAACTCTCCTTACTGGCGCCTCCAACGTTTTCTTTGAACATGTCCAAACCACCTTAAACGATTTTCTACTATTTTTTTCTCAATAGGTGCCACTCCAACTTTACTTCGTATACAATCGTTACGAATCATATCTCGTCTTGTATATCCACACATCCATCGCAACATCCTCATTTCCGCTACCCCAACTTTTTATTCTTCTTGTCTTTTCATCGCCTAATATTCACCCATATAAAATTGTAGGTCTTATAGCAATATGATAAAACTTCCCTTTAAGCCTATCAAGTACTTTCCGATCACAAACAACTCCTGATGTTATTCTCCACTTCAACCACCCAGCTTGTATCCTCTGTGCCACATCTCCAATAATTTCGCCGTCATCTTGTATAACTGATCCTAGATACCTAAACTTTGACACTTGTGATATAACCCGATTTCTAATTTTAACCTCCAACTCCTTTCTAACTTGCCGCTTGTTAAACTTACAATGCATATATTCTGTCTTACTCCTGCTCAGACGAAAACCCTTCGATTCCAAAGTACCTCTCTATAACTCGAGTTTAGAGTTAATCTCTTCCCTTGACTCCGCAATGAGAACAATATCATCTGCAAAAAGCATGCATTTGGGGATTTCTTCTTAGATGTGTTCTGTTAGAACATCTAAAACCATGTCAAACAAATACGGGCTCAAAAATAATCTCTGATGCAAGCCAATCTTAATAGGAAAATATCTTGCCTCCCTTCTAGACGTTCTCACACTAGTTGTAGCCTACTCATACATATCTTTTATAGCTCTAATATAAGCAATTCAGACACCTTTCTTTTCCATGGCCTTCCACAGCACCTCTCTTAGTACTCGATCATAAGCTTTTTTCAAATCAATAAAAGTTATATGCAAGTCTTGTTGTTTACTTTGATACCTTTCCATTAACCCTCTTAGTAGATAAATACCTTTCCATTAACAGAAGATCTAAAAAAAATTGATAACAACGTCAATATGTGTCAAGCGCTAACATAAAGGTGATGTGACTTCCACTCAAATCCCATCCCCTCACCCCTTTCTCCCAACAATTAGGTGAGCAAATGCTAGTGGTAAGTAAAGTTTGCTTAGCTTAATATATAAAATAACATTGTAACATAAGTATGCAGATTTAATTACCTGATCACAGTAATTTGGAGCAGAAAAGACAGTTATGAGATTACCATCGTGTTCAATCTCATAACCCTCATCTTTTACTTCATGAGATCGCACAACTAAATCTGCAAATTGATCATGCATATATCAAGTCAATGACTAAAGAACAAGAAAAGTATTAAACCAATAAAAGAAAACATACCTAAATTATTATCCTGCAAAAACCTTTTTGTCACATCTGCTCCAAAAGAAAGACCTACACCACGTTTACTTGGCCCTCTTCCAGAGAGAGGTTGTGGATCACTCCATAGCAATTCACACATCAATCCTACTCATACCAAACATAGATACATAAAACTACCATACTAAAAGGATCAATTGAAAAATCAGAGGGGTTGGGGACTATGTAGTGCAAGAGCATGGCAACATGGTTTTATGGCCCGGCGAAGAATTGATGCATCTAACCTTCTTCTGGAGGCTCACAAAAACGATTAATTGCTCTAATGTCAGATAGTTTGACCCCATCAACACTAAAAAGACCTCCATGAACTACGAAAACCTTCTTGTTTATCACATGTGCCAAAGGCAAACAGCAGAATACTTCCGCAAATAGTTCCACAAATGTGTCGCTCAACTTTGAGCGCACCTCACCCTCAAATCCATATATCTTGTTCATGCTCTTGCTCTCATGATTTCCTCTAGCTAGATATATGGCTGAAAGTTATACAAGAAGAAAATAAGATACAACACCCATAACAGATAAGAAAAAAGAATATTATTAGTTCTAGCTAGTAAATTAAATAAAGTGAGGAAAGAAGCACATATAAATATATGTGAATCTGATGAAAAAAATGGCAACATATAATACAACTCTTTCTTTTGTTTTGTTTTTTCCTTTGAACTTCTGTTTCCTTTCTAATAAAATTCTCTTTTTCCATCCAAAAAAAAAAGAAAGAAGAAGAAATAGCGCCATTTATGAAACAGATTCAAGAAGATAAAAATTATAGCATCGCAAAAGGAAAAAAATTATTTGATTCTTGTACATGTTAATAATCATCTATTGACTAGTCAGATGGCTTAAGGATGACCATAATTTATTAAGTAACAAAGCTTATAGATAGATCAAACAGTGGTTCACCTGATGGAGACATGCATTTAAATGCAAATAAAGTGAGGATGACTTCCAAGGAAAAAGATCCCCTATCAACAAAGTCACCATTAAACAGGTATGGATTCTCTTCTGAAGGAAGCCCGTTAAGCTCAAAAATATTTAAGAGATCATAGTACTGCAGCAGTTATTTGAAAAAAAAAAAAGGGTAAGTTATACATATCAGAATAAAGATAGAAGAAAAAGAAAAGAAATCAGGAAAGCCAACAAAAGGCATGAAATTCAATAAAAAGGTTTCCATATATACAAATGATCAAAATATGAGAACTCAAATTGGGAAGAAGGCAAATCTATAATGCCCAAAACCCGCATTGGTGGGTCAACTCAGTTGAATTTTACTTTGGAATTTAATCTTACTGAATTCTTATTTTTTTAAATTGAAAATATAAACATTATGTGAGGCCTTGATTAGTTTATCACCAAATCAAGCATTTAAAATTACCACACAAGCATGTTCCTGCACACTCATACAGTATTTTATTTTATTCTTTTTAATTTTTGCTGGGGTATCTCTGAACTAAGATAGATTGACACACACAAATAAACCCTGTGGAGGATTCCTTTACCCAAAGATCCCCATAACAAGAAAAAATGAAGATATCAAATATTGGGCTTAAGAATGGCAACCTCAAATATCATAAATTAAACTGCCATGTAATTTCCCTCGGGCATCAAGAAATCTTTTGACACATATAGATGAAGGTCAGAATCCCTCATCCACTCTGCACATAAGATACCAAAAATTTGGCTTAAGGATGGTAACCTCAAGTGTCATAAATCAAAATGACATGTAATTTCCGGGGGCATCACGAAATCTGTTGACACATACAGATGAAGATCAGAATCCTTCATCCACTCTGCTTCCGATACTTTAATTATTCTTTAAATAGATTTTTCTTTTTGCTTCTTATTTAATATCTATCCTGAATATCTTCCATATTAGTGTTTCTGGTAGTCCAACCAGCAACTCGACATAGTTCAGTGAATCAGTCCACTTGCCATAATGATGGAGCAAACTAATCTCTGATTAGTTATAATAGAAAAGAACTTCCATCAGATGGATTACAAAATAATGGGAGCATGATGGAACCCAGCAAATACAGTAAAGAGAAACAGCAATAGAATATAGAAGAAGATATTCAAATGATATTCAAATGATAATAATTCCCTACCAGTGGGGTAGAGAAGATTACATAAACTAATACCACACTCAAACAAAATATGAAATCACTCATACACACAGGACCACTCTCACAGTAACATAAACTCATAGAAATGAAGATAAAATACACTAAATAGCCATGAACACAGAACCAGCTAGCTTTCGAGAGGCTAGCACTCTCCCTCCAACTTCCCTAGTCCCTTTTTTTTTTCTCCCCATTCCTTACCCATTCTATCCTAAATAACCTCCCCACCCACAATACCCTTTAGTGGATTCTACTGCCACCTCACTCTGTTTTGTCTTTCCTAGACTATAGTGGGGTGGTTGGGACAATTATCACCCACTTGGGAAGACTCTTTCAGCCCATTATCTTTAGTTTAGTAGGGTAGTTGGGACAATTATCAGCCCATTATCTTTAGTTTCTTTCCTCTTGTAATATTGTAATTTAATTGGGGGCCCAATATCACCCTCCCCAATAAGTTTCACATTGTCCTCAAGGTGGAATTGAGGAAACTGATTAGCTATGGTGCTGTCATGGTAGGGAAATGCCTCCATTTAACCAAAACTTACGTGCTGCCATTAGGAAGAGTGCGAACCTGTTTAACCAGCTCAGGTTCAATTGGAAGCTCCATCTCCTCTGTCAAAAACTTTGGTAGGGCCTGTGGTTGAGTAGTGGACTATAATGTCTTCTTGGGTTGGGAAACGTGGAACAGTGGATGAATTCTCAAGGTAGAAGGGAGTTCTAACGGGTAGGAAACTTCGCCAATTCTCTCGGTAATCTTGAATGGTCCATAAAAGCGAGGACTCAATTTTTCATTGGTTTTCCAAGCTATCGAATTCATCCAGTATGGTTTGAGCTTCAAGTACACCATATCACCGACTTCAAATTCCACTTCCCTTCGATTCTTATCAGCATACTGTTTCATGTGGTGTTGTGCCTTAGGTGAGATATTAATGCCACATCAAAAGACACCTTAGTTTGGTGGAGGGTGATGTGTAAACCATGTGGCGCTTCAAGGAGGTTAAGTGTTAGAAATGAATTAAATTAAGTCATGTGACCTAGGTATGTAGTTTAGTTAAGTGTTGGAAATGAATTAAATTAAAGCCCATGGGGCGTGAACAAGTGGAATGATAAAAAAAAAAAATAATAATAATAATAAGAAATATATATATATATATATAATAAGTGAATGGACAAATACACAAAAATATAATAATAATAAAAGGGGAGGATAAGGAGAAGAATATAAAAAAAATAATATAATTACCTAAGCTACCATGAGGATAGGAAGAGTATAGGTAGATAATATAAAAATTATCATAATGTAGGACTAGTAAATTGATGTGCTTTTATTTGCTTTATAAAGTGTGGCATATGGACTAGTTAGGCGTATAAAATTTAGAATAAGGTATGGTAGGATTTATTTAATTAAATAAAGAGATGATAATATAAAATGGATCCAAATCAAATAGGATAAGATGAGATTAATTTAAAATAATAAAACATGTGCATGATTTTCTAGATGAAACTTATGATTAGAATAATTAGTTATTTAAATTAAATTGATGGAAATTAAATTAAACAAGAGATAAGAATAATTCAATAAGGCTTGGATTAGGATTATGATAAGATTAAAATATAGTAAATATAAAATAATAAAATTAAGTATAAAATAATATGATAGGATAAGATTAGGATAGCCTTACATATAAAAAGACACCCGACAACTACTCAATTATATAACCCTTGCAACCTAATACACTCATTTTTTCTTTTCGGCCAAGACACACCCACCTCTCAATCAATCCCAAAATCCCCCACCTCTTCAATCATACTACCAACTACAAGTTGGCCAACCCCCGTCCATCAAATCATACACACATAATACTCCACCACCAATCCTCTTTTACCAACTCACTCCATCAATTGCCCCTCCTTTCAACCACACAAACACACTTCAAGCTCCCAAATATCAAAGCTCCCAAATTCTCTCCACCTCTTCGTACAACACTCAATACCCAAAGCCACCACACATACACACACCCCTATCACTAGGCTTACCTTAGGTGTGACTTACCCAAAGGAAACTCTAAATTGCACAACCTACACTCATACTCACATCCTCAGCCAATAACACCTCAACACACACACCATACCTTAATCATAGATTCAAGAACCACCAAGTCAAGCCTTCACTCACCAACACGCCACTTGGACTTCCGAAAGCCGAATCTCACCCAAACCAATTGAAGGAATAGCAACTTATACAACCACACTCAGAACCTCCGTCAGAATACACTCAGACTACATAGCAGTGTCAAACGTAGCGGTGTTGTGCCTTTTCCAAATTATGTTGATAATGTAATGATAATGATTACATCAACATAAAATTACACAGTCAACCGCTATGGTTGACTCTCATATCAAATATTACACGGTCAACCGTGTAATGATAACGATTACATCAACATAAAATTAATCCATTTTTCCTTTATTATTATTAATTACAATAATAATTTTTATTTCATCTAACTTTATTCTGTACTCACGTAATCCCGAGATTCTACCCCAGTATATTCAACATAATATGACTCGCTAAGATAAAATTATTAACTGGTTGTCCACTCACCTTGTATCTCTATGACACCGCTACGTAGTCCAAGTGTATTTTGACGAAAGGTTTGAGTGTGGTTGTATGAGTTGTTATTCCTTCAATTGGTTTGGGTGAGATTAGGCTTTCAGGGCATGTTGGAGTGAACACTTGACTCGGTGGTTCTTGCATCTATGATTAAGGTATGGTGCGTGTTGGGGTGTTCTTGGCCAAGGATGTGAGTATGAGTGTAGGTGGTGCAATTTAGAGTTTCCCCTAGGGTAGGTCACGCCTAATGTAAGCCTAGTGAAAGGGATGTGTGTATGTGTGGCAGCTTTGGGTATTGAGTGTGGTACAAAGAGGTGGAGAGGATTTGGGACCTTTGGTATTTGGGAGCTTAAAGAGTGTGTGTGTGTGTGGTTGAGGGGGGTTTGTGGAGTGAGTTGGTGAAAGAGGGTGGTGGTGGAGTATTATATGTATGTGTATGGTCTAGTGAAAGGGGGTTGGCCAAATTGGAGTTGGTAGTATGATTGGAGAGATGGGGGATTTTGGGACTGACTAAAAAGTGGGTGTGTCTTGGTCGAAAGGAAAAATGTGTGTGTTAGGTTGCAAGGATTACATAATTGAGTGGTTGTGGGGTATCTTTTTGTATTTAAGGCTATCCTAATGTTATCCTATCATATTATTTTATAATTAATTTTATTATTTTATATTTATTATATTTTAATCTTATCATAATCCTAATCCAACCTTCCCTTATTTAACTATTCTTATCTCTAGTTTAATTTAATTTTCATCAATTTGATTTAAATAACTAATTATTTTAATCATAAGTTGCTTATAGAAAATCATGCACATATTTTGTTATTTTAAATTAATCTCATCTTATCCTATTTGATTTGGATCCATTTTATATTATCATCTCTTTATTTAATTAGATAAATTCTACCATACCTTATTCTAAATTTTATACGCGTAACTAATCCATATGCCACACTTTATAAAGCAAATAAAAGCACATCAATTTCCTAGTCCTACATTATGATAATTTATATTATCTACCTACACTCTTCCTATCCAAATGGTAGCTTAGGTAATTATATTATTATTTTATATTCTTCTCCTTATCCTCCCCTTTTATTATTATTATATTTTTGTGTACTTGTCCATTCACTTATATATATATATATATTTTTTTTTTCTTTTTTTTTTATCATTCCACTTGTTCATGCCTCATTAACACTGTCAAACGAACTTTGGCCTACGAGCTAAGCACGGCCCGCTCGTATTTGGACAGGCTTGGACCCCCAAAAAGAGGCCCGTTTAAAAATAGACTAGCCACGAGCCGGCCCTTTTTTTATTTTTTTGTATTTTTTTTTATGAATATTAATTTTTAAATTCTTTAAATATTATATCATTTTTATTTTTAACATTAAAATTTATTACTTGAATAGTCACTTTTTATGAAAAAGATGGATTTAGGATTCAAGTTAATAGTTATGTGCAAAAGTGAAAAAAACTAGAGTTTAACTTTAAGAAAGGGTTAAAGATCATGCAATAAGCCAATAAGGCAACATCATGATGAGCATTGAGCATCATGAGTTTTAGTCTGCACAATGCACATGAATAATTATTGTTGGACTTTTACAGTGCTATTGGAGGAATGAAGGCCCATATTTACAGTGCTGGAGGCCATTAGACTTTTATTGTAGCAAAGATGAACTCTTACACATGAATAATTTTTTTTTAATATTATTTTAAAAAAATAGCCCGCAGGCCTGGACTTCGGTCGACCTTACAGTAATACGCCCCATGGGCTTGTTTAATTTAATTCATTTCCAACACTTAACTAAACTACACATCTACACACCTACGTCACATGACTTACTTAATTTATTTCTAACACTTAACCTCCTTGAAGCGCCACATGGTTCACATGTCACCCTCCACCAAACTAGGGCTGTATTCGACTAGCATTATAAACTAGCTTATAGCATATTTAACTATTTTATAATATATTTGACTAGCTTATAAGCTTGTTAGAAGTGTTCAGGAAACAAGCTTATTTTAGTAACTTATAGTTTATTTTGATATACTGAGAAATTATTGAACGGGACCTTTTAGTAAATGAAATATCTAAAGAGTTGGTCATTGATAGAGCTCAATGGCGTCGTGCAATCCATGTAGCCGACCCCACTTAGTGGAATAAGGCTATGTTGTTGTTGTTGTTGTTATTGTTGTATAATTTATTTTGATATATTACTTTGAGTAGCTTATAGCTTATAACTTCTAATATTTTGTTCTTAGTTTACCCTTATGACTTTTTTAGAATACCCACTATACTATTATGTCGTATATATATATATAAAATAAAATATTTATATTGCAATATATTTTATAACATATAATACATATATTATGATATATAATACATGTTAGATATTTTTAATTAATTTTATATATAATAATTTATATTAATTTAATTAAAAAACAACAAATGTTTATTTGTATTATTTTAGAATTATAGAATATATATTCTTGTATGTCATTTTACACGTTTCAACTATTTCAACTGCTATTTTTACCGAATACTTCTAATTCAATAAGTTAGCTTATAAGCTTTCAGCTATAAGCTATAAGCTAAAAATTAACTTATAAGCTTTTAAACTTTCAGCTAACTTATCAGTAAATTTTGCCAAACAGAGTCTAAGGTGTCTTTTGTGGCACCTAACAATGAATGCCTTTACCATTTTAATCTCTGACTTAAGGCATCATAATTAATAAGGAAATCAAATCGTACCACATAATAAGTTTTAGACATGTGAGAAAAGGCCAGCAAGCCTGACAAGTTCGGGCTAGCCCGCCTCGGGTTGATGCAAAAACGAGCTAGAAAATAACAAACCCAACCCTCTTTTGTTGGGTTGGCAGGTTAAACGGGTCATCCCGCCAGCCCACTTTTTAAAAAAAAAGTATCAAAGATTCAAAGTCATCTCACTCGTTCCTCCCATTCTCTCAAGTCTCATCCATCCTCATCCTCAGTCCTATTCAGAGTCATCTCTCTTCCAGGCATCACGGCTTCTTCACCTTCTCTCTGATGTGCTCTTCTTCATCTCTCTTTCAGTCTTCCTACCATTCTCTCATCTCATCCTCACACATTCTGCAGTTCTCGGATTCTCTCATTCTCTGCTATTTACCGTCTGTGATTCTGCGATGAAGGTGAAAAATTGAAGGGGATGAACGGAAACAAGGGGACGAAGTATGAAAGAGGAATTCGACGACGAGATCTGTTCTCCTCCGACCTCCATGACTCCATTGCGCAATTCCCCTCCAACCTCTGATCCTCTCTTCTCTGGCTTCAACGACGAGATCTTCATCTTCCTCTTTGGCTCTCTGGACGAAGACGACAGTAGAGATTTGGCAAAGACGAACTCGAAGAAAAGGAAGGACATTGGGGATTAGCAGTCTCGATTTGGGATGTCTAATTGTGTATGTATATGATATATAATATTTTTTAAAAAAATAATAATTATACAAAGGTTACCCAAGTCGAGCCAGCTAGGTCTAGCCTTATATGGGGCTATCATTTACAGAACCCAATCCTCCCTTAAAGTGGGCTAAACGGGCTCAGCCTATTTTGACATGTCTAATAAGTTTATGCAAACACAACAATTAACACACATATTGCAGGCATATGCATACTTAAAATGACAGATATAGCAAAAATTTTCCACAGGTATTACAAAAGCAACCGAACACGACTATCGTTCTTATGAAGAGTTCTCGAATCCGCTCGAATACTCTTCTCATCCATGGAAATTTTTCCACTCGCCCAAACTTTTACTTCCCACTCAAGAAAATTCGGTCCCTGAATTTCTATCAAGTCCGAGTTTCGAATAGGTTTAGGTCCTACACATAAGTGATAGAAAGAGTACTTATAGCGACATCATTGGTCGTCCATGCATTTTGTCGGACCAAGTAGGCCCGACCTTATATGGAGCTGTCATTTGCAAAACCCAACCCTCAAGCTCGGCCCGTTTTGACAGGTCTAATAAGTTTATGCAAAAACAACAATTAACACACATATTACAGGCATATACATATGTAAAATGATAGATATAGCAAAAATTTTCCACTGGTATTACAAAAGCAACAGAACACAACTATTGTTCTTATGGACAGTTCTCGAATCCCCTCGATTTCTCTACTCATCCACGAAAAATTTTCCGCTCACCCAAACTTTCATTTTCTTTTGACCGGTAATATCAAGGAATTACATCACTTCCCACTTAAGAAAATTCTGTCCCTGAATTTCTATCAATCCCAAGTTTCGAATAGGTTTGGGTCCTATACATAAGTGATCGAAAGAGTACCTATAGCGTCGTCACTAGTCATCCATGCATCTTGTCGGGTTAGAGTGTACACTCGAGCAATCCCTCAACTTGTAGATGGCTAGCCTCGGCCTCCCTGTCCCTTGCCTAAGCTTCTCTCGATTTTGCCACCTACAGTAGCAGGCAAGGCTCTGTTTGCAACAGTTGCCTCTGACTGGTTGAGAGTACGATGCAATGACCCATGACCGGATCCCGAAACAAGTTGGGGACAATCTCTCTTAAAATGGCCTTACAGGCTGCACTGGAAGCAACCTACAGGTTTGCCTCCTCTGAACAATTCTCCGAGGTGGTATCTCCCACATCTAGGACATCGGGGTTTTTTGTTGGTCCCCGTCTCACCGATTTGGGGTTGAGGCGCACTAGCTATGGAAAATGAGTGGCTAGTGGACCTAGAGGGTGCGAAACTCCCCCTGTGATCATGTGACTTTCTGTCCTGCCCTCGCTTTCGTTTGTTATTCCAATCCTCTTGGAGTATGGCTCCGCTCTCCATCCATCAAGTGGTATCCACCGCCGCCGTGTAAGAGGGAAATGTATCCATCTGGGTGCCTACCTACACAAACAATTAGTCTCTTAGACCTTCAATGAATCTTTGGATTCTTTCCCTCTCATTTGATACTATGTGCAGGGCATACTCAACCAATCTCACGAACATGGTGTCATACTCGTCCACTGACCGGGACCCTTGCCTCAAGGTCTCGAACTCCCTGACCCGGGCATCGCGTACACTCCTCAGGATAAACTGGTCCAAAAGCCTTCTTGAACTCGTTCCACCCAATCGGTGGAGCGTCACTGGCTCAACCCATACTCCAAGTTTGCCACCAACATTAACTCTACCCCTCGGTATGCCACAAGTTTGACTTTCTGGGGGTCGGAGTACTCCAGTGCATTGCATATTTTCTCGGAGTCATCCATAAAACGTTGGGGTCATCAATAGGGTCCTCTCCCACAAAGATGGGTGGTTTTAGTTTGAGGAACTCCATGATCTTCATGTCATACACCGACCCTTCCCTAGGCTGAGGAGGCTGGGAGGGTACCTGTGGTGCCACCAGTGCACTAACCACCAGAGTTGGCAAGTGAGGATCGTCAACCTATTGCTCTAGCCTCGCCTCAATGCCATCTATTTGGACTTGGAATGTGGTGATCATCTCTATAACTACAACGGGGCCTATCTGAGGTGGCACCTCGCCACTTCCTCTTGACTCCCCAACGGGTCTTTCCTCCGAGGCATTGTAATATCCCAAGAATTTATATGAATATTTAAAATCTATTTGAAATCTATTGAAAAATTTAATTACATGAAAAATGTTCTTTTTGAATTAGTGAAGGAAATTTGGGAATAGAAATTTCAAAATTTTAATTTGGGAAATTTTTACAAATTCTCAAGGACTAATATGAAAAGAAAAGAAAGTATAGAGGACTTTTGAGAAATGACCAAATAGGAACCCGAGAAGAAGAATGAGCTTATAGGAATGCGTTATGAGTCCGGTACCGAAAGGATGATGGATTCGAGGTTAAAGTGGAGTTTGAGACATTGAGAGGGACTAAAGTGAAATAAGGAAATCTGTGGGACACCTAGGATTTAGAAACACCTGAGGTGAGATTTTATGAATTTGCTTTTGCTAGTCTTGACTGAGGGTCAATTGGAGAGCAAAAAATAATTTCATCCCGGGCGAGTATATCGGTGGCCTCACCTCTTTTTCCTCATTTTCTCCTTTTCTCTCTCTCTCTTCACCTTCTCTCCTCTCTTTCTCTCTTTCTTCTCTCTACACTCCAACTCCACAACCGGACTTTGAACGGCGGATCTCGGGCTACGGGGCGAGCCTCTAGGAGCCAAGCAACGTAGGGAAAGCAAGGAATTGAGGTAGAAATTTCTATTTCTTAAGCTTTTTCCTATTTTCTAGTTTTAAGAGTGTTTGAGGTAAAATCGAGATTCCGGCTTCGTTTCTCGATTAAAATTGGTGCTTTTGGTGTCTAAATGCTCCTTAAAAATTAAGGGTGAGATCCCATGGAAGAAATCATGGAAAACGGTGAAGATTTGGCCAGATTTGGGCCAAATCCGAGAGAAATCGCGAAGGGTCGCGATCATGGCGCCCAGGCGCCATGTGTGGCGCCTAGTGGAGAAGAAAGGATTTGGCGCCTAGGCGCCAGGCATGGGTTGGCGCCCAGGCGCCAGGTATGCCGGAAACCTTAGCTTATTTTCAATCGGCCATAACTTCTTCATCCGAACTCCGTTTTGGGCAAACTTTATATCGTTGGAAATCTCTTTAAGTCTAGTTTCCAATGGTATAAGTTTCATTTGGATATTCATTACCAGTTAGGAGTTATGATTTGCGAAGTGGATGAAGGTCGGGAGTAGTGGTAAGGAATTTCTCTATTTCGTAACCCTGATGGTTTTTATCTGGTTACAATAGGAATGGTCAAGGTGCAAGGTGGGAGTGCCGAGAGCGTGAAATCCAGGTGAGTGGGTTAATACTTACTATGATTAAATATCTTTGTTATGGACTTTATGCGTCATAGTGAAAATATGTTGTATATCCAAGTTTGAAGAGGATGATGACATAAATATATATATATATATATATATTTATGTGTTTAAATTATATTGTGCTTGAAGGGGACGATGAGACAAACAATTGTGGAACTTGCCTGGTGATTCTTATTTCTTCATGAATGGAGGTTATATGATGGATTGTGATTGGCATGTAAACTGAGTTGAAATGTGTTATACTTTGATTATTGAGTTCATCCATATGCTGCGGATAGTTGAAGTATGTTATTGTTGAATAATTGATCTATATTATGGGTTATGTTGTATATATGCTATGTTGCTGGAACAATATTGATTATGTTGTGACTTGAATTGTAAATGACTGAATTGTGTATGTGGCTCATGATTATGATTGAGGATGCTCTTAGATGTGATTGTGATTGTGTTTGACTAGAAAGGAAAGGCATGGTGGTGCACCCCATGGAGAAATCTATGTGAAGCTATAAGGGTGAAGAATATACATGGAGCGATAAGAGTGGATGCGGCGGGGGCCACAGGCAACGATCCAGAGGTATCCTGGACGACCCGGTTGGTACAGGAAATGTGTGAAATTGATTTCACTGTTTGCTGTTGTGAATTATTTGAATTATGTTGAAATGTATTTGATTTACTTGGATATTGTTGTGAAGTATTATGAATTATATTATATTATATTATGATCGATTACGTATGATTGTTGCATGTTATCATTATGATGCATGATATTTTTTTTTGTCATAGTGTTGTGTTGTCTGCTCACTGGGCACGTGGTTTGCTCATACCCCTCTTATTAACATTTTTTTCAGAGTTGACAGCTGAAGGTAAATATCTGTACAAGGAATTATGGATCCTTAGCCCATGATTACCATTTCATTTGTTCAGGATAAAGGTATAATAGTTAAGTTTTATTCTAAGTTGTATAAATCTAGAAATCTCTTTAATCGGGTAGGTTCATTCAGTGATGTAATATGAATGACTGTAGTGTGTATAGAGAACTCGGTTTGGTTGCATGAAAAAGAATGGTATGATGCTTAAGAGAAAGTTAGGCTTACGGAGGTGAAATGAAATTCACTTTCCGTGCCGGTCACGTGCTCAGATTTTGGGACGTGACAAGCATATTTGCTTTCAGCATGTCTACGAGTGCTCAATTGAGCATTTAATGACAAGGTGGGTGGCGGGGCCAAAGCCCTACCAAGCTTTGTACGGTTGCCTCAAGCAAATGATCTTCCTCATGCCATCTAAAGCTCTTTCAAAATCTACGCGTATGATTCTCTAGGATTAGTAATGACGTAGAGACTATTCTAATGAAGAGTTCAAACACGAAAGAAAATATGAATGCATAACTCTATAGGGCCTTCTATGGATCCCTGACCTATGGTCGTGTTGCAGTCACAACAATAAGGGAGGGCTCACTAAAGACGTCTTGCTCTATAGTCTCTAGGAGACCTAAGAGACAATCCAAAGAGCTAGTCAAAATGGTTAGTGTGGGCAAAGTATTGGTTTAAAACCACGTATAACCAATCCTCCGAAATGACCCCTTTCAAGGCCCTTTATGGAAGAGACCCGCCAACTCTCTTCAAGCTTGAAGACACACCCTCTATGGTGGAGGATGTCAATGAACAGATTAAATTGCGAAATGCAATTATTTTGCAGCTTAAAGAGAACTTGGGAAAGGCACAACACCGCATGAAACAGTCTGCTAATAAGAATTGAAGGGAAGTGGAATTCGAAATTGGTGATATGGTGTACTTGAAGCTCAAACCATTCCAAAGGAGATCGATAGCTCGAAAAACCAATGAAAAATTGAGTCCTCGCTTTTCTGGACCATTCAAGATCACCGAGAGAACTGGGAAAGTTGCCTACCAGTTAGAACTCCCTTCTACCTTGAGAATTCATCAGGTGTTCCACGTTTCCCAGCTCAAGAAGACATTACAGCCCACTACTCAACCACAGGAACTTAGTATTTGACAGAGGAGATGGAACTTCTAACTGAACCTGAGTTGGTCAAACAGGTTCACACTCTTACTGATAGCAGCACGGAAGTTTGGTTAAATGGAGGTATTTCCTTGACCATAACAGCTCATGGGAACCTTACAGCACCATAGCTAATCAGTTTCCTCAATTCCACCTTGAGAACAAGGTGAAACTTACTGGGGAGGGTAATGTTGGGCCCCTAATCAAATTACAATATTACAAGAGGAAAGAATCTAAAGATAATGGGCTGATAATTGTCCCAACCACCCCACAAAACTAAAGATAATGTGCTGAAAGAGTCTTCCCAAGTGGGTGAAAATTGTCCCAATTACCCCACTATAGTTCAGGAAAGACAAAACAGAGTGAGGTGGGTGTAGAATCCACTAAAGTGTATTGTAGGTGGGGAGGTTATTTAGGACAGTATGGGTAAGGAATGGGGTGAAAAAAGGGACTAGGGAACTTGGAGGGAGAGTGCTAGCCTCTCGAAAACTAGCTGGTTCTATGTTCTTGAATGTTTAGTGCATTTTATCTTCATTTTTGTGAGTTTATGTTACTGTGAGAGTATTCCTGTGTGTATGAGTGATTTCATATTCTGTTTGAGTGTGGTATTAGTATGTGTAATCATTTGAATATCTTCTTCTATATTCTATTGTTGATTCTCTTTACAGTAGCAATAGCAGTAGGAGGGCTTTGAACGAAATCGAATAGTACTAACACTTGACTTGTGACTTTCCTTCAAGCAGAAATATCATCCATAAGCTGCTATCAAACTTTAGAGGGGCTTGTGCAAGTAAATAATAAGACAGAACTGACTGGAATGGGGGCAAGATCTTAATTCTTTTTCTAATGCTCTAAAGAAGGGGTTGCTATTAAATAATAAATGTCCGAGAAGACAATTTGAATACAGTAAAGAGAAACAGCCATAGAATATAGAAGAAGATATTCAAATGATATTCAAATGATAATAATTCCCTACCAGTGGGGTAGAGAAGATTACACACACTAATACCACACTCAAACAGAATATGAAATCACTCATACACACAAGAACACTCTCACAGTAACATAAACTCACAAAAGTGAAGATAAATACACTAAACAACCATGAACACAGAACCAGCTAGCTTTCGAGAGGCTAGCACTCTCCCTCCACGTTCCCTAGTCCCCTTTTTTCTCCCCATTCCTTACCCATACTGTCCTAAATAACCTCCCCACCCACAATACACTTTAGTGGATTCTACAGCCACCTCACTCTGTTTCGTCTTTCCTGGACAAAGTGGGGTGGTTGGGACAACTATCACCCACCTTGGAAGACCCTTTCAGCCCATTATCTTTAGTTTAGTAGGGTGGTTGGGACAATTATCAGCCCATTATCTTTAGTTTCTTTCCTCTTGTAATATTGTAATTTAATTGGGGGTCCAACAGAGGATAAGATATCCAGCTGAAAAAAATACAAAAGTAAAACCCTGAAAAATCATGCAAGCTCATCAGTGCATCATAGCTTTGCAAACTCTCTGCATTTGATTCAGGGGTACTCCAGGGGAGAAATATCAAAAAGAAACCCTAGAAATTACCATCTTATCCCATAACATATATGAAGAAAACATAGGGCATCATTCTTCTTTTCACATAAGTCTCAAACCAACTTCAGCAGTGTCTAAAGTCAAAGTCCAACATGAGAACCAAAAACCATTCCAAACAATTCGAAGAATAGAAACTAATTACCTGACCATGCACATCACCACAAACAGTGAAATGCTTTCCATCAGGAACAGTTATATCAACAAGAGAAGGCAAGACTCGCAACATCTCTCTCATTTGCAAAACAATCTGGAATGCATACCTACAAAATTGAAGCAAAACAAGTGTGAAAACAATTCTATAATGCTTCAAGAAACTAACAGATATATCATTAAACTCTCTTTGCTTCAATACCTTTTATGCAAGCTCTTCTGATTTTTGAAATCATCCATCATTTTCTTTACAAAATCCAAAGTAACAACCTCCCCCTCTATTCTAGCTCCTGAATATTGTGGCTCCACATCTAGCATTGAAAAACAAAAAAAATAAATCCCAAATTTCATTCTTGCTCATGAAGGAAATCAAATGCTATAGAAGAAACTTAAAAAGTATTCAAAATTGAAATCAGAAGAAAGATGAGGTAGAGATTAAGGAAATTAAATTATCTCGACAGGCACAAAAGGAAGCACCATTTCTGAAGTCTTATTACTTATGAATCTGAAAAATAGTCTGCTGATGGTTAATGAATCCAAAGAGATGGGAGCTTCTCTACACAAATACAAGCATAAAGGCACCTACATAATCCATGTTCAATGCTCAATGAAATTATGAAATTTAGTTCACAGATGCTACTACACTTAGTAATCAAATGGAAACAAAAAGGAGACGGAAGAATAAAAAGGCGAAACAGTTTGCGTGAAATTTTCTAAGAAAATCCAACAGTATACATTTTTATTTTTTTTAAAGTTCTGTTGAAGGTATGAGCTATGTTCCCTTCTTATACTCTTCTTTCTCTATTCCTAGAGAGATATCTTATTTTAATTATATTTAAAGAAAAATCCAATATATACCTACATCCTAGTCAGAAAACATACCATACGAAACCAAGTAGCAGTGCTCTTTTAAAGGACTGAGCATAATTTGGTCTCCAGAAACATGACAATGGTTAAAAATTATATTCTATTAAACTGACTCTTTTTTCTTATATAAAATAATTAGACAGAAGTGACATTAAATTCCTGGGGAAGAGTAGAATGCAATTAACTTGTTTGACAAAGTGGCCTGTTTAACACATAAATTCCACTGTTTCAGCAATTTGTCTATTATACGGAATAGTTATCACACAAAATTCACCATGCAATCCTAGGATGCCCATCAGTAATTCTCCAACTGTTAGGATCCTAGATATATGCTAGTCTAGTGTTTTGGTTCCCTCCCTTTTCCCGATACCCAACACACAATCCTTTTGAATAAAGAAGATATGATCAAAACTTGGTTGCGTATCTAATTCTCACTAGAATATATGCAATGTTAAGGGCCAGGGGGGGGGGATTTAAAAACCCACACACTAAAGTATACAGGGCCTTAAACATCATACTATGCAAGGCCACCCAATTTCTAAATTAGTAAAAAAAAACACAAATTATGTTGCATTATAAAGAAAAATATAATACTTCTTTCAATGCATTATTAATAAGTTTCCATTGACTTGTAGTAGACTTATTTCAATTTTCTTAAGTTTAAGATGTAGGACGTATAAGTTTTGCAAAGACTATTAATTATTTTAAAATCTTGATTACTTTTAAGACCTAGGTCATGTAAATGACTCCTACATATACCAGTATTGCAGCCACTCCTCCAATAAGCCCCAAGGAGCAACAGCAAACCCACCACAATTGCAGCCACTATTGTGGTCACTGATGTCCGGAACAACATCACAACTGCTGCCATAACTGCTACAGTGACTCCTGCTATGGCCACTTCGGTTGGCACCGAAGAATTGCGGCCCTTTCCTATAATGATACAATATATACAAAGAGTGACAATTTATAGGAAACCATGACTGATGTATTAAAACATTGATAAACACAAAGGCTTGCTAATGACTCAATCTACATCTAATATTCCAAATTCCTCCCTGAAACTAATTTGACTGGTCAACATCACAAACATCTTCAGTGGTAAATAGAAACCAATAGCAAGCTAGATTCAATTTCAGCACTTGAAATAGAAACAGAAGTAACACCCTCAAACCAAGGACATCAACAGACACTAAGATTCTCCTGACTCATCAGTTTGTACATTGTAGCACAATCGATGTTAATTGATGCTCAGTAAGTGCTCTATGCATCGGTAAAGTATCATTAACTAGTCTTCCTACTATCTGAAGGTTTATATAAATCAAATAATTAATCTATTATGCCACTTAAAATCCAAAACATTTCATCCAGCCCCGTCATTCAAAAATCTCAAAGACCTGCTCTCATTCAGTAATAGATATAAAATGCACAATATAATGCATCCTAAGAAAACAAAATTAATTAAAGAATGCAGAATTTATTAAATAAGATTTTTCTTGCATAAAATCAACATATAAGAGGCTTCATTGCTTCCTCAGAAAATCCGATGTTACCTTGTATTGAAAAGATCTAAATACTCGGGAGATTAAAAATAAAAATGATAAGGGTAAATTACACTACTCTCCCCAAGGTTTGACTAAATTACAAAGAGACCCCTCTTGTTTCAAATATTACACTTGACTCCCCTCTAATTTATTTTTTGTTATTGAAATTAACTTTTTGCACAATGTGTTCCTTCTAGTAATAAAATTACTAAACAATTTTTGCTGTCATATTAAAAATAAAACCACAATTTCATATTGGAGTTTAAGATAAATTTAGCTGCCTTTACTATCATGTTAATCATAAAATTATAATGTTATGCAGTGCAGAGAATTAACTGATTTAACAAAAAGTACACTGGAGGGGATATTTCTGTAATATTTATTTAAATGTCAAGGGAGTCGAGTATAATATTTGAAACAAGAGGGGTACCAAATATAATTTAACCAAACCTCAAGGGAGATTTCTGTAATTTACCCAAAAGATAATTGCTTGGTCCCAGTAAATATCGTTCCATTACACAATAGAAGCAGTGCTAATCATATCCACAGGATTTGCATGATTGATGGGTTTAGGGGAAAAATGTAAAAAAAATAAATAAAGCTAACTCAATTACAGAACACATTTCAATGTAATAGAAGAAGAAATTATGTTTATTTGAGAGTAGTTTGTTCTTTTTCTAGTTCTTTGGTTACTGTTCTGCAAACTCTTTCCTTCAGTTCCTGCAGAAGAGACATCTATCTGAAAGAATGCTTGGCTCAAAGAAAGAAAATATTTAGAACAGAAGACGTAATATTAAAATTTACAAAGAATCAAAAATCAGCTACACTTATTCATTTAAAGGCAGATATTGCTGCCTGACATCATTTCAAAGAGTTAATAAATTATATCTGATTCCACAGTATACATGCAGATAAAAAAAAAAAGTCAACACTTATAATAGCATGAAATAATAAAACAAAAAGAACCACAAACTTGAAGGTTTGCCGCATATAGAATAGTACCTATAGAGCGAAAATCTATGGATTCTGCTATTGAACGCCTTTCAGACTCTGGTGCAGAAATGGCTTCTTCAAATTTGAGTTTCATAACTGCTTTTTCACATTCTTTCAATTTCTTTGTTGCATCAGGATCGTTAGGACACATTTTCTTGACCTTATTCAGTATCAGTTAAGTAAATCAAACATGTTTCTCTTTTTTCCAAAAAGAGTACATATTAAAGAACAATAATAGTGACAAAGTTACTTCGAGAAAACAAACAAATAAATGGTGAATTAAAAAAGTTCCCCCCCAAAAAAGAAGTAACAATAACACATAAAAATGTAAAGAATTGTCTGCTTCAGTAAGTACAGAAAAGCTATTTCCTATGTGAGAGCATTTCAAGAAAGTTGACAGCCAAGAATAATATTCAAACCCCAGAAATTTCTATAAATATTCAAAAATTATTTTTTCTATCTTCTGCGTATGTTCATTTCTAGAGCTAAAAAGTGAACATGGAAAAAGCTAGCTTTCATTTACACAAGGGATCCCACAAAAGAGAGCACTATGAGAACAGATTTCAAGAGATACACAGATTTGTACAGCAAAAACACAGATTTCGAGAGATACACAGATTTGTGCCATCTGGACAAAGATCTACTGCTCTCACTAAGAAGGGCAACAATCATTTCAAATTTAATTAGTCGCATTTATTTCAGGGGAAAAAAGGAATGAATAAAATGGTAGATAAAATCATAAACTCCTTGTAGAGTCCACAACGTAGATACCACAGGTTGAAAAAGTTTGGAGTTAGCAGTTTAAAAAAATGAAAATATCATCAATTTATTTTCAAGCATTTGAACAAGATTATGCTGACAGCTATATCAATTAGATTTTTTTTTTTTTGCTGTCAAGTGTATTTTGTTATGTCCTAAGTATGCTCTTGTCCATGTTCTGTGGGTAACTACAAGCATGATTAATTGAACTTGAAACTAGAAACAAAGTTGATCATTAGAGGTTGCCTGCACCACAGCTCTACAGGATGTTCACACTTTACAGCACAAAAACAGGTGGCTAATATTGTTCTCTTACCTTAAATGCCTAAAAGTTAGCCCCCCAACCTTTTAGGCCCCAGGAAAACAATCATCAATGCACCACACTAGCACAGTTACTATGTCTCTTATCAAACTACTTATTATTATTAGAAGCCATAAACTATCACCATATAGCTAAGACGGCATGGGCTTCACCAACAATCCTCGATGTACATCCAACTTATGTGATTTTTTAAGATTCAAGAACCTAATTGAAGGTCGTCAGACTATCAAGGATTTCACAGTACACTTTTCAACAGAATGCAAACAATTAAGATTCCATATTCTCCAAAATAGCAATTTTAATCATGTTTGATAAAATATACTAAACAGAGATTCTTTCCCAAATCTTATTCAAGAGGTGAGATCTCGCTTGGTGTCTGACCATTTCCCTATATTTTAGAGTCTAGCAGGTTCGAGAACACGTGTTGCATCATTAGTCTTTTCTTGGCATTGTGGAGAGTTGGTGGGCTGAGTGTTGGTGTCTGGTTGGGAGGGTTATAATTTTATGAAGAAGTTAAAATTTGTGAAGGAGAAATTGAAAGTTTGGAATTTGGAAGTTTTTGGGGATATTAAAGTGCGAAAAAGAGGCTCAAAAGGAGTTAAATGTCCCTGATAAGCTTGAGAGCCAGGGTGGTCTTGAGGAGAGCCTTATTATTCGTAAGGCTACCCTTAGAAACACTCTAGATGATATTATCAAGAAAGAAGAGATTAGCTAGCGTCAAAAGAGCAGGGTTAAATGGGTTGGGGGGGTGATGTGAATTCTAGATTTTTTCATAAAGTCGTTAATGGGAGGAGGCAAAGGAGTGTTATTAAAGAGTTAGAGGTGGAAGAAGGAAGGATTGTTAGGGATAATGATGTGATTTCAGAGGAGGTGACCACTTTTTACAAGGAGCTTTATTCTGAAGATGTGCTTCAAAGGCCGTTTATTGAGGGATTGAATTGGTCGCCCATTGATTGTTCTAAGGGTGAGTGGTTAGAGAGACCCTTTGAAGAGGAAGAAGTTAGAGGTGCCATTTGGAAGTTGGAGAATGAGAAAGCTCCTGGCCTGATGGGTTTAATATGGCCTTCTTCCAAGCTTGTTGGTCTATTGTGAAGGTGGATTTGATGAAGGTTTTCGAAGAATTCCACCACACTGGTCATATAAACACTAGTATGAATTCTACTTTCATTGTCCTCACTCCTAAAAAAGACAAGTCCATTAAGGTGGGGGATTTTAGCCCTATTAGTTTGGTTACTATTGTTTATAAAATCATTGCTAAGGTGCTTTCTATTAGATTGGGTGTGGTGCTTGGGGACACTATTTCTGAGAACCAAAGTGCTTTTATTACTAAAAGTCAAATTTTATATGCTAGTCTGGTTGCTAATGAGCTTGTTGAGGATATTAAACGTAGAAAGCATGAGGGTTTGGTGTTCAAGTTAGATTTTGAAAAGGCTTATGACAGAGTTAACTGGGATTTTTTGGATAGGATTTTATGCCAAAAGGGGTTTGGTGGTAGGATTTTATGTCGCTCCTTCAAATTTTTGAGTTGGTGTCTGGGCTTCGCATTAACTTAGGTAATAGTGGTTTAGCGAGTATTAACATTCAGGAGAATTTCTTACATGAGCTAGCTGAGTTAACAGGATGTGAAGTTCTGCATTGGCCTCTTACTGACCTAGGCATTCCTTTAGGTGGTAATCCTCATGTTGAGTCTTTTTGGGATCCTGTGATTCAAAGAATATCTAGAAAGCTTGAAAGCTGGAAAGAGGCTTATTTTTCTCTGTGGGGAGAATAACATTGATTCAAGCTTCTTTTTCTAGTATGCCATTGTATTTCTTGTCCTTGTTTAAGATCCCGATTCGGGTGGCCATTAGGATTGAGAAGATTATGAGGCATTTTTTGTGGTCTGATGGTGGGGAGAGTAAAAGGGTCTATTTAGTCAATTGGGAGGTCTGTTGTACATCTAAGGATGATGGTGGGCTAGGTCTTGGTAATTTGGTTTCTAAAAAATCTCTCTTTTGGCTAAGTAGTTATGGCATTTTCCTTTTGAGCCTCATTCCCTCTGGCATAAGGTGATTAAAGCCTAATTTGGTTTGCATCAGAATGGTTGGGATGCTAACTCGGGAAATGTCGTTACACATGCTAGTCCTTAGAAGGCAATCTCTCAGGTATATCATTCTTTTTTTTTGATAGAAGAAGAAATTTTATTAATGAGAAGAGAGAGAAACAAAGGCAAAAGAAAAAGAAAAATACAACAGAAGGAGGATAAGGGATCCTCCTAAGATAAAACTAAAAGGATAGAAAAAACTAAAACCAAAAAAACGTCCCATAAGGCCCCTAAAAAAAAAATTTAGTACAACAACGCCCTCCAGTCCCTATAAACATCAGAAAGAGGCACCCCCTTAAAAGACCCATTGGCCAAAACCCACAAAGATGCCACATAACGAATGCGGTCCCATAACAAATGAGTAGGTAGACCCCGATCATTAAATATTCTGGCGTTTCTTTCCAACCAAATGCACCACACAATTGTGAACAAAGCTGTTTTCCAAAGAATTTTGTTCTCCTTTGTTGTCTTTACGTGTTGGAGATGGCTCCCTTTTTCATTTTTGGGTGGACTATTGGATTGGCCATATCCCGTTTAATGAAAGGTTCTCTCATCTCTTTTCCTTGTCTTCGTTACATGATGCCCCCATTGTTGATTTCTTATGTTTTGAAAGGAATCAATTTTCTTGGAATTTTTATTTTTCCAGAAATTCAATGATAGACATGTGGATGAGGTTTCTTCGTTGCTGAACATTTTGGCTTCGTTCCACATCTCCTCTCTCCCTGATAAGAGGCTGTGGAATTTGGATTTCTCAAGTTCCTACTCTTGTGCCTCTTTCTTTAATTTTGACTCATAGCCCTCGTGCAGCGTCCCTTTTTAAAAAGTTTGTTTTGGAAAGCAAAGGTGCCTTCAAAAGTGAAAGCTTTTGTTTGGACTACTTTGCTCAATAGAATTAATACAAATTATCTGCATCAGATTAGGCAACTTTCTAATGCTTTATCTCCTGATGTTTGTATTATGTGTTTTAAGGATTCTAAGACTAATAGTCATTTGTTCTTACATTGCAAGGTGGCTTGGGATATTTGGAACAGATTATTTGGTCTCATTGAGGAGAGTTGGGTTTGCCCCGTGGATCTTGGTGCCTTCTTTGTCATTAACTTTTTGTGTTTTGGTGTGAGAAAGGAGAATAAGATTTTGTGGAAGGCGGCTGTATATGCGACTGTGTGGTGTCATTAGATGGAGAGGAATGCTAGAGTTTAAACAAAGCTTTCTTCCTCCTCATCTATTGTGGGATAGAGTTCGTTCACTAATAGATTTTTTAAGGGGGTGCCCTTTGTAAAGGTTTATAGATATTGAAGGGCTTTATTGTACTAGCCTTGCTTTTGGCCTTTTTAGTTTGGTTTTGTTTTCTATTTTGTCTTTCTAGGAGGATATCTTGTCCTCCTTTTTCCCTTTGTTTCCCCTTTTTCTCCTTTTTGTAACCCTATCTCCTAATAATATTTCTTTTTCTATCAAAAAAAAAAAGATGTTAATAATAAAAAGATTTCTTGTCCCTTCTAAATCTTCTTTTTGGTATTATCTTCATGCCTAATGGAAAGCCTTTTAGCAATTTATTCAACTTTGTTCTCCAATCTTGCAATGCCACTGATATACTAATATTAACATGTTAATTTCATTCTAGACTCATTTCTATTATACTTATTTGTTTCAAATGTTTTTAAGTGCTGACATGTGATATTTTTAAAATGCATGTGACTTTAAATGTGGCTACAACTTTTCAGAGACAACAAAAATATATGATTGCAAATAACTACCTGTTGAAAATCCTTCAAAGCTTCCTTGAATTTCCCCATGGCAAGATGAGCAGCTCCCCGCCTGTAATAACCCTACAAGTGTAACAACAAACCATAATCAGGGCATATATATCTATGTTCCAAATAATTACGTGCTAGCAGGCCTCTTTAAGCTTAAGGATACAAAATACCTTTGAATATTTGGGATCAACTTCAATAGCCTTTGTAGCATCTTGTATTGCACTACCATATTCCTCAAGGCGAATATGGGCAAAGGCACGATTAGCCCAGTATACAGCATTTCGACTATTTAGTTCAATTGCCTGCGTATATAGGACAATAGCTTGGGCATATTTGCGAGCTGCAAAGGAAGCTTAGGGTATCAGCAAGTCTTAACAGACGAATTTATGTCAAAGACTGGCACATCATGGCCAATACAATTGAATGATCTTTTTTCCAGCTGTCATTCTAATTCATTTTATATTTTGCCCTATTCATGTGTACATCAACTAAGAAATACAGAAGTTCTGCTGAAAAAATTGAGTAAGATTCAATGATTCAGCTAAGGCTAACTATTAATTTCTCTGAGACGATAGAGAAAATAAAAGGATCACATCATGAGGAAATTGTCCCTTTTGTGTGTGTGTGTGTGTGGCTGTGTTGGGGGGGGGGGGTTTAAAAAAGTAAATGTCTGAGTATTTATTACCATTGAATGCTTCATTGGCCTGGAGTTTGAATTCTTCAGCTTTTGTAACATTAGAATTTTCAGTTTCCATGTTGGGCAGAAATTGTGATGTCTATGAAGAAATTCAAGATTCAGAACATAACGGCATCCAATTTTTTACTTACAATGCTTAACCTGTCCATCAGAGCAAATTATCAAATTAGCTATATAATTGCAGGTTCATGACCACCACAGTTATAATTTACAAGTGACAGAGCTGCATTAGATTTCAGAAGCCTCTATTTTACATTGCTAACTTCAAACTCCATAGTCCACGCACAAGTTTTCACAGCTACTTATTATTTATAGCTAATGATTATCTCCCCAAATTCATAATCCCACCCATGTTTTCAAGCTTAGTTCAAATTATAATTGAAAGGTCTACACGTGATTTTGATCTCCTCCTTTTAATTTATATATTAAGAAACTAAAAATCTAAAATAACAACAACAACAACCGTAGTAGTAGTAGTAGAAATACCATTACCACCGTCATTCCGGTTTCCTGCTTCAAAGTCTAAAAGATTTTTTCTTTTAAATATGGGCCAAAACAAATTACTCTTGTGAAGCATGCATTGACCAACAAAAATGACTATTGATGAAAATATAGGGCGCCATTAGGATGAGCTCTACTCTAGGATTGGTGACAAGTCAAAATCGTTTAATATGTATGTCTAAGTTAGTATGGCTTAATACATGTTAATATGCATTACATGCGACCTATGCTCAACAAAATAAGTAATTATGAATGAACGGGCAATGGAAATATTAAATACTGAACCGGTGAATGATGCTATGTCAGAGAAAAAACTGACTTGAAGCTCAGTAGTAGTTGGAGTAGTGTTACAGTAAGCGGAAGAAGATCTGTGTAAGGATTCGATTGCACATCTAACGAAGAAGAGGAAGATGAAGAAAGTAAAATCAGAGAGAGAAAGACAGAAAGAGACATGGACTTACATGGGAAAGTTTGGGGGGGGGGGGGGGGGGGGAACGCTGTGTACGGCGTCGTCCTTGGAAGGGGGGTTTCGAGTAGAGAGGTTTTCCGTGTGTCAGTATAAGCATGCCCAGCCTAATAATGAAATGGGCGGACCCATAATTCAAACGACCCGGCCCATTTTAGAAATGGGGCCTTTCAAAAGATAACAAATCATATTTTTTACATGTGATTCTTGTGCTATAAAATAAAAGCGTGGTTACTTTTAAGAAAAATTAATAGCCACAATCATCTGGGAGAGAGACAACAAAGTCCAACCACCTAGGTTGGCATTAGGTATATCATAACATTCATCAATTAAACCCTTGTTCATGAGTGGATTGTTTTAATTAATTTGGCACTTATTTTTTAAAAGCAAAATTTTGTATTTGAATTTTCTTAACTAAAAAAATTTTAATGTTTGAAAAGTTTTATTATAATTTATCTAATTTGAATTAAATTAGTTAAAACTCAGAAAATTTTTAAATTCAATTTTAGAATGAGTCATTTGATATAATTAGATATGGCAAATCTCACACTTAATGTAATTTGCTTTTCAAAAAAGAAAAACAATTATCATATGCTTTAAAATCTTGAATAATATACATTGTGTTATGACATATTTGGAAGTAGACTCTTTCATTTAAAGTAGACTTTTTTATTAGAACATTTTTAATAGTGCAACTCTAATGAGTTATTTATTGTAGATCCCACAATATAATATCATCATTTTTTATTTTAAGCAACTCTATATTCTAATAATACAACTTTAAAAAACTCACAAATAGGTTTCACAAATTATCTATATCTTTATTTAATGATTAATTTATGATTTTTTATTAATTTTTTGCTGTAAGAACTAGTTACTTATATAAGAACTGTTTGTTTATATAAAAATTAGTTCTTACATGAAGCAGTCACACTGGCACACTCTAATAATAAAATTTACTAAGAACTAATTCTTATTTTTAACAACCTTTTAACAATTTTCATCGATGTTGCTCTTAAAGAATTTAATATTTTTTCAATTTGATAATAAACAATTTACAAAAGGAGTGGGTCAGAGGGAAATTGGCCTCTGATTTTGTTTCCGGGCAACAATGACTTTTTATTTATTTTAAGATTAAAAAAGGGGGAAGAAAATATAGAAATTGTTACTGGTCATATAAAACCACATGTTTAACAAAGTAGAAGTAGAAGGCAATTCTTAAAATGAAGGCTATATCCAATTACATTGAATTTGAACATCAACTTTTCATCTTCCTAATTTAAAGTACAATACTGACACTTGCAAACTGACGTAGATAAGAAGAGAAAATTACAAAGATTACTCAAAAAGGTCCCCTAAATACGTACACCGTCACAAATAACATAAACATGTTACATTCAGCAATCATTGCCGCTTGGCTCCTTAGTGTTTGTTTGAAAAATCACTGGGAACTTCAAAATTAAAATTCTATAGCAACTATATGATATTTAGTTTTAGAGTTTAAAACTAATGTTTTGTAAAATTAATTTTAACCAAACTTTAATTTACCATAAAATAAATTCAACTTGTTTCTATCTAAATTTTGGTTTGCCAAAAATTTAAGTTTTCTCGATTATTTTCCAATCAAGCACCTACAAGTTAGAATTTACGGTTAAAAGTTTAGCGAAATTTATAACTAAAATATTAAGGTGCAAAATTGTGGTTGCCTTGTTTAAATCGAAAGTGACAACCACCATGGAAAGCACGTAGTTCATCCTTGCAGCCCATCATCAGTTGTCCTTTTTTTTTTTTAATTTTTTAGATCTATTGTTAAACGAATAAGTCTCTATAAATTAAAAAATGCTTAGAAATCAATTTTTTATATAAAATTAAATTATATATTTTCTCATTGTTGAAAGAGTAATTAATACAATGTGTAATTAATTTATAATATTTATCAGTTAAATCGAATAAAGTTAAACTTTTATCCGAAACAATTAATTTATATATTTTTTAGGAACAAATTATTAATATTTTTTTCTTTTGTAAAGGCAACTCGTTTTCCCTTTTTAATTGCTATTGTTGCTCAGCACAATAACAATATAATTCACGTCTATATAGAAGACATTATCGTTAAGAAAAATTATTCTGCGACCACAGAAAGAATCATATGTCTACAGAACTTCCTCTAGAATTAAATAGATTCTACTAAAAATTTCTCATGCCACAGAACAGCATAAATTATAAAGTGTAACATAGAAAGTGAAAGAGAGAAAAGAGAAAAACACAATTAATGGCGGTGTGTGTATGAAAAATGAAGGGGAGAAGAGCTCCTTTTATAATTGTTAAACCATGAATGAGGTAGACACAAAAATTAAATAAAATTAAAATACATTACGAAAATTAAGAGCAAATGATAGGCAGTTTTAAAAAATTGATGGGCAGTTTCGAAACAATTAAAAAACATTTAATACAAGGTAATCAAAACAGTCAGCTATGAATTTTCTGATATTGACCAAGTTAATTTTGTAACAACTAAATCTATCTCTGTTCAAGTAAGCTAAAAATAAATTAAAAAAATTATATCTGTAGAGAAAAACTAAGTCAGTCCAATTTATTGCACGCGTAGAGGGCAAATCGAAAGATTTGCACTACACTGACCTGTGATTGTGAATGCACAAGCCCACTACTTTTCTTAGCCCTTTATTAGCCCACTAACACATGTTAATATATAAAAACTCTTCCCCTCTTTGTTCCAAGTAATGGGACTTAGTTTTCTCTTTTAAAATACAAAGCCTTTGAAAGACTATTTTCACAACAATCCCCCACATATTTCAAAAGATATTTAAAAAAAAAATTGGGTTACGTATATGGGTGTAGACACATTAATATGTGTCTCTTTTTAGACTATGAACCCGATCTAAACAGTTAAGATTTAACTCACAGAATAATCGGTGAAGTATATAGCTTCTATAAACCAACATACTCTCAGTCGTAAGATGGGGATCTTAACAGTCACATCTCACTCCCTCCATTTCTGCTATTGACACCGTTGTACATGTTATTTTAGCCGTGCGCGTGCCTGATATTCATAAATGCTCTAGAGATTTCGCCACTATCTCATAGGAGTGGCCTCACTCCACACTCATATAAGTGACTTTATCAAGTGTATCTATAATTAATACACCACCCTCAACGTAGGACTACGAAGATCATAAAGAGCTTACGTCAACCCACCTATCAATGCATTCTAGCACTTTCATACTTAATACCATAGGAAATGGACTGAGATAATTGTGCTAGCAAAATTAACAGATGACTTATTATTACCCATGTGAACCTTTTTTAGGGATCTCAAATCACAAAGGTTAGGTTCCCGCCACTGTTAATTTCTTATTAGCTTAAGTCCAATTCCTTTCTATGTCTTATTAATTAAATTTCTACCTAAGGGTTTAGTCAAAAGATCGGTCAGGTTCACTTCTGACCTTACATAATCAATTGATATTATTTTATCCTTTAACAACTGCTTAACCACATCACGTCTTAAACGAATATGTGTATTCTTTCCATTATAACTTTTATTCTTTGCAGCCACTTAACAATCACATTGCAAAGACACAGATGATGCTGGTTTCATACCTAATGGTATGCATGCCAAAAAGTTTCACAACCACTTCGTAATACCCTGAAAAATCTGTGATTTTTTGGTATTACGTAAAGCTAATTTTATGGAACATTTCGAGTGGATGAAATATTTTTCATGGTGTATAAAGGAAAATGTGAAGCTTAGAAGTGACAAGGTTGTGGAATATTGAGTGGTAGAAAATCAAGGAATGTATTGGCAGAACCGAGGGCATTTAGGGAGTTAGGAGATAGGTTGAATGCAAAGAGGGACTAAAGTGAAATAAAGAAAAGTGTGGGACACCTAGGATTTAGAAACACCCGAGGTGGGATTTTACTAATTTACTTTTACCAATCTTGGCTGAGGGTCAACTGGAGGACAACGTAGTAATTTTACCATGAACGAATAAATATAGATGGCTCCGCCTATTTTTCTTCATTTCTTCCTTTCCTTTCTCTCTCTTTACCTCCTCTCTCCTCTCTTCTCTCTTCCTTCTCTCTACTCTCTCTCTCTACTCAACTCCATCAACTGAACTTCGGGGGACAGATCTCGGATGATGAGGCGAGCCTCTAGGAGCCTAGCAATATAGGGAAAGTAAGGAATCGATGTAGGAATTCTTATTTCTCAAGTTTTTCCCTATTTTCTAGTTTTAAGGGTATTTAGGGTAAAATTGAGATTCCAGCTTCATTTCTCAATGAAAATTGGGTCTTTTGGTGTCTAAATACTCTTTAAATATCAAGGAAGAGATTCCATGGAAGAAATCATGGAAAATAGTGGAGAATTTATTGGATTTGGGCTAAAACCAAGAAGGAGTCATAGGTATAAAACTGTGGCACCCCGGAGGCCAGGTGTGGTGTATGGTGCCTCAGGCGCTAGGTATGTGTGGCGCCTCAAGCGCTAGCCATTTCGAGAAACTCTAGGTGATCTTCAATCGGCTGTAACTCTCTCATCCGAACTCCGTTTTGGGCAAACTTTATAGCATTGGAAAGACCTTTGAGTCTAGTTTCCAATAGTATAAGTTTCATTCAAAGATTCATTAGAGAGTTATGTTTGAAGAAGTAGGTAAAGGTCGAGATTAGTGGTAGAGAAATTTCTCTATTTTGTAACCATGATGGTTTTATCTGGTTACTTAATAGGGACGGTCGAAGTGTAAGGCAGAAGCGCTGAAAGCTTGGTGAGGGATCTATCTAGCTCTCCTATATGTGGATATGCATATATGTATGCATATGTATATTTATATTGTTTTATGTACATTTATTTATTAAATGTATTATCTTTGGGATATGTAGTGGGAATTATTTAGGATATGTGTGGATTGATTTTGGTATTTGTATGAATGCATTGCATATTCATTTGCATATTTATATTATGAAATGAGAGGGAAATGGAACTGGGAAGATACCCATTGTGTAATACCGCTGAGTAGTGTCAATGGGTATGCATGCGCATTGAGGCTAGTCTTCAATGTGGCGTGAAAAAGAGCGAGATTTGTATTGCATATCATTCATTTGTATTTTATATATTTTTTAGCGTGGCTGTGTTGTGATGTATATGGGCTATATGTGCTAGCTAAGGGTATGATCCGAGAAACCATACGTATGTTATAGTTATGGATATGACCCAATAGGCCAAACACGTAATGAGATTTCTTGCGTGATAATCTATGGGAACGTAAACCTTCGTTGATTACACTCCTGAAACGTGGTATGGGAGCATGGACCCTTGTGCAGGGTTACGTGTATTTAATCTGTAATGTATGAGTGTGTGTTTAGGGGAGAATATAATGGGATGTGATACCGTATGCGTACCTACGGGCAACTTGGTGTCACGTAGGATGAATTCTCGATTTGGGTGTATATATATATATTGTATATTTGTGCAGTGTAGAGCTAATATTGGTGAGTATGTGGTTTAGACTCATCCCCTCACAGTTGCAACTATGCAATAGTGGTCAGGTCGAGGGTTCGTGAAACGAGGATGCCTCCCCATTGTTCGGAGTAACGTAATATATTTTATTTTATTTTATTTTTCTAGTGTTCTCTGGAATCAAATAGGCCACCACTTACGATCTTGTGCCTAAAATTTAGGCTTGCAACAGTGTTGGTAATACACTATCTATGCCGGTCATGAACTAGGTTGATGGGTCGTGACACACTCAACCTCACTACCAGCCAACTCTAGAGTTATAAACTCTGACTCTATGGTAGATCTAACTATAAGGGTTTGTTTAACTGATCTCCATAACACTGTTCTACCACCAAGGGTGAACACATATTCATTAGTAGATTTTGTCTCATCTAAATTTGAGATCTAGTTAGCATCATTATATCCTTCTAAAACAACTAGAAGTCAACTATACTCGATACCATAACTCATGGTACCTCTCAAATATCTCATGAGTTTCACAAAAGCACCTTAATAGTATTCACTAGGATTGTGTTACCTGCTCAACCTACACACAACATATATTATGACAGGATGGGTAAAGTTTATCAAATGCAATAGATTCCCAATTATTTTGTACATATTCTAATTGAGCAACAAGCTCACCCAAGTTTTTTCTTAGTTAAGTGCTAGAATCATAAGGAGCTATCACTGGTTTGTCATCAAAATGACTAAACCTTTTGAGTAATTTTTGAACACAATGTTTTTGTGCTAATATGATACGATCACCTTTCCTTATGATTTTAACTCACAAAATCACACTTGCTTTACCCAAGTCCTTCATATAAAAATTAATGCGAGAAATGTCTTATATGTTATATTCATGCTAGTACTAAAAATTAGCATGTCATCGATATATAGAATGATAATGACACAATCAGTATCAATTATTTTTGTATACATATATTTGTCCACTTCAACAGAAGCAAAGCCATCATAAATCAAATCATGATTTAATTTTTCATGCCATTGTTTGGGTACTTGTTTTAATCTATATAACAATTTAAAAAGTTTGCAAAATTTTCTCTCTTTACCAAGAAGAATACAACCTTTAGGTTGTTCCATATAAATTTCTTCCTCTAAGTTACCATTTAAAAATGATGGTTTAATATCCATTTGATGAACATAGAGTTTATATACTGAGGCTAAAGCAATTAAAACTCTTCTAGATGATATTCTAGTGACAGGAGAAAAAGTATCAAAATAGTCAATGTTTTATTTTTGAGTAAAACCTTTGGCTACTAATCTAGCTTTGAATTTATCAATAGATCCATCAGGGTTATATTTTCTTTAAAAAAATCCATTTGCATCCAATGGTTTTTGCTCCTTGTGATAAATCCACCAATTCCCAAGTTTTATTTTTTAGAATTGAATCTATTTCAATTTTAATTGCTTCTTTCCACAATTTTGCATCATGAGATGCAACAACCTCAGAAAAAGTTCTAGGTTCATCATTAACAGCAAATATATAAAAATCATCTCCAAAGGAAGTTGTCTTCCTTTGTCATTTGCTTCTTCTTAAATCCTCAGGGACATTCTCATATGAACTTAAATTTTCAAATTCAAATTCAAATTCATTTTCATTATTTTGCGTAGATGTACTAGAAGAATTCATATTTTTCAAGGGAAAAACATGTTCAAAAAATTATACATTTTTTGTTTTAACAATAGTATCACAATCAAGCACATCACTTTTCAAAACAAGAAATTTATAAGTAAAGTTATGTTTAGCATATCCTATAAACATGAAATTAGATGTATTAGAGCCTAACTTCCTTTTCTTTGAATCAGACAACATAACTTTTGCTAAACACCCACATACCTTCATATATTTCAGACTAGTCTTATAGCCTTTCCATAACTCGTAGGATGTTCTACAAGTCTGTTTATAGGAAATCTTATTTTGTATATGACAAGCAGACAGTAAAGTCTCACCTTATAAATTCTCTGGTGCAAAAGAACTAACTAGCATAAAATTCATTATTTCTTTTAAAGTTCTATTTTTTCTTTCTGCTACCTCATTAGACTCAGGTTAATAGGGAGGAGTAACCTTATGAATTATTCCTTCATTCTCACAGTAATCATTAAAGATTATATATTCACCTCCTTTATTTGATCTAATCCTTTTGATCCTTCTATTTAACTGATTTTCAACTTTAGCTTTATAAACTAGGAAAGAATCAAAGGCTTTATCTTTACTCTTAAGAAGATATATCTTAGTATATCTAGAAAAATCATCTATAAAGGTCACATAATACATTTTACCTCCTCTAGTCATGGTTTGTTTCAAGTCTCCTAGGTCCATATGAATAAGACTTAACAACTCTATTTCTCTATGTATACTATGAAAAGGTTTCCTAGTTAACTTTGATTCAACACATGTTTCACACTTATTCATGTTCATGTTATTAAAACCATAAATCAAATTAGTTTCAAGTATTTTCTTAATATACGAAACATTAACATGTCCTCGTCTAGTATGCCATAATTCAATAGAGTCAATTAAGTAAGCAGAAGATTCAATTTTTTCATTAGCAACATTCAGCATAAAGAGTGCCTTGATTACAACAGTCTTTCATTACAAAAATATTGTTCTTTGTCATTATAATCTTATCAAACTCAAATGACACTTTAATCTTATCTTTTTCTAACAGAGCTACAGAAATCAAGTTAGCTATAGTGTTAGATACATGTAGGACATCATTTAGTGCCAATGTTTTACCAGATGTGAATTTGAGAAGAATCTTTCCTTTCTCAAGAACATTAGTAGTGCTAGAATCACCAAGACATGTTCTTCTCCATCCTTGACTAAAGTGTAGGATGTAAAGGCATTTTTGTTTACACAAATATGCCTGATAGCCCTAGAGTCTATCACACATTCCTTCACATTGGCAACCAGAAAAGCCTTAGAAATGATCACAGCAATAATATCATCTCTTTCAACCAATTTTGTACTTGACTTAAGATGATTGTCATTTCTTACTCTTCTTCTGCATTGTGTTGCATGATGTCCCTGTTTTCCACACAGAAAGTAGTTACCTTTTCCTTAAAGGTGGGGTTAGATTCTCTAGGCTTGTAATCAATTTTCTTATTTTTATTTTTGTTTTTATTACTAGATGTACCTTACACCATGTTAGTTTTTTACGTCAATTCTTTAGCAATTGCCATTTTGGACTCCTTTCTGTTGATGTCCTTGATGATGATATGTTTAATCAGTTCCAAGAGTAACAACTGTTTATGTTTATAGTTAAGTTGTTGCTTGTAGTCTTTCCAACTTTTAGGCAGTTTCACAATCAAGACTCCAGCAACGAACTCATCGGGTAGATTGATCTTCTCAATACAGAGATCCTCCAACAATTTATATTATTCATTTATTTAGACTTTAATATCCTTGTTGTCTGTCATTTTCCATCGGTAAAAGTGACCAATAACAAACTTCTATTTGCTGGCATCTTCAGCAGTACATTTGAGAATCATAGACCAATGATGTGCTTACATACCTTATTAGCATAATTCCATATATCAATTCTGGTTTGGTCAATAGTGGGCAACGGTTGTGTTTCTGTCAGCACTGTAGCAACTCCATGCATGTCTAGAATAATGTGAATAAAATCTTGCCATCGCAAGAAATTCTAACTGTTGAATACTTCAATTTTTGAAATATTTGGGAACGATTTAGAGAACGTCACATGGGGCATGATGGGTGTAGTGACAGCAGCTGCGTTGGATGTAACAGCAGGAATAGCACTGGTAGGAATAGTAGCATCACCAGTAATAGCAGTAGTAGAGTTAGTTTCTATAATTTTCCTTAAAATTGTTGTAAAATATAGAAACCAACACAATAATAATCTAAGTTACGTCTATATAGTAGGCATTGTCCTTAAGGAAAATTATTCCGCAACCACAGAAAGAATCTGCATCTACAGAACTTTCTCCAAGATTAAACAGATTCTTTTGAGAATTTCTCAGGCTACAAAACAGCAGAAATTATAAAGTGTAACCTAGAAAGCGAGAGAGAGAGAGAGATAGAGAGAAGTGGGAAAAACAAAATTGATGGCTGTGTTTGTATAAAAAATGAAGGGGAAGGGAGCTCATTTTATAGCTGTTGAACCATGAATGAGGTAGATATGAAAATTAAATAAAATTAAAATACAGTTACAAAAATTAAGAACAATTGATAAGCAGTTTCAAAAAATTGATGAGCAGTTTCAAAACAATTAAAAAACATTTAAAACAAGGTAATCAAAAATATCAGCCATGAATTTTCTAATATTGACCAAGTTAATTTCGTAACAACTAAATTTGCCTCTGTTTAGGTAAGCTAAAAATAAATAAAAAATTATTTCTGTAGAGAAAAAGTAAGTCGTCTAATTTATTGCATATGCAGGGGGCAAATTGGAAGATTTGCACTGCATTGGCCTAGGATTGTGAGTGCATGAGCCCACCAATTCTCTTAGCCCTTTATTAGCCCACTAATACATGTTAATATATAAAGGCTCTTCCCCTCCTTGTTCCAAGAAATGTGGGACTTAGTTTTCTCTTTTGAAATACAAAGCCTTTTAAAAGGCTATTTTCACAACACAAATCTCTTTTGGAAGCTGGTGGATGTCTCAAATATGACAACAAGAATTGGATTACTAGTTTTTCTAAATATGTGGGCATGGGAAGCATTCTCTAAGCTAAACTCTGGACAATTCTTTTTAGCCTAAATCTAACAATTCTGAGAAATATAAGCTTAAACTTAGAAATTGATATTGACACAAAACAGGCTTTGTACCTCCTCACAACTTTACAACTTGCCTTTCATCCTATAGTTTACATATTTCCAATTGCATGTCCTAGTTTTCTAACTTTGCAAATGTCAAGATAATACATGTGGCTAAACATAAAAACAATTGCGATGATCTTCTAGCTAAAGAAGTAAGGAAAAAGAGGCTACTTTTCACTACTTATGAACATGTTCCCACCTTTCTCTATCAAGCTTACAATTACGACAAAATTGCTTATCATCCTCCTTCATCTAGTTGATTTTGTTCTCTCTACAACTACCTTCTTGCCTTGTTATTCGCTTTTTGTTCAAGTCAGACTCTCATTTTAGTCAAATCTTTATTTTGTTTTACCTGTGTTACCAATTATGAATGTGTTTTGTATATTTGCTATTCTACCTATGTGCTATATGCTATGTTCACATCTCAGTTAAAGAATTATTTGTGAATATGTTTTTTGGCTATATTCTACTTGTACTCGTCCAAACTCTTATTTTAGGTTAATTTAATTTTCCCTTGTTTACTAAAAAAACAAAAAAAAACTGTCATGGCATTTAGTATATATTACAAAAATCTTCTTTCTAATTTATAGTTTAAATTAATATTAGCCTTTTGTAATACCTGTTAATTTTGGAATATAATTCGCCTAAGAGTATTTTAGAATTTTACAACGTTACTTTAGTTATTTATTTTGGTCATTTTTAATTTTCATATTTAATTGTTCTCTTTGAATATTATTTATGAAAATTGAGTTAAATGACTGGACTGAATATTTGCACTATGTGGGATATATTCTAAGAATGGTGAAATTCATGGAAAAGTGGTTTAAGAATGGTCAATTAGTCTATTTATTGTAAATTGACTGGATGGGTTTGGATGTTGGGTTATGGATACCCATGGGTTATTCAATAACCCATTAGAAATATTTAATATAAAGCTTCAATAGTACCCCTCATTTCTCATTTTCGCTTCTGAAGCAAAAGGCTGAAAGAGTTTTCTCTCTTTTCTTCATCCTTTTCTCAAATCCTTTCCTTGATCTTCAAAATTTCGATTATTTGTTCGGTTCAAAAGCTTCGTAAGGATCAAATGTAAGCTTTAATCTCATTATTTTCCTTAAATTTCAGTTTATATAGAAGATCAGAGGAAGTTTTGTTACTGAAGATTTTGATGATTATTCATGAATCTCAGTTGTTTTAGAAGTTATATTTGTGTTATAATCGGTTAAAAGAGTTGAGATTCTGGTTTTGAATCAAAGAAAAGGAAAGGATGAAAATTTTCTGGGAAGCGTCTGCAAACTCGAATTACTGTAGCTACCAGAAATTTCGGCAGTCAACGGTATTGTAGCAATCAGAAAATTTTGCATATTATTGTAGCTACCAGAAATTTTCTGGTTTTTTCGAGTTACTGTATCAGTTACTGTAGTGTCGGCAGTCAACGGTACTGTAGCAGTCAATGTTACTGTAGCGAACCGTTACTGTAGCGAACCGTATTGTAGCAATCAGAAAATTTTGCATATTTTCGTGATTTTGTTTCCTTTCTTATGTTTCCTTGTAATATATTTTACTAGGAAATTTTCCTACACAAATTCTAGTGTGGAACAAGGTAAACTTGGACAAACATCAAGGTAAGTGAATAACCTTGCTAAGCTAATTTGATATTACTAGTCAAAGTACAATATAAGTCCCATTTATAATATTATTGGATATTAATCAATCAATTTTTCATATGACATTATATGATGATTGATATATTTTTTTTTACAAAAATTCAAAGGAATAAGAGTATGTAGAAATTATATTATTTCATGGCAATTGTACTATGTGAGAAATTCTCACTATTTTATTAATGAGTAAAGATCTATGGGATTTAATACATGAGTTTGAAAGTGTTAAAGTCCCATACTACTCAATGCATAACTATGAAAGTCTATACACGAGTTTGAAAGGGGTTAGAGTCTCATACTACTCGGTGTAAATAGATGAAATTATAAATACGAGTTTGAAAGGGTTAGAGTCACATACTACTCGGTGTATATCTATGAAACCTATACACGAGTTTGAAAGGGTTAGAGTCCCATACTACTCGATGTATATCTATGAGATCTTATTCACGAGTTTGAAAGGGTTAGAGCTCGGTGTATATCCATGAAATCTTATTCACGAGTTTGAAAAGGTTAGAGTCCCATACTACTCGATGTATAAGACAATTAATTATATGAGTAAATGTGGTATTTGTACTTTTGATATTTTATATAGTACAGTTATTTACTTACTGAGTTTTTAAATAAACTCACACTCCCTATGATTATCTTTTCAGATACAGAAAATAGGGAAGAAGAGTATCCATTTGAAGAATAGAAGCCCCTTGGAATTATTTTCTCTTTCTGTCTGGTGGAATACCAATACTTATTAATGTGGATACTAGGAACGCTTTGTACTTTCTATAGGTCTCCTAGGCTTGCGATGAGATAGAAACATCAGATTATGTATGTCTATATTTACTTATCAGATGAATATAATTCTGTAGTGTGGAATGAATGATTAAGGTTGAATGTAAAACCTTACAGAATATATGTAAATAACTTATGTTTGAGAATTTTATCAAATGAGTAGTATCTGTTCACATGTTCAATTTTTGGGATGTGACAATTTGGTATCAGAGGATAGGTTTTATAGGTCCCCTATAGAGTACAGAGCAAAGTGATCTTTGTGGGCCCTTCCCTATTGTCATGAGCCGCGGCATGACCATAGGATTAGGTTTCATAAAAGACCTTGTAGAATATAATATCATTTTATAGATAACATTTCAGTGGGGCTACTAAGTGATATTTTGTTTATGTCTGAAAAGTGTTTGTCATGTGTGTAGATCTTTGATAGTTCAATATCAGAAGGATCTTCTAATAATAATGAGCATATGGGTCCAAGGAGGGCCATAATTCCACCAGTACATGGGCAAGATGATCCTAACCGTGGTGATAGTTTTCATGCTCAAAGTACTGAGGGCGCAATTAGTGATCAAGCAAGAAGAGTCAAACCTGACGCTCACATTGATAATGCAACTATCGCACATGTGATTAATTTAATGAATGAACGATTTGACCGATTTGAGGCTGAAATGAGAGGTCAAGCTGCACAAGCTAACCTGCCAGTGGATCCTCCTATTGTTGAAGCGGAAATTGCACCACCAGCTCAGTTAGCTGTAGGGAGTAAAGTAAGGGAGGTAAAAATGTCTGAATTCCAGAAAATGAGGCCTCCTACTTTTTCAAGGGAAGATCCCAAAGGGGACCCATAATGTTTCCTTGAAGATTGTGGAGCAATCTGTGATGCTATAGGGTGTTCTCCTACTCAAAAGGTAGAATTCACTTCATTTCAGTTAAAGGGTAGGGCTGGTAAATGGTGGAGGAACTGGAAGAAAGCTAGAATTCAAGGCGCACCGCCAGTTATGTGGACGGAGTTTTACAGATTGGTTATGGAAAGGAGGTCAAAGAATAAAGAAGAAAGCTAGATATAGGAGATCTTTTGATCAAGGGGAAGACTCAGGAACTTTGAAACCCTTTACTACATCACAAAATGCTCCAGCCACTCCTACTAAGTCATCTTATTCTACAGCCAGTGTGGCTAAGCCTCGTTCAGAGAGCAGGGGTGGTTTTAGCTCTTCTAGTAGAGGAGGTACTCAAGCTAGAAGGAAAAAAAAACCTCAGTGTCCTGAATGTGGAAAGTTTTACTTCGGAGAATGCAGGTTAAACACTGTTGGTACAGGTTGTTTTAACTATGGACAAAAAGGACATTTTATAAGGGAGTGCCCTCAGCTCATGACAGGACCAGGTCAAGGGTCTACTTTGCCACCTCGACCACAATCTATTTCTGTTTCTATTACTCAAACACCAACCCCTTTAATAGGGGGTAGTATAGGAAGAGGTTCTGGAAGAGGCCAAGGTGACCGTGGAAAACAAGCTGCTGGCAGAGGAAATGCAAGAGTATATGCTCTAACCCGACAGGATGCTCAAACATCCAATGCTATAGTTACAGGTATATTATCTGTCAATACTTTTGCTACATGTATTTTGTTTGATCCTGGTTCTACTCACTCGTATATGTCACCCCTATTTGCCAAGAGATTTGCATTTGATTCGATTACTCTTAAGGAACCATTCTTGGTTTCCACACCGATGAGAGAGACTTGGATAGTTAAAACATGTTATCGTTCTTGGAAAATAATTGTTGGGGGCATGAAAACTGAGATAGATCTTATGATTCTCAATATGTTAGATTTTGATGTGATTTTAGGGATGGACTGGCTATCTTCTTGTCATGCTACTATAAATTATCGTGACAAAGTTAATTCCTTTAATATGCCGGGGAGGAGTAATTTTGTGTTTCAAGGAGATCAAAGTGATGTACCTTGCAACATGATATCTATGTTAAGTGCCCGGCGTATGTTGCGAAAGGGATGTCAGGGATTTCTAGCTTTTATCAAAGATTTAGAAAAGAAAGAACAGAAGTTAGAAGACATACATGTGGTTAATGAATTCCCAGATGTGTTCCCAGAAGATTTACCTGGATTACCGTCAGAAAGAGATATTGAGTTCAGTATTGATTTGGTCCCAGACACACGACCAATTTCTATTCCACCTTATCGTATGGCTCCTGTTGAGCTAAAAGAACTCAAAGAACAATTGGAAGATTTGTTGAACAAAGGGTTCATTCGCCCAAGTTTTTCACCTTGGGGTGCTCCTGTTCTTTTTGTGAAAAAGAAAGATGGTTCTATGAGACTATGTATAGATTATTGTCAGCTGAATAAAGTCACAGTGAAGAATAAGTATCCTTTACCAAGGATAGACGATTTGTTTGATCAGCTTCAAGGAGCAAAATACTTCTCAAAGATTGATCTAAGGTCTGGATATCATCAATTACGAATTAAGAATGATGATATACCTAAGACAGCTTTTCGTACACGGTATGGACATTATGAGTTTCTTGTGATGTCTTTTGGGTTGACAAATTCACCAGCAGCATTTATGGATTTAATGAATAGAGTGTTCAAATCATTCCTTGATAAGTTTGTAATTGTATTCATTGATGATATTTTGGTATATTCAAAGAGTCATGAAGAACATACTGAACATTTGAGAATAGTGCTTGAAATCTTGAGAGAGCATCAGTTGTACGCAAAGCTCTCAAAATGTGAATTCTGGATGAGTCATGTAACGTTTTTGGGACATGTTATTTCCCAAGAATGTATTCATGTTGATCCAAGTAAAATTGAAGCAGTAAAACAATGGCCTAGACCAACAACTGTGTCTGAAGTACGTAGTTTTCTTGGCTTAGCAGGTTATTACCGTCGCTTTGTCAAAGATTTCTCTAAGACGGCTCTCCCATTAAATAAGTTAACCCGAAAGAATGTTAAATACATTTGGGATTATTCATGTGAGCAAAGTTTCACCCAATTGAAAGAGTGTTTAACTTCTGCACCTGTTTTAATCTTACCAACAGGACCAGGGGGTTACTCTGTTTTCTGTGATGCCTCAAGGATAGGCTTAGGGTGTGTATTAATGCAACATGGTAAGGTTATAGCTTATGGCTCACGTCAGCTTAAAAAGCATGAATTGAATTACCCCACTCGTGATTTGAAAATGGCAGCTGTAGTGTTTGCCCTAAAGATTTGGAGACATTACTTGTATGGGGAGACTTGTAAAATTTTTACAGATTACAAAAGCCTTAAGTACATTTTTGAGCAGAGAGATCTTAATCTAAGACAACGAAGGTAGATGAAACTTCTGAAAGATTATGATTGTACCATCCTTTACCATCCAGGTAAAGCAAATGTAGTGGCTGATGCTCTAAGTCGAAAGTCTGTGGGAAGTTTAGCTCACATTGCCACTATAAGGAGGTCTCTAATACATGAACTATAAGAATTGGAAGCTGATGGAGTATTCTTTGAGATCATTGAGTCTGGTACATTTTTGGCTCATTTAACAGTTAGATCATCCCTTGTTGAAAAAGTAAAAGCAACTTTAGAAAATGACATCGATATGGTCAAAATCAGAGATAAGGCAAGGCAAGGTCTAGCACCAAGTTTCTTGGTAGATGAAGAAGGAGTCTTATGGTTTAATGGGAGACTCTGTGTCCCCAACATTGAATCTTTGAAACATGAAATCTTAATGGAAGCTCATGGTTCGCCCTACGTTGTACATCCTGGTGCTGTGAAAATGTATCAGGACTTGAAACAAGTTTACTAGTGGGAGGGCATGAAGCGAGATGTGACTGACTTTGTAGCTCGATGTTTGACTTGTCAGCAAGTTAAAGCTGAACATCGACGACCACCTGGTTTGATGCAAAAACTAAATATTCCCGAGTGGAAGTGGGAAAGGATCACTATGGATTTTGTAGTAGGTTTACCTCGGTCAACAAAAGGAAATGACTCAATATGGGTTATAGTGGATCGACTTACTAAGTCAGCACATTTTATTCCTATTCATACCACTTTCAGTGTAGCAAAACTTGCTCGACTTTATGTTAAAGAAATAGTGAAACTTCATGGTGTACCAATATCCATTATATTAGACCGAGGACCTCAGTTTACTTCTCGGTTCTGGAAAGTCTTTCAAGAGGCTTTGGGTACCAAAGTGAATCTTAGCACAGTATTCCATCCTCAGACTGATGGACAGTCCGAAAGGACAATTCAGACTTTAGAGGATATGCTAAGAGCTTGTGTGATGGATTTCAGTGGAAGTTGGGAAGATCATTTGTCTCTTATTGAATTTGATTATAATAACAGTTACCAAGTCAGTATCCAGATGGCACCTTTTGAGGCTCTATATGGGAGACGGTGTCGATCTCCTATAGGTTGGTTTGAACTTGGTGAAACCAAAATACTTGGACCTGAGATGATACAGGACGATATAAATAAAGTTAAACTGATCAGAGAGAAGTTGTTAACTGCTCAGAGTAGACAGAAGTCTTATGCGGACAACCGACGACGTGATCTTGAATTTGCAATAGGTGATATGGTTTTCTTAAGAATCTCACCTATGAAGGGAGTAATGAGATTCGGGAAGAAAGGCAAGCTTAGTCCAAGGTATGTTGGTCCATATGAGGTGGTAGACAGAGTGGGTAATGTGGCATATCGCCTAGACCTACCTTCCGACCTAGAGGGAGTTCACCCAATATTTCATGTGTCCATGCTACGGAAATATCTTCCTGATCCTTCTCATGTCATTCAACCCCAAGAAGTTCATTTTGATGAAACTCTCACCTACGAAGAGGTACCAGTAGCTATTCTTGATAGAAAAGTCAAGAAATTGCGTACTAAAGAAATTCCTACTGTCAAGGTTCTTTTGAGAAATCATTCTCGCGAGGAAGCTACGTGGGAGGCAGAAGATGAAATGTGGAAAAAATATCCACATTTGTTTGAAACTTGAGATAAGATTTTAATTCGGAGAACCGAATTCTTTAAGGGGGGTAGAATGTAATACCCGTTAATTTTGGAATATAATTCGCCTAAGAGTATTTTAGAATTTTACAACGTTACTTTAGTTATTTATTTTGGTCATTTTTAATTTTCATATTTAATTGTTCTCTTTGAATATTATTTATGAAAATTGAGTTAAATGACTGGACTGAATATTTGCACCATGTGGGATATATTATAAGAATGGTGAAATTCATGGAAAAGTGGTTTAAGAATGGTCAATTAGTCCATTTATTGTAAATTGACTGGATGGGTTTGGATGTTGGGTTATGGATACCCATGGGTTATTCAATAACTCATTAGAAATATTTAATATAAAGCTTCAATAGTACCCCTCATTTCTCATTTTCGCTTCTGAAGCAAAAGGCTGAAAGAGTTTTCTCTCATTTCTTCATCCTCTTCTCAAATCCTTTCCTTGATCTTCAGAATTTTGATTATTTGTTCGGTTCAAAAGCTTTGTAAGGATCAAAGGTAAGCTTTAATCTCATTATTTTCCTTAAATTTCAGTTTATATAGAAGATCAGAGGAAGTTTTGTTATTGAAGATTTTGATGATAATTCATGAATCTCAGTTGTTTTAGAAGTTATATTTGTGTTATAATCGGTTAAAAGAGTTAAGATTCTGGTTTTGAATCAAAGAAAAGGAAAGGATGAAAATTTTCTGGGAAGCGTCTGCAAACTCGAATTACTGTAGCGACCAGAAATTTCGGGAAAATTTTTCGAGTTACTGTAGTGTCGGCAGTCAACGGTACTGTAGCAGTCAATGTTACTGTAGCGAACCGTTACTATAGCAATCAGAAAATTTTGCATATTTTCGTGATTTTGTTTCCTTTCTTATGTTTCCTTGTAATATATTTTACTAGGAAATTTTCCTACACAAATTCTAGTGTGGAACAAGGTAAACTTGGACAAACATCAAGGTAAGTGAATAACCTTGATAAGCTAATTTGATATTACTAGTCAAAGTATAATATAAGTCCCATTTACAATATTATTGGATATTAATCAATCAATTTTTCATATGACAGTATATGATGATTGATATATTTTTTTTACAGAAATTCAAAGGAATAAGAGTATGTAGAAATTATATTATTTCATGGCAATTGTACTATATGAGAAATTCTCACTATTTTATTAATGAGTAAAGATCTACGGGATCTAATACATGAGTTTGAAAGGGTTAAAGTCCCATACTACTCAATGCATAACTATGAAAGTCTATACACGAGTTTGAAAGGGGTTAGAGTCCCATACTACTCGGTGTAAATAGATGAAATTATAAATACGAGTTTGAAAGGGTTAGAGTCCCATACTACTCGGTGTATATCTATGAAACCTATACACGAGTTTGAAAGGGTTAGAGTCTCATACTACTCGGTGTATATCTATGAGATCTTATTCACGAGTTTGAAAGGGTTAGAGTCCCATACTACTCGGTGTATATCTATGAAATCTTATTCACGAGTTTGAAAGGGTTAGAGTCCCATACTACTCAATGTATAAGACAATTAATTATATGAGTAAATGTGGTATTTGTACTTTTGATATTTTATATAGTACAGTTATTTACTTACTGAGTTTTTAAATAAACTCACTCCCTATGATTATCTTTTCAGATACAGAAAACAGGGAAGAAGAGTATCCGTTTGAAGAATAGAAGCCCCTTGGAATTATTTTCTCTTTCTGTCTGGTGGGATACCAATACTTATTAATGTAGATACTAGGAATGCTCTGTACTTTCTATAGGTCTCCTAGGCTTGCGATGAGATAGAAACATCAGATTATGTATGTCTATATTTGCTTATCAGATGAATATAATTCTGTAGTGTGGAATGAATGATTAAGGTTGAATGTAAAACCTTACAGAATATATGTAAATAACTTATGTTTGAGAATTTTATCAAATGAGTAGTATCTGTTCACATGTTCAATTTTTGGGATGTGACACCTTTAACATGAGATTATGGTTATACTTTTAATATATCATTGAAGAGAATTAAATAATTTTACTTTGAAAATGAACGCATATTTTGCACAAAAAGAAAAATTTAACTTTGTTAATATGCAATAATTAAATTAAATGAGAAATTTTTGCAATAGATACAATTGTTAGGGAGCTAGGTGTAATTTTCAAATAAGAGTAAGTAATTTATATGATTTAACTGGTACAAATTTCTACCCATAATCTCTATTAAAATTCTTTTTAAAAAATATTTTGTTTTATTCAGTTGTGTTAGTATTTGTGTTTATTCATCTACTTCAACTACACAAATTCAAACATTCTATTAATCACTTAAGAAAAATGTATTCTCTTAAATGCAGCAATATGGAGTGTCAGTCTCTAAAAGAAGGACTTTAGTTTAGTTCGTTTTAGTTAGAACATCAAATAAGTAAAAATTACAGAGCAATTAAATTGACCATTAATTAATTTTGGCCTTTATTATGTTGGTTTGATTAGAGTTTTGGCTTAAAAAAAGTTTTTTATGGAATCAAATCAAGCATTGCATATATGGAAAGAAGAGAGTTACCTAAAAAAAAGGGGGGGGGACAAAGAGAGAAAAAGGATTAGACCTATCAAAATGGTTCGGGCTAGCCTGTCTCGAAAATCACAAAAAAAAAAGAGCCAAAAAATTGTTGGCTCAGCCTTCTTATATGCAAGCATGCGAGCTAAATGTGCTAACCTGCCATCTTGCACAAATTTATTTATTTATTTAATATTTGAAACAAAAATTAGAAGACATCTCATTCATATCTTTCTCTCAAATCTCGTCCTATATCTTCCAATCTTTGTTCAAATTTCTTCTCACTTTCCCTTCTTCCTTTCACTTTGACCTACTATGAAATTCTTAACGAAAAAGGAGTCCATCCATGCATAGAGCACGAAATAGATGATATAAAAATCAATCAGTAAAAACAAATGAACTATCTGGATGAAAGAAAACAAGTGAGGCTAAAACACCGAGCAGAGAATTAAACTTCAACCAGAAAAAAAAAAATCGAACCCGTCAAACCCGTCAAACAAAGTAAAGAGTAGAATTATCTTAGTACTTGCTCATGAAGTGTGACATGATCGGTGATTAAAAAAGAATCCAGTCACGACTTGAAATAGGGGGCTGTGATAAATGCAAACAATGTCACATTTACACCGCCGTAAACCAAGATCTTTCAATTTCACCAAACTTGCTTAACCTACATCCTAGGTAGCCTATCTAATTCAAAAGTAAATAAAATTACCTTACCATGAGTAATGAGGAGGTTTTCTCAATCCGCGAATCATCGAACTTATCGTCCCTTCCATACCTACAATTGTGAGGGTGAGTCTAATCCACGGTGTAACATCCCAAATTTTCATACTCTCCTAAGATAGAATTGAGGAAAATTTATGAAAGTCTCTGAGAAATTAGACTAAGAAAAGATGGCTAAAAATAAGAAAAACTAGATCAAAAGGCTGACAGTCGACTGCTAACAATAAAGCAGTCGATTGGTAGGCCTAAAGTGCAGCAACATCATGTTTAGTGTATGTTAGTTGACTGATATAGAGTTAGCAGTCGACTGGCTACATTAGAAGGATAAACCAAATCCAAAATAGAGAGGTACCAGTTGACTGATAGATGGATAACAGTCAACTGGCAGGCTAAACTATCATAAAGGCTGAAGAAAAGAGAGTAAGTAGTTAATTAATGGGCTTTGTGACAGTCGGCTGCCAGATCTCAGAAACACTTGAGAATAATATTAGGGGTAAAGTGGGAATTTCACATAAGCTTTATATATGCATATATGTGTGTATAATCTGAAAATAGAAAGAGAAGAAGAGAAAAACATAAAAGAGAGTGGGTGCTGAAAGAAGATAGAGAAAGAATCCCTAGTTGAGAATGCAGCAACAAAACTACAAAAGGTAAGTTTCCTAGCTTGATTTCCTCTAGTTAGATGAATTATAGAGCTTGAGAATTTATATAATAGAAATTTTTAGACAAAGCAAAGAGAAAAGAAGAAGAAGTAGTTTAAAATTGTGAAGCAGGAGGAACTAGAGAGAAACTAGAAGAGAATTTACAAACTTTAGCTCTAGAGACAATCAAAGGTAGCTAATTTTTCATAAGAGCAATTATTTATGATGATTTATATGTTTTGCTATGTTTATCATGTAAGATTTTCATGATGATATAAGTTTATATCATGAATCATGTTCATAATATGTATATGATTCTAGATTTATGTTTGTCATGTTAGATTTCTATGATGACTCTAAGATGATTTATGTTCTTATCCAAATATGATAATGATTTCTTGATGTGATAATGATAAATCTTCCATGGATATATGAGTAAGGATTTTATGAAATAGTGCAATGCAAAACATTTATGTTGGGTAGACCTATGTGTGCTATAAACCCTTGAATTGGGTAAGCTTATGGTGCATTATAGACCCATAATGACTTAGGTAGACCTTTGGGCTTGTTTGGATAGACTCATTGTGCATTATAGACCCATAATGACTTGGGTAGACTATAGTACATTAGGGTAGACTTATGATGCATTGTAGACTCATATGAATTGGGTAGACTTGTAGAGTACTAAAAGAATAATAAGAAGTCAAGTTTTATCATGGGCTCTATATTCATGGAAGTATTTATAAAGATTAAGATTACTTTTATGACTGAAATGATTGCTATGATGTCTTCTTAAAGTAAACTAACTACTAAGATTATATATCTCATATTTTATGTCATGACTAACCTTTTTAGGAGCTGAATTAGAATTGAAAGGAGAAAGAAAGCCTTAGGCTTGTCTTCCTATCTTAAAAGTTATCTAAAGGATTATGTACTCATATTTATGTTTGGAGACTTTAGTGTTAAAGAATGTAAATATACTAGATTCCTTAGTATGTATTTTGTAGAATGTAATGAGATGAATACATGTATGAAATATTAAGACAATCATGAGTTAAGGCTTATATTCAAGCTAAAGAAAGTAACCCTAAGATATGACCTTTTCCTAAGTTTTCAGAAAATGAACTTACAGAGCTACGAGTTGACTAATACATTACAGGCAGTCGACTAGTATCTATTGAAACTGCAAGAATTTAAGTCAACAGTCTATCAGTCGACTAATGCATAGCTAGCAGTCAATTGATTAACCTCTGTGCACTTTGAAACTTTTGTGATTTTGATGCTCTACAATTTATCTAAATTTCTATTAAATGATGTTTTCAAAGAATTTTGTAGAACTTATTTCTAGAAAGTACATAAATTTCTCTTAAACTTCATTATAAGTCACTTCTAAAAGTATAACTAAATTAGACATTACACACAGACTCACCTAAACTAGCCATACTCTATACAAATATGCAATATATATATATATATATACACACACACAAATAAACACTTTAGGAAACCAAAAACATGTCCATGGCATCGTGCTCTTGACTCTTATAGAGTGTACCCCTAATGCCACTATGCCCAAATCCCCAACATTAACATCTTCGGTCGTATACATATCATACATAATGCACATATCCAAATATAGATACCACAACACATACACCACATATTCTATCATACACATAACTCATTGCCTCTTAAGGTCTACGCCTCTACGGGGAACTTACTTAAGAGTGGGTCACGCCACTATGATGCTGAATTGCCTAGAATTAAATTTGTGGCAGTTTTGCAATATAGTGATCCCTAGGTCGTATTTTCTCAATGAGCCTCCTTTTAATCACTAATTAATTATTCTTGACACTAATTATGCTAATTAAAACCTAATTAACATGAGGGGGGTTGTTGACATATTTAAGCATAAAATATAATTAAATCTTGCAACAGAATAGAATCAAAACAAAAACAAAGCAAGGAAAGCACTACTATAATAGAACATATGTAATCAATCTCTGGCTTTCCTAGAAGTGTAATCATCATTATCCTTTTCTTAAAATCAATTTTGATTTCATCTATTATTCCAATTGTTAACTAAGTTTTCCAAAAAATCTTCTAGAACTTGAACACATTCAAGTCCTAACTAAAATCTTACCCCTCTCAATTGCATATTGACAACCCAATCTAATCCTACTTACTAAACCTGCATAGCAGCCGCATACATACAAGTCTAGTAAGGTTTTACCCTCTAATAAAGTAATAAAAATATAAATCAAACCCATACATCCTTTCTAATCAGAAAAACATATAGAAATGAGAGCAAGAGGCAAAGTAAGGATTAAACTGAAATAGATTAGATCAAAAATACTTATCTGTTCAAGGCATTCAGATTACATCTCTTAGTTTCACCAAAGATTAATGACACAAAGGGTTTTAGCCCTTCACAAGGACTAAAACAAAAATACATAAAAGAAACTATAAAGAACCCTAAGCTACAGAAGAAGATGTCTAACTTTCAAAAAAATGAATTCTGAAGACTTCTTGTATTCTACCCTAGGAGAGAGACGAAAATGGCTTCAAGACTTGTAGCTTTCTCTTGCTGAAATTTGCAGTTCAGATCTGGATAAACTACAGCAGCAAATTAGAGGAAAATGGCATTTAAAAAGATGCTGCTAGACTGATTTTTTTGCACAAGAAAGTTGCCTGTGAATTTGCCATTTTGGGTAAACTTTGGAGAGCAAAAGAGGCTGAATGCATGCTCTGATTCAGAACAGAAGTGGGGCCCATACCAGCATATCCTAGTTAGTACCAAATCATCCAAAAGTGCTACATCAGCTCCCATATAAGCACCTTCGTCCATGTCATCAATTTAGCTCTCAAAATTACAACACAAATAGTTCATAATTAAATTACATCCAATTAATTTTAAAACATTATAAAATTGAAGAGTTTGCAATATTGAAATTGCAAGAAGGCTAAGATAAGAACTGAATTATATATAAAAATGCCCAATATTAAAGAGCCACGTTATCAGGGGTCTCTATTCCCTCAAACACTCTGCTCAGGAGTTTCACTATATGGGTATGTATCCTCATATTTCTATTTCTCAAGGCTTCATCAATGCGAGACTACTCTCCCACATATTTATTGCTGAGATAATATCCCATAGAGCTACCTCTCTACGGACTAACCTATGGATCCCATGTCCACTAACCCTATGGTATGACTCTTATTCTGAGTCTTGTCCTATACCCTGATCTGGCAATTACCAGTGTCCAACCCTAAGAGTGCACCACTAGGCCTTATTCTTTAACCCCATGTACATCTCTCTTGGTCATGGCCCATATCTTATCTCGGCACTACCAGTATCTAACCTTAAGAGTACACATTGAATCATCCAAATACAAACACAATCCTATGCATAAGCAACAATAATAATCATAACCCCAGCATATTAAATCCCACATCTACTAAGCACGTCGTCAATAAGTCACCCCCTTCAGAAATTTAGTAGCCATACTACTTCTATCCCATCCTAACTCATTTCCCTCACTTTACATTATGGAAATTTACAATTTTCCCCCCTTGATCCACAAAGCAAAGATATGATCAAACCAATCATTTTTATTCATACTCATGGAAATGACTTATTTCCCAATAATCAATCATATACAATGATCATATAATTATATTTTAATTAAATTTAAGAAAAACAATTCTAAAATATAAATAAGTAAAAATATACAAAGTAGAGTTATATCCCTCACCTTGATTTAAAGCTCTTCCAGTCCCTTACAATTTGTCTCGGCCAAACCCCAAGCTATAGCCAAACCTATAGGACACAAACCACACTGTTCAGCACATAATTTCCCCAAGAAATCACCAAGCTCAAGCACCACAGCCCAACCATTATCTCCCCCTCATTAACCTAGCACCTAAGCCCTCTCTTCGCATTACACACATATTCAGGTGGTAGGGCCTGGGGCGCCAGTACCCAAACTCTCTATTTGAGAGGCACCACGAGTTAAAAGCACGAACATGCTTTTGGTTCTTACTCAATTTTGGTCTAAATTTCACCATTTCTCTCAATTCTTTTCATGGGTTTTCATCCTTGATATTTAGGAAGTATTTTGACAGAAAAAACCCCAATCAATTTAGAGATTCCAAGCTTGAATCAAGAATTTTCACCTAAAAGCCCTAACTTTTCTCTTTTATAATTCATCTCTTAAATCTCATCTTTAATCTTGTTTTTCGTATCAATTTTTACTTCTGATTTCATTATTAACCATTAAGGAATGTTTCAAAACATAATCCAAGCTTCAAAACTCTCCAACAATTCCTACGCAAATCCTCCTAAATCCTAAAATAGAGAGAAAATTGGGAAAGTGGAATGCCTACCTCGATTCCTTACTTTTCCGACGGTGGTTAGTCAACAGAGACTCAAACCTTTGTCGGAGAATGGTCGTCAGAAGTTTAGGCCTTGAACTTCAATGAAAGAAGTTAAGGAAGATGGAGAGAAATGGGAAGGAAGAGGGAGATGAATGAAAGTAAAGGAGAGGAATGAAGTGGAAAGGGTGTATTTTCCTATATATACCCTTTTATGATGAAATTACTATTTTGTCCTCTAGTCAACCCTCGATCAATGTTAGTAATGACAAATTCGTAATTTCTCCAACTTGACTATTCCTTATACTCTAGGTATCACACAATTTACTTTATTACATTTTAGTCCTTTCTCGGACTTGGTAATCATCTAACCTCCCCTCCATGCCACATATACCTCTCCCTAGTCCCTAGTCATTAATTACCATTTCTAAAATGCTACCTCTAATCTCATATTCTTAACTACGCAATTGGAACAATTTCCCCCGTATATGATTATTCTTTAAAATACTAAAACTGAAAACTGTGGATATTACAAATCCGGTATAAAAGGGGTTGAGTAAGAGACAATAACATAGAGGAAAGTGGAATTAGAGATACTTATAGAAGGGTAGGGACTACAAAGGCGTCGATGTATATTGTGGACTACCACATGTTTTTACACAAAAATTTGTGCCAGTTGTACTTGTGTAATTTCACAAGGCTTATGCTCTATATGATATAATATTAGAATTTTTGTTTCTTTTTCTTCTTTTTGTTTTCTTCCTTTTCTCTTCATCTGTCTTTGTTGAAAGCCTTATTTATCTATTATGGGGTCTCTCCCTCCCACTCTCTGCTATGAATGAATTGTTCAAGGGAAATGGGGTAGAGTCATTAATGTTTGTTATGTTGATGGGATTTGGAATCTTCTCTCATCGTCATATAGCTTAAGAGAATATCTTTAACCACAAATATTCCATTCTATGATCTATAATAATATTTCTCTTTTTTTTGTTGCTTAAATTTTGTGCTTTAGCTTGAATATGAACATCCTTAATTAGACATAGATTTAATAGATTTGGTTCTATTTCTCTTTTTTGGTTTAGATGTAAGTGGAATTTTATAATCTGTGATAGTGATTGGCTTATACTAATTGGACTTGTGATTGGCATATACTATAGGATTTTTTTAATAGTTTTAATAATAGTTGAAATGGAAGATACTTCAAATAAATGTTTAATAGATAGTAGCAATGAACCAAGTAAAGTGGGTGATACTTATACACCAACAACACAAGTAAGTAAATCAAGAGAGAAGACACAAGTGCAAGATGATGTAGAAGGAGATTCAAAACTTAGAAGTGTAGTGTGGCAACATTTTATTAAGCTTCAAGATCATGGAGAATGGAAGACCAAATGTCATTATTGTTCCAAATTGTTAGGAGGAAACACAAGGAATGGGACAAAACATTTGCATAGTCATCTTGATAGATGTAAGAAAAAGAGAGTGAAGAATTTATGTCAAACAGTTCTTACTAACAATTTTTCCAAAGAGAGTGGGCAAGAGTTGAAAGCTGATATATTTGAACAAGGAATTTCAAGGAAAGAATTAGCTAAGACAATCATTATGCCTGAATATCTTCTTAGCATGGTTGAGCATATGGGATTCAAAATATATTCTAATTCTCTTCAACCTTTATTCAAAATTCCTTCTTGCAACACAGTGAAAAGAGACATTTTGAATATTTATTACGTTGAAAAATCAAAAACCATGAAGATATTGGAGAAAAATGAAGGTACACTTCTTAGTTTCATATGCTAAAACTTCATTAATTATATTTTAGAAATTATATGAAAATATCAACTAATTTACTTCAAACTTTATTGTTATTTAGGTTTTTTTATGTCCCTTATCTACAACAAGCGATGTGTTATGTGAAACATTGATTGATATTTTGATGGATTGGAATATTAATACCAAATTGTCCACAATAACTTTAGATAATTGTTCCACTAATGATACTTTAGTACAATTATTGTTGGACAAGTTACAACTTGAAAAATTAATATCTCATGGCCATTTATTTCACATGTGTTATTGTGCGCATATTTTGAACTTTTTTGTGAAAATGGACTACAAATGATTAAGGAAGGGATTGAAAAGATTTGTGACAGTGAGATATATTGGAGTGCAACACCTAAAAGAGAGGAAAAGTTTGAAGAAATAGTTGAACAATTACGCATCCCTTTTATTAAAAAATTTGTTTTCAATTGTCCAACAAGAGGGAATTCATCATTCTTAATGTTTCAAGTTTCTATAATGTATAAGAATGTTTTTGTTAGCTTGAAACAACGAGACTCCAAGTACAAGCCAATTCCTAGTGAAGATGAATGAAAATTAGCAAAAGATGTATGCAAACGATTAGAGGTTTTTAATACTATTACTGAATTATTTTTAGGAACAAAATATCCTTTAACCAATTTGTATTTTCCTCAAATTTGTGAGTATCATTGAATGAATGGCTAAAATCTCTAATGGATGTTATAAGGAATATGGTGTCATCTATACTAGGTAAAGTAGAAAAATATTAAGTTATGATTCATGGCATTATGGGAGTTGCATTTTGGATCCTATATATAAGATGACTTTAATTGAGTATTACTTTCTCCAACTTTATGGTAGTGATTCATCAAATCAAGTTGATATGATTCGTTAATTATGTTATGATTTGGTGAGTGAATATCAACTAAGGCTAAATTCACTTGGAGAAGATGAACCTTTTGGACAATCAGATAACACACTGTCTGTGGATGATAGATTGAATGGTTATGACTTGTTTATGAGAAATAAGAAAAGATCTAGAATTTCTTACATTAGAACAAAGTTGGATCATTACTTAAAAGAAGAAGTTTTGCCGCGATTAGCTGACTTTGATATTTTGCTTTGGTGGAAACTTAATGGTGTTAAATATCCGACTCTTCAAGCAATTGTAAGAGACTTGCTAGCCATTCCAATATCTATAGTCGCTTCAGAATCTACTTTTAGTACAAGTAGTAGATTGTGATCCCTCATTGTAATAGTTTGCACCCAAAGACATTGGAAGCTTTAATATGTGCTCAAAATTGGTTGTTGGCTATGGAAATAAAAGATTACACATTTTTTCTTTCTTTTTTTAAATAATATTTATTTATTTTACATCAAGTTAGTATTTATTTTATAAACTTTTATTTTTTTTAATAGATGATGACACATTTGCTACAAATAGTTATGCTACTATTAATGATGACATGAAGACAAAAGATAAATGTTCAGGTAATTTAAATGTTCGATATTTTGTCTCTTTCAGATTTCATTTAGCAATTGAGAATTGATAATATTTTTTTCATCAGTTAATGTAGAAGTTACTGATGTATAATTCAAATGATTGGTTTAAGCATAGATTTACATGTAAATTCAAGTGACTTTATTACTTTCTAGCTACTATTATTATTCTTGACATCAATTAAACATAAGAATGTTGAATGTGTGGAGGATTGCTATTATGATTCAATATATATATATATATATATATATATTAGTTGACGATATTTCTAAACTTAAACATCTAACCAAGTAGACAATTTTATTTTATTTTTCAAGATCACACCTATTTGCCATCTCAAACTAGTTATATATTGCAATGTCAATTTTATAATATTATTGTAAATGGTTTACTTGGTAAAATCCTATACACACACACACACAACGAAAAACTATTTGTATATAAGTATAATAATTCTCAGATCACTTCAATTCTCAATTTTATAATATTATTGTAAATGGTTTACATATGATGTTATTTTACCTAAGTACATAATTAACATGCATTTCACTTTCATGTCATTGCTTTTCATTACACTGATGCAATGTATTAGGAGTATAATAAAAAGAGGATATTTCATAGCCTCAAATTGAAATAAATGTGTGATTTTCTTTTTCATTGTAGTTTCCTACTTATTACAATTCATCTCTATTGTCAAACCTTGCTATGTATATCCTCTTCTCCCACTTGATAATGAAAATCAAATAAGCATTTATAGTTGTCCTACTAAAGAATCATCTGTTAGACGATTTGGCAAGTGTATCAATCGCTCAAGTAATATAGTGATTTAAGAGTAAAAGTATCGTTCCTACGAGGACTAAGCAACTAAGTACCCAAGAAATTTAATTGAATTATTTAGACGAATCAATTGGATTGAAGACAGCTCTAATGAAGAATGACAATTTAAGCAAGCTATGACAGTAAATTTTTATAAATTTTCTTTTAATGATAGTAAACAATGCAAAGACTGGTGAAATTAATTTAAATTAAAAGCCTAGGGTTACTAATCCATCTCCTCCGTCCTAGAAATTACAAAACCCCTCTCACGCACTCGCAACTTATTCAACCCTATAGGTTAATCCTAGCTTATTCTAATAACTTAAAAGAATCCTCCCGAATCTCAATTAAGTTACTCAACTCCTACGCAATTCCTTGTGTGGGCTAAGCCTAATACAACTAACCTAGCTTTGATTAAACGAGATTAACTAACATTCCTATTAGCTAATAAGCGAAAATACTTAGTAAGGTTCACGCACTCGTATTTCCTATTTAGTGTTCTACTCTCACCTTCCTCTCCCGAGTTCGAAGATAGTAACAAGCATACATATAGATTGATCAAGTCCATAGAACGCAACAATAAAATGGATAAAAAGACTTATATTAATTGAAATAAGGTTGCAAATACATGAGAGAATGTAAAATCTATTCAGGAGTCAAGTTCATGGTAACCCTAGATAGAAAATCTAGCTACTTATAGAAAATAAACAGCAGAAAGCAGAAAAAAGGATAAAGATGGCCATGAATCTGATGTGGGATGATGGATTGAGCTCCTCAAGCCTTGAAAATTAGGTTCCCCTTACTCTTCTCAGCCAAAACGGCGCTTCCCCTTCTCCCTCAGATCAGAATCCCCTTTGAAAATAACCTAGGAAGCTATTTAAAGCCTTTCTGAAAAGCTAACTTTTTGGTTCCGCCGCTGCAGCGGTACGAATTCATCGCTGCAGCGGGATAATGCAAATTCAATTGTGCTGATTTTGGGCTCCACCGTTGCAGCGGGAATATTTCACCGTTGCAGCGGTGGAAGGCAGAATGTAATATCTCAAGTTTTTAAATAAGTATGATAGACTTTTTAAATTTAAAAAGACAATTTTTGAGGAACAAGATTTCAAAATTTAAATATTTGGAGGATTTAATAGCAAAAAAATTATTATTATTATTTTTGGTTGGACAGTTAGTTAAATTGGATAGGTGAAGTTAAAAATGGTAAAAGATTAGTTTTTTGGAATTTTTATAAAATTGTAAAGGACCTGTATGAAAAGTTAATTTAAAGAATATTATGTTGTATAATTTTATCAAAAGAGGAGATGTGGCACTTGGGGATGATGCCATGTGTCCCATTTCCCCTGATCTCTTGAAGCCTCTAGATGAAACACACACACCCCTATTTTTTTCGGTCATTTGGCTTGGGAGAATAGAGAAACCGAGAGTGAGGAAGAGAGTGAGAGATTCTGGATAATTTCTGCGAATTCTTCCCTATTTCTATGAGTCTTCCTTCCATCCACGTGAACAAACCTAAGGGAAAGAGAGAGAGAGGAAGTCCCTTAGCCATGCTCTATTTTCTAAACTTGAAACATAGAATTGGAAGCTGAAACTGAAAACTAGAGCAACGGATGATGAAAGGTAAAATTTTATTTTGTTCTCTTCATAAGATGTTCCTCTCGTCTTGTATGTTGGTAAAGGTAATTGAATAAGTCATAATCTGATTAAAAATTGAAATTAAAGTGCTGCATCAGACAGCAGAAACCGAGAGGAAAAAAAATGGAATTTTAGTAAAACACAGTAACTAAATTATATGGAAGGAAATCTGTTATTGTTCTTCCATAAAGAAATCCTTTTCGTCCTTGACATGGATGTAGGTAATTGAACATGGTATAATCTTGGTTAAATTCAATCATAGGATTGAATTGATGAGCTAAACCGAGAAGACATAGCAGATAGGGACTGAGCTGAGAAAGAAAACATGAAACTGCAGAAAACATGACTAATTTGTCATGTTACTGATTTTGTGAATTTTGGGTGACCAAATGAAGCTTTTAAATCTTGAAATTTATATGAGGGACTTTTAAAATCTTACTTAATCAAACTGAAAAGTTTTAAAGATTTTAGACGATTTCAGCTTGGTGAACTAACTCAAGAATAGAATCATACTGTGTGCAGAAGCAAATTTGGGCAGGTTGGAAGTTAGCTCTGTTCCAGGGGCCAAAGACCTTGTTTTAATCTGAAACTTTTATGACACTTAGTTAAGATATGAAACTTATGAGCTGAAAATTTCATTTCATTTGGAAATGGTTAGCTAGGTCAAAAAAATCATGGAACAGCAACTTGTTGAAAATAAGACAGGTCTGACCTATGGTCACGAATAAGATCTTTAGAGGGTCCAAACGATAGCATTTTAATCTGAAAATTTTACCCTAGCTTGCTAACATATAAATATGGTTCTATGTCAAATTTCACGATTTTTGGAGCCACAGATTAATACCAGTAATTTTCTAAAAATTTAGACCCAAAATTGACCTCAAAACAGAACATGGTTGAGAATTTGGTAATCTTTGTTCTAATTTAGTGTTGTTTCTTGCTTTACTTGTTCTCTAGGCCTTCAATAAGATTTTTGGTGTCCTTCTCCGATTTGAAGTATAGAAACTTTGGCTCGGAGTTAAGGTGAGTGGGATTTATACTTCCTATGACTAAATCTTTTCTTTAAAGTTCTTGGCATCATAGTGAGAGCATGTAGTGTATCTTAGTGTGAAGGTAGTGATGGTTAACTTATATATTGATATTCATTATGATTTGAGATTTTCTTGCGTAAGTTACATTCATGCGCACTTTCTAGAATTAAAGAATTATGTTCTCGAATAGATTGATGTGGATATATCTATACATAAACACTATTATATGAATGTTGCGTGAAGAAGACACGAATACCATTGTGAGGACTTGTAAATACAAATGAACTTCTATGTTTGAGATGTGATTTAAAAGATAAATTCTGTGAACAGTGAATGATTGTATACACGATGATGAATTTGTGATTAAGTATGGAAAGAAGTATGAGTTATGTTGTGATGAGACTTGTAAGTGATTATGAGTTATTTATGATTGTGATTATGTATGTAATCGGAATGAATGGAAAGGCATGGTGGTGCATCCCATGGTGAAATCTACGTGAAGCTATAAGGGTGGAGAATATAAATGGAGCGATAAGGGTGGATGCAGCGGGGGCCGCGGGCAACGATCCAGAGGTACCCTGGACGACCTGGTTGGTACGGTAAATGTGTGAAATTGATTTCACTGTTTGTTATTGTGAATTAGTTGAATTATGTTGAAATGTATTTGATTTACTTGGATATTGTTGTGAATTATTATGAATTATATTATAATCGATTACGTATGATTGCTGCATATTATCATTATGATGCATGATTTTTTTTATCATAGTGTTGTGTTGTCTGCTCACTGGGCACGTGGTTTGCTCATACCCCTCTTATTAATATTTTTTTCAGAGTTGACAGTTGAAGGTAAATATCTATACAAAGAGTTATGGATCCTTAGCCCATGATTATCTTTTCATTTGTTCAGGGTAAAGGTATAATATTTAGGTCTTATTCTAAGTTGTATAAATCTAGAAAATCTCTGTAATCGGGTAGGTTCATTCAGTGATGTAATGTAAATGACTGTAGTATGTATAGAGAACTCGGTTTAACCGTATTTTCTTATCTTTTGTGAAAAGATGAATAATTCTCTTATTTTAATTCTTAAATTATATAATTTAGATTAATTGTATTAAAAGAATGGTATGATACTTAAGAGAAAGATAGGCTTACGGAGGTGAAATGAAATTCACTTTCCGTGCTGGTCACGTGCTCAGATTTTGAGACGTGACACAGAAAAACGTAAACTACAAAAATCTTTAGCGCATCGCTGAGGTGGAAGCAGCGGATGAACTACCGCTACAGTGGTGAGAACTCACCGCTGCAACGGTGAGTGGCAGAAACATGACATTAGCAAGGATTTCCATTCTTTGGCTTCTTTGGCTTCTTTACTCAGCAACTCTAAGGGTTCCTTTCCTCAATTGACTCCCAACTTTTGACCTTGCATAAATCAATAGTAAAAATTAGGATTTAAGATAAGAAATATGCAACAAGCCTTTAAAGTTCAAAAGGTGATTAAAAGGACAAAAATTATTTTAGAGTAAACATGTTTAGGTAAATTGAAGGTAAAATCATTAAATAAAAAGTACCAAATTAGTGTTAACTTGAGAACTTAACATCATCCCAGAAAGCTTTCTTTGAAAGCCAGAGTATATATATAAATATATTTAGACTATATTGACAAATAAGTCCTTAAACAATACATAAGTTAACTGTTAATTGAAGAGCTGAAAACAAAAATGGAGCATTCAGCTTAAACTTCATGTATCTATCTTTATTCATTGCATTGTACTGCATTTTCAAAGGCCAATGTTTCCCTTTCATTATTTTTGTGATCACCATTCTATATCCCTCTGCATTCTTTTATGTTCATAATAAGGATTAATATACTTGAAATTCTTCTCAAATGCCTTACCTCACACAACTCATGCAGCGGTTAATTCAATTATCACATTGGGTGGTCAGAAAGATATGTAATTTGATTATGCAATTCAAGCGTGGCAATTTTTTAGAGATTCATGAATGAGACTTTTTTAAATGTTGATGTGTAGATATCTTAACAAACTGATTAATATTGTGCTTTTTGAATTGATTTTGTCAAGTATTGTGTAATGAGATTTTGTTATGATAAATTTTTTAATGTCATATTTAAAAATTATGTTATTAAATGTTGTGGGTCGAGTATGGGTATGGGCAACAATAACATGGTTTCAGGACCGCAGGGGAGGGGGATACTGATATTCCTTGCGGATTTGGGGATGTGACAAAAAAAACCTGCGGGGCAACCGGTGGTGGGTATGTATATGGGGCGGGACGGGTAGTGAAAAACTTGCCCTGTTGCCATCTCTACGTCCTAGTCTCCACACGCGGATTTTTAGTATTTATAACCCTCTTGTTAAACCCTCAAAAGCCCTCCTTCGAACAAACATAAATCATTGATGTTATTTTTTTTATCATTATTGCTTCTATTATGATTATCCTTCCTCACTCCAAATCCCATTTTTTACCATACATCCTCCAAAAATTTCATGTCGCATCTACATTGTCAAATTTCATTCCTACTTTAGGATTCAAATTTCCCTCCATCAAAGTTTTATTTTGATTGTCTAAAAAAAGAATTACTTTAGCATGTCTCCATCGAAGTTGTCATATTTATAATTGGTGTTAAAGAGGAAAAAAAGAAAGTGTTAAATATTGATTATCAAACTATATTTCATAACAGAACAAACATGGAATATATCAATATATGCAATAGACTTGCAAGTTGTATATATATATATATATATATTCAAACATTGATTCAAACCTACATTCTTAATCATGTGTATATATATATATATATATATATATATAAAGATAAATGCAATATTATATGCAGCATATACCTTTAGTGGCGCCTGGCGAGATATATATTGATGGAGAGGAAGAACAAACAACAGAAAGGAAGAAATCTCTAAAACAATGGCATGTGCAATGATTCTCCACGGAGAAGACCATAAACAGTGTCGCCGAAGGTAGGAAAAAAAGAAAAATAAGGTCAATTACTCAAGACACATGTCAAATACGGATTTGCTGAGCCTTTTTTAAAAAAAAAAAGAATGGGAAAACATGTGACAGTGTCATGTATGGGATCTAAACCCAAAAGGAAATGGATGGGCAGGGTTGGTAGGACACGTGTTGCCATAAGATGCGACAAGGAAAAAAAAAGATGAAACACACAAGGAGATCTAGGTCGTTAGATCTTGTTGATCCAACAGCCCAAAGCAAGAAAGCGAGTATTGATCTTGTCCATCCAAGTAGCCCGATCCAATGGATGAGAGGAGGATAGGCAGAGTGCCTAGTGTGGAGGACAAGCAGAGGTGCCAAATTCGGGATTGGGATTTGGATTGGAAAGGCCAGGAGATCTATATCTACTGTTCTAGTATAATTTTTTTAAAAAGGGCAACCTGCAACTTATCTAAGTCGGGCTAAATAGGCCTGACTTTTTTTCAAGCCGGCTTTTTATTAACCTAACTGACCTAGAAATGGGTTAAACGGGCTCAACGCAGTGAGTTAGGCCTATTCTGATAGGTCTAGAAAGGATAGGAAAAAATATTTAAAAGATTATAATATATTGTTTAGTCTTTGAAAAATTTTAAAGCTAACTTGTTACTCAAATTTATTAGTAAGCTTCATTACCTTTTAAAAGTTTATTTGATGTAATGCATATATTATTGATATGGTATGCTAATTGATTATTGAATGCTTATTAAGAATTTTTTTTAGTGCCTAAAATATATTTGATTTGATTATTTATGTTACGACCCAAAATCCAGGAACGTAAACTGTAATATTGTCAAGATCTAGTACTAGATCGTAGGATCTTATAGTCATATGATCTTGTGGACCAAAAACGATCCCAATCCCACTTGGGATCATTTTGGTAGTGGGATCGTGTAGGATCTTAATCCTGCACATAGGATCATGAGATCATGTGATCCTGTACAATCCTACCTTTTTTTTTTTTGAAAAAATTCCTACAGCTAAAACGACGCCATTTTTTGAGTTTTCGTTTAAGTATTTAAGACGATGTCATTTAGGGTGGATTGAAGATTTGAAGCCCTAAAATCATTCTCAGTTCATTTTTATATGGGCTCGATTTCTCTCTTTCCCAATCTCTCTAAAATCTCTGTGACGTCATGACTGGACCTCTATCATTGGTCGTGGCTTCATATTTTGTCCATCTCCAACAACCTGCGTGGGTTAAGCTTTGTCCATTGTTGGCTCGTCAATCGTGGGCTCCCTTGGGTTAGTTTTGCATGGTGTTCCTTCCGTGACCGAGAGTAAATCAGTAAGTTCCTTCAATCCTTCCTATCCTATTATCTTAAATTAGTAATTCCTTACTTGTGTTGAAATGCTGAATAATTGATTCAAAATAAAGCAGTTAATGGAATGGAGGCAATTGTTTCCTTTCATAAGTTGTATGAGCTCATTTCACTATCTTCTACTCTGCCCTTGGAAGTGCAATAGAAATTTGGAACCAAATTTAATGATGTGATGAAATGAAGGAAACATGAACATTAGGAGGTGGAAGAGTGGTTCATCATTGCTGTCAAAAGAGATGAGGACTAAAATTTTTCCAACAATTTGGTTTTATAAGTTTTGGTTTGCTTTCATAATTTAGTTCTAAACAAACTTGGACAAAACAGATTCATTTGATAGATATAACTATTTCAACTCTTAGCTTTAGGATCAAAACCAAAACATGCATAAGCTTGAGAAAAATTGCCAGCTGTGAACACATTGCATTTTAGCTTCACTTTTCCACCAGGCACACACAAGACAATCATAGTGAATTATCACAGTACGTTAATGCTAACAATTACACTGCTATTTTCATAATTTAGTGATTTTCGATTTGTGATTTGTTTGTGATAGTGAACCTGTGAAATGTGATTATGTGACTGTGAGAGTGAGACTGAAATTCTTGTATGCTGACATGTTGTCCTAGTTTTGATATAGGCTTTTCAATTTTCATTAATTGATTTATGTTTGATTTATGTATTTTAATGACTTTTAATCTATTTTTAATACTTTGATTATCTATGTATGACTATGACATATTGACATTTAAGCTTATTTTATTGAAATATAATTAGATTTTGATAATTTTATATTATATACAAAAATTATGTTATTATATATTATTTAATATTTTTTATAGGATCTTACGATTATCGATTTGATCCTATAATTTGATATTTCCTGTGCCATTTACGATCTTGTATAAGATCTCGATTTTGACAACATTGGTGACTGGCATGACATAGGGTTAATTTGCTATGCCGTAAGCCTAATTCTCCTAACCTTCGGTTCCTAAGCAACACGTGACATGCAAGACCATAAAAATAATCAATTAAATATGCGGAAGTAATAAGTAAACATGTCATATCCAAAACTCCCTACATGCAGCCCCTTCCTCCTATGTGTCTTGTTTGACTATAGAGCTTACATTGACATACTGACATATATGCTTCAACCTTCAGGCAAGAAGGAACCAGAAGCCTTAAACCTCAACTACTCCTCGGGCGATGGTAACACGGCTAACGTAACCTACAAGGAAAAGCAACACCAGAATGAGATAAACATCTCAGTGAGTAGAGAAACCCTTTCCATACCTTTGTTCAACTAATTGTCTCCACAATAAAAGTATATTTAAGTAAAACTTACTACAGGACACATACTAATCAAATGTGTAGAAACAACTTGGTAGTTATTCCATGTAAACCTCCCGAATACTCTAGATTGCTTAGGGCAATCCTGATCTCTAATATGGTAACTCCATAACATCCACCTACACACATTGACATCCAGTCTACATCTCCAAGTCTAAAGTTATTTGCCAACTTCTAGTCCAAAGATCAATCAATAATTCCTAGCCCGTAGGCTAGTGACTACTCAAACCTATAGGCCACTAATCTTTCCAAGAGATACATACTAATGGGGTTCTGTTACAACCACACAGGTTAATATTTATATTTATATATAATAATCCAACATAGATAATGTCCTTATGTCCTAAAGACCATAATAGTCTTTAGCCAAAAAGGGTCATAATAATCTCCCAGTCAAAGGCCTTTATATATATATCCCTGGTTCATAGGAAAATATTTCTCCCAATTCATAAGCTGATATTATTTCTTCGCTCATAGACTGATATTATCTTCGGGCCGATATTATCTTTATTGCTCAAAGGCAAATCAATCTCTATGCCCAAAGACAAATAATCTCCATGTCCAAAGACAAATAATCTCCATTGGTGAGGTTACCTCACCCCATGTTCATTACCTTCACTGTACACACTTACACATAAAGGACTCAAATACTTGAAAGCCCTATATGTGTGTCTTCTTACCCAACTTCATTACACTTGATGAGTCCTCATAATTCATATATATTCTATGGAGATTTTGGTCATTTTGGTATACTTTTGACCTATGTTAGGGCTTTAACACCTAACTTTTAGATAGTTGCATACATACCTCACTTTTAGGTTAGAAATACAATTTTTGGCCCCTAATCGCATTCTTTTTGGGTTCCTTTTGTAAATCTGTTGGTGATTATATTTTTACAGATATTTTAGCTGGGAAAATGATGTTGAAGGATGAAAAATCCTAAGCCAAGATTTAAATGATGAAAAGAGAGAACCTTGGAGAAGAAAAAAGGGGCTCAAAATAAAGATTTTGATGTCCCTCATGCTCCTAAGTGCATAAAGCTTGAGAAGGTGATTCCTCTCTGCCATATTCACGCTTAAGCGGGATATACACATGCTTAAGCGATTCCATGCAACATTGAAGGCTTCATTCTATCCACAATGCGCTTGAGCGTGAAGAATGTGTGCTTAAGCGGGTCCCTCGTATTGAAGAAGAGTTCATTTCTGCCTGAATCGCGTTTAAGCGGGAAAAGTGGATCATTTTGCTATCACGTGCAGCAGGCTTTAAAAGGCATTTTGGACTGAAATTTTAGGGCATTCTGGGTTAGATCCGAAGGGAGAACGATGATTTCAGCTCCAGAGGCTAAGGGAACCAGCTTTTGGTGAAGATTGAAGCAATTTCTCTTCCACTCAACTTGGAATAATGGAGTTTTCTCTTCTCTTCTCTCATTTTCTATATTTTCTAATCATGTGTAGCTAAATTTCTATACTAGGATTGTTATGAACCCTAGTTTGGATTAGGTTTTGTAAATCTCTTGACTTCTTGTGATTATTTGGCCATTAATACATGTTTATTCATTCTTATCTTCTTGCTTTCATTAAACTTGATCAATTTAATAGATGGTTTAGTGGTTTTGCTGCAGTTGGAAGAGGAATGTAAAAACCTAGACTATAGAATGGATAGTATGAGTTCTTGAACCTTAAAGGAGAGGGGATAGATTCGTTAATGTCATAGGAATATATACATTAACCTCATATAGTCAAATTAGAGTTTGTTAATCAATTTAACTTGATTTTCACATAAGGAATTATGGAGAATTAGGTTTTCATCTTAGTTGTAATTTGGAAAAATGCTTCTAAGAATATTCGTATCCTAGATTAGCATGTATGGCCAGTGAGAACAAGAGGGAGAGGGATTAAAATCTGTGAAGAACGACGGGGGATTAGCAATCCTAGGTTGTGTTAATCTTGTGAATTGTATTGTGTTCGTCTTGTGATTTCCATCGTGTTTGTTAGAGTCCATACAATTATACAACTCACTTCTAACTCAATTTTGCATTTTCATTTCCTTTCTGTTAATGAACCATACATATTTAGATTGTCTAACTAATATAACTTAATTTCTCGGGTAGTTAGCACGTTAATCCTTCTGGGAACGACATTCTTTCTTAATTTTTACTATACTGCTTGTACGATTGGTACGCTTGCTAAGTCGTCAACAAGTTTTTAGCACCGTTTCCAGGGATTAACGGTTGTTGCTAATATTCATAGGAATTAAGAGGTGCTAGATTAGACCTTTATCTATAGCCTTTTTTTTCTTTGTTTATTTTTCTTAGTTAGTCATCTTAGTTTTTGTGTTAATTTTGTTGTTTCTATCTTTCTTTGCTAATTAGTGTTTTTCATTGTGTATGCGAGGTACCCTTAATCCTTTTGATCTTCTTTTCAAGCATGAAATTGAAAGACTAGCAAGGAGAACTAGGAGGGAAGCTAGAGCTAGAAAAACTCAAGTAAGCCAAGTTATACAAGAATAAATGGCTGAGGACAACTTGAATCATCAGGGTGATGAGATCAATGCTGGAAATAGGGTTGTTGATGAGCCTCAGTTGGGATATAGAGTGATATGTTATTATGCTTCGTCTATTAATGCTGGTAATACTTCAAGCATAGTGAAGCCCACTATTGGAGTCAACAATTTCGAGATGAAGGCTATGATGTTAAATCTAGTGCAATAAAACCTGTTTAGAGGAAGTGCGATGGAGGATCCGAACAACCATATTGTGAACTTTCTTGACATTTGGATATGGTCAAGCTGAATAGAGTTACAGACGATGCTATCCGCCTTCGATTATTCCCTTTCTCTTTAAGGGATGGTGTAAAAAAATTGGTTTATGACTCTACCGCGGGGGAGTATAACTACTTGGGATGAACTGCAAATAAAATTCCTGGATAAATTCTTTCCTCCCTCAAGATCAATAAAATTGAGAAATAAGATTACAACATTCCATCAACAAGAGGGAGAGATGTTATACACTGCTTAGGAATGATTCAAGGAGATGCTGAGAAAATGCCCTAACCATGGCCTTCAGGAATAGCAACAAATTTCGATCTTCTACAGTGGATTAAATTATGAAACCAGGGATAAACTGGACACTGTAGCTGGTGGTGCATTGATGGCCAAGTCAATTGAACAGGCCCAAGATATTATTGAGACTATAAGGGCTAGTCAGAACACTTCTATCAGTGCCAAGAGCAACTCAAAGAAAGAGATGTTGGAATTGGATACTCTTAATGCTATTTTGGCCCAGAATGAAGCCTTAACTAAAAAGGTCGAGATGTTGTATGCTAGACAACAAGAGCTGGTAAGAGTAAATGCAGTGAATAATCCGGTACAAAGCTGTGACTTCTGTGGGGGTGCCTATATTAATGGTTACTGTGAGGAGATTTCTACCATGGAACAACTGAATTATATGGGCAGTCACCATAGAGGCCAGAACACTTTCTATTTAAATTCATACAATATGAGAAATAGGAATCATCTGAACTTTTCATGGAGCAACAATCACTGTCTCAACCCTATGGCTTCGTCATCAACTAGAAGGCCTTTTTAACCCCCTGGCTTCAATAACCAAAACAACCACATTCTTCAGAATAGAGCTCTACCACCTCAGATGGAAAAGAAACCTACTTTGAAAGATATGTTCATGCAATATATAGCCAAAAATGATGTTGTAATCTAGAGTCAGACATCTTTAATTTAGAACCAAAATATAGCTATCAGAAACTTGGAAACCCAAATAGGACAATTGGCCAACACTCTTAAACCCTTCCTAGTGACACTAAGATCAATCCTAGAAACGAGGGAAATGAGCATTGTAAAGCCATTGCATTGAGAAGTGGGAAAGAAATTGAGGGCAATCCAAAGACAGTTGAAGTTGAAAAAAGAAAAGACCAAGAAGAAGTCACTTCAGGGAAAAAATGAAGTTGAACCCCTCATTGAGACTTAAAACCCCAAATGCAACCACAACCTCCATTTCCACAAAGATTCGAGAAGTAAAAATTGGATCATCAATTCAAGAAATTCTTGGAGGTATTTAAAAGACTCCACATCAACATCCCCTTTGTGGAAGCCCTTGAGCAAATGCCAAGTTATGTGAAATTCATGAAGGATATTTTGTCCAAGAAGAGAAGGCTTTGTGAATATGAAACTGTAGCACTCACTGAAGAATGTAGTGTCATCTTGTAAAACAAGATCCCACCAAAGCTCAAAGATCTGGGAAGCTTCAATATACCTTGTACAATTGGGGATAAATTCAGTGGAAAGGCCCTCTGTGATTTGGGGGCAAGCATAAACTTAATGCCTCTATCCTATACAAAAGGTTAGGATTAGGTGAAGCTCGACCGACCATAGTCACTTTGCAACTAGCGGATCACACTCTTGCGTATCCTAGAGGAGTTGTTGAGGATGTATTAGTTAAAGTGGATAAGTTTATCTTCCCAGCTGATTTCATTGTCCTGGACCATGAAGAAGATCATGATGTCCCTATCATTTTGGGACGACCATTCTTAGCTACCAGGAGAACTATCATCAATGTGCAAAAAGGAGAACTCACTATGAGGGTGTAAGACCGAGAGGTAAAGTTCAATGTTTTTAAGACAATGAAGTATTTTGATGATCCGGATGAGTGCTATAGAATTTATGTAATGGATGCTATAGTGGATAGAGTGGTGAAAACCACCTTTGAGAAAGTGCATTATGAAGATGCACTTGAATCATCTCTTGGAGCTATGGAAGTGGATGAAGATGATGAAGAAGTTATTGAGTGTGTGAACCTGTTGAATGCCATTCCTAAATACCACAAACAAGTGGAATCATTAGATTTGACCACCGAGATAGGGCATGACACTAAGCTATCTATTGAAGAGCCACCTGTACTTGAGCTCAAACCATTACCTCCCCATTTGAAGTATGCATATCTGGGAGAATCGTCAACCTTTCCAATCATTATGTCTTCTTTGTTGAGTTTGGAGCAAGAATAAAAATTATTGAGAATCCTACGGGAATATAAAAAAGCCTTGGGATGGATGATCACCGACATAAAAGGCATTAATCCTTCAATTTGTATGCATAAGATAAAGCTCGAAGAAGGATATTATTCCACTATTGAGCACCAGCAAAGATTAAACCTAGTGATGAAAGATGTGGTGAAGAAAAAGATTGTAAAGTGGCTAGATACGGGAATAATCTATCCCATTTCTGATAGTTCGTGGGTGAGCCCAATTCAATGCATCCCTAAAAAGAGAGGCATGACTGTAGTGGCTAACACTCAGAATGAATTGATACCAACGTGAACAGTCACAGGGTGAAGAATATGCATGGACTATCACAAGCTTAACAAGGCTACAAGGAAGGATCACTTCCTGCATGGACTATCGGTTGGCTGGCCAAGAGTTCTTCTATTTCTTGATGGCTATTCAGGCTATAACCAGATTCCCATTGTACCATATGATTAAGAAAAGACAACATTTACATGTCCTTATGGCACATTTGCTTTCAGGAGAATACCATTTGGTTTGTGTAATGCACCGGCTACATTTCAGAGGTGCATGATGGCAATATTTTCAGACTTAGTGAAAAATGCCTTGAAGTTTTTATGGATGATTTCTCAGTCTTTAGAGCCTTATTTGATAGTTATCTTGGCAACTTGAAATAAGTTCTAGAGTGATGTGAAAAAACCAATTTGGTGCTAAACTGGGAAAAATACCATTTTATGATATAAGAAGGCATTGTGCTTGGCCACAAGGTCTCCAAGAAGGGTTTGGAAGTAGATCAAGCCAAAGTTTTAACCATTGAGCAACTCCCCCCTCTAGTGTCTGTAAAGGGAGTCAAGAGCTTTCTTGGTCATGCTGGCTTCTATAGGAGGTTCATAAAAGATTTCTCCAAGATTGCTAAGCCATTGTGCCATTTGCTGGAAAAAGATGCTCCATTTTGCTTTAATGATGAGTGTTTGGCATCATTTATTGAATTGAAGAAGAGACTTATTACCACACAAATTATTGTTGCCCCGGATTGGAAGAAACCCTTTGAATTAATATGTGATGCAAGTGACTATGCAGTGGCGGCGATGTTAGGTCAACAATGTGAAAAGATCTTTCATCCTATTTATTATGCTAGCAAAATGCTAGCTGATGCTCAATCGAATTATACCACCACGGAGAAAGAGTTATTGGTGGTGCTGTTTGCATTTGATAAATTTCGAGCATATCTAGTGGGAACCAAAGTCACCGTGCATACTGACCATTCGGCGATTAAATATCTCATTGAGAAAAAAAGACTCAAAGCCTCAGTTGATCAGATAAATTCTACTACTGTAAGAATTTGATTTGTAAATTAAGAATAGAAAAGGGAGTGAGAATCAAGTAGCCGATCACCTCTCCCGCCTAAGCAGTAATGCTCAAGTTGAAATGGAGCCGCAAATTAATGAGAATTTTTCGGATGAGCGGCTATTTCTAGTGGGAGACAAGCAATTGCCATGGTATGCAGACTATGTGAATTTTCTTATGTGTGGTAGATTGCTACCTGACATAAAAACTCATCAAAGGAAGAGGTTCATCCATGATGTGTGAAACTACTTTTAGGATGAGCCATTTCTCTTCCAAGTTTGTGCCGATCAGATAATTAGTCGCTGCATTCCAGAAGAAGAGATGACAAGTGTGCTATGGCATTGTCATAATTCAGACTATGCAGGTCATTATAGCAGCGTTCAAACAACAACCAAGGTGTTGGAAAGTGGACTGTATTGGCCATCCTTGTTTAAGGATGCAAGAAATTTTGTGGAAAATTGTGATCAATGTCAAAAAAGTGGCAACATCTCAAGAAAACACGAAATGCCACTTAACAGTGTTCTTAAAGTGGAGATTTTTTATGTGTGGAGGATTGACTTTATGGGGTCATTTCCCTCTTTCTTCTCATTTCAATACATACTGGTGGTCATCGACTATGTCTCCAAATAGATGGAAGCCATTCCCACCACAGCAAATTATTCAAAAGTTGTAGTTAATTTCTTGAAGAAAAACATCTTTTCTCGGTTTGGGGTGCCACGAGCTTTAATTAGCGATGGTGGAACTCATTTCTGTAACATGTATTTGGATAGTCTTCTGACTAAATATGGTGTCAAGCACCGAGTAGCCACCCCTTATCACCCTCAAACAAGCGGTCAAGTTGATATCTCTAACCAAGAATTGAAGAGGATATTGGAGAAAATAGTTAACACCTCAAGAAAAGATTGTGCAAAGAGGATAGACGATGCTTTATGGGCTTATCGAACTGCATATAAGACTCTAATTAGAACATCTCCATTCAAGCTAGTCTATGGAAAAACGTGCCATCTCCCCGTAGAGCTAGAACACAAAGTATTTTGGGCCACAAAGTTCTTAAATTTTGATATCAAGAAAGCTAGAGAAAAGAGGCTCTTGCAATTAAATGAACTTGAAGACTTCCGTCTTCAAGCTTATGAAAGCTCTAAACTGTACAAAGAGAAGGTGAAAAGATGGCATGATCGTAAAATAGTCCCCCGATCCTTTGAAGCAGGCCAACAAGTTCTTCTTTTCAACTCTAGACTCAAACTCTTTCCTGGGAAGCTAAAGTCCAGATGGTCAGGACCTTTTGTTGTCAAAGAGGCCTTCCCACACGGAGCTGTGAAAATTTCAGATCTGGAGGGTGTTAGAAGTTTCAAAGTGAATGGCCATCGATTGAAGCACTATCTTGGTGGCGAAGTTGAGTAGGAGAAGACTTCTCTACCACTCATCCAACCCATAGCATAGGAGCTCCGGTAAAGTCCAACTAAGGACTATAAATGTAGCACTCTTAGGAAGCACCCCAAGCTTTCTTACACTTTTCCTTTTATTTTTAGCAATAGTTAGTTGTTTTTGTGCTGTTATGTTGTATATATGGCTTTGTGTCCTTTTGTTGTGCTGCATAAGTTATTGTGTATAGTTAATTTGGTTAGTAGTTATAGTTTAGTTCCTTAGCTTTGTAGCTTGTTTGCATGTTTTTTGTACCTTATCTCTCCTTGTGGTATGTTTATGATGTTCATTGCTGTTTTGAGGAGATGGAATTTTTGCTGATGTTTGGGAAGTTCACTGAAATAAGTTTGAGGGATGCTAGTTGATGTTGTGGCCTTTTTAGAGTTTTTGGAGATAATTGGATAGATATAATTGAGGTTACAAACTTTGTAATTTTTGTGCATTAATGTCTGGATGAATGCCCATGTAATCCTTTTGAGAAGCTAAGTCTGGAGTTTGAGGCAGATGGATCTTTTGGCTGATGTTTGAAGTGCTAGTTTAGCTTAATTTAAGGAAATTTAGCCATGTTTCTGCTGAATTTTTGCTGTTATGCTGTTGAAATCACGATTAGGCGAGCTATAATCACGCTTAGGCTTGTTAAGGGCTAATTCTGGGCTCTTCTAGGGTAGAAATATGCTTAAGCGCATAATATTCACGCTTAGGCGGGTGTGGCAAAATAATTAAGTTGCTCTCAGGTCAAATCATGCTTAAGCGCACAATTTTCTTGCTTAGGCGGGTGACACCTGTTTGCACATTCTGAAGCTAGCATCCGGCGTTGGTCCCCCAATGCTTAGTGATGGTCCTTTAGTGTCCGGCGCTGTGACACTCATTCTTAAAAAAAAAAAAGAAGTTATGTTGAAGCTGTCGCGCTTAAGCACGGTTTATACACACTTAAGCGTGACTGCTATAAAAAGAGAATTAGGGATTTCAGCCCTACAATTTTCAATTTTTCCCTTCGGTTTTTCCTTCCCTACCGCGACTCCCCCTCTTCTTCCATCTCCGGCCTATTTCTGGCCATTCCCTGCCATAAAACCACTCACCTATCCCTTCTCCATCACTCTCTCTGCCACATTTGCCATCTATCGTCAGATTTTAAGTGTTCCGAAGCCCTCCCCATGTGTTCCTCCTTCGGCGTCGTGTGTGGTGGTTGTCATCCATGCCCCGTGTGTCTTCTCTGTGTTTCTTCCCTTTTCGCTTAGTAGGTAAGGAATCTCATCTCTCCTCTATGATTTCAGTAGGCTCAGTGGCTAAATTTCTGAAACTTAGACAAAATTTTGGGATTATAAGAACATAGGTTTTGGATTAGTGTTGATATATTTTGTTGTTCTTGGGATTCTTTGCTGACTTTCTCACAGGGAACTTATGGCGTCCAAGAAGAAGTCAAGAGGTAAAGAAAAAGTTAGGTCTAGTGGTTCCATTCCTCTTGATAATTTGAAGTTTAGAACCCTAAAGCACCAGCACTGGTTTAAGGACAAAGTTAGCATTAGAAAATATGTCAGGGAGAGAGCAATTGCACTTAGTCCCGGTGATTATCCTGAAATTCTTGAGCAAATTGCTAAAAGAGGTTGGGGTCCGTATGTATTTATGGAAAACCCACTAGTTGCTTATCAGTGGTGTAAGAATTTTACGCCAATGCTAAAAGGGTCAAAAATGACAATCTAGGGGAGTACAAGAGTATGGTTAGAGGTGTAGAAGTTGATTTTTCTGCGACTACTATCAATAGATATTTTGGGATTAGATCAGCTATATGCCTGTACCAGCATCACATTGATAATATCCCTGCAAACCCTGAGAGAGTGCTTGACACATTGTGCAAACTTGGTGCACAATGGATTTTGGGCAGAAAGAATGCACCTCTCAAGTTACAGAGAGCTGACCTCCTACCAGTAGCCAAAGCTTAGTGTGTTTTGTCTCAATCCAACCTCCTCCCAACCACCAATACCTCGGACGTCAATGTGAATAGAGCCACTCTAATTTACTCTATTATAGAGGGAAAATTTGTGGACTTAGGCTTATTAATAGCAAAGAGTATTGAAGCCTTGGCACTGACAAAGGTGGGAATTCTAGGTTATTCTTACCTGATAACTAAATTGTGTGCTGCTCAGAAAGTGCCCATAGAGGGGGAAACCTTGTTTTCTCTTCCCAAGTCCATCACAAAGGAGCTTCTGGATAAGTTTACTGCAAAAGATGCTACCACTAGTAGTGCTCCTAGACCTCCCACTGCCCCTCAACCTTCCCAAGTTACCACCCAGGCTCCCACTGTCACTCTTGTGTCCATTGATCAGCGTGTCTCTGCTCTTGAGCTCATGATGAAGAATATGTGGCACTATCAAAAGAGCTTTGGCAATGCCTGGGCTATTCAGAATGGGATCAGCATTGAAGGATGGGATTTATCTCAAGGTAGGGGAGGCGAAGAAAAAGAAGATAAAGAAGAAGGAGGAGATGCAGCAGAAGGAAGAGATGCAGATAAAGAAGAAGGAATTGATTACAATTCGTATTTTTGTTATATTTCTGTTTTTGGGTTATTGTAATTGAACTTCATTTCAGATTTATGTTGTTGAACTCTGTTGATTGACTTGTTCTTTTGGACTAATTGGATCAGTGTCTTTTTTCGGTTAAGACGTTGTATTTTGGCTGTTGATATTTTTTTTTTGTTACTTTACCATTATTTTCTGTTATTTTAGTTAGCTTTTTCTTGCCCCCCAAATCCCTTTTTGTTCATATGATTCAATTTGTTTATTCAACCATTGAGGACTATGTTTGCCTCAAGTTTGGGGGATAGGATTTTGGGTGATCTGTAGAATTGTATGAATGCCTTGAACTTTTTCTTTAGCCTTATCTATTAATTAATTTTGTTGAGATTAGCTAGCTGGAATTTGTCTCTTGTAAAAGCCTTGTGATGAATTTGTTGATTACTTGTTGCTTAGCATGAAAATTTTTGTGTAGTCTATATTTGTGTTCAGGTTATCCAATAAACTTTGCTTCCTTGGAGTTGTTGAAAATTTTTAAGCACAAATTAGCCAGAATTCATCTAAGTGCATTTGTTCATAGAAAATTTTTGTAGTTTAATTGGTATGGTTATTTATCAATTTTAAGAACTTTAGAACCTATGTTTAAACTCTTTTGAATCGAAATTTTTAAATTTTGAATTGTTTGGAGAAATGATTTAGGCATTTTCTTTGTGCAATTGAGCCTTTCAAGCTATCCTTTTATTATGCTACCCATTGATCCCTATTTTTAGCTTTTATTTTTTAAATAAAAAAATTTAGAAAAATTCCTTGTTAATTCTTTCTTTTACTCACTTTAGCCCCACCTTTTAATCTTGAAAAACAATGTCTAACCCCTTTTCAAGAAAATAATCGCATATATGAAGTTTGAAAAAGTGATGTTCCTTATGAAGGTGTATGAGACAAGCAAATCAAAGAGTGGAAGAAGAAATGAAGTAAAAGAGTGCTTTTATTTGGAAAAAAAAGAAAGAAAAGAAATTGAAATGAAAAAATAAATAAATAAGAGCATATTGAAGTTGTCATTCTTGAGAGATATGCAAATCTATGAAGATTGAGTATGGCAACGATTTTTTATGATGATTGCATCCTTTCATCTTGTGAGACATGAAAAATATGTTGATGAAAAATGCATTTTGAAGGAGTAAGAAAAAGAAAAGTTATGAGATAAAAGAAGAAAGGAAAAGGAAGAAAATGAGTCATATTTATTGATACTAAATTAAAATTCTCTTGATGTTTGTTTTTTTCCCTTTCCCTTCTTTTGGTAGCCATTGCCCAAAGCCACGTTACAAGCTTTAAGTCCTTTGATCAAAGAATGGTGCAGAGTTTAGCTTAATGGAGAGGGAGGATAAGGATAGGCCTATGGAGTTGTCAATATTGATTGTTTCTATACTTCTTAAACTATTTGAAGTTTCAAGTGAACATTTGCATGAAATTGAATCTTGGCTAAAGCATACACACACTTCAAGAACTTGTAAGGAAGCTTTGTTTATTTTAGAACCTGAAGGTATGTATAAGCTAGCTTAAATTTCATCTCTCTGCGATTTTTGAAAATTAGTGCTTGAGGGCTTTAAAAGAGAGTTGAAGCTTTGCTTATCTTGACTTATTGATTCCAACATGCTTTAATTTGCTTTACTCAAGGACGAGTAAAAGTTCAAGTTTGGGGGATTGATGAGTCCTCAGCATTCATATATATTCTATGGAGATTTTGGTCATTTTGGTATACTTTTGACCTATGTTAGGGCTTTAACACCTAACTTTTGGATAGTTGCATACGTACCTCACTCTTAAGTTAGAAATGCAATTTTTGACCCCAAATCGCATTCTTTTTGGGTTCCTTTTGTAAATCTATTGGTGATTATGTTTTTGTAGATATTTTAATTGGGAAAATGATGTTGAAGGATGAGAAATCCTAAGCCAAGATCTAAATAATGAAAAGAGGGAACCTTGGAGAAGAAAAAAGGGGCTTAAAATAAAGATTTTGTTGTCCCTCATGCGCCTAAGCGCATAAAGCTCAAGAAGGTGATTCCTTTCTGCCATATTCACACTTAAGCGGGATATACACACGCTTAAGTGGTTCTGTGCAACATTGAAGGCTTCATTCTGTCCACAATGCGCTTAACCGTGAAGAATGTGCATTTAAGAGGGTCCCTCGTATTGAAGAAGAGTTCATTTCTGCCTGAATTGCCCTTAAGCTAGAAAAGTCATTTTGCTGTCACGTGCAACAGGCTTTAAAAGGCATTTTAGACTAAAATTTTAGGGCATTCTGGGTTGCAGCTGAAGGGAGAATGACGATTTCAGCTCCAGAGGCTAGGGGAACCAGCTTTTGGTGAAGATTGAAGCAATTTCTCTTCCACCCAACTTGGAATAATGAAGTTTTCTCTTCTCTTCTCTTCTCTCATTTTTTGTATTTTGTAATCATGTGTAGCTAAATTTCTGTACTATGATTTCTATGAACCCTAGTTTGGATTAGGTTTTGTAAATCTCTTGACTTCTTGTGATTATTTGGCCATTAATACATGTTTATTCATTCTTATCTTCTTGTTTTCATTAAACTTGATCAATTTAATGGATTGTTTGGTGGTTTTGCTGCACTTGGAAGAGGAATGTAAAAACCTAAATTATAGAATGGATAGTATGAGTTCTTGAACCTTAAAGGAAAGAGGATAAATTCATTAATATCATAGGAATATAGACATTAACCTCATATAGTCAAATTAGGATTTGTTAATCAATTTAACTTGATTTTCACATAAGGAATTATGGAGAATTAGGTTTTTATCTTAGTTATGATTTGGAAAAATGCTTCTAAGAATATTCGTATCCTAGATTAGCATGTATGGCCAATGAGAACAAGAGGGAAAGGGATTAAAATCTGTGAAAAATGACGGGGGATTAGAAATCCTAGGTTGTGTTAATCTTGTGAATTGTATTGTGTTCATCTTGTGATTTTCATCGTGTTTGTTGAAGTCCATACAATCATACAACTCACTTCTAACTCAATTTTACATTTTTATTTGTTTTCTGTTAATGAACCATACACATTTAGATTGTCTAACTAATATAACTTAATTTCTCGGGTAGTTAGCACATTAATTCTCGTGGGAACGACATTCTTACTTAATTTTCAGTATACTACTTGTACGATTGGTACGCTTGCCAAGTCATCAACAACACCCCTATAGCCCAGGGTATAAGAGCACCCTTGCCCAAAGGCACCACATTCCCCCTTATTTAAAGGTGAAGTATCTCTCGCCATCGCATAGGACAGTGCAAACAGTTCAAAGAGCGGATAACTCTTATAAGCTAGTTGTGTGCTTAAAATAAGGATGTAATCAAAGATAACCCAATTGCAGCCTAAGAAAGGGAGAATACTTCAATTGGGCCTTTAATTCGTTCAAGAGCTAAAGGGCTTGGATTGGGGTTAACCACATTATTGAAAGTGGAAGAAGTGTGAATAAGATTGCATGTGGGATGGTTGCATTTGTTGAATATAGTTGTAATCTATTACCTAGACATTTATTGTCTTTGACATTTAGCTACCTATGCATTTATTGTCTTTGACATTTAGCCTACATTACTTGACTTTTAGTTGATGCATTTAATGCATTAGTTGGAGTCTTTTGTTTTTTGTTTTGGAGACTCTCTATAAAAAGGGTCCTTGCCATATGTTGTAATGCATCCTTGAATCATATATGAGATATTGACATTTTTCTTTTAAGATGATTCTTGAGTTCTTTCTCTTATCTAACTTGGGTTAGTGGCGAGAGCAGCTAGATTTCTTATCACTCACGTTCTTCTTTCTTGAGTGTGGTGAGATCAACCCATTTCTCTTAGTTGTGGCGCACTTTGACTTATCAATTGAGTAATTTGGTTTTCTTTGTTTGTTTCTTTCAACCTATCCAGAAAATCGATTAAGTGTTTTTCCTCCAGAAATCACATCACCTATAGCCCAGGGTATAAGAGCACCCTTGCCCAAAGGCACCACATTCCCCCTTATTTAAAGGTGGAGTATCTCTCACCACCGCATAGGACAGTGCAAACAGTTCAAAGAGCGGATAACTCTTATAAGCTAGTTGTGTGCTTAAAAGCCAGCACCCAATCGATTGGTCCAAACCTAAATAAACTTAGGCAACCTAGACAGAGAGCAACTGGTCGACTAGAAGTCACTTACCGATTGACCGGGGCATTTCTATCAAACTTGGGCAATGCACTAAAGGCAGTCAATCGATTGGTCTCCTCATGACAGTCGACTGATTGCTAACAAACTTTGAAAAAAAAAAAGATTTCCAAACTCCATAAACCCATTCCAAAATCATTTTAACTCAATCCTAACTCAAATAGGTTATTGTCAACACCCAAACATATCCCAACCAAGCATCAAACAAGATTAAAACAAAAAATTTCTTAGTCAATCTCAAACTTAAACTTTTTCTTGTTTAACCAACTCCCAATCTGATTTCTCCCCTTTCAAACTCATTCCTGTCCTAAACATTAACTCCCCAACTTCAAGAAATGAAAAGAACATGGTTTTGGAGCATTAAATGCTACCAATATCAAGATTTCCTTTAGAATTGCTCTAGGGTTTGAGAAAAATAGAAATGAGAAAGAAGAGAGGAAAACTTGCCCTTACCTCAACTCAAACTCTTCTCTGGTAGTAGAGGAGGTTACTAGAGTTTAGTAGGTCACCGGAAACCACCATTTCCGTGGGTGTTAGTGGGTTCTGTGGGATAGAGGAAGGAAGAAGATGAAATGGGAGATAAGGGTGTGCTTCTTTTCTGACCAAGGAAGGGCATGTGTGTGTGTATATAACTCTTAGCTCAATGCTTGTAAATTTACAAGTTTGCCACTCCTTCATTGAAATTGGAGTTTAGGGTAACATCATGTATCCAATTAAATTACTTATCTCACACATCTTGACTTAGTTTATTAAGTCACTTTGCCTGGTACTCCCATTATCACTTTAAACTCTATTTTTCATAATTAATACATAAAGAAGCCTTCCTTTTCACTTTAATCCCCCACCGCCCATAGGCACATTGGGCTTAGGCGAATGGGAAGGCCCCTCTTTCCAACATACCCTACACTAAACCACGTCTTCACCACACTTCAAAACCACACCTTGCCAACTTTTCTTCTGAGCACCCATCTCCTCGAATATTACAATTAGGTCCCTCATCGAGGATCTCTCAAACCATAACCAACTCATGTGCTTTCGCCTACCTCCATGCATGTCACTACACACATTCCAAGTTTTTTTTTACGACCTTCGAAGCTCACATATTTGCCCACACTTCGAAATTTTTAGGCACACCCAACGAAAACTCCTCACACAAGCCCATATTGACTCAGATTATGACAATTTAGTTTATAAAAAATTGTAATATATTATTAGTTTCAAAATATCTCAAATGCTAACTTAATAGTTTATTTGTCAATAAGTTTTGTCATTCATTGACAATTTGCTTGACATAACAAGTTAGATGTGTTAATTGACTAGAATGTATTGAAAAATAAATATTAGAAAATTAATAATCACACACCTAATAGACCTCTTGAAGCTTCAAGTGACTAACAAGCTCTAACAATTGACTAATTACCAAGGTTTTCATAATCGGACCGGTCATTGAACCGGATAAAGCATCGGTTCAAAAGTCAATGGTCGGATCGCGATCGAACCAGTGGTAATTAAAAAAATAAAATATATACCTAAAAATAGTAAAATAACTATATAATTATACATCAACACATCATAATTCATATACATGAAAATGTAAAATTAATTAAAAATAATATTTAATTTTCAATTACACAAAACAAAAATATTATTATTTATCATCATTATTTCATCAAGTGAATTGGTTGGTCTTCAATTTCTTCAATACATAATTATAAAATAAAAAAAAGCAAAGTGAAAAAAGAAGAAGCAATAACTGGTCATATCATTGAACTGGCCGATTCAACCAGTTCAAAGCCAGCTCAAACACTCTCCAGTTCGAATGGGTCAAATAGACCAATCCTGTGACCGGTTCTCAGTTTGACTGGTCCGATTCGGTTATCAAAACTATGCTAATGACTTTATTTGAAGAAAAACTTTCCTTATTATTCTAATATTTAAGAATTAAAAAGCTCTTTGTTGAGAGATTCAAATTTCAATAATTGGGTCAATAATCATTTCTAACAAACCACAAATTACCTTGACAAGCAATTGATGTAGAACACACCAGCAATCAATATGCTATATAGTAACTTCAATATTTTTACTTTTGTCTGTACTAAACACAATTTCTTTCTCATTTTAATAAAATTACTTCTCTTGTTTTCCTCACAAAGTGGGCATTGGGTTAATTTCATATTTTCTGTTTGCCAATAATGTTAGAGCTTGATTAGCATTTAATCAACAACTATCATACATGTCAAACAAATTGTTAAAATTGATGGAATTCATTAAAGGAGAGATTAACCAAGTTAACATTTAAGATTTTAAAAAACTAAATATCATATTATGATATTTCAAGAACTAATAGTTAACTTAGCTTCTTTCAAAGATGATATAAGTACTTGCGTTAACAATTATTTTGTCACGTCAAACAAACAATTAGAGGATGATGGAGTTTATAAACAAAATGACTAATAAATTAACATGTAAAATTATTCACAAACTAAACAGTATATTATTACATTTTAAAAATTAAATAATTAATTTGTATATCTTTCAAAGATTTTAAAATTAGTTTTAAAATAAGTTGAGGGCTATTATTTCTGGCGAGAGAGAGAGAGATTTGATTTCCCAACATCTCGCATTCTTCTCGTACGAGAAACAGACAGAGCATGGGGAGATGAAGAAATGGTTGAATTGAGTGGCAGATAGAATCAGAATGTCCAAATGGCAGTGACGTCAACTCGAAGAACAGAAGCAAATGGAAACGAAAGAGGAAGCGTCACTGTCTAACGGAATCCTTCTTCCCAAAGCCATCATTCCCTTTGTTCCCCCTTCCTCCTCCACCTCTCTCATCTTTTTCTTTGTTTAATTCGTAAAATAACAAACGCAACGATTCTTTCCCCATTTCTGGTGGGTCTCTGTGTGTGTTCCGATCCCTTTCTACTATGGAGGGGGCCAACAAGCCGCAAGCTCGGTTTATGATGGGGAGGCAATCGTCTCTGGCGCCGGAGCGAAAGGGCTCCGGCGATGGCGGCGATTTTGGGCCGGAGGCGATGGACTCGAGCGTCAGGTTGATGTACTTGGCCAACGAAGGGGATTTGGATGGAATCAAGGAGCTGTTGGACTCCGGGACCGATGTCAATTTCAGAGACATTGATGGCCGCACCGCTTTGCATGTCGCCGCGTGTCAGGGCCTCATGGATGTTGTCGAATTGCTGATCCAAAGGGATGCAGAGATCGAACCGCGGGACCGGTGGGGCAGCACGGTAATTTCCCTATCTGATTGACGCTTCTTTCTTTCTTCATGTAGGCCTCCTCTTGTTCATACTCCTGGAATGTCCCATTAAGATTTTTTTGGCTGTTTCTGGTGAAAAAAAGAAAAGGGTGGTTGGATTTGTTGGCTATTGACAGTGTTATTGTTAGTTTTTTTTAGTAGAATTATTGGATTTCATGGAAAAATTTTGATGCTGATATATATCACTGTAGTTTCTAGGGGACAGGCTTACGTTGCATATTTGTGGCAACTTCAGCTGATCCTATAGTATTTGGAGCTTCTTAATTATCGTGTATATTTTAGTCAAGCTTGATAACTAAAAGAGATAGATCTTTTATCAAATTTATGGGGCAATTCCAAGTGATTGATCTAAACCTCCTTCTTTTACTTTTCTTTCTAACTTCTATATTACTTCTATTTTATTCTCCCATCATTTGCAAGTGTATGTTTGTGATTACGCTTTAGTAAGGTTAAAGAGAATAAAGATCAGATAAGAGTGTAGGTTGTAGAATTTTATGTATTGAGGCCAAAAAGAAAAGAGATTCTGGAATATTTGGTGTTGAAAGGAGGTCTAAATAGCTTCATGATGAAAGCTGGGTTACTTTTTTGATAGAAATGCACACTTCACTTGGTTGTTTTCATTTTTTGGAGCAGAGGAGGTGCCATCAGACCGTGAAGTTTTAGGTTCCGAATATTTTACTCTTTTGTTGTGAAACTTGCTATTTGAACCAGTAAAAAAAAAATTACCTACATTGTCTATTATTGTACAAGACATATCTTAATTTGTCAATATATGTACACAAAAACGTTTGGTATTTATTAGCCTTGCATGAAGATATAGCCTGTTTGAAATTCTCAAACTTATGAATTCTCCATTTTACTGTCAATTTGTGATACAAATAAAGCTTGGTAAAAGTGTCGTGAAATGAGTCAGTCGTTACCATAGAATAATTACATACGCTTCTTTATGGTTTAGTTATGTTGGTTCATATTGGAGCCATATTCACTTCACACAGATTCCATGAAAAAAAATTGATAAGGTTGTAAGGCGTTATCAGTTGGCAGATGTTTAATTTGTCCTTTCTCTCTAGTTTAGGATGGATCTTAATCATTTCATCTTTTATTAAGAGTGCGCCTTTTTAAAAAAAAAAAAAGTTTTATGGCTGCTTCTTGCACAATGTTCACCCTTGTGTTTTCCAATCCTGAATAAAGATGTTGTCACATTATTTTTCTTATATAGCATTTTTGGTATATGCTTTATTAATCCTGATTTTCTGTATCTCAATGTGCGAAGTATTTGGCTGGATTTGTAGATACAAACTGTGTGACCTAATACAAGTTCTTTTGTTTTATAGCCTCTAGCAGATGCATTGTACTACAAAAATCAAGATGTTGTAAAGCTTTTGGAGAAACATGGTGCAAAACCTCCGGTTTGTAGCTTGATATGACATACTTTGTTCCATTGACTTAATTTTTTTTAACATCAAACTGAATCATTTCTTCTTTGTCTTTTCCTCCCACTTAGATGGCTCCAATGCACGTCCGAAATGCTGAAGTCCCAGAATATGAGATTACCCCTTCTGAACTCGATTTAACAAATAGTGTTCAATTAACGAAGGTATACATTTCAGTTTCCACCATGTATAGTTACTTGATTTATCTCTCTCTCTCTCCAAAATCTTAACATATTCTCGTCATATAGTATAACCAATTTCTTTTTTTCTTCTTTTTTTATTTTTTGCATATTTCCTATTGAATAAAAATTTTAGGGAACTTTCTGTGTTGCATTATGGCGTGGCATTCACGTTGCTGTCAAAACACTTGGGGAGGACGTATTGACTGATGATGACAAAGTGTGGGTTGGTCTTATTTTACAATATTTAGTTTTTATTTGTCCACATCACTTTGTATATTATTCAGTTTAAAATTTGAAAAGTTTTCTCAGTGTTTTTTTTTTTTCAATGTTATTTTCTGCCTCACAGAAAGGCATTTCATGATGAGCTTGCATTGCTTGAAAAAATACGGCATCCAAATGTGGTCCAATTTTTAGGTGCTGTAACACAGAGCACCCCAATGATGATTGTCACAGAATATCTACCTCAGGTAGTCCTGATTCTGTACTGACTAGGAAGAAAAATGTGATGCAATGAATGTAATGATTACTTAAACTGCTGATTTTTTTTTTTTAAGAATCTATTTTTTTTAAATCAGAAAAGAAATATTATTGAAGAGAAAGAAAGAGACAAAGAGTACAAAAAAAAAAAAGAGAAAAGAAGGATAGGGATCCTGCTAGAGAAAACAAAAAGCGAAACTCTGTTGCTTTTGTTGACTATAAAAGAAAATGTTGTTGAGTGTAAGAGTGCCAGTTGACTAAAAATAATAGTGGATTCAAACATAAGCTGTTGAATTCACTGGTTCAAAAGCAATTTCCATCCCTGAATTGTAGAGCAAGTGTTGGTTTGGACCTAATATTATTTTTGCTTTGATTTTTTCCTCAACCTTTTAATTTCAGCACCAATATTATTCATTGAATTTTGTTTGATGGAAGCTTTTGAACAAATATATGGCTAAGGATGTACGAGCCTTAGTGGGTTTAAGTTTGGACTAATGATTTAGGATTTACGATTAACCACTTGTTTCTTTGCAAATAATACTCTTTCTACTTTTGGAGCATTCATTGGAGCAGCTTAAAATTCTTGAGTTGGGATGGGTTCTTTCTTTTGGTTGTGTAGAAAGTTTGATAGTTAGATGGCTACACCATGTTTAGCTGTTAATTGCTGTTTTGGGATGTAGAATGAGCTCCATATCATTGACATTGGCTTTAACTGCATATGAATTTGCTTCAATATCAAATCCTGTGAGTGAAATAGTAGTCTGCAAGAGAAGACCGGCTGACTTGAAGATGTATTCGTTTTAAGCAGGGAAGCTGAAACTTATTGGGCTTACTTTCTTTCTTTCTTTTTACCAAGGGCTTTCTCTTCTTGGATTGTAAGGGATGAGTTAAAGTTTCCTCTTATTAGACATAAGGATTAATGGATAGCGACAATTCAAATTAGTAGATTGAGAATTTGAAGGTTGCAAATTTTTAATAAAAATTTAGCAGGTAAAAAACGGTTGAGATTTGTAGTAAAGAGGGATTCATTGTGGGGGAGTTTGTTGAATTTAACTATGAGTTCTTGAGAATGAGGAGATGATTCATATAGGGTGGTTATATGGATGCCATATGGAAGGGCCGAGTCTACTCCTGCAACTCATATTTTGAAGCCTGTATTGGTAATGTTTCTATTTTGGTCTGATACTTGTGGGGATATGCAATTGAAGGATTCATATTCACAATTTTCTTCATTCTTTCTTTTAAATCTGTGACACAGGATAAATCATTTAATAGCCACATCTTATTTGGATGCTCAGTTGAACATTTACAGTGAAACATCCATCATCATGGATCCTTCCTAGAATAGAATGTGTGAACTACTAAATTTTGGCTGAATACTTCGTATTTGTTTATTTTGTTGTAGTGAGGTGGTTGTATATATTTAGCTGTAAAAGACCATCCCTTTTAATCTTGTGTATACATATTTTATTTGAAGGTCAAGAAACATTACAATCTTTAGATATAAATAGAAGATTCCTTTTCATGTTTTCTTGAAGATTTGACTTCATTCTCAAATACTGCTTCCTTTTTCATGTCCTTTCTTCCTTTATAAAGGGATTGCAAGCTCTCTTGAGCTATTAGATCTTTTAGTTTTTTATTTATGATTTGGAAGGATTGATTGTCCTCCACTTTTGTTTTCTCATTAATAGTTTTTTATCAAATGTATTTTGAACTATTTGGATTCCATTATCACCTTTTTCAGGGAGATTTTCATGCCTACTTGAAGAGGAGAGGTACATTAAAACCAGTAACAGCTGTAAAGTTTGCACTTGACATTGCAAGGTCCGTCATCTGTTTTCTTATAACAAATCTATCGGTAGCTTTCATTGGGACTGCAAGGAATGGAGTTTCTTTATTATTTGATTTTGAAGAGTTGAATATTTGATGTTGCCTTTGGCGGGTTTTAAATGTTACATACATCTAGTTTACAAGAATGAATTTTTCTGGTAATAAAATTGCATACTTAACGAAAAAGAGCCTCCAAAGGTTTTGTTTGATTAAACATTCCATTGGTCAGTAATGAGTGTAAAATGTCCATTAACCAATTGTAGAAGGGTTTCACAGCAGTTTAGCTGGCCATGGTTCCTGACTATAGGTACTGAATAATCTTGTTATAGAATGGAGCTTGTCTGGTATAGCAATAACCTGTTAACCTCTGATGAAACTCTCCCCATCCTTTCAAAACAAGAAGAAATTTGAAGCAGAAAACCAAAAGTTTTTTGGTTGAATTTATCTTATAACGCAGAAATGGAACTGTAAGGAGACAAAAAGTTTGAAATAAGCCATGGTACTTCAGTTGATACAGCTTTTTCTTTACATAATTTGTGAGCTAAAGAATTATGTTTAAAAATGAGAAGGACAAGACTTACCTTTTAGGAAAAAATAATTACCATAATACCTAATTACTGCAAGTTTTATGCTTCTTTAAAGTATCTTTCTATTATTCCTAATTTGTTGCTCATCCTTTAGCCCTCTTAAGAGTATAGTGGTTTCTTTACTATAGAATTGTGCAATTGGCTGCTTGTAATAAATGCATCTTTGTATATTTTTGCAGGGGAATGAATTATTTGCATGAAAATAGACCAGAAGCAATCATACACCGAGATCTTGAACCTTCGTATGTCTTCTACTCTGTCTCCTAGTTGATTTTAATTTTTGTCCAGCATGCATATGAACTGTCATTGATTATATAGCCAAAGACATGCATTGTTCATTCCTGAATGATTGAAACTGTTAAAGGTTTCTTCATTGTACATGAGTAAGATAACAGAAATATACTGCGGGATGATTCTGGGCATCTGAAAGTTGCAGACTTTGGGGTTAGCAAGTTGCTCAAAGTTGCAAAAACTGTCAAAGAAGACAAGCCTGTGAATAGCCAGGATACTTCATGTATGTTCACTTCTTTAGTAATTTGTGTTTTTCTACATAAAGATACTTTTTCAAGAAAAAAAAATTCTGTATAAAGGTAATATTGCAAACTGTTATTCCATGATTATGTTGCATATTCTGAAAAAAGACGTGCTAAAGGAGTGCTGTTTTCCAAGATTACTTAACTTATTCTCTTCGTTATTTCTTGTCATATGATTGGCTACATTTTTTTGCCACTGTGGCTGGGTTTGATATGTGTAGTTATTGTTGCTGAAGTAATTCAAATGTGTATGAGCAGGGCGCTATGTTGCTCCTGAGGTCTATAGAAATGAGGAGTATGACACCAAAGTGGATGTCTTTTCATTTGCTCTGATATTACAGGAGGTAAGAAGCTTCTCCTTCCCTCTTCCTTTCTCTTCCCCATTTGCAGGTAGCGACTCATGTGATGTCTTCATTCCTGACCTTTGATTCAGGTTTCTTATTCTAGACATTTTTATGACTATAAATTTGTTATATACCCTTATTTAGTGTTCGTCTGTCTCCCCATTCTGGATGAAAGTATTCTTCTCTTAGTTATGATAAATTGGTGAATATGTTATATAACCAGACTGATGAATTGATGCTTGAGGAAGATTGCTCTGGTATTTATTAAAGTAATTGGTGCTAACTGCTAAGTCAATAACTACCCTTCAATGATCATTCTTGTTTACCACAGCAGATAAGTGTTTAAGGAGAGAGTTAATTCCATTCGCACCTGATAACGTAATTGATGCAAAAATTATGTTACTTTCCTGATGTACACCTGATTTAATGCCTGCAAATGTTAGGATTTATCCTTCAATATTCAAGGATGGTTAAGGAAATCTAGAATATGATGCTTTGTATTTTTCAATTTGGTCAAATTTTTACACTTTCTGGAAGAGGATTGTTCTCTAGCATGTGCTGGTTGGTGTATCTTGGGCATTGCTTTCAGCATCTGACTTGCATTAGTATCATCACTGGATGGTACAGAAATCAAGATATTTCAAAATTTCATTTATACACAGGATCTATTTTATTTATCAACAAAATAGTTATATGTAGTTTGTCCTTGACAAGATGCCATTTTAAAGAATTCTGGAAATTCATATAAATTCAAGATATCAGTATTCAGTGCAAAATAAATGCTTATGCTTATAAAATTGTTATCATGGTGCGGTTTCCATGATAATTTTATTTGTGGAGGAAGGGCATTATAGAATGTCTAAAATATAAAGATTTGCAACTGTCAGTAGGCTGTTATCTGTAGAGATGGCAGACAAAATGTTGACTGGAATATATATATATGGTTTCTGTTACTATAGATGATTGAAGGTTGTCCACCATTTTCTACAATGCCGGAAATAGAAGTTCCTAAAGCATACATTGCAAATGAGCGTCCAAAATTTAAAGCTTCACCTAAGCTTTATGCATATGGACTAAAAGAGTGAGCCTTTTAATAAATTTTAGTTGCAGCAAATTTAACGACTAAGAAAATTGTCAGTTTTAAAACTCAAGTAGGAGAGTAAAACTGTAAAGTTTTTTGTGATCATGAATAGGTTAATTAAGGAATGTTGGGATGAGGAACCACAGAGGAGGCCAACGTTTAGGCATATTATTGAGAGATTGGAAGACATCAGCGACCATCTTGCTCAACAGAAGCAATGGGAGGTTTGTCTTTCTCTCTCTCTCCCCCTCCTTCCCTCCCTTCCTCCCTCCCCGCTCTCCCTCTCTTACATGTCTTTTTGTGTCCTCTAGTTTCTTCTACTATGGGAAACTTAAATTCTTCATCAATTTTTTGGGCCTATTTGTGATACACTTTTATCTTCGTAGAAGTAAATTTTGGTACCAATTAGCTTTAAGGACTTTACCTGCACTGACTGTTATTAGAATCCATGGTTTTTGCAAGTTTGTCTAGCATGGCAGCTTCAAGATTGTTATGAGATACAGCTAATTTACTCTATGTAAGATTTTGTGTACTATAGAAAACATGGCAGAAATGGTTTGTAATACATTTATACAATTTCATTATCCATGTCTTTTATTCTTTCTAATCAGGAAGAAATAAGCATCCTAAAAGCTGATAATATCAGATTTTCATCACTTTAGTGTTTATGAAAAACTGAAACTTCAAAATAATTAGTCTTGTCCAAGTTGGATCCTCATTTTAGACATTACGAAATACTTTAAATTATAGATAAACGCTTCAAATTCTGTTATGTCTTCGTGTCTGTGTTAGTGCCCATCTTTTTGTGAATTTGCTAAGTACACTTAAAAAATAAATAAGGATCTAGATATAACTGTTCATGTGTAGTTATGTTTGATTGTGGAACATTTTAGTAGGTAATAGTTCTGTCTTGTATGATACACAGGATTGTACCTTAAGATGCTTCAGAAATCTGAGGGCCTTCTTTCGGTGGAATTGTACAAATCCAGGCAGCTGATCATCTCGATCGATGACCAGATGAGTAAGTGAGTGCCACTGGAAAGGAAGCAGAGTTTCAGTTTTGTTGCACGTACATAGTTTTTGGAAATATAAATCCCTCTTGGTAAACCATGTTTGGTGTGTTGATATTCATCCGACAGTTTCGGCTCTCCTCGGAAGCCTGCCTTTGCCCCTTCTGATTAACTCTTTAATAGTTGAGTTTTAATTCCGGTACATGAATGTATATGAAACAGTTGTGGATATATGGTGGTGTTTCCTAATAAGTCAAATCAGGCAAAATTTTATTGGAAATGCTTTTACTTGGTGTATTTCCTTGCCAGTGTAAGATGTTGCTGCAAGTGGATCCTGTTGTCAAATGGCTTTAGGAACATTTTAAAATGAATTCAGACAGTTAAACTAACCATGAAAAAAAAAAAAACCATCCAAGTGAGTCTTTTATGTAAATCTAACATAACATACACTAGTGTTATTTGGGTTACCTATTTTTATAAACCAAGTCTGACTAAGAATCTCTGAAAAGGAGCAATGAATCATATCTTAAAGTGATATTTGCTACATGCTTTTTTTGGATTAAAAATTATATACATATATATATATATATAATTTGGGTGTGATGTGTGTATACTCCCGCACACAAAATTTGAGTTTCATAATTGTTATAATACAAACCTACTATCTACTCAATACTAAGAATCAGAGGTGGTTAGGATCAAAAGGGAATTGTAATATGTAATAATCCTTTAAAGTAGAAAATGTGAAATACATTAAAGGATGTAGAAGGGGCAAGAAAAGGGAAAGAAGCACAATATAATTCTCTCTTCAAGTCAGGAAGATAACTCCTCATCAGATTCATCACGATATGCTTGATCGTTTCTTATGATTCAATCTCATTTTTATACCATAATATTGTAATATAATGCATAACTTCCTTATGCCAACTCGTATCTTAGTATCATATGTCCTTGATTTTCCAATTTCACATTTTTTGTCACTCCATCTCTATTGGGAAAACTCACTAATATCTATGCTTCTACCTTAGTAGTTTATAAATAAATTTATAGACTTGGGAAACTAAGTACCAAACGCTAAAATTGAATCCATCAGCTCTGTGGAAGTCAGGATACGTTTAATTTTAAGTATGATGGCGCATTGTTCATGTCTGATAAACCAGAGCCATAGCTTCTGTAGCTAAGTATTACCATGGGATCTCTTCATAAATCTTAGTCTATAACGGATGAGAGAATTATTTATGTTGATCATTCTATAATTTTCAGGATATTTAAATTTGATGTAGGTTGCCAAAGAAGGTTAAGCCAATTATTTATGTTGGAATGAAGAATGAAAGGCGAAGCATTGGTAACCACTTGAGAGGCAATTTTTTATATTTAACATGACCCATGTTTGAATCTTTTTAAAAGTTTTTTTTTAATATTCAAATAAAGAACTTAAAAATATATCTGAAAAGTTTTCAAACTTATTTCAAGATCTAATTTACTAAGATTTATTTAGACATATTAATAATTTAATTAAAAAAATAAATGTAACTAATAATATGAAATTTGAACAAATCGTATTCAATCCCTTGTTAACTGCAAATAAATGCTCCCTTAATACACAAGTCATTATCATCCTTAACTAACATCCACATCCTTCCTATTTTGTTGAAGTGCAAATCTTCTATAAAACTGTGAAACCTTAGGATCTGACCGAATCTTTGAGCGAGAGAAACCAGATAAATGAAGACCCTCCAAGCTTCTCACACGAGAAAGTGCTACATACACCATACCAGACCCAAATGCTCTTGACAAATTAGTGTGAACTCTATCAAGAGTCATTCCCTGACACTTATGGATGCTCAAAGCCCATGCCAGTATAAGAGGAATCTGCCTCCTCCACGCAACAACTTCATTCCCGTCCATAACTTGCCAGACTTCTGGTTCCATCATCATAGTGTATCCTGAATCAAATTTGACAATTGGCAGCAGATTATCAGGGCATATTTCAATACAATGCTCTGCCCTAGAAAACCCCACGACTTCGCCCGTGGCTCCATTCACCAATCCTTTCCAGGTGTTCAAATTCTTTACCAACATAACTCTTGCTCCTACACAAATGGAGATTTCGTCAGGTGCCATCCCTTGACTGAGCTGCCTCCTCCATGGAAGCTCACCATTATCAACAGCTCTATAAACAACAACCTCCTTTTGCAAGCATTTTAGCCTCTCTTGATTCACCTTCTCCACATCTTTGTTCAATGGGAAAAGCTGCACCACAGAGGGATCACACTCGGATGCTGGGATGCAAGATTTCTCTAGGAATTCCAAGTCTTGGGGATCAGTCTCCCCTGTCCTTAAACCCTGAAGCAACTTAATAAGCAGACAATCAGACTGCCTGAAGATCTTAGTAAGTTCCATCTGCACATCAAAGCTGCGGTTCCAACAACTGGCTTCGAATGCGAAATTCACGCTGGCCTGAGAAGAATTCCTGGCAGGAATGGGTGGTAGCTGAAAGAAATCCCCACTCACGACAAGCTGAAACCCTCCCCAAATACTCCCCACGCCTCTCACCTCTCTAGCAATGAACTCAAGGGAATCAAATAAATTTGCATCTATCATGCTGATTTCATCTATAACTAATGCTTGAACCTTAAGCCACCTCTTGCAGGCCCTATTGTTTCTTAAGATCATATCTAACAAAGCCTCACGATTATCAGTGGTGTAACTGATTCCAGCAAAGGAGTGCAGCGTTTGTCCTTTGAGAGCACATGCTGCAACCCCAGTGGGAGCTGTGACAAAAACCCTAGATGGTCCATATAATTTCTTTAATCGTTTGATTACCTAATGTAGGACAATAGGGAAAGCAAATTAGGGAATCACAATTCTGAAAACTCAAAATCAAATTCACTTATCATAAAAGAACGAGTAACTATTTTATTTCCCTAAAATCCTACGAATTGGAAAACTTGATGAGAAACACCTAAGAAAATTTATTCAACTCTAGTCCTCCTAGGAAAAAACTTGAGTACAGGTTTCATATGACAAATAAATTATTTTTTATCTCTTTTTACAGTTCAGCACCATCGGCTCTTTTAAAAAATTTCCTCTCATAGCGTTTATTGAGGAACATTATGGCTATCCAAATCTAGTCCAAAATCCTAATTCAACTGGAACACCGAAATATTAAACCAAATTCTAACAAAAATAATGCGAAGGATACTTAAAAACCAAAATTGACAACTCCTAACTAATCCTAAATTACTCTCAATAAACTACTAACAAATTTAGAATTATTTCAAATTAAAAAGATAACTACATCGTTATCTTCTCGTTCAGCATTGTTACCTCTTTAAGAAATAAGGTTTTTCCAGTCCCAGCGGAGCCTGTGATGAACACCGAACTGCCCTGAGAAATTGCAGACAGGATACTTTTCTGCTCGTCTGTCCATTTGATTCTAGGCTTACGTTGCTTTCTCTCATTCGTTTTGTCCTTCTTCAACTTAGTGTACCGATTCAAGGGTTTTGCAGAAGCCTCGGTGCAAAATTTCCTATATGCAGCAGCGGCAGCGGCAGCAGCTACTTCAACTTTGAAAAATCTCATAATTCTTTGAGGCGAGACACTTTTGGATCATCGAGAATTGAACTTAACATAGTGCCATCTCTTATTAAGTTTTTGAAATTACATTCTCTCCTTTTCCTTTTGGTCTGAAATATACATTTTTTTTATAATTATGAAATTGTTACATTTTAATCTAATATTTCATTTTTCATTTAGAGGGGCTCATTATAATTTATATTTTGATATTTCTATAAGAAAATTTAATATTTGTGATATTTTATTATGAATTAATAACCAAAAAAATATTTTAATACGTGAAAATTGGTGTTCAATCATAAAATACATAGTTAGTTACACCGTCAAAATAAACCTAAGTTCAACGACTTGCTTTATATATAACTAAATTATATAAGAAGGAAAAGAACTTGAGAATTTTGTAGGGAAACATTTTAAGCAAAGATATCAAAATGTTATAATTAAGCGAAGTATTAGTGAGAAAAGCAGAAATAGTAGAGTTAGTGGAGAAATAGAGCTAAAATACTCAAGGATATTTGCTGCCACGCTAACGCAAAATTTCAATTATGTTTTTATAATTTAATTTTTATTTTATTCACAAATTAAATCATCTAAAAAAATTGTTGCATCACTCTTTCTAGCAAAATCATATTGTTGGTTTCTATTTAAGTAGTTAAATTAAAAAAGTAGGGTGGCCCATGGGCTAAACAGACAAATATACTCATCACATATAAGCCTATTTAATAAATGGGCCAGGTTACGCTAGTCCCTTTGGTAATAGTAATACTCTTTTAAGTTATTACAAGTTAAAAAATATAACGTAACTAGCATTAATAAACAAAAATAAATAAATTAAACTAAAAAGTAATATATTTTACAATTAAAAAGAAGGTAAATAATGTATATTTGAAAATAAAAAATAAAATAAGTAATTTTAAATACTTATAAAAGAGGAAAGTGTAATTTACTCTAAACTGTATATATTTACTCATTCAGGACATGAAGCAGAAAACTTATATAAGTTTTTTTATTTATATTTTTGCTATCAAATTTTTTTATTAAAAATACATGTATAAAAAAATTATTAAAAAATAAATCATGAAATAATATTTTGTAAATAATGTAAAATTATTTTTTTAAAAATATACAATTATCATATTTTAATTGTAAAAACATACATTTATTATATTTTAATTAAAAAAATGCGTAACAAATATATAAGAAAAATAAAAAAAACACCAATCCCTTGTTTTTACAGATTTAAAACAAAAATATAGTTAAAATTGGAAACTACAAAACATCTTACACAGTAACACTGTAACTTAATTTTAATAAACGAATTTTAAGATATAATATTTTATTCTCTTAAATTATTACAAAAAGAATTAGTTAAAATTAACATTTAACACATGCATAACTGTCATGTAATACTTTAAACAAAGGAAGGAATTTAGAAAGGCGATATTAATTATAAGTACTATTTTTACTTATTTTTACTTTTTATGGTAATTTAGAATACAGAGTTTTAAAATCAAATCGGACTGATTGGTTTAGCTGAAATTCCCATGAACCCACCATAAGTCCCACCACTTAAAAAACTGATAATAGCATTTATTGTATTTTTTTTATATACGATTTTATGATTTTCGTATATATTTTGTGGGTGCTAATATGTTATTCCACATGTATTAGTGCTATTTATATATTATTTTTTTAATATTCATATACTTTTTAGACGCTGCTATTCGTTCTGTACAAAACTGATTAAAAAGTTATAGATCTTATCCTTTTTAAATTTGTTAAAATACTTAGAAGGATTTCTATATTACTTATTAAAATAATTAAATTATTAACGTATAAAATTTGAAACACAATATACTTAGTTAGTTTATCAACTCAACTATAATCAAACTAGGTAATTTTTATCAAAAAAAAAATCAAACTAGGTAATATTTAATTTGTACTTCATCCCAACTGATCTGATTTTCAGAATATTGATTTAGAGGAATTAAGAATTATGCTTTAAAATTTATATATTACAATTGTGATTATATTATAATTTAAAATGGGAATATATGTAAGAAATTGTTGAAAATTAACAACTAATAAGTAATAACTAACCCAAGTTTCCTTTTCTTCCATCTTGTATGGAAGACTGAACAATTAATAGGAAATGGAAAGTAAATTATTAATTTAGTCACTGAAAATTATAATTATTTTAATTTGACTTTTAAAAAATTAAGTGTATTAGTTTAGTCTTTTCAAAAATTATATTTAACTTAATTTAGTCTATTTGTATTGCTAATCAAATCTTAAAATTTACCATTACCAAATTTTAAAATTCTCGTCGCCAAAATCACTTCAAATTATAGACACAAAATTGATACCAATACAATTTTGTAATATTAAATTAAAATACATAAATTTTTAAAGACTAAATTTAAAAAATTATACTCTTTTGAAGATCAAATCAATATAACCCAATTTATTAACTTTACAAAACATATGTATTTTCTAATAATAAACATTTGAAAAAGAAAACACAAATCGGTTAGATTCTTTAATTAGCAGAAACCTTCAAAGATATCTACACAATTTGTTCAGCAATTTCATCATCAATTCCTCAATCATTTATTTTTTTAAGTGCCTGCAATTAAAGCCCCATGAATCATGATGATCATGGATTGATTATATACCGACAACTGGTCCTAAGAAATCAGAGTTCATTCTTGTCGTTGGAAATTAATTTTGTGGATATTATAGATTATGGCCAAGTGAAAATGGACAGAAGATTTAATATTAATCAGACAACGAAGATGATAAAAGATTATAATATATAGTTAGACACAGACACGAGACACAATCCCTGATTCGTAGGTTATTGTTGTTGGGAGGAAACTAGATAGAACTAGAACTAAGCATGCGAGTAAGGATTATTTATAATTGGATAAGTTTATAGAAAGTTTAAAATTTAAATAAATTAAGAGTTTTTATCCTTTAATCATCCTGAGATTGGTTAGAGAATCAGCCACACAAATATCTCCTGTTGCTAAATTCTCAAATACTGATGTTATCAACACTTACTTTTACATTCTAGATTACTGAAAAGACACACCAACATCTCTAAAAAAAATTATCAATTAATACTTTAGATGTTTGATTGAGGTAGAGAAAAATATTTTTAATAATCTCTTTCTCTTATAAGTTGTTATTTATCCAATTTTTTTCACATTATCCTCTTGATGTGACAATTAAATTGTGACAATTTATAAGTTTTTATTTAAAACACGACTAATATATAATAATTAAAAAATAATTATATATTTTTATAACTAAATATATAGAGCTAAACAAATAATGCAATTAGGAGGTAATGACATGAAAAATTTAAACACATGACATATTTTGACGGAGAATAGCACTAAAAAATTGAGTATTAGAAAAGGACTAAATAATTGTTCGTGGTAGAGACTAGAGACCTTTTTTTTTTTTCTTTCATTTTCTCCTTATAGGTGCCAATAATTGCAAAACACTCCTAACGATACATATAATGACCTGAAGAAACCTACAAAAGGAAAGTTACCAATGGACAAAAGTATTATTTATACTCTTAAAGTTTAATTTATGTTTAAATTATAATTCAAAATTTTATTTCGTGTCAATTATAATTTATATGTTCTTTAATTTATATGTTCTTTGAGCTTAAGTTCACCGTCCAAACATTAATGGCTGGCATTGATATGGCATGTCATTTTGCACGTATCAATGCTAAATCAACCACTTTAGATGTGTCAAGTTGGCTAGGAACTTAAAATGACCAAAATATAATGTATTTTGGTTATTTTAAATTGGAATTTAACATGACACATCTAGAGTACGTAGTTGATTTGGTACTGATGCGCCAATGTCACATAAACATTAGTCATTAAATACTAATTAGGGTCCATTTGGTATAAATTTGGATGTTTAAAGGAAAGGGAATGAAAATAGGAAAGGGAAAGGGAATAAAAAAATTGTGTTTGATATGATGTAAAAAAAATAGAAACAAATGAGATATTATATTTGGTATGATATTTTAAAATGAGAGAATAATGGTTTTGATGGGAATTTACTGATTGGAGTGATCTCTATTATCCCTTTATTAAACCTAATTTCGTCTCTTCCATTCTCTGCAAAAGCTGAACTATCATCTCTCTCTCTCTCTCTCTCTCTCTCTCTCTCTCTCTCTCTCTCTCTCTCTCTCCCCATTATTGTCCAGAGTTTCTCTCTCTGTCCAACCTGCCTCTTTCTTCGCTGACGAGAACAATGTCACACGAGCTACGACGATGATAACATGGTGGCTAAGTGGTGGAGGACGATGACTGTGAGGACTGAGGAGACAAAGACCGTGAAGATAGAGGAGCTATAGAGAATGGCAAATTTGAAATTTGAATAGTTAGAAAAGGGCAAAATGGAATTACCAAGGAAAGTAATGGGATTCCCTAGCATTTTTTATGGAATGTTTTTTTGCACTACAGATGAAAATAAAATTCCCTTTCCAGCAACTCAAATCCATACCAAACAAGCATTTTAGTCTTAAAGAAATGAAATCCATTTCCTTAAGTGTATACCAAACTTCATCTAAGAAGGCATTAAGCTCACAGATATAATCAAAATTTATTAAAAACATAAAGGTCATAATTGACACGAAATAAAATTTTCAGTTGAAGATAACTAGGTAGCTCAAGACATTAGATATACTACTAGGAGCTGAACAAAAGCATACTTGGACCATGTGTTCCAAAACTAGTTTGATCATGAACAAAAGATGGAAGAGAGGAAAGAAGGCAAGGTACCACAAAACAGTGGATAGGGATCCCTACTTGTCTTAAAGACAAGCAGACACATACTTGCCTTTTTAACAACAGTTTAGCAACAATTAAACTATTGCTAAAAGTTTTAATAACAGTTAAAATTATTACTAAAAAGACAAATATAGACAAGTACAAGCAGGGGATCTCTATCCCAAAATAGTGAGGTCTATGTTCAACTTCGTCCCTCTTTTGGCTAATAAATTTGTACAAAAATTGGTTTCTCGCATCCAATGATTTAATGTTGAAAATCAGTATTATAATTTTTAATTTTCTAGGTATTTCTCTTCAATCTTCTAAGGATGTGTTTGGCAAGTATTTTAAGTTAGTTTATAGCATATTTGACTAGTTTATAAATTTGTTAAAAGTGTTTGGTAAACAAGCTTATTTGAGTAATTTATAATTTATTTTAAAACACTACTTTGAGTAGTTTATAGCTTTTATATTTTTCTTCCTCTTATATCATTATTCCTCATATACATATAAAATATAATATATATATATATATATATATATATAATATTATATAAAATATATTTTAACATATAGAAAATATATTATATATATAAAATATAATACATATATATAATATAATTAATTAATTATATATATAATAATTTAAATTAATTTAATTAAAAAACAAAAATGATATGTTTATTTTACATTATTTTTTATTATAATATATATATATATATATCTTTTTATGTCATTTTATATCTATCAGTTAATTTAATTCTTACTTTTACTAAATACTTCTAATTTAATAAGTTAATTTAACAGCTTTCAGTTTTTATTATTTTTCAGTTAAAAATTAACTTATAAATTTTTATCTAACTTATCAACTATTTTTATCAAATGTAACATAAATAGATAGATCTTCTGATTTTCTAACCTTTTGGGTTTTAGAGTCTAGATAAATTAATTATTATGAATTATCTAGAATAGTTTGTTTTGATCAAGTCAAACAACACAATTGATGTGAGTTTTCAGAAAAATTGTCTCTTCCACTGAACAGTGATTATCAAACCATGAAAGCAGGACCTGCAAGCATAAATTATGTCAGATAAAGGGTGGTTGTTAGTAATTGCATATAAATATATATATATATATATATATATATATATATATATATATATATATGTTCATTGCAACGATATAAATAGGAATTATTCATACTGTAAAATTAGCATTAGCCCTCTAGTTTTCATATATGAACATTAATGTGAGGCTGATCAAACTGACCAAACACAAATGAAGTGTGGTTTTGTGAGGCAAGGGCAGATATATAGAACAATGTACATATAAGCAATCAATATAAAGATATATATATATATATATATAACCACATCCACACACATATCACATATATACATATATAGTTGCACTTGCAATATTAACGTATTTGCATGCTGGCAGATATACTATTAATTACAAATAAATATCTCAATTTAACTGACAAATATGTCATCCATGTATATATATAATTAGCACACATACTTATGACTGATCCACGTTTCTGAAATGCGAAAGCTAATTAAATTTGGTTTCCTGGTCCTCTTTGCGTTTGAGTGTATAGCTTATAATTTTTTTTGACATATAATACATATATATATATATATATATATATAGGTAAGAATAGTTTCTTTTTTAAAAAACAATCAGTGTACCTGCTCTAATTAGTTTAATTTAAATCAAATCCAATCACAAAAATTTAATATTCTCATAGCACTATTTTTTATTTTTCACAAAACTCAAAACAACCTTATTTAAAGAAAAAAAATTTTAAATCAACCCACTCTCACTGTGTTTAAAAAATAATTGAGAAAATTCAAGTTTAAACAAAATATAGTTAACAAAATTGATTTTGAAAAAATTTATATTTAGGTAAACTATGATTTAAGGTTTAGGATTAGTCTCAACCTAAAATTTTTTATCAAAATCATAGTTTGAAGATAACTACATTAATATAATCTAAACTATAATTTGCAAAAATACAATAGAAAACCAAACAATCACTAGGTTTTAATTGAATGAATATGTTGAGGTGTGCATGGGTGAGGGTAAGAGAGAAGAGAGAGACTGGTGGATCCATGGGGAGGAGAGAGAGTCAGAGAGAGAGACACAGAGAAGGACGATAATGGAAAAGAAAGAAAAGAACAAGAGTTTCAGAGATGCAGGGGTGTGTGGTTGTCTCTCTACTCTCTGGTGAATCAATGTATGTGTAGGGCCCAACACACAGCTTTTTCTTTTTACGTGCAATTAGGGGAGATGAATGTGTTCAACTTCTTTTCCCACACTTCTTTACTTAAATAAACATGATTATTTCTGTTTTTTAAACAAACAAGGTTCTATTAATTCATGTCGAGTACTCCATACTTTAAAACATATTAACCATATTCATATTCGTATACTGCGTTTCTCTATGTACTATATATATATATATGTTCCAACTCTCATATCTATAATATATATAAACGGGTGACCCTGTTTTAATTACCGTATAATATAAAAATTACTTCTTCAACTAGCAATTTTTTTAAAGAAAAATTTGGCCAGGTAAATAAGCATACTTTATTTGTTAAAAAAAATAAGTGCTTTAATTTATTTAAGAAATAATCATCTTCTGCTCAAGCTTGACCAAACAGTCTCTTTTGACCACAGGAAACATATTTATTGAGAAGACTTTAAACACTCTCAACTTAAAAATATTAATCTCAAGTTTAATGTAGCTTAAAAATAATCTGAATTCAAAAAAAAAACAGTTTCTTAAAAAAAAAAGTCTAAAGATTTGAAAAGTTGTCATACAGTTTAGACGCGACATAATCTAATTGCTGAGATTTTGCAATATTTGTCCCCTCGAACATGTGCAAACTATGATTAAGTTACATTGTTAAATAATCGAAAAGCATTTGAATTTATGCAGTTTGCCCCATGTTAATATTCTGTGATTCATTTCATTACAGGGTGCCATTTGAAATTGAATTTAAAAAAAAAAAGAGAAATCCTTTTTGACACTAATAATCAATATCACTTAATAAAGCTTGATTATTTTAATGTTGTTCTTTTATTCGATCTCTATTCACAAAGTAGGAATCTCTTTAACACACCCCAAAAAATTAGAATAATATATATATATAGCTTGTAGTTGTAAAATGCATCAACATAACTTGTTATTACCTCTAATTATTACTTGTAAATGCAATGTATTATAAGTAGGTTAATTCAAGTAATTTTTTATATTTTTTCAAATAAGGTATTGAGTTCAAATCTTTTAAATGAAAAAAATTAATATTAAGAGAACTTTCTATATTTATAGTTTAATTCGATTCAAACTAAATTAGATGAAATTTAATAAATTTTTAGATACTGGTACTTCTAAATAAAAAAATATATTAGATTTATATGTAATTTCTTATATTATTGTTATCAAACTCCTCACTAAAAACATAATATTTCTAAAAATTTCCTTAAAATTATCTAATAATAAAATGGCAAGTTATAAAAGAAAATATATAATTATTTTAAAATATAGTATTTATTGTGTTTTGATTAAAAAATCTAATAACAAAAATATATCTAAATATATTAAGTAGTTTCAATATTATTTTTAAGTGAAGTATCGAGTTTAAATTTTTAAATGGATAAAATTATCGTTGAGAGAACTTTATATATTTATGGTCTAACTCTATTCAAAATAAATTAGTTAAAATTTAATAAATTTTTAAATATTAGTGATTCTAAATTCAAAACAAAAAAAAGTAAATCTACATATAATTTCTTATATTTTTATTATCAATCTATTCAATCAAAACATAATATCTCTAAAAATTTCATCTAATAATAAAATGCCATGTTATAAAAGAAAATATACAATTAGTTTTAAGTATCACATTCACTATGTTTTAATTAAAAATTTTAATAAAAAAATATATTTTTCAATTAAAAAAACCCTTTCATTATGCCTAGTTATAGGGTTAGCCTTGGTAGCTATGTTGTGAATTGAAAATAGAAAAGAGGGATTGGTAATAATATAGAAGATTTGAATAAGCAAAGAGGGATAGAGAAATCAGAAAAGAGAGACCGTATGGCTTTGATTTGATGAACCTTGATTTGACCAAGATTCAGATACAGGTTCTTCGGTCTTTTTTGTTAGTTTCTTGGAATAATCCCCCGAGGAGATGTGCCTTTTTGAAACTCAAGTTAATGATTGTCAGAGATTAAGCATAAAAGAAAAAGAAAAGAAAAAGACATAAATCATAAATAACAATCCTAAGAAGTGTTTACGTTACTATTTTTGTCCCTGCCGAGTTCTCTTTTCAGTATTTACGTACCATTAAATAATTCAGTAATATTTTTAGAATTTTTTTGAGAGAACAAGGTAATTACAATTTAATAATTAAAAGATCAAAGCGTTTGATTTTAATTTGTAAAAATCTGTTTTCATTTTAGTTTTGTTTCTTCGTATATCAAAATAATTTTTAATAATAAAAATTTTAAAATTTAGTAACAATAAATTTAATTTACATTTTAGTAATGTTGTGCAAATTGATAAAAAAATAATTTTTTAAATACTAAATTGATGTATTTGATTTTTCAGTTGAGATAACTATAATTTTTAATAGAGGAGATTTTTTTTTGAAGATGAAGAGATTTGAATTTGATTACATATCTAAATATTAGAATATGATTTCTAAATCTAAATTCTAAATAATTAAGGCTGTTTGTTTTTTAACATTTGTAGGCATTAAAAATATGTCAATAAAATATGTATATAGAGCAATATAATTAATGTCTTAATTTTAATGAAATCTATTTAAAGCTATTGAGTACTTAATAAAATTAAAAAAACAAAAGCACTAAAAATAGTATAAAATATGAATGAATCAAATTTATATTTTCATTAAGTACAAACAAATACTCTTTAAGTTAATAAATTTTTTATTTATATGCATATTTTGTCAAGTAATCACTTATGACTTTTTATAAAAATCAAGCAATTTAATTTTAGAGTTTAAAGTTTAGGATAATACTATATTTTAGATAAAAAAAATATTTATATATCAAAATATAAATAAAAGAATATTAATTTTTCAATACTATAGTTGCAAGTACTATTTAGAGAATTGGACCAATCTAACTTAGTTGGATTGTAAAACTGATAAATTGGTCACACGAACTGTTTAACTTAATCCAGTGAATCGGTTAGTAAAAAACAAGTCAAAAATAAAAAAAATAATAAAAGCAAATAGTTCAATGGTTGAACCAGTTTTAGTTTTATTTTTATTTTTTATATTTTTCTCATACACTTTTTTATTTTTCATGCATTTTATGAGTATTAATGTGTTATTCAACATATATGTATTACTGCTATAATATTTTGTAACTAATATGAAATTTTATTCCACGTTCATGTATTATTTAAGTTAGGAATTATAGTTTAAATATGTACAAAAATACTTAATAGTTTGTCTATACCTGTCAAACCAAAATGTGAGAAGACTTATTAATTTATTATATTAGATCTTTAAAGTATAAAATCAAATAAATATATTTATTTACAACCAGTTTAACTACAGTTTTAACCACAAACTGGTTCACTTTTTTTAACATTGGTTGCTATCCAAATATCTTGCCCTAATAATGTGAATATCAAATTGACTTAATGAGTAATTAAGTAATAATCACTTTTATTGTCACAGACGCCTGGAGCTATGACCGATATGCGTGCCACTAACACTGCCACAAGCATGATATTTTTCCAACTAATCCAAACAAGATATATAAATCTTAGGTGGTCTACCTGATTATAGAGTATACTAAAAGACTAACTTAAACATAAAAGACAAAACCTTACCCTGAACAATGGGGAGGCATCATTACTACTCGAACCGCTAAACACATCCATCATCGATACCTGAAATTATGAGAGAGTGAGTCTAATATACTTGACTCACAGAATTTCTCTACCTACCACAAACAAAAAATCACAACAACCAAAGCAATAAATAATGCACAAAAGATTAAACCCAGCCAAAAAAGTGTGCAAAAGCACCCCACAAAGTACTCCAACAATTCTTACCAACTTGCAAAAAAAAAACCACAATGCATCAGAAGTCAATACAAATAATGTCATTATAGCACAAATATCAATAACTTAATTTCACGCTCACCACGCACAATCCATTTCTGCAGTACCATGTTCCCATGGCTTCCCAGTTCAATCATTTCTGTGTATATTGTCCATACAAAAATCAAGTGTATATATATATATATATATATATATATATATATCTCCAATATATAGATAATTCTACATTAGACATCCATGTTGCCTATCCGCAACTAGGAATTTACCATAACTAATTATATACACTAGCCCTTTTTATTTTAACCAAGCAAGCAAACCACCCAACCCAATCATTCTTGTACACCTCATTATACCGAATCCAAAAAAAGATATCACCGATCGTATAATATATTTAAACATATCACATCGTAGGGGAAAATCACATCCCAACAATATATATCCACACACAACCATATTACCATCCAAGCAATTACATAATCAATCAAGTAATACCAGAAATAGGTCCTAAATTTCCATCCCTTCGTATACTCTAACCCGTGCCTTTCCCTGGCATCTACAGGTAACTGTCATTCGGGGGCTTATCCTAAAAACTCTGGCTCATCACGTATACCTCTGAAACCGATCACAAATTTATATCCCTTCCTGGACTCTAGCCCATGCCTCTCCCTGACATCTAGTGGCTATTGTCACTCGAAGGCCTATTCTAAGAGCTCCGGCTCATGATGGATGCAACCTCTATTCTGTGTCTTGCTGGACCCCAAGGGTGTACTAAGCTGTGAGTCACTTATCCCTGTCTATTAGGTCATGTCTGCAACCAATATCAGGTCTATAGGATCAGGCTCTCAACCATAACCACAATCACAAACATATTCCAAACATACACAATCATAAACATATCGCAATCACTCGTATCCATGATCACACCACAACTAACATGATATGCTATGTTCACGTTCATACCATGCTCCAAACATGAGCTCATAGCATAACACCCCAATCCCATCATAGATCATGCTTAAACATCACTTAGATTTTTTCAGTGTACACCTTCTTCCATTGACCTTGGTTCGTGCCTTCACTAGCAACTCCAATTCTCAGCCTCTAGAAGTGTATCACTAAAGCCTCAACATAATCTGTAATACCCATGAATTTTAAATTCACTTGGTAAATGTGTTGATCTTATTGAATGTTTTTATGTGAAATTTTGAGGCAAATTGGAAATTTAGTGAAACCATAAAAATCTTAGAATTTCTAGATTACATTATGAGAAATTTACAAGAAAATACTCAACAAAGGACTTTGGAGGAGAAAAAAGTTCAAAAGGTTGAATGAGGAATCTAGATTTTAGAAAATGGTGGAAATGGAGCCAAAACAATGGATGAGATTGCTGAGAGGGACCAAAATGAACAAAAGTAATATTTTCCTATTTCAACAAAATATGTTGGGAAATGGGAATTTTGGTGCTTATGTGTTGTGTTTTACTGAGGTGAGCTTGATGCCTCTACTGATTATTTTAAAAGATGTCCCAAAAAATTTCCTCTTAAAATCCCAATTAATTTGCTTCATTTAGAGGGACTAATTTGAAAGGAAAATGGGCCCACCTCCTTATTAAAGTACACACACGTAAGAATTTTTCCTCCTTCATTCCGGTCTCACACCTTGTCCATCTCCTCTCTCGTGTTCTCTACTTTTCCTGTGTGTGCTCCCCTTCTTCATGGTCCAAGAGCGCATTTATGAGTGGCTCTACCATCAATTCTGGCAAAGCTCTCTCACCGATCTTCCTCCCCTCGTCGGATGTCTTCCTTGAGGTAAGGGATCAAACTTCTCCTCTTTTCTTGAGTTCTCTTAACTAAACCCTAAGGTGAAAAAATTGTGAAATCATGATATTGGGTTGATGAATATTGGCAGAAGTAAAGATTTCATTCTTAAAATGGTTATAGAGTTGCAAATTCCAAAAATCCATGGAGTGAGTAAAGCATTCAACCAAAGATATGGTATGGGCATAAGGAAAAATTTGAAAGTTGTAGTAAGTGTTGTATATAGTTTTGTTATAATTTTGATTCAAGGTTGAAATTGATCTCTTAAAATGTTTTTAAATGCTAAGAACAAGTATTTGAGGACCCAAAGTGGTAGATTGATCTTTAGGATGGTTTTGGAGGCAAAAATGAAAGTTTGGGAAGCTCTTCCAGTAGCCATGACGAAATACCCAGTCCGGGGCGCCCATGAGGCCGAGAGGTGGGCACCTCGAGTGTCACGACCCTTTTTCTAGGCACATGACCGGCACAATGATGAATCTCTCATCACTTTAAGTCCTTCGATAAATTCTACCCGTGAGTTTAAATTATCTATGTTATCAAAATAACAATTCCTTAATAAATATGAAGAAAATATATCAAATTTTCTTATTTGAAAATCATAAAGATGATTTGCATGTAATAATATATTATCAATTTAAAATACATTATTATACTGACATACAAGACAAATGCCAAACCCCTGACCTAGATGTCCAAGACGATTACAGAGCAGCATAGTCTACAACAAAAGAGGGGCCTACCCTACAGCGGGAAGGTCCAAAGTGCTACTCTTCTAGTGGATATTCTTCGCTGGCAACCTGATCTGAACAAAAAAATTTTTATAGAGAGTGTGAGCTTTTAAACTCCGTGAGCGAATCGGTCTCGCGTTAATAAAATTCAAATACATTACCAGTCATGCAAGTATATCCGAAGGCTCATACTCAACCAATAGACATAGTTAGAAACTACATACAAGAAGATAAAAATTCATCCAATTCAACAAACGTTACTAGTACTCATCAATGGCAATATATCCCGGAGAATGCACACAGGCCGGCTCACCAATTTTGTATATTTCCGCTATGACGCACAACCTCATCCTCTTAGCTAGGGCACCTCACGGATTTATCACCAATTCGAGCTATATCCCTAGTGAGGGAATCGTTGTCTCCACACTTATTAGTCAAGATACCCTTTAAACCGGGTTTTTCGCCTTGCTATGAGAGGGGGTACTGTCCCGCTCAATCACAATCAATAGTACATCAGTTCATATCATAATCAGAAGTACAATAGAATATTCATCCATATAACAGGTATAGTATATAACTATATTATAGATTTATAAACCACAAATTAAGATAACAATTAATCTGTTTATACGTACGGTTACTATTCATATGTACGGGTACTATTCATACCATAAATAGAGAATACAATCTGTAAAAAGAGTACACCAGGTAAGTTTCCAAGAAAGAGTGGAGGGTCACAATGGACACACTTAAAAATCAGGTCTTTCCTTAGCCAGAACTTTCCTAGACATGTATTCTTCACAGTTTCCATCCTATTTCGGTAATCAGAGAATTAAAATAACATATAGACAGCTAAGGACAGTCTTTCTGATGTGGAAGATCAGCCAAAGCCGCAACCACAGAGCATACTTAAGAAAATAACTTCTAAAATTTGGAAGACATAGAAAGGGCATAGTATCCTTACCTAAGTTGAAAAGGAAAGGCCCAAAATCTCAGAGGCCTAGCATTAGAGCAAGAGAAACTTAAGGAGAGAAGAAGAGAAGTTGAAGGTGTGAGTTTAGAAGTGAAATGAAAGGGCCTATTTATAGGAAAAGTCAACGGTACTATTTGTCACTATGCGCTAAAAAAATATTCAATTTACTATTTATGAAAATGACATTTCTAATAAAATATTTCACGCGTTACTGTGCAAAACGCGGCTTGAATTATTGGTTACTATTGAAACTTAAAGGGAAAACTATCCTTTCACCTTAAACCTTTAAGTTTCTTTTCAATTCAATCTTTTCACTTTAGTCCCTGAGGGTATTTTCACACATAAAATGTCATTTTCTCCTACGAACTTCTTTCTAGTTTTCTCTTATGACCAAACCACATCTAGTACTTGACATTTCGATTGTATAAGTGAACAGTATCGTATACGTAAATAGTATTATATATGTGAACAGTACCGTATACTAGTATAGTAACCATAGTTTACAAATATATATTTATATTTTATTTTTCATGGGCATTACATTATCACCCTCTTAAGAGAATTCGGTTCTCCAAATTCAAAACTCACCTCAAGACTGAAATAAGTGTGGTTACTTCGTCCATATCTCATTCTTCGCATCTCTTTCTTCCCAAACCTCTTCACACCCTTGGTGAGATTTACAAGAACACTAGACCATCGCTGTGAACTCTAGACCGCATTATTAATAATTTGTATAGGATTTTTGTCTTTTCTAAACAGCAAACAATCTCTTCCTCATCAGTTTGATCTTCTCCACAACCTTTTGTACCATAAAGTGTCTCATCCTCCTAATCTTTACCAAACTCAAACCATCTGATCAGAGACGAACTCTGTCTCTATGTAAAACCTCAAATAGGTGTCATCTCAAAAGTGGCACGTGGTCTTTCCAGTTCACATTGAATATCAAAACACATGTTTCCACACACATAGCTTATAATTTTTACGAATACAAGCACTTCATCCGAAAGCATCATTTTGGCCATAGGCAATACTTTTGCCCGAAGGCGATCCTTCTACCTTAAGGCGATACTCTCAGCTGAAGGCGTTATATAAAAAGAAAAATCACACAAAATTATTATATAAATCTCTAGGAAGAACAATCCTAGAAAATGTGTTAAGTAAATAACATACTCTTCACGCATAATTATAAAATAAATATATATAGAAATTCCTCTCACCTCAATGAGTCGTACCCCTTTAATGATTAGGGCAAACCCATAGTTCTCTATATATAGGTTCATAAAATACTTATTTAGCACTCCTCCATAGCTCAGAAGTGTAATGAAATATCATTTTAGTAACTCTGCTCAGTGAAAAGAATATTACCATACTCTACTTTAGAATTTTCATAATCAAGTATGAAATATAACAAGTCCAACATCTTCTCATTCCTCAAGTTCTTTCAGTAAAAGGAATCACTTCAACAAAGAAGATCTAAATACTAACTTAAATTTTATTTCTAGTACATAAGTTATAGACAACAAGCTTAACTTGATTTGCAAAATAAATAATTTTAACACGTGAAGCTTAGACCAAATATAGCTTTAGTTATAAACAAAAGAAAGAATAAATTAAGGACGAGTAGGCTTTTGAAATGTAGAAGGTGCCCCGTGTCTAGAAGAGGAAGGTGCTTCAGACCTTAAGGAGGAAGCTAATCGTTGTAGCCTAGAAAGAGTTTCTGGAGGAGACGCCTGAGAAATTTGGCGAAGAGCAGAAGTCACTCCGTTCATACAGTCAATACACCTTGCTTGTTGGTCACGAAAATTTTGAGTTGCAAACATTGAATGTCTATCAACTCGATTAGCTAGTTGCTCGAAACGACAGTTTATCAGTTTCTCTTGGTTTTCAAAGAGACAATTTATTAGTCGTTTCTGGTCCTCTGTCTTGTATTCCAGGCTTTCTATCTTATGCTCTAGATTTTCGATCTTACGCTCTAGGAATGCAAGCTTATTTTCTGAGGATGTTGCAGTGCTTTCCTCCTCCAACTCTATTACATCCTTCTTTCTCTTCTTAATTTCTGGTGACCTATCTACAGGTCTCTTTCCTTTGTTGTTTCCGAGACTTAGATTTAAATCAAGCTCTACGTTACCAGTCTCAAAATTCAAGTTGAAAAACTTATTGTCGGCCATTGCTCTAGGGACCTTAGAAATAACTTCAAATGAGAAAGGAATGAAGATTGAGGAATGTATGTAATGAAAGAAGTAGGTTTGCTTGGTGTGATGAGTGGGAAAACGGGCGTACAAAATTTATAGGCAACCCGAAGCCTCTCAAGCTAAAGCCACCACAACCTATACGCCGCTCGCTAAGAGGTTTACAGATCACATACGTCGCAATGCCAGTAATTAATGTCGGACATGCAGATAAATAGTAAATATAATTTAATGCAATTAACATAAGTCAAAGATTTCCTGAAAAAAATTTTCGGCTAATCTTGACCTTTCTCAAAATTTTGACTAACTACGCTCTTCAGTCTGAGATTTTCTCCCTCTAAACTTGTTTTATCTTGTAATCCCATATCACGATGTCCCTCTATGATCGGGTAGTCTCATATTAGCCTTATCTTAGATTCTAATTGGTGTCTTTACTCTGGACTTACACATAATATATATGTAAATATATATATTTTAAAACAAAGTTAACTGCTTACGGTCGCATGTAGTAAGCATTATCATGATGCAAGAAAATCATTGCTTTTCATTTGCCCACGAGAGCATTATATGTAAGTATGTGTAACCATGAAGATGTATCATCCTCGTCATTTTAAATTTTTGACTTCTCATTCTCTATGAGTACATGTAAAATCATCACATATTCTCCTTGGTCGTAGCCTTCACTCATTATGCATGAATAACATACATACATGTAATTACAACATGATTCAATCAGTTATGTATATTATACTCAACTGAAGGCTCTCAAGAACAACACAACAAAGCAGAGAAATACATTTTAGTTCATCATAAAAGCATCCAAGGCAATCTTTAATGGCTACATTGTCAACTTCTTTGAATTTCAGAAAATGCCAACGGGAGAAATGAGAAAACCAAGTAAAATCGGCCACAAATCCACCGAATATTGACTTTCGTGGTTTTGGCATTAATGCGATACGTTGTTGGTGTGCACGCCTATCCTAGACTTCTGGCTTCCAACTTGTAGAAATCCATAGGTTGAGCGTGTAGGGGTACGGCGAAGAGATATCTTCTTTGTCTCTAAGTTCTAATTTTTCTCTATAAAAACCTTCTCAGCGTTCTCAGTTACCACACCACAAAGAGTAATAATCTCTGAGCCTACAATCTCCCAGCATTCCTCTCGCCTCATACTCTTAGAAAACTTTCTAAATTTTCCAAATCATGACCACAAGGAAGTACATTGATCTCACAGTGGAGGCTAAGGAAGAAGAACTTGACTTAAACTTAAGTTTAGGCAAGGACAAAGGCAAAAGACCTCTCGAGGGATCTCAAGAAAATCAAAAGGAGAAGAAGATGAAGAAGAATGAGGAAGCCGAGGAGATTAGTACAGGCCATACCTCGGAGGACAAAATCGCCTGCTTATAGCAGGAGGTGAAGATTCTCAAGAAGATGATAGAGGATCTAGAGAAGTTAACCAAACGCAATAACGCAGCAATGACTTCAAGAATAGATAAGTTTTTCTATTGGTCCACCCAGTGCTTCTGCAATCAACAGCAAAGAAGTGTTAATTGTATGAATGGAATTTATACTACCCTCCGTGACATTGCTCTGTCTCTTGCTCCAAGAAATGGTCGAGGGGTGATGATACAATACAACCCTCCTAATTCAAGACCACCTCGCTTTTAGATTACTCATGCACGAGTAAACTCCCTTTTCTTTTCTTTAGATTACTATTCATACGTACGGTTACTGTTCATACGTATGGTTACTATTCATACATATAATACTATTCATATATACAGTTACTATTCATATGTATGGTTACTATTCATATGTACAGGTACTATTCATACCAGAAATAGAGAATACAATCTGTAAAAAGAGTACACCAGGTAAGTTCCCAGGAAAGAGTGAAGGGTCACAATGGATACACTTAAAAACCAGGTCTTTCCTTAGCCAAAACTTTCCTAGACATGTATTCTTCATAGTTTACATCCTATTTCGGTAATCAGAGAATTAAAATAACATATAGACAGCTAAGGACAGTCTTTCTGATGTGGAAGATTAGCCAAAGCCGCAACCACAAAGCATATTTAAGAAAATAACTTCTAAAATTTGGAAGACATAGAAAGGGCATAGTATCCTTACCTAAGTTGAAAAGGAAAGGCCCAAAATCTCATAGGCCTAGCATTAGAGCAAGAAAAACTTAAGGAGAGAAGAAGAGAAGTTGAAGGTGTGAGTTTAGAAGTAAAATGAAAGGGCCTATTTATAGGAAAAGTCAACGGTACTATTTGTCACTATGCGTTAAAAAAATATTCAATTTACTATTTATGAAAATGACATTTCTAATAAAATATTTCACGCGTTACTGTGCAAAACGCGGCTTGAATTATTGGTTACTATTGAAACTTAAAGGGAAAACTATCCTTTCATCTTAAACCTTTAAGTTTCTTTTCAATTCAATCCTTTCACTTTAGTCCCTGAGGGTATTTTCACACATAAAATATCATTTTCTCTTACGAACTTCTTTTTAGTTTTCTCTTATGACCAAACCACATCTAGTACTTGACATTTCGATTGTATAAGTGAATAGTATCGTATACGTAAATAGTATTATATAGGTGAACAGTACCGTATACTAGCATAGTAATCATAGTTTGTAAATATGCATTTATATTTTATTTTTCATGGGCATTACATCGAGTGCCAGTCTTAGGCTGCTTCTATAAACTTGAATTGAAATTGTCATAACTCCTTTATTTGAGCTCCATATTTAGCAAACTGTATATCGTGGGAAAGGTATTTGAGCTTAGTTTCTAATAAAATAAGTTTCATTCAAGAATTCTTTGCTATTTGTGTTTTGTGATTAATAGAGTGATTGAAGGTCAGAAATGTTTGGAAGCATGTTTGCTAACAATTACTATTGATGACATTTTAAGTTGATTGTAGTATGATAAGAGCTTATTTGGTCTTGAAATTTTTATAAGGTATTCCTTAACATATGTAGATATGATTTGGATAGTTTCGTAGTGTTTAAGAAATCATTGCTAGGTCAAATATTAGAGAGGTAGAACCTATCTCAGAATTTGGACTAATCTGATCAAGTTTTACTCAAAAGTCGTGTTAGATTAGCCAATTGGTCAATTTTCACCTTGAAATTTTTATGAAAGGATATCATAATACTAAATTATATGTCTACCAAGTTTCATGGGTTTTGGAATTGTTTTAGTATGTCAATGGCAAGCAAAACTGAGTTCCTCATGCTACAGGTCTGGGCAGCAGCTGCAAAAATGTAGTTTTGAAGGGGCAAATCAAAGTATTTCTTTATGAAATTTTTATCTAAGATTCTAGTCATATTAGGAATGTTGTTTACCAAATTTCTGAACTTTAAAGTTGTGATAACTGCCCAAAAAATTCATCAATTATAGGGTCCGAATTTTAGTCTTAAACAAAGCATGGGTGTGTATGTATAGGAATTTAATTGGTTTAGAGGGGATTGGCTTCTAAGCTTTATAGGAAGAGGTAATTAATACATAAAGGAGTAGTTTCATGGCTTTTAACTCCTAGATATGTTCATTTAATGGTGATTTAAATGGTCACACTGAGTTTGATGAAATAATAAAATAATCCTAATGAAAATACATTTCTCCTTATTTTGAAATGTAAATTATGTGTCTTGATACCCTATTAATATTGGACCCTTCGTAAGATGTGAAAAGGAAAATATTACTTTTGTATGAATAAGAATGAATTGTTTAAGTATGAATATGAAAAATTTATATAATATGTTGACAAGAGAACCCAGTAATATTGAATAATATAAATGTTAACATATGTGAATGACAAATTACTTATGTTTGTCTCATATTTTACTTTATGTGTACGGGGAATTATTATCCATTCTAATGTTTAGGTCAATTATACATCTATATATGTGTCAAGTGAGTTGTTACAACTATGTTGCAGATTACATACAATTATGTGTATGTATATATATTGTAAATTCCCTTTCCTTGAAAAGACTTAACGTATGAATCATTAGCTATTACTACCATTAATGAATCAATGCTGGGGCAACTTTTATGTTGAGATATAGATGTGAGATATTAAACTCCTTTATTTAATAAATTGAAGCATGATACATAGTTTGAGGTGACATAACATTATTTAAATTGTCCTATAACAGAGGACATGATATTAATTAAATTGTCCTGGAACAATGGACATGATATTCTTTAAATTGTCCTGGAACGATGGACATAATATTATTTAAATTGTCCTAGAACAGTGAACATGATATTAATTAAATTGTTCTAAAAGGGTGGACATGATATTCTTTAAATTGTACTAGAACGGTGGACATGATATTATTTAAATTGTCTTGAAACGGTGGATATGATATTAGCTAAATTGTCCTAGAATGATGGACATGATATTCTTTAAATTATCCTGAAATGGTGGACAAAATATTATTTATATTGACTTGGAACAGTGAACATGATATTTTCTAAATTGTCCTAGAATGGTAGACTTAATATTATTAAATGTGTCTTGGAATGGTAGACATAATATTCTATGAATGAATTAGTATTAGGGAGGTATTACAACTGTTTACTTACACGTGGTATGGAACCCCATAGAGATGACTGTTAATCATGAATGTTTTATATGGGAATTTTGATTACATATACACATGTTCATGCAGATTTCATTATATAATTGTGTGCCAAGGTTGTAACCTTGTATTAGCAGTATTCTTTAAATTCTAATTATAAATTTTCATGTTGGCTACCTGTGGTATGCTTTAGCGAAGACATATAAGACCTTCTTACGGTCCTACCTCTGCAAGGATGCTTGGTTTGTGAATTCTTTTATGCTTGTTGTTTTCCCTTACTGAGTTTATGCTCATTCCTTTCTTTACACCCCTTGCAAGTCCTTTTTGATGGTTGGTGAGTTTCCATACGATAAATAGCAGAGTCTCCAAGTTCGCATTCCCCTATCTTGGAATGTTGGTACGTCTAACAGTTGGATATTTGAGTCGCTCTATAATTAGATAGAACACCTAAGAACCTTGTATTGGTTGTAAAGGAATTCAAAATACAATATTCTTGATTTAATTTCTGTTAATATATTAAATCGTTGCATTATGGTTGAAAGGAAACCCTTACATATTATACTTATATTATGTGTTAATGGTTTGAGGCTAGGCTTACGGTGGTGGACTGTGTCAGTGATGTTCCCATAGTGGGGTGTAACATAATCAATCCAACCACAATTTTTTTACACACACACACACACACATATATGTGTGTGTGTGTGTGTGTGTGTGTGTGTCACCCATTATCCCATCAAAGCGCATACATATATATATATATATGTCATCCATTATCTCATTAAAGCGCATTATTCCATACTCATGGTATACTACAATACCTAACTGTCCACAGAGCATCAACTATGCTCATATGACTGTCTCCAAGGTCGACATACACTCATTCCTTGTTCTTCAAACCCATTACCCATATGGCTTCTTGGGGTGTACATATGTGTGCCTCTTGTCCCTCTAACATATGCATTGTAATCCTACAACTTTTCAAACATAAAAGTACGCACTCAGTTACAAAATTCGATTCATAAAGTTATATATTTATGTGTACGTATACATGTACATATGTATGTGGATTTATTTTCCAAATTTCAATTCAAACCAATTAGATAAGGGTACATGTCTACACACAAACCACTTAGGATGCCTATCACACCTAAGAGTGTGAGTTGTATATCTACCTATACAAATATTAAATCGAAACACCATTACACATCACTACATGTGAACGACGTCAGCTGAGGCCACAAATCAATCATTCACACACCCTATGCACATACATTCTCTACTCAACAATAATATTCATCATTATATATATATATATATATATATATACATACACATATAAGGTATTCAGGCTATTTCCATACTATAGCCAATTCCTCAAATTTTTCCTAACATACGGTTTTCCATGCTACTCAAATTCCACACTCATGATTAAATACATGTCTCATACATAAGGGATTTCATATATATATATATATATATACATGCATTCACATTGCCAAAACAAAATAATTCATCCACATTACCAATAGCACCATAAACATTCTTAGAAAGAAAGGACAAAGAAGCGAGGTAGAGAAGTCCCTCACCTCTACTCCAAGTTAGCCATTCTATCCCCAAAAGATGTAGAAGACATTTTAAATGATCCATCCCTATGAGAAAACTATGTAAAAATATGTCAAAGTCACAAGAGAGAAAAATGCTTTCTGGTAGCAATTACTCAACTGCCCTCTTTACTAGCGGTCAACTTGTTAGGTACTACCAGTCCTAACTTGAGAATAATCGGTCGACTAGTGATATCCTCCCAGTCGACTGGTGCGTTTCTGCCAAGGTTGCTAGTCTAATCAAAGAGTAGCTGGTAGAAAATGAGGGATGTTATTATCAAGCATGTAGGAATATTTTAAACTCATACACACTTAGATTCATCATTTTGAACCCCAAATCAACCAAAAATGCTCTAAATATGAAAAATGAACAAAAATGAAGAGAGTTGTGAGTTCTTACCTTATCGAAGCTTCTCCGATGATGGTTGGCCACCAAAAAGATCACTTCTATGCCGGAGAACGGTGGGCGGAGGCTTGAGGGAGTGAGGCTCCATGGAGCCAAGGGTGAGAGATGAGAGAAACACATGAGAGAAGAGAAAGCATGAGGGAATGAATGATGGAAGCATATGGGGCATATATATATATATATATATATATATATATATATATGTATATATATATGTATACACTCTAGGGGAAATTATAAAATTACCCTTAAGTCAGTCACACGACTCGACTTCTCATGGGGGAAAAATTGTAACTTCTTTCAATTCAGATATTTTTTCACATTTTCACAGCACCACTGATAAGTCCTAGAAAGTCACTATATAATGTCACTATATTTGGGATTTTCGGTTCTCTTATAGCCATGTTTGCTTTCCTTTTGCACTTGTTATCTTTGTTTTCGTACAATTTCCGTGTGCTTGTTAGTGTTCGTATTTTCTTGTTTTTCTACACCTTTTATTGCCTTTTTAATTTATGTTATTTATTGTTTTCTGTAGGTGCATTTGTGGGGAGGAAACAAGAGAAAGCATGTCATTCCAGTGGCCTGGCGCCTGGCGCCAGGCGCCAGGCATGTGAAGAACCAGGGCTCTCTGCCCAGTTGGCGCCCAGGCGCCCAACCCCTGAACTGGCCATTTGATGCTGCAGCCTTGGCGCCCAGGCGCCATACCTGGCGCCCAGGCGCCAGACTTCGGACCAGCAGCATAAATTCTCCTTTTTGAGCATTTTAACCTAATCTTGGACTTGGGAGATTTTGGGGAGCTTGGAGGCGGCTAGGGCTTACTCTACAGAGCTGGTTAGGGGGGAGAAGGGCCTTCCTTCAATGGATTGGTCTTCCTTCCCCCATCTCTTCTCTTTTCTCTTCATTTTCTTCTCTTTTCATGTTTTATTTTCTTGTATTATGTAGTGGTAGGTAGTATGTAACTCAAGGGTTGTTATGAGCTCGATTTTAGACTAGGTTTTGTGTAATTTCTTGAACTCTTGTAGCTATTGTTTGGTTAATGCATGTTTACTTATTCCAATCTTAATGCTTTCCTTTAAATTGGCCACTTATTGGGATGATTTGTTGTTTTTACCAAACTTGGGAAGGGGAGGTGAAAACAAGACTAAAGGAATAAGTTGTATGAGTTCTTGAACCTTAAAGGAGAGGGGATTGATTTGCTAATATCATAGGAATATAGTTATTAGCCTCATATAGTCAATTAGGGTTTGGTCATTTAATGAACTTGATTTTCACATAAGGAATTATGGAGAGTTAGGTTTTATCTTAGTTGAGGTTTGAGAAAATCCTTCTAGGAATATTCGTGCCCTAGACTAGCATGTACAAGTGGTAAAAGCAAGAGTAAGAGGATGATAATGGAATCTATGAAGAATGATGAGCTTGGTGGTTGATGTAATTTAATTTCTTATGAGGTTTTGTTATTGAATGATTTTTCTCAATTGCATTTCGTATTTTGTTGGAGTGGATTTACCGGATTGAATTGCTCTAAAAATGATTGATCACCACTTTTATGAGTTTGGGGGTTTTTATCTATGCTAGGGATAGCTAGGTATTAACTAGCCCATTGTAACTTCCACCATAAATCGGATTAATCTAGGGATGGATAATCTTATTTATGTGGTTTTTATGAGTTCCTAAACTTAATCACCTACTTGAATGATTGGATTAAGGAATTAAACAATCATTGGGTATAGGTAGGTTTGTTTCTCCAAGGGATTGGGTTCAAACACTTGAGAGAGCTTAACCAACTCCAAAAGGATTTGCAATTTGATTGAATCAGTCTTTAACAACTCAAAGACTCATTTGTCTATGAATTAGTCGGATTAAGAATTAAATGAAGTCAATCCCATCAATCCTAGGTTACTGTCATTAGGAGTAGCTTAGTTTTAGGTTTTAGATAGAGTTTAGTTTATTTTGTAACATTAGATTTATATTTTCGTTCATTGATTCGTCTAGATAGCACTTAACTTTAGCTTCACGGGTACTTGGTACCTCAATCCTCGTGGGAACGATACTCTACTCACTCTGTATTACTTGTACGATTGGTGCACTTGCCAAATCGACTAACAACCACATATCCTCATTACTCGTTTCCCAAATTCCATTTACCTTTCTTTATCCACTAAAGGGTTTTTCAAGAAAATTATATTTCAACTTAGCCCCTTCACGGACTTATGGCTCATTCTGCCTCTCTTATTCTTTACCGCTCACCAAATTTTCACAAGATGCCAAACTTTTTCATGTCATTTTTTCTCCTATTCAAACAAAAAATTTCCTTCGTATTTCCACATTTTCTCTACTATACCACCTACAATAACACTTGAGAACCTGGGGTGTTACATTTATCAAGTCAAGATTTGGATTTTCTACTGACCAGTAAAGTGCTCATTCATATGAACCGTCAATTTTAAAAATCAATGAACTAAAAAAAAGTAGAGTAAGACTTTGAAAACTAAAAAGAAACAAAATAATAGATTATTTTAAACCATTGATCATTTAAATCGATAACTTACAATAAGGATTAGTGTGTGTTTTAAAAACAGTTAGACAAACTTAGGTTTACAGAACGTGGTTTAGGTAAACCTAAGTTTGGATGATTTATGTTTCGAAAATAATTGGATAAACTTAAGTTTGTACATACCATGAACATAATTTATATTTAGATATTGGTTAGCAAAAATAGTTTTGGATGTGTAATTACCGGAAAAAAAAATTTTATATTTCATTATTTCATGTACTCTTATTATTCATTTTCACTCATTTTATTGTAATATAATGAATTATATCAATGTTTTTATTAAAATGCATTCATTTTTTTTTATTTTTTTGTTCTTTTTTATTTATTTCATTTTTGTTTCAAATGCTTTTATTTATAATTATTTAAAAAAATTAATTATAGATTGTTAGAGAAATAAATAAGAAAAATTAGTGATGATTTTTCTTTTTTTTTTCTTTCTTCCTAACTCTAAAGTTGATTTGTTGTGTCTTATTTATTAAAAGAATAGAAATTTATAATCTCAATTTGATAGTTAATAGTATCACATTAGTTACACAAGCACCAAGATGAAAAATAATTATACAAGGACTAAGATGAAAAGTAATTATGTAAGGGCCAGCATGATAAGGAACAACTACGACTGGGGTTTAAGTTCATTTTTGAAAAAATGGGGCTCAATAATTTAATTTTTACCAAAATAAAAACCTCCATTGCAAACAATTTTAAGCTTTGGATCTTCATTTTTTTTTCTTCGATTTGTTCATTTCTCCTTCTCTTCTTTTCTCTTCTTCCTCTCCTATTTTCTTCTCTTTTCCTCTCTCTCTCTCTCTCTAATGCTCTGTTTTTTGCTACCCAAAACAGAGCAGATGGAGGTGGTTGGCGGAGAAGGTGAAGGATACAAGAGAAAAGAGGTATTTAGGAAAACCAATTCTAGTCTCCCCTCAACGCAGAAGCAAGAAAGGAAAGCTTCTGCTCAAACCAAGGTTTGGAAGACAAACCTGATTTTGCTTTGATATGAAACCAATATCCAAACAACTATAAAAAAGGAAATTACAGAACCACGTTTGAAACTCTGAACGTAATTTTCAGAGCTCAAACGTGTATCTAAACATGCATTTAGCATCCTACCTTTCGTTTTAGCACCAACAAGGATCCAACTCCATCAAGACAGGGATGTTCGGTGAAGGCATTAATATTTAGTGAGCCGACTCCTATATGTTCTACCTCATAGGCCCTTGAGAATCATAATGGAGAATTAGTTAGTTAGTTCGTTACATTATAATAAGTCAATAAACATTTATCCAGACCAATATTTTTATGTAACGAAAGACATTGACACGTTCACTTTGTAAATTTCTATTAATTTCTTATATATAGTCGTTGGTGATGAATTATTCGAATCTTCTGTCAATCTGAAAATTCCCCCCATGCAATCTAACATTTACAGGAAGAAAGATTCCCTAAGAATATATGGTTTTTGAAAATTTCAAAATTTTAATATTATTTAAAATTTATACTATTACTAAGCATATTTTCATATAAAATTTTTGAAAATTTTAAAGTGTAAATTATATTATTTTTTTAATTTAATTTAATATCCCATTTAAATTAAAAATATCACCAGAGTCCCTTCGACATTTAATACCTATTACAAAAATCCTTCTTTACTATTTACTTTCAAACAACGTTTTTGTATAAAATGAAAATGTAATTTTACTTTTAATATAAATACAAATTCAATTATTTTCTAAAAATGTTATTAAATAATTAATCAATAAAAATGAGTAATTAATCATTTGATTATTAAAAATTTACATTTGTCTCACTTTAATTATTAAAATTTAAACACTTCAATTTAACTCTTAAATAATTATATTTGTATTAATTTTATTTTTTGATATATTTTGACAAAGATAAATTTGAAATCTAGCGATATTAAATTTAGAAATTTAACAATAAAATAGACAAAATTAAAACAATTATATTTTTTTTCAACAATAAAATTGAAATGTTTAATTTTTAGGTTTAAATTAAAACATCATATTTTTACAAACTAAACCAACAATTTATTGTAAAAAAAATTACAACATAGTTTAATCATTAAGAGAATTAAATAATATTATCAAAATAAATATTAATTATAATTATAAAAAATATATTTACTATCAAGTTCTTCAATTAAAACACGATAATTGTATGATTATCCTATCAAAACATAATAAATATATATTTTTTAAAAAAATTGTTAATTTTTTATAGTTAATGTTTAGTTTGAATATTTTTTTTATTTTCACTAAAAATAAAAAATAAACTTGAGAATATGTTTTGTTAAATTTAATAATTCTTAAAATTAGCTTAAATTTAAAATTATTAAAAAAAATATTTTTATTATTTCAGAAAATATATTTTAAAAATAAAAAAATTTCAAAAAAAAATACCGAAACTGTTTATGAGTTCAACTAATAATTTGTTGTAAATATATAAGTTTTGGCTAGAGAGAAAGAGAGAGATGGGAGAAGCGTGTGGTGATTCATTATTGAATCATCCAAGTTGGCAAAGGGGTTTATCATGAGGGTGGGGCCCATGTCGCCTTCCAGTGGAACGCTTGTCGTTTTCCCTGGCCACATGCATTCATGTTGATTCACTGCAATGCGATGAACGCCGTTTGGCAAATTTATGACCATCTCCAGCCCCCTTTCCCCACCACATTACCCTACTCCCTAGGGCTACCCCCAGTGCCACCTACCTACCCTTACCCAACCCTAACAAGTTTCAACATCATATTCTTCTCACTTTCCACATATTAAAACTAACTAAATATCTGCCTTGATCTTTTTTATAAATACCTTATAAAGCTTCAATATTCATGTTTATATTCTTATAAATATTAGTAATTCATAATCAAATTAGATAAACACTTATCTATTTGCTTTCTTATAATTAATTAGTTCTAACAAATTTTAAAAAACTGATTTATATGAAATTACATTTAAAGGCCAAAATATAAGTAAATAAGTTTTTCCTAGGGATTACCCATGTATGTAACGATGTACGCCTGGTCGCAAGAAGTACGTAGATTTTGGATATATGATTGATTAAAATACTTTATATTCATCAAATATATATTAGCTATCGAATAAGGCAAATAAAGCAGGAATTTAATAATTTAATATTGAATTTGGCTTCAAATACTTTATATTTATTAATGAATAATTAAATAAATAAATAAAATATTCGATATCTCATGAATAATTACTTTCATCAAATATATATTATATTACAAGTATTAACTGTGAGTATCCAATTACCAAATTTAGATATTCAATATTTATTATATAACACTATTTTTTTAAATTATCTTCAATATAAGAATAGTTTTTGGTGAATCCTATTCATATTAGATGGGTAGGGTATCTGAGGCCAACCTCAATATTATCAAGTATTCAATTTTTATTAATTTTTACCCTATTCGAGGTTTGATCAATATAAAATATTTTAATATTGAAATATTTTATATATAGAGATAGTTGAAATTTTTTTTAATATTCACTTAAGGTATGATTATAAAAGATAAATTAAACACATACTAAAAATGGAGCGAATTCTTGTTTATTGTCGTCATCCCCAAATATCTGATCTCTTATTAGAAAACTCCACGTACTCTCTCTCAAGTTAATTCTTATCTAAAAATAAATGCCTCACAAAAATTTCGTTGGATTCATAAATATAAGACGTAAAAATAAAAAGATATATTAATCAGCAATATTCGAATACCTTGTTTGCACCGCCGTTTTAATTAATGACTTCAAAAAAGGGTGACTATTGAAAGGGCCAGGAGGCAGATGCATAGTTATAGATAGGAAAGGCAAAATTACCATTCATTCTCAAAATTGTGACATATTATACTTCAAAATTTTATTTTGTATTAATTATCATCTATATATATATTTGATTAATTTTAATTATATTTTCGAGCATAATACAATCCAAGTATTTAATAGTTAATATTAGTATATCACCATATTTTACATATATCAAAGTCGAATCATCTACTTTGGATGGAGTTTAGCTTATCTACTGAGTATCATATGCTTAGCAGAGTGTTGGGCGCTCACATACTATCCGATCAATGTGGGACACATATGTTCATGTGGGGCTCACACGATCAAACGAAATGGGAGCACTCGATACTTAGTTAGGTGTATGGCACTCAGTAGAGAATTACTGAGCCTTTAAATATGACATGTCAGATATCAACTTAAAATAACCAAAATATAATATAATTCTTCATACTTAAATTCAACAAGTTAAATTCATACTTAAATTCATTACTGGCATGTTGGCTTTTTTTTTTAAAAAAAAATTCATACTTAAATTCATCTAATTCATAGAGGGGAAAAAGACGAACAGCACAAAGGAGAAACAATATTAAGTAACAATTGAAGAAGACGAACTTTTTGTTCTTCTGTTTGGCGGAAAAAATGAACACAAGGGGAAAAAGCCAAATAACAGAGAAGCAGTGGCTTCGAAGAACACAACAGAGGGGAAACAAAGGTCAGAGAGCGATAGAGAGTGTATGTTTAGTCTCATTCCCTCAAAATCACCACGATCACCACCACTGTCGTTATTTTCCACCATCTTCCCATTTCTCTATCCCTTCCTCCATTATGACACAGATATCTCATCTCTGACTCTATCCCACACTGATCTCATAATTTCTCGTTTGTTTGAACTATAACGAACCAGAAAGATGGTGGACTCAGAGAGAGAGAGAGATGGTGGCCGAGCTGGATATGATAGAAAGAAAGAGAGATGAAAGTCTAGCCAAGGAGAAGAGACGAAGTTACGAAGTCACCACAAAACAATAATTGAAACTTGAAAGCACGGAGAATGTTTTGAGAAGAAGAAGAGAAGTTGAGAAGGAAAATCTTAATATTGAAAGTTGAAGGAAAAGGAGAAAGTTGAAACATTAATGGAGTTCTAGCAGGCTAAAAATTTAATTTATATATATATATATATATGTATGTATGTATATGTATTAATAGGAATCAAGTACTCGAATGGTAAATTAAAAATTTCTTAACCCAACCCAATTTAAATGGATAGGTTAGTATGGTCCCTTGTCCACTCTAGAGTTAATGCTTGTGAAATATTACATCAATATCAACCATTAACTATTTGGATAATATTGAGTTATATATATAATTAAAATTAATAAAAAATATATGAATTATAGACTTATTATTAACACAAAATTAAATTTTTGGTATAAGAAAAGGGAGAGTAATAGAAAATGAACGGTCATCATCATGCTGGCGTCAAAACTATAAAGTCAAAATCAGGCGGTGGAAGTGGAACTCGTGAGTTGTGAGTTCTCGCTTTACTGTTTGGCCAAGCTCAATTACATTACTTGTTCACGCGCTTCCTAATATTTGCATCCACAAGACTATTTTTTTTTCTTTTACCAAGGTATTTCACATCTGATAAAATAAAAATACTAGTATTTTCAAATTTATAGAGCGTAAAAAATAATTTTTTTTGAATCGACATTATCAGAAATTGAATATTTGTTGTCCTTAAGATTTAAGTAGTAGTTATTGTGGCAACCAACCAATCTTGAATATCTAATAAACTAAATTTATGCTTGAATAGTTAGACGTAATTAATTTTGAACTTCAAAATTTGCGTATAAGATTTATACGTTTATTAAATAATGATTCTGTTATCAAGTAAAATATCAAATGAAATAATTTACATTAAATATAAAAAGTGAACATTACTGTAAACGGCGTCAAAGTAACACGTGCAGTCAAGGCAAATTGATTTTGCCAGAAAAATGTAAGAGAGAAGTTTTAGTGCCAATTATGACCATCAAATCAGTCAAAATTTTTTTTTTTAATAAGTACCTCCCACTTGAGGACCTTTCAGTTCAGGTAATTTTGTTGAGAAATATTATTGATTATTAAATATAGACATTTTTTAATGGAGGTTTAAACTTGAGTATGTTACATTACTGAAAATTAACACATTTAATTAAATCCAACCCGTATCAGTAAATAGGTCAATAGAATGTAAGAGTAAGAAATATATAAAATATGGACAAAAATTATAATTTGATTATCTATTTTATTTTATCCTCTATGTTTCAAAAGTTTTTTTTATTAATCCTTTATATATGTTTTGAAATTTGACTATTTTAGTCATTTTTTATTAAAATTATTAGTCTATATAATAGAGTTCACGCGTCATTCTTTAAATGCTGATATAACCTATTTACATGATTGTTAACTGGATATTAGTATTTCACATATAGTTCCCATAATGCTAAAAACAGTTCTAAAAAGCATAAGAGCATTTTTGGTATTTTGAAAATTATAAGTAGAACACTAGTATTCAGTCAGTAGCTATGTATATAGACCATGTTAATATTTAAAAGATGATATGTTAATTTTATTACATGAATTAACGATTTTAACGGAAAAAGACGAAAATAATAAGACTTTGAAACATAGAGGACTAGTATAAAAATTTTAAAGTATAATGGACCAACCCATATTAGTAGATAAGTCAATAGAATGTAAGAGTAAGAAATGTATAAAATATCGACAAAAATTATAATTTGATTCTCTAATTTATTTTGGCCTTCGATGTTTCAAAAGCTTCATTTTAATATGCTATATATGTTTTGAAATTTGACTATTCTGATCCTTTTCTATTAAAATCATTAGTCTATATAATAGAGTTTACGTGTTATCTTTTAAATACTGATATGACTTATTTACAGAGCTATTAACGAGATATTAATGTTTCACGTGTAGTTTTCAAAATGTCAAAAATAGTTGTAAAAAGCATAAGGGCATTTTTGGTATTTTAAAAATTATAAGTGAAACACTAGTATTTAGTCAATAGCTATGTATATAGACTATGTTAACATTAAAAAAATGACATGTCAATTATATTACATGAATTAACGATTCTAACAGAAAAGGATGAAAATAATAAGACTTTGAAACATAGAGGGCTAATATGAAAATTTTGAAATATAATGGACCAAAATGAAATTTGAAATAAATATAGAGGACAAAAATGCCATTTTTTGCTTAAAAATATCTGAATGGCAAATAGGTGAATTTTCATTTTCTGAGAACATATGAGCTAATTGTAAGGAGGTGTTTGCATATATTTTATTTTTTTTATAAACCATCCTTTATAATTAATTAAAGCGACAATAAATAAATCTTCTGAAACAAAAAAAAACTTGAACGAAATTAAGAAAAAAAAAGGTTAAAAAATATAAAGAGTAAGTAAAGTAAAAGGAATTTCAAAAACTTTAAATAGAAAAAAAAAAAAAAGTTTGATGCCTCTGTTATCTTCACGATAACAATTCTGGGAATCTACGTACTTGCGGTGGAAATTTCGAATTTGAAGAAGATGAGAGTGATCATTGTTTTGCATTCATCTTTATCACACTTCAAAGATTCTTAATTTTCTCCACTATTTTCTCTATATTTGTTTTTTAACATACTTGACAATTCAATACTCTCTGAAGCTGGCAAAGAATAAACAATCTTAATTTCTTTGAATTCAATCGGTTAATTACAATTGATTTTTTTTTTCTCTTTATTATAGGCTTAATGTTGGCATGGCTGAAAAAGTAGGAAACAGTTTGAAGTACAAACTCTGTAACATTAGTTTATGTACAAAAACAAAATTGTTATTTCACCCAAAAAAAAAAAATAGTTGTACCTCATCATTAAATTCTTTTTATAAAAGTAACAGTATTACCAATATTAGTTCATTGTATCTTTTCACCGGACTGAACTATAATAGCATGTTTGTCGGATTGGACTCTACCTACTAGTTTAATCAATTTTAAATAATTTTTAAAATTAATAAGTAATTAAATTAGTTATAAATTAATTAAATCGATCAAAAATAAGTTAAATTGGATAAATTGGTATTAAATAAATCGGTTGAATTGGTTTACTTGATTTTTTTTGTTTTTTCGTCTTGTTTATTCTATAATCAAGAAATAAAAAAAATGAATATTACACATAAGCTAATTTTAATTGAGATGCCAATATTTTGATATTTTAGAGATTTGATTTGAGTGAATATTATCTTGATTAATGATATTTCCTTGTTATTTGGTCAATCTTTGTAATAAACTTTTAATTGTGAATGTTGTTTTGTATAATTTAACATCAAATTTTATTTTATTTAAATTTGTAAATTTATATTTATAGTATTTAATTATATATTTTATTTGTTTTAATATTTTAAAATATATTGATTTAACCATGATTCGACTATTGACCTTTAAACTAGTGTTTCGTTAGTTCAATAATGGTCTAATTTTTAGAACTTTGGTTGTAACAATTTGCTTGATGTAATTGCATTGTAGCTGCATTGGCCACATGATATATGTGTAGCGTGTGTAATTCATTACTAAAAATAATTTTGCTTGATATTGTTGGATAATAAACATGAACATTTATTTTAACAAAAATTTAAATATTAATTTGTCATCTTGTAAAAGACTAGTGTTTTTTTACTGGAGTAAACCTTGTTGACATATATATATATATATATATATATATATATATATATCATATTATGTTATTGATAATTTTTTAAGGTAAATGATTCTTCACTCTTTATTATCCACAGATGTTGATATTAAAAGATCAAGATTTTATAATAAAACTACTAGGAGTCTGCATAATCCATCTAGTCTTTTTTAACCTAACTGAACATGAAGTTGATCAAGTTCAAGTGGGTTAATACAACTTGTCAACTTGATATAATCCAAAAAAAAAGTGGATTTTAGATTACATTTTTCTCATTTGAATTACTTGAAAGCAAGTGGGTTAATCAAAGTTGTTTTAGTACATGGAAATTGATTTGAGAAAGAAATTATAAATGAAAAATTGAAATGAATGTCCAACTAAAAAGTTATAAATTATTTTTAGATTCATAGTTTAAACTAATTTTTAACTAATCCAAATGTAAAACCAAATATGCCCTAAAGATTTTTGCTTTTTTACTTCAAATCCTTGGACTACTATATCTGACTAAAGCATTAGAGGCAGAAACAAGCTCCTCACATTTTGTATTGTTTACAGTTAATTCATTTGATTCTTGATATTCTTAGAGAATGACTGATCCTCTGAAAGGTAAATTGATTCCCTTTTGTATTCATCAAAATTTATGACCACTTTTTACTTACTCAAACTCTTTGTTGCTAGCTGTATATGGGTGAATTTTTATTTTGAAGAAAAACAGAAATATCACGCCATTATAATTTTAGTAATGTTTAATAACAAATGAAGCTTGTATTATATGAACAAAAAAAATCTGTAATAAATTAAAATTATATTTTAAAATATAAATAAATATTTTGGAAATAGAAATTTGCGGATGTATAATTGTTTATAATGTGTAATTTAATAAAAATTCTAGTGTTAATAGAATTTTAGTAAAAACAAATCATGATTTTTTTTTAAATTATAGAAGTATGTTTTAATTTTTATAAAAGACTAGTCTTATAATTAAATTATGTTATATAATTCTTTTCGGTTTTTATACTCCACTCTTAATTTAGTTATTAAACTAGTATTGTGACCCGTGCGATGCAAAGTTAAATTATAATGCATGATTAAATTATAACTCCAAAAAACTTTTGTAATTTATAAAAATAATAATAATTATAATTGATTTATATGAAACTTATGAATTATGACATATATTTTTTAAACGTAAATAACTAAATATTTTTAATTAATTTATTAGTTCTATAATCAAATTTATTTTACCTACTCAAACTTTGATTTGATGAATTGATTTATTTATTTAATAGAATAAATTTAAATGAATAAAATAGGTAAATTAATTAATTTGTTAATTTACGGATTATTTGTTATTTGTTATAAATTATTTGTTGCATGGATCAGTGATTAATTGAATATTGATTTCATCTTTACTTTTGAATGTGTCTTTTTTGTTTCAATCAGATCCATAGAAAAAAAAACATTAAAGGTTGCTGTTACATTTGGATGAATCTCTAGGCCTCAGATTTCATCTTTCAATAATTTGATTTTTATCTCTTTCTTTAGTCAAGGGATAATAATTTAAAGATTCATATCTTAAACTTTGATTTCTATTAAATTAAAAACTATTTTGGAAGGAAATCAAAATAAAGTCAAATAAAGCAAATTTTTTAATTCACATATCAATTCGATAATCAAATTTATTTTACCTACTAAAAAATCTTCTGAGACATTGCAGTGGTCAAATAATAAAAGTAATTTTTTAATTTCAATTCAAATCCTTTAAATAAATTCAAATCAAATAATTAATATTATGTGATATCATTAATTTATCAAATTTATTAATTAACCTAATTTATTTATTCATTCAAATAAATTCAAATTAAATAAAACAACAATATTTACTAATTATTAATTTCACTTATTAATAATTATTATAATATATTATAATAAAAATATATTCTACTATTTACTTTAACAATAACCTACATAATATATTAAATATATTGGGATCCACATAATATATTCTAATAATAATACTATAATTTATAAATTTGTGAAATTTATGAAACTTATAAGATTTATGAGTTATAAAATATACTTTTTAAACGTAAATATTCTAACATAAATTTTGATTATATATACAAATATAAATTATAAATTATAATAAAAATTTATGATAATAAATGACTACATTATATTATGATGTAGAATAAGTCATCAAATGAAATAAAATAATAAGATGTATGTATAATTAATAAAAAAATTTAATTAAAAATTTTTTACAAAAAAATAATAATCAAATTAAAATGTTCATATGGAATTTAGTATAATGAACTGTAAAGAAATTTTATACATATGATTAATAATTAATTCTAATATATCTTGATCCTCGTGTATGTATATTTCAACAATTTATTATCTATATATTTCAATTCAAATCAAATAATAAAGGTAATAGTTTTTTAATTTCAATTCAAATCAAATAATTCATTTAATGTGATGTCATTAATTATCCTACAATGGTCAAATAATAAAAATAATTGTTTTTGAATTTCAATTCAAATCTTTTCAATCAATTCAAATCAAATAATTAATCTTATGTGATGTCATTAATTTACCAAATTTACTAATTTACCTAATTTATTCATTCAAATCAATTCAAATCAAATAAAATAATGAAATTCACTAATTATTAATTTCACTAATTACACTAATTAATAATTATGATAATATATTCTGATAAAATATATTATGCTATTTACTTTAACCATAACTCACATAATATATTAAATACATTGGAATCCACATAATATATTCTGATACTAATACTATAATTTATAAATTTATGAAATTTATTAAACTTATGAGACGTATGAATCATGACATATATATTTTAAAACATAAATATTCTGATATAAATTTTGATTATTTATACAAATATAAATTATAAATTTTAATAAAAAAATTATGATAATAAATGACCACGTTATATTATGAAGAAAGACCATACCTTTGACATGAGATGAATGTTTTTTGTATACTATCCTAGCACTTTTTGAACTTTCATCAAGTATGAACCTTTTCGAACAAAAGAAAAAAAATCATGTCAATTTTATTAGGAACTCCCTATTTTAAGATATCTTCCTTGTCTTTCTCTATCAGTGTAGGGAGATTTACTATCACTCCAAAAAGATTAACATTCTTTCTCTCGCCAAGAACTGTCAAGTTCTCATAGTGACATCAAACCAAACATAATTTTTTGTCATATGATAAGACCGTAAATGAGATAATTTCATCTAAGCACAATATTACACTACCGTGCTTCACATCATCAGCCAACTTTTTGTAGCTCATACAGATTGTATTCTTATCTTCTTTTATGCTATAGTCAGTTGATATGGTTATTTCTTGACCTTGTTTCAATTTAATAAGATTACTCGAATCTCGGGGCCCTACAATATTAGAGACAAAATGAAAAATAAAGAACACTATAAAATTTGACTGACTCTAAGATGTGAAGTGAATTCAAACAAAAGAACTATATTAAATCAAAGAATAAACAAATTAAAAAGGGGAAAAAAAACACTGGATCCGAGAAATTTACATTTCCCTGTAATCGACATATTCTTGAACTCTTTGCTTATTAGTTGGGTTCCTTTTTTTAGCATACTCATGGGCGATATATTGCGTGATTACTCTTGATTTTGTGTATTGAAATGATTTTTATAAGTAATTTTACAAATGCTAATTTAACGATATCTAAGTGTGTTTGTTGGAGATGTATATTTAATACTTACCAAATAACTTTAGATATTTGTCTTCAAAGGTTGGAGCTTGACCGAATGTTTGCATCAAAAGAAGTGAAAGTTAGTTGAATTGAAACTTAGAGACAAGTAATCCATGAATTGCTCTAATACTTATATTAAGAGAAATAAAAAGTTTATTTTTGTGTTCGCCCTCTTTCATGTTAATGGGAACAAACTCGAATTCAAACTGTTTTCTCGAAAATGCAAGTAGTAACTTATATGGTGGCCATTGAAAATGTACTTTTGTGAACTTTTATGGCTGCCATGACTAAGAAAATTATACCGAATTTGAGTGAAAATAGAATAGAGACAGAAGCGAGCTGCTTCTTTGTAGTTGTGGCAGGAAATCTACTCTGAAGTTGATACGGAAGCCATCCGATCATTCCTTCATTGTTGCTTCTCAGTCAACACATGACACTCAACATTCGATCATTTTTGAAGTTTGAAACGCACTGTACTAGCTTGAGATTGAGCTTCAGATCGGCACAAAGACAACTGATATAAACTCTTCAAACACAAAATTCTAAGCTCCAAGCACTCAAATTTTATGATAATTCACAGTTTTAAAAGGGATGGTTTGAATTCATTTGAATACAAATTTTTCAAATTCATGTGAATGTAATTATAGAATCAATCACACCCATTTGCATTTAATATATTGTAATTATTTAATTATTAAATTATTAATTAAATTTACAACAATTCATAGTTTTAAAAAGGATAATTTGAATTCATTTGAATGCAAAATTTTCAAATTTATTTGAATGCATTATAGAATCAATTACACCAATTTGTATTTAATATATTGTAATATTCACAGAATTTAAAAGATAGTCCTATAGTATATCTCAAAAGGGTTGCTTAGAATGAATTTAATGTAGTGTCATTAATAGGAATGAATTTATTTATTTGCATAATTTATTCATTTAATTTTTATTTTTATTTATTAATTTTATTATATGTTTTTTAAAAACTTGTAATTTGATTCTACATTCTTCAAAATTTTAGCAAATTCTATTAGATTTTTGTTAGTTTAACATTAAATTCTGGAAACTTATCCAACCATTTGCATCACTTGGTCATTTACATTTACATGAACATGTCTGATCTATATGAATAAGAAGGGAAAAGCCAATAATAAAATAAAGTTAATTAATATGTACGTATGTTACGTGATACAATCACTGTTAAGTGATTTCCATGAATTAAATTGAATTACACATTTTTTGAGTATTAAAATTGTACTAATTGACTATGTTGAAGTTTTGCTCGTGAAATATGGACTTTTTTTTTTTTTTGGATCGTTTATAGAATGTTTACTTCCAGAATGTGTGTGAATTGGAGCTTTGGGAAGTTTAGTACTACTAACAAAGACAAGGATTTGGATATCAGTTTTATGTGTGTCATTTGGTGGTGTTGGGTACAGAAATAACACTATCTTTGGTGATTATGATATATGTGTTTCTCATGTGTGCATGTCTATTTTGCTCTTGAAGGAGTCTAACATTAGAGCTTTAACTATGTCCCTACAAGCAACCAATTGAAGGGAGAGATTCATCCAATGGCTGAAGCCAACACACGAGGCATTGAAGATCAATATTGATGGCAATTTCTTTGGAAATCTTGGCCGTGTAGATTTTGGTGATTTGATTCGTGATGAACATAATAAATAAGTCTCTAATTTCTATAGACGCATCAACATCATTACTAATATGCATACGAAGTAAGTGATTATTTTATAGGGATTGATGTTGTAGTTGATTTGGTAAAAATAACTATTAACATAGTTATTGACCTTGAGTTTGATTTTCTTAAAGTTGTTAACTAATATACATACAAAATAAGTGACTATTTTATAAGAATTGATGATTGTAGTTAATTTGATAAAGATGACTATTGACCTTGAGTTTAATTCCTTTAAAGTTGTTAACTTAATTAAAAATAAGAATACTATATAGGCATGAGTTTAGTGTTATTATTGAAGATATTAGACATATCCTTGCTCATTATCTCATGATCATGATCAATCATGTTCTTCATGAGGCTAATCAATGTATAGATATCCTTGCTAAGATGAGCACTCAAGAATCTTTTTGTTTGTGTTTGTGGGAAAACTCTAATTCATTTTTGTGTTTTTTATAATTAGACACTTCTACAGTGTTTGTTAGGCCTCAATCTCTATTTTAGTTTTGTTTCCTCGTTTGTAAATGACTACGTAGCATTTAATAGTGTGTTACGGCGAGTTTAATAGTATGAACTAATTAAAAATTTTTAAATGCAAAAGGAGAACATTTATTAATAAAATAAGGATAATTACATTATAGTTTTAGATTTTTTTTAAAAATTAAAGTGAGCGCGTGGCTCATGTCCCCGGGGTAGCGCGCGTAGAAGTGCTCATCCTCTTACAGCAGAATCTTTGTTTCTTATGACTACACGAGCGTGGGCACACACGATAAAATCCGTCCCGCATTATTATATTACAGCATCCTTTCTATGCGTACATTGAAGAAAAAGCAACGGAAAAAAAAAAGGAAAAGACCTAAAAATAATAAAAAATAAATCCCAAAATATAATAAACCCGGGTTCTTCGTATTCTCTCGCCCTCTGTCGTTTCTGATAATAAGTAGTCACTACTCTCAAGCCTTCCCTTCCACACACTACTCTCTTTCTCTCTCATACGTCGCTTTCAGTCATAAATTGGCCAAAAGCAAAACGCTACGGAAAACGCACACTCTCTATCGAGCGGGAAACATTATTGCCTCCCTCTTTCTTCTTTCTCTCTCCTCTTTTCGTCGTCTTCACACCAACTTCCTCCTTCCATGTCTCTCTCTCTCTCTTCCTCTTCCTCCTAATCTCCTTCTCCTTCTCATTCTTTTCTTCTTCTTCTTGTCTCTCGCTGATCATGGCCGTTGCATCCGATGGATTTTCGATAAGGTATCTTTTAAATTATCGATTTATCTCTTTTTTTTTCTGGTCTCACTTTTTCTCTGCTTTACTTTTGCTTCTACTATCGCTGTGACTTTCGATTAGAGATTTGTTAATTTTTCACGATATTGATACTTTGTCGTAGGGGCTACACTTCCAAGATGAGGTCCGTCGACGTCTTCAAGTGTTGGCCCTTTCGTACCGACGATGTATCTAGAGAGGATGTGGAGTCCTGGCTTCCTCCTATGGCAGTTCCGAAGCTTCCCTGCAGCTCCAACGAGCTTGAAGCTTCGAGATCCGATCGCGATGATGACGAAAAACCGTTGGATGAAGAGATTTCTAGAAGCGATAGTGATCACTCGGTGAAATCTGAGGAGAGATTGGAGATGGTTTGCCCGGTGTGCCGAGTTTTCAACGCCGCCACTCTCACGGCAGTGAACGCGCACATCGACGGCTGTCTCGCGCAGACGATGAGGGAGGAGAGGCGGCAGATGAGGATGATGAGTCTGAAGTCGAAATCGAAGGCGCCGAAAAAGCGGTCCATCGCTGAGATTTTTGAAGTTAAGGAGCAGGAGGAACAACCAAAAATTGAAACCATGTTGAAATTGTGGCCGTTTGGTGATGAAAATCCGGATGAAGTGTCTATAACGGTCACTGAATTCAAGTGGTGGTCTCGCCGGCTCGAGGCAATGAGATCCAACAAAGTTGATGCTGAAATTTCTGTAAATGACGTCGAAAGGGTGAAATCGGATGAGCCTGTTGCTACGGAGGAGGAGAAATTGGAGATGGTTTGTCCTGTTTGTCGGGATTTCAACGCGGCAACGGTGACCGCGGTTAATGCTCACATCGACGGGTGTCTTGCGCAGGCGATGAGGGAAGAACGTCGGCAAATAAAGATGAATTTAAAGCCAAAACCCAAGGCTCCGAAGAAGCGGTCGATTGCTGAGATTCTCACTGTGGCACCACAGATCAAAGCGATGGACAGTGAGGTAGTTGAGGTCGACAAAGATGAGGAGGAGGAAAAGAATAGGAAAGAAGAGAAATATGATTGCGGTAGTGGAAATTCCAGTGGGGTTGGTACTGTTGCCGTGGTATCGACAATCAAGAGCAAGAAGAATTCAAACAATAGGAAAAAGAAAAGAACGAAGAAGCCGAATAAGAGGAAAAGCAAAGAGGAAAATTATAGAGTTGTTGAATCTCAGAACAACGGGAAGAAGATGATGTTGAACAAGAAAAAGAAGAACAATGAGTTAATTGCAAGGAAGGTATGTGGTTTTTGTGTCATAAAATATAGTTCATCTTTCACACATGCGGGTCAGTTCCATGATTTTAGCTGTTTCATGGGAACCGATGATTAGAAATAATGATTTATGTGCCATAAAATGTTACCCAATTCTGTAGTGTTATGTTGATGTAGTTGCTTATGCCATGGAATCATAGCTTTGCTAACTCTATATGTTACTTTTTCTGCATAAAATTACTGCTGTAAAAGCTGGTAAGAGGGACAGCTACAGGTTTATGGACGAAAGTTAGTGGTTTTTGTATATTGCTAGTGTGATAAAGGCGGCATTGAGGCTCGCGTGGGTAGCAGAAGTTAGGAAAACACAAAATATTAAGGTTAGGGCCGTCGTGCACGGAAGGAATCAAGAAGGTAATGAAGGGGCCGCAAGAATGTTGCTCCAGCTGGAATCTGTATGGCTGGTACTTGGTACAGGTTGCCCGAAAGGGGCCACTTGTGGTTTACGAGGTAGGAAAGCCGAGCCTAATGATATGGGGGGAATTATCATATTATCATATGGGCCATGGGTAAATCTACAGATTTTCATCTCCTATGGCTATCGGTAACATTATGATTAGGTTGGTGATATATAAATGCTGGTGGTATCAGAGAATGAAAATGTGTAGGTCTACAATTTCAGAGATCACAAACTTACGAGGTTTATTGGGTCTGTAGGTGACATTTTTGAAGTTCATGCGTGAGTCAGTTTGATGAATCCCTGGAATTGGATCGCCATATGGATATTTCATCTGAAAGTAACTCTGTTTGAATAGATCATTGTCACATGGACACTATCCTCTTTAACAGCACTTGTAATCAGTCATGACTCATGAGTGAAGTGGAATGATACTGGCAATATATCGTATAAGGATTTTGGTATAACTCCCGAGAGTAATGAATGGCCATGAATAAAGGGTTGCGTATGGTGGTTTTGGTATTTATTATCTGCATTGTGAAGTTGCGTTGCTTTCTACTTAATTTTTTTGCGGCACTTCCTTTTAATTAGTTGAGGAACCAATCGTAACTAAAGTTTTGTAAGTTTTGTGGGGATTACTCCTCGTGCCTCGGTGAAAAGTTAAGTGTCCTATTCAACAGGAAAAAAAAAAGAAGTCAAGTGAATTCATCTCTGAGTTGCAATCAAATTAATAGTGTCCTTTTGGTCAAAAGCTCATAAGAGAGTTCATGGGAAAGAGAAGACTAAAATTATCAGTTATAATCAATATGGTTTGTGCTGACTGAATTTCGACGCTGGGAGTTATCAAATGTGTAACCTTAAGGGCTATTGAAGGTTGCCTTGCGATGATTTAGGATGATCTTTCTGCCAGCTGTTTTCCTAAATATTAGTATAAAACCAACTGAATTACATTTAATTTCAGTGAAATTTAAATCACTTAGGGTATACCAGCCTTACTGTGAAAAATACCATCTAGATTGTTTTTAATCTTAACGTGTTTTGGACTGATTACTCTTAGTTACTAGATTATTTTTAAGGTAAGTAAAGATTGACTTTTATCATGTTCTATCATGTTCTACATCATATTTTGCTATATGTACTACATCATATTTTGATTTGTGAACAATTGAGATGGTTCTGGTGTTCTAAAATCTTTAGTTATACAGTTTTTACTACTATACTTAATTTAGAAAGATATTCGTATTAAAAAAATTTTCTCTTGTTGTCTGTGTGATTAATTTGTGTCAAAATGTGATAATTAGTTATCTTTAAAAAAAATATTTTGGTGGGAAGAAACTGAACCAAATAATTCTTCTAAACCCTCCAGTGTTCCTGACTCCTGTTTCTAATTTTCTATGATCTACTAACAACCAGATGTTTTTGAAATAATATTTATACAAAAATTTTATGAGCTAGCTAATTATTGTAAGCTCATAACTATTACCAAGCTTTTTTATGACACAGTTCCTATGTCTAATTAAAAGTTTTCAGTAAATTTTCTTATGCGTTATAATTAAATTAAGAAGATTCTCTTATATCAGTCAAACTAATTAACTCTTCTGATTGACTATCTAATGAAATCTAATTCTATCAATGATGCATATTCCTTTGTCTTTTTTGTTTTTGGAGCAAATCCCGTTTCTTATATTTTAATTTTATAGAGTCCTACAATTATGCAAATATTCTTTTATTATAATGGGACAAGCATTTAAGTATTTATGGTCGCTAAACTTGAGATTAGTTTTGCATTACATATCAACATGCCCTAGTTGTTCTTTTTGTTAATTGCTTGCTAGGAAATTTTGGCAGTTCTTATATTCTTTTTTATATTTTTATGCAAACTGGAAGTAGATAGGAGAAATTAAAGGCAATTTTTCTTTTAGATAAGCAAATGAATCCAAGCCTAATTTTCCTCTTCAAAGTCTTTGTCAGTAATGATAAGTTAAGTATGATATAAATTTTGAAAATTGCATTATGCTATATATGTGGAAGTGTATTTGTTTAAAATTTAAATTGATTTGACGGCTCATGCCTTAAATTACTTCCCTTGAAGTCCTCTTTCTATTCAGATACTTTAATTTTTTTGAAAGTTATTTTGATAAGTGAAATGCAAAGCTTTTAAACTTGTAAATCTTATTTTATCCTCCACTCCAAAATGCTTCATAATAAAAGGAAATTAAGAAGAGGAGGAGGAGACAGTGAAGGAGGAAAAAGAAAAGAACTTTGAGTTTCAATTTTTTTACTTTTTCCGTTAACACATATTGAGGTTCCCCCTCCCCCCTCCTTTCTTTATGTTACCTTCAATGCATTTTGGATTTGAAGCCTATAGTTTTCATATAAATCATTACTTTATTTACTTTATTATTGTTGTATTATATTTCCCTTCTCTATAATACTAATCATGTCAAAAGTATTATACACCAACTTTTTTATTTTCCTGGTTTTTAAACTCCTTATATTGCCAGTTCTTCTCTTAGCCGTTTGAGTCATGGAATATGGTTTAAATTAAAATTTTCTGATGCACCAGAAAAACTTTCTTTTTAATTGATGATAATAATGTGAATCAATATGATAATTTTTTTATGTTTTTATATGATAAGTGGGAGTTGGAACACAATATTAGATTTTCAATTTGTCATTAAAAATATCACACAAGTGTTTGAATTTTTCTGTCTGCAACAATATTTATTTTCTCTAGATAATCAAAGAGATTTGATAATTATGTTTTGTATAATCAGTTTCTTTGGTAATCGACCCTAAATTCCCTTGGAAAATATCTCCACTTCTTGATCATATGTAATCTCTCCGTATAACCAAAAACATAATTGCTTTAATACTCTACAACTAGCGTTCTGATGAGGGATAAACTATGAAATAGAAGAACCATTGCTTTGAATATGGGTATTGGAGCCAGGCATTTTGGACAAAACATATAACCTTGTTATCAAAGAATGCAATCCTTTCATGATGGCTATTAACATTTATTATAACAATTCTGTTTCATCGTTTTTGGTTCACTGGAGATGAGAGGAATATAGATTGCATATGGTTTAAAAACCCTACAAATTATTACTGGTTGGTTATAAACCATGATTTAGATCATTTAATAGTGTCTTTGAGTGTACTATTGCCAGGCAATTTTTCATATTCCTGGCTGGAATTATTGGAAAGATATCAGAAGTTTCTTCCTAATTCTCTCTAGTGACGGTTCATAAAACACAACTTGGCTTCTTTTAAGAAAAAAAAAAAAAGAAAATCTGGGCTAACTACCTAGACGGAATGTAGTTGTGTATTTGTGGTATATCTTATCTACTGCCATTGTCTCATTCCTGGATTTGGTACTGAAGTAGCGTTAAGCAGATAACAGAATTATATAAAGCTCACCATTCATCTCAAGCTTTTAATCATGGGGGTTTCTTTATGGTTTCAATTTTCTAGTTGATATTAATTTATATAGTAGAATTACCATGAATAGAAACTATTTAAAAGCTTCCAGTGTTACTGCATTTTATGTTTGGTAAGTTGGGGACCAGAGAGACATCAAAATACTTTGTTTTAAGACTTTTTTTTTTTGGGGTGAAAGATTATGTTTTTAAATGGTTCAAAGCTTGGTCAACTAGTTGGTATTGAGTTTTGTTTACCTTGTTTGTCTCAGGAGGACGCCTACAAGCGCAAAGTGCAAACTCCAGTGAATAATGCCAGAAAAATAAAAGGTACATTTTCTAATGAAAGGGTTGCACTTGATGACATTGATGTTTCTGTCCATAAAAAGAAATCAAGTTTGAAGTCTATATCTGTAGAAAAGAAGCAAAAAGTTAAAAACTTTGATGCAGTTGGAAAGCAACAAAAAGCAGTGCCTCCTATTTGTGGAATTGTTAAGAATCACTGTAAACATATTTCTGAAAGGACATCAAGCTATAGTAATATACAAGATGGTACTGAAGATAGTGATTGTGATGTTCGAGCTACAACATCAGACAGGGATGTGAAATTTTCTGGTAAGGATGACATAATTGGTCAAGAAAGGAAAACATCATTTGATGACACCAAGATCAATTTATCTTCAGATGCACTGGCTACTTCATTGGGAAAGAAGTGCTCTGGAAGCGAAGATGCACTGACTACTTCATTGGGAAAGATGTCCTCTGGAAGCGAAGAAGCTTCTATTTTGGAGGCAAACAGAGCTGATTGCAACATTTCCATTAATATGAACGAGAGAAAGGAGGTTTGTCCTATAGTTGAAGATGACCAGTTTTCTAGTACTCCTGAAGAAGATGCTGCGAAGCATTTATTGAGGGCATGTACCAATCAAGAGAAGTCAAAGCATCTAGTAGAGAAGCCTGAATCATTAACAAAGGTGGGGCTTCATGATAATAATAATCTACTCCTGTTTGATAGAGGCAACATAACTACAACGCATTATTCTCCATATGATGGCATTCCTAGAACTAGTCCTGCACTACAACCAGGGCAGACTTCCAGTATACCTACTCAAATGCACGATACTGGAGCTTTCAGTTCCACTGTTGAGTTAGTTGATCATGGGAAGGATCCAACCCATCAGGCTGCAGCAATAAACTCAAATGCAAGTACCAGGACATATCTAGAGCCTTCGTCATCTTATTCTGCTTCATATAATGAAACAAATGAAAGACCTCTGCTTTCATCACAATTTTATGGAGATTATGATAATAATGGCCAAGCTTTGGGTGACAGACAATTGTCTCACATGTTTTCTGCAGATATGGTAGATAATTCATTCTCCCTTCCAGGCTGGGGAAAAGGAAGTGTAAGAAATAACTGCATGGATGAGAGTGTTTTTGGTTTGCCACTCAATTCACACGGGGAACTAATTAATTTCAGTTCAAGTGGGAAAGATGGGATGAATCAGCTTCAGACTTCAAGTACATTAAGAGTTTCTTCAAGTGGCGTACCTGTTAGTAACATTGTATGTCAAAGTAGACCAGAATATTTAAGCATTAATGAGAGGGATTTTGTTCAGAAAACACTTGGAGAAGATCATGAAGATCAATTTCCACATTATCCAGCCAGGCTAGGTGTTACAGAATCACAAAGTAGTGAGAGAGCAGATGTTGTCTGGCCTAGTTCATATAGTAGCTCCACTTCCAATCAATATGTCCATCCACATGATTCTGAGTTGAACCTAATGAGAAACTCGTTCATTGAACAGAATCAACACAACCAAGTGCAGAAGCACAAGGGAGTTCAGAAGATATATCTGAAAGAAAGTTCAGATGCCATTTCACTTAGTTCGAGCCAACCAACAATGAGGTTGATGGGTAAAGATGTTCCAATTAGTAGCAGCAGCAGAGAGATGAAACAATTTGTGGAAGATGTTTGGGCTGATAAGGAATCCAGGGGAAGGCGTTGTTCTGAAGATGCTGCTTTAGAAAATCCTTTATTGGGAAGATGTTCTAAGCAAAATTTGGTATCTGGTTCACCGTCACAATTACCAACTGAGAATGTCTCGCAGTCGGTTAAATTCCAAAGCAATCAGGTTTCAGAGAGTAATTATGTATCTCAAAATGGAACCCTTGGAGTCAGTAGAAATGCTTGTTCTTATTTCGTCCCTTTCACTGAAGGACCTACATCATGTTTAGTTTTCAATAAGACGCCTCATGTCTTGCCAAGGCAGTTTATTTCTGGAGCTAAACCTCTAGGACTCGGTCCTCAGTTACAGGGAGCAATTAATCCTTGCACTTTCACACAACCTGCATTTGGATTTCCCTTGCTGAATCCAAGTGTTGATGAACATGCCCAACCATCTTGGTTTCAGAGGTCGTATAGAAGCTTGCCACCATGGTTGTTAAGCTCAACACATGAAAAGTTTCCTGGGACACCTTCTCAGCAATTTTCTGGCATGAACTGTAAAACTTTTCCTCATAATAAATGGGGAGGGAATTTTACCGCTGTGTCTGTGAATCATTCATCAGAAGTAGTATATCCTCCTAATCCTTTGACTGCTAATTGTCAAATGAAGACCCCACTTTGTCCAGCATCGGCTGATCGACCTCCACATGCTTCAGTTACACCCATTACTAAACCATCTTTTACTGTAAATAGTGGTCAGAGAAACATAATTGCTTTTGCTGACAGAGTGAAGTTAGACGATATGACTACTGAAGATCATCCGTGCAAAAGTACCAGGAAGAGAACTGCAGCTCATCTCGATGGTTCCACAACAGCTATCAAGTTACCTAATATAGAGGTGCAAGAAAATTTAATTTGTATGTCTGGTTTGACTAAAGAAAACTCTAGTGCTGGAATGCAACGGAAAACAAGAGCTGTCGAACTTGATCCACGTGGGGATTGTACAAGAAGTAAATATTGTCGCCAGAATGAGGCTCAAAATATACATCCTAGAAGTTATCCAGGCATTGAAACTTTCAAACTGGATGGTATGATATCTTCGGGTCCTGTCAGACTAAGTCCCGGAGCTAAGCATATCCTAAAACCCTCACAAAATATGGAGCAGGATAACCCAAGACCGATCCATTCTTCTGTTCCCATTGCTGCCACTACTGACCGTGGTAGAGATCTAGAAATTCAGAGAAAATTGACAAAAATATACAGACTGTAGGTTCAGGTCATATCATTTTATGATCAGTTTTTGTATTCATAGTATGTCCACTTGTTATGAGCATAATAGAATCGTCCATGTACAACTATTGCCAGGTTGCCGAATCAGGTGGAAAATCTGATATAATACCATCCAGCCTTTTTGGTCGTTCAGCTCTAAATTGTGAAAGTTTTATGACCACTTCGGAGTTTTATCACCAAAGATGTTGGGTGATGGTGCTATTTATGAAATCTCTTTTCCTTTGGATCAGGTATTCTTCACATGGCATCTGTTAAATGATTTTGAAATGACAGTTTCCTATGCTTATCCACCGACTTGCCATTCTAATGCTGAAGTTGAATTTTTCTGTTTGTAGATTGGGTAGACTAGGTCAATAATGAAGAGATATATAAGCATGTCATAGGTGAGTTTCACTGAAATTTTTCATGCTTACATATCTCTTTTGCGATTGACTTAGTTTACCTATATTTTATAAAAGAAAACAAAATTATATGCTGTTTCTTATATTTTTATTAAGATTTTTTTATTAAGAGTAAAACGTGTAAAAATTCTTTAAAATAATCAATCATGTTTGTTGAACCTGATAGTAAAATTTTAAAGAATTGTATATAAGTTTAATCTTTTTAAAGACTGGATCTAGCCATCTAGGGTTTAGGATCTACAAAGACATTCTCAAAACTTATAAAGCATTTCACTGGTGTCAGAAACAGCTAGTTGGAACCATAGAAATTTTATAGCCCCATAAATAGCTTTCTTCTTCAAACCTTGAAATACCCGACAAAGATTCTAAAGATATTTGCACAAAAGTAAAGCAATGTACCGTTCTAGGGCAACTTCCTCCCACCTTTTTCTCTTTTTGACTAGCTTATTAAAAATCTTAGGAGAAATTTTTAAGTGCACTCCAGGAGTCCACAGCATTTCATTGAACCCCACCACGTGCAATATCTATTTTAAGAAGTTTTCATTAATTCTTTACACTAACTATACATTGTATGGCTCCTAAAATTTCTCAACTCTAGTCTACGCAGCATGAGACCCCCCCCCCCCCAAAAAAAAAAAATACACCACCACCACCACCAACACCAATAAGCTTTATTTTACTAAGCGGTCGGCTGCATGGATCGCACGGCGTTATTGAACTCTGTCAATAACTAATTTTCTAAGTATTTTATTAACCAAAAGATTGAATTTAGAAGAGAATTGATCTGATTAAATCGAGAATTTTATTTTTAGATGATTAAATTGAAAAAAAGGATAATTATTAATTATTATACATGAATTTTTTAGGCATCACACAAAAAATCAATTCATATTATTGATAAAATGTGACAATAAATATTTAGAGATCTGACATCTTATTTTAATAAGGTTTGTGAAAATGAAAATTACTTTGATTAAATGCTTCTTATTTTTGGAATCCTTGAATTTCTGTTATATTAAGCAAGTTATAAGGGTGTTAAAGTGCATGTTAATAGGGCTTTGGAGTCTCGCAGTTGCTTCGTTTAATGATTATAAGGAAGAAGACTCTATCTGTCTAGTTCACCTTTCATATGCATAATTTTATGTATAGATTGTTATTTTGTACCTCATTTTGTTTTTCAAAGAACATTAATGTGAATACAGATCAAGTTTACACATGGGTCTTCTTTTAATGGTTATTTATTTAGCTGGGACAAAATATAATTTGGAATCCTGTAGTTTGACTACTTTAGTACTATATATTTTAAATGTTGACAATTGAGTGGTATGAGATTTTTAGCACATTAATATTACGTAGTATAATTTCGTTAATTCTATGACGGAAAATAGCACATGAAAGAGATCAATATCCCAGTTTACTAAAAATTCAATCCTCATAATTCCTTAATGTGATCGAATTTGATCTTTATAAAACGTAATTCCCAAATTTTTTAAACGAAATTAGAATATTAACATATGAATACCATGTTGGATACTCAATATATATATATCAAAGTATATATTTTTGGGTGCATGCATTAGAAAAGTAAAAGTCTATCGAATTTATACAAGGTTTGGTAATAGATTGTAGAGTGATGATCCCTGATTCTGAAGAAGAACAACTCATGTTAAAACTCCTTTCATTCAAATAACGTAGAAGGTAGATAAATTATAGTTAAACACTGTTAAACTCAGAAGTTGCTCTCAATCAAACAGTTCATCAGTGTTTCAACAGAATAATTAAACAATAAGGACTGATTATATGTATATATATTTATGTCATGGATTCAAAATAATCTTCAATGCTTCCTTGCTTCTCTCTCAGCCTGCAAAACGCAGAAAATATCAATTAGAATCAACACAAACATTATATATATATACATAATATTCTTGAGATACATTTAATATATTTTACCGCTCTAATTACTCTGTCAAAGGCACCAGTGCCATATTTATCTATGTAACTTTTTACTGCTTTCCTTGCATCAAAGCTTATCATCTGAAGGGCCTTCTTGTGCTCCTCAGGATAATTGGAATTGTCTCCATAGCTTCCTAATTTCTTAATGAACTCACTCACAAAATTCTCATATATGTAAGCTGCTCCATTGAACATTGGTAGCACAAGCCACAGGAAAAACACAAGCTTCACATATGGCCAAATTGGAAACCTATGTATACATATCAACCAGAAAAGAAATTAAAGATATTATGTAAAGGATAATATTCTAAATAATTTTTTTGTGCCACTTAATTTAATAAACGAGAGTAATTTTGTTTCAATCCTAGCATTCTCTTTTTTTTTTTAATTCCTGAAAGATATTGTAAATCATAACAAAAAATTTATTTTAATTCTTGAAAGATGGTGTGATTATCAATTTGATAATTTATAGATGCAGTTGGTTTATATTATGACAATTGTTTTTTCAAGGTATCAGCCGTGATCAAGTGTTAGCCACCAAAAGATCTTTGGTGGTAATTTTCGGACTCTCAATGGCAAATTTTTTTTTTTTTAGTGTAATAATATTTGGTTTTTGTTTTCAGTCTTGCAGAACATTTGATCATCCAAAAATTATGTATTAAGGCTTTGGTGCTTTAGAAAGATGAAAGTGAAACAAAATTATATATTTCCGGGTACATAAAAGTGCTATAAATTTTTTGAAGTGTCAAATTGATAATTAAGCACATCTTTTTCGAGGACTAAAATAGAATTTATGTCTAATATTTTAGAATCTCTTTAAGAATCCTTTTGTGGTTACCAAAATGATGCAAAAATATTTTGAGTATAATCAGCTTTATAAATATATAATTTTTTATTATTAAAATAAAATTTAGTCTTTAATTAACTTTATGTAATTTTTGTGTATCTTTGAAATTCTAATTTGAACATACCAAGGTAGGATTCTATAGCATGAAAGCTCAAAGAGGGTGATGAAGGAGTATAAAACCCAATAGGTTAGCCATTGCTGGTCATCCAAGGTTGTAGGACTCTCAATTGCCCTCATTGATGCGTATCTGTATCATCGCCATCATCATTATATATATATATATATATATATATATATCAGTTTCAACAATTCATAATACAAATTTATAAGCAAATTAATTAACATGAGTGTGTGCTTTTTATTGTTAATGAAAAGTTAAAATAAAAGAATGTTTAAAATATAGAGTTAAAGCCATCTACTTACAAAGGATACAGAAGCATAACTCCAGGTCTGGTACGCAAAAGAAAGAGTATAACGTCATGTTATTATGGACAGAACAAACAATATCAAGATGACTAAAATCAATCTTATTTTGACATGTAATTTACAGTTAGATTCATTAACCTTATTCTAAAAGAATTTCATTCTTATTTTAATCCTTCATGATTTAAAATCCATCCGTACTAGGTTAATTGCTAAACTTTGGTGATGAATCTAATGACATTGATAATCTAGCATTAGGTAGTTGCTCCTATCACGTCTCATCAAGATATCATCTTATTTGATATATTCCTTATGACTAAAAATAAGTTGAACTTAAAGACCGTTTGAAGAGAATATGATTTAAGGGTTACGTACGTACCCTACTAAAGTATTCACGTGTTTTGCCATTGTTCCAAGTATGCCCATGACGAAGAAGAAGCTGCGTTTTCTGATATATAATATATCTTCTGTGGTGAGTTAATTCGATTTCAGAGGGAAGAGAGATCGACGAGGAAATATGAGAGTTGGTACAATACAATAGATCGATATGCAAGGTGAAATGGGTTTGAACTTTGAAGGTATGTATATATATAAAAGTAGTAGTGGTGGTATATATATAATATAATTAAGGTTAATGAAGGAAGCAAAGAATGCTTGAGGACGACCCAAAAGTCTGTACACAGTCTTCTTTTCTGTAACGCAAAGAAAGAACCATGGAGTTTTACAAGGGATCGCACAAAGCTTAATTAAAATAGAAATTAATGCCAAAAGGTTGGGATTTGCATGTGCATGCTTTTCAGCTTTTGAGTTATTCAGTGCACATCCTAATTAAGGCACTTGCCTTCATCCCTTTCACTTTTTAAAGTCTTTAAAGTCTTTTGGATAATTAAAGCCTTCAAGAATTCGCAGAAATGGGAATTAAAGGTGATTTTGTTTTTCTAAAAAAAGAAATGTTAATGTCAACCTTGTATAGCAAGATTTATGAATTTCAAATTGTAGTAGAGTACTATCCTATCTTTTATAGAAAGAGAAAAAGTTAAATATCCATTGACATTATTTATGCAACGAAAACAAGAAAATGGGGAAATATTCTTAACGGAAAAATTTTGATTATCAAATGTAATAAAAAAAGACTTTATATTATGTCAAAATAAATGTCAAGAATTGAATTAAAAATTTAAAAAAAATTAAAGTTATGTATTTAAGAAAGTAAGTAATCTTTTTAATTGTATTAAATTTTACACTTCACCTAAATTCTACCAAATATAGCATTTATTAGATGGAGACAAATTACTATATGATTACCTTATATTTTGACATAATAATCAATTACTTATACTCTAATTTGATTTGAACTACAAACAAATCACTAAACAATCTGAAAATAGTTAAGGAATTAAAAAATATCTGAAAAATATGTTGTATATAATTTTTTAAAAAATAGTTAAGGAATTAAAATTTAAATATTATGGAGAACATTAGGCAAAATCAAAACCAATGTATATAAAATTGTATAGTGAGATGTCAACAATTAAAATCAAAATCAAAGCATTAATAATTAATTATTGTGTTAAAATTTGAGACAATCATTTAATGATTTATTTCCATTTAATAAATTCTTTTTTAGGTAGGATATTGCTGTAGTGTAAAACTAATACAATTAGCTTGATATTATTAATTATTGTATAAATGATGTGGTATACCTAAGAATTTATATTTGCACTATATCCTCAATTTATTCTACCCCTCAATTAGCAATTGTAAGGAGGGATCTCAACGTAAATAATTATGGTTGTAGCTTCAGAATATATATTTAAATAAATAATAGCTAGCATATTGTAGATAAGAAAATATAAAAAATCAGCCATTGAGCTCACGGATAATGCTTTAACTGATAGAGCATCACAGAACAAATTGCTATATATCACTTATTGTTATTATTTGATGAAAAGGTGAGGTCCAAGATAAGTAGACGACTGTTAAAAATTATAAAAGTAATATTTGGAGTTTTGAACTAAAATTTACTCTATCCCAATAAAATTTTATGAGGGTATACTCGGATTGATACTGAAATAGCGATGAAGTGCTTCAGTAATTGGCAAGAATATGCTTCCATGTAATTAATAACGTTTTGTTTGGTAAATGAAGAAAAATGATATTTATAAAGCGTAATTTGAATTAATTAATTTTTTAGTTGAATTAAAATGCAGTCACACAATTGTTAGCAGTGAATAATTATGCAAGTATAATAATAAAGCAGTGTTCTGCGTGGAATTATATGATAAAATCGTTTCATAATATGAGAGATTATTTCAAGGATATATATATATATATATATATATATATATATATATATGTTATACCATCTTCTAATTAAGAGGTTCAACCCACGAACATGTTAATGATGGCATTGAGATTAGCCCATATCTTCTTATTCTCTCTCCTTAAACCATATATATAGACGCCATAATATGACATGAAAGATGGCACATCTGATCTCCTTTCCCTTTTTCAAAGTTACTCATCTAAAGAGATTGGCTTATTATGATCATACAGTACTCTTCTGATTTCTTTTTGACTCTTATAGGTGTGTAAGTAATAACACAAGGTGATGGTAATAATCTCTTCAAACATGAAGTATCGTGATCAAAGATAACAAGTGTGAAGATATTGTCAAAATGCATGTGAGCTAGCTACATGATCTTCTACAGGAAGGAAAGGCCACAAAAATACAGCTTTTAACCACAAAAAGCTACTAAAACAAAACACAGAAACATATTAAAGTTCTATGATAATCTATGGAAGACTGATCTACAGGACATTAAAGCAGTTGTATCTGAAAGTATGTTTTATGTAATCTCAAGCCACACAATTAAGATTCATAAAAAACATAAATGCAAGCAACTTAAACTATAAATTTATTGTTGGTCAATCTTGATAAACAACAAGAACACAATAAAAAATACACGAAGTAAGAGCACAACTTGTTAGGTCATAATTCAGAGGTTGAATATGAGTAAGCTTTTTAGGAGAGTATAATGGGCTTTCTCACTATTCTGGTTTCATAGAAAAGACAAATGACATACTCATACTTTATCAAAACAAGCCCATTATATAATCCAGAGAATCACTACTAATCCATCATGTCTATGGGTCGACCAATTTATAATAATATTTTATCAAAGGTTGAATACAGGTACGTTTTTTAGGAAAGTATAAGGGGCTTTCTCATTATTTTGGTTTGATGGAAAAGACAAATAATACACTCATGCATTATCAAAACAAGCCTATTATATAATCCAAAGAACCACTACTAATCTATCATGCTCATGGGTCGACCAATTTATAATAATATTTCATTACTATTATGATTTAGAGTCAGGTATTTATACACAAAATATTTATATTGATAATCTAGACTAACTTATAGAATATATCAAATAGATCCTCAACACAATATATAAGAAGATATTATCATGAATCTAATTAAAGATAGCACCCAATATATATGTCTCAAAATGTACATAAATATACAATATTAATATGTTAGTCTACTCAAATAAATTGTCAGTACTAAATATTATTTATAAAATAAATAATATATATAAAATAAATAATACTAACAATATCTTCATATATATACTTATACATTGAAATCTTTTAAGTAGGAGATATACGTGACATTGAGATATATAGTATGTGACATATTAAAGTGCAAAATCTATATATGCAAATGCAATCAATATTTCAAGCAAACCATTAACAGAAGAGGAGATTTTTTGAAGAATAAGCATCCTCTAAAGACACTGGGCTATTTTATCAAGAATTGGCATCTCATTGTTATAGATGTTTCTCAATCAATCTTACATACTAAATTTCTAATCCTTAAAAGCCGAAGGACTATAGATCTATTGCACTAATCAAATGTTGTATTAACATCATAACAAAAACTATTGTTAGTCGTTTGAAGAAAATACTCTCCCCTCTTATTAATGAAACTCAGAATGCTATTGTCTCAAAGGAGACTTATTAATAATGCAATAATAGCTAGCCTTTGAACCTTTCCATTATCTAAAAAAGAAACTAGGGGGAAAAAAAGGTTATGTGCTTAAGCTTGATATGTCAAAAACCTATAACCGAATTGAATGACTTTTTCTTCATAAGGTATATGCTTTCTAATTGCTTTCATTAATCTCATCATAAGTTGTCTAACCTTTGTATTCTCCAATGTAAGAATAGTTAATGGGAAGCCTGGAAATTTTTTTAATCCAATTAGGAGGTTATGACAGAGCGATCTGCTCTCGTTGGAGGCCTTCATTTGTCTTATCGAGGATGAAAGAAGTAATCACATACAAGGAAAAAAAAAATTCATTGTATTAATTGTCAGACATCATGGAAGGCCAAAAAAAAAAGTGTATTGGGTTTTAGATCTTTTAAAACATTAAACCTTGCTCTCCTTGAAAAACAAGCTAGTTTGGAGATGTCACTATCATGAATCATCACTTACTGCATGGATTCTCAAAGGTAAATATTTTTTAATGTAAAATTGATTATAATAATAATAGTTATTTGAACTTTAAAAAGGACAAAAATTTAATCTCTAAAAATATCATTTTGAAGAGAGTTTTACTCTTTATATTCAATAAATTTAAAAATGATTAATCTTTAATCCTATTGTGATGAGGATACCTTTAATTAAAAATCAAAACACCGGCTAACATCTTAGCTATATTTTAATTACGATTGTCAATATCTTGATCTAAATATTAAAATCTTACGATTTTATAATTCTAAACAACTTGAACGATCCCGATCCTATGTAAAATCTAAATCTGTTAGAATTTTAGTAGGATCTCGATTTAAATTTTAAAATTTTACGATTTTATCGATTCTATAACATTTTAGATTTTTATCATTTTTTTTATTTGTTGATATGTTTTTAATTTATTAAGTCAATTAGAATGAAAAAAATTCATTAAACTAACTTAAATCTTTAATAATATATAATTATAATTTTACCACTCATAATTTATTCAATTTTTAACTTAGTTTAGTGAAGGCCAACAATGAGATATAATATTATAAATTTTTGAAGAAGGAAGTATCTATTTAGTGAAAAAAAAAAGTTTCTAAATACAATAGAAAGTGAGGTTGCCTTTTTTTTTTTATTAATTATATGACATTTGAATTTGTTTTATTGAAATATAATAAGATTTTAATGGTTTTGTTTTATATACAAAATTTGTAATTATATATATATATATTTGATAGGATCTTACAATTCTTTATTTGATCGTATGATTCGATCTATGGTTATACCCCTTTCAATATTGCATAAGATCTCAATCTTAATAACTATGATCTTAGCTATTGTTTATAATTTATAGGCTAGTAAATAAATTATAGACTATATATATATATATATATATATATATATATATATATATATATATCACTACAAAAAACTTGACTTTCAGTGGCGACAAAAGTTGTCACTGAAGGTTAAAAAGTCGTCGCTGAAAGTTTTTAGTGGCGACATAAGGTCGCCACCTAAAGTCCCGTTACTAAAAATTTTCAGTGGCGACTTATATTGTCACTAAAAAGTAGTCACTAAAATTCACTTTCAATGGCGACTTTTGACGCCACTGAAAGTATAAATTGTGTCACTTAAAATCTATTGAAAAGGAAGAAAAGTCGCCACTGAAGATACTTTTAATGGCAACAAAAAAGTCGCCACTAAAAGTTTCCCTTAGTGGCGACAAAATGTTGCCACTAAAAGTTTTTTTAGTGTCAACAATCCTTACTTTTGGTGACAATAAAAGTCGCCACTGAAAGTATAAATTTTTCAAAAAAAAATATAAAATGCACATTCATCATTTTTAATTGCAAATATTATTTAATAAATAATTAAAGTTGTAATATAAACAATCTCATCACTTAAATCCTAAATTCAACAATACAATATGTTTTTCAAATAACAAATATTTTCTCAATTTACAAATATACATATGGGAATCTGAACATTACACACTTTGCATTAAATTCAACAATACAATATGTTTTCCAAATAACAAACATTTTGCCCTAACATATTAACTAACAAAAGATTCTCCCATGGGAATCCATTGATCAACATTTCCTTGTAGCTCACTTGTGTCATGATATGCATTACTTGAATTTGCAAGAGCTTCTTCACTTGAACATATTTTCTTCCCATCTTCAAACAAAACCTTAGGCTTTGATGTGTCCAAGAGGTTATGCCTAAAATGAACAATAGTTAACAATCTTAAATGAATCCATAACGCATCAATATATGCAATAGATTATCACAATTCTCAAGAATAATAAACAGGAAATTAGAAATTACAATTACCTCATGAGAAATCTAGATTTCTTGTGAGAGCTAACATGGGGTGATGTAAAAATAGAAGGAGGGGATGAAAAGCTAAGTGAGTAGAAAGTCTGAATACTGTGAACAGACTTAATTGGCTTTATAGGAGAAAGACTATTGATATAGTTAAATACATGTGAGGAATAAGTCCAAATATACCAGATAAAAGCCTGATAATTTATTAATAATTTTTGTAGTAAAACATGATTCCCATGACATGAAAATTTACCATAATTACAAAAGTAAAGGCTTTGAATACTAAATGTATGATTAAATTATAATTCACGAAAAATTTATATAATTTTCCTTTTTTTTTTAACTTAACAAAGTTAACTTCAAAATACAACTCAAAATATGTTAATTAAAAAATAATGTATTAGGTTGTCTCTAACTGATAGGTCCTCTTTTCTTTTTTCTTGTTTTCTTTGTTGGGTGAAAACCAAGTCCTTTTTTCAATCCTTAAAACACACGCACATATAGTCAAGAAATTGAGGGCCCCACTAGCCACCATTTACTGTGGGTGCTACTATTCACAAATCACAAGACTTCTTATGAGTTCAATGCCTTTTGAATGATTTACGAGTAAAAATAAAAAAGAATCTCAATATAATGTACCTCTAATCCCTTCTGTAAAGTGGAATAGGAATCATTATCAAACAATGAGAGACATTTATGATACTTTCAATACATATTAATTACAACACAGATTAACTACTTTCAATACACCACCTCTAACAATTATGTTAAATTTTATTTTTTTATTAAATTATAATGATATGTAATTATTTTAAAAAGACAAGGAGACGGTGCTAGTGTAGATTATAAGAACTAGGGAGTTGATATTACTCTGAGTTCTCTTTCATATTATAAAAAATAGGCAATCTATGATTCCAAAAGATAAAGTAGAATTGAATCTTTATAATTTTGTAAATTACTTTCAATAAACAGCCAAACACACACAGTAAAATTACACATGGGCAAGATTAGTGTTTGAATGATGGTTAAATGTGAAGTTTGGTACATTAGTAATTCATTATACTTTTCTTGGTCATACTAGAAGTGAGAGATTAACATATAAATTTATAAAAAAATAGTTTCATGTATCAAACATATCTTTTATATTAAAATAATTAGTCTAGTGATAACAAAGTTTGGAGCAAAATATACTAGTGATGGACATGAACAAGATATGATTTAGGTTTAGAGAAATTACATATCTTGGTTGATATTTAACTTTTGAATTTTTAAATACATAACTTAATTTCTGAATTTTTTTTAATTTTTAACTCGTTGGTTCCTCTGCCACTTATCTTTGTCTTTCTTTGATATACATATTGTGATGCATTTTTTATCTAGCGCAGACTTATTGTTCTTGTTATTGGAGAATTATCATTTTAATTTATACCCAATACTATTTGATTCTTAAATGATTTAAATAAAATTTAAAGTTGATTTGTCTGATAATACAATTACTACATACTGTGTCACATTTATGAGAGTTGCTGGCTTTATTTTTTTTCCATTCAATTATATTTGATATTTCCATTCAATTATATTTGACATTTCTGTAATATAATAGAATAATAGAAGAGTGAAACATTAATCAGTTTTGGCTTTGGGACGAGATGATTATCTATCTCAATTCTCTTTTTCATGAGAATTTCCACAGGAAGATTCCAAGCAAACAATCAAAGCGACAAGAAGGAAAAATTCCCACGAAGCCGAATAGTTTAAAATTTAATCTAATAATATCTTCCTGAGAAGAGAAAAATCGAAAAGGACGAAAAAACCACATAGGAAGTAATAAATCCATGTGCTCTAAGAAATTAAAATAAAAGAGGAATGAACTGAAAGAATAAATTAAGATTAACTTTTTGTGCAAAAAATCAAGACAGCGACAAGAAGAAAACTACCCAAAAAAAGCCAATGGCATTGATAGCACAAAAATCACATTTGGTGAGAGATACCCAAAAAAGAAATTGAAAAGAATAGTGAGAAAACAACCCAGGAAATCAATAATATAACCAAAATAATCAATAAACTGAATTTTTTTTCAAAAAACAACCTAGAAGCTTAAACCATCTAACCATCTATATTAAAAACAGAAAAAAAAAAAGCTAAAAGCATAGAACCACAAACCTGATACTGAGAGCAGAGGGAGAAATTACAGAAGGGTAAGGCGAGATTGAAGTCCAGATCTAGTTGACCACTCGCTTCCCCAAGATGGTGATCCCTCGGCACTTGAAATTGGGGGCCATACAATGAAAGATAGAAAGAGAAAAGAGGGAGCAAAAGGAAACTACGAATAAGAATGCTTACCTTCGATATTTTTTCTAGCCCGATGACTCTGTTTTCCCTCTTCGAGATTTCTGTTTCTCTCTATTTTCTCTTCAACTGGTTTTGTTTTGCACGGATAGTGGATACGAATGAAGAAGAAGGAGTCGGTGGAAGAAAAGGCTATGTCTTTATGGCTAGGAAATAAAGCAAAGATAGATCTGGGTTATTTCAGGCTCCAACAAAGGTGAGAGAGAGGCGCGAATATGAAAAATTGAAAGGTTTCATTTGTCATTATATTTTATAATATAATTAGTGTTAAAAGCCATAACAACTTAGTTGGCTAAGTGGTGGATTGACTTTCTTTAAACATAAAGGTTCAGCGTTCGAGTCTTCAAAGTTGTATTTTTGCGAATGAAATCATTTTAGTATACTCAAGGCTTTTAGTGGCAGCACCTTCTGCTGCCACTGCAGGTGAAAGCATTTGCTCAAAACAAAAAACATATTAGAATACCCAAAACTTTCAGTGGCGACCTAATGTTATCATTGAATGTATGGTTTCCAGTGGCGACACTATATGTCGCCACTGAAAGTCTACTTTCAGCGACAACATTTGATCGCCACTGAAAGTCTACTTTTAGTGGCGACATTAGGTTGCTACTGAAAGTCTATTATAAGTGACAACATTAGGTACATTTAGTGGTAACTTTTGTTGCCATTGAAAGTTTTCAGCATAATAAAATATTTTTATCAGCAAAATGTAATATTTAAAAATATTTTTATAATAAATTAAAATTTATTTAACTTTTACTTTAATAAATAAATTAAATATTAATAATTTTAATCATTTACTCTAAAATAATTGTGTCTTTTTTATTGTAATCAATTTATCTTCAAAACATATTTTAATTACACCATCAAATTTATTAAATAGGAAATATAGATACAATGAAAATATATGCCATGTTTGTTTCTTGTTTTAAAAATAATTTTTGTTTTATAAAAAATAATAAAATGTATTTAGCACATTGTTTTGAAAAAAAACAATTAAGACATATGTTCTAGCTAAAAAAAATCACAAAAAAGCTTGGTGATCAAATGGTAGATATGCTCTAGCTTAAACCAAAAGATAAGGGTTTGAGTCTTAGATATTACAATTTACTATTAAAGTATCAACATTTTATTATTTTAAAAAACACTTTTAGTGGCGACACAAATAATCGTCACTGAAAGTCAGACATTCGGTGGCGACATATGCGGTCACCACTGAAAGAGAGTCTTTCAGTGGCGACAAAAGTTGTCACTAAAAATATGACTTTCAGTGGCGACTAAATTCGTCACTGAAAGTCAGACATTCGGTGGCGACATCTGAAATCGCCATTGAAAGTAAGGCTTTCAGTGACAACATAGAAAAGTTGCCACTGAAAGTCCTATTTTCAGTGGCGAGCTCATATGTCGTCACTGAATGTTTGACTTTTAGCGACAACGTTTTGTGTCGCCACTGAAAATGGACATTCAGTGACAAATTTTTTTTGTCGCCACTGAAAAGTCGCTACTGAAAGTCTTTTTTTTTTGTAGTGTATATATATAAAAGTTCAGCATAAAGACACTGATGCTCCTAAACCTGTCTTTAATTATCTCCTAATAAATAAAATTCTAAGGACCATTATAATCACTTAATTTAGGCGATATTGTTCTATTGGCATTAATTTTGATTTCTTATATATATGTGTGTATATATATATTTCTTAATTGTTAATATCATACAAATTATTAAACCTAACTAATATGTGGCTATTGCAGTTATTTGACTTAATTCTCACCTAATAATCACAACCGCTCTGTTCAAAAGTTATTGCTTAAAATATTAAGGCCAGACATGTATAATATCGATTTGTATCTTTAATGACCACATATTTCAACTAATCCGATTTAGATATCTTTAACGATTGAGAAGACATAAAAGTTTTTTTTTTTTTTTTATAAACATATAAGAAACCAGTTTTCAGAGAACCGGATAGAACTCGTCGGTTCAATTGAAAAATTAGTAAATTGGTCAGGAAATCGGTTCGATTTAGACAATTGAATAGATAAAAAACTAGCTATATCGATTTCGAACTGGCCAGTTCAACTGATTCGACTAGTTAAAATTTTTTTTTAATTTTTTTGATTTTTTTTTGAATTTTTACTAAATAATATCATGTAATTTTAAGAAAACTCTAAAAACTTCAGCTATTAATAGAAGATCTATGATTGATATAAATATACATATGTAACATGTCTAGAATATTTTAATATTATATATTATATATTTAAATAATTTAATAGTTATAACATATACATTAATTATATATTTTAGGCAAAATGATACTTTTTGTCTCTAAGGTTTATACTAAGTTTCATCTATGCGGCAAAGTTTTTTTTTTTTTGGCTCACTTATGTCCCTCATATTTCAATTTTTGTCATATATATCATTTTTTTGTAACACCGTTAGTCAACTTAATGTAATGCTGATTGGGCTGCGCTACCAAAAGTTTAAAATTTTTTTTAAAAAGTTTCAGTTTATTCACTTTAGTCCTTGGTCAAACTTTTTCTCTTGTCCAATTTTTTATATAAACTTGGCTTCTCCTTCATATAGGTCCCTAGTTTAAGAATCTATTTTTTTTATTTGTCAAAATATCCCTTATAAACTTTTTAATTTGTTCACCCTAGTCCCTATTCACTTTCATGCTTTTTTCTTACGGTTTGATCCTCCGAATCAGTCAATAATTTTTTTAGTCAGAGTATGATTAAATTTATCATTTCTACCTAAGAAAAATACAAGAAATGAATTAAAATTCAAAGTTTCAATGATATCATATCTCTCACTCTCATAAAAGCTAAAATTTGAAATTAAAATTTTAATTCATTTCCTGTGTTGTTCTTAGATAGAAATGATAGATTTAATCATATTATAGTTAAAAATAAAATTATGGATTGATATGGAGGATCAAACTGTGAGAAAAAAAATATAAAAGTGAAGAATAAAAACTAAAGTGAACAAAATAAAAAATTTATAAGAGATGATTTTGACAAAGAAAAAATAGATTCTCAAACTTGAGATTTAGACGAAATATAAAATGAGTTTATATTAAAAATTAGACAAAAGAAAAACTTTGATCAAGGACAAAAGTGAATAAATTGAAACTTTTTAAAAAAAAATTAAAATTTTTTTTTTTGTAGTCCATATGTCAGATGCTTTTTGCCAAGTGACAATCTAGTTAGCAATCTATTAAGTTAACTAATGGGATAACACAAAAAAAGTATATATGACAAAACTTGAAATATGAGCAAAATAAAGGGGTAAAAAAAATGTTTGAGACATAGATAAAATTTGATGTAAACTTTAAAAATATAAAATATCTTTTTATTTATATTTTAAATATCACTAATTTAATTATTGACCTTTAAACTAAACGATCGATTCAATAAATAATTTAATTTTTTAAACCTAAGAAAAAAGAATTAAAACACTATCGAGGTTGTAAATTAGGGATGAGGATCCAAAAGGCAAAATCTCTTGTAATTTAAAAAAAGAAATAAATAGAATACGAATGATTAAATGAAGTGAAAGCTAACTTTGAACATCGAAAACAAAATGGTATTTTTTCCTTTAAATTATTTTATTTTGCTCCCGGCTGAAGTCCTACTCCTATATTCCATTCGGTTTCACCTGAAGGGCGTTTCGGTAATTTCAGAATCCCATGGTTGCGCAATTTACATTGCGCGCCTTCTCGCCAGCCTGCTCTTTCTATATTCGGATTAGCCTCTCCATCTCAATTCTCTATCTCTGTGTCTATCAGTTTCTTCCTCTCTCTCTCTCTCTCTCTCTCTCTCTTCTACATCCAAACCCTAATTGTCAGCTCCGGTTAATCTGCAACGTCCACATTTGATTTGCTTCTTCAACCACTGTACGCTCTCAAAACCCTAATTTTCGCTTATTGTTTTCCTCTTCCTTCGTTCAATTTCGTTTTGATTTCGTTTTACCTGTTAATTTGTGTGTTATAAACTTAAGACCCTACCTTCCGGTTCTAGATCCGAGTCCGAATGTTAATCAGGGTGGTTTTGTCCGCTTTTCGAAGTTCATGTAAATTATGTGTTGTGTTCCGATTCCGATCCGAGACCCGCCGGGTACCCCACCGGCCAATTGACCCGACGGTTGTAACCCGTTTCGGATCAGTTGGGCCTGGCGGGTTCGGATGCCAAATTGTCCCGACACTGGTATGGGATGTTAATGTTCATCCTCCGATGGATACGAGGCGGGTCAACCCGCCATCGTTTCATCACGTTTGCGGGTGTCACTGGCGTTGCTTGGCTTCGAATGGGATGTTTCGATCCAATACTTTTGAATATTGTTTTTACGACATATGGGTAACAAATTGAATAAGCAGCAATAATGAGACACATTTGGTTGCATTCTGAAGTGTATAAATTTCTTTGGCAGCACTAGGCGGGTTGAAACGTTGGTTTTCATGCATTTGATAAAACTTTTCGAAGGATTCTGCCATTTGATTGTAGCTTATTAGCATTCGCTGTTTCATTGTTCCCTTATTTCTGTTGAATGCTTCTCTTGTGATGAATTATAGTAGTATATAGTACTTCAAGAGATTCTTTATTTTGTCGCGAAGAATATGTAAAACGCGTTGTAAGTGTAATTATCAGTTAGCTGTTTGGTTGCTGCTCACAGCTTGTTTTAGTTCCAATTTTGCATTGTTTCTGAAAAGTCCTCCAGTTACACGTGTTAAAAGAATTAAAAAAAAAAAAAGAAGAAGAAGACTCCATCCTGATTGGTGCTCATTTTGCCTCTCATAATACTCTTTTTCTTCCCGGATGTTTTATGCCTAAATTATTGTTATATCTCTTGCTGACTGGTTGAGATAGCAATTAATTGAGTGTATTTGTGAAAATATCGATCTAAATTTGTATACTACAGAAGCTTCTAGTTGAGCAATGTAGTACAATTCATAACTGTGCTAAATATATGATTCGATAAAACCTTAGTTGTTACTTATAGCCTGAGATTTGAGAATCGGTTCACATGATTCTGAACTTGCTGGATTTTCAGTTAACTTTAAGAATTGAAAATTTCACCTCTAGCTTTTTCCCTATCATTTATTATTTCTCCCATTCCCATTGTTCTCTGTTTTCAAAGTGAAATATTAACCTATACTTTGGTGATATCCCGGAGAATGTTTATTGAGTGTATCGTGGGCAGCAATTCTAGATGTATGCTAACTTGATTATAAACTGCCTTGAAGATATCTAGAGACTACTTAAGTTGTGATTTTGGGCCTGTTTTTGTTTTCTGCCATTAATTGTCTACAAATTTGGACCACTATATGTTATTGAGGGTCTTTGTTGCTTCACCTAGATAGTGTTTGGATCGATTGTAGGTTTCTTTTCCTTGTATTTTTACATGTAATTAGTTCCTCTCCATTCACTGTACCATTTTAGTATATGTCACTAAGTCAGCTTCAACTTGATGAAAGGGTTCCTTTCCCTCTAAAAAGCACTTCGATAGAACTATTAATTGATAGACTGGTACTTAATTTTTCAAAGGTTAGGATGATAATACATGCGTGCATGTCTGTGTGTGTTTACCTTTAATTAGAGGATCCAAATACTTCTAAAAATATTTTCTGGCCGCTCTGTGATCATGAGGAATGACTGATGTTTTTTTATTTTTGAAGGTTTCTAATTGTTTGAATTGATAATTCTTTGTCAAATTGTTTTGTTCCTACCACATTATCATACGTACAGGATAGTACTAGTACATTAGATTAACTTGCAGCAATAAGGATGTTATCTAAATATTTTAATCTAGAGGCAAGACCTCAGGATCAGAGCCTAGTGACTGTGTTTATATGACTCACCATTATAGAGAAATACTTGGTCCATTTCTGGAGCTTTTTTGCTCTTAAAAACTTCTTTTCTTGTGACAATACTTTAGATGGATATTTGTGATTATTGTAAGCTTTATTAACTATAGTTCATGTACAAAATTTTAAACACAAGATCCCCCATTCTTACCTCTTCAATTTTACATTGTCCCCCATTATTAGACTCAGTATATAGTATGTACTGTTGAATATTGGAAAAGGTTTGGTAATGTCTTACTTTTTGTAGAAGTTGATTGATGCATAATGCCTTGCTCTTTCTTTCTTACATTTTGTTCCCTTTTTTTTTTCCCTTTTTTCTTGCTATAGACCTTCAAAGTTAGGATTTGCATTTTCTTTAAGATAGCATCTTTTGTTTTTGAATACATGACGTTGAAAGGTTAAGAATCTAAGATTACTTTCTAATTGTCTGTACCCCTCACCATTAGACCCCAACCTACTGGCTTTACACTCTTGTTATTGTTAATTGAATAATATTTGCTATTTGATATTTTGCATTCATGTTATCAGAGAGTAAACTGCATAAAGGTCTTATCCTTTTCATTTTATTTTTTCCCTTCTAAATGAAATACATTTTAATTGCCCTGTTTTTGTGCCAGGTTCATGCCATGGACATGTCAGATGCTGTAATTGTCAAATCCAGCAGACTGAAATCTGTTGTATGGAATGATTTTGATAGGGTTAAAAAGGGTGATACCTGTGTTGCTGTTTGTAGGCATTGTAAAAAGAAACTGAGTGGATCAAGTACTAGTGGAACATCACATTTGAGGAACCATTTAATCAGGTGTCAGAGAAGAGCTAACCATGGCATAGCACAATATATTACAGCAAGAGAAAAAAGAAAGGAAGGAACTCTTGCAATTGCAAATTTCAATTTAGATCAAGATCAGAAGAAAGATGATGCCCTTAACCTTGTGAACATTAAATTTGAGCAGGAGCAGTTGAAAGATGACACTATCAACACTGGAAACAATAACTTTGATCAAAGACGGAGTCGGTTTGATCTTGCTCGCATGATTATTCTACATGGGTACCCATTGAGTATGGTTGAACATGTTGGTTTCAAAGTGTTTGTGAAGAATCTACAGCCACTGTTTGAGCTTGTGACCTTGAATAGGGTTGAGGCTGACTGTATCGAGATCTATCAGAAAGAGAAACAAAAGATGAATGAGATGTTGGATAAATTGCCTGGTAAAGTCAGCCTTAGTGCTGATGTCTGGACTGCTATGGGTGTTGCTGAGTATCTATGTTTAACAGCAAATTACATCGATGAATCATGGCAATTAAGGAGGAGGATTTTAAATTTTATCATGATTGATCATTCTCACCCTGAAGACATGCTTTCAGAATCTATCATGACTTGTCTGATGGACTGGGATATTGATCGAAAGTTGTTTTCCATGACAATGGATTGCTGTTCTAGCAGTGATAACATTGCTTTAAGAATTGGGGAACGGCTTTCACAAAATAGGTTTCTTTATTGTAATGGTCAATTATTCAATATACGCTGTGCTGCAAATGTTCTACATGTCATGGCTCAGGATGCTTTGTGTGCAGTGAGTGAAATAGTTAATAAGATCCGAGAAAGTATACGTTATATCAAAAGTTCGCAAACTGTGCAAGCAAGGTTCAATCAGATGGCCAAAGAAGTTGGAATTCAGAGTCAAAAGTGCGTATCCTTAGATAATCCACTAAGATGGAACTCAACTTATTCAATGCTTGAAGTTGCCTTAGAATTCAGGGATGTTTTTACTCTTCTGCAAGAAAACGACTCTGCCTACACAATTTGTCTGTCAGATGCTGAGTGGGAGAGAGCCACTGCAGTTGCTAGCTACTTAAAGCTTTTTGTTGAGGTTACAAATGTTTTCACAAGGAGCAAGTATCCAACCGCAAATATATATTTCCCTGAGCTCTGCGATGTTAAGTTGCAGTTAATTGAATGGTGCAAGAATTCAGATGAATTTATAAATTCTATGGCATTGAGGATGAGAAGCAAGTTTGATGAATACTGGGGGAAATGTAGCCTAGGTTTGGCAGTTGCAGCCATGTTAGATCCTAGATTTAAGATGAAATTGGTAGAGTATTACTATCCACAGATCTATGGTAGCACTTCTGCTGGTCGTATCGATGAGGTCTTTGAGGGTGTGAAGGCTCTATATAATGAACATTCAATCTGCTCCCCGTTAGCTTCTCATGACCAAGGTTTGGCATGGCAAGTAGGCAGTGCTCCACTTTGCCTACCAAGTTCTGCAAAGGACTCCAGGGATAGACTGATGGGATTTGACAAATTTCTCCATGAAACTTCTCAGAGTGAGGGTTTGAAATCAGATCTAGACAAGTATTTAGAAGAACCTCTCTTTCCCCGAAATGTTGATTTCAACATATTAAATTGGTGGAAAGTCCACACTCCCAGGTATCCTGTTTTATCCATGATGGCACGAAATGTATTGGGCATTCCAATGTCAAAAGTTCCACCAGAATTGGCATTCAATAATTGTGGAAGAGTGCTTGATCGCGATTGGGGTTCACTTAATCCTGCTACTGTCCAAGCTTTAGTTTGCTCTCAAGATTGGATACGGAGTGAGCTGGAAAGTTAAGAATTGCCTTTTCTTTTCTTTATAACTCTACATGTCAATTCTCATCTGAAAATTTCCCCCTTGTTAGATCTTCTAACTCCCCATGTTATTTCTCCTTGTCAAGTCCCTGTTTTATTATGTTAGATTTTATTTATTCTACATTCTTATGTAATTGAGTAAGTTGGTTTTATGATAGCTCCTTTTGGTAGCTCTATTTATTTATTTGTTTTTTTAATAGTGCTGGAAATTTTGGTTTTATGAAATTTGGGATGCTGGGCAATATGCCATTCTAAATAATTGTTTCCTTTACAAGAACGCAGATTATCTTAAGTATATCATTCTTTTAATTTTAAAACCTTTTTTATTCAACTGGGGAAGAAAAAAACTATTAATCTTCGGACCCAAAAAATCCTTGTCAATCAGGTTTTCCAGTTTTCACCATCCAAGGTACTACTGGCGTACTGTGTAAACACTTGTTGAGCTCTTCATGTATTTTTGTATGACATAATCTGGACTCTTCGGTTTTTCTTTTCTAAAAATAAATTTATGGGTAATATTATTGACATTTGTTGATTCCAATATTTCTAACATACGCACCTCTAGTTGACATACTCCATTACCAGCTGGGTATGTGTTAATAGGGTGATAGTTCACACGAAACTAGCCTAGTCTTCCAAGATTGAGGTAGGCTTGAAGTTAATGGTTCAATTTCTATCTCTTTTTCTTCCAACACTTCCCCCGCCTGGGCTTTGAGGCCTATTTTGTAAAAGGCGAATAATTAAAGCTGCTAGGTATGCTGACTCCCAGATATTTAATTTTGGTGTTTGGTCTAGTTGAGATGAAGAAAACATAGTGCTGAATAAATGTGCCAGCTAATCTTGAGGAACTAGTTGTCTATGTTTCTATGCAATATATCACAGTCTATATGAGTATGGTCCATAGAGCAGTCGCTTGGACTTGCCTTGATAGTTGGGAAAGTAGAAATATAGGTCTTAGAAGGAAAGAATGTGCATTGTTGCTTGGAATTGCTGTGATGGTGAGGCAGCTGCATGTACAGTTTTGGTTGAGTGGAGACCATCTCCTGAAAATGTTCTTAATGTTTTTCGTGCTTTTCTTGTATGCGAAGATGATGGTAATGTTCAGAATAATCTCCGTGCATTTCTTGTCTTCTGAGATTATGATCATGAAATGTATCTAACCATGGAGATTTGTAGTCCGCAGTCCTTGCCCAAGAAGAACATGTAGGGCAAGTTTTGTCTGTTTTCTGGTTTTTAGTTGAATGATCTTGAGGTAGATCAATCATGAAAAGCGGTATAATACATATTTCCCTATGTATTTTTATGATTGATTTAATTTATTAATGTATCTAATGGTCTCTCTTTTGTTCTATTATGCTACTGAGTTGTACCGAACCATAATCTTAATCTACACAAGGATGTCACAGAATAGGATGTCGCTGGGCTTTCATTCATTTTGTGGTTATTTTCTAGTGTTGCATTGGTTTAGTTGAGTCAATAGCACAAATGTCATTTTAGTACAATTAGTATTCACTCCTGTCCCGTCATCAAGTTCATGGATTTGGACATTTTCCATGACTTAATCTCTGCTTTTACCTTCTGAAAAAAAGGAAGTGGATGTTGTCACTTGTCAGCTTGATGAGCCTCCATTACCAAACTATGGGCCTTACATGTGACAAAAGCATCCCTTTAGAAGAAAAAATGGTCATCAGTTTAGTATTTGAGGTAACAATAGAATCACGTCACTCAAGGAGTATTTATTCTGACCAAGAAAAAACACAATGGGCTATTGGGATTTTACAGCGTTATATGTGACCACATTGTGGGGCAACTATTAATGTTGGGTGAAAAATAGAAAGAAAGTGGGGCAAAGGGGTTGTTGGGTCAAAGGTGCAGTGTCCCAAAAGAGGCATAATAGAGTAGCTCTGCCTCTGCTTCCACTTCCATAATTGTGGGACCTTTATTATTATATTAGCCTTGTAACAATTCAGGGTCCACCCACCTTTAATGCCTCCACCCCTTTTTAAAGTTAAACGATGTTTTTTTCTTATTTTTTTTTATATTTTCAAGAAGATATATTTTTAAAATTGATGAATTAAACTAAATACGAACAAATATATAAGTTAAAATTAAATTTTACTAAAGTCACAAAAGTATATGATCTATACACACGCATAATGGTTTAATATGATATATGATAAGAAATGGGAAGAAAAATTGTCATCTTCAAATTACAAATCAATAATTTAGATCAAAGTAAAATTTGTTCATGTGAAAGTTAATATATATATATATATATATATATATATATAGTTTTTTTGTCTAAACAAAATAAATATAAAAAATTTCATACTTTTATATAATTATAATTAATAAAAAATATCCCGCATGAAGTTAACACTGCTGTTTAAATTAAAATAGATATGATGTATATATAAAATGGTGATCTTGTATGACGAAAAAAATAAAAAAGAAGTTTCTTGTCACCCAAATCTCTTTCCATTATTTTCTCGGAAAGGAGTCCCTCTCGTACTCCTTTTTCTTCCAAAAATGAACTCTTCACCGTCCAAGAAATCCCTTGTGCTTCGTTTCCCTATCTATAACCTCAAAACTCTAAAACTCACGAAGGATGAAGAAATTTTTGTATAAAATTATATGTCAAAATTCAGAGAATTTTCAAGTATCTCTTCAACTTTAATTCCTAATTTTTCCATTTTGTGTCGTATAACTCCTCAATGGACTTTTTTTTTATATATTATGAATATGATGCATTTTTTCGTTGTTAATCCAAAATAAAATGTCATAAGTATTTTACTTTTTTATAGAAAGAAAAAAGACATCCTATATATACTTAGCTTGATGGATGATAATTTAGTTTAAAAATATGATATTAGGTTATCAAACATTAAAAAATGTACTATAATGAGAAAATATAAAATTAAACTTACGTGTAATAATTTCATAATTATAGGAGAGTGTAATTTACTCTCTCTCTCTCTCTCTCTCTCTCTCTCTCTCTCTCTATCTCTCTCTCTCTCTATATATATATATATAAGGTTTATTCCCCTTATTCGCGAAGGGTGAGGCATATGGAGGCCTTAACTTTTGTGAAGGAGGCTCTGATTCCTATATTCCATAATGCATTTTCAACCTTCCATAAGTTACTAGGTACATTCAAATATTTAATACGTGTTAATTAGCTGATAATATATAAATACCATTCAAAATATACAAATATTAATTAAATTCAATTAATATATCAGAAGCATATAGCTATGCTATTTTATGCAAATGTGAAAGCTTGTTGGATAAGAAGGTTCGACTCAATATAAAAGACGAAGGCCCAAATCAACTGTAAAAAAAAAAAAAACCACCTAATTCTGTTAACTGTAGTATAAGGAGGATTTAACACTGCTTTAACTCAATAATGCTTATTATTTATTATAAAATAATAATTGATAACACTTCTTGAACTTGATGCTTAATTATGGAAATTGATTCCCTAAATTTGAAAGTCAAATAGAGTCTTTGATCCATTTAAGTTATTGATTGTAAAAATTAATAGTTCAAGGTTATTTTTAAAGTAAAAAATTAAAGATAAATAAAAACAATATATTAAAATTTGGACTATTGATTGTAAACAGTCCAGACGTAACTTTCAAACTCAAGCAAATGATCAATTTCTAGCAATCCTGTCTTTTGGACTAGAATTACCATAAAAATGAACTAGAAAAATAATTTAAAAGGGTCCTTTTTAATTTATTTTTTCACGTCTTGGTTACTGTATTTGTTGTTGTTGTTATTTGGAGTTTGTAGTTGACTTTCTATACCAATAGTTGAAGAAAAAATAAAAATAATTATATATATTTAAATAAAATTTAGAGTCTTTCTACATAGTTACAGTTACCTCATTACAATAATTTCACCTTGTGACTGGTAATTTGAGCACATTGTCCTTCTTATCTCTTTATTACCAATACAACTTGGAGTCTCCGAAGGTCAACTTGAATTATTTACCAAATGCTAGCTAGAATTAATGGAAGAAGGTGAAAATCATTATACTGTTACATATGTATAGATAAAAGTTAATGTTATAAATAAGCAGACAAGCTAAGGGTGATGAAAGGAAAGAAAGAAAAAAAAGGACGTACGTACATAGATCATCAGATTATTCTGAATCTGTTGGTACTGTGAATTGAAATACAAATAAAGAAAATGAGAGGGAGCAGATTCATTTATAGGTTTCCTTTTAGGATAGCGACCAACAAAAAGAACCAACAATATAGGGTTGCAATATAACAAGTATATATGCCTACTCATTAATTTCCCCGATCAATCTCACCTCAATATTATTGGGAATTGCAAACATAATTTTGAAATGACAATATCTATATATATATATATATATTATATATATAGAAAGGCACAAAAACATGTTGTGAAATTCATCGTGTCGATTACTTAAACGGGTTTGAGGAGATAGTATTTTTTTTTCAAAATACGGTTTTGATATATTTTTCGATAGCACTTTGTTAATAAAATTTCAATGCATCAGGTTGATGAGTGCGTTCTGAAGATCATTTCATAAGAAAATTTTTGACGGCACCAAAATATATACTAAAAAAAAGGATTAGAGATGAATAAAATTAATCTCTAATTCAAGAAATTTTGATTCATATATATAATTTTGTGATAAAGTTCGTGACTAAATGAACAAGTTTCCATTACAAATATTTTCATCGTAAAAAAATTTGAAACAAATTATGTGTTATTAAAAATGCTGTTTTCATCAATGGGAGTTAGGTTTAGAGAAAAGAGCTAATTTCCTACAAGATGATCAATAAAAATTCAAATCTGATCTCTATTGAAAGAGGTTTATATCCAGACCTCAAAGTCTCAAACATAATTGCCTCTAATAAAAAATGTCATGAGAAATAAAAAAAATTGTTTTCTTGCATAGTACCATTGGTAAAATGCATTTTTTTTCAGTACTGAGTTTTAGATAAAATTTGAGAATACCATCTAATTACATTAAAACAAGAAAATCAAGTCCATTCAAAGTATTATAGTTCTTCTTAAAATGATTTTACGATATTATTACTCAATATTGTCCAGCCACATTAATTAGTAGTATTTTCTTGAACTTCAGGAATGATTATGGTTTGATTTTTGAAAATGTCAATTTTGAAAGGATTAATTCTATATTTACGCTGATCAATAAACCAAAAAAAAAATGTCTTCTATCGTATCGGATGAATGAATAACAGCGTTTCGATTGATAGGTTACTCTGCCGTTAATGGTACAAATGGAGTTTTGCATAGATGGAAGGCATTTGGCCTTGAAATTTAGGTTAAAGCGTAGACAGATGCACCATGTTGTGTTTGTGGTCCCATGCATACGTCAAAGTCAGTATCAAGCTTTGCACAACACACATGATCATGGCAGTAGCTAGTATTTTAGGGTTTTGATGAATAATGCTTCACAACTGTAATTCTGTATGGGTCGCAATATGTTGATGTTATGCGACAGCTATGGTGTTTGTGTTCTTTTCACAACATGAGGTCCACAACCATTACCTATTAATTAATTCTTGTGATATATTACGAAGTAAGGAGAGGACATTAATGGAGGGGCCTCACTCCTTGTTATAATTACGGGTTTGACAATTGATTAGGGCAATTCATCCAAGTTTTTCTTTTCGAGAGGATAAACTACACAATAACCCTTGAATCATAATTTAATTATAAGTTTTATACCTAAGCATTAAAACGTAATATCATTTTTTAATTGTTTTTCACACATATTTCATTAGAGGTGATCCTGTTCGAGACACTATGATCAGACATGTTAAATACAGGACAAAAATCCTATTTTGGTCCCTGACAAATGCCTTTTTTTTTTTCATTTAGTCATTCATAGATTTTTATTCTCAATTTGGTCCCTTACATATTGTTATGTTACCAATTTAGTCCCTCAAAAATTTTTATTCTTAATTTAGTCTCTCACATGTTGATATGTTATCAATTTAGTCTCTTATTTATTTTCATTCTCAACTTGATCCCTCACAAATTGATATATTATCAACTTAGTCCTTTTTTGCTGGCTATAACTTTTGATGAAGGGACTATATTGATAACATATAAATCTATAAGGGACCAAATTGAAAATAAAAATATGTGAGGGACTAAATTAATAATATATTAATTTGTAAGGAAACATATTGAGAGTGAAAAATCTATGAGAGACTGAATTGATAACATATCAATCTATAAAAGACTAAATTAAGAATAAAAATTTGTGAGGGACTAACTTAAAAAAAAAAATATTTGTGAGAGACCAAAATGATGTTTTGGTCCTAAATATAGGCATATTTTTTAGTAGAGATTCAAATCATGATTTATTACTTTATGGAGGACTAACTTCTTCTATTTGTACCCAACTCTTGCTAATATCATTTAAACTATCACGCAAACTAAAAAACAATATTTTATATTATTTAAAATTCTCGTCCATATCTCTCCCAATTTCTTCCTTTTCATAATCTCTTGTTTGTGTTGTTCTTAAAATCATGTAACTTTTAGAAGTTAATTTTCACGGATATAACATTTTTACCTTTATTTTTAATAATTACGAAGGATAAAGTGTTATTTGGGTTTTAAAGTTGTCGTTATATATGTTATAGTTTAAGGGATTATATTTAGCTTCTTTTCATTAAATTGTTTTTATTATTTAAAATATATTTTGAGATTTTTATCTTGTAAATTAGAAAAATCAAAGTAAAAATTTTAAGATACATATATTAATAAAAATCTTATGAACGTCTACAAAAAATAAATTCTACCGAGAACACAATTAATTATGAACCTCTGTTATAAAATAAAATATGTCAGTGCATTTGTTGTTTTGTGGTATGATAAGATAATTTATTTATCTATTTATTTATCGTATGACTTCACGGTTTCAATATGTTTATTTCAGTGAAAGCGAAAAAAAGTTTCATCAATGTGCTAGACTTTAAGATAACATGAACCCAATTAAAAGTTGGAGATTTTATGTCTTTTAGCTTGTAGGGGGGAAAATTATATCTTAAAAAACATAACGAGAACGTACGATTTAAAAATTTCTTTTATAAAACATTTTCTGAATTGAAAACCTAGAAGTGAATGAAAATGGGAGCTTTTTTAATTTGGTTGATTCAAACCGGTGCCCACACTATTTTCAGCAATAAACATTTCTAATTAATAAAATAAGTAAACTTTAAATGGCTGTAAGGATTTTTTTTCTTTTGATTTCCCGCAACTACTTTTGATTGGAAGTAACTGTTAAATGTACTATCAAATACTAAATTAACTTCATTTGTTTATATTTAATAAATATTTGAATCTAATTCATTTAGACGCGTTTATTTATTTATTTTTTACGTACTTAATATGTTTAAATACATATTAATGAATCAAATCTTGTGACAAATCTAAATACTATTAAGATGTATTACTTATTTTAAACAAAAATGTGCTTTATCCTTATAAATTTTGTATTATATGTACTTTATCCCCTGAATATTAAAACATAATATATAACTCTCTCAAACTTTACAATCATTGCAAAATAATTCTTTCCTTCAATATTTTATTAACTAAACCAATATTCAACGTTTATTTGTTAAGTTTTAATTTTTTTATTCAATATATTATTTTTTAACTTTGATTTCATCAATTTTTTCATAAAATATGTTTAATTATTAATTTATTTGAATATTATTTTTTAATAATAAACAATTTCTATGTGTTCACATATTTAAAAAAAATAAGCAGTCTTAATAATTTAATATTTAAATTCAAAGATAACATTTTAATATTCATATGTATATTCAGATTTAAATCTTAGCTCACCAGCTTATAGGGACTAACATCCTGCACTAAACTTAGCTGTAAACTTTGACATAAATTATCTGCAAAAAACAACGTCTAATTCGATGAGTGCTTGGTAACTAGAAATCTTGAACTCATATTTTATCAGAGAAGAGACCATGTTTCATGGTTTTTTAAGTTGAAATTATCAATATTCAAAAACTTATTAAATATTAACTAATTTAATTTGAATTAAGTTAAAATATAAAAATCCAAAACTCTCTTAAACATTATTATTTTTTTCCTATTCCGAACACACAAATTTAAAACTTTACTGTGAAATTACTTGAAGTAAGTATATGTTTCATGGTTATGAAATGTTCGTATTAAGAAGCTACATATTATTTAACCGAAGACTTTGAAGCGTAGGATGTTGATGATGTGAAGATTGTCAAGAAAGAAAATGATTGCATTTGCAGAGCCAAACTGGAGACAGCATGATTAGAGGAAGGTATGAGGGAAGAATGAATAATTAATAATTGAATTTAATCAATTAGTGTGTTATTTTCAGACCTCCTTTTTCAGGTTACAACACTGTGGTCCTCACTCCTCATTCCACAAACTCAATTATTCAAATTTCCTTTTGCGATGTAAGGTCACATAGATATAGAGGCCTATAGAATATATATTCAACATAGGCTTCATTATTAATATGCCATTCAACTTCTTATATTCAGAGCACAGATGGCAAGCTCACATTTCATGTTCATGAAACGGGTTACAGTTTAGAAGTTAGTTCTGCATTCAGAAATGTTAAAATATGAATAATTAATCATATATAATATTATTTTAATAACATAACGGAAATGTTACAAGTTTAATAAGTATGTGAGATTTAAAGGAGATTTTATTCAAGAAGCTGATTTAATTAGTATATTATAAGATAAAAGGAATTTGATTCATTAAACGTTGTCTTTTAAATTAATGTTAGAAAAGATTAAATTTTTGAAAAACGAAATTGACATGGATTAATTATTGGATACAAAAAATTAGTTTAAGATGGATTTGAGAGTAAACAAAAAAAACAACAACAACAAAACCTTATCCCAGTAGGCGGGGTCAACTACATGGATCGTACGATGCTATTGAGCTCTATCAATGATAAACTCTCTAGGTATCTCATTCACTATAAGACCTCGTTCCACAATTTCTCTAAGTGTCCTTTTTGGTTTTACTCGACCTTTTTTTCACATGATTCCATATTATTTGCTCAATCTTTTTTACTGACGCCTCCAACTGTCTTTTTTGAACGTGTCCAAACCATCTTAAACGATTTTCTACCATTTTCTCCTCAATAAGTGTCATTTTAATTCTATTTCATATACAATCATTGCGGATTTGAGAGTAAAATAGAAACAAATTTTTTAATCTAAAAACTCAAAATATCTTATAAAAAAGATATAATAACTGCAATTAAATATTTTCTCCATATAAAAATCCAAATAACATTAGGGAATGCATGTTAGATATAATTAATATATCCCCATGGCCATTTTGCTTCCATAAAAAGAACATCAAATGCATTTAAAAGAAGAGTAAGGACGATGGACACAGCATACTTATCCATGAATGAAATCAGCCTACCTTATTTGATGACACCAGCCCTAGCAAGCAGGCACACACTGTACCCAGCAACATCCATATATATTAGCTTCAATCTCTATGCATCGTACCTAAAAAACACTTCATTGCATTTGATTGGTTCAGTGAAAAGGATTTGGGAATTGAGAGAGAAAGAGAGAGAAATATAGAGAGTTGTTGTTTGTGTGTGGGGGTCTACATCCTTAAATTGTTTTAGATGAATAATAATGTAACACAGTACTACTTATACCAATCACTACACAGAATATTACAGAAATGGGTGGGGACATTAAGGATTGTAATAATTGCATTGCATGCTTTGTTTGCACAGACACTATTTTCTTTTGCTCACATGATCAGATACTCCTCTATGAGTATATATGGGATATCATAATTCATATATATATATATATATATATATATGTGGACGTTAGGCCAGTTTTGCCCTAAGGGATGTTTGGAAATTGGGACATCTCTTTCTTCTTAGTCTTACCTTCATTCGTGTCTTCCACAATCAGTTTTGGAATTTTGAGACTATAGATACTTGAAGGAGAAATCATATTTTTCTATGCCAATCTATTTAGTTTGACTCATTTGAGAGTCCATAGTAATTCTTGAATGTGCTAGGCTAGTACGAGAGATTGTATACTTAAATTGTTTTATAAAAAAATAGTCAACAAAATAGTCAATGACGACGTGTAACAATTAACATGGTTCAACTAGTCCAATCATCACAAACGATCACTCACTTCTGATCCCACAATATATAGGTCTATATTTGGAGCCTCGTTTGAGCATGCAAGCATACGTATCGCAATGCAACACACAAACATCTTATTGCCAAATTGTCATTGGCAACTAATTATATATCCCAAGACATTTACACTCTTTAATTACTTGGTATTTGATATTTCATTTACATTAGCATCAGAGTGCGAGTTGAGGTCTTCAAATCCCCTACGTTGTGGAGGAAATTGCCCAAAATAAGAGACTCATATGGTCAAATGATCTCAAAGTAGTATTTCTTTTGTTTTAAAATGGGTTTGATTTCTCTAAAGGACACATTTAAAGTAAACATTAAGATCAATTGAAAAGAGAATTTTGTGAGGAAAGTGTGAGACGTCCCTTTTTTTTAAATTAAAAAAATAAATTGAAACTATCTTCGCCATTGTCTATATCTAATTTTAACTTTTATTTGGTAAGTGAAAGGACCGTTTGCAGATAATTTGCTTAGAATTTCTTCATCACTGGTTGAAGATAAGGAGATGTCGTTTAGATTAATGGCAAATTAATTAATGGCTCTTGCTGTGGGCTCCATCAAATAAAAAAGCTTCATGTGTTGAGGTATCGTTTCAATTTTATCGAATGCCCCGGAAGGGTAAAAAAATTTCTGAATATTAGAAACACATCAGGGGATTAAAAAAAGCACGAAGATGACTAAATTAATTAAACATAAAATTTTAAAATTTTTTTTATAATATCTTGTAAGATTATTTGAATTAAGGCTCCATTTTCGTTCTAATTTTGGATATGAATAATTTGTGAAAGAGACACACAAACGGGACTGGCGAAAGGTACTAGATACGTATGCAAGATACTCTAATATTTGGAATGCATGCCTATATTTAGGATGCCAATATTATCAGGGAAAATTAGAAATTTAAATTCAATTTCTTCTACAATTTTGGGTATTATATGTATTTTTAGATTAATTACTTTTAGTTATTTAAGCAAATTAACTATATGGGGTCTTGGATTTAAGGGATTTCATATCACGAGGCAACATTTATATATCAGTGTGAAATTTCTGATTCAAAATTAGATGGTCCTTAAAGATTTTGATGGAGGGGTGTTGGAGAGAAGTCACTACTAGAAAAACCAGAATCAAAGACGAAAAGATAAATCCATCTCTGATGGATCAGAGAAGGATTCACAGACGGAACAAATTTCGTCTCTAAATTGGGCATTGCAAAAAATTCGAGACGGAAAAATATTCTGTCCTGACATCAGAGATGAAATTAGACATGGAAGTTGCAGAGACAGAAATTGTTCCGTCTTAAATCTAGGACGAACATTTTTGTCGTTGATTCCGTTTCAAATCAGAGATGAGTTTTTCCATCTCAAATTAGAAACAGAAAAGTCCGTCCCTGATTTTGTCCCTAAAATGGTGAGCTTTTTTTTTTTATAATATAAAAGATGAAAAATTCAAGAAAATTAATAGCAAATTCTAGAAAATTCCAACAAATACAAACAAAGCAATGTAAATGTCATTAAAATAAATTCTAATGCAAATCTAAATGTATTACAATGATTTAAATTAACGTAATATAACTTTACATCATGGGGTGCAAAACCTAATATAAAAAAATATTATCACTTAATATATTCCTCATTGCTTCTCCTTCTTCCACTCGTGGATTAGTTGTATCATAATGTCCTCACAAATCCATTTCGGCTTGGGCCAATGGTGGTACTGAGTGCGAACACTTCACATCATGTGTTGCAAAACCTTGCCATATTTCTGGTCCAATTTCTTCGTATCTGGTCCTTGTGTTCTAGCAACCACTTGTATCATATCTGCACAACGTAACATAAATTAATATTTACAAGCAGAAAAAAGAAAACAAAATTACACAACAATATATACCACCCACTCTTAGAACCACAGTTGGTTGAGTTCATTCAGAACCGCCTTCATATTATAGCTAGTTGCCTCAAATTTGCCCCTGATGACCTGAGAAATATCTTGGACCGCATTTACAACCGGGTCAAAACTATGCAATTCGATTATAAGGGTTAGTGCACACAAAATAAGAAATTAGCACTCTTTTAAATATTAACCAAAAAAGAAAGGAAATTTATATAACTCACGAATCATTATTTGGGCGAATCCAACAGCACCATCAGTTGTGTTAATGCCGCCATTACCAATGCTAGAACTCGAAATCTGTCTATATCAATATCAAAGTGATAATTCATTATAATGTAGAAGGTCTTTTAGGTCAAGGAAATAAGCTATTTTTATTCATGATGAATGATCGGTGTACCTTCACTTGTAGAAGTTCCAACCCATACATTACACGTAACCATTGGACTAAATGATTTAAATAGAGGATGGAATGTATCTTTACAATAAATGTCAAAATCTCCAAACTACACATTTTGCACATTTTTCTTCTCTTCCATTAATGGCTTGAAATCTTTTCAACATAAACACAAACATACACTCACGCACGCACACGCGCGCGAACACACACACACACACATATAACAAAACATGATCACTAATTTTTATTCAACACGTCACATACTTAAAACCATATAAAACTTAATGTAGCTACTAGGTGTAGTTTAGTTATTAGAAATTTGATTAGATGACAGACCATCTTAAATTTGAATTTCTTCGTCATTAAAAGTCATTTTGATGTATAAAAGGATGAAATTAAAACAAATATAATGTTTTAAAAAGCAAAGTGAAAGAGTCTGCAATCTTGTGAGGGAATGAAATACTAAAATGGCTTTAGAGCTCTAAATAGTTATTGATAGAATGTTGAAATTATTAGAGACAAAGTTGTGAGAGTAGTTGTGTGATGCCAATATTGCAATAGACATGAAAAGTAGTAGCTCAACGTTGAGTGGGCGAATGTAAATGATGTTCATCTCTAAAATAAAGTTGTAATTTTTCTTCTTACAATGATGGCAGACCATCTTAAATTTGAATTTTTTTGTCATTAAAAGTCATTTTGATGTATAAAATGACACAATTAAAACAAATATAATGATTTAAAAATCAAATTTAGATATAATGCAAAAAGAAAATGAGAGAGATGATGGAGGGGAAGGAGGCGAAGAGAGAGAGATAGAGAAAGAGTACCAGTGAATGACAGAGAGAGGATGGAGACCCACCATGGAGAGCAATAGAGACGATGAAGACCTACTACGGAGGAAAAGAGTGACAAAGATGATGGAGACGACAGAGAGAAACAGTAAAACAGGGACGACGATGACATCAATAGAGAGTAGAGGCAAAAATAGAGAAGACGAGATTTGAGATTTTGAATCTAGGAGATAGGGTTATTTAGAGATTGGAGAAAAATTTTAGAGGCGAGTGAATCTTTCTCTAATCTAATACTACGTTGTTTGGATTAATATAATCAAAGACAGAATTCTCGCGTCTGAAAAATTCATCTTTGAAAATTTAAAAATTTCAAAGATGGAATTCTCGTGACAAAATTTTGTCTCTATTAATTGAAAAAAAAATACATTTCAAGAAAACTCAGGGATAGATTTTGAGGTGTACTAATCCGTCCCTGATTACTGCCTTACAAATTAGAGATGGAAAAAATCAAAGATGAAAAATGTCTGTTCTGGAATTTGTCTATGATACCTTACGCAAATCAGAGACGGATTAGCAACACATTAGGGACGGACTTAGAGACAGACAAAGTTCAGTCTCTTATTTCCATTTTTGATCTCTTGTTTTCTTGTAGTGAGTCTTATCAGTAGGTTAAGAGAGAATATAACAACAAATGTCTTGGACATTTTGGTTACAAGGTTATCCATCACACTCAATTAAGACTTCAACATGGTACTAGAGTACATAAGCCTCACAGCCAAAGAAGATCTATGGTCCAAGATAAAGGAAGCCTAGCTAGTACTGTAAAAAAAATGTTGAAGGCATGTTCAAAGAGTATAAGCCCAGAGAAAAGAAAGAAAGAGACCTAAAGCCTTTGAGACTAAAAAAAATCAAGGTTGTTAGGATTAAGATCTTATATAAGATCATAAAGGGCACATGATAGGTCGAATCGTAAGATTGGATTGAAGAACATAAGATCTTACCATTGAGGAATAAAATAATATTTAAAATATTATATTGTAACATAAAATTTTACAATACAAAGCCAAAAAAATCTCATTATATTTAAATAAAAAAAAGGTCAAATGTCATACACAGACAATTAAACATAGCTAAAATTACTCATTAAAATAGAGTACATAAATAATAAAATACAAAGTGACAAACAAATAGACTAAACTCATATGTTGGCCTACATAAACTCAAGTTTGAAGTTTCTTGCCTATAGCTAAATTAAGGTTTCATCATTCACGCTTCACAAAACATACAATCATAGATAACTTCAGCACACACACATAAGTATTGACAAAATCACCAAAAAAGTTTTTGAAAAAATCTATATTAAAAAAATATAATAGAGGTTCATGCATGTCCATGCCAGCAAAATACAAAAGCAAATAAGCACTAAATAAGTGAAGAATGAAGAAGAATGATGAAGGTTGAAGAAGTACTGCTACTAAAGAAAGAAGAATGGAGAAGAAGATTGAATCAAACAAATATTTGGAGAAGACGATGAACAACAACACTGTAGCTAGGTCCACCACACCCACACAACGATGATGGCTAGTCACAATCCATGACAACTCAAAACAATTGCCACCTACCAAACAAAACCCGAGCATGAGCAGAGCACTTGAGACTAAGAAAGAATATGAATGCTTGAAGTGATTCAGGTTCTGAAGTGACATTTTTTTTTAAAAAAAAATCATCTGATTGGATCGTGCAATCTTGCACAATCCTGCGATCCTACAGGCAAGATCATGATCTTACACAATCCAGCTATAAAAACAATTCCAAGTGGGATTGAGATTGCTAGACTAGCCCAAGATCGTAGGATCGTATTGTAAGATTATTTCGATTCTATGATCTGGCAAGCGATCTTGATAATAAAGCAAGGAACACAAGCCCATTATTAAAAAAAAATGAAGGCAATAAGTCACAACTAGACCAGGCAATTTGGACTTGAGGGGAATTGTTGGAGAAGAAGTCTCCCATTGATGGGTTAAAAGAGAATGTAGTAAGTGTGATGAAGCCTAACCTAATTGCCTTAGACATTTTGGCTACAAGGTCATCCATCACACTCAATAAAGACTTCAACAAGGGGGAAATACTAGAGAATATACAATATGCAAATTTCGTTTGTAAAGTAAACTAATTAGAGAGTGACCTCTTATGTGAATTATAGGGGAGCTAGGGTTTTCATGGTTTGACCTACATTAATCTTACACAAAATTTATTACATTTTACATAACTAGCGTGTAAAACAATAAGAAAAACAGGAATAATTAAATTCCATTTCTAACATTTATAGACAAAATTAAAGATAAAATAGTTCATATTAAAAAAATATTATTGTTAAATTCTAAAACAAAAAATCTCACAAATTAAACACGTAGAGCTAAGGAAAATTAAAAAAAAAAATTCCATCCTTAATTTTATTGTTTTAAGGCAAAAACAATTTTATGTGAATAACAATTCTATATACCAATGTTTTGGGACCCGGACCGGCCCGGTGGGTCGACCCGGGACCCGGTGACCCAGGGCCGGGACCGGTCCGGGTCATCACTTTTGGCCTGGTCGCAATCGACCCGGTCGACCCTACCGGGTCTTGGCAGATCCGGCGACCCGGGTTGATCCGGGTCTCTCTTTTTTTTAAAATTTTTTTTTAATTTTATTTTTTAAAAAAATTTTATTTTATTATCTTTTTTTTTTAAAACAATCTCTTAATTTTTGAAACTAACCCAACTAATTTTGTGACTAACATATTCTCATATATTCAGATAGGCACAACAAAATTAAATTAAAATTATTTTTAGAAAAATAAAACTAGACCAAGTTGATAAATATAAAAGTTTTTTCTAACATAATTTTCACAACAAAAATTTCATGATTTAAGTCATTGAATATGATTGAGAATTTTAAATATACATTCTTAAGAAAAATTAATATTCTGCATATTAGTCATATTATTATGTTTGGATGATATTATTTATGACTTTATGAATAATTATTAATATTTATAATTTTATGTTTGAATTATTATGCATGTTTATGATTTTAAAGTTTGAAATTTACATATAAATTATATATTTTACATGTTTTTTAATTTATTTCTAAAGATATATACATGTATATATATTTTTTAATTTATTTATCCGGTTTAGCAATTGACCCGATTACCCGGCGGTTGAACCAATGACCCGGTGACCCGGAGGCCAGCCCGGGTCAATGACCGGGCCGGTTCCAAAAACATTGCTATATACAATCTATGTGGTTTTAAAAACTTATTCAGTCAATGTTTTTTATTCAAAAACTTTGAAAGTATCCCTTGTAGTTTGAACGTTTGAGCATTAATAAATAATGATATTGAAATTAGTATATAGTTTGGTGAAGGAACTTAATTGGTGTGATGATTAACGAATTAATGTATCAAACAATGTTTGAGATTTGATGAAAAATGAGAGGAGTAAACAAGTCAAACATGGAATGTCATATTAACATTTCAAATAAATGTTCAAAAATTACGTTTTAAACTAAAAAATTAATGGAAAAACACAAAGATCTTTGATATATTTGCCGTATCATTCTCTTCAACTTCCAGACGTTACATTTTCTTCTCTAGCTTCTAGGTTCCTGAACCTTCTGATAATTGTGTTATAGTATTGAATTTTCTTATATACTATCACATGCGTTTAATTAAATAATGAGGCTTAAATATAATTTAGATCCCTCCAGTATTAATGGTACAAATTTCAATTTTTTTTAATTATAATGAAATCAATATTGTCCTTTATTAATATTTAGTTAATTTTTTTAAATAAACATGATTTGAAACAACATAAATTGATATCATGATGCCATCACTTGATTATTTTTCGTGTAGGGAGTCCATGCAATCCGAATTAGATCCATATGTGGCAGTTAGCAATAACATTGTGATATAGTTTGTAATATTAAATTAAAGTCTCACATGAGATTAAAAACAAAGATATTTATAAAGATATTTAAATGATGTCACATTTATTAAGTCTAAATTTATTTAATATAATATATTAATTAATATTAATATACAAATAATATATATATATATATATATATATATAATGAATTAAGATTTTTTAATCAATTTGTTTGAATGATGTGTTAATTGAATTTTAAATTATTTCAATAAATTTGAAATAATGTTTTGGTTAAATTTTAAATTTAAACTAATATGGTTAAATTTAAAATTTAAACAAACATATCTACTATATATTAACAATTGAATAGATATAATTGATCAAGTAAATTTAAAATTATGTTTGTCTCAATTTCATTTTTGTCTTTATCAAAGTAAATTTTAGTAACAAAAAATTTGAGATATGACAATAGTAAATTCTGGGATTTAGTAATAAAAATGACCAAACTAAAATAAGAGTAATCTTTTAAAAAATAAATTAAAATGGTTACTAACAAGTGTTGATTTTAGTGAAAAAGGTTTAGCATCTTTGTTTTAGGTTCGATCTTTGGGGTAGTGCGTACGGAACGAGCATAATTAGGAGGCGTGCCTTTGGAGTCTTACCATACCCAAGAGATTAGTCTCTTGCCGTCCGATCGTGGGGGAATACATAGAGCAACCAAAAATTGAAATGTTTGTTTGAGTGGATTGACCCTGAGAGATCTTATGGCTAGGTTTCAAATTTAATTTATTTTAGATAAAATTTTACAGGCAAAAATATCATTTTAGTCTCTTAACTTTGACTTTTGTTTCATATTGGTGCCTTAACTTTCAGAAATGTTTCATTTTGATCCTTTTTGCAAATACCATTTATTTGATGGATAAACATTGTTGACATTACTGTTGACTCAATAAATATCTAATTCCCTATCCTTCAGAGAAAAAATGTTGCTAACTCACATACACACACACACAGACACAAAGACACACAGACACACACACAGATTAAAAAAAAAAAAAGGCTTTCAAATGCACATCTTCTTCATCATCTTTTTCCCACTTTCAACACCTCTCCTCTCATGGATTTTTTTTTTTGTGTAAAATAGAGTGTCTGAAATGTGCAATAATCAACTATCACAAGATTACATTCAAAAAAAGATCAAGTAAATCCTGTCTGTCTATTCAGTCAGAATTGAGTGTGCGGAATTGTGAAATATAATCAATAATAGAGACCAAGTTTTTCTATTTGGAATAGAGTACTGTATGAAATTCTTTTGTGCCTGTTGATTTCATACCCAGAAAAACTGAATCCTTCTAAGTGTAGAAAACAAAGTGTATAGAATTGTGCAATATATATAATAGTCAAAAACGAAAACCAAGTATAAGTTTTTGCTATTCAATAGATGATAGAGAAGAAGATTTGCATTTGAATGCAATTCTTTTACATTTTGATATATATGAATCAACCGCCACAATTTTTTCCTTGTAGGATAGAAATTGATATATTCATAGAGTCAGCAGCCATATCAACAATTTCTGTTCATCAAGTTAATGGTGTTTGCAAAAAAGATCAAAAGGAAATTTTTTAAAGTTAAGGGTGTATATGAGAGAAAGTAAAATTAAAGGACCAACATAAAACATGAATTAAAGTTAAGGGATCAAAATGATATTTTTGACGAATTTTACGTTTGTCGGACTCTCAGTTAAATATTTTAAAAATTGGCAAAATCAATTAAGACCCGGAACCCAACCTATAATAATCCATAGACCAAAGCAACTTAATTAATTGATCAGATCGGATGACTTCATATATTTTAACTTTTTTTTTTGTAAATTTAAAAATATTTAATCTGAAAATTTTGTTATAAATAATATAAAATCAATACTCTAGTTATCCGTAAACTTTTACAAAAATGAGCTAACAATCAGAAAACAAAACTTTTGAACATATAAATAAATATATATACACAGACACGCACATATATACATACCTTAATAAGTTAAAAAATAAGAATGATTGTTAATTAAGATGTATACTTTACTCAAATGTTGATTCATGTATAATAAAATATAATTTGTCTCCAGTTTTTTCATTTTCATTTTTTTTTAATTTGATCCATATTAATAACAAAATGTTACTTGCTAGCTATACAAGTTTATAGATCAAAATATGCTCTTAAGAATAATGGTTCATGATTTTACTCAAACACAAAGGTGTCCCACAATGGCACGCTTAAGATTTTGCTGCTAGCCCATAATAATCAATTCTGGTAAACATCGTTATTATTGAGATATCTGATATCTCTTTTTTAATTTCTCAAAATAAAGGTGTACTATAATAAAAAAAAAACTGTAGCTATTAGATTTAAAGCATTTCTAAATAAAAAAAATGATAATTAGAACTCTAGAATCCAGAAGCAGCCATTTTCGTAAAATACTGTAAGTAAGCATTTAAATTAACATCTCATTATTCAAAGAAATTTGCTATTAAATTTACTAATTAAAATATGATAAGTGTGTAATTTTTCAATGAAAATACAGCGAATGTATAATTTTTAAAAATTAACTTCATATTTTTTTTAAATTTTTTTATACATGCTCCATTATTATTGAACAACAAGATATAAGATCAATTCTTTGAAAATTAAAAGCCATCAAAAATCAAAGTACAAGAAAGGAAGAGAGAGAGAGAGAGAGAGAGAGAGAGAGAGAGAGAGAGAGAGAGAGAGAGAGAGAGAGAGAGAGAGAGAGAGAGAGAGAGAGAGAGAGAAGAGAGAGAGAGAGAGAGAGGAAAACAAAAAATTATTGTAACTCAAAATATCTCTCACACTGACATAGTGATATTCCCACGTTTTTACAAATGGCTTTGTTTAGTAAAATTAATTTATAAACTGGTGAATAGTTTATAAGTTAATTGATAGTTTATAAGTTAATTTATAATTTATAATTTATAAGCTAATTTATTAAATTATAAGTGTTCAGTAAAAAGAGTTGTTAAAATAACTAAAAAGTATAAAATGACATAAAAGAAAATATATTTTTTAATTCTAAAATAATATAAATAAACATCTTATTTTTGTTTTTAATTAAATTAATTTAAATTATTATATATATATATATATATATATATAATTTATTAAAAATATATTTTTATATATTTTATTATATTTTATATATGAATAATATATTTTTACATATATAATATATTTATATACATTATTATATTTTATTGTATATAATAAAATATATTTATATATTTTGTTATATTTATATGTATATTATATATAAGGATATAATGAGTATGAAAGGTATAATAAATATTTTCATAACATAATAAGTGTAAAAAAAATACATAAGTTATAAGTTATTCATTGTAACTTATCATAATGAACTACTAAAATAAATTTATTTTATTTATCAAATATTTTTAACGATTTTATATTTATAATCTACAAACTTGTCATGCCCAACGGAGATAAAAGCTGTCATCTAAATTGTAATCAATTTGAGAATTGAAGAGTTGAAGATTATATATGATAATCAGAACATCACGTGGGGTGGCAATTCAGTTACGTCACAAAAGCTAAGTGAAAAGCAAAGATTATATATGTTTTAATTTTAGTAGTTCAATTATAAATATAATTTAAATTTTTTGAAAAATGCATGTATTTAATTATTAGTCTAACCAACAGGGGTTAAATATAAGGAGTTAGCCTTTTTCACCAGATAACAAATGAAAATTTAAATATTTACTGAGAAAGATATTTATATTTAGCATCTGACAATAATTTTAGTAGACTTATTCTCTAATAAAAAATACTTGTGTGAACGACCAAAAAATAATATTTGTCTTTACATATTAAAAATAAATGTTTTAGTTCTAAAAATATTCAACTCCATCGTTGCTTGTTAATTTTAAAAATATGTATTAATGAAAATTAATAAGTAGCAATTCAAAAAATTATAAAGATTAAATAAATTAACAATTTACTCTTTGAGAAATTATAATTATCTCAATTTGATTCTTAATGATGATTTGATGGCTCAAATTAGTCTCTAAAAGATTATATTTATTTTAATTAATTTGATCATTTTTATTGTTAAATTAAAAAATCAATTATTGTTAAATGTCAAATTAATTTCGTTTCCAAAATTCACTTTGACATAAGAGAAGGATGAAATTGAAACAAGTGTAATATTTTAATGACTAATTTGAGACATTTGATCTTCAGAGACCAATTAATATTTACTCTTAAAAATTAAATTATCAAATAATCAAGAAAAATATATTTTAAAACTAGTATGTTTTTAAAAATTTGAAAATAAATAATTCAAACATATATGTTTAAACCCAAAAACTAGGTTAACTCAAATAAAATAATAATCCAAGAGAGATGTCAATTGTAAAACAAAGATGTATATAATGACTAAATTACCTATTGTGTGAAGTTAAAATTTTACCATTGATTCGTGTTGTTTATACACTTGAAGTAGATGTGTGTTGCAGTGTAATTGAACCAGACTTTCTATAGTATGCTAGGTTTGATTATTCATTTTCTATCAATAGAAAATATCACACTTTATATAATAGTATAATTAAACAAATTACCCAATAAATATTACATGTGAATAATTTTATCTTAATGTGCATGTTATTATGAAATCAATGTTATTTGTAATGCATGGTTGACTGTGTAATTGTTTTTTATCCTCTTCAAACTAACGCTGTAAATTGGCCGTCTTTCTGTTCCAATGTCTTGTAACACTGTGAGAGTCATTAATATTAAAGACTTGAAATTGTTTTTAATGTTATTCATAGCTAAGGACGAATCCACATTGTAGCTTGTGGGGTAATTGCCCTTACAAAGAATTTTTTTATTAATATATGTAGTAATGATTTTTTTTATTTTATAAAAATTTAGATATTGCCCCCACATTAAAAATGAATCATGTTATATCTGTCATTTTTATTACTTATGTATATTTATAATATTTTTTTAGTAAAAATATTTATAGACTATTTCTTGCATCCACTGACCAAAATTTCTAGATCTAATCCTATCATAGCATTCTTGAATGAAATTGTTTACCATTTGTGATGTCTGCAAGCATAATTTGTCTTGATTTGCAATTAACTAAACCAAAAGATAGACATGTCAATGGTAAGTCAAATATTTAAATAATTACAAAATTATATGTATGTGAAGGTAAAACTTTTACCATATGTTCATCATGTTGTTTGTACTTTTGAAGTAGGTGTGTCGTAGTACAATTGGGCAGACGAGCAGGAGCCTAAGGAAGTCGTTGGAATCTAGCATTTTTTTTGCTTTTATTTTTTTTAAATTTTTTATAAGTAACAATTAATTTAATAATGATTATAAACACAATAATAAGCATAAAATGATAATTTTTATTTTTTTAAAAAAATGTTAAATAAATGAAAATCGTTGGATCAATAGTTATCCAACGGGGCTCTTGCGCATAAGAGTAGAGCCTCTTCTGTATAATTGTACCGAACTTTCTACAGTATCCCAAGCTTGATTTTTCTTTTTTTATTAATAGCAGATTTTATGGTTTATAAAATATTATAATTAAACAAAATGCCCAATAATTATTACATGCACGTTGAATCACTTAAACTTAATGTACATGTTATTACCAAATCAATATTACCTGTAATGCATGATTGGCTGTGTAATTGTTTTAATCTTTAACTAAACAAACTGACAAAACATAAAAACTAAATATAACGTCAAGTTATACAATAGCCAAGCAACCTTACATTCTAACATTTTGAAAACTTGGAACAAAATCATATGAAGTATGATACCAGAGAAAGCCATTGTCCTTCATGTTCTCCTTGACCTTAAACATAAAAATGTCACTTCTCTTATGACAATTATTCTCATCGGCATGTGGAATTGCTCCTGTAATTAACAAAGTGAAACCATCAAGAAGACAAATGAGCTTAAAAAGATTTGGTAAATTATAATTAAAGCGAATAAACTAACATACAAGAGTTCTCATTCTGCGTTACAACATCACAAGTCCACAACTAAAGGGTATAAGGTCTATCAAAGATCATGTTGTAAAATATAAGGCTAACTTTCCCATGGTGCAAGATTAACTTGTAGTATACATTCATAGTATCTTTAGAAATTTTCATCTCCTCAAATACATTAGAATGTTTATCAAATACAATCAAGTACTACACATGATGTGAAGGAGGACCATTAATCTTAGATGTCCAAACATAGTAGTTATCCAATGACAGCGTCTCACTAGATATAAAATCTTTGTCAATTTATAAAGGTTGTGAATCTATCCAAATACAATATTTGGTCCACCAATCCTTTGCGATCCACAAGATTAATATAGAGAAGCATGATCTAAAAAGAGTGTGTATACTTGTTGTACCTGAAAGCATGTAAGATATGCTCTAAAATAAAAAAAAATATAAGAAAAATGGAATAAATAAACTAAAAAAAGAGATAAAATAGTCAAATTAGAATAAATTTTATAAACATAAAGTAGTGCGAAAAAAATACACTTACTATATGGAACATGATTAATATAATCTTCGGTGTCAATAAAATCACGTATGACTGGATTGAAGATAGTTAACACATGCTTGGCTCCATTAAATACTTTTCTTATGTACATTAATCCATTTTTAGAACCAATGAAGTTTACAAACAGCTCCAATGCAGTACTATACGGGATGTTAACCAAAAAAAAAAAAATCATGCTAGCTGTTTGTAATTTTTTCGTCTTCATATGCTAGCTGTGAAAAGATTATCCGAGATGCTGATAGGTTGTCACTGTTCTTGTGATTAATAGTAAATGATTTGCTTTTCACGCATCGATTAAACTGCTCGCAGACAATTGATAATAGTACCAATAGGTAATTTTGTCATTATACAAATCTTTGTTTTACAAGACAAGGGATGAACATTATGGGGTCAGCAATAAACAACGAATTGTATATACTAAGAGAAAAGGCCAAAACAAAGAATCTATATATATATATATATATATATTGTGCGTGTAGATATGTATATATATAGAATAAAATCCTATTTTGATTCTTCATAGAGGCCTTTTTTTTAATTTGGTCCCCTCACATATTTATATTTTCAATTTAATTCTTTAAAGATTGATTTGTTATCAATTTAGTTTAGCCACTCACTTTTGTTGAAGAGAAGGGAGGGTTGCTTGGAAAGGAGGAGGAACTTGATAACATATATCGATCAACTATGAGGGACTGGATTGAAAATGAAAATTTTGAAAGACTAAATTGATAACATATTAATTTATAAGGGATACAATTGCGAATGAATATCTATGAGGAACCAAATTAAAAAAAAAATCCATGAAGGACTAAAATGAAATTTTAGTCTTTATGTGTGTGTGTGTGTGTGCATGCTAAAAATTGAGGTATTTTTTTTAGTATTCAGAGAACCGGATCAAATCGACCGATTCAATCAGAAAATCGGTGAACTACTTTGGTTCGGATTAGTGAACCAATGAGTGTTTGAATTATTGAAAAATCGGTCGAATCGGCCTATTCAACTGGTTCAGTTGTTTTTTTTTTTTGAATTTTTATTGAATATTATTATATATTTCTAAAAAATCTCTAAAATCTTTAGCTATTAGGAGAATATCTAAAATTGGTATAAATATATATCATTAACATGCTTAAAATATTTTGATATTATGTATTATATATTTTAATATTTTAATATCTATAACATATACATTAATTATATATTTTAATATTTTAATATATTTTAAATACTATCAGTTTGATTATGATTTAAATATGATCTTATCATTGACATTAAATCAATGTCTTGACTAGTTCAATTATCAATTTAATTTTTTGAACCTTATTTATTTATTTTTATTGTGTGCTTGAGAAAACCATTTGAACGTCACTCTCATCCAGTGATCCAGAAATCATTCACGAAATCACTTTCAAAAAGGCCCTCCCTTTCCTTTCATATTGTCACCTCCTCTCCCCTTTTCCCCATACATCAAAATTTGGACATTTTGGACCTTCAATCCTCTCCCTCTCTCTCTCTCCCATGCTTTAATTAATGAGTACACTATTTTTGAATCCTATACATTTTTAAATGCATGTATTAGTGAACAGTAACTAATTCATGAATTCATACAAATTCATCAGAATAGGTATACTTTCCTTAATAGAATTCATTGAAACTCGCTTCATTGAATTTATCATTTAAGTCTTTCAATTATGCATATCTTTGTCAGTTAGTCAAATTAATTAATTATCATATTATTTGACCCTTTTTTTTTCTTTTTAGACGAATCAATATCATCTCGCTCTGGATCCGCACTAACACCATATTGATGAATATTACAAAAATCTAAAGTCAACATAATGATAATTACATTTAAAACTATAAATATCAAAGTGTGAATTATTGTTTGATCTTTAAAAGATTATAATTTTTTTTAATTTGATCACAAAAAAAATAAGTGTTTTAATCTAGTCATTGAAATGAAGTTGAAACAAACACAATCTTTTATGTACTAAATTAAGATGCTTGATATTTAAAAAAGCAAATTGAAAAAATTATAATATTTTAAAAAATAAATTAATAATTTAGTTTTATTAAACATAGATGCATCTTTTAAGGATGCAAATAAATAATAATATGACTACATAAGTTGTTAATAAAATTAAATATGCAGAGTGGGGTGTGGTTGAAGAGTCATGTTCCAGTCCATAAATACCTGTCTTGCTCAAGAATGGCGAACTCTCACTTCCATATTTTGCAACTTTTCACTTACCCATACCCCACCCCCACAAATAGCTACCTCCATTCTCTCCTTCACACATACACACACACACACACACACACACACACACACACACACACGCACGCACGCACACACACCCATATACTCATAAATATACATAACCAACACACACACACACGCACACAAACACTTCTTTCCTATTCTCTCATCCCTCTCTCTCTTTCTCTCTTTCTCTCTCGCTCTCTAAATATCTATCTATATATCTTTCCAATTTTCCATGGTTAGTATTAATTTCAGACACGCTTAGCTTGATGAAATTCTTCATCACCCAGAACCATTAACCCTGATTAATTTTTGTGATTGTTATTTGTTATATACTGATTGTATTTTGAAGCCATACATGGAGATGGAGGTTCCAATGAATCGGCAGGCAGAGGAAGGAATGGGATCGAGCTCTCAGAAGAAGACAGGAAGAGGGAAGATAGAGATAAAGAGGATCGAGAACACTACCAACAGGCAAGTCACCTTCTGCAAGAGACGCAATGGCTTGCTCAAGAAAGCCTATGAGTTGTCTGTTCTCTGTGATGCTGAAGTCGCTCTCGTCGTCTTCTCTACCCGAGGTCGCTTGTACGAGTATGCCAATAACAGGTTCATTTCACTATATACCATATTTTATATCTATATGTTTCAGACTTAAGATTCCCTTTAATTTCTCATATATATTCTCAACCTACATATATGTATGATGATCCTCTTGATGATTCCCTTGATTTCTCTGGCTTTTGAAGATTAATTCATCAAGAGATCTTTGCTTATTTGTAAACATATATATATATATATATATATATGCGCGCGCGCGCACACACACTTACATTACACACATATATATATAGTTTTAGCTTTTTGATATTTGAGCATAACATAACACAAATTAATATTCAGAAAAAGAATGATTATTTGGTCTCAATCTCTTTTTTCTAGAGGGACTGAAATGATATTATTTATTCATATATATACTTTAGTATGTTCTAAGGAGTTGAATGAAGATGGTGTGGCATAGTGTGTCGTCGGGTTTCTGCAGAGAGTATTTGAAATTAGAATTTTGCGGAGTTAAGAGGTGTTTTGATCTGTGACATTCTGTGTAGTTTTCAGTCCCAAAACCTTAATTTTGTTTCTTTCTTTTGGTTGTGTCTGTGGGGAATATATATAATATTATTTCTTCTATATGTTTTAGTTACTAGGTTGCAGATCTGTGGTATAACAGAGAGAAATAGACATCAATAAGGTGCAAGATTAGAAATTTAGATGCATATGTTATAGAAAGTCAAAATTAGGGTTGCAAATTTGTGCACTTTGAAGATCTTTCGTTAGCTTTTCTTGCATCTCCCATGTTTGCTTCTCTCTCTCTCTCTCTCTCTATGTGTGTGTGTGTGTGTGTGAAACATCAAACCTAGAAAAGTCTGCTTCAGAAAGCTGTCATGCATTATTTTCAAATTTAAATATCAATCCCCTTCAGTTCAATTTCTCGACTCTATGCCATAATACTATCATTAATTTCAGCTCTCCAGCCAAGACAATGATTCACAAGAACCTCACATCCAATTGGAACTTAATTACGGCTATCAGTTGACTTCCTTTTTTTGCTAATTTAATTTTGATTAGGATTGAAAATTAAATCTTTGAACTTTGGAGACAATTCCATTGAAGATTAATTCAATATAAGACTTTAGAAAAAGTTCAAATGGGTTATTTTAGTGGTTATTGATAACTCTTTGTGGAAAAAAAAAACCCATTGATTCTACCTCCGTATAAGGAAGTAATGACTAACAAACAAGAGCCAACTAAAGTAGATATATATTAGGGTTTTTCTTATGGGGAAAACAAAGTTGCAACCCATTTAGTGTGTTTGGACTGGAGTTGATGAAAACTTGATTATAATTTTTTTTTTGGTAAAAGGGTATATATTAAAGCAAGAGTTCAGTGAAGGTAAGGGGTTGATCTTTAAGGAATATATTAAAATTCGATCTTTATGTCAACTTAAAAGTAAGTTAAAAGTCAAGAGTTGTCATATTTTAACTAGAAGTCTCGAATTCGAGTTTTTAGGACTACAGTTGCTTTAAAATTTGGTAGAGAGAGTTTTAACACTTATTATAATCCTATCTGACTCGAATATAGATTAGCCGACACTTATGATTTAGTGTTCGAACACTGGATTATTGTTTACAGAAAAAAAAAAAACACAAGTTAAAAGTTGATTCTCACAAATGAGAGTTTGAAAAAATAAATAAATAAAAAAGGTGACTTGAGAGAAGAAATGAACACCAAACCCAATAGTTGATTTTATGCTTAATTAAATTCACGTTTTAGAATCCAAACTTTTAGGGAATTATCTAACCCTAAAACTAAACTGAACCTTGTAGTTAGGGTTCCCTGGCCCATTTGGGCACATCATCAGTTTCCATATAACTCATTGTCTCACCCCAAAGGATATTTTAGCTGGGGGTTAATTTGAAATATATTTCTTTTTTTTTAAAAAAAATAAAAGTAATCAAAACAATTGTGGAAGTTATAGGGTTTTATTTCATGAGCAGTATGCACTTCTTTTTTCTCAATAAAATCAGAACTAATTAATTTCCATTTATTTTGATCCAAACAAAGGTTTGTCTCAAAACAATTAAATACAAACATTTGATCACGTACTTCACTCTTAATAAGGACATGGGGGCTTTGTCTTCATCATCCTAAGTCCTATCTTCTTGCATCTTCCTCTACAATTCATAAATATTGTTGTCTTATTCATTTTCTTCCCCTTTCAAACCAATAAAACTCCAAAATGAAATTAAACAGCTGTTTGCTTTTGTGTTTGAACTTCTTAAAAGTCAATTTAAACTTTAAAACATAATTTTGGGTACAAAAACAACCGTTTGATTTAACCTCTGTCTCTCTTCTAAACTACATTTCCTTTCTCAAATTCTTGTTAGCTTAAAACAACTCTTAACTTGTTTTTAATTCAAATCAAGTTTGTAGATTAGATTAATCAAAAATCAAGTACCTCTGACTCTAATTCCAACACACACTAGGTGTCTAGAAATTTGATTCTCTATTATTTCTTCATATCTCAGCGTTGAAGCTTGAACTTGCAGGTAAAAGTAACATCACGATATCATGTTTCTAAGAATAGCTAAAAGGAAAAAACTTGTCTGGCAGGCTCATCTCTACTATATTGTGATCTCTTTCTCTGACTCTTACACCTTCTTTATCTATGGCTTTCTTTCGTCTTTGTCGAAATAAAGTTTGTCACAGCTTGACGTAAATAACCTACCTACCCCAAATTATGTGTTTTGGAAATTTCGTAAAAAGGGAAGGTTGCACTTATTATTTCAATTGTTGGTATGTATACCAGTTTGTGTTAAGATTTTAAAGAAGTTTAGGGAAGTTCAGAGACATTTAATAGTGGGGGAGGAGAAGAGAGAGAGAGAGAGAGAGAGAGAGAGAGAGAGAGAGAGGTTTCATATTTGAAAATGAAATATTTTATTTTATAACAAAATTTTATAGTTTTTTAAGTATTTGATATCAAGTATTTAATTACAATATTACATTAACAACTTTTTAAAAAGCTCTTTTATGTGTCATATATATCTTGATGAATTTGATAATATAAACAACCTATTAACTCGACTAAGTTTTTCCTTTTATACGCATGCGTAAATTGAAACTCATAAACCTGGGTCCATAGAATGGAAGATTCAAACTTTTAAAGAATGAAACTTTATATGATGATTTGCAAGTGTTTATTTTCATGTTCTTTAGTAAAAATATGTTATATGGATTTCTTTAATTAGGGTAAATTATTCTCTTATTCTTAAAGATTTTCAAATCATATGACCCTTCCATTTATTTTCAAACAATGATCTTCCTTATTTTTTGCAACAAATTAAAGATAAAGTAGACTAAGACAACTTATATCTATACAAATATCATTTGACAATATATTTAGCCTATATAAAAATAGTCACCTTTCTAAATTCAGAATAAATTGAATTTTATGATTTTGAACAAAAAATAATGACATTGAATTAAAAACATTTTCCCAATACTTTATATTTTTTTATAAAAGAAATCAAAATTAGCCTTGAGGCTATTTTAGTCATATTTTGACTACAATAAAGTTTATAGATTATAATTCAATAATAAAAAAAGAGAGAATAATTAATCTTTTTTCCCTAAGTTATTTAGCATCACATGATTGTCACATTAAATAAAGTTTTTTATATTTATTTTACTGGAAAAATCTAACAAAGTCTTAATTAAAAGTAACTTTCAGCTTGAGAGTTTGTCCATCATGTATGTTGTGTCTAGAAAATATATAGAGTAAACATTTAAACTGATCCCTAAAAGATGCATATTTTAATGGGTAATTACTATAAATTTTAAATTCAGTACAAATTAATTCTTTTATATGATCAAATAGTATATGTATTTATCTTTGAGTAGTGGCTAATTCAATAATATACATTTAACGAATTCATAATATTTAGGGACCAAGCTTTGTAGAGTTAAACTTTTAAGACTAAATAATAAACTTATGTATCTTTGAGAAAATAAATTGTTAATACAGTGAAATATATAAACATAAAACCAGGAAGAAGTTAAGTAACATGGGGAAGTGGAGAGAAAGAAGGGACAGCGAAAGGTAAGAAAGAAAAGAAAGAAAGAGAGAAAGAGCAAATGGAAAATTCTGCTTTATACTTAGCTCATTTTTGTGCATAGGGATGAGATTCATGAGAAGCGTGCTGATCAATATATATCATAACATCATCATGCACTTTCTCAGATTCTCATAGCTAGCCTTCACTGACACACTACTCTTTTTAACTTCATTCTGATTCCAGGAGCTACAAAATCCAGTTAGCTAGTAATATGTATATACATATATATATATCCTGCATGAATGTGTACTATAGGTATGGGCATGTGACACGTCATCTGAACTAGGAGTACTTATTGTTGAGCCCATAAAACTGTAGTATGCTCTGCCTGCCAAAATCAAGACTTTCGTATATTTGAATTAGTAAAAATATATTTTATGATCTTAATGTTTATGTGAATTTTTATTTATGTTTTTGAAGTTTGTTTTTGATCAGATATATTTTACATATTTTAATTTTTATCAAATATATCTTTTTTTTAACACTGTCAAGTTAGTTAGTTAAAATTGTTAAATAGACTGTCACGTAATAGAAATCATCTGTCATATTATTTGCCGATGTACTTAAAATCTAAAATTACAAAAATACTCTTAATAATAATTAAAAAAATTTTATTCTTTCTCTTCATCTGCTCTCTCTCTCTTTCTTTCTTACTGCCCCTTTGCTCTCTCTCTCTTTCTTTCTTACTGTCCCTTTGCTCTCTCTCTCTCTCTCTTCTCAACTGTCCCTACTCTTTTTGTGACTCGTATGTCTGTTCTCAATTTTAAAATTGAACAACACATGCTCTCTTCTCTCGTTTCTGTTTCTCTCTCTCTCTTGTCTCTTTGCCTCTCTCTCTTCTCTTGTCTCCGTCTCTCTCTCTCTCTCTCTCTCTCTCTCTCTCTCTCTCTCTCTCTCTCTCTCTCTCTCTCTCTGTCTGTTCGGTAATAGCCATTGAATAGTGTGACTGTTTAGGTGGCTGGGTGTGTGACTGTTCGGAAAAGGCAACCGAAGAGTGGGACTGTTCATATGGGGGCTCGGGGGACTCAAATGACATATTCTCTCTCTAACTTTCTCTTTGGTAGATTGAGAATCCTTGATTTTCTTATTTTCATGGATGAATTTGATATTATGATTTTCGTGTTCAGCCAGCTCTGTGTTTTTCATATTTTTTAATAGAAATAAACATATGAGACAAATTGATGCAAATAATATTGTGGAATTTAAATACAAAAAACAAAAAGATAATTAATTTTCCCTAATATTGTCCCATGTGAATAATTAGAATAGCAAGTGTCGCCCTATTAGTTATGATGCATGAATGGAAGAGGCCATATAATAATAATAATGAAGAATCTTTGCAAACAAAATAGATGATTTGCCTTTTGCCAAAGGCAAATATGGCTTCAACATATGCATAATAGTTATTTAGGTTTAATTTGGCTATGATCTTGTTATAAAGAATTAGGGTTTGGCTAATCTTTCGAAAGTATATATATATAGGCATAGTATGCCTTTGATTATGTTCTAGAAATAGATCAATTAAGATATCTCAGTTATTAATCATAAAGTCACATATATAGTATTGCTGTATATACTAACAGTATTTTTGGGACTACATATAAGTTTCAAGTATGAATGTTCTCCCAAAATTGTTTGGTTTCAAGTTTGATCTCATTCTTTAATGATTTATTGGTTTATTTTTCATGTTCATATATTTAGTATAATGCATCTTAGGCCTACAGTGAAATATATATATCGGCTCTTGCCCTATTTAATTAATTATTTATTTATCTCTTGCCTTGTAAATTCAATGTAGAAGATTGGTTAATTCATAATTAATTAATAGCTAGGTCTGACTTGTGAGAATATATATATCTATCTATCTATCTATATATATATATATATAACTGGACACATATTTTTGTTATATACTAAAAATGATTAATGTAAAATTTTTGCAATACAGTGTCAGAGCAACAATTGAAAGGTACAAGAAGGCATGCGCTGCTTCGTCAAACACTGAATCTCTATCTGAAGCTAACACTCAGGTATATATATCCAATACTTGGTTAATTTCTTAATTATATAATAAAATTACATGTTTAATTACTATTGTAATTTCCATTCTGTTAGTGATCTATTTTGCGTTTCTCTGAGATTTCCTTCATTTTCCATTGATCACCATCAATTACTGACCACTGATTTACTATGATCTGCTGCACAAGCTTCTCTTACAATATACTAACTTATGATCGATCTGCGTATTGATGTCAGTTTTACCAGCAAGAATCAACCAAGTTAAGAAGGCAGATACATGAGATTCAGAATTTAAACAGGTCAGGGTCAGGTTATATATATAATATATAATTCTTCCGAGGTTAATCTTTCAGGACATGTTCACCATTAAATGAAATAATCAATGAAAATGTTGTGAATTAATTTGCAGGCACATCCTTGGTGAAGCTCTGAGCTCTTTGAGTCTCAAGGAACTAAAAAACCTAGAGGGTAGATTGGAGAAAGGCTTAAGCAGAGTTAGATCTAGAAAGGTATTATCCTTAATTATTACTGGTTATACACACACACACACACCTACTCAATTTTTTTCCACTAGAGTTATGGATACCCCCAGCTTCACATTGTTAATTAAGTTAGATTTTGAAATACATAAGTACTTATAGAAACTAATAACACGAGACTAAGAAATTTTTTTTAAATAGATTTGTTATTAGGTTTTTCAATAAAATTATATCATAACAAGAACAATTTTTATAACTCAGACTCTCGTTATTAGCTCTTTTTAAAATTTGTAAAAATGCAAAGAATTTCTTTTAATTGGGAAATTTGCCTTTTTCTTTAAAATTTGACATAAATCTCACTATTAACTCTTTTTATAACATAATACTGACACTTTGGTCCAAAATTTTAACACTACTTACCAAACTGATGGATTAAATTGATCAAACAAACACAATATGAGGGATTAAATGAAGAGAATTGAAGGAACCAAATTAATACAACTGTAATTTTTTAAAGATCAAATTAATTAGTAATTTACTCAAAAAATATTACTTAGTCTTAAAGGGCTTTTTTGTTGCAAAGATTGTAGGAAAAAAGGAAAAAAAAAAAAAGAGAGTCATTATTTGTTACTTGGGATGATAGATAGAAATCATAGAATTTTTTTTTGTTGATTTAGTGTCTTTTATCTTAAATAAAAAAGAGATGTAAAAATTTTATATTGAAAGGTTAATGAGGAAAAGGTTATGTTGGCACAAAATTAAAACTTTAAAGGATCTATGGTCAACTTCTAAAATTAAATGGAGTAAATTGCACAATCAATCCCCTAAACTAATAGAGATTTTTTGCATTTTGACATTAAAAAAATGTTCTCTTCAAAAATTAAAAAAATAAATCTAATAACAAATTTGTTCCTGAATATTTTCCTATTTACAACCAGAAAATTTTTATGGTGCCCACCAGATAAGATTAATCATTGGGTGAGAAAATTATTTCAGATTCGTCTAAGGATTACTAATAATGACAATTAATTAATACATTTTAAATGCAGAAGATAAGATTAAAGATACAAAAAAGTACCTTCCAAGAAATGTATTTACTAATTTAGTTCAGAATATGTTTATATACATATATTTGGCTTGAAATACTCCTTTTTTATTTTTTTTCCTCAGCACGAAACGTTGTTTGCTGAAGTCGAGTTCATGCAAAAGCGGGTATTCATCATTTCCCTCATTTAGTAATTATTTATGCTTTTCTCTTTTCTACTATATTAACAGAAAATATATGTTTTGTAATTTTAAAGAAATATATGGCTTAACTATTTAATTATTGCATATTAGTATATTACTCTTACACAATTAATCTTAATAAGTGATGTAATTTTTTCCGACAAGTGTATCAAATCGCAACTAGTAATAAAGTGGGAGTAAGAATATCATCCTCAGGGATGGACTTCTAACAACTATTAATTTGACCAAATCAAGTTATATTTGGACAATATGGAAATGTTGAGAGAATTGAGATTAAACTTAATTGAAAGTGAATTAATTTAAAGAATAGAGGAAGTTAACTAAAGCAACGAAGAATTACGCAATAACACAACGGGTATAGATGATTGATTTCACTTGACTCATAATCTGATTAATTTATAGACAAACTAATCTTTGAGTTGTTAGAGAGTACTTAAATATAATTACAAATTCCTTTTAACGGTGATTAAGTTCTTTAATTATTTGAACCTAATTTTTTGGAGAGATAAATCTTCCTCACTCAAATAATTAGCTAATGCCTTAGTCAGATTATTTGGTTTGGAGTTTAAGCTTCAGAACTTGTGAAAACCATGCAAATAAGATTATCTATACCTAGATTAGCCCGATTTATGGTAGAAGTTATAAAGACACGTTTATGTCAAGCTATTCCTAGCATAAATATAAACCCTAGTTTTATTGAATGGTGGTTAAGCATCCAAGAGCATTAATAACAGTAAAATCTACTCCAAAAATAAGAATTGTATTTATATCGAAGTATTTAACAACAAAACTTCATAAGAAGTCAATTTATATCAATCCCCTAAACTCTAGCAATTTAGTTACACAGAGAAAGGGAAGAAAAACGTCTCAAATTATAATACAACATGATACAAGAAGAAGGAGAATGAGAAAGAAGCTTCAAACTCAATAGAGAAGAGGTTCTCCTTCTCCGATATACCCTAGTAGACCCTTCTTCTTCTCCAGCTAAAAAGATTATTTTTTTCTCTTCATTTTCTCCTTAAATGGCCTCTGTCACGTGCATGTCAGTTGCTAGGCGCCAGGGCACCACGTTGTAGAGTAAGCAAAAGCTTCAAGGTCTAGTGACTTGGGTGGCCCTTAAGAATTTGGACAGAGAGTTTGGAGGTGGCGCCTTGCCACAAGAGAGGAGTGTGGCAGAGAGTTGAGTGCTTGGTGCCTTCGGGCACCAGCCGTGGCACCTAGGGCACCAAGTGTCTGGGCAAAAGCAGAATTCCAATTCTCCAACTTGTATTAGTCCTAAAATAATTACACCTACAAGAAAACACAACAAATTACTCAAAAAGGCAAAGGAAAAAAGGGAATTAACACAAGATAAAAAGAAAACTACAATGCACAAAGAAACTAATAAAAAACAAAGGTATAAAGAGTGCAAAAAGGATAGCAAAATAGGATCAAGGGAAAGAAAAAACCTATCTAAAAATTATATAAAATAACCAAAATATAGGACTTATCAACTTCCTCAAACATAGAATTTTCCTTATCCTCAAGCAATACACTTCCTAACACAGAAAATTAAAAACTAAACTAAACCTAAGGATTTTTCAATATACAAAAGAAGTGCTGAACAACATGAAATACTAAAAGCAAAACAAGTCAATTTCATGCAGTCATCTCAATAAAACTAAAATTGGCAATAGGTAATTGAGAATTCAAAGATAGAAAATGAAGATTTTCAAAAATTTTAAAGACAAATTGCAAACATCCTCACTTTCTCAAATCACTCTTTCAAAAACTTAAAAGTTTTTCTTACATGACAATTATGGCTCTCGAGGAAAACTTCTGAAGAAAAACAAACTTTTAAGATAAAATAATTGAAGTGAAGATAGTGCACCTAATCCACACATCTCCCTCTTAATCTATACAAAAAGAAAGGATAACGAGGCTAAGGAAATAAAGAGTTGCTCATGCTCTTAATCCACAAAACAACATCTTGTCCGTCACCTTTATTTGGTAGGAAGATGTGATTCATTGATTAGAACAAGTATTGTGCACCCAATCGATACTTCACTTCCTCAACTTAAATCACACTTCTATTTTATTTTATTTTAAGTTATTTGTTTTGTTGCTTTTTGTTTTTCTTTTCTTATTTTCTTCTCTTTTTTTGAGAGAATGAAATCCCTTATTGAGCCATAAATTGTCATAAGTAAAGAAATAAAAATTTCAAAGATTTTGAAGAGTACTTAAAGAAAATTAAGAGGGTCAACAACATTTATTTAAAAAGTTTGAAAATTTTTAAATTGATCCGAAAATTCTAGAAAACACAATTTAAGCTAGATTTTAAACAAGATGACAATGCATGAAATTAATTGAAATTGAAATAACATAAAACTTATAAAGCACTTTCCAATTTATCAAGAAGAATCCTAACAATGCGATGGTTTAACAAAAAGAATGGCATTCTTATTAACAAAAAGAATGGCATTCTTATTAACAAAAAGAATGGCATTCTTATTAACAAAAAGAAAGTGTTAACCAAAAAGTTAGTGGTATCTAAACCTAAAACCACTCTTCTCTCTCAAATCTAAACTATACATTGTCCTCAATGTTATAGCCAAAAAGATAAAATGAAAAAGGGACAATCCAAAAAACAAGGGAATGGGGTCTCAAAGAGAATGCTATCTACCAAAAGAAACCATCAAAATTAGCATTACTGAATTAAAAGGCAGAAAACAAATACATAAAAATAATTCAAATGTTCATAAATGATTAAAAACATAAAAGTACATAACACAACTGTTCAAAACAAATTACAAACCGAAATAACAAAAACAACAAAATAACTACACATATGAATCACAAAAAAATCAATCATTGTCTTCATTGTCCGCCACCTTTTTCTGGTTATTGCTGCCTTCGTCGTTGGCTGCACGATTGGCTGAGGGATCAAAGTTGATGTCAGCGAAAAGATCATAGGTCAGGTCCTCCAAAACCCAATCATCAGTGCTGGCACTGGAGTACCAACTGAGAGAATACATTGCATGAGCCATTGCCCTATGTTGCTTATTATGAGTTGTGACAAAGGCATTAAAAGTTTGCTTAACTTCTTTGACTTTGGTTTCAACATTAAGGCGCTGCGATACATTTGCAGGCGGTGGTGCAACACGGGGTCTCACAGGTACCTGAGGCAGAGGAGGAAGTGCCAGTAACGATCCCGCAAAGGCCATGAAATTTTGAAACATAGAGTCTACCACCTATTTGGTAATAAGGCCCTCTGGGACTCTACGTGGTTCATCATCTAGTGGTACCCTATCCTCTTCACACAGACTATTGATGAGGCACAGATATCCAAACCGTTTGCCCTGTTTTTGAGCTAGCTTTGAAAGATTATAGAATATCAAGGAGCCTACATTAAACACCTTTCCTGTTACGATCAAATAGATAATCACAGTGCGTTCAATAGTTATCTGTGATTGATTCAAGTAAGGGAGCAAGTTGGACTGGACAAAAGTATACCAAGCCTTGGAAATTTATTTCATTTTAGATTTTTTAAAATTTGTTGCTTTCCCCAAGACATCCAATTCCCAACATGCTCCCTCTTGACAGAGAGTGGCAATAATGTGGTTAGCCTTAATATATCGGTGACAAATCGGTGCCTCATCCATTTGTCAAAAACACAATGCCCATGACCATATTGAAAACCATAGTAATTGTTGAGACTATTAATTGAAAAATAAATGTCTTTTCCTCTAAAAAAAAAAAAGAAATACAAGCATCCCTAACACTCTCATCACTCCTCAACTGACATTTGCATAAAATTATTTAACAATGTTAGGGCAAAAATGAGAAGCTGACTCACACAATTTTTCCCACCCCCATTCTCTAATCTAATTCAAAATTTCAGGGTGTTCACCCTCTCGTAGGTTAAAACCACATTCAAAAATAAATTCCCTAAATTCTAAATCCTGAAATCTTTTTTTGTGTTCTAGGGATCTAAATCTACTTTGGTCAAAATTCCCACATGAAGAGGATTCTCCTTGGTTCTTTCGTTGGCGTTTTCCAGACATTTTCAACAATTATAAAACCATGCAAATAAAATTATCTATGTCTAGATTAACCTGATTTACAATAGAAGTTATAAATACACCTTTATATCAAGCTATTCCTAGCATAAATATAAACCCTAATTTTATTGAATGGTAGCTAAGCATTCAAGAGCATTAATAACAATAAAATCTACTTCAAGAATAAAAATTGCATTTATATCGAAGTATTCAATAATAAAACTTCATAGGAAGTCAATTTACATCAATTCTATAAATCCCAGAGATTTAGTTAAACATAAAGAAATGGAAGAAAAACATCACAAACTCATAATACAACATGATACAAGAGGAAGGAGAATGAAAAGGAAACTTCAAACTCAGTAGAGAAGAGGTTCCCCTTCTTCTCCAATATGCCCTAGCAGACCCTTCTTCTCCTCCAACCAAAAAGATCCATTTTTCTATTCATTTTCTCCTTAAATAGCCTCTATCACATGCATGTCAGTTGTTGGGCACCTGGGAGCCATGTCTGGCACTTGGGGTACCACGTTGTAGAGTAGATAGAAGCTTCTAGGTCTGGCACCTAAGGCGCCACCTTAAGAATTTGGACAAAGAGTTTCGGTGCTGGTGCCTTGAGACACCTGGGGTGCCACAAGAGAGGAGTGTGGTAGAGAGTTTAGTGTCTGGCGTCTTCGGGCACCAGCCGTGGTGCCTGGGGCACTGAGTGTCTAGGCAAAAGCAGAACTCCAATTTTCCAACTTGTATCAGTCCAAAAATTACACCTATAAGAAAAAACAGCAAATTACTCAAAAAGGCAAGGAAAAAAGGGAGTTAACACAAGATAAAAAGAAAACTACAATGCACAAAAAAACTAATAAAAAACAAAGGTATAGAGTACAAAAAGGATAACAAAATAGAATTAAGGGGAAGAAAAAGCATATTTAAAAATCACATGAAATAATGAAAATATAGGACTTATCAATAAATTTTTTGCTTCTTAGTTATTGGATCATATAATTTATTTCCTTTATCTTTTTTTATATTGTTAGGAGGTTAACGAGAAACGAGGAGAAAAAGTTTAGTCTGATTAGCCAAATAATTTTTTATAGATATGATCATAGGGAATACAGATTTGGATGTTGCAAAAGGTGCTTAAATTCATGTTATTAAGTGTGGACTAGTGGCAAGAGTCTTGATTTAATTTTAGAAGGGGGCTAACCTATTTAATTAGTTCTGAATCTCAATGCTGTTCTTGTGTCATAAAATTTGAACAGACAGCTGGCTTGACATTTGACATGTGTTTACAAATCACACGTTCAAATTCATTTTGGACATTTTGGAATGTCATAAACTTCATTGAATTAAGGGTCAAACTTCATATATTAAAAAAAGTTTGAAATTTTATAAAATATTAAAATGACAATGTTTTGGGATAAAAGCTGAAACAATTGTTCTGATTAAAACGGTACTTAAATAAACTTTGAGGCTCTCCTTTCTTATTAGCTTAATTAAATCATTCTAACTTTTTTTTTATTCGGTACATGATAGAGTAAAGTTTAAACCATAGTTGATAAACTCGAGTTAACTTTTAAACTAATTCAAGTTTGTAAATTTAGGACTTCAAATTGAGTAAATTCGATTCGAAAATTGGAACTTGGTCAAATTTGGTTAAACTTGCCGAGTTTACACCAAGTTGATTCAGTAGTAATCCAAAATATTTTTTTTGGCATTTTCTGATATGTCGCTATATATAGAACTGAAGCTTATATTGAGACCTAAAAATGTTAGATAATTACATAATATGAATTAAGATATTAAGTACTTTTTATATTAATTATGAATTAAGATACTAATATGTGTTAATATATATAATTTTAATATTTTATTGAAAGAGGGTAGCCATACGTAAACTCGTAAGTTCACATTTCAAGTTTATTCTTTTTTGAGTTTATAGAAGCTCAGTTTGACAAACCTTGGTTCTCATGACTATTTGCTAAATTACCTACATCTCTCGCCACTAAACCACCATCTAATGTCTTAATCATACTAACAATTAAAAATGAAGAAGTGGCATATATATTCAGTAGTTAATGAAAAGGAAAGACTAAAGAAAGCCTATGAAGTCCTTCAAATTTATAGATGTGTGTGTGGGTGGGTGTATTGTAGGAGTTTCTAATATGACGAACATTGTGCAGGAAATCGAGCTGCAAAATCATAATAATTATCTCCGAACAAAGGTCATCTCTTTCTCTTTCTCTATATCCCATGACATACAATCATATGTCCCCACGTTAAAAAAAATTAGGGTAAATTATATTTTCGGTAATTTTTTAAAATTACATTTCTCTTCCCTCTATTTTTAAAATATATACTCTTCTCTTTTATAATTATGAAACTGCTGTAATTTGGTTCAATTTTATATTTCCTATTGAGAGAAGTCCATCACAGTATATGCTTTTTGATGTTTGGTTACCTAATATTATATCTTTTGTAGTAAAATATCATCTATTAATTAACTTAAATACATATTGAAGTTTTTTTCCTTTTTACTTATGACATCTTATTTTGGATTAACAATAAAAAATGGTATCACAATATATACAAATTGATTTTTTAGGATAGTAGAAAGTATATTTTACTCAAAAGTTATAAGTGGCATTATACTTTTAATATCAAAAAGCAAGCTGTAACAGATTTCTTTTGGATTAAAGTGTAGTATATTTTATAGTTTCAAAAGAGGGATTGTACATTTTGGAAATAGAAAGGACGAGATTGTAATTTTGAAAATTAAATTTGCAAAGAAGAAGAGTATAATTTACTAAAAATTTAATACATAAGATGTTGTTCTCCCATGCAAAGATCTTCTCTTGTAACAGGAGAGTCCTGTTTGTGAATATTTAACTCATTTGATGCTTATATTAAAATGCATTGAAATTCACGTACAAGACCCTCCTATACAGGATAGAACTCGGGTCCACCAGTTACATCCAGGCTAGGTGCTAACACATGATTATCTGTGGATAGTTGTAATTATAGGTTGATGATGATGAAAATTGAATAATGTGGTGGATCGCATATTACAGATAGCAGAACATGAGAGAGCACAAACAAACATGATGCAGGGAAATGGAAGTAGCACTGTGTGTGAATCCATACCTTCACAATCCCAATCCTATGATCGCAACTTCTTCCCTGTCAATCTCTTACCTTCCAATACTAATCACTATAATTCTCGCCAAGACCACACTGCTCTCCAACTTGTGTAAGTCTTTCTTTATTTTAATTATATATATATCCATGCATGTACGTACGTGTTAATTTTTGGTTTAATTTGTTGAAGGACAAACTCAATATTATATATAGAGAATTATCCATAATTAGAAACCTTGATATGTAGTAAATATCTGAAAAGCCTAACATGATTGGTCTTCTATATAATCTATTGAGTGCTAAACATCATTAGATCTAATATAATATAACCGCATTAGACACAGTATAATATTTTAAATTTTATTGTAATTAATTCACATGTATGTTATGTTTGATGTCTATATCATCTTAGGCTTTCATACTTCATATTATATATATATATAAAATATACATACATATGTCAGAGGCCGTACGATTCAACTGTAACATAATTACTTGCATATAATTGGCTGTTTTAGGTACTTCAACATTTTCTGACAGTTCTTGTCCATTTTATGGTTATTGCTGTGCTGTGAACATAATAGCTATAAATAATCCCACATATTGTACAATTGTTTCCCCCCCCCCCCCCCCACATATATATATAAGAAAACAAAATTTAAGTGAAGTTGCTCATATCTTTACTATTAAATTTTTTAATAAAAATATGATAAGTATATATAATTTTTCAATTAGACTATGATAATTGTATAGTTTTTAAAAAATAATTATATATTTTTTACAGCTCAACATTAATTGTATTTTGGCCTTTTAAAAAAATTTACAAATTTTTCTGATTTTTGATAAAGAATTTGATAACAAAGACAAAGATATAATAAATTACATAATTAGTTTTAACTATATATATATATATATATACATACACACACACACACACACATATATATATGCTGAAATAATTGTGTGCTTTGATCATCAGCGCAAATAACTAATTATGCTACATTTTTATTTAGTGACATATCTTGTTACATTAATCAGTATACTTCTTTTTTTATAAGATTAAGGTCAAGTGATTGAAAGGCAATTTACATATAATTCATGATTTAATTTGCTTGATATTTCCCATAGTGACATGCATTAAATATATTGTCATGTGCTTCTAATAACTATTGTTTTATTATTTTGGATGCTCAGGTAGCTGATAATATTAATTAAGAGGGAATGAAGGCCACTGAAAGTGACAATTAGTTCACTTTCCTGTTTTAGTCAATCTGTTAGCCACCCATATGTGATCAGTTTTCTTAGTGAGTGCCTATATACATAATTATATATAATTTCTATTGCCACTCTGTGAACTAGCAAAACAACCAGCATTACTTTGGACCCATATATAAATATATATACTTCTCATATATATATATATATATATATATTCATACATTGATGCTGCTTACATGTTTCTTCTAATAATAACTAGTTTCTACTCTTACTATTTGTATGTATATCAGGGCCTAATTATACTATGAAATGCATGTCAAAAAGTGTATATTTGTAATTTACTAATTAAATAAATGATTATAGTACACAATATATATATATATATATATGAGAATTCATATAAATAATTTTCTTAATTATGATGTTCTTTGTATTTAAATACTAAGGTTTAAAAAATTAGACTGATTATTGAACTAGTCGAGACACTGGTATTCAAAGGTTAATGATCAGACCGTGACCGAACTGTGGTCAAACTAGTGGTACATAAAATATATTAAAATATATAATTAATATATGCCTTTTAAAATTAAAAAAAAAATTATATGTGGTTCTTATTATTATTATTATTATTATTATTATTATCAAAGTCTCTAATCAAAACACAATGGTATGATATTTAGAAATAACTATATTTTTTTATAACTTAACATTTTATGATTAATCTTATAAAAAAATTTATTTACTCATTTTATTTTTAATAAAAAAATTAATAAAAATATATAAAGTCTTATATAAGTCTATTCCCGAAAATTAAACCACATTCTAATGTGTACCATTTTGTTTCTGGCGAATGGTTGTCGGCACTCGGCACCGAAACATCCAGTAATCTCTAGTAATGGAGTTTCTAGGGGAAAAAAAAAGAAAAGAAAAGAAAATCGATTTGTCGTCACATAATTGCCACCGAAGCGTAATTTTTTATAATGATAATTAGTTTACTTTCATGACACCGAAATTGAAAATGGCACGTCAAAATGGCTTGATTTAGCCGGGTTTGTGTTTTGGACGCACGTGAAATTTAATGTCTAAATAGGTTCGTGCTAGCTTGCGTGTTAATTTTTTAAAAAAATATTATATTTAAATAATATAATATTAAAATTATTTTAATAATTTTATATTAAAATATAATTTATACATGTAAAATTACTTCTTTAATTTTTTAAATAATTAATAACTTTAATTTTTTATATTTTTTTAAATTAACTATATTATATTTAAATTTAAAAATTTTATATTTATTTTTAAAAAATTATAAAAGTTTTCATATTTAAATTTATTATAATTATTAAATATAATATTATAAAATATAAAAATATGATAAAATATAATTATTTATATACTAGATAATGTAATATAATTATATAAAAATTAATATTTTTAATAAAAGTGGTCTAGCCCGTTTAGACCCATTTTAAAATAGATTTAATTTTTAAAATTTAATCTCACCTAAATGTGGGTGTGTCAAAATCCGTTTTGACAATGCCAATTGAAAACTGTACATAATATCTAATTTAATGGAGTTTTTTAGATCAATAAAAAAGTATTAATTGAGCCCATAATCAATCCACTATAGATAGACGATTATCTACTTGTTCAAGTAATAAAGAATGAAAAAAAAAGTATCGTCTCACAAACATTGAAATACTAATACTCGAGAAACTATTTCTATAGTATTTAGACTTCCAAATTTTGAATTAAAGGCATGCAACTCCAAATTACAAGAACACAAATTAATAAAAGACAAAGAAAAAGTGCAAAAACAAAACTTAATAAGTGGAATTAATTCAAATGGAAAGGTCTTATGATTATTAATTCTATTGGTGTTTCTTAAAATTAGCAATCTTTTTCATTCTTGTACTCACCAGCAATACAAGCTAGCTTAGAGCACTTGTGTTTCTAGAAGAGTTATTCCAAACTTCCTTTTAAGACTAACCTAAACATTCATAATCGCTTATGTCAATTTTAAGTTCAATTGAGTGCAAACCCTATTCTTAGCTATGTGAGGTTAATACCTGTATTTTTATGTTAATAACTTATCTATTCCCTTAATACCTGTTAGGAACTCAAGACTTCATTAAAGAAAGAACTAAAGATTTTATTACTCAGGCGGTGGAAAAATAGAACAAGACTAGCTAGATCAGAAAAGAAAAGGAAACAGTAAAGACTACAATCTCCTAAATTAGAGCACAAGTGTTCCTCCAGGGAATGATTCTCCTACATGTAAACAACCAAAAAATTCTCTACATCACACCTTCCCCACTATCCACTTTATAATAGACTATGACCCCCTAAAATCCCCAAATTGCCTTCCTAATATAATACTAACAGAATATCCCCTAGTACCTATCAATACTCCCCCTCAAGACTAGCCTTGCCCCCAAGGCTGAAACAGGAAAAAAATTTCAGTCAACCTACTCCCTCTCTTTCCAGCAACGAAATTCATCGACGGTGTAGATGAAAAGGCTGTTCGCGACGCTGGTGTGTGCAAGAACGCGCAAGATTGCTGCAGATGATGCCAAGGAACTTGTAGCAATAACTTGAAGAAATTGAAGCCACCAATATATGCCGCAAAGAGCGCTGCCAAGAAGGTTTTCCATTCAGTACTGTTATTATATCAAATTAATTTTAGCAATTCATTAATTTCAAATATTATTGTTAATTCAAATTAGTTTCAAAATCAATGTTCCATAAAATCAAAGAAGGCCCATAAAATAATAATAAAAAAAAAGAGCACATCACTGTCCCTACTTCCAATATTAGAAAAGTCATCATCTTCATCCCCATTCCCCATAATATTAGAAAAGTCACCATCCCCAGCAAAGACCATAGAAAAAACAGAGCATGATGATTTTAGAAGTCATCGCCAGAGGAGAAAAAAACCAATGACAGAAAACAATTGATGGCAGAAAACGAACGATAGAAGGCTAGTAGAGAAAGAGAGTAATTGCATAGTATAACCCAAAATCAATTCTTAACAAAAGCTACCTCTAAATGCGTTGAACAAAACTTTGGTTTCCTTCATAATCAATTCTGCCATAGAGAAGAAAACACCAAACCAAACACCACCATTTTTGTGTAAAACACAATTCTGTCAAGCTATCGTGCATTTAAGGCTTTGAAACGGCGAACCAAACAAAGCCCTACTCTTCTCATTGTTTCTTCGACAATCTTCCTCAGCACCCTTCACTCTTGTCCTCTGTGTCGTTACCGGCGGTGGAGGTCTACCGGTATTGCCTGGTTTGTGAGTGTTTGCGAGCCCATAAATTTTGGGATTCTAGATTCCCCTACTCCTTTCCTACAATTGTGTCCGACAAACATCACCGAATCTATTTGTAGAAGTGAACGACGACGATGAAGCAGTTGATGGAGCGAACTTGGTCACTGAGCCTTGCGTGTGTGACGCAGCCTCAAGTGGACAGGTTCAGCTTCGGCTTTGATTCCTTTTCATGCTAGACAGAGTGCGGGCTTGGCCCATACTAACTCCAGTAGCATTATGAGATTTTGGGCCCAAAAGTTGGTAGCCTCTAGAGTTACGAGTTGGGTTACCTAGTTTTAAACCTGCATCTTCTCCTCCATTGAGCATTATACACTTAGCTTTAAGATCTCTCACCATCTGCATCACTTGGAATCTGATATGAGATTTGAAGGTTCTTAGACATCTTCGCATGTCGACTCCGAATTCGCCAATAGATAACTTCGGTAGATGATAGTTTTTCTCACACTAAAAGCGCTGACCCATTGATTTTCTGCCCACGAGCCCTAAGAACGTAAGGTGCCATGTTCCTTTGTTCCTGTCTAGAAATGGTGGACAATGCTTGAGCTCTAACCTCTTCCCAGTGTTGAAGGATGAAGACACAGCAGCAGATGTATTTCCTGTACCCATCGCGAACCCTCTGTTCTTCTCAAATACCACTCTCTATTCAACCTCGAGTTTCCTCGCCGTCATCTACGTTGAAGAAGATAGCATACGAGTGCTCACAATGTGTGATGACCCACCAGCAGCATCCTTCCCCGATATCTTTTTCAAGAATCGATCAAACTCATCTATAATGAATTATTTCAACGTTCAACTCTCTTAATCTTTCTTCCCATCCTTCGTTTGATATTTTGGACAACAAGGTAAAGATACTGGTCTCCTAGAATAATTCGACAGATCTGACCATATGTTAGGAACCCAAACTTGATTAAAGAAAGAATTAAAGATTTTCTTACTCAGAAGGTGAAAAAACAGAACAAGACTATAAGGTTCAGCAAAGAAAAAGAAACACCATAGAATATAGTCTCCTAAACCAGAGCACAAGTGCTCCTCCAAAGAATGATTCTCCTACACGTAAACAACCATAAAATTCTCTACCTCACATCTTCCCCACTACCCGATTTATATCAAACTTTGACCCACCCCTTAGAATCCCTAAATTGCCCTCCTAACATAATACTAATAGAATATCCATGGGTACCTATCAATGTCAAAGGTTTAAGAACTCACACTATCCAACTCATGGTCAAATTACTATCTCTCTTTCCTAAGTTCAACAAAAATCACAAAATCAATCTAATAAATGACCACAATATCAAAAAGCAATAAGAACAAGAAGGATAAATTTGCATTAATCGCCAAAAGATTACAAGAATACAAGAGATAATCAAATTCTCTTGCCTCCAAGTGTATTCTACACAATTCTCTTGCCTCTACCTTGGATATTCCTTGACTTCTACACTTATTCACTTCCCTCTAGGTGATTCTACACAAGTCTCTTGCCTCTACCTTGGGTATTCCATGTCTTCCTCATCCAGAAATTCCTTTTTTCAAAAACCCTAAGAAAATGCTTTTTATAAGGCTGAAAATCACTAGATGAAAAAGCTCATGAAGTTGGTTTGCACGGGTACCTCAGCACTAATTTCTGGTGCTAGGTGCTAGATTTCTGTTTCCTTGTTAAAATCTCGGTGCCTCGGCATTGGTTTTTGGCGCTAAGGTGCTAACTTTCTGGTTCTTTTTTCTAAAAAAAACAAAAAATTCCTAGCACCTCAGCACTGCTTTCTAGTGTTGAGGCACCAACCTTGTATCAACAATAAGACTTCATCTTACTCACTTCATGCCTTGGCTCGACTTTTCAACCCCAATAGACCTAGAGTAAAACGAAAACACATAAAACTAACTAAAGAAAAAACACAAAAGTCCTAAAATACTATTAATTAAAACTACCAAAGCCAAACTAATAAAGAGAACATAGCAAGCCAAGAAAAAGACCCTGAACTAACATAGACATTTAAAATAAAAAGCAAAAAAGGACCAAAGTAACTCTTTTTTATAGAGCTATCAGACAACTATAGGTCAGATTATTCACTGTGGCATAGAGAAGAATCACATTATGGGAAAGCTAAAGTAAGGGGAAAAGTTAATCCACCAATAATCACTATCATTAATTAGAGCTTGAAGGGAAAATGGCTATGGCTGAACATTCTACCGGAACTTCGGAGTTAATTAGAATGGTAAATGAAGAATTAATAAACTTGTTTATCACATATTAAAATCTAGTAAGAAAACTTTGAGGATATATTTCGGACTAATTTTGTTTGTTATTCATAACCAAACATCATTTGAGACATAAATTACTTAACACTTCCTTCAACATGATATATATAATACTGCAAAGGAAATCAAATGGCAGATTATTATTAAGTAGACAATTAAGAAGGTTACTGAGACGCTGTTTAGTGAGCAAATTGATAATTCTATGAGATAGAATTATTATAGCTTTAAATTTAATCATTTTAACTAGTTCTTTATTTAATCTTATATGACTGTTTGTTAGTTTTATCCTTCTTTTAAGCTTTTGTATTAGTTTTTAATTGTTTAGCTTGTTTTTAGTTTATTTTGATTTTTCTTTAGTTTTTCTTGTAGATTGAAATTGTTTGTCTTGAAGCCAAAACTCAGTGCTAGGAACCCAAACTTAGCCTTGGGAACTCAAAGCTCAGCGCTAGGACCCATAGCTCAACTTTGCGTGGCCAGAAGCCAATTTTTGCTTCAGTAGTCCAGTGCTCAGCATTGGATTCCCATAGCTCAGCGTTGACATCCCTTCTAGAGTTCATTTTTCATTTTACATGCAATGATCAATGCTGATGTCCTAATGCTGCGCATTTTGGACAGTATTTATGCTCTATTTTAAGTTTTAGAAAGGTTATCTTGGTTTTTCTGAAGGCAAAGACACACAAGACAGCAAAGGGACGAGGGAGAGCACGGAGAACTCAATTGGGGATGATCATGACCTCCGATTCTCTTAATTTTTCTTCTGAATTTTCACTATGATTTCTGATTTTGCTGTTTTCTCTTTTAGAATCATGAGTCACTAAACTTTTAGAGTTAGATATTGATGTAGCTTGTTTTGAATGAGGTTTTATTGATTTTTTGGATTCTTTTAATGCAAATTTGATTGTTAGAGTAGTCTTTACTATTTTGTTTGTCTCTTGAATGATTGATCATCATTTTATGAAATTTGGGATTTATATTGATACTACAGATAGTTTAATATAAAGTGGTCCTTGTAATTACTACAATAAACCATGTTAATCTAAGGATAGATAACTTTGTTTATGTGATTTTTGTGAATTTCTTAACCTTAAACACCTAATCAAATAACTGTACTAAGGAATTAAGCAATTATTTAAATTAGGTGTGGTTGAATTTTCAAGGAATTGGGTTCAATCAGATTTGAGAAATTGGTCAACAATAAAAGAATTTGAAACTAAGATAAACCATCTTTCGATAACTCAAAGATTAATTTTTCTATAAATTAATCGGAATAAGAAACAAGTAAAATCAATCTCTTGCTCCCTTTCATCCATTGTTAAATTTCAAATATTGTTTTCGTTCTTTATTTTTTAGATTTTCACTTTAAAATTTATTTAAAGTTTCTTTTAATTCAATTTATATTTATCCAAATAAAATTTTTATTAGCGAAATTAGTAGTTGTTAATAGTCAGTCTATGTGGATACGATACTCTTTTCTCACTACTTTACTACTTGTGTGTGACTTAATATACTTGCTGGAAAATACGCATCACAAGTCAATCAAAGGATCACAAAAGACGAATTAGTTAGCTGCATGGTGCATGACGACCAAGGGCTTTTAATTTTGATTCAGTTTATAGAAGATAAGTAAAAAAAAAAGGCTGACAATGAAGAGATATATAAGTATGCTAAACACATTTTTAAGTGTAACTTATATATTTATTCATAATTTGCTGATAAGCTACTAATATCCTCTGAATTAGTGATATGGAAGTTAAGCTTTATCACTGTTAGATGCATTTTGAGATTTTGCACCTTGCTGATTGAAAATGTGTGAGAATGAGAGCTAGAGCTATAGAATCACTATTTTGTAAAGATGGTTTATATTTAAAGAATCACTCTTGTGCATATCTCTGAGTTGACTCAAGAACTGTGAAATTGTAAAAATTCCAATTGAAGCAAGGAACAAGTCAAATTTTTAACAGAATAGAAATGCTTTACAAGTGAAACAATTTCTCCAATTAGCTATAAAAGCATTATTTGCAAGCAATTCATTTACAGAAATAGCGGAAAAATTATGATGCTTTTAGTTGCATCTCACTTAAGTCTTGCAGCAGATACTGTTTCTACTTTCTCATACTGTAGTAATGGCAGCTTCATCCAGTCACTATTAACTATTAATGCACATGAAGTAGCTGATACAAGTAAAATATATATCCAAATCAAGCAAGGAACTATAGTTCAAATTTAACAGAATAGAAAATGATATACAAGTTAGAAAAGAACTTGCGAGCAAGTAATTTACAACAAAGTTAGAGAACTAAAAATAATTAAAATCTCTACCAAATAATAATAATAATAATAATAATAATAATTTATTATGATGCTTGTATCTGTAATCTCTCTTTATGTCTTTAACTGCAAATATTGTTCTAATATTAGTAGCTTCATCAATGATTATTAACAACTTATGCACATAAGCACGTAGCTGACAATGTAATGCTGGGCAGAGCGTATGAGTCAGAGACTGAAGGCAAAACCTTCTTCCCTCTAATCCCATACGGTTTTATAATACTGATTCATTCTCAGAATGAACAAATGGAGCCTTGGCAGTAGAACTTTGTGCATTCACTGTGTGATTCTACATCTCCTAATAAATTTGTCGGAGAAATTTATATATCTGTTCCACAGACTTCGAACTTCTGGGAACCCAATTTCAAGCCATGGCTTTGCAGGGCCACTGAAATGAATAACAACAGCAGCTTCCAATCTCTCTCGATTAATTTCTTCAGATCGATGGCGATATCCTAAACCAGTCACAAGCCATGATGAATCTATGGGGTGCACTTGACCCTTGAAAGCAATCAAGGCAGGTGGAAGCGCTCCTGGATTCCATAATGCCAACCCAGACTCGAGGTTCTGTGAAATCAAATAAGACACCGAGTTATATATAGATAGTAGTTTCATGAAACAAAAGGAATCAGAAATTGGTACTGCCAGAGAATATTTCAATTCAAAAGCTACTCATGAATAGTTTCATTTACTCTCTAATATGCCCCTTCACACAAAAGTCCCTTGAGACCTAAGTGTGGACTAATTATAGACCCATCTTTTTTTTTTTTGGCCGAAACTTAATTGTAGTTAAGAGAATGTGAGGTGGCAAGGATCTCATTTTTGACCACTTGGTCATAATAGAGACTCTAATATAAGAGTCATTTTAACTTAAAACTTTAAATTAAGAGAAGATCCATGGATAGTTTTATCATCCTCTAACAAGTACCATTCACAACAGATATACTACGCACTAATTAGAGTCCAGAAGATCTGGACAAACTGACATCTGTACTACTACATGGTTTTGAAACACAAACCAGTCCACAGGACACTAGACATGCAAGCAAGATGAAATTCAGGACTGCATACCAAGTAATTCTTGATTCTCATTGTTCAAAATGGGAAACACTAGAAGTCACTAAAGCATACTGACAAGTCACTGAACCACATTTTATACAGAATCTTTGTTCTAATTAACTTTATTAAGGAAATCAATATATACTTACCGTTTTCAACCATTGAAGGTAAGTCTGAGTGATATTTGATCTTCTCCAAGCTTCAAGATCAAATATATTCAAGCCGTAGAGCCATACACTTTGATCAGGGTCAAAGTTGGACGATATGAGAGGGTGTGAAAAGTTCAAGTAGTTAATGTGTTTACTTCCAGGGAAACCAGTGTCTCCTCCAGATGACTTGAATACTGAACCACAGACTTTGCCATTAAGATCTAGCTCCCACAAAGAAGATATGTCATGTTGTACTACAACATCATCATCCAAAAGTACCACCTTGTTGAGATCTGGAAACAGCTGTGGTGGCCCACAAAAAAGATGAACCAACCATCATCAAGCATTTTTTGGGCTTGTCATTAGTCAATTAGAGGGCTATCAAAAGTAAAGAGAAAACTACATTTTAAACCCTTCAATTAAGTTTTAATTACAAAGTAGTACTTTAAAACATAGAAAAACATCTTGAACTAAATGAAAACATTAACTTCCAACTAAATTAACTGGCAAAAGGTTGCTTTCAGGTTCTAAAAGGTTTCTTTCTTGTTCAAAAATTAACTGAGATTTAATTTTTCCATTTTAGTTGAAAGTTCATATGCTAATTTTGTACTTAAGCCTTAATTCAAGGAGGTAAAATGTTGTTTTTTCCAAAATAAATAGTTACCTCGGGGATATAAATGCGGAGATGACTCAGCAAGGAGATACTGCTAGGCCTTAAAGCCTCCAAATATTTCATTTGCTCTTCACTATAATTGAGGTCCCTTTCTTTAATATTGTTCAAGTAGTGCTTCCAAATCAAGTGATTAGTTTCCAGTATCTCCTGAACACCAGCAGTCACTTCTTCAGACCAGTCATATTGGTGTAATCCCCTGACTTGCACTACTGATGATTTAAAAGAATTGGTGGCAAACCAAGCATGCATTGGAGTATAAGTTTTCTTATCCGTGACAATGTGAAAAACTAATTTTTCTGGGTTGGCTGAATTTTCTACTGCAGAGGTGACAACAACAGAGGCCGCAAGGACATTGTCAGTTAGGAGAACGACGTGGTGAAAAGTAGGGTCAACAAGGCGAGACACATGTTCAGCTGGAGGTAGGCGAGATCGGGCCATGGCGTTTACAGAGTATTCTTCAGCCAACTTGAGGCAAAGACAATGTAGGCTTTTGGGAACACCGTGGGAAGCTAGATGCCAGTAAACTGACTCCAGATGTCTGGCTGATTGCACCTTGCGTTCCATCCGTGATAGCTGCATGTGAACAGAAGAAATAGTATCGTTTGTGAGGGGACTTGGACTCTATATATTCTGTTTGCTCAAATGAAGACCTATGGCTTACACAGAAGCTATAGGCCATTGGAACACATGTATAAAGCTATTCCAATCGAGTGGCTAATGTTTCTTAAGGGGAAATTTGAAATGACTGAGAATCCTGACATATTAACCTCCTAGAAGTTGTTATTGGATCCAACTCTTCTAAGTTGTCAGATATTTAGTTACTTGTTTGCAAAATTAAGAAAATATGTTGACCTCACAAGTAATTATAAGAGCTCATAACATAGAAGTAGGAAGGTTCCCCAAGATCTGTAACTGTAATTTCATGAATTAAATTCGACGGTTTCTACAATGATAAACTAATTCAGAGTTACCGGTTAAGAATAATTTTGAATTATAGGGAAACAAAGAACTTAACACTGAATCATCCCAGCTAAAAAGATTGGCAGATTCAAGATTTTGTCTTGTTTGAAATTTGTCAATGACTTAATTTCAGCATTTTTTTTTGTTTGAACTACTAGTATCCAGAAATCCACTAAATTTCAACTAATCTAGTTTAAGCCAGATCAAATCACAAAGGTATAAAACTCTTCTAACGTTTAATTACAGGGAAACAAACAACTCAACATTGAATCAGCCCAACCAAAACTAAGATTGGCAAATTCAAGATTGTCCTAATTGAAATTTGTCAAAGAAACTCAAGTAGCTTTTTTTTTTTTGGAACTATTAGTATCCAAAAATCCACAAATTTTCAAATAATTTAATTCGAGTCGGGTCAAACAACAAAAGTAAAATGCTCTCCTAACATTGATTTTCTCAATTTAAAAGACTCAAAGCCCAGATATTGCTTAAGGAGAATAAGTGTCAAACTATTTGAACTAACTGTTATTAAGAATTGAAATGGCGGTATTCCCAACTAGAAGAATGTTTTAAGAGTCAGATTGAGTTGACAAAATAACTAACTATATGTAGTGGTATTTTATGTAAGGTGTAATACTGGTACCAACCAATATTGGTACTCAAGCTCAGCATCTGGTATGTGCATAATTAACTGCTATTAGGAACTGAAATGGTGGCGCATTCCCAACTGTAAGAACATTTGAAGAGTCAGATTGAATTGATGCAGTAAGTCAGTCACTAACTTTATGTAGTTGTATTTTATATAAGGTGTAATACTATTTCTTGGATTTAGATTCCCTACTTGGCCTTGAAGTCAAGTAGAGTGTTTAACCCAATATGAGCTGTTTGATTTCACAACTAAAGATTCAGATTTTAAAATTTTTTTTTTTAAGAAAAAATAACATCCTGAAATCTAAACTGTTGATTGTGAAATCTAATATCCCTCATTGGGCCAAACACCCTATTTGACTTTAGGGCCAAATAGGGAATCCTCTTTCCTATTTCTTTAAATTAAATTCTACCAGATTATTAAGTATTATTGAAAATGACCACAATATATAAGAAGCAACAATCTTAACAACACCAGCCAAATCACTTCATTTGATTCGCAATTAATAAAATAAACAGCAATTTTCATGGAAGCAAACATCTTTAAACATATATATAAGTTTATGTAATTTATCATAGAACTTACCTAGAATGAACAATTCTAAAATTTGAATCTATGACTTTGAGATTCCAAATTTCACCTTCAGTTTCAGATCATTACTTGGTAAGTTATTCAAGGATCTAACTTACTTCCATCATTATTATCCTCTAACATATAAATTATGGGCACTGAAATATTTTCTCTCAACCACTTCTTCAGGACTATGAATATTCTATGATTATAAGCAGTTTGATTGTACTAGAATTCGGGGACTTCAAAAGGCTTTGCCTTTGAATAGAGCAAGAAAATACTTTTCGCCTTTTGACTTTTGGCATTACTAAAAGCATTTTCTACGAAAGTTCTTCAAGAGTTCTAAAAAGAAGAATTTGTTCATAGTAGAGTTTCACGTTAGAGTATACCAATATAACTGTCACATGTAAAAATTGTTCTTCTATAAGCAACCAGTTTTTACAGCAAAAAGCCAATAAAAAAAATCATAAACTAGCAAAAAATAGAGTTATAGGACTTATTGTAAATGAAGGACTAATTTGTGGGATCCATTAATGAGTTTTTTAGAGTTGAACCATTGGAGTTAAAAATTGCTTAGAGTAACAGAGAATTACTTAAAGCAAAAAGTAAAGATATGACAATGTAAAACCCACGAAAAGAAAATTTAATCAACTTTTTAGTGTTACACTATTGAAAATACTCTAAGTGTCAATCAATGCCAAACAATTATGGCTAGATAATGTTATTGAAAAATAAAAGACATAATCAATTAAAGCATATGCCACACAAAATTTACTTGTGCAGTAATTACTAATTTATGGTAATGTCAAATTCCATGTGTTTTAATTTAACTTTTCCCATTGTGTCTTTTCCATCGGGACTGCATTTCATTTCTCGATTAGCATTTAAATTTCTCATAATTATTATCTAGATCTTTCCATGGTGCCTCAATTTAAAAGTACGCACTTTTAAAGTAAAATAGGGACCATCTTTAAAAAATAAATGCTACAATAGGTTTGGCAATAAAATAAAGCTTGCACATAAGTTGTCAATTTGCAAAAGACCCCATTTGCAATATCCAAAATGCAAGTTCAATTGTATAAAACAAGCCAATTACCAAATAGAGGAGAGGAGAAAAAGAGATTAGAGAAGGAACGGTCGGGATTTGCTGCTTCGTGGAGCAGCATGCTCTCCCTTTAGCAACGGTTTTTACCGTTGCTAAAGGTTATGGCAACAGTCTATTTTGTTGCCATAACCTTTAGAAGGAGCAGCAGCTCCGCGGAGCAAATCCGCGTTCAAGAATTAGTACAGGTTTTGTAATAAAAGAGAGAGAAACAAAGCAAAAGACAAAAATGAGATGGGGTGTAAAATCTATTTTAACCCCTGTATCACTATTTATGCAGTAAAAACGAAGGATACGAGGTATAAAAATATAATTTTTGCCAAGCCTCATATAATCTGTCGAATATGTTACCAATCATGACATCCTAACTATTAGATTGAATGTGCATTTTAGATTGTGCCATATTGCCACATGGGTAGCACAGAACTATCCGACCTTCATAAAACGACGACACAGACACTGACACCAAGCAATTATTTTCCAGCAAGTTTGGACAGGCATTCCCTATATACAAGGCCAGACCAGTGCCCAGCACCATAAAGAGACAAAGCAAATGATGAACTAAGGAAAACAAAACATCACCAATAATATGGATATCATATTGCAGTAAACGAGTAATTTCTTGTATATACCATGGCTTTGGTCTTGAAAACAAACGCCTCCAGGTCATGTTGTTTAGACGCCGTCATCTCTTTCACAAGCTCATTGAATGACTCAGCTCCTTCTTCATCAACATCACTGTTCTTCGCTTCTAGCAGCGCTCTAGTCAGCTCATCTCTGAGTTTCTTGAGGTACGTACGTACATGCATCACCACAGTAAAAGAAAAACAACATGAACTATCGAAATTCGAACATTTTATTACTGTCATCATTTCACGCCAGACCAAACTAATTATGAATTAATATATAAATGTATCAAAAATAGATTTTATTAATAGAATCTTTTAATATATTTATAATCATTTATAATTAATTTCGTCTATCGTATAAATTTTAAAAGTTCAGTCGTCAGAGTTACATTGCCAGTCCTAATACGTTAGGATGCTTCCACGGATTGGAGGCAAACAAACAGATTGGAAAATGATAGGACCTACTGATACGGCATGGCAGCTCCGGCTCACGCCAATTATTATTATATTCATTGATGGTCTCAGAAAAAGGACGATGACCAACTGATGATGATGGCAGTACTAGTCTACAGCTGGCCACATAAACCAGGAACGCAACTCGAGGAAGAACTACCAACAGTCTCCAAAAGTGCGCCAATTCGCAGCAGTAACCATAACGTCGTTTTCATTTCAAACAAAAAACAATAAACATGATTTAGTTATATCAGATTCTACTGATATTTGAAATATTGAAATTTCTTATTACATTTGATTTGTATATAAAAAAAAATAACTGTGTATTACTATTTAACATGTATTTTTCTCATAATCTATCCTTTGGCACGTGGCAAACGACTTAACCACATACGTGCATATGCATGGAGATTCCATGAGTTGATTAATAGATTGGAAATTGACAAGTCACTGAAAGAAAGAACAAAGTTTAAATATCTGGACTCTATAGATTTTATTTATTTATTTATTTTTATGACGATGGTTTATTCCTATTTATCGCAACTTAATTATGTGCAAATAATCTTCTAGAGTATTTTGCAAACAGTGGATTACAGAATTAATCAATTGATATATATATATATATATATATATATATATATATATATAAATATAAAGAAATGATGCTCAGAAAGATAAACAGAAAAGAGAAAAAAAGAAAAAGAAAATAGATTTTAAAAAGTTTAAATATACCTGAAGTCATTATAGTTTGAAAACACTGAATTTAGTCATTATAATTTTTAAAACCATGAAATAAGTCCCTGAGGTTAGTTTTTGGTTAGTCAACTGTTTGTCAATGCTAGCTGAGATGCTAATGTCAGTATTAAAATTCATGTCGGTGCTGATTGTGTAGAACTTATGCTGACATGGACTAGTTACGTAGACTCCCTACAAAAAGTTTCAATTTATTCACTTTGGTCATTAGTCAAAATTTTCCTTTTGTCCAAGTTTTGATATAAACTCGTCTTTTACTTTGTCTAGATCCCTAATTTAAGAATATATTTTTTCTTTGTCAAAATATTTCCTACAAACTTTTCATTTTGTTCATTTTAATCCATGTTCTTTACTTTCATGTTTTTTTCTCACGATTTTGTCATCCAAATCAGTTCATAATTTCATTTTTAGTTATGATATGATTTAATCTATCATTTCTATCTAAAAACAATACAAGAAATGAATTAAAATTCAAGTTTCAAAGCTTACCTTTTATCGACTTAGGTCCTTGGTCAAAATTTTTCTTTTGTCCAATTTTTGATATAAATTTGTCTTCTATTTTGTCTATCTTTTATTTTGCACTATTTAAGAATATATTTTTTTCTTTGTCAAAATATCCCGTACAAACTTTTTAGTTTGTTCACGTTAATTCTCATTCTTCACTTTCATGTTTTTTTTTTCATGGTTTGGTCCCCCAAATCAGTCCATAATTTCAATTTTAGTCATAATATGATTTAATTTATCATTTCTACCCAAACATAATGTAAGAAATGAATTAAAATTCAAGTTTCAAATCTTACATTTTATTCACTTAGGTCTTTGGTTAAAATTTTCTTTTTGTCCAATTTTTGATATAAACTCGTCTTCTACTTTATCTAGGTCCTTAGTTTAAGAATATTTTTTTTTCTTTTTCAAAATCACCCCCTACAAACTTTTTAGTTTGTTACCTTTGTCCTTTTCTTTCACTTTCATACTTTTTTCTCATAGTTTGGTCCTTCAAATCAGTCCATAATTTCATTTTTAGTCATGATATGATTTGGAGGACCAAACCATGAGAAAAAAGTATGAAAGTGAAGAAAATGGATTAAAATGAACAAACTAAAAAGTTTGAAGGGAATGATTTTGACAAAAAAATACATTCTTAAATTAGGGACCTAGACGAAATAAAAGACGAGTTTATATCAAAAATTAGACAAAAAAAAAATTTGACCAAGGACCTAAGTGAATAAAAAGTAAGCTTTGAAACTTGGATTTTAATTCATTTCTTATATTTTTTTTGGGTAGAAATAATAGATTAAATCATACTATGACTAAAAATGAAATTATATACTGATTTGGAAGATCAAAGAATGAGAAAAAAGCATAAAAGTAAAAAATAGTGACTAAAGTGAACAAAATGAAAAGTTTGTAGGAGATATTTTGATAAAGAAAAAAAATATATTCTTAAACTAGGGACTTAGACGAAATAAAAAACGAATTTATATAAAAAATTAGACAAAAAAAATTTTGACAAAAAACCTAAGTAAATAAACTAAAACTTTTTTTAGAAAGCCTACGTGACTAATCTATGTCAATATAAATGGTACATAATTTGAGCTGACATGAATTTTAATATTGACATCAACATCTCAGTCAGTGTTAACTAATAGTTGACTAACCAAAAACAAATCTCAGAGACCCATTTTATGACTTTGAAAATTATAAGGACTAAATTCATTATTTTCAAATTATAGAGACTAAAATTATTTTTCAATGAAACTACATAGATCTCAAGTATATATTTAAACCTTTTGAAAAAAAAAAACAGCTCACGTGATGATAATGTGATATACTCTTTCGATCGATAATATTTAAGTTTAAAAAAAAAAATGCATCAGAGGAGGAAGTGCCCCTGAAATCCAATTTGTGTTTTAATAAGAAAACTTATCTGAAGATATAGTATACCACAACAAACCTATCTAATGTTACAACTCACTATTAGAAGAACGTTGTTTCAAAATATATACATCGCATTGTTTTTCTAATTATAATATCTTGTATCCTTTCTTTTCCTTTTTTCTGTATCTATAAACTAGTTGCAATTTTTTAACGTAATATGAATATCCATGAATTTTATATCTCAGTTTTACTTAATTTGATTACACTAATATGAAATATATAATTTATTAAATACGACAAACAAAATTATTTTACGTATTTTAATAGTGGCACACTGGAAATATATTTTAATATGCTGTCACATGAACCGCCACAATATTCTCTAGTATCTGAAAGATACTATATTATCTTGTATTTGAAAGGTCATCTCATATAGGAACAATTATAAAATATGATATTTTAAAAGACATTTACTCACAAGACACAATTCTTTTGATATAAAGTTCTATTATGCAAGACAAATAAAATATAATTTACCCATCAAAAAAATAAAATGAAATATAATTTGAAAGTATGTTCTATTCTATTATGCGGAAAATAAAAGAGTAATGGTTCTCATTTCTCAATGTACATACCAGAGACGTATCGCTGTCGCCGAAATACCTCCATCTTACACAATCTGCAATTATTATTGCCCCCAATATAATACAGTAAAAAAGCTTTTCAATCAAGAAATTAATTTTTATATTTAAACTTTTTTGGTTTGCCAGCTTGCCAGTCTTTCGGAATTACTATAAATCAGCTCATCCGAAAAAGACAAACAAACAGATGCCTAAAACATAACCGCATTTTGTCTAAAAAAACAAACTTCTAAAAATTATTTTTAAAAATGTTAACAAAGAAAATTAACATTCTTATAAATTTTCACTTATTTGTTTACATCCCATCAGTATAAAAAAATCCATGCAACATAAAAAGTATCTTATTGTGGAATAGACTCAAGTGTAGTTATTTATATTTTTATTGTCAAGTATTTTTATTAAAAATAATATATATATATATATATATATATATTGTTTTTAAAACATTAAGTATGTATAATATTGAATTGTGAAAAAAATATATTATTGTTTTTAAACACCATACACTTATCAAATCTTAATTAAAGAACTTGAATACAAATAAATAGCATTTAAGTTTTTTTCCTTTCAGTATTTCCGTTCAAAAAAAAAAAGCTGAAAAACTAAAACAAAAAATAAACAAGAAAGCAAATCATAGTAGAGGTGTTCATAAACTTCGTTCGATTCAATTTTGAACATTAACTAAATCGAACTGAGTTAATTAATTTTGTAAAATTATGAACCTATTCAATTTTAATTTTTGAATGGTTTAGTTCAGTATTAGATGATTTGGTCTGATTTTAGACAATTTTATTTACAATAATTTGTGATTTTTAATTTTAATGAAATATATATATATATATATAAATATTAAAGAAAGAGACCAAATTAATTAAAAAAAGAGACTAAATTAATCATAAAATATATAAAAATAATTTTATTAACATAAAAATATATAAATATAATATTATATATATATATATAATTATATTATATATATAATATTATATTTAATTATATATATAATATTATATTTATATATTTTTATGTTAATAAAATTATTTTTATATATTTTATGATTAATTTAATCTCTTTCTTTTAATTAATTATATAAAATTTGTTCGAGAACTAAAACAATAAAATCAAATTCATTAAAATTTATATTTTAAAAATTAATTTAGATTTCCTTTATTCAATTTTCGATTTAATTCAATTATGTTCGACTTAGACGATTTAAATTTGAATATTCCTAAATCAGATTATATAGGAACTCCGCTTTGCAACGTCGTGTGGGGCCAAAATAGAAAATTTTGAGCTTAAAAAATAATAAATAAATAAAATTAAATACGAAAGTTACATCCTGTGGTTTCGTTGTACGTCTTTGCTTTCAGTACTTTACTTGTACAATGAAATTCATATTTTTCATTCTTTTGTCATTAATGTCAAATGCTACCAAGTTAATTTTCAAATTATTCAAAAACAATTTAAAAACAAAAATTTGTTATCTACAGAACTCAGACCAGACTGCTGAATGCTGACCAATTTCAAAAGTAGAGTAAAAGAATACTAGCTAGAATCAATTACCTAACGAAGAGCAAACCGCAGCAGAATCGAGCACCAAAAACGCGATTCTGACAAAGAGAAACGGCAGGAGGATACCGAACACCAGCACCACTGGCAGGACAGAGCCGATGGAAATCCGGCGACGTCCGGCGGCGGCAGCAGCACTCGCCGCCGTAGTCGCCTTCGCCGATTCTTTTCCAGCGCCGCCTTTCGATATCGTGATCACCTTCTTTATTCCCGTCGCTGAAATGTAAAACTTCATCCTCTTAATTCCATCAATTAATCCGATTCCGCTCCTTCTTCCTTAGATCGAATCAGCAAGAGATCTGAAGTTTCATTGACTCACTGGTTCAGTGCGAGAGAAGCAAACACAGAGAGAGATAGAGAGAGAGTGTGTGCGCGCGCGCACGAAAGTGAGATAGAGAGAAGCATTTATACTTTGTAGAGCAATGAGTTCACGGGACTCGAATTTTTCTTCCCACAGCGAAATCAATTTTCAGGAAAGAAAAAAGAGAAAATAAATTAAACTAAAATTTCTTGAGGAATTTCGTGAAATTCTCATTAGTGAGAGACAGAGGGGAGAGAGAGTGTGCAAGGCGTGTTCGAAGCCGCGGGAAGTTAGTAGTGTAAACAAACGCCTTATGTCGTATGCTTTCGCTGTTCATGTAAGGTTGGGAGGGATCTGCGTGCTAGTTGTTGTTTGCCACTGATTTTGGGCCATAATTACGGTTTTGACACTTCTTGTTCGCCTCAGCAATTCTCACCGACACAGGCATTACGTGGCAATCATCCTTCTTGTTTACGCTGGGACCGAAGGGACATGTTTAGAAAATAGAAGTTAAATGAAACGTAATCAGTAATCACAATTTTTTTTCCTTTTTTGTAATATAAATCAGTCATACCTAATTTTCTTAAATTTTATTTAAATTTATCTTAAACCTTTTTTTATTTTAAGAATAACACATAATTCTGTTTCAATTAAGTTTTTCATTGAAACTATTTTTTTCGTATAATTTAGCAGCTTTTATTAAAAGTTAAAACTTCACAGTCATCTAGCAATTTTTTAAATTATATTAAGAGTAAAATTACAGTCTCATATTATATCAAAATACTTTTATATAAAATACATTATAAAAAATTGTATACAATATGTATTAAAATATTAAAAGAATTAAATATAATATTTAAAAATTTTATTAATTATATTTTAATTAAATTTTAAAAATTAATATAATTTACATCTGAGATCGGTGCATTAGAGCTTTTTGAGGCAAGAGCCCACGGCTAGAGTTCCCAAATTTACAATTTAAATTAGTATTTTATTTATACTTTCTTTTACTCCCTAAGAAACTATGTAGTAGGGATATTCAAAATTAAATCAAACAAATCAAATCGAATTAAATTGAATGAAATGGATGAAAAATAAAAAACGAAGTCTAAAATAATTTTTAAAATATAAATTTTAATTGATTTGGTTCTATTATCAGTTTAATTTGATTTAATATATAAAAAATTTATATTTTGTATACATATAATGTTATATTTTTATATTTTTATGTCAGTAAAATTATTTTTATATATTTTATAATTAACTTAGTCTTTTTATTTTAATTAATTTTTGGTATTTTTTTAATATTTATCTATATTTCATTAAAATTAAAAGCTACAAATTTTTGTAAATAAAACTGTTTAAAACAGAACAAAATTACCCATAAATTTAAACTTTATAGTTTCAATTTTTTTGTAAACCAAGTTGGTCATTTCAATTTAGTTCATGTCTAAAATTAAATTGAACTGAGTTTATGTATACCCCTACCATGCAATGGTGAATATTTGTAATTTAAATGCATCAGATTTTCATAATTGCAGTTAAAATGATGTATCAAATAATTAAAAAAAATACAAAAAACTGTCTTTTCATTTTGGATTATTTGCATATAAGTTTTTAAATTTTAAAATTAAACAAATCAAGTATTTTTTATACTTTTTGAAGCAAATAACTTTGGTTTTTTTTTTTAAAAGATGTTTAATGTGGTAAGCTCTATTTATTTCCAAATACTCCCATGTCTACAAAATATTCTTTAATAAAAAAATGCTTCAATTTCACACCAAATGTATCAATGAAAATAAGTAGAATGGAATATTTTATGAAAATGTGAAAGTTGCATTATTTTTCACAATAATTTTAAGGGAAACATTTTTTACCTTAAAAATATATATACTTTAACTATATAATCTATAAATCTTAGAATACATGATATAATCATTGAGAAGTGCATGCTTCAATTATTTTATCTTTCAATTTAAAAATTATACAATTCTAGCATTAAGTAATTCTGACGCGTATTTTTTTTAATTTAATGATATATATATATATATATATATGTCGTGTATTATACGCGAGTTCTTGATTTGATTGGTACGGCGCACCACGTTTGATCGTTTAGTTCAATGTTAGGGGGAATATCAATGAGTACTATTTCAGTAGTACAAAAAATAGTATTCACCATTGCTATATATTAGATAATCATATACTGCATCAATTAAAAAAGCGATACCGTTATTACTTTTTTTTTTATATATATAATATCGATTATATATGCTCAATAGAAATCTAACAGAAAAGCAATTTTTTGAATTCATTTATTAATTTACAGTTTAAATCGCATTTCACTATGGTATCGTTAATCGTTATTATTACTATTAATATATTTTTTTATGACTACAGATTAGGCCATGGGTTTCTCGTTTAGGTGAATCATTTTTTCAAACTTACAAACTATAAATGTCAATTTGTCAAAAATTTATGATAATGCCGACATTGGCAATCAAGACTTTTGACATTATAATGAATAAGGATCGTGATATTGCCTTTAGAGTGTACAAAGGTATGCTTTGGTTTGGTTTTAGATATGAAACTAAGTTAAATTGAATTGAATCAAGTTAGTGTGTTAATTTTTAGATTTATTTGGTATTCTTTTGGATGTTTGCTTCGATTTTTCAATGGTTTGGTTTGATTTTTTTTGAGTAGTTTGATTTAATTTTTGGACGGTTTGATACTCAAAAGAATTTTTTAAAAAAATACTCACTTTTATATTCTTTTAGAAAAATACCTATAATTTTACCAAATACCGAATGTTCAGTGTTCACTTTTCTGTTTTTTTAATATACTCCAATTTTCATCTGGAAGTATTGTCCAAGTCATATAATTAAACTATTTTTAACTACATATATATAATTATATAAATATATTATAATATATATAATTATATTAATATAATTTTTTATATAGTTAAACTACTGTTAACTATATATAATTATATAAATATAATATAATATATAAATATTTTTTTATTGGATATAGTATGGTTTAGTTCGGTTTGATTACGATTCGGTTATAACCGAGCCAAACCAAATCAAACCAAACTGATGAACCGAAAATTTCATAATTTTGAAAATAGATCTAGACCTTATTTGTTCTGTTTTTCTCGATTTCGTTTGGTCTGATCGGTTTGAATTGGTTTTATACACTCCTAAGTGCATTGTCAAAATTTGTAAGTTTTAAACGGGTCGGATCTCTAGAATTTATTGTCTAGGTTTTTTTTAATATTTAAATAATATAATACTAAAAAATTTAATAATTTACTATTAAAATGAAATTTATACTTGTAAAATATTATTTATTTAATATTTTTAATAATCAATAACTTTAATTTTTCATTTTTTTAAATTAATTATATTATATTTAAATTTAAAAACTATATTTATTTTTAAAAAGTTACACAAGTTCTCATATTCAAATTTACTATAATTATTGAATATAATGTTATAAAATATAAAAATGTGATAAAGTAGAGTTATCTATATACTAAATAATATAATTTTATAAAAAAATAAAAAAAGAGTCGGCCCATTTTCACAAGTTTTTAAACAGCCCAAAAAATTAATATCCAAACTCGTCCAAATATGGGACGGGCTTGTGAACTTTGGTCCGTTTTGATAATACTATATTGCATATCTATGTTTTTATTTTTTATTTTCTTAACAAATTTCTATGTTGATGGTAGGTGTTGTGTTTATTTTTTAAAATTTTTTATTTATTTACAGCATACGGTAGCACTTTAAAATTGCAATAGGTATGATTGATTTTAATATTTTTTTAATTAATTTGAACTAGTAACCTTAGAAGCTATGTGTGTGTTTGAGAGTTTGATAGGTTAAATGTGGATTGGAAAAACTAATTTTAATTGAACATGATTGGAAAAAATTAGATTTGGATGAACGTGAGTTATGTTTGAGAGATATTTAGACAAACGTAGTTAGGAACAGACAAACGTAGTTTGGTGCAGGAACATGATCTTTGAATATTAGTATGCAAACGTGATTTGAGATATGTAATTACCAGAAAGGACAAGAATTTTTATTTAATTTTTTTATGTAACATTATTATTTATTATCATTTATTTAAAAGGAAACTTAATTTTTTTGTTAATTTGTCTAATATTACAAATTAATCACTAATGAATTAATTTTTATTAATAAATTAATTTTTTATTTTGTAATTACTAATTAAAAATTTAATTAATCACTAATTATTCACAATAATTTAAAAATCTCTAATTAAATTTGAAAATATTTTTTTTATTAAATTAATTTTATTTCTAACTAAATTTCAATACAATTTTTTCTTCTCTATTAAATTGATTTTATCTCAATTTAAATTAATGAAAACAAGCTTATAATAATTTAATAAAAACAAGATTCTCATTAATTTGGCTAATTAAATTAAACTATGATTTTCAATGCTATTTAAAAAATTAGAGAAATCAAACAAAAAAAAAGAACTTAATTGCATAAAAATAAATTAAGAGATTCATTCTCATAATAAAAGAAATCGTTAATTCTACAAATGATTACTAATTATTCTACATATGCTCTATCATTTGATCTCTAATAGTATCTCGAATACAATCCATTTCAAGTGAAGATATTAGACTAGTAAATAAATTTGAGGCAACAACATGATTTCTACTATCTTCTTCAATGATGTCTTCACTGTCTGAACAATTAAGATCAACGTCTATATCAGCGTGCCTTGTTATGAAATTGTGTAATGTTATCGTTGCAATCACAAATTAAACTTGTGTTTCCATTTTGAATTTAGGCATATTTTGCAAGATTGCGAATTTATTCTTCTCTACCTCGAAAGTTCTTTCAACAGTAGTTCTTAAACTGGAGTGGTAATAATTGAATATCTTGTTATGGTTGACAAATCCGACTGAACGTTTGCAAGCAGTATTATGATAACGTTAACATTTGTAGAGACTGATATATCTAACTGGTGTTGGATAACCTGAATCCACCATATAATATTTACCTAGAAAAATAGAACAGATAATCATTAAAGAGATAACACAAATAAACTTAAGAGAATACTAAAATTAACCAATCATGAAGCAAAAATATATACTTGGAGGTGGATGCGAAAAGTTCATGGCAGGAGTGGTCTCGGATATGGGTGCCCAAGCATATTAACCACTGGCCATCACATCCTTATAAAGTATGATCAGTCGGGGTACAAAAGCAAGCCATTTGTACCTAAATTTTGCATATTGGGGATTTTCCTGCACAATCTCAAAATATATTATCTCAACAAACAAAAACAAATTTCAACAAAATCTATAGATAAGTTATAGTATCATTCATACCAAAATCTTCTTCTCCTACCATTCGTCAGGGGCATCCACAGTGTTTTTGACACTATCCCACCCTAGCCTAGTTTCATTAGCAAATAATTTTTGTCACACTTGTCATTCTTTCTTCAAACTATCCCATTTGTTTTTTAGCTGGATTTTGTCATAGTTCTTACCATTCTAGTTGTTGAATAACATTTTTCCACTCAGTCTTTGTCAACATTGTGCCATTGCGTTCTCCTTCATCAACTTGATTCAAGCAAGTTTGGATAAATTACTCTGTTAATTTTAGATCCCAAGAGGCCTTTATACTCATCTCTAGTGAGTATAAAATACTAATTAAGAACTATGATAAGTTGGTTAGCTATGTACTTAATTTCTATACTTACAAACAAACCAAATAACATAAATAAAAAACAAGCCTAATATATTAATTTCTCAAAAGCCTTTTGAATTTCAGCTAAGTAATTGATCAGTTGATCGCTCGACATAAACCAATCGATTGTCTGCTCTCTGTCAGCAACCGGTTGACTGATAGAAAACAATTGGTCGACTACCTCGTTCTGGAGCAAAACTGATTTAAAGATAATAGGCCAACCAGTCGACTACATGCTAAAGACTAGTCGACTATTTCCTCTCTGGAATGCATTAGTCAACCGTTGTGCTCATACCAATCGATCGACAACAGTTCTAATGGATCTCAGTTGGCACCCAGTTATTCCCAGTTACTGTATAGGGTTGTTGAAGAGCCCCTTTCCATGCTAGTCATCGCCGTCAGCATATATCCGTCATATTTTAGCCACAAACAACACAGAACACCACATAACATAAGCTACTTGGACCATTGAACACACACGACAAGCACACTAAGCAACCAAAGGAGGGAAAAGGCATAACTATTAATGGGAAATGGTTGGAAAAGGACAAAAAATGACGATGAAGGCGACGGAAGAGAAAAACACCACCCACGATCCAGTTACAGCAGAAGAGATCATGCACCAATCATACATGCAGTAGAGGTGCAAGGGGCAAAATTGAATATACTGAGGGGCAAAATAATATACTGAAAATAAATCCACCATACCCACGTTTGATTGTTCGCAGAAGCAAGGAAACAACGTTGTGAAGCTACCCACGTTATAGAGCCCTAAACTAGGTTACAATCTAATGTGGTTACGTGAATCTGCTCTCCTAAACATCCTGATTTTCCAGAAACGTAGTTGGCTTCCACAATAAATGGCAAAAAGTTAAACGTAATGCGAAAACAAACACGTATTATGTATCCTTCACGTCAGTGTTTTATGAAGTCTTTCTTGTAAACAAATATATTAAATTATTATTCAAAAAAATAATGTACCATTGATAATTACCGAGTTTAATTTCTACATTCAACGAACTTATAGTGTTTAATTTTGAATAGCAAAAGGATTTCCAAACCAATTATCATCTATTAATGGGTTTATTGTGCTACTCAATGGGAATGTAAGCTTAAATAAAATCGCTCTAAGTCTAAAGTGTTGGATGCTAACTGTCCTAATAATCAATTAAGACTCTCCCACAACAAGCATTTAACTGATTTTCAGTATTCTTTTAATATAAATTTGTTGCTATTTATATCTTACTATGTAATTTAATTTAAAATCATGATTAAGTTAACTTTTAAAATTTAGAGATATTTACTTATTTACTAAAATATGAAGCAATTTATCTGTCCTCGAACTTTCTATTGCTATAATAATCATCTTCTGCAAACAGGAATTTTAAAAAAATATTTTTCATATCTTTAAACTTTGATTTATGTTTTAATTATAACTTAGAATTTTCTTTTGTGTCAATTATATATCATATATTTTTAATTAGTTTCGATCAGTCCTTGAGTCTAATGTTGTTAAAATATTTAATGATAGACATTGACGTGACATCTTATTTTAGATATGTTAGTTTTAAATCATTAATTTTGAACGTGTCATTTTAAATACAAACTTAAAATGATTAAAATGACCTTATGAGTCCTTAAAATTTCTTCTTCTTTTGGTTATTAATGAAGGTTCACGGGTCATTTTGATTATTTTAAATTGAACTCTGATGCACAAGATAATTTGGTGCTAATATGTGCAAGATGAAATATTATATTAGTATCTATCATTAAATATTAAGCTCAAGGGTATAATTCAAATTAATTAAAATATGTTATAATTGAATAAAATAAAGTCTTAAGTTATTGTTAAAATATAAGTTAAAATTCAAAGTTATGAATAATACCTTTTTCGAATATTAGTCTTCAACGAAAAATTGATTCTTATTGAATTTACCAAGCATAGAATTTAAAGCCTTCCTCAAATTAATATTTTCAAAGTCGAACCATTGTCACTTATGGATTCAAAGCTGTCGCTACCACTGCAATGCAATATGAGATCGATTATTTTGTAAGGAAATTAATGTTTTGGTTATTATATATGAAGATGAATTTGCTCCAAAAATATAAGACGTCAACTGGATTGACTGTACGAACTAATAATACAATTAGGTAGAGTTAGACATTGATTTGATTAGTTTCAACCAAAGGATAATGCCATAATGGCAAGAGAAAAATATTGCGGCTCTCCTCGATTTCATTGAAAAATATGACTACATGTCCACATTGGAATCTTTTGTGGTCATGGGTTGAAATGGTCATACTGAAATATTAGTGAACCAATTAAGTTTTAACTAATAAATATTTAAATTAATTAAAAATTAGTTAAATTGAAAATATTGACTAGTTTAATTGTTTTAATCAGTTCTTTAGAAAAATAGAATTTTTTAAATATTAATATCTATTTTTAAAAAATTTTAAAAATTTAAACTATTAAGAGAATATCTATACTTGAATATGTGTGTGTGTGTGTGTGTGACATGTGGAACGATAGACCACTGATTGAGGGACCACCTTCATATCTAATTGCCTAGAGTTGACTACTAGCCACACTCCTTATAGTTAACACTTGCTTAGAGCTGACCTTACGGGTCCTACTTCTCACAGACTAGGAACTGTTTCCTTCCTTAAGAGGTTTTTAAATCTACCAAAGTGAGTTTTTTCGCCTCCCACACCTCTTGAATCCATGACCTGAGGGATATCAGTCAATGATATGCAAGATGTGTAACCACTAGGCTACCATTGACTGATATCCCTCAAGTCATAGATTCGAGAGGTGTGGGAGGCGAAAAATCCATTTTGGTGGATTTAAAAATCCCTTGAGGGAGAGAACAGTTCCTAGCTTATGAGGAGTGGGACTTGTAAGGTCAACTCTAGGAAGGTATTAACTGTGAGGAATGTGGTTAGTGGTCAACTCTAAACAGTCAGGTATGGAGGTGGTCCCTCTATCAGTGGTCCACCGTCTCATATAACGTGCCTTGAACATTTTAATATTATATATTTTAATATATATAACATATACATATATTATGTTTTTATATTTTAATATATTTTAAATAATATATATTTGACTATTGTTCAATTACGGTCTAACTATTATCTCTTAAATCAACTTTTCAATTGATTCAATAACCGATCAAGTTTTTTGAATCTTATACTGGGTAAGTTACGTAAGTAACTTTATATATATATATATATATATATATATATAATTTCTCACTCAAATTTCCCGTTTAAAATTACTTGATGATGATATGCATGACAAATTTTTTTCGATAACTTAAGAAAAAAGAAAATTTCTCGTTAGGTGTAACTGTGTACGTGGGCTCGATTAATAATCTATATTACTTGTCAGGTGGTGTGTAGATATATTTATTGTTCTATGATGTGATATAATTGAGTTCTTTTGGAAATCATGATTGCAATGAATAAAAGAGCTTTCTTTTTTCCAAAAATCACATATTTACACATATATGCTTTTGGGCTCATTAGTGACACATTTTGTTAATAATTTTTTCTGTTCCTAATTAAACAAAAGATGATCTGGCCATTTGTAATTCTGGGTTTTAATTTCAACTTTCATGAATAATATACAGCCAGTTGGGATAATCCGACATATTGGATCGCAACTTGTCATAAACTAATGAGATTCAATTCTCATTGTTTTCCTTTAAAGCCATTATGTTATCATGATTAATGCACATGCACTACTATTAAAAAAGACAAAAAAAAAAACCTAAAAATAGTGATGGTTTTTAATGGTGATTATAAAATCGCCACTAAACCACTGTCAAACTCAAATTGCTGTTTAGAGGCCGTTTTATTAACCGTGGGCCCTTAACGTTCAATTTATCAAAATCGCCACCAAATGTATAAAATTAGGGGGTATTATGTAAACCATTGCTGTATATAAACATTTAACGGTGGTTTTACTGAAAATGCCACTAAGTGAAAATACTTAACTGCGCTTTTACATAAACTGCTACTAAATACAATATTAATATTTAATTAATTCAGTAATAATTACTTAATATAATAATGTAATTTTAATTTCCTTTGAACATTTGAAATTAATAATATTATTTCTCATTTCCCTGTCACATTGATTACATTGAAGAAACTTACCAAAAATATTTCATTTAAAGCGAATCACTTTGAAAGACATGACATCAACAATAGGTCGTATCGTGCAATGTCAAAGTTGGACAATTTGAAGCTCAGAGTCAATTAAATCAATAAAAAAGATACAAACTAAGTGAAAAATATTTACAAGATAGAGAATATCCGTAATATTTTATGAAGAAAATTAAAAAGGAAGAGTTTGAAAAAATCATTCTATAATAATTGATGCATTAGAAATTCGAAAATAGGTAATAATTCATTTTTATGAATTATAAATTATATGATTTTTATTTATTATATAGGTGAACTTGCACTCTTCTTATATGGCTTTTCAAAAATTATTATGTTGGAGTGTGCTATGAAAATTTTTTTTCAGAAGGAATAAAAATAATAATCTTGAAAAGTTAACGTAAATATAAATAATAAAAATAATTGGCATATGTTACTATTGTTTTTATTTTTTGTACTTATCAAGTTATTAAAATAATATAAGTTTTGTCAAATGAAAAGGAAAATACTTGCCAGTTTTTTATTAACAAAAATTAGTTTAAGGTTTGACTTGAAGAAAAAAAACAATAAGAATAGATTTAACTGAAATATAAAATTAATTTTACATTAAATAATAAATATAAATTGAGATTTTTTAGATTATCAGTCAGAAGATTATATATAAATCATATTACATATAATAGCCAAGAAACTTTTACTAGTCTAATGGTTGTAAAACAAGCTGGTTAGGACGTTCAATTCCAGGCTTCATTGAAATATATTAATTGTACCTTCAGGAAACAAGCCGTCCTAATTTCAAATAAAATACCGTTGTTTTACAAAAGTACATATTCTGTTTTACTTATTACTTTGCCGACAAAAAAAAAAAAAAAAGGGTGCACCTATCTCTTTATCTGTGGCTTCCTTGTTGACGATCTGTATGCCAAGCTCACAAGTACTAGCTAAACTCGTGAAGGAGGATGTGAATTCGTAACGTAACTCGTAAAGTAAAATTGAAAATGTTTACTGCCTATAATATCTTGTCACGACTCGTTTTTTGGGCACATGATCGTCATAATGATGCATCTCTCATCACTGTAAGCCATTCGATAAATTCTACCCATGAGATTAAATTATCTATGTTATCAAAATAACAATTCCTTAATAAATATGAAGAAAATATATCAACTTTTCTTATCTGAAAATCATAGAGATGATTTGCACATAATAATAGATTCTCAATATAAAATACGTTATTATGCTGACATACAAGCCAAATGCCAAACCCCTGACCTAGATGTCCTAGACGATTACAGATCAACATAATCTACAACAATAGAGGGGCCTACCCGACAGCGGGAATGTCCAAAGTGATCTACTCTTCTAGCGGATATTCTTCATCGGCAACCTGATCTGAACAAAAAGGTTGTACAGAGAGTGTGAGCTTTTAAGCTCCGTGAGCGAATCGGCCTCGCGTTAATAAAATTCAAATACATTACCAGTCATGCAAGCATATCCGAATGCTCATACTCAACCAATAAACATAGTTAGAAATTACATACAAGAAGACAAAAATTCATCCAATTCAACAAACGTTACTAGTACTCGTCAATGACAATATATCCCGGAGAGCGCACACAGGCCAGCTCACCAATTCTGTATATTTCCGCCATGACGCACAACCACATCCTCTTAGCTAGGGCGCCTCACGGATTTATCACCAATCCGGGCTATATCCCTACTGAGGGAATCGTTGTCTCCACACTCATTGGTCAAGACACCCTTTAAACCGAGTTTTTCGCCTTCCCGTGAGAGGGGGTACTGTACCGCTCAATCACAATCAATAGTACAGTATTTCATATCATAATCAGAAGCACAATATAATATTCATCCTTATAACAGGTATAGTATATAATCATATGATTCAAATTTCACATCACCATGAGATACTTGGTTTGTCTTATCCATACTTCTGGATTAATTATCTCATTATATTTGCCATTCTAAATCCAATTTCCCCCTATGAATCTTGGGAGTGTCCTACGACATACTTTTTATCACCAGTAATACTAAAACTCTATTAAAACGGGGTCGTTTCACTCACCTGGATTCCGTACGAGCATCGCTTCTCTAATTCGTTACAGACAAGAGTACTCAGGTGAATTTCAGTGTTATGCTACGGAGATTTTCATGAAAGATTAGAGAAAACAAGTTAGGATTGTTTTCATACAGACACTGTTCATACATATGGTTACTATTCATACGTACGGTTACTATTCATATGTACGGTCACTATTCATACATATGATCACTATTTATACGTACGGATACTATTTATACATACGGAGACTGTTTATACTAGAAATAGAGAATACAATCTGTAAAAGAGTACACCAGGTAAGTTCCCAAGAAAGAGTGGAGGGTCACAATGGACACACTTAAAAATCAGGTCTTTCTTTAGCCAGAACTTTCCTATACATGTATTTTTCACAGTTTACATCATATTTCGGTAATCAGAGAATCAAAATAATATGTAAGCAGCTAAGGACAGTTTTTCTGATGTGGAAGATCAGCCAAAGCCGCAACCACAGAGCATACTTAAGAAAATAACTTCTAAAATTTGAAAGACATAGAAATGGCATAGTATCATTACCTAAACAGAAAAGGAAAGGCCCAAAATCTCAGAAGCCTAACGTCGGAGCAAGAGAAACTTAAGAAGAGAAGAAGAGAAGTTGAAGGTGTGAGTTTAGAAGTGAAATGCAAGGGCCTATTTATAGGAAAAGTCAAGGGTACTATTTAATACTATGCGTTAATAAAATATTCAATTTACTATTTATGAAAATGACATTTCTAATAATACAATTTACTGTGCACCTTACGCGTACGATGACATTTTTTTCTTTTATTACTATTAGAAACTTAAAAGGAAAACTATCCTTTCACCTTAAATCTTTAAGTTTCTTTTCAATTCAGTCCTTTCACTTTAGTCCCTGAGGGTATTTTTACACATAAAACGTCATTTTCTTCCACGAACTTTTTTCTAGTTTTCTCTTATGACCAAACCACATCTAGTACTTGACATTTCGATTGTATAAATGAACAGTATCATATACGTAAATAATATTATACGGGTGAATAGTACTGTATACTGAAATAGTAACAGCGGTTTGTAAACAAATATTTATATTTTATTTTTCTTGGGTATTACATTATCACCCCCTTAAGAGAATTCGGTCCCCCGAATTCAAAACTCATCTCAAGACTGAAATAAGTATGATTACTTCGTCTACATCTCATCCTTTGTATCTCTTTCTTTCCAAACCTCTTCACATCCTTGGTAAGATTTACAAGAACACTATATCATCGACTGTGAACTCTAGACCGCATTATCAATAATTTTCATAGGAATTTTTTCCTTTTCTAAACAGCAAGTAATCTCTTCTTCATCAGTTTGATCTTCTCCACAGCCTTTTGTACCATAAAGTGTCTCATCCCCATAACCTTTACCAAACTTAAACTATTTAATCAGATGTCCATATAAAATCTCAAATAGATGTCGTCTTCAAAAGTGGCACGTGGTCTTTTCAGTTCATACTGAATATCAGAACACATGTTACCACACACATAGCTTATAACTTTTACGAATACAAGCACCTCACCTGAAGACATCATTTTGGCCATAGGCAATACTCTTGCCCGAAGGTGATCCTTCTACCTTAAGGCGATACTCTCAGCTGAAGGCGTCATATAAAAGGAAAAATCTCATGAAATTATTACATAAATCTCTAGGAAGAACAATCCTAGAAAATATGTTAAGTAAATAACATACTCCTCATGCATAATTATAAAATAAATATATATAGAAATTCCTCTCACCTCAATGACTCATATAGAGTCGTACCCCTTTAATGATTAGGGCAAACCCATAGTTCTCTATGTATAAGTTTATAAAATACTTATTTAGAACTCCTTCATAGTTCAGAAGTGTAATGTAATATCATTTTAGTAACTCTGCTCAGTCAAAAGGATATTACCATACTGTGCTTTAGAATTTCCATAATCAAATACGAAATATAAGTCCAACATCTTCTCATTCCTCAAGTTCTTTCAGTAAAAGGAATCACTTTAACAAAGAAGATCTAAATACTAGCTTAAATTTTATTTCTAGTACATAGATAATTTTAATACATGAAGCTTAGACCAAATATAGCTTTAGGTACAAACAAAAGAAAGAATAAATTAAGGACGAGGAGGCTTTTAAAATGTAGAAGGTGCTCCGGGTCTAGAAGAGGAAGGTGCTTCAGACCTTAAGGAGGAAGCTAATCGTTGTAGCCTAGAAAGGGTTTCTGGAGGAAGCGCCTGAGAAATTTGACGAAGAGCAGAAGTTACTCCGTTCATACATTCAATACACCTTGCTTGTTGGTCACGAAAATTTTAAGTTGCAAACATTGAATGTCTATCAACTCGATTAGCTAGTTCCCCGAAACAATGGTTTATCAGTTTCTCTTGGTTTTCAAAGAGACAATTTATTAGTCGCTTCTGGTCCTCTGTCTTGTATTCCAGGCTCTCTATCTTATGCTCCAGGTTTTCGATCTTACGCTCCAGGAATGCAAGCTTATTTTTTGAGGATGTTGCAGTATTGTCTTCCTCCAACTCTATTACATCCCTCTTTCTCTTTTTAATTTCTGGTGACCTGTCTACAGGTCTCTTCCCTTTGTTGTTTTCGAGACTTAGATTTAAATCAAGCTCTACATTGTCAGTCTCAAAATTCAAGTTGAAAGACTTATTATCAGCCATTGCTCTAAGGATCTCAGAAATAACTTCGAATGAGAAAGGAATGAAAATTGAGAAATAGGTATGTAATGAAAGAAGTAGGTTTGCTTGGTGCGATGAGTAGGGTAATGGGCATACAAGATTTATAGGCAAATCGAAGCCCCTGGAGCTAAAGCCACCAAAACCTATACGCCGCTCGCTAGGAGGTTTACAGATCGCATACGTCGCAATGCCAGCAATTAATGTCGGACATGCAAGTAAATAGTAAATATAATTTAATGCAATTAACATAAGTCAAAGATTTCCTCAAAAAAAAATTTCGGCTAATCTTGACCTTTCTCAAAATTTTGACTAACTACGCTCTTCAGTCTGAGATTTTCTCCCTCTAAACTTGTTTTATCTTGTAATCCCATATCACGATGTCCCTCTATGATTAGGTAGCCTCATATTGGCCGTATCTTAGATTCTAATCGGTCTTTATTCTAGATTTACACATAATATATATGTAAATATATATATTTTAAAACAAAGTTAACTGCTTTCGGTCACATGCAGTAAGCATTATCATAATGCAAGGAAATCATTGCCTTTCATTTGCCCACGAGAGCATTATATGTAAGTATGTGTAACCATGAAGATATATCATCCTCTACACATTTCATTCTATCCAAGTCATTTTGATTTCACATCTCTATGAGTGTATGTAGGACCATAACATATTCTCCTTGATCGTAGCCTTCACTCATTATGCATGAATAACATATATACATGTAATTACAACATGATTCAATCAATTATGTATATTATACTCAACTGAAGGCTCTCAAGAACAACACAACAAAGCAGAGAAATACATTTCAGTTCATCATAAAAGCATCCAAGGTAATCTTTAATGGCTACATTGTCAACTTCTTTGAATTTCAGAAAAATGCTAACGGGAGAAATGGGAAAACCAAGTAAAATCGGCCGCAAATCCACCGAATACTGACTTTCGTGGTTTTGGCATTAATGCGACGCATTGTTGGTGTGCACGCCTACCTAGACTTCTGGCTTCCAGCTTGCAGAAATCTATAGGTTGATCGTGTAGGGGTGCGGTGAAGAGATATCTTCTTTGTCTCTACGTCCTAATTTTTTTCTATAAAAATCATCCCAGCGTTCTCAGTTACCACACCACAAAGAGTAATCATCTCTGAGCCTACAATCTCCCAGCATTCCTCTCGCCTCATGCTCTTACAAAAATTTCTAAATTTTCCAAATCATGGCCACTAGGAAGTACATTGATCTCACAGTAGAGGCTAAGGAAGAAGAACTTGACTTAAACTTAAGTTTAGGCAAGGACAAGGGCAAAAGACCTCTCGAAGGATCTCAAGAAATTCAAAAGGAGAAGAAAATGAAGAAGATTGAGGAAGCCGAGGAGATTAGCACAGGCCATAGCTCGAAGGACAAAATCGCATGCTTAGAGCAGGAGGTAAAGATTCTCAAGAAGATGATAGAGGATCTTGAGAAGTTAACCAAACGCAATAACGCGGCAATGACTTCGAGAATAGATAGGTTCTTCTATTGGTCCATCCAGTGCTTCTGCAATCAACAGCAAAGAAGTGTTGATTGTATGAATGGAATTTACACTACCCTCCTCGACATTGCTATGTCTCTTGCTCCAAGGAATGGTCGAGGGGTGATGATACAATATAATCCTCCTAATCCAAGACCACCTCGCCTTTAGATTACTCATGCATGAGTAAACTTCTCTTTTTTTTTTTTTGCAATGTAATCCTTCAGTTTTTTTAATGCAAGTGATTTCTTTTATTGGCTGATACCCTAAAATAATATAGCTACACGAAATCAATCATGAATTCAGCTTTATAAAATCCACCATATAAAAATTTGATCCGACAGCAATGGAATCAAAACAAGTAATAACCTTTCCTTTACTAAGTTCAAAAGTGTAGCCACATCTGTCTAAAACTAAAACTGAGAACATAATTCCTAAGGAGAGATAAGTCTCGGAGGGAAAGGAAATGGAAACATCCTACAGGACTTTCAGTAGAGCCGTCTCTCTATAGTTGTGCCCGGGTTCACAACGATAGAGGAGGTCCCACTAAGGTTACCTTGCTCTGTAATCACTAGGAGACCTAACAACTGTAATACCCGTTAATTTCAGAATATAATTCGCTTAAGAGTATTTTAGAATTCTACAACGTTACTTTAGTTATTTATTTTGGTCATTTTTAATTTTCATATTTAATTGTTCTCTTTGAATATTATTTATGAAAATTGAGTTAAATGACTGGACTAAATATTTGCACAATGAGGGATATATTCTAAGAATGGTGAAATTCATGGAAAAGTGATTTCAGAATGGTCAATTAATCCATTTATTGTAAATTGACTGGATGGGTTTGGATGTTGGGTTATGGATACCCATGGGTTATTGAATAACCCATTAGAAATATTTAATATAAAGTTTCAATAGTAACCCTCATTTTTCACTCAGCCGAAGGAAGCAAAAAAGCATTTCTCTCTCAGTTCTTCATTTTCTTCTCAAATCCTTCCCTTGATCTTCAGAGTTTCGATTATTTGTTCGGTTCAAAAGCTTTGTAAGGATCAAAGGTAAGCTTTAATCCGATTATTTTCCTTAAATTTCAGTTTATGTAGAAGATCAGAGGAGGTTTTGTTCTTGAAGATTTTGATGATAATTCATGAATCTCAGTAGTTTTAGAAGTTATATTTGAGTTATAATCGGTTAAAAGAGTTGAAATTCTGGTTTTGAAATAAGAAAGGAAATGATGAATTTTTGAAAGATTTTTCTGCAAAAATTCGAGTTACTGTAGCGACCAGAGATTTCAGAAAAATTCTGGAAAATTTTCTTTGGGTTACTGTAGCAGTACTGTAGTGTCGGCAGTCAACGGTACTGTAGCAGTCAACGTTACTGTAGCGAACCGATACTGTAGCAACCCATTACTGTAGCAGTTAGAAAATTTTACGTATTTTCGTGATTTTGTTTCCTTTCTTATGTTTCCTTGTAATATATTTTACTAGGAAATTTTCCTACACAAATTCTAGTGTGGAACAAGGTAAACTTGGACAAACATCAAGGTGAGTGAATAACCTTGCTCAGCTAATTTGATATTACTAGTCAAAGTACAATATAAGTCCCATTTACAATATTATTTGGATAATAAGCAATTAATTTTTCATATGGGAGTATATGATGATCAATAGAAATAAGAGTATGTAGAAATTATTTGTTTCATGACAATTGTACTATGTGATGAATTCTCACTATCTTATTAATGAGTAAAGATCTACGGGATCTAATACACAAGTGTGAAAGGGTTAAAGTCCCATACTACTCGGTGTATATCTAAGAAATCTTATACACGAGTTTGAAAGGGTTAGAGTCCCATACTACTCAGTGCATATCTATGAAATCTATACACGAGTTGAAAGGGTTAAAGTCCCATACTACTCGGTGTATACCTATGAGATCTTATTCACGAGTTTGAAAGAGTTAGAGTCCCATACTACTCGGTGTATATCTATGAAATCTTATTCATAAGTTTGAAAGGGTTAGAGTCTCATACTACTCGATGTATAAGACAATTAATTATATGAGTAAATGTGGTATTTGTACTTTTGATATTTTATATAGTACAGTTATTTACTTACTGAGTTTTTAAATAAACTCACACTCCCTATGATTATTTTTTTCAGATACAGAAAACAGAGAAGAAGAGAATATGTTTGAAGATTAGAAGCCCCTTGGGATTATTCTCTATTTATGTCTGGTGGGACACCAGTACTTATTAATGTGGATATTAGAAACGCTCTGTACTTTCTATAGGTCTCCTGGGCTTGCGATGAGATAGAAATATCAGACTATGTATGTCTATATTTGCTTATCAGATGAATATAATTTTGTAGTGTGGAATGAATGATTAAGGTTGAATGTAAAACCTTACAGAATATATGTATATAACGTATGTTTGAGAATTATATCAAATGAGTAGTATCTTTTCACATGCTCAATTTTTGGGATGTGACAACAACCATTGCTCTGATACCAACTTTGTCACGACCCGTTTTCTGGGTACATGACCGGTACAATGATGCATCTCTCATCACTATAAGCCCTTCGATAAATTCTACCCATGAGATTAAATTATCTATGTTATCAAAATAACAATTCCTTAATAAATATGAAGAAAATATATCAACTTTTCTTATCTTTAAATCATAGAGATGATTTTCACATAATAATAGATTCTCAATATAAAATACGTTATTATGCTGACATACAAGCCAAATCCCAAACCCCTGACCTAGATGTCCTAGACGATTACAGAGTAACATAATCTACAATAATAGAGGGGCCTACCCGACAGCGGGAATGTCCAAAGTGATATACTCTTCTAGCGAATATTCTTCATCGGCAACCTGATCTGAACAAAAAGGTTGTACAGAGAGTGTGAGCTTTTAAGCTCCGTGAGCAATCGGCCTCGCGTTAATAAAATTCAAATACATTACCAGTCATGCAAGCATATCCGAAGGCTCATACTCAACCAATAAACATAGTTAGAAATTACATACAAGAAGATAAAAATTCATCCAATTCAACAAACGTTACTAGTACTCGTCAATGGCAATATATCCCGGAGAGCGCACACAGGCCAGCTCACTAATTCTGTATATTTCCGCCATGACGCACAACCACATCCTCTTAGCTAGGGCGCCTCACGGATTTATCACCAATCCGGGCTATATCCCTACTGAGGGAATCGTTGTCTCCACACTCATTGGTCAAGACACCCTTTAAACCGAGTTTTTCGCCTTCCCGTGAGAGGGGGTACTGTACCGCTCAATCACAATCAATAGTACAGTATTTCATATCATAATCAGAAGCACAATATAATATTCATCCTTATAACAGGTATAGTATATAATCATATGATTCAAATTTCACATCACCATGAGATACTTGGATTGTCTTATCCATACTTCTGGATTAATTATCTCATTATATTTGCCATTCTAAATCCAATTTCCCCCTATGAATCTTGGGAGTGTCCTACGACATACTTTTTATCACCAGTAATACTAAAACTCTATTAAAACGGGGTCGTTTCACTCACCTGGATTCCGTACGAGCATCGCTTCTCTAATTCGTTACAGACAAGAGTACTCAGGTGAATTTCAGTGTTATGCTACGGAGATTTTCATGAAAGATTAGAGAAAACAAGTTAGGATTGTTTTCATACAGACACTGTTCATACATATGGTTACTATTCATACGTACGGTTACTATTCATACATACAGTCACTATTCATACATACGATCACTATTTATACGTACGGATACTATTCGTACATACGGAGACTGTTTATACCAGAAATAGAGAATACAATCTGTAAAAGAGTACACCAGGTAAGTTCCCAGGAAAGAGTAGAGGGTCACAATGCACACACTTAAAAACCAGGTCTTTCCTTAGCCAGAACTTTCCTAGACATGTATTCTTCACAGTTTACATTCTATTTCGGTAATCAGAGAATCAAAATAATATGTAAGCAGCTAAGGACAGTTTTTCTGATGTGGAAGATCAGCCAAAGCCGCAACCACAGAGCATACTTAAGAAAATAACTTCTAAAATTTGAAAGACATAGAAATGGCATAGTATCATTACCTAAACAGAAAAGGAAAGGCCTAAAATCTCAGAGGCCTAACGTCGGAGCAAGAGAAACTTAAGGAGAGAAGAAGAGAAGTTGAAGGTGTGAGTTTAGAAGTGAAATGGAAGGGCCTATTTATAGGAAAAGTCAAGGGTACTATTTAATACTATACGTTAATAAAATATTCAATTTACTATTCATGAAAATGACATTTCTAATAATGCAATTTACTGTGCACCTTACGCGTACGACTGACATTTTTTCTTTTATTACTATTGGAAACTTAAAAGGAAAACTATCCTTTCACCTTAAACCTTTAAGTTTCTTTTCAATTCAGTCCTTTCACTTTAGTCCTTGAGGGTATTTTTACACATAAAACGTCATTTTCTCCCACGAACTTCTTTCTAGTTTTCTCTTATGACCAAACCACATCTAGTACTTGACATTTCGATTGTATAAATGAACAGTATCATATACGTAAATAGTATTATATAGGTGAATAGTACCGTATACTGAAATAGTAACAGCGGTTTGTAAACAAATATTTATATATTTTTTTTCTTGGGTATTACATATCTAGTTATATATATATATATATATATATATATATATTAAAATCATATCATAAATAATACTTAACATAAAAATTAAAATAGGATTCAAGTAAAAAAAAAATTTTTGGTGAAAAAGGGGAAATTATAGATTGAAGAGAAGCAGTAACATAGAGTTGATTAACTTACAAAGATAACTGAAAGAGAGGAAAATAAAGCTATTCACAAAGGAATCGGATCCCATGTTTGTCTTTAGGGATAAACACAGTGATTGTCTTTTAGTTATAGTTTTAACCGTGGCTAAAAAGTAATATAGAAAATGTTTTTCTCAACATTTTTAGCCACGGTTTTAACCGTTGTTCAAAGTTTTAGCCATGATAACCGTGGCTAAAGGGATAAGCATTGTGCTTGTCCAAGCACGAGATCTGGTCACATCCAAAAAGGCAGTAAAAATAAAGACAACATGAACAAAGTAGTACAACAAAGTATTTGACAAAAAAGGTAGCCATAGGGAAGATTACAAAAGAGATAAAATAGAGCATAAGGATTGAGTGCCTTCAAGGAATGCATAGGAAGTAGAGGATGGAATTGCAAACAAAAAACATCTTCAAGTGATTGATAATTCATTTGAGTAGTAATTGATTGAGCACTTTTGTGGCTCCAAAAAAATTGTGTATGGAAGAATCATCTAGCTCATTCAATTGAAAGAGTCTCTTCTCCCCAACCTTTTTCACATCCAAGTTCAGAAACTTAACAGGCCAAAAAGTTGTATGCTTGAGTTCAACTGAAAGATAGCATGCTTTGCCATAGACCATCCAGAATGGTGAAGTCCTAATTGGGGTTTTGAAAGCATACGGTAAGCCCACAACACATCATCTAATTTATTTGCCCCATCCTTTCGTGAAATACTAACTGTTTTCTCCAATGTTCTCTTCAGTTCCCGATTAGACATTTCCACTTGGCCACTAGTTTGAGGATGGTACGGAGTGTCTATCTAGTGTTTGACTTCATATCTAGCCAAAAGAGTCTCCAGACTCTTATTACAGAAATGTGACCCTCCATCACTTATCAAAGCTCTTGGCACTTCAAAGCTAGAGATGTTCTTTTTCAAGAACTTCAATACCACCTTTGCATCATTAGTGGGTGTAAGGATTGCTTCCATCCACTTAGACACATAATCAACAACCAAGATATATTGGTTGGTGAATGATGGAGGAAATGGCCCCATGAAATTGATTCCTCACACATTCAACACCTCTATTTCCAGCATAATATTCAGAGGCATTTCATGCTTTCATGACACATTTCCATTTCTTTGGCACCAGTCACATTTCTCTACAAACTTTCGTGCATCTTTGAATAGTAAGGGCTAATAGAATCCACTTTCTAAGACTTTAGCAACTATACAGACACTGCTATAATGCCCAACATACTCCGACCCATGACAGTGCCATAATATGCTATTGATTTTCTCTTCCGGGACACAACGCCGAAACACATTATCAACACATTGATGAAATAAAAAGGGTTCATACTAGAAATAAGATTTAACATCATGGAAGAACCTTTTCTTCTGTTGGTAATTACAGTCAGGAGGAAACAAACCACATACTAAGAAATTGACATAATTAGCATACCAAGGTGTCATTGCTTTTTCAACATAAACAATTTCTCATATGGGAAATTTTCATTAATTTGTGGCATACCTTCCTCTTGAACTTCAGTATTCAAGCGAGATAGGTGATCGGCCACCTGATTCTCCCAACCCCTTACAATCCACGATGTGCAAATCAAATTCTTGCAACAGCAAAATCCACTTATGAGCCTTAGTTTTGAATCCTTTTTACTGATAAGATGTTTAATTGTTGAGTGATCCGTAAATACCGCCACACTTGTGCCCACTAAATATGCTTTGAATTTATCAAAGGCATATACCGTTGCTAGAAGCTCTTTTTCTGTGGTAGCATAATTCATTTGGGCATCAGTCAAAGTTTTACTTGCGTAGTAAATAAGATGAAAGAGCTTTCCATATCATTGTCCTAAAACTATATCCATGGCATGATCACTCCCATCACACATTAACTCGAATGATTTTTCCCGTAACCACCATCGATGCAGTTACTAATTTTTGCTTTAGCTCCTTAAAAGCTTTATTGCATTCTTCTGTGGAGTCAAATGGCACATCTTTTTCCAATAATTTACAAAGAGGTTTGGAAACCTTGGATAAGTCTTTGATAAATCTCCGGTAGAACCCAGTGTGTCCAAGAAAGCTTCTAACTCCTTTAACAGATATAGGGGGAGGTAGTTGCTTTATTATTGTAATCTTAGCTTGATCAACCTCCAAACCTTTCCTTGAAGGCTTCTAAACATTGTATCTTCACACCTTTTTAGAACTTCTTCCAGATTTTCAGACAATCTTTAAATGAGAGCCCAAACATCGAGAAGTCATCCATGAAGACTTCCAAACATTGCTTGAGCTTATCTAAAAATATAGCCATCATGCACCTTTGAAAAGTTGCCGGTGTATTACATAATCCAAATGGCATTCTGCGAAAGGCGAAAGTTCTACAGGGGCATGTGAAAGTAGTCTTTTCTTGATCATCTTCGGCTATTGTAATTTGGTTGTACAATAAATTTCCATCAAGAAAAAAAATTCTTTTCCAGCTAGACGATCCAACATTTGGTCGATAAATGGCAATGGGAAGTGGTCTTTTCTAGTGGCATTAGTAACCTTTCGGTAATCCATACACACTTGCCACCCAATTACAGTTTTAATTGGAATTAGCTCATTTCAGGCATTAGCCACTACAGTCATGCCTCCCTTCTTAGAGACGCACTAAACTGGGCTTACCCAAGAGCTATCAGAAATGAGATAAATAATCCATGCATCTAACCACTTTAGAATTTCTTTCTTGACCACCTTTTTCATTATGAGGTTTAGTCTTCTTTGGTGCTCTACAGATGGCTTGTGATCCTCGTTCAGGTTAATCTTGTGCATGCACATAGATGGACTAATACCCTTAATATTAGCTATGGACCATCCAATAGCTCTTTTGTGATCCTTTAATACTTCTACCAACTTCTGTTCCTAATCATCGGTCAAAACAGAAGAGATGATGACTGGTAGTGTTTCTGATTCCCCAAGGTATGTATACTTCAAGTGTGCTGGTAAGGGCTTTAGCTCAAGCACTAAGGGTTCTTCCACTGAAGGCTTAAGTGCAAATGTCGTTCTAGAAGCTACATCCAATGCTTCAAATGAGTGTTTAGGTTTGTAAAATGGTTCCATAACATCCAATAAGCTCATTACTTCTTTTACTTACTCTTTTTCATTTTCTGCCCCCAAAGTTAAAGATGCCTCCAGTACTTATAGAATCTTGAAAATACTTGTAAGACTTCTCATCTATCATCTTCACAAAATAACATTCCTATAGATCATTAGGTGATTTCAATGCTTTATTCATATTGAATGTTGCCTTTTGATCATTGACCCTCATGGTCAACTTCCCTTTATGAACATCAATCAATGTCTTTCCTGTTGCAAGAAAAGGTCTTCCCAAAATGATCAGGATCTTCTTGTCTTCCTCATAGTCCATAATAATAAATCAGCTGGAAAAATCAACTTGTCCACCTTGACAAGTATATCCTCAATGATTCCGTTTGGATAACACAACGAACGGTCAGCTAGTTGAAGTGTCACTGTGGTGGGTTTAGCCTCTCCCAAGCCTAATTTATTGAAAATAGAGAGCAGCATCAGGTTCACACTTGCTCCCAGATCACATAATGTTTTTCCGACAAAATTTTCCCAATGTTGCATGGCATTACAAATCTACTTGGATCTTGCATTTTGATAGGCAACTTCTTTTGCAAAATGGCACTGCATTCTTGAGTTAAAGCTACTGTTTTGAACTCCCCAATCACCTTTTTCTCAATAGAACATCCTTGATGAACTTAGCATAACTAGGCATTTGTTCCAATGCCTCCGCGAATGTGATGTTGATGTGAAGTTGCTTCAAAATCTCTAAGAACTTCTTATATTGCCAATCCAAGTTCTGCTTTTTGTACCTTTGAGGAAATGGAATGGGAGGAATGATTCTTGAAGAGGAAGAGGATGAAGGTGCAGATTTTTCCCTTTTAGAATTCTCTTTCATTATGGTTTCCTCTTTGTCATTGACCTTTGGAACCTCATGCTCATCTATGTTCACTCTTTGTTGCAGATGCCCATTAACTCTCACATGATCATCAAGATTGTTATCTTACTTCTGAATATTTTGGAGTGGAAGCTTCAGGGATTTACTTTTCACTTCAAAGAGTTATTACCTTGCATTGTTCCTTCCCATCCTTCTTGGGGTTATTTCTATGTCACTAGGTAAGTTACCTTGTGACCTACTATTTAGAGCAGTAGCTAATTGGCCTATTTAAGTTTCCAAATTTTTAATGGTTGTACTCTGAATTTGGTTTATCACCTCAATTTTCTCGATAAATTTCATGAACATATCTTCCATAGATGACTTCTTTTCCACCTGAGGTGGTGGAGCTCTATTCTGAGGAAGATAGTTACTTTGATTATTAAAGCCAGGAGGATGAGATGACTTGCCAGAAGATGAAGCCGAGGGATTCAAGTAGTTTTTATTGCTCTATGAGAATTAGGATGATTTCTCGAGCTTGGATGATAAGTATTGGAATACGAGTTGTTCTGGTTTGTTCCTTTGCACATTATTCATGTAGTTCAATTGCTCCACTAAAGCAAATTCCTCACAACATCTGTCGATGTAAGCCCCTCAACAAAAATCACATTTTGCTTCTGGTATTGCTATTGCATGTCGATTCTTTTTGCCTTGCATATAACATATCAACTTTCTTGGTTAATGCTTCATTTTGAGTTAACAGAGCATTTATGGTGTTTAATTCCATGACTCCCTTTCTTGAAGCATTTTTGGTTTGGCTAGGTGTATTTTGGCTTGCCCCCATGATCTTTATTATCTCTTTTACTTACACTATTGATCTCGCCATCAAAGCACCGTCAGCTGTAGTGTCCAGTTTATCTCAAGTCTCATATGTGAGAGCACTATGAAAGATTGTGAGCTGCTGCCACTCTGGAAGACCATGATTATGACACTTCATCAATAAGTCTTTGAACTATTCCCAAGCCTCATATAGGCTTTCACCTTCATGCTGATAAATTGTCATGATCTTGTTCCTCAGTTTGATTGATCTTGATGGAGGAAAGAACTTACCCAGGAATCTTTTCTGTAGCTCATCCCAAGTCGTGATACTTTCTCTTGGCTAAGCATTGAACCAACTCATAGCCATATCTAACAAGGAAAAGGGAAATAGATGGAGTCGTATGGCATCATCACTAGCTTCGTTGATCTTAACCATGTCATAAATCTCTAGAAAATTTGTGATGTGATTATTTGGGTCCTCCATAAAACTTTATCCATATTGATTCTATTGAATCAAATTTAGGAATACAGCCTTAATTTCGAAGTTGTTAGCGGCGAGCGGAGGTTTCACTATACATGAAGTGCGTCCATCATTATTAGGTGAGGCATAGTCCCACATAGCTCTATTATCGTCTTGTTGCAACTGTGCAACTCCATTTCCTCCATTATTTTCCATTCCTCCAAGATTCACATTATTCTTTGCCATTTCCTCTTGAGAACTTTGCCCTTCTTGGACTTTTCTTGCCTTAGATTCTTTCCGAGTTCTCCTTGCAAGCATCTTGATTTCAGGATCGAAGAGAAGATCAGCTTGATTCTTGGTACCTTGAATACACAGTAAGGAGACACCAATTAGTAATGAAAAATAGAATCAGCACAAATCAACACTATAAAAAGAACAAAAAAGAAAAGAAAAGAAAATTAAACAAAACAAGACACAAACTAAAGAAACATCTAAGCTAACACTTTCGAATTTCTTTAAATATTAGCACAACCCTTAGTCCCTTGCAATGACACCAAAAACTTGTTAGCAATATGGCAAGTGTACCAGTTGCACAAGTAATATAGTGAATTAAAGAGTAAAAGTATTGTTTGCACAAGGACTAAGTGGCTAACTACCTAAAAAATTTAACATAATTAATTAGATAAAAACGTTGGATTGAAGATAGCTCTAATCAAGAACCGACAAAGTAAAATCAAATGACAGTAAATTTTTATGAAGTTTTCTTAAATGATAGCAAACAAATACTCAGATTGAAGAAACTAATCTATTTAAAATCCTAAAGTTACTAATCCCTCTCTTTCGTCCTAGAAATTGTAAAACCCCTTTCACTCACTTATAACTCTATCAACTGTATAAGTTAATCTTATGTTATTCTAATAACTTAAAAGAATTCTCCCAAATCTCAATTAAGATACTTAATGCCTATTCAATTCCTTAAGTGAGTTAAGTCTGTACTAACCAATCTAGCTTTGATTAAACGAGATTAACTAATATTCCTATTAGCTAACAAGCTGAAACATTTAAGGTTCACGTACTTGTCCTCCCTATTTAGTGTTTTATTCTGACCTTCCTCTCCCGAGATCGATAATAACAACAAGCAAAAATATATATTGATCAGATCCACATTAAGCAGTAGTAAAATGAACAAGAGGAATTATATTGATTGAATAAAAGTTACAAATACATGAGAGAAAACAAAATCTAATCTGGAATTGAATTCATAGTAACCATAGATGAAAAATTTAACTACTCATGGAAAATAAATACCAGCAAAAAAAAATAAAGATAAAGAAAGTCATGAATTTGAAGTTGGATGGATGATTTGAGCCCCCAAAGCCTTGAAGACCAAGTTCCCTTTGCAGTTCTCAGCAAAAATGGTGTGCTCTCCCTTCCTCTGTATTAGAATAACCATCAAAAAATTTCTCTCCAGCTATTTAAATGCTATCTGATGTGGCAAGATTTTAGTTCCATCGATGCAGTGGTACTTTTTCATCGCTACAATAGTGGAACACAGCAAAGCAAAGTTGATTAATTCCTTCAGTATGGTGCTGGGTGATGCAGCAGGGGACTCACGCTGTAGCGGTGTGAACTCACCACTATAACGGTGGGTGGCAGAAATAATTGCTGACGAATCTGCTACTCCAGTGCTGAGCACTAGGCTACTTGCAAGGTGGCGCTGCAATGGTGAACATATGCCACTGCGACAGTGGAAGGCAGAGTAAGCTGCTCTGATTCTATCTTTTGGTGTTGGGCTATTTCTTCTATTATTTTTCTAATTCCTTGTTTCCAATATGATTTCTTTTCCTATATTTGGTGGTCCTTCTTTGTATCCTGAAATATAAGATAATATACCAATTAATAACATAAAATGAAGGTAAATCAAGAAAGTAACATTGAGCTTATGGAATTCCAAATTAGAAAATCTTGAGACCAAAAGAATTACATCAATAAAATTCAATCAAAATCAAGGTTCAGATGTCAAGAAAAAGTGCACAAAAATAATATTAATTTGGAAATTAACACATAGGATATGGATGGTGACAGTTTGGGTTCCAAAGGGCCCAAATGCCTCCAGCAAAACCTATAACGTCCACATTGATGTAACTCTCAAAACCCAAGGAGGCAATGATATTATTCGCCCTATCCTCGCTTACTCTAGTCTTAGTCAAGATCACTAAATCTGGATGATGGGTGGAGACCAATCTCTGAAGACTCTTCAAAGACATTCCAACTTAAAATGGGAAGAAGATGATAGGGTTAGTCAAGGAGTTTCTGGGATTTCTATTGTAACGGGAGGTATAGAAGAAAGTCATAAGAGTGAACATCAGGTGATAGTCAATGGTCTTGGTTTCTAATTTCAGAAAGCAAGTGACAGAAATGACTATTTCGATCGTTTCGTGGAGGGGACTGGATAGAGTTGTTATTCTCGTAGTTCTGTAAACATCTACAATGGTTCCTTGGCGATGCATCAGAATGTGTGATATAGGGAAGGATGGCTTATGATCGGGCTTAAAAGATGGGGAAGATCAGAAAATGATTGAGGTTGATTAGCAGATAACTTGCAGGGGGTGGAGCCATATGGATGTTCCTAAGCAAGAGATTGTTGATGACGTTTCTTGCCTATTGAATTATTAGGGAGCTCGACATTGCATTGTGCATGAGCTCTGCCCATGCAAGAGTCCAATAAATCGTCTGGAATACAAGACAGAGGACCAGAAGCGACTAATAAATCGTCTCTTTGAAGACCAAGAGAAACTGATAAACCGTCATTTCGGAGAACTAGCTAATCGAGTTGATAGACATTCAATGTTTGCAACTCAAAATTTTCGTGACCAACAAGCAAGGTGTATTGACTGTATGAACGGAGTGACTTCTGCTCTTCACCAAATTTCTCAAGCGCTTCCTTCAGAAACCCTTTCTAGGCTGCAACGATTAGCTTCCTCCTTAAGGTCTGAACACCTTCCTCTTCTAGACCCGGAGCACCTTCTACATTTCAAAAGCCTCCTCGTCCTTAATTTATTCTTTCTTTTGTTTGTACCTAAAGCTATATTTGGTCTAAGCTTCACGAATTAAAATTTTCTATGTACTACAAATAAAATTTAAGTTAGTATTTAGATCTCCTATGTTGAAGTGATTTCTTAAAGAACTTGAGGAATGAGAAGATGTTGGACTTGTTATATTTCATACTTGATTCTAAAGCAGAGTATAGTAATATCTTTTTGACTGAGCAGAGTTACTAAAATGATATTTCATTACACTTGTGAGCTATGGAGGAATGCTAAATAAGTATTTTATAAACTTATACATAGAGAACTATGGGTTTGCTCTAATTATTAAAGGGGTACGACTCTATATGAGTCATTTAGGTGAGAGAAATTTCTATATATATTTATTTTATAATTATGCGTGAAGAGTATGTTATTTACTTAACACATTTTCTAGGATTGTTCTTCCTAGAAATTTATGTAATGATTTCATGTGATTTTTCTTTTTATATGACGCCTTCAGCTGAGAGTATCGCCTTAAGGTAGAAGGATCGCCTTCGGGCAAGAGTATTGCCTATGGCCAAAATGATGCCTTCGGGTGGGGTGCTTGTATTCGTAAAAGTTATGAGTTATGTATGTGGAAACATGTGTTCTGATATTCAGTATGAACTGGAAAGACCACGTGCCACTTTTGAAGACAACATCTATTTGAGGTTTTACATGGATCTCTGATTAAATGGTTTAAGTTTGGTAAAAGTTACGAGGATGAAACACTTTATGGTACAAAAGGTTGTAGAGAAGATCAAACTGATGAAGAAGAGATTACTTGCTGTTTAGAAAAGGAAAAAGTCCTATGCAAATCATTGATAAAGCGGTCTAGAGTTCACAGTCGATAGTATAATGTTCTTGTAAATCTTACCAAGGGTGTGAAAAGGTTTGGGAAGAAAGAGATGCAAAGGGTGAGATATAGACGAAGTAATCACACTTATTTCAGTCTTGAGGTGAGCTTTGAATTCGGAGGACCGAATTCTCTTAAGGGGGGTGATAATGTAATACCCATGAAAAATAAAATATAAATGCGTATTTACAAACTATAGTTATTATGCTAGTATACGGTACTGTTCACCTATATAATATTATTTACGTATATGATACTGTTCACTTATACAATCGAAATGTCAAGTACTAGATGTGGTTTGATCATTAGAGAAAACTAGAAAGAAGTTCGTAGGAGAAAATGACTTTTTATGTGTGAAAATACCCTCAGGGACTAAAGTGAAAGGACTGAATTGAAAAGAAACTTAAAGGTTTAAGGTGAAAGGATAGCTTTCCCTTTAAGTTTCAATAGTAACCAATAATTCAAGCCGCCTCTGCGTCTTGCACAGTAATGCGTGAAATATTTTATTAGAAATGTCATTTTCATGAATAGTAAATTAAATATTTTATTAGCGCATAGTGACAAATATTACCGTTGACTTTTCCTATAAATAGACCCTTTCATTTCACTTCTAAACTCACACCTTCAACTCATTTTCTTCTCTCCTTAAGTTTCTCTTACTCCAATGCTAGACCTCTGAGATTTTGGGCCTTTTCTTTTCAGCTTAGATAAGGATACTATGCCCTTTCTATATCTTTCAAATTTTAGAAGTTATTTTCTAAAGTATGCGGCTTTGGCTGATCTTTCACATTAGAAAAACTGTCCTTAGCTGCTTACATATTATTTTGATTCTCTGATTACCAAAATAGAATATAAACTGTGAAGAATATATGTCTAGGAAAGTTCTGGCTAAGGAAAGACCTGATTTTTAAGTGAGTCCATTGTGACTCTCCACTCTTTCCTAGGAACTTACCTGGTGTACTCTTTTACATATTGTATTATCTATTTCTGGTATAAACAGTCTCAGTATATATGAATAGTGACCGTACATATGAATAGTACCATATGTATAAACAGTGTCTATATGAAAACAATCATAACGTATTTTCTCTAATCTTTCATGAAAATCTCCGTAGCGGAACACTGAAATTCACCTGAGTACTCTTGTCTGTAACGACTTAGAGAAGCGATACTCAAACGGAATCCAGGTGAGTGGAACCACCCCGTTTTAATAGAGTTTTAGCATTACTGGTGATAAAAAGTATGTCGTAGGACACTCCCAAAATTCATAAGGGGAAATTTGATTCAGAATGATGAATCTAATGAGATAATTAATCCAGAAGTATGGATAAAACGAAGCAAATATCTCATGATGATGTGAAGTTTGAATCTTTTCAAAAATCGTTTAATTGTTATCTTGATTTGTGGTTTATAAATCTATAATATAGTTATATATTATATCTGTTATATAAATGAATATTACATTGTACTTTTGATCATGATATGAAATGCTGTATTATTGATTGTGATTGAGTGGGACAGTACCCCATCTCAAGGCAAGGCGGAAAACCCGGTTGAAAGGGTGTCTTGACCAATGAGTGTGGAGACAACGATTCCCTCATTAGGGATATAGCCCGGATTGGTGATAAATCCGTAAGACACCCTAGCTAAGAGGATGAGGTTGTGCGTCATGGCGGAAATATACATAATTGGTAAGCCGGCCTATGTGCGCTCTCCGGGATATATTGCCATTGATGAGTACTAGTAACGTTTGTTGAATTGGATGTATTTTTATCTTCTTGTATGTAGTTTCTAACTATGTCTACTGGTTGAGTATGAGCCTTCAGATATACTTGCATGACTGGTAATGTATTTGAATTTTATTAACGCTAGGCCGATTCGCTCATGGAGTTTAAAAGCTCACACTCTCTATAAATTTTTTTTTGTTCAGATCAGATTGCCAGCAAAGAATATCCGCTAGAGGAGTAGATCACTTTGGACCTTCCCGCTGTCGGGTAGACCCCTCTATTGTTATAGATTATGCTGCTCTGTAATCGTCTAGGACATCTAGGTCAGGGGTTTGGCATTTGGCTTGTATGTTAGTATAATAATGTATTTTAAATTGATAATTTATTATTACATGCAAATCATCTCTATGATTTTCAAATAAGAAAATTTGATATATTTTTTTCATATTTATTAAGGAATTGTTATTTTGATAAGATAGATAATTTAATCTCACGGGTAGAATTTATCGAAGGGCTTACAGTGATGAGAGATTCATCATTGTATCGGTCATGTGCCCAGAAAACGAGTCGTGACAAAGTTGGTTGCCTATTGAATTATCAGGGAGCTCGACATTGCATTGTGCATGAGCTCTGCCCATGCAAGAGTCCAAGTGGCGTTGTTCAGTACGCCTCTTATCAAATTCATCCAACAAAGGGTGATTCCTATTGATGGAGTTGGGTAATAGAGAAAGGTTTCATAGAGATTTGTCAAGAGATAAAAGGTGTTATCATCTATAGCTAGATTGTTGTCTGTATCTCAATGGTGAAGATGGGGGATCCTTGGGAATCACTAGATATAGAAGCTGAGTGTTTGTTGGATTTGGGTGGTCTGGAGAGTTTACTGGGTTGGCTATTGATGGTGAGTTTGGAGGGACCAGAGGGGAGATGTTTAATGTCAGTGAGTTTGAGAGTAGGAGAGATGTGTTTTCTGACTTCCGAACTCATTTGTAGAAGATTTTGGGAGTTTAGAGATTGGAGGCAAGGAAGACACTAGAACAGGAAGCTCGTTTGCTTGAGAAATGGCTTTAAGGTTAATCATGAGGTTATTTATATTAGCCACAAGATTAATGCTGTTGTGATCTTTATTAGCGTGATAATTTCTATTGGAGCTTGAGATGGATATTGTGGGTAATGAAGATTCACAGGGGGGATTGATTTGAAATGTGGTATTAATTTCTTTAGATTGTAAAGGTAGCATAGGAGATGAAGCAGTTTCAGGTGGGGTGTGATGATGGTTGGGCTAGGGGGAGTAGAAGCAGACAGATTTGATGGGTTAGAGGTAGGAGAAATAAATTGGGCAGCTTGAGAGACAGTGGAGAGATGTACAGAGGAAAAGGATTTATTAAGATTCATATGTTTATTAGGGGAGATTTTAAGAGGGGAGGTAATTAACTTACCCATTAGCACAGGTTCAGAGGGAATTAAATTCCCATTAAGAGCTTTTTTTGAATTAAAAAAAGAAGCATTTAAGAGTAGAGCAGTGACGGTCATGGTAGGTGATCGGTCGCGGGAGATGGTGACACGAGGAGTTTTTGAGGTGGTCTTAAAAGATTTAGCTGGAACAAAGGAAGAATTTTTTATTGCAGAAAGAGAAAATGGAAGAAAAAAAAAAAGAAAAGTTCTCAAAAATTATGTATTGTTGACTACTGTTGATGCAGATAAAGGGGGTAGATTTGCGAGGATGTTGAGTTCCACACAGATCCTGATTGAAGACAAATCCAAAGAGCAAGAACAAGAAGCATCAAGTGCTACTGTGTGACCAAGAAGATTTCCAATTCCTGTGAGGGATTGCAGGGAATGGTATTCTAATGGTAACAAAGGAAAACAAACCCAAATGGTAGTGATTGCTTCATGCAGACCTGTATTTGCCTTTAAATTTGGCTTCCAAGATTGAATCAAGAGGGGATCTTTACCAAGGCACCAATGACAGGTAATAATTCTTACTGTATCATTCAAGGAGAGCTTGTGGATGATGTAGAAATTATTTCCTAAAAATTGTAATTCTGGGGTACCCGATGATTTCTACATGCTAAATAGTCTTTTTTTTCTCCAGGTAAAGGGAGTCCAGGTGCTTGCTAGTGGCTTTGATTATAAGGGTATCCTTCTAGTAGTTTTGAATGTGATCAGGGAAGGAGATTGATAGGGATTCCTTGTCGGAGATTGCTGTTAGCGAGCCCTGATTATTGATTTCTAGGCCATGGGATTCATGAATGAAAGCATTACAAAGTGCTTTTTTGAACGAAGGTTTAACAGGATGAGAAGTCTCGGGAGGAGCAGATGTCTCTTGATCTCCTTATTGGGTAGAACTAGTGGCTTGAATATGAAGATCTTTGATTACCTCAGGAAAGTTGCTGGAGGGCGGTTTGGACTTACTGGTACTACTGCCGTCGACCATTGTGTTCTTCATAATTCAAGTAAAATTCATTCAAAAAAAGCAAACTATCCGCTATACTCCAAAGTATTAAATATCAAAATTCACATAAAATTCTAACAAATAGGATCGAGAGTTATTACTTAACATAGTCATATGGTTCTTAGTATTTTTTTTTTAGTACTCAATGATTAGCTTAGTATTATACTACAAAGAAAATTAAAGGCAAGCTCTTCACCGGTTTGGGTGAAATGAAATGTTAGGTAAAGGCAAGTTGAGACATATAGATTATACTTCAAAATTTACTACTGTAAAGAAAATTAGAGTTTCAATTGACAAAATAAGTTTGGGTGAATTGGATTGGGTAACTAAAACTAAGTGAAGTTGTGAAATATTTAAAATTAGTAGGACAAGTAAAAAAATGAGATAAAATGAGGTAATAAATATAATTATTTAACTCACTCTAGACTCATGAGTTTGATCGAGTCTATTTGAGTTAGCACAACTCTACCCAAGTCTACTTTATTCTAAATTTACATATACTTAGAGTCACTTTTCTTATGTCAGGCCATAAATTCGAACAATTATATGACTTGACTGGTGAGTTTAACAATAATATACACAATCGAATCAGTTGGCAAAGAGTTTAGAGTTTCATAATAAATCCTTGAATTCTCAATGATTCAGTTTTTTCTTTCTATTAATAATTTTGTTTAGCAGTAGATTTCTCTTGAAAAAATATTGCCACACCTAGAGACTTGGCAAGTAACCTATTTTGGAAACAAAGATTTTTAGAACGCCATGGTATGGAAGATGAAGCAATGTTTCTAGAATCGGTTTGGTCAATGATCTGGACTGAACTCTAGGTTATCGAGTTATTTGTTCAATCGTTAGGCCATCGGGTCAATTGCTAAACTAGAGAAATAAATTAAAAAATTTAAAATTATATATATACTTATATTTATTTATAAATAAATTTCAAACTAAATAAAATAAATAATTTATATGCAAATTTTACACTTTAAAGTCTTAAAATTATAGTTATTAGTCATAAATAATTAAAATACAAAAATTTATAAATAATTTTTTGTCATAAAATTACAAATAATTTTTTAAAAATATTTGATTGTTATTTTTTAAATTAGATGATTATATAAAATTTTTTTTATTTATGCTCTTCAGTTTTTCTTGGTTTTTTTAGTCAAATAATTATATAAATATAATTATTTTTTTATCTCCTAATTCATTAGTAGTAATATAATTTTTTTTGAATTAAATGTCTTTTCTATTTTAATTTTTGCTATCTTGTCACATGCACATTTTGATTTTTGAATTAAAATAATTTTAGCACCTTATATATATATATATATTATATTTCACTCATATAAATTAAGAAGAAGTTGATAGCAAGATTGTAATACACACAACCCATAGGTAGAGGGATAGAGTTTGATTATTGGTAAGTGTATATTTTTTTAAAATTTTCATACAAATTTAAACTTTTTTTAAAAAAGGTCCAACTCAAAAACTCGGGTCAGCCTTGACTCGTCAGAGTCATCACCAGGTTGCTTGCGGGCCAGTCCACAATCTTGACCAGAATTGATTCTGGCCCTGGATCTTGAATCAACCCGTCAAGCTGGTCTGAGTCCAAAAACTATGAGATAAAGTTCATATGATTGACCCCCTTCTTGGATATATGATTAAGTTTATTGAAAAATAACATCTCCTTTGTAAAATTTCAAAAACCATGTGCAAAGCAATCTAAAAGATGAATATGATTGAGGGCATTAAGTCAAAAGCTAAATTTATGGTTAGACAGCATGAAGCATGCACATGGTACAACTTTATTTTTGTTGCTTGTGTTAGGGAAGGAAGAACATGCAACGTCCATATGGGCCTACACTGGCCCACTTCATTTTGTCGGCCCAAATAATTTCTGTGCCACCACCATGCCTTAATTTTTTTCCCTTTCAATTTGGATAATTTTCTTCTCTAGATATATTTTTCTGAATTCTTAAGGGTAACAAAAATATTTTTTAATAAGATGGATCCCTCTTATTTGAGAATTTTAATTAAAGGATCATGATAAAAACAAAGAGTTAGAGAATGTATTCTTTTTGTGGGTTCTAAGACAATACAACCTTCGACCAAAAAAAAAAAAATACAGCCAAGGGTTCAATAATTTAGTTAAGTTTGACCAAGTGTTTCAAGACTATCCTGCATATTATTTATTCTGAAACCAAATAAAGGTGATTTACTTTAAAAAAAAAAGTCTTATACTAAGATTGCAATCATCATAGTTATTTTAAATATCCGATAATATCCATATAAAAAAAATTGATATCCAGAGATAACAAATCTGAATAAAATTAAGATACGTGTAATGAAAAATAAATATTCATTAGATATGGAGAAATTTGAATATCCTATATCCGATACTTGTTCAATAATTATTTATATTATATACAAACATAAATATAAATTATAATTATTAATATGTAAATTAAAATATATAATTTATTTTATATAAATTTATATGATATAAATTTTACAAATTTAAAATTTTTTGTTTGGTGGTTATTGAATACTGAGTATATAAATAGCCAATTACCAACTCAACATATCTAATATTCATTACGTAATACTTTTCTTTTCAAATATTTTAAATTTCGGATATTTCAAATAAATATATTTAAAACATTAGTTTTTTTCCCCCTTGTTGACATGCAAATAGTAGCGATCATCGGTAGATGTGTTTCTTCTAATGTTGTTGCAGTGAGTTGTTTTTCGAATCAACTTCACACATAACATACTAGAATGAAGGAATTTGTGTTGATATGCAGCAATACATTCTTTTTTTATTATTATTAATTAGAAATATTTTTAGAAGTTTCTTTTGAAGATAATACATATAAAAAATGTAGTCTTATGTGTTATATATATAGTTTAAAAATATATGAATATCTTTTACATATGAATTTTTAATTACATGGAACTTTAAGGCTGCACATGCTTGCACTTCGTAAGTGTGATCTTGACTTGTCTTGGATCTTTTTCCATATTGAAGTCTATTATCTTTTTTTTTTTGATAATAAGTCTATTATCCATAGCTCATTAGAATCAAATCTCAAATGCTCTGTTTTCTTTCTTTCTCTCTCTCTTTTTTTTTAATATTTTGTGACCAGGGGTGACTTACTCAAATTATATTAAAATATTTTCTTTCCTTCTTTTTAAATTTAACCCTAAACAAAGTATTGGTCATTCCTTTTCATTTTTTTTAATATCATATCAAACATATTTATCATTTTTCATTCCTATTTCCCTTTCCTTAAAAATGTTTGTTTTTGAAATAACTCCTTTTTTAAATACTTTTTAAAACTTACAAAGAAATAATGCTTTTAAGAGAATTTTTAATTGTTGAAAAAATTTAAGAGCAAAATATTGATTTGGTCCTCAAAAAATTACAACTGTTTCAATTTAGTCCTTAAAAGATTAAGCATTTCAATTTAATATTTAAAAGAGTATATTTGTGTCATTTTTGTTTTTCTATTTATCAAAGTGACTTTTATCAATAAAACATTTGATTTTTAGCAATAGATTTTGTGACTTAAAAATTAAAAGAATCAAATTAAATTAAATATGATCTTTCAAAAATTATATTGAGATATTTATTTTTTTTGAGAACGAAATTAAAACAACTATAAACTTTTAAAAATTAAATCAATAATTCACATCTAAATTTACGAGACATGTATATAACAGTAATATATTTACGATAAACGTTATTAATTTTTATGAAAATACAAGTTGATAATAATTTTTATGTATTTGATATATTTCTTTATTTTTTATCATAAGTATATTCTCTAAATTTAATTTTTATGGACTTCTCAATATTTGTCGGAGTGCTTTGAAGGTCTCTCTCTCTCTCTCTTCCTGGCTTAGTTGACTCTTTTTTTGGGCTTCATCAAATGGCCCAAATCACAAGTCCATCAGGCCTTTTTCTTCAAGTACGCAGTCATGTTAATGTTACACTCCAAAAACAAAACCTGTTACACTACTTGGGCCTACACGCGTCATGTCATCGCGACGAGCAGAACTGCATATTGATCATCTGAGCAGGACGGAACGGAGTCGACAATGACGAATTGAGAATTGACGATGTAATGCTCACTCCGCGAACTGATCTTTTGCCTCAACTATCTTCCAGGTCTGTGGTTCCAGGTATTGTCGCTTTTTCTTCTGTAAAACTACAGAAGTTTTGCTCAATTTTGTCCTGCTCTGTTTATCATTACTTCATAGGTTACTGATACAGTGCTTATTTTCAAGAAAGTTTGAATTTTCAACTTGCTTTTCTGAAAATTAGGTCGGAACTGTTTGGAATTCTATACTGAAAGGGTTCCTAGTTTTATTAAATTTTGTTTTCTTGGTATGCGTTCCTGTTAAATTCCTAGCGCGTTCATTGTAGTTAATTAGTCTACAGCGAAACGTGTGAAATTTGAAAATGCAGAAGCAGTATTGTAAGAAAATAATGCAATTTTTGGAATTGGATGGGTGAAGGATATTGTTGGCATCAACTTTTATTGTCCATGAGAGCGCGAGGGTGGGAGGGAAAGATGTTAAAGTGATAATGCTTAGCAAATCTCAAAACTGAATCCTGGATTCGTTGAGGTCATGCTTGAATTGTTTGAATCTGGATAAAAGAGTCACTAGGCATCGTATAAATCTCTGCTAATCGAAGAATAATATATATAATGTGTGATTATTTTGTCTTGACAGGTAGCGTCGAGATAATATGTAGGAACCTTAATGTTTGTCCTAAGAAAATATCTATACAGGTTGTATGCTTCAGAGGAACAAAGGTTGGAAATTTGATTCAATGTTTTGCTGTCTAGACTTATATCTTGATCTTAGCCTTTAGGTAGGGGAGAGAAGATCTTAATTGTTCAGAAAAAGAAGAAAAAGGGTTGTGAAGATATAAACGCATAAAAAAGCACATCAAAATCTGATTTCAGATTTTTTTCTATATTATCTTTTGGGGTTTAGAGGGTTTGGACTTTGGAGGGTATGGACAGTTGTGCTAGGGTGCATGTTAGATTTGAGTGTCAAAACTGATTGGGTTTAAATTAAATATGTTCTCCAAATGAGGAAAAGTGGATTTGAGCATAGAAGTGCCAATATTGACGTGGACATAGGATGTGACATGACAAGATATACAGTGTCATGCTTTATTTGATGCGAGTGTTAGATACACATCAGAAGCAATACAGTTTTGTCTTTGAAGTATTGGTGCTTCATTGGATTTCAGTTTGAGCTATTATAAACATGTGAGGAAATGGTTGGACAACCACACAATTTAAGCATTTTTTCCCCTTTAAACCCATTTTGTGTGTACATTAGAGTATGGACACAGACTTTTGACACTTGAAATTCATGTTATTGCAAACTAATACACATTGAGGATTTAGAAACAAATAGGCCACAAAAGTTTATAAGAGCACATTAGGGTCACCTATAGTTAATGTTAGTTTCCCCCATTTTTTTTTAATTTCTTTTTATTTTGATATTTTTCAGGGAATGCCTGAACTATTTAGTAAGCTAGCTGATAGAACTCAGATGATAATATTCAACATAAAGAAAAGAAATCACAGCAAACAATTCACAGTAGCAGAGAAACAAACACCAACACCAACCAAGCACTGACCAGAGCTTCCTACAAGTCCCCAGACTCACTCCCCAAAATCATTACAGTAAAATCAAACATAGAAAACATAATGACAACCCTCCCTTAACTTTTATTATTCTCCCTCTGACTCCCAATGCCAGCTCACCTACGTCCCCTACCAACACATAACAAACTCAAATACAATTCCCCAAAATACCCTCTAAGCTACGCTTGGGATATCTCCACTATTTCTTCCTCCTGGAATATACCCTCCAAATAGGAGGGTCCCTTCAATAATAGTAACTTCTCAACCCCCTTGACCATTTGGGTACCCATCACTAGCTCCTGCTATTTTTCCTTGGAGCTTAAAAAAAAACTGTAGGATTCCGTCAGTAACATCAGCATGTCTTTAATATCTTTTTTTTTTCTTCGTACTATTAATAGTATGATACTTTGGTAGAATGTGTTCAGTCTCTGAGATATGTTGTACAATGGTAGCATGAGTGTTGTCTTTTATTAATATATTGGCAAGATGAGTACTGCTCATAAGTGATATGCAAATGCAATTTCAGGATATACTAAAAGCTGGATAAACAAATCAGAAGGATATCGAGTTGCTTTATTTAATTTTGTTTTCTTTCTCAAATTTATTTATTGATATTTTCAATATTTGAAACTCTGTCAGATTTATTTGTATTTTCAATTTATAATACATTTTTGTCATATGCTTAGTTACTGAATTAATTATTATTAGTCATTTGTACTATGTCTTTACTGTTGTCAACAATGAAGCGTGCACTAATGTAAGGCTTTGATGCCTGTGCATACATTTGGTGTTATACCTTTTGTTAATATCTGGTTCATTTATATATGAGAACTTCCTCCATCATGGCTGACAGGTGGAAGAAGCTCATTTGACTTGAAAACTTGATCTTTCTTTGATATTTTTTTTCAGCAATCAAATCATGGTCTATATCAGACATTTAGCTGTTAATGCGAAAATTCCATAACTGAGTCTCTGATTTCTACCTTCTGTTGTTTTCTATTGAGTAAAAAGTAAAGAATTGTTTCTCTGCTTGCAGAATGAAGCGTGGTTCCAAATCAAAGGCATCAAATGGTCCTCAGAATTGGCGGGTCCTGTTACTTGTTGTGTCTCTTATACTGATGCTAGTTGCTCTCTTATTATTATTATTTCAGAATGAAGCTCAAAATTCTAGTTTAGCTGATGTACTTCCGAAACAAAAGTGGAATAGCTTTGACTCATCAGGGAAATTTCATCCAACAGTAGAATTCCGGAATGGTACAGATGTAATATGGCAGATACCTGAATTGCCTAAAGCTGTTCTCTTTCTGGCTCATGGATGCAATGGCAGGGCCATCAACTTTTGGGATCCATCTCCTGGCTGCCCTAATTGCATTGGCTTACCTGAAGAACGACAACTTGTACTCCATGGTCTTGCTCAACAGTTTGCTATTATTACTATTTCAAGTGCGGGAAGATGTTGGACAATGGGAGAAGAAGTTTTAGTTGTTAAAAACATCTTACATTGGTGGATTAGCAAAAGGAAGCTTGAGAAACTTCCTCTTGTGGCTTTGGGCGCTTCTTCTGGTGGCTATTTTGTATCTGTACTTGCTAGCATTATGAAGTTTAGTAGTATTGTGCTCATGATTGCTGAAGGGATGTTTGAGCAAATTGAGGTAGGAAAGGACTATCCGCCTACCCTTTTTGTGCACATGCCTAAGGATCTTCATAGGCAGCAGAAAATAGATGAGCATACGGAATTTCTTAAAGAGAAAGGGATTGAAGTTGCTGTTATTGAATGCACGGAATTCCCCTTGTCACGATACACTTTAACTGATAGAATTCCTGGTCTTGGTCAAACTCTTTCTGCAAGGTTATTTGAATTATTTCACGAAAAGGGCTTTGTTGATAGGAAAGGATACATGAAGAAAGATGGGCGTGCAATAAAATGGAAAAGGGCTCTTGAGGAGAACAAAAGTTTCTCTCTTGATAAGCATCTGGTCCCACACATCCAGGAGGAGCTAAACCTTGCGTTTGCTTACCATGAGATGGCTAGTGTACATTCTGACCAAATTTTTAAGTGGTTTGAATCTCACATGAGCTGATTGATGAAACCTTCTCTGCGACATACTCAGGTTTTTATTTTATTTTGTTTTTGTAATATAAATAAATATAGCCATTAAGACTGTCTTTTTTTAAAAGGTTAGGCAAATATTCTTCCTCTTATTTCCCTATTATGAAGTCAGATATCCAGTGGTTCACATGTAGGGACTTCCATGGTGAATCCTTTAGACATACGGAGATCCGGTCTCTGGTCCCTGGATTTTCATAAGTTTGTGCCTCTGTCTGTTTATCATTTGTTTATTGCTTTTTGTCGCCAACATTTTATGTGACACTTTTAGCGGCTGTTTGGTATTCAGTTAAGGAATGAGATTCTCATTCCATTGTATCTAAAAGCATGTTTGGTATTCATTTGTCTTGCTGGAATGGGAATCCGTCTCCTCTGAATATGGTACGGCATCCTTGAATCGGTTTCCATAAAAAATGTAGTGGAATGGGATTCCTGACTATTGGAAATGTCCAAAAAGCCCTTGTGTGACTAAGTGAATGTTAGCTTTGCCCTTCATCCGCACTGCCGCCATTAGCCACTGTCATCACCCAGCTTTCATCGTTGGTCCTTGTCGGCGAGAGAGATAGAGGATACAGACGATGATGGAGAGAGAGAGAGAGAGAGATGAAAGAGACGACAAAGTCAAAGGCAGGTTGGCGAGAGAGAGGAGGAGGAACACAAGAGGAGGTGGCCCCCGAGAGAGAGAGAGAGAGAGGCTTTTTTTAGGGGCAAATTAGTAAATTCATATTTAATTCTTTCCTTTTCTTCATTTTAAATCCTATACTAAACAAAATAAGGAGGCTTTTTTTAGGGGCAAATTAGTAAATTTATATTTAATTCTTTCTTTTTCTTCATTTTAAATCTTATACCAAACAAAATGAATTTAATTCTTTTAATTTCTTCTCATATCATATCAAACATAATTTAAAGATTTTCATTCCCATTCCCATTCTAATTCCTTCATCCTCCTGAATTTATATCAAACAACACTTAGCTTAGGATATAGGTGTGGCTCCACTGGAAATATGGATAAACAATACATATATCAAGACACCAAAAACTGTAGTATTCGGGGTATAATTTGGAGTATCCTGATATGTTTGTTATGAGTGTTGACTGATATGATTCCTTTTTGAATGAGATCTCTTGGGGCCCCAACAGCTGCTAGAATGAGACTCCAGAATGTAATAATATATTGACAACTATGATGCTATAGACTCTACAAGCCTAATTCAACTACACACAAAAAGGATTTACTTTCAGGCAAAGCCGATGACAACCATTGGTTTACCTGCGAAGAGAATAGCTTTGTTTATGGGTTTTGCTGCTGCTGTTATTGTCTTCTTACTAGCTGCTAGCTGCGCTTAGTTGAACACTCTTGGATATCCTGATTTTCTTTCTTATTTTAAAAAATATCCCCCTTTTTTATACCGATTTCGGTGGCACGTTTTTCTTCTAAAAAAAAAAATTATTTGACACAGATATGTCCACTCTCAGATGGTAGGTAACATGGGTGAATTTTTCGCTTATGTTATCCTCTTAGATGGCGGTATAAGTGAAACTTTTTTTACCTTTTTTGTCATTCCATATGGCCACATAAGTGATGATGCGTGTTGCCAAAAGATCAAGGAATTTGTTAAATGTAAATAAAGAAAAGAAGACATTTTGAAAATATGAAAGGGATGATACTTAGGGAAAATAGAAGAAAAAATTCTTCCATATCAGTAATTCAATTTTAGTTGGATGCCTCTGGAATAAAATGTAGTTATATTACTTTTATAATAATTGCATATAACTTTACGTAATTACTTTGAATGTATGTGAATGTACATGTATCACAGGATGACTCTGAAATGCATGTGTGTGGGATGTACATATGATCAGACGCTGCAGAGTGAGCCATGCGTCACTCTTCCCAACTGAGTCAGCTTCCTCTGTTTTGCCGCCGAAGAGCTGCGCAAAATTGGCTTCTGTGTGCAACTATCTTTATCTCCAAGAAGAAGAAAACTTAATCTTTAAAAATGATCATATTCCTGCATTAGCTTCCTGGTCCTCTTTGTCTCCAGTCCACCAAAGCAACTCAAAGAACTTGTTTATCTCTTGTTTGCAAGTTTTTTCTTCTCTTGCTACAATTGTAACTGTTGTGTAGAGCTGTGTAAAAATTCGAGCTGCATATTTATATACATCAGTTCAAGCCTTTTTTCAGGAGATAGGGCTATATATATATATATATATATATATACACACTTGAAGATTTATATTTATCAGTTCAAAAATATAGAAAAAGGGGGAAAATAATTTAATGAAACATTATCAAAAAATTAGTAATAGGGAGTAAATTAAAAAAAAGTATGAATTACAGTTAAAAATTTTCATGTGTCCCTTCCGTTTATAATATACTCACTTGGATATACTATGATAGGGAGAATGGGGACTAATAGGTTGAGAATCTTGGATATACTCACTTGGATATGAAAAATTATTTTAAGGCAAGAAAATAAAGAAATATGACATATGGGGATACGGATGATCTGTTCTAATATTTTTAGAAGTAATTGGTGGAAAAATTGTCTTTTTTCTATGCTTACCAAATTGATGTAAAGGAACATATCACAAATATCTTTTGGGCAGAATGTTGATCGTTTATGGTTATTTGAGTGATATGGTATTGTTACACCCTAAAAATGTGATCAGCACGATAATAATTTATCCATCACATCGTGAACCTAATAGAAGTAACAGTTTATTAAAAAAAATTTAACTCTATGAATACTAATCACCTGTACATAGGAACTAACCTTTAAAATTAATTCAAGCTCATATTATTCAAATATACTATAGATATTTCATATTCCATCAATATATATCCCAATATTTTCCACAATGCCACAAAAGGATTAAAGTAAGCTTACAATATTTCCAAATTGAAATAACATCAAAGTATCAACTTCTAAGCAACAAGTTCATAAGGAAACAAATAATGCATCATATTTCTATATAGTCCATCCACAAAATTCTAGGAGGCTTATGTGATCACAGAGCGACATCTAAAGTCTAACAAAATGGTTCAAATTTCATAAGACACAAAATGATCAATCCAAAATACAAGAGGGTCGGTATGGAATGAGTCGACTACTCCCGTGGACAATCCCATGCATCAGCTATGGGCTCTGAAATGTTATAAAATAACAAGATGAGTAATGAAATACTCAATAAATAGATAACATCATCTAGTAAAACTAAATCTATTACATCTAGCATCATAGAGATATCCACAATTTAAAAGTTCACATCAATTACAAATGTAAAGAGAAGTATAAATCATACAATGCATAACACAAGATCTGTACCAATCGAGTCATCCACGATACCAGTAAATCGTTGCTCGTGGCTCCATGGCCACATCCACCCTTATCTCTCGAAGAAAGAGAAAATCTCCACCCTCATAACTCCTTTAATTCCTCCCATGGGGTGCACCACCATGAACCAAACACAAACAATAATCATCATCAAACCACAATTACATTCATAACATATATTCAAGTTTCTAGCACAACATAATTAATACAACATCAACCATATTAATTTCTAGCTAACATTGCCAACACATGAATTTTCCAAGAGTGACTTTCTTCATAATAAGAATTTCCTAGAATGTGAATACTTAACAAAATAAGATCATTAAGCATATAAGTACTTGAACTAAGTTTAAGAACATACCATTTCCATTCTTGCCTCTATGATGCATGATGTTAAAAGTTTTAAAAAAAATAAGTTGGATAATGTCATCACACTCACCTCAATGTGGCATTAACTACCTTGTTTTTGCAAGCTAATAATATGGAAAGTACTAGGAGATGATTCTCAAAGATTTCCTAAAATGTAATTAAGATGGAGATAAAAGAACTCATTAAAGCTAGATTTTTTTGTAAGTAAAACAGGGTTATAGAGAGAAAAATTACTTTGTCATGACACTAAAATTCTGATGTCATAATAGCAGAAATTTGGTTCCTATGGCAGTAAAAATATGCTCCTATAATAGCAAGATTTCTACTGCCATAACAGAGGAATTTTACTGCAGAATTCTGCAGAATTTCCTATGCTGTCCAGCAACAAAATAGCAGCAAAATTTTACAGAATTTTGCCCTGTTTGTTGCCTAAATCTGTCCACCACATCACAGGAACATTCAGCCAGCATAATGCCTAATAAAATAGTTCTAAAGTGCAGAAGATTCAGTCCCAAGCATCCTTTAACTAATTCAGAAACAAATCAAAATAAAACCCTCCATTTCCAACTTTCTTTTCGCTCTCAAAGCCCCTCAACGCCAATCTCCTTCTTTTCCATCATTTCTACATAGAAATGCTCCTAAATGTTCACTAATCAAGAGTTTATGACATTACAACCACTTTATTTCCATTTGACTTAGATTTTCCCTTCACCCTTTCTAGTTAGGGTTCACGGTTAAGGAAGAAGAAATGGAAGAAGGGGAAAAATGACTACAAGGAAACCCATAGCTCACTTACTTAGTTTTTCTACTGAAATTGGGAAGAATCGATGTGCAAACTTCAACCAGCAAAAGGAAGATGAGTTCAATGTGAATGGGGAGGGTGAAAGCCGAAATGAAGAAGAGGAGTGTATTGAGTGATATGCGCGATAGTAGTTTTAGTAAAGTGGCTGATTCTAAGTGCTAAAGAAAAAGGAAAATCTCACTTGTGTCCTATGACTCATCCTAAGTCAATTTCCTTTTTGTAATTAAGATTTAATCTTGTTACACACAAAAATTACTCTTGTACAAAATATGGTCTCTAAATCAATCACATAATTAATTTTTAAAATTGGAGAGATACACCATGAAAATATAGAAACACATATCAAAATAAAATAGCATTAGAACTAAAATAAAATAAAATTCTCCAACTAAAATCAATTAAGTTCTATTTTAAAATATGACAACACAACTTATAATAATTCAATTTTAATTCTACTTGAAGCATCACAACCTAAAATATTTGTACCACCATATCAACCATCAATAATAAAATAAAATAATTAAATTACTTATTTGAATTTTCACACACCAAACTAGCAGCACTTCTCATGGCTATGGATATTAGAGGTATTGCTTGATACAACCCACTATATTAATGAAAGCAACAGACATTTACAATTCAAAGCTGCATGGAGTTAGTTATTATCAGATTATAATGTTTAGGAGAACCAATGGATTGCCTTGGCTTATGATATTAAGGAAAAATGAGTAGCTTGTTATATGAGAAAAATTTTCACTCTTAGTATTCAAAGTACACATGTGAGTAAGAGTTTAAACTCAAACATTAAGAGCTTTTTAAAGCTCGGATTAGATATAATATAATTCTTTAATCACTTAGAGAGGATTGTGATGACAAGCATTACAATGAATTGGATTAGGTGTCCCTGCTTTTTTTAAGAAAAAAGCAGGGTGTTAGCCACGGTTTTAACCGCGGTTAAAAAAATTAGCCACGATTAAAAATGTGGCTAACAAAAACGTTGCTAAAAATTAAGTAACGGTTTTGTTAGCCACGGTTTTAACAAGGAAAAACACCCTGCTTTTTCCTTAGGAAAAGCAGGGACACCCAATCCCAATGAATTGAAACATGATTTTGATGCTTGACAAAAAATACCAAGATTGAGAATGCCACAATTATCGACAACTTTTCACAATTTATACTCCCCCCATCTTTGAGTTGTTTCACAAGGAGTATGATGAGTATGTAGCTGGAAAAAAAATGAAAGTCAAGCATTATGAGAATATGTCATCTTTCTGTTTATTAAAGAGGAAACTTACAACGTGACATATGACGCATGTGATAAATCAATTACATGCAGTTGTAGGAAGTTTGAGAGTATAGGTATATGTTGTTGTAATGCTTTGAAAGTATATGATGTGAATAATATAAAGTTGCTCCTTGATAAATATATTCTAAATTGCTTGATAAGAAAGGAAAGAGACAGTGTAATATATAATTTAAACGAAAAAGAGATTAAAAAAAATGGGTACAAAGCACACGACAAATTGAACACAAGAGAAAATGAATCTAATATAAACCAAAATAAAGACCAAAATCAATCAACCAACAACCAACATAGGCCAAAATCAACTAACACATAACAAAAATCAACTAATGTAGACCAAAATCAACCACCCAACATAGGCCAAAATCAATTAACACATAACGAAAATCAACTAGCGTAGACCAAAATCAACCATCCAACACAGACCAAAATGGAACACCATGGACAGGGGTAGCAGGGGAAGCACTTGTTTGGAAACTCGGTTAGCAAAGATGAATGGTTTTTTTTTGGTCCTTGTAACCACGTTTAATACCAAATTAGATTTATTTGGTTTAGAGTTGAATCTGGATCAGAGAATCGATTCTGCTTGCAAACTTAGGTTTTAGCCAACATGACTTGTTGAAGCTTTTGTCTCGTTAACGTGGTTGTTGGTTACTTTTATTGTTTTGGCACAAGCTGATTTCCCCTGCTACCTCTGTCCATGTTGTTCCATTTTGGTCTATGTTGAATGATTGGCTTTGGTCTATGTTGATTGATTTTGTTTTGTGTCGATTGATTTTGGTCTATATTGGATCCATTTTTGCCTTCATTCACTTTGCCATCGACTTTATTACCTGGACAAGATGATGATGTATAATGTATTCTTTTAATTTTTTTCCCTCTCCTAATATTAATGGGGTAGTGGGGTGTGTGTTTCCTGCACACTTTTATTTGGGTTGTAGTTCAACCCAAAAGTACCATGTATTGTTTTTCTCTTTTTTCAATTTATATGCCATGCTTTTAACCAAAAGAAAAACTCCAATAATAAATAAAAAATAAATACATTTTATTATAATATTTAAAAAATAATTACATTTTATTATAACATTTATAATTAAATGAGTGAAAATAAATAATAAAGATATATGAAATAATAAAATATATAATTCATGCCCTTTATAGTAATTGCATTCTACTAATCAACATTTAAACAAATTCATTTTCTACAAAGTAATGGTTCATGGTTTATCTAAATCTAAATTTACACAAACTCAATTTTACAAATTATGATTTGCCTAAATCTAAGTTGACCCAATTATTTTTGGAACATCACACCAAATCAGCTTGTGCTAGAACAATAAAAGCAACCAAGAACCATGTTAATGAGGCAAAGGCTTGAATAGGTGACATTGAGTAACAAGGAGTTCAGATTGGCTGCATGGCACCCCCTAAAGGTAGGTTGCCTAGCCAAATCTGATCGGACGGTCTAGATGCTAGGTAATTCAGACATTTCGTGATTGTTGGATTGAGTAGATCTAATGACCATGATGGGGTTAATGAAACACACCATTTCACTAACCCCATTTTTTTTTAAAAATCCTTATAACCCCTCAACCATTCGCGTCTCTCCATGTGACAGATCTATCCGCCCATCACTTGAACCGCATGCTTGTAACCCGACCTACAACGCCATCTCCTTCCTTGATAGAAGAGCGATGGTGACATCTGAATTGCGTATGTCATTTCTCCTGCCATTTTCCCCATCTCTCTAGTTGAAGGTCCTTTGGTGGTCATCATTCTCGTCAGCCTCGCATTGTCTGTCATCTATGGCGGTTGCCGTGCTCCTCATTCTCTCCCTTTTCATCCTCTGTGTTAGCTTGGTTCATATGTGTCCTCTGTGTTGCCCTGACTTGTTGTTCTCTATCACCTGTGGTGGTTTGAGTCATCATCATTCGTCTGCACCTTCATCGTAGATTCTCCGTCGCTTGTGGTGGTCAGCTTGGCCTCTCGTCATTGTGGTTTGCTAGTCTTTTTTTTTGGTCAAACTCTTTTTTTTTTCTGGTTTTTGGTGGCTTCTGTTTTTTATGGCTTTTTAATCAGATGTAATGAAATGTGGAGTTTTCCTATTGGTTTTTTGTTCTGTTTGCCTACTGGTTATTTTCTGGTTGGTTGTGGTATGATACAATGAATAAAAAGAAAGAAATACAATGGAACAACAACAATGGGGTTTAAGTGTGGAGTTTAAAATGAAACACCAAATGTGGAGTTTAAATGATGAATGATGATCAATCCTAAACAAAGTAAATAACATCAATGAATCCAAACTGGTATAATAACATCATTTTATCAGTTATATTCAGAATGGTGTTCATAGAGAAGGATCAGGAGAAATTTGACATAATATATATGCATAGCGTAATAATCAACAGTAATGAATTTATTAAAAAAGGAGAAGAGTTGGCACTAGTATTTGCCATGACTAGAACTGATCAAAGTTATAATAGCAAAATCTTGAAATGATATTCTAAAAAATAAAAAGTTATAATAGCATAACCAAGGATACAAATAAAAAGTCATTCTAAAAAATATATATACGATACATTGAAAAGTCAAAGTTATTGAAATGTTGTGCTGATAAAAATTTATAGATACTATGTCGTTCATTATACTTTCATGCAACATTCTTGAGCTTTTCTCTTTTGTCCTATCTTGAATGGTTTGTTATATCTTGTGCTCATATACAATATTTTCTTTTTGGACTTTCTTAGGATTGTTGTTTTCTCTCACTTATGGAGGTAAATTACAAGTCCCACGTTGGAATGGTATTTGATAACGTAGATGAAGCGTGGTGGCGGAAAAACCAGATTTGGAGTGAGGAAGGATCAACGCAATTGGAGCAAAAAAGACAAGACAATCGCAATGTCAGTCAGATTTGTTTGTTCTAAAGAGGGTACTTGTGGGCCAAACAAAAAGGGTTCATACGTTAAGAAGCCTCGCGCAAAGACGAGAACTAGGTGTAGGGTGAGATTGACATTGAAGCTTGAGAGCGAGAAGTATAAAGTGTATCAGTTTATAGAAGAACACAATCATGCATTGCATACTCAAGGAACTAGTCACATGCTTCCATCCCCAAGCAAAATTTTTTGAAGTACAGGCATACGAGATTGAGTTAGCTAAGGACTTTGGCCTTAGATAGAAATCATCTTTTGATTTGATGAGTATGCATGCGGGTGGAAAAGCCAATCTTGGGTATACACTTGTAGATGCAAAAAATTATCTCCAATCCAGAAGACAATGAAATATAGCGTATGGAGACTCCAGTGTACTCCTCCAATTATTTCAGAGACAACTATCTCAGAATCCATCCTTCTACCAAGCATATCAGATGGATTCCGAGGAACAAATTTCCAATGTGTTATGGGCGGATGCGAGGATGCTCATAGACTATGGGTTGTTTGGAGATGTAGTCACACTTGATACCACATTTGGCACCAACAAGAAGGGCAGGCCTCTTGCCGTATTATGTGGATTTAACCACTTTAGAAGAATGGTAATCTTCGGGGCGACGTTATTATATGATAAGACCGATGATTTCTTTAAATGGCTATTTGAAACTTTTTTAGAGGCTCATCAGCTTAAATATCCTCTCACAGTCTTCACCTACTAGAACACAGCAATGACAAGAACGTTGAAAGAGGTGATGCCATACTCCGACTTGTTTCACTTACTTCTTCTAACTGTGAAATACATCTGTATATACATGGATACTTAATGATGTCTGACTCTTACTGCTATCCAGAGGAGTAGATGTAAATTTAAAAAGGAATCAGATGACTACAATCTAAACTGTTTTGTCTCTTGAGTTTTGATGCAACTCTGCCATATTGTCTTGATACATATGTATATATATGGATACTTAATGATGTCTGACTCTTACTGCTATCCGGGGGAATAGATGTAAATTTAAAAAGGAATAAGATGACTACAATCTAAACTGTTTTCTCTTTTGAGTTTTGATGCAACTCTGCCATATTTTCTTGAATTTATATTCTCGAATGATTAGAAAGGCATGAATACAAGTGTATGACAGAATAAGTGGTTGAGTAGAAAAAAAAAATGCTGTGGGAGTATTGTTGCTGACACATCCCAAGGGTAAAAAATGTTATAAACAAATGAGCAAGTAAAGGGGAGATCTGAAGATCGGATAGTCTAGATTGCGCTAGGCAGCCTGTCTAGGGTGGCGCCATGCAGCCAATCCAGAAGCAAATCAATTCTGACATTCAGATTCAACGTTGAACTAAACAGTTCTGCCGACCAAGTTTCCAAACAAGCACAGAAGAAGAGAAGATAGAGAAGACGCAGATGATAAGACAGACTCAACCCATCTACCTCACACGAACAATTGACGCAGACGAATAAAACGAAGGAACTCCAATGATCGATACGTGGCATTGGTGCTTTTTTGTTGACAAAACTATGGAAATTGAATGTTTCGTTAGTTTCTCTTAGTCACGGGAAAAAAAATAAAGGTTCTTTCAATCTAACTAAAATATTTAAATTAAATCATCCTAAGTTTCTTTCTACTGCATATGGTTAAATTTACTGTAAATAGAATTAATAATCCTCCTGCTTATGTTTTTCTTTCTTTTCTGAGAACCTATATAACACACGTCACTCACTTATTTTAATTTGAATCTCTCTTAAATGACGGTGGAATTTCAAAAGAGTGTTCAACACTATACTGAAGCAGCAATGGATGAAATAAAGATTCTAAGACAGATTGGAGCAGATACTAAGGAATGTGTTCTAAAAGCATTTGGATCACTTTAAGCATACAGGGCCTAGTGGTTTGAGTTTGCGTCTTCTTCATCTTCCCAAGGTTGAGTTTGCCTTTTCATCTTCGTCTTCTCTTCTTCAGTCATCTTGTTGATCGTTTATCAATTAACAGATTGTTTGATAGAGGAGGGCAAAGTGTACAAGTTGAAAAGTTAAAAAGGGTTATTTGTTAAATTTTAAACTTGAGGAGGGTAAAATTTACATAAAGTAAATTTTATAGGTTTTTCTAAAATTAATTTACTAATTTATATAAAATCACAATAATTTTTTAGAGGCATCCAACTAAGATTAATTTAATAATATCTTAGACTTTGAAATCTTTTTTTCCTGAATATCTTTTATTTTCAATTCATAAATAATTTTACATATAGTTATTTTTAGATTTAACAAGTTCCACAGATCTTTCAGCAATACACATCATCACTGCTTATATGGCCATCTAGGGTGAAAACATTTAACTTATGTTGCCATTCCGAATGACAACATATAAAAAAATTTTCAGTTTAATCGTCATTCAAGGCAGTAACATAAATAATTAAATGGATGTTAACATAAGTGAACAAAATTTTCACCTATGTTGTTCGAAATTGAGACATCAGTATCAAAAAAAAAAAAACAGCCAAAATTGGTATAGGTTCATATAAAAATAATAATAAAAAAGAGGATATTTTTAAAGAAGTCGAGGATATCCAGGATTTAACCCCCAAAAAAAAAAAAATCCATTCTCGAGAGCTCCCATGACTCCAATTTTTGATAGTATCGTATGTTGTATTTCTTAAAGTTGCCTAAGATGTAGGGTCATAGATATTTTGTGTTGTTTCTGTTTGACATGTGACCATCAAACCATGACCTTGCATTTCCATTTGAGTAAGAAACAATACACGCAAACTTTGGATACTCTTAATTTTCTGCAGAAACCCACCTGTCCTGCTTTCTCTCACTTTAATGCAATTCATGTACTATGCGTACCTCCAACTAATTCACACATGTATGGCCGATTCTGGATTAATATGTCCGGATTCTGGAGTTACAAGCATGTCACTTTGGAAGATGATTCTTAATTGAGGAGGTTTGTTGCATGCAGATGTTTAAGAGTTGTCAAATCCTCATTAATTTGCTCAAAATCTTTTCAGTATTAAACTCTAACAACCATCATAACTTCCAGTGTCCTCATAAATAAAAAGTTCAAAATGAGAATGAAGGATTTCGCTTTTCAGTCTCAGTCGAAGCCAATTAATTAAAAATATTATTAGCAGTGAAATATCCCCAACTCTTTATCCTGATGGATGATATCGCATATTTTGATACTTTGCATGCCTGCACCATAACAGATAGGTTGTTTTTTTTACTTTGATCTTTTATAGAATTGTCGTCTCATTTTAATCTAATTTTTTAATTTCGTCTCTCAAAAAAAATTATCTTCTTAATTAGGTCTCTTAGATTGGTATTTTTTAATTTAATTTTTTATAAATAAAATTGTTACTAATAATATCTTTATATTAATTTATTATTTATAAGACTATCAGTCAGCGCATACATATTATATAATGGTGCGTAAGTAGTAATTTGTTAAAAATATAGAAAATATATTACATGGTATCAAATTTGTTAATTATACTTTTATTAATAACATATTAATAAAAGGATGTTATTGATAATAACATATTTATTTTTGAAGAATTAAATTGAGAAATGTTTATATTTATATATATACACATAAAAGATCAAATTAAAACGGTAATTTTATGAAGAATTAAATTAAAAAATATTTTATTTATAAGAGACATGAAAATATATTTTATAAGAGATCAAATTAAAAAATAGCCTATTTTTTTTTTCGTGCATAAGATATTAGTGCCCTTATACTTAGCAGTTGCTGCATGGAAGGTTCTAGACTATCAAACTAAAAATTAATGATCTTTATTCAAAAATCAAAACCGAGAAACCATAAACCGAACATGGATTGTAAAGAAACACAACAATATCCTTCATACAAATTAAGTAACACTTAAGAATCTAATTTTAAACACCACACACTACCTGAACTCTCAGAAACAAATACTCTCATTTCATGATCAGAAACAGACACAGATTAAAACCAAACCCAGATCAATCTCGAGGCTTCATTCGTCCTTCATTGGCCATCCTGAAGAGATGAGCCTGTGCTGCTGCAGCCTTGTTGGAGCCAACCGACGCCACAAATCTGTCTCTGACTTGCTTCGTTGTGTATGGGAACTTGTTGTTCACTAGGGAGTTGAGGAAGGAGGCTGTGCCTTCTCGGTACAGAGCTCCTAACCCATCAGTTCTTGTGTTGGACAGAGCTTGTGGCAAGCTCATACTTGCAGTTGCTCCGAACCCTGGAACAGAACTAGCCCCGCCAAATGCACTTCCTAGGGTTCCCCACCAGCCGAGTAGTCCCCATATGATTCCTGGGTGGTTCCTCCAGTAGCTGCAGATCGCAGAAAGATGTGAAGAAGCTTGGAACATTGTTGTATAGTGGTAGTTTGAAATGATATGATGCATCGATTCTTAACAAAGGAAGTTGTTTTGTGTCTATTACGTATCTGCAGACACTTGTACCAGACGCCTACTATAATTTTAACCAAACTGTAGAAAGTATATTTTATAGGGGTCTAATTCCTGGTTTAGCCAGTCGGTCAAAATTTGATTTTTAACTATGTTTGACCAATTCTTGAAGCATTCTAATTCTCTTTTGGACCAAATTAGAGTTCAGTTTCCAGTTCAACTTGCCAGTTTGGTTCAGTTTTAGAATTATTACTAGAAGTGGAAGTTGTACAGTGTCTAATACATATTATCCGACACTTATATCAGACACCAATAGACACGACACTATTCAACCAGACAGTGTCAATATTATGCTTTTGTATCATGTCATGTTGTCCATGCTTATTATATTAAATGTGATATATTGTGTAGTAAAGGACAGAAAGGAACTTACTTGCAAGTACCAGTGAAGGGAGAAGGGGGTGAGGGGGCAGTGGGAGTGCCGGGATCGACGACCGGGGTAGTTGGCGGGCTTCCACCGCCATAAGATGGTGGTGAGTTGTAGTAGCCACCACCTCCGGAGGGAGGATTTGATGGTGTTGATGGGGTTGATGGTGTTGGAGAAGGGTCATGTGGTGGCGATCCACAGGGTGTTGATGGGGTTGGGTTGTAACTTCCACCACCTCCATGTGATGGGCTTCTGTGAGAAGGTGGTGAACCTCCATAGCCTCCTCCTGAGCCATGAGATGGAGGACTATATGATACTGCAACAAGTGAAGACAGCTTCTATTAACGTAGGAAAATGTTTCATCATTTTTATGAACAATAAAATGCAATGCTCAAAATTTGTCGGAAGTATAGACAATGTACTTTTTTCAAATTTTATTTCTTGCAGCAGTTTTCGTAACGTGAGTAGCGAACAAAATATTGTAGTGAAAAGTTAATACCTGATGGGGGAGATCCAACATGTGGGTCTGGAGAGTAGAAGTTTTTCTGGTCTTCAACGGTGGAGGATAATGATATCACAGGGATTAAGAGATTCTGAGAGATGAGTGCAGAAAGAAGTGTGAATATGACGGTGTTCTTCTCCATGTCTGAGTCTGCTTAGAAGAACCCTGTAAGGAAGAAGGAGGGAGGGATGAGGATTTTAAGTGGTGTTTGAGAAGGGAGAGAACAGGGAATATAAGGTGGTTCAGTTCCGAGTGAAGTAAATTTTTACAGGTGGAGAAGTGTGTGGTTAGTTGATTTTGCAGAGTGCATTTACTCTTTTATTTATTTTTTTTCTTCTCCAATAATGCTTCACTTCTCTCACTGAAGCAGCTTAGAGAATCGCGACCTGAACTCAATAAAATTATAAAATTAAAACCTCATTATCAAATTTCTACAGGTGGAGAAGAGTGTGGTTAGTTGATTTTGCAGAGTGCATATACCCATGACTTGTTTCCTGTTGATCATGAAAAATTCTCTGATATAAATCCAGTTTATCAAAGAAACATAGAGACTTAGTCAATCATAAAAAATAAGAAACATATATGACACATTTTGAAATGGAATTTATTTTTAATATATATGTTAGATACAAATTTTTCATAAATTCAACTTTAAAATACTTACATGTGTATTTGTTATTAGACATGTAAACATGATTAGATAAAAACATGATAGGAATAGTTTTAAGTGGCAATCATCCCTAACATATTTCTGTTTCATTATAATTAATTCAATGACAAAATGCAAAAACTGCCTACAAATTTAGAGGTTTGTACAATTTATTTAAATTCTAAAAGTTAGGTAAACATTTCTAAATTTTTAATTTTTTGTAGTACAACTTTTATATTGATATTTTTGTTCAAATTTCTAATGTTACTTATCCGTATAACTTTTAAAAGGCCAAATCGATCCATATGATTTATCATCTCAAGTGAAAAAATGATCATGGTTATTTAATTTTTGTGATTTTCTTACTTTTTTACAATAAAAGAAGCCTTTTAAGATGACAAATAAGCGTACTTTTTTGCTAAGATTTTTTTAAACTTATATGGTCAAGTAATATAAGGATTTTGGACAAAAAGAAAATTCAATGGAAAATTTATATTACATAAAATAAAAAGTTTAGGAGGGCGTATTGCTAACATCTAAAGTTGAAGAAATAAATTACACAACCTCTAAATTGAGAGAAATTTATCTCATTTAAGCCAAATTTAAATGACATATATCTTTAATAAATCAAGCCTACCTTATAATTTCTGGGTCATAACTTAGCTGAAACATGTATAAATTGGACATCAAATATGTCAGTGTCCCATGTGCTAGCTAGATGTGGTGCTAATCGTAGGGACCTGCCAGTAGCTATGGTTATATAAGGATTGGGTAGTTTAGGTACGATCTTAAAAGTTCATATTATTTGCATTTCTCTTTCTTCTTTAATGAATGATGGAGATCCAGTTTTAAATTAGTAAAGGATTGTGTTAATTTAATCAAAGATATTAAAAATATTAAATTTGAATTTTGAGAATATAATTATATTAAAATTTGTTAAAAATAATTTTATTACTCATTATAATTTTATCTAATTTAAATTTAAATTAATTGACAAAAACATAACGTTTAAATGTCGATTGATTATTTAATATATATATATCAAATCTTAAATGGCCAAATCTGCAACACCTCAATATTTATGGACTGATGGAGACATGCCTTGGGGAAGAATATCAGTGTCTATAACTAACATTGGCGGATTATAGTTGATTTGATAATTATTTTTTAAATATGATCTCGAGTTTAAATTTTATAAATACATAATAAAAAATTAGTTTTGAAAAATTTTTATATTTTTGTAATCTAATTTAACTTGTATTTAATTAGCTAAAGCTCAATAAATCCTTAAATACTAGTTGTTTTAACAAAAAAATGCTTCAAAAAAAAAGCATGATTAACTCAATAAGAAATAACTTAATTGGTAGGATTTGAGTGTTTTTTGGGGGGAGGTGGGGGGGGGGGGATTCAGTTTAATTGTTTATTACTGATTTTTTATTTTTCACCAAGTGCAATAGTTAAAGTAACTTATCTGTACTCCTTTTTGAAAACATATACAAACTTTGGCAGTCAATAGTCAATACATGATATATTTCTTTCTGTAAATCTTTGACATATTTATATAAAAATAATGTTATACTATTATAACCTGCTGAATACCTTCATCGTTCTATTGTTTCTAAGGATATGGATGCAGATTAAAAAAAAAAAAATTAAAGCTTGATTGACCTACCATTTAACGTCCCACTTTTTTTCCCCCCTTCTTCTATTCTATGACATATTTTCCCACCAATTTTGAAGAAATTGAGTCTTAACGAAATCATTTGTCAGCAAGGAAGAGTGAGCATATATATTATCTGCTGTGGTCCACATGCTTAGGGTGGATATTTCGGCAGAATTGAGTTGGTCCTTATAATTATATTCGTCACTATTCTTTCTTAATTCTCAATATTAGTTTTCTACCATAGTTTTGTAGGTGTGACCCCATCTCAACTGTTTGTGACTTTTGAGTTTCACATAAAATGGAGCTGCCTTGCACCCTTTTATTTTCCATGACAAAATCCCAAATATAACGACAATCATTCCCATCATTCCATTTTTGCACCAAAATATTGGCGCACGCACACACACACATGTATATAAAAATATTACTAAAAATCGTAGATTGATAAAGTCTATGAGAACTTTATAGCTACAATTAATCGTGAATATATATATATATATATATATATATATATATATATACGTGTGTGAGTATGTTCAGTATAATTTTTAGTAATATTCATCTACGATATACTAATTTGTTTATTTTATAATTGATTTGGTTAAGTAGAGAAGGCTAGAGAGAGAGAGAGTAACATAGGTATACTTTATTGGAAGCAAACATAGCAAACATACACGAAGTATTGTCGGATACTAAAATTGAGTATCTCTTCTAATGTAAATTTAAACTTGAGTTTACTATTTTATTGTAATATCCCAAGAATTTATATGAATATTTGAAGTCTGATTTGAAGTTTAGTGAAAAATTTAAATACGTGAAAAATTTTCTTTTAGAATTAGTGAAGAAAATGTGGGAATAGAAATTTTAATTTTTAATTTAGGAAATTTGTACAAATTCTCAAGGACTAAAGTGAAAAGAAAAGAAAGTATAGAGGACTTTTGAGAAATGACCAAGTAGGAACCCGAGAAGAAGAATAGAGCTTATGAGAATGAATTATGAGTCCGGTACCGAAAGGATGATAGATTTGGGATTAAAGTGGAGTTTGAGATATTGAGAGGGACTAAAGTGAAATAAGGATATCTGTGGGGCACCTAGGATTTAGAAACACTTGAGGTGAGATTTTATGAATTTGCTTTTGCTAGTCTTGACTGAGGGTCAATTACAGAGCAAGTGATAATTTCACCCCGGGCGAGTATATAGGTGGCCTCACCTATTTTTTATTCATTTTTCTCCTTTCCTCTCTCTCTCTTCACATTCTCTCCTCTCTTTCTCTCTCTACACTCCAACTCTACAACCGGGCTTTGGAGGATGGATCTCGGGCTACGGGGCGAACTTCTAGGAGCCAAGCAACGTAGGGAAAGTAAGGAATCGAGGTATAACTTTCTATTTCTCAAGCTTTTCCCTATTTTCTAGTTTTAAGAAAGTTTGGGGTAAAAACCGAATTCCGGCTTCATTTCTCAATTAAAATTGGTGTTTTTGGTGTCTAAATGCTCCTTAGACATTAAGGGTGAGATCCTATGGAAGAAATCATGGAAAACAGTGGAGATTTGGCCGGATCTGAGCCAAATCCGAGGGGAATCGCGAAAGGTCGCGATCTTGGCGCCCAGGCGCCAAGGTTCAGAAGGATTTGGGAAGTTAGAAGGCCTTGGCGCCCAGGCTCCAGGTGTGGCGCCCAGGCACCAGGCTTGTGTTGGCGCCCAGGCGCCAGGCTTGTGTTGGCGCCCAGGCGCCAGGTGTGGCGCCCAGGCGCTAGTTGTACTGAAAAACTTAGCTTATTTTGATCAGTCATAACTTCTTCATCCGGACTCCGTTTTGGGCAAACTTTATATCGTTGGAAAGCTCTTTGAGTCTAGTTTCCAATGGTATAAGTTTCATTTAGATATTCATTACCAGTTAGAAGTTATGACTTAAGATGTGAGTAAAGGTCGAGAGTAGTGGTAGGAAATTCTCTATTTTGTAACCCTGATGGTTTTTGTCTGGTTACAATAGGAATGGTCAAAGTGCAAAGTGGGAGTGCCGAGAGCGTGAAATCCAGGTGAGTGGGTTAATACTTGCTATGATTAAATATCTGTTATTGACTTTTTGCATCATAGTGGAAATATGTTGTATATCCAAATTTGAAGAAGATGATGTGGAACGATGAGGCATAAACAATTGTGGAACGTGTCTGGTAATATATATAATTATATTTTCTTATTTTCACATGAATGGAGGTTATATGATGGATTGTGAATGACATGTAAACTGAGTTGAATAATTGTTCTATATTATGGGTTATGTTGTATACATGCTATGTTGCTGGAACCACATTGATTATGTTGTGGCTTGAATTGTAAATGACTGAGTTGTGTATGTGGCTCAAGATTATGATTGAGGATGTTTTTATATGTGATTGTGATTGTGTTTGACTGGAAAGGAAAGGTATGGTGGTGCACCCCATGGAGAAATTTATGTGAAGTTATAAGGGTGGAGATTATAAATGGAGCGATAAGGGTGGATGCGGCGGGGGCCGCGGGCAACGATCCAGAGGTATTCTGGACGACCCGGTTAGTACGGGAAATGTGTGTGAAATTGATTTCACCGATTGCTCTTGTGAATTATTTGAATTATGTTGAAATGTATTTGATTTACTTGGATATTGTTGTGAAGCATTATGAATAATTTTATATTATATGATGATTGATTTACGTATGATTGCTGCATGTTATCATTATGATGCATGATATTTTTTTGTCATAGTGTTGTGTTGTCTACTCACTGGGCACGTGGTTTGCTCATACCCCTCTTATTGATATTTTTTTCAGAGTTGACAGCTGAAGGTATTTATATCGGAACAAGGAATTATGGATCCTTAGTCCATGATTACCTTCTCATTTGTTCAGGATAAAAGGTATAATAGTTAAGACTTATTCTAAGTTGTATAAATCTAGAAATCTCTGTAATCGGGTAGGTTCATTCAGTGATGTAATGTGAATAATTGTAGTATATATAGAGACCTTGGTTTGGTTGCATGAAAAAGAATTGTATGATTTTTAAGAGAAAGATAGGCTTACGGAGGTGAAATGAAATTCACTTTCCGTGCCGGTCACGTGCTCAGATTTTGGGACGTGACAAGTTGGTATCAGAGCTTTGGGATTAGGTCTCCTACCGATTACAGAGTAAGGTAACCTTAGTGGGATCTCCTCTATCGTGGTGAACCCGGGCACGACTATAGAGAGATGGCTCCACTGAAGGTGCTATAGGATGTTTTCATTTCCTTTTCCTCCAAGACTTGTCTTTTCTTATGAATTATGTTTTTAGTTTTAGTTTTAGACAGATATGGCTATACCTTTGAACTCGGTAAAGGAAAGGTTATTATTTGTTTTGATTCCGTTGCTGTCGGATCAAATTGTATGTATGGGGCTTTATATGTTAAATTCATGATTGATTTTGTGTGACTGATTTCTTTTATCTTTCTTAATTTTATTATTACTATTTTTGGAGTACCATCCCATAAAAGAAACCACTGGCATTAAAAGCAGAAGGATTACATTGCAAAAAAAAAAAAATAATTACTCATGCATGAGTAAACTAAAAGCGAGGTGGTCTCAGATTAGGAGGGTTGTACTGAATCATCACCCCTCGACTATTCCTTAGAGTGAGAGACAGAGCAATGTAGCGGAGGGTAGTGTAAATCCCATTCATACAATCAACACTTCTTTGTTGTTGATTGCAGAAGCACTGGGTAGACTAATAGAAGAACCTGTCTATTCTTGAAGTCATTTCTGCATGATTGCGTTTAGTTAACTTCTCCAGGTCTCCTATCATCTTTTTCAAATTTTTCACCTCCTGCTCTAGACAGGCGATTTTGTCCTCCGAGGTATGGCCCGTGCTAGTCTCCTCAGCTTCCTCAATCTTCTTCATTTTCTTCTCCTTCTGCTTCTCTGGAGACCCCTCAAAAGGTCTTTTGCCCTTGTCTTGCCCAGACTTAAGTTTAAGTCGAGCTCTTCTCTCCTGGCATCCACTGTGAGATCAATGTACTTCCTTGTGGCCATGATTTGAAAAATTTAGAAATTTATGTAGGAGTATGAGAAGAGAGGAATGCTGGGAAGTTGTAGACTCAGAGATGATTACTCTTTGTGGTATGGTAACTGAGAACGTTGGGACAGTTCTTATAGAGGAAAAATTTGAACTTAGAGACACAGAAGATATCTCTTCGCCGCACCCTACACGCTTAACCTATGGATTTCTGCAAGCTGGAAGCTAGAAGTCTAGGGTAGGCATGCACACCAACAACGCGTCGCATTAATGGCAAAACCACGAAAGTCAATATTCGGTGGATTTGCGGCCGATTTACACTTGGTTTTTCCATTTCTCTCGTTGGCATTTTCTGAAATTCAAAGAAGTCGACAATGTAGCCATTAAAGATTGCCTTGGATGCTTTTATGATAAACTAAAATATATTTCTATGCTTTCTTGTATTGTTCTTGAAAGCCTTCAGTTGAGTATAATATACATGATTGATTGAATTATACTATGATTATATGTATCTAAATACATATGATATGTATGTATGTTATTCATGCATAGAGAGTGAAGGCTATTTGTTATGGCCAGTAATATTATGTAATGATTCTACATACATTCAGAGAATGAGAAGTCAGAAATTTAAAAGGACTTGAATAGATGAAAATATATAGATAATGATGTATCTCCATGTTTATACATATATACATATATGCTCGTAGAGGCAAGTGAAAGGTAAAATTTTTCTCACTTTATGGAATGCTTGATGTGTAGATGTGAGAAGTTTTTATTTTAATATGTATGTTAGAAAATGTGTAAGCTTAGGGCAAAGCCACGGATTAGAAACCTAGATAAGGTTAATATGAAGCTACCCGTTCATGGAGTAATATCTCGATTTAGAATTATTGGATAAGACAAATACAGAGTTAGGAAGTCATAAATTGAAGCGGCGATTAGTTGAATAATTTGAGCAAGAGTCAAAAGTTAGCCGAAATTTTTGAGGAAATCTTATGTATGAGATTATATTTTGTTATTTTCTGGCATGCTTATCAGAGACCGTTGGCATTGCGTCGGATAAGGTCTGTAGGTCATCTTTAGAGTATGATGTAAAGGTTTTGTAGCCCTAAATTTCATCTATATATAATGGATGCCCCATTACGCTGCTCACTACACTAAGAGTTTATATCTATAAGCTTTCTAGCATCAAACTTCTCCTTCTGTACAACCTTTATGGCTCAGAAAAATATGGCCGGCAATAAATCTTTCAATTTAAACTTTGAGGCTGGCAAGGTAGAGCTGGATCTAAATCTTAGCCTGGAGAATTATAAGAATAAGAGATCCATGGAAGAGTCACCAGAGGCTAAGAAAAGAAAAAGGGATGTAGTAGAGCTAGAGGATGTTAGCACAGCAACATCTTCTAATAATGAGCTTGCGCTTATGAGACAAAAGATGGAGGACTTGGAAAAATTGATAAACCGCCACTTTGAGGACCAGGGGAGATTGATAAATCGTCTCTTTGTAGAACAAGAGAAACTTTTGAATCGTCATTTTAGGGAGTTGGCGAATAGAGTTGATAGACATTCGATGTTTGCAACTCAAAATTTTCGTGACCAACAAGTGAGATGTATTGACTGTATGAATGGAGTGACTTCTGCACTTCGCTAAATTTTTCAGACGTTTCCTCCTGAATTTCTTTTTAGGCTGCAACGATTAACTTCCTCCTTAAGGTCTGAAGCACCTTCTTCTTCCTTAAGGTCTGAAGCACCTTCTTCTTCTAGACCTGGAGCACCTTCTGCATTTCAAAAGCCTCCTCGTTCTTAATTTATCTTTTCTTTTGTTTGTACCTAAAGCTGATGTTTGATCTAATGTTTACGTATTAAAATTATCTGTTTTGTAAATCAAGTTCAGCTTGTTGCCTGTAACTTATGTATTAGAAATAAAAATATGTTGAACTTGTTATATTTTGTACTTGATTGTGAAAATTCTAAGAGAGATAATGAGATATAGACAAAATGTCTGCATTTGTTTCAATCTTGAGGTAAGTTTTGAATTCGGAGGACCGAATTCTTTTAAGGGGGGAAGAATGTAATATCCCAAGAATTTATATGAATATTTAAAGTCTGATTTGAAGTTTAGTGAAAAATTTAATTACGTGGAAAATTTTCTTTTAGAATTAGTGAAGAAAATGTGGGAATAGAAATTTTAATTTTTAATTTAGGAAATTTGTACAAATTCTCAAGGACTAAAGTGAAAAGAAAAGAAAGTATATAGGACTTTTGAGAAATGACCAAGTAGGAACCCGAGAAGAAGAATAGAGCTTATGGGAATGAATTATGAGTCCGGTACCGAAAGGATGATAGATTTGGGATTAAAGTGGAGTTTGAGAGATTGAGAGGGACTAAAGTGAAATAAGAAAATCTGTGGGGCACCTAGGATTTAGAAACACCTGAGGTGAGATTTTATGAATTTGCTTTTGCTAGTCTTGACTGAGGGTCAATTACAGAGCAAGTGATAATTTCACCCCGGGCGAGTATATAGGTGGCCTCACCTATTTTTTATTCATTTTTCTCCTTTCCTCTCTCTCTCTTCACATTCTCTCCTCTCTTTCTCTCTCTACACTCCAACTCTACAACCGGGCTTTGGAGGATGGATCTCGGGCTACGGGGTGAACCTCTAGGAGCCAAGCAACGTAGGAAAAGTAAGGAATCGAGGTATAACTTTTTATTTCTCAAGCTTTTCCCTATTTTCTAGTTTTAAGAAAGGTTGGGGTAAAAACTGAATTCTGGCTTCATTTCTCGATTAAAATTGGTGTTTTTGGTGTCTAAATGCTCCTTAGACATTAAGGGTAAGATCCTATGGAAGAAATCATAGAAAACGGTGGAGATTTGGCCGGATCTGAGTCAAATCCGAGAGGAATCGCGAAAGGTCGCGATCTTGGCGCCCAGGCGCCAGCTCTAGCGCCCAGGCGCCAGCTCTAGCGCCCAGGCGCCAAGGTTCAGAAGGATTTGGGAAGTTAGAAGGCCTTGGCGCCCAGGAGCCAGGTTTGTGTTGGCGCCCAGGCGCCAGTTGTACTGAAAAACTTAGCTTATTTTGATCAGTCATAACTTCTTCATCCGGACTCCGTTTTGGGCAAACTTTATATCGTTGGAAAGCTCTTTGAGTCTAGTTTCCAATGGTATAAGTTTCATTTAGATATTCATTACCGGTTAGGAGTTATGACTTAATATGTGAGTAAAGGTCGAGAGTAGTGGTAGAAAATTCTCTATTTCGTAACCCTGATGGTTTTTGTCTAGTTACAATAGGAATGGTCAAAGTGCAAAGTGGGAGTGCCGAGAGCGTGAAATCCAGGTGAGTGGGTTAATACTTGCTATGATTAAATATCTGTTATTGACTTTTTGCATCATAGTGGAAATATGTTGTATATCCAAATTTGAAGAGGATGATGTGGAACGATGAGGCATAAACAATTGTGGAACGTGTCTGGTAATGTATATAATTATATTTTCTTATTTTCACATGAATAGAGGTTATATGATGGATTGTGAATGGCATGTGAACTGAGTTGAATAATTGTTCTATATTATGGGTTATGTTGTATACATGCTATGTTGCTAGAACCACATTGATTATGTTGTGGCTTGAATTGTAAATGACTGAGTTGTGTATGTGGCTCAAGATTATGATTGAGGATGTTTTTATATGTGATTGTGATTGTGTTTGACTGGAAAGGAAAGGCATGGTGGTGCACCCCATGGAGAAATTTATGTGAAGTTATAAGGGTGGAGATTATAAATGGAGCGATAAGGGTGGATGCGGCGGGGGCCGCGGGCAACGATCCAGAGGTATTCTGGACGACCCGGTTGGTACGGGAAATGTGTGTGAAATTGATTTCACCGATTGCTCTTGTGAATTATTTGAATTATGTTGAAATGTATTTGATTTACTTGGATATTGTTGTGAAGCATTATGAATAATTTTATATTATATGATGATCGATTTACGTATGATTGCTGCATGTTATCATTATGATGCATGATTTTTTTTTTGTCATAGTGTTGTGTTGTCTACTCACTGGGCACGTGGTTTGATCATACCCCTCTTATTGACATTTTTTTCAGAGTTGACAGCTGAAGGTATTTATATCGGAACAAGGAATTATGGATCCTTAGTCCATGATTACCTTCTCATTTGTTCAGGATAAAAGGTATAATAGTTAAGACTTATTCTAAGTTGTATAAATCTAGAAATCTCTGTAATCGGGTAGGTTCATTCAGTGATGTAATGTGAATAATTGTAGTATGTATAGAGACCTCGGTTTGGTTGCATGAAAAAGAATTGTATGATTTTTAAGAGAAAGATAGGCTTACGGAGGTGAAATGAAATTCACTTTCCGTGCCGGTCACGTGCTCAGATTTTGGGACGTGACATTTATAAAAGACTAACCATTACTATAAGAAATCAGAGACGGAAAAATCTGTCTCTGATTATTTAGAGATGAATTCAGAGACTAAAAATATTTTATCTTTGATCCTGACTTTACAAAAAAATTTGAGGTGAAAAATAAATTTCGTTTCAAAATTAGAGACAGAAAATTGTTCCGTCTCAAATCAAGGACATATTTTTCCATCTTTAATTTCTTCTCAAATTCACAAATATACCTAAGAAACAATAGATTGTAAAACCGATCAAATTTTGCCATCTAAAAAAATTTTAGCCAATTAAATAATACTAAATTAAAAAACACATACATTCATTAGTCTTATTAAGACAATAGTATATACTGAAATATTTTATATAAGAAAAGGTGGAAAACACCAAAAAAGCTCATGTTCTTGTTTAGTTGATGTGAGACTTATTAATTTAAGACAAAATTTAAGATAAAATTTATTTCATCTGTAACTAAAAACAAAATTAAATAATATATTAAAAAAGAAATAAACTTCGTTTTAGATTTAAGACTAGATTTTAAAACAATTTTTTAATATTTTAAAAATAAAATTTGAGACAAAATTTAGTCAATTCCTAATTTCTACCTCCAATTTTATTTTTTCTTATAGTGCGTTCTGCAACCCAACTGTCATTGGTAAACGCTAAACGCCAGTGAAATGTAGTGTACAACTGGAAATGACTAATTATTATTATTATTATTATTATTATTATATTTTTGGGGTGGGGGAGGAGAAGAGAGTAGGTGAGATGCACAAAAATGCTGGGAGAGGAGTAAATATGGGGTACCAAATATTGGTGTCACTCATGGGGACTCTATTTAATTTCTATCTGTTCTTCAGTGGACTTAACCTTATTTAAATGAAAAGGCAAGAGGTTCAGCTTCTGCAATCAATTCTACTGTATCTCAATGCTATCCGTACTAACAACACAGCTTGGCTATAAGGCTATTGCCTATTGCCTACTTCCCATAAGTCTTTGAGATGTGACCTTTTGGAAAAACATCATTGTTCACCAACCAAAATTCAAAATTCTGATAAATTATTAATTACTCTTTTACTTAAAATTATGTGTCAGGATCTATCCATAGAAAATATATTGCCAATTCAAATATGATTCTTTCTTTTTCATTTCTTTTAACATAAAAAGGAGTTCTCTCTTTTTATAAAGAAAAAAATAGAAAGGAGTTATTTCAAAGAGTAAATGATATTGTTTGCTTAATTCAAAAAAATTATATAAAAAGGAATTTTATGTTAATTTACTATATAATATAAAAGACTAAATTTAGATAGAGTTTCTTAAGTTTTCTTTTTGAACTTTTTCAACAAAAACATAACATGTACACTTTTTTTTAAAAAAATTCAATTATAAATGCTGAGTTATAAAAATAATATGTTTATTTATAAAAACATATACTTATTATGATTTTAATAATAAATGTGATAGCAAAAATATAAAAATTAAACCTAACTTTTATCTATTAAAAAAAAAACTTGATTAAAATCATGTTTTTGTATTGATTGCTAATGATATATTTCTAAAAAAATTACTTTCGTATTTTAATCTTAAGTTAAAATCTCTAGTTGATGAAAGATCATTCTCTATCTTTTTTTTTTGATAAATAGCCTCTGAATTTAACTTCAAACTATATGGAGAAACAAAATTCCACACAAATGTTAACAATGATATGGACTTATTTAACTGTCTTTAATCTCCAAAACAGCAGCAATCTTTGAATTACACAGCCCACAAATACTCTTTAAAAGGATTATTTTGATTGAAGGAAAATTATTTAAAGGACTATATTGAAATATGTTATCTTTAAAGAAACAAATTAAAAAAATTAATATTTTAAAAACTAAATTAAGTGATTTTCTTTATATAAATTAATCAAAAATAATATTTTAAAATTAAATTATTTATTTACTCTAATTTCTAATGATGTGTCCCTTCATCCTTCTCATGTCGCTCAACATTTTCTACATTGATGCTTTGAGAGGATATAGAGTTCCGAGTCATCTTACATTGCAATGTTTAAACAGAATGTTTACACGTTCAACATTGGAAAAATGACATTTAGTATTTTTTAGTATCTTACTTACAGTAAAATAGATATATATTACAAAAATACTTTTTTTTTGGGGGGGGGGGGGGGGGAATCATTCTTTCAGTATCTGACTGTAACAAATTATCCTGTGGGTATTGATTTGATCAATGAAAAACTATAAAGAAAAAAGATTGCGTTATAGGAAACTTGACTTAAGGAATATATAAAGTATTATCAGTTAAACTTCAATTTGACTATTTATATCTCCATAAATTTAATGATTAGCCTGATTTTCAAAACTTTGGTATCTAGTTTAAACCTTGTAAATGAAAAAAAAAATTGTTGGAAGAGATTTACACCTTTTATAATTCTAAGTTTCTAACCCACCTTAAAATACATTAGTCAAAACCTCATAGGCTTTTGAATACCAATGGTTATTACAAAAAAAAAAAAAGAATAGTTGCTATCAATTTTTTCAAAAGACCACTTATTTTGCCCTTGTCTAGAAGGATACATTTTGAAATTTAGAATATAAATGACATTGGTTAATATGTGCAACCAATCATAGATATCTTGACATCCATTAGAATATTAGATACCAACACTCATCATGGTACAGTATTCCAGTTATCAAAGAATCCAGGATTAGGATTTCAATTCAACAAATGCCTCTTTCTATCTTCAAGATTCGACTAAAAAGTGAACTCCCAAAAAAAAAAAAAGCTGAGGAGATAAAGTTAACTCTTTCTTGCTTAAACTATCTATTCTTCTAGCTTCTTTAATCATAAGAATGAAAACTACCCAGTTGGTATAAATAAAATGTCATCAATGATGGAACAAAAAATATAGACATTCATGGACTCCTACAGTGCAGCATTCTTGAAAATGATGCAAAGTTGGTTCTAGTTTTACCGAGGAGGTGGCTCTTTCACACACAGCTTCGGGTCAGGCAATAGCTTGTGAGACGGTGGCTTCAATCCTCTTTCGCGCCAATGATTTACAAACGAAGTTTCCAGTTTCCTCACCTATCATCACAGTCAAATGTAAGTATTTTTCATATATATATAAAATTAAGTGTTTACTGTATGCAATGTGAAAAAACTTTTTTAACTGTTATTGAGTTGTAGAAAAATGTCCGTGTGTTTTACTGATGAACCTGGGAACAAATACTAGAATGAATTCTTGTGCAAAAACAGAAGATGCAAATAAAAAGAAAATAAAACGGTGGTAAGGTCATAGAGCAAAATTTTTTGGGAATAAGCATTTGTGTGGTCAAATGTAATAAGAACCAAATCCCAAAAAACTCGAGGTTTATCTCCGTAGGAGTCTAGAAAGTTGAACAACCCATCTAAGGATATTTTAAAGCATGTATCTCCCATATAGAACATATACATCAAAGTATAGGAATTAAAGTGTTAAAGGAAGAGAAGGGCCTTGTCACTAAATTTACAAACCAAGTCAGCCGATTAAACGAGCAGGCAGCAGGGTTAAAAATTGTCCAGTAAGGGCTAGGGAAAACTACATATAATTCTCTGAACTATAGCCAAATTAATTTTAGTAAAAAACCATAAAACATAACACTTTACCTCCCTAAGCTATTACAAAAAGTGAAATCATTACATATTAGTTTAGACTAATGTCTTGGAAATTGAGAATTTGGGCAAAATGCAAGTTAGAAACCATGAAAAGGAAAAGTGGAAAAAAATGATGAAGACATAGAATATTACACACCATAGTCAGGTGGCTTTTTTAAACATTACTTTTAACTAATATACAGTGGGGGTAAAGTATTATGTTTTGAAGTTAGTGTAATTAAGATATATCTCAGAGATTTTATATGTAGTTTTCCCTAATAATTATTCCAATGGTCTCATGAAACTACCTCCCAAAAGAAAAAATTCCAATTCCTTTTCAGCTAAACATTGGTACAGGCTTTAATGCCTTTTTTAAAAGGTCAATCATCTTAAAAATGTCAGCCTTGAGGCTGAAGATGCCATTTTCCTTTGACCCCACCATTAAAAACCATGAAGCAGAACACATCCACAAATCTATTTATAAGTGCTTATTTGGAGGAGACTGGCTTGTCCACATTACATTAGGGAATTCTTGGGCTTCACATTTAAAGGGAATAGCAACTATACACTGATATTTTTTAAAAACTAAAGTATATGATCATAGTTGATAAGGGAACTATAAACTGCTACTATGAAAACCTAAATAATACAGCAAAACCAAGAAGAGATCCACAGGTTCAGGTATAACCCATTTCCAGCCAGCCAATGTGCAAATTAACTAATTTACCCAAATCAAAGGTCAAAAGAATTTTATAGTGCCAAGAATTGTGCTGCTAATTACTAAAGTTATAATATGTCTATATAAATTAATTACAAAATAATAGAAGAAAAGCTTTAGCTCAGAGCCAATGCATTTATCTTGGTGACTTGGTGTTTCACTATTTTGGCCCTACATTTACTCTTTTTTTTTTTTCCCTGCATCACTCTCAATTTACAAATAAACTGACTATAAAAAAATTAGATGATCTGCTATCTCCCTTCTCAAACAGGAACCATGTTAGATAAGTTTATGACATTCTCTTCTACATAAGTTCTTAAATAGATGGGAAAAAACAACAAATCCCAACCTTAGAGAGATGAAAAAGATAATTTTATTGCATTTCTATAAGACTGACAGAAGTTCACAGAAAGAAGAAAAGAAAAATAAACAAATACGCATTCCAGCCTTTTTTACAAGCATACAAATTTAAAGTTCAAAAAATGCTCCATAATAGGGAATTGCACACTTATGTTCTGAAAATCCTAAAACCGAATTTGCCCTTCAATGGTCCCCAAGTTCATGCTCCTGAAATTCTTATACAGTTCTGCTGCAGAGTGCAGGAATAAATTAGATGTTGTCCTCTGTTTTTTCATTGATGAAACTTTCAAGTTAACCCCAAGCCTCTCATCATACCGAAAAGAATCCATCAATGGATGCAAGTTCCTACACCTCAATATTAGTGTTCGAACTCAAGCCTTACCTTCTCACATACATACCAACAAAATTGAGCATACTCATTCTACAGATGCTGATATTAAAAATTGGAGAGACCAATACCCAGACCAACGCTAACATATCTATTATTGTGCATTAGCAATCATGGACTTCCACTTCCAGATTGATAGGACAGCATCAAGCATAGGAAAAGCAGATGAAAGCTTTCATAAAATGCAATGCAGATGCAAAAGAGTGGCTATCTCCCGAATTTCAGTGCAACTATTGAACAGAAATAAGAGGTTGAGTAGATTCTGGATAAATGAAATTGAGAGATGTAACTGAAGTTTAAAGACATTGTACAAGCTCCCCCTTCCTTCATCTAACAAAATGTTCAATGAAAGAAGGGGATGATAAAATGATCATTAATTTTTCAATATCAGGAACAACAACAGGCGTGCATCTCTATTATATCCAAGTAAAAATCTTTAAATAGTAATGAAATGGCAGCAAATGCAAGGTTATATATATTAAGGGGATCAAGCAGGGCTAGCATTGACATTGGTAAATATGACCAGTATGAACTTGTACATAAGAGATGTATTGAAATTTTGAACAAGTTATCAAATACGAAATGACATATTACAATAATGAATAACAGAGAAGTTCTACACAGGGGAAGGTGAAACAAAGGGGAAAAGAGTACATGAATATTTTTACTAGAACTGAGTTTTTTTTTTTTTAATCAACACACAGATTAATATTCTTTAACTAAATTTCTCATTGACGCAAAATTGCTGTAGACATGCAAAATATGCAGGTTGCAGTAACTTGGTTCATGCTAGAAATTTAAGGACCATTTTCTCACTTCGATAGCCTTCCTGGCTGTTTGTTGGGTATTGGAACAATTTTGCCAGAGTTTCATTAGTCGTCTGTTTAAGGAGGCAGGAGAATACTTTTTCTCAATGGCTTTCTCTATTTTTATTCTGTTTTCTTTCTTGTATAATTCTCTGAGTAGGCTACTCTGTCTTTTATAATTGAAATTTTCTTCTTTATCCAAAAGAGAGAAGAATGCATGAAACAAATGTAATAGTCGCAAACCTGTTGAACGATATATGGCTCCTCAGCAAGGCTAAAAGGACCAGTCAAAATAGTAAGAAATCCATTTTGATTGCCAAAAACAATGTCAGTGAAGGGTCGATCACCTACCTGTCACAATATATTATATGCCAGAACATGAGCCCCAATCAAAATATAAAACTATAAACTGATTAACAAAGAACCCAAGAAAATTCTTATCTACCATGATTAATCGTGAGGAATCACAGCCAAAATGCTTTTCAATTTCTTCAGCTGTTCCGGCTGGTTTCTTCACCCCTACAGCATACATACAGCTATCAACTCCAAAACTCCATTATTAGTGGCATTTCCTAATGAATATTTCACATGCTTAACGTTGTAACACAGGGAAGAAGATGACGTCCATGATTTAAAAATAGAAGAAATGTGACATAGTTAAAGGTTTCAAAGTAAAAGTAACACTTACTGTGCCTTATGACTTTAATCCCAATTGCCTCCTCAAGCGCCCTAGCTTTGGAACCATCATGGTCATACTCATGGAGTCCTAATTCATCACACAAGTAAAACACGACAAAAGAAATCGTTGGACAACATCCCCTTGCAACAAAATTATAAATAAAAAGAAAACTGCTAATGCTTTGCAATTCGAAATGTGGTGTGCCAGGATCATATAAGTTTTTCATAGCTTCATGCTACAATTACCAGCAGAGTTACTGAAGACAGCAACATCAGAACCAAACTCCGCTTTACAACGTTCCAGCGAGGACGCAAGAGGAGGCCAAGGGGTCAAACAGTAAGGCGCAGTTATCGTATTATCCTTATCGAACACGACCCCTTTAAACCCTCTTCTACGCAGCTCACCCCAATCAATGTCCCTCATATCTTGAACGGAAATATGAGGTAGCGCCAATTTTGGGTCTTTCACAAACACAAAGGTCGAATAAACTGCCTCCAAGTTTATTCTCTGTCCCAACGCCGCTTTCAAGTCTGCCCACCGCATGTTCGTGGAAAGTACCGTCGTTTCGTTCCTGTTCTCGAACCCCTTTTGCTCGTATCGTTGTGCTTCCTTTCGGTTTCTGGGTTCTCGATTTCGATTATCGGTGCTTTTGTAGTCAATAGAGGGAAGAAATTGGAGAAACAGCGGATGGTTTTGATCTCGATTTGAATAGGAAGTTATAAAATTGTGGGAATTCGGAATGCTCAGAGAGTATAAATCTCTAATGGGGACTTTGCTAATTGTACTAGAAAGTGACAGAGTGGTGAGATTTCTCTTGTGAAGAGCATGACGATGCGAATTCAGAGGGTTTGGAATTAGGTACGAGCAACATGGCAGCTGAGCAGCAGCAACAGCCGCAACAGTTGAAGGCATTTTCTTTGAAAAAAATAAAATAAAATGCGTTCTTTATTTTTACAAATAACAGCTTTCTATTTACAATGTCCATTTTTTGTTTTTAAAGAATCCCTCTAAAGGGGCCTGTTTTAACCATACGTGAAGTTGTGTGTTCTTGATTCCCAACTTAGGCTGATCCTTTAAAAATTTGGGTTTAACTTTTTATATATTTTTTGATTAAAATTATAAGTAGAAACAATTAATATTCTCCCGACATTAAAATGGTTTTGATACCAAAAATTTCAAGCTGACTAACTAATGGAATATCGAAATGTTAATTAGTACATGAAATTGACTTGGAATTAAAATTTATATATATATATATATATATATTTAATTCTTATAAAATTTTAAAGTTTTTATTATGGTACTTATAGCTTGTGCAAATTTTTAATTTTAACCTTTTGCAATGGATATTTTAAAAGTGTGATGTTCTATGTTTTATCACCATAATGAGTTAAGATTGTAATTAAGCCCTTGGGCTTCTTCAGTATTCTGTCAAAAAAGCCATGAGTTTAATGAATGTAAAAGTTATAGTGTATCATTCAATATTTTTCTTCTACTTCAATGAACAAATCTAAATTTATCAAGTTAAAGTAAAAAAAAAAAAAAGACAACAACAACAATAATAATAAGATATCATTTTATATGAAACTAATATTGTGACCCATGTAATTCTAAAAATTTTTGTAACTTATAAAAACAATAATAATTACAATTGATTTATATAAAATTTATGGGTCATGACATATACTTTTTAAACATAAACATTTTGAATTGATTTATCAATTCTATAATCAAATCTACTTTACCTACTCAAACTTTGATTTGAATTGATTTATTTATTCACTAGAATAAATTTAAATGTATAAAATAGATAAATTTGTTAGTTTGTGGATTATTTGTTATTTGTTATAAATTATTTGTTACACAAATTGATGATTGATTGAATATTGATTTCATCTTTACTTTTGAATGCGTCTTTTTTTATTTCAATAGGATTCAAAGAAGAAAAACACTGAAGGTTGCTGCTACTTTTGAATTGAATCTCCAGGTATCAGATTTCGTCTTTCAAGAATTTGATTTTCATCTTTTTCTTCAGTCAAGAGATTATGATTTAAGGATTTATATCTCAAACTTTGATTTCTATTAAATTAAGAACTATTTTAGAAAAAAATCAAAATAAAGTCAAATAAAACAAAATTTTTAATTCACATATCAATTCTACAATCAAGTTTATTTTACCTACTAAAAAAATTATTTAATACACTATAGTGATCAAATAATAAAGGTAATTGTTTTTTAATTTTAATTCAAATCATTTAAATCAATTCAATTCAAATAATTAATATTATGTGATGTCATTAATTTACCAAATTTATTAATTTACCAAATTTATTTATTCATTCAAATTAAATAAAATAATGAAATTGATTAATTATCAATTTCACCAATTTCACTAATTAATAATTATGATAATATATTCTGATAAAAATATATTCTACTATTCATTTTAACAATAACCCATATAATATATAAAATATTAATTTGTGAAATTGATAATAATTATAATAATATATTCTGCTATTCAATTTCACTAATTTCACTGATTAATAATTATGATAATATATTTTGATAAAAATATATTCTGCTCGTATATGTATATTTTAACAATTTATTATGTATATATTTTAATTCAAATAAATTCAAATCAAATAATAAAGGTAATTATTTTTGAATTTCAATTCAAATCAAATAATTCATTTAATGTTATGTCATTAATTGTCCTACAATGATCAAATAATAAAGGTAATTATTTTTTAATTTTAATTCAAATCATTTCAATAAATTCAAATCAAATAATTAATATTATATGATGCCATTAATTTTCCAAATTTATTATTTTACCTAAAGAAAAAAATGATGACATATATATCAGTTTCTAATTCAAGGTTCCACTACCTCACAATTTAGACAATGCAATTACAAAACATAATTTCAGGGATATTGTGTGTAATAGTGTAGCACGAGGTTCAAGTTTATATGAGATTAATTGTACAAGAAGAATCAACTTTGAGAGTCTAATAGAAAAAAATATTAACATCTAACGAAGATAAAAATTTACAAACCTTGAAAAGTTCAAATGGACTGTCTCGACGATAGACATCACTCTTCTTACTATTGCTAACCAAAAAGCACATGCATTTTAGATATATGGAAAAATAGGTTTAGATTTTAGGATAAGAATTACTACAATTTGAAAGAAGATAGAGGTGAGTCTCTGAGAATATTGAAGCCCATGCAAATGTGACAAAAAATTATGGAGTAAGGATACATGTTAAAAATATAAATTTTATAGAATGTGTAACAGAAGTGATAATATACTTACAACACAAATCAAAAGAACTTACCAGTGTAAGAATTATAGAAAAGTTAATGCTGTAATACCCAAGAAAAATAAAAAATAAATATTTGTTTACAAACTACTGTTACTATTTCAGTATACAGTACTATTCACCCGTATAATACTATTTATGTATACGATACTGTTCATTTATACAATCGAAATGTCAAGTACTAGATGTGGTTTGGTCATAAGAGAAAACTAGAAAGAAGTTCGTGGGAGAAAATGACGTTTTATGTGTAAAAATACCCTTAGGGACTAAAGTGAAAGGACTGAATTGAAAAGAAACTTAAAGGTTTAAGGTGAAAGGATAGTTTTCCTTTTAAGTTTCCAATAGTAATAACAGAAATTTTCCATGAGGTGCACAGTAACTGCATTATTAGAAATGTCATTTTCATGAATAGTAAGTTGAATATTTTATTAGCGCATAGTGTCAAATGGTACCCTTGACTTTTGCTATAAATAGGCCCTTCTATTTCACTTCTAAACTCACACCTTCAACTTCTCTTCTTCTCTCCTTAAGTTTCTCTTACTTCAATGCTAGGCCTCTGAGATTTTGGGCCTTTCCTTTTCAGCTTAGGTAAGGATACTATGCCCTTTCTATGTCTTTCAAATTTTAGAAGTTATTTTCTTAAGTATGCTCTGTGGTTGCGGCCTTGGCTGATCTTCCACATCAGAAAAACTGTCCTTAGTTGTTTATATGTTATTTTGATTATCTGATTACCGAAATAGAATGTAAACTGTGAAGAATACATGTCTAGGAAAGTTCTGGCTAAGGAAAGACCTGGTTTTTAAGTGTGTCCAGTGTGACCCTTCACTCTTTCCTGGGAACTTATCTGGTGTACTCTTTTACAGATTGTATTCTCTATTTCTGGTATAAATAGTAACTGTACGTATGAATAGTGACTGTACATATGAATAGTGACCGTACGTATGAATAGTAACCGTATATATGAACAGTACCGTACGTATGAACAATATCTGTATGAAAACAATCCTAACTTGTTTTCTCTAATCTTTCATGAAAATCTCTGTAGCGGAATACTGAAATTCATCTGTGTACTCTTGTCTGTAACGACTTAGAGAAGTGATATTCGTACGGAATCCAGGTGAGTGAAACGACCCCGTTTTAATAGAGTTTTAGCATTACTAGTGATAAAAAGTATGTCGTAGGACACTCCCAAGATTCATAGGGGGAAATTGGATTCAGAATGACGAATCTAAATGAGATAATTAATCCATAAGTATGGATAAAATGAAATAAGTATCTTATGATGATGTGAAGTTTGAATGTTTTCAAAAACGGATTAATTGTTATCTTGATATGTGGTTTATAAATCTATAATATAGTTATATACTATACCTGTTATATGGATGAATATTATATTGAGCTTCTGATTATGATATGAAATACTGTACTATTGATTGTGATTGAGCGGGACAGTACCCCCTCTCACGGCAAGGCGAAAAACCCGGTTGACAGGGTGTCTTGACCAATGAGTGTGGAGACAACGATTCCCTCAGTAGGGATATAGTCCGGATTGGTGATAAATCCGTGAGGCGCCCTAGCTAAGAGGATGAGGTTGTGCGTCATGGCGAAAATATACATAATTGGTGAGCCGGCCTGTGTGCGCTCTCCGGGATATATTGCCATTGACGAGTACTAGTAACGTTTGTTGAATTGGATGAATTTTTATCTTCTTGTATGTAAGAGGATGATGTTGTGCGTCATGGCGGAAATATACATAATTGGTGAGCCGGCCTGTGTGCGCTCTCTGGGATATATTGCCATTGACGAGTACTAGTAACGTTTGTTGAATTGGATGAATTTTTATCTTCTGTCTATTGGTTGAGTATGAGCCTTTGGATATGCTTGCATGACTGGTAATGTATTTGAATTTTATTAACGCGAGGCCGATTCGCTCATTGAGTTTAAAAGCTCACACTGTTTGTACAACCTTTTTGTTCAGATCAGGTTGCCAGCGAAGAATATCTGCTAGAGGAGTAGATCACTTTGGACCTTCCCGTTGTCGGGTAGACCCCTCTTTTGTTATAGATTATGTTGCTCTGTAATCGTCTAGGACATCTAGGTCAGAGGTTCGACATTTGGCTTGTATGTCAGTATAATAATGTATTTTAAATTGATAATATATTATTACATGCAAATCATCTCTATGATTTTCAGATAAGAAAATTTGATATATTTATCGGAAGGCTTACAGTGATGAGAGATTCATCATTGTACCGGTCATGTGCCCAAAAAACGGGTCGTGACAAAGTTGGTATCAGAGCAATGGTTGTTAAGTCTCCTAGTGATTACAGAGCAAGGTAACCTTAGTAGGACCTCCTCTATCGTTGTGAACCCGGGCACAACTATAGAGAGACGGCTCTACTGAAGGTCCTGTAGGATGTTTTCATTTCCTTTCCCTCCGAGACTTATCTCTTCTTAGGAATTATGTTCTCAGTTTTAGTTTTAGACAGATGTGGCTACACTTTTAAACTTAGTCAAGGAAAAGTTGTTATTTGTTTTGATTCCGTTGCTGTCGGATCAAAATTTTATATGGTGGATTTTATAAGCTGAATTCATGATTGAATTTGTGTAGCTATATTATTTTAGGGTACCAGCCAATAAAAGAAACCACTCGCATTGAAAACAAAAAAAAACTGAAGGATTACATTGCAAAAAAGAAGAAGTTTACTCATGCATGAGTAATCTAAAAGCGAGGTGGTCTCGGATTAGGAGGGTTGTATTGTATCATTACCCCTCGACCATTCCTTGGAGCAAGAGACATAGCAATGTCACGGAGGGTAGTGTAAATTCCATTCATACAATCAACACTTCTTTGCTGTTGATTGCAGAAGCACTGGGTGGACCAATAGAAGAACCTATCTATTCTCGAAGTCATTGCCGCGTTATTGCGTTTGGTTAACTTCTCCAGGTCCTCTATCATCTTCTTGAGAATCTTCACCTCCTGCTCTAAACAGGCGATTTTGTCCTCTAAGCTATGGCCTATGCTAATCTCCTCGGCTTCCTCAATCTTCTTCATCTTCTTCTCCTTTTGAATTTCTTGAGGTCCCTCGAGAGGTCTTTTGCCCTTGTCCCTGCAAAAACTTAAGTTTAAGTCAAGTTCTTCTTCCTTAGCCTCTACTGTGAGATCAATGTACTTCCTTGAGGCCATGATTTTGAAAAATTTAAAAATTTTTGTAAGAGTATGAGGCGAAAGGAATACTGGGGGATTGTAGGCTCAGAAATTATTACTCTTTGTGGTGTGGTAACTGAGAACGCTGAGAAGGTTTTTATAGAGAAAATTTTGGACTAAGAGACAAAGAAGATATCTCTTCACCGCACCCCTACACGATCAACCTATGGATTTCTGCAAGCTGGAAGCTAGAAGTCTAGGGTAGGCGTGCACACCGATAGTGCGTTGCATTAATGCCAAAACCACGAAAGTCAGTATTCGGTGGATTTGCGGCCGATTTTACTTGGTTTTCCCATTTCTCCCGTTGGCATTTTCCGAAATTCAAAGAAGTTGATAATATAGCCATTAAAGATTGCCTTGGATGCTTTTATGATAAACTGAAATGAATTTCTCTGTTTTATTGTATTATTCTTGAGAGCCTTCAGTTGAGTATGATATACATAACTGATTGAATCATGTTGTAATTACATGTATGTATGTTATTCATGCATAATGAGTGAAGGCTACGATCAAGGAGAATATGTGATGATCCTACACATACTCATAGAGAATGAGAAATCAAAATGACTTGGATAGAATGAAATGTGTAGAGGATAATACATCTTCATGGTTACACATACTTACATATAATGCTCTCATGGGCAAATGAAAGGCAGTGATTTCCTTACATCATGATAATGCTTAATGCATGCGACCGTAAGCAGTTAACTTTGTTTTAAAATATATATATATATATATATTGATATACATATATTATGTGTAAATCCAGAGTAAAGACACCGATTAGAATCTAAGATACGGCCAATATGAGACTACCCGATCATAGAGTGATATCGTGATCTGAGATTACACTATAAGACAAGTATAGAGTGAGGAAATTATAGATTGAAACGGCGATTAGCCGAAAATTTTTTTGAGGAAATCTTTGACTTATGTTAATTGCATTTACTATTTATCTGCATGTCCGACATTAATTGCTGGCATTGCGACGTATGTGATCTGTAAACCTTATAGCGAGCGGCGTGTAGGTTGTGGTGACTTTAGCTCCAGGGGCTTCGGGTTGTCTATAAATCTTGTACGCCCGTTACCCCACTCATCACACCAAGCGAACTTCTTTCATTACATACCTATTTCTCAATCTCCATTCCTTTCTCATTCGAAGTTATTTCTGAGATCCCTAGAGCAATGGCCGATAATAAGTCTTTCAACTTGAATTTTGAGACTGGCAATGTAGAGCTTGATTTAAATCTAAGTCTCGGAGACAACAAAGGGAAGAGACCTGTAGACAGGTCACCAGAAATTAAGAAGAGAAAGAAGGATGTAATAAAGATGGAGGAGGACAGCACTGCAACATCCTCAGAAAATAAGCTTGCATGCCTAGAGCGTAAGATAGAGAGCCTGGAATACAAGATAGAGGACCAGAAGCGACTAATAAGTCGTCTCTTTGAAAACCAAGAGAAACTGATAAACCGTCGTTTCGGGGAACTAGCTAATCGAGTTGATAGACATTCAATGTTTGCAACTCAAAATTTCCGTGACCAACAAGCAAGGTGTATTGAATGTATGAACGGAGTAACTTCTGCTCTTCGTCAAATTTCTCAGGCGCTTCCTCTAGAAACCCTTTCTAGGCTGCAACGATTAGCTTCCTCCTTAAGGTCTGAAGCACCTTCCTCTTCTAGACCTGGAGCACCTTTTACATTTCAAAAGCCTCCTCGTCCTTAATTTATTCTTTCTTTTGTTTGTATCTAAAGCTATATTTGGTCTAAGCTTCATGTATTAAAATTATCTATGTACTAGAAATAAAATTTAAGTTAGTATTTAGATCTTCTTTGTTGAAGTGATTCCTTTTACTAAAAGAACTTGAGGAATGAGAAGATGTTAGACTTATATTTCGTACTTGATTATGAAAATTCTAAAGCAGAGTATGGTAATATCCTTTTGATTGAGAAGAGTTACTAAAATGATATTTCATTTCATTTCTGAGCTATGGAGGAGTGCTAAATAAGTATTTTATGAACCTATACATAGAGAACTATGGGTTTGCCCTAATCATTGAAGGGATACAACTCTATATGAGTCATTGAGGTGAGAGAAATTTCTATATATATTTATTTTATAATTATGCGTGAGGAGTATGTTATTTACTTAACACATTTTCTAGGATTGTTCTTCCTAGAGATTTATGTAATAATTTCATGTGATTTTTCCTTTTATATGACGTCTTCAGCTGAGAGTATCGCCTTAAGGTAGAAGGATCGCCTTCGGGCAAGAGTATTACCTATGGCCAAAATGACGCCTTCGGGTAAGGTGCTTGTATTCGTAAAAGTTATAAGCTATGTGTGTGGAAACATGTGTTCTGATATTCGGTATAAACTAGAAAGACCACGTGCCACTTTTGAAGATGACATCTATTTGAGGTTTTACATAGAGACAAAGTTCGTCTCTGATTAGGTGGTTAAGTTTGGTAAAGGTTATGAGGATGAGACACTTTATGGTACAAAAGGTTGTGGAGAAGATCAAACTGATGAGGAAGAGATTACTTGCTGTTTAGAAAAGGCAAAAGTCTTATGCAAATTATTGATAATGCGGTTTAGAGTTCACAGTCAATGGTATAATATTCTTGTAAATCTCACCAAGGGTGTGATGAGGTTTTGGAAGAAAGAGATGTAAAGGATGAGATATGGACGAAGTAATCACATTTATTTCAGTCTTGAGATGAGTTTTGAATTCGGGGGACCGAATTCTCTTAAGAGGGTGATAATGTAATACCCAAGAAAAATAAAAAATAAATATTTGTTTACAAACTACTGTTACTATTTCAGTATACAGTACTATTCACCCGTATAATACTATTTACGTATACGATACTGTTCATTTATACAATCAAAATGTCAAGTACTAGATGTGGTTTGGTCATAAGAGAAAACTAGAAAGAAGTTCGTGGGAGAAAATGACGTTTTATGTGTAAAAATACCCTTAGGGACTAAAGTGAAAGGACTGAATTGAAAAGAAACTTAAAGGTTTAAGGTGAAAGGATAGTTTTCCTTTTAAGTTTCCAATAGTAATAACAGAAAAATTTTCCATACGCGTGAGGTGCACAGTAACTGCATTATTAGAAATGTCATTTTCATGAATAGTAAGTTGAATATTTTATTAGCGCATAGTATCAAATGGTACCCTTGACTTTTGCTATAAATAGGCCCTTCTATTTCACTTCTAAACTCACACCTTCAACTTCTCTTCTTCTCTCCTTAAGTTTCTCTTACTTCAATGCTAAGCCTCTGAGATTTTGGGCCTTTCCTTTTCAGCTTAGGTAAGGATACTATGCCCTTTCTATGTCTTTCAAATTTTAGAAGTTATTTTCTTAAGTATGCTCTGTGGTTGCGGCCTTGGCTGATCTTCCACATCAGAAAAACTGTCCTTAGTTGTTTATATGTTATTTTGATTATCTGATTACCGAAATAGAATGTAAACTGTGAAGAATACATGTCTAGGAAAGTTCTGGCTAAGGAAAGACCTGGTTTTTAAGTGTGTCCAGTGTGACCCTTCACTCTTTCCTGGGAACTTATCTGGTGTACTCTTTTACAGATTGTATTCTCTATTTCTGGTATAAATAGTAACTGTACGTATGAATAGTGACTGTACATATGAATAGTGACCGTACGTATGAATAGTAACCGTATATATGAACAGTACCGTACGTATGAACAATATCTGTATGAAAACAATCCTAACTTGTTTTCTCTAATCTTTCATGAAAATCTCTGTAGCGGAATACTGAAATTCATCTGTGTACTCTTGTCTGTAACGACTTAGAGAAGTGATATTCGTACGGAATCCAGGTGAGTGAAACGACCCCGTTTTAATAGAGTTTTAGCATTACTGGTGATAAAAAGTATGTCGTAGGACACTCCCAAGATTCATAGGGGGAAATTGGATTCAGAATGACGAATCTAAATGAGATAATTAATCCATAAGTATGGATAAAATGAAATAAGTATCTTATGATGATGTGAAGTTTGAATGTTTTCAAAAACGGATTAATTGTTATCTTGATATGTGGTTTATAAATCTATAATATAGTTATATACTATACCTGTTATATGGATGAATATTATATTGAGCTTCTGATTATGATATGAAATACTGTACTATTGATTGTGATTGAGCGGGACAGTACCCCCTCTCACGGCAAGGCGAAAAACCCGGTTGACAGGGTGTCTTGACCAATGAGTGTGGAGACAACGATTCCCTCAGTAGGGATATAGCCCGGATTGGTGATAAATCCGTGAGGCGCCCTAGCTAAGAGGATGAGGTTGTGCGTCATGGCGAAAATATACATAATTGGTGAGCCGGCCTGTGTGCGCTCTCCGGGATATATTGCCATTGACGAGTACTAGTAACGTTTGTTGAATTGGATGAATTTTTATCTTCTTGTATGTAAGAGGATGATGTTGTGCGTCATGGCGGAAATATACATAATTGGTGAGCCGGCCTGTGTGCGCTCTCTGGGATATATTGCCATTGACGAGTACTAGTAACGTTTGTTGAATTGGATGAATTTTTATCTTCTGTCTATTGGTTGAGTATAAGCCTTTGGATATGCTTGCATGACTGGTAATGTATTTGAATTTTATTAACGCGAGGCCGATTCGCTCATTGAGTTTAAAAGCTCACACTGTTTGTACAACCTTTTTGTTCAGATCAGGTTGCCAGCGAAGAATATCTGCTAGAGGAGTAGATCACTTTGGACCTTCCCGTTGTCGGGTAGACCCCTCTTTTGTTATAGATTATGTTGCTCTGTAATCGTCTAGGACATCTAGGTCAGGGGTTCGACATTTGGCTTGTATGTCAGTATAATAATGTATTTTAAATTGATAATATATTATTACATGCAAATCATCTCTATGATTTTCAGATAAGAAAATTTGATATATTTATCGGAAGGCTTACAGTGATGAGAGATTCATCATTGTACCGGTCATGTGCCCAAAAAACGGGTCGTGACAAATGCCTTTGAGCTTCTTCTTGTAGGAAAATGTGCATCTCTTAGAAGAAATAAATTGTTACAATAATAGACATAAAGATTGAGTGGATAGTTTACCAAAGCTACGGAGGAACATGATGTCAGGGAAATAATGCTAGTTCATTGGACCATGATCTTTTTCTTTAATTCAAAAAAACAATGGCAGAAAAATATTGCTAGTCAATTGTATTATGATCTTCTTCTTTGGTATATATATATATATATATATATATATATATGGATGAAAAAAAAGAATTGAAGAAACATATCGAAAGGCGAAAAAAGGCTGGAGCCTTAAAAAGTCATATTACCAAGTGTCGATTGGGTTTCCGATCAACATAAGGAGGTGATCAAATAACGAAAGATGAGCAGCTAGAGAGAGAGCATTGTCGAGTTGCACTAGTGGATTTAGAGAAGGAAAATGGACAGACATGATAGAGAACATGACTCTACAGTTTATCGCTTCTGAAGATAGATATATAGCAATTAATTATTTTATTATTTGTATATAATAAATGCTAATTTACCAAATGACAATATATTATATTTCAATCGAAAAGTTCACCTAATTTATCAATTGTATAACAATTATAACAATTATATACCAATTATATATTAATTATAGCAATCATATAGTAATTTACCCAAATTCATTTAATGTAATTATATACCAATTATATAACAATTTATCCTAATTTTTTTAAATTCATTTAATGTGATGTAATTAATTTATTAAATTTATTAATTTACCTAATTTATTTATAATTTTATTCATTTAAATTTATTCTATTATACATAATTTAATGACCTATTTGTAATTAATATTTTATAGTGAAATTATTTTAGTCTATTATAAAGATTTCAGTAAATATTATACGATATTATGCTTGTGTATAAATGTATAATTTCATACTTTAACCGTCTTAATTAACATTAAGAGCTACATATACACTTGATTTCGAAGAAATCATTATTCAATGGTATATAAAAATTTTCCCAATTGATTGCCTACCTTTCTTTTCTCTTAAATGGTCATTTTAATACGTTAGTCGGAGGAAATGCAAGTTTGGCTAGGAGGAAGCAATTGAAGTTATACACATGGTCATGCTCCATCTTTTATGTACATGCATGATGAGATGATCTATTTATGTAGGGGTGAGTTCAGGTCATCAATTTTACTGGAGGGCAAAATAAGAACTAAACCGACTAAAGGGGTTTGGTTAGATTAGTTTAGATCAGATTTTTATTTACTCAATTCGGTCCAACAGTGGCGGAGCCACGTTGTGGTGAGGGGTCCAACAGTGGCGGAGCCACGTTGTGGTGAGGGGGTGCATCTGCACCCCCTGAAATTTTAAAAACTTCATATAAAAATTTATTTTTTTTACTTTTTGCCCCTCTTTAATTTTTATTTTTGACCCCCAAAATTTTTTGAACCTTATATTTTTAGGGGGGACTCATGTTGTGCACTCTAAGTTTTTGCAAAAGTTATATTTATAAGTATAATATTTTGAATATTTATATTTTAGTCCTAAATTTTAAAACTCCTTTTCACTTTAGTCCCTATTTTTTTGGCTAAATTATAATTTTAAATATAATATTTTAAAAATTTATATTTGAGCCCTAATTTTAAACTTTTTTAAAATTTTAGCCCTTACAATATTTTAAAATTTATAATTTGTCCCCCCTAATTAAGAGGTCCTAGATCCGCCACTGCTGTCCAAGTTAATTTATTATTAGCCGATTGGCGAGATTATCTTTTTTTTTTTTTCTAATTAAGCTTTTTTAAAATTAGGAAATGACAAATCTTTTAATCGGATGAATATCTCATACTGAATGTTTACTTATGTTTGCAATATATATGTCACACATCACAGTATGATTGTTTTGTTGTTTGCTGAAGAGATAAATATACAAATGCACGATGATATACATATTTAATGAAGATCCCAATAAAAGCTAACAAAGTTGTTAAGATTGGAATTTGATTTAGGATCGAAAAAAATACAAGTAAGATTGAATTGAGATCATAAGATTTTATTAAATATATAATAAAATATAATAATGATATAAACTTTGTATATAATATAAAATTATCAAAATCTTATTATATTTCAATAAAAAATAAGCTCAAACACTAATATTTCAATATGTTATAGTCATATATTCATACATAGATAATAAAGTATTAAACATTGATCAAAAGTTATTAAAATACTAAATACATAAACTATATAAAACTAAACATTAAAAAAAATAAATCAATTATTATTCTTATCGTTATTCATATCATCATCATCATCATCATCAAAATCTTCTAATTCTTCATCTTCATTAATAAAAAAATTAAAAAAATTTTAAAAAACACATATATGATTTACAAACACATAAAGGATAAATTAAAAAATTAAAAAAATGATTGACAAACACATAAATGATAAAGAAAAAAATTTAAAAAAACTAAAAAATTTTTTTTTAAAAAAATAAATAGGATCTGCAGAATTTCAGATTCCATGATTTCATGTCCCAGATCCCATAATTTCACGATTCCATGACAAAAATGATCTCGAGTGAGATTGTGATCGTTTTTAGGATCAAGATTGTAGAATCCTTCAATTCTACACTCCAACTATCGATTTTGACAACACAGCCTAAGGCAATATGTAACTATATCATATCATAGTCTCATAGACATAGCAATATCATCAAGCACTCAATACAACTTGCACTAGTTTATTAAAGGAAAAATCTCACGTAATAATATAAGTACTCCGTTATAATGAAAATTTTACCATGTTCTGGAGAGAGGAAAAAAAAAAAAGAAAAGGAGGAAAGTGATAAGCTGGTTTAGGTTGAACGAGTTGAGCTAGGTTGATATATATTTTATTGTTTTATATATTATATATAATAATATGATCATTTATAAAATTGTTTAAAGTTTTGGACTTTTCTTCTATGGTATTTTGATTTTTTTTTTGGGTATTTTAATCTGATGAGTATGAAAATAGTATCGTCTATTTATATTTTATATTTTTTTCATTTTTATTTTTTATTTTTTTATTTTTGACTAAAAAGCAATCAAACTAAAAAAATTCCAGGTTAAAAATTAAAAAAAATTAATAATAACTGATATTCATTTATATTCTGATTTTGATTTTTTAATTACTTATTTATTTATTTACATTTTATTATTTTAAATCTTAACTTTTTGAAGATAATAACAAATATGTTAAAACAAAAACGAAATATTTACAAATATATTTATGCATAGAATAAAATACAAATATTGTAATAGTTTTGCACATATTACAAAAGTTTACAGTAACATAATATGGATCTTTATGCAAATTATTGTTGTATATATATATAAAAAATGTTTCTCATAACTATGCCAGAGTAACTTTACATAAATAGTTGCAAGTTTATCTCGAAGTTTTGCAAATTGGACTAAAAGGCAACTATTCTATGCCTGTTGCAAAAAACCATTGCCTAAACTTTAATATTTTCTTACAAAACTGCAACACTAGGAACCGTTAATTTTGCAGATGCCTCCAAATGTTGTACATGATTGAACTCTGGCTTGCATTGTTTTTAAATATTAAATTTAGTTGATATATAATATTTTTGTTGTTATGATAAATTGAGGGTAAATTATATTATATTTTTAAGTTTTGGTACTAAAATTATAATCCAACCTTGATTCTTAACCCATAATATCCCAATTTCATATTTACTACAAGTTCAACGGTAAAATTATAAAATTATTATTTGGTTGCAAGTAAAGAAGTTATGAGTAGATTCCTCCAATCATAATTTGGTTTGTCCCTTCATGTTGATTGAAAAGACATTTTTTTTCCGAAAAATTGATAAATTTTGCATATCATCGATCAGATCCGCAAGCTTAGTCACATTTCTATTATTAATGTGTCTTGAGTTTTGACTTTGGTTCGATGTTGAATCTCAAGAGATCGGTTTATATGTAACAGAAGAAAAGTTCTTACCATCTAAACTAACTCTCCGAGTCTCTCTCTTTTCTTTCGAAAGAAACTAATCTTAATTAATTATTTTCTTCACACCTCAAAATCGCTGTTTACAACAACAATCACATCACAAAAGACTAATTAATTAATTTGCAGTAATTATTAGGGCATACAGCATAATCAACCACAAATTAAATATTGTCGTTGTGCATGCAAGCCCAAATCATCATTCTGAAATTCAGAACCAGGAACGAAGAAAATGGCTGCTTCTTCCTCTTGTTCTTCGTCATTGTCATCACCATCACACTGTAAATATTCCATTATTCTGCTCCTCCTTTTTCTCTTACTTAACCTTAAGCGATATTGCTGTGTGTGGGAATTTCAACAACGATTTTGACATTATTTTTGGGGGCAAAAGGGCTCAAATAAAAGAAGGAGGCCAAAGTATGTCTCTTACACTGGACCAATATTTAGGCTCAGGAATCATGTCTAAAAATGAGTACTTATAAATGGTGGTAAAGCCACTTTTGTTGACCAAAAAGATAAGAAGCAATTTTGCTTATATATTAAGCCTTTGAATAGTCAAAGATTATGGAGAATTTGAATTTTGCTTCCTTAGTAAAAAATGGTAGAAAATTTAAATTTTGTTTCTTTTAGTCAAAGATGGTGGAGAATTTGAATTCTGCTTCTTCACCTCCCTTCCTCTATAAATACATGTCTATTGGCTTCAAATCCCAAATCTTGAAGGCAAAATCCTATTTTGGGTTCAAAAGAGAGGAGTTTTTTAGAGAGAGGAAAAAGTGTGATTTCGCCTAAAATTGTCTTTCCTCTTGTTAAAGAGAGTGTATTTTCTCATATTATAAGAAAGGGTATTGTCAATTGTTCTTTCCTTATTTTAGAGAGAAATTGTTATAATCTTTTTGCATTAGATTGTCAATTGTTCTTTCCTTATTTTAGAGAGAAATTGTTATAATCTTTTTGCATTAGTGACATCCTTCTACAATTTGTCCAAGGTTTTTCTCCTAATTTATTTAGGAGTTTTACACATAAAATTTGGTGTTCATCATTATTCATTTTTCTCGCTTTTACTTCAGTTATAATTGTGTGCTCCGTTCCATAACATTCTAATAGTGGTATCAAAGCTAGGTTTTTGTGCAACAATTAGATCCAGTTAGTGGAAAGGAGGCATCTTCAATAATGGTGACGAAGTATGAAGTAGAGAAGTTCAATGGGAATAATTTCTCATTGTGGAAAATGAGAATAAAAGTAGTTTTGAGAAAAGATAACTGCTTGGCGGCAATTGGAGAAAGGCCCAACGAGATCACTAACGATGACAAGCAGAACGAGATGGATGGCAATGCTATTGCTAATCTGCATCTAGCATTAGCCGATGGAGTATTATCAAGTATGGCACAGAAAAAGACAGCAAAAGAGATATGAAATACTCTGCCAAAATTGTACGATGCCAAAACACTGCACAACAAAATTTTCTTGAGAAGAAAACTTTACACCATTCGGATGATAGAGTCAACTTTAGTGACTGACCACATTAACACCCTCAACACTTTATTTTCACAGCTCACAGCAATGGGGCATAACATAGAGACCAGTGAACGTGCTGAAATTCTAGTTTAAAGTCTACTTGATTCGTATGATCAACTCATCATCAACTTAACAAATAATATAGAAGTTCTAGTTTTCAATGACATTGCAGCTATGGTTCTTGAAGAAGAAAGTTGACACAAAAGCAAAGAAGATAGATCGGGAGACTCATATCAAGCTGAAGTTTTAACAATAATGAGAGGGAGATCAACAGAACGTGGCATCAGTGGAAGTCAAAATTAGAGTAGATCAAAATCCAGAAGTAAGAAAATGTCAAGTGTCATCACTGTGACAAGAAAGGGCACTACAAAAGGGAGTGTTGGCATCTCAAGAAGAAAGAAGAAGCTAAAGGAAAAGATTCTGAGCCATCAAAAGCTCAGGGTTGTGTAGCAAGCACCTCAAATGATAGTGAAATTTTATACAATGAGGCAACAACTGCTACTGAAGGTAGAAGAAGACTCGCTGATGTCTGGCTTATGGATTCAGGAGCGAGACATGGCATATGACTCCCCGTAGAGAATGGTTCCATCAATATGAACCTATCTCAGGTGGATTAGTGTTCATGGGAGACGATCATGCCTTGGAGATTGCAAGTGTTGGTATCATCAAATTGAAGATGTTTGATGATATGGTTTGCACAATCCAAGAGGTATAACATTTGAAAGGCCTAAAGAAAAATCTATTGTCTTTAGGACAATTAGATAATAGTGGATGTAAAACCGATGTTCAATATGGGATCATGAAAATAGTTAAAGGCGCGCTGATAATAATGAAAGCAGAAAAGATAGTTGCTAATTTGTACATCCTTAAAGGAAAAACACAACAAGATGGAGAAGCATTCATTGCAGTATCAAGTTCGACGAAGAATTAACCATGATGTGGCATCGTAAGCTTAGTCACAAGTCAGAACGAGGATTGAAGATTCTTGATGAACAAAAGCTTCTTTCAGGGCTCAAAAATGTATCATTACCTCTTTGTGACCATCGTGTTACTAGTAAGCAGAACAGATTAAAGTTTAGTAGTTCTAATGCTAGAAGTAAATCTATTTTAGAACTTATCCATTCTGATGTTTGTCAAGCACCAGTTTTATCCCTAGGATGAGCAAAATACTATGTCTCTTTTATTGACGATCACTCCAGGAGATGTTGGGTGTATCCAATAAAAAATAAAGTAGATGTATTTCTAGTTTTCAAAATATTCAAAGCGCGGGTTGAGCTTAAATCTGACAAGAAGATCATTTATATATCTTGTAACATGGCCATACTTGGAGATTTCAAAGCCTAAGGCAAAACTATTAAAGAAACTTAATATAATATAAATAATTAACTTATAGCCTTTTGAGTTGCGAAATTATTTATCAAAGTTTTTTAATCAAGTATTTCTAGCCTTTTGAGTTAAATTTTTAATTTTTCTTTTGTTCTTCAATTTTTCAAAATCAGACTTGTACTTTCTATTTTATATTTTCTATTGCTACAAATTATAAAAATAAAATACAAGAAACAATAAAAAATATAAATAAAATAGATTGTGCAATGTAAATAAAAAAGGTGATGGAATGATAGAATCTAGAGACAAAGAGAATTACACGTTAATATTATGTATTGTACTGCAACCATTTTAGATCAATTATCTACCTATCTCCTTTGAGAATTCAGTCAAAAAAAATAAAGAAAAAATGAGAGTAGAACTGGTAACAGTGGAACTATGTTACTGTTACTGCAATAGAATATAAAAGGCCTTGCAGTGAATAAATGGAAGTTGAGCTCCTGTTCCGAAGCTACTATTAGCAATTTATTACCATTGGACATATGAATAAATTTTTTTTTTTGAAATGGGGCATATGCATAGTAAAAGTGGGGCCTTGCAATGGATGGATGAAAGTTGAGCTTATGTTGGTATTTCTGAAGCTGTTGTTGCAATTTTTTACTATTGGGCATATGAATAGTTTTTTTTTTGAACTAAGACATATGTACAATGAAAGTAGGGCCTAAGGCAACTGCCTTAGTTGCATTACCAAAGATCCAGCCCTGTCTTGTAGTCATCATATATATGCTCCTTAATTCTTTTACTTTTTTCTTTCTTTCTTTTATTTTTGTGAAGGGGCTTACCCTAATTACGTGGTTATTTTGAAGAAAATATTGGGATGAAATAAATATATATTTCTTTTAATAATATTATATATAATGTTGGGAGAATTTGGTAAATTATTATGGAAAATTATTTATTATTAATTTGTAATAGAAAAATGTGTAAAAGGTTCTTTTAACGATCAATCATGTAACATTAAATTGTAAAAAGAAAAATATACAATTACTTTTTAAAGATCATAAACTTGTCATGTTTTGATACGTAAATTGGTCACATTTTGGTTCACAAACTTGATAATAAAAATAAAAAATAGGGAACTACATATAAGATTTTTCCTTTGTAATATATGAAGGTAAAAACATTTAAGTTGATGTAAATAACAATTATTAATACATATTTTATTGGTTTCCAAGTCATATGTTATTATTTAGATAAAGTAACAAAGTTACACATCAAAAAAATAAATAGGATTGTGCCAGTTGTTTGGTAGCGGTTACAAAAAATACCACTAAACAAGAAATTGGTGGTAATTATGACAATCACCACTATTTTATGGCGGTTCTTAACAAACCATCACTAGTTACCGCCGATTTAGTAGTGGTGTGCTGGTCTGGAGAAACCATCGCTAAATTCTTTAAAATGCCCTAATCTCCAAATCGACCGCATTTTCTTTTTGTGCACATGCTGCTTTGTGCTGTTGTCCTTACAATCATTTGCATTATCGGTCATCGTCAACCACTGTCGCTTGCAGTCGTAGTTGCAGTTGCCATTCACTTGAGATTCTTGCTTCCTCGCTATCGTTGGCCATCATCGAGATGAAGCTTTTTTTTTTGTGAGTTTCTTTGTTTTTCCCTCTTTGTTTTGTTGTGGCTGGTCTTCATCGTTCACCACCACATCGCTAGTCTTTGCTGGCATAATCTGAGTTTCTTTGACTAGAGAGGAGTGTCTCAAGTGGCTGTCGTCCAAGTAGAGGAGATTTTGCCGATTTGACATTTTTCTCCTCTTTACCTTTTTTCAAAGATTTTTTACAATATTTTTTACTAGGAATTTTGTACAATACTGTGTTGGTCTAAAAATGTAGGTACCATATCAAAAAGATTGATTGGTTCTGTAGTTAAGGAGAAACAATTGCTATATTTTCTAGGAATGGTTTGAATTGGGGTTGTAGTACTAAAGAAGATGTCTCAAGAGGCTGTCGTCCAAGCAGAGGAGATTTTGCCAATTTGAAGTTTTTCTCCTCTTGCTACCTTTTTTCAAAGATTTTTTACAATATTGTTTACTAGGAATTTTGTACAATACTGTGTTGGTCTAAAATGTAGGTGCCATATCAAAAAGATTGATTGGTTCTGTAGTTAAGGAGAAACAATTGCTATATTTTCTAGGAATGGATTGAATTGGGGTTGTAGTACTGAAGAAGGTTCATCAACTAAGGTATCAAGGATTGATAGGATAGTCTTATTTGACAATTTATTAGGTGAATCTTGCTCTGGTTTATGTGATAGGTTAGCCGACATTAAATCCCAACAATTACTGGACCCATTATTTGAATTGAATACATTTTATTGTTTCAAAGCTCTTGTTTTGACTATAATATACTGTATTTATTGTGCTTGTTATGTTTGTGACACTATGAATTCACTTATAGTTATGTTTTTACATATTACACTTGTTATTATTTTAGTATCTATGTACATATGTTTGTGTGAGATGACAGGTTATATTGAGGTTTACAGTTTTCCTCAATTAAAGTTGATATTGGGTTAGGGATGTTCTATCATACATGGAAGGGATCATGTTGCAGAATAACATGTGACTACCATGATCTGCTTAAAACTAATTCAACTAAGTCTAGAGATGTTAGTGAATTTGATGTATGGAATGCACTTATAGTTGTTGTTAAACTATCAAGTAATTACAAGGGCCAAGTGGAAGAATGTTAGATTATTTTCTAATATGTGGCCTATGTAATTAAGTTTAATGGCATTAATTATTAAATTTACATAATATAATATTAAAGGACCTAAATAAGAATTTTTTAATATATTTGGGCCTTCTTGTGATGGTTGAGAGGCTATTAGGTAATTAAAAACTTTATAGAGGTCAAAAGGTAATATACACCTTATACTCTGATTTCAAATTTTAAATAACAATAATAAAAGAAAAAAAATGTTGATTCAGAAAAGGTTTGTCGTTTTACTGTTTTTCCTCCTAATTATCAATGAGATCTAAAAGAAAGAAATTCAGAGGAAAGAACACGAATTCAACTTTACAGAAGAAAAACATGGACTCAGGTATGTTCAGGTTTCTGTTTGTGTGAATCATGAAAGTCAAGGTCTTTAATTGTTGAAATTTTTGACTTACACTTTACACTTTAAAAATTGAAAATATTTATCATTTCTAATTATCACTTTTCTTTTTTGTTTGTTTGTCAAATGCTATATTTTAGTTTTAAATCATACTTGAGTCAATTCTTAAATTATACTAGTCAACAATAGTCACCAAATACTAGATTTTAGTCATGCACTAATTATAGTACATTTTTATTATATTAAGTAATAAAAAAATGTAGTTACAGATTATTTTTTGAATTTTAACTTTACAAATTTTATGCTTGGTACTCATATTCAATAGATGAACATATTATTTAAAATAAAAAAACACACAGACCAAATTTATTATTTTCATTATTTATTTAGAGCATGTTTAGTTTAGCATGTGTGTGAGGGATATACTGTGAGAATCTGAGTATCAAGATCCAGTTAGCGACTGTACGTAATATATATTACACATTGCAATGATCTACGGTTGACGTATTTGTCAATAATAGTACTTTTTCGAAATTTCTGCCCTATATGTGTTTTCACAAGTAATTAACAACCTATATATATATATATATATATATATGAGTTGCAATTTTTTCACCGTTGTTTTCCTTCACATTCATCATGATTAACATTTATATGATATTATAAATTTTTATCATAAATAAAGGTAAATGTATATTCTTTACCGTGATAAAACTGGGGCATGTTGGACGACTGTTGAAGGAAATATTACAATTAGTGTGGATCACTAAAAGATGCAACATGTGTTATAAAGATTTCTTATCATTTTAGCAGCTATTAAAGCCGCCGTTAAAAGTATAATTTTTTGGGGCAATATATGGGTGTAACATTCAATCATAATGCCATTGTCTCACAAAATTAGGGCCTACAATAATAGTGGATGCTGGAAGTTTCATCATGTATATTGTTATTTAATTTTTTTTAATAGAGGCTTTTCTGTCACTAATATTGGAGAACCTAGAACATGAAGCCATCCTAAGAAAAGTTGAAAGAGAGGTTTTATCAACTAGAAAGAAATTAAGATCTGGATAAAATGTAGATTGAATACTTTATTAGTAATTTATTATAAGGACCAGGTATACATAGAGATGAAACTAACAGGGGCTATGAGTCCATTAGGACCACTTGTTGATAATTGAATTAAAAAAGGATAATTATATGATGAAGATATGATAGGAAGGGAGAGAGAAGAGATGGGATCTATGAAACTGAGGCTCCTTCATTGATTTTTTAGTCTCGCTTTACTTGCATCATTGCTCCAATTATCTCCTAATTATAATGCAGCCAAAATTTAAGTCGTTCAACCGCCTTGCTAGCCCTTCTCTTTCTCCCAATATCCCAATATGTTTTGTGCTGTTATAGTTTCAAAAACAGGGCTGTTATAAGATTTACGCACGTAATTATGTAAGTTTGAGGCACAAGGAGTTAAGTTTTTCAAATTGTGACATCCAGAATGAAGTGTAATAAATTGTGCAATTGTACACCCCTTAACATCTTTGAAGGAATCCATTAAAAGAGAGAACATATCAATGTTCAGCATACAAGTACAGTTATACATGAAAATGAAGTAAGATTTACAAAAGCCTTCCTATCAAAACACAGACATCAAACTATAACACTTTATTCAATGGGCTTGAACGGAGACGAAGAGTTGTAGGATGTATATGCCTCCTTTGCAGCTTCACGAAAGCTTCCCAAGATATTAATGAACAATAGTCAGTAACAATATAGGAGTAAGAAAATTGAATCTAAACAAAACAAAATAATAGTAATAATATAAGAAAATGAACAAATATATATATATATATATAATGTCATTCTCTTACCTTACCTAACAGTATGTGTCATATTTAGTTCAACGCAAGTGTTTGAAGTTGAGAGCTACTGCCACATAAAGCCAATCTACCATACGATCAAATAATCGAAAGAATGCATGCCTCCAAGCTCTGACGAGAAAGAGAGAACCACAAACTCCCCAGAAGCTCACTGCAAATCCAACTCCCATCCCTAGATACAATGACTTCAAGAAACTATCATCTTCATTTCCTTTAGCCACATTTGTCTTTTCTGATTTTTCTTTTGTGCAGTTCTTTGGAAGAGGAGCTCCGCAAAGATCAGGATTGTTAATATAACTCCAAGCATCAAAGCTTTGAAGTTGAGTCCCCAACGGGATTTGTCCAATAAAACTATTGTATGACAGATTCAAATAATCGAGGAAATACAAATTAGACATGGTGTGAGGAATTTCTCCAAAAAGTTTATTGTGAGAGAGATCAAGAGATTCCAAATTTTTCATGCCTCCAATTTCATTTGGAATTTCTCCCGTTAAATAATTTTGGGATAAGTTTAAGTTCCACACTTGAATTAGACTAAATAATCCTTTTGGAATTTTTCCTGATAGATTGTTAGTCGAAAGATCAATACTCCGCAATAAAGAAATATTTTTGTAATAATTAAATTCTCGACCTTTAGTAAAAATGTTTGTTTCGTACTGAGAAATAACTGTTGGACCATAAACCATGGCAGTCATGTTATAAATGCATTGAGGTATAGATCCAGAAAGCATATTATCTGCAAGGTCAAGTACAATCAGATTAGGCAAGTTGCATATATTTGGTGGAATATTGCCTGTAAACTGATTGGCTCTCAGTTTCATCTCCACTAAATTTTGACCCATTGTGTTTGGTAAACTTCCAGAAAATTTATTTCTCTCAAAAATGAGGTATTCCAATTGTGTCCAATTTGATAAGTCCAATGAAAATTCGCCATGGAAACTATTATTTTGCAAACCCAAAAAATCAAGAGAAGATAACATAACCATTGACGGGGGGATTTTACCTATTAGCTTATTACTCCCCGTATTAAGATAAGATAATTGTGTCCAGTTTCCCCAACAATCTGGAAGTGCTCCTGTGAGATGATTATGTGATATGTCCAAAACAGATAAATTATTTCCAAAACTACTCATTGTTTGGCACAATACATGAGAAATGGGTCCAGAGAAAGAGTTGTGAGATGCATATAAATATCGAACATTTGGTGATATATGTGGCAGTTCTCCACTAATTGAGTTGTGGGAAAGATCCACCACCAAAATTCTTCCAAAAATGCTCCAAAACATATCGTCATCTACGGATGAAATTCCTGAGCCAGAAATGTTTAGATAATCTAGAGAAGTTTGAGTATATAGCCATTTTGGAAAAGTGGGACCTAATCTTGTGTTTCCTAAGTCAAACTTATGTAGTTGAAAAGGAGGGTCCCAGTTGGAATCCACATCAAATGCTAATCCTGACCCCAAATACAATATTTCTAATTTTGAGAGTTTGGCAAAATTCATTTCTGTCAGAACACCCGCCAAGATGTTGCCATTAACAAGTAAACCTTCTAGGTTGGAGAGTTGACCAAGGCTCTTTGGAAGATTTCCACTCGAGATTGTTTGACAAATCCAACCCAACTAAGGATGAAATATTTCCTAGCCAATTTGGGATTGATCCGTTGAGTTGATTGTCATACAACTTCAAGAATTTCAAGTTTCGAAGCCTTGACAAGGCCATTGGTATTTGACCATGTAAGTTATTGCCGCTGAGGTCAAGAGATGAGATGCCAGTGGAGAGATTGAACAACCAATTAGACATACTCAATGATGGATTGATAATTAGTTGACAATATGACAAACGTAAATCTGATATTGAAGGTAGCATACCCAAGGATTGAAGCCAATTGGTTTCACTTTTAAGATCAATGCCAGAGAGATTGAGATATTTCAAAGAAGGAACTCTAGAAAGCCAATGAAGATTATCCATGCTAGAAGGATTCATTGATAAGTCAAGGTAAACAAGATTAGAGAAGTTTGCTGCTTGATGGGGAGGGGTCCCAAGTGATTCAGAAACTTGGAAAGTTGGAATAATTATAGTATCAAAATAACTATAACTCAAGTCCAAGTAAATGAGAAATTCAAGCCGAAGCAAAGCTAGCAGGTTGAGTTTACCTTGTAAATAAATATAATCACGGTTTAGATCAAGCTTTGTAACTCTGTGTGTGATGTTGTCACAGTGAACTCCATCCCATGAACAGCAATCTTGTTGTGTAGACCATGAGGAGAGATAGTTGAAAGGATCTTCCACTCCTTGTTTGAAGGTTAACAGTACCCCTTTGTCCTTCTCGTTGCAACGAATTGGCCTATATCTGCTGCATATGATTCCACTGAATTTAGTTGAAAATAGCAATAACAGCAAAACCAATGAAGTTTGTGAAGTGAAGCTGATCATCATGGTTGCCTTGAACTTGAAGAGAATAAAATTCTGACTTGGTATATCTAACTATTTATATATTTTGAAATATCTTTTTTAATACATTAATCTAATTAACAATATTTATCTATGGTATCTTTTATAATAAAGTGTTCGAATTTTTCCTAGTCTTCAAATAAGTCAAAGTCTTCTAATACGTCCAAGTCTTTTAGTTAAAAGAAACTGCCCCGAAATTCCGGCCTTGTTTAATCCTCCTTTAATTTCCACGGCTAATTTATTCCCTTTTAAAATTGATAAGTTTAATTAATTATAATTACGTGATAACAGCAAACAAGTGAAATTTGTGAAGTGAAGCTAATCATCAAATGGTTGATTTGAAGAGAATTATTATATAAAAACTAAGAATCATTGTTCAATAGACAATTACCCCAAAAGAAATAAATGAAATAAGAAAATGCTTTAATATATAAGTTATAACCACGGCCTATTCCATTCTTTAAACTTTAAAATCATAAATCTTTAAACTTTTAAAATTGAAAATATTTGTCATTTCTATTTATCACATACTTTTATGTCAAACGCTATACTTTGTTGAATATTTCCTTTTAACTTCATATTAAATTTCTCTTTAAGTTCGTTCTTGTATTTTATTTTAATGTAGTCCTTTAATTTATTAAAAATTCAAATATTTACTTTTATTTAACACTATAAAATTACTTCAATTAAAAAAAAGCTTAATATAGTTTAATCATTACTTAGCCCCTATAGCTTGATAAAACTTTGTACGTGTTTTTCAATCCCATTCCCATCCCTTTGTTTTCAATCAAAATCATTAGACTTAATTTTCAAATCGTCCGACATGTCCCAACTCTTCCCATCATTTTCACTCACAATTGTATGACTAAACTTACAATATCAAATATTTTATTAAAAATAAAAGATGTGTATAACTTTGTTTAGAAAACATCAATACTGCATTATTAAAAAAACAATGAATTTTAAAGAGTATATATTTATTATGTTTTAATTAAAAACTTTAATAATATAGGAACTGTATTTCATTTTGCTTCTTATGATATGGCCCTTCACTTCCAATAATGTTTCCTCCCAAATTGCAAGAGAATTATTATATTAAAAAATTGCTAGAACAAAAGTAAAATTCATTGTAAATTGCAATTTCATAACATCATTGTCTCAAAAAATTTAAGAGAAATAAGAGAATTCTTTAACTGACATCTCAAAAGTCTTAATTTCATTTTTTCTAAGTTTTCGAATACTTACAACGGACATAGTACTAACGCCATCTTTTACTCCTTCTAAGTCCTTCCAAATTCTACTCAATTTTTTTTAAGGAAAAAAAGTACTTCATATCCCTAATGTTTACATTAATTTTTATTTATATTCTTAACTTTTTTTTATCAAATATGTAACATATGTTTCAATTTTTTGTAAATACACCATTTTTTTAGCACCGTAAAAAAATAACGAAAATGCTAACTAAGATGCTTACATGGCACATACATATCATGTGTTATGTCACTTACTACATGGAGGAATATGTTAAGTCACTTGACGCATCCAATAAAATCAACAAAGTGTACAAGGAAAGATTTGAACTACCCACAACCTCATGCAAGAATGATGCATCCTTAGCCACTGAGCCATTCATACAACCGAACCCGGCACTGAGTCACCGGGTCTCAGGTTGACCCGTCGAGCCGGTCCAAGTCCCAATACATTGGTTGAGAACACAGCCCCCCACACTTCCTCTTTGGCTTCGAACCACCATGGCACCACCACCACACTCCGACTTCAACTGACGCAGGTAAAGGTCCAACAAACGGTAGGGACTTCGACGGCTTCTCACTAGGGCTCTCTCCCTCTTCGACTGAACCGGGCTAACTTCGAGTGACTCAGACCGATGGCCTTTCACTCGGACTCTCCCTCTTCAATTGAAGCAGACCAGCAGCCACCAAGAGGTAAGGTTCGACAGCCTCTCACTCACACATACACACACACACACACTCTCTCTCTCTCTCGACGGCCACCAATACCCTCTTCGACTGAAATTTCTATATTTTTTCTTTTTTTTTTCAGGTTGTGGATCTTGGATCATCAAATCAACTTATTGCCTTATTGTCTTCTCCTTGCTTGAAATTTCTACATTCAAGGTTTGAATTCTTGATCCTTATCTTTCACTGTTGTTCTCTTTTCGTTGAATAAATCTGTGTTTATATATATATAATGATATTGAAGGATGATGCTGTGGGAGATACATAATTATATTGAATGACATATTGAATGCTAAATATGATTTAAACTTTAGAATGACATGTCCTATTGTCTATTGAATGTCTGAATGCTAATATTGAATGCTGCTGAAATTGAATGTTGGAATGAGTGCTACTGAAATTGAATGCTGAAATGAGTAATGCTGAAATTGAATTCTAAAATGAGTGCTGATATTGAATTTAGTGATATAAAATAAGACTTTTAATGCTATATAGAGAACTTTGGAACCAATTTTGATTTAGGAATTTCTTTGTTAATCTTAGATTGTCATAAATGTCGTCTAGTAATCCCACACAAGAGTCAGTTGAGTCTGTGCAAAAAGGTTCTTCAAGAGGAAAAATAGACTTAGCATGGGGTCATTGTAGAATTACGGAAGGGACTGGCTCTAGGCATCATTTAATTTGTTTATATTGTAACAAGACTTTCAAAGGGGTGGAATTAATCGAATTAAGCTTCATCTAGCCGAAATAAAGGGAGATGTGGAGCCATATAAAAAGGTTCCAGCAGATATTTGTTTTCAAATACAAAATAGTGTTGAGAAATTTACTCAAAAGAAAAGAAAGGTAGTAGAAGAATATGAAGAAAGCAATCCTTATCCAGATGAGAGCTTATATAGTGATGATGTTGTAGAATTAAATAGCTTTGTTGTTCGGCCTTTTGAGGTTAGGGGAAAAGAAAATAAAAGGAAAAGAAGCCCATAAGCTCTTATTTTATGCCTAGAACAACTCCTAGAGCCCAACCCACCATTAAAAGTGTGTTGCAAACCAAAGAGTCGAGAGAAAGGTGTGACATTGCTATTGCTAAATGGATGTTTGATGCTAACTTGCTATTTAATGCTACCAACTCGTCTTACTATCAACCAATGATTGATGCTATTGCTAGTATGAGTGTGGGATATAAGGGCCATGGAGTTTGGAACCTTCGTGGTTATTTATTGAGGAAAAATATTGAAGAGCTAAATTAACATGTTAATAGTTACTGCAAAACTTGGAAGGAAACTAGGTGCACAATTATGGCGGATGGGTGGACAGATCAGTGTAGGAGAACCCTCATAAACTTTCTAGTTTATTGTCCTAAAGGGACTGTGTTTCTAAAATCTATTGATGCATCTGATGCTTCTAAGACCGGTGATATGCTGTTTAAGTTTTTTAAAGAGATTGTGTTGTATGTTGGAACTGAAAATGTGATTCAGATTGTGACTAATAATTCTGCAAACTATGTTGCTACTGGTAGAATGTTGGAACAAGAATTTCCAACTCTTTATTGGTCTCAATGTACTGCCCATTGTATTAATTTGATGTTGCAAGACATGGGCAAATTAGATGAGGTGATAGAAGTTGTAAATCATGCTTCCAAAATTACTAAATTCATTTACAATTATTGTTTTGCTTTGCATTTGATGAGAAAGCATACTAACGGAAGAGAGATCTTTCGTCTAGCTCCAACTCGCTTTGCAACTAATTTCATTGCTTTGCAAAGCATATTAGTGCAAACAAATGCTTTGCAAGCCATGGTGACAAGTAGAGAATGGACAAGTTTAGCATATGATAGGGACAGCAAAGTAAAGAAATTTGTGGATCTTATCTTTGATTCAGTATTTTGGAAAGATTGTACATTCATTGTGAAAGTTACTGAATCGTTGATCCGTCTGTTGCGTATTGTAGATAGTGAAGATAAGCCTGCAATAGGTTATTTGTTTGCAGCCTTTCATACAGCTAGGGGTGAAATGGTAAAAAGGTTTCAAAGAAGGAAAAGAATTGTTGAGCCTTTTCTAAGAATTCTTGATAGGCGTTGGGATAATCAACTACAAGTCTACAAAAGAATCTTCATGCTGTAAGCTTTTGGTTTAATCCAAGTTATCAATATGATGCTGAAGCAATGGAAATGCATAAGGGCACTATCTCAGGGATTATTGATGTCATTGAAAGATATACTTATAATGACAGAAAGTTGGAAACCAAGTTATCAAGTGAGATGAAAATCATTAGGAATGCAAAAGGAGACTTTGGAAGAAGACTTGCAGTAAATAGTCGTCACACAATAATGCGAGGTAATATTGATCTTTATTAACAAATTTTTTCATTTGTCTTAGTATTATTTCATTAATTTATTTTGTATAATATCATTAGATGAGTGGTGGCAATGTTATAGATCAAGTGCTCCAAATTTACAAAAGCTTGCAATTCGAGTTTTAAGTCAAACGTGCAATTCTTCGGGTTGTGAAAGAAATTGGAGTGTGTTTGAACATATTCATTCAAAAAAGAGAAATAGATTAGAGCATCAAAGGCTTAATAATCTTGTTTATGTTCATTACAACTTGAAGCTACAAAAGAGGTATATTTCTCTTCTTAACATTGTTTGCAATTTTTAAATAAAGAGTCATTTATCTTTTTATATGTTTAAATAAAAATATACAGAAAAGAATTGAAGAATAATTATGATCTGATTAGTTTTGAATCATTTGAAGAAAATGGTGATTTGATATTGGAAGAAGAACCACCAAGCTTGACTATTGAGGAATTTGAAGTTCTTATTCATGAATTTGTAGCTTGTTCCACTAAGAAAGATGATGCTGATTGTGGTTTGTATTTGATAATTTTGATATATTGTTTTATAATTTATAATGTTATTTCAAGATTTTGATTTTTCTAAGTTATTTTCTACATAATTGAATTTGGATGAGATTATTCATGATGATGATGAAAATGATGATGGTGGTGGTGGTGGTGGTGGTGAAGACATTCAGGGAGCTACTAACATAGAGTATAATAGAAGACTAGTTGACTCATAGGGCATGCCTTGCACTGGAGAAATCAACAACCCAGATGCTTGAAATTTCCAACATGATTGATGATTTTATGAATATTTTTTTAATAACTTTATAAATTACTGTAGATGTTTAAGATTTTAATGTATAAATTATTATATTTATATGATATTATTTATGACTTTATGTTTGAATTATTATAGATGTTTATAAATTATTATGGATGTTTATGGCTTTTAAGTGTGAAATTTACATATAAATTATTTATTTTACCTTTCTTTTGAATTTATATATGAAGATATATAGGTATATATATTTTTTTTAAAAAAAGTATTTACCCAGGTCAACAATTGACTCGGTGACCCCACGATTGAACCAGTGACTCGGTGATCCGAATGCTAGGTCGGGTCAATATCCGAGTTGGGTCCAAAAACATTGTTCTCAACTTCTCAGAAGGTTTCGAATGGGGTTGAAAATTGAAAATAGAGGAGGGCAATTAGAAAGTTGCTTCAGTCAAAAGGAAAAAAAAAAAAAGAGAAAGGGTCATACGGGTCACCAAGTCCGCCATGACCCGGCGGGGTTAGTTGGGTCATGGCTGGGTCATTGTCTAACCAGTCTGATGCCATGACCTGGACCCGGGTCCTAGGTCGACCCGTCGGGCTGGTCCGGGTCCTAATACATTGCTTTAAATATCTAAGAACCTTTTTTTTTAAATTATGAAATACCTTTTTTAATACGTTATTTTAATTAAATATATTTAAAAAGGTAAAGAGAAAATTCAATGTTGTTCCGGAAATTAACTTACTTAATTTATTCGATTTAACAAATTAAATGATTCTGTATTTTCATTGTTTTATTCTGCTCTTCTATATATGATTTATTAATTGCATTAATTAAGACACGTACGATAAATTAAAATATGCATTTTTCACTCTATTTTTCTGACATAAAATGCAATTGAACATACTTACGCAACCTAGCTACTATAATTCTGCTTTTATATTCTGAATAATCTGCGGTATGCTTTACAATTAATCGTTTAACAAAACAATATTTCGAACACCCAAGTCATTGCCGATATTATACCATTATTAGTCCAAGTGACTTCTGTGCTCTTTAGAAAGAAAAGAGGACGCTTTAACATATAATCACATTAAATTTTTAAAGTAATAAAAAATAAGTGGTAACAAATTACTTTTTGAATTTTAGTTTTGCAAATTTTAAGCTTGGTGTTGGAATTCTAGTTAGTTTGCTAGTAGTTAATTTTCAGTTAGAGTTAACTGTTTATAAATACCTTGATGTATTGTATTCAAGTATCAGGTAATGAGAATAAAAGTAAACTTTATTCCCTAATTTTCTCTCCTTCCCTTCTTGAAAATTATTTTATCTTTATTTATTTTCTCTAATTTAAGAATTGGGTACTCATATACAATAGATCAACATATTATTTAAAAAAAAAAATACACACACACAGAGATCAAATTTATTATGTATATTTATTTAACATGAATATATACGTATTATATATATATAATATTGAAGTATTTTAATAATTAGTTTAAAGTGATTTGGAGATGTCTGACCAAAAAAAAAAAAGAGATGCAATCAATTTTGGAGCTATATATAAGTTGGAATTTTTTCACCGTTGTTTTCTTTCACATTCATCATGATTAACATTTATATGAAACCTAAACAAAAGTCTTAAAGTGATTGTATTAGAAGGATTAATTAATAATTTAAAATGACAAATAGGTAGACTTCTAGAGAACATTCTTGTTGTTATTAAAATCAAATAATAGATTCCAAACCATTCATATACGTGCTAGTTTCGTATGAAACCAAAACTGATTTGTGGACTTAAGATTGACATGAGACACTAGATTGTCAAACTAGATTTGTATTGTCTGTTGTCTTAAATATTTTCTACGCGTTTTTCAATCCCATTCCTATCCCTTTGTTTCCAGTCAAAATAAATGGACTTGGAATTCTCAGAAGTCGTCTAAGATGTCCCAAGTCTTCCCATCATTTTCACTTCCAACTCTGTCGGTAGATTTACTCATCAAAGCTAGGGAGCCCACAATAAATATCATTGACTAAACTTATATAATATATATATATATATATATAATCAAATTTTTATATGTAAAAAAATCAAAACATCTTATAAATTTTTTTGTTATATTTATATATTTATTAAAGATTGATCTCACTTACGAATATTTTTTACAAAATTACTCTATAAAATATTTTTTTCAAAACTGCTGCTTCCAATGGAAAGTCTTCCTTCCAACTAATAAATCAGTTTTTTTTTTTGGTCAGTGTTGGGTTTTATACATACTCCATCGATTGGAACTCTCACCGCATAATGTAGTTGTAATCATCATATATAGCTTCTTCTTCTTCTTCTTCTTCCTTTTTTTTTTCTCTTACATTACTTTTTTTTCTTTCTTTCTTTTATTTTTGTGAAGGGGGTTACCTGATTACGAGGTTAATCAGTTTGAAGAAAATATTGGGCTGAAATAAATATCTATTTTTTTAATAATATCATATATAATCTTGGGAGAATTTGGTGAATTGTTATGCAAAATTAGTTATTAGTAATTGGTAATAGAAAAAGAATTTGCTATCAAGTTCGATTTCTCTTTAAACCGGGTTTTCCGCCTTGTCATGAGAGGGGGTACTGTCACGCTCAATCACAATTAATAGTACAGTACTTCATATCATAATCAAAAGTACAATATAATATTCATCCATATAACAGGTATAGTATGTAACTATATTATAGGTTTATAAACCATAAATCAAGATAACAATTAAACTGTTTTTGAAAAGATTCAAACTTCACATCATCATGAAATACTAGTTTCGTCTTATCCATACTTATAGGTTATCTCCCTAGATTTGCCATTCTGAATCCAGTTTACCCCTATGAACCTTGGGAGTGTCCTACGACATACTTTTTATCACCAGTAATGCTAAAACCTTATTAAAATGGGGTCATTCCACTCACCTGGATTTCGTAGGAGTATCACTTCTTTAAGTTGTTACGGACAAGAGTACACAGATGAATTTCAATGTTTCGCTACGAAGATTTTCATGAAAGATTAGAGAAAACAAGTTAGGATTGTTTTCATATAGATACTGTTTATACATACGGTTACTATTCATATGTACAGTCACTATTCATATGTATCGATACTATTTATATGTACAGATACTATTCATACCAGAAATAGAGAATACAATCTGTAAAAGAGTACACCAGGTAAGTTTCCAAGAAAGAGTGGAGGGTCGCAATGGACACACTTAAAAATCAGGTCTTTCCTTAGCCATAACTTTCCTAGACATGCATTCTTTACAGTTTATATTCTATTTTGGTAATCAGGGATTCAAAATAATATACAGGCAGCTAAGGACAGTTTTTCTGATGTGGAAGATTAGCCAAAACCGCAACCACAGAGCATACTTAAGAGAATAACTTCTAAAATTTGTAGGACATAGAAAGGGCATAGTATTCTTACATAAGCTGAAAAGGAAAGGCCCAAAATCTCAGAAGTCTAGTGTCGGACCAAGAAATCTTAAGGAGAGAAGAAGAGAAGTTGAAGGTGTGATTTTGAAAGTGAAATGGAATGGCCTATTTATAAGAAAATTTAAGAGTACTATTCCATCTACCTCGTCTGACCTACCAATTTCACCTAACCCGTCTCAAAGAGAAGTTGAAGGTGTGATTTTGAAAGTGAAATGGAATGACCTATTTATAAGAAAATTTAAGGGTACTATTCCATCTACCCCGTCTCACCTATCCCATCTCACCTACTAATTTCACTTACTAGTCTCACCTACCAATTTCACTTACTAGTCTCACCTACCAATTTCACTTATAAGTCTCATCTACTAGTATAATCAATTTGCTAATTTAGTTTCCTTTCAATTTAGTCCCTCAGGGAATTCTCTCATATAAAATGTCATTTTTCTCTCAGTTTCTTTCTAGTTTTCTCTTATGATCAAACTACATTTAGTATTTGACATTTCGATAGTATATGTGAACAGTACCGTATATATAAATAGTATTATATATGTGAATAGTTCGTATACTGGAATAGTAATCATAGTTTGCAAACATATATTTATATATATATATTTATTATATTTTATATTTTTTTCCACGGGTATTACATTAACACCCCCTTTAAGAAATTCAGTCCTTCGAATTTAAATTACCTCAAGTCGTGAAAAGATGTGAATATCTAGAACGCATATCAGCCTCGGCTTCCCATGTGGCTTCTTCATGAGTCTGATTCCTCCATAACACCTTAATCAATGAAATCTCTTTAGATCGGAGTTTCTTTACTTAACTATCGAGGATAGCTACCGGTATCTCCTCGTATGACAAGTTTTTATCTACTAGGATAGAATCATTGTGAGAAGGATGAAGTATGTGAGAAGGATCAGGAAGGTACTTCCTCAATATGGATACGTGAAAAATAGGGTGTATCCCTTCCAGTTTCATCGGTAGGGCAAGCCGATAAGCCATTTTTCCCACTCATTCTAAAATCTCATAAGGCCCGATGTACCTAGGACTCAACTTTCCCTTCCTTCCAAATCTCAGCACACCTTTCATTGGAGAAACTTTTAGGAATACCATATCACTGACTGAGAACTCCAAATCACGTCTTCTGTAGTCAGTGTATGCTTTTTGTCTACTTTGAGCTGCTCGCATCCTGTCTTGGATTGTCTTAACCTTGGTTAGGGCATCTTGGGTCAAGTCGGCTCCTAATTCTTTCACTTCACCTACCTCAAACTAACCGATCGCAGATCTGCAATGTCTCCCGTACAAGGCCTCATAGGGTGCCATCCCAATAGTGGCTTGGTAGTTGTTGTTATATGCGAACTCTACGAGATACAAATGCTTCTCCCAACTACCACTGAAATCTAGAACACAAGCTCGTAACATGTCCTCTAGAGTCTAAATCGTCCGCTCTGACTGTCTGTCTGTCTGTCTATGGGTGAAAGGCGGTACTAAGGCCCACTCGAGTACCTAATGCCTCTTGAAAACTCCTCCAGAAACGAGAGGTAAAATAGGGACCTCTATCAGAAATGATAGATATGGGTACTCTATGTAGCTTCAGTATTTATTTAATGTATAATTGTGCCAACGTCACCACACCATAAGTAGTTTTTGACTGGAATGAAGTGTGCTGATTTGGTTAGTCGGTCAACAATGACCCAAACTGAGTCATAACCTCCTATGGAGCGAGGTAGACCAACAACAAAGTCTATCGTCATTCGTTCCCATTGCCATTCAGGAATCTCTAATTACTGTAACAAGCCTCCTGGCTTTAGATGCTCAGCCTTAACCTGTTGACAGGTTAAATAATGAGATACAAACTCTGCTACGTCTCGCTTCATTCCTTTCTACCAGTAGATTTGTTTCAGATCCTGATACATCTTGGTGACTCCTGGATGTACAACATATGCAGCACTATGACCTTCTTCCATGATGTCTCGTCTAAGAGTTCCAACATTTGGTACGTACAACCGTTGTTCAAAATGCAAGGCTCATGTGTCGTCGAGTGTGAAACTATTCATTTCACCAATCTTCACTTTTTTCATAATTTGGACAAGCTCAGGATCCTCCATTTGAGATATCTGTATCTGGTCTACAAGGGAAGATCTAGCCCTGATATGGGCTAAGAATGATCCTGTCCTTATAACCTCAAGAGTAGCATCTTTTTCTCTTAGCTCTTGTAATTCTTGGATCAATGGTCTTCTTGTCACTGCTATATGGGCTAGACTACCCATAGATTTTCGACTCAAAGCATCCGCTACTACGTTCGCTTTTCCTGGGTGGTAAAGAATATTACAATCATAATCTTTTAGGAATTCTACCCATCTCCTCAACCTCAAGTTTAGGTCCTTTTGATTGAAAATATATTTTAAACTTTTATGGTCAGTGTATATTTCACAGGTTTCTCCGTATAGATAGCGTCGCCATATCTTTAGGGCGAAAATTACTGCTGTCATCTCTAGATCGTGGGTGGGATAGTTTTGTTCATGTTCTTAAGTTGTCTCGATGCATATGCCACTACCTGGCTATGCTGCATGAGAACGCATCCCAACCCTACTCTTGATTCATCACAGTATACTGTAAAATCTCCTGGTCCTGGTGTAAGACCAATACAGGTGCGGAGATTAACCTTTTCTTGAGTTCTTGGAAGCTTTCTTCACAAGCGTCATCCCATTGGTACTTTACTCCTTTCCTAGTCAGTCATGTGAGAGGGGCGGCTAACTGTGAAAAATTTTGGATGAAATGACGGTGATATCCTGTCAATCCCAAGAAGCTGTGAATCTTCGTAACGGAGGTAGGTCTAGGCCACATTTTGACCACTTCCACTTTGCTTGGATCTGCTTGGATGCCATCCTTGGAGATCATATGTCCTAAGAAAGTCACGTGATCAATCCAAAATTCGCATTTAGAGAATTTGGCGTACAATTGATGATCCCTCAATGTCTGCAACACAATACGAAGGTGTTGTTCATGCTCTTCTTAATTCTTTGAGTACACCAGAATGTCGTCTATGAAGACAATAATGAATTTGTCCAAGAAGGGTTTAAAAATCCTATTCATTAAATCCATGAAAGCAACTGGTGCATTCGTTAGTTTAAATGACATTACCAAGAACTCGTAGTGCCCATATTTGGTACGGAAGGTTGTTTTAGGCACATTCTCCTCCTTGATCTTGAGTTGGTGATAACCAGACCTCAAGTCAATCTTTGAAAAACACTTGGCTCCTTGAAGTTGATCGAAAAGGTCGTCAATGTGAGGAAATAGGTATTTATTTTTGATAGTTACTTTATTCAGTTGCCTGTAATCTATGCATAGTCTCATCGATCCATCTTTCTTTTTCACGAACAGAACAGGAGCTCCCCAAGGTGAATAACTTGGCCTTATAAAGCCTTTGTCTAGCAAGTCCTGTAACTGAGTCTTTAGCTCTTCTAATTCTGTTGGCGCCATCCTATAAAGAGGTATGGAGATTGGGCGAGTCTCTGGAGCTAACTCTATCTGGAACTCGATCTCTCGATCTGGGGGTACACCTGGCAGATCATCTAGGAAGACGTCTACAAACTCCTAGACTACTGGAACGTCTTCCACTTTTAGTTCTTCTTTCTTAATATCTTTAACAAAAGTCAAGTATCCTTGACAGCCTTTCGCAATAAACGTTGGGCACACATTAAGGATATAAGATTTTCAGAAATCTCACTCCGTTCACCAAGAAATACGAAAGAGGGTTCCCCTAGAATATTGAACTTAACTATCTTATTATAGCAATCCAGGGTGGCATGACAAGATGCCAGCCAATCCATACCTAAGATGACATCGAAGTCGTTATATCTAACAGCATTAGGTCTACTGTTGTATTTCTCTGACTCTTACCTTGCAAGTCCGGTAGCCTCATTCTATTAGTAGGGTGCCTCCAGTAGGCGTAGTTACTAAGAACAGACATTCTAATCAAACAACTTTTTACTTAAAGTTCTTAGCAAAGAATGGTGACACAAAGGAATGTGTAGAGCTAGAATCAAACAAAACATGTGCAAAGTTTGATTCAATCAAAAGGGTACCTGCTACCACCGTATTAGATGCCTGAGCATCTTGATCGGTTAAGGCGAATACTCGAGCTATCCCTCGGCCTGCTGAAGCTTGACCTCGACTACCTTGTCCTCTGCCAGCACCTCTTCTGATTCCATTGCCTCCTATAGTTATAGGAGCTCTGTTGGCAACAGTGGCCTCTGATTGATTAGGGCGTACTTATCCTTGGCCAAATCTCGTGTGGAGTTAGGGGCAATCTCTTTTGATGTGGCCTTGTTGACCACATTGGTAACAGACCTTAGTGTTGTTATTGGCAAAACAAGCTCCGAAGTGGTTTCTTTCACACTTAGGGCACTAGGGCCTTTGTTGACCCCCTGTACCACTTTGTTAACGCTATGGTGCACTGGCGGTAGAGGTTACATGTCCAGTGGTTTTAGTAGGTTCAGAACTCCCTCTGTGGTAGCATGATTTCTCATCCTGTTTCCTTTTTCTTTTGTTATTCAATTTTTCGTTACACATATCTCTTTCTTCCATTATACGGGCAATGTCGACAGTTTCTGTGTAGGATGAAAAATCTCGTATCTTTGATCCCACCCTATCAAATAGGGACTCTCGAAGGCCTTTAATAAACCGTCGAATCCTTCTTTTCTAGTTAAGACCATGTGAGTAGCATATTCAGACAACTCCACAAACAGATTGTCGTATTCATCGACGGTTCGTGCTCCTTACTGGAGTGTCTCAAACTCATTCATCTTTGCTTCTTGTATACTCTCCAGAATAAATTGTTCTCGAAAAATTCTTTTAAAGTCCTTCTATTTAAGGGGTGGGGCATTTCTGGCCATGCCCTTCTTCCATGTTCGCCACTAGCGGTCTGCCTTACCTCTCAATTGAAAGGTAACAAGGGTCACTCTTTGAGGTTTAGGGTACTCCAACGTGTCAAGAATTTTCTCACAGTCATCTAGAAAACGTTGTGGGTCTTCATTAACATCTCCTACAAAGGTTAGCGGATTTAGCTTCATAAATTCTAAGATCTTGACCTCTGTCCCTACCCAATCTTGAGGAGGGGGTGAGGGTGGCATCTGGTCTGTCTCTTGTACTCTTACAGCATATATTGATGCCTATGAGCCATCTTCAGATGACTATCCCATCAGAAGTTCCTTCAGCCCATTTACCTCGTTCTGCATTACAGCTAATGCTTCCATTATTACAGTCGCGTTAATTTGTGATGGTAATCCACCACTTCTTCCAGGGTTTTTAGTGGGTATCTCTCTGTTTTGTGCACGGTTACCTTCTGCATAATTAGCATCTTCAGCCTTGCATCTGCTGACTGAGTAACTGGAGGGACCAGGGCCCTGCCAGATCTTGTTCGGATTCCAGAAGCGTTTGATTTTTTTGGTGCCATCTAAACTTATTCTACAATTAATAATAATATGTATCGTCACTATTATGCTTCAAGGAAAGACACGAAATAAAGGATTTTAAACTCTATAGGGCTTTTGGTGGATCTTCGTCCTATGGTCGTGCTACAGTCACGACAATATGGGAAGGCCCACTAAAGACACCTTGCTCTGTAATCACTAGGAGACCTAATAACCTGGCTCTGATACCAACTTTGTCACGATCCGTTTTCTGGGTACATGACTGACACAATGATGAATATCCCATCACTGTAAGCCTTTCGATAAATACCCATGAGTTGAATTATTTCTATATTATCAAAATAACCATTCCTTAATAAATACGAAGAAAATATATCAATTTTCTTATTTGAAATTCATAGAGATGATTTGCATATAATAATATATCCTTAATATAAAATACATTATTGCAGTGAAATATAAGTCAAATACCAAATCTCCGACCTAGATGTCCTAGACGATTACAGAGCAATATAATTTACATCAAAAGAGGGGCCTACCCGATAGCGGGAAGGTCCAAGGTGATCTACTCTTCTAGCGAATATTCTTCACCGGTAACCTAATCTGAATAAAAAAAATTTTACAGAGAGTGTGAGCTTTTAAACTCAGTGAGCGAATCAGCCTCGCGTTAATAAAATTTAAATGCATCACCAGTCATGCAAGTATACCTGAAGGCTCAAACTCAACCAATAGACATAGTTAAAAATTACATACTAGAAGATAAAAATTCATCTAATTCAACAAACGTTACTAGTACTCATCAATGGTAATATATCCCAGAGAGCACGCATAAGCCAGCTCACCAATTTTGTATATTTTCGCCATGACACACAACCTCATCCTCTTAGCTAGGGCGCCTCACGGATCTGTTACCGATCCGGGCTATATCCCTACTGAGGGAATCGTTGTCTCCACACTCATTGGTCAAGACACCCTTTAAACCAGGTTTTCTACCTTGCCATGAGAGGGGGTACTGTCCCACTCAATCACAATCAATAGCACAGTATTTCATATCATAATCAGAAGTACAATATAATATTCATCCATATAACAGGTATAGTATGTAACTATATTATAGGTTTATAAACCATAAATCAAAATAACAATTAAACTGTTTTTGAAAAGATACAAACTTCACATCATCATGATTTGTCATTGTCATTGTGAATCCAGTTTACCCCTATAAACCTTGGGAGTGTCCTACGACATACTTTTTATCAAAAGTAATGCTAAAACCTTATTAAAACGGGGTCGTTCCACTCACCTGGATTCCGTACGAGTATCACCTCTTTAAGTTGTTACGGACAAGAGTACACAGATGAATTTCAATGTTCCGCTACGAAGATTTTCATGAAAGATTAGAGAAAACAAGTTAGGATTATTTTCATATAGATACTGTTCTTACATACAATTACTATTCATATATACAGTCACTATTCATACGTGCGGTTACTATTCATACCAGAAACAGAGAATACAATCTGTAAAGGAGTACACCAGGTAAGTTCCTAGGAAAGAGTGGAGGGTCGCAATGGACACACTTAAAAATCAGGTCTTTCCTTAGCCAGAACTTTCCTAGACATGTATTCTTCACAGTTTATATTCTGTTTTGGTAATCAGGGATTCAAAATAATATATAGGCAGCTAAGGACAGTTTTTCTGATGTGGAAGATCAGTCAAAGCCGCAACCACAGAGCATACTTACGAGAATAACTTCTAAAATTTGTAAGACATAGAAAGGGCATAGTATTCTTACCTAAGCTGAAAAGGAAAGGCCCAAAATTTCAGAGGTCTAGCGTCGGACCAAGAAATCTTATGGAGAGAAGAAGAGAAGTTGAAGGTGTGATTTTGAAAGTTAAATGGAATGGCCTATTTATAAGAAAATTTAAGGGTACTATTCCATCTACCCCGTCTCACCTACCAATTTCACCTACCCTGTCTCACCTACTAATTTTAATTACTAGTCTCACCTACCAATTTCACTTACTAGTCTCTCCTACCAATTTCACTTACAAGTCTCATCTACTATTATAATCAATTTTCTAATTTAGTTTCCTTTCAATTTAGTCCTTCAGGGAATTCTCTCATATAAAATGTCATTTTTCTCCCAGTTTCTTTCTAGTTTTCTCTTATGATCAAACCACATTTAGTATTTGACATTTCGATAGTATATGTGAATAGTACCGTATATGCGAATAGTATTATATAGGTGAATAGTTCCATATACTAGAATAGTAATCATAGTTTGCAAACATATATTTATATTTTATTTTATATTTTTTTCCACTGGTATTACATAAATAGTCTTCTACCAAGTAGAAAATCTACTCGCATAGCGTGTACCTTAGTAGATTTACGACCTTTTTAGGCAATAAATAGTCATTTTTCATGTTGTTGTTTCTGCATTGAAAACAACTGATAATAATGATGATAAAGATGCTGTGAAATAGATGGAGGTACAATGCTTTTAATTTAATTAAAAAGATGCCCAACTCCAGAAGTAATTTAAACTATTACCAGAATTTTCAAACATCATAGTATTAAAAAAGGATAGTAATACAATGAATGCTTCTTATTTGAAAAAAAAAACCAAATTCCATAAATAAGGAAAAAAAGAAAGAAAGAAAAGAAACTACCAAATTCCGCAATACCCCTTCATACACACTGCTCTTCCCTCATTAACAACTTAAACCCACTTAGTTAACTACCCACTTGAGGAGTCATCTTTTTTTAAAAAAGAATGTCTAAATTTATTTTAAAATCCTTTAACACATTTTCTTCGTTGCTGCAGGACTTTAGCATAATACACTTTAGAAAATAAGGTCCTTTATTTAGTTCAACTTCAACAATGTCAAAATTTGTATAGACTGTTTTATTTCAAATCAATCTTTATGTATGATTTTGAAAATCCCAACCTTGTAATCCGATCCATTATGACATGCATCGTTACTTTGAAATTGACTATTGATATATTAGCCGAACATGAACTTAAAAATGATATACTTAATCCTCATACATGTCCAAATTCTCAATTTGTTGGTGCAATTATTTGTCCAAATTATATATCATTAATGTTTAATGCATGGTAATTAAAAATGTTTTAAGTGGATATAAGTGTTTATGGTTAAGAGAATGGATATCACAAGTATAACTCATGTTTGCCTATGGAGGGATAAATGTTTAAGACAACAAAAACACTAAATAATAGCAAGTATAATATTGCCTCTCCTAACACATTAATTAATGAGGGATGGTCAGTATGAGATAAGGCCATCACCTAACAGTGGCTTCGAATTGGCGACCAAATAGCTAGCCAGGGACGAAACCCTGGCCTCACTTAAAATAATAATTAGAGAAATTTTCCCTCACATTCTCCATTTTGAATGTAAAGCACAAATTTACCATTACAAATCTCTTAACGTTAGTTAAAATTTACTTTTAGCATTAGTTATGAATGATGCTAATGGATTTAGAGTCAGTTTTTAAAACTGACGTTAGGCTTGGTGTCACAAGTAATTTAACATCAATTCTAACAACTATTGGAATGACTGACACTAAGTGTTATAAATAGTATCGGTTATAATTGACATTAAATTTTACTTCTAGTGTTAATTATGACTGACCCTATAAATAGCATCAGTTACAATTAACACTAAATGTTACTTCTAGCGTCAGTTATGATCGATGCTAATATGTAATTAAATAGATAGTTTTTTTGTTGGTGATAGTTATAATTAGAGCAAAAATATAAATTCTGTCATTTATAACTGATGCTAAACTTTTCTATTTGGTGTTAGTTATGACTAATGCTATATTCTAATAGATGAAAATTTTAAATTAGGCTTAGTTTTAAGCAATGCTAATTTGCCACAGATTGAACTTTTTTTTTTCTAATTTTTTATACATAACAATGAGCTATTGTTTGATAATCATGTACAATCAAAAGACTTCCAATGAATAAGTGTCAAAATAAATTGTTATTAATCTTGAATAAGATTGTAATAGAATACACAACAACAGCATGCTGCACCCAAATTTATATATGTATGGACCAACCCTTATTCTACCATAATCCAGGAAGTAAGAAAGGCCCATTAACTTAGCATCGACTATCTCCCAATAATTAGTTGGGACCAGCAGCAAGAATCTCTTCGGTCAGGCTGTTGTCCTTGTCCCAATTTTGTAGTTTGTGAAGGCTTCAAATTTTTTCTTGAACAATCCAGCCAGCTTCAACAGTGTGTCCTTGTATGCCTGTTTGTCTGACCACTGCAATCCAACAAAAAATCCCATGTTGAAGACATTAAAGATGGAAAAAGGAAGAGTGTAAAAGGATTTATATGACATGGGATATGACAACTAGCAGTGTTCACTGGGTCCAGAATTTCAGAAGGGACTTCTACTATTTCTATGGGGATCTTGTGATATCCCAAATTTAATTACCTTAGAAAATGAGGCTAAATAAATAAATGAGCAAGTAAATAACGATAAAATAATTATTAAGAAATTTTGGAGAGATATAAATAGAATTTTATTCATTGGGTAGGGACCTAATTGAATAGAATAAAAGATTTGAGGGTCTTGATCATTTTTAACCAAAAGAAAAAAAAATGAAAAAGTGATGTGTGTAGGTGGACGAAGGAGAAAAAGAGAGAAAAAAAAAAGAAAAGAAGAAAAAAAAGAAAGAAGAGACACGTGGGGTAATGAAGAAATATATATATATATATATATATATATATATATATGTATATATACATATGTGGGGTAATGAGGAAATAAAATATATGTGTGTGTGTGTGTGTGTGTGTGTGTTATGTGAGTCTAAGTGGGGAAGGAAGAAAGAAAGAGAAGAGAGAGAGAAACAGAAGAAGGAGAGAAACAGAAGAAGAAAGGAAAGAAGAAGAAGAGAAGACGATAGGAAACGCAGAGCAAAGAAATAAGTTTAAAAAGTTGAGAGGTTGAAAATCATATCAGGTAGTTAGTCTTCTATAAAAGTATGATTATTTATGATTTATGATATCTATGTGCACAATCAGTTTTTACAAAATTTTATTTTTAAATCTTGTTCTACATAGTGAATAAAAGAAATTTAATTATTGTCAGTGTGATGTTATGCTTTTATGGCTGAAATAATCTCCTCAGGTGTTTACATTTTTTTTTAATAAAGTGACTAACTACTGGGATATTTTATATCTCACTTTTAGAAAAATTTAATTACCTTAGAAAATGAGGGTAAATAAATAAATGAGCAAGTAAATAAGGATAAAATAATTATTAAGAAAATTTGGAAAGATATAAATAGATTTTTATTCATTGGGTAGGGACCTAATTGAATAGAATAAAAAGATTTTAGGGTCTTGATCATTTTTAACCAAAAGAAAAAAGTGAGAAAGTGATGTGTGTGTAGGTGGACGGAGGAGAAAAAGAGGGAGAAAAAAAAAGAAAAGAAGAAAAAAGAAAGAAAGAAGAGACACGTGGGTAATGAAGAAATATATATATATATATATACATATGTGGGGTAATGAGGAAATAAATTATATATATGTGTGTGTGTGTGTGTTATGTGAGTCACAGTGGGGAAGGAAGAAAGAAAGAGAAGAGAGAGAGAAACAGAAGAAGGAGAGAAATAGAGGAGAGAAACAGAAGAAGAAAGGAAAGAAGAAGAAGAGAAGACGATAGGAAACGCAGAGCAAAGAAATAAGTTTAAAAAGTTGAGAGGTTGAAAATCATATCATGTAGTTAGTTTTCTATAAAAGTATGATAATTTATAATTTATGATGTCTATGTGCACAATCAATTTTTACAGAATTTTATTTTTAAATCTTGTTCTGCATAGTGAATAAGAGAAATTTAATTTTTGTCAGTATGATGTTATGCTTTTATGGCTGAAATGATCTCCTCAGATGTTTACTTTTTTTTTAATAAAGTGACTAGTTACTGAGATATTTTATATTTCACTTTTAGAAAAAATGAATTATCTTAGAAAATGAGGCTAAATAAATAAATGAGCAAGTAAATAAGGATAAAATAATTATTAAGAAATTTTTGAGAGATATAAATAAAATTTTATTCATTGAGTAGGGACCTAATTGAATAGAATAAAAAGATTTTAGGGTCTTAATCATTTTTAACCAAAAGAAAAAAGTGAGAAAGTGATGTGTGTGTAGGTGGACGGAGGATAAAAAGAGGGAGAAAAAAAAAAGAAAAGAAGAAAAAAAAGAAAGAAGAGACACATGGGTAATGAAGAAATAAATATATATATATATATATATATATATATATATATATACGTATGTGGGGTAATGAGGAAATAAAATATATATATATATATACGTGGGGTAATGAGGAAATAAAATATATATATGTGTGTGTGTGTGTGTGTGTGTGTGTGTGTCTGTGTGTCTCTCTGTGTGTGTGTGTGTGTGTGTGTTATGTGAGTCTAAGTGGGGAAGGAAGAAAGAAAGAGAAGAGAGAGAGAAACAGAAGAAGGAGAGAAACAGAAGAAGAAAGGAAAGAAGAAGAAGAGAAGACGATAGGAAACGCAGAGCAAAGAAATAAGTTTAAAAAGTTGAGAGGTTGAAAATCATATCAGGTAGTTAGTCTTCTATAAAAGTATGATTATTTATGATTTATGATATCTATGTGCACAATCAGTTTTTACAAAATTTTATTTTTAAATCTTGTTCTACATAGTGAATAAGAGAAATTTAATTATTGTCAGCGTGATGTTATGCTTTTATGGCTGAAATGATCTCCTTATGTGTTTACATTTTTTTTAATGAAGTGACTAGCTACTGGGATATTTTATATCTCACTTTTAGAAAATTGATCATTTCAGGAAAAGGGCAAAAAGGGAAGGTTTTGATGATATTAATGATGAGATTAAAGTGTAGAAATATATTTTATGAAAGTTTATAATTCAAATATGTAAAGAGAATATCAAAAACTATGTAAATTATTTTTGTATATATTCAAGCTCAAATATAATTTATAAGAATCCTGTCAATTTTCTATGAGGTTACTATTTACATAAATAGTAAAATTTGTGAATAGTGAAATCTATGATTATTTGAAAGGAATTTATTTGAAAATTATTTATTAAACCAATTTTGAGAAAAACTATTATTTTTAAAGGAAATAAAAAATCGGGATGTTATAAAATAGTATCAGAGGAAAAGGTCTTGCCATCTTTTGGAAAGGAAAACACTTACATATTATTGTTTGATTTGTTAAAAGTATTATTTTTATTATGTTTGGGTTTGAGTTGCTGTGAATGTTTGTTATAATTAAGTGAGATTTAGAAGAATATCTGAGTAAAAGTAACTCATATAGAGAATTGATTAAATATGAATAAAGGCATACTAGGTATCTTTTGATGAATAAAAAAAATAATGGAGTCTTATTTGTAACGTATGTCTGGCCAGTATATTTTACACATAGGAAATCATTATAGCCTAAAGTCATGAAAAAGAAAGGTAAGCCGAAGTTAAATTAGAATTCACTTTGAGTGTGATAATCTAGATAAACATATTAGAGATATTTATCTCTATAAAATTAATTACCCAGTGAAGTGTACATTGAATTATAAATAAAGCTTATATTTCTCATCATCATATGAATTATCCATGTGTTTGTTTTCTCTCTAAAAGTATTTTTGAAGATGAAGTTTTACAAAAATGATATGAAATTTTTATTCCATGCCATATTTATGATTATATATATTATTAGTATAAACATATCTATGTTTATGTAAGAACTCTTAATTCTGTAGAAAGAATTTGAGTTAGAAGAAAGTATGTATGATTATGATGTATTATGAAACAAGTAAAGATATGTTTCATAATAGAAATTAAATTCTATAAGAAAATAAAATTAGAACTAAAAAAAAAAGATTGTCTTAGATACTTTTGTGATGCATTTTCCATTATCTTACACATTTTCAAGGATAGTTCAAGGTAAAATTGGGTAAAAGTCAAGGTAAGTGAATAACTTTGCTAAGCTAGTTTGATGTTCTTAGTCAAAGTACAATATAAGTCCCATTTATAATATTATTTGGATATTAAACAATCAATCTTTCAGATGACAGTATATGATAATTGATATATTTGTATAGAAATTCAAAGAAATAAAAGTATATATAAATTAATTTATTTCATGGTAATTATATTATGTGATAAATTCTCACTATTTTATTGATGAGCAAAGATCTACGGGATCTAATACATGAGTTTGAAAGGGTTAGAGTCTCATACTACTCAATGTATAACTATGAAAACTTGCAAAGATCTACGGGATCTAATAGATGAATTTGAAAGGGTTAAAGTCCTATACTACTCAGTGTATAACTATGAGAACCTATGCATAAAGAGTTTGAGGGTTAAATTCTCAGGTCACTCGGTGCAAGTATCTATGGCACATAATGCCAAGTAATTGAGGGATTGATCACTAAAGAAATCATATACAAATCTACGGTACAAATGCAAAGTGATTGAGGGTTTAATCACCTAAGAAATCATACGCAAATCTACAGTATAAATTTAAAGTGATTGAGGGTTTAATCACCTAAGAAATCATATGCAAATCTACGGTACAAATGCAAAGTGATTGAGGGTTCGATCATCTAAGAAATCATATGCAAATTCAAACAAATATAATACTATAGTTGTGTAAAATGAATGATAGATGGACTATGTTAGTAAGTGTGGTGTTTGTACTTGTGATATTTTTGTATAAGTCGTGGTTGCAATTTACATATGTGTATATATGTATTAACTTGAATTTTGGGGACAAAATTCATTTAAGGGGGAAAGAATGTGATATCTCAAATTTAATTACCTTACAAAATGAGGCTAAATAAATAAATGAGCAAGTAAATAAGAATAAAATAATTATTAAGAAATTTTTGAGAGATATAAATAAAATTTTATTCATTGGGTAGAGACTTAATTGAATAGAATAAAAATATTTTAGGGTCTTGATCATTTTTAACCAAAAGAAAAAAGTGAGAAAGTGACGTGTGTGTAGGTGGACGGAGGAGAAAAAGAGGGGAAAAAAAAAGAAAGAAGAGACACATGGGCTAATGAAGAAATAATATATATATACATATGTGGGGTAATGAGGAAATAATATATATATATATATATATGTGTGTGTGTGTGTGTGTGTGTATGTGTGTGTGTGTATATGTTATGTGAGTCACAGTGGGGAAGGAAGAAAGAAAGAGAAGAGAGAGAGAATGAGAAGAGGGAGAGAAAGAAAGGAGAGAAAGAAAAGAAGAAAGGAAAGAAGAAGAAGAGAAGACGATAGGAAACGCAGAGCAAAGAAATAAGTTTAAAAAGTTGAGAGGTTGAAAATCAGATCAGGTAGTTAGTCTTCCATAAAAGTATGATTATTTATGATTTATGATATCTGTGTTTACAAAATTTTATTTTTAAATCTTGTTCTACATAGTGAATAAGAGAAATTTAATTATTGTCAGTGTGATGTTATGCTTTTATGGCTAAAATGATCTCCTTATGTGTTCACATTTTTTTTAATGAAGTGACTAGCTACTGGGATATTTTATATCTCACTTTTAGAAAATTGATCATTTCAGGACAAGGGCAAAAATGGAAGGTTTTGATGATATTAATGATGAGATTAAAGTGTAGAAATATATTTTATGAAAGTTTATAATTCAAATATGTAAAGAGAATATCAAAAACTATGTAAATTATTTTTGTATATATTCAAGCTCAAATATAATTTATAAGAATTCTGTCAATTTTCTGTGAGGTTACTATTCACATGAATAGTAAAATTTGTAAATAGTGAAATCTATGATTATTTGAAAGAAATTTATTCGAAAATTATTTATTAAACCAATTTAGAGAAAAACTATTATTTTTAAAGGAAATAAAAAATCGGGATGTTATAAAATAGTATCAGAGGAAAAGGTCTTGCCATCTTTTGGAAAGGAAAACACTTACATATTATTGTTTGATTTGTTAAAAGTATTATTTTTATTATGTTTGTGTTTAAGTTGCTGTGAATGTTTGTGATAACTAAGTGAGATTTAGAAGAATATCTGAGTAAAAGTAACTCATATAGAGAATTGATTAAATATGAATAAAGACATACTAGGTATCTTTTGATGAATAAAAGAATAATGGAGTCTTATTTGTAACGTATGCCTGTCCAGTATATTTTACACATAGGAAATCATTATAGCCTAAAGTCATGAAAAAGAAAGGTAAGCCGAAGTTAAATTAGAATTCACTTTGAGTGTGATAATCTAGATAAACATATTAGAGATATTTATCTCTATAAAATTAAGTACCCAGTGAAGTGTACATTGAATTATAAATAAAGCTTATATTTCTCATCATCATATGAATTATCCATATGTTTGTTTTCTCTCTAAAAATATTTTTGAAGATGAAATTTTACAAAAATGATATGGAATTCTTATTCCATGCCATATTTATGATTATATATGTTATTAGTATAAACATATCTATGTTTATGTAAGAACTCTTAATTCTGTAGAAAGAATTTGAGTTAGAAGAAAGTATGTATGATTATGATGTATTATGAAACAAGTAAAGATATGTTTCATAATAGAAATTAAATTCTATAAGAAAATAAAATTAGAACTAAAAAAAAAGATATTGCCTTGGATACTTTTGTGATGCATTTTCCATTATCTTACACATTTTCAAGGATAGTTCAAGGTAAAATTGGGTAAAAGTCAAGGTAAGTGAATAACTTTGCTAAGCTAGTTTGATGTTCTTAGTCAAAGTACAATATAAGTCCCATTTATAATATTATTTGGATATTAGCAATCAATCTTTTAGATGACAGTATATGATAATTGATATATTTGTATAGAAATTCAAAGAAATAAAAGTATATATAAATTAATTTATTTCATGGTAATTATATTATGTGATAAATTCTCACTATTTTATTGATGAGCAAAGATCTACGGGATCTAATACATGAGTTTGAAAGAGTTAGAGTCTCATACTATTCAATGTATAACTATGAAAACTTGCAAAGATCTACGGGATCTAATAGATGAATTTGAAAGAGTTAAAGTCTCATACTACTCAGTGTATAACTATGAGAACCTATGCACAAAGAGTTTGAGGGTTAAATTCACAGGTCACTCGGTGCAAGTATCTATGGCACATAATGCCAAGTAATTGAAGGATTGATCACTAAAGAAATCATATGTAAATCTACGGTACAAATGCAAAGTGATTGAGGGTTTAATCCCCCAAGAAAGAAATCATACGCAAATCTACAGTATAAATGCAAAGTGATTGAGGGTTTAATCACCTAAGAAATCATATGCAAATCTACGGTACAAATGCAAAGTGATTGAGGGTTCGATCATCTAAGAAATCATATGCAAATTCAAAAAAATATAATACTATAGTTGTGTAAAATGAATGATAGATGGACTATGTTAGTAAGTGTGGTGTTTGTACTTGTGATATTTTTGTATAAGTTGTAGTTGCAATTTACATATGTGTATATATGTATTAACTTGAATTTTGGGGACAAAATTCATTTAAGGGGGGAAGAATGTGATATCCCAAATTTAATTACCTTACAAAATGAGGCTAAATAAATAAATGAGCAAGTAAATAAGAATAAAATAATTATTAAGAAATTTTTGAGAGATATAAATAAAATTTTATTCATTGGGTAGAGACCTAATTGAATAGAATAAAAATATTTCAGGGTCTTGATCATTTTTAACCAAAAGAAAAAAGTGAGAAAGTGACGTGTGTAGGTGGACGGAGGAGAAACAGAGGGGGAAAAAAAAGAAAGAAGAGACACGTGGGCTAATGAAGAAATAATATATATATATATATATAGACATATGTGGGGTAATGAGGAAATAATATATATATATATATATATATATATATGTGTGTGTGTGTGTGTGTGTGTATGTGTGTATGTGTTATGTGAGTCACAGTGGGGAAGGAAGAAAGAAAGAAAAGAGAGAGAGAAAGAGAAGAGGGAGAGAAAGAAAGGAGAGAAAGAGAAGAAGAAAGGAAAGAAGAAGAGAAGACGATAGGAAACGCAGAGCAAAGAAATAAGTTTAAAAAGTTGAGAGGTTGAAAATCCGATCAAGTAGTTAGTCTTCCATAAAAGTATGATTATTTATGATTTATGATATTTGTGTGCACAATCAGTTTTTACAAAATTTTATTTTTAAATCTTGTTCTACATAGTGAATAAGAGAAATTTAATTATTGTCAGTGTAATGTTATGTTTTTATGGCTGAAATGATCTCCTCATGTGTTTACATTTTTTTTAATGAAGTGACTAGCTACTGGGATATTTTATATCTCACTTTTAGAAAATTGATCATTTCAGGAAAAGAGCAAAAATGGAAGGTTTTGATGATATTAATGATGCGATTAAAGTGTAGAAATATATTTTATGAAAGTTTATGATTCAAATATGTAAAGAGAATATCAAAAACTATGTAAATTATTTTTGTATATATTCAAGCTCAAATATAATTTATAAGAATCCTGTCAATTTTCTATGAGGTTACTATTCATATGAATAGTAAAATTCGTGAATAGTGAAATCTATGATTATTTGAAAGGAATTTATTCGGAAATTATTTATTAAACCAATTTAGAGAAAAATTATTATTTTTAAAGGAAATAAAAAGTCGAGATGTTACAGGAGCCTGAAAATCTCAGTCTTCTTGTAATTTGCCTTCAAGAGACTTCCAAAGTAATGGCATCGATAATTTTCCTTGTGTATAGAAGTTTAATACGACTACCATAACCACAGCTGTAATTGGAAGAGGCAACAATTCCAGATTCTGTAGCAACACAACTTTGAGTCTAAAATCTTCATCTTAGTATCTTACCTCCCACCAGACAAAAAAGAGTTAACAAGCCAGCTAGTGGCATCATGCTTCTGCATCTTTTCAGAGAGCATGGCAGCATATTTTGTAGGCTGTAGCATTATAAATACAACACCAAAGCAAGCTGAAATGGTAGCCTGAGGTTCCTTTATACCATCTTCAGTACCAGCCACCTTTAGTTACTAATTAACGGAAGCAAAAGTTAGGAATGGTTTAAGGGTTAATATGAATGAAGCAGAGAGTGTATTAAGCTAATGGAGGAGATATTACCAGAGCAGTATATCCACTGATGAAATGATACACGATAAGAGCCAAGCTCAGCTTACTCACAGGTGGGAGAACACCAAATGCATCACATGCCAAAAGTATAACATTCTTTGGATGAAGTCCAACGCATAGTAACTTTGCATTTGGTATATACTCAATGGGATAAGCTGCTGGAGTATTTTCTGCAATAAAGAAAAAAGAAAAAGAAAGAGAGGGAATAAATACTTAATTACTCTGTTAGTTCCTATATTTTCATTTAACTTTTTATTTGTCTCTATATCCTTGATGATCATAAGCAATTTAACCAAATATATATATATATATATATATATATATATATATATATATATATATAAGAACCTCACGTGTATGTAATTTAACTTTTTATTATGTCAGCATAATCAGCCTCACATGTATGTTCATAAACACAACATTTTCCAGAACTGACAATAAAAAAATATGCAATATAAGAAAATATATCGAGGTAGAAAAGAAGAAATTGTTCAAGCAAGCATTAAAAAATTACCTGTACTGAACTTGATAGCATTCCAAATATCAGGTTCCTTCTCCCTGGATAAATCAATACATTTGGCATAACAATCACCTTCAATGTTTGAGACACCAGTGTCACTCCAACAGTGTTCATCATCTCCAATCAAATACCGGTTATAATTTGTAGAGAGAGTGGTCTTTCCAGTATCTAATAAAGATAAAAAGTAGGATAAATGAGAAGAGAGAAATGAAGCCACCATAACACATACGGTGGAAAATTAGGAGAATTTCAATATGGTGGAAATCAAGAACAGAGGCTGAGCGAAGCGATGAGAAAATCGTACCTCCTCACATAACAAAGGCTGAGCATCTGCAACAACCGACAGTGAGACAGTGAGACGGTGAGACGGAGACCTAATCTTGAGAAGACGATGACAATAGAGATGAGAATCAGAGAAGACGATGGAGATTATGATCAGGCGATGGAGATGTCCAGAGAAGACAAAGGAGATTGGCGATGATTATCAGTCGATGTTGTGTCAATAGAGATGAGAATCTCAGAGAAGCACGAAGATCAGATGACCGGAGACGGTAAGAATTTGGAAATTAGATTACAATTTTGTTTTTTCAATTAAATTAATTTAAATGATTTTAATTATAAAATTATTACAATATTTCTAAATAAATATTTTAGAGTTAGTTATAAAAAATTGATGTTAAATATTTTTAAAAAATCATCATCTCCATATTTAATGTCAATTTTTGACAACTAACACTAAATAACTAACATTAAATATATATATATATATATATATATATATATTGTAGTGTACTAGGCAACATTTCTCTTGTTGCTTGAGTGGGTTTAGCAGTAGAACACCCTCACTAACTTATTGGAGTTTCTTCATTAACTAACACTTCCTCGCTAATTTTTTGACTTGAAACCTTGGGTTTGTTATATAAGAATAGGTATGGTACTTGTCTTTATCTAAATAATTAGATTTCAGATCTATCGATTCATATTTTAATGTCTTTTTTTAAAAAAAATTAAAAAATACCAAAACTACCACTTGACGTTTGGACCGTTGAAAGGACAAGCACCAAATATGGATTCTAATTTTTCTGTTCAACATGATCATTTAGTTCCCCACCTATTCCCTCACTAATAGCTCTCAAATCATTGGACGTGTCCAGATGCTAAAATATGCCCTTCATTTTCCTCTGAAATACAATTATCTTTGTACATACTGTATTTTGCTCGTATCATTATTGACTTTTAAGAAACTTGTGGCACCAAACAAAAAAATTGATACAAAAAATAAAAAGGGGCCTTTTTTGGGGAATTCCTAAAAATTCGAGGCCAAATTGGATGATAATTTGAAAAGCATCGTTACTTTGAAAATTCCTAAGAGTTTTAAGTCAAAATATAAGTTTGAAAGAAAGGATCCATTTGCAAAATCTCACAAGTTTAGGGTTATTTTTGATAATGAACTATTTTAGAAAAATCCCGAGGTTTGGTGTTAATTTTGGAAAAGGGGGTGTTTTGAAAAACTCAAAAAAAAAAATTTAGGGTTGAAAATCATTTGAAAAAGAAAAGAATCTTTAGGAAAGCCTGAGAGTTTTTATATTACATGTGAAAAGGGACCATTATACAAAATGTTAAAAGTTTTGGGGTTAAATTTTCAAAAGGATCATTTCAAAAATACCTCAAAGTTTGTGGGCTAAATTTAAAAAAAAAGGATTAATTTGAAAAATTCCCAATGTTTTAATGTTAAATTTCAAAAATGACTAATTTGAAAAATCTAAAGCTTGAATGTTAATTTTAAAAAGGATTTATTTGAAAAGTAATAAAATTTAAGGGGTTCAGCTCTCTCTTCCTCCTCATCCATACAAATTTTGAACAAGAAAAAAAGTAAAAGGGATGAAATTAAGAGATGGCTGCTCATACTTTGATTGATCAATCATTACATTAATAAAGGGCTTCATTCAACAAAGGTTCCTTGCCAAAAAAAGGAAAAAAAAAAAGAAAAGAAGAACAAAAATGTACTATAACAATTGTTATTAGCCCTTTCTTCTTCTTTTATTATTCAGTAAATTTATTTTATAATGAAGGAAGAAGGACCATCAGAAGGAAGCATAAAAGCTTTTGTCATGTATGATTGACTCCCTTAACAAAATATAACTTTAAGAAATTGTCAAGGAATTTTGTACTGGAATAGTTGCTCCACTTGGAACAATAAAACAAACTAAACTTGTTAATTAACAAGAAGAAGATGGTTAAAAAAACAAAATAGAAAAGTTTATTACCAATATTCAATGGAAGCTTTTGAACTTGATGACCATAGCCACACAACTTGATCTGCCACACCATTAAACAATTTAAAACAATTATGCCTCCATTCTCTGATAAAGAAGAGAGAACTGCAAACTCCCCAAAAGCCCACTGCAAATCCAACTCCCATCCCAAGATACAGTGACTTCAAGAATATGTCCTCATCATTGTTCCCTTTAGCTAGATTCGGATTATCATACTCTACTTGTTTGTTGCCAATAAAACTCCATGCTTCGAAACTTTGAAGCAAGGTGCTTAATGGGATTTGTCCAGAAAAATTGTTGGATGACATGTTCAAATAATGCAAAAAAGTTAAATTAGAGATGGTATGAGAAATTTCTCCAGAAAGTTTATTGTAAGAAAGATCAAGAGATTCCAAATTTTTTATGCCTCCAACATTTTTTGGAATCTTTTCCATTAAGTGACAACCCAATGTCTCTGAACTCTAATTCTCTATCTTTAGTAGACTAAGCAATTTTTGAGGGATTTCTCCTGAGAAGTTGCTAGATGAGATCAATACTCAGTGACAACCCAATGTCTCTGAACTCTAATTCTCTATCTTTAGTAGTTATGTTTATTGCTTCTCCAATCACATTTTTTATCGATCGATTTAGCCATAATATTATGTACACAATGAGGTATATGTCCTGAAAGCATATTATCGACAAAATCCAATATCATTAGCGTAGATAGGTTGCTTATTTGAATTGGGATATTTCCTTCAAATTGATTGGATCTCAATTTCAACATTACTAATTCTTTTGGCATTGTCCTTGGCAAACTCCCGAAGAATTTGTTTCTCTCTAGTTATGGGTAGTAAAATTTTGTCCAGTTTGAGATGTCCAATGAAAGTTTTCCAGAGGAATTATTATCAAGCAAATCTAGAGAAACAAGATTTGATAATGTAGCCATTGACGGAGGAAGTTCACCTTTTAACCTATTACTCCCCAAATATAGGTAATTTAATTATTTCCAATTGGCCTAGCAATCAGGAAGTGATCCAATTAGATAATTATGTGATACATCCAAGGAGGACAACAAATTATCGTCACTACTCATTGGTTGGCACAATAGAAGAAACAATAACCCAGAGAAAGAGCTATGAGATGCATAAAAAGCAAGCACTTTTTGATGATAAATGTGGAAGCCTTCCTTTGAAATTATTATGACCTAAATTTATTTTTGTTGAGTTTATTGTAACATTTGATAAGTCTCTGGTAATTGAGTTATAAGACAAATCAACATTTTGAATTCTTGATACAAAGCTCCAAAACGTATCGTTAAAACCTATAGATGAAATTCTTGAACTAGGTAGAAATATCTAGAACTCCTAGTGACCCGTGTGTAAATAGTCATGTTGAAAATTTGGGACCTAGACTTGAGTTGCTCAAACCCAATTCAAGAAGTTGAAATAGAGGGACCCAATTAGGATCAAAGTCAAACTCAAAATCATTCAAACCTAAGTATTGTGATTTCAAGTTTGAGTGCTTTGAAAAATTCTTTTTCGAAAGAATACCCACCAAGGAATTGCCTTCAACATTCATGCATGTTAAGTTATAGAGTTGACCGAGGCCTTTTGGAAGATCGCCACTCAAGTGGTTCGGCATACACAACGGAAAGGGAGACTCGAATTCCAGTGGTAGAAACTTTTCCCGTGTTTAGTTGGCCAGCTTGATAGAATAGACACTTTTCATTATGGAAAAAAATATGTACAGTTTTCATTCGATATTTTTTCCATCCATTTGTCATTGGAAAATCATGTTTCCAGACGGAATACCACCAAAATTACAATCTAGTTCTCGTCTTCGTCCTCATCTCTGCATCCTTGTCTTTGTCTCTGGGTCCTCGTCTTCATCCATATTTCAAAACTTAAAAAAAGAAACCATTTCCTGAATCTTTCCAATCCATAATATATTGGAGAACAACAAAACTTTTGACTGGGCATAAGCAATCAAGATAAAAGTTTAATAATCCATAAAGGCGAAATACTCATTCCTAGGAAAAGCATCAAGACAAAAGGAAAAGCGAATCCAACAAGGTCCCTAGACTGGACATAAGCATGGATGGTGGCTGGTTTTGCATATCTCAGAGGAACAACAACAGAATCAGAGCGAAAGAAAGAAAAAGAGATTACAGAGAGGAAGGGAGTCAAAGAGTTTTTAGTAAAATTTTTCAGATGATTTTGGTCTTGAGTCTTTAAGACTGAGTAGGAAATCCGTTGCATCAAACTCTTGCTGCTGATCTCTACCCATTTCCCAAATCAAAAACACTGGAAAGTGGAAGACATGAGAAGAGAGAGAGAGAGAGAGAGAGAGAGAGGGTGAACAGAAGTGTAAAGCAAAAGAGAGAGAATACATTGAACAGTGAGGATATTATGATAAAATTAATTTATTAAAAAATACATATTAAAATATTTATTTTTTCCTTCCTAGTCATTTTTCTATCACAAATTAAATAATTTTTTTTTCTTTTTTTATTATCTTTTTCTTTTTATTATTCTTTTCCTTTCCATTATTATTTTCTTTTTTATTTTTACTTTGCATTGCGAACCAAACAAACCATTAGTATGCACATGTAATTTCACAAGGGACAGAGAAGCAATTTTATCTCTATTTTTGATAATGTAAAATTTGAATCATGCTTTTTTTTTTTTGAAATGAAAATGACCAGTGGGATAACAAATGACCAGTGGAATAAAGAGAGGCCAGAGATAATAATTTGAGTCGTAATAACATATTCTAAATTGGCTTAGGGAAATTTGGAATCTCATTTTTCAGCATCTACAGAGAAATAAGGATTTTGCCCTTCTATTTTTCTTTCCTAGTTCATAATTTCAATATTCATAATTTTCAAAGGAAATTGTGTGATCAAATCACTAGTGAAGTAGCTTCATTAAATTACTTGAATAATTATCATCTTTTTTTAAACAGAAATTTCTTTCGTTTTTTCGTTTGTTTGCAATTTATTATCAACTAACAACAGCAATATATATATATGTGAAGTGAAGCTAATCATCTAGACATATATATATATATATATATATGGTTACGTTCGTTAATTAATTTCAAGTATCAATTTTTTTTTAGAATTCAATCTATATAGAATGAAAAATAAAAAATTTTTGAGTCTCAACTAACAAGTAACAAAATTCAAATACCTCCGATCCTATCCAATTGGATAGAAGGTTAATATCTTTTGGACTTACTAATGCAAATGATGGAACCTTTTCTAAGTTGACATATTTAGAAATTGAACCTTTGTCAATTGCTTAAAGTTTAAATCACTAATACTACTACGATCAGCCGATGTTGGATATGAGAAGATTATATTTAAAAACTTTAATTATGGGTGAACATGACAAAAAATAATTATGATAAACGTGGTAAACATTAGTCTAGACGATTTGACGATCGTGCATGCAAGAACAAGTTCCTATTCTCACGTTGAACAGAACCTGATCATTCCACACAATTTCCACAGAAAATCGAAGGATTGAAAATCTTGAAAGTATTAGAAGACTTGGAAAAGGAGGTTATTCACAAGCTGTGGGCGTGTGAGGTAGAAAACATTTGTTCAGTCCTTCAATTTTATTTTGTTTCAATGTGATCCCATAATTTTTCTATGTGTTTTTCTTTTTCAATCCCATTCCTATCCCAAGACTTTTTATTTCCGACTGTGTGTAGCTTTACTCATTAAAGCTGAGGAGCCCACAATAAATATGATATGGACTAAACTTATTCTATATATATATATATATATATATATATATATAATATAATTTATTTAAAATAAAAAGATACGTATAAAAATTTTTAAAAAATAAATATTGTGCTATAAAAAAATGAATTTTAAAGAATATATGTTTATCGTGTTCTTATTAAAAACTTTAATAATGTACGAACTGTATTTCATTTTTCTTTTTATAATATGCTCCTTGACTTTTACTATTTTTTCATCCCAAATTAAATTACTCCACTTTTTTTCTTCTCCATTCTATTTCTTTAATTTCCACAGCCACTATCTTTGAAAAAAAATTGGTAAATTTATTACAAAGTGATAACACCCCCCCCCCCCCCAAAAAAGAAAACATTGTTAAGTGAAGCTAAATAATCATGGTTGATTTGAAGAGAATTATTCTATACAAGAATTGCTATAACAAAACTAAAATTCATTGTGAATTGCAATGAAATTCATTGTGAATTGCAATTTCATAACAGCATTGTCTCAAAAGAAATAAGAGAAATAAGAGAATTCTTTAACGGACATCCCAAATTCCTTAATTTCTTTTTTTTTTCTACGTTTTTGAATACTTCAAATCGCTGTTTTTTGGACCTTGCCCCTAGAACCCTGTGAACTGGGCCTAGTTCGGGCCGATTACATATTTAGATTGAATTACATGTGAGCCTACTTTGACCCGGTTGACCCGGGTTTTGACCCTGTTGGGTCAACTGTAGTTTTGAAAGCAACAGTATCCAAGCTTTTATGAAATAGAATTGACGGATGTAACGTACCCGTCACCAAAAGATTAATTAATGGCAATTAGTGGCTTCAAAACTCTTAGAGAAAAACATGCAAACAATGCAAAAGAAGATTCTTCTGTTCGCACTTTCGATACTTAAAGTCAGCTAGAAAGCAAAGTATAAAGAGAATAATAATTGAGTAATATATTGCATTTCTAGTTCAGCTCAATAAATAATTATAAATGTATATGTTTTAAAAAATGAGAAATACATCTCATCACCAATATATATATATATATATATATATATATATTGTTACAATAATAGGTTCATTAATAATTAATTTCATCTATCAATATATTTTATGAATTAAATCTCTATACTACATATAAATCAAAAGTTTTGGTTTTTGTAACAACAAAGAAAGTTAAAAATAATAAAGAAAATAAAGAAAAAGAAAGAGTAACAATCAGATAAGTCTGATTCAATATCCAATAAGTGTAATTTAAAATTGGATAAGTGTGATTTGAATGGGATATATCCTTATCTCTACCTTATCTTTATTTTAATTGATAAGAGTTGGATAGGCTCATTCAAATTTGGCATAAATTTTGAAAAAGCACTAATTTGAAAATTTTGAAGTCATAGGGTTAATTTAAAAAAAGGACCAATTTGAGAAATTTAAAATTTATGGGTTCAACTCTCTCTCCCTCCTCATGTATACAAATTCTCATCAAGAAAAAAGTATATTAAAATTCAGTGATTAGCGACGGAAAAATCTGTCGCTAATTTAATAAAATTATGTCGCAAACATGTTTGCGACAGATTCTGTGACGGAAAAAACTCCGTCGCTAAAACGTCCATCGCAAATTATTTGTGACGGATTACTATCCGTCGCAGAATCGGAGAAGGAAAATTCTGCTACGAAATTTTTCCGTTGCAAATTTAAAATTCTGTCGCAAACAAAATTTAGGAATTTGTGACGAAAAAACTTCTATCGTAAATTTGTGACGGATATTTCGGTCACAAATTCCGTCGCTAATCATTAATGGATATTTCTGTCGCTAATTCCATCACAAATTTGTGACGAAATTTGAGATGAACAATTCCTCACTAATTTGCAACGAGTTTAGAGATGAAAAATTCCGTCGCAAATTATTTTTTAAAAAATTATTTAATCTATGTTTTTTCTAAATATTATCTAAATACTTATGAAAATTATTACAATCATAAGTAAATAGAAGAAATATTATATTTATTATAATTACTAAAAGAGTCATACATATTCAAAGTGCCAAAATTTAACTGAAAATTCAAAAATTAAAATATAATCTCGTCAAGAACAAAAAGAAAACAAAATATCAGCTAAATTGAAAGATCTACTACAAAATTTGTAAATCAATGTAAATTTTAAATTGGACTTTTCTCAAGAATACTACAACTAATCAAACAAGCTGAAACCCATATCATCATCGAACTCTTCAACTGGCTCTTCCTTCTTTTCCTCCTCCTTGGCAGCATAAGTTACACCAAAATCAACAACAAGAGAGCAGCAGCAGCTGCTGCAACAGCAAGCTTGTTGGGGTCCTATAGTTAGAAACATGAGAACATTAGTAAATTTAGCTTGGAAAAGTTGATAGAATATAGAATTATTTGAGTGCAAACTGAAATTTTGAAAACACTACCTTCAAGTACTATTTAACCTTCTCTGCCTAAAGGAAATTATTTTTTATAAGGATAATTTAGATAATTTTTTATTATCTTTGTTTTTACTTGTAATATCCCAAATTTAATTACCTTAGAAAATGAAACTAAATAAATAAATAAACAAGCAAATAAGGATAAAATAGTTATTACGAAATTTTTGAGAAGCATAAAGAGAATTTTATCATTGATTAGGGACCTAATTGAATAAGAATAAAAAGACTTGAGGTTTTTTATTAGTTTTAGCCAAAAGAAAAAGTGAGAAAGTGATGTGTGTGAAGTGTGCGGAGGAAGAAAGAGGGAGAAATAATATATATATGTAGGGTAATGAGAAAAAGTTAAAGAATAATATATATATATATATATATATATATGAATGTGTTGTGAGACTACACGATGGGGCGGAAGGGGAGAAAGAGAAAAGAGAAAGAGAAAGACAAAAGAAAGAAAAAACAAGAGAGAGAGAAAGAGAAAAGAGAGAGGAAGAGACGAAATAAAGAAGAAGAAGACGAGAGAAGACTAGGAAGAAGGGATTTAGATTCATATTTAAAGCTCGATCTTCATAAGGTAGTTAGTCTTCTATAAAAGTATGATTATTTATAATTTATGATATCTATGTGCATAATCCGTTTTTACAGAATTTTATTCTACAAAGTGAATAAGAGAATTTAATTATTATGATGTTATGCTTTTATGACTGACATAATCTCTTTATATATTTACATGTTTTTAATAAATTTACTAGCTACTGAGATATTTTATATCTCACTTTTAAAAAAATTGATCATTTCAGAAAAAAGGGCAAAAAGGAAGGCTTTGATGATATTAATGATGAGATTGAAGTGTAGAAATATATTTTGTGTTAGTTCATGATTTAAATATGTAAAGAGAATACGAAAAATTATGTAAATTATTATTTGTATATATATTCAAGTTCATACATAATTAGTGAAAATCTTGTAAAATTTTTTTGCAAGGTTACTATTTACATGAATAATAAATTCGTGAATAGTGAAATTCATAATTATTTAAAAAGAATTTATTTAAAAATTATTTAGTAAATTGATTTAGAGAAAAATTATTACTATTATTTTTTTAAAGGAACAAAAAAGTCTAGATGTTACATTACTTACCTCATTACATCACGCCAAACATGCTGTAGTGTATCAAAATGATCACTTCGATATATTTTCTATTTTCTATGTTGACTGGTATTGTTTTCTCAAGCTATAAATGGATATATTTGCGTGTAATATTAAAAATTTATTAATTTATTTCTTCTCCGGCTCAAATTATTTCAAAGAGAAGTATGTGGTCATTGAGACATTGACTCATAAATTAGACTTATTCAGTATTTTTGGCAAATTACAGGTTTCCAATAAATGTCAAGTGGATGGAAATATCTAAAATTCAAATCAATACACATACCCTGAGATGGTATTCTTCATTGGATTGAAGGTTGATATGAAAACTAAGATATCACCATTTGCTTGCTCTGCTGCCTGCTCCTCGATGAGACCAACTACAGAAAGTGGCAGAATGAAAAGAACATGAAAATAGTGCAATTTATCAACAAAAGAAAGATCCTACACATATAAATTATGATAATGAATAAGCAATTTCTAGAATAAGTAACAATGGAACTAGGGAAAGAAGCAACACCATATAGGATAGAGCTTGTAGTCCAGCTGAACGTAGATGCAGAGCTCTTTCATCTTCTCCAACTTCTTGAGCCATTTGACATAGTTTAGGGATAAGACCTCTAAGTTGAACATGTATGTGCTATCTGTCTACTTTAACTCGGAAGGTTAGTATCACTAAAGTTATGGCTTCCAAAAAAACCATGTGAAAAACAGTATGCATGTCACACACAATGCAATATGAGGCAAGTAGCAAGACTTATAATTTGATCATTTAAATTTTTTTTTTGAGATAGAAGAAGAAAGATATTGTTAGAGAGGAAGAGACTTATAATTTGGTCATTTTATAATATATAACACTGCTTGAAATTCTCCAAACAAACTGTGTGAGATATTGACTGTCCAAGTCTAGTGGTATCTGTTTTTTACTGTAGAGATAGATAGCTAAACAAATTTAATCATAATTCTTTTCACATTATGTAATCGGACAGAGAGAACAGCACACTAATTAACATCATAACCAGATCAAGGCATTAGCAGTTCTAGTAGCCACGTGACCTTCTTCACAAACAAAACTGGATAATCTTGGAGAAAACAACCAATATTAATGAAACGTATATATTTAATGAAAACAGACCCTTTCAGTGAGACCATGAGCTGACATAACTTCATAAAGTTTATTCTTAGGCATTTCTTCTCCCATCTTCAAAAAAAAAAGTTCCAATAGTCAAGGAATTCAAGTTTTTGACAATGGTTCAATGAAATTGTGACTTTGTAGAAACCTTGTGAAAATAATTCCAACAAATTAGATTTATCTTGAATACTAACCGCCCAAAAAATAGAAAAGGGATGAATAAAACATCAAGATATGATTGATAAACCGCAAAATTCAAGAACACGAGCTAGCATAGAGGTAGAATTAAAAATTCCAAATTATTACATTTACTTCTTTGTCTCCATCCAAAAACCATGTTAGCAGCTACTGGCCAAATCTACTCTCTAAGCCGAACAAAGAAAACTACATATCTCACCAAAAGCCTAGAGAACAAGTCAAACAAAAATATCATCAAATCAAAATATAGGCTATCATTCTCCTAATTTTTGTTCTGTTTTGAGGCTAAATTCATATCCAAACTTTTAAAAAAAAATCTGGTATTAATCCATATAGCTCCAAAAATTCTAAAATTTGTTACAAAGTCTTATTAGCATGTTCAAATACTAGAATAAAAATTTCAGATTTAAATTCCATCATTTGACCCCTCTAAAGACCCTTTTAGCAACCATATATCAGTTCTGTCTCAGTTTCACAGAAGCTTAGAAAATTACTTCATTGACCCATTAATTCAACTCCAAATGCCATGGAATTTGGTAGGGAGTTACCTTAATGTCTTCTCTAAGTGACATAAAAAGTTTGGGGAAAAATACAATAATCTGGTCAGCGAAACCTAATTTATTTGCCAACAGGTCAGTTCTGTTCCTGAACTGATATAGGTACATCTTATATGGTATTTGACAAGGTAAATCACTTCCAAAATTTTTGAGACTTTCCAGTTTGCATAAGCAACATGTCAAGAACTCCTCATAAAAATTTCAAGATTTAAACGCTTCATTTGTCCCCCAAATTACACAAAAACGGAGGTATATCAACATTGTCCTGTTTTATTTGTTCAAAACAGTTTTAAACTGACTTATCAACCTTCTCAAATATTAATCACTGTCCAACTTGATTTGTTAAGTAACTTCATGAAATTAAATCATATTTGAACAAAAATAACCCATCCAAACATATTCTTGCACATTTCCATCATTCTTCGCTAAGAAATATCTTTCACTTAACTATTGCTCAACCTTAATTTGATTTAATTACTTTCTTCCCACAACACTGTCATAAAGTCTGATTTCATCACTTAGTTCTTTCACCAACTTAGTTTCTAAAAGTCTCTTCAAACTATGTCATAATCATCATTACTAAAGTAAGAAAACGCACCTGCAATAGCACTTATAAGCTGACATTTATGAATTAGAACCCGTACGTAGAATGGTTTCCAACTTCTAACATTTCCTAAGAAATTTTTTTTTTGGGCACTATAACCAGTCCAAACTTCACCTCAATTCTTCTTTTAAGGCAAGAGGCAGACTAAGTTTAACCATAATATTATCCAATACAACTCAATATGATGCATGCACCAAAATCGACATTCAATTCATTCAAAAAGAAGGAAGAGACATGGAAAAGAGCTCTGTTCAATTTAATCCTCACAGTTAACACATTAACAGCATAAAACATAACCCCAAAATATTGACAATGGCAGAATTCTCATTCAGCATAAAGAGAAGAAAAGGGTTTCAAGAGAATCCATTCAATCTATTCAATCCCTTTCCGGTCAGCTAGGAATTTCATGAAAGAGAAAGAGCAGATGGAATAGAGAGTACTCATGGTGGTACACAGTGGAGAACGATGGGTTCAATGGCCATTTCTTCCTCGCCGTTAATTCTGTACTCGTAGCTCTACTTCACGGCGGAACAACAGGGGAAACCGAATTGAAAAGGAAGGAGGGAGGGAAATTTCCGGTGAGATGGTGGGGTGGTGGCCGACGTTGGCCACCACGCAAAGGCGCACACTCTCTCTCTCTCTCTCTCTCTCTCGCATACCAGCTATCGATCTCCCTTCATGGTGTCACCCTCTCATCGCCTCTGGCCTCTCCTTCTTGGACCCTCTCTGTCGCACTCAAGGGAAATCATATTTGAATTGAGGATATTAGAAAAAGAACGAGAGGGAAACATTGAAAATGGAAACATGAGGAGGGAAGACTAAGGCTTTGCTCGGTAAAATTAGCTTATAAGCTAACGGATAACTTATAAAATAACTTATAAATTAATTTTTAGCTTATAGCTTATAGTTGATAGCTTATAGCTTATAAGTTAACTTATTTGAATAAGAAGTGTTCGCTAAAAGAAGCTGCTGAAATAGCTGAAAAAAGTGTAAAATAACATAAAAGAACATATATGTTTTAATTTTAAAATAATATAAATAAATATATTATTTTTGTTTTTAATTAAATTAATTTAAATTATTATAAATATAAAATTCATTAAAAATATATTTTTACATATTTTATATATGAATAATATATTTTCACATGTATAATATATTTATATATATTATTATATTTTATTATATATAATGAAATATATTTACATATTTTATTATTTTTATATATATTATACATATTTATAATATATTTATATATTTTTATCATATATATATAATATTATATAAAAATATAAATATAATAAAAGATAAGTAAATAGGATATAATAAAGTAATGGGTATAATGGGTATTTTGAAAAAATAATAAGGGCAAAATAGGAACAAAAAATTTAAGCTATAAGCTACTCAAAGTAATTTATCATAATAAGCTATAAGCTATTAAAATAAGCTCGTTTACCGAATACTTTTAACGAGTTTATAAGCTAGTCAAAAAAGCTATAAGCTAGCTTATAAGCTATAAGCTCGTTTGCCAAACACAGCCTAAAAAGGAAGGGTGGGGTCTGAAATTTGGGAGGGAGACATGGAAAAAAAATAGAGGAGGGAATATTGAAAATAATAAAATTTAATGAAAAGAATGAAAATTATAAGAAGTGTAATTTTATTTTTACAGAAAAATTATAATTTATTTTATTTAAAAATAAGAATATAATGGAAGGTAATCAAATAAATAATTAAAAATATTATTTTATTTTATTTTAAAGAACACATAATAATTGAAAATTTTATTATCTTTTAATTATTTTATTTTAAAAAGTAAAAATTATTTATTCATTTTATTTAAAAAATAAATATATAAATTAGTTTAATGAATATAAAGGTATTGTGAAAAAAAATTAATGAAGAATTAGTTTTGATTCTAGTGTTTTTTTATTAATTTATGAATAATTTTTTTATTTTAGGTATTTAAAGATTTTTTTTTCATTCTAGTGAGAATAATAAAATTTAATGAAAAGAATAAAAAATATAAGAAGTACAATTTATTTTTAGAGAAAAATTATAATTTATTTTATTTAAAAATAAGAATTTAATGAAAGGTAATTAACTAAATAATTAAAAAAATTTATTTATTTTATTTTAAATAACACATAAAATAATTGAAAATTTTATTCATTTTTAATAATTTTTTTAAAAAAGTAAAAATTATTTATTCATTTTATTTAAGAAATAAATATATAAATTAGTTTAGTGAATATAAAGGTATTGTGAGAGAAAATTAATGAAGAATTAGTTTGATTCTAGTGTTTTTTTATTAATTATAAAAAAATTTTATTTTAGGTATTTAAAGAATTTCACTTTCTTTGGTCGCTCTTTTTCTCTGATTTCTCCTTTAAAATCCAATTGATAGTTGATTCTTGTCATCAAGGTTGCAATTCCCTTCGTATATGCCGCCAATCACGACGACAGTGAAGGATGCCCTTGCTTCCTGATTCATGCACTAGGACTCAATTTTGATGGACGTCTGAAGACATGTCACATGCCTTCACGTGCCTTAGAAAATATCAAACATTATCATCAGGCAATAGATTTATATCATAACATATTTTTATTTTGCAGGTTAATATAGCATACATTCAGTACAATATACATCACATGATTCATTTTCAAGGCTCATCATAGCAAGCGGCCCGAGGACAATCTTATATCTGTAGCTAATTTGGAATTTTATTTTATTACTCCTTAAAATCCCCACACAATCTTTGTAAATTTTTTAAAATAGATCAATAATAATTTAATATTATTTTATTTTAAATTTAGACAAAATTTTGATGTCTTCAAAAATTAAAATTTTTAAGTTCTGTAAATTTCTCAACTTCATGTTGAAAGTCCAATGTGAACTAACTTAAAAATCTTGAGTATTACATAATAAATTCTTTCATTAACTAAGTAATACTTGGGACATTACAGAAGAAGAGCAGAGAGAGGGATTTAGAAGCAGTGAAGCTGGAGTTGGATGGTTCTTTGAAGTAATTTTATTAGGACTTTTTGTAATTAAATTAAATTAATTTATTATATATATAATTAATTGAAAAAATATATTTTATCATATTTTTATATATATATATATAATATATTTTATTATTAGGTAGTAAAACATATGCACTTTTTTTTTGTAAAAACTCCCCTAAATTTATTTTATTAATATTTATTTTTTTCAAGTGATTTGATAATTGGGAGAAAATATGAAAAATGATGAGAGGGAATAAATATTTGCAACAGATTTTAGTGACGGAATTTTGCATCGCAAATTTGCGATGAAATTTAGCGATAGAAAAAATGTTTGCAACAGAATTTTGCGATGGAATTTTCTATCGTAAAATTAAGAATTCTTTGTGATAGATTTTTGGTACGAAAAAATTCCATCATTAATTTGCTACGGAATTTAGCGATGGAAAAAATGTTTGTGATGGAATTTTTTGTCGCAAAACTAAAAATACTTTGAGACGAAATTTTCGTCGCAAAATTTTATCACTATTATTAGCGATGGAAATATAATCAGGGACGGAAAATTTCCATCACAGAATCCGTCGCAGATTCCCAATATTGCAATTTCAAATTAGCGACGAAATTTGTGACAAAATTTGCAATGAAAAATTTCCGTCGCTAATTAAGGCTTTTCTTGTTGTGAGAAATCCAGAGATGGCTATCCATATTTTAATTGTTCAATCATTACATTGATTTCTAATAATAATCCCATGCATCTTTATCTATAATTTCTCTTTAATTCCATAATTATATTTGATTATAATTTCATCCTTTAACTTATAAAAAGTCACTCAAATATTACAAGACTTGGAAGTCTTCTAATAATAATCCAATGCATCTTTGATGCTTGCAAAATCTTCCTCCAAATTGTATTCAATTTTCATTACTCTAATCGCTTGAACAGAAATTCATTTTTTTAAAAAACAAATAATAGTTTTGTTTAATTTTAATTTCATTAAGAATATATGCGAATTAATTTATTATTAATATCTTCCAATAAATTTTTGTGCAACATAGTATTAGCATTAATGTTTCTTCAAATTGTATTTTCATTGTTTTATTATGCTCATCTATGATTTATTAATTGCATTAACACATGTACGATCAATTAAAATATGCATTTTTCACTCTATTTCTCTAACATAAAATGCAATGAATTATTTTATGTAAATCAATGAATTATGTTATTATTTTATGAAAAATAATTTTATATTATGAAAATTAAAAAATATTAGTAATAAATTTTATAATATTAAAAATTACAATCAAATATTTAGTAATAAATTGCTTATAATTTTATTTTTACAATTTATTCATTTAATTATAAAGGATTATATTAATTTATTAAATATGGAGTTTATGACTATGTGCTAAATTATTTTAACATATATTTTTTAGATATTTTAATTTGAAGTTTATATATAAATTATTTATTTTATTCATTTTGATATTTACTTTTGAGTATATATATATATATATAATATTTATTTATTTATTCTCCTGTTTAACAACTTACCTAATAACCCAATGACCCGAGCCACTCTCTCCGTCAATGACCAAGATAATTTCTAAAACGATGCTTTTCATGAAACCTATTGAGAAAGCTTTTGTTCTTTTTTTTTTTTTTTCTAAATTTTACAACCAACGACCATTGTCTTATGTTTTGTAAAAAGTACTTTTTTTAATTCATGTATATTTATTTAACATGAATATGTACTTATAATATATAACGTTGGAGTATTTAGATAATTAGTTTAAAGTGATTTGGTGATGTCTGACCCAAAAAAAAATAATAATAATAAAAGAGATGTAATCAATTTTGGAGCTATCTATGAGTTGTAATTTTATCACCGTTGTTTTCCTTCACATTCGTCACGATTAACATTTATATGAAATCTAAACATAAGTCTTAAAGTGATTGTATTAGAAGGATTAATCAATAATTTAAAATGATAAATAGGTAGACTGCAACAGAACAATTTTGTTATTATTGAAATCAAATAATAGATTCCGAATGTGAAATTCTCCTGATAGCGGCAAAGGAATTTTCTAGGTCTCTCAGTCTTGAAATCGTGGAGGCTCAAATTGCAAGATGCCATGGTTTTCAAGAAATCGAAGTGAAGTCCGACTATTTGGCTCTGATACAAGCATACACCAGGAAGCTCGATTTATCCCTTTAGACATGTTGGTCTTGGACATCCATGATTTAGCTTCTAATTTCCAATTTTTCTCTTTCAAGTATATGGCTAGAACAACGAATAGAGTAGCTCATTTCCTTTCTAACATGTTGGTCTTGGACATCCATGATTTAGCTTCTAATTTCCAATTTTTCTCTTTCAAGTATATGGCTAGAACAACGAATAGAGTAGCTCATTTCCTTTCTAAACATGGTTGTAATTCTTTTGAGACAATCTGATACTTTGTACCTTCTGGCCCTTTATTGCATCTGGCTCATGCTGACTCTCTCAATTTTCAGTAATTGAATGCTTTTGGACATTTGACCTTTTTCAAAAACAAAAAACAAAAAATAAAATTTGATCGCAGTCTGTCCCTACCCCATTTCTTTCGCCCCCTAATTTTATTTTGTTTTAATGTGATCCCATAATTTTACTGTGGATCTCACTTTGCTCCCATAGCTTTGCTTAAAATTCTACTTTGATCTTTGAATTTTATTTTTTTGAACTTAGCCTTTAAACTTTAGATTAAATTTCTCTTTAATTTTTTCTTGTATTTTATTTTAAGTTAGTTGTTTAATTTATTAAAAAATTCAAAATTTACTTTAATTTAACATTATTAAGATACTTAAATTAAAAAAAAAAGCTTTATATAGTTTATTACTTAACTCTAATAGCTAGCTTGATAAAACTTATTGTGTTTTCAATCCCCTTTCTATCCCTTTGTTTTCAATCAAAATCATTAGACTTGGAATATCATTTGTTTTCTGTTCTCCATCTTTAATTTCCACAGCCAATATCTTATTTTTTTTAAATTGATAGATTTATTACAAAGTGATAACGGCCTAAAAAATTAAGTGAAAGCTAATTGATATTAGATATTTTTATATTCATAATTAGTTTCTAACTTATTCCTATTGCAAATTTAATGTTGCAAACACTATAATAATAATATGTTTCAAAATTATTTGAATCTAAATTAATTATATGCTTTAAAATATATTTTTATGACCTTAAACGTTTAGACCCAAAATAATCTGTGTGTTAACCAAATATTACAATTAGTGTGTATCACTAAAAGATGCAATATCTATTATAAAGATTTCTTTTTATTTTAGCAGCTATTAAAGCCACCGTTAAAAGTATAATTTTTTGGGGCAATATATGGGTGTAACATTCAATCTTAATGCTATTGTCTCACGACATTAGGGCCTTCAATAATAGTGGATGCTGCAAGTATCATCATGTATATTGTTATTTAATTTTTTTTAATAGAGGTTTTTCTGTCACAATATTGGAGAACCTAGAACATGAAGCCATCCTGAGAACAGTTGAAAGAGAGATTTTATGAACCAGAAAGAAATTAAGATCTAGATATAATGTAGATTGAATACATAGTGAGTACTTTAATTAGTACAAGAAACAAGTATACATAGAGATGACACTCTGCTTCAGGACAGGGGATAGAGTTCATTAGGACCTAGCTAGTTCAACTGCCACTTGTTGATAATTGAATTAGAAAAAGGATAATTATATGATGAAGATATGATAGGAAGGGAGAGAGAAGAGATGTGATCTACGAAACTGAGGCTCCTTCATTAATTTTTTTAGTAGTACTTCACTTACATCATTGCCACAATGAACAATGTCTTTCTCCCAGTATCCCAGTACGTGCTTTGTGTTGTTATAGTTTCAAAAACAGGGCTGTTGAAAGATTGATGCACGTAATTATGTAAGTTTGAGGCACAAGGAGTTTTCTGTAAGTTTTTCAAATTGCAGGAAGAGAACATGCCAATGTTCAGCATACAAGTACAATTATACATGAAAATGAAGGAAGATTTACGAAAGGCTTCCTATCAGAACATAGACATCAAACTTTCTATAAACACTTTATTCAATGGACTGGACTTGAACAGAGCTGAAGAGTTGTAGGATGCATATGCCTCCTTTGCAGCTACACTAAAGCTTCCCAAGATATTAATGAACAAAAGTCAGTAACAATATAGGAGTAAGAAAAATGATTCTAAATATAACAAAATAGTAGCAATAATAATAATAATAATAATAATAATAATAAGAATAATAATAATAATAATGTAAGAAAATGAACAAAGAATAATATATATAATGTCATTCTCTTACCTTACCTAACATTATGTGTTTATATTTATTTCAGTGCAAGTGTTTGAAGTTGAGAGCCACTGCCACATAAAGCCAATCTACCAGACGATCAAATAATCGAAAGAATGTGTGCCTCCATGCTCTGATGAGAAAGAGAGAACTACAGACTCCCCAAAAGCCCATTGCAAATCCAACTCCCATCCCTAGATACAATGACTTCAAGAAACTGTCATCTTCATTTCCTTTAGTCACATTTGTCTTTTCTGATTTTTCTTTTGTGCAATTCCTTGGAAGAGGAGCTCCACAAAGATCGGAATTGCCAATATAACTCCAAGCATCAAAACTCTGAAGTTGAGTCCCTAATGGGATTTGTCCAGTAAAATTATTGTATGACAGATTCAAATAGTCGAGGAAAGACAAATTAGACATGGTCTGAGGAATTTTTCCATAAAGTTTATTGTGGGACAAATCAAGAGATTCCAATTTCTTCATGCCTCCAATTTCATTTGGAATTTCTCCCGTTAAATGATTTTGGGATAAGTTTAAGGTCCAAACTTGAATTAGACTAAACAATCCTTTTGGGATTTTTCCTGATAGATTGTTAGTCGAAAGATCAATACTATGCAATATAGAAATTTCTTTGTAATGAAATTCTTTACCTTTAGTAAAAAGGTTTGTTTCTATGTCATCCATAAAAGATGTTAGACCATAAACCATGGCAGTCATGTTATAAATGCATTGAGGTATAGATCCAGAAAGCATATTATCAGCAAGGTCAAGTACAATCAGATTAGGCAAGTTGCATATATGTGGTGGATTATTGCCTGCAAACTTATTGGCTCTTAGATTCATCACCGCTAACTCTTGACCCATTGTGTTTGGTAAACTTCCAGAAAATTTATTTCTCTCTAAAATGAGGTATTCCAATCGTGTCCAATTTGATAGGTCCAATGAAAATTCACCATGGAAACCATTAGTTTGCAAATCCAAAACTTTAAGAGAAGATAACGTGACCATCGAGGGTGGGATTTTACCTGTTAGCTTATTACTCCCTAAATACAAAAACCTTAATAGTTTCAAGTTTTCCCAACAATCTGGAAGTGCTCCCGTGAAATGATTATGTGATATGTCCAGAGAAGATAAATTATTTGCAAAATTACTCATTGTTTGGCACAATACATGAGAAATAGGTCCAGAGAAAGAGTTGTGAGATGCATGTAATTCTTCAACACTTGGTGATATATGTGGCAGACTGGCAGTCCTCCTGTGAAATTATTATAGTCTAGAAATATAAATTCAGAGTCCAATGTTACCTTTGATATGTCTCCACTAATTGAGTTGTTGGAAAGATCCACCTCCAAAATTCTTGCTAAAAAGCTCCAAAACATATCACCATCTACGGATGAAATTCCTGAGCCAGAAATGTATAGATAGTCTAGAGAAGTTTGAGTATATAGCCATTTTGGAATGGTGGGACCTAATCTTGCGTTTCCCGAGTCAAACAAATATAGTTGAAAAGGAGGGACCCAATTGGAATCCACATCAAATGTTAATCCTGACCCCAAATACAATATTTCTAATTTAGAGAGTTTGGCAAAATTCATATCTGTCAGAACACCCGCCATGATATTGCCCTTAACGAGTAAACTTTTTAGGTTGGAGAGTTGACCAAGGCTATTTGGAAGATTTCCACTCAAGAGATTGTTTGACAAATCCAACTCAACTAAGGATGAAATATTTCCTAGCCAATTTGGAATTGATCCGTTGAGTTGATTGTCATACAACTTCAAGAATTTCAAGTTTCGAAGCCTTGACAAGGCCATTGGTATTTGACCATGTAAGTTATTGCGGCCAAGGTCAAGATATGAGATGTCAGTGGAGAGATTGAACAGCCAATTAGACATACTCAATGATGGATTGATAATTAGTCGACAAGATGACAAACGTAATTCTGATATTGAAGGTAGCATACCCAAGGATTGAAGCCAATTGGTTTCAGTTTTAAGATCAATGTCAGAGAGACTGAGATATTTCAAAGAAGGAACTCTAGAAAGCCAATGAAGATTATCCATGCTAGAAGGATTATCTGATAAGTCGAGGTAAACAAGATTAGAGAAGTTTGCTGCTTGATGGGGAGGGCTCCCAAGTGATTCAGAAACTTGGAAAGTTGGAATAATTATAGTATCAAAATCATTATAACTCAAGTCCAAGTAATTGAGAAATTCAAGCTGAAGCAAAGCTAGCAGGTTGAGTTTACCTTGTAAATAAATAAAATCATGGCCTAGATCAAGCATTGTAACTCTGTGCGTGATGTTGTCACAGTGAACTCCGGCCCATGAACAGCAATCTTGTTGTGTAGACCACGAGGAGAGATAGTTGAAAGGATCTTCCACTCCTTGTTTGAAGGTTAACAGTACCCCTTTGTCCTTCTCGTTGCAACGAATTGTCCTATTTCTGCTGCATATGATTCCACTGAATTTAGTTGCAAATAGCAACAACAGCAAAACCAATGAAGTTTGTGAAGTGAAGCTGATCATCATGGTTGCTTTGAACTTGAAGAGAATAAAATTCTGACTTGGTATATCTAACTATTTATATATTTTGAAATATCTTTGTATTCTAATAAGTCCAAGTCTTCCAATACGTCCAAGTTTTTTAGTCAAAAGAAACTGCCCAGAAATTCCAGCGTTGTCTTCTCCTTCTTTAATTTCCACCGCTAATTTATTCCCTTTTAAAATTGATGAGTTTAATTTATTATAATTAAGTGATAACAGCATAGCAAATGAAATTTGTGAAGTGAAGCTAATCATCGTATGGTTGATTTGAAGAGAACTATCATATAAAAACTAAGAATCATTATCATTGTTCAATTACCCCAAAAGAAATAAATGAAATAAGAAAATGCTTTAACATATAACCACACATCCTATTCCTTTCTTTAAACTTTAAAATCATAAATCTTTAAACTTTTAAAATTGAAAAAAAAAAAAAATATATATATATATATATATATATATTTGGTAGAAGAGGAAACAATATTGCTAGATAAAGGTAATACAAAGTTTAACATAGCTTACAAACCGAAAAAAAAAAAAATCACAGTTTAATTCTTTTTAGTCATAATTTTGTAATTTTTAACCACAGTTATAATCGTGACAAAAAATTATAAAATTGTGGTTAAAAAAGCTAAACTCTCCAACTAAGTAGAAAGGATCCAATAAAACGCAAGGAGGACCAAACAAAAAGCTAAGGGTGCAGGAGTTCTTTAGTGTAGGCTTCCCTAACAAAACGCGTTGGATTGACGAAAGTCTTCAGGTTGCATCTTCTTAACCTAGCTTGCTTCGCCAGTATATCAGCACACCAATTTTGCATTCTTTTGATCTTAGTTAGTTTGTAATTCGCGAAACTTGGAGAGTAAGAACCTGCAGTTTGCAATCAAAGTAGAAAGAGGATGAAAATGAATGTTAGTAGCCCGTACTAGGTTTACAAGATAATCATTATCAGTCTCTATTTTGAGTTCTGCTGTTGTTTGTAGAGCAGTGAAAAGAATATGGGATTAGGATTATCGGTCTCTATTTCGTAGAGCATGAATATGAGATTAGGATCACTTCCGGCGCTAACTGTCCCTCTTTTTTTTTTTTCTTGGCCATTGGATATAAAATAATTCAATGGTTTTGATTTATCTCACATTTTTTTTTGTTTTTTGTTTTAAAAAATTGTATAAATGATCTTGACTTATCGTATTTCAGACAGTGATCAGCACATCTAGTAATTTGAAATATTTTAGTTTTTAATATTACAATAAAATTATTATAAAAATAAAAATTTAATTTATAAAATATAAAACTATAGTAAATATACAAATTATTAAAAAAATATAAAATTAAAATAAATTTATATTAAAAATAATTTTAATTTAGAAAATATAAAATTATAATAAATATAGTGTAAATTTAATATCTAATTTATAAAAATATAAAATTACAATAAGATTACTGTAAATATAGTATATAATTCAGAAAAATATAAAATTACTGTAATGTACAAATTAATTTAGAAAAATTAAATACTCTATCACAAAATAAGTAACATCTCATAGAAAAAAAAAGAGTTAATGGCAATATAAAAAACTCATAATAACGTGTTTCAATTTTTTAAAAACTTGACTCTATAATATTTATTACTGAATATATCTTTTGTTATTTATTTATCTAGCTCATTAAATTTTATCTTATTATGAAATATCGTCATATGTTCCAATCTTAAAGATATATAGCAAAAAAAAAATTAAAAGATTTAATCTATTTACAAAATAAATATTGAAATATTTTATTTTTTAATATGGTGTACAAAAAAATATTCAATATATATATTTTAAATATAAATGTATATAAAAGATAAATTATAAAAAATCCAAAAATTCTTTTATATACAATTTTTTACATTTTATAAATACTCACTTTACGTCCCAATAACACTCTAGTTATTAACATGCTGTCAAATATAGTCTGGTCTTGAGAATCAATTTTCACTTTATATTAAATTTCTTTTTAAGTTCTTTCTTGTATTTTATTTTAATTTAGTCCTTTAAATTATTAAAAATTCAAAATGTTTATTTTATTTAACACTATAAAGGTACTTCAATTAAAAAAAAAAGAAAAAGCCTCATATAGTTTATTACTTAACCCCAATAGCTTGATAAAACTTTTGTATGTGTTTTTCAATTCCATTCCTATCCCTTTGTTTTCAATCAAAATCATTAGACTTGGAATTTTCAAAAGTCGTCCAACATCTCCCATCATTTTCACTCCCAATTGTATCACTAAACTTATAATATCGATTTTTTATTAAAAAATAAAAGATGTGTATAAAATTTTTTCAGAAAAAATCAATACTGCATTATTAAAAAAACAATGAATTTTAAAGAGTATATATTGTGTTTTAATTTAAAACTTTAATAATATAGGAACTGTATTTCATTTTTCTTCTTATGAGATGGCCCTTCACTTCCAATAATGCTTCCTCCCAAATTGGAAGAGAATTATTATATTAAAAAATTGCTATAACAAAAGTAAAATTCATTGTAAATTGCAATTTGATAACATCACTGTCTCAAACGAAATAAGAGAAACAAGAGAATTCTTTAACTGACATCTTAAATTCCTTAATTTCATTTTTTCTAAGTTTTCGAATACTTCCAACGGCATATACCCCGTCTTTTACCATTGTTAAGTCCTTACAAATTCTACTCAATTTTTTTAAAAAAAGAAATTCTACTCAAATAGCTTAAAATAAAGAGCGAATTTTGTGCAACATAAAGTTATAATCATTGTTTTTCATGCTTTAATATATATAAGATGAGATTTTTCAAATTTTTTTCTTCGTGGGCGTAAATCTTTTTTTATCACTTGGCATATTTACCAAAAAGAAAAACTTATAGGAAAAACATCTTGTGAATTTTCTCAAACATAATTTACTTAAAAGAACATGGAATTGCATTGATAACACGATACGTAAATTTGGTTTTAATTATTGTTACAGAATTCTATCATCACATGTGACGATCACTTATACAACAACAACAACAACAAAGCCTTATCTCACTAAGTGGGGTCGGCTACATGGATCGCACGACGCCATTGAGCTCTATCAATGACCAACTCTTTAGATATCTCATTTACTAAAAGGTCCCGTTCAATAATTTCTCTAAGTGTCTTTTTTGGTCTTCCTCGACCTTTTTTCATAGGGTTCCAAACCATCTGCTCAACTCTCCTAACTGGCGCTTCCAACGATCTTCTTTGCACATGCCCAAACCATCTTAAACGGTTTTCAACCATTTTTTCCTCAATAGGTGCCACCCCAACTCTACCTCGTAAATGATCATTACGGATCCTATCTTTTCTTGTATGACCACACATCCAACGCAACATCCTCATCTCCGCCACTCCAATTTTATGTTCTTGTTGTCTTTTCATTGCCCAACATTCACTCCCATATAAAATCGCTGGTCTTATAGCAGTACGATAAAACTTTCCTTTGAGTTTATCAGGTACTTTCCGATCACAAATAACCTCTGATGCCATTCTCCACTTCAACCACCCAGCTTGTATCCTATGTTCCACATCTCTAATAACTTCGCCGTCATCTTGTATAATTGATCCCAAATACCTAAACTTTGACACTTGTGATACGACCTGATCACCAAGCTTAACCTCCATCTCGTTTCTAGCTTGTCGCTTGTTAAACTTACAATGCATATATTCGGTCTTACTCCTACTCAGACGAAAACCCTTCGATTCCAAAGTAGCTCTCCATAACTCAAGTTTAGAATTAATCTCTTCCCTTGTCTCTGCTATGAGAACAACGTCATATGCAAAAAGCATGCACTTAGGGATTTCTTCTTGGATGTGTTTCGTCAGAACATCTAAAACCAAGTCAAACAAATAAGGGCTTAAGGATGATCCCTGATGTAGGCCAATTTTAATAGGAAAGTCTCTAGTTTCCCCGCCAGACGTTCTCACACTAGTCGTAGCCCCCTCGTACATATCCTTTATGGCTCTAATATACGCAACCCGTACACCTTTCTGTTCCAAGGCTTTCCACAGCACCTCTCTTGGTACTCGATCATAGGCTTTTTCCAAGTCAATAAATGCTATATGAAGGTCTCTTTGTTCACTCCGATACCTTTCCATCAACCCCCTTAGAAGATATATAGCTTCCATTGTAGACCGTCCTGGCATGAATCCAAATTGATTTTCAGAAATACTCGTCTCGATTCTTAACCTACGTTCAATCACTCTTTCCCATAATTTTAGAGTGTGACTCATAAGCTTTATCCCACGATAGTTTGCGCAGTTCTGAATGTCTTCTTTATTTTTGTAAATAGGTACTAAAGTGCTTCTTCTCCATTCTTCAGACATTTTCTTAGTCCTTAAAATCTCATTAAAGAGCTTAGTTAGCCAGATAGTACCCTCCTCTCCTAAACACTTCCAAACTTCAATAGGAATACCATCGGGACCAACAGCTTTACCATTATCCATTTTTCTAAGAGCTTCCTTGACCTCATCCACCTTGATCCTGCGATAATATGCCAAATTTTGTTCTCTCTCCAAGGTTGTTAAATCTTCCATATCACAAGTCGACTCCGTTCCGTCATTAAAGAGCTTATGAAAATAACCCTGCCATCTATTTTTAATATCTCTGTCTGTAACCAGAACTTTTACTTCTTCATCCTTAACACATCTTACTTGATCCAAATCTCTAGATTTCCTCTCTCTAGCCTTCGCAATCTTGTAAATCTTTTGTTCTCCTTTTTTCGTTCCTAAATCCTTGTAAAACTCTTCAAATACTTTAGATCGTGCTTCACTTACTGCTTTTTTTGTCTCTTTTTTAGCCTTCCGATACCTTTCCCAATTTTTCGGGTTATTGCACAGATGGATAGCTTTAAAGCATTCTCTTTTAAATTTGATATTTTCTTGAACAGCCTCATTCCACCACCACGATTCCTTATCTCTTTGTCCAAAACCTTTTGATTCTCCTAAAAATGCTTTAGCTACTTTTCTAACCTTCTTGGCTATCTCTTCCCACATGGTGTTAGCATCTTCTCGTACCTCCCAAGATCCTTCCTCCAACAATCTTCTCTTGAAAGTCAGTTGATTCTCCCCCTTTAGCTGCCACCACTTGATCCTAGGGTTCATCACCTGACGATGCTTTTGTTTCCGACCCTTAATAACCACGTCAAGGACCAAAACCCTATGTTGAGTTGCCACGGGTTCTCCAGGAATAACTTTACAATTTTGACAGATTTTTCTATCTGGATTCCTTACCAGAAAGAAGTCAATCTGTGACCTTGAAGCTCCACTCTTGTATGTGATTAAATGTTCCTCTCGCTTCTTGAAGCAGGTATTGACAACCCTGAAGTTATAAGCCATTGAGAAATCCAATATAGACTGTCCTTCCTCGTTAAGCTCCCCAAAACCAAAGCCGCCATGGACCCTCTCATACTGTCCTGCTTCTTTCCCAACATGACCATTAAGGTCCCCCCCGATGAAAATCTTCTCTTCTAAAGGTATGCTTCTAACCAATCCCTCCAAATCTTCCCAAAACTTTTCTTTAAGATATGCATCTGTCCCTACCTGTGGTGCATAGGCACTTATGATGTGGATAGTATCTCTTCCAATAATCATCCTTAAGCATAGAATCCTATCCCCAATCCTTTTTACCTCCACCACACTCGGTGTCCATTCCTTGTCCACCATAATACCTACACCATTCTTTATCCTTACTTTTCCAGTGTACCAGAACTTGAAGCCTGAACAGTCAAATTTCTTAGCCTTTTCTCCAACCCATTTAGTCTCTTGAAGGCACAAGATGTTAATTTTCCTCCTCTTCATAGTGTCCACAACCTCCATGAATTTTCCTGTCATGGTTCCAATATTCCAGGTAGCAATCCTGATTTTGTTCTCCTCAACTAGCTTCTTTACCCTCAACCTTCCAGGAACATGCTCTTGTGACACTACAATCGATCGATGATGCAGTGGCTCTAACTCATTTGACACTGTACTCGAGCCATACAACGCGTTGCTTCCGGGCAACGACCTAGTATTAGTGGACCCTTGCTCATTTAACACTACATCCGGGTGCCGATGCAGCGGCTCTAGCTCACTTGTCACTGTACTCGAGCCATACAGTGCGTTGCTTCTGGGCAACGTCCTAGTGTTAGCAAAATATTGTCGTTGATCCATTCTTTGTCCTTACTTTTTCAGTGTACCAGAACTTGAAGCCTGAACAGTCAAATTTCTTAGCCTTTTCTCCAACCCATTTAGTCTCTTGAAGGCACAAGATGTTAATTTTCCTCCTCTTCATAGTGTCCACAACCTCCATGAATTTTCCTGTCATGGTTCCAATATTCCAGGTAGCAATCCTGATTTTGTTCTCCTCAACTAGCTTCTTTACCCTCAACCTTCCAGGAACATGCTCTTGTGACACTACAATCGATCGATGATGCAGTGGCTCTAACTCATTTGACACTGTACTCGAGCCATACAACGCGTTGCTTCCGGGCAACGACCTAGTATTAGTGGACCCTTGCTCATTTAACACTACATCCGGGTGCCGATGCAGCGGCTCTAGCTCACTTGTCACTGTACTCGAGCCATACAGTGCGTTGCTTCCGGGCAACGTCCTAGTGTTAGCAAAATATTGTCGTTGATCCATGTTCATGAGAGACTCGACACAGTTTTACGTTGGCTGTCGATGGCCTAACACAACCCTCCTCCTTTCTCCGGGCTTGGGACCGGCTATAAAACATAGGCGGAGTTATGTGACGATCACTTATAAAAGGTAAAAATTCTTAAATAAATTTGAATATAGGAAACCAAATTAATTATGAATGTCGTATGTAAAAATGTCAAAATATCTCATAAATTTTTTTTATATTTATATATTTATTAAAATTGATGTAATTTATTAATTTTTTTACAAGTTAGATTTATAAATATTTGTTTTTGTAAAAATGCTGGTCCCATATCAAAAGTCTTCCCTCCAACTAATCATTTATTTGTTTTTGTCAGTGTTGGGGTTAAATTAATTCACGTTGGTTACTTCAATTAAATTAATTATTTAATTAATTTAATTGGATGACATTCTATTCAATTAGTCTAAAAAATTCGTTATAGCCAAATCTAATAAGTATAGCTTTTTTTTTAAAAAAAGAAACAATTAAAATAAAGCCTAAAAATTATTTCAGAGAATTATTTAGTTACTTATATCTATATACATTTATCAAAATTTTGAATAATTTAAAGAATAAAAAATACAGTTTTTCTTATAGTGATTATTCTTCTGAACGACCAAATTGACTGAGTTGCAACTTGATTCCTTTTCTAAGAAAAATTTCTAATTTGTCACTATTATCAAATCTAGCAGTATGAAATTTTACACCAAAAACAAATCTAACAGTATGAAATTTTGTCACATAGACTAAATTTATTGTCGAATCTCTAAGCTCATGATAATATGCAACAAAAGCAAACAGGAGAGAGTTTCTTTTTCTCTTTTTCCAAAATATTTCTGTTGTAAGAATTAAAAATACTTCTCTTAAACAAAAAGAAATAAGTAAAAGCATGCTTAAAAATTATATATATATATATATATTAGATATTTAAAAAATTTCACGGAATCAATATAATACGATTTCAGAGAATTATTGCTTTTTTTTTTTCGTTTGTTTGGAATTGTAAGAACAGAGACTACTGTCTCCCATCTTTCACGTTTGTTTGGAAAAAAAGTGTCCAACTTATTCAAAGTCTTCTAATCGGTCCAAGTCTTCCACTCAGAAAATGCTCACAAAGTTTTCCACACAAATTTGTTACACTTTTGTCTTTGGGTTAAATGAAAATGCCCAGAAATTTCAGTCTTTCTTCTCCTTTAATTTCCGCAGTCAATATCTTATGAATTTTTAGAAGTCGTGACAAAATATTATAACGCTTTAACATATAACCACATCCCTTAACTTCTTTTTTCCAAGTCTTCTAATATTTTGAAGTCTTCCAAGTCTTCTAATAATAATCCCATGTAATGTTTTCTAATTACTTAGCATATTTACAAAAAGAAAATCATATCGGAAAAAAATCTTCTCAATTTTCTCAAACATAATTTATTCAAAAGAACATGAAATTGCACGGACAACGAAATATGTAAAATTTGTTTTAATTATTGTAATAGAATTCTATTGACTTTTACAATTGTAAAATATTCTTAAATAAATTGATTTGTAGAAAATAAAATTAATTATGAATGTCTGTAAATAAGTCCAAATATCTCATAAAATATTTTATTATAGTTTTATATTTATTAAGGTCAGGTTTGAGATGCCATCCGAAATCAACTATGCCATTTAGATATCTAAGATCCTTTTATTCAATTATGAAATACTTTTTTTAATACATTATTTTAATTAAGTGTATTTAGAAAAGTAAAGACAAAATACAATGATATTCCGGAAATTACCTTACTTGGTTTATTCGATTTAACAAAATAAATGATTCTGTATTTTCATTGTTTTATTCTGCTCTTCTATATATGATTTATTAATTGCATTAACACGTACGATCAATTAAAATATGCATCTTTCACTCTATTTTTCTGACATAAAATGCAATTGAACATACTTACGCAACCTAATACTGCTTTTATATTCTGAAATATCTGTGGTGTGCTTTATAATTAATCGTTTAACAAAGCAATTTCGAACACCCAAGTCATTGTCGATATTATACCATTATTAGTCCAAGTGATTTCTATTCTCTTTAGAAAGAAAAGAGGACGCTTTAACATATAATCACATTGAATTTTTAAAGTAATTAAAAATAAGTAGTTACAAATTACTTTTTGAATTTTAATTTTGCAAATTTTAAGCTTGGATGCCCATATACAATAGATCAACATACCATTAAAAAAAAAAAAAAAACACACACACACACACACAAGACCAAATTTATAATGTATATTTATTTAACATGAATATATACGTATTATATATATAGTGTTGGAGTATTTTGATAATTAGTTTAAAGTGATTGTCTCAACCCAAAAAAAAAGATTTAATCAATTTGGGAACTATATATGAGTTGCAATTTTATCACAGTTGTTTTCCTTCACATTCATCATGATTAACATTTATATGAAACCCAAACATAAGTCGTAAAGTGGTTGTATTGGAAGGATTAATTAATAATTTAAAATGATAAATAGGTAGACTTCTAGAGAACTATCTTGTTATTATTAAAATCAAATAATAGATTCTGAACTATTCATATACTTGCTAGTTTCGTATGAAACCAAAACTGATTTGTGGACTTTGAAGATTGACATGAGACACTAATTGTCAAACTAGATTTGTATTGTCTGTTATCTTAAATTTTTTCTACGCGTTTTTCAATCCCATCCCTATCCCCTTATTTTCCCAAGTCTTCCCATCATTTTCACTTCCAACTCTATCAGTAGCTATACTCACCAAAGCTGAGGAGCCCACAATAAATATCATATGAACTAAATTTATAATTATATATTTATTAAAGATTGATCTCACTAATTAATATTTTTGAGAAAATTAATCTGTAAAATATTTTTTCAAAAGTTCTGGTCCCAACGCAAAGTCTTCCTCCCAAGTAATAATTCAGTTTTATGTGTTTGTGTGTGTGAGTGTTGCGGTTTATGTTGTGGAAATTCGTGCTATTTTCTATCAATAATAAAATTAACAACACCCGATAAAATAGTCTACTATATAGGAGGCAAATATAAAGCAGATAAATAAAGAGCAAAAATTAAATAATGAGAACACCAAAAATTAACGAGGTTCGGCTAATTTTGCCTACGTCCTCGGACACTACCAAAATATGTTTATAAGAGAGAGAGAAGAGAAAACTAAGCCTTAGAAGGGATATTAGGCTTTAGTTTTGGGGTGAGGAAACACATAGGAGAGCTTCCCTTTTATAGCCAAAGGAAGCCCCCCACTTCACTAATCCACTCAATGTGGGACTAAGAATAGGAGGCACTATTCACAAATCTCCACCTTGCTGAATTTCAAGTCCCAATACAAAAACTCTCGCTTAAAAATTTTCAAAAAGTAGTGTCTTCAAATGCGCCTAAGGCGCTATTCATCTTCAAATCTTCACAATATTAATCAAGTCCAAGCAATGTTGAAACTTGATTGATGTCACAACTTTAGTCATCATGTCTGCAGGATTTTCAGCTGTGTGGATCTTCTGAAGTAGTAATTCTCCTTCTTCAAGAATTTCCTTTACAAAATGATATCGGACATCTATATGCTTCGTTCGTGCATGATAGACTTGATTCTTTGCTAAACAAATAGCACTCTGACTGTCACAATGCACTTTGATGTGCTTCTGACCAACACCCAAATCTTTCAGCAAACCTTGAAGCCAAATAGCCTCTTTAACAGCCTTTGTAACTGCCATATACTCTGCCTCTGTGGTAGACAAAGCAACTGTTGACTGTAAAGTAGACTTCCAACTGACCGGTGCCTTTGCAAGGGTAAACACATAACCGGTAGTTGATCGACGTTTGTCCAAATCACCAGCATAGTCAGAATCACAATATCCAACTACGCAATGACCCGCTTTTACATCCCGCTCAAACATTAAACCAACATCCACGGTGTTCAGAATATACCGCAGAATCCATTTGACAGCTTGCCAATGTCCTTTTCCAGGATCATGCATGTACCTGCTCACAACCCCAACTGCCTGTGAAATGTCAGGCCTTGTACATACCATAGCATACATCAAGCTACCAACCGCATTTGCATACGGAACTTTCGACATATATTCTCGTTCAGCATCATTCTTTGGAGATAAATCAGCACTAAGCTTCAAATGAGGAGCAAGTGGGGTACTTACAGGTTTTGTCTTATCATTCATGCCAAAACGTTTCAGTACCTTTCTCAGATATTGTTTCTGAGTCAGACAAAGTTGCCCCAATTTTCTGTTTCTGCTTATCTCCATGCCGAGAATCTTCTTAGCTTCTCCTAGATCTTTCATTTCAAACTCTTGCTTCAACTGTGCCTTTAACTTCTCAATCTCTCCTTGATTTCTTGAAGCTATAAGCATATCATCAACATATAGGAGAAGATAGATAAACGATCCATCTTGTAGCTTGCGCAAATACACACAATGGTCGTATTTGCTCCTTGTGTACTTTTGCCTCAACATAAACTTGTCAAATCGCTTGTACCACTGTCTTGGTGATTGCTTCAATCCGTACAAGGATTTTTCAAGTTTACAAACCAAATTTTCCTTACCAGCAACCTTAAACCCTTCTGGCTGAGTCATATAGATTTCCTCCTCCAAGTCTCCATGCAAAAACGCAGTTTTTACATCAAGTTGAACTAGTTCCAAATCTAACTGAGCTACCAAGGCCAATAAGATTCTAATGGAGGAATGTTTCACCACTGGAGAAAAAACTTCATTATAGTCAATTCCCTCCATCTGAGCGTAGCCTTTAGCCACCAATCTCGCCTTGTAACGAATGTTATTCTTGTCAGGAAATCCATCTTTCTTTGCATATACCCATTTGCATCCAATTGCCTTCTTTCCCTTCGGTAGACTTGCTAGCTTCCATGTCTGATTCTTCTGAAGAGACTGCATTTCTTCAATCATAGCATTCCTCCACCTTTCATCTTCTGAACTTTGTATTGCTTCTTGGTAGGTGGTAGGAATTTCATCATTGACAATTATAGATGCATAAGACACCATATCATCGAATCGAGCAGGTTTGTGTCTTACTCGTTGTGGCCTTTGTAATGCAATTGATTCTTGTTGCTGTGAAAGTTCTTGGGTTGGAACCTCCTCTTCTTCTAACTCCTCTTCTGCCATAGGAGTTTCATCACCTTCATTACTGATTGCTGGGTTAATTCTTCTACTTTCAAACTCCACCTGCTTTGGAGTTTCCTCCACCTGCTGTGGTGCACCATTGATCTGTTGACTATCATCTTTTGTTACCTTTTTCAACATGGCAGATTCATCAAAGGTAACATCCCTGCTAAAGATTATCTTCTGTGTTTCTAGACACCATAGACGGTATCCTTTCACACCAGTAGTGATCCCCATAAAGAGCGCCTTCTTTGCTCTCGGATCTAATTTTGATTATTTAACGTGATAGTATGCAGCGGAACCAAACACACGTAACGAATCATAGTCAGTAACAGGTTTTCCAGACCAAGCCTCCAGAGGTGTTTTGCCACCAATAGCAGTTGATGGCAAACGATTAACAAGGTGACTTGCATATCTCACTGCCTCAGCCCAATATTGTCTACCCAACCCAGCATTGGACAGCATACACCGAACTTTCTCCAGCAATGTTCGGTTCATGCGTTCGGCCACCCCGTTCTGCTGTGGTGTATTTCTAACTGTGAAGTGTCGAACAATGCCTTCATCCTGACAAACCTTGTCAAACGGATCACTCCGGTATTCACCACCGTTGTCTGTTCTGAGTCGTTTGATCTTTTTGCCAGTCTGAGTTTCTATCATCTTTTACCACTTAAGGAAACAATCTAACACTTCATCCTTTGACTTCATAGTGTACACCCACACTCGTCGAGAGAAGTCGTCAACAAAAGTAACATAATAATGTTTACCTCCCAAAGAAGCTGTCTTTGTAATACCCAAGAAAAATAAAATATAAATATTTGTTTACAAACTACTGTTACTATTTCAGTATACAGTACTATTCACCAGTATAATACTATTTACGTATATGATACTGTTCATTTATACAATCAAAATGTCAAGTACTAGATGTTGTTTGGTCATAAGAGAAAACTAGAAAGAAGTTCGTAGGAGAAACTGACGTTTTATGTGTGAAAATACCCTCAGGGACTAAAGTGAAAGGACTGAATTGAAAAGAAACTTAAAGGTTTAAGGTGAAAGGATATTTTTCCCTTTTAAGTTTCCAATAGTAATAACAGAAAAATTTTCTATCGTACGCGTGGTGTACAGTAACTGCATTATTAGAAATGTCATTTTCATGAATAGTAAATTGAATATTTTATTAGCGCATAGTGTTAAATAGTACCCTTGACTTTTGCTATAAATAGGCCCTTCCATTTCACTTCTAAACTCACACCTTCAACTTCTCTTCTTCTCTCCTTAAGTTTCTCTTACTCCAAAGCTAGGCCTCTGAGATTTTGGGCCTTTCCTTTTCAGCTTAGGTAAGGATACTATGCCCTTTCTATGTCTTTCAAATTTTAAAAGTTAATTTCTTAAGTATGCTCTGTGGTTGCGGTTTTGGCCGATCTTCCACATCAGAAAAACTGTCCTTAGCTGTTTATATGTTATTTTGATTCTCTGATTACCGAAATAAAATGTAAACTGTGAAGAATACATGTCTAGGAAAGTTCTGGCTAAGGAAAGACCTGGTTTTTAAGTGTGTCCAGTGTGACCCTCCACTCTTTCCTGGGAACTTACCTGGTGTACTCTTTTACAGATTGTATTCTCTATTTCTGGTATGAATAGTACCCATACGTATGAATAGTAATCATATGAATAGTAACTGTATATATGAATAGTATCCATACGTAAAAATAATATTCATACGTATGAATAGTGACCATATGTACGAATATTATCCGTATGTATAAATAATATCCGTACGTATGAATAGTGAATGTATATATAAATAGTGACCGTATATATGAATAGTACTATATGTATGAACAGTATCTGTATGAAAACAATCCTAACTTGTTTTCTCTAATCTTTCATGAAAATCTCCGTAGCGGAATACTAAAATTCATCTGTGTACTCTTATCTGTAACGACTTAGAGAAGCGATATTCGTACGGAATCTAGGTGAGTGAAACGACCCCATTTTAATAGAGTTTTAGCATTACTGGTGATAAAAAGTATGTCGTAGGACACTCCCAAGATTCATAGGGGGAAATTGGATTCAGAATGACTAATCTAAATGAGATAATTAATCCATAAGTATGGATAAAATGAAATAAGTATCTTATGATGATGTGAAGTTTGAATGTTTTCAAAAATGGATTAATTGTTATCTTGATATGTGGTTTATAAATCCATAATATAGTTATATACTATACCTGTTATATGGATGAATATTATATTGAGCTTCTGATTATGATATGAAATGCTATTGATTGTGATTGAGCGGGACAGTACCCCCTCTCACGGCAAGGCGGAAAACCCGGTTGACAGGGTGTCTTGACCAATGAGTGTGGAGACAACGAATCCCTCAGTAGGGATATAGCCCGGATTGGTGATAAATCCGTGAGGCGCCCTAGCTAAGAGGATGATGTTGTGCGTCATGGCGGAAATATACATAATTGGTGAGCCGGCCTGTGTGCGCTCTCCGGGATATATTGCCATTAACGAGTACTAGTAACGTTTGTTGAATTGGATGAATTTTTATCTTGTATGTAAGAGGATGATGTTGTGCGTCATGGCGGAAATATACATAATTGGTGAGCCGGCCTGTGTGCGCTCTCCGGGATATATTGCCATTGACGAGTACTAGTAACGTTTGTTGAATTGGATAAATTTTTATCTTCTGTCTATTGGTTGAGTATGAGCCTTTGGATATGCTTGCATGACTGGTAATATATTTGAATTTTATTAATGCGAGGCCGATTCGCTCATTGAGTTTAAAAGCTCACATTGTTTGTACAACCTTTTTGTTCAGATCAGGTTGCCATCAAAGAATATCTGCTAGAGGAGTAGATCACTTTGGACCTTCCCGTTGACCTCTCTTCTGTTATAGATTATGTTGCTCTGTAATCGTCTAGGACATCTAGTTCAGGGGTTCGACATTTGGCTTGTATGTCAGTATAATAATGTATTTTAAATTGATAATCTATGATTACATGCAAATCATCTCTATGATTTTCAGATAAGAAAATTTGATATATTTATCGGAAGGCTTACAATGATGATAGATTCATCATTGTGCCGGTCATGTGCCCAGAAAACGGGTCGTGACAGTCTTGGAAGGTCCCCATACATCAGAGTGAACATAATCCAAAATACCCTCGGTATCATGGATTGCGGTGCCAAATTTCACTCTCTTCTGTTTCCCCATCACGCAATGTTCGCAGAAATCCATCTTACAGGTTTTTGCACCTTTCAACAATCCTTGTTTCGCCAAAATTTGTAAGGATTTTTCACCTGCATGCCCTAACCGCATGTGCCACAACCTAGTTGCATCTGACCCATCATCATCGAGAGTAGCAACTGCAGCTGTCCCAACAATTGTATTACCGTCGTAGTAATACAACCTATTCTTTCGGGTACCTTTCAACATCACTAAAGCTCCAGAAATGACTTTTAGAACTCCATCTCGCATCGTCACTGTTAATCCTTTAGATTCCAAGACTCCCAAAGAGATGAGGTTCCTCTTCATGTCTGGAACATATCTAACTTCTGTTAGAACTTTAGTCGATCCATCATGGTTCTGTAAGTAGATTGAACCAATACCAGTTGATTCGCAATATGTGTCATTTCCCATGTAAATAACACCACCAGCTACTTCTTCAAATTCAGTGAACCATTCCCGAATATGACAAATATGTTGGTTACAAGCTGAGTCAAACATCCATTTGTCAGATCGCCTTGTTGATGTTGTAGCAACTAGTGAAAGATCTGAATCTTCATCACTAAATTCAGCTACATTTGCTTCTGATGGAGGTTTGCTTCTATCATCTTTGCCCTTATTTTTCAATTTTGGACAATCCTTCTTCCAATGCCCCTTCTCTCTGCAAAAGGCACATTCGTCTTTGCTCGGTCTGCCTTTTGACTTCGATCTCCCTCTCCTTCCTTTCTTCTGGCCTTGTGGTCTGCCTCTTGCCACTAGCGCTTCTGCAACCACCTCTGCTTGCTTGCTTTCCTCTCGATCCTTCTTTCTCAATTCATGACTGTATAGAGTACTGCACACTTCACTGAGGGAAACTTTCTCTTTCCCATGAAGTAACATAGCTTCTATAAATGCATACTCGTCAGGAAGAGAAAACAGCAACATCAGGGCCAGATCCTCATCTTTGAAAGTCTCATCAACGTTCATCAAATCTGCTACTGCCTTATTAAAAGCAGTAATATGATCGTTCATGGTGGTACCGGGTTTATAACTAAACCGGAACGATTTCTTCTTCATATAGAGCTTGTTGTGGCCGCTCTTCTTCAAGAATTTGTCCTCCAATGCCTTCCACAACGTACTAGCAGAAGTTTCCTTTGCGAATGAATACTTCTGCTCTCTGGAAAAACATGATCAAATAGTACCACATGCTAACCGGTTGATGGTCTTCCATTCTTTTTCATCAATCTCATCTGGTTTCTCCTCTTCAATAGCAATATCTAGACCTTGCTGGAAAAGAGCGTCTAGAACTTCACCTTGCCACATGCCGAAATGACCTGTACCGTCAAAAATCTCCACCGCTAATCTTGGATTTGGCGCAGCAATTCTCGTCAAAAATGACGACGAAGAAGCTGCCGACGTTGTGGTGGAAACAGTGGTTCTCTGCTCCTTATTATCTGCCATTTTAACTTCCAAATATGAAAATTACTAGTAATACTCTAGTCCAAAAAACAATGCACCAGGAAAGTTCCCAGGAAAGAGAGGAGGGTCACAACGGACACACTTAAAAACCAAGTCTTTCCTTAGCCAGACCTTTCCTAGACATGCACTTCAATTAGACAATATATTACTAATAATTTCTCCAAAAAAATTTCAAATGAATTCTCAAAAAAATTTTCTGATTGTGGAAGATCAGTTAAAACTGCAACCACAAGAGCATACTAAAATTTCAAGAGTTTTCGCAACCTTGCCTCTGATACCAATTGTTGTGGAAATTCGTGCTATTTTCCACCAATAATAAAATTAACAATACCCGACAAAATAGCCTACCATATAGGAGGCAAATATAAAGCAGATAAATAAAGAGCAGAAATTAAATAATGAGAACACCAGAAATTAACGAGGTTCAGCTAATTTTGCCTACGTCCTCGGACACTACCAAAATATATTTATAAGAGAGAGAGAAGAGAAAACTAAGCCTTAGAAGGGATATTAGGCTTTAGTTTTGGGGTGAGGAAACACATAGGAGAGCTTCCCTTTTATAGCCAAAGGAAGCCCCCCACTTCACTAATCCACTCAATGTGGGACTAAGAATAGGAGGCACTATTCACAGTTTATACATACTCCATCGATTGGAACTCGCACTGCCTTGTAATAATCATATACAACTCCTTTTTTTTTTCTTACATTACTTTTTTTTTCATTTCTTTCTTTTATTTTTGTGAAGGTGGTTACCCTGATTACGAGGTTAGTTTGAAATAACTATCTATTTTTTGGATAATACCATATATAATCTTGGGAGAATTTGGTGAATTATTATGGAAAATTAGTTGTTAGTAATTTGTAATAGAAAAAGACTTACATACTTATATATTTGCTATCAACTTCGATTTCTATTAAAATTTGAAAATATGTAAAAGGTTCTTTTAAAGCCCAATTATGCAATGTTAAATTGTAAAAAGAAAAATATATAATTATTTTTTAAAGATTATAAATTTATCATGTTTTAATATGACAATTGGTCTCATTTTGATTCAACAACTTGATAATAAAAATATAAAAAACTTGCATGTAAGATTTTTCTTTTATAATATATGAAGGCAAAAAAAGTTAAGTTGATGTAAATACCATTATCATATTCTTTACTAAAAACATAACATAGATAAAATAAATTTTTTTTTTAAAAGATCAATAATGTAATGCTCAGCTTGAAAAATATGTAGTCATTTTTAAAAATCATAGACTTATCGCGTTTTGATTAAATGATTATACATTTGTCATGTTAATTATACAGTCATTTCCTCTATTATATATATATATATATATATATATATATATATAAGTTTATTCGGCCCTCAAAACTAAAAAAAATACTCTTAAACTAATAATTACCAATGTAACTGGAAATATAGGAAAGTTTGTGACACCTAAAATATGATGAAGTTATGATAGCATATGAATCTGCTAGGCCAATTTGAGTTGTTCGTCATGCTTAATTCAACAGCTATATAGCCCTGCAATTTCAAATCATTAGACCGAGTTTATATGAACAATCCAAATTAGCCACATAGACTTACCAAGTAGATAATCTACTCACATAGTATGTACTTTGTTAGGTTTACCGCCTTTTTAGGCAATAAATAGCCATTTTTCATGTTGTTGTTTCTGCATTGAAAACAATTGATAATAGAGCAAAATGGATTCAGTGTTTATTTTGAAAAAATAAATATCGTGCTTATTTAAAATCTAGATTCGATGTTTATCTTGTAAAGATAAGTATTGTGCTTGTCTTTATAAAGACTGTTGGATTTTAAATCTAATGATTTAGATTTCAAATAATATTTTTAATTTTTTTTTTAAAAAAAGATATTGTTTTTGCATTGAAAACAACTGATGATAGAACAAAATGGATTTGATGCTTGTCCTGAAAAGATAAGTACTGTACTTGTCTAAAATCCAGATCTGGTGCTTGTCCTGTAAAGACATACAATGTGCTTATCTTTACAATGATCGTTGAATTTCAAATTTGACGATCTAAATTTTAAATAAAATTTTTGATATTTTTTCTTTTTTTACAAAAAAGATATTGAAATCTGAACTTTTAGATATGAAATCTAAAAATCTCTAGAAAGACAAATACGATGTTTGTCCAGGTCTATTTTGCTATGTTATGTGTATTTTCACAAGTAATTAACAACCTATATATATCTAATAGATGAGATTATTTCCCTCAAGTCATAATATGTTTTGTAAAAAGTACTTTTTGTTTTTTAACTCATGCAATTTTATCACTGTTATGTTCCTTCACATTCATCATGATTAACGTTTATACGAAATCGAAACATAAGTCTTAAAGTGATTGTATTGGAAGGATTAATTAATATTTTAAAATGATAAATAGGTAGACTTCTAGCTAGAGAACAATTTTGTTATTATTCATTAAGGATTAATTAATATTTAAAAATGATAAATAGGTAGACTTCTAGCTAGCGAACAATTTTGTTATTATTCATTTACTTGCTATTTTACCCTGATATGAGTGTATGAAACCAAAACTGATTTGTCGACTTTGCAGATTGACTTGAGACACTAACTAGTTTTGTATTTTCTGTTACCTGAATCTGGGTGAACATGACAGAAAAAAATTATGCTAAACATGGTAAACATATATCTGAAATAATAAATCCAAAACAAATTAAAATTACCTGCAAAAACACCATTATATTGAAGCATAGCTGACATATCACTTTCTCCAATTCAAAAATTCTACGGTGCAGGGGACTGTATTCTTTCTCTCTTTCATTGTTCCCTCTAATCAATCGTAATAGGTTTCATTTTTACTCTGAACTTATTACAGTTTGCAGGAAGTGCATATATCACAATATGACATATGAGGAATTAGAATGCTATCCAGTTTTTAATATCATTGTAGACACTTATGGTGACTAAAAGTCATCATTGAATGTATCTTTAGTGGTGAATTAATGTATCTTTAGTGGCGAATTTTCTTTTCTTATTTTGCCTACAACTTATTTTAGGTGATGTAAATTATGTTTTCAGTGACAACAATAGTCGCCATTGAAACTTCTAATAAAGCGACGCTACTGAAACATTCTTAGTAACAACTTTTTGACTTTTGTTGTCACTGAAAGTCAAGTTTTTTGTAGTGCAACGTTGTTGGATTAGTCTACATCCAATGGCCAAGGAAAGAATAAAAAAACAAGCATTGGAGTGAATCCTAATCCAAAAAATAAAGGCACAGGGCTGTCGTGGAACAGACCAAAAGAAAAGAAAAAAAGACTTCGGGAGACTTGGAATGTTGAACACGTAGAGCTATAAGGGATGATTAAAACGCACATGAGAAGAGAAGCCAAAATTTTTTTTAATTATGAAGAAAAAAAAACACACAATATTTAACAGTCCAACTCGTCACTTAATAGTACATATCATAATTTTTATTAAAATATTAAACGACAACTAGATAGAGGGACTATATTAATAATGAACTGATCTCTGTGAAGGACCATTTGTGAGGGACCATTTTGATAAAATATGTATCTGGGAAGGACCAAAATAAAGTTTTTCTCCATGTACTATATATATATATATTTCAAAATGACAAGATGGAAGAATCCAAGCAAGAAACTGAAGAATATATATATATATATACACACATGCGCGCGCGCGCACACACACACACACATATATATATATATATATGTAGTGTTACACTAACATGTTCATTAATTAATTTCATCTATCAACTTTTTTTTTAATGAATTCAATCTATATGTAATGGAGAGTAAAAAAAATTGAGTATCAGCTATTTTGCAGAAAGCATGCTTCAGGGCAGAACAAAATTTATGTACCAATACCTCCTATCCTACATAATTGGGTAGAAGGTTAATCTCTTTTGGACTTATTAAATGCAAATGTTAGAGCCTTTTTCAGGTTGGCATATTTAGAAATTGAACCTTTGTTCTTTGCTTGAAGTTTAAATTGCTACTACATACCACTACGATGAGCCGATGTTGGGTATGACAAGATTATTGTTCAAAATATTTGTGAGCAGTGTTATCAAACCCCACCAGTCCGACGGGTTGATCTGAGACCCGGTGAATCAAGGCCGAGTTCGGTATATGTCATGTTTTTTGGATTGGTTGCAAGTGACCTGATTGACTCGAATTTTTAAATATTTAAATCTTTATGAAAATTTAGACAAATGTACACTTACCAATAATCAAAATCTATAGGTTGTGTGTCACGTCCCAAAATTTGAGCACGTGACCGGCACGGAAAGTGAATTTCATTTCACCTCCGTAAGCCTATTTTTCTCTTAAGCATCATACCATTCTTTTTCATGCAATCAAACCGAGTTCTCTATACGCACTACAATCATTCACATTACATCACTGAATGAACCTACCCGATTACAGAGATTTCTAGATTAATACAACTTAGAATAAAACTTAACTATTATACCTTTATCCTGAACAAATGAAAATGTAATCATGGACTAAGGATCCATAATTCCTTGTACCGATATTTACTTTCAGTTGTCAACTCTGAAAAAAATGTTAATAAGAGGGGTATGAGCAAACCACATGCCCAGTGAACAGACAACACAATACTATGACAAAAAAAATATCATGCATCATAATGATAATATAATTCATAATACTTCACAACAATATCCAAGTAAATCAAATACATTTCAGCATAATTCAAATAATTCACAACAGCAAATAGTGAAATTAATTTCACACATTTCCCGTACCAACCGGGTCGTCCAGAATACCTCTGGATCGTTGCCCGCGGCCCCCGCCGCATCCACCCTTATCGCTCCATGTATATTCTCCACCCTTATAGCTTCATGTAGATTTCTCCATGGGGTGCACCACTATGCCTTTCCTTTCTAGTCAAACACAATCACTATCACATCTAAGAACATCCTCAATCATAATCATGAGCCACATACACAACTCAGTCATTTACAATTCAAGTCACAACATAATCAATATGGTTCCAGCAACATAGCATGTATACAACATAATAACTCATAATATAGAACAATTGTTCAACAATAACATACTTCAACTATCCGTATATGAATGAACCCAACAATCAGAGTATGACACATTTCAACTCAGTTCATATGTCATTCACAATCCATCATATTACCTCCATTCATGAGAAAATAAGAAAATATAATTATATACATCACCAGGCAAGTTCCACAATTGTTTATGCCTCATTGTCCCACATCATCCACTTCAAACTTGGATATACAACATATTTTCACTATGATGCAAAAAGTCAACAACAAAGATATTTAATCATAGCAAGTATTAACCCACTCACCTGGATTTCATGCTCTCGCCACTCCCACCTTGCACTTTGACCATTCCTATTGTAACCAGATAAAAACCATCAGGGTTACGAAATAGAGAAATTTCCTACCACTACTCTCAACCTTCATCCACTTCTCAAATCATAACTCCTAACTGGTAATGAATATCCAGATGAAACTTATACCATTGGAAACTAGACTCAAAGAGCTTTTCAAAGATATTAAAAAACAAACTGATGCTACAGTAACGGTCAATGGTCAACGCAGCTACAGTAACGTTGACCGAGTCAACGCTACAGTAACGAGAAAATCTGGAAAAATTTTCTCTGTGAACAGTAATTTTTGGGGAAAATTTTCGATGTTCTTCATCCAAAAATCCTAAAATCATATCTAAAACAACATTTCTTTTGATTTCTTCCAGAGGTTTTCATCCTTAATGTCTAAGGAGTGTTTTAACACCAAAACCCCCAATTTCTACCAACAATCCAAGCTCAAATCTAAAATTTTCATCAAGAACACTAATTTTTTTCAAATATCCAAATTCTAGGAATTTCTCCTAGTTTTCTCCAAATTTCTTGTTCTAATAACATCATAAACTACCTAGGAATGTTTTAGATTAACATCCACACTTAAATTCATCCATTAAAATATTCTACAAAAATTTTGTAAAATGATAATCAAGGATTTGATCTTGTAATAAGAGGAAGAAGAAGAAGAAAATCAACTTACCAATCATCCTAACTTTCATGGCTTCCTTCCCCAAACAAAAATTGCATGAATGATTGATGAAGAAATTCCTTTGCAAGCATAATCGAGAGAGAGAGAAAGTGAGGAAGTATACGGGAGAAATGAGAGAAAGAAAAGAATAAGAGAAAAATGTATACTCATGGGCCCCACCAATTTCTTTTTCGATAAAATCGCTCATAGCCACCCTAGCTTATAAAATTTGTTTATTTTAATCCCTCTCGATGTTTCAAATACCACTTTAACCTCGAATCCATCATCTTTTCGGTACCGGACTCATAATTCATTCTCATAAGCTTTATTCTTCCTCTCAGGTTCCTATTTGGTCATTTCTCAAAAGTAATCCATATTTTCTTTTCTTTTCACTTTAGTCCTTGAGAATTTGTAAAAATTTCCTAAATTAAAAATTAAAATTTCTATTTCCAGATTTTCTTTACTAATTCAAAAAGCAAATTTTCCACGTAATTAAATTTTTCACTAAACTTCAAATTAGACTTTAAATATTCATATAAATTCTTGGGATATTACATTGTGTGTCTTATAAGTATATTGGTAAAATATAATATATGTATATATATATATATATATATATATGTATATATATTTAAGGTGCTCAAATTATTCTAACCTAAAATTCAAAATATACATTTGACAAAATGACAAAAAATTAAAATAAAAAATATTTAATTTAACAAAAAATATATATTATTAATGATAAATTAGGAGATGAGAAAAAAAATTATATTTATATAATTATTTGATATAAAAATTTAAATCAAGAAAAATTAAAGAGCATAAACAAAAAGTTTTATATAATCATTTAATTTAACAAATAACAATCAAATATTTTAAAAAAATATTTGTAATTTAAAAAAAATTATTTCTGGACATTTATATTTTAATTATTTATGACTAATTACTATAGTTTTAAGACTTTAAAGTGTTTGCATATAAATTATTTATTTTACTTAGTTTTAAATTTATTTGTAAACAAATATAAGTATATGTATTATTTTTAATTTTTTAATTTATTTATCCGAGTCAGCAATTGACCCAGTGACTCAGAGGTTGAACTAGTAACCCTGAAGCCTGTCCGAATCAATGGCTGAACCGGGTCTGATAACATTACTGTTGCTACTGTGTACACACTTATTTTCCAACAAATGGTATCAAAGTTTTAGTTATTTATATATTTTGCTTCATTAAAATTAAAAACAAATAGTTAGATGTAATACTTAATTTTATAAAAAAAAAGAAAAAAAGAAAAGAAAAGATCCAGTAGGATAAAACTTCAGTTTCAATGTCTACATGTTGTTAAATTACTCTCTCATCTATAAATTATAAAATTAATTTGATAAATATAATAATTTGAAAAAATCATTTGTTATTATTTTATATTTAATAGTTATTATATCATAACTCACCTGTATCCAATTTCATAACATCATTTTTCATTAGTCCCAAAAAAAAAAAAAGAGAGAGAATGCTTTAACACATCCCTATCCTCAAAATTTCCAAGTCTTCCATTTTTTCCGAGTGTCCCGATCCTTTTCAATGGAACGAACCCACAGAGAAAGCTTCCGTTCTTATCTTCTTAAATTGTAAATTGTTTTTAAAATGGAATATTATCACTTTAAGTGGATTTTAAAAGTAATTATTTGATACACACGGCCGCTTTCCCTCCAAAAAAAAAAGTGAATATGGCTGCCTTTAAGTTATTCCTAGTCTTCCACTACTTTTGTTAATCATATAATATTTGGGCACTTTGTTGAAACATTTTCTTCTTTTGAAATGAACTAATCTTCCAACACTGCCAGAAGTACTTTGTTTTTCTTTTTAAATGTTTAAATCTAGTTATAATTCTTTGTTACTTTCGTCTTGTATAATCATCAATAATCTTAATTCCTTCTTAAACACACATGTTGTCCAATTGATTGACAGAAATTGTTGATTTATTGTACTTATAACCAAAGGAATGAAACAAAATTTGACAAAATTTTGAATGCCCCTTAAATTTAACAAAAACAAAAGTAGTTGACCATTTGGTAGCAACCAGCTGACCGACAGGTGCAAGGGCTTAGAAGATATGTAACCTGAGAATAAATAGTCGACTGTTAGGGCAATCATTCGACTGGCTAAATCCAAAAAACTCATAAAATGTTGAACAGAGAGCAAGTAATTGATCGTTGAGCGCAAGCAATCAACCGTTAAAATGATGTTAGATGTTGTAATACACTAAGAATTACTTCAAGGGCAAGGAAAGTAAATTGTGAGGCAGTGAGATTGAGAGAATTAAATCAGAAAAATGAGAAGAAGTGGTTAGCATATAGGGGTTAAATTCAGTAGAATTAAGCATAGAGAGATCAAAGGCAAGTAGAAACTCATGAATCAGCTTTGAATTTCACTTCTATGAAATAGAAACTAACAGAACAATTAGGAGGAAGGAAAGGAATTAACTAAAAATAACCTCGTATTGCATGAAAAGGTGGCTAGCTTATACTTAATAAAAGCACATGTTCTATGTTATTATGTACTTTGTTGAATTGTTTTATTGTGAAACCCTGGTTCATGCCATGTATGCTATATGTGTAAATCTGATTGGCCAAGTTAGCAAAGAGCAGAAATGAACAGTAGGGAGTTAGATGAAAATAACCCCCGTGTGCCTGTTGTAGATTTGGCATGAATGAACCGAGTTATTCTCTGTTGTTCTGAACATGGTTTTGTGACTAGAAAAGGCACTTGTTTTATATAAACTGATTGCAAGCTATTGGGGTTTTTATATCTCACCGTTATTTCTTTGTAACTAACCATTTTTAAGAAATAAACAAGGTGAGAACAGTGGAAAAGCAGACTGAAGCTTTTAGCCATTTGAGATGATTTTCTGTTGTTAATTTGTAATTATATACACTAGTTACTTGAGGGGCTAGGATGGATAATCATGTGTAGGTTACTTGTGGTGTGATGACTTGTGACTGTAGCTTTTGTAACATACAGACCATATCCCTTACTTATTCATGTAATCCATTAGGATAGGAAGCTTTTGTTATGAAGATTATGTGTATGATATATATATATATATATAAGTAGCTCTAGTATTTATGTAATAGTAGTTCTAACTGACTCAATATGGCAGTAAGTGATTCCTAATTGCTAAATTAGTGTTCCAGAGCAAAATAGACCTAAAATGAGGGAAATAGCTAAAATCAGTAAGCTAGTAGTTGATGGCATGGAGAGGGCTAGGCTATTGCTAGCTCACTACTTATAGTAACAAGCTTACCCGAGAGTTATCAATCGACTGGTAAATACCACCCAATCAGTTTGTTACTTTATGGCTAAGCTTTCCAAAATTTCCACAATAAGGCTACTTGGAGATGGTGTTACATTAAAAAAAAATTGGATAGAAAACACAAGTTTTTCTATAGAAATTAGAAAGGTAAAAACAGAAATATTACAATTAGTATGGATCACTAAAAGATGCAGTGTGTTACAAAGATTTCTTATTATTTTAGCAGCTATTAAAACCACCATTAAAAAGTATATATATATATTTTTGCGTAGTAAATTATTTTTACATAAATATTATTAATGAACTTACTTATTTTTCAAAAAAGAAAGCCACAGGTTTTTTAATTTTTTTTCAGAACAATGTTTTTAAAAATATATAAAATATATTTTTTTATTTAAAAAAATTAAAATCTATTTTTAAAATAATGTACCAAAAAGTTTTATTTTCATTTTTTAAAAATAAAGCAAATAGGATCCTAATTAATTTCGTCCCTTTAAGTTTGAAAGTTTGACAGATGTTTTAATTATGTTGTTAAACTTTTTGTTAACATTGTCTATACGAAAGGATGGAGCCCATGAATGAGATGCATGGAAGGCCAGAAGAAGCAATGGACAAATACAAAGCTAAGGCCAGAGGACTATGTGCTGTACAAAATGCAAAAATAGATGACTAATTGACTTCATTACAGTGCGTTGATCTTTTGAGGCTGTACAAGTGGTTTCTATTTTGGATAAGTAAAATTGGTGAACGAGTTCATACAGTCCAAAAAATCAACGCACTGTTGATAAATCTTATTACTCATCCATTCAATATATATGGCAAATTGTTGCACCGAGAATTTCTTGGGGCAATATGTGGGTGTAACTTTCAATCTTATATATGGAATCCGCATGTTAAATTGTTTTCACTCCAACAATTCTTGACAAACAAGAGATTATTTCTATCAAAAGAGAAAATGATTAATAATTAACCTACAATTATATGCAAGACGGAGATCGATTCAACAATGATATCCTGCCAACACAAGAACACACAGATGTACTATTATAACTATTATAACCTAACCCCTTCTTTTTGTAAAACTGGTTCCCTTGACAAAGTGTAACTGCAACAAAGGTCCCCTCCCTGAAGCTGAATATTGAAGAACAAGCACTCAATGCACATTACAGAATGAGTATCAAAATTTGTTTGCTAAAATTAAGGTAAGAAAGAGAACTTTGATTTAATAAATAAAAGAGAGAAATACTTTAAAATTGTCAACTTCTAAGGGGACCTCAATTTCATCATCCCTAAATCTTGTTGCACTGTGTTTGGTAGACTTCCAGAGAATTTATTTTCAGGTACATTGAGGTATTCCAAACTATTCCAATTGGATAAATCCAATGAAAATTCGCCAGAGAAGTATTTGAAGACGAGGTAGTATAATTGTTTCCAGTTGGCCCAACAATCAACAAGTGCTCCTGTGAGAAGATTGTAGGATATGTCCAAATATTCTAACTTATTTTCCCCAATACTTGGTGGATGGCACAACAGAGGAAAAATAGATCCTGAGAAAGAGTTGTGAGATGCAACAACTTCAGTGACATTTGGTGATATATGTGGGAGGCCTCCTGTAAAGCTATTATAGTCTAGATATATAGAGGCAGAGTTAACTTGGTCAATTCTTGCTACAAAGCTCCAAAGCATATCTTCATTGATAGAAGTAATTCCTGAGCTAGAAATGTCTAAATCTGATATTGACCTCTGTGTAAAACGGCTTCCATTGAATTGCCAGCAACAACTAAGGTCTTCAAGTTATAGAGTTGACCAATGCTTTTTGGAAGATCTCCACTCAAGTGATTGTATGACAAATCTAAGTCAGTTAAGGATGAGAGATTTCCTAGAGTTGAAGGAATGGAGCACAAAACAAGTTAATGGAGATATCAAAATAATGCAGATGCTCATGTTGGCCGGACCATTAAGGAATTGATCCATTGAGTTGATTGTGGAACAACACTAGCGAGAGACTAATAGTTACTAGTAAGGTGACATCACTTGTGAGATTAAACAACCAAATAAGTACTTCTGATTCAAAATTGTTTTGAGAAAGACTAATAGTTGCTAGTGTGTATAATTATTGTAACTCTTAATATTATATATATATATATATATAACATATGATATCTAATATCTATATTAATTCAATAAATATATACTCTTATTCTATGCAAAACTAATTCTAAGAATAAGGCCCAATATTTTAATCAAGGTTTGTTTAAAAAATTTAATTTTTTCAAAATAAATATTTTATTTTTAATTATTTCATAATTATCTAAATTAATATCTTATCACATGTTTTTAATTATAAATGTCTTTAAAAATTTTAACAACCTCCAAAATACAATCACTCAAATTTTAATCTATTATTCCCTCTAAATCTCAAATCTTTTTTTCCCTTCCCTTAAAATTATGTTCTCCTCTTTCCACATGCTCCTTCCTTTTGCCTACACTTAGTACATGACAAAAAGCTCGTAGACTGCGGGTTGGTCTGTGACTGCTCGTAAATGAATTTTTTTGGACAAAGTAAATTAGATCTGTTTAAAAAAGGGCCTAACTGGTCTAGACCGCGGGTCGGTCCGTGGTCTTTTTTTTTTTAATTTTATTAATTTTATAAAAAATATATTATTTAATATAAATAATTCTATTTTATCATATCTTTATATTTTATAACATTATATTCAATAAATATAGTGATTTTGGATATAAAAAATTTTGTAATTTTTTGAAAATAAATATAAAATTTTTAAAATTAAATATAATATAGTTAATTTTGAAAGAAAATAGGAAAAATTAAAGTGATTGGTTATTTGAAAATATTAAAAAGCAATGTTTTACATGTATAAATATTATTTTAATTAAAAAATTGTTGAATTTTTTACTTAAAAAATTAAAAAATATATTATTTTGATATTATTTAAATTTTTTAAAAAAGAGGATAGACCACAATTAACTCATTTAGGCCCGCATTCTTTTGCGGACAATCTTGATCTTCCTATATAAAGACCGTTTATAAATGGACCGGTCTGTGACCAACCTATTTAAGTCAAGACTATAACAGATCAGCCCGTGACCATCCCAGTCTGCCTATTTCCCAATGCTACCTACAGCTTTCTTTTGCCAACACCCTCTCCCACGTGGCACATAATTTGCCTTCCTCTGTCCCAACTATCTTTAATCTTTATCCTCTGCTTCATTTATCGAAGGAAGAACTCAAAAGTCATAATACCTCTGCTTCATTTATCAAAGGAAGAAACAGAGCAGGAAAACCGCCACCGGCCACCCCTCTCTGATCAAACCTACACACTGACAACCCAAAACCCTCTTCTTCCCTAAGAAGAAGAACATCATGGCTTTCCAAGATCCCTCCTTTCTCCTCAATTCTTTCTACTGTAACAAACCCACTTGGGAAGAACAAGGAGATGGAAAATGCACCCAGTGATGACACCGTTGTCATTCTTAGATCATATCGTCAAGAGGCTGGGCTTGAAGACCCATCTTCACTGGCAATTTCTCAATCCTACTACCTGTTTAGGTTCAACCGTTCAAGCTTGACATTTCGCCCATCCCCAATCGACAATTTTAATTTTTAACTTTCAACCACACCCTTGTTTTGATATTCAGTCCTAGTGACTAGTGACGTTTGTTTCTTCTTAAACAATGAAAGCTTCTACTGGGTAGATTAATTCATTGTCCTCCTTCCCACAAGTTCATTCATTCATTCTTTCTCACCGATTTGATACAGCACTGACTGTGGAACGATGCTCCGCAATCACAAAATTGCCGCATGCATCAGATGATGTGGTCCACAATTTAAAACCGTACCCATGCATTGGAGGCAATTGATTTGATTTCCAAGATCAATGCCACTTAGGTTGAGATATTTCAACGAAGGCACTCCAGAGAGCCAACGAAGATTATCCATGACAAAAATCATTTTAAGACAAGTCAAGGTAATGAAGATTAGAGAAATTTGCTTGTGACTGGTTTGGGTTGGCATGTGATAGGTTATTATTATCAACTACAAAGAAATTAAGATCTAGATATAATGTAGATTGAATACTTCATCAGTAATTTAATTAGTATAAGAAACAAGTGTATATTATAGAGATGACACCCTGTTTCAAGACAGGGGTTGAGTTCATTAGGAAGGGATGGAGAAGCGATGGGATCTATGAAACTGAGGCTCCTCCATTAATTTTTTAGTATTGCTTCACTTACATTTTTGCTACAATTATCTCCTTTTTATAATACAGCCAAATTTTAAGTCATTTCACTGCCTTGCTTCTATATTTAATTAGTGTTGTTATTTCAAAAAAAAAATGAGAGAATGGGAGTTGAATTAACATTTAAAATTTGATAAACATTGTCTTTGCAAGTGTTTTAATTTCGTTGTAGCATTTGTGCTTGCTAGCCCATGTTCTCAATAGGATTAATTCAAATGACTTGACGCATCTATGTCAGCATTATACATATCTTTTTCCTAATATCCCAATATGTGCTTTGTGCTGTTATAGTTTCAAAAACGGCTGTTATAAGATTTATGCATGTAATTGTTAGTAGCACATAATTATGAAAGTTTGAAGCACAAGGAGTTTGTGGTAAATTTTTCAAATATCAGTCTTTTCATTTTATATTTTTTTCTTTTTTTTCTTAAGTCTTTTTTTTTTCTCCCAAGATAAATTAGATTCCTCCTTGACCCAAAAATATAGGTCTGATTCATAATGCATATCGGACACAAAATTGTGAAGGTATACTATGTACACGCATATTGTGACATCAAGAATAAAGTGTAATAAATTGTGCAATTATACACCCCTTAACATCTTTGAAGGAATCCATTGAAAGAGAGACTATCAATGTTCAGCATACAAGTATAATTATACATGAAAATGGAGTAACATTTATGAAAGGCTTCCTATCAAAACATAGACATCAAACTATCTATAAACACTTTATTTAATAGACTTGAACAGAACCGAAGAGTTGTATGTTGTATATGCCCTCCTTTGCAGCTTTTCTAAAGCTTCCCAAGATATTAATAAACAAAAGTCAATAACAACATAGGAGTAAGAAAAATGAATCTAAATAAAACAAAACTGTAGTAATAATAACAATATAAGAAAACGAACAAAGAATATATATATATATATATATATATATAATGTCATTCTCTTACCTTAACTAATAGTATGTGTTTATATTTAGTTCAACGCAAGTGTTTGAAGTTAAGAACCACTGCCACATAAAGCCAATCTACCAGACGATCAAAGAATCGGAAGAATGTGTGCCTCCATGCTCTGATGAGGAAGAGAGAACCACAAACTCCCCAGAAGCTCACTGCAAATCCAACTCCCATCCCTAGATACAATGACTTCAAGAAACTGTCATCTTCATTTCCTTTAGCCTCATTTGTCTTTTCTGATTTTTCTTTTCTGCAGTTCCTTGGAAGAGGAGTTCCACAAAGATCAGGATTACCAATATAACTCCAAGCATCAAAACTCTGAAGTTGAGTCCCCAATGGGATTTGTCCATTTAAACTATTGTATGATAGATTCAAATAATCGAGAAAAGATAAATTAGACATGGTCTGAGGAATTTCTCCATAAAGTTTATTGTGGGAGAAATCAAGAGATTCCAAGTTCTTCATGCCTCCAATTTCACTTGGAATTTCTCCTGTTAAATGATTTCTGGATAAGTTTAAGGACCACAATCGAATTAGACTAAACAATCCTTTAGGAATTTTTCCTGATAGATTGTTAGTCGAAAGATCAATACTATGCACTAAAAAAATTTCTTTGTAATGAAATTCTTGACCTTTAGTAAAAACGTTTGTTCCTATGTCATACATAAAATATGTTAGACCATAAACCATGGCAGTCATGTTATAAATGCATTGAGGTATAGATCCTGAAAGCATATTATCAGCAAGGTCAAGTACAATCAGATTAGGCAAGTTGCATATATGTGGTGGAATATTGCCTGTAAATTGATTGCCTCTCAGTTTCATCTCCAATAACTCTTGACCCATTGTGTTTGGCAAACTTCCAGAAAATTTATTTCTCTCTAAAATGAGGTATTCTAATTCTGTCCAATTTGATAAGTCCAATGAAAATTCGCTATGGAAACTATTATTTTGCAAATCCAAAGCATAAAGAGAAGATAATGTAACCATTGAGGGGGGGATTTTACCAGTTAGCTTATTACTCCCCATATCAAGATAAGATAATAGTGTCCAATTTCCCCAACAATCTGGAAGTGCTCCTGTGAGATGATTATGTGATATGTCCAAAGTAGATAATTTATTTCCAAAACTACTCATAGTTTGGCACAATACATGAGAAATAGGTCCAGAGAAAGAGTTGTGAGATGCATATAAATCTCGAACAGTCGGTAATATATGTGGCAGTCCTCCAGTGAAATTATTATAGTCTAGAAATATAGTAGTAGAGTTCAATGTCACCTCTGATATGTCCCCACTAATTGAGTTGTAGGAAAGATCCACCCACAAAATTCTTGCTAAAAAGCTCCAAAACATATCATCATCCACAGATGAAATTCCTGAGCTAGAAATGCTTAGATAATTTAGAGAAGTCTGAGTATATAGCCATTTTGGAAAGGTGGGCCCTAATCTTGTGTTTCCCAAGTCAAACTCATGTAGTTGAAAAGGGGGGACCCAGTTGGACTCTACATCGAATGCTAATCTTGACCCCAGAAACAATATTTCTAGTTTTGAGAGTTTGGCAAAATTCATTTCTGTCAAAACATCCGCCAAGATATTGCCATTAACGTGTAAACTTTTTAGGTTGGAGAGTTGACCAAGGCTCTTTGGAAGATTTCCACTCAAGAGATTGTTTGACAAATCCAACTCAACTAAGGATGAAACATTTCCTAGCCAATTTGGAATTGATCCATTGAGTTGATTGTCATCCAACATTAAGAATTTCAAGTTTCGAAACCTTGACAAGGCCATTGGTATTTGACCATGTAAGTTATTGTGGCTAAGGTCAAGATATGAGATGTAAGTGGAGAGATTGAACAACCAATTAGGCATATTCAATGATGGATTGATAATTAGTCGACAATATGACAAACGTAAGTCTGATATTGAAGGTAACATACCCAAGGATTGAAGCCAATTGGTTGCACTTTTAAGATCAACGCCAGTGAGATTGAGATATTTCAAAGAAGGAACTCTAGAAAGCCAATGAAGATTATCCATGCTAGTCGTAGAAGGTAACATTGATAAGTCAAGGTAAACAAGATTAGAGAAGTTTGCTACTTGGTGGGGAGGGGTGCCAAGTGTTTCAGAGACTTGAAAAGTTGGAATGATTATAGTTTCAAAAAAATTACCGCTCAAGTCCAAGTGACTGAGAAATTCAAGCTGAAGCAAAGCTAGCAGGTTGATTTTACCTTGTAAAGAGTTTGGTGAATAATTACTGTTTAGATCAAGCTTTGTAACTCTGTGTGTGATGTTGTCACAGTGAACTCCATCCCATGAACAGCAATCTTGTTGTGTAGACCATGAGGAGAGATTGTTGAAAGGATCTTCCACTCCTTGTTTGAAGGTTAACAAGACCCCTTTGTCCTTCTCGTTGCAACGAATTGTCCTATTTCTGCTGCATATGATTCCACTGAATTTAGTTGCAAATAGCAATAACAGCAAAACCAATGAAGTTTGTGAAGTGAAGCTGATCATCATGGTTACTTTAAACTTGGAAGAGAATAAAATTCTAACTTGGTATATCTAACTATTTATATATTTTGAAATATCTTTTTAATACGGTAATCTAATTAACAATATTATTTATCTATCGTATCTTTTATAATAAAGTGTTCCAATTTTTCCAAGCCTTCTAATACGTCCAAGTCTTCAACTCAGCCTCGCAAGTTTTCCACACAAATTAGCCACACCTTGTCTTTTAGTTAAAAGAAACATCCCAGAAATTCCAGCCTTGTCTTCTCCTTCTTTAATTTCCACAGCTAATTTATCCCCTTTTAAAAATGATAAGTTTAATTTATTATAATTAAGTGATAACAGCAAAACAGATGAAATTTGTGAAGCGAAGCTAATCATCGTATGGTTGATTTGAAGAGAATTATTATATAAAAACTAAGAATCATTGTTCAATTGCCAGAAAATGCTATAACATATAATCACATCCTATTCCTTTCTTTAAACTTTAAAATCATAAATCTTTAAACTTTTAAAATTGAAAATATTTTTCATTTCTATTTATCACATATTTTTATGTCAAACGCTATATTTTCTATATTAAATTTCTCTTTAAGTTATTTCTTGTATTTTATTTTAATTTAGTCCGTTAATTTATTAAAAAATTCAAAATTTACTTTTATTTAACAGTATAAAGATACATAAGTTAAAAAAAAAAGCTTTTTTAATAGCTTGTTAATTTTTTTTCTTGAAATTATAGGTTGTTACTTAACTCTGATAGCTTGATAAAACTTTTCAATGTGCTTTTCAATCCCATTCCCATCCCTTTGTTTTCAATCAAAATCATTAGACTGAGGAATTTTCAAAAGTCGTCCAACATGTCCCAAGTCTTCCCATCATTATAACATAAAATTTTTTATTAAAAATAAAAGATGTGTATAAATTTTTTTTAAAAAAAATCAATACTGCATTATTAAAAAAACAATGAATTTTTAGGAGTATATATTTATCGTGTTTTAATTAAGAACTTTAATAATATAGGAACTGTATTTCATTTTTTTTCTTATGATATATAAGGCCCTTCACTTCCAACAATGTTTCATCCCAAATTGGAAGAGAATTATAATATTAAAAAACTACTATAACAAAAGTAAAATTCATTGTAAATTGCAATTTCATAACATCATTGTCTCAAAAGAAATAAAAGAATTCTTAAACTGACATCTCAAATTCCTTAATTTCATTTTTTCTAAGTTTTCGAATAATTCCAACGGACATAGTACTAACCACATCTTTTACCCCATCTCAAATTCCTTAATTTCATTTTTTCTAAGTTAGAATCATTGTTTTTTATGCTTTAATATATATAAGATGAGATTTTTCAAATTTTTTTCTTTGTGGGCGTAAATCTTTTTTAATCACTTGGCATATTTACCCAAAAAAAAAGTTATAGGAAAGACATCTTGTGAATTTTCTCAATCATAACTTACTATAAAGAACATGGAATTGCATTGATAACACAATACGTAAATTTGGTTTTAATTATTGTTACATTCTATCATCCCATGTGATGATGACTTATAAAAGGATGAAAATTCTTAAATAAATTTGAATATAGAAAACCAAAATTAATTATGAATGTCGTATGTAAAAAAGTCAAAATATCTCATAAATGTTTTTGTAATATTTATATATTTTTTAAAAATTGGTGTAACTTATTAATTTTTTTACAAGTTTAATCTATAAGATATTTGTTTTTTAAAAAATGCTGGTCCCACAGCAAAGTCTTCCCTCCAACTAATAAATCATTTATTTGTTTTTGTCAGTGTTGGGGTTAAATTAATTCACTTTGTTCACATGACATTCTATTCAATTAATCTAAAAAATTCGTTACAGCCAAACCAATTAAAATACGGCTTTTTTTTAAAAAAAGAAACAAGTAAAAGCAAGCCTAAAAATTACATATATATATATATATATATAATACGATTTCAGAGAATTTTTTTTTTCGTTTGTTTGGAAAAAAAATGTCCAGCTTCTAATTGGTCCAAGTCCTCCACTCAAAAAATGCCCACAAATTCCACACAAATTTGTCACACTTTTGTCTTTGGGTTAAATGAAAATGCCCAGAAATTTCAGCCTTTTCTTCTCCTTTAATTTCCACAGTCAATATCTTATGAATTTTTAAAAGTCGTAATATTATAATGCTTTAACATATAACCACATCCCTTTCCTTGACTTCTTTTTCCAAGTCTTATAATATTTTTTAGTCTTCCAAGTCTTCTAATAATAATCCCATGTAATGTTTTCTAATCACTTAGCATATTCACAAAAAGAAAATCATATATATCGGAAAAACATCTTCTCAACTTTCTCAAACATAATTTATTTAAAAGAACATGAAATTGCAAGGATAACGCAATATATAAAATTTGTTTTAATTATTGTAATAGAATTCTATTGACTTTTAGAATTGTAAAATATTCTTAAATAAATTGATTTGCAGAAATAAAATTAATTATGAATTTATAGGCGTAATTAATAAGTCAAAATATCTCATAAAATATTTTATTACATTTTTATATTTATTAAGGTCAGGTTTGAGATGCCATCCGAAATCAATGATGCCCTTTAGATATCTAAGAACCTTTTATTTAATTATGAAATACCTTTGTTAATACGTTATTTTAATTAAGTATATTTAAAAAGGTAAAGAGAAAATACAATGACATTCCGGAAATTACCTTACTAGGTTTATTCGATTTAAAAAAGTAAAAGATTCTGTATTTTCATTGTTTTACTCTGCTCTTCTATATATGATTTATTAATTGCATTAGTTAACACATGTACGATAAATTAAAATATGCATTTTTCACTCTATTTTTCTGACATAAAATGCAATTGAACATACTTACGCAACCTAACTAATTATCTGTCGTGTGCTTAATAATTAATTGTTTAACTAAGCAATTTCGAACGCCCAAGTCATTGCCGACATTATACCATTATTAGCCAAATGATTTCTATAATTTTTTTTTTTTGATAAAAGGCCAAAGGCCCAACTTAACGCAAAGAGAGCAGTGACGAAACGCGCGTCCTGACTCCTGAGCCAATGACTCCAGAGGGGACAAATCACGTTCACTCTGAAAAGCTTTCACCAAGCTCATACAGTCGCTTTCTACCTCCAATCTGTCGAAACCATAGAAACGCGCAGCCTCCAAATTAAAGACCATATTTTCTGTTATCTGTCATAATTGTGGACTCTGCAGATTGACATGAGACACTAAATTGTCTAACTAGAATTGTGTTTTCTGTTATCTTAAATATTTTCTGCGCGTTTTTCAATCCCATTCCTATCCCTTTGTTTTCAATCAAAATCATTAGACTTGGAATTCTCAAAGTCTTCCCATCATTTTCAATTTCAACTCTACGATCAAAGATGGGGAGCCCACAATAAATATACTAAACTTATAATATACATATATATATACACACTAAACTTATATATTTTATCAAAGAAAGATGACGCAGTGGTTTCGTCTTCTCCAAACAGCGCAACATTTTCAGATGGATCTATCTATGTACAATAGAGGAGAGAGTATTAGTGGTTGCGAAAGGGATTTTGATGGAGAGGCTTATTAAGATTAAGGGTCTGCTTCATCAAGAGCAAGCCACGAAGATGACAACGTTGAAAATACTAGGAAGAAGCTAAGGCCGACGAAAGAACAATCCGTTTTATATGAAAATGACGAGTGATGAACTCTTTTTTTCTTTTTTTTTTTAATATTCAAGTAATAATTTCATGTTGCATATAAGCTTCCGATGTCTCATTCTTTGGTTTTCTCTAAATGTATAGGTGATGAACAAGGAAATTTATTTCATATCAATTTCTTCCAACAAATAATACACTGCGTAGTTTGAAGAAGATGATACCATTGCGTCATCTTCTTTAAATGCTCTGTTCCTAAATTGGGATTGAAATTCCTTCCGTGAATCTGTCTCTAAATTGGGACAGAAATTTCATCTTAGAATAGAAACTGATTTAGAGACAAAATTTTCGTCCTAGATTTGAGATGGATGGTTATTCGTCTCAAATAAGCAAAGTTTGGTCTGAGACGAATTTCTATTTCTGAGATGGAAATATTCTATCTCAAAAATCTGAGACGCCAAGGTTAGAGGCAGAATTAAATCCATCTCTAATTCTGCCTCTGATAATTCAGAGACGGAATTTTGCCATATCAGGGGCGTAAATTTCTGTATCTGATCCAATGTTTGTTTTTGTAATGATTGTAATATCTTAATTTTAATTACCTTAGAAAATAAGGCTAAATAAATAAATGAGTAAGTAAATAAGGATAAAATAGTTATAAAAATTTTTTGTGATATATAAATTGAATTTTATTTCTTAGTCTAGGGACCTAACTGATAGGAACAAAAGGAATATGAGGTCTTTTATGATTATAACCAAGAAAAGAAAAGAAAAAAAAATATATATAAAAAATAAAGATGAAAGAAATGGACGATAAGGATGAAAATAATAAAGGCAGGGAGATAAAAAAAAAAGAAAAGAAAAAAATTAAGAAAGGTAGGGGTGTGTGTATGTGATCGGTTAAGTGGAAAAGAAAAAAGACAACAAAAAGAAGAAGAGAAAGTGAGAAAAGAGAGAAAGTGATGTAGGTAAGTAGTGTGAGAAATATTATAAAAAAATGATGAAAAGGAGAAATGATAAAGATATATATATATATATATATATGATGTAGGTAAGTAGTGTGAGAAATATTATAAAAAAATGATGAAAAGGAGAAATGATAAAGATATATATATATATATATATATATATATGTGTGTGTGTGTGTGTGTGTGTGTGTGTGTGTGTGTGTGTGTGTGTGTGTGTGTGTGTGTTGTATTGTATGCTAGAAAAAAGAGAGAGAGGAAGAGACAAAAATTATAATAAAAGAGAGAAAGAGAGAGAAAAAACACAAGAATTATTAGGAAGAAGAGAATTAGAACTGAAAGTTCAGATTTAAAGCTTGTTCTTTGCATAAAGTAGTTAGTCTTTCATTAAAGTATAATTATTTATTATTTATGATATCTATGTGCATAATCAATTTTTATAGAATTTTATTTATAAATCTTGTTTTACATAGTGAATAAGAGAAATTTAATTATTATCAATATGATTTTATACTTTTATGGCTAAAATGATCTCTTCATTTATTTATATGTTTTTAATAAAGTGACTAGCTACTGAGATATTTTATATCTCACTTTTAAAAAATTGATCATTTTAGAAAAAATGGCAAAAGGAAAGGCTTTGATGAGATTGAAACATAGAAATGTATTTTATGGTAGCTTATAATACAAAGATGTAAAAAGAATAGCAAAAACTATGTAAATTATTATTATTATTTTTTTTATATATTCAAACTCAAACATAATTAATGAAAATCTTGTTAATTTTCTCTAAGGTTAATATTCACATAAATAGTAAAATTTGTGAATAGTGAAATCTATACTTATTTGAAAGGAAATTATTTAGAAAATTATGTAATAAACCGATTTAGAGAATAATTATTATTTTTTAAAAGGAAATAAAAATGCAGGATGTTACAAAATAGTATCCGAGGAAAAGTCTTGCCATCTTACAGAAAGGAAAATATTTACATATAATTGTTTGTTTTATTAAAAATATTATTTTTATGATGTTTGTATTTGAATTGCTGTGAATGTTTGTTATGATTAAATGAGATTTAGAAGAATATTTGAGTAAAAGTATATAGATAATTGATTAAAGATAAATAAATGCATACCAGGTATTTTTTGATGAATAAAGAAAATAATGAGATCTTATTTGTAATGTATGTTTAGCCAGTATATTTTATATATAAGAAATCATTATAACCTAAATTCATAAAAAAGAAAGGTATGCCGAAGTTAAATTAGAATTCACTTTGAGTGTGATAATCTAGATAAACATATTAGAGATATTTATCTCTATAAAATTAAGTACCTAGTGAAGTGTATATTGAATTATAAATAAAGCTTATATTCCCTATGATCATATGAATTATCCATGTGTTTGTTCTCTTTCTAAAAATATTCTTGAAGATGAAATTTTACAAAAATGATATGGAATTCTTGTTCCATGCCATATTTATGATTATATATGTTATTAGTATAAACATATTTATGTTTATGTAATAACTCTTAATTCTGTAGAGAGAATTTGAGTTAGAAGAAAATATATATGATTATGATGTATTATGAAATAAGTTAAGATATGTTTCATACTAGAATTAAATTATATAAGAAAATAAAATTAGAACTTAAAAAAAAAAAAGAAAAGAGATTGCCTTGGATGCTTTTGTGATGCACTTTTCATTATTTTACACATTTTCAAGGATGGTTTAAGGTAAAATTGGGCAAAATTTAAGATGAGTGAATAACCTTGTTAAACTAATTTTGATATCATTAGACAAAGTACAATATAAGTCTCATTTACAAGATTATTGAAATACTAAACAATCAACCTTCTAGTTGATAATATATGATGATTGCTGTGATTAATGATAGAAATTCAAGAGAATACAAGTATTTACGATTATATATGCACAAAAAGTTTTAGGGCTAAATTCCTAAGTCACTCGGTGCAAATATCTACAGCACATTTATGCACAAAGAGTTTGAGGGTTAAATTCTCAAGTCACTCGGTGCAAATCTAAGACACAAATGCAAAGTAATTGAGGATTTGATCATCTAAGAAATCATATGCAAATCTACGACAAAAATGCAAAGTGATTAAGGGTTTGATCACCCAAAAAATCATACGCAAATCTACAATACAAATGCAAAGTGATTAAAAGTTTAATCACCCAAGAAATCATATGCAAATTCAAATAAATATAATACTACAGTTGTGTGAAATGAATGATAGATTGACTGTGTTAGTAAGTGTGGTACTTGTGATATTTTTATGCATGTCGTGGTTTACATATATGTATATATGTACTAACTTAAATTTTGGGGACCAAATTCATTTAAAGGAGGGAGAATGTAATATCCTAAATTTAATTACCTTAGAAAATGAGGCTAAATAAATAAATGAGTAAGTAAATAAGGATAAAATAGTTATAAATTTTTTTTGAGACATATAAATTGAATTTTATTTCTTAGTCTAGGGACTTAATTGATAGGAACAAAAGGAATATGAGGTCTTTTATGATTATAACCAAGAAAAGAAAATATTATATATATATATATATATATATAAGATAAAGATAAAAGAAATAGACGACAATGAGGAGATGAGTCTGAGAGATAAGAACGAAAATAATAAAGGAAAGGAATAAAAAAAAAAGAGAAAGTGAGAAAAGAGAGAAAGTGATTTGGGTGAGTGGTGTGAGAAATATTATAAAAAAATGGTGAAAAGGAGAAATGATGGAAATATATATGTGTGTGTGTGTGTTGTATTGTATGCACAGGAAGGTAGAGAAAAGTGAGAGAGGAAGAGACGAAAATTATAATAGAAGAGAGAAAAAGAGAAGAAGCACAAGAAAGATAAGGAAGAAGAGAATTAGAGCGGAAAATTTAGATTTAAGTCTTCTTCTTCGTATAAAGTAGTTAGCCTTTTATAAAAGTATGATTATTTATGATTTATGATATCTATGTGCATAATCAGTTTTTATAGAATTTTATTTATAAATCTTGTTTTACATAGTGAATAAGAGAAATTTTATTATTATCAATGTGATGCTATGCTTTTATGGCTGAAATGATCTCTTTATGTATTTGCATGTTTTTAATAAAATGATTAGCTACTGAGATATTTTATATCTCAGTTTTAGAAAATTGATCATTTTCGAAAAAATGACAAAATGGAAGGCTTTGATGAGATTGAAGTGTAGAAATGTATTTTATTGTAGTTTATGATACAAATATGTAAAAAAAATAGTAAAAAATATGTAAATTATTATTATTATTATTATTATTATTATTATTTTCTTTATATATTCAAGTTCAAATATAATTAATGAGAATTTTATCAATTTTTTTTGAAGTTATTATTTACATAAATAGTAAAATTTGTGAATAGTAAAATTTATAATAATTTAAAAAAATTATTTAAAATTTTTTTAATAAATTAATTTAAAAAAATTATTTTTTTAAAAAAATAAAAATACGAAATGTTACATTAAATTTTACTTTTTGTCGTCGGAATTGGATAAAAAACTAATATCTTTTGAAGTTCATGAGCGGAGATGCAAGAGGTTTTTTTCCAAGTTGACATATCTAGAAATTGAAGTTTTGTCCTTTTCCTTAAAGTTTAAATTGCTATTACAACTTCGACGGGCCAATGTTGGGTATGGCAAGATTATATTTAAAATAATAAACCTTTAAACTTTTAAAATTGAAAATATTTGTCATTTCTAATTATCACTTTTTTTTTGTCAAACGCTATATTTTAGTTTTAAGTCATACTTGAGTTAATTCTTAAATTATACTAGTTAATAATAGTCACCAAAAGTCACAAAATACTAGATGTTAGGTATGTAGTAATTATAGTATTTTTATTATATTTTAAAAATAATAAAAAATAAGTAGTTACAAATTATTTTTTGATTTTTAACTTTACAAATTTTAAACTTGGGTACACATATACAATAAATCAACAGATTATTTCAAAAAAAAACACACACACACACAGAGACCAAATTTATTATATTCATTATTTATTTAGAGCATGTTTAGTTTAGCATACGTGCGACGTATATACTGTGAGTTTGAGTATCAAGATCCAGTTAGAGACTTTATTTAATATATACTACACATTGATGACAAGCAAAAAAAAAAAAAAAGAGATGTAATTAATTTTGGAGCTATATATGAGTTTCAATTTTACCACCGTTGTTTTCCTTCACATTCATCATGATTAACATTTATATGAAACCTAAACATAAGTCCTAAAGTGATTGTATTAGAAGGATTAATTAATAATTTAAAATGATAAATAGGTAGGCTTTTAGAGAACAATCTTGTTATTATTAAAATCAAATAATAGATTCTAAACTACTCATACACGCTATTTTCCCCTGCTATGACTGTATGAAACCAAAACTGATTTGTGGACTCCGCAGATTGACATGAGACACTAAATTGTCTAGCTAGTTTTGTATTCTGTTACCTGAATTTATCTGGGTGAACATGACCCAAAAAAAAAAAATTATGATAAACTCGGTAAACATTAATCCAAAATAATAAATCCAAAACAAATTAAAATTACCTTAAAAAAAGACCATTGAAACATACCTAGCATATATCGGATGACAGATGGCGGACAATGGCGGTGCCTCACCAGTGGTAGTTTGAACAGAGAGAGGGACGAACAACCTCCAAAAACAATAAAGGAAATACAGTAAACATCATTCCAATAAAAAAAATGAAGTCTGTCAAAATTGAGACGGAAATATTGTCTAAGATCAAAATTCAAGAAGTTAACATACACCTTCTCCAACCAGGAGATTCAAAGTCCAGATTTAACTTGAATAAAACTCAGTATAGATATCTAATATCGCTAGAAGAAATCACCATTAAAGGATCTTCCAACAAAAACAACATCACAACACAAATGGAATCAATCCACAACCTTTCATATATATATATATATATATATATATATTAATATAAGTATCCGTGATACATTCAGCGTGCAATATGAGTGTCAGGTACAAAATACCATGTTCATGTTCATTTTTAACTACCTTACTAACTGTAATACATAGACCATCTACTACTAGGTCAGGACCTGCCTGTAGATATACAGAGCTTATTTAGAGTCAACAAAGAACAAAGAACATGAAGCCGAAGAACCAAAATGGGCTTCACCGCTACTCTGATATTTGGTTGAAGGATCTTCCGACTCGCGTCTAGTATCTGTAAAAATATAAAGATAGGATGAGTGACTTAACATTCACTGAATTTCCTAGTCTGTTATCTTACAGCTACAAAAAACAATTGAACTTGTGAGCTAATAAAAGTGAAATCCAAAGAATTAATATCAAAGTAATTTAAATGACATAAACCCCACCACCCTTGTCAGGCTAGTGTGACATAGAATTTGTAGATAACTAAGATAGAGAATGCAATTTATAACCATATGCTTGCCAATAACTATGCAAATATTTAGAAATTTAAAGATGGTGATGATGACATTATAGCTATGCTAAAACAGGACTAGGTACTCACTTTTTAAGCTCTAAACTATCCTTCCTAGACCCCTCAACTCCTCTAAGAGGGACTCAAATTTCATGAATCCTCAATAGCCTAATGTGCCAATCAAATAAAAGAGAAATAGATTTAATTTTCTATACAATACATCACTATAGCCCTCGCTTCATATAGTCACTTAGAACTAGATTAAACTATTCTAAGCATTCAGATTAAGTACACAACCCTGATTTTGATGGCAGATTTTATGTCATCTTCCCAAAAATTCTGGGAATGATAGGTAGCTCCAAAAATTACCAAATTTAAATGTGCTCCTTATGAGTATGTTAGCTGACTACAGTAAAAATTCCAAAGGCTAATTCCATTATTAGACCCATAAAATATCAGTTCTGTCTCGGTTTCACAGAGGTTTAGAAAATTACTTCATTGACCAATTAAATCAAATCCAAATGCCATTAAATTTGGTAGGGAGTTACCTTAATGTTTTATTTGGGTGACATAAAAATTTCAAGGGCAGAATAAGATCATTTAGGCAGTGAAATGAAATTCCTTCTCCAACAGGCCAGATCTGTTCCTTAGTCAAACTAGGCAATTTTTATATCATACTTGACAAGGCAAAACCTTTCTAAAAATTCTTAAACTTCCAGTTTAAATTAACATGTCAGGAACTCCATAAAGATTTCAAGATTTTAGGACTTTATTTGGTTTTACACAAAACACACAATAACGGAAACACATCAAAACTGTCCTGATTTTGCCATTCACAAGTTTAGCCGCCCTTTCTGTTCAGTCATACTTAATCTAGCATGTTACCTTAGTCCTTGTTACCAAACCTGAAAATTTATCTTTAACTTGTAACTTAAAAGTGTCTTACACCTAATTAATTTCATTACAACAAATTTCAAATCGTTGATACAGAGCAACACCCACATCATTTTCTGCTCAAATCAATGAACAACTTGTTACACATTAGCACATCTACTTAATTATGCCCATTAAAAAAAAAAAAAAGAAAACTGTACTATAATCACGCCCATCTTATTTCAACCAATTACCCAATCACAATTTCAATAGCTTAATGTTTTCATTATTTTACATCATGTTACATTGGTGACAGCCCCAACATTACCAATTCAGCAAAAATTCAACACCATTTCGGGCATTCAATATGCATACTGTTAAACAGAAATACTCGTCCAAAATATAGCGAAATCCACTTGAAATTGTAGCAAATAATCATGCAGAAAATCCCAATTTCACTCCACGGTTTCAAGCTTAGTTCCCTCTTTTAAGCCATTCAAATTTTTCAAGATTTCCAAGCCTAAGCAGTCAAATATAAACATTCAAGGCGAGAGACTACTATCTAGAAAACGAAGCAAACAAATTTCACTTTATAGTTCAGAACATGAACCAGCCACATTATCACAGAAATGAAATATTGGGTCGGGTATTTATAAAAAAAATATTATGACAAACTCGGTAAACATTATCACAGACAATTCGACGATCACGCACGTGAAAACAAGATCCTAGTCACTTGTCGAACAGAATCTGATCGCGGTCCGTTCCTACCTCATTTCTTCCCCTTCTGGATCCTCTGCAGTATTGCAAAGGTGCAATACTTTTAGCAACAGAAAAAACTGTTGTTAAAAAAAGTATTGCACTCTGCAATACTTCCATTTCTTCCACCCGCAATTTTATTTTGTTTCAATGTGATCCCATAATTTACTGTAGATCTCACTTTGTTCCCATAGCTTTACTTAAAATTTTACTTTGGTCTCTGAAGTTTATTTTGTTGAATTTTTCTTTTAACTCTAGATTAAATTTGTCTTTAAGTTCTTTCTTGTATTTTATTTTAATTTAGTCCTTTAATTTATTAAAAAATTCAAAATTTACTTTTATTTAACACTAGAAAGATACTTAAATTAAAAAAAAGCTTGATATATTTGTTACTTAACTCTAATAAGTTGATAAAACTTTTCAATGTGCTTTTTAATTGCATTCTTATCCCTTTGTTTTCAATATCAAAAGCATTAGATTGGAATTTTCAATTTTCAAAAGTCGTCCAACATGTCCCAAGTCTTCCTATCATTTCCACTTTTTGTCTTCTGTTTTCCTTCTTTAATTTGCACAGCCAATATCTTATTTTTTTTAAAAAAATTGATAAATTTATTACAAAGTGATAACAGCCCAAAAAAATTAACTGAAAGCTAATTGATATAGGGCATTTTTATAATCATAATTAGTGTCTAACTTAGTTTTATTGTAAATTTAATCTTGCAAACACTCTAATAATATTATGTTTCAGAATTATTTGGGTCTAAATTAATTATAAAATTAATATGCTTTAAATCTATATTTTTCTGACCTTAAACTTTTAGACACAAATTAATCTTTGTGTTATCGAAAAAACAAGTTTTTGGTAAACATAGAGATATTACAATTAGTGTGGATCACTGAAAGATGCAACATGTGTTACAAAGATTTCTTATTATTTTAGCAGCTTTTAAAGCCACCGTTAAAAGTATAATTTTTTGGAGCAATATATGGGTGTAACATTCAATCTTAATGCTATTGTCTCACGACATTAGGGCCTACAATAATAGTGGATGCTGCAAGTATCATCATGTTCATGGATACTGTTATTTAATTTTTTTTAATAGAGGCTTTTCTGTCACTAATGTTGGAGAACCTAGAACATGAAGCCATCCAGAGAACAGTTGAAAGAGAGGTTTTATCAACTAGAAAGAAATTAAGATCTAGATATAATGTAGATTGAATACTTTATGAGTAATTTAGTATAAGTAACAAGTATATATAGAGATGACACTCTACTTCAAGACAGGGGCTGAGTTCATTAGGGTCTAGTTCAACCACCACGTGTTGATAATTGAATTAAAAAAAGATAATTATATGATGAAGATATGATAGGAAAGGAGACAGAAGAGATGGGATCTATGAAACTGAGGTCCTTCATTAATTTTTTAGTATTGCTTTACTTACATCATTGCTACAATTATCTCCTATTTATAATGCAGCTAATATCTAGCATTTTACACTTTTTATTGCCCCTTAACTTGGACCCATTGCTACTTCAATCTTACAAAACTCTCTAATTTTATTATGTTTTAGAATTTATTGTGGTCAGAATAATTGTGAATTGAATATGCTTTAATTTTATAAATTTAGGACTTAATTGATTTATTGCCTAATTAAATTCCATCCTTGATTTCAGACTTCAAATTATTGGAAAGTGATTTGCTAATGTGGCACTTTTGCTGACATGGACGCTAATGTGGCATTTTTGGGATGAGTAAGATGCTGACTTGGCACTCCTTTCTGTTAAATTGATGACATAGATGTGTGGGACCCTCATTCAGACTTGTTCAACATCTTTTGCATGCATTCCAGCTTTTGCCTCTTCCAAAACTTTGCTGAAAATGGTAACAAACACACATCAGTCTTTTGCATGGAAAAAAGAACCACTTTGCCTTACCTTATTCATGTCTCCCCTTCTGCAATGCTTCCACCTTTTGCTGCAATTTTCAAAAGCCTTGCTAAAGTCAAAGAGAAGGAATCTAGGGTAGAATATTCCATTAGGTTTTTTGGCATCAGTTTTGTAACTCAGAACACATTCACATTTTTTCTGTAACTTGGAAAATTCGTAGGTTTCTTTCCCTCTATTTTTCTCTCTACTGTTTTATTGATTTTGCTCTTATGGAGGGAAAATCTCTTTGTAATCAATCATTAGGAACTTCATTTCGTTTTTATTTTATCTCATTTTCGTTTTCTGTTCTGCATCTGTGTTTGTGTTAAAACTAGATTCTGATATGAGCTTGTTGAAGCATGAACTGATATGTATTTGAGATATAATCTTGCTTAACTAGTTGGAAAGTAAGTAAAACGAAATGAGGTCTTTTGAAGTTATATCTAGCTATAGGCTAACGAAGTTCTTTTTAACTATAGTTAGAAGTAATATAAATTCTGGAAGTTTCTCTAGATTTCTTTCTATAAGAACAAATGGTGAAATGAGAACAAGACTGAATCAATGAATTAAGTAATGATAGTTATACTTCCATAAATCCTAGTGGCTAGTTGCATATTCTCTTTTACTGTCAATCATTTCTGTTATTGTTCTACTACTAGTTTGTTGCTGGTTTACTGCTATTTTATGCTACTGTCATAACACACCCCCTGTTAATTAGGTTTTAATTAGTGTAATTAGTGTTAAGAACAATTGATTAGTAGTTGGAAGAAAGGCTCCTTGAGTGAATATGACCTGGGGATCACTACATTGCAAGATTGCAGCGAATTTAATTTTAGGTGATTCGGCATCATAGTGGCATGAACTAGCAGCCAAAATTTAAGTCATTTCACCGCCTTGCTTCTATATTTAATTAGTGTTGTTATTTCAAAAAACAGGGGAATGAGAGTTGAATTAACATTTAAAATTTGATAAACAACATCTTTGCAATTAGTGTTTTAATTTTGTTGTGGCATCTGTCCTTGCTAGCCCATGTTTTCAATAGGATTAATTCAAATGACTTGATGAGTATATGTCAACTTTATACATCTTTTTCTCCCAATAGCCCAATATGCGCTTTGTGTTGTTATAGTTTAAAAAACAAGGTGTTGTAGAAATTCAGGCTATGTTTTCACTAATAATAAATTCAATAATGTTTGACAATTAGCCTACCATGAAGGACGCAAAACATAAAGCATAATTAAATAAGGAGCACAAAATAAATAGAGAGAACACTAGAAATCTAATGAGGTTCGGCTAATTATGCCTATGTCCTCAAACACCACCAAAATATATTTTTGATAGTGAGATAATGTAATACCTGTGAAAAAAAAAATTCGAAATATGATACAATTCACTTATACAGCACTATTCACGTATATAGAACTGTTCACGTATATGGTCATCATGAATGAGTGCTAATTTTGATTTAGAGTAATTCAATGGAGGAAATGATCTCTCTGTCTATTTAATTTTCCATATGCTTATGTGAATCTTGTTATATTGTTTGTGTATGTTGATGAAAATACAGATTTTCACATTATTGTATAAATTGTGGGAATGATGAATGATATGATGTGGCAATGGTCCAACAAGTAAGATGTGGATTGGATATAAGAGGAAACTAGAAAGAAACTGGGAGAAAAATAACGTTTTATATGAGAAAATCCTCTTAAGGACTAAATTGAAAGGAAACTTAAATAGTAAATTGATTATATTGATAGATGAGACTGATAAGTGGAACTGGTAGATGAGACTTGTAAGTAAAATTAGTAGGTGAGACTAGTAAGTAAAACTGGTAAGTGAGATTGGTAAGTGAAACTGGTAGATGGAATAGTATAGAAGAACGGTAGATGGAATAGTATCAAATAGTACCTTTGACTTTTCCTATAAATAGGCCCTTCTATTTTACTTCTAAACTCACACCTTCAGTTTCTTTTCTTTCTTCTCCTTAAACTTCTCTTGCTCTAGCATTAGGTCTCTGAAATTTTAGGCCTTTCCCTTTCAGTTTAGATCCAAGGTGAGAATACTATGCCCTTTCTTATAATTATACAAGTTAAATTCTTAAGTATGTTATGTGGTTGCGGCTTTAGCTGATCCTCCACACCAGAAAAGAACTTTTCCTAGTACAAATAGTGATCATATATATTTATACTGTATTTATAAATACTAATCATATGCATACAGAGTAACCATACATATGAACATTAATTCACAAATAAATAGTTACCGTACATATAAATAGTGACTATATGTATGAATAGTAATCATACATATGAATAGTGTCTGTACATGTAAATAGTAATCAAATATATTTTTGAATATTACAAGAGTCGAAGGAAAATGAGAGAATAGAGCATCCCGATGGAGATGCATGTTGAGCTTTGAGCCTTCAGTGGGATTTTGGACATCCTTTAATTGATATAAGATGTAGAAATCTAGCTCGGGCCCGAGGTGAGGGATCTAGCCATACCTCATATGATTTTATTTTCTGGGATTGTGCTTTCTAAAGTTTCATAAAATGATATCATGTGATAAGGTGATTATGTGTTTGACATACATGATATGATGTACCACATGCATATAATTTGAGCTTGCAAACTGTATGTGGATGAAGGAATATAGAACTTTATACTATACCCGAATTTTAAAAATTGAGCTCAGTTGAAGTATTGATCTAGCCTTATCTTGTTTGATTTATTTTTAAAATTTTTTTTGTTAGAAGATATAATAAATTAAGGAATGAATATATTTTCTATATATTTAGATTGAGCTTGCAAAGGAAATGCATGTGAATGATTGATGATTATGAATGACATGGATTTAGTAAAGTTCATGACGTGTATATGGATGCTCTTGATTGTGCATGTGATTGTATTTAAAAGAAACAGAGATTTCAAAAACTTTTGCATCCCTTTGAGAACGAGGGTGAAATAAGGTTGAATTGCTTGATGTCCCTTCGAGGGTTTGATCCAAGATACTCAATGCATATAATTATACACATGAAATGGTTGAGGACTTGATCCCCCGAGATACCAATGTATGTAATGGTACACATGGAATGGTTGAGGGCTTGATTCCCAAAGATACCAATGCATGTAATGGTTGTGAACATGAATACATCTTCGAGCAGAAATATTGCCTATGGGCAAAATACGCCTTCGGGCGAGATGACATCTACAAGTGGGATGACGCTTTCGGGCGAGGTGCATGTGATTATTTATGAACTTTCTCATGATAAATTCCTCTTGACTTACATTTACGTCATGAATTGTTAATGTTGTGAGTTTTTCACATGCTCATACATGATTATATGTACTTTTAACATGCATAATTGATTGTATGTGCGGTAAGGCTATTTTATGGTGAGTCAAGTGGGCAAGACTCACCCCTCACAGTTTCAGGTAAAGAAGACCCTTTAACTTCGAGAATGAACATGCCGATGATGCCTCCCCTTTGTTTGGGGTATCGTAACAGATTTAATTATGTTGTTTTAGTAATCTTAGAAAGCTCTGTAATCGGATAGGTCATGTACTATTGTATAAGATGGTTAAATTCCAAAACGTGTAATTTAGTTGTATGAAATCTTATTCATACTTTCTCATATGATTATGAGAAGAGAAAACATTCTCTTGTTTTACTTCTTGATTGTGTAATTTAAAACAATTATATTTAAAGGAATAATTGGATTAAGGAAAGAGTAATAAGTTAAATGGAAAGTTAGGCTTGCAGTGGTGTGGGTTTAGACATCGTCCATGCCGGTCACGGGCTGGATTTAGGGTGTGACAAATATGGTATCAGAGCGTTGGGTTTAAGTCTCATACCGATTATAGAGCAAGGAGTCTTTAGTGGAGCCTCCCTTATTGTCATGATTGCAGCATGACCATAGGATGAAGATCCGTAAAAAGGCCCTACATAGTCGGTAATGTCTTTCTTTCGTGTCATATGAATTTAGTAAGTTTTGATTTGGAGTAATTCAATGGAGGATATTGGAATAATATTGGAATGTGAGAAAGTATGTCATTTAGACACCTTATTAAATTATGAGTAATTCCATTTGAAGGAGAAGTTTTCTTTAAACCATGAATGATGTAACCATGAATAGTGGTAGGAAAGAGAAATATACCACAATTGGTTTACTAATATATGAATCTAATTTTAAGGATATACTTAAGTGCAGGGCTTGAAGAATAGTGCTTTATAAAAGTTTGTGATCGAGTTGTAATGATAGGTGTAAGAACCCAATTTATGTCTTTTGGATTATGTGATGTGAGTTAGGCTTCATCTATTGATCTACAAGTTTGTAAGAATATAAGTGTACCTTAGCTTAAGGAAGGAGACAATAATTATGTTGTTTGTTGACAAATAAAGATGTACCTAGGCAGTAAACCCTAACAGAGATAAATTTAGGGATGAGATTCTAAGATTAAAATGTGTTAGGACACCCTAGATATATCGTTATTGTGCTAAACTTACCCTTATGAATTGGGAAGGTCCTTTTGTCATGTAAAATGCATTAAAACATAACGAGAGTTATGATGAGGGTATTGAGGAATCCAAGATAAAGTAGTGAGCTTAAGTGAGTTGATGACCTTGCTAACCAAGTTTATCTATTTTTATTCCAAGTACAAGATAAATCCCACTCACACCATGATTGTATTTGATTTTACTAAATTCCTGAGTAAGTGATATTAACTAGATAATGGAATTTCTTGTGAAATTAAGAGACTTCTTATCTTATCTTGTTTGTTGTTTTTACGTAAATGTATATACATATTTAATTATGTGAAAAGGATTGTTGACTTCAGGTATTAATTTATATATACATGAATATAAAGTTGGTACTTGTTTCATGGCATATGAATTCTTGAGCATTAATATGAAAAAGATTTATGTTTTTCATCAAGAATGCCATAGGTACACTTTGGCGAACATTTTGGAAATTGTATTATGAGTTATGTTAGTAATTGTGTATTGTGGAAATGTATGTTATGTTGTGATTGTGCATGAGTTGCATACAAAAGAGAAAATGCAATGGGTAAATAAACCCTGGGTATAAATGTAGTGGGAAATTAATCCCTAGGCATGTATCAGTAGTAAATCCTAAGGTGGTTAAAAGTCCTTATAAATGGACTTTGAAGGAATTTAAAGACTAGAGCGAACATAAACCCTAAGCACATTATGATTGCATAATTTTGTGCTTGAACTCACGGATGGGTAAGCACATTATGATTACATAATTACTCATGTGTGTGTATTTTATCTAGTATGAATACATTATCTGATTTTGATAGTAATTACGGTATTTATACTTGTATCTTATATAATTTTTGTATAGTCAATTACTCACTGAATTCATTTGATTGAGAGTGTGACCCAATAGAACTAAAACAATAAACAACAGGTCTATAATGAGTAAGTTTAGCCCCTAGTGTGGGTTACTTTGAAATAATAGGCTTGAAAGATAAGTCGGATGATAAATAGTATAAATTGGCAATCATACATGTTTTATGGCCATGAGGATGTTCATTTGTGAAGAAAGTTAGCACAATCTTGAGAATAGAGACAGTAGAACCAAAACTTTTATGAAATAGGTTACGTAAGTAGGTCGAACGATTGGAAGCAACTGAGTTCCTTGTGATATAATACCTTGAGAGAAAATAGAATGAAATCTTGAAGGACCTTGTAGTCAAGCACCTTCCTTTCTTAGGAATACGACCTGATAGAGGTTATGGTAAACTAACAAGTAACGATGGTGTACTTACCCCAATTAGAGACAATTATAGTACAATATAATAAGATAAGTTATAAAGAAGAAGATTGCAATAACCAGTGAGGCGATATTATTTAATTGATCTCATTAGGGTCATGACCAGACAAGGGACAAGGATATGGCACCTTGGAGGTGTCACCATGTGTAAGAAGTCTTAGGCAAAAGAAGGGAAGGTGAAATCTTAGGTAACCATAAGTTAACTTGTGAAAGTAAGGCACTCGAGTAACTTTAGGAATTCTACACAATGTGTGATGTCCTTAGGGGCATACTATATGATGGTAAGCGATGTATGAGCCAAAAAGATCTTGATACGATATAAGTGAGAACCCATGTTGCATTACGAGGGTTGACCTTTTTAGGGGGAAGTCCCCAAGAGAAATTCATGTAAATCACACTAGTGCATAAGGTCAAGGAAATATATCAGTGAACTGACGTGTTGGATATAGGGATAATAACACTTCAAATGGAAGGGAATAAACAATATGCTAGGGAAGGTCAAAGCTTTAGAAGCGGCGTATTGAAAGGGGCATATCTATAGAGTAAGTACAAGAAGAGATTTCAGGAACCAGTAAGACAGAAGATAACAGTTGTTGAAATTCGGGGATCGAATTTCTTTAAGGGGGAAGTAATGTAAAAAAAAAAATTCAGTATATGATACAATTCACCTATACAGCACTATTCACATATACAGAACTGTTCACGTATATGGTCATCATGAATGAGTGCTAGTTTTGATTTGGAGTAATTCAATGGAGGAAATGATCTCTCTATCTATTTAATTTTCCATATGCTTATGTAAATCTTGTTATCTTGTTTGTGTATGTTGATGAAAATAAAGATTTTCACATTATTGTATAAATTGTGGGAATGATGAATGATATGATGTGGCAATGGTCCCACAAGTAAGATGTGGATTAGATATAAGAGGAAACTAGAAAGAAACTGGGAGAAAAATGACGTTTTATATGAGAAAATCTTCTTAGGGACTAAATTGAAAGGAAACTTAAGTAGTAAATTGATTATATTGATAGATGAGACTGATAAGTGGAACTAGTAGATGAGACTTGCAAGTAAAATTGGTAGGTGAGACTAATAAGTAAAACTGGTAAGTGAGACTGGTAAGTGAAACTGGTAGATGAAATAGTATAGAAGAACGATAGATGAAATAGTATAGAAGAAAGGTAGATGGAATAGTATAGGAGAACGGTAGATAGAATAGTATCAAATAATACCTTTGACTTTTCCTATAAATAGGCCCTTCTATTTCACTTCTAAACTCACACCTTCAGATTCTTTTCTTTCCTCTTATCAAACTTCTCTTGCTCCAGCACTAAGTCTCTAAAATTTTAGGCTTTTCCCTTTCAGCTTAGATCCAAGGTGAGAATACTATTCCCTTTCTTATAATTATACAAGTTAAATTCTTAAGTATGTTCTGTGGTTGCAGCTTTAGCTGATCCTCCACACCAGAATAGAACTTTTCTTAGTACGAATAGTGATCATATATATTTATACCGTATTTATAAATAGTAATTATATGTATACAGAGTAATCGTACATATGAACAGTAATGCACATATAAATAGTTACCATATATATAAATAGTGACTATACATATGAATAGTAATCGTACATATGAATAGTGTCTGTACATGTAAATAGTAGTCATACGTATTTTTGAATATTATAAGAGTCGAAGGAAAATGAGAGAACAGAGCATCCCGATGGAGATGCATGTTGAGTTTTGAGCCTTCAGTGGGATTCTGGACATCCTTTAATTGATATAAGATGTAGAAATCTAGCTCGGATCCAAGGTGAAGGATCTAGCCATACCTTGTATGATTTTATTTTCTAGGATTGTACTTTCTAAAGTTTCGTAAAATGATATCATGTGATAAGGTGATTATGTGTTTGACATACATGATATGAGGTACCACATGCATATAATTTGAGCTTGCAAACTGTTTGTGGATGAAGGAATATAGAACTTTATATTATACCCGAATTTTAAAAATTGAGCTCAGTTGAAGTATTGATCTAGCCTTATCTTGTTTGATTTATTTTTAAAATTTTGTTTGTTAGAAGATATAATAAATTAAGGAATGAAAATATTTTCTATATATTTAGATTGAGCTTGCAAAGGAATGCATGTGAATGATTGATGATTATGAATGACATGGATTTAGTAAAGTTCATGATGTGCATATGGATGCTCTTGATTGTGCATGTGATTGTATTTAAAAAAAAACAGAGATTTCAGAAACTTTTGCATCCCTTTGAGAACGAAGGTGAAATAAGGTTGAATTGCTTGTTGTCCCTTTGAGGGTTTGACCTAAGATACTTAATGCATATAATTATACACATGGAATGGTTGAGGGCTTAATCCTCCAAGATACCAATACATGTAATGGTACACATGGAATGGTTGAGGGCTTGATTTCCCAAGTTACTAATGCATGTAATGGTTGTGAACATGAATATATCTTCGAGCAGAAATATCACCTACGAGCAGAACACGCCTTTGGGCGGGATGACATCTATAAGTGGGATGACGCTTTTGGGCGAGGTGCATGTAATTATTTATGAACTTTCTCATGATGAATTCCTTTTGACTTACATTTATGTCATGAATTATTAATGTTGTGAGTTTTTCACATGTTCATACATGAATATATGTACTTTTAGCATGCATAATTGATTATATGTACAGTAGGGGCTATTTTATGGTGAGTCAAGTGGGCAAGGCTCACCCCTTCACAGTTTTACTTTCTTATTCATACTTTCTCATATGATTATAAGATGAGAAAACATTCTCTTGTTTTACTTCTTGATTGTGCAATTTAAAACAATTATATTTAAAGGAATAATTGGATTAAGGAAAGATTAATAAGTTAAATGGAAAGTTAGGCTTGCGGTGGTGTGGATTTAGACATCATCCAAGCCGGTCACGGGCCTGGATTTAGGGCATGATAAAGAACATAAACTATGCCTTAAGAGGCTTTAGTTTGGTGTGTTTTGATACAATGGAGAAGGCCTTCTTTTATAGCCTAAGATAACTTCCTTCTTTCCAAAACCATGCAATGTGGGACTTTGAAATATAGTCACTATTCCCATAAATCTCCACCTTGGAGAATTTCAAGTCCTAAGCAAAAATTACAAAATCTCTCTCACTAGAAAGCTACCCACAAAAGTGTCTCTAATTGCGCCTTGGTTGCCATCTATCTTCAAATCTTCGCAATATTAATCAAGTCCAAGCAATGTTGGAACTAGATCGATGTCACCACTTTGGTCATCATGTTTGTGGGATTTTCAACTATATGGATCTTCTGAAGTAGTATTTCACCTTCTTCAAGAATCTCCCTTACAAAACTATATCCGACATCTATATGCCTCATTTGTGCATGATAGACTTGATTCTTTGCTAAACAAATAGCACTTTAACAGTCACAATGCACTTTGATGTGCTTTGACCAACTCCCAAGTTTTAAGCAACTCTTGAAGTCAAATAGCCTTTTTAACAGCCTCTGTAATTGCCATATACTCTGCCTCTATGATAGATAAGGCAATCGTTGACTGTAAAGTAGATTTCCAATTAACCGGTGCCTTTACAAGAGTAAACACATAACTTGTAGTTGATCGACATTTTTCCAAATCACCAGCATAGTGGGAATCACAATATCCAACTACATATTAACCAACTTTTTCATCCTGCTCGAACATTATACCTACATCCATGATGTTTAGAATATACCGTAGAATCCATTTGACTGCTGCTGTTAGCGATTTGGAAACTATACCAATCACACAAGTAATATAGTGTAAAATAAGTAAAATATTGATCCCATGAGGACTAACTCACTAACTACTCAAGAAATTCCATTGTGTTAGTTAAACAAACCAAATTAGATTAAAGGCAGCTCTATTCAAAGAACTAAAAAAGAAATAAAATCAATAAAATAGAATGCAATTAACAACAATCAACAAACGATTCGATTAATAAATGAAAAAGCTTAAAGTTACTAGTCCCCCTCTTTCATCCTAGGAATTACTAATCTCACTCTAATATCTGTGATTCTAAATAATCATACATGTTAATTTTAGGTTATCTTATGACTTAAAATAATTCTCCCAAATCTAGATTAAGTTACTCAACTCCTATGCAATCCCTTACATGGGCTAAGTCTAATACAACCAACCTAACTTTGATTAAATGAGGTTAATTAACATCCCTATTAATTAACAAGCGAAATCCCTTAGGTTAAGGTCACGTACTCATCCCTTTTAATCAAAGTTCTACTTTTACTTTCCTTTCTCGAGATTGGTAAAAACAACGTGCAGACTATAAATTGATCAAGTTTATAGAAGGCTCAAGGTAAATGAATGAAAATACATGTACTGATTAAAAGAAATCACAAATACAGTGAGAGTAATAATCCCTAATCAAAAATTAGGTTCATAGCAACTCTAGAAGGAGAGATTTGGCCACTGATGGCCTTAAAACTACATAAAATAGTAAAAGATAAAGCAAACTCTATGAATCTGAGTTTAGGTTGATAGAAATCGAGCCTGAAGAGCTTCAGAATAGGATTCTTCCTCTTCCCTCTGCAAAATCGACGTCTTCTGGCTTCCCTCAAACTCAGAATACCCTAAAAATTCTATTATGACACTATTTAAACCAATTTAGAAATGTGACCCACCGCTATAGTACCCACGCTATAGTGGTGGAAGACAGAAACAAGGTCATTAAAAGGCTGTTTTCCAGGGCTTGTCACTATAGCAGTGGCTAGCAGAGAGGCTGGCTTCAACATCTTATGCTTCAATACCCACTGCTATAACTGTGAAGAACTACCGCTATAGCAATGGGAGGCAGAGAGAAATTTCTTCTATAGTAACTTCAGAAATGTAGCTCTAGCAAGGGCCCTCATCTTAATCAAGCTCATCACCAACTCAACTTTACTAGCAGAATAGAGTCATGAAATTACTCAATTTATTAAAAGATCTAAGAAAACTAAAACTAATCTAAACTAACCAAACCATGGATTAAGATATACAAGAATAGGCAAGATAAAGATAAAAAAAAAGAAAAAAGGTAGTAGCACCCTAAATGGTGCTAAGTTTAGAACTCAACACTTGCCAATGTCCTTTACGAGGATCATGCATGTACCTACTCATAACCCCAACTGCCTATGAAATGACATATCTCGTATGCACAATAGCATACATCAAGCTACCAACAATATTTGCATATGGAACTTTCAACATATATTCTCGTTTAACATCATTCTTTGGAGATAAATCAACACTAAGTTCCGTATGAGGAGTAAGTGGGGTACTTAACTGGTTTTGTCTTGTCATTCATGCCAAAAAGTTGTAGCACCTTTCTCAGATATTGTTTTAGAGTCAGACATAATTGCCCCAATTTTCTATCTCTACTTATCTCCATTTTGAGAGTCTTCTTAGCTTCTTCTAGGTCTTTCATTTTAAACTCTTGCTTTAATTGTGCTTTCAACTTCTCAATCTCTCCTTGATTTTTTGAAGCTATCAACATATTATCAATATATAGGACAACATAGATAAAGATCCATCTTATAGCTTGCTCAAATACACACAATGGTCGTATTTCACCTTGTGCACTTCTGCCCCAACATAAACTTATCAAATCACTTGTACCACTACCTCGGTGATTACTTCAATCTGTACAAGGATTTTTCAAGTTTGCATACTAACTTTTCCTTTCCAACAACCTTGATCCCTTTTGGCTGAGTCACATAGATTTCCTCCTTCAAGTATCCATGTAAAAATGCATTTTTTATATCAAGTTGAACTAGTTCCAAATCCAATTGAGCTACCAAAGCCAATAAGATTCTAATGGAGGAACGTTTCACCACTAGATAAAAAATTTCATTATAGTCAAATCCCTCCATCTGAGTGTAGCCTTTAGCACCAATCTCACCTTGTAGCGAATGTTTTTCTTGTCAGGAAATACTTCTTTTTTTTGCATACACCTATTTCCATCCAATAGTCTTCTTTCCCTTCAATTGACTTGCTAGCTTCCATGTCTAATTCTTTTGAAGAGATTGCATTTCTTCATTCATAGTATTCCTTCACCTTTCATCTTTTGAACTTTGAACTGCTTCTTGGTAAGTGGTAAGAATTTCATCATTTACAATTATAGATGCATGAGCACCATATCATCAAATTGAGAAGGTTTATTTCTTACTCGTTGTGGCTTTTGTAACACAATTGGTTCTTGTTGTTGAATTGGTTCTTGGGTTAGAACCTCCTCTTCTTCTGCCATAGGAGTTTCTCCACCTTCTTTTTTGATTGTTGGGTCAATTCTTCTTATTTTAAACTGCACCTACTTTGGAGTTTCCTCCACCTGCTGCAAAACACCATTGATCTATTGAACATCATCTTTTGTTACATTCTTCAACATGGCAAATTTGTCAAAGGTAATGTCCTTGCTAAAGATTATCTTCTTTGTTTTTGGACACCATAGGCGATATATTTTCACACTAATAATGATCCTCATCAAGAGTACCTTTTTTGCTCTCGAATCCAACTTTGATTCCTTAGCATGATAGTATGCAGTAGAACCAAACACATGCAAGGAATCACAATCAGTAACAGGTTTTCCAGACCAAACCTCTAGAGGTGTTTTGCTACCAATGGCAGTTGATGGCAAACGATTAATAAGGTAACTCACATATCTCACTACCTCAGCCCAAAATTGTCTACCCGATCCAACATTGGACAATATACACAAAAGTTTCTCCAGCAATGTTTGGTTCATGCATTATGCCACCTGGTTTTGTTATGGTGTATTTCTGACTATGAAATGTCAAATAATGCCTTCATCTTGACAAATTTTTTCAAAGGATCACCTTGGCATTCACCTCCATTATTTGCTCTAAGATGTTTGATATTTTTGCCAATTTGAGTTTCTATCATTATTTTCCATTTAAGGAAATAGTCTAACACTTTATTCTTTGACTTCATAGTGTACACCCACACTTTTTAAGCAAAGTCATCAAGAAAAGTAATATAATAATATTTACCTTCCAAAGAAGCTGTCTTGGAAGGTCCCCATAAGTCAGAGTGAATATAATCCAAAATACCCTGGTATCATAGATTGCAGTACCAAATTTCACTCTCTTGTGGTTTCCTAAATATCACACAGTGCTCACAGAATTCCAACTTACAGGTTTGTACACCTTTCAACAATTTTCACTTCACCAAAATGTGTAAGGATTTTTCACCTACATACCCTAACTGCATGTGCTATAACCTAGTTGCATCTGACCTTTTATCATCAAGAGTAGTAATTGCAATTGTCCCAACAATTGTATTACCATCATAATAATACAATTTATTCTTCCGAGTACCTTTCAACATTGCTAGAGCTCCAAAAATGACTTAAAACTCCATCTAGCATTGTCACTGCTAATCTTTTAGATTCTAGGACTCCCAAAGAGATGAGATTATTCTTCATATCTACTACATATCTAATTGCTATTAAAACTCTAGTTGATCCATCACGGTTCTTTAAGTAGATTGAACCAATTATAGTTATTTTGCAATATGTGTCATTGCCCATGTAAACAACTCCACCATTTACTTCTTTAAATTCAGTGAACTACTCCCGGATATGACAAATATGTTGGTTATAGGCTGAGTCAAACAACCATTTGTCAGATCGCCTTGTTGAGGTTGTAATAACCAGTGAAAGATCTGAATCTTTATTACTGTACTCAGCTACATTTGATTTTGCAACAGTTTTGCCTTTATCGACTTTGCCCTTATTTTTTTTTATTTTAGGCAATCCTTCTTCCAATGCCTCTTTCTTATGGCCTTGTGGTTTGCCTCTAGCCATTAGTGTTTCTACTACCACCTCTGTTTGCATGTTTTGCTCCTTGTCCTTTTTTCCTTAATTCATGGCTGTATAGAATACTGCACACTTCACAAAGGGAAACTTTCTCTTTCCTATGAAGTAACATACACACTCATTAGGAAGGGAAAACAACAACATCAAGGCCAGATCCTCATCTTTGAAAGTTTCATCTAGATTCATCAAATCGGCTACTGCATTGTTGAAAGTAGTAATATGGTCGTTCATAGTGGTATCGGGTTTATAATTAAACCAAAACAATTTCTTCTTCATATAGAGATTATTGTGGCCACTTTTCTTTAGAAATTTGTCCTCCATTGCCTTCCACAACTTGTAGAAGTTTCTTTTAATAATAAAGACTTCTGCTCTCTAGAAAGGCACGACCAAATAGTACCACATGCAAACCAATTGTTGTCTTCTATTCTTGGTCATTCATCTCATCTCCTCTTCAATAGTGATGTCTAGAACTTATTGGAAAATAATATCTAGAACTTTGCCTTGCCACATGTCGAAATGACATGTAATGTAAAAAACTCCACCGTAAATCTTATATTTGACACAATAAATCTCGTCAAAGCTGATGATGGAGGAGCTCTTGACATTGATCTAGTGGAAACTGTACTTCTCTACTCCTTATAATCTACCATTTTAACTCCAAAAATTGAAATTACTAACAATAATTCAGCCTAAAAAAATGCACAGGAAAATTCCCAAGAAAGAGAGGTGGGTCACAATTGATACATTCAAATATTAAGTCTTTACTTAGCAAGAGCCTTTCCTAGACATGCATATTAATTAGAAAATATATTACTAATAATCTCAACACAAATTTCTAAAAAACTCTCAAGAAATTTTTCTAATATGGAAGATTAGTTAAAACTGCAAACACAGAGCATAACTAAATTTCAAGAGTTTTTGTAACTAAGAGCTTTGATACCAATTGTTGTGGAAACTTGCGATATTTTTCTACCAATAATAAATTCAATAATGCCCAACAATTAGCCTACCATGAAGGAGGAAAAACATAAGTAGAATTAAATAAGGAGCACAAAAATAAATAAAGAGAACAGCAGAAATTTAACAAGGTTTGGCCAATTATGCATATGTCCTCGGACACCACCAAAATATATTTCTATGAAAGAGAAGGGAAACTATACCTTAAGAGGCTTTAGTTTGGTGTATTTTGATACAATGGAGAAGGCCTCCTTTAATAGCCTAAGAAACCTTCCTTCTTCTTAAAACCAAGTGATGTGGGACTTTGAAATATAGCCACTATTCCCACATAGGGCTGTTATAAGATTTACGCACGTAACTGTGTAAGTTTGAGGCACAAGGAGTTTATGGTAGGCTTTTCTAATTGTGACATCAAGAATGAAGTGTGTCATTCTCTTACATTACCTAAGAGTATATGTTTATATTTAGTTCAACGCACGTGTTTGAAGTTGAGAGCCACTGCCACATAAAACCAATCTATAAGACGATCAAATAATCGAAAATGTGTGCCTCCATGCTCTGATGAGAAAGAAAGAATCGAAAACTCCCTAGAAGCCCACTGCAAATCCAACTCCCATCCCAAGATACAATGACTTCAAGAAACTGTCATCTTCATTTCCTTTAGCCACATTTGTTTTTTTTATTTTTCTTTTGTGCAGTTCTTGGAAGACAAGCTCCACAAGGATTGGGATTGCCACTATAACTCCAAGTATCAAAACTTTGAAGTTGGATCCCCAATGGGATTTGTCCAGTAAAAATATTATGTGACAGATTCAAATAATCGAGAAAAGACAAATTAGACATGGTATGAGGAATTTCTCCAAAAAGTTTATTATGAAAGAGATGATATCAGACAATTTTATATGTAATTTAGTCCCTATCTTAGTCCTTTTTGCATCTTAAATCTTGTGAACTCTCTAATTATATCATATTTTGGTAATTATTGGCTCTAAAATAATTATAGAAGTAATGTATTTTCATTCCATATTTTTATAAGTTTAATTGATTAGAGACCCATTAATATTTGTGTTTAAATTACATATTTAATTATTAGATAGATAATTTGCTGACTTTGGCACTACCTAAGCACTGACATAGGCATAGTTGATGACGTGGCACTGGCTGGAGTTGTCTAAGGCTGACTGGATGTGTGGCCCCCTCAATTCTGCATTTTTATCCAAGCTTTCTGCACTTTCCAATAGCAAAATAGACCAACAAAAAAGGGCAGCAGTAGTAGCAGTAGAACATCATGCATGCAGTAATAAAAAATCCAGTAGGAAACAAAAAGATAGTCTAGCAGAAAATAGAGAAAGGGATAGGACATAAAGTCAAAGAAAATTACATTTTCATGCCTAGGGCTGCAGCATTGAAACTAGATAAGTTCACCATGTTTTTAAGTTAATTTTTTGAAATCTAAAGCTCCAGGTACATCAGTCGACCGGTGTTCCTGCATTAGTCGACTGATACCTCTCATTTTTAGATACATGTAACTTTGAAAACTATCAGTCGACCTATAGCTCCAGATCAGTCGACTGATCGTCCTTTGCCAGCTTAAAATTGTAAATTGCAAAAGGTTTCAAAGTTACCCTATTTTTATACAATCAGATATTTTGCCAGGTTTTTCAGAAAAGTTTCATGGTTTTAACCATAATTGTCACAAGATCTTTACTACAATTTTCTTAAATCGTACAAAATTAATAAAATTTTAGTAGACCTTACATTTTACCTGTTAGCTTATTACTCTCCATATAAAGGTTAATAGTTTCCAGTTTCCCCAACAATCTGGAAGTGCTCCTGTGAGATGATAATGTAATATGTCCAGAAAAGATAAATTATTTCCAAAACTACTAATTGTTTGGCACAATACATGAGAAATAGGTCCAAAGAAAGAGTTGTAAGATGCATCTAAGTCTTGAACAATTGGTGATATATGTGGCTTTCCTCCTATGAAATTAATATAACTCAAATTTATATATTCAGAATTTATTATAAGATTTGATAAGCCTCTAATAATTGAGTTGTTAGACAAATCAACTTCCATAATTCTTGATATAAAGCTCCAAAATATATCTTTATCACCAATAGATGAAATTCTTGAACTAGAAACATTTAGATCTTCTAGTGACCTTTGTGTATATAGCCATGTTGGAACCTAGACTTGTATTGCCCAAACCTAATATAAGGAGTTGAAATAGAGAGGCCCAATTAGGATCAAAGTCCAACTTAAAACCGTTTGAACCCAAGAGAAATATTTTCCAAGTTTAGGAAGTTGGAAAAAATATTTTCCAAAAGAATCCCAACCAAAGAATTACCTTCAACATCTAACAATTTTAAGTTATAGAGTTGACCAAGGCCTTTTAGAAGATTGCCATTCAAGTTATTGTAAGATAAATGTAAGAGAAACAATGGAGAAAGATTTCCTAGAGATGATGGAATAGAGCTAGAAAACATGTTATAGTAGAGATAAATATATTACAAATGCTCAAATTAGCCTAACCAATATGGAATTGATCAATTGAAGTTATTATATCCCAAATCCAAGTGGTTGAGAAATTCAAATCGAAGCAGAGATGGGTTTATTTGACCTTGAAGTTTATAGTCACATAGACAAAGCTTCTTAACTTTGTGTGTGATGTTGTGACAGTAAACTTCGGACCATTGACATCAATATAGTTGAGTAGACCATGAGGAAAGATTGTGATGGGGATTTATTACAAGTCCTTGCTTGAAGATTAACACAGCCTTTCGATCCTTCTTATTGCAAAGAACCTCCATGTTTTTGGTACAAATGCTTCTATTGAATGTTGCTGTAAACAATAGTAATAGTAATAGAAATGAAGTTTGTGAAGTGAAGCTAACCATCATGATTCTTTTGCACATAATGAAGTCCCCACACCATATATTTATAATAACTTCATATGGAGAGTGTAGGCACGTGTACCTTACATGCTGTATTTTTTGATCTTCTGTTTTAGCAGTTTTACTTCACTTGCCATTTCTTTTTTTTTTGGTAATTTTTTTGGAATGTTTGGAGACTTGGAAGTATGTTTTTCAATTTTCTGTAAACTTATACAATGTAGAATTATACTATACTCTTGAAATTTTTTCATGAAATTTTTTATGCACATATTATACATGGTTACAAATTACATGTATGTGGTACTCTCCTTGGTAATAAGTTTTGACATGTGAAATAAATATTTTGAATAGTTTATAAGTTTTGTAATTTTTAAAGTATAATGAGCACATATATGTTCATAAACCTCTTTGAGTGTTTACCTAATTATATTTTATGGTATTGTATGTTATATTGGATGATAAATTATATATGTATAATGGTACTTTATTTTGACATTGTATGTGTAATTATTAAAATTTTTTTGACAATGGTCATACCCTATCGACATGACGTTATCAAAACAATATGACTCAACAATGTCTTAGTAATCCTTATATCTATTGATATAAAATTACTAGGGACATTTCATTTTGTTCTGCTTTTGGGCAAAATATTAGACATATCTTATGAGTTTTCTTGTTCCATTATAGTCTGGGACCCTTAGGTGGGATTATAATGGAAAATTTATGAGATTAACTGCAATTGAGCTAAGTTTGTTTTGAGGAAACATTTTGAGATGATTATGTATAATTAATGTTCCTTGTTTGAATTCTCAACTTCTATTCCTATGCAACTATCAGTTGTGGAAACTCTGAATGGGACTAACTATGATGATTGGAAAGAATCCTTAGATATGTATCTTGTTTTTGCTCGTATAAATTTGGCCCTTTGAGAGCCTAAACCAGCAGAACTTTCTACAAAGAACTTTCTACAACCTCTAGTGCAACTGAAAGGAATATTAATAAGGAGTGGCATGAGTCAAACAGAGTATGCCTAACGGTAATGAAATTCACCATTGACAAAACTATTAGGCAAGGTATTCTAGATAAGATTGTTACCATTGAATTTTTAAAAGGATTTGGAGAGAAATTGAAGGAGTTTGACAAGGCACAAAAAGCTCAGTATATTTCGCCTCTTGATCAAACCCTTTATGATGGGGTGTCAAGTGTTAGGGAGCATATCATGAAATAGGTCAACTATCATAGTAAGCTCTAGAGCTTAGGTGTTGAACTAGGGGAAGGCTACCTTGTGCGGCATATCTTGGTGTCCTTTCCATCACAGTTTTAGGTTTTGAGAACCACTTATAATACTCTAGAGAGAGGAGTGGCCTGTTGATCAATTGATATCTATTGTGACTCAAGAAGAGAACAGAGAAGCACAACAAGATCAATGAAAAGCACAATGTAGGTGTTGGACGATTATTTTTTAAAAATAATAAACATATATTTTTTGCCAGTAGAAGTTAGTTGCTTGGCTGACAGGTAATCATCCTCAGTGGTATAACGAAATGGTGCCGATTGTCTAAGTTTCAAAATAAGTGATCTGGCATAAAGAATTTGACAGAGAATAGATGACAACTTGAAGTAATTCGTAATAACATTCGCGTACATGTCAAAGTCGTCAAAAGTACATCATTTGACAAGTGAGTTCGAGGAAATGTTATCAACAGAGGAGTCAAGACTAAAGTTGTCGAAAGGTGAAAGACATGTCAATCAAGGACATGATTTGGTCAGCAAATGCTGAAGACAGGAGAAATTATCGAATGAAAGCCATCGAAGGCAGTTACTCCCGTTGTCAAAATGGCTAAGGCAGTTGTGTCGAACAATATAAACTATCACTTATGTGGGTTAGGGCAGTTGTCGAGCAATGTAAATCTTCACTTACATGGAAATTAGATAGATAAGCAGTCACTTCGGTCATTTGCCTATAAATATTAGATGTTTTGTTATAAACGAGGTTGACAACTCTTGATTAAAAATCCTAACATCTCACATGAGCAAATTAAAGGATCAATATCAAAGTATGCTTTTCACCCTTAGATTCCAGTCAATTTAATTTAAAGCCCTTTATCAATTCCAGCAATTTCATTTGAGTCAATTGTTGCTTTCTTTTACTTTTTACAATTTACTACATTGTCATTTAACTTCCTACTATTTAATCACTTTCTTTTAAATCTTCTACACTTTACTTTCAGCATTTTACATTTTGCATTTTATCTTCTACCATTTATATTCTGCCATTTACTTTCTGTAGTTTACTTTGTGCAATTTGCCTTTCATGAACTTTACATTCTGCAAATTACTTTTTAGCAAAACTTGTCAAATCACTTGCATTTGACACGATTGTCTCTTGAACGAGATTATCGCTTAACCTTGAAACTACATAGCTCTCGATTTTCATTATTTGTTGTCAGATTTGGTCAAACCAAAAAACACTGTAAACAGTAGGGTTCATCAATTGAGGAAGATGGTACAATTAACTAATATTTTTTTAATTCTAATTTTATATCTATAACATCTATCTTTTAAATCCACTTGCATAAGGATTTTGGATGGATAGTGAACTACAGAGACGTTTATGACAGGACACACAAATATAAAAGCACTGGCAAGTATGTAAGTTTGAGGCACAAGGAGTTTGTGGTAAGCTTTTCAAATATCAGTATTTTTATTTTATTATTATTTTGGTGTTCCTTAAGTCTTTTTCGTCCCAAGTTAAGTTAGACTCCTCCTTGACCTAGAAATATATATAGGTCTGATTCATCTGCATATCCTAATAAGGTCAACACAAAATGATGGAGGGATGTGGTGCTGGTGAACGTATACTTTGTACATGCAAATTGTGACATCAAGAATAGTGTAATAAATTGTCCAATTGTACACCCCTTAAAAACTTTGAAGGAATTCATTAAAAGAGAGAACATATTAATGTTCAGCATACAAGTACAATTATACATGAAAATGAAGTAAGATTTACGAAAGGCTTCCTATCAAAACACAGACATCAAAACTATCTATAAACACTTTATTTAGTGGACTTAAACAGGACAGAAGAGTTGTAAGATGTACTTGCCTCCGTTGCAGCTTCACTAAAGCTTCTGAAGATATTAATGAAAAAAAGTCAGTAACAACATAGAAGTAAGAAAAATGAATTTAAATAAAAAATAGTAGTAATAATAATAATAATAATATAAGAAAATGAACAAAGAATATATATAATGTCATTCTCTTACCTTACCTAACAGTAGGTGTTTATATTTAGTTCAACGCAAGTGTTTGAAGTTGAGAGCCACAGCCACATAAAGCCAGTCTACTAGACGATCAAATAATCGAAAGAATGTTTGCCTCCATGCTCTGATGAGGAAGAGAGAACCACAAACTCCCCAGAAGCCCACTGCAAATCCAACTCCCATCCCAAGATACAATGACTTCAAGAAATTGTCATCTTCATTTCCTTTAGCCACATTTGTCTGCTCTGATTTTTCTTTTGAGCAGTTCTTTAGAAGAGGAGCTCCGCAAAGATCGGGATTGCCAATATAACTCCAAGCATCAAAACTCTGAAGTTGAGTCCCCAATGGGATTTGTCCAGTAAAACTATTGTATGACAGATTCAAATAATCGAGGAAAGACAAACTAGACATGGTTTGAGGAATTTCTCCAAAAAGATTATTGTGGGAGAGATCAAGAGATTCTAAGTTCCTCATGCCTCCAATTTCATTTGGAATTTCTCCCATTAAATGGTTTCGGGATAAGTTTAAGGATCACAATCGAATTAGACTAAACAGTCCTTTAGGAATTTTTCCTGATAGATTGTTAGTCGAAAAATCAATACTCCACAAGAAGAAACTGTATTTGTAAGTAAATTCTCGACCTTTGGCAAAAATGTTTGTTTCTTGAACTTTGAGAAGAGTAGTAGATGCTGGAGCATGAACCATGGCAGTCAAGTTATAAATGCATTGAGGTATAGATCCAGAAAGCATATTATCGGCAAGGTCAAGTACAATCAAATTACGCAAGTTGCATATATGTGGTGGAATATTGCCTGTAAACTGATTGTCTCTCAGTTTCATCACCTCTAACCATTGACAATACGCTGTGTTTGGTAGACTTCCAGAAAATTTATTTCCCTCTAAATTGAGCCTTTCCAATTGTGTCCAATTTGATAAGTCCAATAAAAATTTTCCATGGAAACTATTATTTTGCAATTCCAAAATTGAAAGAGAAGATAACGTAACCATTGAGGGAGGGATTTTACCTGTTAGCTTATTATTTCCCATATAAAGAGAATCTAATAGTTTCCAGTTTCCCCAACAATCTGGAAGTGCTCCTGTGAGATGATTATGTGATATGTCCAAATAAGACAATCTATTTCCAAAACTACTCATTGTTTGGCACAATACATGAGAAATAGGTCCCGAGAAAGAGTTCCGAGATGCATATAAAGATTGAACATTTGGTGATATATGTGGCAGTCTTCCCGTGAAATTATTGTGCTCTAAATTTATATAACTAGAGTTTATCGTAACATTTGGTAAGTCTCCGGTAATTGAGTTGTTATACAAATCAACATTTTGAATTCTTGATACAAAGCTCCAAAACATATCTTTATCACCTATAGATGAAATTCTTGAACTAGGAATATCTAGATCTTCCAGTGACCTCTGTGTATATAGCCATGTTGGAAAATTTGGACCTAGATTTGAGTCTTCCAAACTTAAAGCATGGAGTTGAAATGAAGGGACCCAATTAGGATCAAAGTCAAACTCAAAGTCGTTTGAACCCAACCTCAAATCTTCCAAGTTTGGTAGGTTGGAAAAATGAAAGAACACCCACCAAGGAATTGTCTTCAACATTTAACCATCTTAAGTTATAGAGTTGACCAAGGCATTTTGGAAGACTGCCACTCAAGTGATTGTGTGACAAATCTAAGAGTGTTAATTTATAGAGTTGACAAGGGCTTTTTGGAAGACTCCCACTCAAGAAATTGCCTGACAAATCTAAGAATGTTAAATTATAGAGTTGACCGAGGCCTTTTGGAAGACTGCCACTCAAGTGATTTCCTGACAAATCTAAGTTAATTAAGGAAGAAAGATTCCCTAGAGATGATGGAATTGAGCCAGAAAACAAGTTATTGGAGAGATCAATACACTGCAAATGCTCAAATTGGCCTAACCAATTTGGAATTGTTACGTTGAAGTTGTTACTGTTCAAATCCAATGTGTTAAGAAATTCAAGTGGAAGCAAAGATGAGTTTATCTGACCTTGAAGTTCATGGCCATGTAGATGAAGCTCTGTAACTCTGTGTGTGATGTGGTGACAGTAAACTCCTGACCATAGACAGCAATTTGGTTGAGTAGACCATGAGGAGAGATTGTTATATTGTGATAGACGAAGCTGTGTAACTCCTTGCTTGAAGATTAAGAGAGCCTTTCGATCATTCTCATTGCAACGAACTTCCCCGTTTTTGGAACATATGCTTCTGTTGAATGTCGCTGCAAATAATAGTAACAGCAATAGGAATAAAGTTTGTGAAGTGAAGCTAATCATCGTGGCTCATTTGTACAGAATGAAGTCTCCACACCATATGTTTATAATCACTTTATACTATTTCACTCCATTTGCGGATTTTTAAAATAAAATACGTCTACTTTTTTTTTTTTCAAAATACTTCTGGTGTAAGAATTAAAAATACTTCTCTCAAGCCTAAAAATTATTTCTGAGAATTATTTAATCACATGAGTATATATATATATATTAGAGATTTAAATAATTTCACGGAATCAAAAGAATACGAGTTCAGATAATTATTTTCTTTTTTTCGTTTGTTTGGAATTGTAAGGACAGATAGTACCTTTCACACAAATTTGTCACAACTTTGAATACATCATACCACACAATTTCCATAAGAAATCGACATATTGAAAAACTTGTAAATATTAGAAAATAATTGTTCAGTCCTTCAATTTTATTTTGTTTCAATGTGATCCCATAATATTACTGTAGATCTCATTTTGTTCCCGTCGCTTTTCTTAAAATTTTATTTTGATCTCTGAAGTTTATTTTGTTGATATTTGCCTCTTAACTTTATATTAAATTTATTTTTAAGATCTTTCTTATATTTTATTTTAATTTAGTCCTTTAATTGAATAAAAAATTCAAATATTTACTTTTATTTAGCACTATAAAGATACTTAAATTAAAGAAACAAAATCTTTATATAATTTATTACTTAACTCTAATAGCATGATAAAACTTCTGTGTTTCCCAATCTCATTCCTTTCCCTTTTGTTTTCAGCCAAAATCATTAGACTTGGAATTTTCAAAAGTCTTCCCATCATTGTCACTTCCAGCTCTATCAGTAACTTTGCTCATCAAAGCTGAGGGCCCACACTAAATATGATTTGGACTAAACTTATTATATATATATATATATATAATCAAATTTCTTATTAAAAATAAAAGATGTGTAATAAAAATTTTAAAGAAAAACAACGAATTTTAAAGAGTATCTTAAGAATCTATAAGTAGGCCCATAATTAACTTTCAACTACTTAACATTTGTTATTCTCTACTAATATTTATTGTGAATTAATTATTTTATTATTACTTTTCGTATAAGAACTGGTTCTTATATAAGAATTGTTGTTATGTGTGACAACTAATGTAGCGAACTACAATAGTGAATCGAAATAAGAATCAATTCTACAATTTAAGAACCTCTCAAGAACCATCACTGTAAATACTGTTACTATCAATTATATTTCATTTTTCTTCTTATAATATGCCTCTTCACTTCTAATAAAATTTCCTCCACTTTTTGTCTTCTCCGTGCTCTTTCTTTGATTTCCACAGCCAATATCTTTTTTTTTAATTGATAAATTTATTACAAAGTGATAACAGAACAAGAAAAAAATTGTTAATTATCATGGTTGATTTGAAGAGAATTATTATATTAAAAAATTGCTACAACAAAACTAAAATTCATTGTAAATTGCAACTTCATAACATCATTGTCTCAAAACAAATAACAGAAATAAGACAATTCTTTAACTGACATCTCAAATTCCTTAATTAATTTATTTTTTCTAAGGTTTTCGAATACTTCCAACAGACATAGTCCGTACAAACCCCGTACTAACCCCATCTTTTACGCTTGCAAAGTCTTTCTTCCAAATTCTACTCAAATCGCTTAAAATAAAGAACGAATTTTGTTTATTTTTTTTATTTTTAATTAAGGAAGAATTAATTTATTATTAATATCTTTCAATAAATTTTGGGCCAAATAATATCTAAGAAAAATTTCTAATTTGTCACTATTATACTTTTAATTAAAATAGTAAGCAAATAGTTAGATTAACTACTTAATTTTACACCGAAAACAATTCTACCTGTATAAAAATTTTTTATGTCTGCATTGTTTAATTATTCCCATCACCAATCAAATGTAAAATTAAGTAATAACTACTATAATTTTGAAAAACAATTCATTTGTTATTATTCTATATTTAATTATAATTATATCATAACTAGAATTCATCATATATATAGAGTAATTAATTTCATAACATCGCAATCCTTTCCTCTTCCAAGTCTTGTAAAATTTCCAAGTCTTCCATTCCTTTTTCCAATTTCCACAACCAACTAATAGCCATCGCACGATATTCAAGCATTATGAATACTCGCTACCGATTGTTCTTTAGCGAGGACCTCCAAAAGTCTTGATAAAACATATGCAACAAATGCAAACAGGAGAGTGGGTCTGTTATTTATACCTTTGATAATTAAGTTTGCTAGGGAGCAAAGTCCTGATAGAGTAATAACTGCGTTAAGATTGCGTACTTGATTTTACACGATGATGGATTGTTTATATATAGAGGTACTATTCACTTAGGTCAAGTGGCCTCTGGCTTGGAGGTGTTATAAGTTTGCTAGACAAATAATTTACTCAACAAGAAGATTGAATTGGGTATAAAATATTTTCTTAAACTTCTTGCATTTTGTCAAGACATTTTATTTTTTGTAAAACAATATATCTTGAAAGATAGGCTAATATGTTTGGAAAACTATTGGCTAACTTCTTAGAAGGTAAAAGATTGAAGGGCTATTTGAAGATTAGTTTTATCTTTTGCCAAGATAAAATTCCCTAAGAAAATTTCTGTTTGTTAAGAACTAGTTTGAGTTTCAATAAATTCAGTAAAATTTTAAGGATAAACAAGTTTTTGAAATAAACTAAAAAACAAAAGCAAGAAACATGACACTGAATATAAAGTGGTTTAGGTACTTATAGAAATTGGATCCTAAATTCACTACTCAAATACATAGTAATAGAATTTTATAAAAAAGGGAAATCAGACAAACAATAACATCAACCTTTGAAGATCAACATTCTACTTTTACGCTAACAACCCGTTAAGTTTATATAAGATCTTAGCAACTAATAGATCAACCATAGTTCTTTACAACCTCTTTTACCTGAGAGGATTAGTCTAATAGGCTTTTATACTAAACTCTAGGATTTGTACAATATACCTAGAAACTTAAACAACCAATTCTCTCACCAAGACTTTCAAATTGAAAATATAACAAGATGTGTAGTAACTTATAAAGAGAAAGATACAAAAGAAAAATAATCTCATAAATAGAAATGAAATTGTTAGTTCAAAAATGTATTAGAAAAGAGAGGTTGAATTGGATACGGGTACTTTTTGAATAATTTTCAAATTTTTAACAAATTTTACTTTTTATTAAAACATTATCCTAAAAAGGTTTTACTTAAAAGGGGTTGAGTTGACTTGAAACACTATTGGATATAGTGGCCTTTTTCTTAGAAATTTCTTGTAAATCAAATCCGTTGATGATTTAGAATATCTTGAGGGTTATTCTTCTATTCACTCTTCAAACACACAGTTAAAGATTTTATAACAAAAAAATAATAATCAATACAAACAACAACATCAAACATTGAAGATCAACCTTTTGCTTTTTTGCTAGTACCTTTTTAAAAGATCTTAGCACATTTCTATCATGGTAATTAAATCACTCTTGATCTTTTACAACATTTTCAACCCTTGGGCATAGTTGTCAAAATTGCTAATTTTTTTCTTAAAATCGTACGAGTTCATGATCTCAAATTCTAAAATTGAGTCAACTCAATCTTAAACTCGAGAATAGTCAAACTCAGTTAATTGATTTTGTCATTAGGTAGCCTTAGTACGCAAATATAACTTCACAAGGGACACGGCAGCAATAATTGATTTTGTGTACCTCCCAATTTTCAAAGTTACTTAGGGTCGTTTGGTATACTCACGGAAGCGGGAAAGAAAAGCGTCTTTCCATTACCATGCATTTTTTCCGTTGTTTGGTATCGTTAGCTGTAGTAGTTGGAACGGAAGCTGACATTCTCTCTTTCTTCAAAATCTTGATATTCATTTCCATCGCTTCATCGATGGAAAACCGGTCATGGAAAGGGAAACGAAAGAGAAATGTCAAATTTGCCCACGCTCTGCTCTCGCGTTCTGTCCTCCCGCATCTTCATTTCACACTTTTATTCTCGGCCATCTTACAATCGCACGCACATTCATATAATAAATTAAAATAGTAGCACCCCCAAATATCCTTCGGTGTCGCAGTATCCTTCTGTGTCACAGGAATGCTTCAACAGTGCAGGTTTTGAATTATTCATGGTCACAATAATGGCGCCCAATAAGCAAGGTCCAACTTTTCAAAACATGGTGGCAGACGATCGGCCAACAGGTGACCGTCGTATTAGCCTTCGGGCAACTGGCCTATAGCAGGCCGATCGACAGGCCTGTAGCACCGGCTTGCAGCAGCTCGACCGGCCCTGCCAAGTGCTCATAGCCGGTCGACTGGCTCCTGCCAGGCACTGGCATCCGGTCGACCGGCTCTGCAGAGGAGCAAAATAGTAAATTACTTTTATATTTATTTTCTATTATCTTTAAAAAAAATATAATAATCTTATTTTATTTCTTTCTTTTCCATTGCATACCAAACAAGTTTTTTTATCCTTTTCCTCCTCTTTTTTCCATTCTATCTTCCTTTCCATTTTCCTATTTCCTTTCCATTCCAACTCTTTCTTGGATACCAAACGGCCCCTTAATATTTCCAAGTTCTTAATTTCAATAGTACCTCCCATCTTTCACGAAAACGCCCAGAAATTGCAGCCTTGTCTTCTCCTTTAATTTCCACAGTCAATATTCGTTAGAGAATATTATAATGCTTTTTTTCCCATTCCTTAATTTCTTTTCTAACTGTTCTAATATTTTCAAGTCTTCCAAGTTTTCTAATAATAATCCCTTGCATCTTTATCTATAATTTCTCTTTAGTTCCTTAATTGTATTTTATTATAATTTCATCCTTTAACTTATAATAAAAAGTCACTCAAATATTATAAGACTTGGACGTCTTCTAATAACAATCCAATGCATCTTTGATGGTTGCAAAGTCTGCCTTCAAATTATATTGCATTCAATTTTCATTACTCTAATCGCTTAAACAGAAACTCATTTTTTTGAAAAAATAGTTTTGTTTAATTTTTATTTAATTAAGAATATATACGAGTTAATTTATTATTAATAGCTTCCAATAAATCTTCCAATACTGTTTCTCCGAACTGTATTTTCATTGTTTTATTCTGCTCTTCAATGATTTATCAATTGCATTAACACATGTACGATCAATTAAAATATGTATTTTTCACTATTTTTTCTGACATATAATGCAATTGAACATACTTACGCAACCTAACTACTATAATACTGCTTTTCTTGTCTGAATTATTTGTTGTGTGCTTTATAATTAATCGTTTAACAAAGTGATTTCCAACACCAAAATCATCGTCGATATTATACCAGTATTAGTCCAAGTAATTTCTATAGACACACACACATACCTGCCACTAAATGTTTAGTATTATGAAACATCAAATAATATTATTTTAAGTAAATCAATAAATTATGTAATTATTTTACGAAAAATAATTTTAAATTATGAATTAAAAAATATTAGTAAAAAAATTTATATAATATTAAAAGCAACAATAAAATATTAAAAAATAATTTTAATATGCATAGCATATTCTCATAATTATTTTTAATAAGATTTAAATATTATAAAAATTAATTATTATTAAAAATTATAATATCAAATCTTATATTAAAAAATAATTTTAATATGCATAGAATATTGTTTTACTTATTTTTAATATAAATTTAATTTTTATTAAGTATAAATAATAAATAAATTTATATTATAAGATTTGTTATTAAATTTTTTTAAACTTTTATATAATTTAAAATGAGTTATATAAAATAATAGCATATTATTTTATTATAAGATTTGTTATTGTTTTATAACATATAATAATTATGCATATTGTTTTGAATTTTAAATATAATAGCAAAAGTTCCTATATATTAACTTTCAAATACATATGTTGAATGTAAATCAATAACTTAGTGGTAGAGGGTGCATTTTTTTTTTCCATGAAAGCCTGGGTTTGAATCCTAACATATACTTTTTCCTTGTATATTTTGATCACGACCTAATTTCGGGCACGTGACCATCACAGTGGCACAAACTCCGTGCTACCATAAGCCTAACTAATATCACTAAATCTAGCCCTTTTTTAATATTTCTATATATCTTTAGCATACATCCTCAATTCTATAATTAATAGATAGCATGATGTTCAGAATTATTTAGGAATTTCCAAGAAAGTGACAAGCCAACAATCCAAGCAAAATGCAACATCTTACAAGCTTGTTGTTAGCAGCCCAATGTTGAACGCTTGCTCAGCAAAGGAGAAGTCTCCTCTCCTCTGCTGCGGCTGGCGTTGAGTGCTCACAGGCAGCACTCAGAGCTGGCCATCTAGAGGCTCACACGACCTCTCTATCAGGCTAGCACTGAGCACCCATAGGCTGCACTTAGCATTGGCCAACAAATCCAGTACCATATTATCCCAAACTTTTTTTTTATTTTTTTATTTTGATGCAATCTAATCCGAGCAAGCCATAGTCATATACAACGTATCCACACAAAGAAAAAGAGGACTTACTCGAATTGCTAGCAATCTCCCACATTAAAATGTGACATTTAAATTTAAAGAAACACACATATGTTCCATAAATCTATTCACGTAAACATGAACTTCATAAATCACTCAAATGCCTTATTGCAATTTCGATAAAAATCTAGTCCATAGAGTCCTTGAAATAAATTTCAGGTAGTCGATTTAATTAAATACAATGCCAAATGATTTAAATAATTCACCTAAGACCCTCTAGATGTCCTAGTTGACCACAAAGCATCCCAAACTAAAATGAATAAATAAACTCGACTTGGGAACCATCCAACAAACTGGAAGAGTCTAACAGCTAATACTCCTCTAGCGAAAAGTTCTCGTCTGTTACTTGATCTGAAAAATAAAATAACAATGAGCGTGAGATAAAAATCTCAGTGAATGGGTCAATCTCCACCCTAATAAAATCCAAATACATTAAAAGACTAATAAAGCGTATCGAAGGCCATTATCATGAAATCACAGAGGAAATAAACATACGAGAGAGAATCCAATTCAAGTCAAATCAAACCAACAAACGAAATTAGTACTCATCAATGGCCAATATACTCGGGAGCACACATAGGTCGGCTCACCAATAATCAAACCCCTCAGTGATGCACAACCTTACCCACTACGGTCAAGACGCCTCAAGGGTTCCACTCCTAGACTCGGTTCATCTCCTTACCAAGAGAGTCGTTGTCTCCACTCTCAAAGATCAAGATACCCTATCACGTAGGTTTTACGCAATAACATGAGAGGGGACACTATCCTGCTCAAACACAAATCACAAAATCCATAAACAAAGATAACAACACATTCATGTCACATAACACACAACATTAATCAAGTATAATACCGAATCACAATTAATCAATATATACGAACTTATCATGAATATGTCATCCAATTTCCTTTTTCTCCTTAACGTTCACTGTTAGAATCAAACAATAATTGACTTTCATGTTCTTTAGATGTTTCATCCCGAATTCTTAATTGAATTCATCCTCTCCTAAGGATCATGAATTTGCCTACCTTTTTACTTTATTACTTTAACAATAAGATGATATTAAAGTGTGGTTGATTCACTCACTTGGACTCCAATGAATCCTCTGTGCAATTCAAATGCTTTTTTTCAAGAACGAATGTGTTTCTGAGGGTGATATAGAGTTTTTATTTTAAAGGAGATAGTATTAAAGTTTGTTCTATGTTTGTTTTAAAGAGTGAACTCAAAATTTACGAGGAAGGAGAGGTCAACAACTTACCTTAGTCCCTTTTAGTTTTTTCATGACTCCTATTCTGGTACAAGATCGGCATGGTAAAGGTACCAAACCCCCACTGTAAGCCTTGACTAAAAATGCAAAGACCCAAGCATAAAGACGTGAATTTAAATCATAAGCATCATATATTCTTTCAACAAAATCAATAGCATAAATGGAAAGAGATTACATTCAAATTACTTCAATAAAGGTTACCAAGTATCTATTTGTTTGCATTCTACAACTACATGTGCCAAGAAGATAACAAATAGATCTACACAAAGGTCAACATTACATATGCCAAAGTCTCTCAAAAAAACCACTTCTAAGCCTCACCTACCCAATTTACAAAGCACTACTAGAGGTATTACAAAAGAATGGTGAGGAAACAAAATATACAATACCCCAAACAAGGGCATAGATTGAGGTCACGGCTTGGTGGAGGCATCCTCTTTGACAAACTCGGAATTTGAAATATTGGAAAAAGGGATGAAGATACAATCTCAATAAGGATAACATATTCTATTCTAGCATATAATGGAAAAAGAGCACAGATTCAAAGATCACATTCATACATGGAATAAAGGCCAATCAATTCCCAAGAAACTCAATGACCACAATGCACGAGACCTTATTGTGTGTGCCGAAACATGAGACCAAGGACAACGAAGTCCAATCGTACCTCTATAAACAATATATGCCACTACCATCAAGACAACAAGGATGAATTTTTCTTACAAGACAAGCATACACTTTCCATTTACATACACAATACAATTTCTTCCATGATATGTCTCATTTACATAAGCATTCATAAATATAGATATGAGATAATTATTGCAATCATAGAACATTTCCCAAATTTTCCAACACTTCTTAAAAATATAAATAGTAGGAATCATTTGAGAGAAAATGAAGTTACCCTCACCTTAGTCAAATCTTTCCTTACCAATTCCCTTTAAAGAATGAGATATGTTGGCCTCAAATGAGTGGAAGAAGTCACAAAATCACCACTGCTCATTGACCAAAAGATAAGAGAAAAAATGGGTCAAAAATCAAATTTTGGGAGCATGACTAGATGGCGGCGCCCAGAGGCTCCAAGTGGCCAATTCTTAGGTTGCTGGCATATTGGGTTCCCAAGGCGTTGCCCAAGATGCCAGCCAACCCGAGCCACATGTGGCTACTAGGCTAGGGTGCCAGAGTTGGCGCCCGTGGCTGGGCAGCCATGGGTGCCTCGGCCAAGGTCCCTAAACTGGCTCAAAAATTCCCTTCAAGAAATACCAAGTGTCAAGGCTTTTTATTGGATGAAAATGGAGAAATAGAGGGACATATTTTCAGCTCCAAACCCATTAGGAACCTTAAAACACTAACCCTTCTTAATCACCAACAAATTTATCTCTTTCAAGTGGCCTCAACCTCTTCAACCTTGGATTCCAAAAGTCCCCAAAATCCCTCTAGGGTTCCAAGGTGCAAGAATGAAGAAGGAAAGGAAAAGCATACCTTAAGTTGAAAGTAACCCAAGCACACAAGAAGAGATGAAGGAAGGAGATTGCCAAGCCTTGCAATGTGTGTGTGTGTGTGTGTGTGTGTGTGTGTGTGTTCGTGACTTGAGAAGGAAGAGGGCAGAGAGGGTGACTGGAATAAAGAAGAGAGAATAATGGAAGTGAGTCATTTGGCTAAGTGTTGGGATTTAAGTAAGAAGTTAAAATATCCATCATGTTCGCCCTTTGGTAAAAATGCAAGGGAAAAAAAATAAAAGAGGAAATTAAAAGAAATATCATAATTTGCCATTCACATATTAATTTCTTTCCAACCCTATTTCCTTTAGTCACACTACAAAAGAGAAATTTTATACCACATTACCATGCCATTAGTTTCCTTACACATATCACATCATTTAAAGGCAGACGTACTCTTGAATACAATACCATCATAGAATATTAATTGCAATTAAAATTCAGAGAAGGATGAAATTTTAAGATCACCAAATGTGGCATCCATACATGACTATGGTTGAAGCCTAGGGTATTACATGTTTCATCGATCCCAATCCTTCTTGAAGTTCTAAAGAGTGCAAGTTTGTGTTGTGAATCTTTGTGTTTAGGGGCGTTTGGCTGAGAGAGTATGATTGTGGGATGTTTTCGTGTGTTGCATATATGGTTGGCCTTGGGTTTCAAAGGAGAAGGCAAGAGAGAAAGAGAAGAGTGGTGCGTATAATTTATAGCACATATAAAATTCCAGCAAGTATACTGGGTCGCAACAAGTAATAAAGTGATAAGTAGAGTATCGTCCCACAGAGATTGAGGTATCAGATAAAATTCAATTAGGCTAAGTGAAATGCTATTAAGACTTATGAAGGAAATTTCAGAAATTACACAAAAAAAGGGGGGTGATGATTGAAACAACGCAATATAAATAACTGAAATTTAAATAACTAAACAGAAAATAAAACAGACAAAAGATATGTAATTGGTCACAAATTCCATGGACTTGTACATCATCATCCTTTCCTTTGAATATTCTTGGCTAATTCTATTATGTAATCTTCAATCTAAAATTCTTAGAAAGTCTTCTAAGACTGAATTATATTAAAATTATAGTTAGGAAGATCTTCACTAATCTATAACTCAAATATAATCCGATCAAGTCCTAATCACATCAATGCCCCGCAATCGCATATGACATGTTATCTCTTGTCCTCCTCATTACAAATACGTAGCAATCGCATGCATGTATAAATAACAAGCTTCATAGGACAATAAATAAAATAGAACTTTGGCCAAGAAAATACTCATTGGTCCAAATGAATTAAAGTACAATTTCCATTTCATCAAATGACCGACTACACAAGAAAATGAGATTGATTTCGTTGGTCTAATCCGATTAATTCATAGACAAATTAATCTTTGAATCATTGAAGAACAATTCAATTAAATTACAATCCATTCAATGTTGGCCAATTTTCTAAAATATGATTGAATCCAAAAGCTTTGAAATTACAATCTAACTTAACCAAAATAATTGACTAAAATCTTAGATCAACCATTCAATTAAGTTATGAAGCTCAAGAAAATTATTCAAGCCACATAAATAAAACTATCTATATCTAGATAATCTAATTTATGGTGGAAATTACAAGGATAAAATCCATTCCATTAAACGAAAGTGCATTAAAATCGAAATTGTTCAGCAATAAAACATCATAGAACCAAACTACATCAATCTTTAAACTCAGAAATTACATGGAAGAGAAGGAAAAACATGACAGAAAATAGAAAATACAGCAGAAATCTAAGAAACTATAAAGGAAAATGGAAGAAAAGGAAAGAAAATGGGAGAAGGAGAGCCATTCCCAAGTGGGAAGGCTTCCTTTCCCTCTAACCAAGCTAGAGAGTTGCCTCTATGTTGCTCCCAACCACTGCTGCCCAAGGAAGGCAGAAAAATGGTGCTAGGACTTCACATCAGAAAAATGACTTAGCCTCCTTAATAAATTTCGATTTTTGCAAATATAAAACTGATCTAACACATGCCTAAAGGGATATTCTGCCCTAGATGCCTCCTTGGATGCCTCTTCCATGATATGGCAGCACTTTGACAGCAAAACAGCAGCAAAATTAATATTTCTGCAGCAGCAGAAAAGTATGGCAGCAGCAGAATGGTATGGCAGCAGCAACAGAATTAATATTTCTGCAGCAGAAAGTGACAAACAGCAGCAGTACAGCAGCAGAATATCATGGCAAAATTAATATTTCAGCCATGCTTTTCTTGACCTACGAAAATTAATATTTCTGCCCAAAAATTCTGACTACATGGCATTGAATAAGAGTTCAAGTGGGCCCCACATCCAGCATATCCTAGTAAGCATCTACATCACCAAAAAAAAGTGCCACATTAGCATCCAAATCATCATCTTTGTCCATGTCAACACTTTTCTCTCCAAAATTAAAATTTGTAGGAATTAAATTGAGCATTTTATAATTCAAGTTCTAAAAATATAAAAATTGAGACACATTCAATCCATAAATAGTTTATACCCAATAAATTCCAAAACATAATAAAATTAGAGAATTGACAAAATTAAAGAGGCAAAAAGGACTAAAATATGGATTAAAATAAATGGAAAAAGTATGTTATCAAATCCCCCACACTAGGCCTTTTGCACTCCTGGGCAAAATCAGTCAAATACAACAGAGAATCCCAATAAGCACAGCAAGAAAAGGTGTAGAAAATATACAACAATGAAATAATTAAAATTTAGAAAGATTTACATTAGGAGAAATAAATCTTAAATTTCTAAAAAGTTCAAGCTCCATGGCAATTATTTCGAAAAGAATGAATTCAAGTAACAATCTCCTCACAAGGTAAGGTGTTTATCCTCTACTCTCTCAAGTGTTTAAGAGGGAATCACTCAAAGTCGTCCTATCACAAATTTCACTACCATAAGCTTGTCAAGAATCTAAATCTCCACTACTTGAATCTAATACATACTTGAATCAAAAGGACTTTACAAGGTTGTAACGTGGGTAAGAAAAATAGTGGGAGACAAAGGGAAAGATTGAACAATGAAACAAAATATGGTAACAACTCAAGAAAATGAAGAGCATTTACAAGTGAAATATAAGAGACTGAGTATAAATAAATTTGGGTCTCAATGTTCTATCTGCTCCTCTTTTTCATTATATTTTTCTCTTCTTTTTTTTTTTATATTCTTTCTTTCTTTCTCCTTTTTTTTTCTTCTTCTTGACTGGCCAGTCTTTTTCTTTTGCTTGAGAGGAAGTAGAAGAAATATAGTTCAAAACACCCCAAAATTCACAAAATTTTTCAGCATATCAATCCCTTAAAAGAATTTAAAATACTTCTCACATCTTAAGTTGAAAGAGAAAAATATTGTTGTAGGCAGAAAAAGTGGTGGAAGAACACAAGAAAGAAAATGGATAAGGCACAAAATGGCATACAATGGAAACAATGATAATGGATGGCTATTTGGCTAAAAGTGGTTACAAGAAACAAATGCCTAAATCATTTCCAAGTATGTACAAGATATGTAGCCTCAATCAAAGATTCAAGACAAGTTCTAGAGTGACAATCCATGATAGAGAACACACAACAAGAAGAATAGCATTTTTCACTTAGGCTCAAATCCTCACAGCTAAAAGACTATTACTACAAATTCATTAAAGTCAACGTCATTGCCATTTAACTTGAATTCCTTAGAGAAATAAGACTAAATTCTCTTCATGCTAAGTCAATCTACACTTTAGCTATTTCATCATGCATAATTCCACACCAAAACTCCATCAAAAATTTAAAAAGTGAGCATCAAATTCGGACAAAACAGAGTAGCAAAATTCTGCAGTGCAGAATTTCTGGCGACACGGCTTTACCGACATAGAACGACCCCAAAACGGATGCGAATCACTCCAAATAAAATTCTACAATTAGAAGACATATAAAGGTTTAAAAACATGTAAAGAAAGTGGCAAAAACCATAGCCAAGCAGTACAGAATATTCATGCAAGATGACAAAATTTCTGCCAAAACAAAGAAAACAGAGAAAAAAAATGGGCAACAGAAAAAGACTAAAACAAAATTAAAATTACGAAAGAAATACAACAACAAAATTAAAAAGAGAAAGATTAGAAAAACTTGTGTTGCCTCCCAAAAGCGCTAGGTTTAAAGTCTTTAGCTAGACTTTATTTGGTGTCTATGCTTAGCGTCGCTTCTTCTTTGTTTTCCTTACTTTCTCTTTGATTTTTTTTATTTCCATCGTCAAGGAAAATGATCAAGTACCTCACATGCAACAAAGAGAAATAACATGAGAGATATATCAAATAAGCAAGGTAACAAGAAGAAATGAAACTAATAAAGACACTTGAAAAGCTAAAAACACTTGAAATTGTAAAAACTAAAACAAGAAAAGACAATGTCTAAAATAACATCACTTTGGCTTAAAAGAAAAATCAATTTGACAACCATCAATCCCCGGCAACGGCGCCAAAAACTTGGTGCGTATAATTTATAGCACATATAAAATTCCAGCAAGTATACTGGGTCGCAACAAGTAATAAAGTGATAAGTAGAGTATCGTCCCACAGAGATTGAGGTATCAGATAAAATTCAATTAGGCTAAGTGAAATGCTATTAAGACTTATGAAGGAAATTTCAGAAATTACACAAAAAAAGGGGGGTGATGATTGAAACAACGCAATATAAATAACTGAAATTTAAATAACTAAACAGAAAATAAAACAGACAAAAGATATGTAATTGGTCACAAATTCCATGGACTTGTACATCATCATCCTTTCCTTTGAATATTCTTGGCTAATTCTATTATGTAATCTTCAATCTAAAATTCTTAGAAAGTCTTCTAAGACTGAATTATATTAAAATTATAGTTAGGAAGATCTTCACTAATCTATAACTCAAATATAATCCGATCAAGTCCTAATCACATCAATGCCCCGCAATCGCATATGACATGTTATCTCTTGTCCTCCTCATTACAAATACGTAGCAATCGCATGCATGTATAAATAACAAGCTTCATAGGACAATAAATAAAATAGAACTTTGGCCAAGAAAATACTCATTGGTCCAAATGAATTAAAGTACAATTTCCATTTCATCAAATGACCGACTACACAAGAAAATGAGATTGATTTCGTTGGTCTAATCCGATTAATTCATAGACAAATTAATCTTTGAATCATTGAAGAACAATTCAATTAAATTACAATCCATTCAATGTTGGCCAATTTTCTAAAATATGATTGAATCCAAAAGCTTTGAAATTACAATCTAACTTAACCAAAATAATTGACTAAAATCTTAGATCAACCATTCAATTAAGTTATGAAGCTCAAGAAAATTATTCAAGCCACATAAATAAAACTATCTATATCTAGATAATCTAATTTATGGTGGAAATTACAAGGATAAAATCCATTCCATTAAACGAAAGTGCATTAAAATCGAAATTGTTCAGCAATAAAACATCATAGAACCAAACTACATCAATCTTTAAACTCAGAAATTACATGGAAGAGAAGGAAAAACATGACAGAAAATAGAAAATACAGCAGAAATCTAAGAAACTATAAAGGAAAATGGAAGAAAAGGAAAGAAAATGGGAGAAGGAGAGCCATTCCCAAGTGGGAAGGCTTCCTTTCCCTCTAACCAAGCTAGAGAGTTGCCTCTATGTTGCTCCCAACCACTGCTGCCCAAGGAAGGCAGAAAAATGGTGCTAGGACTTCACATCAGAAAAATGACTTAGCCTCCTTAATAAATTTCGATTTTTGCAAATATAAAACTGATCTAACACATGCCTAAAGGGATATTCTGCCCTAGATGCCTCCTTGGATGCCTCTTCCATGATATGGCAGCACTTTGACAGCAAAACAGCAGCAAAATTAATATTTCTGCAGCAGCAGAAAAGTATGGCAGCAGCAGAATGGTATGGCAGCAGCAACAGAATTAATATTTCTGCAGCAGAAAGTGACAAACAGCAGCAGTACAGCAGCAGAATATCATGGCAAAATTAATATTTCAGCCATGCTTTTCTTGACCTACGAAAATTAATATTTCTGCCCAAAAATTCTGACTACATGGCATTGAATAAGAGTTCAAGTGGGCCCCACATCCAGCATATCCTAGTAAGCATCTACATCACCAAAAAAAAGTGCCACATTAGCATCCAAATCATCATCTTTGTCCATGTCAACACTTTTCTCTCCAAAATTAAAATTTGTAGGAATTAAATTGAGCATTTTATAATTCAAGTTCTAAAAATATAAAAATTGAGACACATTCAATCCATAAATAGTTTATACCCAATAAATTCCAAAACATAATAAAATTAGAGAATTGACAAAATTAAAGAGGCAAAAAGGACTAAAATATGGATTAAAATAAATGGAAAAAGTATGTTATCAAAGAGAAACGTGATTGTAGGAGAAGGCAATATAGAGAGAGAGAGGAGGATGGCCAATGATGTGGGTTCTAGCATTTCTAGGTTAGTATAAATGTTTGTTTAATTGACTTAAACAATTTAATTTGAATAGATTTTTAAAATTAAATTGAATAGTTATATCATTGTTTTGTTAAATTGAACTATCACCCTTTTATTAATAATAAAATAGTTGGATAATTTGGTGAGGCATTTTAATATTGGTTAATTGGATTATTTAAGAGGTATCTTATTACATAAGATTTGTTAGTTAAGAAGATCTTAAACAAATATTTAAGTTATTTAATTATTTTAATCCTCTTGCTTATTTTATTTGATCACAACTATCATTATTATTATATTTTATAGTGCCATTATATTTATTAATTCGAAATTCTCCTGTAGTCTTTAGCATAGGATTTTGTTTGTTTATTTTATCATTTATCTATTGAGGTCACACGCTCTTGCCTTATTTCTATTAATTCCTTTTAGTTTAATTTTGAAAAATTCAACATAATTATCCAAACCATTAAATAAAATCTAAGATTTAATTCAAATATTGGAAGGTATTTTCAGAATTGTTTATTAGGATCATTTATCCTTAAATCTAATATTATATTAGATTATGCTAGTGTAGATATTCACTAATTACTTGTATTTAATCATTTGCATGATCCTTTAACTATTTCTACCACTAACCTTATTATTTTAATCACTATTAATTAACTTACACGGTTTCCCTCATCCTCTTATTATTTTTATAATTTATTAATTATCCTTTATTTTTTTATTATATCTAATTATTTCCTAATTATTACAGTTTATTCCAATAATAATTTCTTAAGTTTTAAATGCCATTTTTACCTTTTTTATTTCACATCAAAGTTCCCTAGAATATTCCCTTCCTATTCCTACCTTTTATTGATGTTTCGCTACACCCCTACAAAACTATTCATTTTTCACCTTAATCCCTGTATAGCTTAGCACTACATATTACAAGCCCACAACTCGAAATCGCATATCATGACATCATCAAACCACAACATCATGCCACACACACATTTTTCACATTCAAAACACATAATTTTGCAAAATAAATGCATGTTAAACAGAAGTCAACAATTTATAAGAAAAATTAAACAGCGGGTATTACAGTATTACGCCTTTAAGAAATTCAGTCCTTCAAATTTAACTTACCACTAGTTGCAAAAAGATGTGGATTCCTAAATTAGTATTGTTAAACATGCCAAGAAATAGATGGGCCTAAATGGGCTAGCCCGTTTAGGCCCTCGGTCTTTTTTAAAAGACTAAGACCACCTATTTGGCTCGCAGGCCACTCTTTTTTTTTTTTTTATAATTTTTAAATATTGAAAATAATATAATTTTAAATTTTTTAGTAAAAATTTATAATTTTTTTTATTAAAATAGTATTTATACATGTAAAACATTACTTCTTTAATATTTTTAAATAATCAATAACTTTAATTTTTCATATTTTCTTTCTAAATTAACTATATTATATTTAAATTTAAAAATTCTATATTTATTTTTAAAAAATTCCAAAAGTTTTTACATCCAAGTTTACTATATTCATTGAATATAAGGTTTATAAAATATAGAAATATGATAAAGTGAGATTATTTATACTAAATAATGTATTTTTCTAAAAAACAAAAAAAAAGGTTTAGCCCATTCTCAATCCATGACTGTCTATTTACGGGTAGTCTTGGTCTGGCCCGTGGCTACGGGCTTTTTTTTAGTACTACCTCAAACGCATATTGGCCTTGGCCTCCCACATGGTATTCTCATGAGTCTAATTTTACCACAATACCGTGACTGATGGAATCTCCCTAGACTGAAATTTCTTTATCTATATTTCCAAGATAGTTATGGTACCTCCTTATATGATAAATCCTTACCAGCTAGATGGTATCCTAATGAAGCACGTGTGAAGGATCAAGAAGGTATTTCCTTAACATGGACACGTGGCAAATTGGATGAATCCCCTCCAGCTCTATGGGTAGGGTGAACCAGTAAGCCCCTTTACCCACCTATTCTAAAACCTCGAAAGGCCTGATGTACCTTGAACTCAACTTCCCCTTCTTATGAGTCTCAGAACATCCTTCATGGGAGTGATCTTCAAAAACACCCTGTCATAAATTGAGAACTCTAAGTCCCGCTATCTGTGGTCGGTATCAGCCTTCTACCTACTCTGAGTTGCTCGCATCTTATCTTGGATTGTCTTAACCTTGGCTAGGGCATCCTGGACCAAGTCGAGTCCTAATGCCTTTGCCTCACCTATCTCGAACAATTTCAATCAGAGATCTACAAAGCTGCTTGTACAATGCCTTATAAGGTGCCATCCTAATGGTAGCATGGTACTATTGTTATACACAAACTCCACAAAATGCAAGTATCTTTCCCAGTTGCCTCCAAAATCTAGGATACAAGCCTGTAACATATCCTCTAGTGTTTGAATCATTTGCTTTGACTGTTGATCTGTTTGTAGGTGAAAAGTGGTACAAAGGTCCATTCGAGTACCTAGTGCCTCTTGAAAACTACTCTAAAAATGAGAGGTAAACTAGGGACTCCTATCAGAGATGATAGACATGGGTACCTCAAGAAGCTTCACTATCTCCTTAATATATTCTTGTGCTAAAGTCGCCATGCTGTAAGTGGTCTTAATCGGAATGAAGTGTTCTGACTTGGTCAATCAGTCAACTATAACCCATACTGAGTCATAATTGTCTGTGAAACAAGGTAGACCAATGACGAAGTCAATCGTCACTCATTTCTACTTCCATTAAGGAATTTCTAGCTACTGTAACAAGCCTCCCAGCCTCTGGTGCTTGGCTTTAATTTGTTGACGAGTTAAACAATGGGATACGAACTCTGCTACACCCTGTTTCATCCCTTCCCACCAGTATATATCTACCTTAGATCTTGGTACATCTTGGTACAACCTGGATGTATAAGATATACAACACCGTGGCCTTCCTCGATGATGCCTCACCTAAGAGTCCTAATATCTAGTACACACAATCGATGTTTAAAACGTAAAGCCCCTACATCGTCAAGTGAGAAAATGCTCACCTCACTGTCCTTCATCTTGTCCATAATTTTAGCAAGCTTAGGATCCTTTGCTTGAGATGCTTGTATCTAATCTACAAAGGAAGATCTAGCCCTGATATAAGCTAAGAACGACCCTGCCCCCATAACCTTGAGGGTAACGCCGTCCACCCTCAACTCCTGCAGCTCTTGGATTAACGACCTTTTCACCACTGCTATATAAACTATACTACCCATAGATTTCTGGCTCAAGGTGTTTGCCACCATGTTTGCCTTCCCTGGGTGGTATAAAATATTACAATCATAGCTTTTCAATTACTCCATCCATTTCCTCTACCTCAGATTTAAATTCCCCTGATCAAAGATGTACTTAAAACTCTTATGATCTATATAAATTTCGCGAGTCTCCCTGTAGAATAGTGTCGCCATATTTTTAGGGTAAAAACCACTGCTGCCATCTCTAGATTGTGGATGGGGTTTCTGTTCATGTTTCTTCAGTTGTCTCGATGAATATGCCATCACCTGGCCATGCTATATGAGGACACACCCTGTCACGACCCCCAAATCAAGATCATGACCAGCGCAGACAGTGCCTTGGTCACACCACCGTAAGCCTGACTTTCTACAACACAACCTCTTTAACAACTTAGTAAAATCATTTCATAAATTCATAATTACATGTTCATTATACAATTCTCAAATAAAAATTCATTCATAAACATTTCTCATAAATTCATTTACATAACACAATGTTATCTACCCGATTACAGAGCCTTTCTAAAGCTTCTTAACTACAAACATAATTAAAAGAAACTACCAATGATAATACCACACCTCGAACAAAGGGGAGGTCTTCAAGTATACACACCTCTGGACAACGGGATCCATTATACCTAAAACTGTGAGGGGGTAAGTCCAAACCATGAGACTCACTATAAAACCCTACCTACCCACAACATAAGATATGCATACTATAATGCCAAGATAATAATGATATAAAATATAATCTTTTGCAAATAAATTCAACATATATTCAAACTAACTCTCAATAGACTATATGCAATATATTTCATATTTACTTGATACGATACAAGGCCAACACTCATATCATTTAACAATCAAGATTAATTCTTAAGCATAAGAGTACGATCACACATTCTATTGAAAACTATTTCACACATGGGTCAGAAGCCAATGATTCCTAAGCAACTCATGACCACAATGCATGGGCCTTTCTATACGTGCAGCAACATGAGACTAGGGACACTGAAGCCCAACTATATATACATGCACTTGACATACAATTATATGATTCAAATACATTGGTTCCCCTTGCCTCAATGACCAACCGTGGCACTGAGAATATACCTCTCTTATCCTCCTCTCGCTATGCCATGAAGTCACGAGAACTCGGCGGTAAACGCATGAAGGCCAATCGAGATCCCTGGCAATTCATGACCATAAGGCAGGGGATATACCACCACTCGCTCCCCTTTGTATGCTTGTAGCAACATGAGACCAAGGACAATGAAGCCAACCAACAACAGATTATCATATCATATTTAAAAGGGGTATACAATACACAACACAAGTACTCATAAGGTATAAAAAGACATAGCCGTAACTCATAACATCAATATTATTCCTAACTTTTAGTTTTTATACAAAACCAGGATCTCAATAATTAGAAGAAACATTAATTAACATACTTAACATGATAACAACATTTATGAATTAATCATAAGAACCATCTTTATTTTCTTATTAAGTACGTAAGTTATGAAGATTTCATATACTTTCACATTCTTGTAATTACACTCACTTCATTCATATTTTTCACAATAGCCAAAGTATTTCCCTCATACTCACTCGCATAACTTAATGCCAAAGCAATAATACACATAGATGCATTTAACAAATTATACTAGTTTCAATGCATAGCCATCTATGGGAACAAGAAACACCTATAGGGTTTTCATATTACACTTACATATATTTATGATATTCTAAGTATGGCCTCTTCCTTAATTTCTTATCTTTGTGGGCATACATCTAAGCCATTACACTGTATTGCATATCGCTCATATTCGCCACATAGGGTCTTTTACTTTGCTTATACAATATCCATGATTCCAAATCTTTCTTATGCTCATTATTCCAAGAAAGTGTGGTACTTTGTTTAAGTGAGAATAAATAAAATTTTAACATGCCACATGTAAAAAAATAATCTTCACATAATTACATTGATTAAACTCTAAGAATAAATCCATAGCAATTAAGACACAAAAGTTAGGGCTCCTTCACCTTGTCTCAAGCGTCACAATTGAATTCTTATCTCTTTAAAGTGTTTGCACAAGTTTTAAGATGTCCCAAGAAGTTCCAATTCATGCTCCAACATCGAGGGATCAAGAAAACATGAGAAAAAGGTCAAAAAACCCCCCAATTTACCACATAATAAGAGGCTGGTGCCTGGGATGCCACTTCAACTCTCTGTGACTTGGCACCTAGGCATCAGGGCTAGTGCCTTAGGTGCCAAGTTACTAAAGTTTGAAAATCAGTTCGACTCCAACATTTCTAGCCCCAAAACCAACAATTTCTTACCATGTTTCATGATTCCTTTAATGGGGTTCATATTCTAATGTTGTAGGATCATTATAGCACTAAAACCCCAAGAAAACTTCATGGTTTTCAATTTAAATCCTCAATTTCACACTCAAAATCTTACTTTGTTCTTATTCCATCATTTCCTTGAAATCTCTTCTTATCTATACCACATTCATGAATTTATGATCTAAAATTCATCATTAATCATCGGAGGCACTTTCAAAACATTAACCAAGCTTTAAACTTCAAAAGCAAGCCTAAATCTACCTCATTACTCATAAATCTGAAAATTCCATGAAGGAAAGAAGAAGAAGGGAAACTCATGAATATCTTTGCCTTTCTGGTGCAGTGGCTTGCTAGAGGTCCGTCTTCTTACCCTGTGATGAGCAGCTAAGAACTTGGTGAAGGAAAAAAAGTCCATGGACATTGGTAGAGGGAATTCATAAGGAGACGAAGAAAATAAATGGAGAAGGAGATGGGTATATTTTTAAGTTGTGTGAGTGGGTTCCACATACTTTCTTTCAACTTGGTCCCTTCTTGGAAACAGTTTTATCTAGCATCTTACAAGGTAATAAGATAACTTAATTATCACTAGGGAACCCAAAACACTCTCATAAAATACCAGTCATCCCATTCCATTTCATTGAGAAATTCGAATATTCTCATATGTTCACTTTAATCCCTCATAGGTCCCTATAAGGAAAGTTTCTCTAGAGCATTCTATACATACTCTTTTTCTTACATTAGTCTTTGAACATGCACTCTACACTCATCACGCATATTCTACTTTTCTTATGAATCTTACTTGGATTGAAGCATGTCTAAATCTTCGTTAGGCTGTAAGATATTTTAATTTCTCTAGTCGGAGCTAAAAAAAGGGAAAAAATTTTCCATCCTCTAGAAAATACATACTTTTACACACCCCAATCCCACTTTCAATGCATCACAAAAACTGTGAATCCTCCCAGTCCAAATGGTAGATCAAGTCTAGGTGCCGAGATTAACTACTCCTTGAGATCTTGGAAACTTCTTTCATAAGCATCGTCCAATGATACTTTACTCTTTTCCAAGTCAGTCATGTGAGAGGGGCGGCTAGCCAGGAAAAGTCTCGAATGAAACAATGGTAATATCCAGCCAATCCCAAGAAACTATAGATTTCTGTGACAAAGGTAGGTCTAGGCCATATCTTAACTACTTCTACTTTACTCAGGTCCACTCAAATACCATCATTAGAGATTACATGCCCAAAAAAGGTCACACGGTCAAGCTAAAATTCACATTTACATAATTTAGCATACATCTGATTATCCCTCAGTGCTTGCAACATGATACAAAAGTGCTCCTCATGTTCCTGTAGACTCTTTGAGTAAATTAGTATGTCATTTATGAACATGATGATGAATCTATCGAGGAAGGGTTTGAAAACCCTATTCATTAAGTCCATAAAGGTTGCTAGTGCATTTATTAGTCCAAATGACATTACCATGATCTTGTAGAGTCCATACCGTGTATGAAAGGCCATCTTAGGCACATCTTATTCCCTGATCTTAAGTTGGTGATAACCAAATCTCAAGTCAATTTTTGCAAAACACTTCGCCCCTTGGAACTGATAAAAAAGATCATCAATATGAGGCAATAGGTACTTGTTTTTTATATTCACTTTGTTCAGTTACCTGTAATCTTTGCACAACCTCATCGAACCATCTTTGTTTTTTCGCAAACATGACAGGACCTCACATACTGAGCAATTGGGCTTTATGAACCCCTTTTCGAGCAAATCCTATAATTGCGCCTTAAGTTCTTTTAGTTTTGCTAGTGCCACATGATATGGAGGCATAGAAATTGGCCAAGTCTCTGGTTCAAACTCAATCTAAAATTCCACCTCACATTTTGGAGTAAGGCCTAACAAATCATTCAAAAACATGTCCACAAACTCCTAAACTATTGAGACTTCTCCAATTTTTGGCTTCTCATTTTTAATGTCCTTTACAAATTCCAAGTATCCTTAGCAGCCCTTTTGCTAAAGGTGTCAGACATATATTAAAAATATAAGGTTTCTAGGAATCTCGCTCAGCTCACTTTAAAACACGAAGGGAGGTTCTACTGCAATATCGAAATTAATTGCCTTGTCATGGCAAACCAGGGTGGCGTGGAAGGATGCCAGCCAATCCATGCCTATGATGACGTCGAACTCCACCATGTCTAGTAGCATTAGATCCGCAATTATATTTGCTTCTCTAATTTTAACTTTGTAAGCACGGTAGCCTCGCTTTACTAGGAGAGTATCCCTTGTAGGCATAGTTATTAAGAATGGGCAATCCAACCCAATAGCTCCTTGTGTAAAACTCTTGGTAAAGAATGGTGGCATATAGAAATGAGTCGAGCTGGAGTCACGCAAGACATGAGCAAAATTTGATTCTATTAAAAGGGTACTTAACGATAAATTTGTTATTAAAAGGTAAAATAAGATCAAACATCTTTAGAGTTAGATTCATACCTGCTACCACCACGTTATATGCCATAGCATCTTGATGGGTTAGTAGGTACACACATGTGGTACCTTGTCCTTCAGTTTGCTGTCCTCAGCCTCTTGGTCCCATACCAGCTACTCTATCACCACCACCAACTGCATGTACGACTCTACTCTTGTAACCTCCTTTTGAGCATGCATGGGTTGGACCGAGCCATACTTTGATCAGGTTACCAACTAAGGATATTCCCTCTTAAAGTGGTTTGCTTGACTACAATGGTAACAGGTTTAACCAGTAGAGCAGGCACTAGGGTTCTTACCATAACATCGGCCACAACCCTGGCACTGTGACCTATCCTGATTTCCTTCCCTATCTTGTTATGGTCAGGGTGCTCCCACATAGGAGGGTGTACATCCCATAGATGTTGTAGGTATTGGTTCATACCACTATGGTTGCCGAACCACTCAAAATTAAATTATGTGGCAATTTGCAATATAATGGTCCCCCGGTCAAATTCACTCAAGGAGTCATACTTTTAATTGCTAATTAATTGTTCCAAAGCTTAAACACTAATAACAGAACATACAAATAAGGGGCTGTTTGTTATGATAGAAATAAAATAATCTATATAAATAAACACTAGCCTATAAAACAATAGTAGAGTAGATTAATAGCAAATAGAATATACAACCAGCTATAGGTTCCATGGAATTATATTTATCATCATCCTATCCTTTAGTTAGTTTTGGTTAAATTCTATTATGTAATTATTAATTCTAAAGTTCTCAGAAAACCTTCCAAGACTGGATTATATTTGTGGTATGACAGCAACTACATACTGACATAATCCTTAATATTAATCGGATTAAGTTCTAATTACATTCATACCTCGCAACTGCATACTGACATGTTAATATCTTATTCCAGTTACTACCTATACATAGCAACCGCATTCATGCATAAATAGCAAGCTTCATAGAATAAGAATTGAAACAAAACTTTAGCCAGAAAATTGCTCATTGGGTTGAATGATTCAAAATACAATTTCCAATTCATCAAGTGACTGATTATACAAGAAAATGGGATTGATTTCATTTGGTTTTATCCGATTAATTTATAGAAAAATTAATGTTTGAATCATTGAAAAACAATTCAATTAAATTACCATTCCTTCAATGTTGGCTAATTTTCCAAATGGTCATTGAACCTAAAACCTTGACAAACAATCTAACTTAATCAAAATAATTGCCCAAACCTTATATCAATCAGTCAATTAAGTATTTAAGCTCAAGAAACTCATTCAAGCCACATAAATAAGAATATCTGAACCCAGAATAATCTAATTTATGGTGAAAATTACATGGTCAAGTTTAATATCTACCTAGATCTAGAATAGATAAAAATCCCAAACTCATTGAATGGTAGCAAAGCATCCAAGTGGAAATTTAATCGGTAAAATCCACTCCATTAAACGAAATTGCATTAAAATTAAATATGTTCAAAAACAAAGCTTTATAAATCCAAACTACATCAATCCATAAACAAAGAATTACATGGAAGAAAAGAAGAACATGGATGAAATCAGAAAATACAACAGAAAACTAAGAAACTATGAAGGAAAATGGAAGAAAAGGGACAAAAATGGGAGAATAAGAGCCATTCCAAAATGTGAAGGTTTCTTTTCCCTCGAACCAAGCTCTAGAGGTTGCCTCTTTACTATAGCAGTCACCTTAGATTTGGAGTATGCTAAGTCTGCAGAAGAAATAACCTAGTTTACTTTTTATACTGTCTCCTATCTACATTGGCTTACCTACCCTGCCTACCACTTTTGACTCACTAACCATCCACTAGCCTCCTTTGACTCACCAACGGTCCACTAACCACCTTTGACTCACCAACTGCACTTTACCTACCACGCTAGGGCTAGGCACTGTCCTAATGTTGACATGTACTTTGATTTTGATCAATTTTTCTCCTAAGGTATAGGCTATTTGCTTTTCTGATACACCAACACTAAGCATTGAGATCCTGGCACTAGGCACTGGGTCTTCAGACATCAAGTTCTATTGTGTTCTCTGTTGTTGCTTATTTCTTATCTAGTTCATGCCCACTACTAGTAAACTCTATAAAACACATAAATGAACCAATTTGAGCTAAAAATATGGAATTAAAGCACATAAATCTATGATTAACTTACACCCAAAAAAATTCAAAACATTATAAAAGTAGAGTTTAAATAGAAATCAAGATGCAAAAAGGACTAGAATAGGGGCTAAAATATATGGAAAATTGTATGTTATTAGGTGTTGAGCTAGTTCCTCTATGACCAAAAGGTTGTCGGTCTTGTCCACGCTTCCTCTTATTGTTAAAGTCTTCCTGAAGTCTTGCCCTTTCTTCCATCATACAAGCAATGTCAACGGCCACCATGTAAGATAGAAAAGTCCGCATCTGGGCTCCCATCTAACAAATTGAAAAAGAGAGGTTTACATGACATACCATCATTCAAAACTCACATGGGTTTAAAATTATAGGATTCTGGCTTTTAGAAATACTAACCTCCGAAAATAAGGAGTCTTGAAGGCCTTCCATGAAACATTAGATTTTTTACTCCTCATCCAAGACTATGTGAAGGGCATATTCGGATAACCTAGTAAGGTCAAATTCTAGTGGTACTCTCTCCCTCCTTTCAAAATCCATGGCAGGTAGTTCCTTACTTTGAGCGTGGTCCTCTTCTGCTATGTTATGCATCTCTAACCTTGTATCTACTGACGAGGTGAGTAAAGGGGCCAAAGCCCTACTGGACCTCGTGTAGCCTTTGCGAGCATTTGATTATCCATGTGCCATATAAGGTTAGTCTACACACGAAATAATTTATTTTAGAAATATAAGCTATCACTATATTATCAAAGTTTAGACAATACAAAGTTTGGATGAAGACTCTAATGGACTTCAGTGAATCCCTGGCCTATAATTATGCCTTGGTCACAACCATAAGGGAAGGCCCACGAAGGACACCCCGCTCTATAGTCACTAGGAGACCTACTAAACCAGGCTCTGATATCAACTTTGTCATGACCTGTAATGAAACATAAAGAAACACATAATAGAAAGATGGAAAAATTTTTGATATATATTCCATTAATCTCCATAAGTATATATAGAGATTACATAGACTCAAAGAGAGAAATAAAATAGAATCCCTACGATTATGCTATTAGACAAATAGAGGATAAGTCAACTATACAATATCTATTAATACTCCCTCTCAAGTTAGAGCATAGATATTAATCATGCCTAGCTTGTTACATAAATAATCAATTTGAGTTACATTCAGGGCCTTTGTGAATAGGTCGGCAAGTTGCTCTCCAGTCTTCACGTATTCAGTAGCAATCAAATTTTCCTCAATCTTTTCACGAACAAAATGAAAGTCAATCTCAATGTGTTTAGTCCTTTCATGAAAAAACTGGATTCAACGCAATATGGCAAGCAACTTTATTATCTCACCATAATTTTGTTAGCATTAAATGACTTAACCCAATCTCATTTAATAAGCGATGTATCCAAATGATCTCACATAAGGATTGTGCCATAGCTCTATACTCATATTCTGTACTTGATAAAGATACAACATTTTGTTTCTTACTTTTCCATGATGCCAAGTTACCTCCAATAAAGACACAATATCTAGTAGTAGATATCTTGTCAATCTTGCATCCCAATCAGCATTTGTAAAGCACTCAATGCTAGAATGCCCATGATTACTATACAAAATACCAAGTCCAAGAGCTCCTTTCAAATAACATAGAATTTGTTCTAGAGCTACACAATGTTTCACTGTAGGTGCAGACATGAATTGGCTAACAACACTTACTGTAAAATCAATGTCAAGGTGAGTTACAGTAAGATAGTTCAATTTCCCAACAAACGTTCTATATCTCTCTAGATCATTAAGGGATCCCTATCATCTTTTGTAAGATGTGCATTTGGAACAATTGGAGAACTATAAGGCTTAGCTACTAACTTTCTAGCTTTTGCGAGCATGTCTAGAACATCTTTTCTTTAAGACAAAAATATTTCCTTCTTAAAAAAATAATTTAGCTGGACCAAGTCTTTCGTGTGAAACTAAGTATACAGAAATGCTTTGAGAGACAAGATCCCTGCATGATTATCCCCTGTGATTATAATATCATCAACATAGACCACAAGGAAGATAATTCCAGCTATTGATTATTTGTAGAATACTGAGTAATCACATTTACTTTTTTTAATCCAAATTCTTACACCACTATTCTGAACTTACCAAACCAAGCATGAGGAATTTTCTTCAATCCATACAAAGATTTCTTTAGATGACAGACTTTCCTATACTCCCCCTGATCAACAAAACCTAGTGGTTGCTCTATATATACCTCTTCTAGGAGACCACCATGTAGGAAGGCATTCGTGATGTCTAGCTTATATAAAGGCCAATTCTGACAGGCAGTTATAGAAATAAACAATCAGATTGAGGTGAGTTTGGCCACAGGTGAGAAAGTATTAGAATAATCTACTCCATATATTTATGCATACCCTTTAGCCACTAATTTGGCTTAGAGTCGAGCTATTGAGCCATCTATATTAAACTTAATTGCAAAGACCCATTTGCATCCTACAGCTTTCTTGCCTTTAAGTAATTCCACTAGGTCTCATGTATAATTATCATCGAGCATAGCAGCACACTAACCTGGATGAGGCAAGGCTTCTTTAATAGTTTTAGGAAGTGAAACATAGACTAAAGAAGCAATAAAAGAGCTAGATACAAGAGATAAATAATCATATGAAACAAAATTAGCAATGGAATAAGTAGTTTTAAGAAAGTACATTGACGTTTACCTTTAAGAAGGGTAATCGATATATCATGGTCACTTGGTGGAGGATCTGATGACAAATAAGTCGGTACAGGACATGTTTCACTAGTTTCTTGTATGTCACTTAGTTAAGGACCCAAAGAAGCCGGTGTATCATTGGTTGCTTGTCTCTTTGATTAAACTTGAACAATGGGTGGTCTTATAGTAGCTCGAACCTTATCTGGTCATTTGACAGAGATACTAGGAGAAGTGGATTTATAGATGAGCTATTCTTTGTCATCTTCCCCTAACTTGGGGATGGGAAAGGTATAAAGAAAAATGGTGTTTCCTCTGAAAAGACTACATCAATTGAGACCAAGTATCTTTTCAAATCTAGAGAGTAGCATCGGTAACCCTTTTAAAGCCGAGAATATCCTAAAAATACACATTTCAAGGCTTTTGGGTCAAGTTTAGTAATATGAGGCCTCACATCATGAACATAGCATGTGCTAAGAAATACCTGTGGTTCCACTGGAAATAATGGCTTATTAGGAAAAAGAATACTATAGGGAATTTCACCACCAAGAACTATAGATGGCATACGATTGATCAGAAAATTAGCTGTGGAAACAACACTATCCCAAAATTTCTTAGGGACCTTCATTTGGGACATCAATGCATGAGTAGTCTCAAGAAGGTGTCTATTCCTCCTCCTAGTTATTTTGTTTTGAGAGGATGTATCCACATAAGAAGTCTGATGAAGGACCCCTTGATGGATCAAGTAATTTCAAAATGATTTTGACATGTATTCTTTAGCATTATCACTTACAATACATGTATAGAACAATTAAACAGGGTCTTAATCTCAGCAAAAAAGGTAGAAAAATGTGAAAACACTTCAGACTGATTTTTCATAAAGTAAATCCTTGTCATCCGAGAAAAGTATCCACAAAAGTAACAAAAATACCTGGATCCAATTTTAGACATAACCAAACATGGTCCCTAAATATCTGAATGGACTAATTCAAATGATGATTCGACCCATTTATTAATTCTGGGACTTAATGTACTACTATGAATTTTTGCAAAATGACAAGATCCACACTCCAAAGATGTTACATCATGAAATTAGGGGCATAACTTTTTCAAGGCAGAGAAGGAAGGATGTCCCAACTAACAATGAGCATCGAACGAAGAAGTGATACTAATGCAAGCAACTAACCGAGGCTCCCATGCATCAAGGATGTAGAGACCATTAGATACATGTCCTTTACCAATAATCTGCTTCGTCACAAGATCCTGAAAAATACAATGATCAGGAAAAAAAGACACAACAATTTAGGTCTTTGGTGAGTTTACTCATAAAAATCAAATTGAAGGAAACACTGGGTAAACTTAGAACATATGACAAGGTAATAGAAGAAGTTAGTTTAGCGGTCCCTAAACCTTCAACGTTATAAGTAGACCCATCTGCAATGGTAACAGGAGATGGAGATTCATGTGGCTTGAAACTTGAAAAGATGTTGGTATTACTTGTCATATGATCTATGGCACCAGAGTCAATATCCCATTTATTTAGAGAGGTGATAAGGCACATTTTACCTTGGTTAGTTATTTTTGACAATGTAGAAACTAAATGAGGTATGGACAGAGAGAGAAACACAATATAGCTGTAAACCAATGGGAAGGAATGAGACTCGATATCCAAATGAAATGGAATCATAAATCTAATATCGGGGATAGGCCAAAAAGGTGGAATCGACACCGGGGAAGAAAATTACAGTCAGATGCTCTACTACACGTGCCTTTACATGCATGCTATGAACTGCTGCCAGTCTTTAGGGATAGTCCAAACTCGAGGTGGTGCTCCACCCTAGACTGGCGGTGAGAAACAAAGGGTCACTTTCTTGAGTGACCAATTGGCCTAACACGCACACTAACCCTACACAGTAAGGATTAAATCTAAGCTAGAACTCGACTTTTACCTCTAATACCATGTAATGAAATATAAAGAAACATGGAACAGAAAGATGGAAAACTTTATGTTATATATTCCATTGATCTCCACAGGTATATATACACATTACATAGACTCAAAGAAGGAAATAAAATAGAATCCCTAAGATTATGCTATCAGATGAATCCCTAATAATGAGCTTATAGATTAGTGCTATGATTATGTCATAAATAGAGGATAAGTCAACCATACAATTAACTATGCAATCTCTATTAACACGACCCAATTCTAAGCACGTGATCGAAACAATGGCACGAACCCTGTGCCACCGTATACCTTACTAATGTCACTAAATCTAGCCTCTTTTTACTATTTATGTACATCATTAACATACATCCTCTATTCTATAATTAGTATATAGCATGATGATCAAAATTATTTAGGAATTTTCAAGAAAATGACATGCCAACAATTTAAGCAAAATGAGACATCTTACAAGCTTACTATCAGCAATGTATCATTGAGCGCTAGCTCAACAAAGGAGAAGTCTCCTCTGCTTGGCTAGAGTTGAGTGCTCAGAGCTGGCATGGTTGATGCTTATGGTGCTCAATGCTGGCTACCTAGAGGCTCACACAGCCTTTTTATCTAGCTGGTGATGAGTGCTCATAGGCAGTGCTTAGCGCTGGTAAAGAGATCCATCGCCATATCATCCCAAACTTCTTTTTTTAATGCAACCTAAGCCATATACACATAAAACAAGGTTTAGGGAAAAGCGTACCTAGGCTCCAAGTAAGCTATATTTATATATAACATATCCACACAAAGGAAAAGAGGACTTAACCAGATTCTTAGAAATCTCTCACAATTAGAGTGCTATATTTAAATTTAAAGCAACACACATATGTTCCATAAATCCGTTCACGCAAACATGAACTTCATAAATCATTCAAATTCCTTATTGCAATTCTGATAAAAATGTATCCCATAAAATCCTTGAAATAAATTCCATGTAGCCGATTTAATTAAATACACTGCCGAATGATTTAAATAATTTTCCCAAGACCCCCAATGTCCTAGCTGAGCACAAAGCATCCTAAACTAACATAAATAAATAAACTGAACTTGGGACCCATAACAACAAACTGGAAGAGTCCAACAGCTAATACTCCTCTAGCGAAAAGTCCTCGTCCACTACTTGATCTAAAAAATAAAATAACAAGCGTGAGATAAAAATCTCAGTGAGTTAGTCAATCCCTACCCTAATAAATTCCAAATACGTTAAAAGAATAATAAAGTGTACTAAAGGCCTTTATCATGAAAGCACAAAGGAAAGAAACATATCAGGGATAATCCAATTCAAGTCAAATCAAACCAACCAACAAAATTAGTACTCCTCAATGGCTAATATACCTAGGATTGCACATAGACTGGCTCACTAATCATCAAACCACGCCGTGATGCACAACTTTATTCACTACAGTCAGGGCATCACACTCAGACCTACGCTCATCTCACTACTGAGGGAGTCGTTGTCTTTACTCTCAGAGGTTAAGACACCCTATCACTCGGGTTTCCCACCTTGACATGAGAAGGGTATTATATTACTCAAACACAAATCTCAAAATCCATAAACAAAGATATCAACATATTCACATCATGCACATTAATCAACATAATAATGGATCACAATTACCACAAAATATACAAACTTATTATGAACATGCCACCTAATTTCTTTTTTCTCCCTAACAATCACCTTCAGAATCAAACAATAATTAACTTTCATGTCCTCCCAATTTTTCATCCCAAATTCTTAATTGAATTCATCGTCTCCTAAGGATCATGGATTTGTCTACTTTTTTACTTTATTACTTTAATGCTAAGATGATATTAAAGTCGGGTTGATTCACTCACCTAGATTCTAATGAATCCTCTTTACAATTCAAACACTTCTTTCGAAGAACAAATATGTTTTTGATGGTGCTATGGAGTTTTTATTTTAAAGGAGATAGTATTAAAGTTTGTTCTATGTTTGTTTCAAAGAATGAACTTAAAATTTACAAGTAGAGGTCAATGACTTACCTTAGTCCCCGTTAGTTTCTTCAATTCCAATCTTTCTTGAAGTTTCAAAGGGTTCATGTTTGTGTTGTGATTCTTTATGTTTAGGGGTGTTTAGCCAAGTGAGTGTGATAGTGGAATGTTTTCGTGTGTTGCATATATGGTTGGCTTAGGTTTTTTGAAGGAGAAGGCAAGAAATAGAGAAGAGAGACAATGAAGGGGGGAGAGAAAGAGAGAAAGAGAACACGATGTGAGAGAGAGGAAGAGAGAATGAACGATGGTTAATGATGTGGGTTCTAGGGTTTCTAGGTTAGTTTAGTTAAATTTAGATAAATTTTTGTTTAATTGAATTTAACAATTTAATTTGAATAGGCTTTGAAAATTAAATTGAATAGTTAGATCACGGTTTGGTTTAATTTGAACTATTAACCTTTTATTAATAATAAAATAGTTGGACAATTATTTGGTGAGGTTTTTTAGTAATGGTTTATTGGATTATTTAAAAGGTATCTTATTATATAAGATTTGTTAGTTAAGAAGATCTTAAACAAATGTTTAAGTTATTTAATTATTTTAATCCTCTTGCCTTAGTTTATTTGATCACAGCTATCATTATTATTATATTTTATAGTGCCATTATATTCATTAATTCAAAATTCTCCTATAGTCTTTAGTATCATATTTTGTTTGCTTATTTTATCATTTATCTTTTAAGGTTTGCATTTCTATTAATTCCTTTAGTTTAATTTTCAAAAATTCAACTTAATTATCCAAACCATTAAATAAAATCTAAGATTCAATATCTAGCATTTTTATATACATTTTAATCCCTATCTTAGTCTATTTGTATTTTTATCTATGGAAATTCTCCGATTTTATTACACTTTGTGATTTATTGGGTCTAAATCAATTTTGGATGAAAAATGAATTATTTTAATAATTATTAAAGACTATAAATTATTAAGGACTCAATTTAATCCATTTGGCTATTGTACAAAGGGATTAAGCTTATGGGTCACACTCTGAAATTATGGGAAAGAGTGATTGAACGTAGGTTAAGAATTGAGACGAGTATTTCTGAAAATCAATTTGGATTCATGCTAGGATGGTCGAGCTATTTATCTACTAAGAGAGTTGATGGAAAGGTATCAGAGTAAAAAAAAAGATTTACTTATTGCATTTATTGATTTGGAAAAAGCTTCTGATCGAGTACCAAGAGAGGTGCTATGGAAAGCCTTGGAAAAGAAAGGTGTACGGATTGCAAATATTAGAGCTATAAAAGATATGTATAAGGGGGCTACAACTAGTATGAGAACATTTGAAAGGGAGACAAGAGACTTGCCTATTAAGATTAGTTTACATCAGGGATCATCTTTGAACCCTTATTTATTTGACTTGGTTTTGGATGTTCTGATGAAACACATCCAATAAGAAATCCCTAAATGCATACTTTTTGCAGATGATATTATTCTCATAGTAGAATAAAAGAGAGAGATTAATTTTAAACTCGAGTTATGGAGAGCTACTTTGGAATTGAAGGGTTTTTGTCTGAGCAGAAGCAAGACAGAATATATGCATTGTAATTTTAACAAGCGACAAGCTAGAAATGAGTTGGAGGTTAAAATTGAAGATCAAGTTGTATCACAAGTATCAAAGTTTAGGTATCTAGATGACGGCAAAATTATTAGAGATGTGGCATATAGGATATAAGCTGGGTGGTTGAAGTGGAGAATGGTATCAGGAGTTGTTTGTGATCAGAAAGTACCTGATAAGCTCAAAGGAAAGTTTTATCATACTGCTATAAGACCAACAATTTTATATGGGAGTGAATGTTGGGCGATGAAAGGACAATAAGAACAAAATATTAGGGGAGCAGAGATGAGGATGTTGTGATGGATATGTGGTCATACAAGAAGAGATGTGATATGTAATGATCGTAAACGAAGAAGAGTTGGAATGGTACCTATTGAGAAAAAAAGGTTGAAAACCGTTTAAGATGGTTTGGGCATGTTCAAAGAAGACTGTTGGAAGTGCCAGTAAGGAGAGTTGAGCAGATGGTTTAGAGTCCTATGAAAAAGGTCGAGGAAGACCAATAAGGACACTTAGAGAAGTTATTAAATAGGATCTTCTGGTAAATGAGATACCTAAAGAATTGGTCATTGATAGAGCTCAATGGCATCGTGCAATCCATGTAGCCGATCCCACCTAGTAAGATAAGGCTTTGTTGTTGTTGTTGTTGGCTATTTTACATAAATTAATTTTGGAGATTTCTTAATGATGTGGTATTGATATGGCACTTGTGCCAACATGGACGCTAATGTGGCACTTCTAGGATGAGTAGGATACTGACTTGGCACTATTTTCTACTATTAGATGACATGGACATGTGGGATCCACTTTTAGACTTGTTCAGCCTCCTTTTGCATGTATTTCAGCTTTTGCCTTTTTGGTTAGAGCCACTACGACTGCCGAGTCACCTAAAATTAGATTCATTGTAACTTGAAATATAATGGTCATCCCAGGTCGTATTCTCTCAAGGAGTCTTGCTTTTAAATTGCCTAATTAATTATTCTTACACTAATCTACCCTAATTACCTACTAATTACACAGGGGGTGAGTATAGAATTAAAGACTAAAACAGAATATAAACCAATAGCTAACAGAATAGAACACTAAATATAGAACAGAACACGACACAAAATAAAATTACACACAAACAGATATAGAGTGCATTCAGTCATGGAATCCTTGAATTGCAACTATCATCATTCTTGTCTTCAAATTAATTCCAGTGCTCTCTATCATTAGGATTTCTAACTAATATTTCCAAGAGACTTCCTAGAACTAGATCACACATAAGTTATAGCTAACTACATGTTATCTGATTAAGCCTAGCCTAATCAAGTTAAATAATAATCTCAACAAGCCATTTCTATTCCACTTGCTACACCAAACAGTAATAACAAGGAAGCATCTCCTGTGTTTATATTCATATAAACCCAACCAGATTAATACAAGCATAAAAACAGAGATAATAAACAAGAACATAAATGAAATAGGAGAAACAGCAAGAAACTTATCTGGTTTAGCTCTAAAAATTCAGGTTACAATGCTAGTTCTTCCATAGACTGATTACAACATAAACCTCAGTCTTCCATGGAGGCCAAAACATAAGAAAATACAAAGGGTTATAGAGGAAAAGTGGAAGAAGAAATGTCTTCAACAAGTGTAAATGAGGTTCTGAAGTCTCTATATTCAGCCAAGGAGAGAGAGGGACGAATTTTAGCTTCTTTGACTTCATTATGCTATCTCTTTCTCTGCTGCTGCTACTTCTGATACATGCTACTAGTTACTTTTTTGCTGGTTCTGCTGCACTTTCTTGGTTGTTGTTTAAAGCTAGAAAGTGCTGAAATGTGGGCCTTACTGACCCAGCCAGCACATATTGCCATGTCAGTATGTCCAGGTTGTTGACCCTAAGGCTTTATGCCATAAGTTTTGATGATGACAAATATATTTGAATTGTAGCATTGATATATATAAAGGTTAATTATCATATACATGCTACAAGTATTTAAGCATGACTATGTTATTTAATGTGTAATGTCTTATACATTAATCATACTATTTATCATGAATTGAACTAACCATTTGGTTTGCAAGTAAGATATATTTTATAGGTTGGTTCAAAACAAGAAGAGTGAGCATTGGATTGAAGAACAAGGAAAAGCAACATCATGCCTCACTCAAGGAAAGCAACATACAAGGACAAAGCTCCAAGAAATGAAGAACTAGAAGATTTAAAGTCTTGGAAGCTTGGATGCATCAAGATAGCCTATGTGTTTACATTAGGTATATTTTATATAGGCTATTATACTTGTGCAACTCAATGATTTAGATTTGCATGCATTGGCTCAAGCATTTTGAGCAAAAAGATAATGAGATATGAAGTTTTACAAAAGTTAGTTTTTGACCTTTGGTCACTCCTTATATTATATCTCATAAATGAAAATTTTGTTTTTCAAATATCTTAATCTCATTTGATAGTAGACTCAAATATCTTTCCAACGGTATATTATTTATTCAAAACGGAGTCCAAATGAGAAATATATGACTATTTAAAATATAGTTTGAAAAACTGAAAGTTGATTTTACTGTACTAAAAAATTATTCTGTTTTGACCTATAGTCAGTGTTTTGATTATATCTTTTAAATAAAAAATTTTTGAGTAAAACTTGGCTCATTTGAAACTAGACTCCAAGAGCTTTCCAATGGTATATTATTTGTTTAAAACGGAGTTCAAATGAGGGAGTTATGAATTTTTAAAGAAAGTTCAAAATCTGTATTTCGCTACTGCCAGCCGGTGGTCGACCACCCCATCTACACTGGTCGACCAACATGACTGATAAATCACTTCTGGACTACACTGGTCGACCAACGTGCCACACTGGTCAACCAATGGACACATGGACTGCACTATAAGTGCTGTAACGGCTATATAACGGCTAGTTTTGTAAAATCTTATATATATGACCTTAGATACACGATTTTGAGCTAGAACAAAGTCCTACAATGTGATATTAACTTCTTCTATCATCTTTGAGAGAAAGGAAAGCATTCTTGAGCCAAATCTTGCATATTCTCTATCATTAGAGTTATTAGAGCTTCATTGGTATTCATCTACTCTTTAGAGAGAGTTTCTTTGTATTGTTGATTTTGATCAACACATATATTATTCCGAGTTGAGGTTCGCAAGTACCGGTGTTGGAAGAACTTGCTTTGGGTTGAGGAGGAGCCCGGATTCATAAATTCTCTATTGTGGTTTTGCAAATACCCGGATTGAATTTGCGTGGTTGTAGTGGTTTGCAAGTACCCGGATTAAACTTGCAATTATAGTGGAAATACTCAAGTGGTCTCTTGAGGACTGGATGTAGGCTTGGATTAGCCGAACCAGTATAAATCTCCGAGTTTGCTTTCTCTATCCCTTACTCTTTAATTTGTGCATATTGATATCTATTCTTTAATTCCTTGATCTTTATAATTATTTATCTTGACAGCACATTGATTTTCTGTATTGTATTTATTATCCTAAGCATTGTACTTTTACAGAAAATTATTTTAACTTCCAATTAATTCTTGTGAAAAATTTATAAAACCCAATTCACCCCCCTCTTGGGTTCCAACCATTACTTTCACATGTAGCGTCCACATAAGCAAAACGTCCACATCAACATTTGCTTTCTAATTAAATTAATTAAGCAAATTTAAGATAAAGATTAAATTGGGTCTTATCATTTAAGCTCATAAAACTGTAGAATTAAAACATATTAGCTCTATAATTAATTTAAACCCAATAAATCCAAAATATGATAAAATTAGAGAGTTGGAAATGTTAAAATGGCAATAGGACTAAGATATGGACTACAATGTACATAAAAATGCTCGATATCAAATCCCCTACACTTAGCCTTTTGCACTTCTAGGCAAAATCATTTTTAGAACACCAAGGATGAAATAATTAAAATTTGAAAAGATTTAACACTTAAAGAAAATGAATCTTAAATTTCTAAAATTCTCAGCATTATGGCAATTTAATTTGAAAAGAATGAATTAAAGTAATTAGCCTCCTCACAAGGAATGTGTATACACTTTATTCTCTCAATCGTTTAAGGGTAATTCACTTAAAATTCAACCTATCATAAAATTCACTACCATAAGCTTGTCAAGTATCTAAATCTCCACTACTCACATCCATATGCATGCTTGAACCAAAAGGACTTTACAAGGATGTAATGTTGGGTGGAAAACAATGGGAAACAAAGGAACGACAAAATAAAGCTGGAAAACAACTCAAGAAAGAAGGTGAAAGAAACAATTGAGAAAAAGAAGGGAAACAACTTAAAAACATGAAGAGCATTAGCCATAACAATGCAAGAGATTGAATAAAAACAAATTTTGGGTGTAAAAAAGTTCTATCTACTCCCATGTCTTCTTTCTTTTTATACTTCTTTTCTTTTTTTTTTCTTTTCGATGTTGATGTCATTTTTTTTATTTTTAATCATAATAATTCTTCTTCTTGAGTGACCTTTTTTTTTGCTTAAAATTAGAGAGAAATATTCATTTCAAGGAATCCTAAAATTCACAAAAATTTTCAGCACATCAAATCTCTGAAAGAATTTAAATGCTACTGAAAGAATTTAAATGCTTTTCACTTCTCAAATTGGGAAGCAAAAATTCTAGTTAGGGAAGAAAAAGTGGTGGAAAATGCAAGAAGGAAAGTGGAAAAAAGGCACAAAATGACATTGATATCTAGCTTTTTTATATACATTTTAACCCCTATCTTAGTCTATTTGTATTTTCACCTATGGGAATTCTTTAATTTTATTACACTTTGTGATTTATTGGGTCTACATTAATTTTGGATGGAAAATGAATTATTTTCATATTTTAAGACTTAAATTATTAAAGACTCAATTTAATCTATTTGTGTGCTTTGTAAAAATTAAATTTGGAGATTTTTTGACGATGTGGCGCTGAGGTAGACATTTTTGCTGACATGGCGCTGATGTAACACTATTCTGATGAGTAGGATGCTGACTGGGACTTGTTTCTGCATTTTTACTGATATGGAGACATATGGGGCCCTTAATCCAAATCACCTTTTGCATATAGTCCAGCCTTTGCTTGCCTCTTCCCTAGACTTTGCTGAAAATAACATATCAGCTTTCTGCATGGCAAAAGATTCCTTTTGCTACACCTTTTTCATGCTTGCTGCTACTCTCTGTTAGCGACCCCTTCTACAGAAAGGAAACAGCCACACCTCAGCTCTCCTTTTGAAAGTCAACTGAGCATCTAGGGTAGAATATTCCAAGTCATTTAGGGCATCAGTTTTGTAACACAGAAATACACTTTTCATATTTTGTAACTTAGACTTTCATAGACCTCTCTTCCCTTCTGTTTTTCCTCTTCTGTTTTGCTGTTTTGCTGTCATGGAGGGCTAAATCTCCATTGTAATCAGTCACTAAGACCTTGGGATGTTGTAGCTTGAATTGAAAGTGCAAGCAAAGTGTTTTTATTCTCTATTTTATCTCATTTTGTTTCTATTCTGTTTTTATGTTTATGTTGCTGTCAGATTCTAATTGAACTTCAAGGAATATAAGCTGATTTATATTTGAGATATAACCTTACTTGACTGATTCGGAAAGTGAGCGAAACAAAATGACTAGTTAGATGATGTTTAACTTGATTTGGTTGAGGTTTTCTTTTGAAATGCATCTATTTGTAGTCAGTGAAGTTATTCTTGACTATAGTTGAAAGCATTAAATTTTGGAAGTTACTCTAGAATCATTTTCATAAAAAAACCAAATGGTGAAATGAGAACAAAACTGAATCCATGAATTAAGTAATGATAGTTGCACTCCCATAAATCCTAGTGGCTGGTTACATAGTCTTCTTACTGTCAATAGTCTGTCATTTTTGTATTGCTGCTAATTAGCTACGGGTTTGCTACTGTTTTAAGTTTCTGTTGCTATTCTATTGTTATTGCCAATTAAACCCCCCCGTTTATGTGCTTTTAATTAGTGTTTAGGTGTTTAGAACAACTAAATAGTGATTAGAAGTAAGGTTCCTTGAGTGAATACGACCTGGGGACCACTATACTGGAAAATTACCACGAATTCAATTCTGGGCAATTTGGCATCGTAGTAGCCTGAACCAGGCATACAATTGAAACAACACATGGGATGGCTATTTCACTAAAAGTGGCTCACGAAGAAATGCCTAAATCATCTCCAAGCTTGCACATATAAAATTTAGTTTCAACAAGATTCAAGACAAGTTCTAGAGTGAAAATCGATGATAAGTGCAACATACATCAAGAAAGAATAGCATTTTGCAATTAAGGCTGAAATCCTCATGGTTTAAAACTATTACTAAAACTCATTGAAACCAAATTTATTGTCATTTAGGCTTGAACTCTAGAAAAGCAAGATTAAACTTCTAATCATGCTAAAATCAATCCAAACCTCAACTATTCCAGCAAGCATATTTCAACAACAAAATCTTCTTACAAAGCCCAAAAAGAAAGTACTAAAAACTAATCTAAAACCATGCTAAAATTCTGCACTAAAAACACAAACTAATTACTCCAAAAAGTGTAGAAAAGAGGCTAAAAACATAATAAAAAGGCATATAAAAACATAACAGAAAAATTTAAAATACATGAAATTAAAAACAAAGACCATTTTATTCTCCCCCCATACTTAAATTTTGCATTGTCCTCAATGCAAACAATTATTAGCACATATTATCCAAAAGACATAGAGGACATGAAAATAAAAAAGAGAAAAGGGAAAAAGAGACAACCTTATTGGTTTGGCACGCCTTTTCCTCGTCTTCCAATTGTGTAGTACTGGCTTCTTCCAAAAGTTTTTCTTAGTAGCAGGTTGGATGATGGAAAGAATTGAATTTTTGTAACTAACCTGAAGAAAAATAGAAGAAGCTCCGCTTGCCATGGAAGGGTGAGAACAAAAAGAAAAATTAAAAAAGAAGAAAGAAGGACTACTAACTAAAAAACAATTTAAAACAAAAAAAGAACTACTTTCTAAAACAGAATTAAAATTAAAACTTTTACTTATACTCAAAACAGAACAAGAATTAAATCTATCATCTACACAAGAATTTCTATCTAAAACAGAACTATCTAAAACAGAATTATTAACTAAAAAAATAGAATGGAAACTAAGACTATCACCTAGAACAAAATCTAACTTAGAAACACCAGGAACAGAATTAAAAACAATAGGACAGAATCAAAATTTACAATAGAAACAGTGGGAGAAATGGAATCAGATTCAAAATCAATTGCACATTTAGATTCAAAAGCCTTGAATTCAGGTGCAGGTGTAAAATCAGAGGCAAATGCAGAATTAGATGTAAATTCATAATTAGATGCATTCAATTTAGATTCAAGTACAGATTTAGGTGTAAGTATATATAGCTCATGTTCAACAAAATCATCACAATTGCCCAGTTTCAAAGCTTCTTCTATTTCAATGCATGCATGGCAAGTATAATAGTCACAATGAAAATCAAAATCTCCCATAAATTCATTTTCATGCTCCAACTATTTTATGTCTACCTCTTCTTCTCCTAAGATCTCTATCTCTTTTTCTAGCTCAAGTTCAATAACCTTTGGTTAAATAACTTTGTTTGGAGAAGGTAATGGTCTATGAAGGAAAGGGAACTCATCCTTATCAGCTTCCTCATACTCATTTTTCTCACTCGTGCCACTTGAGGAAGAGGACTCCCTATTTTGTCCATCTAAAACTTCTAATTCAGGCTGGGGGCTTAAACCATCTAATTGAGTGCCATCATCTAGAAAAATGACATTGTCAACATCTCCTATGTTTCCCATAGATTAGGAAGGTAGACTACTATCACACCCCTGATTGATCAACTCAGTAATAGTGCTAGCAAGTTGGCCTAATTGAGATTTTAAGCTCTGTAAGTTCACCTCAGTTCACTCTTGGAACTACAGGGTATTTGTGGCCAATTGTTGAATCAAGTCTTCCAAACTTAACTCAGTCTCCTTAGGGGTGGCTGAAGGAGGTACATAGAGGTAAGGAGCATCAATTTCATGCTCATATAATGAATAGGATAAACACTTATACCTCAAATCTTAAAGCTTATAATCAAGATGGCATGCTGTGGGGTAGAGGTTATACTCTTAAGGATCTTGTTGAAATTCCCTAAGGCCATGAAAGACTCTTATATAAGACTCTGTACTTTCTTGGAATTGTGGATATTGGTCTATCCTATATGTAGATAATGAATCTATGCCACTTACATAAGGAGTAGGGGGTGAAGGAAAGGGTGGTGGCTCTTGTTGTTCTTGCCTAAGGGTTAGGTGCCTCAATATGGATGTTAGTTCTTCAAAGTTATTCTCGATGTTATATGGATCCATGGTCAAGGTCCTACTCTAACTCATTAGAAGCAATCTTAAAAAAGAATTAAACTCTAATTCTATGCCAAAAATAACAATGGAAACTACAACAACAAGAAAAACACAAGGAAAGACAACAATAGCAACACTATTTTCAACAATAGCAAATAATTGATCTAATCCCAAAATATCTACTAACAGTAATAGCGGAAAAATCAACTTTTACACCTCTAACCATAGTCTTCTATTCCCCTAGACCTTCTTTTTTTAACCTCCCAGCATTGGCATAAAATTCTTGCACCACTGATAAGTAACTAGTGGGTTTTTCCATAAACGCATACGGACTCCAACCTCTTTTGCCAATTTGCTCAAGAATTTTGGGATAATCACCAGGACTTAGTGCTATTACTCTCTCCCCGACATATTTTTTAATGCTAACTTTGTCCATAAATTATTTCTAGTACTCTAGGGTTCTAAACTTAAAATTATCAAAAGGAATGGAACCACTAGATGGTTCACGCCACTACGATGCCGAATCGCCCAGAATTGAATTCGTGGCAATTTGCAGTATAGTGATCCCCAAGTCGTATTCACTCAAGGAGCCTCACTTCTAAATAGTAATTAATCGTTCTAAACACCCAAACACTAATGAAAAGTACATAAACGGGGGGTTTGTTGGCAGTACTAATAAAAACAGCATAGAACAGCAACCAAATAACTACAACAGCAGCAGCAGCGAAATTTGCAAGGTGTTGACAGTAAAGAGATTATGTAATCAGCCACTAGGATTCATGGGAGTGCAACTATCATTATCTAACTCATTGATTTAGTTTTGTTCTCATTCCATCGTTTGGTTCTTTATGAAAAATGGTTCTAGAATAACATCTAGAATTTTAATGCTACTAATTACAGTCAAGAACATCTCTCTACTATAACCAGATGCATTCAGTGGAAAATCTCAACCAAACCAAGTTAAATATATCATCTAACTAGTCATTTCGCCTCCCTCACTTTCCTAATCAGTCAAGCAAGGTTATATCTTATATATATAAGTCAGTTTATGTTACTTCTCAAGCTCTAATCAGAATTTGACAGCAACATAAACATAACAGCAAAACAGAAACGAAATGAGATGAAAATGGAGAATAAAACACTTAACTTGCATTCTTAGTTCAAGCTACAACATCCCAGTGGTCCAGTGACTGATTACAATGAAGACTTAGCCCTCCATGAGAGCAAAACAGCAAATGACAGAAGAGAAAACAGAGAGGGAAAAAAAGCTACGAAATTCCTTAGTTACTGAAAATAAAAGTGTCCTCTGATTTTTAAAACTGATGCCCTCCATGCCTTGGAATATTCTACCTTAGATGCCTCCTTGGATGCCTCCTTGGTGCTTCTTCCATGATGTGGGCAGCAAGACAACAGCAGAAAAGTGGCAACAGCAGCAGACAAGTTACTCCATTCTTTTGCTGTTTCTGTCTACCATTAATTGCTGCAGAAGGCCCATGCTGTCATTCCCCTTTGCTGTAAAGTGGAGAACACTGGGGACCAGAAATCCAGTCAGCCCTAGTCAACCATTCATTGCCCAGTCAGCATGTCCAGGTGGCCTCCAAGTAAGCAAAACGTCCATGCCAGCAATTTTTCTCTTAAATAATTAGATCTAAAATTAAGCACATGAATTAATTGGGATAAAATTATAAATTTGAATCATATTAATTCTATAATTAATTTACACCCAATAAATTCAAAATATAATAAAATAGGAGAGTTGGCAACATTGAAATAGCAATACGACTAAGATAGGGACTAAAAAGTATATAAAAATGCTTGATATCAAATCCCCCACACTTAGCCTTTTGCACTCTTGGGCAAAATAATATTCAGAACACCAAAAACACCAAAATGAAAAGCGTGGAAAGCATGCTAGAATGGAATAGTTAAAATTTTGAAAAGATTTAGCACTTGAAGAAAATTATTCTTAAATTTCTAAGATTCCAAGCATCATGGCAATTTAATTTGATACGAATGAATTCAAGTAATTAGTCTCCTCACCAGGAATGTGTTTACTCTCTATTCTCTCAAGTGTCTAGGGTAAATCACTCGAAATTCAACTTATCACAGAATTCACTACCATAAGCTTGTCAAGAATCTAAATCTCCACTACTTGAATCACATACATGCTTGAATTATTAGGACTTTGGAAGGGTGTAAGGTTGGGTGAAGGAATGATTGGGAGGTAGAAAGAAATACACAAAACAAAGTTTAACAAGAACTTAAAGAAACGAAGAGCATCAATCAATAAGGTTACAAGAGATTGAACTTTGAAATTTGGGCACAACAATGCTACTTTTCTTTTCTCCTTCTTGCTCTTTTGTTTTTTTTTCGATCTCTTTTTTTTATCTCCATATGGTATATATATATATTTTTTTTTTGAAGAGTTGCCAATTTTGTTTTGTTTTTTTTTTTTTGTTTTTTTTTGACTAGCAAAACTGAAATTCAAAACAGCCCACAAATTCTTCTTTTTGCACATGCTCAATTCAATCTATTTTCAAAAGAAAGAGGTTTCTAAAGCTCTTCAAATCTTAAGTTTGGGGAAAAGAAATGATTTGTTTTAAAGTGGGAGAGAGCTAGAAAACACAAGAAAGAAAGGTGGAAGTAAGGTACAAAGTGGCACACAATGGAAACAACACATAGGATGGCTATTTGGCTAGAATGGTTACAAGAAACAAAAGCCTAAATCATTTCCAAGCATGTACATGTAATGTAGCCTTAACAAAGATTCAAGACAAATTCTGGAGTAAAAATCATGATAGGGAATACACACAGCAAGAAAGAATATTATTTTGCAGTGAAGGCTCAAATTCTCACGGTTTAAAGACTATTACTAAGAATTCATTAAAAACAACGTCATTGCCATTTTACTTGAGTTCCTTAGAAAAAGAATACTGAATTCTTTTCATGCTAAGTCAATTCACAACTTAAGCTATTTCACCATGCATGCTTTCACACAAAAACTTAATCAATTTTTTTTTTCAAAAATAGAGTATCAAATTCGGACAGAGCAGAGTAGCAAAATTTTGCAATGCAGAAATTCTGACGACTCAGCTTTACTGACACAAAACTACACCAAAACAAATGCGAAAGACACCAAATAAAATTCTACAACTAGAAGACATATAAAGCTTTAAAAACATGCAAAGAAACTAGAAAAATTCGTAGCCAATGAGTACAGAAAATTCATACAAGACAGCTCAAAAATTCTGGACAGAAACAGAGAAAATAGAGGAGACAACAGAAAATTTTTTTTTTTTTTGAAAATCAGCTCCAATTAAATTCTCTCCCCCCTCACTTAAACATTGCATTGTCCTCAATGCTAATTATTACCAAACATCAAATAAAATGAAGAGGATATAAATTAAAAAGGAGGGAAAGAGTACAGCCTTATCATGGAGCCGGAACATTGCAGAGTTGGATTTCTTCTACAGTTTCTTCTTTGAAGCCCTCGTAAAACTTCTTCAACCTTTGCCCATTTACCATGAATTGCTTGTTGGTGGCCTCATTTTGAATTTCTACTGCACCAAAAGGAAAGACATTAGTAATAACAAAAGGGCCAACCCATCTAGAGCGAAGCTTACCGGGCATTAGCTTGAGGCAAGAATTATAGAGAAGGACTTTGTCTCCTACTTGGAATTCTTTTTTCTCAATTTTCTGATCATGTAAAGCTTTTGTCCTCTCTTTATAGATGCGCGCATTCTCATAAGCCGCTAGCCTTAGTTCTTCCAGTTCTTGAAGTTGCAACTTTCTTTCTTTACCGGCTAGGGTCATGTCCATATTGCATTGTTTAACGGCCCAATATGCCTTGTGTGCAATCTCCACCGGCAAGTGACATGCTTTACCAAATACCAAGCGGTATGGAGACATGCCGATGGGAGTCTTGAAAGCGGTTCTATAGGCCCAAAGCGCATCCTCAAGCCTCTTACTCCAATCTTTTCTGTTGGGTTGCACGGTTTTTTCTAATATTTGCTTTATCTCTCGGTTGGAGACTTTCGCTTGCCCATTGGTTTGGGGGTGATAAGGTGTAGAGGTTTTATGCACCACTCCATATTTCTTTAATAGCCCTTGCATGTTTCTATTTCAAAAGTGTGATCCTTGATCACTGATTATGGCCTTGGGGATACCGAATCTGCAGAAAATATGTAAACGAAGAAAGTCTACAACAATAATAGAATCATTAGTTCAAGTGGCTTTTGCCTCCACCCACTTCGACACATAATCCACAGCAACCAAGATATACATAAAGCCAAAAGAAACAGGAAAAGGACCCATGAAATCTATACCCCAAACATCAAAGATATCACAAAAGAGGAGAGGTTGTTGAGGCATTTCATTTCTTCTAGACACATTTCCAGTTCTTTGACACCTAGAATAGTTCTTGCAAAAATCATAGGCATCCCTAAACAAAGTAGGCCAATATAAACCAGAATCTAACACTTTTCTAGCTATTCTTTGGGGACCAAAATGTCCACCACATGCAAGAGTATGGCAAAAATTCAATACAGATGCAAATTCATGATTTGGAACACATCTCCTAACAATTTGGTCACTACAAATCTTCCATAAATAAGGGTCATCCCATACATAGTACCTAGCCTTGCTTCTTAATTTGTTCAACTGATGTTTATTTTGGTATGCAAGTAATTCAAATACAACAAGATAATTCACTAAATCAGCATACCAAGGCTCACTAATACCATGCAAAATGGAAAAACACTCATCTGGGAAGTGATCTCTAATAGGAAGATGCTCCAAAGGAGGCTCCAAAAGCCTACTTAAATGATCGGCTACTACATTCTCTGCTCCACTCTTATCCTTGATTTCCACATCAAATTCTTGGAGGAGTAGCATCCTGGCTTTGCATCCGGTTTCTTCAACAAATATTTCAGTGCTGCATGGTCAGAAAACACAATTACTTTGGAGGCAAGCAAATATGATCTAAATTTTTCTAAAGCAAAAACAATTGCTAAAAACTCCTTCTCTGTGGTTATGTAATTTGATTGAGTTGAATCAAGGGTGCAGGACTCATAGCCTATGACATGCAACTTTCTCTCTACTCTTTGTGAAAGTACTGCTCCCACAGCAAAATTTGAGGCATTACACATGAGCTCAAAGGGAAGTTCCCACCGTGGAGGTTGGATGATAGGAGAGGAGGTAAGTTGCTTCTTCAACTCATCAACAGCTGACCTGCAAGCATCATTAAAAATGAAATCAGTTTCTTTTTGGAGGAGTTTAGATAGGGGTAGAGTGATCTTACTGAAGTCCTTGATGAATCTTCTATAAAATCCTGCATGGCCAAGAAAAGAGCGAACTTCCCGCACAGAAGCGGGGTAAGGCAAAGAGGATATAACATCAACTTTAGCTTTATCTACTTTTATGCCATGTGATGACACTATATGGCCTAGGACTATCCCTTGTTCTACCATGAAATGACATTTCTCATAATTCAATACCAAATTCTTTTCTATGCATCTATCAAGTACTCTCTCCAAATTTTTCAAGCATGCATCAAATGAGTCTCCATAAACAGAAAAATCATCCATGAACACTTCCATGCAATCTTCTAACAAGTCAGAAAATATACTTATTATGCATCTCTGAAAAGTGCCAGGTGCATTACAGAGACCAAAAGGCATGCGTCTATATGCAAAAGTACTAAAGGGACAGGTGAAGGTAGTCTTTTCCTGATCTTCAGATGCAATATGAACTTGAAAATGTCCAGAAAAACCATCAAGAAAATAGTAGTGAGACTTTCTAGCAAGTCTTTCAAGCATTTGATCAATAAAAGAAAGAGGAAAATGATCTTTTCTAGTTGCTTGGTTCAACTTCCTGTAATCAATGCAAACACGCCAACTATTTTGCACTCTAGTGGGTACTAGCTCATTATTTTCATTTTCTATAACAGTTACCCCAGGTTTCTTTGGCACTACTTGTACCGGACTCACCCACTTACTATCAGAGATAGGATAAATAATGCCAGCTTGGAGGAGCTTACTTACCTCCTTCTTGACCACATCAAGAATCATGAGGTTAAGTCATCTTTGGGGCTGCCTGACTGGTTTAGTCTCTTCTTCAAGAAGAATGCGATGCATGCACACATAAGGACTAATCCCAGGAATGTCTGCTAGAGTCCACCCAATTGCCTTCTTGTTCTTTTTCAGCAAACTTATCAATTTTTGTTCTTGATCAGGCTCTAGATTGTTGGCTACAATCACTGGAAGCTGGTCTCCTACTTCTAGGAAGGCATACTTGAGGTTTTCTGGTAAAGCCTTCAACTCCAATGCAGGTGGTTGGATGGAGAATGGAATCAGTTTTTATGGAGTCACATCCAGGGAGGCACCTACAAATTTAGATTGCTCAAAGACAGAATCCTTGGCTAAAGAGGATGAAGGGTTAGCAGTACAAGAGGAAAGAGATGAAGAATGTACAACATTACAGTTGAAATCACTACACCTACAACTACCTAAAACAGAAATAGAATCTAAGTCTAAGCTAGAGAAAATTGCAGAATCAGAATGCACATCAGAATCCAAACCGTTATTATAATGCAATTCAGAATTGTCAGTAATTAGAGAATTTTCAATTTCAGTGCAAGCATGACAGAATTCAGAACCAGCACAATTGCATTCAAAGGCATCAAATTAGAAAATTCAGGAAAATCAGAAATTAATTCAATTTAGAAATCATCACATGCTTCATCAACTAAGTAATCCAAAAAGTTAACCACATGCACATTGGAATGATTTTCCATAGGATGTTTCATGGCATCTAAAATGTTAAAATCAATTTTGTTGCCAGCAAACTTCATTGACAAAGTCCCTTCATGCACATTAATAATGGTTTTTGCAGTTTTCAAAAAAGGTCTACCAAGTATTAATGGTGCATGACCAGGACTATTATCATTTTCCATATCAAGCACATAAAAATCAGCAGGAAAAATGAGATCTTTGACTCTTACCAGGACATCTTCTAGAACTCCTGCTGGATGTGCTGTGCTCCTATTGGCAAGTTGGACAATCACTCCGGTTGGTGAAAGAACACCAATTTTGAGGCTTGAGTATACTGATTTGGGCATAACATTGATTGAGGCTCTCAAATCCAGCATAGCATTGGAGAACTCCATGTTGCCTATTGTGCATGGTATTGTGAAAGTTCCAGGGTCTTTGCACTTGGGTGGCATAGGTGGTTGGATGAATGCAGACTCATTTCTCCCTAAATTGACTCTCTCATTACCCCTTAAACGCCTCTTATGAGTGCACAACTCTTTGAGGAACTTGGTATACTTGGGGATTTGCCTAATGGCTTCCAAAAGTGGGATATTAACCTCTATTTTTTTGAAGGTCTCCATGATCTCTTTATCCATGTCAGATTCAGAAGCTTTCCTTGATTGAGTCTGCCTATTGGGGAAAGGAAGAGGAATTTTCTGAACCACTTCTTCATCCTTTTTATTTTGCTCACTGGTTGAAGATGAAGGAACACTTTGCTGGACATTTGATTTTTCTGGTTCAGATTCAGAAGCTGGACTGTCTACTTGCTTGCCACTCCTCAAGATGATGGCACTCACATTGCCTCTTGGGTTGATCACTGGTTGGGATGGCAAACTCCCTGAACCTTGACTTTTTAGCTCATTGATTGTTATGGCTAACTGACCAATCTTAGTCTCCAAATTCTGCATATTGGTCTCTATTCTCTGCTGGAACTGAAGAGTATTGGCAGTCAGTTGCTTCATTAAATCCTCAAGACTAGGCTCAGGTTTCTTGGGTGCTAGAGGAGGTGTATGGCTAGGTTCAGGTTGATTGTATCTTGCATAGGGTGGCTGGTAAGGGGGGTTGGAGGTATTCCCATACTTGAAAGCTGGATGATCACGCCACCCAGGATTGTAGGTGGAGGAATATGGGTCATATCTCTGTTGTTGTGGCTGCATGGGTCTACTAGGGAATATACCAGCACATGACTCAGTTGGGGTCTCTTGCAGCTGAGGGCACTGATCAGTATGGTGGGTATTCAGGAAACAAATACCACAGACTGAAGGAGGAAGGGCTTGTTGTTGTGTTCTCTGATTTAATGCCAATTGCCTCACTATTGAAGCTAACTCTTCCAATTTATTTTCTATCCTTTGTTGCTCCATGGGAGGTGTCCTCACTTCATTGACAGTAACTGTTGGATCACTCAATCTGGTGCCAAATTACTGAGCATTTTGGGCCATCTTGGCCAACAATTCGTTTGCTGCAGTAGGAGTCTTATCCACCAATGCCCTACCAGCAGCTGCATCAACTATGTATCTGTCCATAGGTAGTAATCCTTCATAGAAGTACTGGATAAGAAGCTGCTCTGAAATTTGATGGTTGAGACATTTTGAACACAGCTTCTTAAATCTCTCCCAGTACTCATGTAATGATTCACCACTTGCTTGTCTAATCCCACTGATGTCTTTCCTGATTGCTGCTGTTCTTGAGGCTGGGAAGAATTTTTCTAGGAACATCTTCTTTAGTTCATCCCATCTTGTAATTAAGGCAGTGGGCAAGTAGTAAAGCCAATCCTTGGCTGCCCCATCCAAAGAGAAGGGAAAGGCTATCAATTTGATCTGTTCTTCTCCAACTCTATGTGGTCTCATAGTAGAGCAGACAACGTGAAACTCCTTTAAGTGCTTGTGCGGATCTTCTCCTGCAAGACCATGAAACTTAGGCAACAAATGGATTAGACCAGATTTTAGTTCAAAATTAGCATCCAACTCAGGATAATTTATGCACAATGGTTGATAATGCACATAAGGTGCAATCAACTCTTTAATTGATTGTTCTTGCCTATTTTGAGGCACTTGGGCATTTTGGATATCCATCCCAGTTGTCCCAGCTGACTCAAAATTAGTAGACCCCAACAGAATATCAGATTCAGAATCTGATTCAACTTCTACACTATTGACAGCAAACTCAACAATTTCAGCAAGAATTTCAGAAACTATACTAGTCCTAATGCTATTACTTCTCACTAGCCTATGGAAGGTCCTATCTATTTTCGGATCAAAAGGTGGTAAGTCCACGTTATGAGACCTTCTCATACACTAGGAAGGGCAGAAATCACAAGAAAACAACAAAAAGAACAAAAACAGCAAAATAAGCACACAAGGCTCCAACCAAGGAAAATGACCAAAAATGAAGTATCTCAGAAAAATCTGATTTTTCTTGGAAAAATCCTTCACCAATTGGAGGCACAAAATCAACAAACAGAACTCAAAAATAAGATCTACAAAAATCAAACCAAAAATCAAAATTAATTGGAAAAATGGTTAAAATCATTGTAAAATGGAAAAAGTGGTCTAAACGTTGGAATTTGGCCGAGATAGGGCAGTGCTCTTCACGACAAAGTCGTGAGGAGTTATGCCCGAAACGGTCGTGTTTAGTGGACTACAAATTTTTCAAGTCAATCCGATTTAGTTTTTTTAGCTGATGAATAGTGGCTAAAATATAACTAGGAAACTTGAAAAATTGACTTGAAGAATTTGTAATCACTTCCAACAATACCAAGCCACTTTAAATCAAACAAGAACACAATAGAACAACTAATTAACACTTAGAAATAAATTGGCTCCCCGGCAACGATGCCAAAATTCTGGTTCACGCCACTACGATGCTGAATCACCCAGAATTGAATTCGTGGCAATTTGTAGTATAGTGATCCCCAAGTCGTATTCACTCAAGGAACCTCACTTCTAAACAGTAATTAATCGTTCTAAACACCCAAACACTAATGAAAAGTACATGAACGGGGGGTTTGTTGGTAGTACTAATAAAAACATAACAGAACAGCAACCAAATAACTACAATAGCAGCAGCAGCGAAATTTGCAAGGTGTTGACAGTAAAGAGATTATGTAATCAGCCACTAGGATTCATGGAAGTGCAACTATCATTATCTAACTCATTGATTTAGTTTTGTTCTCATTCCATCGTTTGGTTCTTTATGAAAAATGGTTCTAGAATAACATCTAGAATTTTAATGCTACTAATTACAGTCAAGAACATCTCTCTACTATAACCAGATGCATTCAGTGAAAAATCTCAACCAAACTAAGTTAAATATATCATCTAACTAGTCATTTCGCCTCCCTCACTTTCCTAATCAGTCAAGCAAGGTTATATCTTATATATATAAGTCAGTTTATGTTACTTCTCAAGCTCTAATCAAAATTTGACAGCAACATAAACATAATAGCAAAACAGAAACGAAATGAGATGAAAATGGAGAATAAAACACTTAACTTGCATTCTTAGTTCAAGCTACAACATCCCAGTGGTCCAGTGACTGATTGCAATGAAGACTTAGCCCTCCATGAGAGCAAAACAGCAAATGACAGAAGAGAAAACAGAGAGGGAAAAAGAGCTACGAAATTCCTTAGTTACTGAAAATAAAAGTGTCCTCTGATTTTTAAAACTGATGCCCTCCATGCCTTGGAATGTGTTTCTTCCATGATGTGGGCAGCAAGACAACAGCAGAAAAGTGGCAACAGCAGCAGACAAGTTACTCCATTCCTTTGCTGTTTCTGTCTACCATTAATTGCTACAGAAGGCCCATGCTATCATTCCCCTTTGCTGTAAAGTGGAGAACAATGGGGACCAGAAATCCAGTCACCCTAGTCAACCATTCAATGCCCAGTCAGCATGTCCAGGTGGCCTCCAAGTAAGCAAAACGTCCATGCCAGCAATTTTTCTCTCAAATAATTACATCTGAAATTAAGCACATGAATTAATTGGGATAAAATTATGAATTTGAATCATATTAATTCTATAATTAATTTACACCCAATAAATTCAAAATATAATAAAATAGGAGAGTTGGCAACATTGAAATAGCAATACGACTAAGATAGGGACTAAAAAGTATATAAAAATGCTTGATATCACTAGACCCAACTTTTTCCTTATCTCTTGATCTCTTCTTAGACGCCATAGGATCCCTGTGAGAAATTTAGCAAAGAACCCAAGAATAGCAAAATATATCAACACTAATCCAAAGCCTATGTTCTTATAATCCCAAAATTTTGTCACATATCCAAAATTATAGCACTAAGCCTACCGAAATCACAGAAGAGAGATGAGAGACCTTACCTACTGAATGAAAAGGGAAGAAACACAAAAAAGATACTTAGAGCATGGAGGAAGACCACCACACGTAGTGTACCCGATGCAAAAGATGGAGGAACTCATGGTGGAAGGGTTCAGAACACCCAAAACTAACGAGAAACGACGAATATGGCTGAGGGTTTTATTGTGGGGAATGGCTAGAAATAGGCCGGAGAGGACAGAGACGAAGAAGTCACGGCAGGGAAGGAACACAAAAGGTAAAAATTTGAAAATTTTAGGGCTGAAATCCCTAATTTCAATCTTAAAGCTGTAGCCGCACGCCTAAGCTTGAAAAACAAAACTCTTATGCGCGATAGCATCAGTAGAAATTATCTTTTTTTTTTAATTATAGATCAGGGTCACACCGCTAAGTGTTGAGGGACCAAGGCCGAATGCTTAGGGACCAGTGCCAAATGCTGAGGGACCATTACTGGGCGTTGGGCTTCAGAATGTGAAACTGTATCTAATTGGCATCACTTGACTAAGCAGGTTATTCATGCGCTTGAGCGTGACCAGAGACCAACTTCATTATTTTGCGACAACCTGCCTAAGTATGACTATACCTCGCCTAAGCATGATTTTAGCAGAAACATGGCTAATTTTCATCAGATTAAACCAAACTAGCACTTTAAACATTAGCCAAAAGGTTCACCTGCCTTTAACTATAGATTTAGCTTTTCAAAAGGATTACCTCGGAAGCTATCCAAACATCAATGGTAAAAAATTATGGAGTTTGTAACCTCAATTACACCTATCTAATTATCTCTAAAAGCTCCACATAGGCCATAACATCAGCTATCATCCCCCAAACTTACTTCAGCCAAATGCTAACCATCAGCAAAAATTCCTTCTACTCCAAACAGCAATGAACAATATAAACAGACCACAAGGAGAGATAAGGTACAGACTACAAGGAGAGATAATGTACAAAAAACACGTAAACAAGTCACAAAACTAAGTAACTAAACTACAGCAAATTACTAATCAAACTAACTACACACAACAACTTATGCAGCATAGTAAAAGGTCACAAAGCCATATATACAACATAATAGCACACAAATAACTAAATATTGTTAAAGATAGAAGGAAAATAGTAAGAAAGCTTGGGGTGCCTCCCAAGAGTGCTACGTTTATAGTCCTTAGCTCGACTTTACCAAAGCTCCTATGCCACAGGTTGGATGAGTGGTAGAAAGTCTTCTCCCGCTCGACTTTGCCACCAAGATAGTGCTTTAATCGATAGCCATTCACTTTGAAACTTCTAACACCTTCCAGATCTGAAATTTCCATGGCTTCATGTGGGAAGGCCTCTTTGACAACAAAAGGTCCTCCCCATCTGGACTTCAGCTTCTCTGGGAAGAGTTTAAGTCTAGAGTTGAAAAGAAGAACTTGTTGGCCTGCTTTAAAGGATTGGGGGACCATTTTGCAATCATGCCATCTCTTCACCTATTCTTTGTACAGTTTAGAGCTTAAAAAAGCTTGAAGATGGAAGTCTTCAAGTTCATTTAATTGTAAGAGCCTCTTTTCTCCAGCTTTCTTGATATCAAAGTTTAAGAACTTTGTGGCCCAAGATGCTTTGTGCTCTAGTTCTACGGAGAGATGGCAAGCTTTTCCATAGACTAGCTTGAATGGAGATATTCTAATTAGAGTATTATATGTAGTTCGATAAGCCCATAAAGTATCGTCTATCCTCCTTGCCCAATCTTTTCTTGAGGTGTTAACTGTTTTCTCCAATATCTTGTTCAATTCTTGGTTAAAGACCTCAACTTGACTACTTGTTTGAGGGTGATAGGGGATGGCTACTCGGTGCTTGACACCATATTTAGTCAGAAGGCTATCCAAATACTTGTTACATAAATGAGTTCCACCATCGCTAATTAAAGCTCGTGGCACCCCGAACTGAGAAAAGATGTTTTTCTTCAAGAAATTAACTACAACTTTTGAATCATTTGTTGTTGTGGGAATGGCTTCCACCTATTTGGAGACATAGTCTATGGCCACCAGTATGTATTGGAATAAGGAGGAAGAGAGAAATGGCCTCATAAAATCAATCCCCTACACATCAAAGATCTCCACTTCAAGAACACTATTAAGTGGCATTTCGTGTTTTCTTGAGATGTTGCCACTTCTTTGACATCGATCACAATTTTCCACAAAATTTCTTGCATCCTTCAACAAGGATGGCCAATACAGTCCACTTTTCAACACCTTGGCTATTGTTCAAACGCTGCTATAATGACCTGCATAGTCTGAATTATGACAATGCCATAGCACACTGGTCATCTCTTCTTCTAGAATACAGCAACGAATTATCTAATCGGCACAAACTTGGAAGAGAAATGGCTTGTCCCAAAAGTAGTTTCGCACATCATGGATGAACCTCTTCCTAGGTGTTTATGTCAGGTAGCAATCTACCATACTCAAGAAAATTCACATAGTATGCATACCATGGCAACTGCTTGTCTCCTACTAGAAATAGCCTCTCACCAGGAAAATTCTCATTAATTTGTGGCTCCATTTCAACTTGAGCATCATTGCTTAGGCGGGAGAGGTGATTGGCAACTTGATTCTCACTCCATTTCATATCCTTAATTTGTAAATCAAATTCTTGCAGTAGTAGATTCCATCTGATCAACCGAGGCTTTGAGTCCTTTTTCTCAATAAGGTATTTGATCGTAGAATGGTCAGTATGCATGGTACTTTGGTTCTCACTAGATATGCTTGAAATTTATCAAATGCAAATACCATTGCCAATAACTCTTTCTCTGTGATGGGGTAATTCAATTAAGCATCAGCTAGCGTTTTGCTAGCATAATAAATGGGACGAAAGATCTTTTCACAATGTTGACCTAACACTACCCCCACTGTATAATCCTTGCATTGTACATTAATTCAAAGGGTTTCTCCCAATCTGGGGCAACAATAATTGGTGCGACAATAAGTTTCTTCTTTAATTCAATAAATGATGCCAAATACTCATCATTAAAGCAAAATGGAGCATCTTTTTCCAGCAAATGGCACAATGGCCTATCAATTTTGGAGAAGTCTTTTATGAACCTCTTATAGAAGCCAGCATGACCAATAAAGCTCCTGACTTCCTTTATAGACACTGAAGGAGGGAGTTGCTCAATGGTTGAAACTTTGGCTTGATCTACTTCCAAACCCTTCTTGGAGACCTTGTAGCCAAGCACAATGCCTTCTTGTACCATAAAATGGCATTTTTTCCAGTTTTGCACCAAGTTGGTTTCTTCACATCGCTCTAGAACTTGTTTCAAGTTGCCAAGACAACTATCAAATGAGGCTCTAAAGACTGAGAAATCATCCATAAAAACTTCGAGGCATTTTTCCACCATGTCTAAAAATATAGCCATCATGCACCTCTAAAATGTAGTCGGTGTGTTACACAAACCAAATGGCATTCTCCTAAAAGCAAATGTAAATGTTGTCTTTTCCTAATCATCTGGTGCAATGGCAATCTGGTTATAGCCTGAATAGCCATCAAGAAAATAGAAGAACTCTTGACCAGCCAACTGGTTTAACATTTGGTCAATGAATGGTAGTGGGAAGTGATCCTTCCTTGTAGCCTTGTTAAGCTTGCGATAATCCATACACATACTCTACCATGTGACTATTCATGTTTGTATCAATTCATTCCAAGTGTTAGCCACCACAGTTATGCCTCCCTTTTTGGGGACACATTATACTGGGCTCCCCCACGTACTATCAGAAATGAGATAGATTATTTCTGCATCCAGCCACTTTACAATCTCTTTCTTCACTACATCTTTCATTACCGAGTTTAATCTTCACTGGTGCTCAATAATGGGAGAGTATCCTTCTTCGAGCTTTATCTTATGCATATAAATTGAAGACTAATGCCTTTTATGTCAGCAATAGTCCATCCCACGGCTTTTTTATATTCCTATAGGATCCTCAATAATTTTTCTTCTTGCTCCAAACTCAACAAAGAAGACATAATGATTGGCAAGGTTGACGATTCTCCTAAATATGCGTACTTCAAATAGAGAGGTAATGGTTTGAGCTTAAGTGCTGGTGGCTCTTCAATAGATGGCTTAGTGTAACGCTCCATCTCGATGGTCAACTCCAATGATTCCACTTGTTTGTGGTATTTAGGAGTGGCATTCAATAGGTTCACACAATCAAAAACTTCTTTATCATCTTCATCCACTTCCATAGCTACAAGATATGATTCAAGTGTATTTTTATAATGCACATTCTCAAAGGTGGTTTACACCACTCTATCCACCATGGCATCCGTTACAGAAATTCTGTAGCACTTCATTGGATCATTAGGACACTTCATTGCCTAAAAAATATTGAACTTCACCTCTTGGTCTTGCACCCTCATAGTGTGCTCTCTTTTTTGTACATCAATGATAGTTCTCCTAGTAGCTAAGAATGGTCATCCCAAAATGATAGAGACATCACGATCCTCTTCATAGTCCAGGACAATGAAATCTGTCGGGAAGATGCACTTATCCACTTTAACTAATACATCCTCAACAACTCCTTTAGGGTACGCAAAAGTGCGATCCACTAGTTGTAAAGTGACTATGGTTGGTCGAGCTTCACCCAATCCTAGCCTCTTATATATGGATAGAGGCATTAAGTTTATGCTTGCCCCTGAATCATAGAGGGCCTTTCTACTGAATTTATCCCCAATTGTACACCCTATGTTGAAACTACCCAGATCTTTGAGCTTTGGTGGGAGCTTATTTTGTATAATAGCACTACATTCTTCAGTGAATGCTACAGTTTCATATTTGCAAAGCCTTCTCTTCTTGAACAAAATATCCTTCATGAATTTCACGTAACTTGGCATTTGCTCAAGGGCTTCCGCAAAGGGGATGTTGATATGGAGTCTTTTAAATACCTCCAAGAATTTCTTGAATTGGTGATCCATTTTTTACTTCTCAAACCTTTGTGAAAATGGAGATAAAGGTTACACTTGGGGTTTTGAGTGCTCAACATGAGGTTCAACTTCATTTTTTCCCTGGAGTGACTTCATCTTTGTCTTTTATCCTGTTGACTTCAATTGTCCTTGGATTACCCTCAATCTCTTTCCCACTTCTCAATGCGATGGCTTTACAATGTTCATTTCCCTCTCTTCTAGGATTGATCTCAGTGTCACTAGGAAGGATATCTTGAGGTCTATTATTGAGAGCGTTGGCTAATTGTCCCATTTAGGTCTTCAAGTTTCTGATAGCCACATTTTGGTTCTGGATTAAAGACACCTAACTCTAGATTAAGGCATCATTTTTTGCCATATATTGCATGAACATGTCTTCTAAAGTGGGTTTCTTTTCCACTTACAGTGGTGGAGCTCTATTCCGAGGAATGTGTTTGTTTTGATTATTGAAGCAAGGTGGTTGAGAAGGCCTACTAGTTGATGATGAAGTCGTGGGATTGAGGCAATGATTGTTACTCCATGAAAAGTTCGAATGATTCCTATTTCTCAGATTGTATGAATTTAAATAGAAGGTGTTCTGGCTTCTTTGGTGATTGCTCATATAATTTAAGTATTCCATGGTAGAAATTTCCTCACAGCAACCATTAATGTGAGCACCCCCACAAAAGTCACAGCTTGGTACTGGATTACTCACCACATTTACTCTTACCGACTCTTGTTGTTTGGCACACAACATCTCGACCTTTTTAATTAAGGCTTCATTCTGGGCCAATATAGCATTAAAGGTAACCAATTCCAATATCCATTTCTTTGAGTTGCTCTTGGCTCTGATGGAAGCGTTCTCACTAGCCCCCATAGTCTTAATAATGTCCCAGGCTTGTTCAATTGACTTGGCCATCAATGCACTGCTAGCTGTGTATCCAGTTTATCCCTGGTTTCATAATTCAATCCACTGTAAAAGATCAAAATTTGTTGCGACTCCTGAATGCCATGGTTAGGGCATTTTCTCAGCATCTCTTTGAATTGCTACCAAGCAGTGTATAGCATCTCTCCTTGTTAATAGAACATTGTAATCTCATTTCTCAATTTTACTGATCTTGATGGAGGAAAGAATTTATCTAGGAAATTATTTTGTAGTTCATCCCAAGTAGTGATGCTTCCTAGTGGTAGAGTCATCAACTAATTTTTTGCACTATCCCCTAAAGAGAAAGGGAATAATCGAAGGCAGATAGCATCATCTGAAACTCCATTCAGCTTGACCATATCAAAAATGTCAACGAAGTTCACAATATGGTTGTTCAAATCCTCTATGGAATTCCCCAAATTGATTCTATTGAACCAGATTTAGCATCATAGCCTTCATCTCAAAATTGTTGGCTCCAATCGTGGGCTTCACTATGCTTGAAGTATTACCAGCGTTATGGGGTGAAGCATAATCCCATATCACTCTATATCCCAACTTAAGTTCATCGACAACCCTATTTCTAGCATTGACCTCATCTCACTGATGATTTTGGTTATCTTCATCCATTTCTTCTTATATAGCTTGGCTTACTTGAGTTTTTCTAGTTCTAGCTTCCTTCCTAGTTCTCCTTGCGAGTCTTTCAATCTCTGGCTTGAAAAGAAGATCAGAAAGATCAAGGGTACCTCACATACGCAATGAAAAACACTGATTGGCAAAGAAAGAAAGAAACAACAAAATTAACACAAAAACTAAGATGACTAATTAAGAAAAATAAACAAAGAAAAACAAGCTATAGACAAAGGTCTATTTTAGCACCTTTTAATTCCTGTGAATATTAGCAACAACTGTTAATCCCCGACAATGATGCCAAAAACTTGTTGACAACTTGACAAGTGTACCAATCGTACAAGTAATATAGTGATAAAATGAGTAAGAATGTCGTTCCCACGAGGAATTAAGCTGTTTTAGTTAGACGATCCAAATTTATAAGGTTCATTAACATAATGCAAATGAAAATGAAAACTTGAATTAAAAGTGAGTTGTATGATTGTATGGATTCTAAATAAACACAATGGAAATCACAAGATGAACACAATACAATTCACAAGATTAATGCAACCTAGGATTATTAATCCCCCGTCATTCTTCACAGATTTTAATCTCTCTCCTTTTTGTTCTCACTGGCCATACATGCTAATCTAGGATACAAATATGCTCAGACGAATTCTCCCGAATGCCAACCAAGACTAAATCCAAAAGCTCATAATTCCTTATATAGTCTTGGGTTTCAAAAGTGCATAAACCCTAATCTGATTATGTGAGACTAATGTCTATATTCCTATAACATTTACTAATCAATCCCCTCACCTTTAATGTTCAAGAACTCACACTATACATTCTATGGTCTAAGTTTTTATATTCCTATCTTAAGTGCAGTAAAACCACTAAACAATCCATTAAGTTGATCAAATTTAATGAAAGCAAGAAGATAAGAATGAATAAAGATGTATTAATGGCCAAATGCTCACAAGAAGTCAAGAGATTTACAAAACCTAATCCAAACTAGGGTTCCTAGCAATTCTAGTATAGAAATTTAGCTACACATGATTTCAAAATACAGAAAATGAGAGAAGAGAAGAGAAAACTCCATCATTTCAAGTTGGATGGAAGAGAAATTGCTCCAATTTTCACCAAAAGTTGGTTCCTCTAGCCCCTTGAGCTGAATTCGACATTCTCCCCTCTGCTCCAACTTAGAATCCCCTAACATTTTAGTCCAAAATGCCTTTTAAAGCCTGTTGCATGTGACAACAAAATGGCCTATGCGCTTAAGTGCACACTTATACTGCTTAAGCGAGATTCAGGAAAAATTGAGCAGCTCTTCACTACGAGGAACCTGCTTAAGCGTAAATTATTCACGCTTAAGCGCAAAGTTGATAGAAAACAATCCTTTTCTGGAGCTGTATCCGGTTAGGCGCAATTTATCTCATTTAGGCACATGAAAGATAGCATTAAATCTTCATTTTGAGCCCTATTTTCTTCTCCAAGGTTCCCTTTTTTCATTATTTATGTCTTGGCTTAGGATTTCTCAATCTTCCACATCATTTTTCAACTAAGATATCTGCAAAAACATCACCAACAGATCTACAATTATAACCTAAAAAGAATGTGATTAGGGGCCAAAAATTGCATTTCTAACCTAAGAGTAATGTATATATGCAACTATCTAAAAGTATAGTTTTAAAACCCTAACAAAAGCAAAAGTATGCCAAAATGACCAAAACCTCCATAGAATTTATATGAATGCTGAGGACTCATCATGAGGTTGAGGTAGTAAAGAACAGAGCCTCTAAGTGGTAGAAGAGAAAGATACAGAGAGAAAGAGAGGAGCCTATTTTTTTTTGCTGCCAAGAACAAAGCCTCTATGTGTGTATCATAATATTTCTCAAAATGAAATCAGAGACTGATTTGAAGGGCCAAACAGTGAGAAAATAAGTGACAAGGCAGAATAGGGACCAAAGTGAATAAATTGAAAAGTTTATAGGAGTTGATTTTAACAAAAAAATATATTTTCAAACAAGGGACCTATATGAAGTAGTATAAGAGTTTATATCAAGTAAAGAACAAAAGAAAAATTTTATCTAGGGAACTAAGTGAATAAACAAAAAAAAGTTTTGATTAAATGGTGAAATTAAAATAAAATCTCGTTTAAATTATTAGTTCATTTTATTTAAAACTTAATTATAATATATACTTAGTTCTTTTTAATTATAATTGATACTTAGTTGATTTTGTTTAAAAAGCAATAATTTTGTTAATAATTCATTTTGTCATTAAAAATTTTTTTAATTCATTTTTTTAAAATTTATTTATTAATTAAAAATTGAAATGAAAGAGTGCAAGAGTGCAAGATTGCGAGATTACTACCGCTCTAGGGTGTTAGTTTGATTGGATATGTGAGCTATAAGATGAGGGTGATTGTAAGTGTTGAGGGGTTGGAGTTATTAGTTCAGATTATATTTATTAATTTAATATCATGTAATTACTTTAAAATTATAATTAAAATTATCACTTTATGATTAAACATGATACCGAAGTGGAGACCAAAGCTGAGACGAAGCCAGCCAAGCCTAAAGAGACCAGAGGGAGTAAGTGGTAGGATTAAGAAGAATCCAGCCGAGATAAGAGACTAGAGGGAGTGAGTACTGAGAAGTGAGACTAGAGCTAACTAAGAGAAGACAATGAGAGAAAATAAAAAAAATAAAAAATATAGTATATATAAAATGATAATTTTATATAAATATTAAATTCATAAAATAAAATCTAAAAATTTATTTTAAATGAAACTTAATTTTTAGGAGGTATAATTTTCATTTTTTTTTCTACGGTTTGTAATTATTAGTAAAGACAATGATTTTATTAAATATTAACTAATAAAATAAGAATTAAAAATTAGTAATTATCTTATAAATCATTGATTGAAAAATTAATTTTAGAGTATGTATTATCCATATTTGTAACAAAAATATTTTATAAATATATTAACACTACTTATACCTACACTATATTTTAGTTTGTTTGTAAATATTTTATAAATATTTAACTTATTATTATTTGGGTCCTTACATCCTTTCTTTAAAAGTTCCAAATCATCCTACAAAATTCCAAATTTATTTTATTACTCTTTATTTAACTTTTCCAGTAGAGTAAAATCCCACACAATCTTTGTAAATTTTTTTAAAATAGATTAATAATAATTTAATATTATTTTATTTCAAATTTAGACAAAACTTTGATGTTTTCAAAAATTAAAATTTTTAAGCCTCATAAATTTCTCAACTTAATGTTGAAAGTCCACTGTGGGCTATCTTAAAAACCTCGAGTATTATAAAATAAATTCTCTCATTAACTTAGTAATACTTGGGGTATTACAGAAGAAGAGCATAGAGAGGGATTTCGAAGCAGTGAAGTTGAAGCTGGATAGTTTTCAGAAGTGATTTTATTAGGATTTTTTGTAATTAAATTAATTTAAATTATTACATATATAATTAATTCAAAATATATATTTTATCATATTATATATATATATAATATATATTTTATTATTAGGCAGCAAGACACATGCACTTTTTGTAAAAACTCCCCTAAATTTATTTTATTAATATTTATCTTTCTCAAGTAATTTGATAATTGGGGGTAAATATGAAAAATAATGAGAGGGAATAGATATTTGCGACAGAATTTTGCATTGCAAAACTATAAATACTTTACGATGGAATTTGGTACAGAAAAATTTTCTCACTAATTAAATAGACGAAAAACATGTTTGCGACAGAATTTAGTGACGGAAAAAATTTTTACGACAGAATTTGGAGATGGAATTTTTCCATCGCAAAACTAAAATTCTTTTCAATGGAATTTTTCATCGCAAAACTAAAAATTCTTTTCAATAGCACTAATTTGCAATGGAAAAAAGGTTTACGATGGATTTTTGCAATGAAATTTTTTGTCAAAAAATTAAAAATACTTTGCGACAAAATTTTGGTACATTAGTGACGGAAATCTAATTAGCGACAAAAATTTCTGTCGCATATTCCCAATATTGCAATTTCAAATTATTGAATAAATTTGCAACGAAATTTGTGATGGAAATTTCCGTCGTTAATATATGTTTTTCTTGTAGTGCCTATTTCTTAAATGTATTATGAGAATATGCCCTATATATTAGTGAATTCTACCAAGGATGTTCTTATAGTTAAGACACCCCACTCTTATAATGCTACATATTTCATTAAGAGTTTTTTCAAACTCACCCTCACATATTCACTACAGGATAATGCACTTACACCATAGAGTTGAGATTAAGAGATAGAACTCTTATAAAATATGTGCATTCATCAAAAAAACTCTATGATTCATTTTTCCCTTTGAACCAAGTTCTTAGGATCTCTAGTCACAAGGTAGAGTATCCTTATATGTTGCTTTTAATCCTATAGGCTCGAGACCCATCCCCTTTGATGTATTCTAGAGCCCCTCTTTATGTAAGGCTGTTGTTAGCGGATCCGTACGATTATCTGTTGACTTTATATAGTGAACATGAATGGTACCATTATTAATATAATATCTCATAATACTATGTTTTCTTCTAATGGGTCTAGATTTACTGTTATAACAACGGTTTTGTACTCTACCAATAGCAGCAATACTGTCACAATATATTAGTATGGGTGGAATAGGTTTTTCCCACATTGGGATCTCACTCAAAGAGTCTTTTAACCAACTAGCCTCCTCACTAGCTGTTGCTAGAGTAATAAGCTCTGTTTCCATAATTGATTTAGCAATTATTTGTTATTTTTTAGATTTCAAACAAATTACACAACCACCCAAAGTAAATACATAACTTAAGATACATAGGGAGTCACCTGACAGTGTATTCCAATCAACATCTGAGTATCCTTCTAGCACGACTGGATATTTTCTATAGAATAATCCATACATGTTAGTGCCACACAAGTATTTCATAAGATGTCTTAAGGCACTCCAATGTTCCATGCTAGGTTTACTATTAAACCAAGTAAGCCAACTGCATAAGCAATGTCAGGTCTAGCACTATCTATTAAATAACGTAAACTCCCTATCATGCTAGCATATTCTTTTTAATCCAAAATCAAATTATCATTAGTAGTAGGGAATAAATGGATACCTTTTTCTAATGGAATAGAAACAGATTTAATATCTAAAAATCCATATTGTTTCAAAATATTTTCCACATAATGAGATTGATCAGGATATATTCCATCATTTAACCTTGTGATTCTCATGCCTAGAATCACATTTGCTTTACCAAGATCTTTCATACTAAAATTCTCATAGAGCAAGAATTTTGTATTTTTAATTATATTTAAGCTTGTACCAAAAATTAACAAATCATCTACATACAAGCTAACAATAACATGATCATTCTCAAACAATTTGTAATATATACACTTATCACATTCACTAGATTTAAATCCATTCTCAAGCATACATATATCATATTTCTCATGTCATTGCTTACGAGCTTGTTTTAACCCACACAAAGATTTTGTTAATTTACATACTTCGTTTTCTTGTCCTTCTATAACAAAACCTTCCAGTTGCTCCGTATAAATTTCTTCATAAAGTTCCCCATTTAAAAAAAGTTGTTTTTACATCCATTTGATGTATAAACATGTCATGAATGGAAGCAATAGTAATCAACAATATCTAATAGATGTAATTCTAGCAACAGGTGAAAAATTATCAAAGAAATCTAAATCCTCTCTTTGAGTTAAAGCCTTTAGTTACAAGTCTTGCTTTATATTTATCTATAGAGCCATCAAGTTTTAATTTCTTATGAAGAACCCATTTGCAGGAAATTGCTTTATATCCATCAGGTAAATCACACATGGAAATCACACAATTTCGATGTCTTATTTGACATAAGAGAATCCATCTCATCATGTATAGCTTTTTCCCAAAAGAATTGAGTTAGGTGATGCTAAAGCTTCTTTCAAAGATATAGGACTATCTTCAACATTATAAATTATGAAATCTGGGCCAAAGTCTTTTTCTATTCTAGCTCTCTCACTCTTCCTTGGTTCAGTCTCAGTTTCAATACTTTCATGGTAATAAGAGCTTGAATTAGAAACATTTGAATTTAATTTCTTGACCCCCACTATTTCCTAATTTATAAGAAAATTTATTTTCATGACATATAGCATCACAAGACTCAATTATAACTTTGTTTTTCATATCAAAAAAATTTATAAGTTATACTATTCAAAGAATAACCAACAAAGATACATGTAGAAGCTTGAGATCCTAATTTAGACCTTTTAGGATCCACATGTTTCACATATACTAAACATCACTATACTCTCAAAAATTCAAATTTGGTTTATAATTTTTGATAACTGAAAAGGTGTTTTATCTTAATTTAATTTTATGTGGAATGCAATTCAACACAAAACAAGTAGTCAAAATAGTTGCACCCCAAAAATTAAAAGAAACACTTGATTGTAACAACATGGAATTTGTAAAATTTATTAATGTTCTATTTTTACTTTTAGCTATATCATTAGAAGCTGGTGAATAAGGTAGTGTTACTTTACCCAAATATTCAATAAAAGAATTTAATTCATTTGAATTATACTCACCACCTCTATCACTTTGAAAATGTTCAATTTTCTTACCAAATTGATTTTCAACTTCATTTTGATATAATTTTAATTTTTCAAAAGCCTCACTTTTATTTTTCATCAAGTAAACATACGTAAATTTAGAAAAGTCATCTATAAAAGTAATAAAATATTTATTACCACCATGAGTTAGATGACCATCAAATTCACATATATCAATACGAATTAAATCTAACAATTCATAATTTTTCACACTGTTTTATGTGATTTTTTTTGTAATTCTTGACATGTTACAAAAATCACATTTTTCAAAATTTTCATTGATGTTAGGAATCAGTCATAAATTACTCATTCTTTGTACATATTTATTATTTATATGACATAAACATTCATGACAAAAATTAATAGAAGACATCATGTAAACTGAACTTGAAGGCATTTTATTCATATTAAGATTCAGCTTAAACATTCCATCACAAGCATACCCTTTGTCTACAAATTTCCCTCTTTTAGTAAAAACATATTGATCAGACTTAATAGTCTATTTACAACCAGCTTTGTTCAACAGAAAGACAGACATAAGATTCTTCCTCATCTTAGGCGTATATAAAACATTCTTAAGAGTGAGAATACAACCAGAATTGAAATTAAGCTCCAAATCACCTTCACCCAAAATTTGAGTGATATAAGAGTGACCAAGCATGGTGTCCTTAGACTTTTCATGAGGTGTGAACACCTTGAACTAATCTTTATCATAACATAAACTATAAGAAAATTGACTTTCAGTGTCAGCGACTAAGGAAGTCGTTATTGAAAGTCTCACTTGGCGACTTTTGAGAGTCGCCATCAAAAGTCGATTTTTTTTAAATAAAATTAATAAATAGTCGTCACCAAATGTTAGACTTTCAGTATTAACTTTTGAGAGTCGCCACCAAAATTAATTTTTTTAATAAAATTAACAAATAAATTAGACTTTTGGTGGCCACTCCCAAGTCGAACTTTCAGTGGCAACTTTTGAGAGTCACCATCAAAGGTCAATTTTTTAAAAATAAAATTAATTAAAAGTCTCACGAAGTCACCACCACAAATCAGACTTTCAGTAGTGATTCTCATAGTCACCACCAAAAGTCAATTTTTTTAATAAAATTAAAAAAAATTAGACTTTTGGTAATGAAAGTTAATTTTTTAATAAAATTAACAAAAAAACAGACTTTTGGTGCCAACTATAGAGTCGCCACTAAAAGTCAATTTTTTAAAAATAAAATTAATAAAAAGTCCCACTTTTGGTGGTGACTCCCATAGTCGCCACCAAAAGTCAATTTCTTTAAAATAAAATTAATAAAAAAAATCAAACTTTTTGGTGGCCACTCCCATAGTCGCCACCAAAAGTTGGACTTTCAATGGTGACTCATATAATTACTACCAAAAGTCTGATTTTTTAATTAATAAAAAATCATACTGTTGGTGGTGACTTCCATAATCGCCACCAAAAGTCTATTTTTTAACTAAAATTAATAAAAAGTCTAACTTTTGGTTGCGAGTATGGGAGTTGTCACCAAAAGTCAGACTTTAATAGATTATATATATATAATTATATTTTTTTTCTCATCTCTTAATCTATTAGTAATAATATATTTGCTTTTTATTAAGTTAGATGTTGTTCCATATTGGTTTTATGAGGTTTTTGGCTTTAAATAATTTTAACAGATTATATACATACATATATATATATATATAATGTTTTGCTCTTGTACGACACAAATGAAGTGGTGGTAAGATGGCAAGATTACAAGACACAGATGGTTAAAAGCAAGGGACCCAGGTTCAAATCTCAGGTATGTATGTGTTTGGTTTAATTTCAAATAAACGTGAATATTACATAAAAAATTTTGAGTGATCTAGGCCAGCAAGTTAGTGAACCGACCAAGACCCACACGGATCAAATTGGTTTCAAGTCAACCCATCGGGTCAATCCGATTCCAAAAACAATGACGAGTGACTTTTGGTGGCGATTTTGAAAGTTACCACTAAAGATGACCTTCAGTAGTGACTAAAGTAGCCACCAAAAGTAGCTTTTTGACATGCATTTTTTTTTACAACAAGATGACTTTAGTCGCCACTAAATGGTGACTTTTGGTGGCAGCCCCTTTAGTTGCCACTAAAAGACAATTAGTCACGATTTTTCAACAGCAACTTTAGTTACCACCAAAGTCGCTACCAAATTTGGTGGTGATTTTTAGACTTTTTGTGGCGATTAAAAGTTTTTTTTTGTAGTGATACATGCCTAGTGGCTCCCGAATCCAACACCAACCTCTTGATTCACTAACCATGTTGATTTCAGTAATCAAGGCCACTAAATGCTCTTCAACATTATTGGCTTGAGGCTTGTTACCATGAAGACGATCTCTACAATTCTTTGTCATGTGTCCAATTTTACCACACAATGGAGCCATTGTGTTTATTTTTATTTTGAGCAGAATACCCTTTGCTGCCATTTCTAGATAAATTTTTCATGTTTTTCTTAGAGGCCTTCAAGTGAGCATTTTGAACCTTGACCTTGAGGCAAAGAGTCATTGGTTCCAAGAACATTTACCTTAATTGTTGAATTTTCACGTTGAGTCATGAGAAGAACTTGATTCCTCGCTTCTTCTACTTGGATCATTGTAACGAGACTTTCTAAGCTATTCTCATTTTGTTTGTGTCGTAGCACCTTTTGAAACTCTTTCTAAGATTTGGTAGCTTGTTAATGATGCCAAGCACAATTAGATTATCTTTAATTTGTATACCCGTGAACCTCACATCATGAGCTAGCATTTGGAATTCTTGTATTTGTTCCACCACAACTTTGCTATCCACCATTTGATAGCGGGAAAAATGACTTGCTGCATACTTCTTTCTCTAGCTTCCTTAGAATCATTTTTTTTTGTGAGGCTTTCCAAATCTTTTTTGGCTGTAGTATATGATTTCTCATAGTAATCATAAAATTGGTTAGCCAAATAGTTAAGCAAATAATAATGACAATTATATTGATCTTTTTTCCATTTTTCTATTTTTTTTCAACATGTTCTTTCTTTTCAACATCACTCATTGAACCAGTAAGACTTTTTCTTGGATTTTTCATCGTGAGTACATATGAGACCTTCAAACGATTAAGATAAAACAAAACTTTTCCCTTCCATCTTTTGAAATGAACACCCTTGAAATGAAAAGGTTTGTCAAGTTCACCCACGCCATTATTACCTTCAGCTATAACTTCGATCACTACAACAATCAAACAAAATTTTGACAGAAAATTTCCAATTGAAACTTACTGAAACCAATTCCCACTATTATACTTCGATCACTACAACAATCAAACCTCATTTGTTTAAATTTTGTTCTGACCTATGGTCAGTGTTTTGATTATATATTTTAAACAAAAAATAATTTTTGAGTTAAAATTAGCTCATTTCAAACTAGACTCCAAGAACTTTCCAATGATATATTATTTGTTTAAAACGGAGTTCAAATGAAGGAGTTATAAATTTTTGAAGAAAGCTCAAAATTTGTATTTCACTACTGCCAGCCGGTGGTCGACCAAGCAGCTTCTGACTAGTCAACCAGTTGCCCTAAAAATGCTATATTTTGCTACTGTCAGTGGGTGGTCGACCAGGTAACCCCAACTGGTCAACTAGTTGACACCTGCACTGCACTATAAGTGCTGTAACGGCTATATAACAGGTAGTTTTGTAAAATCATATATATATAACCTTAGATACATGATTTTGAGCTAGAACAAAGTCCTACAATGTGATATTAACTTTTTCTATCATCTTTGAGAGAAAGGAAAGCATTCTTGAGCCAAATCTTGCATATTCTCTATCATTAGAGTTATTAGAGTCTCATTTGTATTCATCTTCTCTTTAGAGAGAGTTTCTTTGTATTGTTGATTTTGATCAACACATATATTATTCTGAGTTGAGGTTTGCAAGTAGCGGTGTTGGAAGAACTTGCTTTGGATTGAGGAGGAGCCCGGATTCATAAATTCTCCATTGTGGTTTCACAAATACCCGGATCGAATTTGCGTGGTTGTAGTGGTTTGCAAGTACCCGGATTAAACTTGCAATTATAGTTGAAATATTCAAGTGGTCTCTTAAGGACTGGATGTAGGCTTGGATTAGCTGAACCAGTATAAATCTCTGAGTTTTCTTTCTCTATCCCTTACTCTTTAATTTGTGCATATTGATATCTACTCTTTAATTCTTTGATCTTTATAATTATTCATCTTGACAGCACATTGATTTTCTATATTGTATTTATTATCTTAAGTATTGCACTTCTACATAAAATCATTTTAACTTCCAATTAATTATTATGAAAAATTTATAAAACTCAATTCACCCCCCTCTTGGGTTCCAACCATTACTTTCAATTGGTATCAAAGCTTGGACTCTTGTTTAAAGACTTAATAGTCTAAGAGTTAGCATGGTTGGATATAGTGATTGGTTTATATCTGAAAATTGTTCTTTCACAGAACCTCCAATTTTTGATGCTAATCATTTTCAATATTGGAAGTATAAAATGAAAATATTTTTAATTTCAGTAGACCATAAACTCTGAGAAGTTATAGAAAATGATTCTTGTATGCCTGTCAAGAAAGAACAAGGAAAATGCATTTCAAAACCCTAGAGTGAATGGAATAATACTGAAAGAAGTTTAATGCAACTCAATGCTAAGGTAAAATTGATTATTTCTTGTGCATTAAATCAAGATGAATTTTTCAAAATTTCTAATTGTGCAACTACGAAAGAAATGTGGGAAATTCTTGAAGTTACATATGAGGAAGATCTTATTGCTAAGGAATTAAAGTATAGAAGTTTCATCAATGAACTTGAAATTGCTCAAATGAACAATTGCAAAACCATTAATGAGATACAACTTATGATTAATCAATTGCAAGTTCTTGTTGAACTTACAGGAAAATCTCAAATCACCAAGGAGACAGAAGAAAAAGAAAAAGGAGAAGAAGAAAAACCACAACCAAAAGCTGAATCATCAAAGAAAGCTTACCTATCTTCCATTTAGGGAAATAGCAATTCTGATGAGGAGAACACAAATGAAGAAGCCAACACTTGTCTTGTGGCCAGAGATAAAGATGAGGTAAATTCATTTGACTACTCTTTTGAAGAATTACAAGATGCTTTTGATGATTTACATGAAGAATCTTTAATACTTGCAAAGAAACTAAGTATTTCAAAATAGAAAAAACTCTTCTCTTGAAAATGAGTTGGAAAGATTGAAAAATGAATTTTCTATTTCCAAGGAAGAGAAATTTAGTTTCGAAAATCAAAATAGAACTTTGCAAGAAGAGAATTTGATTTTAAAGGGAAATATCTCTACCAACAAAAAATGCTTTTCCAAAAAGTGTGATTCTTTGAAAAAGGAAAATGATAATCTTAAAAAGACACTTGTAAAATTTTCTCAAGGTAGAGAAATTTTAAATACCTCAGTTTTGAAACAAAGAAGAAAGTTTAACAAAGTTGGTCTTGTTTCTAAAAAGAAATCAAACCAAAAGCATTTTAAAAACTTCTTTGTTTCTGTAAAGATGTCCAATAATCCAACTTGCACTTGTTTCTATTGTGGACTGAAAGGACACAAATCTTACTCCTGCTTTTTTAAGAAAAATCTTGTTCATGGAGTAAAAATGAAATGAGTTCAAAAAGGAACTCATGACCCAGGCAAACCTAAAGAAATTTTGGTACCAAAGACAAAGAATTAATTTGCAAATTTGCCTCGAAGCAAGGAGTGGAAATGATTTTTCAATGGCTACATCATTCAAACTCCACTCTCTTGCATCAAAAGGAGGCAATGGACAAGTAAACATATAAGCTGGAATGCATTGTAAGAAATTTGACTAATATGTTTACTGCTCTCTAATGCTTTTGTCTGTTCTCTAATATGCCTTACATCTATCCTTGATACTCATGCATGCTATATCTGAAAATAATTGTTAGATGTGCGGCCTATAGATTCAAATTTTGTTTTGAGCCAAAATATTTCTTCTAAATACTGCTCAAAGTCTTCTTTTTGCCGCATCATGAAAACTTGCTTTACATGCATACTTCTCTTGCTTCCACAACAATAAGACTACTCCTGCCTGTAGTGTTTATCCTTGTTGTAATCTTATATAAATATTTTCAATGAAATCAAATTTCTTGCAAAATTACATTTCATGGAAGCATAGCATTTTTATTAATATGGCATATCTTAAACATAATGTTGCTCTTGATTCTCGAGATTTATTTGGACATTGCTAATTTAAGCATCAAAGTGCTCCACCAAAAGTGTTTTGCACGAGTTAATTCTCAAATTTATCCTCTAAGGCATTCTATTTCCTCTGCTCTCTGAAATCAGTAAGATTTATAGTTTTGAAGTTAGTTGGTCGACCAACGAAGCCTACATTGAACCAATGCCCAGCGCCAGGAGAAGAATGCTAAACGCTGAGACAAGTGGTCAACCAAGGTCCTCAGAGTGGTCGACCAACTCAAGGCAGTGGCTAACTAAGGCAATTTTGGTCATGAGTAAGCTTGATAGTAAGCTCCTCGCACTTTCTCATCCCCATGATGGTTGACCACCTGACACACGTTGGTCAACTAGCACATGACAATAGATGAAGGACTTGAATTTTGTTGCTATGTACTTACTGATCTCTTCAAAAGCTTCATGGGTGATCTTATAAGAGATTGTTTTTGAGAGGATCTTGAAAATAATCAATCAATTAAGATAATTAAAATTGCAAGAAGACAGGATCAGAAGAAGAGCAATGAGCAAAACAAGGATATCAAAATCTTAAGGAGGAACTTCAAGAAGCAACAAGAATTTGCCAAGATTGATCAGTATCTCTATCCTTTACCACTATACTATTTAATTGAGTGATACTCCCTACTCATAATTGGCTATATTGGCAATTTTTTTCTGACATACTTTCATTGCAATGACATATTGTTCTTTGATATCTTACATACTTGATCATATCATTGCATATAAATACATGTTAAATGCTTAAATTGTCTTTATACCATTCATCATGGTTTGAGCATTATACATGTCATATCTTTGCATAAGCTATGGCTTATGAACAATTGTTTATGGATTATAGTTTATATCTGATTATATCTTATTAATCCATATTACCTCAATTATTTTACTACATACTCTGGTTATAATATGCTTTATATTGAATGAGTATGTAACTTGCTTCCGCTATGTAATGATGATATATATATATATATATTCATGTGAGAAAATGCTTTTATAGCCCTGAATACTTTTCAAAATACATAATGCCTCTACTGAGATGATATGATATATCCTGGATATAAAATGTTTTATATATGATATATATTTTCTTCTACTGTGCTAAATCTGGTGACATTTTTTCAATAAGAATTATTTTGAAAAGTATTGGAAAAGGATTTGAAATTGCTTTATCATATTTTGGAAAGAAAAGGATTTGGAAATCCTTATTTCAAAAGATTTTCTTCTCTTATACTTTTTATAGTGTCAATCTTTTCAAGAAGAACGATTTCTCTATAAATCTTGCATTGCTTGAGAATTATGAACTAACCTGTCAAGGACCCAAATTGGTTGGGTACCTAAGATTAAGATTCACATTGTTTTGTGAGGAAATGTATTCTTAAGCTCAAGCTTGCAATGACAACAAATGAATCTTGAGGATGAAGGACTCAACAATGAAGATGGTGATTGATGAGTCCTTTATTTTGGTTAAGTTATGTTGCTTCTTTAGGACTTTTTCCTCTCTTTGATCCCTTTTTTTGTTATCTTTTTTCTTGCTTTGTTCTTTATTTTTGGCTTTCCTCTTTGTACATAGTAGTTGCTTTGCTTTATCTTGTTTTAATCTCTTTCCTTGCCTTTTTATGATTTTTGTTGTGTTTTTCTTGTAGGCTTTCTTTTCTGGTCTGCTGCTAGCTGGTGTGCTGATGAGATTCTGAAGCAAAGTGCTGATATAATGCAAGTCTGGAGGCTGGCGCCCGGGCACCGCGTATGGTGCCTCAGGTGCCAGAAGCTTTGCTCTCGGCCTGAACATTTAATGGCTGGTGCCCAGGCGCCACATGGGCCGCCTAGAGGCGCCAGCAGCCCAACTCTCTGTCTCGAGGAATGAATGTGGCGCCCAGGAGCCACCTAGGGTGCCTAAGCACCACAAATTGATTTTTCCAACATTTTTTGCATGGCGCCCAAGAGCCACGCAGGGCGCCTGGGTGCCGGGGTCCTGACATGTGCCTATAAATAGGATTTCTGAAGCATTTTGGTGCATCTTTTGGCTGGAGAAGAAGGAGCTCTGCTAGGGCAAATTGGGGAAGAAGAGAAACCTACTCTCCATTGAGTTTGATGCTTATTTCTTTCTCTCCTTCTTCTTGTATCATGTTTATTTATGTATTTGTGATGTTTTTCTCTTCTTTCACCATGTGTAACTAAGTATCTAGGGTTAGGGGATTGATGTAATTGACTACTATGAAGCTTTGTTATTGAATGCTTTAATATATTTGCAATTTCGATTTTTGGAGTAAACTTTACCGTTTTTTATCACTCTTGGATGCTTAGCTACCATCTTCAATGAATCTAGGGTTTATATTAGTGCTAGACATAGCTTAATATGGACTTGCCTTTGTAATTTCTACCGTAATTCGGGTTAGTCTAGACATAGATAACCTTAATTGCGTGGTTTTTATGAGTTCTTACGCTTTAACGCCGAATCAATTAATTTGACTAAGACATTAGCTAATTAATTGAGTGAGGTAGATTTGTTTCACCAAGACATTGGGTTCAAATATCTTTGTGAACTTAATCAACAGAAAGAGGAATTTGCAAATGTATTGAAGTATTTTCTAATGACTCAAAGATTAGTTTGTCTATGAATTAATCGGATTAGGAGCTAAGTAAAATCAATCCCCTATGCCCGCTTTGTTCTCGTATAGATTTCGTTGTGCTAGCCAACTTAGTGTCTTAATTTAATTTGCTGTCTTTAACTTTAGACTCAACCACTCTACCATGTCAATTGTCCAAATATAATTTGAGCTAGTGAAATTGGTAATTGTTAAAGTTAATCCCTGAGGACGATAACTCTTTCTCTCTCACTTTACTACTTGTGCGACCCGATACACTTGTCGGGAAATAGCGCAACATTGATTCTAATCAAGCATGCACACTCAAAACATTGGTAATTTCTAGCCTTGCTTGAAATAGATCTTTAATCCATTAAGTATTATGAGCTTTATGTAATGACTAGATGAATGGCAAAAAAGACTTTCTAAGCTGATTAAAAACTATTTTGAAAACTCTTTAAAAGTTGAAATAGAAAAAGTGCAGATAGAGACATAATAGATAAAAAGGGTCATATATTATTTTCAATGTCTCTTTTACACTTCAAGCTAAATACGAACTATAGTGGCTCATCTTTCAAAGGAGAAAAATATTTCTTTTGCCACTAAAATTCTTTGAAGTAACTGTCCTTGCCTATCATCTATCAAGTGATTGTATGATTTTTGGATCTACTAATCACATCTTGTGCAAGGATACTTCTTTAGTGATGAAGAAGCTTAAAGGTACAAGTGACTCTTCCTAAAGAACAGTCAAATTATACAAGGTTGAAATCTTCATCAAGGATCAAATAGTCAAGAGTTGCAAAATAAGTTGTGTCCATGCCAAGACAATTCTTGGATAAACAAATCTTGAAAAAGAAAGGTAAGAACGATCACCCAAATGGATAAAAGAGTTTTGAGAGGTATGATTACTCATCTCAAAATAGATATGCTTAAATGATTAATTTCAAATATATATATATATCCTTTACTCTTTGCACTTAATGGTTTATGGATTATGGATTCTTATATTTATATCTTCTAATTAATCCATTGTCATTTGCTTCTGCTATGATTTGCAATATATTTGCCTCCATTGTGCTGAACTCCATTTTATCTTTTGTGAAGCAAATTTGTTTTGAAAAGGACTTTAAAAATGCTTCCGCTATGTTAATATATTTTATCATATGAAGCAACATTCTTTTTGAAAAAGAAAAGGTTCTAAAGATTTTTTTTTGACAAAGTAGAAGAAAAATCTTGAAAAACATTGATGTTTGATGTATGGATTATGAACTATATCCTTGATTATATATTGTTACACTAATCCATATATATGTTGCTTCCTTGGATGAAATGCTTCTAAATTCCTTTTAAAGCAAAATGTTTTAGAAAAATATCATGAAATTCTTGAATTGCTTCCACTATGCTGAAATTGCTTTGCTATATTGAAGCATTATCTGTTTTGAAAAGAAAAGGATTTGAATATCCTTATTTCAAATTACTTTTGCTATATGCTAAAATGTTTTTATATATATAAGCATAAATTGTTTTCAAAAGTTTTGAAAAAGATCTGAATATCCCTTCTTTCAAAATATTATAATGCAGAAATTTCCAAAAGGTTTCATATCAAACTTTTGCAGTTATAATGTTGAAAAATTGAATTTTCCTTATGCTTATTCAAAACCAATTTCAAAGGAAAAGGGATGTGAAATTCAGAGGGAGCTTTGTCTCTGTTGAATATATATAAATGTTCTTGAAAAAGAATACATTTTGACAATTGGATATTCATTATTCTTTTTCAAATTATGCAAGGTCTAAGGGGGAGCTTAAAACTCTTTCAAGTTTTATCTTTTGGTTCATTTCATTTGACATGAGAAATTTTTCTAAAAATTGTTTTTACATGTCAATGAAAATAATGATAAGTTTTGATGTATCGTAACCCCATGCTATATTGACATCTTCTGACATCTTGGTTTCAAGAAGGTATGTGCCTTAACCTTTATATATTGACTTCCTTATACCTTTTTGTTGATGTCAAATAGGGGGAGAAGAAACAGTAGAAAAATATATGTATGAGCTTATAACATTGCATTCATTATCTTGTGATATATATTTTTATTTGGTGATTTGTCATCATAAAAAAGGGGGAGATTGTTGACCCTAAGGCTTTATGCCATAATTTTTGATGATGACAAATGTATTTGAATTGTAGCATTGATATATATAAAGGTTAATTATCATATATATGCTACAAATACTTAAGCATGATTATGTTATTTAATATGTATGTTACATATATTGAATCATGCTATTATCATGAATTGAACTAACCATTAGGTTTGTAAGTAAGATATATTTTATAGGTTGGTTTAAAACAAGAAGAGTGTGCATTGTATTGAAGAACAAGGAAAAGCAATATCATGCTTCACTCAAGGAAAACAACATGCAAGGATAAAGCTCCAAGAAATGAAGAATTAGAAGATTTGAAGTCTTGGAAGCTTGGATGCATCAAGTTAGCCTATGTGTTTACATTAGGTATATTCTAAATAGGCTAGTACACTTGTGCAACTCAATGATTAAGATTTGCATACATTGGCTCAAGCATTTTGAACAAAAAGATAGTGAGATATGAAGTTTTACAAAAGTTAGTTTTTGACCTTTGATCACTCTTTATATCATATCTCATAAATGAAAAATTGGTTTTTCAAGTTCTTAACCTAATTTGATAGTAGACTCAAAGATCTTTCCAACGGTATATTATTTATTCAAAACGGAGTCCAAATGAGAAATATGTGACTATTTAAAGTATAGTTTGAAAAACTGAAAGTTGATTTTACGTACTCAAAAATTATTTTGTTCTGACCTATGGTCAGTGTTTTGATTATATCTTTTAAATGAAAAATAATTTTTGAGTGAAAATTAGCTCATTTCAAACTAGACTCCAAGCGCTTTCCAATGATATATTATTTGTTTAAAACGAAGTTCAAATGAGGGAGTTATAAATTTTTAAAGAAAGCTCAAAATCTGTATTTCGCTACTGCCAGCCAGTGGTCGACCAGGCAGCTTCTGACTGGTCACCCAGTTGCCCTGAAAATGATATATTTTGCTACTGTTGGTGGGTGGTTGACCAGGTGACCCCAACTGGTCAACCAGTTGACACCTGGACTACACTATAAGTGCTGTAACGGCTATATAACGACTAGTTTTGTAAAATCTTATATATATGACCTTAGATACATGATTTTGAGCTAGAACAAAGTCCTACAATGTGATATTAACTTGTTCTATCATCTTTGAGAAAAAAGAAAGCATTCTTGAGCTAAATCTTGTATATTCTCTATCATTAGAGTTATTATAGTCTCATTTGTATTCATCTACTCTTTAGAGAGAGTTTCTTTGTATTGTTGATTTTGATCAACACATATTATTCTGAGTTGAGGTTTGCAAGTACTGGTGTTGGAAGAACTTGCTTTGGGTTGAGGGGGAGCTCGGGTTCATAAATTCTCCATTGTGGTTTAGCAAATACCCGGATAGAATTTACGTGGTTGTAGTGGTTTGTAAGTACCCGGATTAAAGTCGCAATTATAGTGAAAATACTCAAGTAGTCTCTTGAGGACTGGATGTAGGCTTGGATTAGCTGAACCAGTATAAATCTCTAAGTTTGCTTTCTCTATCCCTTACTCTTTAATTTGTGCATATTGATATCTACTCTTTAATTCTTTGATCTTTATAATTATTTATCTTGACAGCACATTGATTTTCTGTATTGTATTTATTATCTTAAGTATTGCACTTCTACAGAAATTTATTTCAACTTCCAATTAATTCTTGTGAAAAATTTATAAAACCCAATTCACCCCCCTCTTGGGTTCCAACCATTACTTTCACAAGTGCCTCAAAATAGGCAAGAACAATCAATTAAAGAGTTAATTGTACCTGATGTGCATTATCAACCATTGTGCATAAATTATCTTGAGTTTGATGCTAATTTTGAACTGAAATCTGGTGTAATTCATTTGTTGCCTAAGTTTCATGGCCTTGCAGGAGAAAATCCATACAAACAATTAAAGGAGTTTCATGTGTCTACTCTACCATGAGACCGTATGGAGTTGGAGAAGAACAGATCAAATTAATAGCATTTCCTTTCTCTTTAGATGGGATAGCCAAGGATTGGCTTTACTATCTACCCACTGCCTTAATAACAAGATGGGATGAATTGAAGAAGTTGGTCTTTAAAAAATTCTTTCTAGCCTCTAGAACAGCAATAATTAGGAAAGATATTAGTGGGATTAAACAGTTAAATTGTGAGTCTTTGCATGAATACTGGGAGAGGTTTAAGAAGCTTTGCTCATGCTGTCCAAACCACCAAATTTCAGAGCAGCTTCTCATCTAATATTTCTATGAGGGATTATTACCTATGGATAGATACATAGTTGATGCAACTGCTAGTGGGGCATTAGTGGATAAGACCCCTACTGCGGCAAATGAATTATTGGCCAAGATGGCCCAAAATGCACAACAATTTTGCACTAGATTAAATGATCCAGTAGCAATTACTGTCAATAAAGTGAGGACACCTCCCATGGAGCAACAAAGGATAGAAAATAAATTGGAAGAGTTAGCTTCAATGGTGAGGCAATTGGCATTAAATCAGAGAATACAACAACCAGCCCTTCCTCCTTCAGTTTGTGGAATTTGTTCCCTAAATACCCACCATACTGATTAGTGCCCTCAGCTACAAGAAACCCTAACTGAGTCATGTGCTAGCATATTCCCTAGTAGACCTATGCAGCCACAAAAATAGAGATATGACCCATATTCCTCCACCTACAATCCTGGGTGGCGTGATCATCCAGCTTTCAAGTATGGGAATACCTCCAACCCCCCTTACCAGCCACCCCATGTAAGAAGCTTGAGACTAGTCTGGAAGATTTAATGAAAGAGCTAACTACCAAAACCCTCCAGTTCCAACAGAGAACAGAAACAAATATGTAAAATTTGGAGACTAAGATTGGTTAGTTAGCCACAACAATCAATGAGCTGAAAAGTCAAGGTTCAGGGAGTTTTCCATCTCAACCAGTGATCAATCCAAGAGGCAATGTTAGTGCCATCATTTTGAGGAGTGGCAAGCAAGTAGATGGTCCACCTCCTGAATTTGAACCAAAAAAATTAAATGTGCAGCAAAGTGCTCCTTCATCCTCAACAAGTAAGCAAAATTAAAAGGATGAAGAAGTGGTTCAGAAAATTCCTCTTCCTTTCCCCAGTAGGCAGACTCAATCAAGGAAAGCTTCTGAATCTGACATAGATAAAGAGATCATGGAGACCTTCAGAAAAATAAAGGTCAATATCCCACTTTTTGAAGCAATTAAGCAAATCCCCAAGTATGCCAAGTTCCTCAAATAGTTGTGCACTCATAAGAGGCATTTAAGGGGTAATGAAAGAGTCAATTTGGGGAGAAATATTTCTGCACTCATCCAACCACCCATGCCACCCAAGTGCAAAGATCCTGGAACTTTCATAATACCATGCATAATAGGCAACATGGAGTTCTCCAATGCTATGCTGGATTTAGGAGCCTTAATCAATGTTATGCCCAAATTAGTGTACTCAAACCTCAAGATTGGTGTTTTTTCACCAACTGGAGTGATTGTCCAACTTGCCAACAAGAGCACAGCACATCCAGCAGGAGTTCTGGAAGATGTCTTGGTAAGAGTTAAAGATTTCATTTTTCTGCTAATTTTTATGTTCTTGATATGGAAAATGATAACACTCCTAGCCATGCACCATTAATACTTGGTAGACCTTTTCTAAAAACTACAAAAACCATTATTAATGTGCATGAAGGGACTTTGTCTATGGAGTTTGCTGGCAATAAAATTGATTTTAACATTTTAGATGCCATGAGAAAATCCTATAGAAAATCATTCCAATGTGCATATAGTTAACTTTCTGGATTATTTAGTTGATGAGGCATGTGAAGATTTCCAAGCTGAATTAATTTCTAATTTTCCTGAGTTTTCTGATTTGGTAGATGCCTTTGAATGCAATTGTGCTAGTTTTGAATTCTGTATGCTTGCACTAAAATTGAAAATTCTCTAAATGCTGACAATTTGAATTGCATTCTGATTTACATTCTGATTTAGATTTTGATGTGCATTCTGATTCTATCATTTTCTCTAGCTTAGACTTACATTCTGGTTCTACTTTAAGTAGTTGTAGTTGTAGTGATTTAAACTGTAATATTGTATATTCTTCATCTTTTTCCTCTTGTGCTGCTAATCCTTCCTCCTCTTTAGCTAAGGATTCTATCTTTCAGCAATCTGAATTTGTAGATGCCTCCTTGGATGTGACTCCACAAAAACTAATTCCATCCTCCATCCAACCACCTACATTGGAGTTGAAGGCTTTACCAAAAAAACCTCAAGTATGCCTTCTTGGAAGTAGGAGACAAACTTCCAGTCATTGTAGCCAATAATTTGAATCCCAATCAAGAAGAAAAATTGATCAATTTGCTGAAAAAGAATAAGATGGTGATTGGGTGGACTCTAGCAGACATTCCTAGTATTAGTCCTTCAGTGTGTATGCACTGAATTCTTCTTGAAGAAGAGACGAAACCAGTGAGGCAACCCCAAAGAAGACTCAACCCCATGATTCTTGATGTGGTCAAGAAAGAGGTAAGTAAGCTCCTCCAAGCTGGTATTATTTATCCTATCTCTGACAATAAGTGGGTGAGTCCGGTACAAGTAGTGCCAAAGAAAATTGGGTTAACTGTCATAGCAAATGAAAATAATGAGTTAGTTCCCACTAGAGTTCAAAACAGTTAGCGTGTTTGCATTGATTATAGGAAATTGAACCAAACAACTAGAAAAGATCATTTTTCCTCTTCCTTTTATTGATCAAATGCTTCAGAGACTTGCTGGCAAGTCTCATTACTATTTTCTTGATGGTTTTTCTAGATATTTTCAAATTCACATTGCACCTGAAGATCAGGAGAAGACAACCTTTACCTGTCCCTTCGGTACTTTTGCATATAGATGCATGCCTTTTGGTCTCTGTAATGCACCTGGAACTTTTCAAAGATGCATATTTTTTGATTTGTTAGAGGATTGCATGGAAGTGTACATGGATGATTTTTCTGTTTATGGAGACTCATTTGATGCATGCTTGAAAAATTTGGAGAGAGTGCTTGAGAGATGTATAGAAAAAAATTTGGTCTTGAATTATGAGAAATGTCATTTCATGGTAGAGTAAGGAATAGTCCTAGGCCACATAGTGTCATCACGTGGCATGGAAGTAGATAAAGCCAAAGTTGATGTTATCTCCTCTTTGCCTTACCCCGCTTCTATGAGGGAAGTTCGCTCTTTTCTTGGCCATGCAGGATTTTATAGAAGATTCATCAAGGACTTCAGTAAGATCGCTCTACCTCTATCTAAACTCCTCCAGAAAGAAACTAATTTCATTTTTAATGATGCATGCAGGTCAGCTTTTGATGAGTTAAAAAAGTAACTTACCTCCCCTCCTATCATCCAACCTCCACGGTAGGAGCTTCCCTTTGAGCTCATGTGCGATGCCTCAAATTATGCTGTGGGAGCGGTACTTTCACAAAGAGTAGAGAGGAAGTTGCATGTCATAACTTATGCGTCTCGCACCCTTGATTTAGCTCAATCAAATTACACAACCACGAAAAAGGAGTTTTTAGCAATTGTCTTTGCTTTAGAAAAATTTAGATCATATATGCTTAACTCCAAAGTAATTGTGTTTTCTGACCATGCAGCACTGAAATATTTGCTGAAGAAGCTGAATGCAAAGCCAAGATTAATTAGATGGATGTTACTTCTCCAAGAATTTGATGTAGAGATCAAGGATAAGAGTGGAGCAAAGAATGTAGTAGCGGATCATTTGAGTAGGCTTTTTGATCTCCTATTGGAACATCTCCCTATAAGAGACAATTTTTCAGATGAGTGTTTTTCCCTTTTGCATGGTATTAGTGAGCCTTGGTATGCTGATTTAGTGAATTATCTTGTTGCATCTGAATTGTCTGCATACCAAAATAAACATCAGTTGAATAAATTAAGAAGCGAGGCTAGGTACTATGTATGGGATAACCCTTATTTGTGAAAAATTTATAGTGACCAAATTATTAGGAGATGTGTTCTAAATCATAAATTTGCATCTGTGCTAAATTTCTGTCATACTCTTGCATGTGGTGGACACTTTGGTCCCCAAAGAATAGCTAGGAAAGTGTTAGATTCTGGTTTATATTGGCCTACTTTGTTTAGGGATGCCTATGATTTTTGCAAGAACTGTTCTAGGTGTCAAAGAACTAGAAATATATCTAGAAGAAATGAAATGCCTCAACAACCTCTTCTCTTTTGTGATGTTTTTGATGTTTGGGGTATAGACTTTATGGGTCTTTTTCCTGTTTCTTTTGGCTTCATGTATATCTTGGTTACTGTGGATTATGTGTCGAAGTGGGTGGAAGCTAAAGCCGCCCGAACTGATGATTCTATTGTTGTTGTAGATTTCCTTCGTTCATATATTTTCTACAGATGCGGTGTCCCCAAGGCCATAATCAGTGATCAAGGATCACACTTTTGCAATAGAAACATGCAAAGGCTATTAAAGAAATATAGGGTGGTGCACAAAACCTCTACACCTTATCACCCCCAAACCAATGGGCAAGCGGAAGTCTCCAACCAAGAGATAAAGCAAATATTAGAGAAAATCATGCAGCCCAACAAAAAGATTCGAGTAAGAGGCTTGACGATGCGCTTTGGGCCTATAGGACCGCTTTCAAGACTCCCATCGGCATGTCTCCATACCGTTTGGTATTTGGTAAAGCATATCATTGCCTGTGGAGATTGCACATAAGGCAAATTGGGCGGTTAAACAATGCAATATGGACATGACCCTAGCCGGTAAAGAAAGGAAGTTCCAACTTCAAGAATTGGAAGAACTAAGGCTAGCGGCTTATGAGAATGTGTGCATCTATAAAGAGAGGACAAAAGCTTTACATGATCAAAAAATTGAGAAAAAAAGAACTCCAAGTGGGAGACAAAGTCCTTCTCTACAATTCTCGCCTCAAGCTAATACCCGGTAAGCTTCGCTCTAGATGGGTTGGCCCTTTTGTTGTTACTAATGTCTTTCCTTTTGGTGTAGTAGAAATTCAAAATAAGGCCACCAATAAGCAATTCATGGTAAGTGGGCAAAGGTTGAAGAAATTCTACAAGGGCTTCAAAGAAGAAACTGTAGAGGAAATCCAACTCTACAATGTTCCGGCTCCATGATAAGGATGTACTCTTTCCCTCCTTTTAATTTATGTCCTCTTCATTTTATTTAATGTTTGGTACTAATTTGCATTGAGGACAATGCAATTTTTAAGTGTGGGGGAGAGAATTTAATTGGAGCTGATTTTTAAAAAAAAAAATTTTCCTACTGTCTCCTCTATTTTCTCTGTTTCTGTCCAGAATTTTTGAGCTGTCTTGCATAAATTTTCTGTTTGGCTACGAATTTTGCTACTTTCTTTACATGTTTTTAAAGCTTTATATGTCTTCTAGCTGTATAATTTTATTTGGTATCTTTCGCATCTGTTTTGGTGTAGTTTTATGTCGGTGAAGCTGAGTCGCCAGAATTTCTGCAGTGCAGAATTTTGCTACTCTGTTTTGTCCGAATTTGATGCTCTATTTTTGAAAAATTGATGAAGTTTTTGTGTGAAAGCATGCATGATGAAATAGATTAATTTCTGAATTGATTAGCATGAACATAATTCAGTCTTCTTTTTCTAAGGAACTCAAGTAAAATAGCAATGGCGTTGTTTTTAATGAATTTTTAGTAATAGTCTTTAAACCGTGAGAATTTGAGCCTTCATTGCAAAATAATATTCTTTCTTGTTGTGTGTATTCCCTATCATGACTTTTACTCTAGAATTTGTCTTGAATTTTTGTTGAGGCTACATTATATGTACATTCTTGGAAATGATTTAGGCATTTGTTTCTTTTAACCATTCTAGCCAAATAGCCATCTTATGTGGTATTCCCATTGTGTGCCACTTTGTGCCTTACTTCCACCCTTCTTTCTTGTGTTTTCTAGCTCTCTTCCACTTTAAAACAAATTCTTTCTTTTCCCCAAACTTAGGATTTGGAGAGCTTTAGAAATTTCTTTCTTTTGAAAATAGATTGAATTGAGCATGTGCAAAAAGAAGGAATTGTGGGCTATTTTGAAATTCAGTTTTGCTACTCAAAAGAAAAATTTGACAATTCTTCATGAAAAAATATACCATATGGAGATAAAAAGAAAAAAAAAGAGCAAGAAAGAAGAAAATAAAAGTAACATTTTTGTGCCCAAATTTCAAATTCAATTTCTTGCAACTTTATTGATTGATGCTCTTCATTTCTTTAAGTTCTTGTTAAACTTTGTTTTGTGTACTTCTTTCTACCTCTCAATCATTCCTTCACTCAACCTTACATCCTTGTAAAGTCCTAATAATTCAAGCATGTATGTGATTCAAGTAGTGGAGATTTAGATTCTTGACAAGCTTAGGGTAGTGAATTTATGATAGGTTGAATGAGAGCATATTACCTTAAACACTTGAGAGAATAGAGCATATACACTCTTCCTTGTGATTAGATTGTTACTTGGATTCTTTCTTATTTAGCGAAATTGCCATGATTCTTGAACTTTTTAGAAATTTAAGATTTGTGTTCTCCTAGCGTTAAATCTTTTCAAGCTTGAACTAATTCACTATTGCATACTTTCTACACTACTTGTGTTCTTTGGTACCTTTGTTGCTTTTAACTGATTTTGCCCAGGAGTGCAAAAGACTAAGTGTGGGGGATTTGATATCTAGCATTTATATATATATATATATATATATATTTTAACCCCTAATTTGGTCTATTTGCATTTTCATCTATGAGAATTCTCCAACTTTATTACACTTTGTGATTTATTGAGTCTAAATTAATCTTGGATGTAAAATGAATTATTTTCATATTTTAGAACTTAAATTATTAAAGACTCATTTTAATCCATTTGTGTGCTTTGCAAAAATCAAATTTAGAGATTTTCTGATGATGTGGCGCTGAAGTGGACAGTCTTTCTAACATGGCGCTTATGTGGCGTTTTTCTGATGAGGAGGATGCTGACTAGACTTGCTGCTATGTTTTTGCTGACATGGAGATGTGTGGGGCCCTCAAACCAAATCTGTTTAGCCCTTGCATGCTATCTAGTTCTTGCATGTTTCCCAAACTTTGCTAAAAATGGCAATCAGCTTTCTATATAGCTAAAGAGGCCTTCTGCTGCACCATTTTGATGAATTCCTGCTGCTGCCTGCTGTTCCCTTTCTGCAGAAAGAATCGAGCCATATTTAAGTCCTCCTTTTTGAAAGTCAGCTAAGCATCTAGGGTAGAATATTCTGAGGCAATTTTAGGGCATTTGTTTGTAACATTCAAGACACTTTTCTTTTGCTGTAACTTAACATTTTCGTAGCTCTGTCTTCCTCTCTGTTTTCTTTTCTGTTGTTTGTTGTTTTGCTCTCATGGAGGGCTAAGTCTCTATTGTAATCAGTCACTAGGCCATTGGGATGTTGTAGCTTGAACTAAGAATGCAAGATAAGTGTTTTATTCTCCATTCCATCTCATTTTGTTTCTACTTTGCTGTTATGTTTATGTTGTTGTCAGATTCTGATTAGAACTTGAGAAGGAACATAAATTGATTTATATATATGAGATAATACCTTGCTTGACTAGTCAGGAAGTAAGTGAAGTGAAATGGCTAGTTAGATTATATATTTAACTTGGTTTGGTTAAGGGTTTCTGTTGAATGCATCTAGTTATAGTTAGGGAAGATGTTTTGGACTGTAATTAGTAGCATTATATTCTAGAAGTTATTCTAGAGCCACTTTCATAAAGAACCAAACAATGGAATGAGAATAAAACTGAATCAATGGGTTAGGTAATGATAGTTGCACTCCCATGAATCCTAGTGGCTGGTTACATAGTTTCCTTATTGTCAACACTTTGTCATTTTCGCCTGCTGTTGATTAATTGCTGATTTTGTTTGCTATTCTGTTTTGATTTATGCTGTTACTGCCAACAAACCCCCCTGTTTATGTGCTTTTAATTAGTGTTCGTGTGTTTAGAACAACTAGTTAGTGATTATGAGTGAGACTCCTTGAATGAATACGACCTGGGGATCACTATACTGCAAAATTGCCACGAATTCAATTCTGGGTGATTCGGCATCGTAATAGCGTGAACCAATTGCCAATCCTCTTTGCTGCCAAGAACGACCATCTTGCCAACCGAAATGAAGGAAAAGGACCACCAGCAGGTAGCAGTGACAACATGGGAGAGAGAGACAAAACTAAGATGGCTGAGAGTATGTTTTGCTGAATACTCTAGAACTTCAGACTTTCTTTTTATGTTGTGTGGTAAAGAGAGGGACATGTGCTTGATTCTGATTATGCCACATAGCCATTTCTTTTTGATTAAATTACCCAAGACAACTCGCCAATTAGGTTAATAATTCATTTAGGTCATTTTTCTTTATGTAAAAATTAAAGTTTACACTCAAAATTCGAAATTTTTTTCTATTATCACTTATCTTGTCTCTTTCCCAAATATAATAAAAATAATTTTACCCAAAATTTAGAAATTATTTTATTTCTTATTACAAATTAATCCTCAATATATCAAGAATTTAGAATTTTAATTCCTAAAAAATATTCTTTTAATTTTGAAGGGTCACCGTATTATTTTTAAAATATGGGATATTATAGTATCAAGACTCACTTTAATATATTGGTCAAAGAATAAAAATAAGGGGTGTATAAGTGTATATATAAATATATACTTTAAGATATGAAATATCTATCTACGTCTTTTCACACATGACATGTAATTAAGGCTCATAATTTTCTCTTTCAAAAAAATTATATATATACATAAACTAGGTATCTCTTTTTCATCTCCAGTTTTCTGATCTTAACTTATTGTTCACAACTATTGCCTTCCATTTTTACCTTCCTTTGCAACATGTTTGACAATCCATCACAGCAGCCTAGAAATTTATCCAGAGGAAGAGCAAGAGACAACCTTCTATTCAACTTCAAAATCCTTCTTCTTCTGACAACACCACTACCACGAACAATGATACCGCCATAACAACAAACCCATGGCAATCATTTCCTTACCCTTTTTTTTCAGCCCATAACAAAATATGTCTTCCACAACTCCTCGAAACTTTTATTCACCAATGCCATGAAAATTTCAAGGAAACATACCACTACCGATGGCTCATCCCAAATATCTTCCACTTGGACCACCAGCCACATGGCAATTCTATGTCCACCATGATACATCTAATATGCCATCTACTTCTAATAAACCATCTACTTCTCCTCACGTCCCAAATAACTCACCACCTGTACCTTAAACATATCGTAATAACTCTACTTCTTCACAATATTCTTAATCTCCATCCCTACCTTTAGGCGCAATGCCATCTCCACTTGTACTTTCAACCCCACACATATCATCACAACTCTTTGGATCTTCTCCAGTCTCAACAGAGGCAACAACTCATGATTTGCAACATGAAGATAACAACATTATTAGCAAAGATCTGATCATTCCTGATGGAATAGAGTAATTATTTTTATGGAGTAATTATTATTTTTCTAGGTACCATAATTTATATTTTATTTAAATTTGTGTTTTTAAATTATGCGATTATATTTTGAGTTTCTTTGAATCAGGTTTTCTCCAAACCATAATAAGGTTTGAAGTCAATTTGTGTCTATCTTTAAAGTGACATATGATGGACAATATACTTGTTAGAGAGATCTACCTAAATCTCTATGAAATTTTTGGTGGATAGAATTTCAAGTACAATTTCATTGTCATTATTTAACTTTTTTTACTTTATAGTTTATTGTTAATTAACTATTATTAAAAATTTTACTTTATAGCTCATTGTTAATTACATATTATCTGTTTTTCTAGAAATATTATACTTGGTTACCACAGCATGGGGACAGTATTCACAACATTTGGAAAAATTGTGCTGAAATGCTCTTGAAGGATTTGATATATACAATACATAAGAAAAATAAAAAATCAAACTGGATAAGAGAATTTGTTTAGAATCAACTGTGTGATAAACAGGGAACGACACAATTCAAACAAATTAGCAAGCAAAAGAAGAAAAATAGGTCTTATGATTCGAATGGGTTCAGCTCATCTCTCCACACTAGAGGCTCTATTTCAATGGTTGAGCACAAGAGAAGATTGTTAACTGATTTAATTTTTAAAATATATTAATTTACTATTCAATAGTAATATCTAAGACTTATTTATTTTTTTTATACACCACAGAGAAAAGAATTAGAATGAGAACTTACTGCATCTAAGTTATTTCTACAAACCCATCAAAACAAAACTAATCAAAAATGTGTTGATAAAAAATCAAAGGCAATATTTGTAAGTATTAATTTGTGTACAATTGTATATGCATTGTTTGTATTTCATAATACAACCTAATATAATTATATTTTCTTCTAAGGCAGAATATCAAAGGCTACAATCTTTAACTAGCTCTGAATAGGAATTATCGAATCTTGATTTATGAATGAAAGCAGTTGGAGGAAGAAAAAGTGACAGATATATTGTTTAGGAGTTGAGGCAACAAAAATTGTTGATACTACGACCTCTGAATATTATATACAAGAAGGCTAATCAGAGCTTGATTGGACTCGCTCTCAAGAATTTCAACAGATTTTAAAAGATAAACTTGTTAAAAGTTTAAGTAAATCTTATGAAGACGAGTTGAAAATACGAGGAAAGAATGAGAGGATTAAAAAAATGAAATTACTACTATGGAGAGCAGACTGAATGCATTGCAAGAACCTTGTCCGCTGCATCCACCTCCCCATGGATTTCATGCCAGTTCAAGTCAGCCAGAAGACGTAGAAGTATATCGATCAGAAATGACTTCTCTAAATAATACAACAAATTTTTATATTCCATTCCATATTCTTGAAAATACAAACAATGATGATGAAGATGAAGATGAAGAGAATGATGAGGATGGGGAAAATGATCACGAAGCATAGATATTTGTATTAAACAAATTAATTATTATTTACTTGCATTAATATAACTTTTTTCTTTATTGTTTATTTAATTCAATTTATTATGCTTATATATATATATATATATATGTATTTAATATAATTTATTTAACTTTTTGTTTATCCTCATTTCTAAACAAAGTATATAATATATAACATATTATTTAATAACATAAAAATAATATAAAATAACATCAAAAATATATAACAGATTATTTAATAATATAAAATAATATACAAATGCGCGGATAGCCTCAATTTTTCGGTGCCATTTCAAAATTTTTAGTTTCCTTGAAAATATGTCTATATAACAATATCACTCTACTGTGCTTGTCTTATTTCTTTTCTTCTTCTAGATCTAGCTTTGACGCCTTTATGGTTCTCTCTTCTTCAAGTATGTGATTCTATTTTTTTTTTAATTCTCCTTACATTCTTTTTCCTCTTCTATTCTCAACTCGTCTTTTATCTTCTTTCCTCACAATTATCCAACTCAGTATATTATATATTTTACTCAATTTTTATCTTAAATTGAAACTTATATACTATCTAATATCATTTCCTTTTTTAATATGTTTTATAGGATGAGACGAGATGAATTTTAAAAATAAACTTGTAATATCTTTTTAAGTTTTATTTTTTAATATCCTTATTTATTTCTAATCAATTATAATGTTATGCTCCACATGATGGATTCATTGAAAGATGAATAATGTGTGTTATAGAATGAAGTCATTGAAAGATGAACAATGCGTGCTATAGGATGAATTTATTGAAAATGGTTAATACAGCACAAAATCATGAGACATAGGAATCTCAGTAGCTAGTAGTTAATATTTGAAAACAAAAATCATTCCCAGTCATAAAGCAAGTTCATCATAATTTATCTCATAAATCAATTCATAGTCAGTTCATAAACTCATTCGTAATTTAATTTAACTCATCTATGCCACTGTCATGCAGAAATCATCACTTGGTCTTAGTACCTTAGGAGTCTTTTTCATCTCTAGTGGTGCCAAGGGTTAATACTTGGTCTTAGTTCCCAAGAGTCTGTTTCACCTCAAGTGGCACCAAGAATCATCACTCATCTCAGTGTTTACCACCAGAGTTTAATTAAACCCTGTGGTCGAAGGTCATCAAGACTGACACTAGCATCGTCATGCATAACTGCTTCCGTCCTAACCATGGTGAGTCTTATACTGGCACGTATTGTCATACCCCAGATGCTTGGCGTACACTGCCTTAGCACATGAGTATCATAATAATACATATACATACATAACATTGCATAGAGTTGAATATCACATAATTCATCCATAAATCATTTTCAGTACAAAACAATTTCAAGAATATATGAACAACGCTTTTATGAAATGTAACTGACTACCTGAATTTACCGTCTTGTACCGATTCCGCTCGAAATTATTCCAAGGTGCTGATAAAATAAATTAGCTATTAAAATACTATTCCATTTTTAAATGCAATTTCCATGCACTAAATACTAATTACGTATTATTCACAATCTTATTTCTAATCCCAAATTTAAATAAATATAACTAACTACAAATATCCTAATTTATTCTCCTAATTTCGAACTTATTTCCTTTTTCCTCAACAACCTTGAATTCATTCACTTTAGTCCTTAATGCAAACTTTAACCATATGAATAACTTTCAAAATTTGGTAAAATCTATCAAATTCTAATTAAAATCCTATATATATTAAATCTGGACATTTTCAGAAATTGTACTCTCTCCCTACAACTTCTCATTTTATTCACTTAGGTCCTTAGTAATTATTTTCCCTTATCTTTTTCATGATCTAAGATGATATTTAGTTTCATCTAAGTCTATAGGTCACAAATATATCTTGTTCCAAAATTATAGCTACTCCTACAAACTTTTGATTTTATTAACTTTAGTCCCTATCATGCATGCATGTATCTAAACTCTATGTTTTTCCATTCTTTTTGCTGCATGATTCTCCCAAACTCATCTAAGGACTCTAAAAGCCATGTTTAATTATTTCTAAAACACATGCATACCTAAAAGAAATGATTTAAAGCTTACCAAAGATTGAAGCGCACTTTTCCCTTGAAAATCTTTTGCACTTTTATGTCACTCTTTTTGCTACTGTGAATGTGTATTTGGGACCTCAAATCCACTACTAAGATGGTCCTTTTGGTCACACCAAAGTTGCCCAAGGGTGGCTTGTTGGTTTGGGTTAAAAAGAACTATTTAGGAGCTTCCTTACTCTCACGTTTTATACTATAGCAAGAAGAAAGAAACTCTCTTCCTCTCGATTTTACTCTAGCACGAAAATGCTACTGTTTTCTCTCTTGTTCTCTCTTGGGTTCTCTCTTAGTACAGCTAAGAAATAAAGCTAAGGGTTATATAAAACCACTACAAAAAAAAAAGACTTTTGGTGGCGACTAAAGTCGCCACCAAAAGTCTAAAAGTCGCCACTAAAAGTCTTTGGTGGCGACTTTTAGTGGCGACTAAAGTTGTTGGCGTAAGTCCGTGGCTGATTCTTTTGGTGGCGACTTTCAAAGTCGCCACCAAAAGTTACCTTTAGTGGCAACTTTAGTCGCCACCAAAAGTCATTTTTATTGCAAAAAAAAAAAAGAAAATTCGTGAAAAAAAATAATTTTTGGTGTCAGCAAAAACTACCTTTGGTGGCGACTTTAGTCGCCACCAAAAGTCACTCGTCATCTTTTTAGATCCGGATTGGCCCGGAAGGTCAACCCGAGATCCATTCGACTCGTGCGGGTCTTGGCCGATCCAATAACTCGCTATCCCGAGCTGACTCGATTTTTTGTGTGCAATATTCAAGTTTATTTGAAATTAAACCAAACATGTGCATACCTGATATTCGAACCTGGGTCCCTTGCTTGCAGCCATGTGTGTCTTGCCATTCTGCCACTGCTTCATTTGTGTTATGTAAGTGCAAAATATTATATATATCTATATATATAATTTGTTAAAAATATTTTAGGTCAAAAATATTATAAAACAAAAATAAAATAATATTAAACTTAACAAAAAGCAAATATATTATTACTATTGGAGTCACCACAAAAGTCCAACTTCAACTAATTTCATAAAAAAAAAACGATTTCAATTAAAAAAATAGACTTCAGTCGTCACTGATAATCTAATTTTTTTAAAAAAATTTAAAAATTTAAAAAATTAAATTTATTTTAAATAAAATTAAGAAAAATAAAAAAAATTGAATTTTTTAAGTAAAAAAATGACTTTTTTTATTTTTTTAAGAAAATTCGACTTTTGGTGGAGACTATAGTCGCCACCAAAAGTCTAATTTTTTATTTTATTTTAAAAAATCTGACGTTTTTTTTATTTTTTTTAAAAAAAGACTTTTGGTGGAGACTATAGTCGCCACCAAAAGTCTAATTTTTTATTTTATTTTAAAAAATCTGACTTTTTTTTATTTTATTTTAAAAAATACTTTTGGTGGCGACTATAAGTCTAATTTTTTATTTTATTTTAAAAAATCTGACTTTTTTTTATTTTTTTTTAAAAAATACTTTTTGTGGTGACTATAGTCGCCACCAAAAGTCTAATTTTTTATTTTATTTTAAAAAATTTGACTTTTTTTATTTTATTTTAAAAAATACTTTTGGTGGCGACTATAGTCACCACCAAAAGTCTAATTTTTTATTTTATTTTTAAAAATCTGACTTTTTTTATTTTTTTAAAAAAAGACTTTTGGTGGCGACTATAGTCGCCACCAAAAGTCTAATTTTTTATTTTATTTTAAAAAATTTGACTTTTTTTATTTATTTTTTTAAAAAACTTTTGGTGGCGACAAAAGTCGACTTTTAGTGGCGACTATAAGAGTCGCCACCGAAACTCAACTTTTAGTGGCGACTTATTTAGTCGCCACCAAAAGTCGACTCGCCACTGAAAGTCAATTTTCTTGTAGTGAACATAGACATGATTCACGTGGCTGTATAGCAGAGAGATAGATCAAATTACTAAATATTCTTTTTCCTCATTTTACATCTTAAACTGCACTTCTCGGCTTCACTCCTCAGGTGGCTAAGGAATGGAATAGGTGTCTCCCAAGGAAAGTATAGTGGTTCTAGGTGGCTGGCCAAGAATGGTGATAGATCACCCAAGCCTTCCACGGGTTCAAGTGCAACATGTTCCCATTTTCCCATAAGCTGTCACGGTTTTGCTGCTTTTGGCCGATAGACACACAAAACATCTTCCAAGTTACTTATTTTCTGCATTTCCTATATCTTTCTACTCCTAATATGGAGGATAAGTTCATGTAGGTACTGCATATTCTCTGTATACACAGAAAAAGGGAGTGCTAGCAAGAGCTACACATGCTAAATTCTTTCTTTTGCATTTTCCACACTACAAAAAAAAAACACTTTTGGTGGCAACTAAAGTTGTCACCAAAAGTCTAAAAGTTGCCACCAAAAGGTCTTTGGTGGCGACTTTTAGTGGCAACTAAGTTGCTGCTAAAAGTTCGCGGCTGAAAGGTTTTTGGTGGCGACTAAAGGAATTGCCACCAAAAGTTACCCTTTAGTGGCAAATAAAAGTCATTTTTCGCAAAAAAAAAAAAAATCTGTCAAAAATAATTTTTGGTTACCTTTAGTGGCAACTTTAAAAGTTGCCACTAAAAAACCTTTGGTGGCGACTAAAAGTTGCCACCAAAACTCAATAGTAATTTTTTTTGATTTGGATTGGTCTGACGGGTCAACCCGAGCCCATTTGACCTGTGCAGGTCTTAGCCGGTCTACTTACTCGCTGCCCCAGGGTGACTTGATTATTTTTTGTGCAATATTAGAGTTTATTTGAAATTAAACCAAATATATGCATACCTAATATTCGAACCTGGGTTCCTTGCTTGCAACTATGTGTGTATTGCCATTACGCCACCACTTTATTTGTGTTATGTAAGGGCAAAATATTATATATATATATATATATAATATGTTAAAATTATTTTAAGCGAAAAATATCATAACACTAAAATGAAACAATATCTAACTTAATAAAAAGAAAATATATTATTATTAGTAGATTAATAGATAAAAAATAATTATATATAAATAAAAAAATTGACTTTTAGTGGCAACTAATAATTATATATAAATAAAAAAATTGACTTTTGGTGGCAACTATGAGAGTTGCCACTAAAAGTCCCACTTTCAGTGGCAACTCTCAAAAGTTGCCACCAAAAGTCATTTTATTTTTAAATAAAAATAAAAAAAATTCAGACTTTTGGTGGCGACTCTTAGAGTTGCCACCAAAAGTCACCTTTAGTGGCAACTATAGTTGCCACCGAAAGTATTTTAAAAAAATGTTTAAAACGATTTTTGATTATCTTTGGTGGCAACTTTTGGTTGCCACCAATGGTGTTTTGGTGGCGACTTTTAAAAGTTGCCACCAAAAGTTAATTTATTTTTAATTAAAAATAAAAAAAAATTCAGACTTTTGGTGGCGACTCTTAGAGTTGCCACCAAAAGTCACCTTTAGTTGCCACCGAAAGTATTTTAAAAAAATGTTTAAAACGATTTTTGATTATTTTTTGTGGCAACTTTTGGTTGCCACCAATGGTGTTTTGGTGGCAACTTTTAAAAGTTGCCGCCAAAAGTTAATTTATGTTTAAATAAAAATAAAAAAATTTCGACTTTTAGTGGCAACTCTCAGAGTTGCCACCAAAGTCACCTTCAGTGGCAACTATAGTTGCCACCAAAAGTAATTTTAAAAAAATACGTACAATTGATTTTTGGTCACTTTTGGTGGCAAGTTGCCACCAATAAGCTTTTGGTGGCGACTTTTAGTCGCCACCAATGTTATTTTGGTGGCAACTATCATAGTCGCCACCAAAAGTCTAAAAATTTTTAAATTTTATTTTGAAAAATTAAACTTTTGGTGGCGACTTTCAAAAGTCGCCACCAAAAGTCCCTCTTTCATGGCAACTCTCAAAAGTCGCCACTAAAAGTTGGACTTTTGGTGGCGACTCTTTAGTTGCCACCAAAAGTTAGACTTTTAGTGACGACTGTTTTAATTGCCACTAAAGGTCGACTTTTGGTGGCAACTTTTTTAGTTGCCACCAAAAAGTTGCCACTAAAAGCTATTTTTTTTGTAGTGCCACATGCACCATCCTTTCTTTTTCTATTTCCCACATGCTCTTTTCAGAATCCTCATCCCCTTGTCCACAAAATGGAAGGCACACATCTGCTAAAGCAAGGCGAATGCTGTCGAACATGAACGCTTCCATGTGAGCATGTGAGAGAAAGCAAGGTGATGGAAGGAAATGCCACTTGTTTACCTTGTTCAAGGCTACGTGTATAATGAAGATAAATTCACATAGCACTAAAGAGTAAATGCATGCCTTCTTATGTAGTTTATTAATGAAATGCCATCTCAAATGACTTAGCTAATATTCTTGATAGGCCCTTCATACTTTTATGTCCTTGCAATTTAGTCCTTGGTCATATAGGAAAATTTTCAATTTGATACCAAAATTTATTTCTAATATTTTCTCCAGTTTTTTCTCCAACCTCTAATTATGGAAAAATCACTCTATTTCCATTTACAAATTTTTCTCTTTAAAAATATTATTTTCATAATAGTCCTTCAAACACTAATTTGCTTATATTTAATAAATATAAGAATTTGGGATGTTATGGTAAGAACGCTACAGTAAGAATTAATTTTTCAATCGCAATTAAGTTGGTGTTTAATTAGCGATTGAGAATTTTCTGACTGCAAAATATCGGTAACAACTCAGTAGAAAATCTTATTTTCCTATTACAATCTATATATTTCTGATTGGACAGTCCGTAGCTATCAAATGTTATTGTTGTAGTGCATTATGATGTAGAAATTACCTTAAACTTGTTGGAGTTAGCAACCAAGAATAAAAAATATAGCTGCAAAATAAGAACAAACGTTAGTAGAAAAATGCGCGAGGTACTTGGCTAAGGTCCGAGTGGCTCGTCTTTCTTTAAAATAATTTTCACATCTCCCACCGGTTAATCTTGTTATATTACCCAGTATAAGAGTACTCAGATATGTTACCTTCAAGATACAATAGCTCAAGTATTCACCTTTTTATTTGCTATCTCTGCATAAAGGTAGTAAATTAGACTCTTTTTCTTTGACACCTTTCTTTACCCAAAACACACAAATTTGATAAATATTTTTATTAACACACCAGATTTTATCTTTCTTGTTTTTTTTCGGGCATATATATCAGCCAGGAAGCCATATACATGTATGTATATATATAGAGAGAGAGACGTCCGTGGAAACAAGTGAATAAAGTGAATCAAAACCACATAAAGGACCAACGTTATAATCAACTTCAATGTACATAAAGGCTATGATGATGGCTTAATTCATCGAATCCAATGATACATATAAAAGCAAATAATGGTGCTGTTATACACATTGAAACCTAATATCACGAGCCTTTAATCCATCAATAAAGTCATGGTTTTGGAGAAATGAATGTACAATTAAACAACAGTTTCAAAAATTAATATTTAAATGAGTGTTTTATAATAATATTACAACAATAAGTATGGTTTAGATCGAGCTTTGTAACTCATAGTGTGATGTTGTCACAGTGAACTCCTGTCCATGAACAGCAATCTTTGCGATGAACTGTCCTGTTTGCTGCATTTGCTTCCACTGAATGTGGTTGCAAAAAGCAATAACAGCAAAACAAACGAAGTTTGTGAAGTGAAGCTGATCATCATGGTTGCTTATAAGAGAATGTAACACTTACATGGTGTGTGTGTATATATATAATTCGGTTACGAACATCAAAGCTATTTTATTTGTCGTATTTTAAAGAAAGGTATTGATTTAAGGAATTATTTATTGTTTTAAATTGTTTGATTAACTACCAATTCCGTATTCATTTTGTTACGAAATATTTTTTTTTGCCCATTACAAAAATGATATGAACATAAGTTTAAAGAGAGAGCTCATTTTAAAAGACTAGTCTATTAAGTAAGAGAACCCCCTAGACTTATAAAGTCTATCACATTGGTGAGGCTCGCCTATGTGGGACTCATAACAATGCCACTCCCTTCACTAGCCGACATCCGCGGTGGCTTCACACTATCGACATTGACCCGATGATAGCTTTCTCCCTTTGGCTGTTTCGCTTATCTATCAATATTCGGTACAATACCCTTTCAGGTATGGCACTTTAATCCAGCCTATAGGTAGCCCTTTTTGTGGTCCAACTCTCAATGAAAGCACCAATTGATATGAACATAAGCTCAAAGAGAGAGCTCATTCCAAAAAATTAGTCTATTAGGTGAAAGAACTCCCTAAACTTATAAACCCCACCACATTGGTGTGGCTCCCCAATGTGGGACTCATAACAAAAAATAAGTGAAGTTATTGACAAAAATTTTGCTACCAATAACGACTGAAATTATACCGACTACGTTTCTTATTAGTTATCAATTGAAATTCTGAAGAAAAAAATAAAAAAGTTGACATCTCTCCTGATATCGAAATCATAGAAGCAACGAAAAAATATTCACAACTGAATTACTGATTGATAACCCGTTGCAAACAAAAGGAGAATATGTATTTTTTTTTTTAAGAAGGGGTTTGCTTGAATCCGCTTAAATTATATATATAAACAAATACATAACTCACAAGACATATATATATATATATATATATATATATATATATATTATATAAATTAAGAATATTTTTATTGATTTTCACATAAATAGATTATTCATTAATCTAAATTAGTGATTTGTAAACCAAGGATGGTTATGTCATTCTCTCACTCTTACATTAGTTCACTTTTCTCATTAGATATGTCTTTTATATAAATATATATATTTTGTTATACGTTATATATATATATATAATGTAATATTTTATATAACAATTTTAAAATTCAATAATTAAACTGGTTAGTGATCGTCTTCCAAGACCAAACTATCTTCGACATACAATTTCAGGGATCAAAAAGCAAACCTACTCTATTAAGAAACAAATTAAAATATAGATATTTTATAATAAATATATAAGCATGTTTCATATATATATATATATATATATATGAAACATGCTTATATATTTATTATAAAATATCTATATTTTAATTTGTTTCTTAATAGAGTAGGTTTGCTTTTTGATCCCTGAAATTGTATGTCGAAGATAGTTTATATATATATATATATATAGGGGTGATTGGCTTAATGTGAAAGTGAAAGAGGAAAATAAGTATGGTGACCTCGAAAATCAAAAGTTCAAATTGATGCAAAATGGAATCATTTGAAAATCCTAGAAAGAATTATTAATTTGTATTAATAAATTATGTATCATTCTCAATCTTTAATTTGTAATGTAACATAGTTATTTTCTCTTTCATTCTAAAAATAATTTACAAATTTGCATTTTTACATTTTGTTTACATTTAAGTTAGCTTTATTATCTTATAATATTTTTTATAGTAATTAAAAAATAATGTAAATATTTTGCTAACTTATTTTACTTCTAAAATATCTTTTTCTAAAATAATTTGTTTATGAAAATAATATTTTTTCTAAAATATAAATAATATACATATAAAAGATTGTTTATATATGTAGAGAAAATATTATAAAATAAAATTTTTATAGAATTAACAAGGACTGAAAAAAATACTTTTGATTATAAAAAGAATATATAAATATATATTAAATAATACATTAATTGTATATAATAAATATGTGTGTGTGTGTGTGTACATATATATATATATATATATATATGAATATAATAACAATAATTATATATATATAAATAATTATAAATATGTTTATATATAATTTTATTTTTTACATTATATATATATATATAATGAGTAAAAGAAGAAATAATTTATGTAGAAAATGTGAGAAAATTTTTCTAAAATACAATTTTTTAAAAAACATTATTAGGAACTTGAGCAATTATTGTTCGAGTCTCTTTTTATATTCGTAAATGTTTTAGATTTTAATTTTTTTAATATATATAAATATATTTGTCAGTTTAATGAACTTATAAAAACAATTCATATCAGTAAAAAAATATCTATTTTTTTTACTTTTTAAAGTAAAATAAGGAAATATTATCTTATATATATATATATATATACACACACACACATGTATATATATTTAATATATATATATATATATAGATTAGGCTTTTAATATATACTTATATTTTTATTTTTTTACAATATACTTTATTCATATTTTTTATATACTTATATTTTAAAAATTTGAAAATTTGTTTCTTCTATTAATATTTTTTTTGAATTTCTAATCCTGAAAATAATTTCTTAAAATCAAGATACAAAATTACTTTTAAGTAATTTAAAATACAACTAAGTCCACCTTTTAACAATTTTAATGGTTTTGATATAAATGATTTCACAAGATTTGCCTTTCTTAACTATTTTTTATTTTTCTTCTATTGGCTATCACTGCCTTAGTAATTTTACAGAAGTATTGATGATGAACAATTCGTATTTGAATTACTAATTAGTTTTTTTCCTTAAATTCATTTTTTAATTCACCACTTTTTTTATTGACTTTTTAACTAAATAGTTAGACATATTAATCTTGCATATTAATAAATTATTATATAATGAACATAGTAAGTAGTTAAATTTAAAAACTTCAATTTTTTAATTTTAGCTTATTAAATATTTCTATTTATCTAAATAAAAAATAATAATGAGTGCAAATTATGTAGAAAAAATAAAAAATCAAATGAACACACACATACATATATATATATATATAAGAACCCTAAACCTTTAAACGTTACAAACCTAAAACCCTAGACTTATAAAAACACTCATAATTAATCTACAACCCTTAAACTTAGATTCTAAAATATAATCCTAAAACATAAACATAAATTCTAGTCTGAGCCCCCCGCCCCCCCCCCCCCCCACCCACTCAAAACACACACACACACACACACACACACACACACACACACACACACACACACACACACACACACACACACACACACATATATATATATATATCTTGTCAATTTTATTTTTATAAAAAATATTTTTTCACTATAAATATATTGTCAATTTTTTCTTTTTAAAATAACTTCTTAAAAGAAAAGTTCAAAATTATTTTTAGTTTATTTTAAAATTTAACTAATTTTACTTTGGCAAAAAATGGTATTTTAGTCCTCTATGTTTATTGTAGATTTTGTTTTAGTCTTATATATTTTGGAAGTTTCATTTTGATCTTCTGTGTTTTAAAATTTTATTATTCTATAGCCCTTTTTTGTTAGAACAATTACAATATATTATAAAGTTAATATGTCATCTTTCAAATATTGATTTGACCGATCTACATAGATGTTGACTTGAAATTAGTGTCTCACATAGAATTTTTAGAATGCCCTTATCCTTCATCTCTTTTCTCTCGTATGACATCTTTTCTACCATATTGGGCATTTTTAAAATTACATGTGGGATAATAATATCTAGTCACCAACCACATAAACTGGCCATGTCAACATTTAGAGGATGATGTGTTAACTTCATTACATAGACTAATGGTTCTAACTAAAATAGTAAGACTTTGAAACATGGGAGACCAAAATGAAATCTAAAAATACATAGAGAACTAAACTATCATTTTTGTCTTTTACTTCTTAACAATTTTAATGCTGCCTTTTTTAATTCTTTCCAGTTATCCTTCTATTAGCCCACCGCTACGTTAGCAATTTCATGAAAGTATTGAAAATAAGTAATTTTAAAAACAAAATTTATTGTTATGCAAAATTAATTTATGTATAAACTATTAAATTAAAAATTAATACAAATGCATGGGATTAAAAAATGAAATTAAGGAGAAAAATCTAATTAGTAATTAAGATACAAACTATTTCAAAATTATTTATTATTAATACTTCCTTGAAACTATTGGGATAGTGGTAGGGCAACAGAATGATAATGAGACGGAGATAAGAAAACAATACTTTGTTATGTGAAATCATTTATATTAAAAGGATCACAATTATCAAAAATTAAAATTAGTTATATTTTAAATCACTTAAAAATAATTTTCAAGTTTGTTTTCGAGATAATTAGTTATATTTAAATATACTTATATACACATAAAGATGTATATAAATTATTTTGTAGAAAATAAATGACATATAAATATATTAATATATATGTATAATATAGTATATATTAAAAAAAACCATAAGGGCTCGAGCATATACATATATATCTATATATATATATCACTTAAGTAATTTTGTTCTAGTGTCATCAAATTTTTAAAAAAATAGAGAAAGTAAAAAAACTATAAATTTTAATTTATCTATAAATATTTTTTCAAATTTATTTCTTCTTAAAATAATTTCTTTAAAATGCGGTTCAAAATTAATTTTAAGTAATTTAAAATATAACTAATTTAATTTCTCATAAATTTATTAAGATATATGTGTATAATGTATATATTATATGAATTATATAACTAAGGGGCGAATAATGATTGCTCTAAATTTAATATTTTGGAAAAAAAAATTAGAGCTTGATAACCATTGCTTGAGCCTTTTAGTTTAATTTTTGTTTCTTAACCAAATTTTCCAAAATTTTATGATATTGCCATTTTCATATCTTTCTTTGACTATTTTACTTCTATATAGATACATATATTTATATATATAAATATATATATTTATATATATAAATATATAAATATATTATTTTTGTTAAAAAAAAAAGGGGTTTGAGTAATCATTGCTCGATCCCTTTAATTTAATGTTTTTTAAAAAAACTAAAAAGGGGCTCGAAGAAATTAAATTAATTTTTTAATCAGGTTGTCACAAATTTTATTTTTTAAAAAAAGTATAATATATATATACATATATATATATATATATTTTTTTTTTTCAAAACATAATTTAATTATATATATATTGTAAATAATATTTTTGCAAACAAATAAATTATTATTTAAATTTAAAATTAATCCAAATTATTAAATATTTCTATTTATTTTGTTAGAGTAAAAATAATTAAAATACAAATTATGTAAAAATAAAATCAAATAGTAAAGAATATTATTTAAAGAATATACTTAAGGCGTATAGAGAGAGGAGTGATATATTAAATTTGGCATGGGAAAGTAAAATTTACACTGGCGGGAGTTAAAATTTTAACTCGCGCGCTATATATGTTCTTTTCTTCTTCCCCTTCTTATCTCTGTTCTCTTATTGTTTTTGTTATGGCCAAGTAAAATTTGTTGGTAAATAAAGTGAGGTGAAGAAAAATTAAAGTGGAAGGAAACAAATTTATCACTGTCTCCCGTTCCTTTCACTATGTTCTGTTCTTGCTTTATTTCCTTTCGATTTGTTTTGTTCTTCTAATTTTTTTACTTCTAATTTTTGATTGACAGGCTTGAAACAAGATGATATATCTTAAGATGTATCTTAAATTACTTTGTTTTATTTTTTTTACCTTCTCTCTTTTCTTTTTCTTGATTTCTTCAGATTGTTTGCACTTCTTTTTTTTTTTCATTTTCTAATATCATCGTCTTTTTTCTTTTAATAGGGAAGGAGTATCAAAGAGGAAGCTGATTAGAAGGTCGTTATCTTATTTGGGTTTAATGTTTGTAATGTCAAATAAAAACAAATTTTCTCATTAAGAGTATTGTGAATTTACTTTGTATCTCTGAAGTGAAGTCGCTCTTAACTTTTCTCCTTCTGAAGTGTAACTTTGAAATTTAACTCTATCTGTTATGTGATGTGAAATGGAAAAAATTATGTGATTGGAAAAGACCGTGATTTGTGTTAATTTTTTAATTAACATAATTTTTGTGTGCTTTTTCTTGACATATGAACTTTGATCTTGCTTGAATTTTACTGATTTAATTTTTTTGATCTCAAGATTTTTTAATTTGGAATTCCTTAAACTCAATATTTCTTTCTTGATTTGCCTTCATTTTTATGCTAATAATTGGTGATTTATCTTACATTTCAAGATGCAAAGAAGAAACACCAATTAGAGGAGAGGAAACCAGCTTTCAGCCTTGCAATTCAGAAAAGAAGAATTCTTGCCATTAGCCTAGCGCTCAGCGCTGGCTACACAACGCCTGACGCTGGAGCAACAGATTTATAGCAGTTGCTCTGCCATCTACCACTACAGCACTAGCCCAACGCCCAGCGTTGGCTGTCCAACGCCCGATGTTGGAGCAGCAGATTTTTAGCCTTGCTTCTGCTTTCCACCGCTGCAGCGCCAGATTTCTGCTGTTGCCTTATTTTCTATGTTCCACCATTACAGTGGTGGAGATGTGCCACTGCAGTGGTGGAGCGCGTTCTCAGCCACATCAAGAATGTTTTAAATAGCTAGAGTGGTTATTTTTTAGGGGAATTCTAATGCAGGGAAGATAGGAGGACATCGTTTTTGTAGAGAAAAGAAGGGGAAACTCGATTTTTAAGGCTTGGAGGCTCAAATCTATCATCCAACCTCAAATTCATGGCTTTCTCTATCCTTATTTCTATTTTCTGCTATTTATTTTCCATGAGTAGCTAATTTGTCCTTCTAGGGTTACTATGAACTCAACTCCAGATTATGTTTTGTTTTCTCTCATGTATTTACAACCCTATTTCAATCAATATATGTTTCCTTATTCATTTTACTGTTGCTTTATGATGAAATTGATTAGTCTATTTTTATGCTTGTTGCTGTCATCAAACTCGGGAAAGGGAGGTGAGAGTAGAACACTGAATAGGGAAGACAAATGCGTGAACCTTAACATAAGCGTTATTCACTTGTTAGCTAATAGGAATATTAGTTAATATCATTTAATCAAAGTTAGGTTGAATAGTATAGACTTAACACACTTAAGGAATTGAGTAAGCGTTAAGTATCTTAATTGAGATTTGGGAGAATTCTTTTAAGTTATTAGAATAATTTAGGATTAACTTATATGATTGATAGAGTTGTGAGTGCATAAGAAGGGTTTCATAATTTCCAGGACGGAGGAGAGAGATTAGTAGCCCTAGACTTTTAATTCAATTAATTTCTTCAGCTAGTGCATTTGTTGCTGTCATTTAAGAAAACCTTATAATTTACTATCATTACTTTTTATTTTGTCAATTCTTTATTAGAGCTGTCTTCAATTCAACATTATTCGTCTAACTAATTTGGTCAAATTTTTTAGGTAGTTAACCACTTAGTTCTCGAAGAAACGATACTCTTATTCATTTATCATTGTATTACTTGTGCAATAGTGCGCTTGTCAATTTGCTTAACAATCTACTTGTCTATAAAATTATTAATTTGTTTGTTATATAATTTGAAAATTTTAAGAAATTAATACATTATTATTATACTTAATCTCTTTTTAAAAACATTTCATTGTTTACAATAACTTTAAACAAATTTAAATATATTTTTATAGAATTTAAAATTCCTATTCTTTAAAAAAATTTAGCACTGAAGCTTGCAATTAAAAAAATAAAATAAAATGAGTGGGGCTCGAGCAATCAATTAAAATAAATAAAATATGTGGTTCCTATAGACTTTATAAAAAAAAATTGGAGTACTAATTGAGCATTTTAAAAAAAAAATAAATTCGAATAGGGTCACTCAATTAATGAAAAATGATCTTCAGGGCTCGAGCAACCATTGATGAGCCCCTACCAAGTATATTTTTTTTAAATAAAAAAATCGACTCGGGGTTTGAGCAATAACCGCTAGAGCCCTTACTGAGTTTTTTATTTTAAAAGAAAAAATATTAACTACGGGATTTAGGCAATGGTTGCTTGAGTCAATGGAATTTTTTAAAAAATAATATAATATCATATTCTCAGTTAGAAATCTCATTTTGGAGTGTACAAACCGAGTTTAGAATTTTCAACTGAAAGTAACTAGTATATTATCGTCATACGGTATTAAAATTCATTTTTCAACCGTAAATTAATTTGCGATCGACTTTAAATCAGTAAGATATTAGTTGAAAATTAATATATGCGACTATATTTTGATAAATTGTGACTATACATTCAATCGTTATTGACTAACATTCTTATAGTGTCTGTATTTAATAATTATTATTTTATAACTTGAAAATTTAAATCCAATTTCATAACATCATTATCAGCCCAAAAGAAAAAAAGATAATGCTTGAACATATAACGACATCCTAATCCTTTCCTTTTGGAAGTCTAGTAATATTTCCAAGTCTTTCAATTCTTATCAATGGAAGCTATGTGACAAGATGTATGTAGTGTCTTGCTCCCAAAATTTGGTCTTATCTTCTTTTTCCAATTTCATAACGAATTAATAGCCATCACTCCAACTGTAGTTTGAAGAATAGTCGTTGGGTGGCTCTAAAAGTCTTAGAAAATGACGTGCAAGGGAGAGGCTTTCTCATTTACCCCTTAATCACATGCTTCAATTAGCTAGGAAGATAGAACCTAGGGCTTCTGTATTCAAGAGAAATGTTATTGTTGGTGAGAGATATTAAGCGATATCTAGAAAGCTTAATATCTCTCACTAACAATAAGAATTTTAGAATTTACGTATTCAATTGAGTTATTGTCACTGTTTCAGTAAACAAGTTTTTTATCAGAATATTGCGTGGATAAAATATTTATTGCTACGATATTTCAGCCAGTAAAAAAAGAGACACAGTCAAAATTTTGCATTCAGTAAGAATTTTTCTATAAGAATTTTTTATTCATTCTTATAGTGAGTGACGAAATGACCAATTTTGAAATTTAAAGAATTGGAAAAAATTTCTAATTAAGGATGAACAGTTAATGAACTAATATAGGGATTAAACAATAACTAAAGTAAAATAAAAAAAAATGGAAATTCATTATATCATCCATATTCAATAACGAGTTAGAGCTCACAACTTTAAAACTATTTTGAATTAACAAATTTTGTAAGAGCATCTTTATAATTCTTTGCATCCTTCAAACATAAAATAATTTAGTTAAGTAAAACTAACCAAAATATTTTTTAAAAATAACTATACAAAGGAAAATCCAATGCAATCAACACAACAAGAAAAAAGTGATTTAGTGACAGATTTTTTTGAAAAACAAATTAGAGTTTGAATAACCATTGCTTGAGCCTTTTAGTTTAATTTTTTTTTCTGATCAAATTTTCCAAAATTTTATTGTATTGCCATTTTTTTATCTTTCTTTGACTATTTTACTTCTATATAGATAAATATATTTATATATATAAATATATAAATATATTATTTTTGTGAAAAAAAATAAAGGGTTTGAGTGATCATTGCTCGAGCCCTTTAATTTAATTTTTCTTTTTTTAAAACTAACAAGGGGCTCAACGAAATTAAATTAATTTTTTTTAATCAGATTGTCACAAATTTTATCATTTTATCATTTTATATCTTTTTCTTATTATTTTGCATCTATATAGATAAATATATAAAAATAATATATTTTTAAAAAATTATAATATAATATTTAAAAAATAATTTAATTATATATATAGATATTGTAAATAATATTTTTGCAAACAAATAAATTATTATTTGAATTTAAAATTAATCCAAATTATTAAATATTCTTATTTATTTTGATAGAGTAAAAATAATAAAAATAAAAATTATGTAAAATAAAATCAAATAGTAAAGAATATAATTTAAAGGATATACTCAGGGCGTATAGGGAGAGGAGTGATATATTAAATTTGGCATGGGAAAGTAAAATTTATACTGGCGGGAGTTAAAATTTTAACTCGCGCGCTAGATATATCAATTTACTGTTTCTTCTTTTCTTCTTCCACTTCTTATCTCTGTTCTCTTTTTTTTTTTTTGTTATGGCCAAGTAAAATTTGTTCGTAAATAAAATTTGTTCGTAAATAAAGCGAGCTGAAGAAAAATTAAAGTGGAAGGAAACAAATTTATCAGTATCTTCCATTCCTTTCACTATGTTCTGTTCTTGCTTTATTTCATTTCGTTTTCTTTTGTTCTTCCAATTTTTTTACTTCTAATTTTTTATTGATATTTGACAGGCTTGAAACAAGATGATATATCTCAAGATGTATCTTAAATTACTTTGTTTTATTTTTTTACCTTCTCTCTTTTCTTTTTCTTGATTTCTTTAGATTTCTTGCACTTCTTTTTTTCATTTTCTAATATCATCTTCTTTTTCTTTTAATAGGTAGGAGTATCAAAGAGGAAGATGATTAGAAGATTGTTATCTTATTTTGGTTTAATGTTTGTAATATCAAATAAAAAAAAATTAAATTTTCTCATTAAGAGGATTGTGAATTTACTCTGTATCTCTGAAGTGAAGTCGCTCTTATCTTTTCTCCATCTGAAGTGAAACTTAGAAATTTAACTCTATATCTGTTATGTGATGCGAAATGGAAAAAATTTGTGATTGGAAAAGACTGAGTTCTACTTGTCTATGAAATTATTAATTTGTTTGTTACATAATTTGAAAATTTGAAGAAATTAATACATTATTATTATTATACTTAATCTATTTTTAAAAACTTTTCATTGTTTACAATAACTTTAAACAAATTTAAATATATTTTTATAGAATTTAAAATTTCTATTCTTTAAAAAAATTTAGCACTGAAGCATGCAATTAAAAAAATAAAATAAAATGAATGGGGCTCGAGCAATCAATTAAAATAAATAAAACATGTGGTTGCTATTGACTTTATAAAAAAAAATTGGAGTATTAATTGAGCATTTTAAAAAATAATTAATTCGAATAGGGCCACTCAATTAATGAAAAATGATCTGCAGGGCTCGAGCAACCATTGATGAGCCCCTACCTAGTTTTTGTTTTTAAAAAAAAAATATATCGACTAATATAAAATTCAGTCGTTTTCCAACCGTAAATTAATTTGCGATCGATCCTTAAATCAGTAAGATATTAGTTGAAAACTAATATATGCGACTATATTTTGATAAATTGTGACTATACATTCAATCGTTATTGAATAACATTCTTATAATGTCTGTATTTAATAATTATTAATTTATAACTTGAAAATTTAAATCCAATTTCGGATAAAAGAAAAAAGATAATGCTTGAACATATAACGACATCCTAATCCTTTCCTTTTGGAAGTCTAGTGATATTTCCACGTCTGTCAATTCTTATCAATGGAAGCTATGTGATAAGATTAATGGAGTATCTTGCTCCCAAAATTTGGTCGTATCTTCTTTTTCCAATTTTCACAACGAATTAATAGCCATCACTCCAACTGTAGTTTGAAGAATAGTCGTTGGGTGGCTCTAAAAGTCTTAGAAAATGACGTGCAAGGGAGAGGCTTTCTCATTTACCCCTTAATCACATGCTTCAATTAGCTAGGAAGATGGAGCCTAGGGCTTCTGTATTCAATTGAGGGGTCAATCTTCTTACAAGAGAAATGTTATTGTTGGTGAGAGATATTAAGCGATATCTGGAAAGCTTAATATCTCTCACTAACAATAAGAATTTTTGTGACAGATTATTTTGTCACAAATTTTAAGAACACATTTGATTTCATAAAAAATTAGTCATGAATTTTTTTTATCTTTAATTTTGTTACAAATTAGTGACTTTGTCATAAATCCATCACTAATTTTTCACGAAATTGACACTTTAGTGATAGAAATTTTTGGCACAAATTTATGATAGAAAAATTAATTATAAATCCATCGCTAATTTTTGATGGAAATATAATTAAGGAACTAAAGAGAAATTTAAGGTGAAGATGCATGGGATTATTATTAGAAGAGTTGGAGGACTTGAAAATATTAGAAGACTAAGAAAAACAAATTAAGGAATGGGATGTGGTTATATGTTAAAGCATTATAATATATTCTGTTACCACTTTTAAAAATTAATAAGATATTGACAGTGGAAATTAAAGGAGAAGACAAGACTGAAGTTCTGGACATTTTCGTCTAACCCAAAGACTAAACTGTGACAAAATTTGTGTGCAAAACTTTGCCATAATTTTTTCAGTGGGAGACTTTGACCAATTAGAAGACTTTGAATAAGTTGGACAATTTGAAAATTATGAATATTGAAACTAAGAACTTGGAAGTATTAAGTAACTTTGAACATGATGGGAGGTACACAAAATCAATTATTGCTGCCTTGTCCCTTCTGAAATTAGATTTGCATTAAAATATCTACAGCGGTTAATCTCATTTAAATTTTTATTATGAGTCTCACAATATCAAATTAGTTTACATTACTCTCAACTACTTTGAAACAATTGTCCACTACAATGGTGAATTTTTTCAAAACTCACAAATAGATCCCATAATTAGCTCTCCACTATTTTAATATTTACTCTCTATTAATATTTTATTGTGAATTGATTATTTTATTATTACTTTTTATATAAGAACCGGTTCTTATATAAGAATCGTTCTTACGCGTGGCAGTCAGTATGGTGAACTAAGTAAACTGAAATGAAGGCAAACTAATGACAAAATCAATTTGGCTGTTAAAGAGATCAATCACTGTAACAAAAATCGTATTCTTTTGATTTCGTGAAATTATTTAAATCTCTAATATATATATATATATACTCATGTGATTAAATGATTCTCTGAAATAATTTTGAGGCTTGCTTTTACTTGTTTCTTTCTTTTTTAAGAGAAGTATTTTGAAAAAAAAAGGCAAATGTATATTATTTTAAATCCGGAAATGGAGTGAAATAGTACAAAGTGATTTTAAATATATGTTTTCCAGACTTCATTATGTGATGGTTAACTATTCGTACTTTTCAATATGAAATTGGAAAATAAGGGTTGGCATTCTCTTAAGTTATTATGACTTATGAGGCCACTTATGCTTAGCTGGTAAATAAGTTTGAATTTAGTACTTTGTTTATACAATAAAATAAAATCTATAGTCGTATTTCTTTTCCTTTTTTAATAGGATCTGAGGTGTTCTCAAAATTTGTTCATATCGTTCCAATTTTATAACGTCTTCAAATGAACCGTTCTAAAATATGCCCTTTGTTTGATTATTCTCAAATCCAAATATCCAATATCATATCATCATTCCTTTCTTTTCAAAAACGAATCAAACCCGTTTACGTCTACAGCTCCAATCTAAATCACTATTCACCACCTCTTGCAGATGATGGAATTGAATTAAAATAGAATGGTTGAAGAATGGTAATTTTGTAATTGTTAATGATAGGAGGGTGTAGGGATATTAAAAACTAAATCAAACCAAACTAACAAATATGAACCAAATTAAAATTGTCTAAAATAAAAAAAAAGGATATTCAAATTAAATTTTGAAATATAAATTTTAATTAGTTTGATTTAGTTTTTGGTTAATCAAATCAAAATGAATTGACTTTATATTTTAAAAATTATATTATATATATAATATTTATATATTTTTTTGTCAAAAAAATTATTTTTATATATATTTTAATTAATTTGACTTCTTTCATTTTATATTTATATATATATTTTACTAAAATTAAAAATTAAAAATTATTATAAAAAAATTGTTCAAAAGCGAACTAAACTATCTAAAAATTAAAACTAAATAAGTTTATAATTTTACAAAATTAATAAACTCAATTCAATTTAATTAAAGTTTAAAATTAAATTAAATCGAAACGAAAATATCAACATGTTAACTTAGGAAGTAATGGAATAATTCTTCTTATCATTCATCACATTGAAATTACGACTACATATAGTGCTTTAAGTCGCTAACACGTTGTCTGGAGCCTTCTTCTCGTTGCCGCCATTCTAGAATTCCTTCATTTATTATACTCTAAATTTTTCTTGCCGCCATCATCTTTCATATAATTTAGTTTTTCTAAATTATTCTAACATCTTAAATTTTTTTATTTTTGATTAGATAGACTTTTCTAAATTATTTTCTAACAGCAGAACCCTATATAATCCCACTGTTGGTATACCATTTTCTTCACACCTCAAAAATGGCATTCATCAAAGGCCTTCCCATGATCTCCTTCATTGTAATCGCTCTCTGCTCTACCTCCGCCCTCGCGGCCAGATTTGACGTCACAAACCGATGCTCCTACACGGTGTGGGCGGCAGTCATCCCCATACCTGGCGGTGGAGGCAGACAGATCAACCCCGGCGACACGTGGAACTTGGACGTGGCAGCGGGCACTTCATCGGCCCGCCTATGGGGACGCACCAACTGCCAATTCGACGGGTCGGGTCGTGGACAGTGCCAGACGGGTGACTGTGGGGGTGTGCTTCTATGCCAAAACTCCGGTAAACCCCCCACCACACTCGCTGAATTTACGCTGAACGGAAACCCGAACGGTAACACCGACTCCTTTGATATCTCCGTGATTGACGGATTTAATATTCCCATGGAGTTCAGCCCGACGGCGAATTGTGGCCGCGACATCCGGTGCTTGGCGGAGAATAATTGCCCTGATGCTTACCATCATCCTAATGATGTCGCCACCTTCACATGCCCCAGTGGAACCAACTACAGGATTGTATTCTGCCCTTGATTTCTAGCTACGTGCCCTAGTGTTTACATAGTTATATGTATATCCAAATAAAGGGCCATACGAGCTCTAGTGAGATAGAGAGGGCTTTTGTTCTGAGCATATAGGCCTGGTTTTGCTCTGCTTCTGCTCTCCTCTTATTGTCTCTTAACTGAGATTATAATAATTTCTCATCCAAGTGAACTTACTTAAGCGTTTACGACTCACGCACGTGTCGATTAATGCATGTTGCATGCTTTCTTTCATCCCATCGATGTGATCCACTTGATTCAAGTACTTCAAGTCTCTAACTCTTTGTTAGTCACGGTTAAAATTGTAATTAAATATAAATTTTAACCACAATTTGATTTAACTACGGTTAAAACTGTGATTAACAGAGAGTTAGAGGCCTCTAAGTGCCTTTAGCTGATCTGCTTCCAATTTATATGTATGCATATTTGGACACGATCTGCATGATTTTCCTATTTGTTGGATTGGTTATTTGTTTGGAGTGTTGGATCGTATAATTAATTAGTTAAGTCGATCAATTATGAGTTTTCAGGAATACTTAAACACTATTGGTCCTATGTAATTAACGACCTAAAAGAATGAAATTTTTTTAGGTAAATTTAATTTATAAAAACTAGTTAATAAAAGTAATTATAAATGTACATGTGTAAAAAAAAAATAATACATCACTTTAATCAAGATAATGGAAGGACATACGAACATAATATATAGAACAGATATAATAAATATATATATATATATATATATATGACAAGATATTATTTAACAAGAATCAGTAACAATATGATAAAGAAAATGTGAACCAAAATGAAAGAGAACAATAATATAATAAATTAAAAAAAAAATAATGCGATATATACTCCAATACACCAGGTGATTATGGGGTATTAAATATGAAAAGTGATGGTTCGTTAAAAGTCATTGAAAACGAAATTGTTATTCTTCTCTCTCTCTCTCTCTCTCTCTCTCTCTCTCATTTTTTTTTGGTTAAAATTTTCACAAGTTTCATAAACCAGCGATCTAAGGATATTGATTAAAAGTACTAATTACTCTTAAGTTATTTTTAATTCTCATAGTTTCGAAATTTAAATTTTAATTATATTTAGTCACTTTCAATAAATTTTTATTACTATTGTAATTTTAAATTTTACTAACATTGCTAAAAGAAATTATACATCGACTATATATGTAATACTAAAAAATAATTAGTGAAGTCTTTTTTTTATTTTTTACGTGCTTTATTATGATAGTTCCTATTAAAATCACGTAGTTTGATTATAAATTATGGGTTGATTGAATGATAAATTTAGTTTAAAATTACTTACATCAGATCTCATTTTGTTCCTATAACTTTATCTAAGATTTTTCTTCGGTCTCTTAGTTCTATTTTGCTTCGATTTTAGTCCTTTAATATAATCTTAAATTTCCCTTTAGTTTCTTAATTATATTTTCAATTTAGACTTTGACTTATGAAAAACCACTCAAATATTTACTTTTATTTAACACTACAAAAATGCTTATAAAAAATGCTTTATATAATTTATTGCTTAACTATAATTAAAAAAGTGATAAAAAATTTCAATGTCTTTTTCACTCCCTTTCCTTTCCCTTCGTTTCAATCAAAATCATTAGACTTGGAATTTTCAAAGTCGTCTAATGCTTTTCAAGTCTTCCCATCATTTTCACTTCCAACTGTCGGAGTAGTTGTACTCATCAAAGCTGAGGAAGCCACAATAAATATGATATGAAATAGACTTAAATACAATATGTGTGTGTTTATTTTTCAAATACAAATTTATAATTTATTAAATTTAATATAATCAAGATTATTAATAAGTTTTAATAATCTGAAAACATATTTTATTTACAGAAATTAATAACATAAAAAATTTTAAGGAAATGGTAATTTATTATTATAGGCTTCAAACTAACTCTAAATTCTTAAACCCTAATACCCCTAATTATTTCACAACTTTTCTAGTTCTAACATCATCCCAAGTATAGGTTTTCCACACTTAGGTCCTAAAATTCGAATTGAGGTTAGAAATTATGTTAAGAAGCAATAAATTGATGAATAGAGTTGTAAACAGCCCCTTCAAATAACCTCAATCCTCACAAACAAGCTTCACAACTTCACCTCTCTCAAGATTATTCAACAAAGCTGAAAATTTCACAAGAGCTAAATTTCCACCCAAATTGAACTAGGAATAAAAGGAATTTTCAGTTCAATTTTCTGTTTAGAAGGTAAGAGATGACATGACTACCATGAGAATAGGATGAACCGAAAATATGGGAATAAGTGGAGAAAAAAATTACCGTTTTTGTCCAAGCCAAGGAAATGACCAGAAAAGTTGACCGCCACCGAGAATTCAGTGAAGAACAGAGACGAGGTACAACGATGCTCAAGCTTTCTCTCAATTCAGCTGGTACAAGATGAAGAAGGCGTTGGGTGGAAGGTTCACAAAGGATAAGACGAAAAGTGGGGAGGGGTAACGTGCAGGGTCACAGGTGAATGAGTCTGATGCTATTATATTCCTATTTTTATTTTTTCAATCGCAATCTTCTCTGATCCATCGAATGCTTTGTTTTCCTTTCATTTCAATCTCCAGCGTCTCCACGTTAACATGGGTGGTGGGTTTAGTGTTAATTAAGAAGAGGGGTGTTTTTGAAAGAAATTTGAGTGGTTGTGGTCATTCTACAGTTAATTCTTCAAAAAGGTCCCTGGGTGTAGGGAAAATAGAAAATTACAAAAGTCAAGTCTAGATGGGCTTTTCTAAAAGAAATCTAGAACGTTGAGCTCATTCTATGATATTCTGCTTCAATTTGTGTGTCTTGGGTAAGGCAAATAAGGCAGTTGCCTTAGGCCCCCTTGCCGCATTAGGCCCCCAATTAGCTTATTCTTTAATGCCTACTGATTTGAAAAAAGTGCATAGGTAATAAGAATCATCACACCAATTAGCTTTTGCTTTAATGCCCAACAATTTGAAAAAAGCATGTAGGTAATAGGAATCATCACGATTTGAAAAAATTGCATAGGTAATAGGTATTAGTAGCTTTGTCAAAAGAATTAAAACAAGAAATTTAAAAATAAGTTTTCTACTCGCACAGCCATATATATGTCAGATCAATATATCACATATCGTCTCTATCTCTCGTTTTATTAGTGTATTACCAGCTCTTATTTTTCTTCTTCTTCTTTTTCTTGCCTTCTCAAATTTTTTTCCGCCGTCAACTACACATCTACACCTCTTCCTCTTCTTCCATTTTGTAATACCCTAGTTATTCCTTTATTAATAAAGAGACTTGAAGTTAATAAGGACTAAAGTGAATAAATACAGAACTTTGTAGACTCTTTTTTTTTTCAAAACATTAATTTGATGTTGTGTAGTGGAGAAATGTAGTTGAGTGCCCAAAATGTGAACTAAAAGCTTTCTTTTCCCGAAGGGCTTTAAGTAAAATTTCTTCTCTTGAGGGACCAAAAGGGAAATATGGTTTTTGGACCCTACTTTCACTAAATATATGTTTAACCTTCCCTCATTTTCTCATTTTGTTTCTCTCATCTGTCCCTCATCCAGCGCCCAGGAGCTCTCTTCTCCCTCTCTCTTTCACGTGGCAGACCAAGGAGTGGGAGGAAGTCATAGCAAGATTGGAAATATGGTAAGGCTCTCTTTCCCCCTTCTTTCTTCTTTTTCCTTCTTTCCTTGTGCAAGAATAAACCCTAGGCTAGAGCAATTGGGGGAAAAACTTGTATTGTGTTGTTATTGATAAATAGGAATGAAATTTTTCATGGTTTACTTCTAAAAATGTGTTTTCCAAAAGCCCTAATGGAATGATGTTCTTGGTTAGAGGAAGATGGGTATAGGAGGATGAAATTCTTTAAGAAAAAAACTGAAGGAATTCTTGTAATGATGAAAATTGATGATTCAAGCACCTCTTCTTGTTTTTAACTTGAGAACTTTGTGCTAAAGTGATCATATAAACTTAGGGATGAAAACCCATAAAGGGATTGGAGAGAAAATGGAGATTTTTAGGCTGAATACGCTAGAATCATGGCTGATATTTGAAGTTTTGCAACATGGCACCCAGTGCACTAGCCTTGGTGCCCTAGGCCCCAAGTGGCAAAGAGTTGAAGGATTATCGCCGTCCTGATGTATGTTGAAAAATAGGCTTTTGCCCTTTTTCTCTTGTATTTCTAATCCTTAGGTATTGGTTGATGCTTGGGGTCCCCTTTGGGCTCTTTGGAGCTTGCGATGTCACCTTTAAAGAGGTGGAATCACCTAAGAGCTCGAGCAAAGGTGAGGGAATCCTATCCTATCTTATATGTTTCCTTATAGCAAATATTGATAAATTAATTTGTATCTATACCATTACCTAAATATTGAATAATTACGAATGAATACCTTGTACTAATTGAAATAAGAGATTCATGAAGTAAGTATTTAAGGAAGTGTACCATTATGTTAACTTCTAAGCATATGTTGAGATCAGAACAGTTTTTTTACTAAGGTAAAATATGTAATTATGTATATATATATATATATATATAGTTGTCAGTTAATTGGGATCCTATGGAGTAGAAGTAGCCTATCTTTGCATTGAAATGGTGATATGTCAATGAAAGGTATAAATGTATAACTAACAAAAGTTTGTTGGTTAGTTAATATAAGAACTAGTGTAAGGGAACTTTATAAAATAAAGTGTGATATGAAAATCCTATAGGTGCTACTTAATGCATTGGGACTAGCACGGTTTGGTTAAGTGCATCTATGTATATTGTTGCTTGTGCTTTACATTGTGTAAGCAAGTATAAGAAAATTCCTTTGGCTATTGTGGAAACATAAATGAACCATGTAGAAAAGAGTTAAGAAATGGAACATATAAATACTATTGGAAACAACGGTGGAACCTATTGGTACAATATCAATCTTGAGAAAATCCCTTGAATGACCGTGTATGTGCTATATCATGATTGAAGAAACCTTGCATATATCGAATGATGACATAAATAGATATATAGAACATCATGGATAATGATATTGTAATTAGTTGTGGATAATTGTGATATGTAAGCGGTTAATAATGTTGTTAAATTGTGGCCAAGTTTCTATGTTGTATGAGCACTTGTGCTGTGAGTCATATGCCCCCTTTGGAATATAATGTAAGGAATTATATGGATGTTATGAACTGTGATGATATAGCATATCATGCGAAAAGGTATGTTGTGCATTGTACGTTATAAGTATGTGTATACAGTCTGGCTTCAATATCCTTGGTCTCACGTTGCTGCACGTATAGGGCCAATGCGATACGATTGTTCAGTTGTTAGGGAATCGATTGTCTTTTGACTTCTTTGTGGTTATGACATTGGGTGGGCTTCGATATCTTTGATCTCACGTTGCTGCATGCACAGGGCCAATGCGTTGTGGTCATTGAGTTATTGGGGAATCGATTGGCTTTCGACCCATATGTAGACATGGATGTATGGGTTGTATGATCGTATGTTCATGTGTGTGTGAATTATTTCCAATTGTTGAATAATGGAACATGATTATAAGCAAAATGGTATAAATAAATTTCTAACATCGAACATAATAGTTATGATGCATAATGCTTGTAGTCTATTGAAAGTTAATTTGAAAATATGTTAAAATTATTTGCATGAAATTATATGTTCTATTATTGTTTTCTTTAATATTGTAGTATACATGTTTTGTGTTGTGTTTGGTAGGGTTTTTGGTGAGTCTTGTGATTTGGACTCACCCCTTCACAATTTTAGGTATGGTGAATCCTACTACCTTGAGGCACGTGTACTTGGAGACCTCCCCTTTGCTTGGGGTATGATATTATCTTGTTAGATTCATCTATTCAAGTTAGTAGTTAGGGAATTCTAGAAAGACTTTGTAATCGAGTAGGTTCCACTACATCGTGTAAACGAGTTTTCGAAATATTATTGTAATTTTTATTTTAGAACAGTATAATGTATGTATAATCATGTGTTTATGAAAGGTATTACTATGTTTTAAAAAGGTCTTGGATTAAAGGAAATTAGGCTTGCAACAGTGTGGTCAAGGCACCATCTACGCTAGTCAAGAACCCGGTTTGGGGGTCATGACACTTTTTTTCTTTATCTTTTGACTGAATTCTCAAGGGAGAAAGAAAAATAGCTAACCTAAAATTTTTGCAGTATAATGCATAATATCAAAGTGCAGTTCTCTGTGTCCAAGTTTTATAATTCCGTCACTTTTTCTTTTTACATTGCACGATATATTTTATTTATTTTTTTAATTGTTTCTTTTTTATTTGGTTTATAATTTGTAGCAATAGAAAATGTCAAATAGAAAGTATGAGTTTGGTTTTGAAAAATTGAAGAAAAAAGGAAAATTGAAAATTTAATTAAATCGTAACGTAGTACTCTTAATAAATTTGTTACGATTCATAAAAAAAGATGCTACAAGTTCAATTGATAAAAATGTGATTGAACAATTACCTAAAGAAATAGATGATGTCGAAAACACTAATAATCTTAATTCCAATCAAGAACAAGAAAGTGATAAAAATTTAAATGAAGAGAATTTATTAGAAATAGATGTTGAGATTAACAACACATCAAGTAAACTTTCTGAAAATATTTATGATCCAGGAAAATGGAAAATATTGATGAAAAATTTAGAAATTTAATGGTAGTAAAAGATCCAGTTAGATATGAAAATTTACAGTTTCCAAGAGATGAAAATAATAGACATTTTTCTTCATCTTTTTACCAACGAATATTACCAAATGAAGAAAAATAATGATAGAAAATGGCTATTTGTTCAAGAGATTTAGATAGAGTGTATTGTTCTAGTTGTAAGGTATTTTGTTCAAAAAAAGTGTTAGTAACCTAGTATACGAAGGGACTGGTGATTGGGAAAATATTGGTTCCAAGCCCAAAAGTCATGGAACAAGTCATAAGCATATCACTAATATAGCCAAATGGATTGAACTTGAAAAAATATTTGAAGTTAAAAAGACAATTGATAAAAATTTACAAGAGCAAATTAATAAAGAAAAGGAACATTGGGAAAAGGTTTTACTTAGAATTATAGCTATTGTCAAATATATTTCTAAAAATAATCTTGCTTTTCATGGAACAAATGAGAAGATATATGAAAAAAACAAGGACGACCCTTTGAGTTTGATTGAGATGCTAGCAAAAGTTGATCTAATTATGCAAGAGCATGTTAGGCGCATAAAAAATAGTAAAATTTGTGCTCATTACTTGAGTAATACTATACAAAATGAACTTATAGAATTCTTAGCTTTTAAAATAAAAAATATAATAATAAAGAAAATAAAAGATGCAAAATATTATTCTATCATTCTTGATTGTACTCTTGACACAAATCATCAAGAACAAATGCCTCTTATTTTGAGATGTGTTAATACTTTAAATTCTCTAATAAAAATAGAGGAGTAGTTTTTGGAATTTTTAAAATTTGATGATACATCAGGAAAAGGTCTTTTTAATGAACTTATTAATGCATTGAAAAAATATGAGCTTGATATTGATAATATAAGGGGACAAGTTTACGATAATGGATCCAATATGAAAGGTAAAAATCAAGGAGTGCAAAAAAGATTGTTGGACATAAATCCTAGGGCATTTTATATGTCATGTGGATGTCATAATTTGAATTTAGTTTTATGTGATATGGCTAATTCATCTGCTAGAGCTATTTCTTTTTTTGTAGTTATACAACGTATTTATTCTTTATTTGCTTCATCCACCAAGCGATGGAAAATTTTGAAAGATAATGTGTGTATTTCTGTTAAGTCATTGTTTCAAACTCAATGGGAAAGTAGAATTGAAAGTGTCAAAGCGATAAAGTTTCAACCACCAAAGATAAGAGATGCTTCGATTGAATTATTAAAACATTGTGAAGATGCTAAATTAAAAAGTAAAGCCATGTGTTTAGCAACTTATGAGATTGAGAATTTTGAATTTTTATTAGGAATGAATATTTGGTATGATATTTTGTTTGCTGTCAATTCTGTTAGTAAGATTCTACAATCTAAAGATATGCATATGAATGTTGCTATCGATCATTTAAGAGGTCTTATTACTTATTTGAAAAGTTATAAGGAAAATGATTTTGCGTTAGCCTTGGACTCAAAAAAAAGTTGGCTATTGAAATGGACATAGAACCTAAATTTTGTAAAAAGCGTATAATCCATAGAAAAAAAAAAACATTTTGATGAAAGTGTTAATGATGAGATCACACATTCAGCTGAAGATTCTTTTCGTATTGAATATTTTCTATACATATTAGATCAATCTATTTCTTCTATTGAGACTCGATTTGAACATTTTTTACACTATGAAACTATTTTTGGTTTTTTATTTGAATCCAAAAAATTTAAAACTTTAGATGATAATAAATTACAAAAAAAATTGTATTAACCTTGAATTTTTTTTAAAATTTAGTTAACATTTTGATATTGGTGGTTTTGATTTATTTTTAAAATTAAAAGTTTTGAGAGAAGTATTAACAAAGGAAATTAATACTCCAATAGAAATATTAAGTAATATCAAAAAATTAGATTCTTTTCCAAATATATGCATTACTTATAGAATATTATTAACAATATATGTAACAGTTGCTACTACTGAAAGAAGTTTTTCAAAATTAAAATTGCTTAAATCTTATCTTAGATCAACAATGTTATAAGATAGATTGAATGGGTTAGCCATATTATCTATTGAGAGTAAAATGCTAGAATTACTTGATTATAAAACTTTGATAAATGATTTCGCAGCTAAAAAGGCCAGAAAAATAATATAAAGATTATTTATTTATATTATATTAAGTTTTTCTAATAGTTTTGCCTTAGGCCTCGAATTCTCTAGGCATGATGTTAAGTTCTCAAATTAACACTAATTTGGTGCTTTTTATTTAAGGATTTTACCTCTAACTTGCCTGAATGTGCTTAATCTGAGTCTTATATGTCCTTTTAATCAATTCTTAAGCTCTAATGGCTTCCTGTGGATCTTAATAGTGAACTCCAACTTTTGATTATGATTTGTACCACTTTTGTGAACTAATTGTAGGTTATAAATGAAAAGAAGCTAGGGTTCTATTGAGCAAAGAAGCCAAAGAAAGAAGTGGAAGTTTGCAACTCAGTGCTTAAGTGGAAAGATTTGAACTGCAACGAAGGAGCCATATGAGGTTGTGTTGTTCTGCCTTTCACCATGCAGTGGCAGTTGCCTCCATTGATGCCTTTAGTGCCACATTGAGGAATTTTTTGTTCATAAATAGATTACTTTCTTATGCTCCATTGCTGCAGTGGTGAAGTTGTGCCGTTACAACGGTGGTTTGAGAAACATACCACATCAGAAGGGCTTTAAATAGTTACAGAGGAATTTTTCTTAGGTTATTATGATATGAGGGAGAGCTAAAGAAGCCATTTTTGCTGAGAATAGAACGGAAAACTTGATTCTCAAGTAGTAAGGGCTCAAATTCATCATCCATCTTCAGATTCATGGCTATTTTTATCTTTATTTCAGTTTTCTGTTCATTATTTGTAATGAGTAGCTAAACCCTTTGTTTTAGAATTGCTATGAACTTGATTCCATAATAGGATTTCTCTCTCTCTCTCTCTCTCTCTCTCTCTCTCTCATGTATTTACAACTTCAATTTAATTAATATATGTCTTTCTATTGATTTTAATGGTGTTTATTATGGATTTGATCACTTCATGGTTAACTTGTTTCTTTTACTAAACTTGGGAGAGGGAGGTGAGAGTAAAACACTATTTAGGAAGGACGAATACGTTAATATTAACTTAAGAATTTCGCTTGTTAGCTAATAAGAATATTAGTTAATATCGTTTAGCCAAATTAGCTCACTTAAGAAATTAAGTAGATGTTAAGTATCTTAATTATAGTTCAAAAGGATTCTTTTAAGTTAATAGAGTGACTTACGGTTAACATAGGCTTTTGATAGAATTGTTAGTGCATGAGAGAGTTATTGAAATTCCTAGGACGGAAGAAAGGGATTAGTGACTCTAGGCCTTTTAATATATTACTTTCTGCAATCGTGAGTGTGTTTACTGTCAAATTATTAAAATCATAAAAAGAATTTTTGTTGTTTGAATTTTACTCTTTCAGTTCTAGTTAGAGCTATCTTTGATCCAAAAAATTACATCTAACTAATTCAGTTAAATTTCTTGAGTAGTTAGCTAGTTAGTTCTCGAGGGAACGATTCTCTTATTCTTTTATTCACTATATGACTTGTGCGACTGGTGCACTTACCAAATCACTAACAATTTTTTGGCCCTGGTTTAATCCTTTGTTATTAGAAATTAAAAAAAAAACCTACATAAGTGAAACACAACGCTTCACTTGACTGCTATCTGGACTACTAGATCAATCACAATCTAATGACACATGCATCTCGATCTCATCAACCTCGCATATAGGTTGTTGATGGGAAAATTGAAAAAGCCAAGCAGACAATCTGTGCTCATTGATGGCATGAGAAAGGGGAGGAAGAAATGAGCAAAAGAGTAAATAAAAAGAGAAAACAAGGAAAAGGAGAAGTTCCGAGAATGAAGAAGAAAAAATAGGGAAGAGGAGAGAGAAAAAGAAAAGAAAGATAGAAAAGGAAAGAGGAAAAAATGAGATATTTTCTAGAAAGGTGTTTGTATGAATGTTGAAGGAAGCCAAATGTGTGACCACAAGTCCTCAACATGACTTTGGTCTAATGAAAAGCACAAAATGAACACACAATTTAACAAGGTTTATCATTTCATATAACTTAAGGAACCACTACCCATATTTATCTACCCATGGGCATCATTATTATTATTTAGGGTCAAATATCTATACATATATTATTATCATTAACACCCTAGACCTAAACAAATATATATCAAATAGATTCCTAAATACAAAATTAAAGAAGATCTTATATTGGACCTAATTAAAGATAGCATTAATATATATGCCCCAAAAAATATGTAGATATATACAACATTTAATATGTCAGTCTACACATATATTTATCAATATTAAGAGTTATTTATAAAATAAATAAATACATATACAAAATATTAACGCCAATAAATCTCCCATTTGGATGACATATGACTTTGAAATTGTATATACATATACATATATATAAACTCAAAGTGTGCACATTAAGCTATCTTAACATATATATCACAAATAATCTAGTCCACTAACTATATCATCACAAAACCAAAGAGACTTTTGTGACTAGTTAAATTGAAACTAAACCCAACAATGATCACAGTATCAATACAACTAATGGCATAGATCAAGCCTGAATGTGTAGCATGAAAATTACATGTTTAGGATCTTCATACATGCCTATTGCCAATTGATCAAGTACAAAAGGAAAATGTTTATGAATAAACACATAATCATACATATATATACATCTCAAAATGTCGTAAAAGTAAATACACTGAATAAGTAAAAAAGAAAAATGTACAACATGCTCTCAAAGTTTATAGGTTTTACCACATTCATATGAGCCACATACTCATGAAAAAACTCTAGGTGGTAAACTTTCAGTCAGCGGATTCACAATCATATGATCAGTACTAATGTAATCTATAGACACGAGATGACTCTGAACCCTCTCTTTAATAAATATAAACTTAATGTATATGTGCTTCGACCTAGATGAACTTTGGTTGTTCTTACAAAACAACTCGGCATCTCTACTATCACAATACAATCTCAAAGGCCTCTTAACACCTTGAAGTATTTGTAAAGTTATGATGAAGTTCCTCAGCTAAACCACCTGGTTGTATGCTTGATAGCTGATTATTAACTCAACCTCCATGGTCGAAGAAGCTGCAAATGTCTGTTTGACACTTTTCCAGGAAAAAGCTAATTTAGCTAACATGAAAACATAGCCTGATGTAGATCTCCTTGATATCTAGCATTTTTACATTCATTTCAGCCCCTATCTAAGTTATTTGCATATTTATTCTTGTCAAACTCTCCAATATTATCATGTTTTAGAAATATTTGGGTCTAAATTAATTATAGATTTGATATGCTTTAATTTCATGTTTTTATGAGCTTAATTGATTAAGATACAAATTAATTTCATTTCTGACCTGGCAAATTTAAATTAATTAGAGAGACAAGTGTTGACTTGGACAAATTGAATGACAAGGACGCTGATGTGGTGGCCTTAGATGACATGGACACTGACATAGGTTCTTATGTGGATGTGGTGGGCCCACTGTTATGCAAAAGTGTGCTACAAACATCATGCATTCAACTTGATTTTCCTATAGAAATTTTCCAAAACATCAACTTCACTTTGATGACAATTTTGCACTCGAAAAAGGAATTTTTACAGCATTAATTCCATGTATTTGCTCTACATTTTCTGCAGCATTCAATAAGAGAGAAAGACCTCTCTTGAAACAAATTTGTCTCTTTCCTTAGGCTGAAAGTTAAGATATATCAGAACATATATTCAGTAAAAAGGTGATATCGGGCATTTTTATGCTCACTTTAGTCCCTAACTGAGTCCTATTGCTACTTCATTCTTACATAACTCTCAAATTTTATTATGTTTTGGAATTTATTGGGTTTAAAATAATTATAGATTGAATATACTTTAATTTTATAAATTTAGAACTTAAGTGATTATTGGCCTAATTAAATTTCATTCTTGATATTATATTTAAATTATTGGAGAGTGATTTTATGACATGGACGCCACCTAGGACACTGACATGGCACTTTTCTGCTAACTAGGCGTGTTTTGCTCTCTGTTTCTTATTGATTGGGATGTTGACTACATGTGGGAACCACCTATGGAAAATAAAATATGATTTTATAGCAAATTTTGTAGGTGAAAGTGGATGGCCAAAAAAGTCATTGCTGTAACTTCATTTTTTATGCAAAAACTCTCCTGAACCATTGCTGCACTTCTACTGTATCAGAACTACACTTTTTAGAGGTGGAAAGTGATTTTTTGTGAAGGCAAATTCGTTTCCTTCCTTGGGCAAATTTCAAAAACACATCAGAACTTCATTTCAAAGAGGAGACACTTCTTCCCTATTTTTCTCTGTAAAAAATGCAGCTTAGGTTCTTGGTACATTTTCTTTTCTATATTTTCATTTTAGTCCCTATGGAGGGCTAAAACTCTTTGTGTAATCAATCTATGGTGGAACTAGAGGATGTAATCTGAATGCTTTGAACGGATAAGTGTTTTTTATCTAATTTATTTCAATTTAGTCCTTACTTTGCCTCTTGTTCTCATTTCTATATATTTGTCTGGTTCGAAAGAAGGTATGGACTTGATTTATGTTTTTATTGCTTTATTAGAGGATAAATCCTACTAGACTTATATGTATGTGGTTGCTATGCATGTTTAGTAAGTAGAATTAGATTGGATTGTCAGTATGCGATTGCGAAACAAGATTCCAATTAGGGCTTAATTAGATTACATTAGGCTAAAAGTTAGAGAAGATTTTCCTAACTCTAATTTAATGTATTATAGTTCCAGGAGATTTTCTAGAAAACAATTAACAAATGGAATAATAGATGAAATTAGAGTTGATATTAAGAAAAGGGTAATGATGACTACACTTCTAGGGAAACCGGAGATTGACTACATGTAATATGTCAAAGTAGTGTTTTTTTCTTATCATGTTTCTATTTTACTATTCTACATATTATTTTGATTTTGTCAAAAACCCTCCATTGTGTGTGTTCTATAATTAGTGTTTAAGTGCCAAGAATAATTAGTTAGTGATTAGAAGTAAGGCTCCACAAGAGAATACAACCAGGGACAATCACTATACTGCAAATTGTCACGAATCTAATTCTAAGTAATTCGGTAGTCGTAGTGGCTTAAACCAAGAAGACATTTCTTCTTGCCCATTTTTCTTCTTCATACTTTGTAGCTTAGGGCTCTTAGTACTTTCTTTTGTACATTTTCATTTTAGTCTATATTTAATAGTCGATTTGAAAAATAGGGTATAAAGTTCTAAGGTTAAATAAAATTTAACCTTGTAATATATTTCATTTTTGTTTCAATAAAATTTCTTTATGGAAGTCATAAAATTACTTCTAAAACTAAATTAGATAAAATAGTATTTTGGTCTTTGTAATAGTTATCGGTCAACTAATCTTAGGGTATTAGTCGAGTAATAACTCTAGAAAATAGATCAATATTAAGTATTCCAAAACTAATTAGTCGATTGTTTACACAACTAATCGTTCTACAGTTTATAAGCTTTTGCTGCACAACTCTGATAAACTTATTAATTTATCTCATACTCACATATAAGTACTATCATACATCTAGAATACATAATGTTCCATCTAGGGCTTGCTTACTTGCTAGTAGAATATTTGCATAATATCTTAAATACATTACAAAACATATGAATACATAAATTAAACTACATGCTACTTCAAGCATAATAATTACAGACCAATGCTTTTCCTTTATCTTTGTCTCCTGAAATGATCAATTTCTAAAAGTGAGACACAATGTATCTCAGTAGGTAGTAATTTTAAATAAAAACATGTATAAGGATCACTTTAGCCATAAAAGCACTAAAAGAAATAAAATAATCATCCATGGCTTATGAATAACTTAATATATCTTCTTTATCTTTATTTCTTAATTTAGCACAAAGGCTTCTTCTTGTTCCCTTATATGGAACAAGCTTACTTTCTTTTGTCTTATCCTCTATTGAGAAGTGAGATTCTTCTCTCATTCTCTACTATGGAATAAGAGTCTTTCCTTATTCTCTTCTATGGAATAAGTCTTTTTTTATCTTATTCACTACTATGAAATAAGATTCTGCTTACCTCATTCTCTTCTATGGAATAAGATACTCTCCTCTTATTCTCTACTATGGAATAGAGGTGAGATGGAATAGAGTTTCACCTCATACTCTTTTGTGGCATAAGGTGTTTTGCTCTCATCTTATTCTCTTCTATGGAATAAGAGTCTCACCTCATACTCTTCTGTGGCATAAGATGTTCTGTTCTCCACTTATTCTCTTATGTGGAATAAGAGTCTCACCTCATACTCTTCTATAGCATAAGATGTTCTATTCTTCTCTTATTCTCTTATGTGGAATCAGAGTCTCTTTCTCTTGTCCCCTTTTATGGAACGAGTCTCACTTTCCTTATTCTCTTCTATGGAATAAGGATTTCTTTCATTATTCTCTACTATGGAATAAAGAATATGTTGTTCATATTATTCTTTCTAGTTCTCCTTGTCTTCTTCTATGAGACAAGTCTGTTCTAGCCTTTTCTATTTTCTTCTATGAATTAGATCTAGCTTGCTTCTTCTTCTAGCCAATTAATATTTTCTTCTATCAAATAGCTTTGGCTTGTTTCTTTCTTATTATATCTCTTCTATGAGACTAATTCTTGCTAAAGGTCTTGTTGATGATTCCTACCTTTAGCTAGCTTTTGTTCTATTTCTATGTAGTCTCCTAGTCTTCTTCTAAATTCTCCTTATGAAACACATCTTTACTTGTTTCATAATACCTTAAATTCTTATTACTAATCTTGTATGAATATATATTTCTTTCTTGGTTCTTCTTGAACAAGAGATACTAGTTAATCAAGCATACAATTTCTCTTTTAACTCTAATCCCTTCTATAAAGTTAAGAATTATTATATAAACATAGATATGTTCATAACAAGTATAAAATCTAAAATATTCTCTTGAAAGCATGGTCTATACATGGAATTATATAAACTAGATGATTCATATTATTCTTCTAAAATATCATCTTCAAGAACACTTCCATAGAAAGCATAGCACATGGATGAATAATAAAAAATCTGAAAACATACTTTAAAACATGTTTTTAACTACCTTTGATTCTTCCTATAGCTGAAACTTGTGAGTTCTCTTCTAGTTTCTCTCTAGCTCTTTTTGTATCTCAAACTTCAAACCTCACTACAAAAAAAAAGACTTTTGGTGGTCTAAAAGTCGCCACTAAAAGTCTTTGGTGGCGACTTTTAGTGGCGACTAAAGTTGTTGGCGTAAGTCCGTGGCTGATTCTTTTGGTGGCGACTTTCAAAGTCGCCACCAAAAGTTACCTTTAGTGGCGACTTTAGTCGCCACCAAAAGTCATTTTTATTGCAAAAAAAAAAATTCATGAAAAAAATGATTTTTGGTGTCAGCAAAAACTACCTTTGGTGGCGACTTTAGTCGCCACCAAAAGTCACTCGTCATCTTTTTAGATCCGGATTGGCCCGGAAGGTCGACCCGAGATCCATTCGACTCGTGCGGGTCTTGGCCGATCCAATAACTCGCTATCCCGAGCTGACTCGATTTTTTTGTGTGCAATATTCAAGTTTATTTGAAATTAAACCAAACATGTGCATACCTGAGATTCGAACCTGGGTTCCTTGCTTGCAGTCATGTGTGTCTTGCCATTCTGCCACTGCTTCATTTGTGTTATGTAAGTGCAAAATATTATATATATCTATATATATAATCTGTTAAAAATATTTTAGGTCAAAAATATTATAAAACAAAAATAAAATAATATTAAACTTAACAAAAAGCAAATATATTATTACTATTGTAGTCACCGCAAAAGTCCAACTTCAACTAATTTCATAAAAAAAAAAACGATTTCACTTAAAAAAATAGACTTCAGTCGTCACTGATAATCTAATTTTTTTAAAAAATTAAAAAATTTAAAAAATTAAATTTCTTTTAAATAAAATTAAGAAAAATAAAAAAAAATTAAATTTTTTAAGTAAAAAAATGACTTTTTTTTTTAAATTAGAAGTCGCCACCAAAAGTCTTTTTTAAAAAAAAATAAAAAAAAAGTCAGATTTTTTAAAATAAAATAAAAAATTCTAATTTTTTATTTTATTTTAAAAAATTTGACTTTTTTTATTTTATTTTAAAAAAGACTTTTGGTGGCGACTATAGTCGCCACCAAAAGTCTAATTTTTTATTTTATTTTAAAAAATCTGACTTTTTTTTATTTTTTTTTAAAAAAGACTTTTGGTGGCGACTATAGTCGCCACCAAAGGTCTAATTTTTTATTTTATTTTAAAAAATCTGACTTTTTTTATTTTTTTAAAAAATACTTTTGGTGGCGACTATAGTCGCCACCAAAAGTCTAATTTTTTATTTTATTTTAAAAAATCTGACTTTTTTTATTTTTTTTAAAAAAAGACTTTTGGTGGCGACTATAGTCGCCACCAAAAGTCTAATTTTTTATTTTATTTTAAAAAATCTGAGTTTTTTTATTTTTTTTTTAAAAAAACTTTTGGTGGCGACTATAGTCGTCACCAAAAGTCTAATTGTTTATTTTATTTTAAAAAATTTAACTTTTTTTTATTTTTTTTAAAAAAACTTTTGGTGGCGACTTATTTAGTCGCCACCAAAAAGTCGTCACTGAAAGTCAATTTTCTTGTAGTGCCTCTTCTTCTTCTATTCTCTCCCTTTTAGTTTGAAAATTGCTATTCTATAGATTTTCAAACTCTAAAATTCATCTAAACTAGGAGAATCAAGCTAAGAAATTAACTTTTATAATTTTCTTGCTAAATCTTCAACTAGATCTCTCTTCTTTCTTTTTTGCTTCTCTTTCACGTTTTGCCCCTCTTTTTCCTCTCTATTTTTCTGAAAATGGTCTTTCTCTCTCTCTTCTTGCTTCTAAAAAGGTCTAGGGAGCTTCTTTATCATGGAAATTCCTCTTTTACCCCTATTTTCTTGTTTCTAAGCTTTGTTGGCATATTAGGGGTATTCTAGTCAATTTTTCACTGATTTTTCTGTTAGAACCAACTTATGTTCACACTCCAACAAGTGATTAATCAATTGATATCTCTCAATTAGTCAACTGATAGGCTATTATTCGACTAATTGCTTCTGATTAGTCGACTAATCGCTACTGAACGTAAAATTTCAGCATTATAGAGTATAATTAGTCAACTAATTGCTCTTCATTAGTCGACTGATTACAAATATTGGTAACTGCCATCAGTGGACTAATAGCTATAGTTAGTCGACCAGTTTACTCAGAACTCCATTTTCTCCTGTATCTAACTTATTTATCCTACTTCTTTTATGTCTTTTCTTGATTACTTGCTTCAAGACATCTAAAGGCATAAATAACTTAATTCTATCATTATTTGAAACTTAAATAAAGAAAATATGGGATGTTACACACTATACTACAAGATTGCCACAAATTCAATTCTAGGCAATTCGGTAGTTGTAGTAGCTTAAACCACACCTCGTATCCACCATGGTTTTCAAAATTGGGAATAGGATTGTACGATTATAGGATCCTATGATCCCATGCTTAAAAATGATCCAGATCTTACTCGGGATCGTTTTTGTCTTAGGATGGGTCAGGATCAAAAATAGGATCGTGGGATGCGGGATCGCACGATCCTACCTTTTTTTTTTTTAAACTAGCTCCTAAAATGACATTGTTTTAGGAGTTTTTTATAAAAGAAAAAAATTTAAATCCCCTAATTGATGTCGTCTGCCCTGAATCTTACTACCATAGTTCCTAAATTACTTCATCCCCTTCATTCCTGTTTACTCTTGGTTCTCTCTACCCCTATTGCCATTACTCGACCTCTGTGGTCTCTTACCATTTTGGTCTTCTCTAAGTTCTCGCCCAGCCTCGTGGTTTCGTTCTGGCCAGTCACCGCTAATCTGAGTCTCACTAGCTCAGTCATTTCTCTCTCAACCCCTCTCTCGTCGCCGCCCCCTCTGCCTCGTCCATCAATGTTCATCTCTCGATAGCTATAAGCTTTTTCTTCTTGATTTCTTTTGCTTGGTCTTTGATTTATAAAAAGCTATGATTGATAGTGTAGAATTTTTGACATTATTATTATTATTATTATTATTATTATCATTTAGTGTTATCAAAAGCTTTGTTCTTCCAGTATGAGGCGGTCAACTGGTTGCTCTTCTATCGGTCGATTGGTTGTTGACAAATAGTATGCGGCCAATTGGTTGGAGCTAGCAGTCGACCGGCTGACATGCTAAAATTCAAAAGTGTTATTGTATTAAATGAAGATTAATAAACTCAAATGTTCTTGCCTTTTAAAATACTTTACAATATACTCGTGAACTCATTTTGAAGCATATGGCAAATGAATTTGAAGCAACAGTTACTGAAAAGTGAAAACAAAGTAGGACAATATGTAGGAGTTAGGATAGTATGAGGCATTTTCATCTATGCTACCATAGTAATTGTTTCTTCTTTGGTATTTTAGATACTTGTTTCTTCTTGATTTTTTTTTTGAATATGGTTAGCACTTATTGTGTAATAAAATGTTAACCATGGGCTAAAAATTGAAATACCAAATATCTAATTGTGATTTTGTGAGTTGTCCTAGTTCTGATATAGGGTTTTCATTAATTGTAACATTATTATATTGTAATATCAAATATTTATTTAGTATTTTAATGAATTCTGAACAACATTTGATACTTTGATCATCTCTGTATGAGTGTATGACTATGATATATTGATATTTTAGCTTTTTTATTGAAATATAATTAGATTTTAATATTTTTGTATTATATACAAAGTTTATAACATTATTATATTTTTTATATTTTTTTATATAATTTGATAAAATCTTACAATCCCGATTCGATCCTACGATTTGATCATGCCTATGTATTTTTCAATCATGTGTTGAATCCCGATCTTGACAACCTTGGTATCTACACATCCAAGAAAACCAACATCAGAGTATCCCATGACCTCAAGTTGGTCTGACCTCTGATAGTTGAGCATGTAGTCCTTCATCCTTTGAAGGTACCTTATAACCCGCTTAGCTGCCTTCCAATGAGCTATACCAGGGTTACTATTGTACCTGCATAAATCCATATGCATGCACACTTGTGCATACATGAGACTATCTACAATTGAGGCATATGGTATTTTCTCCACTTTCCTTATCTCTATGTCCCATTTAGGTCATTGAAGCAAGCTAAATCTATCGTCTCTGGCTACAGGTGTATCAGTTGGTGCACAATCCTTTATGCCAAATTGGCTTAAGACCTTTTTAATGTATGTCTTTTATGATAAATTCAAAGTTTGTCTAGTACGATCCTTATGGATCTGAATCCCTATAACAAAAGACGCCTTGCCAAAATCCTTCAATTCAAATTTTTTGGAAAGAAAGGATTTAGTTTCAAGTAAAAAGGACATATCATTACTAGCCAATAGTATGTCATCGAAATATAGAACTAGTATCACAAACTTGCTTCCACTCATCTTGAGGTATATGTGCTAATCAACCAGATTTTCTTTGAACCCGAAAAAGGAAATTACCTCATCAAATTTTTGGTACTACTGCTAGGATGCCTGTTTAAGACAATAAATGGACTTCTTCAGCTTACATAAATGGTTCTTTGAATCTTTCGCTTCAAAGTTCTCCAGCTGCACGATGTATATTGTTTCTTCAATGTCTCCATTCAAAACTTCAATTTTCACATCCATTTGATGTAACTCCAAATCATAATGAGCTTTAAATGCCATTATGACTCTAAAGGAATCCTTCGTAGAAACTAAAGAAAAGGTTTCTTTAAAGTCAATCCCATCTTTCTGAGTGAAACCCTTGGCTATGAGACATTCCTTATATATTTCGATATTACCATTCAAGTCCCTTTTGGTTTTAAATATCCATTTACAATCAATCGGTTCAGTACCATGTGATAATTCTACTAAATCTCATACCTCATTGTCAGCCATAGACTTCATCTCATCCCTCATGGCATCATTGTTGACCTATTGCATTCAAATCCTTTCTTAAATTTTGATGATCAACAAATAAATTTAAATAATATTTTCTTGTACTTTAATGTCTATATTTTTTAGGAAAAATTCACAAGGCAAAAAAAACTTGTAAAGAGCTCAAGTGAAGATCTTTTTCTATTTGTCTCTTTAAGAAACCTTGTAAAAGTTCTTGCATGGCAAGAGAAATTAGTTGTAAATCTTTTTTTAAGTTGGAAATGGGTTATTGATCCTTACAATTTGCAAACTTTAGAAAAATATAATTAGAAGCGATCAGTCGACTGATGTACTGCAATAGTTGACTGATCACTCTCTGGGTAAATTTTAGCTAAGGATCAATATCCATCAGTCGACTAATTGACTTCCAATAGTTGACTGATTGGTCACTATCTCAAATTTTAAAAATACCTCCAGTAGCCATTAGTCTAACGATCTTATTGCATTAGTTGACTAATCACCTATGGAAGAATTTCAACCTTTGAGACAGAGACTCATCAGTTGACTAACAGCTAACCTTGAGTCGACTATCACCTCATTAAAGAGCATTAGTCGACTGTCGTGGATCAATCAGTCGACTGCCAGCATGATGACTTTAGTTACAACACCTTTTTAATGGATGCTCTAGAGTGTTTATCATTTGTAAACATACTCGGTTTTAGAGAGTTATTTCTATTCATCTAAATCTTTCATTTGTATTAATCAAGGACAGGTTCCTTAAGGTTGTGATTGAGAGTAATCCTTGTGTGAGGGGGAGAGACACTCTTGGGAAACAAAGTTCTCTATTGTAATGGCTCATAAGTGCCCATCTTTGATAAACTTGTGGTTATTAGTTAAACACTCAAGAAATTGTTTTAAGGATTGGATATAGGCTGGGTTTAAAGCTGAACCAATATAAATATTTGTGTTAAATTCTCTCTTCTTTGATTATTTGTTGCTTTATCTTTGATTATTTGCACTCTTAATTATCTATCTTTTCTTTGCTCTTTTTTCACTGTTTTAAATATTTGGCTTTGCTTTCAAAACTTCTTAATATAAACCCAATTCACCCCCTCTTATGAGCTAGCCATTTCTATCAATCTATCCACTTTTAAGTGTTACTACATGACATAGCCTCCCTACAAGTGACGGGGTCATCTTGCATGCCTATGTTAAATTCATGCTCTTGTAGATAAATAACATATAATTTGATATAGCACTATTCTTCTCTTTAATGGATCTCTGCAATGGCACTTCCTCTTAGGGTTGTTGTTGTTCTTTAGGTTTAGGAGAATAGATCTCATGATCTCAGGAAATGTTACATGATCAAACGTTCTCGTGATCATATTAAGAATAATGGTGTATTCATCTCCAAAAACAATTGCTCTAAAATAATCACTCCCACTATGACCAACATCTTCAATAAACTCAGCTTTACTGGTCTCAAAGAAGGACCAGGTCAATGGGTCATAAAACTTGAAACACTTCGATCTTTCAGGATACCCCATAAAGAAGCAGCTAAGTCCTTGATTCTAGTTTTTTCTCATTAGGCTTGTGTGACCTATATACAAAAACAAAGGAGACATCCATAACTGTGTAAAGTAAGAAGGGATTAAGCATATAAGTTACACTCTAAAATTATGGGAAAGACTGATTAAATGTAGGTTAAGAATTAAGACGAGTATTCCTGAAAATCAATTTGGATTCATGCCAGGATAGTCTACTATGGAAGCTATTTATCTTCTAAAGATGTTGATAGAAAGGTATCGGAGTAAATAAAAAGACTTGCATATAGATTTTTTGATTTAGAAAAAGCTTATGATCGAGTACCAAGAGAGGTGCTGGGGAAGCCTTGAAACAGAAAGGTGTACAAGTTGCATATATTAGAGCTATAAAAGATATGTATGAGGGGGCTACAATGAATGTGAGAACGTCTGGAGGGGAGACTCCCTTTTAAGATTGGCCTACATCAAGGATCATTTTTGAGCCCTTATTTGTTTAATTTAGTTTTAGATGTTCTGATGAAACACATCCAAGAAGAAATCCCTAAATACATGCTTTTTGCATATGATATTGTTCTCATAGGAGTCAAGGGAAGAGATTAATTTTAAACTTGAGTTATGGAGAGCTACTTTAGAATCAAAGGGTTTTCGTCTGAGCAGGAGTAAGACAGAATATATATATTATAAGTTTAATAAGTGACAAGCTACAAACAAGTTAGAGGTTAAAATTAGAGATCAGGTTGTATCACAAGTATCAAAGTTTAGATATCTAGGATCAGTTATACAAGATGGCGATGAAATTGTTAAAGATGTGGCACATAGGATACAAGCTAGGTGGTTGAAATGGAGAATGGCATCAAGAGTTGTTTGTGATCAGAAAGTACCTGATAAGCTCAAAGAAAAGTTTTATCGTACTGCTATAAGACTAACAATTTTATATGGGAGTGAATGTTGGGCGATGAAAGAATAACAAGAATATAAAATTGGAGTAGCGGAGATAAGGATGTTGTATTGGATGTGTAGTTATACAAGAAGTGATATGATCTGTAATGATCATATACAAGGTAGAGTTGGAGTGGCACCTATTGAGGAAAAAATGGTTGAAAACCATTTAAGGTGGTTTGTGAAAGTAATGGTTGGAACCCAAGAGGGGGGGTGAATTGGGTTTTATAAATTTTTCATAAGAATTAATTGGAAGTTAAAATGATTTTCTGTAAAAGTACAATGCTTAGGATAATAAATACAATACAGAAAATCAATGTGCTGTTAAGATAAATAATTATAAAGATCAAGGAATTAAAGAATAGATATCAATATGCACAAATTAAAGAGTAAGGGATAGAGAAAGCAAACTCGGAGATTTATACTGGTTCTGCTAATCCAAGCCTACATCCAGTCCTCAAGAGACCACTTGAGTATTTCCACTATAATTGCAAGTTTAATCCGGGTACTTGCAAACCACTACAACCACGCAAATTCGATCCGGGTATTTGCGAAACCACAATGAAGAATTTATGAATCCGGGCTCCTCCTCAACCCAAAGCAAGTTCTTCCAACACCGGTACTTGCGAACCTCAACTCAGAATAATATATGTGTTGATCAAAATCAACAATACAAAGAAACTCTCTCTAAAGAGTAGATGAAAACAAATGAAGCTCTAATAATTCTAATGATAGAGAATATGCAAGATTTGGCTCAAGAATGCTTTCCTTTCTCTCAAAGATGATAGAAGAAGTTAATATCACATTGTAGGACTTTGTTCTTACTCAAAATAGTGTATCTAAGGTCATATATATAAGATTTTACAAAACTAGTCGTTATATAGCCGTTATATAGCCGTTACAGCACTTATAGTGCAGTCCAGATTTTGAGCTTTCTTTAAAAATTCATAACTCCCTCATTTGAACTCCGTTTTAAACAAATAATATACCGTTGGAAAGCTCTTGGAGTCTAGTTTCAAATGAGCCAAGTTTTACTTAAAAATTATTTTTCTTTTAAAAGATATAATCAAAATACTGACTATAGGTCAGAACAGAATAATTCTTTATTACAGTAAAATCAACTTTCATTTTTTCAAACTATATTTTGAATAGTCATATATTTCTCATTTGGACTCCGTTTTGAATAAATAATATACCGTTGAAAAGATCTTTGAGTCTACTATCAAATGAGATTAAGATACTTGAAAAAATGATTTTTTGTTTATGAGATATGATATAAAGAGTGACCAAAGGTCAAAAACTAACTTTTGTAAAATTTCATATCTCACTATCTTTTTGTTCAAAATAATTGAGCCAATGTATGCAAATCTAAATCATTGAGTTGCACAAGTATACTAGCCTATATAAAATATACCTAATGTAAACACATAGGATATCTTGATGCATCCAAGCTTCCAAGACTTCAAATCTTCTAATTCTTCATTTCTTGGAGCTTCATCCTTGCATGTTGTTTTCCTTGAGTGAAGCATGATATTGCTTTTCCTTGTTCTTCAATACAATGCTCACTCTTCTTGTTTTGAACCAACCTATAAAATATATCTTACTTGCAAACCCAATGGTTAGTTTAATAGCATGATTCAATATATGCAACATACATATTAAATAACATAATCATGCTTAAGTACTTGTAGCATATATATGATAATTAATCTTTATATATATCAATGCTACTATTCAAATACATTTGTCATCATCAAAACTTATGGCATATAGCCTTAGGGTCAACAGTTTGGGCATGTTCAAAGAAGACCGTTGGAAGCACCAGTAAAGAAAGGTTGAGCAGATGGTTTGGAGCCTTGTGAAAAAAGGTCGAGGACGACCAAGAAAGACACTTAGAGAAGTTATTGAATGGAATCTTCTGGTAAATGAGATACCTAAAGAGTTAGTCATTGATAGAGCTCAATGGTATCGTGCAATCCATTTAACCAATCCCACCTAGTGGGATAAGGCTTTGTTGTTGTTGTAGGCTTGTGTGACCTAGCTTCAGCTGCACAACCTAGACATACAAGTGTTTAACACTATGCTTCTTGCTTATCCATAACTCATATGGGGTCTTCTGTACTGTTTTACTAGGTACCTTGTTAAGGATATACAAAGCAATCTTAAGAACCTCTCTCTAAAGTGGCTCTAGTAGAGAAGAATGACTAATCATACTTCTCACTATGTCCTTTAGAGTAAAGTTGCATCGCTCAACAATACCATTTTGATTAGGAGTCCCTGGCATGGTACACTATGGCACATCCCATAGTCAGCCAAATATTTGGTAAAAGGTCCTGGATGTTATTTCCCTGATCCTTCAAACCTACCATAGAACTTATCTCCACAGTCAGATCTGACTGCCTTAGTTTTCTTGCCTAATTGATTTTCAACTTCGACTTTGAAAACCTTGAACATGTCTAATGACTGTGATTTCTCATGTAACATGTATATATACTCATATCTAGAGTAGTCATCTATAAAGTTGATAAAATATTGTTGTCTATTTTAGGAAATTGTGGGGAATGAACCATATGTATCAGTATGAATCAACTCTAGAGTCTCACTAGCTCTAGTAGCACCTGCTCCCTTAACTTTTGTGATTTTGCCCTTAATGCATTCAATACAAATATCTATATATTTAATATTGGATACTTGTATAATATCATCTGAGATAAGCCTTTGCATTCTTAGTTTAGAGATATGCCCCAAACACCTATGCCACAGACTAGCAGAAGTATCATTAGTTAATCTACGTTTAGTACCAACATTTATAGAATGCTTATTTTTAAAGCTATCAATTTAACACAGTTTAAACAATATAGATTTTCAACCAATGAACCAGATTCAATCAATTTAGAATTTAAGAACACATTAAAAATTCCATACCAAATGAACAAGAGTACCCGTATATGTCCAAACAGGAAATAGAAATCAAATTTTGTCTAAAAGACGATACAACAAAGTATTATATAAATCTAAATAACATTCATTCCCTAAAGATAATATAAATAAGCCAACAGCTTCTATAGCCACCTGATTGTCATTGCCCACATAATTATATCTTTCACCATCAGTTGACCTTCGGCTGGTTGTGCAATCTTGCATAAAAACACTTATGTGAGTAGTTACACCCGAATCTACCCACCAAGTATCATTTGGTAATAAATCCAAATTAACTTTAGAACTGAAAAAGTTAAAATGATTACCTTTTTTGTCCAGTCATGTAGTGAACATGGGACATTCTTTCTTAAGATGTCTAGCTTTCTTACAGAAGAAACAAGTCACATCCACATCTTGTTTCTTTTTACCCTGATGCTAAGATATCCCTTATACTGCAGTGTACCAAAAAATGGTTATTAAATGAGCACTCTCAACCTTTTCGTTCTTTAGTCTCTCCTTATCTTGCATACACTAAGCTATAAGCTCATTTAGTATCCATTTTTCCTTCTGAGTGTTATAGGAAATTTTGAACAGACTAAATTGAGAAGGAAATGATAAGTGCATGACTATGTCATCTGACAACTCTAACATAAGTGCCTTTAGTTTTGTGACAAGGTTGGACATTTCCATGATATACTCCATTATTTTTCCCTTACCCTTATATCCCATGAAAACTAGCTTAGTTAGAATAGTGTTAGCTTTGACCTTTTTCATTTGGAGCGAATCAGTTAGAGATTGCTTTCAGGAAACTCTTAGTATTACCTGTTTCAGAATCCCACCACGAATAGATTCTGGAATGATGTGTTGCATAATCTATTGACTAATGTGATTGGAGTGCTCTATTTCTCAAATGCAGCCTTTTGATCAATAGTGCTACTGCCTGTCAAAGGTGTGAGTGTTCAATCTTGAATGCATGATCAAGATTCATGCAATCGAGCACTATCATAACATACTCCTTCCACTTTTTGAAATTGCTTCCATTCAACATGGGAATGTTGTTCAAATTAGCATAAATAACAGATAATACAATAGAAAACAACCAATAACTCACTCAGGATAAAACTCATATATATATATATATATATATATGCACATCATACAAAAAGCATATATAATCTTAAACATGTGAAATATGACTCTATATTTACCAAAATTAAAGATACAACACATCATTCACATGTTCACATAAAGGCCTTAATCATTTTAGAGATACCTATTACATCAACACCTATTATTATTTGGATAGAATAAATGGTTGTTAGTGGCACTCTCTACATAAATGTAGTTAACCATTATCGAACAACCACATTCACTTAATCATGCCTTCCATTAGGCTGACACATACTAAGCAAGCTTCTCAAGTATGTCATACAATAGTTAATTACCATAAGTTTGGCCAACTAAACTCCTTTGTGATAATTAATATGCGTATCCTTTCATGGTTTTCTTGTTACAACTAAATCAACTTTATTGAAATTAGCTACTTTGATAACCAAATAATTTACATCAATCTAATTCTAACAAGAAAACATATACTAAGCAAGCTTCTCAAGTATGTCATATAATAGTTAATTAACTACCATAAGTCTGGCCATCTAAACTTCTTTGGGATATTTACCATGCATATGCTTTCATGGTTTTCTTGTTACAACTAAGTCAACTTTACCAAAATTAGCTAATTTGGTAACCAAATAGTTTACATCAATCTAATTCTAACAAGAAGACATAATATAGATTGATTAGAATTCATAACGTAAATGGTGTGATTTAAAAAAAATTGATGAAAAAAATGGAGGTCTTTGTGTCTGTAGGTAGAACACAAAATGCATTCTGGTTTGGCAGAACATGGCCTTCTTCAAGTGAGCACTCAACACTGGCCATCTGGAAAAAAACACAAAATATCGTTGTTCTTTGTCCAAAAATCTCCAAACCACCCCCAAAACACAAAATTCATGAATCCTAACTTAATTAAACAAAAAGGTTTGATTAAAACCATCAAATAATTGATGAATATCATCCAAAAACACAAATTTGCATTTAATTGAGAAATCCTAATTTCTAGGGTTCACACCAAAAATCCTAAATTTCGTAAATTTCTTCTAAATCTGATTTATTTCTTAAAAACCCTGTATAACCACATGTGAAATTACTCTATAATAAGGAAATTAACACCATAACCCTAAAATTTCCTAATTTTAACAAATGCAAAATTTCACACATGTAGGTTTTTTCATAAAAATTTTAATTTATGAATCCAAATTCGAATTTAAAACACAAAATGATTTTTTATTACTTATAAGAAGCAAACCCTGATACTAATTGAAAGAAAATTTTGTCTAGACAATAGCCAAACAATCAAGATTGATAGAAACAAAAATGTAAAAATCTTAATCTATAAATTTACTATTTGTTGGTCTTGATAAGTAATAAAAACACATATTAAAGAGTTACAAAAGCATACCTTGATCCATCATGAACCCAAATACATAATCAAACAAGTAAGCTCTTCTAGCAAAATATAAGAAAACTCCCTAAATTTTGGTCTGATGAAAAGCATAAAATGAACATAACTCAGAGAACTACTACTCATATCCATCTACCTATGGGTTGACTCATTTTATAATAATACCCTATCATTATTATTATTTCAGGTCGAACATCTACACATATATTATTTTCACTAACACCTTAGACCAAAACAAATATATATTAAATAGATCCCTGAATACAAAATTAAAGAATATCTTATATTGGACATAATTAAAGATAGCATTAATATAAATACCCAAAAAATATGTAGATATATACAACACTTAATATGTCAACCCACATATATATTTATTAGCGTTAAGAGTTATGTATAAAATAAATAAATATATTTATATATATAATAATAATATACATATAAAAAATATTAACCCTAACATGTCTCTATTTCTATTCTCAGATAATGAAATCAATCCAAGTCCCCAAATAAGATAATTTCGATAAAAATCTTATAAGAGGAAAACTTTTTGCCATCAGTGTGTTGGGTTCCTACGGCTTTTGTGAAGAAAAACTAGGCGTAGAATGAAATGCACATGCATGAGTATGAATGTTTACGGTGATTTTTGGTCAAATTAGAATCCGACAACAACTTTTTTGTGTCACTTTGTCAATGGGAATTTTTGGTCAAAACCAAGTCCAACAACAAATACTTGATTCTATCGAATGTGATTATGTTTTCAAAGTTATGTGGTTATCTCGTTTGTGATGAAAACATGTCGAATGAGAATAACTTCACAAAAGAACATGATTTGATAAGTTTTGCACAAAAGAGCATGAGGCCTGAAATAAACTTTTTGCAGAAGTTAAATGGAAACAATAAATTGACATAAAAGTAAGTTGCAGAACGTAAAGTGCATAAAAGATAAACTGCAAAAAAGTAAACTGTGGGAAGTAAATTGCTGGAAATAGATTGGTGAAAGTTAAAGTGCAAAAAATCTAAAGGAAAGCGATTAAATTGCACAAGATCAATGACAATGATTAAATGCCTAAAATGAAATTGCTGGAATTGATAAAAGGGCTTTGAATTAAATTGACTAAAATGTAAGGGTGGAAAGCATATTTTCATGTTGATCCTTTAATCTACTCAAATGAGATATTAGGATTTTTAATCAAGAGTTGACAACTTCTTTTACAATGATTATCTTAGTATTTATAGACAAATGACTGAAGTAATTGTCTATTTATCTAATCGCTACGTAAGTGACATTTTATATTGCTTGACAACCGCCCTAACCTATGTAAGTGGCAGTTTACATTGCTCGACAAAACTATCTTAAATTTTGGAGTAACGATCTTCGATGGTTTTCGTCTGACAATCTCTCCCTTTCATCATACCAAGTTATGCCACTAATTGACATCTCCATCACTTGACATCTTTAGTTTTTTGACTTGTTTATTTGATATTTTAATCTATCTTGCTTGTCGGACGATGTGCCTCCGAGTATGGATGCCTACAAATCATTAGTTTGATGCTTCTTACTCTTCTGTCAAACTGCTAATCTCTATCAATTTTTTTGTGTTAGATCGCTATTTTAATACTTAGACAATCAACATTATTTTGTCACATTACTAAACACGATTTATTGTCAGCCAAATAATTAACTTTTGCATGAAAAAATAAATATTTTATTTTAAAAATAATTGTCCAACAATGAGTTAGCTACCTTTTGCGCTTCCAAGAATTCAAAGTCTTCCTCTCAGTCTCATATCAGTCTAATTTTTTTTTATCTAATTTAGTAATTATTGGTTGAGTTTTTTGTTTGTTATATCACAATTATTTTTATATTTTTTTTTATAGAAAACTAGTATTATTTAGAGTTTAAAATTATTTTACTCATTAAATATTTTTTACAGAGTTAAACTTTTAAAATTGTAAAAATTCATCGCCTATCAGGTTTAGTTGAGTACAAGATTTAGCCTAATACACACCAGTCAAGTAAACTACTGTATATTCCTATATAATTTCAAGTTGAAGTTGTCTATGATCGAGCCTTGCATAAATAAATAATTAATTTTTACTCTTTCAATTATGTATTAATCTTTTTTTTATATTCTTTAAATTTTATAATATCTTAATTTTTTTCAAAAAAAAAATCTTGTTTTGAATAAATCAAACGAGAGAAAATCTTTTTTTTTTTTTTGATGAAAAGGCCCAAAAGGGCCGTCACATTGTAGAAAGAAAATTACAGCAGCTAAGCGAAGAACAGAACTAGGGAGAGCAGCATAAAGGAAAGTCACGCCAGACCCAAAACAATGCTTAGCAATATGGTGAGCGACTCTATTACAAGATATGGGAACGAAATTGAGAGAGAAGGAATGGATCGACTCAGCAATTGCAGATCTAAAATGAAGGATTCCGTCAAAGAAACCTCACGATTCTGATAAAAAGCCTTCACAGCACATTCTCAATCCGATTCCACCTCCAGCTCTGCAAATCCATTAAAAAGTGCAAGCTTTGTCGCCCATTTAATCGCCCAAGCTTCGGCTATGTCCGCCGTGGCTGAACCCTTGGTAATCTTCTCGGCAATGGCTATGACCGTGCCTGAGTGATTCCCAAAAACAGCACCGAATCTCCACCCTCCACCTGGTAGCTCCGCCGCGTCCGTATTCATCTTGTTCCGACCACCCACAGGCGGCTTCCATGTAGTCATCGGCCGAGGTAAAGGAAGTTGATCACTGCCGAAGTTAGCATTTCCATAATCTGGGAGAACACTAAAAACAGAGACAGCAGCTTCATTTTGGGTCCCTCTATCTGCTATTGAAGGTAAAATTATTCCTCTCAGACGGTCAGACCAAATACCCCAACAAGTGAATAAAATAATCAAGAGAATATTTCCTGATGCATTGTTCAATTTGTCAAATAATCAATCTTGAAACTGATCTGATTCCTGAAAATCAAAACTCGTGCCCAAAGGAGAGAGGAACCCGAATTGGGAAGCCCAGTAAGGCAGTAACATCCAACAAAGGTATGTAACCTATCCTCTTATATAAAGTCAACTTTTACTTTGGAAAAAATTATTGAAATTATCATATATTTGTTTCCTGTGTAGTTTGTTCGAGTTTTAAATTTGATCATTATAATTCGTTTTCTTTCAAATCAATCTATATATTAATTTGAAGTTAAGATCAACTATGGCATGCACTGTTATTTTGAAATTGACTTGGCTAACTGACTATTGATATATCACTAGACGATATTAGCATGAACTTAAAAATTATATATTTAATCCCTATGGTTGGTCAATTTTTTAAGTTGTCCAGTACAAGTTGTCCAAATTATAATATATATATATATATATATGTTTAATGTCTCAAGCATGGCTATCAATTTTGTTTTGAAATGTTTAATTAATATAGAGAGGGTTAAAAAAATTGGCCTCGCAAGAAAAGGTCTATTACAACAAAAATGCTGGATAATATATATTGATCAGAGAACTCACATTCACTATGACAATTATTTAAAACCCTTTCTTCTTCAGTTATTCACTAAGTTTATTTTATGACGAAGGAAGAAGAACCTTCAGAACGAAATACCGAAGCTCTGGGCGAAAACGTTTACAAAACACTAGACTGCAATGATGGGTATTTATAATACATCTTCACACTCCAGAAGCTTGTTTGCTAGATCTGCACTGACCATTTACATCATTCCACGTGTACAGAACAGTATCTAACAAACTCCAACGTCCTTAACTATACCTACACTTTATATGTCTGCTATTCAACTAATAACAGAATGTTTGGCTCCCTTAACAAAGTGTAACTGCAGCAAATCTCCCTTTCCTAAAGCCGAATGAGGAAGCCATTGTCGAGGAATATCACACTGGAATGGTTGCTGCTGCACTTGGTTCCCAATGATAGTACGTATTGAACAATGAACAAACAAAATTTGTTAATTAACAACAGAACGAAAGGGAAAATTGATTTAAATGAAAGAGAGCAACACTTCAAAAAATGATAGCTACTGATGTGATTCTCTTAATTCGTACCTCAGCTGCAATTTATTACCAACAGTCAACGGAAGTTTCTGAATTTGAGGACAAAAACCACATAAACTCGATCTTCCACACCACTAAACCACTGGAAAAAATTATGCCTCCATGCTCTGGTGAAGAAGAGAGAACCGCAAACTCCCCAAAAGCCCACTGCAAGTCCAACTCCCATCCCAAGATACAGTGACTTCAAGAAAATGTCATCATCGTTGCTCCCTTCAGCTAGATTTGGATTATCATATTCTTGTTTATTGCACTTATTTGGAAGAGGATCTCCACAGAGTTTAAGGTTGCCAATAAAACTCCATGAATCGAAACTTTGAAGCTGGGTGCTTAATGGGATTTGTCCAGAAAAAGTGTTGTATGATAGATTCAAATAATCAAGGAAAGACAAATTAGAGATAGTCTGTGGAATTTCTCCAGAAAGTTTATTGTAAGAGAGGTCAAGAGATTCCAAGTTTTTCATTGCTCCAATGTTTTGCGGAATTTTTCCCGTCAAATGGTTTCAAGACAAGTTCAAGGACCAGACTTGAATAAGAGCAAGCAACTCTTGAGGAATTTCTCCTGATAAATTGTTAGACGAAAGATCAATACTTCGCAACAACCAAATTTTGTTGTACTGAAATTCTCTCTCTTTAGCCATTACTTTTATTACCTCTGTCATCAACGGTTTATTGATCGAAACCATAATGTTATATACACAATGAGGTATAGATCCTGAAAGCGTATTATCAGAAAAATCCAATATCATCAAAGAAGTGAGGTTACATATTTGTGGTGGGATATTGCCAGTAAATTGGTTGGAGCTCAATTTTAGCACCACTGAACTCTGTTGCATTGTGCTTGGTAAACTCCCAGAAAATTTGTTTCTCTCTAGAAGGAGGTACTGCAAATTTGTCCAATTTGACATGTCCAACGAAAATTTGCCAGACAAATTATTCTTATGCAAATCTAGTACCTCAAGATTAGACAATATAGCCATTGAAGGAGGAACTTCACCTGTTAACCTATTAATCCCCAAATCTAGGTAATTTAATTGTTTCCAATTGGCCCAGCAATTGGGAAGTGATCCAGTTAGATGATTATGTGATACGTCCAAGGAGGACAACAAATTTTCCTCACTACTCACTGGATGGCACAACAAAAGAAACAATGATTTAGAGAAAGAGCTGTGAGATGCATGAAATTCGTAGACTTTTGATGATATACGTGGAAGACCTCCTGTGAAATTATTGTAGTCTAAATTTATATATCTAGAGTTTATTATAACATTTGATATGTCTCCGGTAATTGAGTTGTTTGACAAATTGACATGCCGAATATTTGATACAAAACTCCAAAACTTATCTTTATCAGCTATGATTGAAATTCTTGAACTAGAAAGATCTAGACCTTCTAGTGACCTCTGTGTATATAGCCATGTTGGAAAATTGGGACCCAGACTTGAGTTGCCCAAACCTAAACCACGGAGTTGAAATGGTGGGGCCCAATTAGGATTGAAGTCAAACTCAAAATTGTTCGAACCCAAGAATAGTGATTTTAAGTTTGAGAGGTTGGAAAAGTTCTTTTCCGAAAGAACACCCACCAAGGAATTGAATTCAACATCTAAACTTGTTAAGTTATAGAGTTGACCAAGGCTTTTTGAAAGATTACCACTCAAGTGATTGTATGACAAATTTAAGGTAATCAAAGAAGAAAGATTTCCTAGAGATGATGGAATTGAACCAGAAAACAAGTTAAAGGAGAGATCAATATATTGCAAATGCTCATATTGGCCTAACCAATCTGGTATTGATCCATTGAGTTCATTGTTTGCCAACCTTAAAGTTTCCAAGTTTTGAAACCTTAACAAGGCTACTGGTATTTCACCATGTATGTTATTTTCGCTAAGGTCAAGATATAAGATATAAGTGGAGAGACTGAACATCCAGATAGGAAATTTCGACGCAAAATGGTTCCCAGAGAGATCAAGATATACAAGGGATGTAAAATTGACATAGCTGAAGGTTGGACTGATATTTCCTAGCCCACAAAATGACAAGCTTATCTCTGATATTGAAGGTAGCATACCTAGGGATTGAAGCCAATTAGTTTCATTACTAAGATCAATGTGATTAAGATGAAGATATTCCAAAGAAGGAACTCCATAAAGCCAATGAAGATTATCCATGCCAAAAGGATTGTTTGATAGGTCTAGGTAAACAAGATTAGAGAGGTTTGGTCCTTGATGAGGTGGAGTGTCAAGTGATTGGTTGTGGGTTTCAGATTTGGAAACTTGGAAAGATGGAATAATAATAGCTTCAAAAACATTATTGCTAAGGTCCAAGTAATTGAGAAATTCAAGTCGAAGCAAAGCTTGCAGGTTAATTGTACCTCCTAGATTGGCATGGTTTAGATCAAGCTTTGTAACTCTGCGTGTGATGTTGTTGCAGTGAACTCCAGCCCAAGAACAACAATCATGTTGAGTAGACCATGAGGAGAGAAAGCTGGAAGGATACTCCACTCCTTGCTTGAAGATTAATAGCGCCTTTTGATCCTTCTCATTGCAACATATGCTTTTGTTGAATGCCGTTGCAAATAGCAACAACAACATAACAAACGAAGTTTGTAAAGTGAAGTTGATTATCATGGTTGCTTTCAAGTTGAAGAGAATGAAGACTTAACATGGTATATATATAAGTTGCGAAAATTAGTGCTTACCCTTTTATCTTTCATCATAAAAACAGGTATTGCTTCGAGGAAATAGCTATGCTAGAGAATTGTTTGTTTAATTATCAACTCCATATTTACTTTAAATTGTCTAACTATTCTGTCACACATAAATTAAGTTAATAACTACAATAATTTTGAAAAATAATTCGTTTGTTATTATTCTATCTTTAATAATTTTGAACGTTTCAACATATGATAAAGTCCTAATCCTTTCTTTTTCTATGTCTTGTTTGTAATATTTCTAAGTCTTTCAAATCTTGTAATAAGCATGGATTACTTATATTAAGAGTTCATTTTCAATAATGATGTGGTATTAAATAATTTTTATTTATTTTTTATGAAGTAATTTATTATAATTTTGTTTATAAAAATCATATAACTTAATTTATATTCTTGTTGAGTTAAATTATAAATTTAGTTATAAAATAATTTACTTGTTAATATGCAAAAATGTGTTAATTTCGGACTCGTACAAAGTTTTAACAAAATTTTTAAACAGAGTCTCCTTTTTTATTTTTAAATTTAGACTCAAACGAATAAATATTTTGAACTTTCATTTAAAATGAATATTTTGATCATCATTCTTAAAATAGGGTGAAATTTGGCTTATTATATAAATGAATCCTCTAATGCTCGTGGTGCAAACATGTCATTCATGTTTCTAATCACAATTATTCATTTTAAATTGGATGGTTCAAGTAAAAGTAAAAAACATACTTAATGAGTTATAACCTTTTTTCATTTATTTATTTATTTCTCTATTTTAAATCGTTAAATTTAAAATGAGCGATTCTAATATTAAAAATTGTAAGAGTCATGTTTCCGCTATAAATAAAAGAAGATCTATTTCCTTATATATGATATATTAAAAAAAATAGCCCTTAAATGTTATTTGTCTCTTATATTTGCTTAATGTTTTATTTTAACTTTTAAAATCACTCAAATATATACTTTTATCTAACAAAACTAAGATACTAAAAACAACCATATATATTTTATTACTCAACAACTTGGTAAAACTTTTTCATGTCCCTTTCAATCCCATTCCTATTCCGTCCGTTTTCAATCAAAATCGTGAGATTTGTAATTTTCAAAGTCATCTAATACGGTCCAAGTCTATCATCATTTTCTCTTCCGAGTTCCAAGTCTGCCACGCAACGTGACAGCCTCGCATTCCAGCTTATAATTTTCTCATGAAAGCTGGGCGCACAATAAATAAATACGATATGATTTAGACTTATAATTTTTTTTATTTTTATCCTCAAGTTTTTAAAATTAATAAATAATACATGATACACCCCAGAAACTGCCCAATAATTCCAATTTTTGTCTTCTCCTTCTTTAATTTCCACAGCCAATATTTTATTTAATTTTAAAATAGATTACTCTATTACAATGTAATATCACCTGAACCAATTAAATATGTGTAGTGAAGCCCATCATCATAGTCGATTTGAAGTTAAAAATTTATTATATCAAAACTAGGATTCATTGTAAATGCAATATATTTAAAAATATATCCAATATATAATATATAAAATTATATATATATATATATATTATGGAATATATAATCTTATAGATTTTATTCAAAACCTATTTGTTGCCTTTATCTTTGTTGATATATACTATATATAAATTGAAGCGTTATTAATCATGCCATCTCTCAAGAGTTACTGCATATTTTCTAACTGAGATAGGAGGCTATAAAACTCGTGTTACATATAATAACCTGCATATGATTAACTTAAATTGGAAGGGAACTTAGGAGAGCTTGTTCTCAATAAGTTATTAAATTTTTTCGATAGCTTTCTAATTTCTTCTACATAGATAAACCAATAGAATTGGGTCTCGTGAAAGCTGTTAGTCCTCGCAAAAACAGCAAACTATAGTTCAAATTTTTGTCAGATGGATGCTTAGATTTAATATTTGGATCCAGTAAAAGCTGTTAATCCTCACAAAAAAAGTGAACTATGGTTCGAATTTTTGTCAGATGAATGTTTGTATTTAGAATTTTACAGTTCTTTAAATAAGATTTCTTTTAATGGAATATATTTGTGAGAAATTAAAATAGATAAAAATTCTTCTACGAAAGTAGATTTATAAAATCGAAAATTTCAAGTTGCTTCTTAATTGAACTTTGAATTATGAGAAAAATGCACAAAATCATGAAGAAAAAACAGTTTCTTTCAAGTTTCTTGTTAGTTGAACTTTGAATTATGGTTCTAGGGTTTGAATATTAGTATTCAGTTTTTTGGGGCTGGATGTTAGAAAAAAAAAATTGGACTACTCCTCTGCAAACTTAGTTGATTTGATGTAAATTTGGTGAGTTTTAACAAGTTTAACCAAATTCTATTTTTAAGACTAAGTTCACTCGATTTAAAGACTTAAATTTACAAATTCAAACGAGTTTTGATAGTTAATTCAATAGTTTAACAATTATAATTCCTAGTATCCAAAAATAAATAAATAAGACTAACTTAATTCAAGTTGGATTACAAAAGAGTACAACTCTTTCAAGTTAGTTTTTCCCATTGGTAAAATTCAAATTCGAAATATTGTTTAATAAAAATAAGTATAAAAGTACTTAATCCAACTAATATGATTAATTGTAGTCTATTTACATAAAAGTGATAATCTCATCAATTTGGACAGCATATATAATTTATCCAAAGAAGTTTGAAATTGCATCAAAATCAACTATAATATGCTCATAAGCCGTACCTAACCTGGAAATCTGCATCCCAAATCAATTCCTTGCCTCGTTAAAACGAAACCTGCTTGACCAGAAGTTTCGACGTACTTTCAACGTCTTATTATTTTTTTAATGAAATTATTATTTTTTCAATAATGTGTACTCAATAATAAAATCATTAATTTAGCTACCTCAATATCATATCAAAAATAAAATTAAGCGACTAGATGAAGTAGTCGATAATAAAGAGTATGAGTAATTTAATAAGTAGTGAAGTTGTAAGTTCAAATCATTACAAGATCATGCAATAAAAAATTATTAAAAGTAAAATTATAATATCGCAATAAAGCTAAACATCACATCTACATGCATCACTGTAGGTATTTTAATTAACAACTAACACATATGATATAAATCTAAACGCATAACACTGCTTTGAAAATGAAAGAGAAAAAGATTACCTACACACTAGTGGGAATTAACAAAATCTTAATATTAGCGTTAATTACTTGATTGTCATATTATCTCAACTCATATTCACAAAAATTACTTTATGCGTTTCTGTAAATCTATGTTCAAATTCTTATTAAAAGAGATGTCTATATTTAGTGTTGAACAATATCTTAAATATTAGGATTATCTCCAAAACAAAATTCCTCTAAGCTTTCCAATCATATTCACTTCCGATAAAAATTGTCCAGGATGTGTATGTAGTGTTTATCATTATATGGAAAAATTTTTAAAAATATTACGGATAATTTTTAAAATTGAGTAGCTTTTCCCATTTCTTGTGCTTCCCAAGTCTTTCAACTAAATTAGTTGAAGAAACGACCAAGAAATTTCCGATCTTATCATGTTCTTTACTTCTTCTATGATGTGCACCCGGCACTGTCAATATTTCCTAAGCTATTTATTAAAATATTTCCTAAGCTATTTATTAAAATATTTCCTAAGCTATTTAATAAAATATGCCCATTATAGGAAAATCCTGTTTCTCCCTTCCCTGTTCAAACTTCAAACTAGAAAAATCCGATGATTTTTCAGCATCCGTATCCGAATCAACCTGTAATATATTATATTATGTATTGTAATATTATAAATTATAATATGAAATATATTACTTTTAATTTTACATATGATTCTCATTCCTTTTTTAATGTATGATAATATATTATATATAATATTAATTTATATAAGATGGATATTAGGCACCGTATACGCTCATTAATTTTAAATGCATATAAGGTATATGCAATGTCTATATCTATATCTATCCAATATTTATTGTATAGTTATATTTTAGTATTGTACCCTATTCGATATTCGATATTCATTGAAATTTTATTAGGTACCAACGTATCTAAATTTATTGCTATCTCTGCCGAAACAACAGGAATCTTCATTTCCTCATGTCGTTTCTTCTTCTATATGATAATGAATTAGTTGAGCTAATTATACATTTCTGACAAGAAAATAATATTAAACAAACATGATAAAATTTTCAAAATTAAGAGAAACTGATCAATGTTCAACAATCACACATCGATTAAATGGAGTACAACTATTACCAAAGACTTGCCACCAAAACAAAACTAATAGACATCAAACATTTTAACATATATATAGATCCTATGATTTTAATACAAACTTCATCATTCACTAAATCAATTTGTATATGAATGGTCGCCAAGTCAAGTTTAACTTCAGCAACGCTTTCTTCTCTCTAGTTGAAAATAAGATTTGAACTTGAGGAAGCCACTGTATTTGTTTGAGAAAAATGTGAAATTGGACCAAAAAGTGGTTTAATGACTAATAACCAAATTTAAATAAAGTGGTCAAAGATGAGAAATGTTAAACAAAATATATGACATAATTCGATTTTTAACTTTTGTCACAAGCAAAGGTGAGGAAGAAATCTCACAAACAGAATAAATGAAGATGCAAAATTGGTTGAACTAAACACTCAAAACCACACTCTAAATACATCTAAATACTCTCTATATTTTTTTCACAAAAGATGTATATAATCTCACCATATATATATATATATAGAAACACAAACTCTTGAACATTAAAAAAAATAAAAAATACTTTTCCATCTTCTTGAAAACAAACTATTCAGATGAATGATATAAATAGAAAAAGTCATGCATCTTCACAAAAAGTGTCAAGATTTTACAAATCTACCGTAACCAACATTTTTCACATTTTTCTCCTTTCCATTAATAATGCCTTAAAAACTTTCCTGCTATAGCAATTGTATTAAGAAAATGCAAGACAACTTTGGAAAAAGATATTAAAGCAACCTTATGGCCCATCAAATTTTAAAGGCTAAATTGCACAAAACTCTCTGGAACTTAGGAGTTAATGTATTTTTATTCCATTCAACTTTCAAATTTACCAAAATGCCCCTTTTAAATTTTAGAGTTGTGGAAAAAACCCATTCTTTAGTATTATTGTTAGTCAAACCATTAGTCAACAACTACATCAACAAAATAATAACGTAAAATTAGATACAATTTGTCCACGTGTATATTGAGGTGGCATGGACATTTTAGGTATTTTCACAAAAAAAAATCCTTTTTATTTCCAGTTGAAATATTAAAAAAAATCAGTAAAATAAAATAATCGCAAAAACCAATTTTGTCTTTCCCTCACAAAGAAGATAAAAAAGGACAATCACATCGCATCAAAAAGGAAATCGTTAGGAAAAATAATGATAGAGATTCGGAGTCTAGAGACAAAAAATAGATGTAAAAACGATCATCAATTCAGACTAACTAGCCTTTACATTTCTACCCTTATCTTTTATTTTCTTAACAAATTAATTAAAAGCTTCGTAACATGTAGCCATCTCTACCCTTAGATTTTTATTTTCTACCCTTAGATTTAATAGCTATACAACTATACCATTAGAAATCCAAGATAATTACTGTGGGGCAGAGCTAACTTCAATACACACATATAGCATCTACTTTGAATATATTCCTTGTACGGTTTCCTAGAATAGTTAGAAATTGGGACAAAAGCACACGATTTGTAAAAGGAAGGGAAGGAAGGAAAGATGCACGAGACTGGTCAGCATTCTGAGGTTTTGGTTTAGTTTCTCTTTGATTTTCTTTTCTGATGAGCTATTTTCCTTTTTGGTCCTCAATGCGAGGGGCCGGGAAGACGACAATGGTCTCTGTGATTTTTCTTTTTGATTTTTTTAATTTATTTATCTTTGGAAAAAAATGGATTTTTTGTTAAAATACCCAAAATGTCCCTGCCACCTCAGCATACATTTGGACAAAGTTTCTTTGATGGGCATTATTTTGCTAACTTGGTTGTTATGGCCGGTTTGATTTACGACAATACTAAGGGGTTTTTTCACACAACTCTGAAAGTGGATAATTTGGCAAGTTTGAAAGTTGGGGGATAAAATGCACTGACCCTTAAATTGATGGGGGGTTTTGTGCAATTTAACCAAATTCATAACATGCTTTCTAAAATCTTCTTATAAGCCAGGTGATTTCAACTTTAGAATTGAAAAAAATTGATAAAACAACAACAAAGGATGGAAATTAAGCCTTCTCTCCAAAACAACAAGAATTGAACTTATTAAATCAACCATTACAAACATTTCTAACCACTACATGAAACCCTTTCTCATCCCAAATAAAATCCTGAAAAAATTTGAAAAAAAAAAAGAGAGACTTCTACTGGGGAAACACCACAAACTCACGGAAAATACACACTCTAAATTGGAAATAAATCACAAGCTAAAAAGACTAGGAGGAATAGGTGAGAAAAACACTGAGCTCCAAAACGAATTAAAGCTAAATCCTTGGACTTGTTTGAAAATACAAAAAAAAATCCAAAAAAACATTTATTCCACAATCCTGATCTCTAAATATGGAACACAACTCACTAAAAACAAGTACAATAGATCTCTAACTGCCAAAGTATCTTCAAAATCACCCCTCTTCACAAAACTTTTACAAGGAAAATAATAGGAGATGGCGCTAATACAAACTTCTGGTATGAGAACTGGATGGGAGAAATTCTTGGAACTAAATTTACTGGCCCCCTACCTGAAAATGAAGAAGGAAGAACAGTAAAAATGTCATTATAATAACAAGTGGAACTTTATTAATCTCCCCTTTAGCCTTCCCCTTGACATCCGTCACAAAATTAGAACCCAACTATCAGTATTAGGCCGAATGTAAGTCCTGATAGAGAAATTTGGAGCGTCACAAATGATAGTTTTTACAACAAAATCAGCCTATAATGCTCTTATCACCCAAAACAATAATAACGAAACCGACCCGAACTCAATCAGTAATAAACAAACTTACACATGTATTTGGTCTATTGAATGTCACCCGCTTGAGATATTCTTTCTCTGGCAAACTTATAAAAAGATCCTCCCAACACAAATTAATCTTCTAGAAGCTAAATGTGTCCCAAACAACACCTGTCCGCTATGTAACAACTACCCTGAAACTCGCTGCCATGCCCTCAGAGACTGTCCGAACATTAAACCTATCTGGATCAGCTAATCAAACCCCCTCCAAACTTCTTTGAGAAAACTTACAAAGCTTGGTTGAAAGAAAACTCTACAAATAGCAACCCTTCCATCAATAATATTCCATGGAATTTAATTTTCTTATACGGAATCAGAAACATTTGGCAAAAAAGGAATCATTCTATCTTCTAAAACCAACAACAATCTCATCCTATCAGAAACTCTATTATTGCAAAAGCGGCTGAATTCTGGTGTAACCTTCCTCTTCATACACCATAAAACCTCCTCTCTCTTCCAAACTCGAATGATAGAAGGTTATTCTGGAGAAAACCTCCACAGGGTTGGTGTAAGTTAAATACAGATGGATCAGCAAAGAGAAACTTCATCTCTACAGGAGGAGTTATCAGGGATCATAATGGCATCTGGATCTTAGATTTTATGAAAATGATTGGAATAGGCTCCCCATTACAGGCAGAAGCATGGGCCCTTTTCACTGGAATTCAAATAGCAACTGATCTTAACATCACCATATTGGAAATAGAAGTTGACAACGAGCAATTATACAATCTTTTCTTTAAATCTGACATATGTGAACATCCATTGTCTGTTCTCATCTCAAATTGCAGGTACCAACTATCAAGTTCAGAGAGCTACAAGCTAATTAACTTCAAAAGAGCCCAGAAATCACGTGCTGGAACATTGGCGAAACACTGTCGAAATTGTTAGTTTGTTTTCAGTTAGTTTTGTTTTTGTCTGTAAATACTACACGTAGTTGTATTGTATTCAATTGAATAATATGAGAATAATTTTTCCTATTATCTAAATTTCTCTTTATCTCTTCTTGAAATTGTTTCTCATTTATTTATTTTTCTTAATTTTTACGTGGTATCAAAACCTAGTTTTTAATTTCCAATTTTTCATTCCCGTCGTTCTCTAATTCCCATTTTTTTTCCCTATTTTCAATATCAACACCCGACTCTCTCTGGCGTTCGTAATTACATTTACAGATTGGGAGATACCCTCCACTGAAAGACACTCAGACCTTGAATCCCCCAGACTCTTCGAAGTTGGTTCTTGCAGAGCTTAACAAATTAGGGAAGAATAAACCCTAAATTTTGTTTCTCAGTTGTGGTTGATTCATCAAGAATTTTTCTTTTCAGTCACGGCAACTGCAATCATCTCCATTCGTTTTTGCTTCACTCGACCACATCTTCAAGTCTTGACGCCGAACGAAGGTTGATTTCGCTATTCTCAGGTCGTGTTCTAACTCTTCTGTGTTTTTTCTTGCCTTCTCGAAGAATCCTTGCTGTTCTGCGTTTTCTTGTGATTCTTACGATGATGATGGGGCCATCCAAGATGGCGCGTTTGTGTCTGTGTTCGGTATCTAGAAGGTCAGAAAAGCAATTGAGTGTTTTTCTTGAGGTATTGGGGAAATTTTTGGGGCCTTTTATTTTTTCTGGTAGTGCTTCCCTAGTTACATTTTGTTCCAACTGATAGTTTTGGGAGGCACTTCATTGCTTCTTTAAGTGGATGTCTCGCTAGTTTTCTTTATATCCCATCTGGAAGAACTGCACATTCATTTTGGATTGGGACTAATAACACATTTGTTTGCCTGGGTTCTGATATTGTCTTGGATTTTAAAAAAGGTGTGAACAAAGAAAACTTGTGATTTTGGTTGTAATGGTGATTTTTCTAGCACCACTTTGTTCCCTGGACAATATTGATTCAATGAGCTTGACTTCTACTGCCTCAGTTGCTCTTGCTGTTATGATTGTTGTGGTTACTATTTTTGCTACTTTCATTAAGCTTGTTGATGGGAAGCTTGGTGCTCCTATGTTTGGGTCCACATCTATGTTGATGGCAATGGTCTTGGTTGGAGTGGAAATGGTTGTTGTTTAATGTCCATGTAGTGGAGTGGTGGAGAGAACACAAATTATGTTTCTCTTCCCTCTGTTAAATCTCATAATATGCTTGTTGGTTTTTGGCAATATAAATAAACGATTCAGATGATTCTAATCTTGGATGGATACTAGTGAATTGGTGCAGTTTTTGCCTTTGGTCTTATTTGTCCTTTTGAAATATATATGCTCGTTGCTTCAATACCAAAGTAAACCATAGTTTTGGGTCTCTTGGATTCTGTCTTTCATTTTTGAAATTACAGAGAAATGCTTCAAACAAGCGTTGAATCATAAATTGAATTACTGAAGACTAGAGCTGTTGTTGTTGGTGCGGTTGATTAACTGGGAATGAGTCTTCTATTATTTGGAGGAGGATGATTATCTCTTTATTCCTTCTGGATTTATAGTTCTAGTTCCTGTTGAGTTGGTCTGCTATAATTGGTGGACTGTTATATATGAAACAATTGATTGTGTTGGCTTACCTATTTGCGGCGGTGTTCGGCACAAATGTTTTTGACGTCGAGTTTCAGAACATGAATTTACGAAATAGTTCTTGAGAACCTTGTACCTGTATAAGTGAGAAAGAAGAAAACAGCTCTTAGAACTTTTGTGAAACCACCTTCTTTTGCGCAGGAGGAATACAACAAAGACATACAACAGGTTTAATACTTCAGTCTTATTTGTGTGTACTTCAGCCAACTAGTTTTTCTCCTTTTAGCTTTCGGCTTGCAAACTTTGTTATGTAACCTCTACATTTATGCAATATATTTCCTCTTTTACCCAAAAAAAAAGTACATCAGTAAACAGTTATACATAATTAAAAAACAAACTGAATTTTTTTTATAACATGAAGAAAGAAAGGGGAGAAAAAGCACAATTAAAAAAAAAATAGAAGAATACTTATGTTGAAGTCCCTAGAATAATATGTTCCATACCCCTCCTCATATAGACTTGGACATCCCTTTTCTTATGTACTAACTTTTGGGGTGAGTTAAGTCTAAATATTATACTCAATATGATATTATAGCTGGGTTGATCTCTTAATGGTGGGCTGTCAGTGTTGGGCCACCCATTATCTTTGTGTAGTTTCACACTCCAAAAGTCTAGTTCTGAGCGTGTGAAGGGTATGTTGAAGTTGGGGGATATGTTGAAGTCTAACATTGAAGAGAATAATATATTTTAGACTCCTTATATGGACTTAAGCATTACTTTTCTCATGAGCTAACTTTTGGGGTGAGTTACCCAAGTTCCATATTCAACAACTTGAAATTTGAGAGCCAATAATGCCATTCCCTTACGGCAGGATGCAGGTGCAATTTATTCCCATTAACATTCAATGGTTAAAGCTTTTGAACTTGAGGGCCAAAACCTCATGGAAGTCGATCTACCATATAATTAATCGAACAATCGTAAAATTATGTCCTTTCATCTGTTGTGAAATTATTGTATGATAGGTTAAAAGACAGAAGAGAGATAGTTTGAGGAATTTTTCCAAAAAAAAATTTTTTTTGTGGAGGAGATCAAGCGAGATTCTGAATTTTTCATGTTTTAAATTTGTTTTGGTATTTTTCTTAGTAAGTGAGTTCGTGACAAATTAACGAAATTCACTTGATAATATTGAATTCAAGTGAAATTTTGTCAACCAAGTTGTTAGTTATGTTGTCACACTAGAAGTGTGACGATTCTTTAAGAAAATTAAAATTGGATTTCAAAACGAAAACAAATTCTAAAATTAGTTGTTATCAAAATCTCATTTTGAGGAAAAATTTTAGGAAAAAAAAAAAGAACCTTTTGGAAAAGATAAGATATAGTCTATGAAACATGATGAGTTTGAGAGTCTAATTGTGGAGTGAGGCTTCCTTCCTATGCATAAGAGCCTTTTATGCAAAGGAGGAAAAGGGAGCCGTTAGATCTTGATCTAACGACTCCCATTCATTCAGTATTTTTGAAAATCATTGAATTAGTTTAATATAACAGTTTTCATTTGTTCAATATTTTTTTTATAAGTATCAACTGATTTAATAATAATTATAAATATAATAATAAATATAAAATGATAATTATAAATTTTTTAACTTATTTTTTAAAAAAATATTAAAAAATACTAGACAAATAAGAGTCGTTAAATCAAAATCTAACGATTCTCTTTTTTTTTATGCATAAAAAACTCCTATGCATAAGAGGGAAGCTCCACTCCTAATTATGTATTTAGAAGGTGTTAGATGGTCCACAAAACTCGTTCTTAAAAACGGTTACCGTCTCTTGAACAATTGCACAAATTATTTACATTGCCTTTAATATATTAAGATCACCCAACACTAAAATATGGTGAAAAAGATAAAAAGATATAAAAATAGATTATATACAAAGGTGGGCTCAACCTAGGGCCTATGTACTTGGTGATTGGGATCAGGGGGCACTTAATGCCAAAGTTTGCAAAATCATGCTGGGCTTTGAATTTTGATTATTTTTGGTGAGAAGAGCAAAAAAACTAATAAATAATTTGCTCTCGTAAATCAAATGAAATTGAAAGATCGTAATAGTGTTTAAATTTACAAAAACAAATTTCTCTAATTTTTAACTCTTAACTTCTCATTGAAGATTTTTAACTTTTTCGGAATTTTTGGAAATTGAAAATTTATTCCAAGTGGATAGATTTCTAAAGAAAATATTTTGCTCTTTTCCAATGAATTTTAAAAAAAATTTGGTTCTTGAACGATTCAAAGAAGAAATTAAAAGAAAACAATTCTTGTGATTTTTTTTTTCGAACGGTTTTGAAAATGAAGTTAAAAGGGAAAGTTTTTTTTTTTGGAATTATTTTGAAAGGAAATTGGAAAGAAGAATTTTTGGACTTTGTTGAAAGTATTTGGAGAAGGAAATTTAAATAAAAATGTTTTGACATTTTTTAAATTATTTTGTGGAAAAATTTAAAAGAAAGTATATTTTTGGATTTTTTTATATTATATTGGACATGAAATTAAAACAAATTTTTTTCGAATGTTTTGAATTGTTTTCGAGAAAATGAGAGGGAGATTTCTTTGGATTTTTGAATAATTATGAAAACTAATGTTTTAAATTAGTGGAACCATCAATTTAAAGTTCAATAGTCAGATTGCGGTTAAAATAACAATACTTAAAAAAATTAAAAAACAATGTACATAATTAAAAATTATGTATATATATATATATATATTAATTTTGTATTAATATAATAAGAATTAATCATTCTTTCTAATATTATATATATTTTTATATATTTAAAAATTTAAAATACAAATTTTTAAATATACAAATAATTTTTTTTAATAAATGAGCTTTCTTTTCTGAGTTCCTTCAGTGACACATGGCATACCTATCATATAGAGATATGGCCGGTACACATTATCACATTTTTTACCTTTTTCGCTTTTTCTTCTCTATTTGATTTCAAATTTCAATCATCTCTCTCTCTCTCTCTCTCTCTCTCCCCATCTTCTTCTTCTCTCACGACCGAATGGAGGCTCAGCGTTGACGTCAACAACAGCACAGCAACGGCGACGTCAATAGCAACACAATGGCAGAGGCTTTAGGATTCTTTTTTCTTTTGGCAACAGCACAACAGTGTCCCCAGCTTCTGGCTGTTGGCCACGTCAATGGCAGCATTCTCTCCATTTTTCTTTCTTACTTTTGGGGGCTCGAGGCAAAAATAAAAAAAAAAATTGAGTGGGCTCAACCATCTAATTTTACAAGTTTGAAATCAGTTTAACCAGCTCTATATTAATTTCTTTAAAAAACGATATTTGACATGACTTGCTGAATTTTTCACCAGTCACCAATCTAACCAATCGATACAATTTGATTTTGAAATTCTTGATAAAAGTCAAAGTAAAAAGAAATATTTTTAAATTTTGTGAATTATTTTGAGACTCAATTAGAAGAAAGTATTTTTGGATTTTAAATATTTTAGAAAGTTAAATTAGAAGGAAAGTATTTTAGTTTGAACTTAAATTTTGTTTAATTAAATGAGGGTTTAGACTGGTGTCAGATGGAACCCAAGGAGGTACAAGACCTCACACAGCATCTCCGATCAATACCAAGTCCTGCTGGAGGGGGGGTCCGGATTGTCTGTTTGGACTTTTAGGTGCTCAGTTTTTAGCAACGGTTTTTACCGTTGCTAAAAATTTTCAGCAACAGTTTTTTTGTTACTAAACTGTTGCTAAAGGTTTTTAGCAACGGTAAAAATCGTTGCTAAAAACTGAGCAGACCTCTGCTCAGTTATTTCCCAAGCAGAGTATCCGCGCGCGCCTGTTGGATTCTTGATCCCTCGCGGCTATTTTATTTTTGAAAAACGCAAAACTTAGTCAGTACTAACTAAATTCTAAGGAAATACGTGGCATCAGGAGACCATCCTGAAAAATACCCAAATTTCCTAGGGGGACACCTCAATGCCAGATGGCACATCTAAACTAAGCACAATTATTTTTATTTGTTTTGTTTTTTCAAAATTTTTTTCTTTTCCATTTTACTTTTTTATGTTTTTTTAAACTAATATTCCCTTTATTATTTGATTTTTATTTGAATCACCTAAAGGAAATAACTCTCGAATTGCTATAAAAAATTAGAAGCACAAAAATCCTACATAAACTGTGAAAATAAGAACTAAAAAAAAATATTAATAATAAAGCTAATTAATTATCTCAATTTTTTTCTTTTAGCATAAATGTTATACCATTATTATTTTATTACTAACCTAAAATTATTTAGCCAAATTAAACCCAAAACCAATACAAACCTTATATCAAACAAATCACTTAACAAAATACAGAAGGACTACAAGGAGAATTTTAAATTTACAAAAGAAACATTAAGAGAATACTATAGGGATAAAAACCAAAAGCATGTCAAATGAGGGTCAAAAAACACTTTTTAAGCCAGCCAAACAATCTACAAATCAAATGGAATATAAACCAAGTGAAAATAATGAAGGACTAAAATGAACATGAATTTTCTAACTTGTTGTTCGACAATAATTTTCAATTGTCGATAAAAGTTTGCATTTCCACAAGAATACCAATTAGTGATTATACAATTTGGTAGCTATGGATTTGACAGACGATAAATGATGTCCAAGGTGGATGCTAGCTACAGCTTGACATCGTCAAGTGATTGCACAACAGAGCTATTAAATATACCGATTGACAGTATAACAAAGCTGTCAAGTGCTGGTTGTGTGAAGCTGTCGGATGAACATGTTGATTGACGACCAAGTCGTTAAATGCTGAAGACTGATTGACGACCAAGTTGTCAAATGTCGAAAACATGCTGATTGATCGACCACCTAGTTGAGTGCTGGTTGTGTTAAGCTATCGGATAGACATATTGATCGATGACCAAGTCGTTAAATGTTGAAGACATACTGATTGATCGACAATTAAGTCAAGTGTTAGTTGTGTGAAGTTGTTAGATGGACCTATTGATCGACGACTCAGTTGTTGAATGTTGAAGACATGCTGTTTGATGGACAGTTTGATGGTGTGATAGTGCAACCAAGTTGTCAGATGTTGAATATGCTGATTGATGAATATATTAGGCAGACGTCTTTAGTGGCCGAGGCAGCTATGTCTAGTTTATCATACTATGTAATATGCACAATAATTGTTACTTACGTGGCCAATAGATAGATTAGTAGTTACATCTATAGTTAGCCTGTACAGTAATTGTCACTTACATGGCCAATAGATAGATAGGCAGTTATATCCATAGTTAGACTATAAATATTAGGATTTCTGATGTAAAATAGGATTGACATCTTTTGATTAAAAATCCTAATATCTCATATGAGCAGATTAACGAATTAAAATCAAAATATACCTTTCCTTTTAACATTTCAGTCAATTTAATTCAAAGTCTTTATCATTTCCTACAATTTTATCCCAGTCGTCATTACTTTATGCATTACTGCACTTTTCATTCAACTTCTCACATTTTAATCGCTTTCATTTAATTTCCTGCATTTTAATCGCTTTTATTTAACTTTTTTCACTTTAATTGCTTTCATTTAAACCTTTTGCCCTTTAATTTTCAGTAATATATTTTCAGCAATTTACTTTTTGCAATCTACTTTTTGCATTTTACTATTACCGTTTTTTTATTTAACTTTTTCTGAAAAAAGTGTATTTCCAGCCTCATATTCTTTCGTACAGTTATTTTTCAAGATACTTGCATTCGATACGTTTTTCATCAAAAATGAGATTATCACATAACTTTGAAACTACATCGTTCTTGATTCTTTTATTTGTTGTTGGATTTGTATCAAACCAAAAATCACCTTTAACACTTGGATTCGACATGTATTTTTTTCGAAACAAAGGAAGTCATTTTTGCATGTTCTAAGTATGGTGTGAGCCTCTCCTCTTCCTTGTCCTGTAGCCTTCAAAATTGTTTTGGTATGATCACTACGTAAAAAAAAAAAGGCATTTAGCTGCATTTTTTTTGGCATTTCTCAATTGTTAAAACTGCCGCTAAATGCACCACATGGCAGTTAAAAAACCGTCGTTAATGTATGCGCAGATATTTTTTGACGATTATTTTTCACTGCCGGTATAATCGCTATTAACAATTACCGGCAATTTTGCATTCCTATTATGGCAATTTTTTTTATGACAATGTTTTAACATCTTAGTATTTAGTGGTCGCTATAACTGCCGCTAATAGTTCAATTTGCGGCATTTTATTAACCGCTGCTACTGTTGCATAGGTTTTGATAAAATTTTACAAACATTTTTATTTTTTATTTTTTTAAAACAGTATTTAATCTGTACTATTTCTAAATATGATTGAAATACTAATTTAAATTATCACAATTATTGATAGAAAGTCTAAATATTATATTTATTATAATTATTAAAAGAATAATCATATACATTTAGTTTAACTAAAATAAAGTATATTAACGTTACAATATCCATCAATATAGCAAGACCCAATACCACTAGACTGGACAAAAGCAGTGGAGTAACGATTATTAGACGTTGCTAGAGGAGAGAGAAACTCCTCGTTCTCTCATCTTCTCATACTTCTTCTTTGGTGTGGCTAAGGTGGGGATTACTTGAGTGCAGCCCCACCCCTTTCCTTCTCTTTTATGGTTCTCTTATTTGTCTTCCTTTTGTGAGAGTTTGTCTTCTCATTGTAGAAGATATCATCTCTTCGTTTTTGGTTTTAGATATAGTTTCTTTGTAAGTTTTTTTTGCTTTCAATGTTTTTATTTTTAGATCTGTGTTCAAATATGGTCTCTTTGCAAGTTGTTTATTTAGTTTGCTCACTGCTATATACGTTTTATACCGATCAGGTATCCAAGTAGGGGATGAATAGAACTGAACGGAATTAAACAAGAAAATGTTCATAGCTCTAGGGTAGAATAATTAATATAATATGATCTCAAATTTATACCATTATTCTCCTTCACAAACTACTTAATATAATATGTTAGTTTAGTAGTATTGAAGTCACTTTCAAAGACAAAAAGGATTATAAAATTGAATCTAAGTTCAAGTTCAATTAACCAGGAAAAAACCATTGTCTTAATTGTTATTATAAAATTATTCCTACTTATAAAATAATTTGTCATCATTAGATACATTCCAATTTGTTGTAATTAAATCTACTCAGATAATTGGGTATATTGAGAAATTAGTCAAAAAAAAAATTGAAACATGTATATCGAAGAACTTCTTACCTGCTTTAATTAACCGTTGATTTTCTATCTACTTCCAGGAAAGCCACCAATAGGCCATCCAAGAGGCCAATGAACATCTTTTTGCAACAAGGTGTATTCCTGCTCAATTCCATACCTATTTCCATATGACATAGCTGTTGACCCTAAGGCTATATGCCATAAGTTTTGATGATGACAAATGTATTTGAATAGTAGCATTAATATATATAAAGATTAATTATCATATATATGCTACAAGTACTTAAGCATGATTATGTTATTTAATATGTATGTTGCATATATTGAATCATGCTATTAAACTAACCATTGGGTTTGCAAGTAAGATATATTTTATAGGTTGGTTCAAAAGAAGAAGAGTGAGCATTGTATTGAAGAACAAGGAAAAGCAATATCATGCTTCACTCAAGGAAAACAACATGCAAGGATGAAGCTCCAAGAAATGAAGAATTAGATGATTTGAAATCTTGGAAGCTTGGATGTATCAAGATAGCCTATGTGTTTACATTAGGTATATTTTATATAGGCTAGTATACTTGTGCAACTCAATGATTTAGATTTGCATACATTGGCTCAAGTATTTTGAACAAAAAGATAGTGAGATATGAAGTTTTACAAAAGTTAGTTTTTGACCTTTGGTCACTCTTTATATCATATCTCATAAACGAAAAATCGGTTTTTCAAGTATCTTAATCTCATTTGATAGTAGACTCAAAGATCTTTTTAACGGTATATTATTTATTCAAAACGGAGTCCAAATGAGAAATATATGACTATTTAAAATATAGTTTGAAAAACTGAAAGGTGATTTTACTGTAATAAAAAATTATTCTGTTCTGACCTATAGTCAGTATTTTGATTATATCTTTTAAACGAAAAATAATTTTTGAGTTCTTGGCTCATTTGAAACTAGACTCCAAGAGCTTTCCAATGATATATTATTTGTTTAAAACGGAGTTCAAATGAGGGAGTTATGAATTTTTAAAGAAAGCTCAAAATCTGTACAGCATTATAACGGCTATATAACGGCTAGTTTTTTAAAATCTTATATATATGACCTTAGATACACGATTTTGAGTAAGAACAAAGTCCTACAATGTGATATTAACTTCTTCTATCATCTTTGAGAGAAAGGAAAGCATTCTTGAGCCAAATCTTGCATATTCTTTATCATTAGAGTTATTAGAGCTTCATTTGTTTTCATCTACTCTTTAGAGAGAGTTTCTTTGTATTGTTGATTTTGATCAACACATATATTATTCTGAGTTGAGGTTCGCAAGTACCGGTGTTGGAAGAACTTGCTTTGGGTTGAGGAGGAGCCCGGATTCATAAATTCTCCATTGTGGCCCGGATCGAATTTGCGTGGTTGTAGTGGTTTGCAAGTACCCGGATTAAACTTGCAATTATAGTGGAAATACTCAAGTGGTCTCTTGAGCACTGGATGTAGGCTTGGATTAGCCGAACCAGTATAAATCTTCGAGTTTGCTTTCTCTATCCCTTACTCTTTAATTTGTGCATATTGATATCTATTATTTAATTCCTTGATCTTTATAATTATTTATCTTGACAGCACATTGATTTTCTGTATTGTATTTATTATCTTAAGCATTGTACTTTTATAGAAAATCATTTTAACTTCCAATTAATTCTAGCAAAATCACAGACTCAGTAAAGAAGAAAACAAAATTCTAGGCTAATTGTCTCTTGAATCAAAATAAAAAAATGAAGTTGAAACTGATACTAGGGTTTTTCGGCAACAAAATCAGGATGGATGAATATCTTTGCAACAACATGCCTCCTGTTAGTGATCTCTGCAAAAGTAAAAAGGGTCAGAGAAAATAAATGAGTGATCAGTGAGAAAAAGTTGAAATGTGTGGTAGGTACACATAGAGGAGTTAGATGAGAAAGAAGCAAAAAAGCAAAAGTTATACAATGTTGTTCAAAGGGAAACCCATCAATTTCAGTTACACAAATATCCATAAAAGCAAAAGTTATACAGAACCATCTTAGCTTCAATATACCTATTTATGGTAATATTTGCTCTTTTGTCAGCCTCAAATGCTAGAAGATCATACATGATCTCGACAGTAGCACCACCAAGTTTTTGTTTAAGAATAACCATTGATGAAAACTAGGGAAAATAAAAGAGCAAAATGAGAGAGAATATATATCCATGAGGAGAAAAGCTTCAATGCACTCACTTGGCAAAATCTGTAGAAGTCCTCAAGGTATGCCTTGTAAAGAGTGTTCCTCATTATTTCAATGTTCATAACATTCAAGTCCGGTGAATAGAAAGAATATAAGATGCAATAAAAATTTGTACAACTCATTGACCAATTCCCTAATAAACATGAGTCTACTAAGATGAAACTATCAAGAAATTAAGTCATTGATAGTGATATATCAAAATTTTTCTTTCATTATACGTATAATCTAGAATAAAATGTAAAGCTAAAAATTCTATTCAATACAATGGCCAAATGCCAGTTACCACTAATTTCTTGTTTTTAATAGAACACTGAATATCTCTAGTATTGATTTTAGCATATTGATTATGGATCTCAAATCCTCAAAAAAAATTAAGAGAGCTCATACAAATTTAGGAAAAAAGGTTTTCAGGATGGAATGGATTTAGGAGTTGAAAGAGTATATATAAGCAACCATGACATGCAAATAAAGCTTTAATGTTTAATATAGTGGTTTATAGAAACAACAAATGACAATTCTTTTGAAAACTATAGTAGGAAAAACTATCAACATCTTTATTCTTTAATTTTTCCTTTTGGAGGGATGTGATGAGAGGTAGATAGAAAAGAACATAAACTTCTAAACATGCAACATTAAATCCATTAAGGCATCACTAAAAAAAATAGTAATTTAGTGGAAGATTTGTAAACTGCAGCTAAAATATAATGTACTGGTAGTTTCAACAAACGCCACTACATAGTGATGGTTTAGTCAAAACATAGTAGCGCTTTATTGAAAACTGCTACTACAAAGTGGTGATTTTGTCAAAACCGCCACTAAATTTTTAATCTCTAAACCACAAACCTTATCCGTTAATTCCCCCTCCGTTCATGTCTATCTTTTTCCACTGTCGCTATTCACTCTTCTATCACGATTATAGTGATAGTTTTGACTAAACTATTATTAGACACTAAAATCTATCTGTTTAACTAAGTAGTATTCTACATGTGTAGTGAGTGTATAGGCTAGCCCTTAGTGCGGTTAGCTATGATATGCTATTTTTCTTTCTTCTTTAGTAAGTGCATCTACAATCTGGTGGTGCCTCATGGGCACGACTCTGGGTCGGTCTGGTCTAATCGAAGTCAAGTGACTCACATGGAATACGGGGCCCTTTGTTGGATCATATATGTCTCTCTATTGTTACTGCCACTATTCAACCCTTGATCAAGATTATTTCTTCCATAATGCTTTTGTTATTCTATCATGTATAATTCTATTGGTCCATTCGCTATATCGTTTATGCCTCATTCTGTCATCAATCATGATACGTATCTCTCTAAACACTACCTACTAATTTACTTATTTTACAGTATACATTGTGTGTCTTATTAATTTGTTTATTTTTTGTATTAGTACTCCCTACTATTTCATTTAATTAAGCCAACTTAATTACAAAATTAATTTTTCATACATATATAAAATATAATATATATATATATATATAATTTGTTTTGTTGAAAATATGGGAAAAAATATTAATTAAGGATCATATAATAAATTTATGTTGAAAATATGAAGCAAAAAATTAAATAAAGTATTTTGCACTTCAATAGTGGCAGTTTTGTAAAAAAATAGCTACCAAATAGTGACGATTTGATTAAAACCACCACTATATCTAAACTGCCACTATATCCATATCTAGATATAATGGCAGTTTGATGATAATCGCCACTAAATTCATTAAATAAAACACCCTAATCCCTAAATCAGATTTCATTTCACATTCCCACAAGGTCTCCTCCCTCACCACGCTGCATCCTCGCAAGTTCTCCCTCGCTGCCTCGCGTTGCTGCTACTTCATCGTTCCTTTGCTGTCTCCTGCATCGTTCTCCACTGTCTCTCACTCTGTTTGCTATCGACTTGCCAGTTTGACTGTTGCTCCGTCGATGTTTCTTTTTTCTGTCGTCCACCGTCAATTTCGACTAACCTCGGTTGTTGTTGTCGGTAAGTCACCAATTTCTATTTTTTTCTTTTTCCTTTTTTTCTTTTTTTTGGATTCTTGGCTATTTGCAACGTATGCCTATATTGGATTGTTAAAAATTTTTGATAGTAACATATATAGGGTTTTTTCTTAATTTTTTAGCTTATTTCAAGAATATATATATATATATATATATAGGCCTTGCTAGCTATATATATGGTATTCTTTTATCATATCTTTTATTGTATGCTTATATATGCAATAGCACTTAATTTATTTTGTTTGATCATAAAGATTTAAACGTGCATGATGCATGTTACTACTGATGATAAGATGATTTAGCATCAAATTTTTTCAACTCGTCATTGATAGTTTGGAGACTGGCTGGTGGAGAAATGTAAACCCATATGTATGTCTAAACTAACCCACTCAACTCTTTAATTACTTTTTGTCCTTTTTTTCTTTTCTTTTTGGTTAAGTATTTTTTCTATGTTAAGTTGAATACATAAACTTGAGTTTCAATTGATTTCCAAGAGTCTAGGGCCTTTCACTTTTTGAGGGTTTACACTAGACTTGAATTTCAATTGAAAAAACTTGTTTACCTGAAACAACTCAATTGATTCATAAACACCCTTAAATATATAAAATTGCACTCATATTTTCTTCTTGTTTTCGAATTAGAATCCCTTAATCTTTTCACTACAATAAACTACTTAATTATCATTTAAAGAGCTTAGTGAATAATAGGTTGAACAAATTAGTATGGCAAATGCTTCTCTCCATACCAATCTTAATTAATATTCAAGTGATTTGTCACTTATTTTTTAAGAAAGTTTCAAGTTTGAGTTTTTTAAATGAGAAAAAAAATTGCATAGAAACCAACACTATTGTAACAATAAATTTTTTTGTTACACTCTTTAGAATGAATAAATAGTAGAAAAGACCTAGTGTTATATTGGCATTTTATAAAGTGTAATTTAATTTATGATGCTTGAGTCTTGATCATGTTTGCTTTATACTGCTATTTTTCTTTTTCTTTCGGAATCCTTTACTTGAACAATTGGGTCTTTTAAGTTTTGGTTGTAGGCCCTTGTGGTGGCCATTTGTATTTGACTCATTCTAAATTTGTTTCAATTATGCTATACTTGTGTTTTTTGTTAATTGTGCAGATTTTGGAAATGTTCATTTTTTAGGGGAGACTCTGTTAGATTTTCTATAACATATTAATGCTTGTTAGGTTAGTAAGGTTCAAAAGTTACCTTTGATTTCATTCATTTATTAAATTAATGACAAATTCTAATTATAATTTTATTGTTACTTTATTTTGCAGTTGTTGGTGACTTTAATTTTCCCTTTTGATGCTTTATTCTTCCCGGTTCCATATTAATTCCTTGCTGTCAATGATCAGCCATGTCTTCATCGGCGGTAAATCTCCATATTTTTCCTCCTAGTTTATTTTCTAGTAATCTTCTGATGTTATTTACCTAATTAATTTCCTCTTCATTGGTGCATTTTTCATTTGAGCAAGTTGGAAGTTTTATTTTTCCAGTAAGTTGTAATTTATGATTGAACAAACCTATACAAATAATTTAGATCATAGTTGGATGAAACAGATGTAACTCTTTTTTTTTAAATGGAAGAAATAGAATAAGTTGGTCCAACCTTTATACATGAATTCATGTTTGTTTAGAGTCATTAGATATTGACAATACATTTTCTTAAACAAGTGAATATATTAAGTTATGTTTTCATTATGGGCATATGCAAGAAACTACAAGATAAGTTATGTTTTCACTATAGGATTCTCTTAGTAACCTTTTTGGTCTTTTAAGTTTTGGTTATAGGCCCCTGAAGTGGCCATATATGTTTGAATGATTCTAACTTTGATTCAATTAAGTCCTATTGGTTTTTGGTTAACTGTACAGGTTTGGTAAACATTTAATTTTTAGGTTAGACTCTGTCGGATTTTCAATAACCCATTAATACTTGTTAGGTGAGTAATGCTCAAAAGTTACTATTTTAAATTTCCTTCTTCGATAGGATTATTGACATTTATAAATTCTAATGATATTTTTCTAGTTACTTTAATTTTCCAGTTTGACACTCCATTCTGCCTCTTATTACACATGTTGAGGATTTCACTTGATCTTGGTTAGAATATTTACTTTTAAGACAATTTTCTTTAGTTTACATTTAATAACTGCTATATTGTATGTTATTGTTGTGCCTAATGTGATTTAATCAGCTTAAGAATCAAGAATACAACTGTGGATAATATGCATGTATTTTATTGTCATTAGTTTTGCTAATTTAATATAAATATCTTCAAAATGTTTCAAATCTCTTACTACATGTTATTAAAATGCTCAAAGATCGATTTTCTTGTTATTAAAATGGTTTCTTCCCCCCCCCCTCTTTTTTTTTGTTAATTGGTTACAAAAAAAAATGGATAAGTTTTGGGTTGTTAGACCTTGAAATACTCTGAAATATTTAGAGGGACTTAATGGGTTCTTAGATTTTGCATTTGCAAATAATAATGTTGAGGGTAAAATCATTTGTCTATGTCACAAATGCAAATTCAAAAAGTGGCCTGATAGAGAAGCTGTACATGAACACTTAATTCTCAAGTCATTCCCACAAGGTTACACATTCTAGTCACAACATGGTGAGATACTTAAGGTAGAACCCCTTATAGAATATATTTCAAGGGCACATGTGGTGGGAGATAGAATTAACCTGGACAATCCTATGCATGACATAGTACATGATGCATTTGGTGTCTACACTGAAAATGAAAGGGTGGAAATTGGTGAGACATTTGTTCCATCAAATGAAATGAACACTGAAACTAAGGAGTTTTACGAGTTACTTGAAGATAGACAACATAGTTTATATGAAGGATGTAAAAAATTTACAAAATTATCTTTTTTGGTAAGATTGTATCACATCAAGTGTATATATGGGATAACTGACAAGGCAATATCAATTATATTAGAGTTGTTAGCGAATTCATTTAAAGATGCTAAAATTTCAGCCTCTTTCTATGAGGCTAAGAAAACTATCAACAAACTGAGGCTCAACTACAATAAAATTCACGCATGTTTGAATGACTGCATGTTATACTACAAAGATACCTATAAAAATTGCAATGTATCTAGATGGAGACCTAATGGTTAGGGCGTGTCAAGAAAATGAAAAAAAAGGCCTGCCAAAATACTTAGATATTTTCCATTGAAGCTTAGATTACAAAGATTATTTTTGTCATCTAAGACCGCTAAAGACATGAGATGGCATGTTGAAGAGAGGAATGATGATGGGTTGCTAAGACATCTAAAGGACTCTGAAGCTTGGAAAATGTTTGATTTGTCACATTATCAATTTTCTTAGGATCCTTGTAATGTGCATCTTGGGTTAGCAATTGATGGTTTCAATCCATTCTAGACTTTAAGTACAATTACATCGTTTGGTTGGTCGTTCTAATAACTTACAACTTGCCTCCAGTGATGTGTATGAAACAGAGTTCTCTTATTCTATCAATGATCATTCCAAGGAAGGGAGCACCGAGTAATGATATTGATGTCTATTTGTAGCTATTGATTGCAAAGTTGAAAGAGTTGTAGATTATCAATGTTGAAACATATGATGCTCATGCAAAGGAAATGTTTAAGATGTGTTTAAGATGCGTGCATCAATCTTGTAGACTATTAGTGATTTTCCTGGTCTTGGGACTTTGTTTGGATGGAATGGTCATACTGGGTTAGCTTCTCCAGTATATAACTTTGATTCTATTCCTTGTCGACTTCCACATAGTCGAAAGTGGTGTTTTATGGGTCATCGTCAATTTCTAGACCCAGGACATAAATTTAGATTGGCTTAGAATAGATTTGATAGTAAAGTGGAGAAGAGAGGGGCCCCAATGAAAATGACTAGTTCTGACATTTTTAGTCAGCTTTCTAATATTAACGTGGTGTTTGGAAAAGATGTGGATAGTGATAGACGGATAAAAAGGACACTAAGGGCTGATATTAATGCAAGTCCTCAATAATGACGTAAGAAAAGTATATTCTTTGAACTTCCTTATTGGGCGAACAACTTGATACGTCACAATTTGGATGTAATGCATATAGAGAAAAATGTATGTGACTATTTTTACATTGCTGAATGAGTCTAGTAAGTCCAAAGACAACTCAAATGTAAGAAAAGATCTATAAGAAATGGGCATTTGATATTATCTTTGGCCTGATGAAACTAGTAGGATTCCTACGATGGTTTTCACCATGAATAATGAAGAAAAACTATATTTCTGAAGACATTAAAAAATATTACTATCCCTGATGGTTATTCCAGTAATATTTCTAGATGTATTGATTTAAGGCAACAGAAACTTGGAGGACTAAAGAGTCACGATTCCCACATTCTCATGGAGCAATTTCTTCCATTATCTCTAAGAAAGAAATTACCAAAACAAGTTTATGCTGTTATTATTGGTCTGTGCTCATTTTTCAGGCAATTGTATAATAAAGTATTAAATGTGGATGATCTAAACAAGCTTCAGGATAGAATTGTGCTAACGTTATGTAATATGGAGATGTTGTTCCTGCCTTCATTTTTCACGGTCATGGTGCACCTCACTGTCTATTTGGTTGATAAAGCCAAAAATGGTGGGCCCATTCAATATCGGTGGATGTACCCTATAGAGAGGTAATTTTTTTTGTTATTTATTTATTCTTCATTAAGTCATTAATTTATTCTTGATTTCAATTACAATATTTCAATATGCTATTCTCTAGATACTTAGGGAAATTGAAGTCCTATGTACGAAATAGGGCTAAGAAGGTTCTATAGCAGAAGGTTACATGACACAAGAAGTTTTAACCTTCTATTCAAGATATTTAGATGGAGTTGAGACTATATTCAATCGACTAGGATGTGTTGATGATAATCCTGATGTTAGATCATCGGCAGCTGATATATTGTTTACTCCAATTGGAAAGTTAGTGGGTGGTTTAGAATGGTAGACATTGTCTCCAATCGAGAAATTACAAGCTCATAGACATGTGCTAACTAATTGTAAAGAAGTTGACCCATTTCTTCAGTAAGTATAAGTTGAGGTTTTGGTAATTTTTAAAATATTGCAATATATAGTCTTTTTTAATATCTTTTTGGATACAGAGAGTTCAGAGATATTACTAGGAGACAATTGAGAAGTTGCATATGGTCTCCATCTGAAATTGACAAAAGGGTGCATTGAGAATTTGTTGGATGGTTTTCTCAATGTGTAAGTAAATTTTTATCCATATTTGTGCACATTTATTTAATTTTACATGTCTAGCTAATAGATGTATGTTTGTTTAGATTATGAATGATATTAGATCCTACTAAGTGGATCTTCAATTTCTTGCACAAGGTCCCCTTGATAAACTAAGACGGTTTACTACATATAATGTAAATGGGTCTAAATTTTGAGTTCTAGAATGGGATGAAGGTTTGAGGACCCAGAATAGTGGCACCTTCGATACATTTGGAACTTGAAGTTATGCGAGAAATAGTGATGACCACATGCAATTTTGAGGTGTTACTTACTACGATCAAGTGGTGGATATCATTGGACTAAATTACAGTGGAAGATTTACGATCACGTTATTTAAATGTAAATAGGTAAATACAACCAATCCTAGAAGGATTGTTGTTGATGACTTAGACTTCACGTCAATAAAGTTTTCATGGTTGATCCATATTGGTGGTCATGAAGATGATGAACCATATATACAAGCTTTAGAAGCTTAATTAGTTTATTGTATGGAAGATGAACCTGACAATAATTGGAAAATAGTTATTCATCTCAAACTGAGAGACTTGTATGACATGGGAGATGATGAAGAGGATTTGATATACAAGAATGAACTGTATATGCACCAAGAATTAGAGTCATTGCTTCCTAATGTCGAAACAAATCTGCCATTAGCCAGAGAGATCAATGATAATGCTCAAGATGGAGAATGAACCGTATTTATTCTACCTTTTTTTCCTTGTTTTTCTTTTATAATTTGTTATATGGTTAATTTTTTTTCCTCTGTCCTAACATTATATTTTTGTTGATTTAAGTAAGATGAAAATAAAAAAGATATTTAAGAAGAAGATCAGATCAGGCCTCACTAGACATGAGGCATATACCAACTTCGCCTGCTAGTTATGGTGCACAACCGAGGATGTTGGAGCCCCTCATTTTGCTTGCCACTCTATCGAATCCTAGGATGTCATCCTCACCAATAGGGCTCCTGTCTCTATTTATACAACTTGATTCTCTATTACACACCTCCAAGCTCCATCGTCCCATGCAGGTGAGACTCTATTGTTGCAGCATGATGAAAATCCATCTTCTCAACCTGATGAGAATCATCATCGTCACATATAGATGGGACTTCATCCATACACCATTCTCACATCAGTGGTTATTGGATGGTATAGACAATTGGTAATTTATTTCAATCTTATATGACTAATTAATTTCAATCTTATTGACATATAGACTAATAAATTTAAAGATGGAGATGAAGAATAAATCGAAGAAGCACACATCTGCAAAGAACTCATCTGCATAGAGGTAGGACAGAGCTGAATAGGACAACACCTTCAAGCAAAGCAAAGCAAGAGATGAACACATCAGAGATGATCTCAGTCCAACACCTTTTGCTTAACTCATTGTTCCGGGTTTCAGATCAACCACTTTAGTACTCATTGTTGCAGAGAAGAACAACTTAGAAAAGAACACATAGATGAAGAAGTAGGATAGAACTGAAGAACACATTAGCGTGAATCTCAAACCAATGGTTCCTGCTCAGCTCATTGTCGCTAATTTTGGATTAACCAATTTAGATTTCACTGTTAAGGACTTAAGATCATCCCCTTCAACTCTTGCCATTGTGGTCTTCGAACTAGCCCCTTCTGATCCTATCACCTATTAAACCCAATCAATTCCTGAAAATCTTAGCACTTTTCCCCTTACTTGATCAAATCTTAATGGTCATGGAAAATTGCCTCCATTAGTTTTAGTAACATCAGAATAATTGCTTCTTTTTTCATCTTCACCATTAAACCTTTATCCTTCATTTGAACAAGTCTGCCACATCATCGACCCCCACTACCTCATCACCTTACCCAAATTCCTCAATCCTTTAGTCCAAAGCTACTGATGTTGTTACTGTGAAGAAATTTTACAAGGAGACCCTTCTCTCTGACTAATCCCTCCTTTTTATGCTTGAAATTGTTCCCCCATCTTTCAAAAAAAACCAATCTAGCTGATCACAGAGAGCATCTTCAAGCAAAACAACACGTTTGTGATGGATCACCTAACTTTACCTTCTTAGAACCTTATCTAAAGAAACTCTCACAGCGTTGGGAGCGTACTTTGATTATTCAAATGAGAGTCACCTTTAATGATTTAGATTTTCTAAAACTAAAACTCTTCAACCTCTGGAAAATCAAATCCACTTTGGAACTCATACTGGGGCTAAACTTCTTTATCTTTTATGCACTGACGAAGGATAATAGGACAAAGATTATCATTGCCAAACCTTGGAGACTAGGATCTCATCCTCTTTTAATTAGAATGTGGGTGCCAAATTTTGCTATAGATAAAGAAGTCAAATCCAGGACCATGGCGATTTAGATCAACATCTCTTATCTACCTATTGGGTTCCATAACCTAGACACTCTTATCACTCTTAGAAACTTAATGGGAAAGACAATTGCTCTTAATGCAAGAAGATTCAAAGTGGCATAGGCACACATCTATATTGAAATTGATCTAAACCAATTTTTGCCATCCCAAATAGTGATTAATCATAGAAATTATTCTGTCAATTTTGAAAACTTGAACATTTTCAACTCTGTCTTTTCTTCTGCACCTTTCCCACATAGCTGAAATATCAAGGCATTAGGTCGACTGGAAAAACACATGAACTCTAATCTTCCAAATTGTAATTTTTCTGCTAGCCTACCTCTAGATAATCAACTTTTTAATAACCTTCAAGTTACTAATAATACCCTTAGCAATGAACCTCCTCTTCTACCTAACCTTCTGTTACTTACACTTTTAAGTCTCCATTCACTTCAAATTATAACGAACTATCTCTAGGCACACGAACTCCTTTTTCAATCACTTGAACATACAAACCATCTTAATAACATATCCCAACCCCCTTTTCCTCCCAATGAAACTATTCTTTCTGGAAATTCTAACTCTAAATTTTAAATGATAATCTCTTATCATCTTTATTTAAATCTTTGCCTATATTATGTCTAATGGAACAATCTTCTCTAATTTCCTTTGGAATAGAAATGGATCCTTCTCATGGAATCTCTTTTAATAATAAATCGTAATCCATTTCACCCTTTAAAATAAAACAAATGAAAAATAGTCATCAACCTTCTCCGCCTTCCTTGTCACCTACACTATCCTTTTGCGATCTGCCTTCTCATCTATATCTGCCTTCCTCTACTTTTCAAGAGAACTCTCAGCAACTCTTTGTAGGCCTCTACGTGGAGCCTCCTATTGATCTCCCCAATAACCCAAATAACTCAAATCAACAGAGTAGGAAATACCTTGATGCAATGGAAAAAACAGTTTCTTTTGATTCTGCCCCTACCAACAATTCTCAACTTTCATCGTCCTTACAACTTTTTTCCTTAGTATCATCCTCACCACTAAATCAAAACCTAAAGAAAGATTCATCTCTCTCCAAATCTAGCTCTCTTAAAAATAGAACCTCTAGGGTCAATGGTGAAAAAAAAAAAGAGATCAAATTCTAGCCTTCACTCTTTCTCCCCGCCCACTACTCGCCGAAATGGACACTCTCATCTTGTGCATCCTTAATCTAGTCAAAGAAAATGTTGATTTTCAAAATCTTCTAAACTTACTCTTTCTCTCAGTTGCCTTCCATTCATGCCATTAATCCTTTCTTTAATTAGATTTATGAGTTTTATAAGTTGGAATGTTAGAGGAGCGGCAGGAGTCGATTTCAAAAGGGTTTTCAAAGACATAGTTAACTCCTATAGATCGGACCTTGGTATTATTACAGAGACCATACTTAGTAGGATAGATCAAATAGTGTCATTAGCTCTCCTAGTTTTGATAGTTTTGTAAAAGTTGATACTTTAGTTTCTCTAGAGGCATCTGGGTTCTTTGGAACCCCCATTCCATTCAAATTCAGCCTATTTCTAGTGCTTTTCATGATCTCTTCTTTAAAGTTTAGGTTGACTTTCACATCTTTATTCTTATTGCTCTTTAAGCTAGCATTTTTTCTATTAGAAAACTCCTTTGGTAGAAACTTAGCAGAATTTCAGATTTCATAAATTTGCCTTGGTTATTGTTGGGGGACTTTAATGAAATAGTTAGACCTTAAGAAAAGTTTAGAGGTAGACCTCCAAGTAGAATTAAACTGTAAACTTTCAATGATTTCCTTAACACTGCTAACCTTATTGATCTAGGTTTCTTTGGTCCCAAATTTACTTGGACCAATTGCTAACAAGATAGAGCTATCATTAGAACTAGAATAGATATAGCTTATGCTAATGCTAATTGGTTATCACTTTTCCCTGAATCTAAGATTTTTCACCTAGACAGACTTACCTCAAATCACTGTCCATTTTTTCTATCATTGAAACCTCCTCAAGGTAGGGTCCCAAACCTTTTAGATTTGAGCCTTTTTGGATGACCCTTCTAGATTTCAAATGCCTGACATCTTTTATTTGGTTAAATAATGATGATGATCTAGTAGTAGCCATTAAAACCTTCCAAAAAAAAGCTTGCAACTTGGAAATTTGCTCTTTGAAATTAAAAAAAAAAACAAAGGCTAGGCTTTCTGGCATTCAGAAAGCTCTAGAATTTAGTAGAGACTCACAACTTTTAATCCTAGAAGCTAACCTCCAATCTAAACTTATTCATCTTTTCAAGAATAAAGAAAGCCTTTGGAAAATGAAATTTAAGATTAACTGGTTGAGTTTAGGTGACAAAATACCTCTTTTTTCCACACTTCAGCCCATATTAGGAGAAGGAAAAATAAATAACTTGTATTTAAAAACCTAATCAATCTTGGTCAAATGATGAGTTTGAAATTGCAAATGATTTTTTAAGAAGTTTGATCATCACCTACATGCCTCCACAAAGTCTTAACCTTGACTTGGATCAGCCTCTAATAGATTACTTGTTTTCTAAAATAAATGAAGACAACCACTCTTTCTTAGCAAGTATTCCTCTTAAAGATGAAATTAAACGCACTTTAAATGACTTAAAACCTCTTAAAATCCCAAGGGAAGATGGTTTCCATGCTTTATTTTATCAAAAAAATTGGGATACAACAAAAGAAAAGCTCATTACTAGTATTCAAAGCTCCTTTTCCTCCCAAACTCTCCCTGACTCTTGGGGTAACACTTTAATTTGCCTCATTCCAAAAATTAATAACCTTTTTTTGGTATCTCATTATAGACCATTAGGTTTGTACACCTCACACTATAAACTTTTAGCAAAAATCATCACTAATAAAATAAAACCTCTTCTCCCCAACCTAAGGAGCATATACTCCAGGCAGACACTCTGCTGATCTTTTCTAATAGGACAGGAAACTTTACACTTAATGAAAGCCTTTAAAACAAAGGATGGTTGGTTTATCGCCAAAATAGACATTAAAAAAGCCTTTGACACAATTTCCTGGTATTTCATAAAGAAAATTCTAAATTTATTAAACCTTCCTTCAAACCTGAGAAATTTAATTTTTTCTTGTCTCACCACCTCAAGTATACCCTTTGTGCAATGGTAGAAACTGAACTCTTTTATTCCCTCTAGAGGTATAAGACAAGGTAACCCCCTTTCTCCTTACCTTTTTATTTTATCAATGGAATACCTAAACAGTCTTATCATTAAAAAATAGATGAAAAAGAATGGTGCCCCATCACTTATAAAAATAAAGATCTAAAAATATCTCATCTCTTCTTTGCTGATGATATTCTCTTCTTTGGCAAGAAAATTTAAAAACCTTTAATGCTATGAAAGATGTTCTCAATAATTTTTGCAAAATTAGTGGAATGGAGATAAACTTGGATAAGTTAAAAATCTGGTTCTCTAAAATAGTAAATCAAAACACCATTTAGTTTTTTAAATCCATCTCTGATGTAAAGCTCTCTTCTGACTATGAAATTACCTTGGATTTCCACTTATGCCAAATTACAAAACCTCAAATTTTAACTTCGTAATTGATAAAATCAACATAAAACTCCAAGGCTAGAAAGCTAATCTCCTTTCAAAAATAGGTACAACTGAATTGCTCTCTTCCATCATTTCAAATCTTTCAAGCCATATCATGAAGACCTTTTTTTTTACCCAAGAGTATTTTTGCTAGCATTGATAGAAGGATGAGAAATTTTTTTTAGGGTCATAATCTAGACACAAGGAAACTTCACACTATTAAATGGGAGAATATTTATACCGCAAAGTCATGGGGAGGTCTAGGTCTTAGAAGACCTGAGCTTCAAAATAAGGTACTTATCCTTAATTTGACATGGAGAATGCTTAACTCACCTGATCATCTTTGGATAAAAATTTACTTTAATAAATATGGAACAAATCTCTCCTTAAAGAAACCCTTAAGTAGCCTAACCTTTAGAAGCTTAGTCCAAATCTCTCATGCTTTTAACTCATGTATAAGGAAAGTGATTAGTGACGGCCTTAATACAAATTTCTGGTTTGATCCCTGGCTAGGAAAATAGATTATAGGTCTCCTAAGTGGCCCCCTTCCTAAACATGATGAAAATCATATTATTGCCTCTATCATTCAAAACAACAGACAACAACTATCTTAGAATCTCAAAAATCTCTCTTTTTATTTTACCAAAATTTTTACAACTAGAAATTATCTCTCAACCTTTACCATAGAACTTTTAACCTCCCAGAGAGAAAATGATTTGGAAGTTAACTAATAAAGACACCTTCTCATCCAAATCAGTATACCTTCACATTCTTAAAAATCTTTCTGAATTCACTCACCCACATCTTGACCAATGTCCTAAAAGAAATTATTCTTGGATATGGAAATTTGTTTGTCATCCTAGAGAAAAACTTTTCCTTTTGCAATCTGTTTTAAAAGGCCTCCCTACTAAATTCAGAATGCATAAAGCTTCTTGTGTGAGTGACAACTTTTTCCCTTGCTATCAATCTTTCCCTAAATTTCATTTTCATAGATTAAGAGATTGTACCTTTACTAAACAAGTGTGGCTCTTACTAAATCCTCCAAATATCTCAAATTTCTTTAGTCAAAACTATCAAAATTGGTTATTTTCAAATTCCATAAATAAGACACATAGTCCTATTAACATTCCTTGGAAAACTATCTTTCTCTACTCAATTAGAGAACTTTGGCTTTTAAGTAGCTTAGATATCCAAAATCAAATTATTAGAAGAGCAACTGAATTTTGGTCTTCCATCCCTAAAAAAAAACTTTGCATTAATACCTTCAAAACTAATGTCTCAGTCTCATTTGAATATTTCCACTTGGGATAAACCACTTTCTGGAAGGCAAAAATTAAATATTGATGGATCAGTTAAAAACAATCTTCTAGCCTCTGGTGGAGTCATTAGAAATGATCAAGGCGATTGGATTTTTAGGTTCTAAAAATTCTTAGGAACAAGTACAGTGATGCTTGCGGAGGCTTGGTCCTTATTCTTAGGCTGAAAATCGCTTTCTCTTTACAGATTAAAAAGATTGAGATTGAAACAGACAATCAAGAAATTTTCAACCTTTTGCAAGAAGCTATAAATGATTTTCATCCTTTGGCTGTTATCATCTCAAATTGTAGGCATCTTCTACTTCGGTTTGAAAAATACAAGCTCATCAAAATTCCAAGATCAAAAAATATTGTCGCTGACCTACTTGTAAAAAATGCTAGGAAAACAAGAACACCAATAAGATCCTTCACCTCGCCTCCTTCTTTTTTTCACAATGCTTTTGTTCGAGGACAATGACTTTTCTATCATCTATACTCTCTTTGTAAGCTTTCTTTATTTTACTTCATGCCACTTTTATTAGCTCTTATTTGTATCTTGCAGTTTCTCCTAAAATCTTTGCTTATAGTAAATATGAAACTACTGTTGTAATCTTTTCCTTGTTCTTTTAATATAATTTTCATTTCACCAAAAAAATAAATAAATTTCAATCTGTACAAATGAAAATGAGGTTGTGAAGACTCAAAGATTACAAGTAAATAATTTATAGGTTCTTTCTTTGGACCAGTTGTAATGTTAGAGTGGAATAAAGTAGTGCAAACGATTGGAGAAGGTGCAAAGTTGCTAGGCTCGTTCATGGGTTCTTTAGGAAAAAATTACGTAGCCTTGCTGATCACTTATAAGACTTGAATAAAGGTTCCAGCTGATTATAAGGGATTGGTAATAAAAAAATGTGATACAGGTAATAATTGCCAATTACTAATTTATGATTTCATTAATTAAATATATTCTAATTGTTCTACTTTTCTTTTCCAATCGAAATTTGTTATTAATAGTGAAGAAGAAAGAAAATTCATTTGGAAGAAACTTGGTGTTAATTGGAAAAACTGGTGCTGGACCTTTTTAAGGCTCGATACAATGGAATAAAAACAAAAGAAAAAATAATTGCAGATGTTCCTATGGTCGTTTAGAGGGAGCACTGTTTTGTATATGTTGAGATGCGATATGACCTGAACTATCAGGTAATTAATAGCACTTTGAAACATTATTTTTCCCTTTTATATTAAGAATATACAAACATGATTCATCTAAATGTCAAGAGAAAGCTAAAAAAAAATAAAGTGAGCAGGCAATCTCTAACTTAAATCACACCGTCGACTCCAAGGGTTTGGCTCGAAGACTAGCCAAGATAGTAAAGTGACTTTTTTAAAAAAGAATCTTTAATATTATTTGAAAATTACTTAACTTTAATTTTATAGGTTGCTAAGCATGGTGGACTAGTCGACAGGGCTGAACTTTGGCGTGAAACTCACAAAAGAAATATGGTCAATTGTAAGTGATGAAGCCAGAGCCATCAATGTAAGTTGAACATCTTCAACTTTCTAAATGTAATAAACTTTATTCAACTGGTGATTTGTTAATAATCTTATTTTTATTTAATGTGTGGTGTGTAGAAAAAAAATCATTGAAATTAAGATGTAGGGAACTGCAGCTATTGGAGTTTCGACTCAGGACTCATTGGCATTGGTGTTAAGAACCTAAGAGTTCATGGCTTGGGTTTCGAGCCTTACCTACTCAAGTGTTTGGCCAGCCTTCTCGCTTTGTAAGCGAGTTCTCCTCTTCATGTGTGTCTATTTTTGCATTGCAGTTAGAGGAAGCAAGTTTACGGTCTCATATGGCAGTTATAGATAAAAAAATGAGGAAATGATCGTCTCTTCCTTCAGACCCTCCAGGGTCAGCTTAGTCCTCATGATGTGGCACAAAGAATAAGTTCATTCAATTTTGTCAATTCTTTATTTTTGTACTTTAAATCAATTTATTAACTCTTTTATTATAAATGTAGTTTTTTGCATAAAGGAATAGAGAGGGTTCTGGTCAAGCAACACACTCTCCATTAACTTGTAATCAAGAAGATAATGAAGAAAGGGAGGATGACAACTAAGACACCCAAGATGATGACAATGACGAAGATGATATGTGATTTATGTTTTATGGTTTTAGATTGTTGTATTGAGATCTTTTTAGATGTTGCCTTTTAGATTTTCGTTTAAGAATTTTTTTATGTATTAAAGTCTAATTATATATCATTGCTAATTTGCATTTCTAATTATGAGTTATTGTGTATATTGGACTGTATATTGAGTAATCTGACTGTAAGATATACATGTAAGAATAATTAAAGGGAAAGAGCAGAGAAGTAAAATTAAACAGTGGCTTATCTGTAGTTTTAGTGGCAGTTTTAAACCAGTTATAGCAGAGGTTAAAACCGCTACTAAGCTAACACTTGTAATGGTGGTTTTTACTAAATCGCCACTATTTTCATCACCACTATATAGTGGTGGTTTGGAAAAAAAATGTGGCTAACCTTTTTTAAAAATATATAGTGGTGGTTTATAACAGCCATCATAAGCACTACTAAAATATTTAGTTATAGTTATTCTCATGGTTAGTTAGAATCGCCACTAAAAAGCTTGTGAAACAAATTACCAAATTTGCTAGTGGCGGTTAAACTACCACTATATGTTGTTTAAAACCACAACTAAATCTCATTTTTCTTGTAGTGCATCAAAACAACAGTGTTTGCTATTATCAAATGGACATGAGATCAAATGAACATTCAGACCAGAAGAAAGAAAAAAAGAAGGAAAGAAAAAAAAACCAACTCTAGAAAATTGAAGAACATGTTTCCATAAAAGGAAATACTCGCCTCTAATGTTATATTAGCCTTTCATGAGAATTTAGATTAAAAATACACACACACACACACAAAAACACACACACACACACACACACACACACACACACACACACATATATATATATGATCGTAGTAATTACAAGGATATGACTTGGCACCTCAGGAGGCAACAGTGCCTTTTGAATCACTCTAAAAAGAAAAAAGTTATAAAACAAATTAACATTAATTAAGTTTATAAATTTATCTTAACATTAAAAAACTTAAAAAAGAAAAGAACCACCTAAAAACATGGCAGCCTCCATACAACATCAAACTAATTAGTCTTAAGCTATCTCCACTATACACCAAATCAGTCCCTCTTTTAACCTATCCCTCTTTTAACCTATCAAACTCAAAACAAACAAACATATTCAAACTTGAAAAATACATAAATATTCTTTTAAATTGGTAATGAAGAGTTAATACATGTGTTTGTGATGTGTGTATGTATAAGGTCTTATGACAAAGATCTAAAATATATCACATGTTTTTATGGAAACCAAATAGCAAATACTTACAATCTATTACTAAGTTTTGTTCGTATACAGAAGATTACACAAGAGAAAATTTAAAAAATACTTCAACACCTTACAAATGAATCTTAAAGTACATATGCAATTTTAGTCAGATTTCATGGTAGAAGGTCCACCGAGCAACAGGTCAAAAATGCCAATGAAATGAAGTTGGCTCGGCATTGGCACGGTCTTCAAAGACCAACAACAATTGAATGTTGCTTAAAGACATAGTTAAACCTAATAGATTGAGTAGACTTATAAAACATTGACTCCTAAAGTTTTCAATCAAAGAAAACCACATACCAAAGATAATCATTGTTCCATCTAGCTTCCTACCTTTGAAATACACTTCCTCTAGCGCTAAACCCTTGACCTCAATCCCTACCCTATCACCTTTGAAACCCCAATCAGCAAACAAATGAACATGAAGTTCACAACAATAGAGAGTTATTAAGAGGTGAAATTACTAATGGGGCTTGGGTTTGATATAGTACGAGATAGAGCGGCAAGACCAGTGGATTTGACATAACAAGGAAGCTGGTGAATGTGACTTGTGAGATCCTCAACATTGTCTTGCTTCAGATCTATGGTTATTGCTACTAAGGTTCCCTTCTCCATCACTAATGAAGGTTCATTGTTGTTCATCAATAAACCCTTATATGCATTGCGATTGTGAGAGATTGTTGATAGTATGAAATGGAAGAAACCTTTCTTGCATTTCTTTGATGAAGAACGAAACATAAAAACATAGGGATAAGTATATCATGGAGATGACACACAAAAAGGGTAAGAGAATTGTGATTTTTTTGGGGTGAGAGATGATGAAGAGGAATGGTTGGTGGAAGACTAAAAGAAAAATCATAAGGGGAGACTAATTTTTACCTAGCATTTGCCAAACCGCTAGAATTTATTTAAAACTGCCAACAATTATCTACAAGTATTGATGGTTTTCAAAATAGTTTGTATTTGGATAATTTTTTAGCTGTTTTTTAAAAACTAACAGAAAATGACTATCACAAATTGATAGTTTTTATGTAGTGAGAGAAAATTATCAAAAGTAACTCTTTTTTATTTCTAGATGCTATGTTTTTCAAAAATCTTCTCCCTCACCTCAGTTTGTTCTTCTTTTATTGGTTTAGTGCAGTTTTAAAGCCCAATAGGTGGTAGTATGAGATACTTGAATGTGAGAGAAATAGAGCCTATTTGCGTTTGATAACAGCCTGGGCCAAGAGGGAGAGGTAGAAAGCTTGCTCTATTTTTCATTCAACTCTCTTTCCTCTTGATTCTTTCTCTATTTTGCGCTTTAGCTCCTGGTTATGGGGTTGCTTTTATGTGCCCTGGCCATGGAATGTGTGAGGATGATGAATATACATGAGTATATATAGATTGTGTCATAAAGCCAAGAAAATGTGAGCTTGTTTGTGATGAAAATGCAAAAAGGAGAGTATTCTCTGTTGTTACATTGGGTTTGTGTTTTTAGTGAAGAAAACGAGTGAGAGGGGAAGAAATTAGGTTAGGTTGAGAGGATGAAGGAGAGAATGAGTTATGGCATGTGTGCTTCACTGCTTCTCTTTTGTAAGGTAGAAAGGGAAGGGTAATTGTGTGTTTTCTCTGAAAACAGAGTCTTGAGACTAAGTGTAATTATGAAAGGCCAAGAGTGTATAGGACTATGGCATAGGTAATGGAGCAAAAGGGACTGTGAATAGGTGTATTGTGTCTCAGTTTGATATGGAGTTTTAGGATTGATTGAACATAAAGTCCCACAAAGTTTAGAAAACAAAGGGGAAGTTAGTGTTAAGAAGTCCCACATTGCCTAGAATACAAAACGTAAAAGGTGCCAAGCATATATAAGGAGCCAAGGTCTTTGTTTCTAGGTACACCAAGTTAATACGCTTTAATTTTATATTTAATTTTCTTTGTTCTTCCCTTATTTTCTTGTTTTAAAGTAGTAAGAGGTGTAGGTTAGATACCTGCTTTGGAGAGTATAGGTGTACTTGGGGTGTTGGATGCTTGAGAGAAAATTGTGTTGTAAAAAATTTCATTTAGTGTTTTCTTTGGTTGTCTTTGATAGTGGTTGTTTTTCTATGATTTTTGATTTTTCCAAGTTAATTCTTGTGTTGCGATTTCCATTTTATTTCTTTGGTTTATTTAAGGTAAGAAATTCTTAAGGAGGAAATGGAATTTTTCCCAACAAGTGGTATTAGAGCTAATGGTTTAGTGGGATGATAAATTCTTAATATGTTATGTAGTTACAGCTTTGTCTAATCTTTCACATAATAAAATATTTGTTCTTGGTTGCTTGGTTGTTGGAACGAAGAGTGATACTGTGAAAGTATATGTCTAAGAAAGATTCTTGCTATTAAAGACTTGGTCTTTAATCATGTCCATTATAAACCACCTTTCTTTCCTGAGAACTTATCTGGTATATTCTTTACAGGTTGTGTTCACTATTCCATTATATAGTTATAGTGTCAAATTTTTTTCCAATGCTATAAGATTTGATATAGAGAAATTTGATTAAAGGATCAATTTTGGCTTGTGGTAAGTACAAGTTAAGAATGTGTTGATACAACTAGGGTTACACAAGGCATTAAAGGATAGAGTTTCTAGAAAATATTATGAAAAATGTAGGTCTAGTTTAAGCAATGAAAATTAGGAGGAACTAGGTTTTAGAGCTTCAAGTGCAATTCGTCTGTGTTTGGCTAAGGATGTCCTTGCGAATATGAAAGGAATAAGAACAATAAAAGAATTCTAGGAGAAGTTCAAAAGGTTGTATCAGGAAAAGGGCATCTTAAATTAGTTATTATTGAAAAAGCAATTTCATACTCTTCGTATGGATGGAGGTATGAAAGTGTCGGATCATCTTAGTACTCTCAATGTTATCATTTCTGAACTAGAGGTTATTGGAATTAAAATTGTTGATAAGGATAAAAAGTTAAGGCTTATATGGTCTCTTCCGTCTTACATGAGTACATGAAACCCATTTTAATGTATGGGAATGAGACTATGAACTTAGCAAAAGTTGCCAGTAACATTATTTCTAAGGTAAGAAGGTTGAAATGTAAGGGCCGCACTATCCTTGTACCTACATCAGGTTCAATGATGGTAGCTAGAAGTGAGAGTAATGGGAAGAGAATATTGGAAAAAATATGACTTGTTGGAGATGTGGAAAGTCTGGACAAGTAAAGAAAAATTTCCTAGGTGGACCAAGTTTGGCAAAAAGGCTCCAAGTTAAATGCTAGCTCTATTTCTCTCGTTATGGGAGAGGATGATATTCTCTGAAAATTAAGAAGTATATCCTCATTGCACATGTCTGTGTTTTAGAGTGAGTTGTTGCTAGCGAATCCATAATCACATAGGCATTGGTTGGCATTAATGCAAGATGTGTGCTGGGATTATGTCAAATGGCTAAAGAACTTTCTAGGAAAGTGATATCAGGCATTTTTATATGCAATTTAGTCTATATCTTAGTCCTATTTCCATTTTAATATTGCCAATACTCCAATTATATCATATTTTATTAATTATTGGGTCTAAAATAATTATAGAACTAATATGTTTTAATTTCATAGTTTTATGAGCCTAATTGATTAAAGACTCATTAATCCTTGTGTTTAATTTACAGATTTCATTATTAAAGAATTATTTTGCTAACTTGGAGGCCACTTAGATGCTGACATGGCATTCTGTGCTGATTGAGCATTGACTAGGACTGACTGGGGCCCACATTTCTGCACTTTCTAGCAAAAGTAAATAGCAGCAGAAATGTTTTTTGCAGAAGACAACAAAGTAGTAGAAGACCACAGAATAACACACATACAACAGTAGAAAAATCAAAAAAGGCTTCAGCAGTAGCAACAAAAAAACAGCAGAAGAAAAGGACAACACCTAAGTCAATTATGAAATGCAATTTTGTCTCTTTATCCTAGCAGCAGCTTAAGACACCTCCAGAACTCCATTTGAACTTGTTGAAGAGCTTCTTCCTCCATTTTTTTTCTTTTGTATTTTGTAGGTTCCTCTTTCGCTATTTTCTCTTCTGTTTTTCTGTATTTTTTGTCCTCTGTGGAAGGCTAAAAGTGTTGTAATCAGTCCATGTATAAACTAGAGTTGTAATATGAATTCTTACAGCTTAATCAAATAAGTTATGTTGCTGTTTTCTCTGTTTCATTTCTGTTCTAGTATTCATCTAGTTTTCATATTCATATTTGTGTTGGTAAAACTTTATGGATGTGATTAGTAGTTTAAATGTTTAAAATATGATATGCTCTCTTGTTATTGCTATTTGGTGCAGCAAGTAGAATAGAAATGGCTTGCTTTGGTGATTATCAAGCATGATTTAGGTTACAGCTTAATCAAATTGCATCTGGTTAGGTTTAACATATGTGTAATCCAGTTTTAGGAAGTCTCTTGGAAATATTAGTTAGAAAACCTAATGGTAGAGAATACTAGAATTAATTTGAAGACAAAAATGATGATAGTTGAAATTCTAAGACTCTATAGCTGATTACATTAGTGTTGTAATTTTGTTTCAGTTCTGTCGGTGTTTGTGTTCTGTTTCTGTTAGTTTAGTTTAGCCTTTAAATTTTGTTTTATGCCTTTGATTATGTAATCACCCCCTGTGGTAATTATGCTAGTGTTAGAATAATTAATTAGGCAATTAGAAGTAAGGCTCCTTGAGAGAATACAACCTGAGACGATCACTATATTGCAGTTTACCACGAATTCAATTCTGGTCAACTTAGTAGTTGTAGTGGCTTGAACCAGAAAGCCAACCTGGAAGTTGCACCATAAGTTTTTAGCAGGACTTTTGATATTTGTCGAGGTGAAATTCTTAGAATTGGTTAATTCAAAGTAAATATACTCTTTTACGGTGGAGTATGATAATTCTTTGGAGCTATGATTGTTGGTGTAGATGATGAAGTAGAAAATGTGGTTATTTTCAATCAAAGAGAAGATTTGTTAGGATTGATTGAAAATAAAGTCCCACATAGCTTAGAAAACAAAAGGGAAAGGGTGCCAAGCATATATAAAGAGCCAAGGTCTTTGCTTCTAGGTGCGCAAAGTCAATACACTTTACGCTTGTATTTGACTTTCTCTATTCTTTTTTTATTCTCTTGTTTTAGATTAGTGTAATACCTATGGTTTTTGAGGTGCCTTGGATAATCGAATTTGGACTGGTATATGTACAAAAGAAATTCCTAGGACCAGATAAATTCTTTTTTCTATATAAATAAATAAATTTGGAGTCGTGAAGTCATGTGGGGTATTGGTATCCTCTGGCAATAATAAAACATTAATGATGTGTTAATGGATTGTAACAAATTTGGATGGTATCATGTTTGACTTAAGAAAATCATGGCAATAATAAAACATAGAATTAGGATCTATGTGAATTCATATGAGGATAACATATCCTTTTGGCAAAACATGGTTGTTTATGTTATTCTTTAAAAATTTTTATATGGTTTTAAGAGAGGAAAGGTTATGGTTGAGAATTAATTTTTGTCTAACAATGGGAACAAATGGGTGGCAAGACAAGGAGGGAGTTTATGATTTTGTTTAAATAATGAGAAGCATATTAGAAAAATGAAAGAAGCCTCAACACATTTTCCCCTTTCATTTTTCCTAACTCCTTCCTCTTTGCTTCTCCATTTCATGGGCTCTTTGGTTGCATGGATTTTGGGTGAAGAAATTTGTGGATAGGTTGGTTTTGGCTGGGATTTGCATAATGGAGGTAAGTCAACAGGGAAATTCCTCTCTTCTTCCTCTTATTTTTGCACCACTAGAACCCTAGGTTCAGAACTTAAGATTTTTTGATGTTTAGGGATGTTTGGTGATTGTAATCCTTTTCAAAATGTTAACAAAGTGTTTGTTAGTTTGATTACATGTTTTAAAATCATTTAAATGCATTTAATTTGAAAGTATTGGGTATGAGAGGTTGGTAGCTGTCATAAACCCTTCTTTCTTGTTGTCATGGGTTTGAAAGTTTGAAAATGTGCTGATTCAATCCCATTAAAAATCAATCTTCTTGAAGCTTTAAATTCCTATGAATGTTTCCTAACAATCCATGGAGGTTAGGGGTCACAAATGATAGCTTTGGACACTCAAAAATGTGTTTTTGTGTTGTAAAATCGGGGCTACCATTGCAGTGCTACTGTTGTGCACTGCAGCGGTGAGTAGCAAAAGGTTAGGTTGGTTTTATCACTGTAGCAACGACTTTTGCAACAAGGGTGTTTTCCTCTATTAACCACTACTGCAGTGACAGTGAATTTCCTTAATTGTGATTTTAAACACTCTTTTTCATCTCCAATTGGTTGGGATTGATCCCATACATCTTGGCCACCATCTATTAGCTTCCATTGATCCTTGAAACCCGAAATTCCCAAGGTGAGTGTCTAACCTCACATAATTGAGGCTATGAATTAAGCTTTTTCACATTAGCCTTTATTTGCTTATGTGATTATTGTTATGAACAATATGTATACCTTCATATGTGTAGCTTTGTAAATATAAATGCTATAGAAAGGGAAGGTAATATACCAGTAGGGGACTACCCCTTTGGTTAGTAAGTGTTAGGCGAGGTTGCCTTGTTTGCCTCATTTTAACATCTGCTTGTTAAAGACTACATTATGTATGGGATGGAATTGTTTAGAGCATGGAAAATAGTAAATGATATAACTTCCCTTCCATCTTAAAGATGTAACCACATAATACTTCTTTTTTGGCTTATGTTAAAAGGGTGAGGTGGATTATATGACCTAATAATTGGAGGATATTATAGTAAAAGCTTGAGGGTGAGGTTAACTCTACTATTACTCATCATATTCATAATGGATCTTTTTTTTTTAATGACCTTGCTCTAAATTGGAAAACTAATCTTGGCATGAGGAAATGACATTGACGATGACTTAGTGGATTAATCAACAATGATGATTGTACTTTCACTTGTGAAACTTATTGTTTTTATTGGGATTGTTGAAGAAAAGGTATGTATTCCCTAGATGAGAAATTTACCATTCATAATGACGTTTTGTTGAGGTGTTATGTGTGCGACTTTATTTTCCCTATTTGTGAATGATTTATGTGTGATGTAATTCAAGGGAATACTTGTGTGGTCTGCCATTGATTGGAAATACAAATGAGCCTTATTAAGTTGTGTTGTATTAATGATGCAATATTCTTCTGTTTATTATCATGCATTGTGCAATGGATTACTTGGTTGGATGAAAGCCTTTGTTGCGTTGCTTATGGCTATCCTATATACATATATACATATAAGATGTATCAATTGAATTCTTTAGGTATTAAGTCAGTCATTGATTGTGATCAATATTGTAAAATTGTGATGTATTATATAAGATGACTGAAAGGCCTTTTAATTTATGATAGATTAGTAGTAGTACGAAGAGACGTGTGGCCCTCTCGCACTATGACTAACAATGTGATATGTGAAACTTATTGGCTCACTTGGAAATGATAGACTGGTGGTAGTACGAAGAGTTGTGTGGCACTCTCACACTATGACTAACGATAATACAAACAGCTTGTGTGGCCTCTCTATTGAGTAAAATGAGAACAAACGAAGCATTGATGGGATCTTCTAAGATTATGACCTATGCACATAAGGTAATTGATGAGAACCTAGTGAGAAGCCTGTGTTGCCCTCTTAACTATGGTAATTGATGAGAACCTAATGGGAAGCTTGTGTGGCCTTCCTAAATATGAAAAATGATGATAGATTGGAATCCTGACTGTGTGGAATAATAAGAAAGCGTTAGTGGTGAGGATAAATTCTGTTATGTGGTGATATGATTTAATTCCTGTAACGGATGACATAAGTCTATTGATGTTGAGTTGCATTATGTTGAAAGCTTTTAGAATGCTTATGTGTTGGTTAAATGTATGTGAACATATTTGCATTGGACATATATGTGGTTTGGTTATGGTAACTTAGTGCTGTGTAGTACTTTTTATGGTTATATACGTGGGCATGGTGGAGGGTAAGGCCATCTGAGTTCATACCCCTATGAGAGGCACATGGTTTGGTATTTATTTCTATTGATTGTTTTGGCTCTCACTGAGTATCTCTATACTCATTCTTGCTATGTACTCTTGCAAGTCGTAGAGTATCTTATGAGCCTCTATACGAGGAGTAGCTGAGTCTTCGAACCCATAACCCTTTGAAGTCAGATGGGTAGCTTAGTTGTGGTAATGGGGGTTATGAGTCGCTCTGTAGTTAAATAGAATACAAATGGATGCTTGTATTGGTAAAGAAATAGGATTGAATGTGAATTAACCATATGTATATATAAATAGATGTTATAATTATGGTATGTATGTGGCTGTTTCTTGAAACATATGTGGTATTCATGAAGGGTATTTCTCAAAAAATGAAATATTCATCTTTAAGGATTATTATATTTTGTTAATGGGACTCTTGTTATTTAAATTTATTGTGCTTGCTGATTGTTGATGTTAAGGCTTATGGTGGTAGAGGGAGTCCATTACCCTGCCAGTCAGATTCCCAAATCAGGACATGACAATTAGTGAGAGATGTAGATTAAATACTTGCTTTGGAGATTTGACAAACGGTTGTGGTTTTTCTCTGGTTTTTGGAGTTTTTCACGTTAAGTCTTGTGTTATGAATGATGGAGCCCTTCTTTCTTTGTGTGTTTTGCTCTTGAGTGTTGCATGGTTAGGAGCTAGGGAGAAAATTGTGAGCCTAGTATCTTTGATTATCTAGCTTTGAGAGGAACCTGTTACAGTGTACTGAATCAGTAATTCACCTATCTTTAGGGTTAAATCTCTCTTTCTATTGTGGTTGTGGGTGATCTGTGAAAGGCTTCCATCAGTTGTTGGTGGTTTGGGAAAACCTTTGTAGTTGTGAGTGATTTGTGTAATACTTTAGTTGGTGGTGATCGAGCAAACCATCTTGTGATTGTTTGTTACATAGTGGAAATCGCTAGTTTTGCAAGGGAATTTTATGTAGACGGTGGAACTAAACCAGGATATATCATTGTGTCCTCCTTTCTCTCTCTATCTTTGTTTTATTTCTCCACACATAGATCTATTTAAGTTCCAGTTGATTGTATCCTGTCATAGACAACTAAATCTGTGAATTGAACATAATTTCATAAATTAGGTGCAATTTTAATAAACATATACGTGGGATCTAAACTTACGTTTCCCACATCAAAATCATGGAGTTAGAATCCAAATCAAAAAGCAAATCCTGACACCAAGTTCAGTAACTCTAAATTTGAGTGTTTGGCAAATTCTTTTTCGATAGGACGTTCCCCCTTCCCCCCTTCCCCCTCCCCTCCAAAGGCATGACATCAACTAGTAACTTTATCGGTTAGAGAGTTGACCAAGGGTTTTTGGAAGATTGTCAGTCAAGAGATTTTCAGAGAAATCTAAGTCGATTAAGGACGAAATATTTCATAGCCAATATGGAATTGATCCCTCTAAGTCGATTGACGCCAAAGATTTTAGATTCTGAAGCCTTAAGAAGTCTATTGGTATTTGACCATGTAAGTTGTTCCAACCAATGTCAAGATATGAGATAATGTTCGTCCAAAAATTGAAAAATCGATATAATTAAGAAATTCCAATCCAAAATTGTTGCGGAAAAATGCAAGATATGTGTACAAGTGAAGTAAAATTGACACAGTTGAGGGTTGAATTGATGTTTCCTAGTTGACAAGATGACAAAGAAAACTCAGATATTGAAGGTAGCATGCTTAGGGATTGAAGCCAATTGACAAAGATAATTCAAAATTGTGCGTTGCAATTGAATGTTTAATTATGTAATCCCTAACGCCCAAGTCATTGTAAATGTTATAACATTTTATTTTATGTCTACATTGTTTAATTATTCTGTCACCTATAAATTATAAAATTAAGTTAATAACTATAATAATTTGGAAAAAGAATTCATCTGTTTTTTATTTTATTCTTAAATAATTATTATATCATAAGTAGAATTCATCCCTTATAAACCATTTCATAAAATCATTATTATCCCAAAGAAAAGAAGAGAATGCATTAACACAGAACCACAGCCTAATCCTTTTATTTTTAAGTGTTGTATTATTTTCAAGTCTTCCACTAATCCTTCTCAATGGAAATTACGTAATAAGATGAATGGATCATACTTTTTCAGGCTTACAAAGTGCTCGACCCAAGTTTTACTTTAATTTTCATTAGTCTGCTCATTCGTGAAGTGGAACCACTGAGAAAGCTTCTATTCATATCTTCTTTTTTCCAATTTTCTCATCCAACACTCATCACACTAACTGTAGATGCAAAATATACGTTATCAATTGCTTTATGACAACTTGACAAGTGGCTTTAAAAATCTTGGAAAAAAATGCTTAGGTTAGCTAGGTAGTAAAATGTAAATGGAATAATAACTTAGTAATGAAGTTGTGTCATGGTATATGTAATTAGAGAAAATCAATACCTAACCTTTTTTTTTAAGTACTGCTTCAAGGAAGTATTCATTGCTTAATTAATTATCAATTTCATATTTAGTTTATTTTGAAAATATCTTTTTCTATACATTATTTCATTTAACAATATTAGTAACTTCAATTTGGAAAAAGAAGTGCAGAGAAAATCAAATGGCATTCGGTAAATCAAAAGGTTATTTTCAGGCATTTATTCAGTTCCTTTAAGATTTAATTTATTGCATTAAGACATCTAATATTTGAAGACTAGGCTTATAGACAATTTTTTTAGTATTTTTGTTATTAAATTCTCTATTAAAATTATTACATGTACTAAAAAATTTAGGGTAAATAAACATGACTCTCTTCAACTTTGGGCCATGTACAATAAATATTCCTCAACTTTAAAAAGTAATCATCCCCCAAACTTTATAAATTATGAAATTAACTCTCCTTCGTTATTAACGGCATTAATTCTCTACCACATCAGCATTATAATATAGCTTAAATTCATGTCATGTTTTGGAAGACGGCTTTGTTTCTAGTTATCCAAACTCTTCTTATGGTGTAGATGAAGAGAGTTTGCCAGGGAATGCCCAGAGTGCTGGGGTTTCTATTTTTTCGAGTTTGTTTCAAGCCATTATTTATATGCTTATAATCACCACCAAAAGTCAGGGGTTGAATTTTGTTGCAGTCTCTGAGGGCGTGCAAATGTGTTTCTTTTTCACTTAGGCATATGAGACAGGAGTCCGTGGTTGTTCATTTTGCTTTAAAGTAGGTTGGGTTTATTATCTCTCAATCAAAATTATCAAAGTCGAGAGTTTAGTTAAAATTGACAAACTCAAATTAAAGTGTAAACTCTTCCCCCTTCAATAAATTATGAAAATTATATTTTAACACATAAATGTCTTAACTTATAATTAATATAAAGTACTTAATCTAATATAAGATCTAACGTAAAAGTTATAATTCAAGTCATAAAATTTTGAGATTAAAATAAACTAAATACCAAATCCAAATAAAATCATAAAGTGTTCGTACAAGTCATGCAATAAACTCCCTATCCGATCGCTTGCGGAATTGATTATTGCAGTAATTTTTTTTTTATCTTCGAAGGAAAAATAAGGGTTGGCATTCCATTTTGTTATGATGAGGCGACTTATATGCTTAACTGGTAGATAAGTTTGAATTTAGTACTTTGTCAATATAATAAAAAAAATCTAGTTGTATCAACTTCCCTGTTTTTAACACACGAACTGATGCGTTCTCAAAATATCTCTGCTGTATAATTATTCTCAAATCCAAATATCAAATATCATATCATCATTCCTTTCTTTTCAAAAACGAGTCATACCCATTTACGTCTATAGCTTCAGTCTAAATCACTTTTCTTCACCACGCCTTACTGAGCCCTATATAAACCCATTGTTGGAATCCCATTTTCTTCACACCTCAAATATGGCATTCATCAAAGGCCACCTTATGATCTCCTTCCTTGTAATCGCTCTCTGCTCCACCTCCGCCTTTGCGGCCAGATTTGACGTCACAAACCGATGCCCCTACAAGGTGTGGGCGGCAGCCGGCAGCCATTCCCATACCTGGCGGTGGAGGCAGACAGCTCAACCCGGGCGACACGTGGAACGGTGGAACTTGGACGTGGCAGCGGGCACTGCATCGGCTCGAATATGGGGGCGGACCAATTGCCAATTCGACGGGTCGGGTCGTGGGCGATGCCAGACGGGTGACTGTGGGGGTGTGCTTCGATGCCAAAACTCCGGTGCACCCCCAGCCACACTCGCTGAATTTACGTTGAACGGAAACCCGAACAGTAACCACGACTACTTCGATATCTCTGTGATCGACGGCTTTAATATTGCCATGGAGTTCAGCCCAACGTCGAATTGCGGCCGCGACATCCGGTGCTTCGCAAATAATTGCCCTTATGCTTATCATCAGCCTAATGATCGTGCCACATTCTCATGCCCCAGTGGAACCAACTATAGGGTTGTATTCTGCCCTTGAACTCTAGCTACGTGCCCGAGCCCCCAGTGTTTTCATAGTTATATGATCCAAATAAAGGGCTGTCGCTATACGTGCTCTAGACAGATAGAGAGGGCTTTCTTTCTGAGCATATAGGGTTGTGCTCGGCTTCTGCTCTCCCCTTATTGTCTCTCAAAGGAGATTATAATAATTCACTACAAAAAATTATAGTTTAGTGTCAGTTAAAATAGATTATCATAGACAATTACAATTGACGTTACGGGGTTTCATGTTAGTTTACTACAACAGTTATCTCTATTAATGATGGTCAAATCAGTAGTAAAAATAAGAATTTTAGTAGGAAAAATTTATTTACCATTGATTTTGTTTGAAACATTTTTAGTCGATATATCACCGGGCATTAATTCATTTCTGACTGATTTTTCATTAAAGTTTTACTATTGATTTTCGAGAATTGCATAGTACCCTCACTCCTTGCTTGCCACCTGTTATCTCTCACACACATACACACACACACAAGGGGTATGTTGAGCCATTCAAAATTCTTGTTTTTTAAATAAATTTAATTTTTGATAATTAAGTGAACTTTCAAGATCGTAAAGAAAAAAAAAATTTTTTGCTATGTACATGGATTTTCAACTTTGTAAAAAAAAAAGAGTTTTTAGATTTCTATATCGATCAATTTTATTTAGTTGTGAATAATATTATAAATTTAATGTTCTTGTTATGAAAAGGAAATGAATTTACAAAGTATGATCTTAATGAATTTTTTTATTTTATACTGTAAATAATACAATAAATCTAGTCTTCTTGTTAAAAAGAGCAATGAATTTACAGATATTTCCAATCAAGGAAATGAGAGAAATGTCTTTTGGCTGATATTGTTCTTTTTCATCACAGTAATAGCTAACATAGCTACATTTCAGAAGGAGAATAAATGATAGCACCGTTACAAATACAGGCTATATTCTCACAATTGTCTTCGAGATAATATTTTTTTTATTTGACAGATAGCCAAAAATTAAGTTCATAATCATCATAATCCTCTTGTAGCTACTCCTCCTGTTAAAAGAAAAAGACAAGGAGATTAAAAGTTGAGAAAAAAAAAAAGCAAGAAATGTAAAAGGAATGAAGAAAATGAGAAGAATACCCAACAAAAACAGTGTTGCAAGAGATCTTTTTCGTTCAAACTTGTCAATAAAAAAAAGTGAATCAGAAGTGAAGAAGTTACAAGAGAATAAGAAAAGGAAAAGAAATAAGCCTAAGAAAGAGAAGTACGAATAAGGAGAAGTGTGAACAATATTGTAATTTTTTTCGTCTTCTTTCACTTTTTCTTCACTTCATTTAACATGCTCAGAAGAGAAGAACAAAACAAAACAATAAAATTAGAGAAAGAGATGTGAATAGACAAGAGAAGATAAGAAGTGGAAGATGAAAAGAAAGAAAGCTTACATATATATATATATATGTGTGTGTGTGTGTGTGTGTGTGTGTGTATGTATCCGTGAGCACTTTACAAATTTTCACTCTCGCTTGTGTAAATTTATTTTCTCCCACGCTTGTTTTGGACGTGTTGTGTAGATTTAGATTTATTTAAATTAATTTTAAAATGATATATATATATATATTCGTTAGTTAGCGTCATTTATATTTTACACTTAGAAATATTTAATAAGTTGGATTAATTTTTAAAATTTAAATTATATTAATTAAATAATTATTTAATTATTTAATTATATTCATTGTTTTCTTGTTTTCTTGTTTTATTTTATTATTTTTAATAAAAAAGAAACATAATCATATTTACAAAATTGCAAGAATAGAAATATAAATATTAAATTATTTTCAAGTAATTCATTTGCTCAAATCTCTTCTACAAATTTTATTTTTTTAATATTTGAAACTACCATAACTCAAACCCAATCTGTTTTATATATATATATATATATATATATATATATATATATATTATAAAATTAATTTTATATATACTTTTATAAAAGAGAGTGTGTGTGTGTGTGTATATATATATATTACTTTGTAAGATAATTGTTTTTTTTCAAATTCTTTCCTAAAAATAATTTCATAAAAAACAATGTTTAATTATTAATAGGCTGTAGGATTCTTAATATATATATATGTTTCTTATTATTTTGATGTCAATATATAGAAATATTTAAAAAAAGATAAAATTAAGAAATTCTAAATTTTAAATTTAAACACTTATTATCACATTCATTATATAATAATCAATTGATCATATGCAAGATTAATTATGTATATACTATTAAATTAAAAAGTTAAAAATAGTGTACTGGATTGAAAAATTTGTATGTGAATTACGAATTAAGATTTTATGGTTCAGGGTTATTAATATGTGTACTTAAGAAGCAAAAACTCTAAATCCATGAATCACCCATAATTTATAACTCTTAACTTTAATATTTCAAAATTATCCATCATCGATACCAATAAAATCTATGACATTGTTAAAGTAGTAAAGGGCCAATGGAAGGATAAGTAAAATGAGTCAAGAAAAACGTAACATATCTTCTGTTGTATGAAATTTTTTTAATTAAAAAATTTTAAAAAATACTAAAAAGTAAAATTGAAAACCTAATTTAAAAATATATGTTGGATAATATATATATATATATATATATATATATAACTCATGATAGTGTGTGTGTGTATATATAATGTATATATTTTGTATTTACCAAATATATTTTTTATAAGAATTATAAAGAAGAAGTTAAACAATGTAGTCTTGTTGTACGATACCCTTTGTTAAAAGAATTAAAATTTGTTTTATTTTAAATAACATGAAGATAATTTTGAAATTTTTTCAGAAATTATTTGACGAAAAAAGTTCAGTAAGAGATTTATAAATTAAAGAATAAAAATTTAATTTTTAAAATTATAAATATATAAATATTATTTATATAATATTTGTTTTACTTAATTATATATAGTATTTATATATATATATATATATATATTAATTTTATTAATATATAATATTATACATTAAATAATGCTCGAGCCTCATGTGTGCTATATATATATATATATATGTAAAGTTTATATTTATAAAAAAGATAATTTCATTGTTTTATGCTTTACTGTTTTTTTATTTTTTTTAAAAAATAAATATATCATATTTGGAAAATTATAGAAAAATATAAATTATGGATTATTTTAAATATTTTGTTCATTGTTGTTTCACAATTTTTTTTAAACACCTGAAAGAAGTTCAAAGTTCATCTTTAATTATTTTTACACACACACGCACACACGGACACACACACACACACACACACACACACACACACACACACACACACACACACATATATATATATATATATATGTATATTATTTTATTTATTAGTTTTTATTTCTTATTATTTTTAAGTCAAAATAGAAATATTTAATGAGCTCAAATTTAGAAATTAAAAATTTTAATATATATTATTTTATTATATAATAATCAATTTATATGTAAGATTAGATTATGTATATACTATTAAATTAAAAAGTTAAAAGTAATGTGTGGTACGGAAGGTATGTCTTATTCTGTGATATCGTTTGTGTTAAAAGTATTAAAATTTTTAAAAATTACAAATTGTTTTACTATAAATGACTTTAAAATAATTTTAAGTGTTTTTTGAAAAATTGTTTTACGAGGAAAAAATTGACAAAATATTTTAAAATATAAAATTCATAATTTTTTAAAATATGAGTATATATAACATTTATATATTTGAATATTATATATATAATAATAATTATGCTTATATATAGTATTTATACCATTAATTATAGTAATATATAATACTATATATTATATAAATATTAAACACATGAGGCTCGAGCAATTCGATATGTAAAAATTAATATAAAATTTAGTTTTATTAACAATATATGTTTTTTATAAAATATATTTTATGATATTTCAAATATATATACATAGATGTGTATGTATATGTATATTGTATACATATATATATATATATAACTTCACAATATACATTAATATTGTAGAGTTTAAAAAAAAATACTTGTGTGAAATTTTTTTATTTAAAATATTAAAAGGTAATAAAAGTTAAAATCAAAAAACCTAATTTAAAAATATATATTGGATAAAATATATATGTATTGCACATATTTTATATTTATCAAATATATATTTGTTTTATAAGAATAATTGGAAGAAGTTAAAGAATGTACGTCGTGTTGTGTGATATCATTAATGTTAAAAATATTAAAAATTTGTATATTTTAAATAACATAAAAATAGTTTTAAAATTTTTAAAACAAATTATTTGAAGAAAAAAGTTCAACAGGAATTTTATAAATTAAAAATATAAAATTCATAATTTTTTAAAATATCAGTATATATAAATGTATAATATATTATACTTATTTGTAGTATTTATAAATATTAATTGTATTAATATAATATTATATATTAAATAAATTACAAACGTGAGGCTCGAGCCCATGTGTTATATAAATACATATGTATATATCAGTCTAAATTATATATATTGATTTTTTTACTGTTTTACTATTTTACTATTTTATTTTAAAAAAAGAAATATATCATATTTACAAAACTATAGAAAAGTAATATAAATATTGAATTATTTTAAATAATTTACTCAAAGCCGTTCCAATATTAGGAGTTTGAATAGAAAAATGGAGCTCGAGCTAGCATATCTCTCTCTCTCTCTCTCTCTCTCTCTCTCTCTCTCTCTCTCTCTCTCTCTCTCTCACACACACACACATATTTGCAAATACAAGTATGTATTTTTATGCATTTAATCTTTTTGCAGATTTAACCCCAAAACTTTTAACATTTTGAATAATGGTCCTTTTTCACATGTAATCTATAAATTCCTAATGATTCTTTTCTTTTGCAAATTGATTTTGAACCCTAAATATTTTTAGAGTTTTTCAAAACACCTCCTTTTCCAAATTAACCCAAAACTTTTGGGATTTTTAAAAATAGTTCACTGCAAAAAATAACCCTAAAACTTGTGAGATTTTGCAAATTGATCCTTTCTTTCAAATTTTGGAGTTTTACTCAAGTACTCTTGGGAATTTTCAAAGTAACCATTCTTTTCAAATTATCATTTTGGCCCCAAATGTTTAGGGATACCCTAAAACATGACCCCTTTTTAATTTTTGCCAGAAGTTTCTCAAAAGTCAATAATGGTATGAGCGCAAAATACAGTATGATAATTGTATTTAAGAGGAAAATAAAGGGTATATTTTCGCATCTAGATACGTTCAAGGATTTGAGAGCAATTAGCGAGGAAATAGGTGGGGAACTAAATGATCACTTTGAATAGAAAAAATAGCGAGGAAAGGAAGTCCTGTAAGTTTGTGAGGGTCTTCCCTTGTTAAACCCACTCAAACGGCGAGAGATTGTTGTCTTATTAATTTGTGCGACACATTAAATAATAGTGAATAATTAAAACCTTTGGTATAAATTAAGTAGTACATGACATCTAAGTATTTGTTTAGTATTTTAATTAAGAGTATAATAGTGAATAATTAAAATCTTTGCTTAGAAAAGGAATTAAAGTAAAAAATCTAACATGGCGTCAGACATTAGTTAAGATGTATAACATTCAGAACAACTCTGGCGTTTAAGATTACTTAATTAAACAATTAATTATAAAGTACAGAATAGATAGTTCAGAAATAAAAATGGATTAACACTATTTAGGTTGCATGACATATTCAAGAGCATTATATGTCAGAAAATAAATTGAAAAACGTATATATTAATTGATTATAACTTTTTTAAAGCAATAAATCATATAAAAGAATAAATATACTTGTTCGTCTCTATCAGCACTTTGTTTCCTTCTCTAGCTGTTTTTTACTGCTCTACTAAGAAGTAAGAACAACTTATACTGTGATCTGTACTTTCTTGTTTAATTAAATTCCCCTTTCACAAAAAAAAGAGAAAAAGAATTAATAAACATGTGTAAATACTAAATACAGAATCACTTAAATTGGTAAACCGAAGAAACAGAGAGTAAGGTAATATATGGAATGTCATTTGTTGTTCCTTTACTTCTGTTTTCCAAAATGATGTTTCAAAATATCCTTAATTATAATGATGTATTAGAAAAAGATATTCCAGGATAAATTAAAGTAAATAAGAAATTTGTAATTAATCAAACAACGTAATACTATAAATATTTCCTTGAAGCATACCTTTATTAAAAACAAAAAATTAAGATATGCATCACATTTCGTAACTTATATCACTATAAGAAAATTGATTTTTAGTGCCGACTTTTCAGTAATGACTCTAGAAGTCATTGTCGAAAGTAGACTTTTGGTGACGATTAAGTGAGTCGCCACTAAAAGTTAACTTTTGGTGGCGACTATGATAATCATTGTCGCCACTAAAAGTCTCATTTTTTGTGGCGATTTTTTAGAGTCGCCACCAAAAGTCAAACTCTCAGTGGTGACTCCCATGGCAGTTACCAAAAGACAATTTTTTTTAAATAAAATTAAAAAAGTCAGACTTTTGGTGATGACTAAAAGTCAGACTTTTAGTGGCAACTATCATAGTCGTCATCAAAAGTCAATTTTTTTTAAATAAAATTAAAAAGTCAGACTTTTGGTGTGATTACGTGAGTCACCACCAAAAGTTAATTTTTTAAATAAAATTAAAAAAAATCAGAGTTTTAGTGGTGACTATAAAGTCGGATTTTTAGTAGCAAAAGTCAATTTTTTAATAAAAATTAAAAAAAATAGACTTTTGGCAGTGATTATTACAGTCGCCAGTACAAGTCAAACTTTTGGTAGTGACTCACATAATAGCCACCAAAAATTATTATTTTTTTTTTAATGAAATTAATCGAAGTCAGACTTTTGGTGGCAACTGCTATAATTGCCACCAAAAATCAGATTTTCACAAATAGCTACCAAAAATAAATTTTAACCAATTGTATATGTGTATATATATATATATAATTGTATTTTTTTCTTATCTCTAAATCTATTAGTAATAATATATTTGCTTTTCTTATCTAACTTAACAAAAAACAAATATATTATTAGTAATAGATTTAGAGATAAGAAAAAATACAATTATATATATATAACATTTTGCCTTTATATAACACAAATGAAGTGGTGATAAAAGGCAAGACACATATGGTTCAAAGCAAGGGATCCAGGTAAAAATCTCAGATATACATATGTTTGGTTTAATTTCATATAAATTTGAATATTACACACAAAAAAATGGAGTCACCTAAGGTAGTAAGTTATTAGACCGGCCAAGACCCACATAAGTCGAATGAGTCTCGGGTCGACCCGTCGAGCCAATTAGAGTCTAAAAAAATGACGAGTGAAAAGTCGTCATCAAAGGTATTTTTGGTGGCAAGTGAAAAGTCGTCACTAAAGGTGACCTTCAGGGCGACTAAAGTCGCTATCAAAAATCATTTTTTGACACAATTTTTTTTTGACAACAAAGATGACTTTTAGTGGAGACTGTAGTCACCACTAAAGGGTAACTAAGGAGTCGCCACAAAAAACCTGTTAGCCACAGAATTTCAACAACAATTTTAGTCGCCACTAAAAATCGTCACCAAAGACTTTTGGTGACGACTTTTAAGTCAATTTTTTTGTAGTGTATATTATGTTAGTATATGCGAACAAAGTCACACATCGGCTAGAATTAGGGAGGATCATAAGTTTATAAGTATGACTGATATCTTTATTAGTATGAAGCATTTTGAGTAATGTTCAAAAGCAAATCCATGATAGTTTAGTTTCAAAGTGGATAATATAATACTAATATAGAGATTTATGTAAAATCCATGCTTACATCACAAGTGATAGTAGAGCTTGGATCCAAATGGTGCCATGTGAGTGTGTATGAGCCATGTGATAGATCCCCATGTGTGTAGACGAGTGTGACTCTAGCTCGGCAAGCCAAGTGGACAAATATGATTTGGGTTCCATCTTGCAATGATGTGATCTCGTGGAGCTTTATGGTAACGCGATGGGTTTTCATGGTTGAGTTGGGGGGGATGGATAGTTCATTAACTATACAGGCTAAACGTAGATGGATAGTAAAGATCATCACTCGACTTAAAAGGAATTTATCAAGGCAACAAAAATGTTCCCTCTACTATAACAATGATTCAAATTCACCATCATTCAAGTTTATCTTGCAACAAGTATTGCCTGCTATTAGATTTTTTTTTTTTTATACATCTAGTTAGTAACATCCAAAATAAGGTATATGAAAACACATAAATTGAATAATACGAGTACTTATAGTTAATTAATAAAGGCTTCGTCATCAGATGACAACATACATATGTCTCAAATTCAAGTTTTATACAGTTATATAATATTATATTATATTACATATTATATTTTTAATTATTTCTAATAAAAATGTATATATATGCAAGTTGAGTGGAAATGAGAAGAAAGGATACAAGAATTGTAAGATGCAGTCAAGCACATGAATTCTACGCCCTAATAAAAGGAAGTTTAATTAATAAAATCAGTTCTTTATAGTGAAATTTGTATTACATTATAAGAATTATAAGCTTCTACGTTATTATTCTATACTTGATAATTATTATATCATAACTAGAATTCATCACAATTCACATATAAATCCAATTTCATAACATCATTATAAGCCCGAAAAAATAAAAAGAGAGAATGCATTGACATATAACTAAATCCTTACCCTTTCGTTTTCCAAATCTCGTAATATTTCCAAGTCTTCCATTAATCCTTCTTAATGTGGCAAAGTGCTCCACCCAGATTATATTTCCTTAGTCTGCTCATTCGCAGAACCCACTGAGAAAGCTTCCATTCTTATCTTCTTTTTCCAATTTTATAAATTAACACTCATCACATTAACTGTAGTTCTAGAAGCAACATTATCCCAAATATTCGTTACTGATTGCACTATGCGATGTGGCGCTAAATATCTTGGAAAAAAATATGCATACAATGCAAATAGAAGAGCAAATCAATGTCTAACTTTCTTTAAAGTATTGCGTCAAGTAAATATTTATTGTATTAATTGGGGTAATTAATTATCAATTTCATATTTACTTTATTTTGAAATATATTTTTCAATACATTATTTTGATTAACAATATTTAGAAACTTCAATTTGGAAAACAGAAGTAAAGAGAAACTCAAATGGCATTCGGTAAATGAAATGGTGATTTTTAGACATTTATTCAGTTCTTCTAAAATTTATTACATTAACACACATGTAATTGAAGACTAAGCTTATAAGCAATTTCATGTATTTTGTCATTAAATTTTTTACTAAAATTATAATATGTATTTTAAAAAGAGTAAAATACACATAGGCCTCCTCAAACTGAGTTCTGTGCAATACACTCTCCTCAACTTTAAAAAGTTATACTTAATCTCCAAACTCATCAAATTATGCAACTAACACCCCTCCATTACTAAAGGTGTTAATTCTCTGCCACTTCCCTGTTATTTTACACCTTAAATGCACACGTCATCTAATCACCTTCTAAGTTAGCATCTTTTTTACATCTTATGTCCACATATGCCCTCATGTTGCCCTGTCCTTTTGCTATAATATTTCCCCCTTCCTTTTACTAAACGAAAATTTTTATTTAGCCATTATTATACTCTAAAAATAATAAACAAAGTAACAGTTAGGGATTAGTACTTTGTTTATGCAATTAAATCAAATCTAGCCGTATCAGTTTCTTCTTTTTTTTTTTCTAATAGAATCTATGCGTTGCAAACATATCTCCTTTTGTTTAATTATTCTCAATTCAAAATATCCAATGTCATATCATCATTCCTTTCCTTTTTATGTTTTCTAATATTCCAACTCTCCCAATCATTTTCTACGGAAATTATGTGATAAGGAATATGAAGTATCTATATTGGGAGTTCATTTTCGATATTCATGTACTGTTAAAACAATTATGTGATAAGGTGACATCATCGCTGGAATTTTGATTACGTATATATAGCTCCAATTATTCACCACCTCTTGCTTATTTTGTTGCCTTAGAAAATGGTTGTGTACAGCGCCAATTAATCGAATTGATTATTGGATACAAATATATGAAAAGTTTTATTAACATCATCAAAGAACATCTAATGGAGAGAAATTCTTCTGTAGAAACAAACCTAACACTTCAGTCTTAGGCATAATTCATTAAATATTTAAATCTAATAAAATAAAAACAGAAAAAATCACTTGTAAAATAACGGAAACATACTCGAGTTTCTTCCCTCTCTTTTTCTCTCCCTTCATTAATATTTATATTTAGATGTAATAAAGAATACTCATTTATAAACTAAACACAATCATAATATTCTTATAGAAAATAAGGGAGTCACAGTGTTTTAGCTTTTGACCATTCAAATTATCACATGATAGAATTGGTGAACTAGTACAACGTGCAACTCTTTGAAGGCGATGAAGCTTCATATCAAGCACTTTGTTATTCCTTTATTTCTGTTGATTTTTCTGACAATTCGAGTAGTGTGGACATGCTTCTGCTTGTGTGATGGAGAATCACCAAAGGTGCTAAATCAAGAAGTGCATCGCGGCGGTCTTCAGCTGTAATATTTCAATAATTTATATAAATATTTAAAATCTATTTTGAAGTTTATTGGAAATTAAATTTAATTACGTGGAAAACGTTCTTTTTGAATTATTGAAAAAAATTTAAGAATAGAAATTTCACATTTTTAATTTGGAAATTTTTACAAATTCTCAAGGATCTAAATAAACAAATTTTACAAGTTAGAGTGGCTATGAGCAATTTTTCCAAACAAATTAGTGGGGCCCACACATACACTCAAAACACTTATCTTCCTTTTTTCCTATTCACTCCTTCTCTTTCCTTCCCGTAGCTCTCCACCTTCTCCTTCGTCTACCATTTTCTCTCATCTCCTTCAATCCTTTCTCTAATTTTCTTCCAATGATCTTGTATTTTCTGACCATACTTCCTATTCTCAAGAGTTTTAGAGGCAAAGAGGTAAATTTTATCCACTCTATCTCTTTTTTACTCCAATTTCAGATTTAGTTGTGCCTATAGAAGAGAATTAGGATTTTGAGTTTTAATGGATGAATTTAAATGTGGGTGTTAATCTAAAACATTCCTAAATGGTTTATGATGTTATTAGAACAAAAAATTTGGAGAAAACTAGGAGAAATTTAAGAATTTGAAAATTCGAAGAAAGTTAGGGTTCTTGATGAAAATTTAAGGATTGAGACTTTGTTTGAGAGTTAAAATTGAGGATTTTGGTGTCAAAAGATTCCTTAAACGTCAAGGATAAAAACCCATGGAAGAAATCAAAAGAAATGGTGTGTTTGGATATGATTTTGAGATTTTTGGATGAAGAACACGAAGAACGTAAGTTCATTCTAGAATTTTTCCAGAAAAATACTGTTCATTGAGAAAACTTTTCTAGATTTTTGCGGTTACTGTAGCATTGACTTGGTCAACATACTGTAGCATTGACTCGGTCATTGATACTGTAGCACTGACTTTGGTCAAAGTTACTGTAGTTGTATTGACCATTAACTGTTACTGTAGCATCAGTTTTAAAATGTTCATAACTCTTTCATCCGGACTCCGTTTTCAATAAATAAGATACCGTTGGAAAGATCTTTGACTCTAGTTTCTAATGATACTAGTTTCATTTGAAAATTCTTTATTATTTGAGAGTTATATTCAGAGGAGTGATCAAAGGTCAAAATTATAGTAAAGAATTTTCCTATTTTTGTGACCTTGATATGTTTTTGGCATGATTATCTTATAAGGATGGATTCTTTAATGCATCATCCACGTATTTTGGAATGTTGTGATTAGTTTGGATGTAGAGGAAATTACATTCCATCATCTTACACATTTTCGATAAAGGTTCAAAGTAAAATTGGGCAAATATCAAGGTGAGAAATCCTACCTTACCTTGTTTGCTTATTTAATGTATATATTAAAAGTGTACTACATATATATATATATATATATATATATATATATGACATGAAATTCATGCATTCATGTTATGCATTGAAATGTGCAAATATGAGATTATTGTGAACTTTTTCTGAAATGGGATGCATATAGTTGCCTATGATTGTGTAATGTAATTGTGTTTGATCTTGAGAGAAACGAAAATGGAGTTTATGGGATCTCATGGGATGAAATAAGGGTGGAATGAAATCACTATGGTCACGTGGTATTGAATATGATATTCATCCTTTTAAGGACAGGGTGTAATAAGGTTGGACTATAGATTTATCCCTTTGAGGACAGGGGTGAAATAAGGGAGGATGCGGCAGGGGCCGTGGGGCAACGGCCACTTATTGTAGATCGGACCCGAAAAATATCTAGAAACTTAAATTGGAATTGTATGAATTGTTTGAATTGTTTGAAATGTGAGTTGGCTTCATCTTAAATATGTTTGTTAATAATTGCAAGGTGATTTCAATGTGTGTGTCTGAATAAATATTTTGTACACGAAAACTTAGATAATTGTACTGTTAGATCAATTATGTATATCTGCATGTATATATATATATATATATTACCTTTTTGTTTGTCTAGGGTAAAGGTAATCTGATGGCAATCTTCCCTTTTCCCAAGACTGCAAGTCTTGTATTATCACCAAGCATGACTGTAGTTTAGATTCTAAGTTGCATAAATCTAGAAAAACTCTATAATCGGGTAGGTTTGTTCAGGGATGTAATGTGTATAATTGTAACATATATGAAAAACTCGGTTTGGCCATAATTTCTTATCATTTTGTGAGAAGAGAAATAGTTCTCTTACTTTAATTCTTAAATTATGTAATTTAAATTAATTTCATTTAAAAGAATAACCAAAATAAGGATTAGTATTATGTATAAGAGAAAAAAATAGGCTTAGGGAGGTGAGATGAAATTCACCTTTCATGCCGGTCACGTGCTTAGATTTTGGGATATGACATTAGCATCAAAGTTCTGAATGAAATATGACTTATGTAGTTCATACGAGATTTCAAGGAAATTGGGAACTAAAGGGAAATAAGAATTTTGTTTACGTGAAAGCCATGGTTTCAAATTGCAGCCGCATCATTGTGATGCAGCAGCAATATTGCGAATACGGTGGTGTCACCCTGCAATTGCTAGTTGATTCAAAATCACCTTGATGCGCCTTAACTAAATGTTGTTGAGGCCGCAACATAATGGAGTTGTGGCCACAATGGCATTCTGTTGCGTTTTTAGTATAAAAGTGGAAAAAAAAAAAGAATAGAGCACACCATTTTCAACAGATTCAACCCAAGATCTAGTCCAGAGAGGAGAGAAACCACTTAATTGACCTGTCACCGTCGTTGTCGTTCGCCGAAAGAACCTCGAAGGTTGCTTGTTGGCTGCTGCCATTCCCGTTCGCACCTCCTCTCCTTCTCCTCTGTTTCGTGTGCCTTTCGGCCTCTACTGTCGAGTCTCGACCTCTCCTTGAATCCTTCCTCCAGTGATTGGTGACTAGACCCCATCTTTGATCTCGTGGCTGTGTTGTATTCGTCTTCAATCTTGTGCTCTCATGACTAACCGACCTCTCTCTCATTCCTCTCTAGATCTAGAAATTTTGGCATCTTTGGTATTGTGTGAGCTGAGGTGAAAGAGAATTAAACAAAAGAAAGAAGTAAGATTGTGACTAGTGAGACTTTGCTTCAGCCTTTAGTACACTTCAAAATCAAGATTTGAGTCTGACCAAGTGAGTGAGAGGGCGTGATTATGTGGTGTAATTTCGTGTGGTCAATGGTGTGAAAATCTGATCTCATGGGATGATGTATAATAGTTATATGGATAAGAAAATAAAAATTGTGATTTAAAATTAAAATTAGATTTTACAAATAAAATTAACATATTTACATAAAATAAGAGTATTTATTTATGAAATTAATATAAATATTGGATATAATATGTTATATATATTTAAAATTAAAGGTTATAATAAATATATGCATATTTTATATATTTTGTGCATCTAAAAAAAAATTCATGATCGCAATGACCGCAATTGCATCGCAGCGACTGCAATACCCGCAATCACAGCAACTTGCAACTGCAATTTAAAACCTTAGTGATAGCTGAGTTATGCAAAAATTATTGACAGCACATGTTGACATGTTAACAAATATACACATGCATAAGCTGTTATGTAAAACTATTTTAACAATAAAGTTAACTATATTGAAGGTAGGGACTAACTAATATAGATGAATAAATTAGATGGATCATTTTACACAGAAATAAAAATATAGGGACCAATTTATAATTTTGGTGAAACTATAGAGACAAAAACTATAATTTAGCCTATCTTTTTAATGCATTATTTTAATTAACAATATTTATAAACTTTAATTTGGAGAGCAAAAGTAAAGAGAAAATCAAATGGCTTTCGGTAATTTACCTTGCTTTTTATGTTCGATTTAAAAAATGGTTATTTTTAGAAGTTTATTTATTCGGTTCTTCTAAGATTTATTGCATTATAACAAATATGTAATTGAAGACTAGGCTCATATAAAATCCCTTGTAATTGGTTATTGATTCTCCACTAAACCTATAAAATGTATACAAATTGTTTTAAAGAATCAATTATGTAATGTTGAATTGTTTACATAGATTATATCAGATTCTTGTCGTATTTTAATTGCAGAAGCTAATAGAAAATATATAAGAATTCTACTTAAATAACTATTTTCCTATAATCAATTAAAGTTTATACATCTTCACTCAATTTTCTGACCTCAAAAGCACTTGCATATCTTATGCAACCAACTGTATTTAATACCCCTCTTTGTTTCCTGAGATATCTACAGGGTTCTGGGATGCCCGTTTTATTTTGAATTAAAGAATCTACGGACAAAGTTTATAAACTCACTTTAAAATGGCGTGAGGAATTGGTTATTGCACTTTTTTTTTTTTTAAATCTTCCAAAGAGAAATAAGTGTTGGCATTCCATTTTGTTATGATGAGGCCGCCACTTATGCTTAATAAAATCTATTCATATCGACTTCCCTTTTATTTTTTTTTAAAAAAAAGGATCTGATGCATTCCAAAATATCTGTTGACTGTTGTTTAATTATCCTCAAATCAAAATATCCAATATCATATCATCATTCCTAGACGAACCGAACCCACGTAAGTCTATAGATATTCACCACGGCTTGCTGAACCCTATATAAACCTAGTGTCAGTATCCCTTTCTCTTCACACTCCTAAAATGGCATTCATCAAAAGCCTCCCTATTTTTTCCTTCCTTGTAATCGCTCTCTGCTCCACCTCCGGCCTCGCAGCCAGATTTGACGTCATAAACCGATGCCCCTACACGGTGTGGGCAGCAGCCATGCCTGGCGGAGGCAGACAGCTTAACCCCGGCGAGACATGGTACTTGGACGTGGCAGCGGGCACTTTAGGGGCCCGCATATGGGGCCGGACCAACTGCCAATTCGACTGGGGGGGTCGTGGGTGGTGCCAGACGGGTGACTGTGGGGGACTGCTTGAATGCCAATACTCCGGTGCGCCCCCAGCCACACTTGCTGAATTTTCACTCAACGGAGATATGAACACCGACTTCTTTGATATCTCTGTGATTGACGGCTTTAATATTCCCATGGAGTTCAGCCCCATGTCGAATTGCGGCCAGACCATTCAGTGCTTCCCGGATTATAATTGCCCCAATGCTTACCATCAGCCTAACGATGTTGCCACCTTCGCATGCCCCGGTGGAACCAACTATAGGGTTGTATTCTGCATCTTGAACTCTAGCTACGAGCCCTAGTGTTTATACAGTTATATGTACTTTACCTCCAAATAAAAGGCTCTATGTACTACAGTTAGATAGAGGGCTTTCATTCCGAGAATTTTACCCCAATACTACATTTTTTAAAAATAATTCTTTAAATATTATTTTTTTAAAATTATTTCTCTCCATACTACATTTTCTGTCAAATCAATTTTTTACCCTTTTTTTTAATTAAGGCTCGGCCTGTGTCAGGCCGAGCCTTTTTTATAATTACAGAAGCTCGGCCTCTTCATGAAAAAAAAAAAAAAAGTCGGCCTCTTTGAGGCCGAGCTTCTGACAGTGTGTCAGAAGCTTGGCCTCCATTAGGCCGGGCCTCTGACAGAAAAAATTAAAAAAAAATTTTAATTTTTAATTAATTATTATATTGTGTAAATTACATTAGGTGAAATATATATTTTTATATAGTTACTTATATAAATAAATTATATAAAAAAAAAGTTAATCAATTAATTTTGTTTAATTGTGTAATTTAATATCGAAATTTACATGAATTTATGAATATATTATAATTTATTTATTTATTATGCCAAAAACATAAATAGTTATTTATATGTAGATTAATAATTCAAAAATTTAGTAACAAATAAATTTAATGTAAATCAAATTTGTATAATAATTATACAATTAAATATCAAAATTTACATAAATTTAGTATATGTAGATTTAATTTACGATTGATTAATTAAATACAAATTTGTAAATTAATAATTCAAAAATTTTCTAACAAATATAGTAGTCAATCAATTTTGTATAATTATGTAATTAAATATCAAATTTTACATTAATTTATGATGAATTTTTAATAATGATGCAATTAAATATAAAAATTTACATTAATTATGCGAAAAAGATAAATAGTTATTTATATATAGATTTAATTTATGTTTACTGAAATACAAATTTGTAAATTAAAAATTTAACAATTTACAAACAAAAATATTTTTAAGTGATCGAAAGTTAACAAATGATGAAAAATAATCTAAAAGAAATGGCTCCCAGTCCCGCAACGTCTATGTGTAATTGGTCGTTTAGACCGTCGACGTTGTTCGGGTTCTTCTTCTTCTTCTTCTTCTTCTTCTTCTTCTTCTTCGCCGCCTTGTTGTTGTCCTTCTGACAAGGGTGTCGGTTGAGCATTCAAATCTAACGTTGGCGATTGTACTGATGGGATCACATGATTCGGTGTGAAGAACTGCATTCCGAAATCTGCATTCTGTGTCACAGGATTAGTAAACAAAGATGAATAATCAAAATGATATTGTGCAGGAATCGGAGTATGATAGCCAACGTCAAATAGAGAACTAGAGCCTCCAGTCTGTCCAAAAGAAGGACCGGCGCCACTAGAACCTATGTCAGATTGACGCTGACAATAGGCAGAAGTCGATGGACTCTGATATGGCATGGATGCACCTGGATCGTAGCATGCATCATAGTGAATAGGTTCTCTTGCTGCGATAAGACCCCGAGATCGTTTGCCTGGCACTTGTTCAGGAATTATTACAGCAGGCAAATGCTAAGCAGGTGGAGCTGGGTGAGAAAGCCTGAGTTCTTTCTATTCACCCATGGCAGTAATAATATTCATAGCTCCTTGCTCAATTTTCTCTGCTAAATCATCAGGTGTCGGGTCCTCACGAGCAAGTCTATATAAGTACCATGCCATGTCAAACTACAAACAACATAAAAATTATAGCAAAGCAGATTTATAAAATGTAATTTAAATTTGATACTAAATAGATGGTTTACCGCATAACCCTCAGAACCGCTCGCAGGATCAATCCATCTTCTCGTATGCCTCCAATACCACCACATATACTCAGAGTTATGCTCTAAGGGATGTGCAGGATACTATGGCTACATCAGTCGCTGAGGCCACGCCAACCACTGGGTGATAAAGTCTGCATGTACCACCGCCTAATTTTGATCATATTTCCCTGTCATTTGTAATGTGTGATGGCGGCCAAGATTGACAGGTGGCTTAGGAATCGATTGATCTCCACCAAATTGGCGAAGAACGCGATCTACATGGTGCCACTCGACAATATGAAAACAAATAAGTGGTACCCAAGCTAGCCAGACATTGTGATCAGCTACACAGTAATCTGGAAGCATTTGAATGACTTCCCCGTCATATGGGCACCAGATAATCTGTGAAAAATAAATGTCAGAAAAAATAAACATATAAAGTGTCATCCATGTTTGAAGAATATCAGTTTTAGTAAGATACCTCTGAATCAGTTATTCGATCTAGTAGAAGTCTATAGTGCTTCAAGGCTTCTTTAGCTGGCCCAATAGAGTCCTTAGCACCCTTCCAACTGCAACAGTTACAAATATATGAGTTCATATAGTAATTAGTAATTGATAAATTCTATACTCAAGTAAGCAGTATATACAGAAATCCTAATGGCGGGAGTACAGGATAGTTCTCTGAGTCTACATTTGGGGTAGGACGTGTCGATGGCGCTAACCGAAGAAATCTATACCACACCCAGACGTGTAAAAGAGTGAGGCAACCACCAATTTCTTTTTATTTAGGGTCCGTTGCCATACAAAGTTCTCCATAAAGATGAGCCAGCACTGCCGAACCCCAACTTAGTCGCCCATATTCATTAAAGTCCTCAAGGAACGGCAGGTACATGAGATACACCTTTGTCCCAGACTTATCGGGCAACAGGTACCCCCCGATCAAGCGTAAAATATAAGCACGCGTAAAATAGATAACCTAATCATCTGTGGGATCTTCTGGCAAATTATTGAAGGTGTCTGCAAGCCAGTTCATGCTTAACCTCTGGCCATCTAATTTATTCGAAGGTGGGGCAGCACCTAGAAGTTGTTGACATAATGCCCGCCAGTCTATCGATGCTAATCCCGTAACTGGTCTACCACCACATGGGAGACCTAGCTGAACCGCTACATCTTGCAATGTAATTGCGCATTCTCCCTTCCTGGTGTGAAATGTATGTGTCTCAGGCCGCCATTGTTCAATGAGTGCTGAGACGAGAGCCGGGCTATGTTCAAATGTACCCAATCGTGCGACACCATAGAACCCAGCAGTACGTAAGTGAGCAATGATCGCTGGTGGTGGGTTGCCAACAAGTATACATCGTCGTAGACGTAAAATGCGATCTCTCTGCACAGATACAATTTTTCATATTAATATACAATAACAAATACATAAAAGTAATAATAATAATGCTTATATATATATATTTGATTTACAAGTGAACCTTGTTTGCCCAAACATCTTGAGAGATGTGGCGAGACTGTAGATACAAAAGTGAGTCATCGTTAGGACCTGGGTTCACATCTCGTCTAGGATCTGTCATTTGATAAGATATTCTAATGTAAGAAAGAAAGATTTAATTCAAAAATATCAGTTGAAGAAAGAATGTTACACCAACAATTGACATAAAAAAAATTTAATTTAAAGAAAGAAATAATAACACAATTTAATGTCAAAAATAGTAATTCATTCAAAATATCAAATATTACATGAAGTCAGTTAATTCAAGCCTATCCAATATTACATGAAGCGAGTTCATTGAAAAATATCGAATATTACATGAAAAAAAAAACTAACTAGGATGTCAATGTGGACAGTTTGAACAGTTGTGGCCAGGTTGCCTACATAAACCACATCTAGATGGCTGGGCTCGTTGTCTATAATCCATGTCCATCCGTAGTCGTACTGAGTGTGGTCGGCCTTTATGTCTGATGAAGGATGGATCTGGAATTAGTTTAGGACCTTCTGCCGATGGCCAGTACTCCTGCCCTCCGATCGGACGAAATGGTGAGCTATAAGCCATTAAGATCGTTTTAAGCCGGTAAACAGGGTGAACAAACCCATTATAGTTAAGGCCCACATGTGAGCAAGCTGCCATCGCATGTGGACATGGATAATGCCAAACTTGAAATTTACCACAATCACATCGACTTTCCACAAGGCTAAGCTTGTAAATACGACCTTAGCGACGTCCCAACTGATCATATGCCTCTTCAACTTCAAAATACCATGTGGCCCGATCAAATAAGTGCACAATGCATGAAGATGACTTAGTTGCATGCTCCGCAATCATGTTACGCACAACCTCTGAGTATGTCTCATCTGCCTTTAACTGTGCGCTCGTGGTCGCTGATTGTTTTTCAAAGTAAGAACTAAGCTTGTACAATGTAGCTTTCACTAATGCCAGCACAGGGAGATGTCTAACGCCCTTAAAGACGTTGTTCATACACTCAGCTAAGTTCGTCGTCATTTGACCCCATCGACGACCATTAGTATCATATGCACGTGACCATTGCTCAAGGTGTAACTCACTAAGCCATCTTGTAACCCGTCCATTTGAATTTACATTTGAATTAAGCATTTCTTGAACAATTTCATCCACCTCATGACGGTCATATGAATATCCTATTAAAAATAATACAATGTTAGTGCACAAATCATTTATGCATCCAAATAATTTATCATCAATAGAAGAAGGGACATACCGGCATACTCGAGCCTTGATGCTAACCACTTAGAACGCAATGTAGTGCGCACATTGCTGGCCAAGTGCCTCAAACAAAACATGTGGGGTTGCAAATTAAGAACTTGTGCACCTGCCCTAAGCCCGTGATGCCTATCAGAAATTAAAATAATGTCACGATCACGAACAACGTGAGTGTCTAAATGCTGCAAAAACCATAACCAAGAAGCATCATTTTCTTGTTTAACAAGTGCAAATGCAATCGGCAACACTTTATTATTGCCGTCTTGAGATGATGCTATTAATAAGGTTCCCTTGTACTTTTCGTATAAAAAGGTACCGTCTACCTGCAAAATAGGCTTCAAATACGGCAAGGCATCTATACAGGGCTTGTAAGACCAGAATACTCGTCGAAACAATTGTCGTGGACCCTCTTTGTCTGGGGGACAAGGATCTGTATCCCAAACCACTACAGAACCTGGCATGAAATGTTCAACTGCTTTCATCCACCGAGGTAATAATGCATATGACTGTTCCCACACCCCAAATGCCATTGAAATGGCCTTCCATTTTCCGGCCCATGCTTTCTTATAAGAAATATTGTAACCGAATTGTACTCGGATGAAGGCAATTACTTGACTAACTGATAGATCTGGCTGCTTCACCACAAATTCAAAAATATGATTCGCTATAACATCTCCATCCAATTTTGGGTGGTCTTGAGCTAGCAATGCATGGACACAATTGTGTGGACCAGGATATTTCGTGATCACCCAGTTATTGCTACGTTATTTTATGATAGCCCTGACTCTCCAACTACAACCGTTTCCCTTTCTAGGACATACATATACCTCAACACCTTTCCTTTGGTAGGCCACCTTAAAGTCCTGGTGATTTTTTATACAATATACTTTCACTGCAAGTCGCAAAGCCATTTTGTCACTGAACTGCTTTCCAACATATAGATCGGAATTATTCCTTGTTGATATTCTTGGTTCGTTGTCATTAATTTCCTCCTCATCTGGCAGGCGACATAAAAAGTTGTGTAAATATCTCTATAAACACTAGTGGGATGGGCCAAAATTCCCTCTCCTTGCCCATTGACATCATCATGACCACCAATATCTGTAGCATCATCGCCGACATCTGTAGCATCATCGCCTACATATGTGGCATCACCGCCATCATCATCTAAAGCATCATCCCCAGTAACATCGCAGCCAGCATCTGTACCAACATCACCAAAACACTCATCCTCATCAATAAAATCAACCATGCATGGCCGGGGAGATGAAGGAGCATCATTTAGTTGCGGCACCGGTTCATCATCATCTGCCATCAACAACTAACTGTACATGCCTTGGATGAGGGGCTGCGACGACATCTCAAATGGAATGATGTCTTGAGATGTACCGGCTCCAGTCATAAGTTCTGTTTCACGACTAGAAGTTTCTACTAACAATTCGAGGTCCTCAGCTCCACTTCTCAAATGTTTTGTGATCATAGATCTAACTGTATTATCAGTTTTCAAATTCATCTTTACATATTCCCCATTCAATCAATACCTGTAGCTTATTTTTGCCACTGATTCACTTTGAGGGAGATTTAAATGCTCGTGAATCATACTTGTCGATTCCTCCAAAGTGATATTTAGATCATTCAGTGACATTATATCACAGACATTAGATTTAAATTTAATCCCTTCACGACTCTTAACAGTCCTTTCGTTGACATAAATATATACATTTATGCCAGAACTCATTTTAATTGCCTATAACACAATATAATTCATATTAATACACTAAAAAATCTATAATTATTTTGTAAAGTCTCTACAGTTATTTTAAATATTTGTGAATTAAATATCTCAATTTATTATTTTATATAATAATAATACAATTATTTAATTCTATTTTCACTTCAAAATTTATCAAATTAAATTGCATAAGTTTACAAGTAATTTATGAAAAATGTGAAATTAATTTATAAAAACTAATTAAAATATATAATCTATCAAATAATTAAAATATATAATCTAAATAATTCAAATCATACGAAATACTAAAAGGAAAAAATATATACAATTAATTTTCAAACATCATTAACAATTTCTTATATTAAGCTTTTATCTTAAAGTCTTTTATTAAGGTCAATTAATTAATTTTTAAATTAAAAATATAACCAAATCTTACTTTCTTAAAATGTTCCAAATTTTTTTTAATTTATCCTCTTAACTTCAAGTTCAAAATTTAAAAAATACAAAGATTATTATTTTCTATTTTAAATATTTGTGAATTAAATATCTCAATTTATTATTTTATATAATAATAATACAATTATTTAATTCTATTTTCACTTCAAAATTTATCAAATTAAATTGCATAAGTTTACAAGTAATTTATGAAAAATGTGAAATTAATTTATAAAAACTAATTAAAATATATAATCTATCAAATAATTAAAATATATAATCTAAATAATTCAAATCATACGAAATACTAAAAGGAAAAAATATATACAATTAATTTTCAAACATCATTAACAATTTCTTATCTTAATCTTTTATCTAAAAGTCTTTTATTAAAGTCAATTAATAAATGACTTTTAACATTATATTAAAAAATCAGTAAATCCTAACCCAATAAAAAAATAATTATATAAAGCAAAAAATAACTACAAAATAATACAATCAATATTTAGTTATAAAATAACACAAGCTAAAATATCTAACACAACCTAAAAAATAAATAAAGTATATAATAAGATCAAATTTATAATATCATACAACTTTAATCAGTAAAATTTAACCAACTGAAATTAAAATAAATATATAAATTTAAATATACTAATCTGCATATCAAAAATAAACATAAAAAACTAGCCTTAAAACCTTATTTATACTGAATCTACTCTAATTTTTCTTCTTCTGCTCAGCTTTCCTTATCCTCTGAAATCAAACTCTCCTCTCCTCTCCCCCTCTGCTGAAAACTTCCCAGAAGCTTCAAAGAAAATTGTGTGTGTGTGTGTGTGTGTTTCCTTTGCATGTCTCATATATATATATATACACACCCACATCCGAACCTCCTTCCTTCTCCCTCCAAAATCAGGCCCCCCCCACTTCTCCTCTTTCCAAGGCACGGGAATCTCTACTGTGTGTAGAGATTCCTGACCCTGTCAGGAACTCAGCTTTGACTGTGCCGAGTTCCTTTTTTTTTTTTTTAAATTGAAGCTCGGCCTCAGCGAGGCCGAGCTTCTTTTCGGTTCAAAAAAATAAGGCTCGGCCTGACACAGGCCGAGCCTTATTTAAAAAAAAAAAAGACAAAAAATTGATTTGACAGAAAATGTAGTATGTGGAGAAATAATTTAAAAAAATAGTATTTGGAGAAATGTTTTTAAAAAGTGTAGTATTGGGGTAAAATTTCCTTCATTCTGAGCATATAAAGTTGTGATCTGCTTCTGCTCTCCCCTTAATTATCTCTGAGCTGAGATTCTAGTAATTTTTCTTCCAAATGAACTTAATTTAAAGTTGACGACGTACGCCTACGTGTCAACTAAAGATGCATGCTTTCTTTTAAAAGTTATGTTTTGGCACGAAATTTTTTTTACAACAAAAATGACTTTTAGTAGCAACTGTAATCGTCAATAAAGGGTGACTTTTGGTGGCGACTCTTTTAGTCGCCACCAAAAACCTTTTAATCACGAATTTTCAATAATAACTAAAGAGTCGCCACCAAAAACTTTTTAGTCACGAAATTTCAATAACAACTTTAGTCGCCACTAAAAGTCGTCATCAAAGACTTTTAGTGGCGATTTTTAAGTCAATTTTTTTTAGTATATATTATGTTGAGATATGCGAACAAAGTCACATATCAGCTAGAATTAGAGAGGATTATAAGTTTATAAGTATGACTAATATCTTTATTAGTATGAGGCATTTTGGGCAATGTTCAAAAGCAAATCCATGATTACTTAGTCTCAAAGTGGACAATATCATAATAATATAGAGATTTATGCAAAATCCATGCTTATATCACAAGTGGTATTTGAGCTTGGATCCAAATGGTGCCATGTGAGTGTGTATGAGCCATGTAATGGATCCCTATATGTGTAGACGGGTGTGATTCTAGCTCGTTACGCCAAGTGGACAAACATAATTGGGGTTCTATGTTGCAATGATGTGATCTCATGGAGCTTCATAATAACGCAATGGGCTTTCACAGTTGAGTTGGGGCGTATGGATAATTCATTAACTATGCAAGCTAAACGTAGATGGATAGTAGAGATCATCACTCGACTTTAAAGGAATTTATCAAGGCAACAAAAATGTTCCCTCTACTATAACAATTATTCAAATTCATCATCATTCAAGTTTATCTTGCAACAAGTATTGCCTGCTATTAGATTTTTTTTTTTACATCTAGTTAGTAACATCCAAAATAAGGTATATGAAACACATAAATTGAATAATACGAGTACTTATAGTTAATTAATAAAGGCTCCGTCATCAGATGACAACATACATATGTCTCAAATTCAAGTTTTATACAGTTATATAATATTATATTATATTACATATTATATTTTTAATTATTTCTAATAAAAATGTATATATATGCAAGTTGAGTGGAAATGAGAAGAAAGAATGCAAGAATTGTAAGATGCAGTCAAGCGCATGAATTCTACGCCCTAATAAAAGGAAGTTTAATTAATAAAATCAGTTTTTTATAGTGAAATTTGTATTACATAATAAGAATTATAAGCTTCTACGTTATTATTCTATACTTGATAATTATTATATCATAACTAGAATTCATCACAATTCACATATAAATCCAATTTCATAACATCATTATAAGCCCGAAAAAAAAAAAAAGAGAGAATGCATTGACATATAACCAAATCCTAACCCTTTCGTTTTCCAAATCTCGTAATATTTCCAAGTCTTCCATTAATCCTTCTTAATGGCAAAGTGCTCCACCCAGATTATATTTCCTTAGGCGGCTCATTCGCAGAACCCACTGAGAAAGCTTCCATTCTTATCTTCTTTTTCCAATTTTCTAAATTAACACTCATCACACTAACTGTCGTTCTGGAAGCAACATTATCCAAAATATTCGTTACTGATTGCACTATGCAATGTGGCGCTAAATATCTTGGAAAAAAATATGCATACAATGCAAATAGAAGAGCAAATCAATGTCTAACTTTCTTTTAAGTATTGCGTCAAGTAAATATTTATTGTATTAATTGGGTTAATTAATTATCAAGTTCATATTTACATTATTTTGAAATATATTTTTCAATACATTATTTTGATTAACAATATTTAGAAACTTCAATTTGGAAACTTCAATTTGGAAAACAGAAGTAAAGAGAAAATCAAATGGCATTCGGTAAATGAAATGGTGATTTTTAGACATTTATTCAGTTCTTCTAAGATTTATTACATTAACACATGTAATTGAAGACTAAGCTTATAAATAATTTCATGTATTTTGTCATTAAATTTTTTACTAAAATTATAATATGTATTTAAAAAAGGATAAAATACACATAGGCCTCCTCAAACTGAGTTCTGTGCAATACACTCTCCTCAACTTTAAAAAGTTATACTTAATCTCCAAACTCATCAAATTATGCAACTAACAACCCTCCATTACTAAAGGTGTTAATTCTCTGCCACTTCCCTGTTATTTTACACCTTAAATGCACACGTCAACTAATCACCTTCTAAGTTAGCATCTTTTTTACATCTTATGTCCACATTTTCCCTCGTGTTGCCCTCTCCTTTTGCTATAATATTTTCCCCTTCCTTTTACTAAACGAAAATTTTTATTTAGCCATTATTATACTCTAAACATAATAAACGAAGTAACAGTTAGGGATTAGTACTTTGTTTATACAATTAAATCAAATCTAGCCGTATCAATTTCTTCTTCTTTTTTTTTCCTAATAGAATCTACGCGTTGCAAACATATCTCCTTTTGTTTAATTATTCTCAATTCAAAATATCCAATGTCATATCATCATTCCTTTCCTTTTTATGCTTTCTAATATTCCAAGTCTCCCAATCCTTTTCTACGGAAATTATGTGATAAGGAATATGAAGTATCTATATTGGGAGTTCATTTTCGATATTCATGTATTGTTAAAACAATTATGTGATAAGGTGACATCATCGCTGGAATTTTAATTACATATATATAGCTCCAATTATTCACCACCTCTTGCTTATTATCGTTGCCTTAGAAAATGGTTGTGTATAGCGCCAATTAATAGCATTGATTATTGGATACAAATATATGAAAAGTTTTATTAATATCATCAAAGAACATCTAATGGAGAGAATTTTTTCTGGAGGAACAAACCTAACATTTCAATCTTAGGTATAATCTATCAAATATTTATATCTAATAAAATAAAAATAGAAGAAATCACTTGTAAAATAAGGGAAACATACTCTTGAGTTTCTTCCCTCTCTTTTTCTCTCCCTTCATTAATACTTATATTTAGATGTAATAAAGAATACTCATTTATAAATGATTGTGTTTAGTTTATAAATGCGTATTCTTTATTACATTTAAATTATTTATAAAATGACCGTCAGAATAAGTTACATGAGAATTTAAACGAGAGGAATTGCACAAAATTATAACGATAATAACAACAATGTCTGGAAAAAAAAAACAACAACAACGGAAATCATTAGGAATTAGAAATATATTTATCGGATTAAATTTTGAAGAATCATAAAAGAATAAAATAAAATTCTTTTACTTTAAATTTATAACCCTATATTTTATGTGACTTCATTCAAAATATTTTATTTAAAATATCATTCCAGTCATGTGCGAACGAAAAATGCTAGAATTCAATTACTTCTAGTTTTAACATTTTTTTTCTTAACAAAAAAAAGGAATTTTTTGTGCTTTTTCATAGAAATAAAAAAATAGGACTAAAATCATAAAATACAGTTTATGGTATCTATATTTCGGGATTGACGCCCTATATAGTAATGAAGCGAGAGAAAAAGAGAGGGAAGAAATTAAAGAATCTTTTTCTCTTATTTTACAAGTTGTTTTTTTGTCTTTATTTTATTAGATATAAATATTTGATTGATTATGTCTAATATTGAGATGTTAGGTTTGTACCTACAGAAAAATTTCTCCAAATGAAATTTGTGAAGTGAAGCTAATCATCAAGGATGATTTGGAGAGAATGACCTTCTGTGATGGTAGATATAAGTAGAGAAAAATCAATGCTTAACCTTTTAAAGTATTGCTTCAAGGAAATATTTAAAGTGTTTAATTGATTATCAATTTCGTGTCTATTTTATTTTGAAATATCTTTTTCATTAAATTATAATTTTAGTCTATATAATTTTTTTAAAATTATAAATTACTCCTTATACTTTATTTCCATGTAAAATGGTCTATATAGTTTTTTCATTTATGTAATTTAGTCTCTGCCAGCAGAATGATTAATTTTATTGTTAAAATATTCTTATATGATAGCTAATTTGTATATTTGTAAACATGTACATCAATATGCTCATTCATTAATTTTTGCACAACTCAGCGTTGTCACTTCAACAAAATTTTCATTTTACCTGAATTTCCAATTTTCTTGAAATCCTTTGTTAACCACATGTGTCGTATTCCATTTTGAACTTTGATGCCGATGACCGTTGCAATGCACTTCTTAAATTAGAACCTCCCGTGATTCTTCGTAGCACAATCACGTCCGTCTCTTGGTGTTTTTATTTTCCTTTGGTTATTTCTATCCTCTTTGGATTCTGAACACACAGGAAAAATGGGATTCTCCATCATTAATGGATTTTTTTTCATCAGAAATACTTCCGGCCTCAGTTCTGCAGTTTTCATCTGTCTCTTGATTTTCTGAAGCTGAAACAAATTTGTTGACTTGGCCATCAGGATCCCTTATATTTAGGCCAAAATATGCTGACAGAGATTGATAAGGAGCAGAAGATGGAAAGGGACTGTCTCCTATAATTTCTTCAGGGAGGACAAAATGACTGAGAACCTAGAAAATATAACATTCTTTCCTCCTTCAACTAAACCAGCATGTTTCTGGAGTCACAGTGTTTTAGCTTTTGACCATTCAAATTATCACATGATAGAATTGGTGAACTAGTACAACATGCAACTCTTTGAAGGCGATGAAGCTTCATATCAAGCGCTTTGTTATTCCTTTATTTCTCTTGATTTTTCTGACAATTTGAGTACTGTGGACATGCTTGTGCTTGTGTGATGGAGAATCACTAAAGGTGCTAAATCAAGAAGTGCGTCGCGGCAGTCTTCAGTATCAGAGTTCTGAATGAAATATGACTTCCGTAGTTCATACGAGAAATAAGAATTTTGTTTACGAGACATCCATGGTTTCAAATTGCAATGATGCGGCGGTGTCATCCCGCAATTGTGGGGTGATTAAAAATCACCTTGATGTGCCTCAACTAAACGTTGTTACGGCCGCAATGGAATGTTGTTTCGGCCGCAATGGTGTTTTGTTGCGTTTTCAATATACAAGGGGAAAAAAAAGAATAGAGCACACCATTTTCAACAAATTCAGCCCAAGATCTAGTTCAGAGAGGAGAGAAACCACTTAGTTGATTCTAAATCACCTTGATGCGCCTCAACAAAATGTTGTTGCGGCCGCAACGGCGTTCTGTTGCGTTTTCAATATAAAAGGGGAAAAAAAAAAGAATAGAGCACACCAATTTCAATAGATTCAGCCCGAGATCTAGTCCAAAGAAGAGAGAAACCACTTACTTGACTTGTCACCATCGTTGGCGTTTGCTAAAAGAGCCTCGAAGGTTGCTTCCTGGCTGCTGCCATTCCTGTTTGCACCTCCTGTCCTTCTCCTCTGTTTCGTGTGCCTCTCGGCCACTGCTCCTGAGTCTTGACCTCCCCTTGAATCCCTCCTCCAGTGATTGGTGACCAAACCCCGTCTTCGATCTCATGGATGCGTTGTCTTCATCTTCAATCTTGTGCTTTCGTAACTGGCCTCTCCTCACAACCTCTCTCTCATTCCTCTCTAGATCTGGAAATTTTGGTGCCTTTGGTATTGTGTGAGCCGAGTTGAAAGAGAATTAAAGAAAGAAAGAAATGAGATTGTGACTTGTGAGACTTTGCTTCAGTCTTTAGTACACTTCAAAATCGAGATTTGAGTTTGACCAAGTGAGTGAGAGGGCATGATTGTGTGGTGTAATTTCGTGTGGCCAGTGGTGTGAAAATCTGATTTCATGGAATGATGAATAATAGTTATATGGATAAGAAAATAAAAATTGTGATTTAAAATTAAAATTAGATTTTACAAATAAAATTAACATACTTACATAAAATAAGAGTATTTATTTATGAAATTAATATAAATATTAGATATAATATGTTATATATATTTAAAATTAAAGGTTATAATAATTATATGCATATTTTATATATTTTGGGAATCTAAAAAAAAAATCACCACCGCAATGACCACAGCCGCATCGCAGCGACCGCAATACCCCCAATCACAACAACCCGCAATGCAACCACAACCGTAATTTAAAACTTTAGTGATAGTTGAGTTATGCAAAAAATTAATGACGGCACATGTTGACATGTTAGCAAATATACACGTGCATCAGCTGTTATGTAAAATTATTTTAACAGTAAAGTTAACCATACTGAAAGTAGGGACTAACTTACATGGATGAATAAATTATAAGGATCATTTTATATAGAAATAAAAATATAGGGACCAACTTATAATTTTGGTGAAACTATAGGGACCAAAATTATAATTTAGCGTATCTTTTTAATGCATTATTTTAATTAACAATATTTATAAACTTTAATTTGGGGAGCAAAAGTAAAGAGAAAATCAAATGGCTTTCGGTAATTTACCTTGCTTTCTATGTTCGATTTAACAAATGGTTATTTTTAGAAGTTTATTTATTCGGTTCTTCTAAGATTTATTGCATTTATAACAAATAGGTAATTGAAGACTAGGCTCGTATAAAATTCCTTGTAATTGGTTATTGATTCTCCACTAAACCTATAACATGCATACAAATTTTTTTAAAGAATCAATTATGTAATGTTGAATTGTTTACATAGATTATATTATATTCTTGTCGTATTTTAATTGCAGAAGCTAATAGAAAATATATAAGAATTCTACTTAAATAACTATTTTCTTATAATCATTTAAAGTTTATACATTTTCACTCAATTTTCTGACCTCCAATGCACTTGCATATCTTATGCAACCTACTGTATTTAATACCCCTCTTTGTTTCCTGAGATATCTATGGGGTTCTGGGATCCCTGTTTTATTTTAAATTAAAGAATCTACGGACAAAATTTATAAACTCCCTTTCAAATGGCATGCGGAATTGGTTATTGCACTTTTATTTTTAATCTTCCAAAGAGAAATAAGTGTTGGCATTCCATTTTGTTTAATAATTGGTTATTGCACTTATGCTTAATAAAATCTACTCATATCAACTTCCCTTTTATTTAAAAAAAAAAATGGGATCTGATGCATTCCAAAATATCTGTTGACTGTTGTTTAATTATTGTCAAATCAAAATATCCAATATCATATCATCATTCCTAAACGAACCGAACCCACGTAAGCCTATATCTCCAATCCAAATCACTATTCACCACGGCTTGCTGAACCCTATATAAATGGCATTCATCAAAAGCCTCCCTATTTTTCCCTTCCTTGTAATCGCTCTCTGCTCCACCTTCGCCCTCGCGGCCAGATTTGATGTCATAAACCGATGCCCCTACACGGTGTGGGCAGCAGCCATGCCTGGAGGAGGCAGACAGCTTAACCCCGGCGAGACATGGTACTTGGACGTGGCAGCGGGCACTTTAGGGGCCCGCATATGGGGCCGGACCAACTGCCAATTCGACTGTGGGGGTCGTGGGTGGTGCCAGACGGGTGACTGTGGGGGACTGCTTGAATGCCAATACTCCGGTGCGCCCCCAGCCACACTTGCTGAATTTTCACTCAACGGAGATATGAACACCGACTTCTTCGATATCTCTGTGATTGACGGCTTTAATATTCCCATGGAGTTCAGCCCCATGTCGAATTGCGGCCAGACCATTCAGTGCTTCGCGGATTATATTTGCCCCAATGCTTACCATCAGCCTAACGATGTTGCCACCTTCGCATGCCCCGGTGGAACCAACTATAGGGTTGTATTCTGCCCTTGAACTCTAGCTACGAGCCCTAGTGTTTATACAGTTATATGTACTTTACCTCCAAATAAAAGGCTCTATGTACTACAGTTAGATAGAGGGCTTTCATTCTGAGCATATAAAGTTGTGATCTGCTTCTGCTCTCCCCTTAATTATCTCTTAACTGAGGTTATGGTAATTTTTCTTCCAAATGAACTTAATTTAAAGTTGACGACGTACACCTACGTGTCAACTAAAGATGCATGCTTTCTTTCATGGTTTCACCCATCGAACTCTTCCATATGCTTGCATGCTTGAACAATTAAATTAAGAAAATTATATATTCTAGCAAGATAATTAATAAATAACCTAAGTATTATTATTAAATCTGAAAATGTATCTTTCAAATTTCATCTACATAAATCTATGTTGGGATATTGGATTAACTTTCGAATTTACAAAGAAGAAGGATTAATTGGAAGAATAAACCTTTGTGGATAATTAGTAAAATATTACCTAATCTAAAGGACTAGGATTTCGGAAAATACAAGGAACCAACAAAGCAAATGATAACAATCATATCTAGAGAATGTTAATTTGGAAGGTAATCAAATTAACTAAAACATCTCTCTCTCTCTTCCACCTACTGCCACCACTTCAAACCTATAGTTGAAATTATATTCTTTTTCCAATATATTAAAATTCTCTCTAAATCCCATAATGTGTTGTCATCGCACATTCACTTTCAATCTCTCATTCAACCACATATATCAACATCTACACACACTAAACCACATCTGAGCACCATCAACCCAACCCCTTCATTCGCACCTTCGTCTCCTATTACGTACACACACCTCACCGTCTCTCTACATCTCATACACACATACACCCACGGCAATACATATACGCTTTCTTTAGTCATCAATTTGCAACATTGTGATGATCAAAGAGGAATTGACATTCAAGAGGCAAGAAGAAATTAAGAATACAAATTCCTTTTTTTTCACATCAAGAAGGTTTTGATCGATAGGATTCGTTGAAATCTAGGTGAGTGAACTAACCCTTCTTTAATATTATCTTAAGTGTTAAAGTAATCGGATATGTGATAGGCGTGAATATTAAGATTGAGATAATTAAAATTATCTTATAGAAATATGATCGATGATAATAATTACTATTATTATTATTATTATTATTCTTGGTTAGGAGAAAGGATGAATATGTGATTTATGAGGTGGTTGAGATTTGAGATAATTGAGATTATTTAGACATTTATACTTGATGGTTTATGACGTTGTATATTATTATGTTGGATGAATATTGTTTGTGTTTGGGCGGGATGGTACCCTCTCTCATGTCAAGCGGGAAATCCAGGTAATAGGATAACTTGACCTCTAAGAGTAGAGACAACGATTCCTTCGGTAGGGAGATGAGCCCAGATTTAATCCGTGAGGCGCCCTAACCATTGCTGATGAGGTTGTGCGTCATGGCGGGTTTGATGAAATTGAGGAAATTGGTTGAGCAAGCCTACGGGCGCTCCCGGATATGATGAGATTGGTTGAGCAAGCTTACGGGTATTCTCGAATATTTTTCCATTGACGAGTACTAGTTCTGTTGGTCTGAATTGTCTGATTGATTTACAATTCTTTGATGTGTATCTTTCCTTGTGATTTTATGATTTGTGCCTATACTTTTATTTTATTACTTTGGCATAGCGGATTTTATTAAGGCGGGGATTGGCTCGCTCACTGAGATTATTATCTCACACTCGTTGGTTTAATTTTTTTTTTTTCAAGATCAAGTAGCGGAAAAGGAATTTCCGCAAGTGGATTAGGTTCGCCGTTGGACTATCCTATTTTTGGATAGGTCTCGAGTCATTGGTATTTATTTTATTTAAATAGGAAGCTATGTGGTCAACTAGGACATCTAGGGGGTCCCGAGTGGTGAAATTACTTTAGTTATTTAATTTGATTTAAATTCAAAAATTTGTATTGAAGATTTATGATATGGATTACTGTAGAAGTTGGAGATTACAATTATGAATTTATTTGAACTGATGTAACTTTTTGAATGAGTGAAGTTTGATTATTTTATTTAAATATTAAAATTGTAATTTGGGAGATTGCAAGGAATCTAGGTAAATTTTCATCTCTCCTTATGTGTATATGGTATACAGTTAAAATAATTTATACCATTAATTAATAATCATTTTAACGAATATTTCATATTTATTATATTTATTTCAATTAATATTCAATTGTAAATTACTGTTTGTTTTAATTAACCTTTGAGTTTACTTAATTAATATTTTCTAGTTTTGGTCTTTATTTTTACATATATTCATATATAAACATATATGTATATATACATACATAGGTAAATATTACAAACTAGTTAGATTATTCACACTATAATGTAATATTTATTTTAAGTAATATTTGATTTCTTTATATATTTATTTTAAATAGTATTCATTGTAAATAAAAATTTAATTTAATTAATACTTCCCTTAGTTAATATTTATTCATATTTAAATGCTATTTCTTAAATATTAATTTACATTTTATTATATATATATATATATATGTACATGTATATATATATATATTTTTTTTTTTTCAAACTCTGATTTGCTTCTATTTATGTACGCTAAATATTTTACATGAATAATATAAAGGGGGTAAAAATAGAGATGTTAACTAGGCTTACGATGATACAGGATTCGAAATTTGGGTCGTGACATGAAATTTGCCACATAATCACACCCTCACCTCACTTAAAGTCAAACCTTGAATTTGAAGGCTGAAGCTGAAGCAAAGTCTCTCACGGTGTCATGAATCATGGTCTCTTACTTTTTTTCTTTGAATCTCTCACCTCAGCCCACACATACACCAACTGACCAATGGCACCAAATATTTTAAAATTCAGACACAAAGACTCATGCCACGCATAGAGCCAACAACCACCATAGATCAGAGGGATGAGAGAAAGATGAAGACCAACATTGAGGAGTGAGGACGATGAATGGATAAAATGGATTAGAGATCGAAGACGAACTGGTGCACAGCACGAGATCGAAGATGAAGATAGGGTCATAACACCAGGTGGAGGAAAATAGAGGACCAGTGAGCAGTGACCACCAGAGTCCAGATAGAGGAAAACAGAGAAGAGTGACAGCAACGGATGAACGACAGCAACGATGATGGGTTAGATAAGTGGTTTCTCACTTTTTCTCTTCTCTGAACTAGATCTAGGGCTTCATTCGACTAAAATAGTGTATTCTATTTAATTTTTTTTTTAACTTTTATACAGAGAATGCAATTGCGGCCGCAACTCCGTTTTGTTGCAACTGCAACCCCGTTCCATTGCGGCACATCGTTAAGATTTTGCGGCGTGATTTGGATGCAGCCACTACCGCAACCACAATATTGCAGCCGCATCGCCGTTTGAAATGTAGGCAGCATCTACAGCAGTGTGTGAGTACTGTGCAATTGCACATAATAGCTTTAAGACTAGGATTTGAATATGGGTTTAAATGAAACACAAGAAAATATAAAGAATAAATGAGTTCAAAATTATAAAATTTGGCAACACTGGTTATACAAAGTCTCCATCATAAATATCAATTAAACCTTCTTTCAAGGATACCAAATAGTGAACTTTAATTAAATGTTGTTAAAAATTATTGCATGCCTTTAAATTCATAGAATGGTACAAAATACAAGCCGTAATTTATCAACATCATTTAACATATTGGAAAAAAAAATATTACCAATGTATAGTTATAGTGTCATAAATGTTTCCTGAATGATAAAATAAAATAAAATAAATACACTGTCACAAATATTGCATCAACTCTAATTGTCAAGTTGTTCATAAATGCTTATCTTTTGTAAATCATGTTTGAACTAACCAGAATAAGGGGCATGTAGTAAAGGGAAGTCAAATTCTGATTAGTCACCTGTAATTAGTCATCCAAACTAAAGTCCACTACAATTTTATACTGTGTAGCACAAATTTTAAATTATACTGTTGTGTATAATACAGAATTAGAAAAAGGAATATATGATGCTTACTGATGCTAGGAAAACTTTCGCTGCAACCATGAGTCATCTTTGCATTCTCTTGCCAAAGCACGGTTATCTTGAGAATGAGTCTGTAAAATTGAAAAATAGTGAGTGTTGCTCTATCAGGCAGAGCCATAATTACATAAATCGATACAATTTATTCATATAATTAATCCAACCCTGAGGGGAAAAACCATTTTAAATCAATTCCTAGAATAGATGTCCAAATATAACCATCAACACCAAACTTGACAAATTAAATATAAACAAAAAAACAAAGACAGATTAAATAATTATCAGTACCTTGCTTGATTGTCACTATAAACAGGTTCAAATGGAACAGATGTCTTATCCTGTACAAGAAATGATGGCAGCATTAAAGCCCTACTTAAGCAGGAGATACAACATTTAAAAGAAACCATCACCGTTGGGAAAACCACACACAACTGCCAAGACATGATTAAGAGAACACATGACAGATAGAATATAAAACACCCCTAAGATGATTTATGAACCTAATAGGGTTGATTTAGTCGAACAATCACAACTTTTGTTTCAGTTTTTCATGTCAATGTATGTATAGATTAATACTTTCAAAATGCAAATACACACCCACATATAACATGAGAGGCAAGACAATAGAGTGAGCTAATATTTGCTAGCATGACTTCTTGTGTCATCATAGATATCACTATACCAACAATAGGCATCCTAAATGTCATCTAACATCTAAGATATTAGGGTCAATATGATAGTGTACCAAAACAAATAATTACTAGGGTCATGATTACAGTTAGACGTAATTTTGGACCCATCATCTTGTCCAAAAACATTCAGATAATAATAATAATAATAATAATAATAATAATAATAATAATAATAGAGAAGATAGGGTTTTATCTCATATAATAAAATATTACAAATGCATAAAGATAGATGACAAGATGGTTTAAATAGAAAGTTTAAAAGTACCAAAGGAAATCCAACAATCATATCAGTGAAGATACCATTGCAAGAACAAAAGAATATTCATGTAGAGAATTTCAAACACTTATTTTCAATGGGGAATTTTGTTGGATCCATTTGGGATTATGGTAAAGATTGCAAGCAGAGGAAATAAATTATACACCATAGAAGGGTAATAGCCAAACAGAGTTTCAGACCAAACACTACATTATGAATTGGAAAGCTACTCAAATACACAACAATCAACAAACTTCCAGGAAGCATAATGGAAAAGTTAACAAGAATACTCATGCACATCAACCTAGATCTTGGTGTTGCTTGTTATCAAAGCAGCAAGTTTTGAAAGGTGATTTGCAGCTGGACGTTTTGGATAAATGTGCAAGTATTGAACGCATGCTAACAATACTTATGTTTCAAAATCAAGTGTTAAAGAACAAGGATATTATATCCATGTTTGGTAAATATTTATTCAACTTATGCAGATTTCTTTTTTCCCTGTAAATATATACAATAAGAAATAAGAATACTTAGACAAAACCATCCCAAAAACATCTCAAGTAAGCACACCTTGTGCTACTTATATATCCTTTTGTCCTTTGGAATTGTTGGCCTACCTTGCTTTGAAGTGCCTACAAGAGAAGGCAGCAGCTATTAAAATCTATTGACATCAAAGAGGGAGAGAGAGATTCAAAAAATACTCTAGTCTATGTAAAAATAATCAAGGAGATAAAAGTAAAGGAAAAAGGAAGAATAAAAGCTACCTAAAGAGCTTTTGACCTATGATAATTCTTTTCTCTCTCCCTGATGTTAAAGCAATGTTTTTTTTTTGTAGTGAGTAAAGCTAACCATCATGGTACATTTGCACAGAATGAAGTCTCCACACAGTATATTTATAATATATATATATATATATATATATATAAGGGACAGAGCTGCAATGGCTTTTCCCAGTCTGAAGAAAGTAAATAAATAGACAAGTATCTTTCAAGTAACAAAATAATATTGTACTCTCAATTTTTATTTAGTGTGAAGTATAGGTCGTAAATCACTTGTATTGTTCTTTAAAAAAAAATTAATAACATGTGTGTGTATGTGTGTCTCTCTCTATATATATATAGGGAATTTTATTGATTTTGAGTATTCATAATAATTTAACATATAATAATATCGATAGTTTGGCATAACATTCATGTGACTTTTGAACTTTGGACAACAGAGACAAATCATCCCTATCTCTTTTCAATTTCCAAATTTTGCAGGAAAGTGTAAACAAAATTTCAGCACAAAATTTTGTGGTTTCAAACTCAAATCCCCTCTCTATCAAGATTTTGAATTTGAGCAAAAATTATCTAGAAAAGAAAAAGAGAGCTCGAGTCTTTCAATTAATGCATTAATCCCAAAATCTAGGTATCGAATGCCTGAAAGCTTGAATTATGTAGTATAATCAGAATTAAGAATTCAGAAGAATCAAAATTGAGAAGAAGATGATCTTACTGCCTAAAGAGGAAAAGAAGGCAAGGTGCGTGCAATGATGAGCTAGAAGATGCCGTAGCTGAGAAAGTTCTGGAGGATGCCGATGAGTAAAAGTCTCTAGGTAAGGGAAGACTCATTGATTTTGCTAGTGACGAGGCCGATGTTATCGCCTAAGTCCTTGGCGACATTGAGCAGAGCGATCTGTTTCTGGTTGTAGCCCATGGTTATAGCTGACGATGAGACAGAGATGACGAAGAAGATGGAGATTAGCCGATGATATGATGAAGATAGAGATTGGCTGATGATGTGACGAAGACGATGGAGATTGGCCAATAGTGTGATGGAGATGACGAAAATGATGGAGATTGGTTGACAATTTAAGACAGTGATGATGAAGACAATAAAGATTGTGTGGATTGGAATGATGATTACAATGAAAAGAAGATGATTGGATATAGTGCTTGAGATCACGGGTCCACTACCATTGATCATGCAGAAGCTGATGCAAGATACTAAAAAGCTGGTACAAGATACTTAATTTTTTGTAGTGTCTATGGCCTATTGTTAATGGTGATTTTAGTCTAAGCCAAATCTGACACCAAATACTCGAATAAAATCGAAAATGATGTGGATGTCAAAGTTATGCGGTAATCTCCTTAATTTGATAGAACATACGTCGAATGCTTAGTGAAAGTAACTGCAAGTAACTACATGAAATAAAGAAAAAGAGGCTGGAAATACAATTTTTGCTTGAAAGTAAATTTGCAGAAAGGTTAAATGAAAGCAATAATTTGTAGAAAAGTTAAATTGAAAGCACAGAGAAAGTAAATTAGAAGTAAATGACAGTTCGCAAAAGGTAAATAGTAGAAATTTTAATGAAAGCAGATTAAATGAAAGCAAATAAGAAATGAGAAATTAAAGTGCAAGAAGACTAAATGACTAGAGTTTAAAAGTGCTTTAAGTAAATTGAAAAGCAACAAAAATGAAGATGAAAGTAGAAGTTAAAAGAACTTTGAATTAAAATGATTGAAATGTTAAGAGGAAAGCATACTTGATGTTAACCTGTTAATCTGCTTGTGTGAGATGTTAGGATGTTAATCAAGAAATGCCAATCTCATTTCACTACCAAAAAAAAGAAGATTTTTGGTGGTGACTTAAAAGCCTTTTGGTGATGACTTTTAGTGGTGACTAAGTCGTTGCTGAAATTCTGCAGCTGAAAGGTTTTTTGTGGCAACTAAAGGAGTGGCCATCAAAAATCACCCTTAAGTGGTGGCTATAAGTAATTTTTGTTGCCAAAAATTTTTTTTCTTGCCAAAAAATGACTTTTGGTCAACTTTAGTGGTGACTTCCAAAAGACAACCTTTGGTGGTAACTTTGAAAGTCATCACCAAAATATCTTTGGTGGCGACTTTCAAAGTCACCACCAAATGTCAATCACCATTTCTTAGGACTCGGATTGGCTTGACTGGTCGTCCCGAGACCCTTTTGACCTGTGCGGGTCTTGGCTGATCCACTAACTCGCTGTCCTAGGGTGACTCAATTATTTTTGTGTAATATTCAAATTTATATTGAAATTAAATCAAACATATACATATCTAAGATTTGAACCCGGGTTCCTTACCTTTCAACCATGTGTGTCTTGCCACTATACCACCACTTCATTTTTGCTATATAAGGGCAAAATATTATATATATATATATATATATATATATATATATATGTATAATCTGTTAAAATTATTTTAAGCCAAAAAATCATAAAATCGAAAAAAAACAACATTTAACTTAATATAAAATAAATATATTATTATTAATAGATTAAGAGATAAGAAAAAAATTAATTATATATATATATTAAAAAATTGACTTTTCTTGGTGATAGTGACAGTCGCCACTAAAAGTTTGACTTTTGGTGGTGACTATAGTAGTCGCCACCAAAAATTTAATTTTTCCGAACTTTCTTTTAATTTTATTTTAAAATAATTGACTTTTGGTAGTGACTCTCAAAAGTCATCACCAAAAGTTTTACTTTCAGTGGTGACTATCGGAGTTGTCACCAAAAGTCTGAACTTTTTTTTAATTTTATTAAAAATAATTGGCTTTTAGTGGCGACTCCCAAAAGTTTAATTTTTTAATTTTATTTAAAAATAATTGACTTTTGGTGGCGACTCTCAAAAGTCACCACCAAAAGTCAAAATTTCAATGACAACTATGGGTCGCCACCAAAAGTCTAATTTTTTAATTTAATTAAAAATAATTGACTTTTGGTGGTGACTTTTAGTCAAACTTTCAGTGGCGACTATGGGATCACCACCAAAAGTGTAATTTTTTTAATTTTATTTAAAAATAATTGACTTTTGGTGGTGACTCTCAAAAGTCACCAGCAAAAGTCAGACTTTCAGTGGCGACTATCGAAATCGCCACCAAAAGTCTAAACTTTTTTTACTGGCAACTATGAGGGTCGCCACTAAAAATCTAATTTTTTTAATTTTATTTAAAATAATTAACTTTTGGTGACAACTATGGGAGTCACCATTAAAAGTCTAACTTTTAATGGCAAGTCTCAAAAGTTGCTATCAAAAGTTAGACTTTCAGTGGCGACTCTCAAAAGTTACCATCAAAAGTCGAACTTTTGGAGGCGACTCCTTTTTTCATCACTAAATGTCAACTTTCAGTGGCAACTTTTTTAGTCATCACCAAAAAGTCGCTACTGAAAGTCAATTTTATTGTAGTGTTTACAACAAAACACTTAATATTTATAGGCAAATGATGGAACTAACTGTCTATCTATATAATTGCTACGTAAGTGACAGTTTGCATTATTTGATACAACTGCCTTAGCCACTTGATGATGGAAGTAACTGCCTGTCTTTTCTTCGACATTCGACAACTTGGTCACACTATCAGTATGTCTTTGATATTCAACCACTTCTGCCTATCTTGTCTTCAACATTTGACAACTTGGTCACTTCGTTAATCAGCATGTCTTCGACACATGTCTTAGAAATTTGACAACTTAGTTCCTCAAACTCATTTGTTGAATAGTGTGCTTCCAATGATTTTACTTCGACAGACTTATACTCGATAGTGTTGTCATGAATTGTTTCAAGCTGACTTGTTTATTCTACTTGTTTTCTTCTATCAAATTCCTACTTTTCAGATTGTTGGTTTCCATCGAATTTCTATGTGCCAGATTACTAGTTTGACACTTCTAAAATCGGTACTATTTTATTGCACCATCAAAGACAATTAGTTATCAGCCAAGCAACATAAATTTTTTGACAATTATATATTTTAAAAATAATCATCTAACACCTATATAAATACATTGTTGGTATCACATTTTCTTCACAACTCAAATATGGCATTCATCAAAGGCCTCCCTATGTTCTCCTTCCTTGTAATCGCTCTCTGCTCTACCTCTACCCTTGTGGCTAGATTTGACATCTCAAAGTAATGCTCCTACACAATGTGGGTAGCAGCCATACCCATACCTGGTGGTGGAGGTAAACAACTCAATCCTGGCAACACGTGGAAATTGGACGTGGTAGTGGGCACTTTATTAGCCTATATATAGGGCCAGACCAACTGCCAATTAGATAGGTCAGGTCATGGGCTATACCAAACGGGTCACTGTTTGGGGTGTGCTTTGATGCCAAAACTCTTGTGCATCCCCAACCAAACTCGCTAAATTTACACTGAACAAAAACTCAAACAATAAAACTGACTCCTTCGATATCTCTATGATTGACGGGTTTAATATTACCATAGAGTTCAGCCTGATGTTGAATTGCTATCACGACATCCAATGCTTCACACATAATTGCCCTTATGCTTACCATCATCCTAATGACTATGCCACCTTCATATACCCCAGTGGAACCAATGATAAGGTTGTATTCTGCCCTTGAACTCTAGTAATGTACCCTATTTTGACATCGTTATATGTTTCTACAAATAAAGGGCTATAGCTATACGTGAGATAGAGAGGGCTTCGTTATGAGGATATAGGGTTATGCTCTGCTTCTGCTCTCCCCTTATTGTCTCTTAAAGGACATTACAATAATTCACTCCAAAAAATTATAATTTAGTGTCAATTAAAAATAAATATTAAAGTTAATTACAACTAACATTAAGGGGTTTTATGTTAGTTACCATAACTGACACTAGACATAGTGTTGTAACAAATGCAGCGTTAGTTCTAACAACTATTGGAATGACTGACATTAGATTGAATATCTAGTTTAGTTACAACTAATTGTAAATTATGGCAAAATATATGAAATTTTACTTTTAGTACCAGTTACAATTGACACTAGTTAACGTCAGTTCTAAATTACTCCAAATATAGTATTTTATATGACTAACACGAGGTTTAAATTGAATTATAACTGATGCTATTATGAAGCATTATTTTTTTTCTTGCTTTAGTTAGAACTGAGACTAAACTTAACATCAGTCTTAACTAATGTTGATATTAGGTTCTTATATCCCTGTTTATTTGATTTTCGATTTTTTTAATTATACAGTGGTCTAATTAGCAATTGTTAGCCCCATTGCATGTGAGATGACAAAATTAAATTTTGATGACAACAAACAAATTAAAAATAAATTCTTTGGACTATTTTGACATATTATTTTTAGGAATTTTGAACAAGTCAAAGGCAATAAGCTTAAAGAGAAAACTTTTATCTTTTTAATGCCTTTAGGACTTATAATTTTTGTAAGAGTATTTGAATGGCAAGAAAACTCTTTTTAAAACCTTAAGAATGTTTTTGAATATTTACATAAGTTGGAAAATATTTTTGAAAAGATTGATTAGCTCTACTAGTGTCTTAGAATCTTGAAAGTTTTGAAAAGCTCAAATTTTGACTCCCAGTAGGCTACCATTTGAGCACTTGCTTACAAGCAGTCGATTAGTTGCTATCACGTCCTACCTAAGACACGTGATCAGCATGAGAGTGAGCTTAACTCACCTCTGAACCTAGCTTATTTTAATGACACCACATGTATAACCTTCTAATATAGATAAATAAAAGTAGACTTCACTTAAGAAAAACCTTTTTTTACTTATCCATGAATATATCTTATACAATTTATCATAACAAACCAATTCAGTAAAATAGCTATAACCAAATCTTTAATACAGTAAGTCATTTATGTATATCATTCTTCAACTTACAATAACAGAAATTCAAATCTTAGATTACCTATACGATCATGAAGCGACTCTAGAGTAGTAAAATAGAAAATACAAGAAATAAGAAGTAGATCATCCCCAAAGTCAAGTAAGGTCTTAAGTTAAAAAAAAAAAACCACGACTCCCTGTACGAAGATTTTCTGTCCTTTCAATCATAAAGCAAAGCAAAGAATAAATTAAAAATCAAGTTTTCAATTGCACCACGTTGTTTTGCCCCTATTCAACAAATTTTTCTGGTTTTCATCTCAGTTTTACCTTGCCTTAGTTTAGACTTTGTTTTTAATCTAGGTGAAAACATATTGGATTAACTCCTACCCAAAATTGGATAAGAGAATCATTAACTTAGAAAGAAAATATCAAATTTTTACCTGTTACTCTTTTCTCGTAAAAGTCTATTTTTACGTAAGAAAACAAAGGAAAAAGATTCTACTGTTGTACTCTCTCTTCTCACAGGAATGGAGAAGGTTTTATCACAACAATGGAGAAGAAGTGCCTCTATCTTCTTGTTGGAAAACAGAGCAAAGATCTCTCCCTTTCTCTCACTATTGTGCTCTTACTAAAATGGGAAAAAGCTCATTGTTTTTCATCACGGTTTTTCTCTCTCTTTCTCTCTCTCTCGGGTTTAGTTACAGATTTTTTGGGAAGAGGAGGAGAAAAAGAGCTCATGGAGATGATGATGATTCACGAAAAGTAAGGTGTGAATGAGATCAAAATTTTTATTTTTCCCTTTTTTTGGATGCTTCTTTCACCGCCAAGGATGAAATGGGGATAATGGGTTATGTGTGTCCTATTTCTAAGCTACCACTAACCTTCTCTATTGGCTAAAATATTAACAAAATGCTATTCATGTCTCTTAAAATTACTTTTATGATTCTTTTCTCCTCATTCATCTACTTATGTATTTATTTTATTACCTTACTTCTCTTAATTATTCTTTCTTTTCTTTCTTAAAACTCTCCTTTTCATATCTCTCAAAATAAGTTTTCATGTGGGTCCTCAAGTCTTGTAAAAATTTCTAATTTTACTTGAAGTTCCAAGTATTCTTGACCGCTCCTTGTCTCACCTTTCACATTAAGTTAATTCTCCTACCAAAATTAGGAAATTTTCAAATGGGTCCTCAAAAGTTTATTTATTTATATTTTATTTCCTATTACAAAATAATCCTCAATAAATCCACACTTAAAAATTTTAATTCCTCAAAATTTTCTTTTTAAAATTAAAGGTCCCCTACACTATTTAAGAATTCAGGATATTACAATCTCCCCTCCTTATAAAAATTCTATCCTCGAATTTTAATACTTGACCATATTCAAGGGTCAACAATTGAAGCAATATCGCCAAGTCATCCCTCTTACTCCTTAGTTCTTCTTTCTAAATGAAGATTATATTATGCTTATTTTATGGCTATCCTCACAACTATACACTGCATCTTATCTTTAAGCTCTAATAATCCATTCACCAGTCTTCCTTGACAACACAAATCTTACTTGAAAGTTTTATAACCCATTTACACCTTGACCATAACCTAACTTCTGAAGTTATTTACCAACTCTTATATTTTTATACATTGGCTCAAATTTTCTAGCACACAATAAAATGGTAAACATGTCAAAGACATTCGACGATGATTTCAACAGAAGCTACAAATATGGTTTTCTTACAATTCAACTATCTTGTTCAATTTTGTTAATTCTTCCTCCAACTCTTAAATTAGGAAATTAGCCAACAAAATCATCTTTCATTTCTTACTTGTAAATTTATGAGTCCAACATTTCAATTCTAACTCCCTGATAATATTTACTATATGCATTCAAATAATTTCCTTCATTCCTTTTCACATTAAGAACTCCTAATCCAACTAAAGCTCATCCCAACCATTCTTTAACTAACTTGTGGCTCACAACTTTATCTTTCATGTGTCTAGAATTACTTATCTAAGATTGGTAACAAGCAAAACTTTGAATAAGGGAAAAACCAAAATTAGAAGTCCAGAGCTTTTGATTCTTTCATCCATGCTACTCAACTTACCTCTCCTGCAACAGATTACTATATCTGACTATGCTCCAATTAAAATAAAGTCATTATTTCATAACCATCATTCTATGATATAACCCAACGATGCACAAAATAAATACTTGCGTAACAAGGTCATAACATTTTTAAGTTATTACTGAACCTTTTCTCTCTTTTCTCATTTGTTATGTCATTACTAACTTAAGCTACCTTCATGTTTTCCACATTCAATCTTCATAATCTTAAACCTAAGAAACTCACCCTAACACCCAAAATTGAACCATAACTCTATAAGAGAGATTCATTTACTTCAAGCACCAGAATAAACCCAAGGACTTAAAATAAAATTTATAACTAATCCATCATCCATTGTTCCTTGTTCTAAAATACCAACTCATCTCTACATGATTTAAAGAATATTTTGGTTTCACACACTTGTGAGTGAAAGTGCCTTTTGCATCATCCAAGGATTTCCTATTATCTCCACTGAATTGATGCTTTGCACCAAAGGAATTAGATTTCTTTTTACTCAAGTTACCTAAAACCCATTTTATAAATATTGTTTTCCTTCTGTCAAAAAATTTTCTAGTATATTCGATTCGTATTTCAAGAACTAACATTTTGCTTTTGTAACTCATTTGTTATATTCCTCTCACCAATTCAAAATTTTCATACATCGCCCATAATTTAAATTGATCTTTGCAGAATCATTCTTATTTAAAATTGTCCTCAAAGACTTACTAAGAAAATTCATCTAAGTCCTCGAGTATGAAATTTTCTATCTGAACTTTAATCCTCATCTAACTTCAAATGCTAACTAAATATGGTTTGTATCCCCCTCTCATTCTTCCAAATAGCCTTTTTTTTTTTAAATACTATTCTCATCCAACACAAAATTGATGGTAATTTAATCTCATGTACCCCAAATTCAAAGATTTCTATTTTACAACAATTCCCCTTAAAGATTCTTATTTATGTTTGAACTGTTAGGTATCTCATGGAACATTCGATGTCATGAAAACTACTTCAAGAACTAATAGCTCCTCCAACATTTACTAGCACTCAAGACATTATTCTAACACCTACCCACTTCTTCTCACAATTCAATTATTGTTATGTAGGTTCCCATGCCTTGACATTTCCCTAAGATAGCTCTTAAATAGAAGGATTCATTCCTCCTCCTAGAAATTCTCTTCTCAACCGTTCACCTTGTATCAATTAAAGATTCTTTTCAATTAAGTTATTTTACATGTTTCATTACCCTCTATATAAGAATTCACCTTCCAATCTTTTGGTAATTTCCCTCTTAATGAAGAAGGACAACCCCTCAGATCTCATCTCACTTTTTTTCTAATTTCAGAACATCCCTAGAATTTGATCATAGATGGTGACATCATATATCGACTTATTCATAATCTTCAGCTTAGGGTATCTACTTAGGAGGTCCTCGAGAATGCATTTGGGGCTTTAAGAATCTACAAATAAAAAATCATACATACTTAATTCCAAGAATACTTCACAAACGACTTAGAGGAATATGACACAAAATAATCGACACTGACAACACCTACAGGGCCTTTAGTGGATCCTCAGCTCATGGCAATAAGGAGAGGTCTCACCAAGGTAACCTTGCTTTGTGATCCATAAGAGACCTAAACTTATGCTCTGATACCATTTTGTCACATTCCACCTAAAACATGTGACTGGCATGAGAGTGACCCAAACCTTACCTTGGAACCTAGCTTATTTTAATGATACCACATGTATAACCTTCTAATATAGATAAATAAAAATAGACTTCACTTAAGAAAAACCTTCTTTCACTTATCCATAAATATATCTTATACAATTCATTATAACAAACCAACTCAGTAAAATAGTTATAACCAGATCTTTAATACAATCATTCATTCATGTATATCATTCCTCAACTTACAATAACAGAAATTCAAATCCTAGGTTACCTATACAATCACTGAGCAACTCTAGAGTAGCAAAATAGAAGATATAAGAAACAAGAAGTAGATCATCCCCGGATTCAAGTGGGGTCTTGAGCTAAAAAAAATCCATGACTCCCTGTACAATGATTTCCTTTGACTGTCAACTCTGAAAAATGTTAATAAGAGGGTTATGAGCAAACCTCTTGCCTAGTGAGGGGACAATACTATGCTACGACAAAAAATAGTTATCATGTATCATAATGATAACACTAATCTATCATACATAAACCAATTGTAGCACATTACAATATTATCTAGAATAGTTTTCAACAACATTCAAATGGATCAATCACATTTCAATATAATATAGTTCAGAACAATTCACAATAGCAAGTATTTCAACCAATTATGTAAATTTCCTATACCAACCGAATTGTCCAAGGTACCTCTGGATCGTTACTTGTAGCCTCTGCTACATTCACCCTTATCACTCCATTTATAAATCTCCACCCTTATGGCTCCTTATAAAATTTCCCATGGGCTGCACCACCATGACTTTTCTTTCTTTCTCAAACCTTTCTCAAACACAAGCATAATCACAATTCAAGATCTCATATCATAACAGAAATATCATTTCACAATTTACATCATCCATTCATAGATGAATAAGTTCAATAATCAAGATAAATCATAATATGCCACATCTTAACTCATTTCATATAATTCCCAACTCATGATATAATCTCATCATTTATAGTACATCATATATATATGAGTTCATGAATATCCACAATTATCATTACATTGTAGCAAACTTAACATTTAGAAAAGCTATATTTTCTTACTTCAGTCACAAATGTAGAATCCATAAGTGTGTGTATATGTATACATATATATTTTTCCAAAATCAAGTATACCTAACAAGCAACTTTCCAAGTGGGTATGTGTATATATATATATGTGGGTACATACAGTTCTTGACTAAATAGTTACATATATTTGCTTATATACATATATATATATATATACATGTACACATGTACCTTTTTAAATATTAAATAATAAGCTTCAAGTGTTTTTCATATATATATATATATATATATATATATAATTATATGTAATACTCCAAGTATTATTGTGTAGTTTAAAGTGCACAAATTTGGGTAAAAGAAAATTTCTTGCAAGTTAAGGAGTTCTGACTAAAGGAATGAGGGATTTTTTAAAAAAATTTAGTAAGGACTAAGATTTACCCTTGATTAAGAAAAATTACTACGAAAAGGAAAAACATGAACGCTGAGTGAACGGAGAATGCTAAAGGACTAAAGTGAAAGGAAAAGAAATTACAAAGTATTCATAGAAAAGGACCAAATAGGGACCCGTAAGGGGGAATGGACCTTATGGGGATGAAATTAAGAGGCCAGTACCTGAAGGATAATGGGTTAGAGATAAAGTGGATTCTGAGGCAACGAGAAGGACTAAAGTGAACAAATGTAAGATTTTTGAATTTTAGTGAAAATGGGATGTGATGATAGGTATTTGTTTTTGTGGAATTATAGTTGGGAGCCTTAAGCATGATCAATCTTTTCCAATTTCCTTGCAAGTTCCTAATTGAAGTGATCACCAAGGGGACTAAAATAAAAGAAAAGTGGGTGGGCCTACATGTACTAACTTAAAAACACATACACCTTTCATCTTCATTCTTTCTTTCCATTCACACACCCTTTCCTCTGTCCAATATCCAAGCCTCTTCTTCAATACCATCATAGCAAGCTTGAAGGAGGAAAGAGATTAAGTAAGCTTAGAAGAAAAATTGGTAAGCAAGTGTTCTTCTTCTTCATCATCATCTTCTTCTTCTTCCTCCTTTTCTCCAAGAATGAAACCCTAGGTTTAGAAGAGTTGCTTTATAAAATCCTTAGGACTAAAATTGGTGTGGAAATGTTGTTTTAAATTAATGATTGAGAAACCCCTGGTTAAATATAGTTGATCATTGGGAGAAAATTGAAATTTGTTAGAAGAATGAAATTGGAGAAAATCTCTTGAATCTTTACCTCTTAATTGTTGTTTGAGGTTATGAGTTTTAAGTGGTGAATTAAGTGTCTGTAACTTAGCTTAAAACACCTAAGAGGAACCCATAGAAGATTGGGACCAAAGGAAAGAAGTTTGGGCAAGGATAGAGCCATTTTTGGGCTCCATCCTGGCTGCCCAGTCCTGAGGCATCCAGTCGGCAACTAGGGCTCCTGGGCGACATGTTTGGTAGCCAAAGGGGCTTGAGGGCATAGAGGTGGTGCCGAGGTGCTAGTCTTGGTGTTCAAGCACCATCTTGGCATAAGCAAGGCAGAGGTTCAAATGTAATTTTAAAATGGTCATAACTCTTTTGTCTGGACTCCATTATTGGAAAATTTATACCGTTGAAAATATCTTTTAGTCTACTTTCTAAAGGTGTAATTTTTATTTGAAAATTATTTACTGTTTAAAAGTTATGACCATATGAGTGATCAAAGGTCATAATTAGTGGTGAGGATTTCCCTATTTTGTGACCTTAACATATTCTTACTTGGTTATCTTATAGGAAATGAATTCTTTGATGTGTCATGCACATATTTTGGAATAGAATGGCTAGCTTGGAGTAAAGGTGAGGGACATCTCCTACCTCCTTTTTGATTGTGCAAATTTGATTATGTATTCATTTAAGACTTGGTTTGTCCCTTGGAATACTTTAGTGCGAATACGTATACATGGGTAATATAATCATTGGGATGTTCTAAATGGTTAATAATGTTCTTTTTAGCTAAAGATAAAGACTATGGTCTTGTGAGGGAATCATCTTATTCTATATAAATTGCATCCTGCAAAAGAATTATTTCTTAATAAACTTACATACTTCTAGTATTATAGAAAGGAAATAATTCAAAGAATCTAGGTGATGTATTATCTGTTCTTTTTTGTTTTACTCGTATGGTGATAAGAATCATATTGGGGAATGTATGGGATGAAATCTTAAATTATCTAGAGTAGATATGCTAACAATTATATTTATCCATGGTAGTCATATTCCTTTTCCTTGAGGTAGGAGGACCTCATTATTTTTTGTACGTATTGAATTTCTATTGCATCAGTTGTTGGTGTTTTTGGATTATGAGATAGCTAGAGGTGGAAAACTCTTGAAGGAACCTTATGGTTGTGAGCCGGTGTGATGAGTATGATGAACCGCTCTTGTCTTTAAATAATTGTAATTACTTATTATTCCTAATTGCAAGAGTGACTCCTTTTGATAGACAAGTGTGGATACACACACACACACACACACACATATCTACTTCCTTGATTAAACACAATTTGTGTATAATTGAGAAAAGGGAAAAAGTGAACATATAAACTTCCTAGAAACACCTTGGATGACCACAATTACTATAAGTGGTGCAATGTGGAAGAGTCCTAGAATGATTGTGGGAATGACATTAACTATTTTTAAGGTTTGAGTAGATAAGGCACCATACCTTTACATTGTCATTAAATATAATGTAGATGAATAGTTTTTGTCACTTGTGCTATATATTCTATTCCTACTATATGAGGTAAAATAATTTGAAGAGATGTTACAAAATGCGTAGGTAAATATACTTACCTTATTTTGTGAATGATATGCATGAATTACTCGAAACGAGATTTACTTGATGCTTGATGTGATTGTTGTATATGGTAACATTTCCATGTGGATTGTATATATGAATTGATCTTGATATGTTTTGTAAAACATGAGTTTGCATGTATACATGTTATTAATATTGAAAGTGGTAGAGACTTTTAATTGAACTCCTGTGTTATTGGTGTAAATACGGGTGACCCCAATTGCTAGAGATGATGCATTGAGGGAAGAGCCCTATGATATTATTATTATTTTGAATACGGGTGAACCCAATTGCTAGAGAGAATGTATTGAGGGAAAAGTCCTAAGATAATGCTAGAACGGTGCATTATTGGGTTATCGGTGGAATGGTCTGACAACAAGTTACATTGTGGCTAAGCGACTATACTCCTTGAGAATGCCACACTCGGTATGCTGCCTTGTGAGTGAAAGACGAGAGAATTATTAAATAACCCTTAATATTATGAATTGGCCTCGATGGCCTTATTATTGTGAATTAGCTTCAATGGCCTCTTTCTTTTGAATTAGTTTCGATGGCTTCTCTTTTACAAGTGAATGGATTATACAATGGATTAGATCCTTCATGTAGATATATTTATATGTGTGTGAGTTAAGTGTAAACCTAGTCCTACCCTTGTATATCCTTGGTTGTGGTTCAACTTAAAATAAGGTTTGAGTTAGATTTTGGATGAAGTGTGCTTATGGACGTCCTCCTCCCCTGTTTGAGGCACAAGGTAAGTTTCTTTATGATATTTCCTCACTGAGTAAATGTACTCACCCTCCTTATATATGCCTCTTGCAGATTCTATTGTAGTAAATGAGTTTCCATAAGGGGAGTAACAAAGTTTTCGAGTCCACGATCCATTTCAACTTCGTTTGATGGTGGTTTTTTAGGTATGTGCGTTTGTTGAGTCACTCTATAGTGAATAGAACTCTTAGGTCTATGGTGAGTGTTGTGGATTGTGTTTGAATAAACTAATAATGTGACAAAATGACTTCATCTTATTATTACATGTTAGATTGAAATGTTGAATGTATGTGATGTTAAGCTTATGACGGTGGTATAAAAACCCACCGCCGTGCCGGTCATGCTCTCGAATTTAAGGTGTGACATTATATATGTTTCCACTTTTACATTTCCAAAGGATAGTAGAATGTATATGTACATACACACTTTCTAAGTTCCTTGGTGAACCAATTTAATATATATAGATATATATACACATATACACACATTTACAATTATACTCTTCAAGCCTCCATTCATAAGAAAGTGAGAAACATTATTGTATATACATTACCATGCAAGTTTCACATTTGTTTATATCTCACATTTTTATTCAAACACAATAAGAACAGTAATTTAGCATACCAATCACATAATTGGATCATCATTCTCTCTAATATTTTAGATATACTGCATGCTCTCACCATGATGCCAAGGACTTTAAAAAATATATATTCATAGGAAGTATAAATCCCACTCACCTTGAATTGGTATTTGAATTACAAATTAAATTTTGTTTACACACATAATTTATGCTCCAAGATGTCTCCCAATCTAATTCCTATAATTAAATTAAAAAAGAATGAAAGGAACAAGTCAAAAATGACAATTAAGAAGAATTTCTGTTTATTCACTTAAGTGCATGGTCCAAATTTTCCTTTTGTCTTTTTCATTATTTAAGATCATTTTAAGCTTCATCTAGGTCCTTATTCCCAGAATAAATTTTGTTCTAAAATTAAATCAACCTTTGTAAACTTTTCATTTCTTTCACTTTAGTCCCTATCAAGCATGTTACGTACTTTTCTGATGATTTTGATTTCCAAACTAGCCCATAACTTCATCTTTGGTGTTTTTAGGACATTTTCGGTCCCTTCCATCATAAAGCAAAGCAAAGAATAAATTAAAAATCAAGTTTTCAATTTCTCAAGCCTATACAGATTGCACACATTGTTTTGCCCCTATTTAGCAAATTTTTCTGGTTTTCATCTTAGTTTAATCTTGCCTTAGTTTGGACTTTTCTTTTAATCTAGGTGAAAACATATTGGATTAACTCCTACCCAAAACTAGACAAGAGAATCATTAACTTAGAAAGAAAATATCAGACTTCTACCTACTACTCTTTTTCCAGTAAAATTGTTTTTATGTGAGAAAACAGAGGAAAAAGATTCTGTTGTTGTACTCTCTCTTCTCACGAGAATGGGGAAGGTTTTGGCACAATAATGGAGAAGAAGTGTCTCTGTCTTCTTGTCGAAAAACAGAGCAAAGATCTCTCCCTTCCTCTCGTTATTGTGCTCTCACTAAAATGGGAAAAAGCTTACTTTTTTCATCATGATTTCCCTCTCTCTATCAGGTTTAGTTGTAGATTTTTGGGAAGAGGAGGAGAAACAGAGCTCATGGAGATGATGATGATTCATGAGAAGTAAGGTGTGAATGAGATCAAAATTTTTATTTTTCCTTTTTCTAGATGCTTCTTTCGCCGCCAACGATGGAATGGGGATATTGGGTTACATGTGTCTTATTTCTAAGCTGCCACTAACCCTCTCTTTTGGCTGAAATATTAATGGGTTCCTTCCAATTTTTTTGCTTTTCAATTAGGTCCCTAACTTATTTAACAAAATTCTATTCATGTCCCTTAAAATTACTTTATGATTCTTTTCTCCTCATTCATCTACTTATGTATTTATTTTATTATCTTACTTCCCTTCCTCTCCTTTTCATATCTCTCAAAATAAGTTTTCATGTGCATCCTCTAGTCTTGTAAAAATTCTAATTCTACTTAAAGTTCTAGAAGTATTCATCACCACTCCTTGTCTCACCTTCCCTATTAAATTAATTCACCTACCAAAATTAGAAAATTTTCAAATAGGTCCTCAGAAGTTTATTTATTTATATTTTATTTCCTATTACAAAATAATACTCATTATATCTACACTTAAAAATTTTAATTCCTCAAAATTTTCTTTTTTAAAATTAAAGGTCCCCACACTATTTAAAAATTCAGAATAGTACAATCTCCCCTCCTTATAAAAATTATGTCCCCGAATTGTAATACTCGACCATATTCAAGGGTCAACAGTTGAAGCAATATAGCCAAGTCATCCCTCTTACTCCTCAATTCTCCTTTCCAAATGAAGATATATTATGTTTATTTTATGGTTATCCTCACTACTATTTACTACATCTTATCTTAAAGCTCTAATCCATTCACCAGTCTTCCTTCACAACACAAATCTTAATTCTTGAAAATTTTATAACTCATTTACACCTTGACCACAACCCAACTTCCAAAGTTATTTACTAACTCTTATATTTTTATACATTGGCTCAAATTTTCCAGCACCCAACAAAATGGTAAACATGTCGAAGACATTCGACTATGGATTTCAACAGAAGCTACAAATATGGTTTTCTTACAATTCAACTATTTTGTTCAATTTTTTTAATTCCTCCTCCAACTCTTGAATTACGAAATTGGCCAACAAAATCATCTTTCATTTCTCACTTGTAAATTTATGAGTCCAGCATTTCCATTCTAACTCCCTAATAACATTTGCTATATGTGTTCAAACAATTTCCTTCATTCCTTTCACATTAACAACTCCTAATCCAACATAGAAGCTCATCCCAACCATTCTTTAACTAACTTGCGGCTCACAACTTTATCTTTCATGTCTCCAGAATTACTTATCAAAGATTGGTAGCAAGCTAAACTTCGAATAAGGAGAAAACCAGAATTATAAGTCCAGAGCTTTTGATTCTTTCATCCATGTTATTCAATTTACCTCTCCTGTGACAAATTGCTATATCTGACTACGCTCCAATAAAAATAAACTCATTATTTCACAACCATCATTCTATGATATAAGCCAACAATGCACAAAAGAAATACTTGCGTAACAAGGTAATGGCATTTTCAAGTTATTACTAAACCTTTTCTCTCTTTTCACATTTGTTATTTCACTACTAACTTAAGCTACCTTTATGTTTTCCACGTTCAATCTTCATAATCTTAAACCTAAGAAACTCACCCAAATACCTAAAATAGAAATATAACTCTATAAGAGGCATTTATTTACTTCAAGCACCAGAATAAATCCAAAGACTTAAAATAAATTTATAACTAATCCATTATCCATTGCTCCTTGTTCTAAAATACCAACTCACCACATAAGAGATTGAGAAATAAGCAAAGTAATAATAAACTCCATAATTTTAGCCATTTAACAGTAATCCCATTCATATATATATATATATATATATATATATCTGTGTGTGTGTGTGTGATCCACGTAGTTACAAAATTATGTTTCCAAGCCTTCCCTTCATACATCGGCTCTTATGGTCCAAAGGGATTGGTCCAAAAAATAGTATATCTAGATATCCAATTTAATTCACAAAAATTTATAAGGTTTACAATGTAATCCAGATAACCCACTCTAGGAGTTCTAAGCAACTACAGAGCTTTACGAATCCCAAAAATACTTCCCCTAGAAAAAAGAACCAACCCCGATATGAAGGGATTGGAATAGAGGCCCCACTACTTATCGTGTTGAGACTCATTGACTATCGAAGAATCTGCAAAAGGTACACAGAGAAGATGAGTAAGTTATAGACTCAGTGAGGAACAAGAATATTAATAAAAGAAAATACTTACTGTGTACCTCTCACAGTGGTCATAACACAACAATTCCCATCCAAACCATCACATGAATATAGATGTATACAACCCAACAGATATAAATAGATATAAGTTAAGAGGATCTTCATCATCACATGATTTATGTCTAGTGTAAGTTCTAGGAACATCATATTATAAAGGTAATCAACAACATTCTCCATAAGGGGTCAAGTGGCACCATCACCAATCATTTGCCCACAATAATAATAATTTAAACCCTCAATTTTCCTATGATACACTGTTACAAGCAATTGGGGTAATCTCATTCAAAAAAGGCTATAATCACAAAGTTCCAAATAAAAAGAGAAGAGTTTTCACATAGTTTCATCTAGGCACAAACCAATCAACCACCATTGAATTCTACTTTATCAATCAATAAAGTCACTAATTTATACAATCCTTGGAAGATTACACTATTGGGTTCCATCGTACAACTTGATTTAAGTATGCATGTTTGATGAATTAGGAAAATGCACACAACATGAAGATATTTAGGTTGGTTCCTTACCTTAAGGTAGCGTAACTTTTACTATATGATGTGATAATTTAGAAGGAAAAGATGTCCTAAGGTTTAGAGTTGATTTCCTAAAAATCAAGCGCACATGAGAGAAGAGACTTTGAAATGTTGATTAGGAATAGTCGGTCAACTACTCTCTACCTAGCAATCATTTAGCTAAACTCAGCCAATTTTGTTCGAGAACAGCTGGTTGATCAATGATGCCTTACCAGTTGACTGGTATATCTACCTAAAATTTGCCAGCCAAACCTAAACCGGTCGATTGATATAACCCTACCAGTTGATCGATATGTCTCTGTCCAATTTGCTATTCTCACCTAGGAACAATCGGTCGACCGATAGTGCCGTACCAGTAGACTGGTGTGGTTCACATCACTACAATATCGAATCGCCCAGAATTGAAATCATGGCAATTTTGCAGCATAATGGTCCCCAGGTTGTTTTCACTCTTGGAGCCTCACTTCTAACCACTAACCAATTGTTCTAAACACATAAACACTAATTACAAACTAATTAACACACAGGAGGGGAGTTTGGTTGTGACAAAATAAAAAAAAATTGCAATTAAGAACAATAACAGCAACAACAAACAAGGCAGCAAACAGCAGATTTGAACAACAAAAAAAGAACACAACCAGCCTTGATCTTTCCTGGAGATGTAATCTTCCTAGTTCTATTCAAATACTAAGTTTCATTCGTTTATCATTTGATTTTTAACTACAAAGCCGAGAAAATCTTCTAGTCTGGATTATACTAAAACATACTTAAAGAAAACCTTCTCTAACTATATATTATTGTAACCACAGTAAAGATAATCAAATCATGTAAGAAGATCTTTATTATATGCCATTTTTATCTCTTTTTACCATTCCAATTAGTCATGATAGATAAATTGTCATACGAAGCAAAAAAACTAGTTGTCAAGTTCATAAAATTCTAATCAGAAACATCCATAAACGTAGCAGAACAGAGGCTTAAAGAATAAGATGAATACTGGAATAAAGTGAATAAAATTTATCTTATAAAGCATGGGAACTCAGATTACAACTCCAATCTGGACCAAGGCTGATTACAAGGGATTTTAGCCCTCCATGAGAGCAAAACCCAAAAAAAAAGGAGAAAAGAGAGGAGAAGTGGTCTGCGAATTTTTCTCGAAGTTACAGAAAACTAGGACTAAACTGAAGTTTGAAAAACTAACTAAACTAATACCCTAAAAAGCTGATGGAGAAATTGACTTTCTGCCTTTTTTCTTCTGATTTCTAATATGGAAGGCATGCCGCTGCAGAAGAGTGGTTGCCTTTTCAGAAGGTGGTATGGTGGCTGCTTCTTTCACCAAGGTCAGAGGGATAGGATGTAGAAAGTTGGTCTAAAGTGCTGCAGCCCTGGGTCCCACACGTCCATGTCATCAGACAAATAGAATAGACTGCCAAGTCATCCCAAAATGTGCCACATCAGCGTCCAGCTCATCAAGAATGCCATGTCAGCACCATATCATCAAGAAATCTCCAAAATTAATTCTGAAAATTACACAAGAAGGATTAAATTGAATCTTTAATAATGTAAGTCCTAAAAGATGAAAATAGTTCATTTTCCATCTAAAATTAACTTAGACCCTATGAAACACAAAGTGTAATAAAATTGGAGAAATTCTAAAGATGAAAATGTAAGGAGACCAAGATAGTGGTTAAGATGTATATAAAAATTCTAGATATCATGGTGCGCCTCTGCCAAGATTGCCTTTTCTACATAGGAATAATCGGCTATGTCATGACCCACTTCCTGGGCCATTATCGGCACAATAATAGTACCCCTCTTACTATAAGCCTAACTAACATCTTCCTCTACACCGTTCATTTGGTTTTGTTATGAAAAATCGTACATGCTCCATTTCTCTACCATGACATGCATGACATACATGTTACGTTAAATTCCAATTGAAGAGTACCTAACTTCCTTCACAGCTTACACATCATACAAATATTTAAGCAAATAGACAAGCACACTAATGTCCTTGCAACCTCATTCACAATCACATATTTTGCCAACACACAACATCCTACTATTCATTATTCTTACATACAAATCTTAAATGAATAAAAGAATATTTTTAACTAGGAGTAAAAACCTCATGGTTTCATTTTAGTAATTCCTATTCAACTAGTATAGGTTTGAAACTACTGTTATATTTCTTTCCTCTTTCCTTAGTACACTATATGTAAGAATAATATTAATCATAAATATTTAATAAAAAATTTGATAAATAATTAGATAGAAAAACAAAACGAGATAATAGGTTTTTAGTAAAAATATCTCCTTTAAAAAAAATTTTCCGACCAAAATAATGGCTATAAACCTTTTATGATCTTTTACCTATTTATTTGTTTGTTTATTTTTCTTTCCTAATTACCATGAATGTCATATTAACTATTTTCGTTATCCCTTGATTTTACCTCTTCCTCAGATATAGTTGAATAATATATATATATATATATATATATATATATACGATTTCTTAAACAAATTAAGAAAAATTTTATAGTTGTCATACGGCTAAATCCTCTCCTAATTTCGAAACACGAATAAATAAATAAGGAATCTTATTTATCACGTTAAGCTGGAGCAAAAGACGACTCCTGAATTCTAGAGAAAGCAACAAATCACATTCAGAATTACAATTTCCATTGGTCATACAAGCCCCTTCCTCAATCTCAAATACACGTTTTTCAACACCGACATATGATTATGCAACACTTACTAAATTAACTGATAAATGAATTAAAAATGCAATAAAATAAAAGTAAAAAACAAAATAATAAATAATCACACCATTAACATTATAAATCTCAAAATAATCATGCCAAGTATAATGCAAATTAATGAATGTAACTAATTAACGTCTTTTCTATGAAAACACCCGAATATGAACTTTAAGTGCTTAAATAATTATTTAGCGAGTACCACAAAAATCTCTTTGATGTCCTAGTTGCCCATAGAACTTCCTAATGAAAATAAAATATTACTGACATGGGACCCACCCAATAATGATGGTCCAATGGCAACGCTAGTCCTCTTGTGGAAACTCCCCTTCCGCTACTTGATCTGTAAAAAAAAAAGTCAATAAGTGTGAGATAAATTCTCAGTGAATGGGTCAATTCCTACCCTAATAAAATTTACTATGTTAAAATAATAAAAATAAAGCATAGGCAAAAATCACAAACATAAGAAAAGATACTTGATATCGAGTATTTTTATATGCAATTTAGTCCCTATCTTAGCCTCCTTGCCATTTTAATATTGTAATCTCTCCAATTTTAATATGTTTTGCATTTATTAGGTGTAAATTAATTATAGAATTAATATGCTTCAATTTCATAATTTTATCCCAATTAATCCTTGTGCTTAATTTTTAGATTTAATTACTAGAGAGTTATCGTGCTGACATGGATGAATCTACTGATATGGTAGCTGATTGGGCATGGTAAACTATGCTGACTAGAGTTGGCTAGGGCTGACTCAACTAGGGCCTATATTCTGCACTGTTTCAGAATTCCTTTCTGCACTTGTTCTGGTTTGCAGAAAAGTCCTTGCTGCACCTACAAAATAACATGCATACAATAGCAAAAAAAAAACAAAAGATAGTAGTAGAAAGGGACAACACATAGAGCTTTTCAGAATTGCAAATACGTCCTTCTCTCTCCTGGCTTGTTAAAGACACATTCAGAAGCCACTTGCCATTGTTGAAGAGATCTTCTTCTTCCATTTTCTGTAAACATTTGTAGGTCTACCCTTCCAATTTTCTCTTATGTTTTGTGTTTTAGTCACCATGGAAGGCTAAAACTCTTGCGTCATCAGTCCATGGAAGAACTAGAGTTTGTCACATGAATTCTAGGAGCTTAATTAGATAAGTTTCTTGTTGTTTCTTTTGTTTCATTTCTATTCTAGCTTCCCTTATGTTTTTAGATTCATATTTATGCTGATTAGACTATATGAATGGGATTACTGATTTTATTGTTTAAATCTGAGAAGATTTCTTGTTATTACTAGTTGGTGTAGCAAGTAGAATAGAAATGACTTGCTTTGGTGACTATCAAGCATGATTTAGATTAGGGCTTAATCAGATTACATGTTGCATGTGGTTAGGTTTAACTTATGTGTAATCTAGTTCTAGAAAGTCTGTTGGAAATATAATTTAGAAAACCTAATGATAGAGAACACTAGAAATAATTTGAAGATAATAATGATGAAAGTTGCAATTTTAGGACTCTATGGCTGATTGCATTTGTGTTGTAATTTCGTTTCTCTTCTGTTTATGTTCTATTTTATTATAGTTTAGGATTAGTGTTTTGTTATTTATATTTTGTTTTATGCTTAATTCTGCAATCACCCCCTATGGTAATTAGGTAATTAATCAGTAGCTAATTAGGGTAGATTAGTGTTAGAACAATTAATTAGGCAATTTAGAAGCAAGCCTCCTTGACAGAATATGACCTAGGACGATCACTATACTACAAGTTGCAACAAATTCAATTCTGGCGACTCAGCGGTCATTGTGGCTTAAACCAATACCTACCAGAGAGTTTGCAATTCAATCAAATAATTTAGAACAACAAAACTAATACTCGTTAGTGGCAAAATACCCAAGAGCCCCTTAGGGCGACTCAACCAATCTCATCAAAACCCACCATGACACACAATCTTATCCTTTATGGTCAATGTGCCTCACGGATTACTGTTGCTAGACATCTTATGGGGAACGATTACAGCGAATGGGTGAATCATCGTCGATGGTGAATCCTTTCCTAGTTGACCAAACTTTTAACCTTGGAGGTAGTGAGGCACCAGAGGGTTGGCATATAACTAGGCATATGATCGGTGTTGAACTTGCCTAAACATTAGACTAGCCCCCCAACCCAGCTGCCTAGGCATTTTACGATTTGTTAAAGTCTATTCAAGCCCCTTTATGGGAAGGGTGCAGTAGCCATTTTGAGTTGTCAGCAGTTGTACAGCTATTAAGCATCAAGTCAGATTACAACATGGTTATGAGGAACTTCAATGCTTTCATGCAATTCATGGGTGAGGCTATACAATCTAGACATCGCCTATCTGATAACTTTTACCAGATAAAGAAATTGGCTACTGATAACATACTTTTTCCATTTATTTTAGTCCCTATTTTAGTCCTTTTTGCCTCTTTAATTTTGTCAATTCTCTAATTTTATTATGTTTTGGAATTTATTGGGTATAAACTATTTATGGATTGAATGTGTCTCAATTTTTATATTTTTAGAACTTGAATTGTAAAATGCTCAATTTAATTCCTACAAATTTTAATTTTGGAGAGAAAAGTGTTGACATGGACAAAGATGATGATTTGGATGCTAATGTGGCACTTTTTTTGGTGATGTAGATGCTTACTAGGATATGCTGGATGTGGGGCCCACTTGAACTCTTATTCAATGCCATGTAGTCAGAATTTTTGGGTAGAAATATTAATTTTCGTAGGTCAAGAAAAGCATGGCTGAAATATTAATTTTGCCATGATATTCTGCTGCTGTACTGCTGCTGTTTGTCACTTTCTGCTGCAGAAATATTAATTCTGCTGCTGCTGCCATACCATTCTGCTGCTGCCATACTTTTCTGCTGCTGCAGAAATATTAATTTTGCTGCTGTTTTGCTGTCAAAGTGCTGCCATATCATGGAAGAGGCATCCAAGGAGGCATCTAGGGCAGAATATCCCTTTAGGCATGTGTTAGATCAGTTTTATATTTGCAAAAATCGAAATTTATTAAGGAGGCTAAGCCATTTTTCTGGTGTGAAGTCCTAGCACCATTTTTCTGCCTTCCTTGGGCAGCAGTGGCTGGGAGCAACATAGAGGCAACTCTCTAGCTTGGTTTGAGGGAAAGGAAGCCTTCCCACTTGGGAATGGCTCTCCTTCTCCCATTTTCCTTCCTTTTCTTGTATTTTCCTTCATAGTTTCTTAGATTTCTGTTGTATTTTCTGTTTTCTGTCATGTTTTTCCTTCTCTTCCATGTAAATTTATGAGTTTAAGGATTGATGTAGTTCGGTTTTATGAAGCTTTATTGTTGAACATATTCAGTTTTAATGCATTTTCGTTTAATGGAATGGATTTTACTGATTATTCTTCCTCTTGAATGTTTGATAAACCTTCAATGAGTTTGGGATTTTTATGTCTATGCTAGAGTTAGCTAGATATTGAGCTTGACCTTGTAATTTCCACCATAAATTAGATTATCTAGATATGGATAGTTTTATTTATGTGGCTTGAATAATTTTCTTGAGCTTCATGACTTAATTGAATGGTTGATCTAAGATTTTAGTCAATTGTTTTGGATAAGTTAGATTGTAATTTCAAAGCTTTTGGATTCAATCATATTTTAGAAAATTGGCCGATATTGAATGGATTGCAATTTAATTGAATTGTTCTTCAATGATTCAAAGATTAATTTGTCTATGAATTAATCGGATTAGACCAACGAAATCAATCTCATTTTCTTGTGTAGTCGGTCATTTGATGAAATGGAAATTGTACTTTAATTCATTTGGACCAATGAGTATTTTCTTCGACAAAGTTCTATTTTATTTATTGTCCTATGAAGCTTGTTATTTATACCTGCATGCGATTGCTACGTATTTGTAATGAGGAGGACAAGAGATAACATGTCATATGCGATTGCGGGGCATTGATGTGATTAGGACTTGATCGGATTATATTTGAGTTATAGATTAGTGAAGATCTTCCTAACTATAATTTTAATATAATTCAGTCTTAGAAGACTTTCTAAGAATTTTAGATTGAAGATTACATAATAGAATTAGCCAAGAATATTCAAAGGAAAGGATGATGATGTACAATTCCATGGAATTTGTGACCAGTTGCACATCTTTTGTCTGTTTTGTTTTCTGTTTAGTTATTTAAATTTCAGTTATTTATATTTTGTTGTTTCAATCATCCCCCCGCTTTTTGTGTAATTTCTACAATTTCCTTCATAAGTCTTAATAGCATTTCACTTGGCGTAATTGAATTTCATTTGATACCTCAATCTCTGTGGGACGATACTCTACTTATCACTTTATTACTTGTTGCGACCCAGTATACTTGCTGGAATATTTTATGTGCTATAAAATATACGCACCAAGTTTTTGGCGCCGTTGCCGGGGATTGATGGTTGTCAAATTGATTTTTCTTTTAAGCCAAAGTGATGTTATTTTAGACATTGTCTTTTCTTGTTTTGGTTTTTACAATTTCAAGTGTTTTTAGCTTTTCGAGTGTCTTTATTAGTTTCATTTCTTCTTGTTACCTTGCTTATTTGATATATCTCTCATGTTATTTCTCTTTGTTGCATGTGAGGTACTTGATCATTTTCCTTGACGAAGGAAATAAAAAAAAATCAAAGAGAAAGTAAGGAAAACAAAGAAGAAGCGACGCTAAGCATAGACACCAAATAAAGTCTAGCTAAGGACTTTAAACCAAGCGCTTTTGGGAGGCAACCCATGTTTTTCAAATCTTTCTCTTTTTAATTTTGTTTTTGTATTTCTTTCGTAATTTTAATTTTGTTTTAGTCTTTTTCTGTTGCCCATTTTTTTTCTCTGTTTTCTCTGTTTTGGCAGAAATTTTGTCATCTTGCATGAATATTCTGTACTGTTTGGCTTTGGTTTTTGCCACTTTCTTTACATGTTTTTAAACCTTTATATGTCTTCTAGTTGGAGAATTTTATTTGGAGTGATTCGCATCCGTTTTGGGGTCGTTCTATGTCGGTAAAGCCGTGTCGCCAGAAATTTTGCACTGCAGAATTTTGCTACTCTGTTTTGTCCGAATTTGATGCTCACTTTTTAAATTTTTGATGGAGTTTTGGTGTGGAATTATGCATGATGAAATAGCTAAAGTGTAGATTGACTTAGCATGAAGAGAATTTAGTCTTATTTCTCTAAGGAATTCAAGTTAAATGGCAATGACGTTGACTTTAATGAATTTGTAGTAATAGTCTTTTAGCTGTGAGGATTTGAGCCTAAGTGAAAAATGCTATTCTTCTTGTTGTGTGTTCTCTATCATGGATTGTCACTCTAGAACTTGTCTTGAATCTTTGATTAAGGCTACATATCTTGTACATACTTGGAAATGATTTAGGCATTTGTTTCTTGTACCACTTTTAGCCAAATAGCCATCCATTATCATTGTTTCCATTGTATGCCATTTTGTGCCTTATCCATTTTCTTTCTTGTGTTCTTCCACCACTTTTTCTGCCTACAACAATATTTTTCTCTTTCAACTTAAGATGTGAGAAGTATTTTAAATTCTTTTAAGGGATTGATATGCTGAAAAATTTTGTGAATTTTGGGGTGTTTTGAACTATATTTCTTCTACTTCCTCTCAAGCAAAAGAAAAAGACTGGCCAGTCAAGAAGAAGAAAAAAAAAAAGGGAGAAAGAAAGAAAGAATAAAAAAAAAAAGAAGAGAAAAAGATAATGAAAAAGAGGAGCAGATAGAACATTGAGACCCAAATTTATTTATACTCAGTCTCTTATATTTCACTTGTAAATGCTCTTCATTTTCTTGAGTTGTTACCATATTTTGTTTCATTGTTCAATCTTTCCCTTTGTCTCCCACTATTTTTCTTACCCACGTTACAACCTTGTAAAGTCCTTTTGATTCAAGTATGTATTAGATTCAAGTAGTGGAGATTTAGATTCTTGACAAGCTTATGGTAGTGAAATTTGTGATAGGACGACTTTGAGTGATTCCCTCTTAAACACTTGAGAGAGTAGAGGATAAACACCTTACCTTGTGAGGAGATTGTTACTTGAATTCATTCTTTTCGAAATAATTGCCATGGAGCTTGAACTTTTTAGAAATTTAAGATTTATTTCTCCTAATGTAAATCTTTCTAAATTTTAATTATTTCATTGTTGTATATTTTCTACACTTTTTCTTGCTGTGCTTATTGGGATTCTCTGTTGTATTTAATTGATTTTGCCCAGGAGTGCAAAAGGCCTAGTGTGGGGGATTTGATAACATACTTTTTCCATTTATTTTAGTCCCTATTTTAGTCCTTTTTGCCTCTTTAATTTTGTCAATTCTCTAATTTTATTATGTTTTGGAATTTATTGGGTATAAACTATTTATGGATTGAATGTGTCTCAATTTTTATATTTTTAGAACTTGAATTGTAAAATGCTCAATTTAATTCCTACAAATTTTAATTTTGGAGAGAAAAGTGTTGACATGGACAAAGATGATGATTTGGATGCTAATGTGGCACTTTTTTTGGTGATGTAGATGCTTACTAGGATATGCTGGATGTGGGGCCCACTTGAACTCTTATTCAATGCCATGTAGTCAGAATTTTTGGGCAGAAATATTAATTTTCGTAGGTCAAGAAAAGCATGGCTGAAATATTAATTTTGCCATGATATTCTGCTGCTGTACTGCTGCTGTTTGTCACTTTCTGCTGCAGAAATATTAATTCTGCTGCTGCTGCCATACCATTCTGCTGCTGCCATACTTTTCTGCTGCTGCAGAAATATTAATTTTGCTGCTGTTTTGCTGTCAAAGTGCTGCCATATCATGGAAGAGGCATCCAAGGAGGCATCTAGGGCAGAATATCCCTTTAGGCATGTGTTAGATCAGTTTTATATTTGCAAAAATCAAAATTTATTAAGGAGGCTAAGCCATTTTTCTGGTGTGAAGTCCTAGCACCATTTTTCTGCCTTCCTTGGGCAGCAGTGGCTGGGAGCAACATAGAGGCAACTCTCTAGCTTGGTTTGAGGGAAAGGAAGCCTTCCCACTTGGGAATGGCTCTCCTTCTCCCATTTTCCTTCCTTTTCTTGTATTTTCCTTCATAGTTTCTTAGATTTCTGTTGTATTTTCTGTTTTCTGTCATGTTTTTCCTTCTCTTCCATGTAAATTTATGAGTTTAAGGATTGATGTAGTTCGGTTTTATGAAGCTTTATTGTTGAACATATTCAGTTTTAATGCATTTTCGTTTAATGGAATGGATTTTACTGATTATTCTTCCTCTTGAATGTTTGATAAACCTTCAATGAGTTTGGGATTTTTATGTCTATGCTAGAGTTAGCTAGATATTGAGCTTGACCTTGTAATTTCCACCATAAATTAGATTATCTAGATATGGATAGTTTTATTTATGTGGCTTGAATAATTTTCTTGAGCTTCATGACTTAATTGAATGGTTGATCTAAGATTTTAGTCAATTGTTTTGGATAAGTTAGATTGTAATTTCAAAGCTTTTGGATTCAATCATATTTTAGAAAATTGGCCGATATTGAATGGATTGCAATTTAATTGAATTGTTCTTCAATGATTCAAAGATTAATTTGTCTATGAATTAATCGGATTAGACCAACGAAATCAATCTCATTTTCTTGTGTAGTCGGTCATTTGATGAAATGGAAATTGTACTTTAATTCATTTGGACCAATGAGTATTTTCTTCGACAAAGTTCTATTTTATTTATTGTCCTATGAAGCTTGTTATTTATACCTGCATGCGATTGCTACGTATTTGTAATGAGGAGGACAAGAGATAACATGTCATATGCGATTGCGGGGCATTGATGTGATTAGGACTTGATCGGATTATATTTGAGTTATAGATTAGTGAAGATCTTCCTAACTATAATTTTAATATAATTCAGTCTTAGAAGACTTTCTAAGAATTTTAGATTGAAGATTACATAATAGAATTAGCCAAGAATATTCAAAGGAAAGGATGATGATGTACAATTCCATGGAATTTGTGACCAGTTGCACATCTTTTGTCTGTTTTGTTTTCTGTTTAGTTATTTAAATTTCAGTTATTTATATTTTGTTGTTTCAATCATCCCCCCGCTTTTTGTGTAATTTCTACAATTTCCTTCATAAGTCTTAATAGCATTTCACTTGGCGTAATTGAATTTCATTTGATACCTCAATCTCTGTGGGACGATACTCTACTTATCACTTTATTACTTGTTGCGACCCAGTATACTTGCTGGAATATTTTATGTGCTATAAAATATACGCACCAGCTACTGGGTTGGGACTCAGGTACACGAAAATAAACTATTGTGTGAATGGTTGCATGCTTTACTACAAGGGTGATGCAAACATAACAGAGTATAAGTTTTTTGGGAGTGCAAGGTATACCACTAGAAGGACCCATCGTGGTACTAGAAGAAGGGTGGAAAATAAGCATCTATGGTGTCTTCCTCTAATACCAAGACTTTAAAAGTTGTTCACTTCCAAGGTTGTGGCAAAGGAAATAAGGTGGCACCATGAAAATCGTCGTGAGGGTAGAGTGTTATCTCACCCGTCAGATGGTCTCGCATAGAAAACATTTGACTAGATGAGGTGCATATGATTAATGATATTTTTCGTGATCCCGAGGGCCCTATCACTGCACAGGTGATAGATTCTATGGCACCACATGATAGAGCCCCTGCAGACCGCCCTCAGGCACCCATCCTGATTCCTCAAGCACGATCTAAACCACGCGCTACACTTGCACCTTAGGGACCACATATGTCACAGCGGATTATTGATATTGAAAACTCCCTGAATGAATTGAGAATGTCCCATAATGCTTTCATTGCCTTCCATGATGCATTTGTAGGAACACAGAATGAGCATAATAAAGGTATAGCTCAGGCTTTATATGCCATGTATAGGCATTAGGGAGTGAGCAAAGAGGGTTGGACTTTGCAGGATCCTTCTCATGATCCCACAGACGACATCAATTTTGATCCTACAATCAACAGTAAAGTAGCTGGTGGAGATAAAGACATAGGAGAGGAAGACGACGCTGATGACATGGACTGAGGCATTGTGATCCATTTTCTGTTGTTTTTATTTCTTTTCTTTATTGTTCTTGTTTGTACTTTTCATTCGGGAACTCTATGTTATGACACTTTCATATATTCAGTTGAGTTTTTGTTGGACTATTGTGGATGTTTTATGTTTTGTTGTTATGATGGAATGGTTGAGACTCCCTTTGTTTTTTGTTTCCTTTTCATTTTTGTTCTTGTTTCGTTAGCTTTTGCATTTTTATGTTTTTGGTTATTTAGCATTTTACTTGTCATGTGTTGTTGCTTTCTATCTTTCAATTCTGTAACTTTGTTGATGATTTATTTTTGGTTTATAAGCATTCATTTTGACCCCACCCCTTTTTTGTTGATTGTCCTTTTTTGGATGCTCAAACCTTGTTTTTGGGTTGTTTGACATTGAGGACAATGTCTAGTTTAGGTTTGGGGAAGAAGAGTGGTTTTAGGTTTAGTATACCACTGACTTTTTGTTGCACTGACCCATTTTTGTTAGATAAGAATGCCTTTATTTTTATTGAACCATCGCGTTTTATGATTTTTCTTGATATTTTGGAAATTGCTGTACAGGTTTTATGTTATGCCAATGTTGGTTGAATTCATATTGTCATCATATTTAAAATCTAGCTAATTTATGGATTTTTATAATTTATTGATTAAATTGGAAATTTTCAAAAAATTCTTAAATAAAGGTTATAGGTGTTTTTAATTTTCTTTAAATACTCCTCAAATTTTTAAAAATTTTTATTCTTATTTCTTACACATATTTTCTCAATAAGGGAATTTTATTAACAAAAAAGAAAAAAAGGGATATAAAAAAATATAGAATAAGTGTGATCTAAGTTGAGAAAGTGTAGTGTGGATTAAGTGTAAAATACTTTTTCAACCAATGAATCATATCTTAATAAATAAAGGCGACGGACATGGTATTGTTATGTGGATTAGGTGCACTAATGATTCTTTGTTTCCTTAGCCTATAAACATATATTACCTAGATTGAGGGGAAGATGTGTGGTTAGGAGCACGGACTTTATTTCGATCATAATTAAACTGAAATTCCCTTTGCTTGAAATGTATTCAGATAGAGCTAAAAAAATTTCACAATAAAGTAAATTCTTTTAAACTTTTGAACGAGTAATTAGAGAAACTCAATGATATCTATGATTTTAATTTAAATGTTAATGAAAACTTTTCAATTTTTCTATCAATTCAGGAAATTCATTACCTAGCTTTACTTTATTTAGATGAATGCATGAATTTGACTTGCTTGGCCTAAATCTTTCAAAATTGTTCAGCACTTCCTTTTTATCATGAAAGATCATTTCATTCAGTTTGTTTGGTGTGCTTTGTTGTGTTGGTAGTAGTTTTCTTGAGGACAAGTAAAGCTCTAGGTTTGGGGGAGTTGATAAGTCCTAAAAATCCATCAAATTATGCCATTATAAGTGGAGTTTTCTTCTTCTCTTAGTCTTGTTTTGCTATGCTTTTACTCTTTTTATCTTGGTTTTCATTTGGTTTCTTTGTGCTTTGTAGTTTTCTTATTTTCTTGTTTTATTTCCCCTTTTTTTGTCTTTTTAATTGATTTTATTTGTTGTCTTTTATAGGTGCATATTTAGGAGAAAACAAGAGAAGTATGAAGACAAATGAAGCCTCAAGTAGCTTGGCACCAAGGCACCAATAATATAAACATGAAGAAGCCTCTGCCCAATTGGCGCCCGGCGCCTAACCCATGAACTTACTTTCTAATGTTGTTGGACTTAGCACCCAGCGCCAAATCATGAAACTGACAGTTTAAAAGCTTGTTTTGGGGCTTTTTGACCTAATTTTTGGATTGGGGGATTTTGGAGCAGAGAGCAGCAGCAAAGGGGCTACATTTCTAAAGCTGGTTAGGAGGGAAGAAGGTCTTCCCTCTTAGGATTGTTCTTCCTTACCCCATTTCTTCTATCTTCTCTCTATTTTCTTCTAGTTCATGTTATATTTTCATGTTTTTTGTAGTTGTAGATAGTTTGTAACTCTAGGGTTATTATGAAACCTGAATTTAGATTAGGTTTTATGTAATTTACCAAACTCTTGTAATTATTAGTTGATTAGTATATGTTTATTTATTCCAATCTTAATGCTTTCCTTTAATTTGGCCAATTATTGGGATGATATAGTGTTTCTATTGAACTTGGGAATGGGAGGTAGAAACTAGACCGAAGGAATGAGTTGTATGAGTTCTTGAACCTTAAAGGTGAGGGGACTAATTTACTAATATCATAGGAATATAGATATTAGCCTCATATAGTCAAATTAGGGTTTGTTCATTTAATTAACTTGATTTTCACATAAGGAATTATGGAGAATTAGTTTTTATCTTAGTTAAGGTTTGGGAAAATCCTTTTAAGAACATTTGTGCCCTAGACTAGTATGTACAATTAATGAAAGCAAGAGTGAGAGAATGATAATGGAACTTATGAGAAATGAAAGGTTTGGCGGTTGATGTAGTTTGATTTTTATGAAGTTTTGTTGTTGAATAATTCTTTTCAATTGCATTTCGTATTTTGTTGGAGTGGATTTTACCGATTTGAGTTGCTCTAAAAATGCTTGATCACCACTTTTATGAGTTTGGGGTTTTTATCTATGCTAGGGATAGCTAGATATTAACTTTTCCCTTTGTTCTACCATAAATCGGATTAATCTAGGAATAGATAATCTTATTTATGTGGTTTTTCTTATAACCAACATCAAAAGGATTTGTAATTGAAGTGAATCATTCTTTAGCAACTCAAAGACTAATTTGTCTATGAATTAGTCAGATTAAGAATTAAGTGAAGTTAATCCCATCAACCCTAGGGTCTTGTCATTAGGAGTAACTTAGTTTTAGGTTTTAGTTAGTAGTTTTAGTTTAAATTGTTAGCCTTTAGATTTATATTTCTGTTTAAGTCTTTCCTTTTAATTTTCAACCATTTAATGATTCTTCTAGATAGTATTTAACTTTAGCTTCGTAGGTACTTGGCACCTCAATCCTTATGGGAATGATACTTTACTCACTCTATATTACTTATGCGACTGGTATACTTGCCAATTCGTCAACAATACTTTGTTGAAGCATAATTTTAATATGCATGTCGTGCTTATATCGATCATAAATGATTTTCCCACCTATGGAATGTTGTATAGCTAGATGACAGCTTGAAAGTTATCTTGCCCTGTTTGCATAGAAAATTCAAAGGTGTTTATGCTAAAACATAGTCGAAAAACATCATTTTTTGATTGTCATTGGCAATTTTTGCTAATGGACTATCCGTACTGGAGAAACAAGAATGCATTCTTGAGAAACCAGGAAGAAATCATCACCTCCTCCTCAATTAGATAGGACAGTGGTCTATAGCAGAGTAAGTAACATTCCTTTTGTCTATGAATATGGTCAAGCTATCACCTTTCAATGGTATGGGGTCACATACAATTGGACTAAGAAAAGTATATTCTGGGAACTCCCGCACTAAAAAAACAAATCTTATACGACACAATTTGGATATCATGCATATTAAGAAGAATGTATTTGACAACATTTTCAATATCATAATGGATGTCAAGGGCAGAACAAAAGACAGTGATTAAGGTCAAGTCTAGGAGAGTTATTGATGCATAAAGTACTCATTTTGGTACTGATATATTTTAAGAAGAAGATGTTAGTCCAGTCATGCCTTCCATGGTTGAAGACAACAATGACCTTCAAGTGCTACGTGATGATGGTCAATATAAAAATGTCGAAGGGGACGTGAATGATCAAGTGTTCATCAATGACAAAAAGGAGGAGGACGAAGACGAGAAAGATGACACAGAAGAGGATGAAGCTGACACAATGTCTAAAGAAGAGAGTGAAGAGGCAATGAATGTGGAAGAAGACTCCTCTAACTAAACACTTTATTTATAAAATGTGGTATTAATTAATTTCCTGGACTTTAATTAAAGTACTAATTTTTTTGACGTTCATTAACATGTTGTAGGTTTTAATGAACTATTTGATACAAATGTTGAGTGGCCACAAAAGCTGGGGTGGAGGCCACGAAGGAGGTCGTCTCACGATATGCTTACCTCGTCCTTCATCCCTCCTTCCTACCATCTATGTCTGCACCACTTGCCTCGTCCCCTCCATTATTTCCTAGGCAGAGCATTGACTCTGAGCAAGCAGAGTCAGCTGAGATCCCCAACATTTTCCTTGGGTCAGTCAAAAACTTTAAAACTTTGAATTTTAATTCATTTCTTGAGTTGGGTAAAAATGATAGATTTAATCATATTATGACTAAAAATGAAATTATGGACTAATTTGAAGGACCAAACTATGAGAAAAAAGTATGAAAGTGAAGAATAAGGACAAAGTGAACATATTAAAAGTTTATAGGGGATGATTTTGATAAAGAAAAAAATAGATTCTTAAACTAGGGACCTAGACGAAGTAAAAGATGAGTTTATATCAAAAATTTGATAAGAGAAAAATTTTGACCAATGACCAAAGTGAATAAACTAAAACCTTTTTAAAAAATAAAAATTTTTAAAAAATTTCCACATTGCAGTCCATGTCGACAGCCAAAATATTTTTTTTTGATACTCCACATGGCTACCATGTCAGCAGCCCAGTCAACATTCTGTTAAGTTAATTAACGGTGTTACAAAAAAAAGGGCATATGTGATACAGTCTGAAACATATGGGATATAAGTAGGCCAAAAAAAAAAACCTTTGAGGCATAAATGTAACCAGGTGCAAACCTTAGGGACATAAAGATAACTTTTGCCTAAAAATAATCTAGTTAAGAAATTAAAGGTGGAATTCTGGGACGGATGATCTGTATCAAATTAGAGACAAAATTACGGAATATTCCATTTCTAATTTGAGCCAAAACAATTTTGTCTTTAATTTGAGACGGATCATCCGTCTCTAATTAAGGTTGAACTTTTTGTTTCAGAATATGTCCCAAATCAGAGATAAATGACCCATCTCAAACTTGCGATGAAACATTTTGTCTCTTATTTGACATGGTAGATTTGAGACGAACACCATATTTGTTTTAGATACCCTGAGACTATCGAAGACGAAATTTGTCCATCCAAGAAATCTAAGACAACTGGATTAAAGATAGAACGAAATCTGTCTCAGATTCCGTCTCTAACTAATTAGAGATGGAATTTACTTGAATAAGAGACAAAATTTCGTGTTTGATTTCTATTTTGTTTTTTGTATTGTTCTCTCCCCTTCTACCTTAAAGTTCTAAATGTTTTTTCTCTGTGTCCCTAAATCACTTTATCTTCTCCGTTTAGTTCACTGACATCCCCTGGAACACAGTCGTATGGTCTACAAACCCTAGTTCTCCAATCAACTACTCGGTCTCTCTCATCATTACCTCTAAAGGCAAGCTTCTTCTCAACGATTCCCTCTTTAGAAATGCTTTTTCTACTTCCAATTCAACGTCCCTCATTCTCAACGACGATGGAAATTTGGTCTTTAGACATTGGAGCAACTTTTTCAATCACCAAAACCGAGCTTCGCTCCGATAACGAGGATTTCAGATTCGTCAATTCCATGAATCTAGTTTTCAACTATGATAAATACTATAACATCTCAACTACGTTGGTAAGATGGATGTCCTCAACAAAGTGACTATGCATGGTGGCTCTTTTCTCATAGTGATTACGATGATGATCGATATTGGAAAATCATTCTCGATGATGATAGGAATCTTTGAATTTACAGCTACCCAGAGAAGCGAAACCAATGGGTTATTGTTTGGACTACGATATGGGAACTCTATAAAATCAAAGGCACATGTGCCCCCAATGCTATCTGCTAGCCTTCACTAGTCATAAATGCTTCATCTTCCTCTTTTGTTTGCCCATTTAGGTTCAAGCCAAATCAAGGAGGAAGGGGAGAAGGACTGACAGAGGAGGTGAAGACATAAAGAGAGAGAGTGTGAGAGAGAGAGAGAAAGAGAGAGTAGCGTTGAGGGGTTTTTATTGCTAGGAAAATGAGAAGTGAGGGAGGGAGAGGAAGAAAAGGCAAAGCAGAGGAAGAAGGAGGGCATTTTTGTATTTTTAGAGTATGGGTCTATGTGGCAGGTGATGTAACAGAAGAATTTTACCACATAAAAGCCCAGTCATCATTGTTGTTAACCTAATTAATGGAGTTAACAAAAATGGCATATATGATAAAAATAGAAAGATAAAGGACATAATCGGACAAAAAAAACTTATAGGACATAAATAAAATCAGAGTAAACATTAGGAGCATATAGTTCCCTTTTGTATGATTATTATTTCATAACTACAACATTTGAATTCAATTTCATAATATCATTATCAGCACAAAAGAAAAAAAGAGATAATGCTGTAACATATAACCACATCCTACTCCTTTCTTTTCAGAAGTCTTGTAATATTTCCACATCTTTCAATTCTTATCCATTGAAATTATGTGATAAGATATATGGAGTGTCTTCCTCCCAAAATATGGTCTTATCTTCTTTTTTCAATTTTCACAACCAATAGCCATCACTTGAACTGTAGTTTGAAGAATACTCATTACAGATTATTTTTCGGTGGGTGGCTTTAAATTAAAATAACTAGTTTAAAGAAAGCTTATTCATTTAATTTGTTTAAATATTTTATCTATAATATTTTTAAAGAAGTGAAAGTAGGAGTATGGCTATGAGATTAAGAGTCTATAGACACATTAAGACAGTAGGAAAAACCCAGCTGAGAGATCTCAAAGTCACATAAATAAAAGAATAATCATAAATAGATAAGTTTTTGACATCAAGTTATCAGGAGGTCTTTACGCTTCAAAAATCTTACTGGAAGCTATGCTCAGACCATAACAAGCCCATCAACAAGGGCACAACAAAAGGTTCATGCCTCTTATTCTAGTAATTTCTTTTAGCGTTAAGGCCACTCTGCCAATCATGATATTAAGGTTTATCTTTCTATAACTATCCTTTGAATAAATGTGAATCTGAGATTTCTCAGTCGATCTTACCTTCTGTTGATATGTTCACAAACTCTTATTTGCATAACTACACCCCGAGAACTAGATCTTCTAAGAGAGCTTTCTGATACACAAGATCCTCATAAAAGACAAGTGTAGAGCATACTCACATCTCTGTGTGGAAAATGATCATAAGCATGATAGTAAACAGATTTCAGAAAGAAAGAGGCTTAAAAAGAGAACATGGTAGAAAACACATGAAGGATTTTATTTAGTAGCACAACTTGTTCTACTGATTACAAAGCTAGAAGCCTCTATTTATAGTCGAGGCAGGATACAAACAGACAAAAAAGACACTATTAAACAATAGTAACATAGTACAACATCTTTAATTCTACACCAGACACTTGAAAAGCTACTTTAATAAAGTTACTTATATGTGGCTTAATCTACATCGTACATGCGTAAATGACATCTGGATGACAATATGATGACATCATGATATGATATCATGATGATGTCATGATAGCATTAGCATGCTTAGTCCCGATTTCTCCATAGCATCGGCTCATATGATGGAGAAAGGTTGAGATTAGGATCATCATCTGAGCTGGAAGCATCATCTGTCTTTTTCTTTTTCCTCTAGATATAAGTCTTCAGGGTCTTTATTTGGGTCTTGAGAGTCTTGAAACATAGATTCATGGTCTCCAATCATCTGTTCTTGTTCTAGCTCTTCTTTAGTTATGGGACAAGAACAACTTTGTATTCCATGTTGAGGATATCCTTTTATGGGAGCTTGAGTTTGAGAGCCTTCACCTCTATGGCTTGTTAGAGGAAAGGGATCAGGACACAGATGGATAGTGACAAGATAGTCAGGGATGATGATCTCTAGGATTCTTGGTTCACTAGAAGAAATTCTCCTAGGGTAGGACCTAGAGAGGTACAAAGAGTATCTGTGACTGGATGATAATTGTTGACTTCTTTGAGAAAATACTCTGATGTTGGGAGAAAAATAACTATATACTTTGGATAATCCAATAAAGTCTTATACTCATAAGCAGAATTAGTTGAAAATAAGAGCTTTGTTAGACTAATCCAATAAAGTTTATGGACAATAGAAATAGAGTTAACCTTGTGTTGATCTCTCGCTGGCATAGCCCATAGTTGATGCTATTGGATGATTCTTAACAATTGTTTTCTCCACCAGGCTAAGGCACTGTACCATTCAAGCAATGTCCAGATAGGGGATCTTGAGTTGGATTCATAGTTCAAATGATTATATCTCTGTAGTGGTTGAATTTCAATGGCTATGGTGTAAAGAACTGTGTGACTCCATAGGTACCTTATTTGATCATCAGACATTCTAAGGATGACTTTGGTAATAGAAAGATAAAATATGGTGGTGTTGAATGTTGATGACTTGGCAAGCGTACCAATCATATAAGTAGTATAGTGAAAATTAAGTAAGAATGTCGTTCCCACGAGAATTAACGTGCTAACTACCCGAGAAATTAAGTTATATTAGTTAGACAATCCAAATTTGTATGGTTCATTAACCGAATGCATGCGAAAATGTAAACTTGAGTTAGTAGTGAGTTGTATAAATGTATGGACTCTAACAAACACGATGGAAATCGCAAGACGAACACAATACAATTCATAAGATTAACACAACCTAGGATTGCTAATCCCTTGTCATTTTTCACAGATTTTAATCCCTCTCCCTCTTGTTCTCACTGGCCATACATGCTAATCTAGGGTACGAATATGCTTAGATGAATTCTCCCTAATGTCAACTAAGACTAAACCCAGAAGCTCATAATTCCTTATGTAGTCTTAGGTTTCAAAAGTGCACAAACCCTAATTTGATTATGTGAGGCTAATGTCTATATTCCTATGACATTAACTAATCAATCCCCCCACCTTTAAGGTTCAAGAACTCACACTATACATTCTATGGTCTAGGTTTTACATTCCTTTCCCAAGTGCAGCAAAACCACCAAACAATCCACTAAATTGATCAAGTTTAATGAAAGCAAGAAGATAAGAATGAATAAACATGTATTAATTGCCAAATGATCACAAGAAGTCAAGAGATTTACAAAACCTAATCCAAACTAGGGTTCATGGCAATCCTAGTACAGAAATTTAGCTATACATTATTACAAAATACAGAAAATGAAAGAAGAGAAGAGAAAACTCCATGATTCCAAGTTGGGTGGAAGAGAAATGACTCCAATCTTCACCAAAAGCTGGTTCCCCTAAACTCTAGAGTTGAATTCGGCGTTCTCCCCTTGGCTCCAACCCAGAATGCCCTAACATTTTAGTCCAAAATGCCTTTTAAAACCTGCTGTACGTTGCAACAAAATGTCTTGTGCACTTAAGCGCACACTTTTCCCGCTTAAGCACGATTTAGGTAGAAATGAACTCTTCTTCAGTACGAGGAACCCGCTTAAGCATGTGTATATCCCGCTTAAGCACATTGTGGACAGAATGGAACCTTCAATGTTGCACGAAATCGCTTAAGGGTGTGTATATCCCGCTTAAGCGTGAATATGATAGAGAGAAATCACTTTCTTGAGCTTTATACGCTTAGGCGCTTTAAAATTCGCTTAGGCGCTTTAAATTCGCTTAGGCGCATGAGCGACAGCTTAAAATCTTCATTTTGAGCCCCTTTTTTCTTCTCCGAAGTTCCCTCTTTTCATCATTTAGATCTTGGCTTAGGATTTCTCATCCCTCAACATCATTTTCCCAACTAAAATATATGCAAAAACATAATCACCAACAGATTTACAAAAATAACCCAAAAGGAATGCGATTAGGGGCCAAAAATTGCATTTCTAACCTAAGAGTAAGGTATATATGCAACTATCCAAAAGTGAGATGTTAAAATCCTAAATATTAGACAAAAGTATACCAAAATGAACCAACATCACCATAGAATTTATATGAATGTTGAGGACTCATCATTGAAGAAAGTGGGTTGGTTTCTTATGGGTGTTTTTCCTATGGAAAGGTGAAGATAATAGAACCGAGATTTCTAGGCAATCTCTTTGAATTCATTAGGAGTGGTTGGAGTCAAAAACCCAAGAGGAAAGGTCTTCTTGTGTCTAGTTGTGGTATTGATGGGAATAGGGGTATTGAACATGGCTTTGTAATTGAAAAGAGGAAGAATATTTTTAGAAGTGAGGAAGCTGATGAAAGTAGGGCGAGGTCTTGAGAGAAGATCAACAATGATGTTGTGCCTTCCTTTAATATGGCGGACTAAGAATTTATAGCGAGAGAATAATTCTTTCCACCTCAGCAGTTGTGGATAAGAAAGCATTTTGTTTTTAAATTCAAGGACTTTTGGAAAAGATGAATTATTCATTTCCACAATAAATTCAAAAGGAATTAAATGGAATTCAAACTTTCCGATCCCATTTTTTACAGCTAAGATCTCCTTGAAGATTGTGTGATAATGCTTTTCAGATTCTTTAAATTCTCCACTGGCATGTCCACAATAATAGTCTTATCCATTGTCTTGTTTTTTTCATAATTGAACCCCAACAGTGATCACATGTGATGGGTCCCAGACTCGTACAAATTATTAACAAATATTTTAGACCGAAACTCCATTTTTATTTTTAAATTTAGACTCCAACAAGTAAATTTTTCGAATTTTCATTCAAAATGAATATTTTAACCATTTTTAAAATAGGGTGAACTTTCACTTATATATGTTGTAAAAAAAATAAACAAGAGCGGTAAAATATAATTTTGATCTTTTCATTGGTCTAATATTTTATTTTTATCTATTTATTTTATTTTATTTAATTTTTAACTTTACTGTAAGTTTCACTTTGATCTTTCAATATTATTTTGTTCTGATTTGGTCCCATAACTTTATTCTAGATCTCACTTTGTTTTTATAACTTTACTTAATATTTTACTTTGGTCTCTTAATTTTATTTTGTTTCAATTTTATTATTTAGCTTTATCTTAATTTTCTCTTTAGATTCTTTATTATATTCTTTTTAAATCTAGTCTTTTTAATTATAAAAAAAATACTCAAATATTTACTTTTATTTAACAATACTAAGATACTAAAAGAGAAAAAAAAAACTTTATTTAATTTATTGCTTAACTCTAACAACTTGATGATATAACTTTTCCATGTATTTTCAGTTACATTCCTTCTCTTTTCCCATTCAATCAAAATAATAAGACTTGGGATTTTCAAAGTTGTCTAATATCAAATGCATCCCATGGCCTTCCCAGTTCCCATCACTTTCACTGAGTACCTTTACTCGTCAAAGCTGAGGAGCCCAAATTAAATATGATATAGACTAGACTTATATAATATATATATATATAATCAAATTTTTTATTTAAATAAACTGTGTAATTTTTTAAGAAATTAATCATGTAATATTAAATTTATATAATTTATAGCTCACTTCTAACAACTTGAAAAAAAAAATTTCCATGAGTTTTTCAATTCCACTCCCATCGCTTTGTTTTCAATCAAAATCATAGTTGTCGAAATAGATTGGGAACCTACAAGAGGTCCAGTTTGGATTTACTACTAAAATTGGTTCGATCAATCACTAGTGTAGAACTCGTTGAATCACTGAAAAATTGGTTAAATTGAGAAAGTACCAGTTAAATTGGTCCACATGGACAAATTGTTTTTTGTTTGTTATATTTTTTTCAAAAAATTGCTTATTCAACAACTAAGTGATGAAGAAATTAACATTATAAACTAGTTAATTTTAGCAAAGATGTCAATATGTTGGCATTTATGAATTTAATATAAATGAACATTATATTATACTATAAGATAAGTCAGATAAGCTCAAGATAAACTCTTCCAAATGCACCATTTGTTTATACTTCATACAATAAAATAAAATCCAGTCGTATCAATTTCTTTTTTTTTTTTAATAGGATCTGATGTGTTCTAAAAATATCTCCATATCGTTCCGTTTTTATAATGTCTTCAAAGGGACCGTTCTAGAAATATCTCTATTGTATAATTATTCTCAAATCCAAATATCCAATATCATATCATCTTTTTTTTTTCTTTTCAAAAATGGATCAAACCCATTTGTGCCTATAGCTCCAATCTAAATCTCTATTCACCACCCCTTGTTGAACCCTATGGCCTATATAAACCCATTGTTGGTATCCAATTTTCTTCACACCTCAAAAATGGCATTCATCAAAGGCCCCCCTATATTCTTCTTCCCTGTAATCGCTCTCTGCTCAGGGCGACCAGATTTGACATCACAAATCGATGCTTTTACACGGTGATAGTAGAGGCAAACGGCTCAACCCTGGCGACACGTTGAAGTTAGATGTGGTAGCGAGCACTTCATCAGCCCGCATATGGGACCGAGCCAACTGCCAATTCGACATGTCAGCTCGTGGACGGTGCTAGACAGGTGACTCGCTGAATTTACGCTGAATGGAAACCCGAGCGGTAACATCGACTCCTTCGATATCTCTATGATTGACAGGTTTAATATTCCTATGGAGTTCAGCACGACGTCGAATTGTGGTCGCGACATCCGGTGCTTCGCACATAATTGCCCTTATGCTGACCATCATCCTAATGATTGTGCCACCTTCACATGCCCCAGTGGAACCAACTATAGGGCTGTATTTTGCCCTTGAACTCTAGCAACGTGCCCTAGTTTTACATCGTTGTATGTATCTACAAATAAAGAGCTATCATTATACATGAAATAGAGAGGGCTTTCATTATGAGCATATAGGGTTGTGCTCTGCTTCTGCTCTCCCCTTAATTGTCTCTTCAAGGAGATTACAATAATTCACTCCAAAATTTTATAATTTAGTGTCAATTAAAAATAACTATTAAAGTCAATTACAACTAACGTTAAGGGATTTCACATTAGTTACCTTAACTAACATTAGACATAGTGTTGTAACAAATGTAGCATTAGTTAAAGCAACTATTAGAATGACTGACAATAGATTGAATATTTAGTGTTAGTTACAACTAACTGTAAATTATGGCAAAATATATGAAATTTTACTTTAGTGCCAGTTACAATTGACACTAGTTAACGTCAATTCTAAATGACTTCAAATATATTGTTGTTTATGACTAACACGAGGTTTAAATTGAGTTATAACTGATGCTGTCATGATGCATTCAATGATTTTTTTTTTTTGCTTTAGTTAGAACTGATGCTAAACTTAACATCAGTCTTAACTAATGCTAAGGTTAGGTTCTTATATCCCTATTTATTCAATTTTTCATTTTTTTCATTATACAATGGTCTAAATTGCAATTGTTAGCCCCAATGACAACAAACAAATTAAAAATAATTTCTTTGGACTATTTTGACATATTATTTTTAGTAATTTTGAACAAGTCAAAGGCAATAAGTTTGGAGAGAAGACTTTTATCTTTTTAGTGCCTTTAGGACTTAGAACTTTTGTAAGAGTATTTGAATGGCAAGAAAATCTTTTTAAAACCTTAAGAATGTTTTACAATATTTACACAAGTTAGAAAATATTTTTGAAATGTTTGATTAGCTCTACTTGGGTCTTAGAATCTTAAAAGTTTTGAAAAACTCAAATTTTGACTGCCAGTAGGCTACCGTTCGATCATTTTCTTGCAAGTAGTTGATCGATTGCTCTCGAGTTAGATTTCTACAGCTTTCAGTAGGCTACTAGTTGATAGCTTGCTTGCAATCGATCGATTGCTCTCGGTTTGGAAATGCCTAAGACCTCTAGTAGACTACCAGTCAACTGCTCGCTTGCAAGTAGTCGACCGAATGTTTTCTGTCTAAAAATCAATATTCTTCCAGTAACTTACCAGTCAACCAGCTGCTAGAAACCAGTTGACCGCTAGAGTTTGGAGCAATTTCATAAAATGCAATAGAGTTACCAGTTGACTGCCAAGTAGCTACCAGTCAGCACCTCATTAAAGGGTAACAGTTGACTGCCAGCACGCTAACATCAGTTATAACGACTATTTTTAGAAGAAATTTACTGATATCACTTCTAATCTTTTTCCAATAGATCTTTTACACCTTGGGCTATAAATATAAGCTATTGTATGTCACACCACACAATTGGGATAAAGATGGGCACGGTGTAGTACCATTACCGCTACCATAAGCTTTGCCTATACACTACGCTTGTAATCACATAAGAGATTGAGAAATGAGCAAAGTAATATAAACTCCATAATTTTAGCCATTTGTCAGTAATCCCATTCATATATATGTGTGTGTGTGTGTGTGTGTGTGTGTGTGTATGTGTGTGTGTGTGTGTGTGTGTGTGTGTGTGTGTGATCCACGTAAGTACAAAATCATGTTTCCAAGCCTTCCCTTCATACATTGGCTCTCATGGCCCTAAGGGATTTTTCCAAAACACGATATATTAGTATATTTAATTTAATTCACAAAAATTTATAAGGTTTATAATGTAATCCACACAACCATCACCCTATGAGTTCTAGCCAACTACAGAGCTTGATGAATCCAAAAAATACTTCCCGTAGACAAAAGAACCAATCCTAGTATGAAGGGATTGGAATAGGGGCCCCGCTACTCTTCATGCAGAGACTCACAAGTTATTGAAGAATCTGCAATGGGTACACAGAGAGGATGAGTAAGTTATATACTCAGCAAAGAACAAGAATATTAATAAAGAAAATACTTACTCTGTACCTCTCACAGGAGTCATAACATAACAACTCTTTTCCAAACCACCATATGAATATAGATGTACACAACCCAACAAATACAAATAAATATAAGTTAAGAGGATGTTCATCATCACAGGATTTACGTCCAATTTACGTTCTAGGTACATCATATTATAAAGGTAATCAACAACATTCTCCATAAGGGGTCAAGTGGCACCATCACCAACCATTTGCCCACAATAATAATTTAAAACCCAAATTTTCCTATGATGCATTGTCATAAGTAATTAGGGTAATATCATCCATAAAAGGCTACACAAGCCCCTATTACATTCCTTATAATCACAAAGTTTCCAATAACAAGAAAAGAGTTTTCACATAGTTTCATCTAAGCACAAACCAATCAACCACCATTGAATTCTACTTTATCAATCAACCACCATTCGTTTTGCCCAACAGGTATTACAGGTATGATATTGCACTTATCCTGCAAACCGTAATAAGCGGACTAGCTGGTAGTGATTAAGATCAAGGCTAAGAGAACTATTGATGCACAAAGCACTTAGTCAATGTCGATGCAGTCCAAGAAGAAAAAATAAGTCCAATAATGCTTGTCATAGTGAAAAACGACATTGACCTCCAAGTCTTATGCGATGATGGGCAATATGAGGAGGTTAATGGGGACATGAATGATCAAGTGTTCATCAATGACGAAGGGGAGGAGTATGGAGACGAGGAAGATAACTCTGCAGAAGATGAAGGTGACACAGTGTCTGAAGGGGAGAGTGAAGAGAATGTCATTGTGGAAGAAGAAAACTCTTCTAATTAATTCAAATACTTATAACGTGGTATAAAATAATTACCTAATAGCATATAGTTGTCTAACTTAGCAATCAAAAAGCCTCAGGTAGCTCGATCATGAGCGAAAGAAAAAGGAAAAAGGGAGTCAGTGGATGGTCAAAAGTTTTGGACTAGCATGTTGTAGCCATCTATGAGGTTTCTAATTAACTATTTAATGAACTATTTGATATAGATGTCGAGTAGTCACTCAAGTCAAGTTGGAGGGCGTGTAAGAGGTCGTCCACGTCGGTGCCACCTACCTCATCCCCTTCTATAGTCTCTAAGCTACCGAGCACTGATTCTGAGCAGACAGCGTCCATAGAGGTCCCTTCGACTTTTCCTAGGTCAGCCGATGGCGAGCAAACCCCAGTTAGTGTACAGTCCACCTTGCACCTAGGCAGGACCAATCCAATTGATGGCAAACGTTGGATACAACCAGTTTGAGAGACGTAAGTTATATTTTTTTTGATATGTTAGTCTTTAAAAGAATAATTATATGCTTTCTTATTACTACTGTAAATATTCAAACAGCTTAGTTTCTTTCCAGTCGTTCGTGCTTTTTGATAAATTTCCCCCCTCATAAATGGGAGGTTCGAGGCTCCGACATTCAACCGTTCCACTATTCCTAATGACTTATTGTAATGTCTACTAGATTTATACTAAATTTAAACAATTTAGGAAAATTTGTAATATATGTTAGGTGAAAGTCCTGGTTTACACCACAAGATTTTCTAAAAATTCTTATAAAATATCTAATTGCATAAAAATAGGAGAATTTGAAACAATTTTCAATGTAAAACTTCCTACTGGATAGAGGACGATCAGTTGACTAATCTGGAGCTATCAGTCGACTGATTGCCTTTAAAATTACGTATATCTAAAACCGAAATGTATCAGTTGGCTGATGTAAGGTCATCAGTCAATTGAAGTGCCTTAAATTTCTAATTTTCAGAAAACTATTAACTTGAAACATGGTGAAATCCTTTAACTTCAGTATATATATAATTTAAAACATTCCTTTGGTTTCTCTTACAATTTTCTTCTAGAATGAAGCTGCAATACAAGAGATTACATAAAATTCATATATTTCTTTACATACACACAAAATGTGTATAAGTCTCTAAGATTTACATGGAAAACTAACATAACTTCTTCTATGTCAAATAACTATTTAATAATTCTATTATCTTGTTCTTTATGCTTTCCTTCACTTTTCTAGTTCAAATCATGAAATGGCTAGTCATAATGTAAAACATGAGAAATATAATCTCAGTAGCTAGTTTATCTAAAGAAAATATTTCATAAACCATTTTAGTCATAAAAGTAATTCTTAATGAATATGTCTCACTTCCATGAACATAAGAGAATTATCACAAAGAATCTCAATAGCAAACTCATTCAATGAAAATATAAACTGATATCTGGACGCATAAATTATGTTATAAACTTCTTGTTAGCCCTAATGTATTATGCTATAAGTTTTGATGATGACAAATATGTGAGAATTATAACATGATTTAATCTTTTTTGCCCAAATGTATGATTTAATCTTCTAGGCCCAATGTATGATTTAATCTTTCTTGGCCCAAATGTATGATTTAATCTTCTTGGCCCAAATGTATGATTTAATCTTCTTGGCCCAAATGCATGATTCAATTTTTCTTGGCCCAAATATATTTAATGTTTTATATATTTATATATAGTAATATAAATTGATTTTTGATAAAATTTATTGGTTGTTGTAACATAATTTGAAAAAGAATACATTTTACTGTAGCACTTTTGAAAAAGAAATTTGATTGTTGAAGAAGTATGATAAACTTTATTGGTTATTGAAAAAGTATGATAAAATTTATTGTTTGTTGTAATATAATTTGAAAAAGAATGCTTTTTCCTGTAGCACTTTTGAAAAAGAAATTTGATTATTGAAAAAGTATGATAAAGTTTATTGGTTGTTGAAAAAGTATGATAAAGTTTATTGGGTGTTGTAATATAATTTGAAAAAGAATATCTTTTACTGTAGCACTTTTGAAAAAGAAATTTGATTGTTGAAAAAGTATGATAAAGTTTATTGGTTGTTGTAATAAACTTTGAAAAAGAATAATTTTTACTGTAGCAAATTTGAAAACGAATATTGATTGTTGAAAAAGGTTAATAAAGTTTTTTAGTTGTTGTAGAAAGGTTGAAAAATGATGATGAAGCTTACTGTAGCAATTCTGACTAAAGCAGTCACTGTAGCAGCAAGGTTTCACTATATAAAGAGGACTTCACAACACCATTTGCAATAAAGCTTCAATTGTTTATTTCTCATATTATCTTGAGTTCTATTCTCTCTAAATTGCTAGAGAAAAATTCTGAGCTTAATTTCTGCGTTATCTACACTTTGAGAGCATCTGCCATTATTTTCCTTAAGCCTTTAAATTTAGTTACTCAAGGATTGGTTCCTTGAGTTAGTGTTTGAGAGAAAACACGTTGTAAGGGGGAGAGACACCCTTGAGGGAGAAAAGATTTATGTTGTAGTGGTTTGCAAGTACCCGGATTAAACTTACAATTATAGTGGAAATACTCAAGTGGTCTCTTGAGGACTGGATGTAGGCTTGGGATTAGCCGAACCAGTATAAATCTCCGAGTTTGCTTTCTCTATCCCTACTCTATTTACATTTGAAGTTAATTAATTAATACTTTGCGTTTATATTTGATTTCTACCTCAAGTATTAATTAATTTGTGTAGATTTATATTTGCTCTTTAATTCCTTGCACTATAAAATTATTCATCTTGATAAACACTTTGATTTTCTGAATTAAATTATTATCTTTAACATTGTCCAATTTCAGAAAATCATTTTAACTTCCAATTAAGTTTTGTGAAAATTTTTATAAAACCCAATTCACCCCCCTCTTGGGATCCAACCATTTCTTTCACTTCTTTCTCAATATAGTATACTATACTTTGGCTACTTTCTCAGGAAAAGTACTCAATGTCCTATGAGGAAATTCTGTCATCCCATGAGAAATTTTTGGAGTTCTGTCATCCCATAAGGATTTTTACATCCTATGAGAAATTTCTGTTATCTCATAGGAAATTTCTGAGGTTCTATCATCCCATGAGAACATAAACTTTACTTTTCAAGAGAAAGTTACTTCTTTATTCTCATAGAAGGCTTCATGATAAACATACTTGTTAATCATACAAAGAGTATGAAAATTTCTGAGATAAGTTGCTTTCTAGTATCCCATGAAGAGAACTCTTTATCCTATGAAGAATTATTACATCCTATAAGGAGTCAAGTTTTACTTTCATAAGAAAACTTATTCTCAAACATCCATAGAAGGCTTTAACATGAAACTACATCCATAGAAGACTTTAACATGAAACTATGTCATATTTTACACAAACATGACAATACATGTAAATAAATTACTTTTATGAAAAACTAGCTATCTTTTATTCCTCTTATAGCTGAAATTGAAGTAATATCTTCTAGTTCCCTTCAAAAACTCCTTGTTTCCTTAGTTTTCATACCAACTCCTTCTTCTCTTCTCTTTCCTTAGTCTGAAAAACCATAATTCTACCAATTTCAAGCTTTAGAATCTATCTAAACTAGAGAAATCAAACCAAGAAGCTTACCTTTGATGGTTTTCTTGCTAAATCCTCAATTAGAGCTCCCTTTTATCTCTTCTTCTTCTCTTTCACATTTTTCCTCTCTCCCTCTTCTCTAAATTTCAAAATTTACTCTTTCTCTCTCTCTACTTCTTCTAAAAGGGTATCAAGAGTCTTCTTATCATAGAAATCCCTCTTTTACCCCTACTTTCTTATTTCTGAGCTTCCTTGGTCAATTTTCTACTGATTTTTTAGTTAAAATCGACTTACTTTCACACTCCAATAGACGATTAGTCGACTAATTGTTTATAATTAGTCGACTAATGTGCTATTAGTTGACTGATCTAACCCGATTAGTTGACTGATTGTTTCAAAACCTAAAATTTTATCTTGACAGAGAGTAATTAGTCAACTAATATCTTCTCATTAGTCGATTGATTAGTCGACTGATTGCTTCAAAACCTAAAATTTCATCTTGACAGAGAGTAATTAGTCAACTAATCTCTTCTCATTAGTCGATTGATTGCATATATCAGCAACTTGACTTGATTTTTTATGCTATTAGTCAACTGAATGTTGCCATTAGTCAACTAATTCCTTCATAACGTCATTTTTCTTCTACTCTTAGCTAATTTATCCTAATTTCTCATGTCTTTTCTTGATTATTTGTTTCTAGGCATATAAAGGCATAAATAACTTAATTCTATCATTATTTGAAACTTAGATAAGGAAAATTTGGGATGTTACACCTATGGGATTTATGGTTTGAAAAATGGGTGGTGAGCTAATCTGTGACTCTTTTAGATTTTTTTTTTTTTGTCTATATTGTACTATTTGTCTATACTTTACTTGATGAATTGTTTCAGAAACACAATAAGTGATTGCCGAAACATGTAGTTCACATCAGAAGGAACTGGGACGTGAAGTGCAACCAAGTCTTACGCCGAATTATGGGCCATGTCCGAGACAAATGGTTTGAGAAGGGACAAAAGCCTAAGTGGATCATCGAGGATTTAATGCAACAATTGATTCAGAAATGAAGCCCTAAAGAGTACAAGGAATTGTGCAACTAGGCAAGGCAGAAAAAGGGCTCCATTATTGGGGGAACACTTCACACCATCGGCAGCATCCTAGCATCCGAGCACATGCGTCGCCTAATAATTAAGCACAACTGACTCACTTCTTTTCTTTTTATTGGCTTTTAAATGAATGGTAAGTTAAGATAAGTTATTATTTTCTTTCATGATCTTGTTTTTCAATGCATGAGGTTTAAATTGAGAGGAGGCCTAGGTTGTTGGACTTGTTCATGTACACTCACAGGAAGAGGACCACAGGCAAGTTTGTGGATGACTGGTCGTGAGTAGTTTTCGTAAGTATAATAAGCTATCATTTCACTAATGATCTTTTACTAGTTTTTTTTTGTTTAAACTTACATGTTTATGTATTCATGTTTGTCAAGAGGAGTACACGTGATTGAGATCATCGCAAGAATACACGACCGATGTGTGTACTCAAGCTAGGGATGACGAAGCTGATGACACTATCTTGTGGCTGCAAGCTATGGGAGGAAAGAACAATAAGAGTCGTATCTTTAGCACAGGGTTTGAGGCTCGTTAGATCGGATCATCAAGTCGCTTCTCTAGTGAGCCATCTGGTCTCCATTCTAACTTTAAGGAGGAGTTGCAGCGCCACATGGAGCCTTTGTTGGAGCAGCTCAAGATTCAGCAAGATCGCCTCAGTAGTACTGAGGACAAACTTACCATGATGACCCAGCAGTTGGAGGAGCAGTCAACACTGATACAGACTCAAGCATCCATGCTAGATCGATACATGCGTATGATGGACCGCCTCACAGAGTCGATGGACAGACATCTGGGTCCTTTCACTAATGATGATGAGACTTAGCCCCATTCCCATCTCTTAGACTAGTGATTGATTCAACTAAGAGAACTTATTATGTATTTGTTAGCCCCATTCCCATCTCTTAGACTAGTGATTGATTCAACTAAGAGAACTTATTATGTATTTGTTTATTTTATTTGCTAATATTGCGGTTGTAAACTAATAAATTTTTTTCTTATAAATGAGTAGACAGTTTTGTTTCACTTATGGATTTGCTGGATTATTGGAAATTCACAGGTCAGTTTTGTTTCACTTACTATTGATCTAATGGATTTAAAAAAAAAACTAAAACATAATCAGAGGCAGAATTCTAAGACATCCATCTCAGAATTAGAGGCGAAACATATTTTGTCCCAAAATTAGAGACAGAATTCCGAGACGGAATAATCTATTTCAAATTACAAGCGGATTTTCAGTCTCAGACTCCGACCCAAAAAGGAAATGAATTTAGGGACGAAATCTGTCTCAGGCTCCGACCCAAAAACGAAATGGATTCAGGGATAGAATTTCCATCTCCTATTTGAGATGGACAAAAATATGTCTCGAATACTCAGACGGATTTATTTTTCTGAGATAGAATTATTTCATCCTACGAATCTAAAACAGAACATGTGGACGTCTCAAAAATCTGAGAGGCCAGTTTTAGAGACAAATTAGAATTCTTCTCTGATTTTGCCTCTGATATATCAGAGACGAAATTTTTACGTATCAGGGATCCAAAAATCCATCTCTGATTCCCTTTTTTTTGTATTAGTTTTTATATTTAATATAAATAAATATAATAATATTTTTAATAAAAAATAAAACATTAATTCTTCATTTATCAATATATATATATATAATTGCTATTGGTTCAACCACAATTGAACCAGTAAACTTTAAACTAATATCTTCATTTGACTAGTCTGATTTTTAAAACATCTTTACCTATAACCAAAGGATAGAAGTGAGAATAAAACATAATTTTTAGTGTCCCTTAAGGTGAATAAAATTTTAAATGTACGATTGACAAATTTTAATCATCACGATATTAGAAATTCCGTAAGATACGTGAATATTTAAAAAATGTAAAAGATTATATATAAAAAATTTTAGATTTATTATAATTTATCTTATTTTTTATACATTTGAGTTTAAAAAAATTATAAATTTTTTAATACTTTTTCATATACTATATTAAAAAAATATTTGAACATTTCCCTTCTTTATAAAGAGATTAAATTTTGTAATTTTATTTTCTACACACATTTAAGATTACAATATATAACCATTTTTTACAATAAGATAGTCCATACTCAATAAGCTAAACAAATAACAAAAAATATATTTTGCAACACATTTTAAAATTAAGTTTCAAGAAATATCGAAACATGTTATTGTAGATTTTTTATATTGTTATTAAGTCTTTTCCCATGTCATGTTATTTAAATATTGCATTTATTTTCTTTTTACTTAATGTTTACAGCATGATTGATTTACTTTATAATTATTATTTTTTGTATACTTTTATGTGCGCTTTTTAAATAGCATTATTTATTAATTTATTGTAAATGAGTGATGTTATTAATTGATTTATTATAAATTTAAATTTTTTAAAATCAATTATCTATTTGTTGATTGACTAAAATTAGGAACGACATTAAATTATTTATCTCAAATTTAAATTTTTTTAATTAATTATTTAGATGATGATTATAAAAATAATTATTTAGATGATTTTTGATTGGATACTATTAGTGACAGCATTAAAGGAAGTGAATGAGTTTATGCCACATCATATCCACTCGCATTGACATGGAAAAATAATAATAATAATAATGGTCTAGTACATGACAACTGATTGAAATATTTAATGTTTGCGATGGATTAAATGTTTCGGAGTAAAAGTAAAACCATCTATTATATAGATAGGTAAAAACTTACAAAGGCAGTCGGGATATATACTATTGATGTCTCTGTTCTTTATATCAAGCGCAAAATGCAACAGAGCAACTGAATACTAAACAGAAAGTTACTAAAATCAATAAATCCAATTAACTGTTTCAAACCGATAACCCTTTTTCGATTCAATCATTCTGTAAGATGAATAATTGACCTGTTGACACTTGATCTTTCTAGGGAGGAGTTTGGTAGGGGTACACTATAATCTTCTTTCAAATATTATATTTTGGATATCTTAAATATGTTTCAACTCTAAAGTGCAAGAAGGCTCTAAGCATATGATTATTACTATAAATGGAGGAATCTTAGTGCTTTCGTAAAAACCCTCTGCTAACCTTCATAAATTACCAATTCGTGTCTTATTTTTTAACTGAAATGTTATGCAAAGCACTGAAATCTGAAAATACTCATGCATCTTATCCATTGCTATCTAAAATGCCCGAAATCACACCAAGTGTTCGCCGGTTCAATGCAGTCCCAATATCTTCTTATTCCAGATTACTAGATTAATCCATCTGAGTGCAGAATATATCACTACAACAAGCAAAATATTGTCGTTGATCCATGTTCATGAGAGATTCGACACAGTTTTACGTTGGCTGTCGATGGCCTAACACAACCCTCCTCCTTTCTCCGGACTTGGGACCGGCTATAAAACATAGGCTATATCACTAAAGTAAGAAAATTTCAAATAAACAAGTCAAGAGTTTGAATAGAACAAAAGAAATGCAAATTTGAAGTAATCATCTCATAATAGGAAAGGTAGGCAGCACTATCAAGTGGCCTTTAAGAACATGCTTTCCACTGAAAGAATGTACGACAATTTTGGTCTCATCATTCTCTTATCAATTCCTTGATTAACTTCAGTACTCGCCACCAAATTGTACTAGCTAAACCGAAGCACTCATTATCATCCGAGAAAATTATAGGCTAGATTTTAACAATATAAACTTAGATGATAATTACCATGAAGTGTATTTCTCCTCTAGTTCATACCAATTATATTTTAATCAGAAACGACAAACAAAATCTTCTAATGAGAAAAATTCTAAGCTCAAGCATAAGCAATATAAATAATTTATATAGCTGCTAATGACCAGAATGGGTGACAGAAAATACCAGTATGATGCGCTCAAAACAAAATCTACTAGAGGACTCAACAAGAAGAGCCATGCAATATTACACAGATCCATCGAGCAGGGAAATCTATAAGCAAAGATTCTTTGACTTCTCCAATCATCCTATGCAGCCTTCTTAATTTTCTTAGCCTTTGCTTTCGTATCTGCAACATCTGGCTTTACTGGTCCACTTCTCTTCTTTTTCTTCTTGCCAGAGTCTCCATCCTTAGCAGGTACTTCATTTTCCTTTTTCCCTTTACCAGACAACCCATCTTTCTTTCGTTTGACAATTTTGTTATCCTTGTCCTTGCTTAACTTCTTCAGTTCTTTCACACCATTCAACTCGCTAAAAGCCCTTTTGTCCGTTTTAGTTCCTTTCTTTTTCTTCTTGTCCACCAATTTTCCGCTAATCATTTCATCATTCTCATTACCTTCTTTCTCTATATCCCCATCATCTTCACCACCTGACTTACCTTGACTAAGTTCCACTCCTGCAATATCGTCCATGTACCGAACTTCATGAATCCTCCCCTTCTTCTTTCCCACTTTAAGATCCTTCTTAGGCCCTTCTTCAACAGTAGCTTTTTCCTGTTTCTCCGCATCTTCCTTGAGCTTAGCTCCCTCAATCTTCAATCTCATATCAGGAACTGTCTGATAAAGCGGCAATGCAAGCGAATCCAACAACTTCAGATGAAACGACCGCACATTCCCCCACTTTTTCGGCACAAGCTCGACGATCCCATTGATTGCAGCAACCACATTTGCGACGATCTCGTCCTTTTCCATTGACACTTTGGCAACTCTCACCACGCAGCACGTACCCGTCCTGAGGAACAACAATGCTGACGAGTACGCCTTCTCAATCTGCTCCTTCCAATTCTTATGCTTCAAATCCAACGGCATCGGAATCTTCTTCTTCTTAAAGAAATGCTTACCCAATAACTTCGGCAAGAGCGGTATCACCCTTTTATCTGCGAAAAACATGTGGTAAGAATCACAGAGCTTCCGCTTGGCCTCGAAGGGACGATAATTGGACTTGAGCTTCGAGAGCTTCAGAATTTTAGAGACGGGAATATTATCCGATTTGATCTTCTTCTGCGCGTCTTCTTTGGTGAGATTCGACTTGGGTCTGTCATCGATGATCAAACAGAGCTCCGAGAACTCGGAGAGAAGAGAATGTGGAAGTGGAATCTTGAGAGCATTGACGCGAGATTTCGGAGGGATTTTCTTTAGGGTGAGGATGAGGTAGACGAATTCATCGTCTTGGTCAAAGAGCTTTGGTTTTTCAATCTGCGACTTGGAATTTCTCCATTGCAGGAGGGAATTCACAGCTTGTTGCACAGTTTTGGGGCTTACCCTTCCCACAGATGTTGAAGGTGCGGCTGCTGGGTTCGCCACAGCCATGAGCGTTGGTTGTTCGAAGATGAGGTTCGAGGATCCAGAGACAGCGCGAAAGAAGACGGCGAAATTTCGAGAATTAGGGTTTAATGGAAATTTTCGGGTTTTGGGGTTTATAGAGTCATATTGTGTAATTTGCAATTTTTTTTGTAATGTCTTCGCCATGTAATATTGGGCTGAAATTAAGGCCCATATATAACTCTTTCAAGAAACCAAAAACAACAGATTTGTATTACAGGCTTCGATTCGACCTAGAAAAGTATTATGGGCTTGGACGATGGAAGGTGGGCAAAAATAAAATATCAATGGGAAAAAAAGAAAATATATATATATATATATATTTCTCATCATGATATACAGAATAACTATTTAATATTTATAAGCCAAAAGGCGAAAAACTCAGTTTTACGCAATTTAATTGGTCAACTTTAAAAAGTGGTAATAAACTTCCACAAACTTCCAATTTTATACGGCATAACCCTTTTGTTAAAATTTTCATTTGAAATCTAAACATTATCTATTAAAATTGTCAAACTCAAGAATTTACTTAAATTCGATAAGGGGGTAAACTTGAAACATTAACTCAGATATAAAATTGTATTAGTTTACATATGTCTTTCTCTCATTTAATAAGTTACTAAAATTATATATATTATAACATATAAACAATATCTTAGTTTATAATTAATATAAAATTACTTAATTTCAATTATTGTGATATTGTTCTTTTTAAATTCAATTGACTCTTTTTATAAAATACAAACTGACAAAGTAAAATAAAGTATCAATTGATAAAAACGTTATGATAAGAGCCTTACCTAACAAACACAAATTATTTTTATTAGTTGCAAAATCTAATAACAAATATATTAAAAATTGCAATTTCCTCATGTAGTTCTGGATTTTTGGATTTTGAATATGGATGACCCAATTTTTTTGAATTTGGTACTAGAAAGAAAAAAATATATATTTTTTGAACTGTTGTTGAGTCAACTTAGTTGACTTGGTGTAAACTCAGTAAATTTGAACAAGTTTGATCGAACTCTAATTCTAGTACCAAGTCTACTTGATTTGGAGATTAAACTCGCAAACTCGAAGGAATTTAAAATTAACTCAAGAATTTATCAATTATGCTATTTGTCCATATAAGTTGAAAGTGCTAAATTGAAATTAAAAAAAAAAAATCAATCTATCATTCTAAGCAACAAAACAATAGCTTTATTTGTCATTTTCTTCTATATTTTTGCCAAAAAGAAAAATACTTTAAGATAATAGGTTAGATATATTTTCTTATTTTAACACTTTTGTGTTGCATGAATAAATAGTATAAAAGTTTTGGATGAAAAGTATGAGATTATGTTGCACAAAATTAAACTTTTAAACAGTGTTATCAACTTCGATCCAAATCGGTGGTCGGATCGGAACTTTACGACCTAAGGTTAGGCTCAGGCCATATAACTCTTTCAAATTTGCTAGTAGTTGACCCAATTAAGATTCAGGTGACTCGCCGATTCTTAGTTGAATTGATTGACTCGTCCTTTCCTTCAAAAAAAAATTTTTTTTGCTAAGTAGACGGCGAGAAAGAAGCTAACGAAAATGAAAAAGATGACAAAAAAGAAGAAGAATATGACCGAAACTGTAAGAGAAATGAGTCTTCAATTCTACAGTGGGTGCCATAAATGCGGTCATTTGCTCCCTCTAAAATTTCTCTACTCATTTTCGCTCTTCTGGCATGATCAAGTGCGGTTTGAGGAAGAAAGAAGAAAGAAAATGCGGTTCAGTCTGCACTAAGTAGACACCAAGGGTTGTATCTTGCCTTATGATTTGACAAATGAATGAAATGATAATGTCACGGAAGTTTATCTTATTTTGTTTTAGAAAAAAAATTAAAAAATTATTTTGTAATTTATTTTATCAACAGAAATAAAATAAAATAAAATAAAATAATATAAAATTCATATGTTAGAAATAGTACTAGTATATGGAGATATAATTAGTAATGACTGATTTGAGTCAAAAAATTGAGTTATATAATTAAGTGGTCTCTCAAATTTTTGTATTTTAGTCTTTCTTATTCCTTTTTTATTATTTAATTAATATTTGACTTTATATTTGAATTATTATGAATATTTTTGACTTTATAAATATTTACATTATAATTATTTATGACTAATGACTATAGTTTTAAGATTTTAAAGTATAAAATTTACATTAATTTATTTATTTTTATTTTTTAAATTTATTTATCTTATTCATCAATTGATCTAATAACTCAACGGTCAGTGATCCGGTGACTCAGAGGTCAGTCTGAATTAATAGTCGGACCAGTTCTAATAACATTGCTTTTAAGGCACTTATGGCTAATTTTGAATGTTAAAGAAATAAATTGTACAACCGATTTAGTTAAAAGAATAATTTTTTTCACATCTTGGCATATAAATGACACATAGTTATTCTATATATTAAAAATAATCAAATAATAATGAATCGTAAACAATATAAAGTTACTTTTTAAAAATTATATAATTGTCATAGTCTGATCAAAGAATTTTACACTTGTCACGTTTTAATTGAAAATTTTGATAATAACAACAACAACAACAAAACTTATGACAAAAATATAAAAATTTACACCTAATTATTTTTCATTTAAATTTACGATAAAGAAAAAATAGAGTAAAATAAGAACACACTAAATTGTAAGACTTCGATGTTTAAATCAAAATACAAGTTAAAGGATGCTGATAAATTTTGAAAATAAAAAACAATAACTAGTTAAAATCAATAAAAAAAAGGGAAATGTAGTTATGAAAATAAATAAAGAAACGAAAGTCTTACGCTCACCATGGATGATTAATAAAGCTAAGACATATCAGATTCTTATAATCCATAACATATTCAAATTAAAATTATATTAGTTCAATTGTTAGGTCCCACATACATATATAGAGATTCATGTTAAGTGAACCTTCATCACTATATATATATATATATATATATATATAAAAGTGATTCGATTTTAACAATAAAACATTTTAGTACTTAAACAGGATATATAGTGTCTAATTGACTCAATAATTGAATCGTCGAACCAACAGGCTGAAGTTAATTGAATCAAGCTAAATTTGAATTATTTAAAATATATATGTTATTGCTTGGCACTACTATAAAACTTCATATATATATATATATATATATATATAGATACTTACATAAAGAGAGAGAGACTTAAACTCTATTTTAATTCCTTATAGATAAGCTTTTTTTTTTTTTCAATTGGTTCACTAATAAATGTTCACTTTCAAAATGGTTCATCATAGATGAAATCATTATCAAGTTGGTCTTTCTATTGATTAACCAGTTAAAAACTTAATAGCAACTGTGATATTGACCGTTAGACGTTAATATGGTGACCTTATGTGCTATGTCAACTTATTAAAATTTTATTTAGATCCCACATAAATGTATTATTCTCAAGATGGTCCTTCAAAAATAAAATCGTTATCAAGTTGGTTCCTCTTTGTGCCAACTATGAACACATAATTTTGCCCTTAGAATAAAATAAAAATAAAAATAATATGAAAATAGAAATAAAAATAATTTTATATAGAGTATCATAATTCTTGTAATAAACCCATTAAAAATAGTAAATAAATAAATAAAAAAAGAAAAAAAGTGATAAGAAGATATTAGTACATGGAGCAAATGTGAATGAAAAACTGATCCCAATCTCTATAGAAGGGAGCCACGAAACTGACTTGAGGGTGCTGTGGGAGTTAAGGAACAAATAATCATCCACAACCCCTTCGGCTCGTGACCATGTCACTATGAATCATTATAAACAGAAAAGAAGGAGAGAGGGGATCCTCTTCTGTTTTTTATTATAAAACAGAAAAATCCTTTGGTTAGGAAAAAAAGAGGCAGCGCCGAGGAACAGCCAAAGTAGCAGGACATAGGGTAGAGATCGAAAGAGCGTGGAGAGAGAAATAGACTCAAGCACAAAATAGAGTGCGGCAAACAGTGGGGGTACGAGAATGAAGCACGGCGAGGCGTGAGCACGGAGTTGGACGGAAAAGAACAGTGCACGGTGATAGGCAGAGGCAAGAAACTCATCTTCATGGTAAAATACATCCTCTGTTCCTAACATGGAAAACAGAGATGGCACCACACTGAAGAACAGCAAGGCAACGTGAAGGATCACACTGGGAGGCAAAGGTAAGTGTTGAGTATCTTTGGTTGTGTATGATTTAAACTTGTGTATGATTTAAACTGAGTCTGAAAGGTAGAGAGTGAACGGGAGAGATCATGGAGAGAGGCGGAGAATAAACAAGAGAGATGAGAGAGTGAGAAACTAAACAGAGGAAAGACTAAAGAAATTTGAGACATTGTGAACCAGCGAGAACATGAGAGTGAGAGAGAGAGCCAGAAAGAGGGCTCAAAAAAGGAGAAAGTCAAGGTAGTGAAAATGTGAGTGAGTAAGAGAAATCGAAGAAAGAGAGAGGTTCATGAGAGTTTGAGGGACTGAAAAAAATGGATACTTGGTGCAAATGAATTTATAGGCTATATTTATATATGTACCATATATGTATATAATATATAGGTATATGTGTACTGACGTGTGTGGGTGTGTGTGTGTGTGAATATATAATATTTATGTGTGTGTCTTCGTGAATGGGCATTACATGTGTGTCAGAGTGCTTTTCTTTTTATTCATCTTTTCTTTAGTTTTACATAAATATATATTTATATATATATATATATATATATATATATATCTGTGTGTATATATAAATGTGTTTAAAAATCTAAAAATTATTTTCCTTTGAATTTATTCATAAAAAAATTTCTAAAAAAACATCAAAATGATTTCTTTCAAATGATCTCATAAAATAATTTCAAAACTAAAAAAAATTCTTTGTATTCATTTTCAAGCTAATTCCAAAAATATCAAATATCAAAAATATAATTCCCTTTCATTTAAAAAAATTAGAGATCCAGAAACAAAAGTGTTATTATTCTAACGCGCAATTGTTAGTTAATGTCGTAGAACAATAAGAAAATCAAACAATCTTTGTTGGGATAAGAGGCCAACTTTAGTGGAGTGGATCTTTCCTTATTTTTCTAAATTAAATACTCACTATGCAATTGTATAACAATACAAGTGAGGAAAAATTTCTCTTAAAAATAAATTTGTTGAATTTAAATCATTTGAAAATTAGATGAAGTACTCATAATGTGATTGTGTAACAATACTTATGAGGAAAAGTCTCCCAAAAGATTTCTTCTTTTTTAATCCAAAAATTCAAATATATTCCTTTACAAAAAAATATTTTCTAAATTACGAACTACATGGACTTTGATTCCACCAATAGTTGGGTACATAGGCTCTACGCACTGCCTAGCCAAATACGTCTTTATATATATTTATTTGTTCTTTCTTTTTCTTTTTTTCATATATTATGTTATCTCTTTCTTTGGTGATTTATAAGGGTAATTTTGAGGTGACTGTTAAATAATTGTATGCTTTCTAAATCAAACATATAAGGTGTCTAACACCTATCCTATACAGTTCAATTCCTGAACCCAGTTTCTCTTTAAACGCAGACCATCAAATTTTAAAATTTTTCTTAAGTTTTTTTCTAATAAATAAAATTTTGATAGCGGCTCTTAATAAAATTGGTTTTTTATTTTGAAATCTAATTCTATACCATTTTTTCTTTTTTAAGAAAACGCCGGCCGGTCACATTTCAGGTGTGACAGTTTGGCAACTCTACTAGGGACATCGAGAGTTGATATTGATTTATTAAGTATGCAGTTAAATTTTATTTTCTCCTTAATTACCTTTTCATATTTTTATTCATTTTTTAATTATTTCGTTTTTGTACATATTTGTATATATTTGCATATCTTTTGTACATATTTATTTATTTATATTTTTTTCTCATTTTTATATAATTTTAGAGATGCGAGCAGATTGGTCAAAAAATTTATTTATTTATTTATATATTTTTTTCACTTTTGTTAGCTCACACATTGTGCACTAACACATCCCTCGCACACATTAGCCTTATGCCCGAGCTAAGTGCAACCATAGGATAGACGGAAGTCTAGTGATGTCGCAGAGGGTCTATCCCTTGCGGGGATCATGAAAGCTTCCGCTCAGACTGTACCTCTTTTGTCAGTGTGCAATTCACAGATAGTGTAACTCTTGGGTTCTCAATACTGACAATTGGAGATTCTCATGAGTTTCAGGTATGGGGCAATGTGAGAACCTTTATGTTCCTAGGCTTGTAGATACGCCTTGAAACCTGTGCGCTATTAATTGGCCTAGAAGACTGATGCATAAGAATCCTTAAGTAAGACATATGGGAAGCACCCTTTATCATTTCTCAATTTTATATATCATTATCTTTTATTTTATTTTTAACTTCTACTTTTATTTCAACTATTTCTATTTTTTTCCAATAAAATAGTTTTCAAAAAAACAACGGTCTTTCCCCATTTTCTAATTTTGTTCAATAATTTTTCACTCCTTTTCCTCATTTTTTTTAATAATATGTAATATCGTTTCTTTTTCCTTTTAATAAAATAGTTCTATTTCCTTTGTTGCTTTTATTTAATTGTTGAAACACGAGTAAAAATGAATTCTTTTTTTCTTTTTTTTGACAACCTTTCTTCTCGAAAACTCATGAAAGCTCACAAGAGCGCGAGAATCACATTATCCATAGTCATCTTAGATGTAGTAAATATTTTAAAAATATTCGTGTTCCAACATAAGATCTTTTCAAAAAGAAGAAAAGACTTAATAACTTAAATCATTTTCAAAAGGCTAACTCTTGATCTTTCTCTTCAGAGAGAAACAATAAAACTTCACCATTGCGCCTTCTAAAGGAAAATCGTCTAACCAGACCCTACCATGAACTCGTGTATACAATACTCGCTCACGAAGTAAGACAATGAAAGGCCAATCAGGAGACAATCAAAGAATAGAAAATGACTCCACCGCGCGCCTTGAGGCTCTGGAAAGGCAATTTGCTCAAATGACTGAAATGATCCTAGCATTAACAGAAGAAGTGAGAGGAAAGCAAGCGGGTGCATTTGCTATCTCTTCAATACCTATCGCTATTGAAACTCAAGCTGAGACTGATAATCCCATGCCAGCATATGTTAATGCTAAAGCAAAAGTGAACGAGACAATAGTCACTCTAGCAGCAAATAAGGGGAAGACACTCAGCAATACTAATCAGAACATAGGAGAAGATGCCACGCAAGGACATCTTGGCAACGATCTTGTTTACACACTCCAGATTCTAGCCTCAAGGATTGAGAAAGAAGATAAAAATCTTAAAGAGGAAATTGGAGAAATCAAAGACCAATTGTGCGCCCTGCGAGGGCCAGTGTCTTGGGGGTCATTAGAGTTGGATGAATTGTGTCTAACTCCCGAGAAAACGATTCCAAAAGAGTTTAAGATGCCAGAATTCTCCAAATACGATGGTACTGGTAACCCAGTTTACCACTTAAAGTTATATTACACCAAAATGTGCGTATGGTCCCATAACAAGAGGCTCTTAATTAATTTTTTCCTTGAAAGCTTAACCGGAGCTGTATTGTTGTGGTTTATCAGTTAGACCACTCAAAAATCCAAAAATGGAAGGACTTGGCAGACTTATTCATCAGGCAATATAAGTTTAATCTACAGACAACACCGACTAGAGAGCAATTGAAAGCAATGACAAAGAAAAATTCTGAAACATTCAAAGAATATATCCAAAGATGGAGAGTAATGGCATCGCAAACAATCTCTGTTGATCCAATCCAAATATTGTTCCTACTTTATTCGTACCCCGCTAGATCCTTTCTATAAAACTATGCTTGGAACATATGTCACTGACTTTGCAAACTTGATTGAGATTGGGGGAAGAATTGATGCTAATATTCGTAAAGGGAAACTCTCAAGTCTCCAAGAAGAAAGTAGCTCAAAGAAGGGGCAACCTGCAAAGAAAAAGGAAGAGGAGGTGAGTTATGTACAGCTGAAAAGATCCTACCCTTAGCAACAATCATATTCTTATCGAGCGAGTAGTCATGGCCAAAGTCAACTTGGGCTAAATAAACACACCCAAAGGAGAAGAAAAAAGTTCTTACAGTCGATAGATAATCGCCCATGGCCAAACTTTGGTACAACAAATGTTGAGCTATACAAAAGCCTTTTGACCGCTCATCTCCCGGGGCCTCGACCTGCTAAAGTGGTGACCCCTCCATATCCAGCATGGTTTGATCCTACTGCTATATGTGAGTTTCACATGGGAGCTATTGGGCATTCGATCAAGAATTGTACTACATTTAAAAGAAACATGTTGGATTTGATCGAGTCCAACCATATCCAATTAAAGGCAGGACAAGAAAATGGCTGATGCCTCTTTGATCATAGGCCATGACCAACAATAAAGTTAAATCTTCAGTGTTATTTATCATTTTATTTAGTGTTTGTTATTTAAAATTTTGAAAGGACTTTATATTTTCATGTCTTGTTTAACTAGGTCAATATGCAATTATCTCTCACTTTCATTATATTAATCCTTTTATTCCTTTAGTAAGAAATCATCATTTTCTTTCCCTTATATTTGTCTATTCGTTTCCTTTCTGTATTTTTATTCATTTTATTTTTCATGTGATATTTATTAGAAAATCTTAACTTAATGTGAATACGGATAAAATCTAAGGATGATACGAATAAAGGGTGTGTCCGATGAGCAAATTGAGTCAAGAATATGAGGCATTCATTGTTTTCCTAGACAAAAAAGGAGATTATCCCTAGTCACCCCATTTGAGCTAGAAGTAGGGTTCATTTCATTTATCTACCATAAATACCAAAGTGGGGTAGTTTTTAACATGTTTTTATGTCAAAAATTAATAAAGCAAGAAAGGGTCTAATTCGTTCACTATCCATACATTAATTAACTGTTGTTGTCCCCCTTGTGCCTATGATTCTCTTCAAATCACCCACAATGTATCAAACCTGGGAAACAATGAGTATTAAATACGAGAAGTAGTTTTGGCATCTAGATGATCTGTCTCAAAGATCAAAAAGAAAGAAGCAGAAGAAAAATTGAAGAGATGAGATGAAAAGAAAAAAAAAAGCCAAAGGCAGAAAATTGAAGAAGTTCCATAAATAAAAAAAAAAGAGGAAAACTACAAAGTTCATCTCTAGCTATGAAAAATCGTTAAGAGAAGAGTACTCATCTTAACAAAAAAAATCTATAAACCCTCAAAGAGGGAGCTCAGTGGAGAACAAAGAGCTAAGTGAATATCGCCTAGACTACACAATACTTCAAGGACATAATTCTCATTGTAACCCAACATGAAATTTGGGCCTTTATACCTTTCCTTTTGAAGCCATCATTCTTCACCCGCTAAGCCACATTACAACCTATAAGTATCCTCTTTTGTTAAGAAAACTTGTAGCATAAAATTCTATGGAAGAAGATAAAATTGAAAAAGTAGGATACGGGCAATGCTAATCTTGAGCCTAATATCTTTTTAATTCAAAATCCAATTTACCTTGGCCACATTACAAGAATTTAAAGTCCTCATGGAGGTTTGATATACTTAAATTGGGGCACATGCTAAGAAAAAAAAGGGAAGGAATATACAAAATGAAAGTAAATTTGAAATTGGGGCAACAACTTGACTTAGACCAAATCTCTTTTGTTCACATTAATCAAAGATTTGTACACGGAATATCTCAGGTTTTGAAGTGGGGGATCTTCCCATATCTCAACATTGCATACCTTTGTTTTGCCATTGTGAAACCATTAAACATTGTCTGCATATTATTTTTTTTCTCAATATCTCTTAAATTCATAACCATACCTTACCATTTTTGGGTGTTTCACGTACATCGACTTAGTTAAACAAGATAAATGTGTTTCACTCGATGACATAACAAGCGCTAATAAGTGGAGTAATGATGTCAAAAGGATTTGATCACAAAATCTATGGTGAATGTGATTTGAAAGTTGTTCCTGAAGAGAATATTTTACAAATCTGATTAATCCTAAAAAGGCAACTACCATCATAGTTACATAATTGGGGCAAGAAACCCAAAGGTCACTAAGCATCATTTTCAACAAGATGTTATCACTTACTAACTGGATCAGTCATTGGCAAACGGACTTTTCTCATTTTTTAAGGAGTGCAAAAACAATGAATGATGTGTCTCAAGATTGGGACAATGCCACTATCTATGGTTCATGGAACATATCTAGGCATGTCTATTGGTTGAAGTCCTAGAGTGACAAATATTATATCTCATGAAATCTAAAAGTGCTGAGGCAATTTCACATTGCATGAAAAAGTCATTATATTAGAAAAGACAAATCCATCCTTATGTTAATGGACAACTCTGTCAAAGAAACAAATGTCAAATCTGGGGCAAGTTCCCAATTCATAATACAACAAGTCTTTCAAGTGATCTGAAGACAAGAAGGGGGTCTGGTCTGGTTTGATTAAATTCTCCAAAGAAAGCGCAATCATTTCTAAACAAGTAAAATCTCTGAACTTGGTTCTTACATGTCATGCATTTTTCAATTTAACTCTGACACCTCAAGCCTTAGGCGTGCCTAAGTCTTTGGTGCATCCAAATCCAAAATATCACTTTGGTTCAAGTATCACCATGTCCAGTAGTGGTGACAACTTTTGCCTAAGTACTGCCATATCCAGTAATACTAATGGCACTCATCCATTCAAAGCCCATAGATGACCGGTACCCATCTTTTCAAAGTCCAGAGATAATCGACACCCATCTTTTCAAAGCCCGGAGACGACCGGCACCAATCTTTTCAAAGCCTGGAGACAACTGACACCCATCTTTTCGAAGCCTGAAAATGACCGGCACTCATTATCTTAAAGTCCAGAGACGACTGGCACCCATCTTTTCAAAACCCAGAGACGACTAGCACCTATCTTTTCAAAGCCCGAAGACGATCGGCACCCATCTTTTCAAAGCCCGGAGATGACCGACACCCATCTTTTCAAGGACTGAAAATGACCGGCACTCATTATCTTAAAGTCCGAAGACGACCGGTAGCTATCTTTTTAAAGCCCAGAAACGACTGGTACCCATCCTTTAAACGTCCAGAGACGACTGGCACTCATCCATTTAAAGCCCGGAGACGATCGACACCTATCTTTTTAAAGCCCAGAGACCACCGGCACCCATTTTTTCAAAGCCCAGAGACGACTGGCACTCATTATCTTAAAGTCCAGAGACGATCGACACCTATCTTTTTAAAGTCCGGAGACAACCAGCACCCATCTTTTTAAAGCCCAGAGATGATTGGCACCCATTCTTTAAAAGCTCGGAGACGACTAGCACTCATTATCTTAAAGTCTGGAGATGACTGGTACCTATCTTTTTAAAGCCCGAAGATGACCAGCACCCATCCTTTAAAAGCCCAAAGACGACTGGCACTCATCCATTCAAAGCCCGGAAACGACTGGCATCTATCTTTTTATTTTTAAAGCCTGAAGATGATCGGCACCCATATTTTTAAAGCCCGGAGACAACTGGCACTCATTATCTTCAAGTCTGGAGACAACCAACACCCATCTTTTTAAAGTTCGAAGACGATCGGCACCCATCTTTTCAAAGCCAGGAAATGACTGGTACTCATTATTTTAAAGCCCAGAGATGATCGGTACCCATCTTTTAAAAGCCCAGAGACAACTGGCACTCATCTATTCAAAACTCGGAGATGACTGGCACCCATCTCTTCAAAGCCGGAGATGACCGACACTCAACATTGTAAAGTCTAGAAACGACCGACACACACCATTTCATTTGTTTTTATTATGCCTTTGACAAAATTAAGTGTTCTTTAGCTCTACTCACTCCTTAAACTATATTATTTTAATTTCATTTTCATACTCTAGTTTAAAAAGTGAGTAAAGAAGGGCACCTGTGAACACATAATTTTGCTCTTAGAATAAAATAAAAATAAAAATAACATGAAAATAGAAATAAAAATAATTTTATATAGAGTATCATAATTCTTGTAATAAACCCATTAAAAATAGTAAATAAATAAAAAAGAGAAAAGAAGATATCAGTACAGGGAGCAAGTGTGAATGAGAAACTGATCCCAATCTCTATGGAAGGGAGCCACGAAACTAACGTAGGGGTGTTGTGGGAGTTAAGGAAAGAATAACCATCCCCGACCCCTTCGGCTTGTCACTATGTCACTATGAATCATTATAAACAACAAAGAAGTAGAGAGGGGGATCCTTCTCTGATTTTTTATTATAAAACAGAGAAATCCTTTGGTTAGGAAAAAAAGAGACAACACAGAGGAAGAGCCAAAGTAGCAGGACACAGGGTAGAGATCGAAAGAGCGTGGAGAGAGAAACAACCTCAAGCACAAATTAAAGTGCGGCAAACAACGGGGATACGAGAACGAAGCACGGTGAGGCGTGAGCACGGAATTGGACGGAAAGAATAGTGCACGGCGAGAGGAAGAGGCAAGAAACTCATCTTCACGGTAAAATACCTTATCTGTTTCTAACTTGGAAAACAGAGACAGCCCCACATTGAAGAATAGCAAGGCAACGTGAAGGATCACACCAGGAGGCAAAGGTAAGTGTTGAGTATCTTTGGTTATGTATGATTTAAACCAAGTCTGAAAGGTAGAGAGTGAATGGGAGGGATGATGGAGAGAGGCAGAGAATAAACGAGAGAGATGAGAGAGTGAGAAACTAAACAGAGGTACGACTAAAGAAATTTGAGACATTGTGAACCAACGGGAACATGAGAGAGAGAGCCAGAAGAGAACCCGAAAAAGGAGAAAGTCAAGGCAGTGAAAATGTGAGTGAATAAGAGAAATCGAAGACAGAGAGACACGAGAGCTTGAAGGATTGAGAAAAATGGATACTAGGTGCATATGAATTTATAAGCTATATATATATATATATATATATATATATGTATATAGTATATAGGTATATGTGTACTGACTTGTATGTGTGTGTGTGTTAATATATAATATTTATGTGTGTGTCTTCGTGAATGGGCCTTATATGTGTGTCAGAGTGCTTTTCTTTTTATTCATCTTTTTTTAGTTTTATATAAATATATATTTGATATATATATATATATATATATATATATATATATGTATGTCTGTGTGTGTGTGACGAATGTGTCTAAAAATCTAAAAATTATTTTCCTTTGAATTTATTCACAAAACAATTTCTAAAAAAATAAAAAATGATTTCTTTCAAATGATCTCATAAAATAATTTTAAAAAAATAAAAAAATTCTTTGTATTCATTTTCAAGCTAATTCCAAAAATCTCAAAAATCAAAAATATAACTCCCTTTCATTTAAAAAAAAAGAGAGAGAGTTCCAGAAACAAAAGTTTTATTATTCTATCGCGCGATTGTTAATCAACGCCGTAAGACAATAAAAAAATCAAACAATCTTTGTTGGAATAAGAGGCTGACTTCAGTGGAGTGGATCTTCCCTTATTTTTCTAAATCAAATACTCAATATGTGATTGTATAAAGATGCAAGTGAGGAAAAATTTCTCTTAAAAATAAATTTGTTGAATTTAAATCATTTGAAAATTAGATGAAGTACTTATAACATGATTGTATAACAATACTTATGAGGAAAAGTCTCCCAAAAGATTTCTTTTTTTAATCCCAAAAATTCAAATATCTTCCTTTACAAGAAAATAGCTTCTAAATTACGAACTACGTGGATTTTAATTCCAACAGCTGGGTACGTGGGTTCTAGACACTGCCTAGTCAAGTCCATCTTTGTATATATTTATTTGTTCTTTCTTTTTCTTTTTTTTTATATATTCCATTATCTCTTTCTTTGGTGATTTATAAGGGTAATTTTGATGTGATTGTTAAATAATTGTATGCTTTCTAAATCAAATGTATAGGGTGCCTAACACCTTTCCTATGCAGTTCAACTTCCGAACTCAGTTTCTCTTTAAACGCAAACCGTCAAATTTTAAGGTTTTTTCAAAGTCTTTTTTCCTAATAAATAAAATTTTGGTGGCAGCTCTTAATAAAATTAGTTTTCGATTTTGAAAGCTAATTTTATACTATTTTTTTACTTTTTTAAGAAAATGCTGACTAGTCACATACACCAACCATTTCAAAATTCAAATAAAACGTGATGTAAATTGTAAAATGGTAAAGCAAAAAGTATTACAACACCTAGAATTGATAAATAAACTTCTAATAAAAATGGATTTTTAAAAAGTTGTTAATAAGAAATTATAGCATCTTCAACTACAATTGACCAGCAAGCTTCCACTTTAAAAAAATCTATATGAAGTGAACTGGTTATATCGTTTATTTTGCTAACAACTTTCACGGCACCAAGGACCTTCAAAAAAAATCTCATTTTTCCTAGAAAAAACAACTAAGAGCTTTCGTTATTTTTTGAAAAATTATCACACTATTTCCCTTTTAATTATTTGGCATAACAATACATAAAAAATTCTCCCTTCTGCAATTTGAAGAACCTAAGAGTTCATTCTTTCAAATCATTGAACTAATCTCATAACAACAGTTATTCAGCCCCGTTCACAGGAAATCATGACAGTATTATCTTTGTAAGTATTTTAATGGATGCGGTCAAGAACGTATATAATAATAATAATAATAATAATAATAATAATAATAATAATAGCCTTCAAAATACACAGATTTATTCATGTGTAAGGAATAAGAAAACATAGGTTAACGTGACATTTAACATATTGAAAGATTAATTTTAAAAGTTTTTAAATGAGTGGCACAAAATTAAAATGGACCAACTTGATAATGATTTCATTTTTGAAGGACCATTTGAGAATAACATATCTATGAGGGACTAAAGTAGGAAAACCTCCATCTTTGAAGAATCAAAATGAAATTTTAATAAGTTGACATGGAACTTAACATCATACTTTCCATCAAGTTTTTAAACAATGTTAATCAATAGAGGGACCAACTTGATGATAATAGTTTCATCTTTAAGGAACCATTTTGAGAATGAACATCTATAAAGAATCAAATTGAAAAAAAAATTATTTATGAGGGATCAAAATAAAATTTTAGTCTATATATATATATATATATATATATATATATATCTCCAATTTAAACTAGTAACCTGATTTTCTTACTCAATCACTTTGAACATGCAAGGACTATTTTATACCATTTAATGTTAAATTGTAAAAAGTTTTTTTAAAATAATTTTTCTACATAATAGGATAAAAGACTAAGTTCAATTAGATTTCTAAATTCAAAGAGTAGAACATTTGCCAAATTAATGTTTTTAAAAATCAATCCGTCTATTGGTTAGTAAGAAAGTACTTTCACTTGGTGTATTTTTATTTATTTATTTTTTTATCTAGGAAGTTAAAGACTAAAAAAATTGGAAGCTTGTCAATGTGTTAGGTTGTTTGAACCATGGTTTTTAAAACTGGACTTGTCATTAAATCGGTAAAGACATTGGTTCAAGATTCAATAGTCGGAGTGTGGTTGAACTTCAGTTGAATCTGTGGTAATTAAAAAAATTAAATATATATAATTTAAAATACTAAAATACATAATATAATTGATAATTCATGACAATAAAAGAAAGAAATAAAAAAAAATTAATCTTTGATGAATAATTCATATTATCTACAATTTCAAACTAAGTCTAAATTAAAAATCTTCACATTTTTATAGTTCATATAATCAAAAATAAAAATTAAGTCTAACAAAATTTAAATTATAAACAAAAATCAAAAATCAAAAATCAGAAATCTCAATCTCAATATTTCATTTTATACAATCAAAAACAAAAAATATTAGATGCAGTGTTTTTATAAATTTGTTATCAAATTTTTCAATTAAAACATAACAAGTGTATAATTTTTTTAATTAAATATGATAAATATATTATTTTTAAAAAATAACTGTATATTATTTTATAACTTAACATTATATGATAGACTTTTTAAAAAACAATTATACATGTTTTATTTTTATTAAAAAATGATAATAAAAATATAACAAACTATGTATAATTATTGTTGAAAAAAAAAATCTTTAGTCCTGGATTACATGCACAGTTAACGATCTACTCATTCAAGCCTTATTGATTAACTTTTGTCTTTCGTTTTTTTGGGGGCGAATGACTTTTTGACTAATTTAGTTAAACCATTACTCAATATTTGCAATCATTTTTTTTTTCTTTGAGTTATTTTTTCCGCCCAAAGGATCAGTCCTTTAAGAAACAAAATAATAAAATTGGTAGATATTTGTTGGTATGAGTTCGGATTCTAATATCCACTGCCAGAAAAATGAAAAATGAGATATCACAGTAATTAAAATTGTTACTAAAAATAATTAAAATTGCTACTAAAACTTAGACCAACAGTGTTTTTGATTGTCACTAGTAAGTTAAGAGTTTCTATTATATCCATGTTAAGATATCTTTTTACTAATAGATATTTAATTGCTGGTACATAATTGCTTTTTATTAACATTAGCACAAATGCTATCTTAGAGGTAAAAGATTGCTAGTAAATCCAAATTTTTATGACATTAATATTTTCTACTATAGTGTAAAAAATTTGCTATTAAAATTCCACTTTTGTTATTCAACACTAGTATAAATAAAACTAGTAGTATATGTTTTTAAATTTTAAAAAAGTACATAATTTAAGTTTACTAAAACACATAAAAAAATATAATTAAATCAACTAATTCAATAGAAAAACTAATGACCAACCTTGGTAAAAAAATATGATTTATGTTATATCTCACACTCATAGACCTATGTACAAGTTATCTCTTTTATAACACAACCACCAATCTCATACTTTTAAAATAGGCGATGTGAAACTTTTAAATTACACAAGTTCCTTTATTTTATACTACATCCACTAGCTCAACTTACAAAACTAACCAATCTGAAAGTTGGTAAAATAGAAAATGAATACTTTCTTTTTTCATTTTTTTTTGGACTTTAGTAGCACTAGTAAGTTACTAGGATATCTATAACATTTTCTAACATTTTCAACCACTAGTCTCATGAGATATTTAGATCTATCATTTCATATCATCATTGTAAATCAAATTTTAATATTATCATTTTTATGACGAAGCTTGTAATCTTTTTGTCTAAATATTATATAAATCTCCATTGTCATGTTTTACTCATGGTGTCACTGCTATATGATGCTAGAATTGGATTAAAACAAAATGACTCATCACACTGCTATGCTGCTGCAAGGGAAAAAAGCACATGATGCTGCAGCAGCTATGATGAATTGTGTTAGTTAGAACTTTTTATCGAAATGTAGAGTTTAATTTGAAGGATCAAGGAGTTTTATATGTGGGATTAATGAATAAGCTGCGTAATCAATCATTTGATATGAGATTTTATATGTCAACATTTCTCATCAAGCAAATTAACAGTGTTGGCTGTAAAGTAAAAGGACTAAAGTGAAAAATCGACTAAAGTAAAAATTAACAGCGTTGGGTGTAAGACGATTTTTGAGCAATATTTGAAGGTTAAGAGATCAAAGTGAAACAAAACAGAAGTTAAAGGACTAAAGTAAAAATCTATGACAAAATTGAAGGATTAAAAATAATTTTTCAATCAAATTGAAGAAAATATTTAATATACTCTCAAAATATAAAAGAATTCAATACTCACTACAACTGTAGATCTTTAAAATGTAAATGTATATTTTTTACTACTCAACATTGTACAATTAATATTTTTTTTTAAAAAAAAACTTTTTTACACGTGCTCTATTTGTTATAAAACATCAAATAATAAAAATATATAATACTCCATGTAAATCTTGTCCTTCCACATAATGGTTTAACAGAAGAGGAGAATATTATACAGGTATGATAGGAAGGCACAGACTATTGACAATTGAGCTAACAACCTATCAAGAAAGGTTAGAAACAGTACTTTGAATTTTTTTTTTTAGGTGGTTAAGTTCAATATTAAGTACTTGTGCTGTGTGTGTTGTAATTACGTATTTATCGTGGTTCATGTATACATATTGGTTGATCTTCATTCCAGTACTCGTTAAAATATCATACCTATACATACCCTTTAAACTTAAAATAAAATGCAAGCGAGTAGTATTCTTTTACTTTTTATTGTTTAACATGAAATTCCTGCACAATTATATAGGCTCTTCAAATTGCAATCCTTGAAACTTCTCTTATAATCATTTGAAGGGAATATTCCAGAACAGATTGGCAGGATAGAAGATTTGGAATCTCGAGTCCTTATTTTTTCCATAAAAAATCTTCATGGGAAACTCATAAGAGCATCTCTAGTTTGTCTTTACCAAGTGATTTGAGCTTGTCATACAGTAACATAAAATACCATTCTAAAAGGATAGTATTCAAGGTAAGAGCTTTATATTATGTCCCATACAATCACAGCACATATTGTCATGTTGAATAAAACAAAGGAATCGGAATTTTTGTTTAAGAAGTTTGATTGCTTCCCATATTGTAGTCTCTTCAATACGAATTGACGCACCATCTTGAAATAACTTGGTATAAGAACAATTAAGGATTTGAAAGTGATAGAACAAGATATTATGCTGTATTACCTCAAGAGCCATTGAACAAAGTGTTGCAACTCACTCTTTGACACACAGCGACAGAGCAGGGAGTCTGAACAGTTTGGTATTCAGAAAATGTGATGCTATTTAGGTACCTGATAAAATATATTATACACAACCAATGCCAATACTGAATTTATAACGCACTGTATACTGAATTAATAGATCAATGAACCCAAATTCTTAGAATGCTGAAAAAGTTGGCGTATGATGAATTACTATGGTGTGCATAGCCATGTTGATAAAGGTCACAACCTTTTTCAGTTTTGCTCATTCAGTCTCTGCCTCACACCCTCCACCAATTCAATTCAATCGGTCTCTCTATCCTAAACGCAAGAGCATAAGAAAATACATAATGAAAGCCCAAGCGTGCAGGGATGAACGTCAGAAACGTTTCAAAAACTTAAAAATTCAGGGATGTATATTTCTCAGAGGTTTTAGAGTTGTTTGATACACTGTTATGCTTTATAGTATAATATCTTCAATACAAAATATCAAGATATAAAATACAATTACATTTGAAATTTGGATGCTGTAAAACTAAATATTCAAGGGTGTGAAACCACCTAGGTAAGGGAAAGTGGGTGAGAAAAGCATAAACATGGAGCCGAGATTCAAATCTTAATTGATATGATGGATAAGATGCAGTTTATGAAAACTGAGTAAGTTGCATTTCCTAGCTCAAATCCCAATATACGGAAAAACAGAAAAATAACAGTTGGGAAACAGCAATAAAAGCCAATGAAGGTGCATCAAATATTCAAATCCATCGAGACAAAAGGCACCATAATCAACAGAAGTTATTCTGCAGAAATCTCATACTACACGTAACATGATTCGAATGACGTGCTCATTTTTTATTCTCAAAACCATGGAATGTTATGGAGGATTGAAAGAACCAGCACTTAGAAAGGTTTTCGGAATCAAAATGAAAAATGAATTGAAACTGCCAGGGGATCATAACTGAGTAAATTGAAACTGAGTAAGTTGCATTTCCTAGCTCAAATCCCAATATACGGAAAAACAGAAAAATAACAGTTGGGAAACAGAAATAAAAGCCAATGAAGGTGCATCAAATATTCAAATCCATCGAGACAAAAGGGACCACAATCAACAGAAGTTATTCTGCAGAAATCTTATACTACACCTAACATGATTTGAATGACGTGCTCATTTTTTGTTCTCAAAACCAAGGAATGTTATGGAGGACTGAAAGAAAGGGCACTTAGAAAGGTTTTCGGAATCAAAATGAAAAAGGAATTGAAACTGGCCAGGGGCCGGGTACATTGGCGTCAAGGCTCAAAGCCACCACCAATGACAATAAGTTAGAAGAATAATTTTCAAGTAAATACCAATTCATACAACAACAACAAAGCCTTATCTCAATAGGTGGGGTCGACTACATGGATCACACTAATGACCAACTCTTTAGGTATCATACAACAAATACCAATTCATACAATCATAACATATAGGATACAGGCAATGAGGCAACCAAAAAAACCAGCAAAAACATTAAAATCTGTGAGTAATAACATCCTAATAGTTTGCATAGAATACCAGTAGCCCGGGAAAACCCAGTGATAATCATGTGGAGACTACAAATATGATTATTAACCCCCGTTTCAAATGTGGATTTCATCATGGGACAGATTAACCTCACAAAAAGATGACTACAGAAATTGAAGAAACTGACCAGATTTCTGGACCTATAAGACTCTTAAGCAAGTTATTATTACTTTACCTATATAACAACAGTCTCTCTGGTCCCATTCCTGATTAACTTGGAGTACTCTATTCTTTCACAATTATTCAGTTATTGGTAATAAACTCCAGGGGCCGATCCCATCCTTCATAGGAGACTTCACCAATTTTCGCTTGGAAAGAAAAGCTCTGGATCAATTCCTGCATTCCTTGGGAAGTTGATCAATCAAAAATTTCTCTACCTTGGAAATAACATGCTTTCTGCATTAAGTCCTGCATCCATTGGAAACTTGTTTAATCTAAAAGATGACTAGAGAACATGCTTTCTGCGAATTTCACCATGGGACAACTTTTCTTTGCATTTTCCTTGCAGCCAAGCCCAACATATGGGCTAGAGGAATAGAATTATATTAACAGATATGACATATAACTACCAGTTGAATCTTAAACGTCAATTTTGCTGCCATTATTATTCAAGCTAATAATAGCCATATTAAACAAGGACAAACTTGTTGTCTCACTTCTGATTAAATTGAAAATTAAAAAGCATCTATATCAGACCCTTAATGAACACGATAGGAACCTAGAAACTGCAGTAAGCCAAGCAAGGGCACTCCTCAAATACACAAAATAGTTTTAGTTCTCAGGGCCACCAACTAAAAATTAAATAACGAGTATGCCAACTTGATATGAATCAAAATTTATAGGCTCTAAAAACAGCAACTCAAAGCATTATATTTAGGACTTAAAAAAAAAGATTAAGTATTTTTTGTGACTGATAAACTAGAAAGTCCTGACCGCTACTCTTTGAATTCCAATTCATAGTTCCCTCCATACTTTGTCACTCTAATGATAGAAAATCACCTACGCTTTCCAAAGCACACATAGAATACAGCGGCTACTGTTGCAATAGCTCCAGTAGATCCTGCTACCACAATTGGAACTGGCCACCGCAAGTCTAATCCATTCAACCCTTTTACTTCACTATCTATGGCATTTGCAGCTCCATTGACTGGCTCAGCTGCTTTCTCCTTCAATGTTCTGATAACCTTCACTGCTTCCCTTACTTCCTCCTGCAATCGCAAAATATTTGATTCCATGCTTCTTGCTTTCTCCTCTGATTCTCTGAGTGACTCCTCCAAATTCAGTTTTTCCTCAATAGACTCCTCCAACTCAGATCCGCCCACCGTGGCAACCCTTTCCAACTCCTCAATCTTGTGCCTGAACCCAAGAATTTCCCTTTCTTTCTCGTCAACTTTCTCTCTCAACTCCTCCTCGGCCCTAACCTTCTTGCTCCTTTCCTCAATTTCCTTCATTTGTAGAACCCCAATTTTCCTCTCAAGGTCCCTCGCCTTCATCTCACTTTCTGCCTTCGCCTGCTTTAACCCTTCTACTTCTCTCTCTAGATGCATAACCCTCGATTCTTTCACTGCCAAAACCCTCCTTAGTTCTGCAGAGTCTGCTCTAGCTTCCTCAGCAGCATTCATCTCAGATATTGCGTCATGCTGAAGCCTGACGACCTCAGTCTCAAGCTTGGCTGCTCTAGCCGCAATAGCTTCCGCCGCCTTCGTGGCCTCCTGAGACCGTTCGACCTCTCTCTCCAGACCTACCATCTTCTCTCGAATCTTCAATTCATCTTTTCTCAAGTCCTCAATCTCCATTGTCAGTTTCTTAATTTCCTCCTTCCTCCCCGCAATTTCATTCGACAATTCGTCTCTCTCGCGTTGCAGTGCATCGACCTTTTTCGTCATTTCCACAACATGAACATTGCTCTCGCGTAAACCTGGATCGAAAAATTCCTCGCCTGTCTGATCATCAACCCCCGAGGATGTAAGGCCATTGAATACGTTGTCTTCCGCCATTGTCAATTTTACAAGAAAAGGAACGATAATCTAAATTTTAAAGCGATAAACCGAGTAAGATACTGAAAATTGAGAAATGACCACGCTGTTTTGTTGCCAAGAAAAACAAATTGAAAACTTCAAAAACAATAACTGAATTATAAAAGATTTGAAGTTCCAAAAAAGCTTCCCATGTTTTCTTACCAACCAAACAACAAACTAAGACAAAAGGATTTAAGATAGAGTAACTAAAACCCTGAGGACGGCGGCGGTTTTGGAAGTTGAAGAGAATGAGTCAGTATACCTCCTCAATTTTCCGAGAAAATTAAGGAAAGGTGCGAGTTTCCAGGAAACTTTGAGAAGATTTTCCGAGAAGCTCCAACTTTGAGCGCTGGATTCGCAATATCAAGTTTCAGCTGCTTTGGCCAAAAAGATCATCTTTTCCATTTTCACTTTTTCAGGGAAAAAGTGGGAAAAAATAGGGATCAGCGGTTCAGATTTGAAATATTTCTCGGTGTGAAAGGGCACCATTGGATATTTGAAGAGTTGCGCTGTTGGAGATAGGGAGGATGAAGAAGCCCAAAAAAACTTTGGGCCAAAGACGTTTCGGCCCAGCTCATATTTAATTTATTTTTCAATTAATTTCTGACTTCATTTTTTTTTTGATCAAATGGATATCAATTTTATTGACCGGCAATGTTTCTATAATTCTATCCTCAGGATAAAAGCTGAAAATAAGTAAAATAAAAAAAATTTACTACTGGCCAAAAAATGTAAAAAATTAAAAAAAAAAATTACTGAGTTGTTTCATACATTCATGGATTTCTCATTTTTGATCAATCCCCAAGCCATGACCGGTCACAACTTTACTTCTTTCAGAAATAACTCCCGCGTATCTCTTCTTCTAAATAAATTAATCACGCAATATGGAGAAAAAATAATTATTTTGGTCCTAATATTTGTGTGCTTTCAATTTTATTTTCCATAAATTATTTCTGTCAATTTAATCTTTTAATCATTGAAGTAATGCTTTCAATATTTATCTAATTTCATCCAAAAACTAACCTCAAGGTTAATAGGTTACTAAATTATTTTTACGATTGAAATTATTATACTAAGAAAAATAATCCATGAAGAAGGGAAATAAAAAAATGCATGTCTGCACAAACTAAAATGAAGTTTTTTTTTTCAGGCTGTTCAACTTCTTCAAAATCATAATTCTGAATTTTATCTTCTAGACTCTCTTATTAGAAATTGCAAGTCATGTTTTTCTAGCCTTGTAAATTATAAGATCACCAAAATGATCAGATAACAAAATAGATGTACAAACACCCTAACAAAAGAAGAAAGGAAGAGGAAGTTGTCGTTAACTATCTATGATAATGTCCCAAATTACGCTTCACAATTTTACCATGAAGACAAAGTAAGCTCCCTTTCACCCTCTCGAAGCTGATTTTCCCAATATATATTTCTATCCTGTTAGCTACCACCTTTGTTTTTCTTTCTCGTTGTAGGATGTTTATTCCTATGTTTGCCTTTTCTGTTTTCTCGGACGTATTTTATTAGCTATGAAGTTAAAATTACAACCTATGTATTATGTACCATGTACCTGACTATGTTCATCATATCTTCTCTTAATCTAAGTTTTCTTCAGTTTACCAAAAAACAATAAAGTCTTCCTCGACCACTGCATGATATTGGCTTCATATTTGGGCTTTTTAACCATATTAGACCCAATTTCAAAAAACTTTCTCCCACTAATTCAAACCCAAATCTATTTCGCTAAATAGACTTTTTCTTATGATTTTCTGTTTTTTTATACTAGCCATGTGTGATACACTTGGGGCCCCCCTTTTTTCTGTTTTGTCCATCCCTAATACGTATTAGGTTTATTATATTAAATACGTTTGAATTCTAGGTATATCAGCCTTAGGACCTAAACAGAATAAGTTTCATTTGTTGCATCACAGTCACAACTTGACCTAATTAAATGGTCATTGCCAGTAAACTTTTTCGAACCTACAATAAAAAAATTTGTTTTTGGTTCTAGAAATCTCTCTCTTTCCCCTTCCTCCCACCCCCTCTAAAAAAACAAAAAAAATCTCAACTCACTCTAATTCTTAATCTCAACTCTATCTCCTACAATCTCTCTATCTAGACAGCCTCAGACAAGCCTCTTTGTGCTCTCTCTCTCTCACACAATCTCTCTATCTCAAATATACTTACTCATTTCTCACAAATTTTTAAGGTTTGTAATCTCAAGGCAAAAATTTACTACATTTTATGAGTTAGAAAGTAATTACATTTAATGTATGTATCTATTATAGTTATTGCATGCTATTTATCTATTGTGATTTATGCTTGAAATTTTTATATTTTACATGTGAAAGATTAATACATTTACATGTTAAAGACTAATGTTTTGAATAATTAATTAAAAATTTAAAATATAATTAGCACTTTTTTGTAACTATGTTTAAGTAATTTACAATTTCAAAATAAAATATAAATTATAACTAGCAATATTAAAAAATAAAAATTAATATTAACATTGAATTTAAACCACAATAATTTTTTCGTCCTTATATGTAAATATATTACAATGTCAGAAAGAATTTAAAAATAAAATATAAATTATAATTAACGTATTTTTTGTCATTATTTCTATAATGTAGTTGTTTATTACAAACAAAATCCAAATATTTAATATATAATAATTAATCGTACATATAATAATCCAAATATTTAACAAATGTGTAGCTAATTTTTTTAGTATCAACACAATTAAAAATTATTAACTTAATTTTTCATTACTAAATATTAAAAATCCAAATTTAGAAAAGTTTAAAAATTGCATAAATTTTTTCTGTAATTTTTGTTTTTGAAATTACAATAAAAATATAATTTATGACCACGAATATATTTTTATTACCAAAAAAACTGAAATATTGAAAAAATACTAGAAATAGCATATTTTCTTTTATATTTGAAAAACTAAGTTACTCAATTTAGTTTTGGTGTTGGACATTAATTGTTAATAAAGGATCATAGTAAAATCATATTTTGAATAGTAACTAAAAATGAAAATCATATTACTTTATAATTAGGAATATATAAAAAAATATAGATTAATATTAGCACTCCAAATAATTAACAAAAACTAACAATAATGAAAATGATATTTAGAATGTGTAAATTACATTTAATTAATCTTGTGCTATGATAACTTGAAAACCATGTCTAACAATTAAAGTTCATTAAGCGAATTTTTTTATTACTACTTAAAATTTGAAATCTATGGAAAAAATCTAAAAAATGGCATATTTTTTTGTTTCTAATTTCATTTTAACTATTATAGGCAACATTGTGGCAAGATTTAGGGTGTTCCTATACTGCAATTTAGAAATCGTGAAGGCCAATCACAAGGATGATATTGAGGGTGACAATCTGAAACAAATTGTGATAAACAATAACATAAATTTTGAGGCATTGAAGGAGAAGATTTGCATTAAATCCTGATTGCATACAAATTTCTAATGGGATTTTCTCCTCTAAAATTTTAGATCGACCAAATTGAAGATGATTCAAATGTAGAGTTGATGATTGAGATGCACAAGGAAAATGATGCAATCCTTCAAGTAATCCAGCTAGGTGTTTTTTGTGTTCGACATGCTAGTGCAACATATCTCTTGTCTCTAAGCTGACTCGACCATGCTTCCCTCACAACATTTGATCGTGGATTAGCCGATGTACCAACCAAACATTGGGACACCTAAGCCTATATAACGAGTCACAGGAGAGCTCACACCAAGCAACCCCAGCAGTCAAGCTTGACAATGATAGAGATTTTCTAGTTGAGGTCACCCATGGATATATAATTGATGATGGTGATGTAGTCGACGAAAAATATGCCTTCCACATGGGCAGGGTTGAAGATCCCAAAGAAGACAGTGAAAATAATGAGGCAGATGATGAGTTGAATGATGAGTCGAACAGTGATAACAAAGATGATGATGATGAAGAGGTAGTGGATCAGGAAATAACAAAATCCACTAAAGATGTTTCAGCATCTTACAAGGGTGTTTTTCTCTTATATTAATATAGATACAACTGATTCTCCCAAAGGTCTTGAAATTACTGATCTGGTGAATTATGGCTATAACCAAGAGTTATATGTTGGAATAATCTTTGAGAATAAGAAAACCTTGTTAAATGTGGAGAAGTTGTACTCCGTGAAAAAACATTAAACCTTCACAGTGGTCAAAAGAAATAAGAGTTGCATGGATTTGAGGTGCCCAAAGTATAATAGGAGCTGTAGTTGGAAGTTGAGGGTTATCTGGGGAAAACATTCTGCATGAAAAATCATGAAGTATAGTGGCCTTACACATGTGTCTCACCAAACCTGACCCAAGACCATATGAAGTTGGACTCAAAGAATTGCATCTTGCATCATTCTGATGGTTACTAGAATCCTAGGTGTGCCTATCTTGCAGATTATTAATTTGATGACTTCTCAGTTCAGTATACCATCTCATACAAGAAAGCTTGGAAGGCCAAACACAAAGCACTTGCTCAAGTGTTTAAAAACTAGGAGAAGTCATATGCTTTCTTGCCTCGTTGGCTAGTTACTGTCCAGCACTTCATGCCAGGCATGAAGGTGTATTTTAAGAGAAAATTTGGTCATTGGATTAACAAACCTTTCTAGTACTTTCAGCAAGCTTTTTGGGCATACAAGTCATGGATTGACACATTCCCACACTTGAAACTGATCCTTCAACTTGATGGAACCCATTTGTATGGGAAGTATAAGCATACATTGTTGATAGCTTTTAGTTGGGGACAGGAATAGAAGGATTGTGCCCATTACATTTGTCATCATCAAGGGGAAGATTAAGGCGGCATGGTCCTTGTTTTTTATTTGCCTAAGTGACAACCTTGTAAGGGAGAGGTTGGATGTAAGCCTCATTTCAATTAGAGGGAGCAAGATCATGTCTATTGTGGAGAACCTGTAAGTGATGGATAAACTATAATTTGCACACTATTTCTATTATATGTGTCACATCTGAGGTTTTAAATTACAGTTGCAATCGTGGTCTGATATCGGGCATTTTTATATGCAACTTAGTCCCTATCTTAGTCTTTTTTGCTATTTTAATGTTGTCAACTCTCATATTATATTATATTTTGGCAATTGTTGGGTCTAAAATGATTATCGAACCAATATATTTTAATTCCATATTTTTATGAGCTTAATTGATTAGAGACCCATTAATCCTTGTGCTTAATTTTCGAGAATTAATTAATTAGAGAGTTGATGCTGACATGGATGAAATTGATGATTTGGCAGCTGACTGGGCATGGCAAATATTGTTAACTAGAGCTGACTAGATTGAGCCCATTGTTTATGCACTTTACAGCAACCAGAAAGCCTTTCTACAGCAACTAGAAAATAGAAAAGCAACCAGTATATGCACAACATCAGGAAAAGTAGAAAAGCAGCAGCAAGCAGAAAGGGATAGCATATGAAGACTTTCTGAAATGGCAATTTCATCCTCCTCGCTTGCAGCAGCTACAAAGGGCCTCCAGACCACCATTTCACCTTGTTGAAGAGTTGTCTTCTTTCACCTTTGTTCTGTATTTCGTTCCCCCTTGCATTTCTCTTTTGTTTTGTGGGTTTTAGTCACCATGGAAGGCTAAAACTCGTATGTAATCAGTCTATGAAAAAATAAAGTTTGTAACATGAATTCTTGGAGCTTAATCAGTAAGTTTTCGTGTGGTTTTCTCTGTTTCATTTCTGTTCTAGCTTTCCTCTGGTTTCATATTCATATTTGTTCAGTTTAGACTTTTATGGATGTGATTTTTGGTTTGAATGACTTAAATCTGAGATGTTTTCTTGCTATTACTGTTGGTGTAGTAAGTAGAATGAAAATGGCTTACTTTGGTAATTATCAAGCATGATTTAGGTTAGGGTTTAGTCAGATTTCATGTTGGTTAGGTTTAGCTATTGTGTAATCTAGTTCTAAGAAGTCTCTTAGAAATTTTAGTTAGAAAATGTAATGATAGAGAACACTAGAATTAATTTAAAGACAAGAATGATGATAGTTGCAACTCTAGGGACTCCATGACTGATTGCATCTTTATGTTTTGTTCAATTTCGTTTCTGTCATTGTGTTTCTGATTCTGTTCTTCTATTTTAGCTTAGGTTTGTGTTTTATATCTTGATATGATGCTTAATCTACAAACACTCCCGTGGTAATTAGTAGAAATTAGGGTAGATTAGTGTCTAGAACAATTAATTAGGCAATTTAGAAGCAAGGCTCTAAGAATGAAACGACTTGGGACAACTACTATACTGCAAGTTACACGAATCTAATTCTGGGCAACTCGGCTGTCGTAGTGGCATGAACCACGATCACAGTTAAGTTGTGTGTTATTGCGATTGCAGGTGTTGCGAACACTGTGATGTGGTTACGGTAATTGCGGTCGTGAATTTTTTTTTTTAGTTGCACAAATATATAAAATATGTATATAATTGTTATAACCTTTAATTTTAAATACATATAACATATTATATCTAATATTTATATTAATTTCATAAATATATACCATTATTCTATGCAAAAAAAATTTTAAATGTGACTTTATTAATATTAATGTAATTATTATTAATATCTTTTCATCATTTCAGTAATATTTTTTCAATGAGCAATTTATTAGATTATTATCATGATCTTGAAAATGTATTATTCAGATTATAATTAATCCATACCACAAACCCACAGTTTTCAATTGAATCAAATTCCACTCTTGTTTCTTGGCCTATGGTTTCTCACCCTTCACCACAATCAGATATAGATTCATCCAATAAGCTCACGCCACAATCTCCTAGCATCATATTATTATTAATAAATTAATTAAAAAATTATAATTAATAATTTTATTCCACTTTTCAATTGAATTAAATTAATCTTGAGCCCATGGTTTCTTAGTTCTCAGCCATTAATTCATATTCATCATAGATTATACCCTTCACTCACTCTCACACTCTCATCAGAGTAGAACCCTCTTGAAGCCAAAGAAGCCAAGTGTGGCTTAACTCCTCCACCATGGCATGGCACCACACATTTAGAGAAAATGGAACTCAAGATAATATGAGAAATGAACAATTGAAGCTTGATGCAAATGGTGTTGTAAAGTCCCCTTTATATAGTGAAACCTTGCTGCTACAGTGACTGCTTTAGTCAAAATTGCTACAGTAAGCTTCATCATCATTTTTCAACCTTTCTACAACAACCAAAAAACTTTATCAATCTTTTTCAATAATCAATATTCTTTTTCAAATTTTCTACAGTAAAAAGTATTCTTTTTCAAAGTTTATTACAACAACCAATAAACTTTATCATACTTTTTCAACAATCAAAATTCTTTTTCAAAAGTACTACAGTAAAAGATATTCTTTTTCAAATTATATTACAACACCCCATAAACTTTATCATACTTTTTCAACAATCAAATTTCTTTTTCAAAAGTGCTACAGTAAAAGATATTCTTTTTCAAATTATATTACAACACCCAATAAACTTTATCATACTTTTTCAACAATCAAATTTCTTTTTCAAAAGTGCTACAGTAAAAGATATTCTTTATCAAATTATATTACAACACCCAATAAATTTTATCATACTTTTTCAACAATCAAATTTCTTTTTCAAAAGTGCTACAGTAAAAGATATTCTTTTTCAAATTATATTACAACACCCAATAAACTTTATCAAAAAATCAATTTATATTACTATATATAAATATATAAAGCATTAAATATATTTGGGCCAATAAAAATTGAATCATGCATTTGGGCCAATAAGATTAAATCATACATTTGGGTCAATAAAATTAAATCATATTATTTGGGCTAAGAAAGATTAAATCATACATTGGGCCAAGAACATTAAATCATACTTATAATTCCCACATATTTGTCATCATCAAAACTTATAGCATAATACATTAGGGCTAACAATCTCCCCTTTTTTGATGATGACAAATCACCAAAGAAAAATATGTTACAATATAATAATCATTATACAATACACACATATTTTTCTTTCCATATCCTTCTCCCCCTATTTGACATCAACAAAAAGGTATAAGGAAGGCAATATATAAAGGCTAAAGCGTATTCCTTCTTTAAGCAAGAATATCATATGACGTCATGGGGTAAAATTTCATCAAAACTTATCATTGATATGCCAAAAATATATAATTAAGGAAAACATTGCATCTCAGATAAAGTGACCTTAAAGATATAGAGGATTTAATTATAGGTTAGGCTCCCCCTCAATCAATGCAAATTAAACAAATGTAATTTTCAAGATGTATTCATATATGTATCTTGAGGATGAGCACCTACAAAAATTTTGACAACCACTCCGATGCTTAAGTTAGTAATGTAAATCAAGGATTAAAGGCAAAATTAACTGCTTACGGTCGCATGCATCAAGCATTATCATAATGCAAAGAAATCATTGCCTTTCATTTGCCCACAAAAGCATTATATGTAAGTATGTGTAACTATGAAGATGTATTATCCTCTACACATTTCATTTTATTCAAGTCATTTAAATTTTTTTTTATTTTCTATGAGTGCGTGTGGAATCATGACATATTATTCTTAGCCATAGCCTTCGCTCATGATGCATGAATAGCATACACAACATATGTTCTTAGATACATGTAATCATAGCATGATGCAATCAATCATGTATATTATACTGAAAGCTCTCAAGAACAACACAACAAAGCAGAGAAATACGGTTCTGTTTATCTCCATTTTATTAATCCTTAAAATTTTTAATTAAAACAAATTAAATCAGCCGCAAATCCACCGAAAATTGACTTTCGTGGTTTTGCCATTAATGCGACGCGTTGTTGGTGTGCATGCGTACCCTAGAGTTCTGGCTTCCAGCTTGCAAAATCCGTAGGATGAGCGTGTAGGGGTGCGGCGAAGAGATATCTTCGTTGGCTCTAAGTCATAATTTTCTCTCTATAAATACTGCCCCAGAGTTCTCAATTACCACACCACAAAGAGTATTCATCTCTGAGCCTAAAACTTCCTGACATTCCTCTCTCTTCATACTCCTACAAAAATTTCTAAAAATTTCAAACCATGGCAGTAAGAAAGTTCATTGATCTCACAGTAGAGGCCAGGGAGGAAGAGCTCGACTTAAACTTGAGTCTAGGTAAGGACAAAGGCAAAAGACCTTTAGAAGGATCTCAAGAGAACCGAAAGAAGAAGATGAAGATCGAAGAAGCTGAAGAGATTAGTACAGGCCATACGTCAGAAGACAAAATTGCTTGTCTGGAGCAGGAGGTGAAGAAACTCAAGAAGATGATAGAGGACCAAGAGAAGTTAGCTAAACGCAACAATGCGGCACTGACTTCAAGAATAGATAGGTTCTTCTATTGGTCTACCCAATGCTTCTGCAATCAACAACAAAGAAGTGTTGATTGTATGAATGGGATTTACACTACCCTCCGTGACATTGCTCAGTCTCTTGCTCCAAGGAATGGCCGAGGGGTGATGATACAATACGGGCCTCCTAATCCAAGACCACCTCGCCTGTAGATTGCTCATGCATGAGCAAACCTTCCTTTTTTTTTTTTGCAATGTAATCCTTCGGTTTTTTTTTAATGCAAGTGGTTTCTTTTATTGGACGATACAAAAATAATAATAATAAAGAAAGATAAAAGAAATCAGCTACACAAATTTAGCACAGTATATATATATTGAAAAATATATATCCATTTTAAAGATGGAAAGAATTTTCTGGCATGGATATATATATCATTTCAAAGCAAAAGCAAGTTACATACTTATCAAGATAAAACATATTATAACCTGAGTATGTAGTACAATAATTGAGGTAATATAGATTAATAAGATATAATCAGATAGAAACTATAATTCATAAACAATCGTTCATAAGCTATAGCTTATACAAAGGATATGACATGCATAATGCTCAAACCATGATGTATTGAATATTTAAAAAATAATTTAAGTATTTAACATATTTTTATATGCAATGATATTATCAAATATATAAGATTTCGTAAAATAGTATATCATTGCTATGAAAATATGTCAATGATAACAATTTGCTAGTATAGCTAATTAAGATCAAAGAGTATCATTCAATTAAATAATAAAGTAGTAGCGGATAGAGATACTCATCAATTTTGGCAAACTCTTGTTACTTCTTGAAGTCCCTCCTTAAAATGTTGATATCTTTATTTTCTTCATTGCCCTTCTTTTGATCCTCTCCTTTTGCAATTTTAATGGTTTTCATTGATTGATTATTTGCAAGATCCTCTTTACTTAGCGTCTAGTGTTGGCATCTGGCGTTAGGCGTTGGTTCACAAATTGACATATATAAGTCTTGCTGGTCAACCACTGATGAGCTAGCTGGTCGACCAACCAACTGCAAGACACTTTTAATGGAGTACTTTGATTCTCAAATTAGTGATGTTCAAATAAATCTTCAACCATCAGGAGAAACAATACATTATGTTTAAAGTATGCCATGCTTCCATAAAATGCATTTGTGTGAGGATTTTTGATTTTATTGAAAATATTTAAATAAGATTACAATAAAGATAAACATTACAAGTAAGAGTAATCTTATTGATGTGAAACCAAGGGAAATATGCATGTAATGAAAGCAAGTTGTCGTGATGCGATAAATAAGAAAGTTCAAGCTAAATTTAGAAGAAAGATTTTAGCTCAAAGCAAAAATCATATCCTTAGGCCGCACACCTAAGAATCATTTTTAGAAATAGCATGCATGAATATCAAAGATAGATGAAAGGCATGCTAGAAAACAAACATAAGCATTTGATACAGTAAACATATCAATCAAATTTCTTACAATACATTCCAGCTTATATGTTTACTTGTCCATTGCCTCCTTTTGATGCAAGAGAGTGGAGTTTGAATGATGTAGCCATTGAAAAGTCATTTCCGCTCCTTGCTTCGAGGCAAATCTGCAAATTAATCCTTTGTCTTTGGTACCCAAATTTCTTTGGGTCCGCCTGGGTCATGAGTTCCTTTTTGAACCCATTTCATTTTAACTCCATGAACAAGATTTTTCTTATAAAAGCATGAGTAAGATTTGTGTCCTTTTAGTCCACAATAAAAACAAGTGCAAGTTGAACTATTTGACATCTTTACAGAAACAAAGAAGTTTTTAGAATGCTTTTGGTTTGATTTCTTTTTAGAAACAAGACCAACTTTGTTAAACATTATTCTTTGTTTCAAAACTGAGGTATTTAAAATTTCTCTACCTTGAGAAAATTTTGCAAATGTGTTTTTAAGATTATTATTTTCCTTTTTCAAAGAATCACACTTGGTACAAAAGCAATTTTTATTGGTAGAGATATTTGCTTTTAAAATCAAATTCTCTTCTTGCAAAGTTTTGTTTTGATTTTCAAAAACAAAATTCTCTTCCTTGGAAATAGAAAATTCGTTTTTCAATGTTTCCAACTCATTTTCAAGAGAAGAGTTTTTCTGTTTTGAAATATTTAGTTTCTTTGCAAGTATTAGAGATTCTTTATGTAATTCATCAAAGGCATCTTGTAATTCTTCAAAAGAGTAGTCAAATGAATTTACCTCATCTTTATTTCTGGCCACAAGACAAGTGTTGGCTTCTTCATTTGTGTTCTCCTCATCAGAATTGCTATTTCCCCAAATGGAAGATAGGTAAGCTTTCTTTGATGATTCAACTTTTGGTTGTGGTTTCTCTTTTTCTCCTTTTTCTTTTTCTTCTATCTCCTTGGTGATTTGAGATTTTTCTGTAAGTTCAACACCAAGAGCTTGCAATTGATTAAGCACAAGTTGTATCTCATTAATGGTTTTACAATTGTTCATTTGAGCAATTTCAAGTTCATTAATGAAACTTCTATACCTTAATTCCTCAGCAATAAGATCTTCCTCATGTGCAACTTCAAGAATTTCCCACATTTCTTTTGCAATTGCACAGTTGGAGATTTTGAAAAATTCATCTTGACTCAATGCACAAGAAATAATCAATTTTGACTTAGCATTGAGTTGCATTAAACTTCTTTCAGTATCATTCCATTCACTCTTGGGTTTTGGAATGCATTTTCCTTGTTCTTCCTTGACAGGCAAAAAACCATTTTCTATAACTTCCCAGAGTTTATGGTCTACTGAAATTAAAAACATTTTCATTTCATACTTCCAATATTGAAAATGATTAGCATCAAAAACTGGAGGTTCTGTGAAAGAATAATTTTCAGACATAAACCAATCACTAAATCCAACCATGTTTACTCTTAGACGGTTAAGTCTCAAATCAAGAGCCCAAGCTCTGATACCAATTGAAAGAAATGGTTGGACCCCAAGAGGGGGGGTGAATTGGGTTTTATAAAAATTTTCACAAAACTTAATTGGAAGTTAAAATGATTTTCTGAAATTGGATAATGTTAAAGATAATAATTTAATTCAGAAAATCAAAATGTTTATCAAGATGAATAATTTTATTGTGCAAGGAATTAAGGAGCAAATATAAATCTACACAAATTAATTAATACTTGAGGTAGAAATTAAATATAAACGCAAAGCATTAATTAATTAACTTCAAATGTAAATAGAGTAGGGATAGAGAAAGCAAACTCGGAGATTTATACTGGTTCGGCTAATCCCAAGCCTACATCCAGTCCTCAAGAGACCACTTGAGTATTTCCACTATAATTGCAAGTTTAATCCGGGTACTTGCAAACCACTACAACATACTTTTCTCCCTCAAGGGTGTCTCTCCCCCTTACAACGTGTTTTCTCTCAAACACTAACTCAAGGAACCAATCCTTGAGAAACTAAATTTAAAGGCTTAAGGAAAATAATGGTGGACACTCTCAAAGTGTAGATAACGCAGAAATTAAGCTCAGAATTTTTCTCTAACAATTTAGAGAGAATGGAACTCAAGATAATATGAGAAATGAACAATTGAAGCTTGATGCAAATGGTGTTGTAAAGTCCCCTTTATATAGTGAAACCTTGCTGCTACAGTGACTGCTTTAGTCAAAATTGCTACAGTAAGCTTCATCATCATTTTTCAACCTTTCTACAACAACCAAAAAACTTTATCAATCTTTTTCAATAATCAATATTCTTTTTCAAATTTGCTACAGTAAAAAGTATTCTTTTTCAAAGTTTATTACAACAACCAATAAACTTTATCATACTTTTTCAACAATCAAAATTCTTTTTCAAAAGTACTACAGTAAAAGATATTCTTTTTCAAATTATATTACAACACCCCATAAACTTTATCATACTTTTTCAACAATCAAATTTCTTTTTCAAAAGTGCTACAGTAAAAGATATTCTTTTTCAAATTATATTACAACACCCAATAAACTTTATCATACTTTTTCAACAATCAAATTTCTTTTTCAAAAGTGCTACAGTAAAAGATATTCTTTATCAAATTATATTACAACACCCAATAAATTTTATCATATTTTTTCAACAATCAAATTTCTTTTTCAAAAGTGCTACAGTAAAAGATATTCTTTTTCAAATTATATTACAACACCCAATAAACTTTATCAAAAAATCAATTTATATTACTATATATAAATATATAAAGCATTAAATATATTTGGGCCAATAAAAATTGAATCATGCATTTGGGCCAATAAGATTAAATCATACATTTGGGTCAATAAAATTAAATCATATTATTTGGGCTAAGAAAGATTAAATCATACATTGGGCCAAGAACATTAAATCATACTTATAATTCCCACATATTTGTCATCATCAAAACTTATAGCATAATACATTAGGGCTAACAACCACCAGACCAGAACAAAAATAGAGCCATAGAGACAGATATAGAGCATGAGAGTAACAAAAGCCAAGGGGACCTGATAACGAAAACGCCCAATGGAAAGGATCTAGCAAGCAATGATGGTGCAACGCATTTTCTTTACTTTCGGAGTTTCAGTTTCAGTATTTCAGAGTTTCACTGACTCTGATAACGGCGGCAAGTGCAACCTTCATGATGGGCGATGATAATGGCAGGTCGATCTCTCTCTTCTCAACTTAAACTTAGATCTGATCTTGAATGTGTGTTGTGCTCTGTCTCTATGCTGAAACCAAATTTTTTTAACCTTTTATACCAAAAACACATTGGAATGGCATTTCGGCTGCAATGGCACAATCACATGAATGTAAGTCACCCCACAATTGCGTGCCGTATCTACAATATTGCGGCCACAACATTATGTAAGAGGCATAAATAAGAGGCATCAAACATCGTTAAGGATATAGGTATGCACCTAAACCTATTTTCTTGTGAGAAATTATAACAAAAGTACACAACCTTCTTTTAATGTGTTCCCTTAATTGTATAAATCATATGTGGGAGCGACATGAAGTGGAGAGAAAGTTGTCAACATGAACATTGCATTTTTTTATGTTGCTGACTATGTTAATGAAATGTTGAAGGAAATGACAGAGACAGAGATGGACTGATAAAGATAGAGACAGCAGGAACGAAGTAGACTAAAGATGGTAAGTGTGATTTGGCATTTAGGAGTGGGAAGAACAGGACGCACTAAATGGGATTTGGGAATGGGAAATTGAAGATTAGGGCTAGGGTTTTTTTATTAAATTATTTTAATTATAAAATTACTAAGATATCTTTATATAAATATTATATATATAATTACTAAAATGCCCTTCTCTGTCCCTATCCCCATGGCTTGTGAGGACCCGAAAGCAAGGATCCCTAAATTCCCCTTCCTATTGCCATCCTGACGCACAAGTTACCTCGTATGTAGGAACCCCCCCCCCCTAAATGTCATTTATTAGGTCATTGTTCTTCTTGCGATGGGGTCAAACATAAGAATAGATGGAGTTGGGGGAGCTAGAACAAAATTGTCAAATAATAGGTGGTCTACATGCTCTCTCAGTGCAACTCATATATCCCACAGGCTTTATTTATTATTACTTCCTTAAAGGATCGTCGCTTGTCACTCGCAAACTTGCATACCTAAGTAGCCCTATCTCGCTACAAGTGAAATGTTACAACTATTATGAATATTTAAGCTCTGAGTATTCAGTAAAGTAAAAAATATAGTACAAAAAAATACTACAACTTACAGAAAAAGTAGTAGAACCACTTATAGTGTGAACCTAACTGTGTGTGTGTTCTGAGTTACGATGTAATGAATCATCAGAGAGGACACCTTGCACCCATCAATCAATAACAATAGTCCACAAGGAAATTTGGTCAATATGCTTCTGTATCCACTTAACCTCAGTTTTCCTTTTCAGCTGCATTATGTGTAGGTGACCGAGGTCATACGGTGGATCAGGGATGGGCTGCTACAACTCTAATTGATGTATCATATGGTCTGTAGTGTGCCATCAATGACCCAGAAGCAAATAAGGGGCACTATGACACACTATGGCGCAGAACTTCAGAATCATAAGGCGTCTAGATGATCTAACAATAACAAAGTTGAAAAACATAATCATAAACATGCAAAATAGTGTCAAAATTAATAGTTAAGGTTAGTTGGAGTATTGTACATCATCATTTGTCATCTGGTCCTGCAACATTCAGTATTTCCAAAATGTGTCTAGCCTCGAGCATAAGTGTTCTCTAAACCTCGTCCACCTGCAAAAGTCAATAACAAATGTATAACTCAGTATTCATATTACAAAACAAAAATCAAGAATAGATGTGATTAAGACATTTTATACCTGTAGCTCAGTGTTTGTGAGAACTTGTAAATACCGCCTTGTGGATCAATGAGCTTTGAAAGCTGAGGAACTTATCATGAAAAGTGATCCAATGCCCATAGGTGCAAGAGAGAGGGACAACTTGTTGTCTTCACATGAGAAGGATCAGTGGCTTGGCAAAGCACTCTATAGAGATGCGTTAAGACCGTTGATCTCTAACTTCACTACCTGGCCTCTTGGAAGTTATGTAGCAAAGGAAAATACATGTAGTAAATTGTATTGCCTAAAAGATCCACCATCATGCACCTCCTAATAAGCCACATGGTGTATGCTTGTGCATAGTGTTGTAATACCTCATCATTAGCATCATTCGGTATGTCAAAGAACATCTCGACCAGCGAATTCAATCTTACTCTCTGGCCCTTAATCTTCTTTGCTAGAGGACGAACACCTAACATGGCTTCACAAACCAATGGGCATTTCCACCTCGTTGAGTCAGTTACGGGAAGGCCCTGGACTGGCAATCCTATCTATGGAGCCATGTCCTCTAAGGTGATCATGCATTTATCCTATGAAATGTGCAAGGTAAAGGTCTTTGGGCGCCACTGCTCCACAAGGGTGTTGACTAGGACATAGTCATATTGAAAGAACCCTAGGCGAGAGACATTGTAAAACCTCAACATCTACAAGTAAGGAACAAGCTAAGGAGGCTAATCAATCCCATGGTCCTTGACGTTCCTATCACATCGAAGGACTCATTTAGTATTGTTCACCCAAACATTCTTTGATATGCAGACATGCTGCAGGGTTACAAAGACTCATCCTCAAGCTCAACATGCATTACCTGTGACAGTCTCCTATGTGCATCCATGATAGTTAGTCACTGGCCAAAAAAATGCTAATTATATTATTTATATATTGCTAGTTGTAATTTATATTTTATTTTTTAACTTTTTTGTAAATTTTAATTTATTTAAACAAAATTAGAAAAAAATTCCTAATTATAATTTTAAATTTTTAACTAATTATTCTAGTAACAACCCTAAAATTAATTTATTGTAATAAAATACTAAACATAATTGCAAAAAACATTATGCTATTTTCAGGAATCTTATACACATTTGTATTTTTATTAGCAATAAGAAAAATAAAGTTATTATAGTTTTAAAATTAAACTATAATAAATTTTAGTGAAATTAGCCAAAAAATTATTCTATTTTAAGAAATCTTTTAAATATCAAAATTTTTATTCGTAAATAAAGCCTAAGTTACTGAAATTTATTTACTATTGTATATATCATTAATTATTATATATTAAATATTTGGATTTAATAATGAGAAAACATTATGTTAATTATAATTTATATTTTATTTTAAAGTTTTTTATGAAATTGTAATATATTTAAACATAATGAAAAAATAATTATGTTAATTATGGTTTAAATTTAGTGTTAATATTAATTTATATTATTTATATATTGCTAGTTATAATTTATATTATATTTTTAACTTTACATCATATTAATTATAAATATTAATTTTCTACTTAGTAAAATAATTTGGAATATCGTTATCAACTCATATTGTTTACAACATTATTTCTTATTAGTTTATAATTTATACAACTACTTATTAAAATTATATGTCATTAAAATTAATTATTTAAACTTTTTAATTGTAACAAAAACATTAGCTTAATAAAACTTAAACATAAAATTACTACTAAAAATAATTTATATTACTACTATTTAAATTTTTTTATTAAATTATTTATTCTAATTTTTTAATTGTAACGAAAAAAAGATTTATAAACCTTAAACATCAGATTAATTATTAAAATTAATTTTCAAATTAGTAAAAGTATTTATTAAATTTTTTATATAAAATTGTTAGTCATCAAAAATTTTGATTTTTTGAATTTTCATTTAATATTAATTACTTAGTCAAAAAGTGGCCAATAAATCACAAAAAGATCAAGTTTCTAAAAACAAAAATAAGTAGCTAAAAATTCAAAAAAAATATTTATTCTCAAACTATCATATCAACCAACATATGACTAATTACCAACTTATTTATAATAAACCAAATAAAATTAAACAAAAATCAAAATCACAAAAAGAATATTGCACTATCAATTTTGATATAAAATTTTCCTTATGCAAAGTAATTGTAAAATGGGAAAAAATACATGAATAATAAATAAAACAAGATAATAAAAAGCATACAAATAATGAAATATTTTTATGATACATGTCAAAATTAATACATCTCAAACATTATAAGAAAACCTGCTAACCTTATAAAAATTTATATATCTGAGAGAGAAAAATGAAAAGTTGTAATTGATTGGGATTGGAAGATACAAGAGATTGAGAGAGAAGAGGGAGGAGAGTGTTTGTGTGCGAAAAATGAAAGAAAAGAGAGAAGAATGTGTTTGTGTGTGATGGAAATTTTTTTAGGGGGGGAGGGTTAAATAGAATGGAAGGGTGTTGACCCCATTGCATTCAAATATGTTCTTAAATTTTGATGATCAACAAACAAATTTAAATAGTACCTTCTTTATGCTTTATTGTCTACTTTTTCAAGAAAATATCACACGACAAAAAGAATTCGTTAAGGGCTCAAGTGAATGTCATTCTTTCTTTTTGTCTCTTTAAGAAATCATGTAAAAACTTTTGAATGGCAAGATAAATTATTTGGAAAATCTTTTTCTTAAGTTGGAAATGTGTTATTAATCCTTAGAATTTTCAACACTTTAGAAAAACATGTTCAAGAGCTATCAGTCAACTAATGCCTCTGCAATAGTCGACTGATCACCCTCTGACTAAAATTAAGCTAAGGATCAATAACCATCAGTTGACTAAGTAACTTTCAATAGTCGACTGATCAGTCATTGTCTCAATTTCAAGAAAGACCTCCAGTAGTCATTAGTCGACCAATCCCATTGCATTAGTCGATTAATCACTTCTGAAAAATTTTAAACTTCAAGATAAAGACTCATCAGTCCACTGACAACAAATCATCAGTCGACTAATCAGTCATTATTTCAAATTTAAAAAGACCTCTAGTAGCCATTAGTTGACTGATCACTTCTGGACGAATTTCAACTTCAAGACAGAGACTCATCAATCGACTAACAGCTAACCATCAGTTGACTATCGTCTTATTAAAAAGCATTAGTTGACTGTCGTGGGTCAATCAGTCGACTGCCGGTATGATGACATCAGTTCCAATGACTATTTTGTGAAGATTTTAGCTGATATCATCATGGATCCTCTTCCAATGGATCTCTAATTTTTTGGGCTATATATATTGACTTTAGATATTGTCAAATCAATAAAGAATACATCCTATTTGTCTCTAAATCTTAAAAAGTCAATCTCTTGCCAATCATTTGCTTCTAGAGTACTTATCATTTGTAAAATTACTCTGTTTTAAAGAGTTACTCATATTCTTCTCAATCTTTTATTTGTATTGATCAAGGAAGGGTTCCTTGAGGCTATGATTGAAAGCAATATTAGTGTAAGAGGAGAGACACCCTTAGGAAACAAAGTCCTCTACTGTAGTTGTCATAAGTGTCCATCTTTTACAAACTTGTGATTATTAGTGAAACACTCAAGAAATTATCTTGAAAACTGGATATAGGCTTGGTTTAAAGTTGAACCAGTATAAATACTTGGGTTAAATTCTCTTCCTCTCTTCTCTTTAATTATTTACTTCTTTATCTTTTATTACTTGCACTCTACATTTATTCATCTTGTTTCTGCTCTGTTTTTCACTGTGTTAAACATTTGGCTTTGCTTTCAAAACTTCTGAAACTTCCAACAAGCTTTTAAAGAAATTTTTTATAGACCCAGTTCACCCTCTCTTGGGAGCTAGCCATTTCTATCAATTGGTATCAGAGGTTGAGCTCTTGATCAAAGACTTAACAGCCTAAGAGTTGAATCATGGTTGGCCTTGGTGATTGCATTTTGCCTGAAAGAAACTCCTTTACAAAACTTCCTGGTTTCAATGGCAATCATTACACTTATTGGAAGTCTAAGATGGACTTTTTTTTATGTAGTAGACCTAGACTTATGGGATATTATGGAAAATGGTCCCTATATACCTATGAAGGTAGTTGATGGGAGAAATGTTCCAATACCCAAAAGTGAATGGGATGACACTGAAAAGAAACTTGTGCATTTAAATGCTAAAGCCAAAATGATTATTGTTAATACTTTAAGTTAAGATGAGTACTTTAGAGTTTCTAGTTGTGCAAATGCTAAAGAAATGTGGGATACTCTTGAAATTGCACATGAAGGAACTCTAAGAGTCAAAGAATAAAAAATAAGCACTCTCACCAATGAATAGGAAAATTTCAAAATGAAAAGTGGTGAGAGCATTAGTGAAATGCAATTGAGATTTACTCATAATACTAACCATTTGAGAGCTCTTGGGTGTGATCTATGCAGAAAAATCCCAAACCACCAAGATTCTAAGGTGCCTCACTTCAGAATGGGAAGCAAAAAGGACTGCCATCATTGAGGTTAGAGGAGAATATATGAGCTCTCTCACAGCTCTGTTTGGAAATCTCCAAAATTTTGGATCCCAAATTTTGGAAATGAGACAAAAGGAGGAAATCAAGAACAATAAAACTATCTCCTTAAAATCCACACCCTCCAAGAAAGTAGAAGCTGAAAGTGATGAGGATGAAGGAGAACTTGACATCAATAATGAAGATCTTGGCCTCTTTGTCAAAAAGTTCAACAAATTTTTGAGAAACAAGAACACTAGAAGATGGAGAAGGGATAGAGAAAACAACAAGGAAAGTCCTACTTGCTATGAATGTAAAAAAAAACTGGACATATCAAGTGGGATTGTCCACAATACATTAAGAAGCAAGAACTTGTAATTGGATTATCCAAAATCAAATTTGAAAAAGATAAGCTTTGTGATGCTTGTCAAATAGGAAAGTAAGTTAAAAGTTCTTTCAAGGTCAAAAATATTGTTTCTACAACTAAACCTTTGCAACTACTCCACATGGACCTTATAGGACCATCTAGAACAAAAAGCCTTAGAAGTAACTCCTATATGCTAGTTATTGTAGATGATTACTCAAGGTTTCCATGGACTTCATTTCTTGCTCAAAAAGATCAAACCTTCAAATTCTTTTTTAAAACTTTCTAAATTTGTTCAAAATGAACAAGGCTTGACTATTGTGAGAATTAGAAGTGATCATGGTAGAGAATTTGACAATTTTGAGTTTATGGAATTTTGTGATGAAAATGGAATTATGCATAACTTTTCATCTCCTAGAACCCCTCAACAAAATAGTGTTGTTGAGAGGAAAAATAGAAATCTAGAAGAGATGGCAAGAACTATGCTCAATGAAGGGAAACTTCCTCAATATTATTGGGCAAATGCAGTCAATACTGCTTGTTACATAATGAATAGAGCCTTAATTAGGCCAATTTTAAACAAAACCTCATATGAGCTATATAGAGGAAAAAAGTCCAATATCTCTCATCCCATGTATTTTGTTGCAAATGTTTTGTCATGAATAATGGAAAAGAAAACTTGGAAAAATTTGATTTCAAAGCCAATGAAGCTATTTTTATTGGTTACTCTAACACTAGTAAAGCTTATAAAGTTTACAACAAAAGAAAATGAATTATAGAAAGAACAAGAAGTTGCTACAAAGGAGGACAATGACTGTGAAGGGAATGCTAACCTACCACAAGAAGAAGAGAAGCCTCTAAAAGAAGTGAAACCTCAAGAGGAAAAGCCACCATGTAACAATGATGAACTTCCAAAGGATTTGGAGGTATACAAAAAGCCATCCTAAGGAACTCATCATTGGTGATACATTTCAAAGGGTAACAACAAGAAACTCTACTAGAAATAATTGTAACAACTTAGCCTTTCTTTCACAAGTTAAACTAAAAAATATTGATGATGCAATTATTGATGAAAATTACGTCTTGGCCATGCAAGAAGAACTAAATCAATTTGAAAGAAGCCAATTTTGGGACTTAGTCCCTAGACCCAATGATCATGCAATAATTGGCACAAAATGGGTTTTTAGAAACAAACTTAATGAAAATGGAGTAGTGGTTAGAAATAAAGCTAGACTTGTTGCAAAATGTTATAATCAAGAGGAAGGCATTGATTATGATGAAACTTTTGCACCCATAGCTAGACTTGAAGCCATTAGAATGATATTGGCATTTGCATGCATAAATGATTTCAAACTTTTTCAAATGGATTTTAAAAGTGCTTTCCTTAATGGCTATATCATGTTGAACAACCCTCTGATTTTGAAAACCATGATAAGCCAAATCATGTTTTTAAACTGAAAAAGGCTCTTTATGGTCTCAAACAAGCTCCTAGAGCTTGCTATGAAAGATTAAATTTATTTCATTTAGAATATAGTTCTTCTAGAGGAAAGGTTGATACAACTCTTTTTTTTCAAAAAGGAAAATCATGATTTAATCATTGTTCAAATCTATGTTGATGACATAATTTTTCGTGTTACTAATGAAAGTTTATGCAAGGAGTTTGCTAAGATTATGCAAGGATAATTTGAAATGTTAATGATGGGCGAACTCAACTTCTTTCTTGGGCTCCAAATCCAACAAATGGAACATGACTCATTTGTGAGTCAAACCAAATATGCCAAATAGTTGCTCAAGAAATTTGAAATAGAGAGTGCTAAACCTATTTCCACACCTATGAGCACCTTAATAAATTTGGACAAGGATGAAAAGGGTATACCCTATGACATAACAAAATATAGAGGTATAATCGACTATTTAATAGCTAGTAGACCAGATATTATGTTTAGTGTATGCATGTGTGCACATTTTCAAACTTGTCCTAAGGAATATCATTTTAAAGATGTGAAAAGAATTTTTAGATACTTGATTGGCACATCTAAAATGGGTTTATGGTATCCTAAAGGATCCTCAAATATTTTAATGGCTTCTCGAACACTGATTTTGTGAGTAGCAAAATAGATAGAAAGAGTACAAGTGAAACTTGCCAATTCTTTGGTAATTCTCTTGTCTCTTGGTATAGTAAAAAGAAAAATAGTGTTGCCTTATCTACAGCTAAAGCTGAATATATTGTAGCTGGAAGTTGTTGTACTCAAGTTTTATGGATCAAGTATCAACTAGAGGATCTTGGTGTTTCTTTTGAAAATATACCCATTAGATGTGACAATACGAGTGCTATATATCTGTCCAAAAATCCTATACGGCACTCTAGAACTAAACATATTAAAATTAGACATCATTTTATAAGAAATCATGTTCAAAAGAAAGATGTCTCTCTTGAATTTACATAAACAAATTTTCAATTGGCTGAAATTTTTACAAAGCCTCTAGCTGAGGATAGATTCAGCTTTATAAGGAGAAAACTTGGGATGGCAAATCCAAATGAACTCTAATTATTGTTTTCCATTGCATTCACTTTAGGACTCTAGTTCTTTGATTGATTCCCATTACTAACTTAAGCATCGGAGTACCCACTAAAATTGTTTTGTAGGTTTGTATCCTCAAAATATTCTCTAAGGCACTCATCTTCTAAAAGTTGCTGCTAAGTCATCATATTTGTGGTTTTGCAATGAATTAGTTGATTATCTTTAGCTTATCAGTTGACTACATGCTCAACGGATAAAATTTTTTGAACTTTAAAGGAATCAATCAACTATCGTCAATGAATCAATCGACTAATTACTCTTTGTCAAAATTTTTATTTAAGTATAGAAGTCATCAGTCGACTAATCAAAGAAAATCAATTGACCAATGACCCTCTGTCCAAATTTCTTCTTAAGTGTAGAAGTAATCAGTCGACTAATATCAATCAATCAGTCGACTAATGACCCTCTGCCAAAATTTCTATTTAAGTGCAGAAGTCATCAGTCGACTAATCAAAGGCAATTAGTCGACTAACATATTCCTGGTCACTGAAATTTTGGAGTGAGCGCTAGGCGCTGGTACGAACGCTAGGCACTTGGTTTAGCACTGAACATTGAAACACATTTTTTGAAAGTACCTGAGAGCCATTAGCTGACTAATTAGCCCTCGACAATTGACTAATTCAAGTCTGTTTCAAAAATGCCCAAATCAACTATATCAATCGACTAATGCACCCCCGATAGTCGACTGATGAGTCATTTATTCAAATGCATATAAGAGGAAGGTCAGACTTTCAAGACTTCATTTTAAAATTTCCCCAGTGCCTCTCTCACTCTCTTTCCACTGTCAAGGTCTCTCTACTCTCAAAGGCCTCTCTTCTCCAATTTTCTCCATTTCAAGCTCAAAGATTCGAAGACCTCAGGGTTTCTCCGGGCTCTTCAATCGATTAGGTTTGGATTTCACTCCTTTCTCTATGATTTCAAATTTCTTCACTCTTCAAATGGCTTCCTCTTCCAAACGACCTCCAACAAAGGTTGTCTCAAGCCGATCCATAGGCAACCTTCTAAACCCTAATCAAGTGCCAAAGTTTAAGGAAAGCTTCAAAAAATGGAAGGTAATTCCTAGCAAAAATCTTGACTGGATCTACTTTGCTTATAAGAACTTTGAGTTTGTTGGACTGCTAAATAATTTTGGATTGAGAAATTTTGTTAGTAGAAGGAGTATTTGGAGTGAGGAAGTAATTAAAACCTTCTACACTAACCTAAAATATAGTCCTAGGCTTAGGACAATTACTTTAACAATGAGGGATTTGAGAGTGGAAATCACTGAGGGTTCCCTGGCTAGAATTTTAGGTATCCTTGCTCCTAACCCTAGTGATTTATGTTTTATTGAACTCCATACATCACTTAATCCCATTTTCTACAACAAGCAAGATACCTTCAATACTGTTTTGAGGATAGATGATTGGGAAGGTCAGGAAGTCAGGGTTAGTGAGATGGATGCCAATGATAGAATTTTTCTTAATGTCATAACCCATATTCTGTTCAATAAGTCTAGGAGTTTTGCAAGTCCTTCTCAGTCAGAATATTTTGTTATGGCATGTATAATGCAAGGAAGGGCATTTAATATCCCTCATTTCATCATGAAAAGAATGGAATTGTGTTTTCGTCAGAAGTCTCCTCTTCCCTATGCTAGCATTATTACAAGAATTCTTGAGGATGTAAATATAAATGCCCCCTTTGGACGAATGATGAAATCCTCTATCATTGATGAAAATTCCTTTAGAAGAATGTAGTTCATTTTCCTTAAAGGAATGGCTAAGAGGAGAAGAAAACAAAACTGTCAAAAGAATAAGGGAGAAAAGAGAAAGAGAATCTAAGGTTGAAGATGATAGTGAAGAGGATGCAGAAATGGATGAAGAAGAAGAAGAAGAAGTGCCCCCTGAACCACCTGTCCATGGCTTCCAAACTGAGGAGTAAACCAAATTACTAAATGAGTTGCTTGACAACTCACATGATGGGCTTGCTACGCACTCTGCAAGAGAGTATGGCATCTCATGATGCCTGCATCTCCTTTACAAAGTCTTATTCATCTTCATAGACAAGGCAAATCCAAGAGCTGACCAACTTAGTTCGCAATCTTCACCCAAGGGTTTGAGTAGCCATAAGGATTGAGGATGAAGACCCCCCTTCTTTTTGTTGATGACAAAAGGGGAGAAGATTTACTATTTTATGCCGTATGTTTTTATCTGTTGAACTAACATTAGAATTTTTATGATATTAATGGTTTTGATATATAATTCCACTGTTACTCAATTGATTATAATTGCTCATCTCTGATTATAATGTTTTTGTTGTATAACTTTGATTTTTTAATGTGTTGCGCTTATTTTAAAAGGATATACAATTTAGGGGGAGTCTTTCCCTTGTTAAACCATTGTTTCAAAATATCCTTATCAAAATAAATTTGTTTTTCATCATCAAAAAAGGGGAGATTGTTGACCCCATTGCATTCAAAGACGTTCTTAAATTTTGATGATCAACAAACAAATTTAAATAATACCTTCTTGTGCTTTATTGTCTACTTTTTCAGGAAAATATTATAAGACAAAAAGAATTCATTAAGGGCTCAAGTGAATATCTTTCTTTCTTTTTGCCTCTTTAAGAAATCATGTAAAAGTTTTTGAATGGCAAGAGAAATTATTTGGAAAATCTTTTTCTTAAGTTGGAAATGGGTTATTGATCCTTAGAATTTGCAACACTTTAGAAAAACATATTCAAGAGCTATCAGTCGACTAATGCCTCTGTAATAGTCGACTGATCACTCTCTGACCAAAATTAAGCTAATGATCAATAACTGATGTAATCAAGAATAACCCAATTGCAGCCCAAGCAATGGAGAACACTTCAATTAGGCCTCTAACTCATGCAAGAGTTAAAGGGCTTAGATTGGGCTTAACCACATTGTTGAACATAGAAGAAGTGTGAACAAGATTTCATGTGAGAAGATTACATTTGTTGAATATAGTTAGAGTCTATTACCTATGCATTTATTGTCTTTGACATTTAGCTACCTTTGTATTTATTGTCTTTGACATTTAGCTACCTATGTATTTATTGTCTTTGGCATTTAGCATACACTACTTGACTTTTAATTAATGCATTAAATGCATTAGTTAGAGTCTTTTGTCTTTTGTTTTGGAGACCCTCTATAAAAAGGGTCCTTGCCATATATTGTAGACCATCCTTAAATGATATATGAGATATTGGCATTTTGCTTTTAAGAGGATTTTTGAGTTATTTCTCTTATCTAACTTAGATTAGTAGAGAGAGCAACTAGATTTCGTATCACTCACGTTCTTCTTTCTTGAGTGTGGCGAGATGATCCCAATTCTCTTAGTTGTGGAGCCCTTTGGCTTATCAATTGAGTGATTTGATTTTTCTTTGTTTGTTTCTTTCAACATATCTAGAAAATCAACTAAGTGTTTTCCCTCCGAAAATCACATCATATTGGTATCAAAGCCACTTCAAATCAGGTTCTATTATTTGTTTTATGTTTTGCCCCTTCTTGGAAGGCTTAATTTTTTTGCATTTTATTTTATGTTTTGCCACCTACATAGAGGGCTTAGTTTTCCTTATTTTGTATTTTGCCTTAGTTTTCCTTATTTTGTATTTTGCCACCTACATAGAGGGCTTAATTTTCCTTTTTTTGTAATCTGCCACCTACATGGAGGGCTGATTTTTTAGTCTATTCATCTTTGTTCTTATTTCTATTCTTGTATTGTTCTACTTTATTCCAGCTCTTTTATTTTTTTAAAAAAAATTTCATCATTATTGTTCATCGTTAGTGTTGATTGTTAATCCGAGTGTAAACATTTAGAGAGTGAACCTACCCTTCACCAAACTTAAACCAGCAACTACAACTCACTATGACAGGGGAAAATAGTTCTGAAGTTCTTTTTGGGCTTAACCTATAACAAGCTCAAATTGTTGGCTTACAAAGAAGTCAAGAAGAAATGATGAAACAAATAGCTCAACTAACCACTCAAATGGCTAGATTTATGGAGCTACAACAACGACAACTAAAAAGAGGAGCTTATGTTGAACACCATAGAGAAGAATCTGATGCTGAAGAAGGTGAACAACCTAGGCAACGAAGGCAGCAGAGGGAACGTGATGCCGACATCAAAATGAAGATTCTTTCATTTAAAGGAACAAGTTCTCCTGAAGAATATTTAGAGTGGGTGCAACGAGTCAAGAAGATTTTTTAATATCAACAATATTCAGAAGCTACCAAATGTCGTCTTGTAGCCCTTGAATTCACTGATTATACGAATCTATGGTGGAAAAATTTGAAGAATCAACAAAGAAGAGATGGAGAGGAGGAAGTTCGAAATTGGAGATTGATGAAAAGGCTCATGTAGTGGCATTTTGTACCTGATTACTACAAGTAAGAGCTTTATCTTAAGCTTCAAAGCTTGAGGCAAGGAGGTATATATGTTGAAGATTATGTTAAAGAATTTGAAACTTTGATGATTCGGTGTGAGATGAATGAACTCCAAGAGCAAACCATAGCTCGATTTCTTGATGGTTTGAACAAAGAAGTTGCTGACTTGGTAGAGTTGCAGAATTATGTTTTCTTAGAAGATGTAATTAAATTGGCAATTAAGGTGGAGAGACAAAAAAATAGAGTTTATGGAAGAAACAATGGAGTGTCTAAACCATTGGAGAGTAAACCTTTCTAAACACTTTCCCAAACTTCAAATACTACCAAAGGGAGTAATAACGAGATATGAAAGAAGGAGCCAAACAAAAATGAAAGTTCTAAGGAGAAGGAGAAGAGAGAAGACAACCAACCCTCTAAAAGAAGTCGGGACATTAAGTGCTTCAAGTGCTTAGGTTATGGCCATATAGCATCCGAATGTCCTAATAGAAGAGTGATGATCTTGAAGGAGAAACAAGGGGAAATAGAGAATGAAGATGAGGATATTGTAGAAGAGTGTGAAGAGGAAGAATATTCTGAAGAAGAAGAAGTTGTTGAGAATGTTGATGATGGTGCTGCCTTGGTTATTAGATGTGCCTTGAATATCCAAGCCAAGATAGAAGAAGAACAGAGGGAGAATATTTTTCAAATAAGGTGCACTATCGGAGGCAAAGTTTGTAACGTGATAATTGATAGTGGGAGCTGCACTAACGTTGCTTCAACCACTTTGGTTGGCAAATTGAAGCTTCCTATCATCAATCATCCCCATCCATACAAGCTGCAATGGCTAAATGATCATGGAGAGATGAAGGTCACCAAACAAGTAAATGTACCTTTCTCTATAGGGAAGAATTACAAAGATGAGGTGTTGTGTGACATAGTCCCTATAGATGCTAGTCATCTTCTACTTGGAAGGCCATGGAAATTTGATAGAAGAGCACTACATGATGGCTTCAAAAACACCTACGCTTTTGAGAAGGATGGAAAGAAGATTGTGTTGGCACCCTTAAAGCCAATACAAGTACAGTCAAAGGAAGATGTAATCGAGGAGAAGAAGCCTAGTTATTTTTCTTCTAAGAATGAGTTAAAGAAGGTAATAAAAAGGGATGACTTCGTATTATTGCTAATTCTCAAGGAGCTGAACCCAAAACTTGCAGAAAAGCTTCCAAAGCTTGTGAGGGAGTTGATAGAAGAATTTGCAGATATCTTTCAGAATGAGCTACCTAAGGGATTGCCACCCTTGAGAGGAATTGAGCATCAAATTGATTTGGTGCCCGGTGCTGCCTTACCAAATAAACCAGCATATAGAATAAATCTGGAGGAGGCTAAGGAGCTCAAAAGGCAAGTTGATGAGTTGATTGAAAAGGGTTATGTAAGAGAATCCGTGAGCCCTTGTTCTGTACCTACATTATTGGTCCCTAAAAAGGATGGCTCCATGAGAATGTGTGTGGATAGCTGTGCTATAAATAAGATTACCATCAAATATTGCTACCCAATTCCAAGATTGGATGACATGTTGGATGAGTTGAATGGTTCCAAGGTGTTTCCACAGATGGACTTGAAGAGCACTATCACCAAATCCGAATGAAAGAGGGAGACGAGTGGAAGACAACCTTTAAGACAAAGCATGGACTTTATGAATGGATGGTAATGCCATTTGGGCTATCTAATGCCCCTAGCACATCTATGCGATTGATGAATTATGTGCTTAGATCTTTCATTAGAAAATTCATTGTGGTATATTTTGATGATATTTTGATCTATAGTCAAAGTTATGAGGAGCATGTGCAACATTTGAAGGAAGTCTTGGAAGTGTTGCGAAAGGAGAAACTCTATGCTAATATGAAAAAATGATACTTTTGTCAAAACCATGTAATTTTTCTTGGCTTTGTAGTATCTCAGCAAGGAGTAGGAGTTGATAAAGAAAAGGTGAAAGCTATCAAAGAATGGCCCATTCCAAGAACCACATCTGAAGTAAGAAGTTTTCATGAGCTTGCCTCCTTCTATAGAAGATTTGTAAGGGATGTCAGCATCATCTTAGCACCTATAACTGAATGTATTAAGGGAGGAAAGAAGTTCAAATGGAGTGATGCAACCCAAAGAAGTTTTGAGCTTGTCAAAGAAAAATTATACAATGCACTCATATTGGCTTTGCCTAATTTTTCTAACACTTTTCAAATTGAATGTGATGCTAGTGGAGTGGGAATTGGAGATGCTAGTAGAGTGGAAATTGGAGCTGTACTTCTTCAAGAAAGGCATCCCATAGCTTATTTTAATAAGAAGTTGAGTGGAGCCAGTCTTAACTACTCTACCTATGATAAGGAGTTCTACTCTTTAATTAGAGCTCTTGAGATGTGGCAGCACTACTTGTTACCAAAAGGATTTGTAATTCACACAAACCATGAATCACTCAAACACTTGAAAGGTCAGAGCAAGCTGAATAGAAAACATGCAAAGTGGGTAAAATTTCTTGAAGTTTTTCCTTATGTGTTGAAGTATAAGAAGGGAGAAACCAATATTGTTGCAGATGACTTATCAAGGAAATATGCCTTAATTTCCATGATGAATGCTAAATTGTTGGGATTTGAATCTATTAAAGACCATTACATGGAAGATTCAACACTTGCTGAAATTTATCTGGCTTGTGAGAAAGTGGCATATAAGGGATTTTATAGGCCTGAAGGATTCTTATTTCGTTTAGGGAAGCTTGTAATTTCAAACTGTTCTATGATGAAATTACTTACACGAAAGGATCACAGAGGAGGATTGGCTAGGCATTTCGGTGAAACCAAGACATTGGAGATGCTAAAAGAGCATTTTTATTGGCTTAACATGATTAGAGATGTGCATCATGTGATTGAAAGGTGTATTGTTTGCAAAAAAGCCAAGAGCAATGAAGCAGCCCATGGACTTTATACACCTCTACCTATTCCAAATCAGCCTTGGACTGATATTAGTATAGATTTTGTACTAGGCTTACCAAGGACACAAAGAGGTAAAGATTCGGTCATGATTGTTGTTGATCGTTTTTCAAAAATGTCTCATTTTATTCCATGCCATAAGACCGACGATGTTGTGCACATTGCCAATTTGTTTTTCAAAGAAATTGTGAGACTTCATGGCATTCTAAAGAGTATCATGTCAGATCGTGAAACTAAATTTTTTAGCTACTTTTGGAAGTCTTCATGGAGGAAACTGAGAACAAAGCTACTTTTTAGTACTGCCTGTCACCCACAAACTGATGGGCAAACTGAAGTGGTGAACCAAACACTTTCTACTTTACTAAGAACTATCATTGGCAGAAACTTGAAAAGTTGGGATGAATGCTTAGCCTATGCTGAATTTGTTTACAATAGAAGTGTACATGGTACTACTAAACACTCTCCTTTTGAAGTAGTTTATGGGTTTAATCCATTGAGCCCACTCGATTTAGTACCATTACCACTTGAGGCTCGAGAATGCATAGATGGAAAAAGGAAGGCTGATATGATAAAGAAGTTACATGAAAATATTAAACAGAAGATTGAGAAGAAAAACTCCATCTATGAAAAGACTGCCAACAAGAGGAGAAAATTTATTTAATTCAATCCTGGAGATTTAGTGTGGGTTCATCTTCGAAAAGAAAGATTTTCAAACCAAAGGAAGTCCAAATTAATGCCAAGGGCAGATGGTCCTTTCCATATCATAGACAAGGTAAATGATAATGCATACAAAATTGATTTGCCTGAAAACTATGCTGTTTCTACTACTTTCAATGTGAGGGATCTTTCTCCTTACTTAGAAGATAAAGAAGACTTGGATTTGAGGTCAAATCCATTTCAACCAGGGAAGGATGATGTAATCAACGATAACCTAATTGCAGCCCAAGCAAAGGAGAACACTTCAATTGGCCCTCTAACTCGTGTAAGAGCTAAAGGGCTTGGATTAGGCTTAACCACATTGTTGAAAGTGGAAGAAGTGTGAACAAGATTGCATGTGAGAAGGTTGCATTTGTTGAATATAGTTGGAGTCTATTACTTATGCATTTATTGTCTTTGACATTTAGCTACATTTGTATTTATTGTCTTTGACATTTTAGCTACCTATGTATTTATTGTCTTTGACATTTAGCTTACATTACTTGACTTTTAGTTGATGCATTAAATGCATTAGTTGGAGTCTTTTGTCTTTTATTTTGGAGACCCTCTATAAAAAGGGTCCTTGCTATATGTTGTAGACCATCCTTAAATGATATATGAGATATTGGCATTTTACTTTCAAGAGAATTTTTGAGTTATTTCTCTTATCTAACTTAGGTTAGTAGCGAAAACAATTAGATTTCGTATCACTCACATTCTTCTTTCTTGAGTGTGGCGAGATGATCCCAATTCTCTTAGTTATGGCGCCTTTTGGCTTATCAATTGAGTGATTTGGTTTTTCTTTGTTTGTTTCTTTCAATCTATCTAGAAAATCAATTAAGTGTTTTCCCTCCGAAAATCACATTAATAACCATCAGTCGACTAAGTGACTTTCAATTGTCGACTGATCAGTCATTGTTGTAATTTCAAGAAAGACCTTTAGTAGTCATTAGTTGACCGATCCCATTACATTAGTTGACTAATCACTTCTGAAGAATTTTAAACTTCAAGATAGAGATTCATCAGTCAACTAATAACAAATCATCAGTCGACTAATCAGTCACTGTCTTAAATTTAAAAAGACCTCTAGTAGCTATTAATCGACTGATCACATTGCATCAGTCGATTGATCACTTTTGGAAGAATTTTAACTTTGAGACAGAGACTCATCAGTCGACTATCGTCTCATTAAAGAGTATTAATCGACTATTTTGGGTTAATCAATCGAATGTTGGCATGATAACATCAGTTCCAATGGCTATTTTGTGAAGATTTTAGCTGATATCATCACGGATCCTCTTCTAACGGATCTCTAATCTTTTGGGCCATATATATTGACTTCAAAGGTTGTCAAATCAACAAGAATACATCACATTTGTCTTTAAATCTTGAAAAGTCAATTTCTTACCAATCATTTGCTTCTAGAGTGCTTATCATTTGTAAACTTACTATGTTTTAGAGAGTAAACTCCTATTCTTCTAAATCTTTTATTTGTATTGATCAAGGAAGGGTTCCTTGAGGCTGTGATTAAGAGCAATCTTAGTGTGAGGGGAAGAGACACCCTTAGAAAACAAAGTCCTCTATTGTAGTGGCTCACAAGTGCCCATCTTTTACAAACTTGTAATTATTAGTGAAACACTCAAGAAATTGTCTTGAGGACTAGATCTAGGCTTGATTTAAAGCTGAACCAGTATAAATACTAGTGTTGAATTCTCTTTCTCTCTTCTCTTTAATTATTTAATGTTTTATTTTTGATTGCTTGCACTCTACATTTATTCATCTTGTCTCTGCTATGTTTTTCACTATGTTAAACATTTGGCTTTGCCTTCAAAACTTCTGAAACTTCCAACTTTTAAAGAAATTTTTTATAAATCCAATTCATCCCTCCTCTTGGGAGCTAGCCATTTCTATCAAAGGGAAGGAATAGAGTAGAAGAGAGAAAATAAATAAATAAATAACATAGTGTGGTCAAAATGTGGCCTGTCAATTGGATTAGTTTATGTTTGACATCACATTGCTTTTTTTTTTCCAACCACTTTTCAGTCTCCTTAAACCACGTTTACAAATTTTTGGGATGTTTGTCAACAATGACCCAACCACATTTAAGCAAACATGGTTTGGGATATGGGTAATGTAACATGGTTGAAACCAACACTTCCTGTTGTAGCTTCTGTGTTGAAATTAACGTGGGTGTTTGTATAACATTAGTGTTATTCCATTTTATCCCCTACTGTGCTGAATATCCATGTGTGTTGCCTCTGGTGCCTCTCCATCCTCTCATTAATCCCCTTCCTCCTTTACCCTTGTGCATTAGTTTTTAATGCCTTCTTCCTTCACTTTTCTACATATAACCCAAGTATATTAGAGCCCAAACTTGCCAAGTTTTTAGCACACAAAGAAGAGCTATAAATATCCAACCAAAAGGAGAGCAACTGAGAGCCAAAACTTGCTTTGTTTTATCGTCAAGTGTAGAGTTTTATTTCTGTGAGAATCCTTGTTGCTTTGTGCTTTGTTTTCTTGGAGTTTTGAGGTAGAAATCTATTCAACAAATCACCCTGAACCAGCAATGTGTATCCCAACTTCAGATGGAAATTATAACTGAACCAAAATAGCAAGAAAAACCAAAGAAAAAAGAGAATAGAGCAAGAACAAAGTGATATTAGTATAAACTTGTAGAATTCGAAAAACTTCATTTTAATTCATTTTTTGCCTTGATTTGGGTTGGAAATGATCAAACATGTCTTAAAAAGCATCTAAGAAGACGTTTTGGGTAGGTTTGGAAATCAGAAGCATGAGAAAAGAACGTAACTTGGATGATAGGGACTAAAATGAAATAAATGAAAAGTTTACATGGGTTAGTTTAATTTTTGTGAAAAATATATTTTGGATCTATGGACCTATATGAAGCTAAATATACTCTTAAATCATGTAAAAGACAAAAGAAAAATTTTGACTAATGACCTCAGTGAATAAATAGAAAAATTTTTGGTAAATGTTGAAATTAAAGAAAAATTTAGTTTAATTAAATTTATGGACTGGACAAAAAAGAACTGAACTAAACTTTAATTTAAAACTAATATACCAAGTGAAAACTAATTTATTTTAATTAAATTAGTTATATATGATTATCTGTTATATTTTTATCTATATTATGTATATTTATATTATATTATACATCTATATTATGTAAATATTCACACACACACACACACACACACACACACATATTATATATATATATATATATATATTATTTATATCTTATACCTTATATATATATTATATTATGTAAATATTTATATAATTCACTAAGTTAACTTTAAATAAATAACAATAAATAATAATAGAATATCCAAAAATGAAATATAAAATTTATGCTTTTTTTGGAATTTATACATGTCAAACTATGTTTGCATATCAACATTCAAACATCATGTTCTGCACTAAACTATGTTTGTCTGTTTCAAATTATGTTTGTTCAAATATCTCCTAAACATGAATCACGTTTATCCAAACCAAGGTTTTTTTTTCAATCACGTTCAATTAAACATAATTTGCCTGCCCACATTTGTCCACAAAATTATCAAATACACCTTTAACGTGATCGTGATAATTTTTTTTTAATTTGGAGCCTCCAGCCGTATTATGTGTGACTGGTGAAAAAAAAAAAGGAAAATTTACGGATATGTCTATTTTAAAAAAATAGTATTGGATTTAGATTAATGAGATAAATTATTTTGAGAATAGGATTAGGGTTAAAAAAAAAACTCATATTACTGTTACAGCTAGCTTCAAACACAGAAATGAGATTTAGTAGCACAAATGAAAGTCGACTGTACAAAGATGTGATCTATCTTCATCATTGACTGTAATCTCATGCCTGGAGCCAGCCTTCCCTCTGGACTAGTAACTCACATACCAATCCCACAACCACTCCAAATGTCATCTCTCCTGAGGTTGCTTATTTCAATAAATGATCTAGAGAATTTTGGCTGCTTATAAAGCCGATCTACTGAATCTTAACCAAATCATCTCTTGTTTGGCCAAACACTAGCCAGCTTTTTTATTTTTCTCATTAGGAAAAACTATAGTACATTTATTTGTCATTAATTTTTTTTTAAAAAAAGCCAAAATTGTAATGTTGCATCTTAGAATGGACTAAACTTTATATAGTTTCTAATATTTCTATTACCAAATTATCCACTAAAAATATAACATGTATAAAAATTTAAAAATCCAATCATTTAATGCTGAATTGTAAAATAATATACACTTGTATTTAAAAATCGTACACTAGTGGTCTGCTAACAGAAGAACTTAATAGTAGAAATATAAGCATTACACTTCAGTTTTTTTTCTTCTAGAAAAAAACAATCTGAACTCGATGCCACAACACTTATAAAACTTACTTTAGTGTCATTCTTCTATAAAACTTACTTTAGTGTTATTCTTCTATATCATGATTGATTTTTGAGAGAGAGAGAGAGAGGAGGGCAGGGGATGGAAGGTATCAAAGTTGGGACTTCATTTCACTTATACATTCTTTACCAAAGTCTAGCATCTGACTAGAGAAAGCTCGCTCTTTGAAGGGAATCACTGCCAAACGGCCTCGCCCACCCTTATTTTACACAACCTACAAGATACTGAAAAGTAACTTCCCTACAAAGAGCCTTTCTCTCTACAAGGATCTCTCCACAGATGATAACTCCTAGAACATCCTAGTCATACCATACTGAACAGGACCAACCTTTCTATGAGCAGTGGCCCCAGCAGCAGCACCACCAAGGCCCCCATATTGATAAGCCTTCGGCTGCAGTAAGTTTGTGTCGTTAGCTCCTCGGTCATCCTGTTCAATCCCATTCACTCCTGCCCGTGTCATAAAAAAGGGGTTTGTATCGATATTAATAGCTATATCTGGTGCTATTTTGGCACGAACTTCACAATGGGCATGCTTGGGTTGTAAAGGCACACCCTTATCAGCTTCAGTGGCTGACCTTTCCTGATTTCCTGAGCTCGATCTTTGGTAATAGTATGCAGGGGGTACAGTTTGTGAAGGAAGCATAGAACCTCTGATAAATGCCCTTGGATCATAAGAGTCCTTGACAACACTTGCATACTCATACGGAACAACTGGCCCTACAACTTTGCCCGGTTTTGCTGAGAAGAAAAACAACATTAACATATCAGTTATTTATAGAGTACATGAACTAATCATACTACAAGGATAACAATTCCATACCTAGCGGAACTCTTTGCTGTCCCTGCATCGACCTCGGCACAGGAATTTCTGTATCTCTGGAGTGCTTATTATATTCCTCAACTATTTGCCTGCTTTTGCAGGAAGCAATATTTGATTGCTCTTTTGGCGGTACCATATTTGAATGTACAACAGTCGACCTGCCAATAATTCAGAAATCATTACAACAAATAATTTCCTTCCCCTTACAAATGTACACAGTTGCTTCATATGTACATATGTGAAGCAGATGCAGGCAGGAGAAGGCAGGGATCGTTTTAGTCCAGTGATTACTTCTAATGGCCACTCATTTATCACTATATAAACCCTTGCTTCTCAATCATATATTAACAGGCCTGGACTTAGAGGGTTTATGTAACTCTTGCTTAGTAATACACATCCACATCAGATAAATTAATCTCAGAAAATTCATATGCATCTATGCATAATTACACCATTGACTATAAAAAAACTACTTTTGATACTTACTCCACACTTTGCAAGAAGGTCCAATAAATTAAATTTAGGGCTGATGTGCTTAATTGTAGTTGCTAATTGTGACCAGTGTAAGCTGTTGTGTACGAGTCTTTTTATGCGTAAATAACCCATGTTTTATTCTAGCGATTTCATGAAAGTTTTATTATTTATTAAAGAATATTGGAACAAATCTTAAGTATAACAATATGAAAAGTAACCTTTCTCAGCAATGAAGCTACAGTATCAACAAATGACTTGGGAGATGCAATAAGTTACTGCATTTACAAATTACCTTGGAAGAGAAACATGCTTTCTTTCCAGTGGCATAACTGGGCCGTTTTTACCATTATTTTCCTCAAGATGAGCAAACTGCTTTCTGAAGTGATCAACGGCACTGTAAAGAATATGCACCAGAAAGTATAAGGGAAAAAAAATACTGAGATGGAAATCTAAAGTGAAATTTATCATAAGAAGAAAACATGAAATAACTCTTGTGAAGCGACTGAAGAATACAAACCTTGGATAAAGAAAATTAGTTCTCTCTGTTCCATTTATGTAATCTTTCAAAATTTGTGGATGATACTCTAGAATCTCCCGGAAGATTAACTCTCGTATCTCTTCCTTTGTGACTCTTCGCCTTTCAAATTCAAATTCCATTTTCGTGATAGGTTGGCAGGATGGTTCCCTCTCAACTTTTGCCAGTCCCTTGAAGTAAGGATCAGCCAATGCCTGAAGACACCAAAGACTCAAAACCTTTAAGCATCTGGAGCAAGAAACTCAAGATGACATTTTCCAGATGACTTACAAGCTCTATAATCCATCTGGGTCTTTATTGTCCAAGGAAATTGGAAAATACAGAGTTACAGTTAAATATTAACCTACAATACTTATCAATGCACTCGCAAAAGCAATAAAGCACAAGGTAACAAACCTCTTCAGCAGTAGGCCGGTCTTTTGGATCAAAAGCAAGCAATCTTTCCAGTAGTCGTAGTGCTAAGGGATCTGCATTTGGAAATTTTTGTGCAAATGGCACAGGTTGCTTTTTCCTCATGCTAGTTAGATATCTCCTTGCCTTATCATTTCGCACCTACATCCAACACACAAGAATGTCAACTGTGTAAAACAATTTTGACAGAAGAGTAAAGCAGGAATTTGATAATCAATACACATAGTTTTTCCACAAACACTGGAAGGGAAAAATTTACCCGGGATATAGTATCCAGTGATGGAGTGCCAAGCAGATCGGTCATCAAATCCAACTGATGAACAACATTTTTTCCAGGAAAAAGTGGTTTTCCTGTTAGCACTTCAGCAAAAATGCAACCTATACTCCAAATATCAATTGCTGGTGTATACTGCATCAAGACACAAAAATTACTACCAAGCAAAAAGTGTTCACATGTTTAAGGTCTCATACTAGATACATCAATTATAATACAAACTTGTCTTTCATTTACAAGTTTATATATTATTTTTAGGCCAAAATGCAAAAAAAACCCTCCCCTCAACTTAGTTTGTGCAATTAGCTCCCTTCCAACTTTAAAAGTTGACCACAGACCCTCTAGACTTTTAATTTTGTGCAACATAACCCATACTTTTCTGACCAAAACCCTAACAACAATGTTCATGTAGGCTAAAAGAGGCTAAATAATCAAAAAATACATCCAACCTATCATTCCAAGTAATACAAACAATGGAATTTTTATTTTATCATTCTCTTCTACATTTTTTTTTGCAAGAAAAAAAAACCTCTTAGGATGATAGGTTGGATATATTTTTGCCAATTTGGCTTATTTCCTAGACGGCCAAGTACTGTTAAGATTTATGGATGAAAAAAAAATTTTAATAAATTTTTAAAAAATAATTTTAGGAAAAAAGAAAGAAACAAAGAAAGAAAGGTTGACGAAAGGATTATGTTGCATCAAATTGAAAGTTCGGGGGGTCAATCGTCAACTTTTGAAGTTCCAAGGTTAATTACACAATCCCTTAAATTTGGATGGGGTTCTTTGCATTTTGGCCTTATTTTTACTTGTCATCTTCATTGTTTACAATTTTACTGAATATTTTACATAGTTTTCTATACTTCTGTCACATCTAGTGGGACAAAAGAAAAATTAACAAAGAAATAGATAAGATTATATGCCCTTCTCTCCTTTCTCTTCAGCTAACTACAAATGTCTGTCATATGAACAACCATGGAAATAGACACACATTACTTGTTCAGTGTCAAAATATTACTTCATGGGTTTTTGGTCACCTCTCTCACCTGTTTGCTTCATGAGTCACTTTACATGTTGAATTTGATGAAAGGTATGAAAGTAATTTGTTTGCAAAATTATTTTCATTTCGTTATGAGTTTCTTCAATAACCATTTGAATGTTTAGGGTCTGTTTGGTTTGTGAAAATATTTCCTGTTTTTATTTTCAATCTTCATTTCCTGAAATGCATTTCCTGAAACACTGAAAATATCTTTTTTGTGTTTTCAGATTTAGGCTTATTTTAAGAAATGTTTTCAAGAAAACGTTTTCACTTAACTCAACCAAACGCATTTTCAAGTTCATTTTCTGTTTTCAATGAAAATGAAAACAGGAAATGCCCAAACCAAACAGGCCCTTAGTTGGCTCCTATATTCAATTCATTATTGTTTAAAAATGCTAATATACCTTGTCCAAGAACAAGTTAAAGAGAAAAGTAATAAAAGAAACACAATCCTTCCTCACCTAAGATTTGATAAACCACAATACAAGCAACAATTGATTTAATAAAAGGTTCATTTCAAACAGCAATGGCAACTTCAGATACCACCATAATTTATATTAAAAAAAGTTACTTTCAGATAGACTAGTGACACCAACTGGAAATCAAAACACCTTGACTAATGTGAACCTGTAATTTGTTGCACTCTGTTACAACCTTGGACAAGATCCACTCCCACAAGACTGGCTTGTTAGGAAGGTAGAGCCTCCAAGCTATAAGCCTACCTAGGCATCCCATACTATCCAATGCAAGACTCAGTAGGATCGTAACAAAGAACACCATCCTTCAGAATCAACGTCCATAGCAACTTCACTCTAGGTAGCTCACGCAGCCATGTGACCGATCACAACCCTTCTAGGTAGCCCTTTTTATCCACAGCATGTGAAGGCACAAGAATCCAATTTTAATACCACTATTACAACCTTGGAGGATATCTTCTCCCTGATGACCGGCCTACTAGGATTTAGGAAGATAGAGCCTCTAGGTTATAAGTCCACCTAGGCATCCCATACTATACTACCCAATGTGAGACTCAATAGGATTGTAACACATACAATATATAATATCAAACTTTGTGCACTAACAAATATTAACAACTTGATTGATAACATCAAGGAACTGTGGTACGGCCAAACTAAAAGTATGGTCATACATAAATAAACCTTACATAGACATAATAAGTCACAGTGAAACACTAGGGGGGCCATTGTATCAACTATTTTCTTGCCTGAGGGTATTGGTCTCATAATAAAGACAAAACTGTTAGCTAATCAGCATATAGATAGTGATACACATATATAACTAGGAGACTGATAGGGTATTATACATAGGTCCAAGGTCTTACAGTTGGCTAATGATGGGGAAGAAAATTATACAAAGTATGTATGTGCAATTTTGATATGCAATTCTGTTAGCCAGAATGCTTGAACTTGGGTAGGGTGAGTTGAGAATACAGTTGAGATATGCAATGTGAAAAAAGGACCTGAACAAAGACATACCTTCGAGTAAAATGATCCACAAAGCTCTGGAGCTCTGTACCATCTTGTAGCAACATAATCCTACAGATGCATATTGAGTAAGAAAAGAAAACACCAGCTCCTACTATCCAAAATGATATATAAAATTAAAAGCACATATCAATTAAAGCATAGAAGTGTCGTTTATTTTGTGTCTGACACAAGTAGAAAGAGCAAACAAGTAAAAAAGGAAACAAACTCATAAAAGGATTGAATGGCATACCGTCCAAAATATAGTTGTAGGTGTATCGCTGAAAGCAACTCTAGCTAACCCAAAATCACAGATTTTGAGTTTACAGTTTGCATTGGCCAGTATATTCTTTGGTTTCAGATCTCGATGATAGACATTTGCTACCATGTAGAAAAGTATCAGATGAGCAATATTGAAATCAACATTGGAAAACACAAATTTAGAGAAAAGATTACAAAAAGGGAAAATGAAATAGAAATAAGTGAGAAATGGAAACATTTAGATATTTAGACAAAACAATAAGCACGATCCCAAAATTTTATCTTGATAAATAAATTAATATGCACAATAATGTTTCACATATGACATACAATAATGATCAATTTAAAAAATGAAAAGCACAATTTATACCCTTGAGTAACACAACATGAATTCAAGTAAGATATTCATGAACAAGTATATCTTGAAATGGCCCCAAAAAAAAAAAAGATATTGAAGAGTACCAGTGTGAATATACTTCAATGCTCGAAGTAGCTGGTAAAGAAAAAACTGATAGTGCTCTTTTGTTAAGTCATCATTGGCTTTGATCACTTGGTGAAGATCGGACTCCATGAGCTCAAAAACAACATAAATATCTTTAAAGTCCTTACTAGAAGGAGGCAGCATAATGTGTTTAATTTCAACAATATCCGGATGTCGTAGAAGTCTGAGCAGCTTTATCTCACGAAGAATACGCGCAGCATCAGATATGTGCTCAAAGATGTCATGAATCTTCTTTATTGCCACTTTTTCACTAGTATGAGTGTCAATTGCAGAGCAAACAATGCCATAACTTCCTTTCCCAATGACTTCTTGAATTTTGTACCGGTTAGCATCCCCATATTCAGAGAAAAATTCTGCCTCTGTTGAATTCTGTAGCAGAGATAAAAGGTTATTTCACAAAGTAAAATCAGGCAAGCCCCAAATTTGACAGTGTGGAAAATTTCACAAAGCAAGATAAGGCAACAAAGAAGAAGCACATTATGGTCATAGAAATTATGACAAAACGTAAATTTTCTTAACTGTCTCACCTGGAGATATTTAGACTTAAGAAAATTCAGACTCATCAATAAAATTTGCAGGCATTATACAAATTGTGAGAGTTCATTTAGAACAAACATGAAAAAGTTATAACCAAAAAATACAAACACTTAAATAAAGGAACAATGTTCATGTTTGCCATGTGTAATAGCCACACACACGACCCTGCCTCTTATTAAAGATTTATTAACCCAAAGATTAAGAGTTTAATTATGTTATAATTATGATCATTTTGCGATAGATTGGAATAAACTAACAAGTAAAGAGAAGCATTGACCCTATGCAACAGCCACACTTCATAGTAACTGCGGGGCACCACTAAACAATGGTGAAAAATATATCATTTAACCAGTTACATAGATCATGAATTCTTACGACACACCAACCTCTACTCCAAGACCAAAATAGTTCTCTCTTACCCAATATACCATTCCACACATTCCACTCATCTTAAAATTTTCAATTACGGAAAATGTCATTTGCTAACTTCTTCTGAACTTAGCAGCAAAACAGAAAAGATTTTTGAGGGTCAATGTCATGGATAATGTACCTAAGTTTTATATTTCTACAATTTCAACAGCAATTTTGGATCTCAGATGCAATCAATTATACATAATTCGTTATCAGTAAAAGCCGTTCATATATGTGGAAAGAAGGAATCGCGTCTAGATGTACGACGGAACAGGAATTGTAGACAGAGGTAGAGAAACAGAAAGCAGAAGGGAGAGGAAGAAGATTAAAATATGTTGAACAATATTTCCTGTTAAAAAACGAACAAATAGCAGACAAAATCTGATCTGATGCTAGAATAAACTAGTGAGCATCTGATAAAGGAATAGTCTCATCCATTGAGACGAAGCACGGAAAGCACATCTCAGAGAGGTTGAGAAAGGAAAAAATAAAACAACTCCTATCTATAAGCATGTAATTCCATCAAATGATGCCATCCCAGAAAACCATTTCTTTTGGAAGTAAAAAAGAATCTGCCGAACATGCCGTTATCCACCATTAGTAACGGAAACGGGATGGGAAGAAAGAGAAAAGAATAGAAACTATAGCTAACATGACCCCGTTGAACAAATTTGGCTGAGCCTTATCCAATCGCTATGGTCCGAGGGTCGAAAATTCACAGCACCAACCCACATACATAAACATGATCTTGCCACTCTGCTGATTCATTTTGTCAAAACTGGTAGTTTCATCATTCACACAAAACTTGAAAAACCAATGATAATATTTTTCTAGTAATTACAGAATTTTAAATGATATCAAGCAGGGTAATAATCCACCTTTTTTCTGTTATCTTGCTGCATTTTCTTGCGACACCAAAACAGTCTCCAAAAACGTCCTATGGAGTTAAGATCAGACGACACAAACTCATAAAACCCCAGGTCTCAATTCGCCCCAAAACTCAGCCACATTTGCCCCACCTACCCCTGCTCCGGATCACAAGTCCACAGTCCCAGCGAATTCTCTTCCCCAAATCCTTCACGAAACATAGAATCCAAATGAAATCCCACATGCACCTTCCCTCCAATTCCCAATACCACAAGCACCACCAACCAGCAGCCACCACCACCAACCTCAATCATAAAGCGACCAGGCTCCAACCCAGAAGAAACGATAACTCTCTCATTTTCACACCCCCAAGATCTGCGTTCTGAAAACCCAATCGCAAGCTTCCACCGCAAACAAAGCAAGAGATTAGGTGCAGCTGAAGAAGTAGATGAAAACACAGTAGAGAGAGAAATGAAGAGCGTAGAATGCGCAAGATCTGTACACCGACACACGCTGAGAGCGAGAGCGAGAGAGAGAGAGAGAGATTGAAAATGAAGATTATCTACGTGAAAATTTTGAGAGCTTTGAGGCTTAAATCTAGGTAAGAAATGAAATCAAAGAGAAGATGGGATTATAAAACTTGTCATCCTGATTGTACGAAATATGAATACGGGATACGGGGGATTCTTATACGAAGGTGGCGTACATTGTTATTCCAATAAAGATACGAGGGCAGTTTCGTCATTTCAGTTCGGAAAGGCCAAGAGAGAGAGAGAAGACAGATTCTCTTCTGCTCTGGAGGGGTTTTCCCTTTCTAGAATCACCTGTCCCCTCTTTCAGTTACAGGTGGCATGTGCGGCAAGGCATTGCTGTACACGTGGCGTTATTCTAGAGGTTAAAAGTGGTGGTTAGAGGGCCCACGTGGCAGTGCACGTTAAAGTATGCATTTTTCTAATATCCTCTTATTATCTGCTTTTGTACAATAATGGCATGGAGATTCTTTAACACCCAAAAGTTATTATTTACTTGTGGATAAGTGCCTAACCTGTAATTAAGTGTTTTCTTACATATTTAAATTTTTAGTAATTTTTAAAGTTAATTCGTATATCTATATTATGATATAGATATATTATTAATACATGTATAAAAATAAAATATTTCATCAAAAAAATATAATAAATTATGTTTATAAACAAGAGAAATAAAAATATAAGTGGAAATGTTTAATTTTTATTCTCTAATTATTTAATGCAGCCAAATTCAACAATGCTAATCGTTTGGCATCGACCAGTGCCTATACAGACACACATGTTGAAGGCTCAATATCTTATGTGCAAGCGAAGATCTTGATAGCAACCCTGAGGTGCGAAATTCCTATATTACCATTTTTTTGCATTATTATGTAAATTTTCATAAATCATATATTCTTCAAAATTATTTCATTTTTATGTTGTTTAAAGTTTTCCATCAACAAAAAATTCATTCTTTTTTATGATTTATTTTCTTGTTACTATTTTTCATATTTGTAATATTTTCATCCACATTTAAAAAAATTACTAATTGATAAAATTTATATTAAAACAGTAATTAATAGTTTTTAATTAAACATTTATTTCATCTATATTTTAAACAATTTTATAGTCTTCCAAAATGTTTCCTGAGTTAATTAGTTTCAGTCTTCAAAATGCCAGAATCCCGACAACGATATTAAAAAAAAATCATAAATCTTCAATGTCATAAGTATTTGTGCAATTAATTTTGTTAGATTATGGTTGTAAATACTATATATATATATATATATAATATAGCAGTTCCGTTATTTAACCATAACATAATAAATCAGATAATTAATGCTTAATTAGTAACACATTATAAATCATAAACATTTAGCAATTTTCTTCTCTAATTTTTATTCATCACAATAATCTACGGCTTTTGTTTTGTTGCAAAATACTTTTTGGACCCCTTTTTTATTTGACTTTAGTGGCCAACATAGCAAATGCAGCACCTTACTTTGTAGCTTAAAGCAAACAAATTTGAAACTTTAAAGAAAGCGAAGTTTTAAATACCTAACCAAGAGTCTAACGTTCACCTCTTTTAAAAGGTGGTTTAGATGGGAATGAGACAAAAGTATGTGGCTTTCAAAGATATTACAAAAGATTCAATTAATGTATAATTAATAAAGCACACATCTAACAATGAATGGAGGGTTTTGACAATGGGAATGGTCCTACTTTTTATAGAGCTGCCATTTTTCATCCATAAAAATCTGATCAATTTGTTAGCCTAAAAGGTAATTTTCGTGTTGAAATTAGATTAATCTGAAATTTAGTAAATTTTTACTAATGGCAATTTTCGTGTGTGTATATACATAAAATATCATTTAGAAGATTGATTTCAGTATTGACTGATCAATTGGAGAAATATTTCTTATATTCTTGTAATATTGGAAATTTTAATATTATTATAATTCATGTTAACGAGTGAATAATTCCTGCTTAAAATTTAAAATTCAACTCAATTACAATTTCAAATTAGATTACATAAATTTTATAAAAAAAAATTAATAAATTATGCCAAAAAATTAAAAAATTAAAATTTTCAATACTTTACGAATATTTTACCAGTTTAATGGCCAACAATAAGTTTTAGCTAGGACAATAGCTTTTATATTGTCATGAAAAAATGGCCAGTACTAATTTTCTCGTAAAACCTCTAAAAATTTTCAATTTATTTTGCAACTGCTCGATTTTTCTACTTAATTTATAATATGAAAATTATAAATGTTAAAATAAAATTTTAATTTTCAAACTGAAGCGATTTTTAATTATATTATTGTTACTAATCAATATTGAGTTGAAATATGAGAGATTTTCAAATACATCTATTTTTTAATCAAAAAATGTGAATTAGGCAACTAATCGTATATAGATACATCAAAATTAATATCCAAAAGTATGTTTAATATGTCTATACATTTTTCAAAATTTGTTTAAAGCAAAGGACAAAAACTGATGGAATGAGATCTGCAACTGCAAAACATTAATTAAACTTCCTCGCGTGACATATGAATAGTATTTTCCACTATGAAACGTGCAACGCGTGCTTTTTACACTATCCTCGCTGTTCAATTCAACCGACACCGTTTAATATCTTAGCCTTTATTTATTTTATTCAGTTTTGTATTTATCTTAGAAAAATCAAATCTAAATTATTTTTAAAAGGCCAAACATGCACTTTATAAGTTTTAGAGCAAACTATTTATTTAATCCTTAAAAATTATCATTGTTTTAATTCGATCATTTAAAAATTAAGTATCTCAATTTAACTATTATATTTTATCTCAATTCAATATTTTTTTGTTACTCAAGCACAAAATCTTCCATTGCCACATCTTAATTTTTTTTGTTGCCAAAGACAGCTTTAATAAATAAAAGGACATAATTAAAATAAATTAAATAAAATTTTGTAAGAATTAAATTAAAATATTTGATCTTTAAAAGACTAAATTAGACAATCATAATATTTTAAATACTAAATCAATAATTAAATTTTTTAAACTTTTGAAAAATATTAAAATAAATTCAGTAGTAATATTATCCAAAATAAAAACATATATATATATATATATGTGTGTGTGTGTGTGTGTGTGTGTGTGTGATTAGTACTTTAAGAGCTGTTACATACAAAATATTGTTTTGGTAGATGAAAAGCTGCCCACAACCTCTAAACATGGACATTTCATCAACCTTGAAGCGTATTGGTGGCACGTGCTTGTGCAACTACTTTCTTTCTACCCATCTTTCTCCTTTAGAGTGTATTATAAAATCTATACATATGGCCAACAATGACTTGAAAATAATTTTTTTTTAAAAATGCTTCAAATGTTTGAGGCTTTGGATGTAATGTTAACCATCACAACAACAGCAACAGCAACAACAACAATACAAAAGTATGTCATGTTGGTTGATTTTTTAAATTTGTTAAATTAAGCAACACACTATATTGAAGGTAAAAAATTGTTATATGAAGAGTACAATGTTCCGCACTTAAAAATAAGAGTCAATTACAGAGCTATTCCTTATAAGTTTTCAAAATTACATTCTCATCTCCTTTATTTCTAAAGTACGCATTTCTCTCCCCTTTAATTATAAAAATGCTACACTTTACTCCAATTTTATATTTTCTGTTCAAAAAAGTTTTTTATAGTATTTTATTTTTTAAATGTTCTGTAACATCTTATTATACATGAATTAGCAGCAAAAAAAAAGATGTAAATTTTAATATTATTAAGTTAATAGAAGAAATTTTATTTAAAAGATATGTGGTATAAATTATTAAATTTCAAAAAATACACTGCAACAAATTTATCTAAATAAAAAATATAAAAATAGATTAAAATGTAGTATACTTATAAATTTTAAAATAGAAAATAACAATACAATTATAAAAATTTTTGAAAAATGAGTACAAATTAATCTAAAAACAAATATCTAAAGTTACAACAGAAGATGGATGAAAGTTTCCTCATGATCTTATCCTATCATTTACTATTTGTTTGCCTGTCCAATAGCTATGGTATTTCTCACATCTGCTTCACTTTCTTATCATCCTTCAATCATTTCTCTCCCTATAAATTTCATCATAACAAAATAAAGAAATAAATAAAATTGAAAATATTAAATGTATTTACAGCCAAAAAGAACCGTGAATATTTGTGAAGAGATGAGAGGCTGACAAAAATAAACAAAACTCACATGATCATAAGCTGCCAAGGCCTCAACCCCAAGAGACTTGGGCAGTACTTCTTCCCTCACGTGCTGCACGGATCCGTAAATCTTCCTTCCACGTCCATTCTGGCACATTTCAACATTTACATTTTTACCCCTATTATTGTTCATACCAACACCACCTTTACGCCATGCAAAGTAGAGTATAGGTATGTGGAGTGTTATGCCAAAACTTAATTCTAGTTTTTAATAATGGATTACAAAATTTTTTTAATAAAAACATAATAATATTTCACTATTATATAATAATGTTTTTTAAAAAAACTATTTATTTATTTCTTTTAGAAATTGATAGGAAATTTTTAAAATATGACCAGCTTAAAGATAATTTTTGTTGTAAAATAAAAAAAGAAATTGAACCCATTTTTTAAATTTAACCATATTCTTAAAGAGTGTTACTTAAATTTTTTTAAGAATAAATTATATTAATTTTTCTTAAGATTTGATTAAATTATATTAGATACCTCTCTTGTTCCAAATATTATAATCGACTTCTTCTAACATTTTAATATAGTGTGAAAATATTCTTTCTAATATGATAGTAGATGTAGTTAAATTAATATGAAGCTTTAACATGAAACTATAAACTGTCACTTTATTCTTAATATGGTAGCACAGACTGTTAAATAATTTTTTTTCTCTATTAAAAGAACGTATGCTATATAGAAAGTTAATTTAAATGACAGAAAAAGTAAACATAAAATTAAAAATATTTTAATTTAACTTTAAAAAATATATTTATTTCAATTTAGTCACTTTATTATTAAATTTTAAAATCTACTGTTACTAAATTTTAAATTTTCATTTTTCAAAACTCATGTTAGCAAATAAATAAAAGATTAAATTTTAAAAAAATAAAAAAAAGGTAAAATAATGAATTGTTTAATAAATAAATTAAAATAAAAGTAATATTTTAAAAACAAAATCACTAACATATTCTAATTCTGAATATTAAAGAAAAGAGATCGAAAGGAAAAGAGGAAAGGCGGAGGGCATTGGCATAATGGCATATGCCTAGCCTGGATGGCACGGCAGGGAGGATATCCGGATGGATAGAGGGGTGGGGGTGCCACGTGGCCACGTGACCCTCCCTTCGGACGGACCACCAGCAGAAGATGTGGTCCCCGGTGGGACCCACCCATTGTCTACTTGCACCTACCCGACAAAACGGAAACGTCACACACATACTGTCCCTCCTTTGGCCCTGCTCTGCTCCCCCGTATTTAAATTTCCGAATTGGAAATCACCACACGCACCCTCTCCCTTTTCTACAACTCATGTCTCATTAACTCTGCATAGTCCTTTCCCCCTCCTCTCCGTCACATTTTTATTTCCATTTATTTCTCTTCCTTCCAAAACAAGTACTTAGCGAAAATGGAATTTTTTTACACGATTTTTAAATTAGTTTATAATTTATTTAATTAATTTATAAATTTATTTAATTTAAATAGATATATTTGACAAATAAATTTATCTTATAACTTATTTTAAAAACTACTTTAAATAATTTATAATTTTTATATTTTTTTTATCTTAATTATTTTATTAAAACTCTTAGAATTTAAGGTGGTATTTGACACGATTTTTAAATTAGTTTATAATTTATTTAATTAATTTATAAATTTATTTAATTTAAATACATATATTTGACAAATAAATTCATCTTATAACTTATTTTAAAACACTACTTTAAATAACTTATAATTTTTATATTTTTTTATCTTAATTATTTTATTAAAATTCTTATTCTATCCTCAGTCCTCATATACACATAAAATAATATATATATATATAATATTTTATAATATATACATATTATATAAAATAAATTATAAAACATATAATATATAATATATATATATATATATATAATAAAATGTATACACACACACTCATATATATATATATATAATAATTTAAATTATTTTAATTAAAAAATGATACGTTTATTTTGTATTATTTTAGGATTACAAAATATTATATAAGTATGTCTTTTTATATCATTTTACATTTATTAACTAATTTAATAGTTACTTTTATTAAATACATCTAATTCAATAAGTTAGATGAACAATTTTTAGTTTTCAATTATCAGATTTAAGCTAAAAATTAGTTTTTAAACTTCTAGTTAGCTTTTAAGATTTCAGCTAACTTATCAACTATTTTTTCCAAATATAGCCTTAAATCCTCTATGTTTATTTTAAATTTTATTTTAATCTTTTATATTTCAAAAACTTCTAATTGGTCCTCCACTTTTCAAAGTTGTACTCTTCTAGTCCTTTTTATTAGAGCCGTTATCTATGTAACAGACTTGACATATCATCTTCTAAATACTAACATACTAATTTTATAGAGTTGTTAATTAATATTAGTGTTCCACGTTTAATTTTCAAAATGTTCTTATCCTTCTTAGTTGATATGTCAACTTTGTTACATGTAGAATATTAATATCCAATTATTAATCATTTAAAAGATTATGTATTAATTTTGTTACACAAGTTAACAGATCTAATAGTAAAGTATCAGAATAGTAAGACTTCAAAATATAAAAAAATTAATGTGAAACTTCTAAAATATAAAAGACTAAAATGAAATATAAAATAAACATGAGAACCAAAATATTATTTTTGCCAAAATAGTTGTCTTTGGTGCGTTTTTGTTTGAAATCTAACGTTGAATTGGACAATGTGATGGCTTGCAATTGGATACTTAATCTGACGGTGAATTTAATAAGTCATGATGATTAGATATATAATTACATCAAATTAATTAGTTTAATTATATATTTAGTTTTTATAGTTCATCTAAATGTTTAACTCAGCCTCCCTGTGTTTGAAAAGATATTTTAGAAATCATATACGTCATTTTCATTTTGTTCTTAAACATGTGATGTGTATAATTGTGAAGATTTTACTATACATCTTATGAATAATAATTTCGACAACAGAAACTCAGACCGTGATTTAAAACAAATCAATACTACGAGAACGCGTGTCTTCAAGCTTGTTGAAATAAAAAGGGTGAGATTCAAATAAAATCATAATATATGAATAAAATAATCAAAAAGAAAAAAGAGTTTGCGCAGACCAAGTAGAATAAGATTGACCATTTTAACGTTTCACGATGATAATTCGTGGACCCAAATAGACATGCATGTGATATGTGAAACTTTGGGATAATGAATGACCAAGTGAAGCAGAAGATTCGGTTTCTATGATTTTGTATTATTAACAACTCAATATGCCCAATTATAGACACAAATTATCCCCACATTATGTGTGCTGTTCTGTACGTATTAATATTCACTGTTGTGGTGGATGTTACCTATTTGTTTAGTTTCAATTTTTTTTCAAAGATAATGTTCATCAATTATTTAAATATTATAAGCTATAGATGTAGCCTTCTCTTAAGTTACCATCTCATCTTATTCGCCTGTGAGAGCCATTCTTTAGTTATAATTTCATTTTGAAGATTTTTCACAAGTATATTAAGATTCTATTAGATAAAAATAACTGAAAAACTAGTTGAAAGTATAAAAGTTAAGTGAAAGCTTAAAAAATAATTTTTAACTAAAAGTTGAAAGCTATTAAATTAATTTATTGAATTAGAAGTGTTTGATAAAAGTAATTATTGAATTAACTGATAGATGTAAAATGATATAAAAAGACATACTTCATTATAAGATATTTTGTAATCCCAAAATAATAAAAAATAAACATATCATTTTTTTTTAATTAAATTAAATTATTTTATTTTATATATAATTAATTAAATTTTTATTATATTATATATATACATATTATTTTATAATATATTTTATATTATATATATATATATTATATTTTATATGTATGTAAGGAATAAGGGTATAATAGGAATTTTAATAAAATAATTAGAGTAAAACAGAAAAAAATATAAAAATTATAAGTTACTCAAATTAGTGTTTCAAAATAAACTATAAGTAACTAAATAAATTTATTTGTCAAAAATATTTATTTTGATCAAACAAACTTATAAATTAATCAAATAAATTATAAACTAACTTAAAAATAATGCCAATCACAGTCTAAAATTCGTGGACCAATAACTAGTGATTCATAGAGCACCTTGATTCAAGTCGGTTAATTAGATTGGCCTCTACTCAATCCACATCCAAGTGCAATTCAGTTCACTCATTCAAATTTTGGTCAATCAGCTGTTTCTTTCTTTCTTTCTTTCTTTCTCTTTTAATTTTTTTTAAATTTTAAATGATAATGTTGATTTGTTCAATTATACAATTCATATATAAGAGAAAACAAAAGTGATTCAATCGAGGAAAAAGATTTAAATAAAAAAATCTTTGTGAATTATGAAGTGTATTTTCCTCATGAAAGTCTTTATAGTGAATTTTTTGTGTATATTGTAAAGTTGTAATAATAAGTATGACAATTACAATTTATATCTACGATTTGCATTAAAATAATTTTTTTATTTGTTTTAAAATTAATGTGTAATTGAATCTAAATACTCGTTATTCTAACTTTTGCATGATTTTTAGTTAGTCAAACTTAAAATAAAAAATTTCAGAGTGAATAAGTAATACAATATATAATTCATAAATTAAAATCATAAAATTTCATTTATATATACAAACATATAAATTTAATAACATAACTTGGTCAAGAAAGATTAAAAATTAATGCGCATAAATAATGAGAATTTTGGAAGTAACCCTAATTTTAAATCGTGAGGGTGACATATTAGGGAGCCCATTGTATAAAACATAGCGGTAATGCACTGAAAGTGAAAGATGACAGAAGAAAGTGCAATTAAACCAATAGATTAATTTAAGTGAAAAGCACAATTAACAATATTTTCTCTTTCTAAGCAAAGTAATGCCTTAAATATGGAAGCTAAGGTGATTCTCTCTTCAAATTCAATGGCAGCTCTTGAATCCTCAAAATACGGCTAAGTTCATTTAAAATTTGTGGTATATACTTCATTAAATTTGTTCTAGACTACCACTTCAGAGTGTTGATACTTAATAGTTTATAAATGAGTAAATTAATTGACTCATAAAATAATATGTTTATCTCAATTTAGCTATTAAAATATCAAATTAAATATCTAAGAGTCCTTAAAAAATTTCATGACTCAATTTAGTCATATTCATTGCTAAATTGTAATTTTTTAAATCAAATTTAAAATTTTGTTTGTTATCAAAAGTTAATTTAACAAATGGAAAGACTATATTGTAATATTTTTAAAATCAAATCAATAATTTATTCATTTATCATAACTCTTAAATTTAAACATATACTTTGTTCTACACTAAAATAACGGAGAACAAGAAAATAACTTGCTACAATGATTTTGTTCTGCAGACGAAGTTCCTCAAGTTAAAAATTAAAGGAAATATTGAGTCCCCAAGGTTAATCTCTCTCCTTATTGCCCTCTATAGATCACAAAAGATAAAAGTACTATTCATATCTATGAACTTTGACTCATATTTTAATTATTATCTTTAATTTTATTTCATATTAATTATATCTTATATGTTTTCAATTAATTTCATGTTGATGTGATATCTCATCTTGTAAATATTAACGCTAAATCATTTATTTTATATGTACCACATCAGGTACAAATTAAAAATGATCAAAATATTTCTAATCCATTTTGTTAATAACAAAAATACCCTTTCTTCTTCTTCTTTATCTCTCCTCCTCCTTCTCCTCCTTCTTCCCTCCTCACACAGCCTCAACTTTCTTTCTCTTCTTTTCTTCTCCTCTCTCTCTCTCTCTCTTGCTCTCAAGTTCTCCCTCACCCCCTGTTCTTTTGGAAGGAAAACACAACACCTTGGCCTTCTCACACTATAAAAAAATAGGAATTTAGCAGCAGTTTTTAAGACACTTTAGTGGCGGTTGTAACTATCGTTATCAATTTAGTGGCAGTTCCACAAAACCACCACTAAATCAAGTGTCACAAAAATATAGTAGCAATTTATTTCAATCGCTGGCATAAACGCCACTAAAATAATAGTGGCGTTTATGGTGGCGGTTGGTTAAATTGCCACTATATTTAGTGGCAATTAATAAAACAACCGCCAATAAATGTGTGGCGGTTTTCAACGCACCACCATTATATCTAGTATGGCAGTTAAAAAACAACCGCCATTAAACTTGTAGCGATTGTGATAGTATTTGGTGGCGGTTAAAAAAATAATCACCACTAAACTTGTGGCGGTTGTGATGGTAACCATCATTATATCTAGTGGCAGTTAAAAACACAACCGCCACTGTAATATTCCAAGAATTTATATGAATATTTAAAGTCTAATTTGAAGTTTAGTGAAAAATTTAATTAAGTGAAAAACGTGCTTTTTGAATTAGTGAAGAAAATCTGGGAATAGAAATTTTAATTTTTAATTTAGGAAATTTTTACAAATTCTCAAGGACTAAAGTGAAAAGAAAAGAAAATATGGATTACTTTTGAGAAATGACCAAATAGGAACCTGAGAGGAAGAATAAAGCTTATGAGAATGAATTATGAGTCCGGTACCGAAAAGATGATAGATTCGAGGTTAAAGTGGTATTTGAAACATCGAGAGGGATTAAAGTGAACAAATCTTATAAGCTAAGGTGGCTATGAGCGATTTTATCGAAAAAGAAATTGGTGGGGCCCACGCGTATACACTTCTCTCTTATTCTTTTCTTTCTCTCATTCTCCCGCAGCTTCCTCATTTTTTTCTCTCTCGGTTATGCGTCGAATTTCTTCATCAACTATTTATGCAATTTTTGCATGGGGAAGGAAGCTATGAAAGTTAGGATGATTGGTAAGTTGATATTCTTCTTCTTCTTCCTCTTATTACAAGACCAAATCCTTGGTTATCATTTTACAAAATTTTTGTAGAATATTTTAATGGATGAATTTAAGTGTGGATGTTAATCTAAAATATTCCTAGGTGGTTTATGATGTTATTAGAACAAGAAATTTGGAGAAAACTAGGAGAAATTCGTAGAATTTGGATATTTGAAAAAAGTTAGTGTTCTTGATGAAAATTTGAGATTTGAGCTTGGATTGTTGGTAGAAATTGGGGGTTTTGGTGTTAAAACACTCCTTAGACATTAAGGATGAAAACCCATGGAAGAAATCAAAAGAAATATTGTTTTAGATATGATTTTAGGATTTTTGGATGAAGAACACGAATAACATCCGAAAATTTTTCCCAGAAATTACTGTTCATAGGGAAAATTTTTCCAGATTTTCTAGGTACTGTAGCGTTGACACGGTCAATGTTACTGTAGCATTGACTCGGTCAACTTTACTGTAGCATTGACTCGGTCAAAGTTACTGTAGCATTGACTCGGTCAACGTTACTGTAACTGCGTTGACAGTTGACCGTTACTGTAGCATCAGTTTTTTTTTTTTTTTTTTAATAATATCGTTGAAAAGCTCTTTGAGTCTAGTTTCCAATGGTATAAGTTTTATCTGGATATTCATTACCAGTTAGGAGTTATGATTTGAGAAGTAAGTGAAGGTCGGGAATAGTGGTAGGAAATTTCTCTATTTTGTAACCCTAATAGTTTTTACCTGGTTACAATAGGGATGGTTGAGGCGCAAGGTGGGAGCGCCGAGAGCGTGGAATCTAGGTGAGTAGGCAACCTTGCAAAATTAATTTACTAAATTAGTCAAAGAACAATATAAATCTCATTTGCATTATTTGTGAAATTGAGAAGATTACCAGTGTATGTTCAAGTTGAGAAAAATTACAATATCATTGGGAATTATTTTATTACCTTTGTGAATTGATTTCTCTAGTTGACTAAATAACTAGATGTGGTAGTTCTTTGAATAAACTGGAACACTTTGTAAGTGAATGACCTTACTAGACTAATTTGATATTATTAGACAAAGTATAATATAAGTCTCATTTATAATATTATTGAAATGTTAAACAATCAATCTTTCAATTGACAATATATGATGATTGCTATGATTGATGATAGAAATTCAAAGGAATAAAAGTATGTGTAAATTAATTTATTTCATAGTAATTGTATTGTGATAAATTATCACTATTTTATCGATGAGCAAAAGATCTACGGGATCTAATACACGAGTTTGAAAGGGTTAGAGTCTCATACTACTCGGTGTATAACTATGAAAATCTATGCACGAGTTTGAAAGGGTTAGTGTCCCATACTACTCGGTGTATAACTGTGAAAATCTATGCACGAGTTTGAAAGGGTTAGAGTCCCATACTACTCGGTGTATAACTATGAAAATCTATTCACGAGTTTGAAAGGGTTAGAGTCTCATACTACTCGGTGTATAATTGTGAAAACCTATGCACAAAGAGTTTGAGGGTTAAATTCCCAAGTCACTCGGTGCAAGTATTTATGGCACATAATGCAAAGTGCTTGAGGGATTGATCACACAAGAAATCATAAGCAAATTCAGACAAATATAATACTATAATTATTTAAAATAAATGATAGATTGATTGTATTTGTAAACGTGGTATTTGTGCTTGTGATATTTTCATGTACAGTTGTTTACTCACTGAGTTTTGATTAACTCACACTCTTTATGATTATCTTTTCAGATATAGTGGTTGAGAAAGAGAATTTATAGCCTTTAAGGATATACTACACTTTTGTCTGGTAAACAAATAAATATAGATTTGGTAAAGATTAGGAAATGCTCTGTAATCTAGTAGGTCACCTAGGCTTGGGAGGTTGTATAGTACTATATAGTGTAAGAATGTTGAACATTTTCTGAATATGTATACAAAATATTTTTCTTGAAACATTTATGATTCACATAGTTATGGCTATTAAAAATATTCATAGAGATTAAGGGGTACCACGGAGGTACACCTTAGGTATTTTATGTTTATCTCACATGTAAATTTTGGGGTGTGACAGCCACTAAACTTGTGGCAGTTCTAAGGGTAACCGCCACTATATCTTGTGGCGGTTGGACATAAAACCGCCACCACATATAGTGGCGGTTAACAATTCAACTGCCACTAAATCTTGTGGCAGGAAACTTTCGCTAAAACTGTCATTGTTAGTCTATTAATACCTATTGTTTTTGTTTTTCTATTTTCTCCCAAATTAAACCAGTTTCAAATTTCAAACCAACCAGTATATTTAACAACAACCTAAAGATACGAACAAGATTGACTAATAATTTCTTCATTCATATAAAAGAAGTTTGTTTTGCATTCAAATACATATACATAGCAAAGTAATATTCATAATACATCATACAAAAACTAAGTCAAATGATCATCATCATTTTCATCATCAGTATCGTCCTTTTCATCATCATCAGCAGTAGCATTCTCTTGGTTACAAGAGAATGGAGAGTTTGCTGGATTTGCAGAGCCTTCTCCACTTTGATTAAAAAGCTGCATTTATAATAAAAAATTATAATGAATCTAGAAAGTACATAAATCAAAATTTGTTAATGAATATCTAACTTACCCTTTGATGCATTGCAACAAGTTAAGGAGAAAGCCGACCCTGGAGATTTTGGAGTATGAGATTCATTATTTTTCTATTTTTCCTATCCCTCTCCTCCATCATTTCTCTATTTTTTTATCTTTATCCTCCATTTTAGCTTGTAATTTGGTAATTTTATTCTCAAGTTGTTGAATAGAATGCCCTGAAGAGAAGGACTCGCCTAAATAACGAGGGGAACGACCAAAAACTTGTGAAGGGCAAGGTCCAAATCCCAGTCCATATACTCGTCCAAGATGCTCTTGGCTTCCTAAAGCCAATGCCAGTGAGTCCTGCATGGAGATAGTAGAAGAAGTAGTTCCTTGTGACTCGATCATGGATATTTTGTCCTGCACAACATATAGTGAAATAAAAAAATTATCAACCAACTGGAAATTTAATAAACTAACTCAAAACATAACATAACTTACACTAATCTCTCTTGCTTCATCGCTTACAAATGACCCATCCTTTTTTTTTTGTGAGTTGCATTCTAGACTTCTACCCTACTAACGGGGCCACCGTGATCAATGATCTACAAAATTAAAGTGAATTAATTTAATTGTCAAATAATATTATAAATTTGTTTTCATAAGAGAATTTACCATCTCAGCTTTTTTTTCATGTCAAACTCTTCGTTCCTCTGGTGTGATTAAGTGTTTGACGTTATCTACTCATCTTTTTTTTTTGCTTTCTCCTACCATTGTGGGCTACTTCGCATCTCAACAAAAGCAGCCCACTTCTCCCTTTGAACTCCCAGCAGGACAGTTGCTATTATGTGTTCCTTCATTCTTATTCCGTTGTTCAACTTGTCATAGAGCCTCAGTCGCCCATTCTTCCAATTAGTTCCAATTTTTTTCAAAATGAATATGTTTTTTATATTGTTGTTAACAACAAATTTGTTCTTGAAAAAAAAAAGATGAATAGATCAGAATATATATATATATATATATATATATATAATATTAAGAATTTTCTCAAAATCAATCATTGATAAATATTACCTTAACAAAATTGTCAAATACAGATTCTTTATAATCCAATGGGACATTCTTCCAATTCTGGTAAGATATAGGCAATACATTGTAGTTTCTTCCCATAGAACCCAAGATCGATGAGAGTAACCCTGCACTTTCTCCAATTGGCTACATGTGGTCATTCCACTCCAACATTACCCTTCGCTCTGAGGGAAGAGCCTAAAGGTCATTCTGAGACATCCTTTCAGTCTTCTCAACATTATTTTCATTTGTACAAATTGAAATTTTTTTACCTTACATAGAGATAACATTAAAATTTATATGTCACATAAAATTGAAATAAGTTAGCAATCATTTGAACTATCCAATAACCATGCTGGGAACTGTTTGTAGATGAAGTCCCAGTATGTGGTGATGGAGGAGTCTCAAGCTCTACTGGTGGAGTCTGGAGATCTGTAGGGAGTGACATCTCAGGAACTGCCTGAGTGTCAAGTAGAACGGCGGGCTCCAAGCTCGTCGGCCGTGCACCATAACTAGCTAGCAGAGTTAGTAGCAGACTACCACTACCATATGCATCATGTCTACCAGTAAGGCCTGATCTGCCCTTCTTCTTAAATAATCTTTTCATTTTCTAATAAATAAACAAAAGTATAATGTTAAAAAAGAGATCAAAACAACAAAAGAAGAATTGGAAATCCTCCTAGAAGAACAAAAGACAAGAACAAAATCAAACCAAGAGCCTAAAAGACATAAGAAAACAAGATTACACTATCTTTCTCCATGTTCATTGTCATTGATCTCCTTAGCTAGTGGCAGATTTGTTTCACCATCAGGGAACAACAACTCTAATTCTTGGAGTTGATATGGTTCATTCTCGTACATTAGCTCTTCTTCGTCATCTCCCATGTCATACAAATCTCTTGGTTTGAGATGAACAACTATTTTTCAATTCTTGTCGTGTTCATCATCTACATAATAAACTAAGTGAGCTTCGGAAGCTTGTATATATGGCTCATCGTCTTCATGATTACCGGTATAGATCAACCGAGAAAAATTTATAGACGTAAAGCCAAAGTCATTAACAATGATCCTCCTAAGATTAGTTGTATTTTCCCATTTACATTTAAATAATGTAATCATAAATCTTCCATGATAATTTAACTCAATTATATCCACAATTTGACCATAATAAGGAAAACCTCCAAACTGCATACGGTCATCACTGCTGCTCGCATAACTTCTAGCTCTAAATATACCAAAAACACCACTATTCTGGGTCCTTAAGCTATCATCTCGTTCTATAACTCAGAATTTAAGTCGGTTAACATTATATGCAATAAATCGTTTTACTTTATTTAGGGGACCCTATGCAAGAAATTGAAGATCCACTGAGTGGGATCTAATATCCATCATAATCTAAAACACATGCATCTAGTTAGATATATATATTTTAAAAAAAATGAAAGTACACATATGGGGATAAAAATTTACATACATGTTGAGAAAACCATCCAACAAACTCTCAATGAACCCTTCTATCTATTTCAGCTGAAGATCGTGTACGATTTCTTAATTGTCTCCTAGTAATATCTCTAAACTCCTTGTACCCAAAAAAAGAATTAAAAAATACTACATATTTTTTTTTATAGATATAACCATGACAATCTAGTTACGCTCACCAAAGAAATAGGTTAATTTCTTTACAATTAGTTAGCACATGTTGATGAGCTTGTAATTTTTCTGTTGGAGACAAAGTATACCATTCAAAACCACCCATCGGCTTTCTAATTGGAGGAAACAACGTATCAACCACAGATGCTTTAACACCAGGGTCATCATCAACACATCTTGGACGATTGAATATCGTCTCAATTCCATCCAAATATCTTGAATAGAAGGTCAAAACTTCTTGTGCCATATAGCCTTCTGCTATATAACCTTCTGGTTGAGCCCTATTTCGTATATAAGACTTTAATTTTCCTAGGTATCTACAAGATATCAAATTGAAATATTGTAATTGAAATCAATAATAAATGAAAAATTTAATCTACAAAATTGACAAGTTCCTAAACTACTTCTCTATAGGGTCCATCCATCAATATTGAACCGGCCCACCAACTTTGGCTTCATCAACCAAGTGGACAATTAGGTGTATCATGACTGTAAAGAAGGAAGGCGGAAACAACATCTCCAAATTACACAATGTTAACACAATTCTATCCTGAAGCTTGTTCAAATCAACCACCTTTAATACTTTACTGCACAATTGCCTGAAGAATGAGCTCATATCAATAATAACTACAGAAACTTGCTTTGGTAATGCATTTTTTATTACTAATGGAAGAAATTGCTCCATGAGAATGTGAGAATCGTGACTTTTCAATCTTCCAAGTTTTTGTTGCCTTAAATCAATACATCTAGAAATATTACTAGAATAACCATCGGGGACAGCAATATTTTTTAATGTCTTCAGAAACACATCTTTTTCTACATTATTCATGGTAAAAACCATCGAAGGATATCTACCAGCTTCATTAGGCCAAAGATCTGATCTAATGCCCATTTCTTGTAGATCTTTTCTTGCATTTAAGTGGTCTTTGGACTTACCAGACTGATTCAGTAATGTAAAAACAACATTATTACAAACATTTTTTTCTATATGCATCACATCTAAATTGTGACGTATCAAGTTATCTATCCAATAAGGTAGTTCAAAGAATATACTCTTCTTACGCTATTGTTGAGAACTCGCATTTGCATTGCTAGCCCCTTGTGCCCTTTTCCTCTGTCCCTCACAGTCCACATCCTTTCCAAACACCACATTAATGTCTAAAACCTGACTCAAAATGTTTGAACCAGTCATTTTCACCAATGGGTCTATCTTCTATATTTTATTGTCAAATCTATTCATAGCCAATATGAATTTATGTCCTGGTGTAAAAATTGACGATGACCCATAAAACACCACTTTTGACTATGTGGAAGTTGACAAGGAATTATGTCAAAGTTGCATACTGGACAAGCTAACCCAGTATGAGTATTCCATCCAGACAAAGTCCCAAGACCAGGAAAATCACTAATAATCCACAAGATAGCCGCACGCATTATAAACATTTCCTTCGTATGAGCATCATGTGTTTCAACACCGATTGTCCTTAACTTTTTCAACCCTGTTATCAATGGCTGTAAATAGACACCAATATCATTACACGACACTCTTTTCCCTGGAATAATCATTGACATAATAAGAGAACTCTGTTTCATACACATCCATGGAGGGAGATTGTAAAGAATTAGAACTACGGGCCAAATGCTGTAACTTGTACTTAAAGTCCCGAATGGATTGAAACCATCAATTACTAACCCAAGACAGACATCGTAGGGATCCGAAGAAAATTGATAATTTTTCAAATCAAACATTTTTCAAGCTTCGGAGTCCCTTGGATGTCTTAGCAAACCATCATCATTCCTCTCCTCAACATGGCATTTCATGTGTTCAGCGGTCTTAGATGACAAAAACAACCTTTGTAATCTTGGCTTTAATGGAAAATATCTAAGAATTTTGGCAAGTCATTTTTTTTGCTTGCCACTTTTCGATTTCCATCTAGATACATTGCATTTTTTACAAGTATCTTTGTTTTCGTCATCTCCCCAGTATAACATGCAATCATTTGGACATGTATGAATTTTAGTGTAGTTGAGACCTAATTTTTTTGATAGTTTTCTTAGCCTCATAAAAAGAAGTTGGAATTTTTGCATTTCAAATGCATCTGCCAACAGCTCTAATATCATTGACATTCCTTTGTCAGTTATTCCACACATACACTTGATGTGATACAGCCTTATCAAAAATGACAATTTTGTAAATTTCTGACATCCTTCGTATAGACTATGTTGTCCATCTTCAAGTAACTCATAAAACTCCCTAGTTTCACTATTCATTTGATTTGACGAGATAGGTGTCTCACCAACTTCTACCCTCTCATTTTCAGTGTGAACACCAAATGCATCATGAATCATGTCATACATAGGGTTATCCAAGTTGATATCATCTCCTACCATATGTACCCTTGAAACAGATTCTACAAAGGACTCTACTGTAAGTGTCTCTCCATGTTGGTTCCAAAATGTGTAACCTTGTGGGAATGACTTGAGAATTAAGTGTTCATATATCAATTCTCTAACTTGCCATTTTCTAAATTTGCATTTGGGACAAGGACATATGATTTTACCTTCAACACTACTATTTGAAAATGAAAAATCTAAGAACTCAATAAGCCCCTCTACATATTCAGGAGTATTTCGGGGTCTAGCAATCCAAGACTTATCCATTTTGTTCTGTAATCAATTAAAATTCTATAATGAGCTAAGCACCCAACATTTGTTTATGAACTAATCATGGCAACAAGTCCAATACAAATTCAAAGTTGGTACTTCAAATTAAATTCAAAACAATCAAAAAATCTGTGTAATATCTCAAATTTAATTACCTTAAAAAATGAGGATAGATAAATAAATGAGCAAGTAAATAAGGATAAAATAGTAATAAAGAAATTTTTGAGAGATATAAATATAATTTTATTCATTAGGCTGGAGACCTAATTAAATGAAATTAAGGCTCATTAGTATTCGGACATATATATTCATTGTCTCTTTTGGCCATTTGCGATCATGAGTTCTTTTTATTATTTTAACTAAAGAGAAAATGACAGTTAGGTAGCTTTCATTTTTATATATAAGTAATATGTGAGATGGGTCTAGGTTCTTTGTTATACTAATCTCTACCTAGACTTTTAGCAAAAATTTTTTTCTGTTGCTAAACAATGTATGGCACTTTACTACACTAAAAGTATGGTAGAGGATCTGGATCCATGTGAGATAGGTGTATGAAAGAGAAAGTGTGTAGAAAAGATGAAATGAGATTAGTGTGTATAAAAATGATAGTAGGTGGAAATGAGTGAAGGGACGTAAGAAAAAAAAAAAAAGAGAGAGAATAAGACAAAAGTGAAAAGTGAGTGTTTGAAAAAGCGTGTTGTATTTGTTGCATTAAAATTAATAAAAAAATTTCTAATATTAGGAGCATGATGAGTAGCTCTAAATATATATATATATATATATATATATATATATATATATATATGTGTGTGTGTATATACATGTGTTGTGTTGTATGCATGGTAAGGAACAGAAAAGAAAGAGAGAAGAGATGAAAAATAAAGAAAATAGAGAGACAAAGAAAGGAAGAGTACAGGGAAGACAGGAAGAGGAGAACTAGAGTTAAAATTCAAACTTATTCTTCATAATAACATAGTTAGTCTTCCATAAAAATATGTTTATTTATGATTTATGATATTTATAAGTATAATCAATTTTTTTTTCAGAATTTTTATTGTAAATCTTGTTCTATAATATTGAACAAGAGAGATTTAATTATTATCAGTATGATGTTATACTTTTATAGCTAAAATGATATCCTCATGTATATATATGTTTTTAATAAAGTGACTAACTATTGCGATATTTAATATCTCACTTTTAGAAAATTGATCATTTCAAGAAAAAGGGAAGGCTTTCATGATATTAATGATGAGATTGAAGTGTAGAAATATATTTTATAGTAGCTTATGATACAAAGATGTAAAGAGAATAGCAAAAATTATGTAAATTATTTTTTTGTATATATTCAAGCTCAGATATAATTAGTGAGAATCCTGTTTTTCTATGAGGTTACTATTTAAATTAATAGTAAAATTCGTGATTAGTAAAATCCATAATTATTTGAAAGGAAATTTATTTGGAAATTATTTACTAAACTGATTTAGAGAAAAAGTATTATTTTTAAAGGAAATAAAAATGTGGGATGTTACAATCTGTGTAGGCAAATTGAAAGTTATGACACATGAGGACAAACAAAAATTTTAAAGTACACTCTTATGTTCATTTTTCTTTTCCAAAGACTTAGTCTATCAACATTTTTCTGGAGTTGAACAGAGTGTGTAGATATATGTGTTGTTAATATTTCTTCTACCAAAGTGGAATACGAACTAAGAAGTAAGAAATTAAAAAAATTTGAAAAAAGTTCATTAATGGATAAGTTTTACTGATCATATATAAATTTTTTATTAATAATATATATATATATATATATATATATGTATTTTATGATTATTTATATATATATATATTATATATAAATAAAACAAGTTATAAATTATAAGATATTGTATTCTAACTGGAGTGAATTGTCAAGAGTATGCCCAGCCCTTCATGTTCAAACAATTATAATTGTCTATAGTCCTCTCACTGAGTCGTCCCTGTTTGTGTATCTTAAGGATGATTGTACTTATTGGCCTTTCATTTGAATGGGCTGAGATGGATGGGCCCATTTAGTAAAGGAGCCCAACAACAACCCTTTATTAATACAGGTTCCGGGAGTGAGTTGCATGTATGATATTTAATATATGCTTTGGCCCAAAAAGAAAACATGCATTTAATATATGAACTAGTTCCTAAGTTCATTGATTTTGGATAATTTTACGTAAATTTTTATAAAAAATTCTTTAAAAATAAAACTTTTGAATCAAATAATATGCATTTTTATTTTTTTATAATGTCTTATATTGCTAATCTCCTCAAATTTACAGTAAACTAAACTTCATTACAATAAAATTTTACAACAAATTTATTGGTATAACATCAAAATAGCAAATCTATTGAGAAGTTTTCTACTTGAATGGCAGTGGGTTTTTTGGCTTTTTGGGTTTGCCATTCAAATTCCATTGTTGAAGCCGCATTTTTTTTTCAATTTGATTTTGTTACAAATAGGCTATTCATACATGAAATAATACGATACAATCTTAGAAAACCCAAAGGATATTTTATAAAATGAAACAAAATAATTGGTAGTTAAGTAAATTCTATAGGCTTGCCAACTCTTAAGTACACCACATCAAGGGGAAAATTAACCAAGCTAAAAAATGCAACTTCTTCTTTACTGTGTTTTGATCTTGTATATAATCAACCATTTTATACTTCCTTCTTCCTCTACTTGCAAAGTAAGTATCCAGTAGCGTTTATAGGTGTAGGAATTTCAACTTCTTATTGTATACCTGATCTTTGAGGCCCCAAGGGAATTTGGAGTGTGATCAGAATATTCTATTAGATTCAAGATTGTGAATGTTTATTTTTTTAATAGAAAATACATTTTGTTCCCTTTTAAGTGAATGTGTGCTAAATATATCAGCATGTTTTATAAAATTCATGATGCAAGTACTAAAGTAAACATTATATTGATAAAGCATAACTTCCGTTTTTGGCTGCTATGCATAAGGCCTCCCTATGGCTAATATCTGGATTACTAGCCTTAATACTTTGGATTTCCTCCCTGCAATGCAAAACCAGAAAATATGAACCTTTCTACTTGTATTGATGAAATCATATACAAGAAAAAAGAAATAGGGCATGCGAGATAAATTTGAGAAAAAAACAAACAGAAATTTCATAAATTAAATTACATACTTAATGAATTGATTATAAGCACAAGGAGTAAATTTCAAAAAGAACCTTTGTTGTAGTTTGATGGTTCTTTGTCTATGTTGAAGGAGTAAATTACTAAATTAGTTTTTTTATTTTTAGAGGCAGCTCTTTCTCCACAGGCACTTCACCTTCGAGTTCACTAATCGAAGTCTCATTCCTTGGCTGAAATTTTGTGCATCCTTCAAGATTTAGAAGAGCAGAGTGTAATGTCTGCTAAAATTACACTAATTTTGTACAATTTAAGAAAATTGTAATAAATATCTTGTGAAAATTATGATTAAAACCATGAAACTTTTCTGAAAAGTCTTGCAAAATATCTGATTATATAAAAATAAGGCAACTTTGGAACCCTTTACAATATACAATTTGAAACTGGCAGAGGATGATAGGTTAACTGATTTAGGGCTATCGGTCGACTGATGGTCTTCAGAATTGTATATGTCTAAAATCGAGAGGTATCAGTCGACTGATTTATGAACATCAGTCGACTGATGTGCCCTAAGCTTCAGATTTCAGAAAAAGTTAACTTGAAAACATGATAAAATTATCTAGTTTCATTATGCACATAATGTACAACACTTCTTCAAGTCTTCTTTGCAAATTCTCTTTTAGAATAAAGCTATAATACAAGGGACTTACATGAAACTTATATTTCTATGCATATACACCAATTGTGCATAGATCTTTAAAGGTTTACATAGGAAATTAATATTACATTCCTTTTCTATGTGTATCTACCTAGCAACTATGCTAGCTTGTTTCTTGCTACCTCTTGCTTCTCTACTTCAACTCCTGAAATGGTTAGTTATAACATAAAACATGAGATATATAATCTCAGTAGCTAGTTTATTTAAAGAAATCATTTCAAGAACCGTTTCAGTCATAAAAGTAATTCTTGATAACTAATTCATACTTCTATGAACATAAAAGAATTTACATAAAGCAATCTCATTTCATGAAACATAAACTGATTTTTGGACATATAACTGGTGTCATAAATCTCTTTCTTGTATAGTGCACTATACTTGGCTAATTTAGCTACTTGGCTACTTTAGTTACTTTATCAGGAAAAGTACTTAATGTCTCATGAGGAATTTTTAGTTCTACCATTTCATAAAGACATAAACTTTACTTTTCAAGAGAAATTTGATTCTTTATTCTCATAGAAAACTTTAAGATATACATACTTGGTAAATCATATAAAAGAATGATAAATAATTGAAAAACTTTCTCTTTAGCTATCTCATGGAGAGAACTCACTATATATGAGGAATTACTTCATCCCATGAGGAATTAAGTTCTACTTTCATGATAAAGCATATTCTTAAACATTCATGTAAAGATTTAGCCTAAACTACAGCATATCATACACAAGCATGATAAATAGATGAAAATAACTTACTTTTATGAATAACTAGTTACCTTTAATTCTTTCTATAACTGAACTTGTCTAATATCTTCTATTTCCTTCTAAGATTTCTTGTTTTCCTTAGTTTTCAAACCAACTCCTTCTTTCTCTTCTTTCTTTAGTCTGAAAAACCACAATTCTACTAATTTCAAGCTCTAGAATTTATCTAAACTAGAGAAATCAAGCTAGGAAGCTTACCTTTGGTGATTTCCTTGTTAGAAACCCAACTAGAAGTCCTTACTCTCTCTTCTTCTTCTTCTCCATGTTTCTCTCTCTCTCTATCTCCTCTAAAATTTTAGAATTCTCTCTTTTTCTCTCTCTACTTGCTTCTAAAAGGTTTAAAGAGTCCCTTTAGCATGGAAATCCCTTTTTTACCCCTACTTTCTTATTTCTAAGCTTCCTTGGCATGTTAGGGGCATTCTAGTCAATTTCTCATTGATTTTTTAGTTGGAACCGACTTATTTTCGCACTCCAGTAGGCAATTGGTCGACTGATTACTCATGATTAGTCAACTGATGTGCAATTAGTCGACTGATTCAACCCGATTAGTCGACTGATTGCTACAGGACCTAAAATTTCAGTATGACAGAAAATCATTAGTCGACTGATCTCTTTTCATCAGTCAACTGATTGCAAATATCAGCAACCAAGTCCTTTTCTGATTCTATTAGTCAACTGATTGTTATCATTAGTCGACTAATTCTTTTCTTCTATTTTTAGCTCATTTATCCTAGTTTCTCATGCCTTTTTCTTGATTACTTGTTTCGAGGCATTCAAAAACATACTTTGCTAAGTTCTAACATCATTTCTAACTTAAATAAAGAAGATATAACTTTAATAAGAGAAAATTTGGGATGTTACACAGGGTGCTCTTCCTCTACCACAATCACTCCTATCATTATTTTGTCTACTGTCACTTTTCTCTCTCCCAACATATATCATTATATTAATCAATATTTCCTTGTCCTTTCATCTTTTTTTAATTACATAATTGCCGCTCACTAAATATTTAATTCTAATTCAGGACTAATCCAATGGACTCTCCAATACCCAAAAATAGAATGATGATAATATTAAAGTATGATAATTAAAGGAAGTGATGATATGAAGGAAGAAAGAAATAGACGAAAAGCAAGGTTCCATTATTTTAATTTAAAAAAATCTAAATTATTAATATATTAATCAAGAAAAATCTGGAAGTATAATGGTAGTGAAAAGAAAAAGCTTGAATTAATATGTTCATGTGTATAGTGGCAATTTAAGATGAATCTCAAACTGATGTTTATTTAATAAATCTTTATATATCGCTTCAACCACTGTATACCCATCTATTTAATTTCAATCTATATTTGTAGTTCTAGAAATTTCTATTGAAAGGGCAAAATATTATGAGAAAAAAATCAAAATGATTTTGGAGGTAAAAAAAAGACAAAAAATAAAAATAAAAGAAAAAAAAGAGAAGAGGAAGGGAAAGCTTCCACAAAGTGAAGGAAAAGCTTCCATCGAAGATCCACTTTTAAGAATGCAAACACAAAAAAAAGGAGGAGTGAGGGCCACCATCGGCCTTTAAGCATAGAATATGGAGAGAATGTGGAAGACACAATAATTGCCTATCAAATGCAAGCCACATTCATTTAATTGATTTATGGCTATTCAGACACAAACAAACAAATCAATTTGGGGGCCCCGAGATATAGGAAGTAAAATATTCAAAGAAAAACCTTTCCAAACCCCACTCATCTAAGTTAATGCAAACAATTCATTGGCAACCATAATCTGGACAAGACATATTCATTTTGTTGTCGTTGTTGATTCCTTTTTAAATTAATAAATTTAATTCTTAAAAGATCACTAGATTAAACATGAAATATTTTAATTTAATTCTCCAAAAATACTTTTCCTTTAGTTTAGACCTCTAAGATTGAAAGGGAAAAAATACAATTACTTCGATACCTGGATGCACTGAAACTCCAAACAATATTAGTAAATTGATCAAATTTCTCAACTTCTTTAATGAACATTGTCAGTGAATCAACTATATGCTACCAAACTATCCAATTATACTTTTTTAATAAAAGTTGTCAGTGAATCAATTATATTTCTTTAAAATATACAATTCTCTTAGATAACATCATTATTTATACCAAGAAACTGATATAATTCTCACTTTAATTATTTTTTATGTCAAATCTTTAAATTTAACTTTTCTAAAATTTCAAAGTTATTGTTTTCAAAATGTGCATAAAAATGAAATATTAAAATTGAGATAAATATTCAGGAACTAAATTCAAACAATTGAATAATTTACTCTATTTTTTAGTTGTATACCCTTGATTGCTTTCAAAGATGAACAATAATGAGGAGGAATCTAGGTGGCGGGGACAAGGCACAGCAGAAAACTAAAATCCAATTATACTTCTTTAATAAAAGTCGTCAGTGAATCAATTATACTTCTTTAAAATAGATCATTCTCTTATATGACATCATTATTTACATCAAGAAACTGATATAATTCTCACTTTAATTATTTTTTATGCCAAATCTTTAAATTTCTAAAGTTTCAAAGTTAATGTTTTCAAAATGTGCATAAAAATGAAATATTGAAATTGAGATAAATATTCAGGAATTAAATTCAAACAATTGAATGATTTACTCTATTTTTCAGTTGTCTACCCTTGGTTGGTTTTAAAGATGAACAATAATTGTAATATCTGTCATTTAATTTTTTTATTTTTAATTGTTAAATTTTATTTCACAAACATTGGTTTGCAAATTACGTGCAAAATGTGTGTGTGATGTATATTTTGATATGGTAACACTTTAATATGTGAATTTGAGCTATAGACTAGCAATGTAAGACACTAGGTCATACAAAGACTAAAGTGAAAATTTCAAGACTGAAATGAAAGATTTTAGGATCTTGTAGGGTGCGGAGAAAATATGTACAAGGTATAGGAATAGATGGAGAAAATTTTAAGGAACCTTGATGTGAAATAGAAAATGGAAAATAGTTTCTAAGTCTCAAGATATTAATTTTTTTTTGAAATAAGTGGTTCAAGTAATTTATTAAATGGCTTATTGAAATAAAAAAATTAAAAAGAAATATATTATGAACAGTGGCATAAACAGTGACACCTTACTGTTCAAGGAAATTAAATAAGTTATATAATTAAATAATAATAGTAGTACTAAATGATGGATAATGCAAAGGATTGAATAAAATAATTAGTCATTTATTTAACTAACAAAATCTAATTTAACATTAAAGTAAGGATAAGGATCCCATTAATTAAATCTGAAAGTATCTTAAGAAATCTGTTTTTGAAACATATTATTTTTGCTTAGAATAATCCAAGATTTAAACAACCACTCTTTTTGAAGTTAAATGATTAATTTATAGGACTATGCATTCTAAGAGGATAATTTGCAAATAATCCAAGTACTTTTAATTTTGATGATGTAGCTTTCAAAATCAATATTTAAATCCCAATTTTTGTTTACATAAATATATGCTAGAATATTAGTTTTAATTTCATTTTTTTTTCAATAAAAGAAATCAATAAGTAGAATAAATCTTAGTGGATAATTGATGATATAATAAAATAAAAGTCTTAACCTAATGAATTATAGGAGACTTTCAAAACTTGCTTTAAACAATGACATAATATAAATAATAATATATTATTAAAGTGATAGTAGTAATATGGATTAATCATTGTCAAATAAATTATATATTTATTTAAGATCCTTCCTGGCTCTATTAAAATAGTAAACCATAAAGCAATTTTATACACACTACACACACACTTCGGTTAACACTTTTTCTTTTTCAAACACAAAACCTCTACAATCTACAATTATTGGAAACCTCAAGGAAATTGACGTCAAGGGGAAACAAAAGAAACAAGAAAATGTTGAGGAGTGGTGCTAGGTAATGAAACCAAGAAAGGGAGACATGTGGCATTTTAAGAGTGGTATATGTGTACCACTTTCTTTGAACAAGGTTTGAAGACTAAGGTTGGTCTTCTCCTTCATCAATTTGCTTGTACATGTGTACCACTCTAGAAGATTGTACTAATCAGTTAAAAGGTAGAATTAATTTGCTTTAGTTTAAACTGGACTAATTTGCTTTATTTTATTTTACTTTGGATGCTAAATAGAGACAGTTCAGGGACAAAAGAAGAAGCTAGAGGAAAGTGAGCAAATGCTAAATCAGAGGAGGTTTATAGTAATTGTATCATATATTTTTCTTTGGTTGAGACTTGATTGCCAACTACAGAAACTAAATTGATCTATTAATTACCCTTGACAAACTATAGGAGTTGTCTCTTTAAGAAACTTGTAGTCTGATATTGTTTTTGATTTTACATCTTATAATTGAACTTCAGCTAGTCTGATATGGGAAAGAGAAGACTAAATATTGATTTCTTTCATTTGATATGAATATTTGATTAGTTTTTAAAAACGAAAATTTTAGGAATAAAAAACTTGTGTTTGAATGAGACGAGAGAAGATGGAAAGTTGTCAGCTCTAAGTAATTTTTCCTGGTGTTATGATATAGAAAGTTTGGGTAGAATTTATTGAGAAATAATAAGGCTTTGAGTCAAAAACAAAATCTATAGGCAACACCTCTAGAAAGCAAGCCTACACCTCTAGAAAGCAAGCCTAGAGATTTTGAAAGCTTGAATTAATGTAGTGAATAAATAAGTCAAAGATTTAATATTAAATTTCGGCTGATTTTTTTTCCTTTTTTTGTTTTAAAATCATAATGATAGCAAACCTTTACTTAAAATCAGATTTACATTGGATTCTTCTTTTTTTTTTTGATAATGATTTACATTGGATTCTCACATAAAGAAAGCATGAATTAATGCAGGTTCTGGTGCTTCTATAAAACAAAATTTGTCACATAAGAGTCAATCACATCATGTGGAGAAGCATAGGAAGTGATAGAGACATAGAAATGCTTTTAAAATTAAAAAAAAAAATCTAGAAGAAAAAGTAAATATATAGAGAATCTAGAATACAATTTATAATAGAATAATATGGATGTTTCCTATTTGAAATGCATGGAAAAAGTTTGGAATAAGTATTCTTATAAAGCATCGTTAGGCAAATTATATTTTTTGAACTTCCACAATGTATGAAACAGAGTTCAAAGATCTCCACAACAAATTAGACAAAGACCTCCACAACATGGGCAACAAAATTATCTTTTAGGGTCCCATCTTTTGACTACTAAATCTTTCTTTATTAAGAAAGAAGAGAAAAAGAGAGTCTGCTGAGTAAAAACTAGTTACATCATTACAATTCAATGATTCAAATAGTTTATACATGAATAAAAGAGGTTAAATTATTTAGACCATTACTTTATAATACACTCAAAAGAAATAAAGTGAGTTGTATTTAATTCATGCACACAAACAACAGCTTAATTAACGATAAGATCTAGATAAGTCAAGATTTGTGTCTCTTTTGTTGCATTGGATAAGTCAAGTTTTCAAAGAAGTTTGAAAACTTTTCTATAAATAGCAAGGTCTATGTTTGAAAACCCTATGTTTGAAAATAGTCCCTAAGAGTGCAACGTATGGATTTGACTCCAAGAAAATGTTCATTTCTCAATGGTCATTTCCCAGTGGTTTACCTTAACCGTCAGGAAATGCAGCATATCCTAGCGGTTATTAACAACGTCAGGAATTGTATACAATTACCAGCTGTGTCGGTGCTATTACCAACGGTTTTAAAAACCACCATTAATTGTAAAAAAAAAAGTAAAAAAATCTAAAAATCTTAAAAAAAAAATCCAATTTTCCTTTCATTCCCAATTTCCTCCATTCAAAAAACCCTAAGTCCCCAATCCCGCTACCTCACTCTCACTCAGTCACTCTGCCTCTCTGTGTTTTCTCTCTACTTGTTGTCGTAGTTCCTTCATTCCTTCCGGTAACTCGTTCTTCCTCCTTTCCTCCTTAGGTGGTGCTATTGTTTGACAATAGGTAGGAATGAAAATTTTTGGTTCTCTTTTTCTTCTTTTGCACTTTGCTATTTTGGGATTAAATTATATATAGACTTTAGATATGAAAATTTTGTGAGAAAATGTGTTCTTCACAAAATTTTCATATTTGAGAAAAATTAGGAAGTTTCTAGGGTTATTGACTATAATTCTCTTCTTCAAAGATAATTTTGTACTTAATTATTTTTAAAAAATAAGATATTAATCAAGTTTAGGTGAAATCTATGAATTTGAGAATTTTTGGTATGAAATCTAGAATTTGGAATTTTCTAATTTAATGAGTTTTTATATGATTTTCACCGATTATATTGAAGTTTCAATCAATCATTTGAATATGTTTGAGTCAGAATTCATGAAAATGGTGTTTTGGATGTGATTTTAGAATTTTTGAATGAAGAACAACGAAGAACATATTGTTCATTCTAGAAAATTTTCCAGAAAAAACTATTCATCTGCAAATGAGTGGATTTTTTATGTTTGTAATTAAAAATAAACAAAATTACCTTTAAATAGTGGATTTTTGAAAGTAGGAACAAGAATCATGTTTTGTAATCATGTTCCTACTTTTTGAGTATTTTGATTAAATAAAAAAATTAATAATAAAAAGTTTTCAAGTCACTCATAACTTTAAAGTACATTATTTAATTCTTTAAAAAATTTTGTTTCCATATACATGTCTCAGTTAGTTTATTATTAAATTTTGAAAGTACATTATATAATTTATTAGTTCTTTAAAATGAAACTCCGAGGCCCGAGTAATCTGTTAAGACTTTGGAAATGAAGTCTTCTTCTACAGAATATCATTTTTGGATTCTAAAGTCATACTTACTGCTGCTGCTGTTGCTGATTTTTATGTTGTTGATGATGATGATATTGATGATGAAATGTACATAAATAATGAGGTAAATTGTTTATAAATATTTAAAATTGGTAAATCTTTATTAATAAGCTTGATTTTTAGCTACCTAACTTCTTAGAGATACTGCTTATGTAAATATCTCATCTACTGATGCTGTATATTTTTTCTGATCTTTTTCTTTTTTTTTCTTATTTCTCTTACCATCAACAATTTTTATTTAGAAAGAAAGAAAGAAATAGATAGAAAATTATTTAGGCATAAGTAACCAATTTTATTCAAGGCTCAAGATTACATTATGCTAAAAAGAGAGAAAGAGAGAAATTACAAAACATAGTACATGTAATCTATGAGTGAGGTGGCTTCTTACATGAAGAAGGAGCACTGGGTTCACTCTTAGGAGTAGTAAATTGTAGTGTTACCTCTTGACCACTACCATGTCTGAGAGCCTTTATGATTTCATGGAGGAAAATACAAATTCTATTCTGACATTCAATATTTTTCTGGTTTTGGCTACAAAAACATTGAGTCAACTAGAAATAATACTTATCAATTTTCCATCTCAAGTCATCATACTAGTTTCTCATCATTCGTTCTAGACCCTTTACCTCCTGCCTCAGCCCTTCTTATCTCTTTTTTCAGAAGAGCTATTTCATCTTTTGAAGTATGGCATGTGCTTGCCTCCTTTAGCTTCTCTTCCAGCCTCTTTCTGTTGGTGTTCCTCTTTGGAGACTCCTCAATAGGTCTCTTACCTTTATCATCTTGTCCCAAACACAAAATAAGGTCTAATTCTTCCCTTTTTGGCTGAATGGTAAGATCAGTAAACTTTTTGGAAGCCATGGAGGTGAATTTCTAAACTTGTGTTTGTGTCTGGAAGAGAAAAGAGAAAATAATGTAGATGTTTGCTCTGAATAAGTTATGATGGTTTCACATTTCTGAATGGGATTTTTGCAAGCTGGATATCATAGATTAGAGTTGATAAGTTAAAATTACGGCTGATTTGTACAGGTATGCCTCGAGCAAGGAGTTGAAGTGATGTCCAACAACAGCTATCTCAATCCTTTGAACTTCACCCTCTTGTATCAAAAGGAGGCAATGGATGCCTAAACATATATCACTGTAACATCTTTTACTTATATTTTTACTACATTTAATCTATGCACCTGTTATGTAGCTTGCCTGACATATCTCTTTGAAATATATTGCATGCTATATCTGAAAACAATCCTTAGCCTACGGATTGAACTTTTTGTCTTATTCTCATTCACTTTTGTTTAAATATAGCTTAAACATTTTTAACCATTGCCTGCACCACACAAACTTGCTTCCTTTGCATACATAATTCTCATCCTTGCTTTGCATACATAAGCTTCTACAAGCAAGTAATTCTTAATGCCGAGGCCAAGAAGGAAGAACTTGATCTATCCCTCAGCTCGTAATCAACAAAGGTAAAGGATCCATTGATAGGTCAACTGAAACAAGGAAGAGGAAGAGAAATCAAGAAAAGCTTAATGATGATAAAATGGCTCAATCATTTGAAATCAAGCTCATTCTTATTGAGAAAAAGATAGAGAGCTTGGAGAAATAGGTTAGTCAATTGGCTAACAAAATTGACAAACATCTCATTCATGCAACTTCCTGCATTTACACTCAACTAGCAAAGAGTGTTAATTGCTTGAATGAAATCCATTCCACTCTTAGCCAAATGCGTCATTCGCTTCCCCAAGGATAGGTTCTGAGATAAAACGATTATCATCAATTCCAAAACCTAGAAGCCCATCATCATCCAAGAAGCCTTCTCGACAATAAGATTACTCTTGCTTGTAATGTTTATCATTATTGTAATCTTATGAAATTATTTTCAATGAAATTAAAATCCTTTGCATAAATGTATTCTCAACATAAATACATTTTGTGTACATTTATATTAGCTCTTTAATTTCTTGCACTCTACAATTATTTATCTTGATAGCATATTGATTTTCTGATTTCTTGTTTATTAGCCTTATTTGGTACTTATTTCTAACTTCAGTGGAGCTTCTGCTATTTTTAATTATAATTTCATTTCATCACTTTGAAATTTAAAATTATTTTTTTTCCTTTTCAGGGAGATAAAGGTCATATAAGTCATTCATCAACATCGAGCAATCTCCAAATAGTTATGGAACTACTTAGGATTAGTACTCTTTTGTATTTAAGAATGCTTAATTGAATAATGTCTTGTACAACTTTTAAGATATAATAATAGTGATACAATTTCTTTCTTTTGAAAATATTATGTATGACGTTTAATTTAGTAATTATAATATATGACATTTGCACATCTTAATTCATTTCATTCATTCTCCCTATTCAAAATACCTTTTGTAATACTTGAGCTTTTTGAAGGCAATTTATCAAATACTGTCAAAAACAAAATCTATAGGCAACACCTCTAGAAAGCAAGCCTAGAGATTTTGAAAGCTTGAATTAACGTACTGAACAAATAAGTCAAAGATTTAATATTAAATTTCAGTTTATTTTTTTTCTTTTTTGTTTTTAAATCATAATGATAGCACACTTTTACTTAAAATTAGATTTACATTAGATTCTCTACATAATGAAAGCATGAATTAATGTAGGTTCTGGTGCTTCTATAAAACAAAATTTGTCACATAAGAGTCAATCGCATCATATGGAGAAGCATAGGAAGTGATAGAGACATATAAATGCTTTTAAAATAAAAAAAAATCTTGAAGAAAAAGTAAATATATGGAAAATCTTTTTCCTTGTAACATTAATAAGCAAACCTCACACTTCATCACCTATTCCCGCGTTGCCCAAGAAACTTGCACTACCCAAGGAATGATAAAAGAAGACAAGCATCAAAGTAATTGTCTTATCTTTCTTTTCAATATGCTTCTTGACTTCTTCTTCTTCTTCTTCTCGAGGCCACTCCACAGCACCAGCTAATACATTTTTTTTTCTGGTTCATGAGATAGAGAAAGAGAGGTTCGAGGAAGGAAAAAGCAACAGAGGGAGAGCTTCATCGTGTCCTCTACTCAACATTGTCATCCTCTGGCTGAGATGTTGCCAATGAAGGATCTAACAGATCCTTTTCTCTCCTTCATTCTCCTTCATTCTATCGAATTTTGAATCTTTTTTTTTAAAGGGAAGATCATTGGGTCACCGGGCCGTTTGCAGTTCGGTCCAATAACATGACTCGGACCAAACATAGCCCTGGGTTGCTAGGTCTCGGGTTGACCCGCTGATCCAATCCAAATATGATAACACTAATTCAAAGACCTCCATAACAGATTAGACAAAGACCTCCACAACGTGGGTAACAACATTATCTTTTAGGGTCCTATCTTTTCCCTAATAAATCTTTCTTTATAAAGAAAGGAGAGAAAAAGAGAGTCTACTGAGTGAAAAACTATTTAGATCATTACAATTCAATAATTCAAATAGTTTATGCATGAATAAAAGAGGATAAATTATTAAGACCATTACTTTTACATTACACCCAAAAGAAATAAATTGAGTTATATTTAATGCATGCACACAAACAGTAGGTTAATTATAAGATTTGGATAAGTCAAGATTTGCGTCTCTTTTGTTGTATTGGATACGTTAAGTTTTGAAATAAGTTTGAAAAAGAAAGATCTATTTGAAAACCCTATGTTTGAAAATAGTCCCTAAGGATGTAGCGTATTGATTCGACTTCTGTCTTCGAGCTCAAAACTTTTCTACAAATAGCAAACTCAGTTTTTAATTCTCTATACTAAAAACCTCAAACTCCTCTTTGCTTATATTCTCTTTTGGCATTCTTTTACTGGTGTTCTTCATATGTCATATATATATATATATATAAGTAAAAGCAAGCAACAGTCAGTTCAACCTCAACTTCAAAGATGTCAAGGTAGAGTTGGACTTGACTATGAATCTAGGGAATGATAAGGGTAAGAGACTTACTGTTGAGCTCCCTGAGACCAAGAAGAGAAAGAGGAATATATTAGAACTAGAGGATGACAATACAACAACATCCTCTGACAACAATTTTGCTCTTTTAACACGCACAATAGAAGACTTGGAGAGGGCTATGATTGATAGAACTGATGAATTGGCACATCAAATCGATAGGCATTTCCTCTATGCCACTTCATGCTTTGTTACTCAGCAAGTAAATGGCATTGAATGCATGAAAGGAGTTCATTTCACTCTCCATCAAATCTCTCAATCTCTTTCTACAAGGGCCTTGGAGATTCAACGTATCCTCTTCCCACCAAGAGCTTATAATGCCTCTTCCTCTAGGAGAACACCACGTCCATGAGATTTTCAATGTTTGTATTATTATTTACAATATTGTAAATAATAATATGGAGGAAAATTTATTTTAAATAAATTTAATTTAAATTTCTTGCCTCCATTAACAATATTATGCAGAATTTGTAGATTTTTGTTTTCTAATTAAATTGTAGGTGGTACTATAGTGGTAGCTCTTAGACTCTTGAAGGAATGTGGTTAGTCCCTGTGTCTTACAAAAACTATATATTTTATTCATGTTCTTGTTAATTTATATTTTGACCTATGCTTAACTTCTATATAAATCATAAATAGATGTAGTAAGATGCATCACTGCTTTTTTTAGTAGTTTGATAACTATTAATAGTAACCTTCTTCCTAGTGACTTTGATTATGTTGGTGCTATATATATTTTGGATTTTCCTTATACTGTAACTCCACCTGATGCCTTTCATGTAAAGGAGATAACATGGCATTTTGTGCTTTATATTCCAAACATAAATTCTATTATCGCTCTATTTTTCTTATTGATAACACTTCAGTTTAGCCCTTCCTCTTAACTTCTGATTTGTTTTCTTTGTTGTCCATGTCTAAAACTCTAGGAAGCTAAGATCGTTGGAAGAATTTGGCTCCTAGAATTTTGTTTTTTTTTTAATTTCAATCTTTAGTTTTGTTTAACATTGATTACTGAATTTTTTGCTATGTTTTTGTGTTGTTTGTTGGGTTTTTCTAACTTAACATTATATAAAATATTTTTTTCAGGGAAATGTATGTCCATCATCATCATTGAGCTACACTCCTTCTGATGGTCAAAGAAATAACTAGGACTTTTGTTAGTGAATATTTTATATAAATTATATTCAGTTTGTACTTGAAGAATATGTATGATTTTTTGGTCACTTTATGTTAGTTAAATTAAATATGTGTGACATTTAATTTAGTAATTATCATTGTTTGGAAAACTGGATCGGACAGGTCAGTGGAACCAGTTGGTCTAATCTAGACATTCTGAAAAATCAAGGAGCTAAAGAACCGGTCAAACTTGGTCAAAAATTGGGTTTGACCAGTGATTTTTACTTTGAACTTGTCATGGTCGAACTGGTTCAAACTGAAAAAAAAAAAGATCTTCATGGCTGGCTCATTATTGAAGTTGACTAGCCGTCCTCCATAGTTTGTTCCACCAGAAGAAGAAGAAGAAGAGAAAAGAGAACCGAGATCCAGAAAGAGAGAAAAGGAACCGAAACTGCTTATGGATTTAATTACTTGAGAAAATAAGGCTAAATAAATAAATAAGCAAGTAAATAAGGATAAAAATATTCATAAAGAAATTTTGAAAGATATGAATAGAATTTTATTTATTAGGCTAAGGACCTAATTGAATAGAATAAAAATAATGAGGTTTTTTATTATTTATAACCAAATTAGATGTGTTGGCAATCTTGTATTTCTTTAAAAAAATTATGATTTGAAATAAAGAAAAGGGAGAGGGATGAAAAGATGAAGATGGTAGGTGAATGATTAAACTTTTTATTTTATTTTATTCTATTTTGTATGTTGTGTGCACAGTAAGGAAGAGAAATGTAAGAGAGAAGAGACGAAAAATTGAGAAAATAGTGAGAGAAAGAAAGGAAGAGCATCAGGAAGACAGGAAAAAGAGAACTAGAGTTAAAATTCAAGCTTGTTCTTCATAATAAAGTAGTTAGTCTTCTATACAAGCATGTTTATTTATGATTTACGATATCCATGTGCATAATTAATTTTTTTAGAATTTTTATTATAAATCTTGTTTTATATCTCACTTTAGAAAATTGATCATTTCAGGAAAATGACAAATAGGGAAGGCTTTGAAGATATTAATGGTGAGGTGGAAGTGCAGAAATATATTTTATGGTAACGATACAAAGATGTAAAGAATATAGCAAAAATTATGTAAATTATTTTTTGTATATATTCAGACATAATTAGTGAGAATCCTATCAGAAACTATTGCTAAATCTTACATTCATTAAATAAGTATATAAATTAAAAATAAATCATTAGTGGTGGTTAAAATATCAATATATTTAGTGGCGGTTAAGAAACCCGCAATAAATGGCAGTTATAACCTTCACTGAATTCACATTTTTTTTAAAAAAATATTTTTTAAAAATCCACCACGAAATACAACCAAAACCGACGGGGCATGTGGCATGGCGGTTTTCTCGGTGGTGGATGATACCGCTAGTAATTGTTGTCCGGCAATGGAAAAATATAGTCGACAAATGCGTTCCAACACTTGCAAAGCTAGTAGTTTTTTAACCACTGTGTGGTGCAATTCCTGACGGTAAAAACTATCGAGAATTATCTTTTTTTTTGTAGTGGAAAAAAAAAGAACTACCCAAAAATTAGCCAACATTGTGAATACATATCTTGAACATTTTGAAACCTAGATGTCCAATAATAGAGCTAGGTCCTCTTCTTTTCCAAAATTTGCAATATCAGAAAGTTACATGTTGATTAAAATTGACTTATAATATCTCCAATAATAACAAAATATTTTATACTTTATTCCCCAATATTTCTGGCCACTTGAAATATTATTCTTTACAATAATAGTAGCAAAAGCTGGAGCAATATTGGTAAGATAATAATATTAGATACTTAGAGATTATTACATTTCTTTAACATTATAATATTAAAATATAGTAAATAATTATATGAATTAAAATATAAATAATAATTTATTACATACTTTTTCTTCTTAAAATATAATTTTAATTTTAATAGCTATAATAAACAATTAAACAAAAATCAATTCATAATATGAAAAGCAATAAAAAAATAATAGTAACAGTCAAATGGACAATCTTCTAATAAAAAATCAACAGTAATAAAAAAATATTAGTAATTAATAATTAGCATTTATTAATAAAAGTAAACAACTAGAAATAATAATTAGCAATATAATGTAGTAACTGATTAAAAAATTGAAAAATATCATATAATAACTATTTAAAATCATTAAAGAAACTACTTATGTAAATATAACATATTAAACTTGACTAATAATCATATGCAATAATAACCAAAAATATCTATAACAATATATTCAACAAAAATCAAGTCATATATAGTGAGGGTGCATGCGATATCGCAGGGAGACAACGTCAAACACAAATAAGAATATTAAAATATTTAGTGGCGATTCTATTGAAAACTGCTACTATATAGTGGCGTTTCCTTTTGAACCGCCACTATATAATGGCATTTATTGAGAATCGTTGCTATATAGTGGCATTTATTGAGAACCGCCACTATATAGTTGCTTTGCTTTTTGAACTGTCATTATATAGTGGCATTTATTAAGAACTATCACTATATAGCAGCGTTTATTGTGAACCTCCACTATATAATGGCGTTTATTAAGAACTATCACTATATAGTGGCGTTTTGAAAACAAAACACCACTATATAGTGGTGTTTATTACGAACCGCCACAATATAGTGGTGTTTTTTTCGAAACGCCAGTATATAGTGACATTAATTACAAACTATCATTATATAGTGGCGTTTGGTTTCAAAATGCCACTATATAGTGGCGTTGATTAAGAACTGCCATTATATAATGGCGTTGATTAAGAAGCGCCACTATATAGTGGCGTTTCTTTTTAAACTGCCACTATATAATGGCGGTTTACAAATAACTGTCACTATGGTCTTTTTTTAGTGGCAGTTGTAAAAACCACCACTAGATAGATGCCATTAAATTCTTATTTTTTTTTGTAGTGTCAGCCTACTAAAGTGGGGGGTGAGAAGGAGAATTTCTCCTCATGGTTTCAATAAGTTAAGTTTATATATGTTGCTAATAATGCATTCTATGTCAAGTCTTCATAACTAACAAAATTTTGAAACTTCAATTCTTGTTAACACTCATGAAAACAACTTCATGCCGCCGATACAAATGTTGGAAAATCCTACAAATATTACCAAACCAAGCAGTACAATAAACATTCCATGTCAAGTCTTCATAACTAACAAAATTTTGAAACTTCAATTCTTGTTAACACTCATGAAAACAACTCCATGCTGCTGATACAAATGTTGGAAAATCCTACGAATATTACCAAACCAAGCAATACAATAAACATTCAGGAGGAAAGGACAAATTCTAACGAACAAGGAAGCAAAATTTCTTTTATTTTGGCATCGTGGTGTTTAGATCATTATCATATTACAAAATTAAATTAAAAGTTCAAAAATATATTTTTAATATTTAATTTTTAAAATTAAAATCTATAAATTAAAAACTCAATATACAAATTAATCTATCAATAAAATTAAATTATTTATTTATTCATTATTGAAAAAAATAACTCAATATCTTTATATACAAATTAATAACTTTTAATAACTTATAAATTAATATGCTAAAGAACCAATAACGTGATTGGTCAATGGACGACCAAACCGTAACCACATTTAGGAAACACATGGCAAAATAAAAGGGACAATCGTAAAATTATTAAGCAACATTTTAACTCTGCTATAGATAGGGATGACAATGGAGAATGAGTTTCAGGGATCCTTGCTCCCTGTCTCACGGGATCCATATCCCTGAAGGACAGTTTAGTAATTTCAGTAAAATTACTAAAATACTTTTAAATTTTATATATAAAATATTTTTTAAGGATAGTTTAGTTATTTTATAATTAAAATAATTTAAAATTAATTTAATAAAAATCAAAACCTTAATCTCATTCCCAATTCTTAAATTCACCATCCCTAATCCCTACTGTCATGCTCGTGCATGCTCTCTGGTTTAGTTCTTCTGGTAGCTCTAAGATCTTTGACTTTCATTATGCTCGTGGGCTCTAGTTCTCGAAGTTCTCTGGTCTGTAATCGTGCTCATGCTCTCTGGTTCTTGAAGCTCTCTTGTTCATCATGTTCGTGCTCCCTCTTGTCATCATCATCCTCTCTCACCGTCATCACTCTTTCATCATTGCTCTTAGGTCTATTTCAACATGCTCGTGCTCTTTGGTTCATCGTGCTCATGCTCCCTCTCGTCATCATCATCCTCTCTAGCCGTCGTCTCCTCTCTCATCATCACTCTTTTGTATGTTTCATTGTGCTCGTGCTCTCTGATTCTCGAAGCTCTTTGGTTCATCGTGCTCGTGCTCTCTGGTTCATCAGCTCCTTCCCCATTGTCATCGTCCTCTCTCCACTAGCTCTATGGTTATTAACTTTTTTTTTAATATTTTCAAAAATAATAATAACACTGTAGGTCCTGGTGGAGACCTCGTAAGGAGGCACAGATTGGGGATGGTAGTAATTCTTCTCCCTAACATGGATTGGGGGTGAGGATGGGGGCAAGGATTGGGGATGGGGAGCAAGGAAGCATTCCTTACCCGTTGCCATTACTAGCTATAGAGCAATCAAAACAATGAAATAAACATGAGGTGCTATATTGGACAACCAAAACAGATTGGAACCATGAGGAGAATTTCTCCTTCTCACCACTCTTTAGTAATTTGAGAAGGGCAAGGTGCTTTGTTTTTCTTCCACAAGAACAGTAAGTGAGGGAAAATATGTAGAAAGAGAGAGAGAGAGAAAGAGAGGGAAGAAGAAAGGAGGAAGAGAAAGATATAAAGAAGAAGAAGGAAATCTATTTTCAAGGTAAATGATTTGATGTTGACATGTGCAAAATAAGGCGTCACATCAATATCTGCTATTAAATATTTTGATGGCATTATTCTCAAAGTTATAATTGAAATTAATTGAAAATATATGAGATATATATATATATATATATAATTGACATGAAATAAAGTATACTTACAAGGCACATATCATGTGCCACGTGGAGGAATATGCCACGTCACTTGATGCATGTAATAGCATCACGACACGTGGCATTTGGGCGGGGGGGGGGGGGGAGGGGAATTCAAAAAAATGCACAATGGATGATTTGAACCCAACACCTCATGCATAATAGAGTAACCTTCAACCATTGAGCTACTGATGCATCTTTGGCATATAAATGTGCAATTTAAAATATATAGGAAAGATTCTCACCACCCAACTAGGAAGCTTCTCCTCTTCCAATCCGGCTGTTCCTCAAAGATTGATGACAGTTTCGCAGCGCGTGTAAGGCTTATGCGCAGTCTAAATCTTCGTCGGCTTACTCATGCGCCGACATGTAATGTCGCGTTTGCCGACGTTTGCATCTTGACTTTGTCTTCCTGGCGTTGACTCTTCATTTCGGCCTAGTCCCGGTATCATCTTGTTGATTCATCATATTCTCCAGAGCTTTTGAACTCATCCATGGCGGACATCTGCCCTCAACCTTCTCTAGAGAAGCTCTGAACTTAGCTTCCTACTTTTACTTATCCCTTTTGCCTTCCCTCTAAAGCTCCTCTGTTTTTTTAATGGAGGGTGGAACCAATATAGTATATATTGTTTTAAATTTTGGATATAATAACAAAAGTTCTTATATATATATATATATATATATATTAAATTATGCATATATATATATTAAAGATGCATCAGTGGCTCAATGGTTGAAGGTCACTTTATTATGCATGAGGTGCTCGGTTCAAAACCTTCCTTGTGCATTTTGTTGAATTTCCCTTCAAATGCCACGTGTCGTGATGCTATTGGATGTGTTAGGTGACGTGGTATATTCCTTCACGTAACACATGATATGTGCCACGTAAGCATCCCAGTCAGCAAGTGACGTGGACTTCTGTTAGTTTTTGAATGGTGTTAAAAAAAGGGTATATTTGAACAAAATTAAAACATAAAGGACATATTTGATACTAAAAAAAGTTAGGGGCATGAATGAAAATTGAAGTAAATGTTAGGGATATAAAGTAGCTTTTTGTCATTATTATTCTAGAACAAGTATACTTTGCCATGTAATTAATGCTTAGCTAATAGCTATAATGAATCTGTTAATAATTGTTAGGTGGCACCTAGAGTGAGAGAAATACCTAAATTAGAAAATTACATATTTGCCAATGTAATACTCGAAAAATTCGTGATTTTCGAGTATTATGTAAAACTAATTTTGTGGAGTATTTTGGGCTAAAGATATTTTTCTTGTGGTATGTACAGGAAGATGGTGAGGTTTGGAAGCAGCAGAGTTGTGGAATAATGAGTGGTTGAGAGTCAAGAAGTGTATTTGTGAAACCGAGGGCATTAAGGGAGTTGGCAGACTGGTTGAATGCCAAGAAGGACTAAAGTGAAATGAGAAAAATTATAGGGCACCTAGGATTTAGAAACACCCGAGGTGAGATTTTACGGATTTGCTTTTACCAGTCTTGACTGAGGGTCAACTGGAGGGAAAGTGGTAATTTCACCCCGGACGAGTATATATAGGTGGTCACGCCTCTTTTTCCTCGTTTCTTCGTTTCCTCTCTCTCTTTACATTCTCTCCTCTCTTTCTCTCATCCTTCTCTCTATTTTCTCTGTCTATACTCCAACTCCACAACCGAGCTTTGGAGGGCAGATTTCAGGCGACGGGGCGAGCCTCTAGGTGCCAAGTAATGTAGGGAAAGCAAGGAATCGAGGTAGGAATTTATATTTCTCAAGTTTTTCCCTATTTTCTAGTTTTAAGGGTGTTTGGGGTAGTAAATTCGAGATTCCGACTTCGTTTCTCGATTAAAATTGGTGCTTTTGATGTCTAAATGCTCCTTAGATATCAAGGGTGAGATTCCATAGAAGAAACCATAAAAAACGATGGAGAATCGGCTAGATCTGACCCTAAACCGAGGCCAGATCATGGGGTGTGAAGTCGTGGCTCCTCAGGTGCCAAGCCCTTAAATTTGGGTAGAAACTTTGGTGTCTGGCACCTCAGGCGCCATGTGGGGCACTTCGGGCGCCAACCTTTCCAGTAAACCTTGGTCCATCTTTAATCGGCCATAACTCCTTCATCCGAACTCCGTTTTAGGTGAACTTTATATTGTTGGAAAGCTCTTTGAGTCTAGTTTCCAATGGTATAAGTTTCATTAAGAGGTTCATTACCGGTTAGGATTTATGACTTGATAAGTGGGTGAAGGTTGGTAGTAGTAGTAGGGAATTTCTCTATTTTGTAACCTTGATGATTAATTCTTGCACGGTTACAATAGGGATGGTCGAGGCACAAGGCGGGAGCACCGAGAGCATGGAATCCAGGTGAGAGAATCTATCTAGCTCTCATGTGTATGGATATGCATATATATATATATATATATATATATATATATGTATATTTATATTGTTTTGTATACATTTACTTGTTAAATGTATTATGTGTGGAATGGTGTGGATTGTGTGGATGCATTGCATCATATTCATTTTCATAATTATTTTATGAAAAGATGTGGAAAAGATAGGGAAGCTGCCCATGTGTGATTCCGCTGAGTGATGTTATGGGTGTGCATGCACATTGAGGGTTGGTCTTCAATGTGGTGTGGGAAAGAGTGGGATATGCATTGCATCTCATTCATATGCATAATTTATATTTATTTATTTGTATTTCTCTAGTGTTCTCTGTAATTAAATAGGCCACCACTAATGATCCTGCATTACTAATTCTAGGCTTGCGGCAGTGCTGGCAACACATTGTCTGCGCTGGTCATGGGTTCGGGTTCGGCTCGTGACAGCCAATACTAACATTAACTGAGGGTTAACCTGGGGGCAAAGTAGTAATTTCATCATGGGCGGGTATATAGGTGGCCCCACTCCTTTTTACTCATTTTCTCACTTTTCTCTTTGCTCACACTCTCTTCTCTCTTTCTCTCTTCCTTCTTTCTACCCTCTCTACCTAAATCCATGAACCAAGCTTTGGCGAGTAGTTCTCTAGTGGCAGGGTGAGTCACCAATCAACATAGGGAAGTAAGAAATTGAGGTAAGAATTTCGATTTCTTGAACTTTTCCCTATTTTTAAGTCTTTGGGTTCTTGGGGTAAATTAAGGATTGAAGCTTGGATTGTTGGTGAAAATTGAGGTTTTGGTGTCTAAATGCTCCTTAAACATCAAGGATGAAAACTCATGAAAGAAATGATGAAAAACAGTGAAGATTTAGTCAGATCTAAACTAAAACCGAGAGGAAATCACGTGGGACATGATCGTGGCGCCCAAGCACCACACTTCAGAAGAGAAAGGGAGGAATGAGGCTGTGACACCCAGCGCCAAGTGTGTGGAGCACCCAAGTGCCATCTATACTAAGGTCAAAGTATAGTGTTTTCTTGGACTTTTTTCAAATGGCTATAACTCTCTCATCAAGATTCCATTTTTAGCAAACTTTATTTCATTGGAAAGCTCGTCTAGTTTCCAATTGTATAAGTTTCTTTTGGAAATTATTTACAATTTAAGAGTTATGACCTTTTTGGTGAACAAGAGTCAAACTTAATGGAAAAGAGTTTTCTATTTTGTGACCTTAGCATATTTTTGCTTTATTACTTTATAGGGATAGATCCTTTGATGCACTTTCCACACCTTTTGGGATTTATGACTAAATTTCTAGGATTTGTTTCTAGGTGATTGCAAAGGATTCTTTGGCTGCATTTTTTGGATTTCGTCCATGGTAAATCCTTATCGGCATCAAGGTGAGTTGATGGCTTTGTAAATTGAATTTTATTAAATTCAAGCACATTATAAATCTAGTTGCACCATAATTAGTTTTGAATTCACTAAATTCCCTAGTTAGAGTTTTTAACTAGAATATGAAATTTTCTTGTGAATTAGTAATTGTTTTGTGGGATTTCGTATGAGAATTAGGAAAGTTTGTTTGTGGGTTCTATTTCATGTGAAATTAGGGGAAAAGTGTTGGGAGATGTATTTAGGAATGGTAGGTTTGCTAATGTGTGTGTTGTGATGTGAATTTGTGTATGGTTTATATGTGAATTGCATGCAGGAAAAAAGGGTTACATGGGAATATAGACCTACAGGGAGTGAAAACCAAGTAGGATGCCCTAGGGCGACCAAATCCTTATGGATAAACCTCAGAAATGATAAGTCTAGAAGAATATATACCTCTAGCACAAACCTATTGAGCAAAAATACTCTGGGAAAGATTAGTATCGAGATTTAGACTTAATATGATATTCGTGAGAAAATAGACTCAGGGATGTTTGATTGTGAGGACGTAGACTGGAGGGGGATTAAAATGTGAGAATGAAGACTCACGGGAGGTTGCATGTCATTACTACATATTACACGTGATGTGTGTGTATTTCATTGTGCTTGTACGTGCCTGATATGTTTTTCTAATTATGGTAGTGAAAATGATATATATGCTTATGATTTCTATTATTCATTGCACATCTATCTATTCACTGAGTTTTTGATAAACTCATACTTTCTGTGGTTATCTTTTTAAGATACAAGGACTAAGGAGGAAGAGTGCCCGCTAGAGAAATAGCGACTTTTGGAGATACACTCCATTTTTAATTAGAGTGTTCTTAGAGCCAATTTTGTAATTTTAGGAAAAATGCTTTGTAGTCTAGTAGGTCACTAGGTTTTGTGATGTTGTATATACATTATTATTCGATTGTAATTTAACGTTTAATTCTATTGGCTGAACTCCCGTTGTTGTGGGAGGTGGAAAACATATGTGTATGTTTTAATACTCTTTATGGGTATTTATGTAATTATGCATAGTTATGGATATTAGGACTGTTCAAGAAAATTATGGGCTACCACTGAGGTATTCTCTAAGATTTGTATTAACTCACGTGCCCATTTTAGGGGTGTAACAATATACTTTTTGCCTGGTAAAGGGGGAAAGAGCCATAGAGTTTAGGGTTTGATATAAATTTAAGTTTTTAAAGAAAATAGAACAGGAATGAGAATGAAAAAAATGGGATTCAAAATATTGTGCTTAGTATAGTATGGAAAAGAACATAGAGAAATAAGTTAATTTGTTTGGTATGGTATTTAAAATGAATGATGAAATAAATTGAACAAGATTTTACTGATGTTAAAAAAATAGAAAAATAACAAAATATATAAAAGAACATAGACAAATGAACAGTTAATGAACTGTTTGATGTCATAATGAATCAAAAGACAATAATCACAACAATTAATTAACAATAATCATACAAAAAATTTGTCCCTAGATTGATACATGTTGTATATATCATGTTTGTTTTTTTGTTTTATTTACAAGAGAAGTTTGAAAGTTAAATGAAAGAGTCTGAAGGTGGCATATCAAACATTAAAGTCAACAATGATAACAAAATAGAGAGGAATGATAATAGCTAGAGTTGTCTATTTGGACCAAAGTCGTAGGTGGTCCAAGAAAAGGAAGAATTTATAGTCTTAGATCTAAGGCTTCTTCAAGTATTACTCATAGTGATTGATCACAATCTTCAACTCATGCACCTAAAATGAATCAAGATAGCTTGGAACAGTTGGAGATGATGTGTCAAGAGGTTCTAAGGGAAAGACAAGAAAGGAAGAAGAAGCAATGATGCAACAATTATTGGCTAATTTTGGATTGCCTCTTCTGCTGATAAAATTACCTAAGAATCCATCTGCGGGTTCTAATACATTCCTAAACAAAGACACTTGACTTGTTGTAGTTAGAAATATGACACATTGCATGATTTTTTTAGTAAAGCTTTGGTATAGCTGTGATACATGGTAATATATGTAGTATAGTTTTATTTATTATTGTATATGATACATGGTCTGAGGTCTTTTGTTCAGCTTTTGTTGTTGTTATATATGACACATGGTTGAATTTTAACTTTTATTAAATGATTTAAGAAAAGTTCTTGTAATTTTTTGAATTTAACTTTGTTTTTCTTGTTTATGTTTATATAATTGTATTTTGGATAGAATTTGAAGTAAAAGATGCTAATAAAAATTGTAATAGAAAAGGGAGAAAAATATGACCAAAAATAAAAATAGTAATAGAAAAATTAGTGACTATTTAGTGACAGAATAGTTGTCACAAAAGAAGTTGCAGGGCTATTTTTTACGGACTGTCCATCACTAAATTTGTGATGAACTGTTCATCACTAATTTTGTGCAATTAGTGACGGCGACGTGTGTCACTAATTTAATGATGAGCAATTAGTGAAGGCAACATCTATCACTAATTTAGTGACGGCAGACGTCCGTCATTAATTTAATGACGATAATGTCTGTCGTTAATTTTTAAGTAATTAGTGACGGAAGATTACGTCACTAATTTTTGAGCAATTAGTAGCAAAGACAAATGAGTTAGTGACAGAACGTCCGTCACTAAATTCGTCACTAATTTAGTGATAGATTGCTTTTTTTGTCACTATTGCATTTCTAATGCATTGTGATGGAAAATCCGTCATTAAATCTTGCTTTAGTGACGAAATTCAGTGATTAGTGGCAGATTTTTCCGTTACTAAATACTATTTTTCTATAAGTGAATTGTGAACTTTCATTTATGTTTGAGTTTGGGAAAACCTTATGTAAACTTGATATAAATTGAACAACATAGCTAATTTAACCTAGGAATATAGTTTAATAGTTTTGTGGTTGCTTTTATTTATCCTCCTAGTGCCTAATACCTTTCCATGTTTGTTTAAATTAAGGAAAAACTAAAAAATAAGTTTCAAATTGAGTTAATCCCAAGGAATTGAGATTTAACCAACATAGTGGATAACCATCAACTAGAAGATAACTAATGATTAAGTAAGATGTTGTTCACTAGATAATAGGTTAAGTGAAATCGGATCCCTAGTCATTTTTTCTTGATTGCCTTTAATCCATGTTAATTTCCTTTGCAATTTCTATTTGCTTGCATTAGTTAGTTTTAGTTTAGGCAATTTAAATTTCCCTTTTTGAGATACCTTCAATTCAAAATTTGGTTGTCTAAATAGTCACTACAAAAAAATTAGCATATAGTGGCATTTGAAATTGCCATATAGTGGTGTTTGGTGAAAACGTCACTAAATGAAGTGACATAAGCTACTTAGTAACTGTTTCAGACAAATGTGGGAATAAATGCCACTAAATATATACAGTAGTGTTTGTTATGGCGCTTAAAATTGCCACTAATTGAAAACAACACAAAGAAATAACTAGCTTAATAGCATTTGTTCTTTTGAAATGGCACTATATAGTGACGTTTGTCTTCTAAAACGCCACTATAGAGTGGCATTTGTTACCAAAAAGGCCACTGTAACAAATGCCACTCTATAGTGGCGTTTTAGAAGACAAACGTTATTATATAGTGGCGTTTGACTACCAAAATGCTACTAATTGTGTATTTATAGTGACGATTACCAGTAAAATTGCCACTATAATTTTATTTTTGGCATTTTGAAATGGCACTAAAATGATAATAACTGCTACTATATAAACAGAATGGTTCCAGTTTAATTTATTTCTCCATTTTCTCCCCAAATATGTTACAACCTTTCATATTCTTACAATTTATAGCCTAATCCAATGATTACTATAATTCAATATACAAATAAAATTAACAAATAAGCTCTTCATTTATATAATAAGTTCAATGTCACTATAATTCAATATGTGAATAAAATTAGCAAATTAGTTCTTCATTAATATAATAAGTTCAATTTCAATATTCAAGAGAATAATATATACTTATAAGTCTTAACAACACATCATAACTACATAAATCAATGAGTCTTAATACATCATTCCTAAGTCAAACCATTAGCTTCATCATCTTCATCAACGTCCTCCTCTTCATTCTCTTGATTACAAGACAATGGAGAATTGGTTGCTGGTGTGAAACCATCCCACTCCCTTTATAAAAAAAAAAGTTACATTTATAATAAAAAATTGTAATAGATTTACCAGCCATATAGAAAAAAAATAACACAATTGAGTATCTAACTTACCCTTCGTGCAAGATGTTGAGGAGGAAGCTGATTCTGGAGGCTATGGAAGAGCTGCATCATTTCATTATGTTTTCTAGTCGTCTTCTCCACTTGAGACCTGAGACTTGCCATCTCCTCCACTTAAGACTTGAGACTCGTAACCTCCATCTTTAATTCATGAACAGATTGACCCGAAGATGACTCGCCTACAAAGTACGAAATACGCCTAAACACTTAAGTAAGGCATGGTCTGAATCCCAAGCCACGCACTTGTCCATGACGCTCTTGGCTTCCTAAAGCTAAAGTCAATGCATCTTGAGACGAGACTCTAGTGGATACAGTCCCTGCGACTCAATCACAGAGATTTTTTTCCCGCACACTCATATATAAAATAAAAACATTATTAACAAACTAACAATTGAATAAATCAACTCACATTTCAGAAATATAAATATAAAACAACTTACACTAATGACTCTTATTTCATCGCTAATGAATGAGCCATCCTTCTTCTTGTAAGTCGCATTCCAAAGTTTTGCCCTACTGATGGCTCTACCACATTCAGCAACCTACAAAATTAAAGTCAGTTAATTATGAAATAATATTATATATTCCGATTTAAAAAGTAAGTTTACTATCTCGGCTTCTTTTCGAGCCAAAATCTTTATGCCTCCTGTGTGATTGAGTTTTTTCAACTTTCTCCTAACATTTGGATGAAATATGTTATTAATTGTCAAAAAATGATAAAAAATAAAAATGTTTCAAAATGTCAATACCTGATAGCTTGGGTCCAGTCATCCCGAAACATAAGTAGCCCAATCCTCCCTTGGAATTCCACCCAAAACATCTACTATTATTTCTTTTCTCGATCTTATCCCATTGTGTCAAACCTTGTAGAGCTCTAAGCGCCCGTTTTTCCAAGTCATGCCAATTTTCTTTAAAATGTATTTTTTTTCTCTCAATGCAGTTAACAACAAATATGGTTTGAAAAACAAAAATAAAAAGCTTAATTAGAATATATATATATATATATAATTAAGAAAATTATAAATCAGTAATTGATAACTATTACCGTCATATCATTTGAAAACACATATTTCTAATAATCGAATAGAACTTTCTTCCAATCCGGATAAGAGATAGGCAATGCTGTGAAGTTACGTCCCATGGTTCCTATGAATGATGCCAGCAGCCCTGCAGCCTCTCCAATGGGTTGCACAAGACCATTCCACTGCAATATGACCCTCCGACTTAAGGGAAGAGCCCATAAATCATTTAAAGATAGTTGCTCAATCCACATAACATCACTTTCATCTATAAGAATTGAAAATTTTTTAACTTATATATAAATAACATTAAAATTAATTTGTGACATAAAATTGAAATAAATTACCAATCGTTTCCACCATCCAATAACTATCCTGGTGAGAATGTTGTGCGAAAAAAGTCTCGAGCTATAGCGATGGAATCTCGGGCTGTGGCATTTGAGTCTGGAGTTGTGCTGATGATGATGACATCTAAGGAGTCATCTAAGTGTCAAATGGAATGACTAGCTCCATGCTCTGTGGCTTTGTACCACATTTAGCTGGTGGACTTGGTAGCAAACTACCACTACTAGAAGCTCAATTCTAATGGTGGGCCTGATCTGCTGTTTTTCATAAATAATCTCTTCATTCTTAATGCTTAACTAATTAAAAAAAAGTATGTTAAGATAAAGGAAAAAAAGAAAATAATAAATGAAGCACATACCAAATTATAAAATAAAAAAGAAGGTAGAAGAGAAAATACTTGTATAAAATTAGCTAGGCATTTCTCAATCTGCATTATCAATTATCTCCCTGGCTCGTGGTAGATTTGTTTCAGCATCAGGGAACAAAGACTCTAATTCTTGGAGTCGATACGATTCATTCTCATATATCAACTCTTCTTCATCATCTTCTATATCATATAAATCTCTTGGTTTGAGATAAACAACTATCTTCCAATTCTAGTCAGGCTCATCATCCATATAATAAACTAATTAAGATTCTGAGCTTGTATATTTGGCTCATCATCTTCATAATCACTGGTATGGATCAATGGATGTAAAGCCAAAGTCATCAATAATAATCTCCTTAAGATTCATTGTATCCCCCGAAAACCCCAATATTATGGGTCCTCAAACTTGCATCTCATTCCACAACTGAGAATTTAAATCTGTTGACATTATATGCAGTAAATCGTCTTACTTCATCAAGGGGGCCTTGTGCAAGAAATTGAAGATCTATAAAATGGGATCTAATATCCCTCATAATCTATAAAAAAAACCTACATCTAATTCGATTTTAAAAAAAAGAATTAAGGTGTATATATATGAATAAAAATTTACTTACATGCTGAGAAAATCATATCGATGCACCTTTCTGTCTATTTTAGCTAAAGATCATGTGCGACTTCTTAATTGTCTCTTACTAATCTCCCTAAACTCGTTGTACTGAGAAAAAAATTAAAAATCATTGGCATGAGCTAATATAAGTATTGATAATCTGATTTGTATACTCACCAAAGAAATGGATCAACTTTCTTTACAATTAGTTAAGACATGTTGATGAGCTTGTAATGTCTCTGTCAGAGACAAGGTATACCATTTAGAACCCCTACAGGCTTTCCAATTGCAATAAATAATGTATCAATCACAAATGATCCAACATCAAGGTCATCATCATCACATCTTGGTCGATTGAATACTGTCTCAACCTTCTGCTTTAAAATCTTCTAGTTGAGCCTTATTTTTTACATAGCACTTCAATTTCCATAGATATCTATAGAAAATCAACTTGAAAGATTGTAATTGAAATCTCTATAAATGAATAACTGAATATGAAAAATTGCCAAGTTCATAAATTACCTCTCTATAAGGTACATCCACTGATATTGAATCGGCCCACCAGTTTTCACTTCATCAACCAAATGGACAATGAGATACACCATGATCGTAAAAAATGAAGGTAGAAACAACATCTCTATATTACACAATGTTAACACAATTTTGTCTTATAGCTTGTACAGATCGTCCATATTTAATACTTTACTACACAATTGCCTGAAAACTAAGCAAAGGTCAATAATAATTGCAGAAACATGTTTTAGTAGTGTCTTTTTTAGAGCTAATGGTAGAAATTGCTCCATGAGAATGTGAGAATCATGACTCTTTAATCCTCCAAGTTTCTGCTAACTCAAATCAATACATCTAGAAATATTACTAGAATAACCATCGGGGACAGTAATATTTTTTAATGTCTCTAGAAAAAAAAAATCTTTTTATGCATTATTCATGGTAAAAACCGTCACAGGATATGTACTGGTTTTATCAGGCCAAAGATCTTATCTAATACCTATTTCTTGTACATCTTTTCTTGCATTTAATTGGTTTTTGGACTTACCAGACTCATTAAGCAATGTGAAAACAACATTGTCACAAACTTTTTTCTCTATATGCCTCACATCCAAATTGTGACATATCAAGTTGTTCACCCAATAAGAAAGTTCAAATAATGTGTTTTTCTTACGCCATTTTTGAGGGGTTACATTTGCATCACTAACCCCTTGTGACCTTTTCCTCTATCCCTTATAGTCCACTACTTTTCCAAACACCACATTATTATTAGAAATTTGACTCATGATGTCAGAACCAGTCATTTTCATAAGTGAACCTCTCTTCTCCATTTTACCATCAAATCTGTTTCGATCCAATCTGAATTTATATCCTGAGTGTAAAAATTGATGATGACCCATAAAACACCACTTTCGACTATATGAAAGTCGAAAAGAAATAAAGTCAAAGCTGTATATTGGATAAGTTAACCCAGTATGAGTGTTCCATCTAGAAAAAGTCCAAAGACCTAGAAAATAACTAATAGTCCAAAAAATAGATGTAAGCTTGTTAAACATTTACTTCGCGTGAGCATCATATGTTTCAACACCGACAGTTCACAATTCTTTTAACTCATCTATCAATGGTTGCAAATAGACATCAATATCATTACCCAGAGCTCCCTTCCCTGAAATAATCATTGACAAAATGTGACAAATTTGTTTCATGCACTTCCATGGAGGGAAATTGTAAAGTATTAGAACCACGAACCAAATGTTGTAACTTGTACTTAAAGTCACGAATGGATTGAAACCATCAGTTGCTAACACAAGACGAACATTATAGGGATCTGAAGCAAATTGATAATTTGTCAAATCAAACATTTTCCAAGCTTCGGAGTCCCTTGAATGTTTGAGCAACCCATCATTATTCCTCTCCTCGGCATGCCATCTCATGTGATCAGCGGTCTTAGTTGACAAAAACAACTTTTACAATCTGAGCTTCAATGAATAATATCTAAGAATTTTGGTAGGTCATTTTTTCTACTTTCCACTTTTACTTGACACAACCTTATCCTTAGGTTTCCATCTAGAAGTATAGCATTTTTTATAGGCATCTCTATTTTCATCATCCCTCCAGTATAACATGCAGTCATTTGGACATGCATGAATTTTACTGTAATTGAGCCCCAGTTTATTGATAGTTTTTTTAGCCTCATAGAAAGATGTTGAAATTTTGGCATTTTCAAATGCATATGCCAATAACTCTAATATCATTGACATTGCCTTGTCAATTATCCTACGCATACACTTAATGTGGTATAGTCTTATAAAAAAATGACAATTTTGTAAATTTCTCACATTTTTCGTATAGACTATATTGTTTATCTTCAAGTAACTTATAAGACTCTTTAGTTTCATTATTTATCTGATTTGATGGAACAAAAGTCTTATCAATTTCTACCCTCTTATTTTTAGCATGAACACCAAATGCATCAAGGACAATGTCATGCATAGGATTATCCAAGTTAATTCTATCTCTTACCATAATCTTGAAATAAAATCTACAAAGGGCTCTACCATAAGTGTCTTCCCATATCGGGACCAAAATGTGTAACCTTATGGGAATGACTTGAGAATTAAGTGTTTGTGTACAATTTCTCTAACTTGCCACTTTAAGAATTTGCATTTGGGACATGAACATATGATTTTACCCTCAACACTATTATTGGCAAATGCAAAGTCTAAAAACCCATTTAAGTCCCTCTAAATATTCAAGAGTATTTCGGTTAGTCTAGTAATCCAAGACTTATCCATTACCAATCGAAACAATATTGTAGCTAACTCTAAAAGTTATGCCAAACAAAAAAGATACTTTGCACTTTTTTTAGCTCCACTATTATGTTATGAATTAATATAGTGTAGATGCACACCACTTGAAAAAGATCAATAGTTGCTAATAGAATTAATTAATCTTGTATGTGATTAGAGAACTAAGTTTATTGTAAATAGATATGAAAAAGTTTAAAACTAAAGTTTTTACTATAGTTTCTCAAGTTAAGAGACCAACTAGAAAATGTTAGAAGTAAACTAAACCTAAGCTTTTGTATTTACTAAAGTTGAAATAGTAATCACCTCCAAATTAAATAATAAGCAAACAGTCAACCAAAAAAAAACAAAATAAGCAAGGAAAATATCATGTCAAAGACAATAGTCAATCGATTGAACCTAGAATTAGAATCAAGAACCATTGATGAATTCAAGAATTGCAATTAAAATGCACATTGACCACATAAGCACAATAGACACAACAAGCTTTAAAGAACATTAAGCAAATAACTTAGAAAATGAATATGAATAAGAATAATAATTATAATAACAATTATTCTAACTAGTATGAAGACAAATCCCTAGTCAGTGCAATAAGAAGCTCCAAAACAATCACCACAAACCTAGGAAAAAAATACAATATATAAATTTTTAGTGAATTTAATAACATGAGAAATATCATTAAAATTTACAAACAAAAACTACAAACGTTAACTAATTCTAGCTAACACAACATAGTTGTAATATAATTTGGCATACTGAAATTGTAAACATAGGCTTAAACTGAAAAAAAAAAGATTAAAGAAACATTAAAAAGCACAAATTAAATCAACCCTAACAATCAAACTAACTAGAAAATAGATTGAATAAATTCCTCTAGTCATATAATTAAATTGTTCGTTGACTCAATTGAGCCAAAATCAAATTGAATGACAACTGAAAATAATTTGTTAAATTGTTCGAATAAGCTTTTATGACCACAAGTAAAATACTTCACCATTTAAACTTAGGAAAACGTTCATTTGAAAATAAAAATGAACCAAAGCAACAATAAATTATTAGATAATTAATTTCCCAACTTAGGAAGGATCTACCATTCACACTCAATAGTGCTTTTATTGTATTCTATCTAAGCAATTTTTGTGTTAATAACTGTGTTAGTAGTGCTTCTTTGTTCCTTAAAAATATGTCAGTACTGCTTTTTTGTATCCCAATAGGGCTTCTTTGTTTCTTAAAAATATAATACATTAACAATTTTGTGTTAATGACTATGTCAGTAGTGCTTCTATTGTATCCCATCTAAGCATCTCATTAAGAAAGAGAGAAACCAACTATGTATGCAACCATCATTGTATCGACTCCATTAAGAAAGAAAGAAACCAATTATGTATGCAACCATCATTGTATTAAGAAAGAAAGAAGTATAATTGTATAAGTCTGTTCATATGATGAAACGGGAGTGACATATGACAGATGATGAGTCAGAAGCATTAGAAGAGTCTAGGGCTTCTGCAAGTAATCAACCTACTCAAGAATAAAAGCTCTTGTCACCCCAATCAGAGTTATCTCATGTTGAGAGGTTCTCTTCCTCCTGACAAAGCAATCTCTTGATGGATCCCATCAGATAGTATAGAAGTTGTAACTCAAGCGAATAGTGTTCTGACTTCCTCCACCATTAATATCATTCCTAATGCTATTTCACATTTAGAGTTTGGACGTGTTCTTGGCTCCATTAAATGGTTAATTGATGACCAAAAGATACGAAGAAAGTACTACTTGGACTAGACTCATAAGTTTTGTTAGTTTGATAATTATTAAATTTGTAAATCTCTTATTGTTTAGAAATTTGAAAAAAAAATAATCCATGTTTACCCAGAAATTTAAATACAAAAAAGAAAGAAAGGTGTGTTACCATACTAACTAGACGACACTAATGATGGAAGGAGAGGAATGATGAGGGATGAGCGACAAAGACGAGCGACAGTGAGATGACAATCAAAGGGGTTAATGAAGACAAGTGACGGAAGACGAGATGACAACCACATCCCAAGACGACGATGAACATGCACGAAGATGAAGGAAACGTGCACAAAGATGACGGACGACAGACAGACTGCACAAAGACGACAACAACGAGCACAATGATGATGGATGGAGTGCACAAAGACAATGTGACGAGCGATGACGAGCAAGAGATTTTTTGTTGAAATTACAGAAGTGAGATTCAATTTTGGGAATAGGGTTTTAAAGAATTTAGTGACATTTGTCTTCAAAACGCCACTATATTATGAAATTTAACCTAAGTAAATTTACTTTTTAATTAATTTTTTTCTCATTTCTTCAGCAAAAGTAGGCTATATATCTAGATATATCATGTGCATCCGAGCTTTTGGAGGAAAAGTAGTGTAATCAGTTCAATGTATATGATTTTGTAATTGAAGCATAAACTGAATTGCTCAAATGATGAAGAGCATAAGCTAAGGGATCGAAGTACCAATACCAAGACCTTGAAGCCTTGTAACACAGTATTAAATAACATCTAGTGATTTCAAAGTTCTAATATATATAGGAGAAAGAAATAAGACAGCAAGCAAAGCATGAAGCTTATGGCCGATACTATTCCACTAACATATTCAATGCATGTACGTATGGTGACCAGCAAGGAAAGGAAACTCACTGGTGAGAAAATGATGCCTATCAACCGAGGAAGTTGATATAGTGGCAGCAAAAACATAAAAAAGACACAATCATCAATAGCAGAAATATAAAGTAAAAGAAATTAGGAATAATATTTATAACTTAGTGGTGGTTTTTTAGGTAAAACACCATTATATAGTGGCATTTGTATGTTAAATGCCACTATATAGTGGCGTTTGTATGTTAAACACCACTATTTAATGGTGTTTTTACAAAACAAATAACATTATATAGTGACGTTTGGTTCTAAACAACACTAAGTGGGTGGCGTTTTAAGGAAAACACCACTATATAGTAGTGTTTTTGTAACAAACATCACTATATAGTAGTGTAGTGGCATTTGTTACAAAAACACTACTATGTAGTAGCATTTTATTTGCAAACACCATTATATAGTGGCGTTTGTCACAAAAACACCACTATGTAGTGACATTGTCATAGAAGCGTCACTATGAGTGATGTTTTACCCACAAACACTACTATATAGTGGCAAGAGCTTAAATTGCTACAATTTTTGTATTTAGTAGTGGTTGTTTTATAGTGCCACTAAACAACTGCCATTATTTCACTATTTTTTTGTAGTGAGTACAGCAATAGTTCCTCAAGTATAGCTATTATTCTCACTCTTTATTACTTGAACGATCAGTATATTTATTGAGTTTTGATCAATCTCTTTCGAGATTCTCTCATGGATTTGGCAACTCTAAGATGTTACACCATTAAATATGTCATACTCAAGCATAAATATCTACATCCATCTCATCAAATGATTCATATTTCTTGAAACCTAAAATAATAAAGGCCCAATAGTGAAATACAAAATTTAGACTTGAAACTAAAAATTAGTCAAAGGAATTATTCATCTTCTATAGTTCTCATGTAGATACAGATTATTAGAGGGGAGCAATAAATAATATAAGAACAACTGAGAATTGTGAAGGAAATAATATAGGATAAGGCATAGAGCAGATATTATTATGTAATGTCTTACATTGGATAATCATTGTATTTTGAATTGATAATTAAGTTTTAGAGAAAATTAAACTTTTCTCTTATGTTAGATTTTTTACAATTATATATTTTCTCCTTTATTTTAAAAATATACATTTCCCTCTCATATAATTATGAATTTGCTATACTTTAAACCAATTTTATATTATATGTTTAAAGAGGTTTGTAATACAATATTTTTTTAATTGTTCGGTAACCTAATACCATATATTTTTTTGGACTAAAATACTATTCATAAACCTAAGTATACATTGGATACTTTTCTTATAAGGAAATAGAATATTTGTGACATCTTATTTTATATTAATTAAAAAAAAGTGTCACAATGTATAAAATTTTATGTTCTTCTGTTAATATAAAGTATTTTAGTCAAATGATAAGTAATATTAGGTTATCAAATGTCACAAGACATAGCATAATAGATCTCATTAGATGAAATATATAAAATTGAATTAAAGTGTAATATATTTTATAGTTATATGGGAGGGAATGTATATTTTGATAGTAGAAAGGAGGAAAATGTAATTTTAAAAACTTGCATGAGAGAAGAATGTGATTTACTCAAAGTTTTAGGATTCCCTCATAATAAATTAATCTTTTAGATTAGGACCTTTATTTAGTTCATAATCATTCAAAATAAATGGCGCAATGAAAAAGAACTAATTAGTGCTTTGAGAGTCTAAAATAGACAACTAATTAAAGGGTACGTAATTTATGTCTTACATTGAATAATTATTGAGGCTTAAGATGATATCTAAACATTAAAGCTATCAATAGACTAGTCTTTTAAGTTAGACCCAATTGCCATAAAAAATCTTCATTTCCTAGAAGGAATGTGACTTAAAGTTTTCATCATTTTAGCAACTTTATAAACTATTCCCATGGTCCATATTAATGTACTCTTTTGCAATAATAGAGGACTACCTATTCTCATGTCATTTTCTCCGGAGTTCAGAAGCAAATAGCTGTAAATTTAACTCATGCATTATGTAAGATAAGATTACAGCAAGAAATGCCAAACAAGGTTCATATAGAGGTGGGACAAAAACAACAAAAATATGGTACATTCTTGAATACTCAGTTCTAGGTTCTACTCAAGTCTCTGCGTTAATTATTTATGACAGCAGCATTAGCAATAAATAAAGATGAAAAAGAATAGAAATCTCATTTGAGGATATTTGACTATTTGTGTGGCTCTTAGTCTTCTAGACAATATGAATTTCTTTCATTTTTTTTTTGATTCCTTATCAATTATTGCTTTTATGATGCTAATGTGCCTTCGATATCCAATAAAATTAGAACCCAATAAATCTTTTATGATAACAACAATTTTCTAAGTGATCTCAAGATAATAGTTTTCAAGCAGTGATAGACTATTCTTGCTATCTCATAAAGCATTAATTTTAGACAAAAATGCACTTTAACCATATAAACATTACTTAAAAAAATAAAAAATTTGTGACATATTTTTAGTGACAAATTGACATTTGTTACTAATTTTGTCATCATTGACGAATTTTAAGCTATCACTAATTTTTGAACTTTCTGAAATTTAGTGACAGATTTCATTTCATTACTAAATTTTGTGTCAAAATGAAGAATTTAGTGACAAAATTTTTCCATTACTATGATTTAGTAGTGAAATATGCCTTTCACTAAATTTCATCATTGATTTAGTGATGGATTCTTTCTGTTACTAAAATTCGTCTTAAAATGTGAAATTTAATGACAAAATTTTTCGTCACTAATTTTCATGATTTAGTGACAATATTTGCCCATAACTAAATTACTAATATTTTTACAAAAATATTAGACTATATATATATATATATATATTTACTAGTAAAAATCAAGAATTTTAATTGAATCAAATGGCAAGGAGCTTTAGCTATATCATGAAGGATGCGGGTTCAAGACATGCCATTGACACTAATGCAAAAATAAATAACGTATCTTCCAGGACAAATTTGTGACAAAATTTTTGCATCACAAATTGGCGAAATTAGTGATGAAATTTTCAACCATTAAAGTGTCATTCCCATCACAAATTGAATTTTTCAATAACGAATTTTGTGATTTAATGATGAAAAAATTCGTCATTAAATCTATTTTTCAGTGACAAATTTTGTGATTTAATGATGAAAAATTCGTCATTAAATCCATTTTTAAACAATTTTAGCCTTTGCCTAAACAATTGCAGACTCATGGAGGCACTTCAAACTTCTTGATATGACCCACAATATGCCAATATCCATCTAAATCAAAGTATCCAAGATCACCCATATGCAACCAACCAAATCGGAGTTGATGTACAACAAGGCGCGACATATCATAGAGAAGCAATGGGACTTAGTGAGATACCTTAGGAGGTAAGCAAGATTTGAATCATTACCAAACTAATGGCTTCCAAAGTGACGACATCGAGTTGAAAAGTCATGCCCTAAGTAAGGGTATACATGTGCTGGTTCAGTTTGGATAACAAGTTGGTTCAATTTGGATTAGCGGGTTAGAGATTTTTTTTTTGGAAGTTTTTTTAAGTCAATTTATGGTTTTGGAAGCTAAAAATCTACATATAGCAAGGCACCATTTGCACTAGCAATTTACTGTAAATTACATTTCATACTGCATAACAACATAGACTTTAGTTCGAAAGTCATAAATTTCTAATCCATAAATTCCATAAAATTATAGCAAAAAAATTACCAAGTATACTAACTTAGAAGTTAGTTAACTCAGAACTTCACTTGTTTCATAACATTTAAATTAACATAATATTACATAAAAAAATGCATAAGTCATAAAAATACAAATATACCAACATAGGTCTGCAGAATCCATCATCAAGATTTGGATGCTTCAAGTTCCACATCTAGAAGATTTTGGTTCACAATATAAAAAGAACAAATGAACAATAGTATCAAAAAATTAATATATAAAAATAAAATAAAAGAAATATAAAGCATCAAACTAAAAAATTAACCTATTTTCTTCTTCAAGTTCTTTATATACAAGAATTTCTAAGCTTCTTGAACCTTATTAGCTTCCTCCAACATCTCTAAAACACTTGAAAAAAAGAACATTAGAATTATTATAAAAAAAACAAGTAATATATATATGAAATATCAAACTCAAAAAAATTTTCCTGCTTCAATCCTTTCTATTTCATCCATGTGGCTCCTCAAGTCATTTTCTTTCTTATGAACTCTTAACTAGTGTTGGACAGCCTCAACCATAGTAGGACTTAAAGAGCTACAAAATGCATCTAGAACTTGACCTCTTATGTTGAATGCAGATTCTAATGATACCGTAGAAACTAGAATAGTTAACACATCTCTAGTAAAACAAGAGAGAATAAAGTTTCTCATAGTCTTTCCTTTCCACCATCTCAAAATGTCAAAACCCTCAAAACCATCATCAACATCATCCTCCACATATCCCTTTACCTCATTCTTTTTATCTTAATATTCCTTCCTCTTCACTTGCATTCTAAACTCAGAGCATCAATTCCCATAATCATTATTGTCATCATCACCACTTCTAAACCCTTAAGATTGAGATTTACCTTATGATGTCAAGCAACTAGAATCTCTTGTATTAAAAGGAAGTGGATACAATGCTAGATAGTATTCATACAATTTTGTCAATATTTCTTGCACTTTTGTCAACATTGTCTTATATTGTTTAGAGCCATACATCCTATCAAAGCAAAACTCTACATATGCCATTTTGAAACGTGGATTGAGAATAATTACCACAAACAACAAATAGTTCATATTTTTACCACCACCCCAATATTTATTAGGTTCATCCTTCATACCTCTTGCCATGTCACTCAACAACCCATCACTAGAATTACACCATTTATTCAATAATTTTTTTATATCATGCTATTTTTGGAAGGTGTTTGATGTAACATGCAATAGCCTAGAAAAAGAAACAAAGGTCTCATAAAAAAACTTAAAAAAATTTAATAAAAACTCGAGAATGAGTCCAATCATTTGATGTAGGAGTTCCTAAATCAGTGTTACGCACATTTAAATAAGCAGAATCTTCATATTCTAGATGATTAAATGCCTTTTCAAATTAATCAGTCGTTTCCAACATCATATGGATGGAATTTCACCTAGTAAGGATATCAAGTGACAATGATTGCTTACAACCTATGTTGCAATTACTCACACACCTTTTAAAGGTAGCCAATCTTGCAAGAGATGATTTCATATATTTACAAGTAGCCCTAATCCTAGCAATATAAGCATTAGTCTCCTTCAACCCATTAGTCACAATCAAGTTAATTATGTCAACACAACATCTCAAATGCATGAATTCCCTTTTAAGATGGTTATGCAATTCCAATCACCCACCCTCTTAGCCAAATAAGAAAAAGCCACATTATTTGAGCTATCATTGTCAATAGTCACACAACAAAGTTTCTTAATCTCACAATCCTTCAAGCATCTTCCTATTGACTTTCCTATGATTTTGCCTTTGTGATCATGAAAAAAGAAAAAACCCTAAGATCTTATTTGGTTCTTAACGGCTATCTACATAATGCCCAATCACACATATATAATTCAAATTTTGAACTAAAGTCCAAGTATCAATTGTAATAGACAATATTTGAGAAAAACAATTGCAAGCAATTCTTAGCTACAGTGGTTCGAAATTTAGCTTGTATCAAGTGCATAGAACTCATAAACCCAAGGTTTTCAACAAACCTAAATGGAAACTCATCCATGATTATCATTTTAACTAGGGCAATCCTACACTCCTCTTGATTCCATTACTCTTAGTTTTGCCTCCCCTTAAAAATTGTCTTTGGGTTTTCTCTCAAATTCCAATCTCTTTTGTTCCTTATCAATCTACTTATGTGGACTCTTAGTGTAATACTCTTGAATTTCATTTTATACATATATGCACCAGAGACTTTACCTTATGTGTATTATGTTGTTTGATATTTTATGAATGCATATATGTTTTTACTTGTGTGCTGCACAATTTTGAGTTATGGACATTGTCTAATTATTCTTGTTTGGAATAGTCTATGTGTTTACATAGTGGAGAATTATTATTCACACTTTCATTTTTGGGACTAAAATGAAAGAGGGGATCCAAGTGTTCAGAAATTTTATAATTAATGTCCTCACTTGATAAATCAATTTAATTATTATGCCATGGATGGGGCTTTAGTCTTGAATAAATTGTGCTTTGCAGCTAGACTTACTTAATGGCAAGTAGAGTAATTTCATTCTTGTAGAGAAGTAATTAGTACTTGAAATAATTTTCATATACATGTGTGGCTACCCATTCTTTCTCTCTCACAACCACACATACATACTTCAACTTTTTAGGTGTTTCTCGTTTCTCTCACGACACACCCAACATCTCCCACCCAAGGCTTCTCACTTTGCATTCTCGACTAGCACATCCTTGTAGAACCAAGTGCACACTAACTACATCAAGGAGAAAAAGGTGAGTAGTAGTCTCTTCTTTTCTCTTGGTTCATTTCCTGTGGCCTTGGAATTTGTTGGGTGGGTGAGCGGTTGATTTCTTAGCTATATTTTTTGCCTCTAACGTATAAGACTTAGCCAATTTTGTGAAAGGATGATTTAGGGCTCTTGAGAATGGGGTGATTTAGGAAGAGATTTCTCCATTTCCATATGTTGGTTTGAATTATTGTTTTCCTTATCATGAATACTGATTTTAATGACTCAAGTTAGAACCCAAATCACCCAAATTGTTTGATTGGAACCCTTTTTTGAAACCTTGCAAGAAAGAGGTCAAAATGTGGTGGCTTTGGGAACTTTTTGCTACACTTTCGTGTTGCCCGAGCTAGCACACCCTAGTACCCATGAGCTCCCTTATGTTTTGTAAAGTGTACGTCTGGGCGCCATGCAGATAGAGATGTTGCTAATGAAGCCCCCCTTGGCACCTTGGGCTGGTGAAGATGTGGGCCTTGGGTTAGTTAGGCGCCTTGTTGGAAAAGACCCTTGTGTTAAGTATGGCCTTGTTTAGTTCCATAGGTTCTTTGGGGGATCTTTTGAGAATCGTTGGAGTTGTATTACCGAGTAAAAATTTTAACCAAATATGATTGATTACCGAGTAACTAACCTCTTTAATGCTTGATTTAAAGTGCCCATTGGTATTGAACATGGAAATAGTAGAGTTTTGGTAACTTTAGAATATTTAATCTAATCACCATTATGATTGACTATTGAAAAAGGAGTGAATTGGGATGGATGATTATGCGTTAGCTCTTATATCAATTGCATTTTATTAGCCGCTTCAATAAATTTTTCTCAATGGAGGTGGATTTATGCAATGAATCTTGATATGGAGTTTGTTTGGGCCTTTAGTGCTGGAGTTGTGTGAGCCCTCAAGGCTAGAGATGTGTGAGCCTTCAGTCTAGAATGCTCGTGTCTTTAGGGCCAAGTATATGTGAGCCTACAAGTTAAAGTTTATTGTGCCTTGAGGAAGGAGATTAATTGAACCTTCGGGCTAGGAGATATGAATGCTTCATGCTTCATTATTATTTTTTTTTGTTGTTTCTTTTGTTGGTTGTTATTCACTGAGATTTTATATCTCATTATGTTTGTTTCCATGTTTCAGAGCCTGCTTGCATGGAAAAACATCTGCATGAGGAATAGCAGACGATCAGCATTCTAACCTTCTTATCCTCTTGGGTTGGTGTATTTTGAGAACCCTTCATATTGGCATTTCTTTAGATACTTTGTAGTCCGATAAGAAAAGTAGGAGGGGAGTGTTGGTGTTCATTTGTTTCTAACTCATAACTTTATTCTTTTGTATGTGTTTTTAATTATTCCTTACTTTGTTTACGATGAATTGGAATAGCCAGAAACATATGAAAATAGCCATGTTGTGGCCTCTATCTTTTGAAGTGAAATTATATTGAAACTGTTATACCAATGAATGTTTGGGTTATTTGAACTTGAAAGAAGTATTCGTGTTATTTGATTAATTCTTGTTCCATTTGTTGTTTGGACTCAGATTTTAGAGTTAGGCTTACAGCCTTAGGGAACCCCACGTGTCGTGCTGGTCATGTACCTGGGTATCGGTCGTAACACTTACGACGTTTAAATAAATTCCTACTCAAGTTATTTGTACCAAGACTCTTTGACCCACATGCATAAGATTTTCCACAATAATTGCAAAAACTCTATGACTAGCATCATTCTTAGTAGAATGTTCCTAGACATGCAATTGTGGTCTAGCAAGTTTTCGTTTAGATACCTCTTGATTTTGAGTAGATTGCACTCCAACATTTGCTCTATATCCAATAGTATTAATGTCAGTAGATGTGATTGCACTTTCAAATTGAGTTACTGGTGGAGTTGAATGCTTATTATCATTATCCATTTTCCTACAAATTAGAAATTTTACAAACTAGAAATTATTACTATCCACTGTAACAAATATAACATTTCAACCTAAAATACAATAGCTTCAAATGTTAATTGTTGATGGACTCAAGGAATTAACCACTTGAGACTTAAAATAATACATATTACTTAACAAGCATATTTCTTGAGTTGAAATTCCTATTGATTCAAGACAGAACAATAGCTTCACCAAGTTATATATTATCATCATCAAAGTCTCTTGTATTCTATTGAATTTCTTTAATTGGACACACACAACTCATGAAACAAAGAAAAACAACCTTTGCTTCCATACCTAATGGTACCACCAAGGAAGCAAATAGCTATTCACAATCACAAATATTACCTAATTAATCAAAGCAAAACCATAACAGTCTAAATGGAACTAATATAAAATCCACAATAGTCCAATACCTACCTAATTTAAAATCCAAATGAAGTTCATGTAGTTCTTACAAGTTACAACATAACAATCCAATACTACCATATTATTCTATGATTCCATAAATTTAAGCAAACATAAACCATAATTAGCAAAGATTTGGAAAGAATTAAAAAGAGAACAATTCCTTAAAGGCTAAGACAAATATGATATACCATAAAGATTAAAGAGGATTGACCTTGCATCAACTACCAAGAAGGGAGAAACACTTTGCCAATGGCTTAAGGCAACGGTAGCGGAAACAATAGAGACAACGGTAGCAACAACAACAATTATAGCAGTGACAAAGACAATAGCGATTGAGTTGAGATTTGAGAAAAAGTGATGAAGTGAGAAACCCTAACACTCTTCAAACTTCAAACGGAAAAGGCACTATGAGCCAATAGAGAACTTGACTATATAACTTTACTTTAATGTCTAATCTTTATTTACTTATATATATAAAATAGTGGGTTAGTGGTTCGAGTCAGTTTTAGTAGGTTGAATTTTCTTCAGATCTAATCAAAACATTACGGGTTGGTTTAAGTGGCTTCCTGCCAACCCAAACCAAACCAACCCAATCAAGGTGGTTTGGCAAGTTTATAGGTTGACCTAAACCAATTAATAGCCCTAGCCCCAAGCATTGAATCTGGCTTCTTCGTACACAATAATGTTGACACTGATGGAGATGACAAAGATATAGACATCATCGGACATGGAGATGGTTCAAAGACTTTGAAGATGCAAACAAGGATGAAGGTAAGGGAGTTACAAGAGATAGGCTTAACTTTGGTGACGTGGGAATGCCAGTGGCGATGACTAGCCAAGTAGATGGAGTTACCAATTTCTCCTTCCTTGTTGATAAAGGCCTCGTTGGTGACACTAGTGTTGATGATGTGCTTGGCCTAAGTGTCACACTGAACCCATGGAAAGAGCAAAGAGAGTTCTATGCAAAGGTGTTGAGCATATCAAAACTTGAAGGTTACAACAACAAGTGTCGAGATTGGAGATGGGTCTTCCTTGTACGTCTCAGCTTGAGGAGTGCAATTTTAGTCAACAGTGCTGTGATATGGATTGCAAAGAGGGGAGAAGATGAGAATCAAATACGAGAATTGAAGATGACAAAAAGGGTTTGTGTTAAAATAAAAAGACTGAAAATGCTATCAAAAGGAAGAAAGAAGAAGTTTGAAGTGCCTCCATGGGTTGACAACCATCCAAGCGATCGTCTTCGAAGTTGACGTACTCCACTGCTAATGGTAACACTGGCAATGAAAGGTAGAGGTAGGGAGATTGGAGAAGTTTGAGATAACGTCATTTTGGTTGCATTGTCTTTTATTACTTTGGTTAAAGTTTATGTTGGGTCATGTTATGGGGGTTAAAATATGGATTTGGGTCAAATATGAATAGATGAGTCAATTGTTTGTGTGTCAAATGATTTTGCTGACATGTAGGTAAGAAAGCTTAGTCAAGGTTGACCCTTAGTTTAACTAGCAAAATATTTAAATAAAAGGAGGTTTTTTACATGGATTGTGAAGTTTAGAAGAGTTTTTGTTTGCTAAGTTTTGAAGTTTTGGAGGGGTAAAATAATGGAATTCAAAACCGGACTGAACTGAGAATCGGCCTAGGGTCTAGTCTTGTTTGGCTAAAAAAAATTAGTTGAACCGACCAGGTGACAATTTCACTAGTTCTATCTTTAAAAAAAAAAAGATCGAAGCTTCATTTGTGATGGTTGAAGCCACCTTAGTCATTCCTCCTCCGTGCAAAGCCACCAATGGTCATCCTCTACCATTCAAGAGTGTCTGTGTTTTTTCTTTTGAAAGAAAGAAGAAAAGAAGATGATGAACTTGTCTCTATTGAAGCTTCGCGACAAAAGAAGGAGAAGACATGCTAAGGGAAGGAATGAGGAGATGGAGTGTATCTTTCCTACTGGTGAAGCATGTTGGGAAGTGGGAAATTGTGGTAAAAAAATTATTTAATATTTATAATTTGTATAAAATTTGATATTTTATATTAAAAAATTATTGGTTTTAATTTTTAATATAATATAAATATATATATAATTTTTTTAAAAAAATAATTCTTATTTATTAGTATAATATATATATATATATATATATATATATATATATATAATTAGTACCAGTTCAACCACCTTAAACTGGTACCTTCACCAATTTAATGACCAGTTTGGTTTTTAAAACATTGATAAAACACACATTGAGTAAAGTTTATAAAGGTAAAATGCATTTTTGCATTAATTTTTATATGTTTTTATTTAGTTCCATTATCATTTATTTCTTTTTATATTTTACTTATCTAATCGTATTTTAATTGGTATGTATTTTTTATATTTTAATTGTTTTATTTATTAACATTGATTAAAAAAAAGGTTGTAATCTAGATTTTTATTTTATTTTTATATTAAATTAAAAAATTTAAAATTATTCTAGGCATCAAAGGGACCTGCTTCTTATAATAAAATAGACTAAAATTAAATGTAACTTACAGATAAGATCATCTTGAAGATATTTTAAAAGGCAAAGCATGCCATTGAAATTATTGTTTGTCTCAATATAAATTATTATTTTGTTGAATGATAATAAATTTAATACTACTAATTTATGAGAGTCCTTTCATGTTGTTCACATTAACATTGGCTTTCCCTACAGACCGGTCAATTATCATCATTAAATAGTTTACTAACTTTTGAATTTATGGAATAAGCAACAAGTCATACAAAAATGTACTCTAATTATTAAAATATTTTTATTTAAACAACTCAATATTTTAGCTATTGCACTCTTTTTTAGCTCATGTCGCTAACAAATAACAACATACTGCATGTTGCAGCTCACTGAAAGTCGAACTCAAGGACCAAAATGAAGGAAGCCACCCCTTCACCATATTACCTATTTTTTAAGAGCATGTTAGGTACGCCTGAAAAAAAAAAAGAAAAAAAATGAACAATAGAAGGGAAAAAAATGTGTGTGGTTTAAAATGGAAAAGAATAAAAGAAAAGAATTATTATTTTGAGAAATGAAAGGGCATGTATTGGTAAGTTTATTAAATTACCCTTTGTTGAAAATTATTTTTTTGAAAAGAAAAGAGAAAAGCTAAAGCCATCATGCCTTAGACCCACCTCATAGCTTAGGATTTGACTTCCCTCTTGCGGTTGGAGTAACCGACTGAGGAGAACCTAAATAATTATAATAAAAAAAATTAACCAATTAATTTTTTTACCTATTGTCCCAACAGGTATAGCTCCCCTCTAGCCGCTAGAGGGGAGCCAAATCATGCCTATGATGCCTTCGTGGACGAGCTAACAAATTTGACGGTGAGTTGCTAGTGTCTACTCGGGTGTTCCTGCTCGCACCTTTCTTCCTCCTTGCAAGTCACAACTTTCGTCCTCCTTGCATGACGCACACACAAGCTTGGTTGTTTGCGCTTAGTTACAATCATCGATTTCGTCTATGCTTTATCGTTTCTTGTGCTTCAATCATCGATGGTTTTGCTTCAATTTGGTTTTGAATTTGTATAATGCGAATTTCATTCTTTATTTCCCACCTTGTCTCTGAACGAGTCTCCAATATCTTTGATTTGCATTCATCAGAAGACAATTTTCTCATCATCTCATTATTGGGATTTTCTAATTTCGTTTGCAATCCAAGAGTTTAATTAATGTTTCTTTCCTTTCTGCTGCTAAGAACTATGGCAGCTATGTCATTCTTTATTGAGAGTTTAATTAGTCTCTTGTTGGTCTTGTTACAATACCAATTGATAGAGAAGTTCATAAACATACCAAGTCTGCAATATTGCCAACACATTCTCCTTTGGCAGAAAGGCTTTGTAAATAGGTGTCATAGTTGATGTTGATGTCACAGCAGCAAAGGCCGAAGGAAGAATATTATAGGATAGCTTGAATTTGTATAATAAAATACACAAAAGCAAGTAACTATTACTTCTTTTAGATCATAATCAAATTTCCTTCCTTGGCGAGCAAATGGATCTTTCCAACATTGTGGGCACCATCCTACAAATATGATTAGTGTACACTTGAAAAGTAAGTAACATGAGTATAACATAATAATCAATCTCAAATATAATGGATAAAGAGAGGTCAAATCTCAAATAATAAAGCACACTCAAGAGATCATGTTCAAGAGATGATTCTTAGCAGTACTAGGCTTGTGAGAGTATGATGCTTGGAAATGTCTTAGCATAGATTCATGGAACTGTACTTCTGTGATGTGGCCAAATTCTATGGTTTTCATTACTTTGAATTTACTTTCTTCTGCTTCTGAGGATAAGCTGCTAACATTTCTAAGACATTGGGAGCTAAAACTGTCTTTCTTCTTGAACATAGCATGCCATAGATTTATGTATCTTTAACTTGAAGTCTCCAATGTTGTAATTGATTTGGTGTTGCCATTTACAAATACTACGAAAAATATGATATACACACACATTATGAACTGCTGCATGTGTTATTAGGACAGAATGAAATACAAAGATTTGTGAATGGGAAGCATGTACCAAATGGCAACCTACATTTTGAAGTAGAAGTATTTTTTTTTCAATATCAATTCTTTTGCAGTTAATCCTGAAATTTTTAGCCTGATTTTATTTGCAACAAATGGCTTTTTCTTCGTGAAGATGTTTCTCAAGCATCTACAAATTGCGTAGGTTCACTATATCAGAAACAAATATACAGAGTACAGTACCCATTCACACAGAGAATGGAATTCAAACCAGAGAATTGAGTTCGAAACAGAAAATTGATGAGCTTCATCTCCACTTTGAGTTCAAAACAAAAAATTGATGAACTACTGAGTTTTGGTTATACAGAGACTACAGAGAATGGATTTCAAAAAAGATTATCGGCGAAGCACCCCTTCTCAAATCACAAAACTGGAGTTCCATGAGGTATATAAGCAACAACCATTCACAAGAAGCATCAACAGTCAACAGAGAGAAAAGTAGATGGCATCTGGATTAACTCACCGGTGAAGCAGAGCACAGACAAGCTGAATAACAACACTTCTTCAACAAATGCTAGGGTGGCGTGGGGCAGAGGGCAAAATGGGCATCAACACTCATTCTTCCTTTCCAGCGAAGGAAGCTTTCTGTACAATAAAATGGGAGAGTGGAATTCAATTATGGAAAACTAGTCACTGTACAAACATAGGAGAGGAGAACAATAATGGAAAACAAAGATGGAATCCTTTCCCTTGCGCGTACTAAACATGCTATTACACTCTTTTTTAGCTGATGTACTCTAATTATCAAAATATTTTTATTTAAACAATTAAATATTTTAGCTATTGCACTCTTTTTTTAGCTCATGTGCTAACAAATAACAATATACTGCAGGTTGCAACTGACTGAAAGGAAGGACCAAAATGAAGGAAGCCACCCCTACACCATATTACCTATTCCTTAATTGTTTGCATTAATATATTTTTATAAAATAACAAATATAAAAGAAGTCTTAAATAGTATTTTTTTTTTCAATTTTTACTTATCATCATATATATAATATGTAAATCACAAAGATGCCTATTTAATCATAGTTAAATCAATTCAAGATGAATCACTCATTTTATCAATTTTATTATGACTTTTACTTTATTTCTTTTAATGATAATTTCAAAAGTAACATCTAACATAATTGTGGTTTTTATCTTAAGAATTTGAAAAAACTAATTTTTGGTATTAAAACATTTTCAATCAAATAATTAAAAAATTATTTCACATAAAAAGTTCACATAAAATAATACTTTGATTTGAATTTATATCTTAAAACTAATTTTTGCCGCACAATGAGGCTTTAAAGTAATGACAAATTTCATTGGCTTAGAATTTAGCTCATTATGTAGTGACACTTGTGGTATAATGTCATAATCAAGTGGTTCAATCTCAAGCATCAATTTCTATTTTTTTGGAGAAATCTCAAGCAATAGTTTTTTCTTTGAACAATTTCAAGCATAAGTTTAAAATTGATGAATGCGTGCCTCTTTTTGCATTGGGCTTCCTATTCATCTAAGCCCAACCCAAAAACCCAATCAAGATATAACAGGTTTAGAAAATAAGGAATTTCATTTCACAAATTATACTTCTATGGCTAATTTCTTTAATGATTAAAATATATTTTTTTGTACTTCAAATTTGATTGAAGTCTTGATCTCGTTTCAAAAATTTAATCTGGTATTATGTCATGCTTAATGTAGATAAAAAATGTTCGATATTTTTTTATTAAATATTGTTGACTCTATTGATAGATGTCTCTTACATGGTCAAATAAAATAAAAAGTTTCTTGATATTTTCAAATGGGTTTATATATGCTAGTACATCATTTTTTTTTTGGGTTCAGTTTATCACTTACTATATACACACATACACATATATACGAAAGTTTCAGTTTAGTCCCTGTAAGCATTTAAAGAATGCATGAAATTACTTTCTCTCTTCACCAAAAAAAAAAAACTTTCTCTTTCAACCTGCTTCTTATCATCAACTTTAAAAATTTGTATATTATTATTAAAAATTATTTATGTATTTTTCTTTTTTGTACGTGTGTGTATATGTATATATATTTCATTTGGTTTCAACTAAGATTCTAACTCAAATATATCCTTTGATTTTGAAAACAACTCCATCATTATTAAACCAAAAATTAATTATTAATTAAAAACACAATCTGAGAACTTTTAAATGTTCAAAATGTTCACAAAATTAGTATATTGTTTATGTGATTTATGTGGTTTTCTTTTTTTTTTTTAGATTCATTTTATCTTTCCTTATGTTGGCTTTTTATTTCAGTTTTTGTAGTTTTTCTTTCCATTCTTCAACAACAGCATTATATTTAAAAATAATAATGACCATCTTATAAATATATATTAATTACATTATAAATTTATTGTAATTTTTTTATTTTGCTCCTTCTTAACTTTTTACAAAATTAGAAATTCCTTAAAGTTTCTTATTTATTTTTTTATCCTTATTATAGCATCTAGTATCAATTCTCAATTGCATTTTTCACATCTATCTCATTCTATCATGACTTATTATATTCTAAAATCGATAACTTATCGACGTCCTTTTACACGTGAGCATCAATATTCTCACATCTTTCAATGAAGCTCTCTCTTACTCAACCATAAAAGATTCATTGCTTTATTGAGGTACTTTACATAATTTGTTGAAATTATAGTGCATAGATAATCACACGTTTGATTTCAGACTGTTGTTACTTGATTTCTGAAAAGCAGTACCTTTTATTTTGTAAAATTACACAACTGATCAAGTTAGATAAATGTTCATATTTAAAACAATCAATTGAATTTTATAACCGACAACAATCACTTAAATTTTGAAATTATCCCAGGTTAATCTTGCAATTGACACATTCTCACCTGCTATAAATTTTGAAATTATCCCAAGTTAATTTTGTATTCATTTTTTATTTTCATAAAAAGTAAAACTATTATTAGTCATTTTTTTGTCTATAAGGGAATAAATTATTGATTTACATACTTGATGAAATAAATATGTAAACATACTTATTCCTTTAATTTTTTATAAACCTATTATAACATATTGATATATAAGGTATTATACCCTTATTATTTTAATCAATGTAAAATTAATTTTACTCTTTTAAAATACAAAAACTTTTATAATCTTAGAACAACTTTAATGTGAAAAATTAAGCTTAATTGTTTTAGTTATTCCGCTAAATCATTACAAAAAGTAAAAAAAGTTACAAATTAGTTAAAATTACTTTAATTATTTTCTTAAAATTAACGTCTGAAATCACAATTTTTGACAGAACACAATTCAAATATTGTGCAAAAGAAAAAATTAAAGAAGGTGACAGCACATATAATATTATTATTATATGACAAAACAAACGATTTTTAAATGTTAAGTTGAACTGATATTTAAAATTTTTAATTCATGTAATAATTTAGAAAGTTAAAAATATTATATTTAGTGTTTACAGAATAAAATTATAATTCAAAAAAAAATTATATATATATAGTTTTCTCATTTTTAAATAAAATTAAATAACAATTTCATATTTATACGAAAGAACATGTTAATGTCATAAAATGTTCAAGGAGTTAATTGATAATAGAAAAATAATTTTTTTTAAAATATTTGTCAATCTCTGTAGATTTCTGCATGTAAAGAAAGGCATGTCCGGAAATCATAAAAATTATTAATTTAAGTATTTAACAATAAAAACAAATCCTTAACAAAGATGATTTATACATTTTTTATTAATTTTTAAATTTTAAAGATGTGAAATTCCCAAACAGTCATGTCAACGGACGCCAAATGAAATTCAAATATGGCAGAATCTGAGGAGCGCGGCTCAGAGAAAGCGAGCTGAATTAATAGAGGAGCATCGTATTTATTTATTTATTGATATAAAAATATCGCATTAAAAAAATGTATATAAATTTCTCTCGTACTTGTACTCGTTTCGGTTCTTCCCTCCAATCATTTTCCTCTTTTTATTTCGTTTTCATTTTCTCTCCTCCTCACTTTCCTTCCTTTTCTTTTTTCTTTTTATTTTTCTTTTCTTTTTTCTGGGAATTTTTCTTTTTCTCTGGTTTCCCGGCGACAGAGGAGGAAGTAGAAGAGTGAAAGAAAGAAATTTCTCTGCTTCTACGAAACTCTCCCTCTCCTACTTCCGTGATCGTCACTACTGTTTGTACCACCATGGACTCCCTTTAACGCCTCTCGCTTGTTTCTTTCTTCTACTTTCACTCTTTCTATTTCTGCTTCCCAAGTGTTGGAGCTGTCTCAGTTCCGATTTATCTTTCGTGGTTTTCCTTTTGTTGCCTGTGATCGGCATAGCTACCAAATGAGTATTTTCATATCATCAAAGAGACTTTAGCTGTCGGTGTCCTTCGGTCTGGGCTTGGTGTGACAATAATCATTCATTTTTCTTCTGTGAGTTTTGTTCAAGTTGATTAAACTTATTTGCTAAATTTGGTTTTGGAAATTTAGTTGACTATATAGTCTGTCTTCTGTTGTCAAATGAAATGCATCGGCTGATAAATGTTCTAGTTGTTGTTGTTTTCTGATTCCTTTGATTTCTCCTCCTTTATCATGTAGGGTTGTGCATTTATGCTTTGAACGCGTATACTTTCTTTGAATTTTGATCAATTCAGTAATGTTACTTATCTATAAAGAATATATAAGAATGAATAGAATGGAAAGGCGATTATGTTTACTTCTTATTTGAATAACTCTTCTTTGGAGGCACAAAGAATAGAAAGGCAAGTGTTTGAAATAACTGACTATTGTATCCGTTTTTTAACTCAATTTCCTTGCCTTTCCACTTTCTGAAAGCAGTTAGAAATGGGCGAAAACAAGTATCCTTGGGGGATTGCATCATTTGGGTTTGACTTTCTTTATCCACTGTAATGCATATTAGTGTTGGGATGGACAAGTCCTTGCTTTATTATATGTTTCTTTTTATTTAATTCCGTCAACCCAGACAAATTAATTGATTCAACTTGGTTCCACTGTTAGGTACACAAATGATTTATGTCTGTCTCCTTGCGCTGCATTTATTAGATGAGAAAAAGTCTTGAATCAGACAGAATTAAGAGAAAATCTTTGTCTGTTTTTTGGGGCTAATTTTTTATGCTTGCTTGCTTGCTTTATTGTGGTAGTTTTTTTTGGGGATTCATGAGACATTTGTCTCACCACAGTCTTATAATGATTTTGAGTAATTGCGATTTAAAAATCTTACTTTATTTTCTTTCATTTCACTTTGAAAATAGACTGATTAAATGGACAAACATTCCAGAGATTCTGGGTCAAATCATGGTGCTGCAGGGCCTGCAGGTGCTTCCTCTTACTTAATACGTAGTAAAGTACATTCTTGTATGCACATACAAGTCATTTCCTTTAATCAATTATTCATGCTGGTTTTGTAGGTCCATATGAGATTTCCTCAATTCATGGTTCTAAAAGAATGGAAAGTAGTGCATGGAGTATACCACATGAGACTGATGCATATCATGGATCCAGCGATGTTAGCTTGTTTTCTAGTTCACTGCCTGTTCTTCCACATAAAAAGTGTAAGCATCAGATGTTGTTAATGGTATGATATATTTAAATCACCCAAATTTATTATTGAGATCTTTTTTCTTTTTATTCTCAACATGCAGTAACTATTGCTGGTTCAGAGCATTATGATCAATCTATTGATGACAAGTTTCTACCATTAAACAATTGCAAGGAAGTCGAGGGGCATGATCCTTTTGATGATGTTGAAACCAATGCAATTGGAAACATGCTTCCTGATGATGAAGACTTATTAGCTGGGATAATGGATGACTTTGACCTTAGTAGGTTGCCCAGCCAACTGGAGGATCTGGATGACAATGATCTGTTTGGTAGTGGAGGAGGGTTTGAAATGGATTTTGAGCCCCAAGAGAGACTTAGTTTTGGTATGTCAAGGATAAGCATATCTGATGGAGTTTCTACAAATGGTACTATTGGTCATTATGCACTTCCAAATGGCGTTGGAACAGTGGCTGGGGAGCATCCATATGGAGAGCATCCATCAAGGACATTATTTGTTCGAAACATTAACAGCAATGTTGAGGACAATGAATTGAGATCACTATTTGAGGTATTTTATATTGAGCGATAGAGCTTTTCTAAGTTTAAACACAATATTTAGTGATTTTGGTATTCATGATTTTGATTTTTCTAGTTCAATTCCTTTAATCAGGCTATTTACAACTTTGTACCTATTATTTAAAAATGATCCTTTTTTTGGGTGATAACTATCTAGGTTTTAGTTATGTTTGACTAGTCACTTCCAAGTTGACCTTTTACTCTGTTAGGTTCTTAAAAGTTAGAATAAATAAATATTTTCCAATTTTCCATTAATCTTGAAATTCATTAAATGACAAGGTAAAACTTCAGGTAACAATTAGTTTAAAGGTGATGGATCTGTTGGATGCTAAGTTCACTCTTCTTTTTGAGTTCCTGCACTCTTACTTTTAAGGGATGGAATTACTAATGATCTTTTAGATAGATATTGATAACAATTGTAAATGGAATAAATTCAGCATCTTGAATGATACTTCATTCATTATTTGCAGAAGTTGTAAGCAATTAATGTACTTCCTTTGTTTTGCTAACCTTTATACTGATCCTTTGTCTGTTCTTTCTTTGTTTTGTGATCTGTTAATTTTCTTAGCAATATGGGGATATCAGAACTTTGTACACTGCATGCAAGCATAGGGGCTTTGTGATGATATCTTACTATGACATTAGAGCTGCTCGCACTGCCATGCGTGCTTTACAGAACAAGCCCCTGAGAAGAAGAAAACTTGACATTCATTTTTCAATTCCTAAGGTTTGACTAATATGGTTCTACAAAAGATTTAACTTCTTATTATCATTATCATCAGCATCATGATTGTTCTTGTTGTTATTATTATTATTATTATTATGGGATGAAAGAAGTAATTCTATCAGAAAGAGATGAATTTTCAGCTAGCCAGAGGATAAGAAATCCTCATACCATAAAATACAAGAAAAGCTCAATGGCACATGGTTGCAAAATCACTATTTAGCATAGAAGAGCTGTCCAATCTCTTTGCATATCGGATAAAGAGTTACCTTTGAAGAGACCATGTCCCAACCATGGAGGGGAAGCCATATACCCAATTCCATTCCATAAAACAATAAAAGGAGAAGATGTGCCCTTGAAATTGAATGCATTCCTCTCCAAGGAACTTGCAACATTTCATCCTTTTGAGTATCGATTGATGTTGTCTTTGTGTTATTCGTTTCGAGTATTGATTGAAGTTGTCTTTGTGTTATTCGTCTCTTCTGCTGCTGATTGCAGGATAACCCCTCAGAAAAGGATATTAATCAAGGAACTCTTGTAGTGTTCAATTTGGATCCATCAGTATCCAACGATGACCTTCGTCAAATATTTGGTGCTTATGGGGAGGTCAAAGAGGTCAATTTATTACATATATATTTTAGCAATTATTTCTTTTTTTAATCTCTGCATAATTTTATTTGGTAGGCAGGAATTAGTTGTAATTTCTTCTGTTAAAATTGCAGATAAGGGAAACACCACATAAGAGACACCATAAGTTTATTGAATTTTATGATGTTAGAGCAGCAGATGCAGCTCTTAAATCATTAAATAGAAGTGACATTGCTGGGAAGCGCATCAAACTTGAACCTAGCCGGCCTGGTGGAGCACGTCGAAAGTAAGTTTTATTTTATATCCATTAGATACCTTATACAGTTTGCCAGTAAAGATAACTGTTCACTTTTCAACTGGTGGTTCTTATATGCAAACAGTAGAAAAGTAGTAGCAAACCTTGGAAGTGGAAACTTGTGGATTACTTGTTTAGGTGTTTGTGCAGTAATTTTAACTAAAGCCTTTATATGAGAAAATGTTGTTTTTGGTTTATAAAAAAATATCTATTTTTTTTTTTGGGGGGGTGGGGGGGGGGGGTTACTCCTCTTGCTTCCCTCATTTATATGAATTGGACATTAGTTGCCATTTTTTGAAGTAATTTTTTTAAAAAAAAAAATTAACTATATTGTGTGGTAATCGTAAGTAGTGATGGTAAAGTACATATCAATTTCAAATTGATGAAATTTATGAGCATGAACAATATGATGAGGGCTTAAAAGTCTTAGTGTGAGGGAGTCCTGCATTAGGGAGCCATGAGCATGTGGTACTTCCCATTTAAAGCCGGTTGTATGGGTGGTTCCTCATGAAACTTATGAGCATGAACTATATGAGGAGGGCTTAAAAGTCTTACAATATAATGGAGTGTCGCATCAGGGAGCCACAAGCATGTGGTACTTAAGGGGGTTTGGGGTTCTTCCTTTTCCAATCTAGGTTTATGTGTGGTTCCCCAGAATTCCTTAGGTCTCCATCAATTGGTATCAAAAGTTCCTATCATTTGGTATTAGAGCCTTCCACCACATTCTAGTCGCAATCATGTAGTGCAGGTGGTGACATTAGTATTGCAATATGTGCCTGGGGCTAGAAAGCTAACCTGCATTAAGGCTGCAAAGTGTGTTGGAATGTTAGGATCCCATAGCAAATTATGACTTGAGTCTCCAACCTAGAAAGTATGGGATTTTGGTGTGGGTTTTATCAGGGCACCTTGGGTGCACCCCAACATCATGAATTAGCATCTGGAGTTTAGTTTTTCCTAATGTTCCTATCATAGTATATATATATATTTTTACAATTGCACCTTCTGAAAGTCACTTAAAGGTGTAAATCCAAGTTTGGTTTTACACCACCAATGAGAGGAGTGTTGTGTGTTTGTGTTCTATACATTTTCTTTGCTGTGATGATTGAAGTTGCTTGTAGTTGCTTCCTTTTAGGAATGACAAGGACAGAGGTAAGCAACTTTGGGTGGTAAACTATCTAGAAAATGTCAGAAAAAAATGGAAAATTGATCCTCATTATTATTATTTCCTGAATTGACTTTATTTTGCATCCAGTAGAATAACTTACAGTCTGAGTGTGGATCTTGGTCAGTCGTGCTATTACTTTCACCCTCTTTGTTATAATACCACTTTCGTTTCATCTTGATGGTGAAAAGCATTAGTATATTGGATTATCTAGTCACCTTGGATTTTCTAATGACTCAAGCTCAGAGTAGGCGATCTGTAAGTAGCTAAGCACATAAAAGTATAATTTTTTTTTAAATGGAAGAAAATATATGTAAAATAAAATTTTTACTTTTGTTAGGTGGTTTTGTTTTGGCCGATGTCTTGAAAGATGCACTCTGGCTGGAGTTAATAATTACTGTTGTTTATATGTGCCATTCCCCAAGCTTTATAAGGGAACTCCAGTTGTGTGCGTGTGTGTATTAGTATTTAATTTCCTTTTATATGCTTTATGCTATTATGATATCACATGAATCTTTATTGACTTGCAATGTTATAATCAACAAGCAAGAGCCTAAAACTTAGCTGGACCTCTTCTCTTTTTAGTTTAATGCAACAGCTGAGCCAAGAGCTGGAACAGGATGAAGCTTGGAATTTTATACATCAAGTGGGTTCACCAATCGCCAATTCTCCTCCTGGTAAATTTCTCTGAATCCAGTCTTCTGTCTCATCCTCAATTTTAGCTATATCATTTTAGAGAGACATTTTTCTGCACAAGCTAAAACTGGTGACAAATTTGCGCAGGTAACTGGGCTCAATTTGGCAGTCCAGTTGAAAATAATCCCTTAGGTTCTTTCCACAAGTTACCTGGTTTGGGTCATTCCAGCCCCAATGGCAACCAATTGCCTGGATTGACCACAGTTCTTTCCCCACATGCATCAACCTCTGCAAAGATCGCGCCTATTGGCAAGGACACGGGAAGTGTTAGTGACACAAATCAGATATTTACAGATCCTGAATCAAAACAGGGTGTACCTTTTCAGCATTCACTGTCCTTTCCTGAACAAAAAGTAAATGCATTTCCTAGATCGATATCCACTCTTGGAGAGTTAAATTCAAGCTCATCAAGCCTTGGAACACTGTCTGGTCCTCAATTTCTTTGGGGAAGTCCAACACCTTACAAAGAGCATTCAAATACATCGTCTTGGTCTTCATATTCCATGGGTCTCCCATATAAATCTAATGGCCAGAGGCAAGTTTTCCCATATACTGGTCAGCCTGGTTCAGTTCTTGGTTCCCACCCCCATCATCATGTAGGCTCTGCTCCATCTGGTCTTCCTCTTGATAGGCATTTTAACTACTTTCCTGAGTCTCCAGAAGCTTCTTTCATGCACCCAGCTGCATTTGGGAGTTTAAATCACCGTGATGGAAATCTTATGAACATGGGTGCTCGTGGACCTATGGGTGTTGGCCTCTCAGGAAATGCAACTGATATTGGTTCACCCAGTTTCAGAATGATGCCAGTGCCTAGGCATGGTTCTTTTTTCCTTGGAAATGGTTCCTATTCTGGATCAGGAGTGACTAACTATGAGGGATTGGCTGAACGTGGAAGAAGTCGGCGACTTGAAAACAGTGGGAACCTAATTGATAGCAAGAAGCCGTATCAGCTTGATCTGGACAAAATTATCAGCGGGGAAGATCCAAGGACTACTTTGATGCTTAAAAACATTCCTAACAAGTAAGAACAAGTACCCTAGTAGGACTGTGGTAACTGTACTAACAGTTTGAATAGTGTGGTAACTTATAAGTTTCCTAATGATTTCTGCCCATTGTGATCAATTCTAAAGGTACACTTCAAAGATGCTTCTGGATGCAATTGATGAGAATCACAAGGGTACTTATGACTTTCTATACTTGCCAATTGACTTTAAGGTATAAATATCCCAAAAATCTTTTTGATGGGTCATCGAGGATTTCTTCAAGATGAACTTACTTCTTAAGGTTTCTCTTACTTGCAGAACAAGTGTAATGTGGGTTATGCTTTCATCAATATGGTGTCTCCTTCGCACATCGTCCTCTTCTATAAGGTTTAAATTCTGTATCCTTGGAAATCTCAAGTGATGATCCTCTTTTACTGTTATTAAATTATCATTGTCTGCAGTTAGTGATGTGTGGCTTCTTAATGTGGTGTTTCATCATGAGGACAAATGGCTGTCTTTCTGGAGTTATTACAGTTTCTTTTGATTCAAAAAAATATAAATACAAGTAGGAAATTATTTTCATTGCTACTTTCTGGTGATCTGCATTCATTTGCACTGATTCTGGTCTGAGGGCACATCTTTACCATTTTAAGAAGTCTTATCATGATAAATGTAGGAATTTAATGGGAAGAAGTGGGAGAAGTTCAATAGTGAAAAAGTTGCTTCCCTGGCTTATGCACGAATCCAGGGAAAGGCTGCATTGGTGATGCACTTTCAGAATTCAAGCTTAATGAATGAGGATAAGCGGTGCCGGCCAATTCTCTTCCATTCAGAGGGCCAAGAGACCAGTGACCAGGTACCTTTTAGCTACAATTGGTTGTAATTTCTAGAATGCCAGACACATTTTTTCTTTGAGTTTGAAGGTCTTGCAGATCTTAAAATTTAAATTTATATTTGGAATCAGATATGGATCAAACCTTTTCCCCTTTAAATTTTACAGTGATTAGGATGAAATCTTCCTAAGACTAGGTTGAAGTTGGGTATGAAGGCTCAGATTTAGCCATGAATTGGACAAAACTCGAGCTTAATTTCTGTCTCTGTATGGCTTGAGCTTGGAGATTTTCCTTATCTGAAATAGGAGAAAGCATTTGTAGCTTGATTTTGAGGAAAAAAATGTGGCTAATGGCTATTCCTTTATCTGTTTTTTCTTCTCAACACTACTTACTTAACAAGGCAGACCTTGAGCCTGCCACACATATGTAACTAGATTCCTCATGGATTGGATTATTCTAGATTAAAATATAAATGAAATTCAGAAATAAAGGGGCATGAATCCGATTGTTTATTTGAAGAATTAGTTCGAGGGAGTGCATCCTTGTAGGCTCTTATTTACTTGTTTATAATCTATACAAATTCCTTATTGATTGCTAAAGTAATTAGTCTGATTGCTACTGTAGCGCCGTTTCTGAGTTTGACATACTTCCTTTTCTATTAAACTTTGCCAACTGACTGAACTAACCAGTCTACTGTATTAATCTAGTTTCTCTTGATCATGTGGCATTAACTCCAGAATTTGGCTTTTTTTCCAACACAAATTCCAGCTGCTTCCTGGAATCTTATATCCAACACAGCTCTTGTTAAAAATCTCTACTTTTTTAACTTAACCATCATGGACAAGAATATCATAGAATAGAATGCTGATACCATAAGGAATACCGAATAGAATGCTGATACCAGAAGGAATACCGATGTTTTTGTAAATATTAAAAAAAGAAAAAAAGGGTGCTGTTCTTTTTGTAGTGTTTCTACCATTCTATGATGGGAGAGATAGAGGCGGGGATTGTAGATTCAGGCTTACTTTTCTATAACACAGAAGATAGGCATCAATTTTTCTGCTGGGAGAAGACATTCGAAAAGGATGAAGATTGAAGATTGAATATTCACTTGCCAAGATTAAATTATTTGCAGATTGCATATATATATATATATATATATATATATTTGTATATATATTGAAATGGCTTTGAGAATATGTCATACTTTTGGATTCATATTGATCTGTCAATTTCGCACTTCAATTTCATTATTAAATTGCCTAGTTATTAGACTACAATTTTTCATTTTATTATGTAAAAAGCTACATTTTATTAAATTGCTGATTGTTTCTCTGTGTATATCTTCTAGGAATCTCTCCTATCCAGCAATTTGAATGTGTGCATTCTCCAACCAGATGGGTCGTACACAGGTGATTTGTTGGACAGCCCAAACGACAATAAAGATGAAAAGTTTGGACAATAATTAACTATTTGATTGATATCTTGTTCCTGGACAAGAAATGGGGTCTAGGAGTACTAACTGCGGAATAGAGGTAATCTTAAGGTGTGCAAACTTGGATCCACACAAAAAACCAAAACATTAAAAAAAAAAAAAGTGTGTGTAAAGTGAAGAAGAGGTAGGAGAGATTAAGGAGTCTCATTATTTTTATAGTTCGTAATAACCATCAAAGGCAAAAGAAGCAATTTGATGTGTAGGGCGACAATTGGTATTGAACCAGAGGGAAAGAAATAAGGTGAAGCATAATATTGGTGGATTGTAAGTTTCAAGCCACACTGTATGCATTCATACCAGGTTGTGCAGAGTGACTCCTTCTGAGATTTGCTGTTTATTTATTTTTCCATCCTGCTGGGCCATTTGGAGATATGACTAATTTGTTGTACATCATCCCAATTCACAGTGAAAATGTTGTACATCATCCCAATTCACAGTGAAAATGTTGTATAGAAGAAGGGGGGAACGAGAAACTGTTATGTTTGTTGGCGTTGTCTTGTAGCCAGCAAATGATGAAAGAATTTAATGTACAGATGTTCTAAAAACGGTGTCTTGTTTCTTTTCATTATATTTGTTTTCAGGTTTGTTTTACTGTAAGTATTAAACCATGGGTTTTGAAGAAGTTTGCTTGTAAGTTACAAATTTAAGTGATTATGATATAAGATTTTAATGCAAATTAAGTTATGGCACCGAAAGATAATGCATTTTTTATCCTACAAATCCTAAGAGTAAACTAATCCTCCTCATCAATATTCACCATATCATCATCACCAATATCTTCATCAACGTCCACCACTCACCATAGTAAGTTTTCTAAAACCACTGTTTGATCTATATGTATCAATATCTCCTCTTTCCTCTGATCCAGCCTCTTCTGCCTCTTCAATATAATCTTGGGCATCATGGGCATTTTGACCTAAAATTCCTAGTAAAATATCTTATTTTCTTAAAACACTTAGCCATCAAAACATTTTCTCCGACCTAGCATGGTTCAAAATAGTTGGTCATTTTTCCATCTACATCAAGTTGAATTGCACACAAACAACGATAGTATTTCTTTCTTGCATATCATTCAAGCACGTCGTTCAGTAGAATTGAGAATCTCCCCTAGAAAATTACTTCATCCTCTTAGTATGCAAATATCAAGTTCATTATAATCCATGCTTTGCTTATTTTTTTGTATCATATCTCCTTGATTTTTAGTGATATTTTTCTGTGAAACTGGAAAGATTTCTTTGGACTTACAGTTTCATGGTTATAATTTTCTTCAAAAAAAGAAACTACCCAACATATGTCTTCATATCAATTCACAAACAATCTTGCATTACAACCAACACGTGCTTCTCTATGACATGATCTTTTTCTTTTATTTTCGTTCTTTTTGTATCTCATTTTTAAACCCTTTTTTCAAACAAAGTAACTTGACCAATAATAGTATACTCTTTTATTGATTTTCTGCTAGGTCTCATTTGCACACTAACACGTCAATCTTCATAAGCATCATCTCCAAATCAAGTTTCATATCAATATTTGAAAATTTACTAGATTTTAACTAATTTGATTCAAGTCACATCAGACTATAGAAGTGTAGAAATTTTCAAACACAATTTTTTTTAATCATAATATTCAAACCCAAAATTTTGCTTAAGAGAAACGAGGGACAAATTACTCGAACCAAATAAGTTTGATAAATTACACACATATTTGATCATTAATTTGTTTTTATCTTCATTTTCTCCACATTCTTGACATATTTTTTCTATTATTTTGAAATTCATCATCATGGCTGTTATCCAACTCAAACACATTGACCTCAAAACTACAAGCATCATCCAAGAAATATAATTGAGATTTTTCAGAACCATATGAAAGTTTAAAAATACTAATAAACATAAAAAAAACTTAATTACAATATATAATTATAAATGTAATGCTAAAATCTAATCAATATAATATGTTTTAATTAATTTTTTATATTTTTGAAATTAAATAAATATAATTTAACATAATTTATCACATACCTTTTTCTTGATTCTTCAAATGAAAATATTTATTTAACTCATCATAAATCTAATCAAGTTTCGGTTCAATTGGTTGAATCCATCAAATTGGTTCGGAGTTTAAAACAAATACATACATTTCTACATACACACACATATATATAATCTCACTAAAATGTTATGTTTTGTAACTTTTTTAAATGAAAAAGAAAAACTACTTAAAGTAAAATACTCTCTTCACTTCTCCCAGCATTGTTCATAAGTCGAAGAAATTTGATTTTAGGATTTAGGTACATATCAAAGTAATTCACAACATAGTAGTAAGGTTGAAGTTAAGTCTCACCAAAATTGTCACGGTACATTGAAATGTGACGGTTAAATAGTCAAGAATTATTTTTTAGAAGTAATTTACGTCACTTTGTTTTAATATTAAAGTCAATACTCAATAATAATAGAAGAATGTTAATGTTCTAGTAACTCCCATGATAGTAGTTTTAATTTTTAAAATTGTTATATATATATATACATAGATTAGAGGTTTAATTCCTATCTGGTCCATCCTCCTCACATATATTCTTAGGAGCGTTTGGTATACGGAAATGTTAAATCATTTATGAAAATGTTAGATTCCTACGTTTAATACATAGTTTCAAAAAAATAATTTCCTGAAATGTAATATTATCGGAAATCAAACATTCCTAAAAAATCTTCATTTTTCATTCTCATAGAAAGAGGTAGAAATGATGGATTTTCAAGTTATGGGAATATAATATTCTGATATAAAATTACCACTTTATCAATATTCCTTACATTTAATTATAAAAATTAAAATCTTATTTTATTAATTTTGTTACTCATAAAATTTTCTTTTTAATTTAGTTCTTCATATATGGACATTTTTTAGTTTGATCCCTCATATGAAATATTTCTTATTTTAATCACTCATAAAATTATTTTTTTAATTTGACCCTTCACATGTGAATATTTTTTAATTTGTTGTGCGGCATGTAAAATAGAACATTTAAGTTCTCCCAAAAAAAATAATAAAAAGGCTTTATATCAAGCCAAAAGTAGATATAAAAATAAGCTAAAAATAAAATAAAAGCACATAAAACTACGATAGGTTGTCGACACCAAAAATAACCTCAAAAGGACAAATTATTTGCTATGTTGTCAGGTTCGAAAAGAATTTTCCATAAATATATTATATGGCCCGAAATTTCACAAGTGCTAAATGTCATCCCGTTAAAAGTTAAGTTACTTAAATGTAATTTCAAGAACTAACTTTTGTGGGAAAATTCTCCATAAATTGACATGCACATATAATATCCCACCCTTCATGCTTGCAAAATCTTCCAACCAAATTAGTTAAAACACCAAATAAATTATTCGGTCTTTATAGTTATTTCAATTTATTTTATAAAAAATTACATTTATATTAATTTAGTCTCTTTATTTTGTTAAAGTTGATTTTTCACAATAAAATATTTAAATTTTATGATTTAACAATAAAAGAATTAAATTGAAACAAATATAATTTTTTTAGAATAAATTGAGACATTTAATTTATTAATAATCATATTGATTGTTGAGATAATTGTAAATTTTCTGAAACAAAATTAGTAATTTATTCTTAAAAAAACCCAACCCATTGACAAAGTTTCCATTTTTTTAAAAAAAAATCTTTATCCACGAAAAGAAAAAAACATAGATGCATTAATAAAAATCTTCGACCAAAATTTAAGTAAAATATAACAAGTGTAAATTTTATAATTTAACAATAGATATTTCAAAATCCTCCAACCGCAAGGTGACTATTTAAGTAAAATATAATAAGTTTAAATTTTATAATTTAACAATAGATATTTCAAAATCCTCCAACCGCAAGGTGACTAAATGTGGGGCCAGTTTTGATAGGGTTTTTCTAAGAAGGAAAAAAATATTTTTTTTTAATAAAAAAGTACTTCTGTAAGATTTTTGGATGTGTTTTTGCAACAAAAAAAATGTAGAAGCATTAATAATGTGGAAATTCAAGAACAAAATCTTAACCTCTTATAACAGTTTGAATCTAAATCAAAAGAACTCAAAAAAAAAAAAGATAAAGATTAAGGATTTGTTACTTGACGATTTAGAAACAAAATAAAAACCAAAAATATAAATATTGGAAATATGACCCAATATTTAAAATCAAAAGCAGACCAATATATCAAAGAAGGATGCCACAAGATTAAAACTATTCGATTATGTTTATGATGAAGTCTAAACCTAAATTAAATACATAAACCTAGAAAACCAAAAGACACAACTCTAAAAACATCTAATAAGCCCACATTTTTTAGCCTTTTAGAAACCATAAAGTAATAGTCATGGGCCCATAAGTAAAAATAAATGTAATGCCATTTCAAAACATAAGTCCGACATAAAATTAAGCAAGCTAGTGACATATATAATTAGCAAAGTCTGGCTTAAAACTAATCTACTTGCTCTAAAGCCTAAAGCAAATTAATTAGATGTGCTTAAATGGGATTTATTGTAGATTTCTTTTGTTGGCCAAAGTATTTAAAGTGTCCTATGTTGCATTTATTAAAATCGGTGAGATGATGAGATTTTTGGATTGAGAAAGTGAAGGAATTGAGCATGGAGGCAACCATTCGAATTTGGTGCTTGTCTTTAAGGACAAGAATTATACTTGTCTTAATTTAGATAGTTAGATTTCAAATTTAATAGTCTAAATATTAAGTAGTAGTTTTGATATTTTTTTATTTTTTTAAAAAAATATTAAAATATGAATCGTTAAATATGAAATCTGACAACTCAGATTAAGACAAGCATTGATACTTGTCTTTAAGAACAAGTACTAAATCTAATTTCTGGAAGTAAGGCTCCACTAGTATGCCCCTCAAGTGCCAGCCCCGAGAGATAAGCTCTCCTTTGGGCTTGCGTCTCAGGCACTAGCCGACCCAAGAGCAGTGTTCTCATAAAAGTTGACGCCCTAGGCAACAAGGGTGACTGAGGGCGCCGAGCACTAAATTTCCCTCCCACTCTCTTTTCCTCACCTTTTTTCATATTGTGTCTTCACAAGAACTCGAGGGACTCTTAACTATCAAGTTCTAACCTAAAAAGATAAACAACTTACTAGTTCAACCCAGGTGAGTGGGTAAACTTATTCTATTGAAATTGTATTGTTATTATTTATCTTGTGCAATTGTGACCAAATACTTTCTTATGCTTGAATACCACATCAATAAATTGAGTATGTATTGAAATATGAGATATTTGAGATTTATTTTCTTATTGTTTAAATGTCATTGTTACATGTATGGAATTCCCCATGAATTTTGGTGACTCATGAGCATTAATTACAGTCATAGTACTCATGTTGGATATATTGTAAGAAACTTCTTTTTTTCTACATTGCTATGAGTGTTGCTATGTGAATAATGTGACTCCATGATGTGTTTTGTGCTTGTAATAGCGAATGAGGAGAACATGGGGATGAGTCACATGAGCCTTGAAGTCAATAAGGGTGGCCAATAGTCAATAAGGAAGGCATCTTAGTCACGAAATGGAAGAAGCTACCTTATGTATTTCATATGAGATGCATTGGTGACTCTCCTTTACTCTTGCCTTTTTCTTGCTGATTTGGCATTATTTATTTTACGTTTTGTGCATTTGTTTGTCTAATCATAGAATAGGAATGTTCTCTCACTGAGTTTGTATTCATCCCTCTCTTTCACATTTTAGATAACCAGATAGAGGAAGAAACTCTACCCACTAAATAGCAACGTAGATCAAGTCTCCAAGTCCCTCTTTGCTTCTAGCTAGGGGATTTGTTTGATGTACTTGCTTTTGTCAACCTTATTGTAAAATCTAGAGCTGCTTTGTATAGTTCGTTAGTTATGTAGGCTTGAATACACATTGGCCAGTTTAGTTAGGTCATGGATTGGCTTGCCTTTTTTAAAACTGCAAAATATAATTTGCTTTCGTGTAAAACCTTATACAATATTATTCATAACATATTCAATAAATATAACAAATTTATGTATGAAAAATTTTGTAATTTTTTTTATTAACAAAGAAATCTACATCTAACGTAATTAATTTCAGAAAATGTTATAAAAATTAAGGATATTGGTACTTTTAAAAAAAATATGAAAATTTAAGGTTATATATAATTTTAAAAAAAGTAATAAAGAGGCAATAATCTACAAGTATTGTCACAATTTTTACCAAAAGATAATTCACATATAATTAATTATATTTTTTTTTAAAAAAGTGGCTTTCAATCATGGGTCACACCAAGCAAGCTTGGACATGATACTTTTAAACCTTTAACAAGTAATCCAACCTGCTTGTTATATATCACTTATTTGACTAGTTTATAAACTTGTTAGAAGTGTTTGGTAAATAAGTTTATTTAAGTAGAATATAGATTATACTTTGAATAACTTATAGCTTTTATATTTTTTTCCTTTTATTCTTATTTTACATCTATCAGCTAATTCAATAACTACTTTTATCAAATACTTATAATTCAATAAGTTAGTTAACTTAATAACTTTCAACTAAAAACTAATTTTAAACTTTCAGCTAACTTATCAATTATTTTTGTAAAACATAACCTTGGCCAATACACTAAATTGGACTAGTTCATTTGACACTATTATTTATTTAAGAAAGATTAAAACTTAAAAGATTAGGAGACAAACAATAAGAGAGGCCAAAGATACGTGAATCTTGGTAATGTATGCATGCAAACTTTGTGCATGGAACAGCCATATCAAATGATTAAATATTCACCAAACCACTAAATGGAAACGACATGAATTGCTTTTCTCTAACTACCTCTCCAACAAAACACACGTTCAAAATTTCAAACAGAAACAACGGTCTTCAAAAAGTTTTTTTTTTTTCTTTCTAGCTAAGATACTAACATCAGTTTTGCTCAGACTTATTTCAATGCGAAGTTAAGGTTTGTATGCTTTTGTTCAAAAGAAAAAAAAAAGGCATGCCGTTAAAATTTTAGTTAAGTTGAAAACCCATTATTTAAGTGTGATTTGGCATTAACGAATCTTCAAGTTTGAGTCAAGAGGCACATATTCCAATATATGAATGAAAAGATATGTGATATACATAAGTTTCGTTTTTTATTAAATATCGTGTTTTTCTATTGAAAAAAAAATTAATCCAAATATAAAAGACATTACAGATTTATTTTTTTCTATTTCCATTGAAAAAATTAAATTATTGATTTAGCCTTTAAAAAATTATAATTATCTTAATTGATACTTCAAAAATCAATATCTTAATTTAATTTTTAAAAAATTATATTTTTTTTAATTTAATTATTTTTATTGTTAAATCGTAAAATATATTATTATTAAATTTGAATTAATTCATTACTTAAAATACGATCGTATCCAAGTTTGAAGTTCTGAAAATGACAGATTTACCTCTTTTGATTTGATCACATAATCTTCAACTTATTTAAGTCTGTGATTGTACTTACTTCATAGACAACTTACGTGAGGAAAGCAAAATAATAAACTAAACATAGTCACAGTACTAAATTTATTCGACGTATAGTTATACACTTTCTGTGACAGGTAATAATTACTTCACATTAAATCAACGAGAATGATATCTAGTGTGAAACTGAATACCATTTCTCATTTTGAATGTCGAACTTCAAATGTCAACACACATAGCCTTGGGAACACACACACACTAATTAATACCAAAGTCAATTGTTAAAATGCTAGTCAATTTCTGCAGAGCAGTTTTAAAAAAAGTGTTCTAAAAGTCAATTAAAAGGATGGTGTGGGTTATCTACTTATCTAACATACCATTACCTTGCATATATATATATATATATATATGCACAAATATTTGCTAATATTGGAAAGATGAAGAGGTTCAAAAGATTACACTTTCCAAAGCTTTAGTGAGGCCAATTTTCAAAACATAGACGGTCACCAACTTTTTAACCTACCTACTGTTTATATGTCAATGATAAACCCAAAAATTATCTTGAAAACTTTTATATTTATTATTTTTTTGATAATCTTAATACTATATTATTAACATAATTATATTATTTTGTTTAAAAAAGTAATTTATATACTATAATATAAATATTTTTTAAGACTTTTATGTAATATTTTTTTGATTCATATCTGACTCTTCTAATATTTAATATATATTGTAAAAAAATACTATTTATTTTACAGTAATAAAATTATATTTGTAATGTAAGATGATATGCAGCTAGTAACTTCATTGTTAGAAGTAATAAATGTTTTATACAAAAAAATTCCATTGATACAAAAGCAATTAAATGTAAAATGTTTATAATACATACATATATATATATATATATATATATATCTCAAATGTCGTAGCAGCTAGATAATTTTTTTTAAAAAAAAAGAACATTATAATTTAACTAAAACTTAGGAGAAAAAATTAATATAATTCACCTAAAAGAATCTGGTCGGAACTCCATAGGAGTTTTTATTTGGTAAACAAAACAATAATGTAGATAGATTTTTTTTTTCCAACACTTTCTTGTTATGATCCCATTTAATTCCACATTCATTTAATCAAACTCACAACAGCTGTATCTAGCATTTTAATGCATAGAGATCAATAAAAAGGTAAGACTTATTGACGCGGCATGAATGACTGCAAAACTCTAATATTATCACCTAGAACAATTTTATTTTGAGTAATTTACTAATTAGTTATTAAAAGATTATAAATTTCTCAATTTAACCCTTAAAATATCAAGTGCCTCAACTTAATTTATAAAAATTTATATTTATTTCAATTTGATCATTTTCATTACTAAATCATAAAATCTATTATTATTAAATTTTAAAATTTTTGTTGCTTAGAGGGCATTTGTTTATACTTATTGGGGGCTATGAATATAATTCATTCAGATTTCAATCCATTAAATATATTTTTTAATAACTCTAAATACATCTTATTTAATCAAATCTCATAAAAAAAATTGATAAGTTTTGCTCTAAATATATTGTTTACTTTTGTGTATTTACTATTTAATGTGTAGAGATTTTAGAAAAACAAAACGTTTTAATTATTTAATAATTAGATTTAAAAATAATACCTTAATAATTATATTTGGATTTGGATATAGATCTCACAACAAATGTTCCTTTAAAGTCAGTTTGACAAAAAAAAATTAAATTAAAACAAACACAATTTTTTAAAGCTAAATTGAGACGCTTAATTTTGTAAGGATTAATTTGAGGTAAATGTAATATTTTAGAGATCAAATTAATAATTTAGTATTTTATTTTATAGACCGTTATAGTTTAGTTTTTACATGAGATTTAACGTTTGAGATCAAGGATCATGATGATGATATATGCACCGAAATTGGTTAAAGATAAAGTGGGGAAGAAGTTGCATGAATGAAAGAAAATGCAAGGTATACAACACTGGCCAAAAAGGAACATAATCCAAAAACAGAAGAGAAATATGTAAACGGTGAAGTTAATGCCAGCGGTGTGGCTAACCAAATGCCACAGTCAACCTTTCTCCTCCTCTGCACTCTTTTAATGACTCTTATAAATATTCTCTGTACCCTCTTCCCTCTTCCCCATATGAGCGCCGATTGTCTCTCTCCTTCCTCTCTCCTCACTCTCCTCTATATATCACCTCCTTCTTCTTCATCATTCCTCTCAGAAAAACTTCAACCCATAATTGACAACCATGGTGCTCCTAATGGTTCTTCTGCTGAGGCTGCTAGCTGCTTCATGTCGCTTAGCTGCAAGAAAGATGATAAGCTATGGCTTCCACTTAAGCAATGTGTCATTTAAGCCATCATCACCACAGTATTCTCCTCCTCCTTCTTTCCCTAGTATCACCAAATGTGGGTTGAATGGTAGGGAGTCACAGACACTGGTTTGTGACATTCATAGAGTGCTTCTAAGGTCTCCCTCCTTCTTTCCCTTCTTCATGCTTGTTGCCTTTGAAGGTGGAAGCATCTTCAGAGCCTTTCTCCTGCTTCTGTCATGTCCTGTGTTGTGGGTTCTGGACAGTGGGCTCAAGATAAAGCTGATGACCTTTATAACCTTCTGTGGGCTGAGAATGAAGGACGTGGAGAACACGTCAAGGGCAGTTTTGGCCAAGTTTTATGTGGAGAATCTGAACCCTGATGCCTGCGAGGTGCTGGGGAAAGTGGGGTTCAGGGTTGTGATCACAAGGGTGCCTAGGGTTATGGTGGAGGGGTTTCTGAGGGAGTACCTGAGAGTGGATGAGGTTATAGGCACAGAGTTGCAGAGTCTGGGCGGGTACTTCACTGGTCTGGTGGGTGGGTCTGGCTTGGTGGTGAAGCATGGAGCTCTCAAGGACTACTTTGGAGATACAAGGCCTGACATTGGACTTGGATGTAGCCACAGTGTTCTTGATCATCTTTTCATCTCTCTCTGCAAGGTAAAAAAATTTTAGCATTCTCTGTTACGGCTACAGTACTATGTATTATTTTCCAAGGCCTTGTTTGTTTGTGAAAAATAAAGCATTCTGACGACTGCAATTTGCACTCGGTTGATTTTGTTTAAAATTACTATTTTACCCTTAATTTTTTGTCTTTTCATCTCTTCTTTTCATTCGGATAAAAAGATTAAAAATTTCATCATTTATTCTCGCCTTGTAAAGACAGGAGTCCGGATTTGCTGCTGTTCAAAGCGGCTGCTTTTGTTGCTTTTCACTTTTAGCAACGATTTTTACCGTTGTTAAAAGTTGTGGCAGCAGTTGTTTTTGTTACCAAAACTTTCAGCAACGGTTAAATGCAGCAAAAGCAGCGATTTCGGACAACAGCAAATCCGGATTTGTAAAGACAGTGCAGCTTTTTTAAATAATGAGAAGGACTATAATTTCATTTTGGTCTCTCATTAATGACCTTCTTTTCAATTTAGTCTCATAGATTTGTATTTTTAATTTGGTTCCTCATATTTTTATTCTCAATTTGGCACTTCATAAATACAAATATTTTTAATTTGTCCCCTTATAAATTTTTATTCTTAAGTTAATCGCTCAAAAATTTAAATATTCTCAATTTGATCCTTTATATGGCTCTCGGTGAATAATTTAACAGAAGTGCTAATTTGTCATTTAACTTGCTACATAGATGCCATGTAATTTTTTTCTTTCTTTTTGTTAATTTGATGCTTAATGGAGAGTTGACTCCACTTCATAGCTAGATAATTTGAAGGGACTAAATTGAGAATGTTTAGATTTATGAGGGATTAAATTGAGAAGAAAAATATGTGAGGGACCAAATTGAGAATAAAAATATGTGAGGGATTAAATTGAAAATATTTGGATCTTTAGGGATCAAATTGAAGATAAAAATCAGTTAGGGACTAAAATGGAATTTTAGTTTAATGAAAAGTGACCATAACACACGACCTTTTGACAAACTCCCAAAGGGACTCTAGGCTACAAAAAATGCCTAAAAGGAGGGCCTAGAGGCCAAATTAAAGCTTGAAATTTAGTACATTTGACCGTTGTCTTTTTTAATGTTTTTTCTCTGTTCATTTTTCCCCCGTTTCTGTGGCCCACTAATTGCGGGCCTTGAAAACCCTCACAAACCATTAAAAAGAAAAAGACAGAAAAAGAAATTCATACCATTTACACACAAACACACACAAAGGAGTCACTACTTGCTATAAAAACTATGATTTCACCCTTGACATAGCATGATAGTAACATATCTAACATACACTGCATTTAATGTGTTTTAATGCCATGACAGGAGGCTTATGTGGTGAGAAATGAAGGGTCAGTGATGCCAAGGCAAAAATATCCAAAGCCTCTGATTTTCCATGATGGAAGGCTGGCATTCTTGCCCACTCCCTCAGCCACACTCGTCATGTTCTTGTGGCTCCCCATTGGAATACCCTTAGCCCTATACAGAATCCTCCTGGGCGTTCTCCTACCCTACAAGCTAGCCCGAACTCTAGCGTCCTTAAGTGGTGTCCACATCACTTTCAAAGGCCATAATCCTAAAACCTCACACCACACCAGAGGAGTCCTGTATGTATGCACCCACAGGACCCTCCTTGACCCAGTCTTCCTCAGCACGTGCTTGGGGAAGCCGTTAACAGCAGTCACATACAGTTTAAGCAGAGTCTCAGAGATGATATCACCAATAAGGACAGTGAGGCTCACAAGGGACAGAAAGAAGGATGGGGAAGCCATGGAAGTTCTGTTAAAAGAAGGAGACTTGGTTGTGTGTCCTGAGGGGACAACATGCAGAGAGCCGTATCTGTTGAGATTTAGCTGTTTGTTTGCAGAGTTGGCTGATGAGATAGTGCCTGTGGCCATAAATGCAGAAGTGGGTATGTTCTATGGGACCACAGCGAGTGGGCTCAAGTGTTTGGATCCATTCTTCTTCTTGATGAACCCTAGGCCTTGTTATTACATTGAGGTGCTGGAGAAGGTGCCAAGGAATATGACGTGTGGTGGAGGAAGGTCAAGCTTTGAAGTGGCTAATTATATACAGAGAAGGCTAGGGGATGCTTTGGGATTTGAGTGCACTAATCTTACAAGGAGGGATAAGTACTTGATGCTTGCAGGGAATGAAGGGATTGTGCAGGAAAACAAGAGGAAAAAAGGCTAGACATGAAAATTTGGGTTATTTTCTTAAGGTTTTAAGTTGAAGAAGAATGAATTTAAGGGCTTTTAATGTAGGTTGTTCTTGACTTTATTATTTTATTGTAAGCAGCTAGGGAATTATACAGTTATTTTTGGTTTGTCTTTTTGTTAGATTACATATGATGATGATGATGATGATGATAGTGCAGAATGATATCTTTTTGTTAGATTACATATGATGTTGATGAGAGTGCAGAATGGTGTCAAGGAAATTTATGTTAACTGAACTTTCTTAAATGTACACGCTCAGCTTGTTTCAGTCAAGAAGTTTGTTTAATTCAATTTCTCAGATGTTACCTTTTTAAGAACCTTTTGTTCATTTAATATAAAGGAACTAATTCTGTAAAATAGGTCAATCAGCCGTCAAATATCAAAAAATAAAGAAATTTAAACGGATTGACCTGTTTAATTTGCGAGCCTCTTTATGTTAGATCAAGATTGTCTGTCTTGGCCCACGGAAGCCTCTTTTTTTAAAACTTTTATATTTAAATAATATAATTTTAAAAAAATTAGTAAAAAAATTTAATAATTTTTATTAAAATATTATATATGTAAAACATTACTTCTTTAATATTTTTAAATAACCAATAACTTTAATTTTTCATATTTTCTTTTTAAATTAACTATATTATATTTAAATTTGAAAATTTTATATTTATTTTAAAAAATTACAAAAATTTTCATATCCAAAATTACTATATTTATTGAATGTAAGGTTATAAAATATAAAAATGTGATAAAGAGGTTATTTATACTAAATAATAAATTTTTTTAAAAAAATAAAATTTTAAATAGACCAGTCCACAGACTAAAATAACATGTCCAAAATCATCTATTTGTGGACAATCACAGGTTGATACCTGTTTTGACACTATTAAAAAGAACTATAATATAATTTGATATTTATAATAGTTACCAATGTTATAAGAACTAGACCGGTAATTAAACTGGTAAAGGCACTAGTTTAATTATAGTCGAACTGTAGTTGAATCAATACTAATTAAATATATATATATATATATATATATATATTAATTTTATATTAATAAATAAGAGTTACTTTTCTTTTTTAAAAATATAATTATATATATATATATTTTTTTTTATATAAATTATAAATATTAAATAATTTTCTACATTCGCACTTGCCAAAATAATCTCTATCTTTCAAATTTCAATAGACATTAATGCTCTACCTCTTCCCACTTCCCAATTTTAGTTTTCTTTTTCAAAGCCAATCTCTCTCTCTCTCTCTCTACCTCTTTGCCCAATTAGGGATTGGTTTAAACAGTTTCATATCAATTTTTACGGAATTCATTAATAACTTGATTGATGTGATTTCCGGAGGGAAAACACTTAGTTAATTTTCTGAATAGGTTGAAAGAAACAAACAAAGAAAAAACTAGGTCATTCAATTGATAAGCCAAAGGGCGCCACAATTAAGAGAAATGGGATGATCTCGCCACACTCAAGAAAGAAGAACGTGAGTGATAAGAAATCTAGTTGTTCTCATCACTAACCTAAATTAGATAAGAGAAATAAATCAAGAATGCTCTTGAAAGTAAAATGTCAATATCTCATATGATTCAAGTATGATTTACAACATATAGCAAAGACCATTTTTATAAAGGGTCTCCAAAATAAAAGACAAAAGACTCCAACTAATGCATTAACTAAAAGCCAAGTAGTGTAGGTTAAATGTCAAAGACAATAAATGCATAAGTAGCTAAATGTCAAAGACAATAATGCATAAGTAGCTAAATGTCAAAAACAATAAATTCATAGGTAATAGACTACAACTATATTCAACAAATGCAACATTCCCACATGCAATCTTGTTCATACTTTTTTCACTTTCAACAATGCGGTTAAGTCCAATCTAAGCCATTTAGCCCTTGAACGAATTAGAGGCCAAATTGAAGTGTTCTCCCTTTCTTGGGATGCAATTGGGTTATCCTTGATTACATCATACTCCCCTGGTTGAAATGGATTTGGCCTCAAATCCAAGTCCTCTTTATCTTCTAAGTAAGGAGAAAGATCCCTCACATTGAAAGTAGTAAAAACAGCATAGTGTTCAGGCAAATCAATTTTGTATGCATTATCATTTACCTTGTCTATGATACGGAAAGGACCATCTGCCCTTGGCATTAATTTGGACTTCCTTTGATTTGAAAATCTTTCTTTTCGAACATGAACCCACACTAAATCTCCAGGACTGAATTGAACAAATTTTTTCCTCTTGTTGGTAGTCTTCTCATAGATGGAGTTCTTCTTCTCTGTTGACCCTAAGGCTATATGCCATAAGTTTTGATGATGACAAATGTATTTGAATAGTAGCATTGATATATATAAAGATTAATTATCATATATATGCTACAAGTACTTAAGCATGATTATGTTATTTAATATGTATGTTGCATATATTGAATCATGCTATTAAACTAACCATTGGGTTTGCAAGTAAGATATATTTTATAGGTTGGTTCAAAACAAGAAGAGTGAGCATTGTATTGAATAACAAGGAAAAGCAATATCATGCTTCACTCAAGGAAAACAACATGCAAGGATGAAGCTCCAAGAAATGAAGAATTAGAAGATTTGAAGTCTTGGAAGCTTGGATGCATCAAGATAGCCTATGTGTTTAAATTAGGTATATTTTATATAGGCTAGTATATTTGTGCAACTCAATGATTTAGATTTGCATACATTGGCTCAAGCATTTTTGAACAAAAAGATAGTGAGATATGAAGTTTTACAAAAGTTATTTTTTGACCTTTGGTCACTCCTTATATCATATCTCATAAATTAAAAATAGGTTTTTCAAGTATCTTAATCTCATTTGATAGTAGACTCAAAGATCTTTTCAACGGTATATTATTTATTCAAAACGGAGTCCAAATGAGAAATATATGACTATTCAAAATATAGTTTGAAAAACTGAAAGTTGATTTTACTGTAATAAAGAATTATTCTGTTCTGACCTATAGTCAGTATTTTGATTATATCTTTTAAAATAAAAATAATTTTTGAGTAAAACTTGGCTCATTTGAAACTAGACTCCAAGAGCTTTCCAACGGTATATTATTTGTTTAAAACGGAGTTCAAATGAGGGAGTTATGAATTTTTAAAGAAAGCTCAAAATCTGGACTGCACTATAACGGCTATATAACGGCTAGTTTTGTAAAATCTTATATATATGACCTTAGATACACGATTTTGAGCAAGAACAAAGTCCTACAATGTGATATTAACTTCTTCTATCATCTTTGAGAGAAAGGAAAGCATTCTTGAGCCAAATCTTGCATATTCTCTATCATTAGAGTTATTAGAGCTTCATTTGTTTTCATCTACTCTTTAGAGAGAGTTTCTTTGTATTGTTGATTTTGATCAACACATATATTATTCTGAGTTGAGGTTCGCAAGTACCGGTGTTGGAAAAACTTGCTTTGGGTTGAGGAGGAGCCCGGATTCGTAAATTCTCCATTGTGGTTTCGCAAATACCCGGATCGAATTTGCGTGGTTGTAGTGGTTTGCAAGTACCCGGATTAAACTTGCAATTATAGTGAAAATACTGAAGTGGTCTCTTGAGGACTGGATGTAGGCTTGGATTAGCCGAACCAGTATAAATCTCCGAGTTTGCTTTCTCTATCCCTTACTCTTTAATTTGTGCATATTGATATCTATTCTTTAATTCCTTGATCTTTATAATTATTTATCTTGACAGCACATTGATTTTCTATATTGTATTTATTATCCTAAGCATTGTACTTTTACAGAAAATCATTTTAACTTCAAATTAATTCTTGTGAAAAATTTATAAAACCCAATTCACCCCCCTCTTGGGTTCCAACCATTACTTTCAATTGGTATCAAAGCTTGGGCTCTTGATTTAAGACTTAACCGTCTAAGAGTAAATATGGTTGGATCTAGTGAGTGGTTTATGTCTGAAAATTGTTCTTTCACAGAACCTTCAATTTTTTATGCTAATCATTTTCAATATTGGAAGTATGAAATGAAATTTTTTTTAATTTCAGTAGACCATAAACTCTGGGAAATTATAGAAAATGGTTTTTATATGCCTGTCAAGGAAGAACAAGGAAAATACATTTCAAAACCCAAGAGTGAATGGAATGATACTGAAAGAAGTTTAGTGCAACTCAATGCTAAGGCAAAATTGATTATTTCTTGTGCATTGAGTCAAGATGAATTTTTCAGAATTTCCAATTGTGCAACTGCTAAGGAAATGTGGGAAACTTTAGAAGTTGCATATGAGGAAGATCTTGTTGCAATGGAATTAAAGTCTAGAAATCTCATTAATGAACTTGATATCGCTCAAATGAAAAATTGTGAAACCATTAATGAGATACGACTTGTGCTTAATCAATTGCAAGCTCTTGGTGTTGAACTTACAGAAAAATCTCAAATCACCAAGGAGATAGAAGAAAAAGAAAAAGGAGAAAATGAGAAACCACAACCAAAAACTGAATCATCAAAGAAAGCTTACCTATCTTCCATTTGGGGAAATAGCAATTCCGATGAGGAGAACATAAATGAAGAAGTCAACACTTGTCTTGTGGCCAGAGATAAAGATGAGGTAAATTCATTTGACTACTCTTTTGAAGAATTACAAGATGCCTTTGATGATTTACATGAATAATCTCTTATACTTGCAAAGAAACTAAATATTTCAAAACAGAAAAACTCTTCTCTTGAAAATGAGTTGGAAACATTGAAAAACGAATTTTCTATTTCCAAGGAAGAGAATTTTGTTTTTGAAAATCAAAACAGAACTTTGCAAGAAGAGAATTTGATTTTAAAGGCAAATATCTCTACCAACAAAAATTGCTTTTGTACCAAGTGTGATTCCTTGAAAAAGGAGAATGAGGATCTTAAAAACACACTTAAAAAACTTTCTCAAGGTAGAGAAATTCAAAACTCTTCTGTTGAGAAACAAAGTAGTAGCTTTAACAAAATTGGTTTTGTTCTTAACAAGTCAAATCAGAAATATTTCAAAAACTACTTTGTTCCTACAAAAATGTCCAAAAGTCCACCTTGCACTTGTTTTTATTGTGGACTGAAAGGACACAAGTCTTACTCCTGTTTTTATAAGAAAAATCTTGTTCATGGAGTAAAAATGAAATGAGTTCAAAAAGGACCTCATAACCCAGGCAAACCCAAAAAAATTTGGGTATCAAAGACAAAGGATTAATTTGCAGATTTGCCTCGAAGCAAGGAGCGGAAATAACTTTTCAATGGCTACATCATTCAAACTCCACTCTCTTGCATCAAAAGGAGGCAATGGATAAGTAAACATATAAGCTGTAATGCATTGTAAGAAATTTGACTGATATATTTACTGCTCTCTAATGCTTTTGTCTGTTCTCTAATATGCATTACATCTATCCTTGATACTCATGCATGCTATATCTGAAAACAATTGTTAGGTGTGTAGCTTATAGATTCGAATTTTGTTTTGAGGTAAAATCTTTCTTCCAAATTTTGCTCAAACTATCCTTTTTACCGCATCATGAAAACTTGCTTTCATTACACGCACATTTTTCTTATCTTCACAACAATAAGATTACTCCTACCCATAGTATTTATCCTTGCTGTAATCTTATTTAAATATTTTCAATGAAATCAAATTTATTGCAAAATTGCATTTCATGGAAGCATAGCACTTTTATTAATATGGCATATCTTGAACATAATGTTGCTCCTAGTGCTCGAGATTTATTTGAACATCAAAGTGCTCCACCAAAAGTGTTTTGCAGGAGTTAATCCTCAAAATTATCCTCTAAAGCACATTCTTTCCTCTGCTCTCCGAAATCAGTAAGATTTATAGTTTTGAAGTTGGTTGGTCGACCAACGCTCCTATCAGTAGTCGACCAACGAAGCCTACATTGAACCAATGCTTGATAGATCTTGCAAATAATCAATCAATTAAGATCATTAAAATTGTAAGAAGACAGGATCGATCAAAAGAAGAGCAATGAGCAAAACAAGGATATCAAAATCTTGAAGAGGAACTTCAAGAAGCAAAAAAATTTTGCCAAAATTGATGAGTATCTCTATCCTTTACTTCTTCATTATTTATTTGAATGATACTCCTTGATCTCAATTGTACATTTTGGCAAATTTTTTTTTTGTCATACTTTCATTGCAATGACATATTGTTTTCTGACATCTTACATACTTGATCACAACATGACATATAAAAATATGTTAAATACTTAAATTATTTTTTTAATACATCATGGTTCGAGCATTATACATATCATCTCTTTTACATAAGCTGTAACTTATAAACCATTGTTTATGGATTATAGTTTATATCTGATTATATCTTATTAATCCATATTACCTCAATTATGTTACTACATACTCTGATTATAATATGTTTTATCTTGAGTAAATATGTAACTTGCTTTTGCTTTGAAATGATGATATATATATCCATGTCAGAAAATTCTTTCTATCTTTAAAATGGATATATATTTTTTTCAAAATATATATATCCTTCTATTGTACAAAATTTGTGCGGCTGATTTTCTTTATCTTTCTTTATTATTATAATTTTTTTAAGTACCGTCATCTGAAAGAAACCACTTGCATTAAAATAAAAAAAAACAAACAGAAGGATTACATTGCATTAAAAAAAAAGGGAAGGTTTGCTCATAGATGAGCAATCTACAGGCGAGGTGGTCTCGGATTAGGTGGGTTATATTGAATCATCACCCCTCGGCCATTCCTTGGAGCAAGAGACTGAGCAATGTCACGGAGGGTAGTGTAAATCCCATTCATACAATCAACACTTCTTTGTTGTTGATTGCAAAAGCATTGGGTAGACCAATAGAAGAACCTATCTATTCTTGAAGTCAGTGCCGCATTGTTGCGTTTAGCTAACTTCTCCTGGTCCTCTATCATCTTCTTGAGTTTCTTCACCTCCTGCTCCAGACAAGCAATTTTATCTTCTGACGTATGGCCTGTCACGACCCGTTTTCTGGGCACATGACCGGCACAATGATGAATATCCCATCACTGTAAGCCTTTCGACATATTCTTACCCATGAGTTAATTTATTAGTCATTATCTCTATATTCTCAAAATACCATTCCTTAATAAATACGAAGAAAATATATCAAATTTTTCTTAATTAAAAATAATCGATTCTCAATACAAAATACATTATCATACTGAAATACAAGCCAAATTCCAAACCCCTGACCTAGATGTCCTAGACGATTACAGAGCAACATACTGTATAACAAAAGAAGGGCCTACCCGACAGCGGGAAGGTCCAACGTGATCTACTCCTCTAGCGGATGTACTTCGGCGGCAACCTGATCTGAACAAAAAGTTTGTACAAACAGTGTGAGCTTTTAAACTCAGTGAGCAAATCGGCCTCGCGTTAATAAAATTCAAATACATCACCAGTCATGCAAGCATATCCGAAGGCTCAAGCTCAACCAATAGACATAGTTAGAAATTACATACAAGAAAAATTCATCCAATTCAACAAACGATACTAGTACTCGTCAATGGCAATATATCCCGGAGAGCGCACACAGGCCGGCTCACCAATTTTGTATTTTTCCGCCATGACGCACAACCTCATCCTCTTAGCTAGGGCGCCTCACGGATTTATCACCAATCCGGGCTATATCCCTACTGAGGGAATCGTTGTCTCCACACTCATTGGTCAAGACACCCTATCAACCGGGTTTTTCCGCCTTACCGTGAGAGGGGGTACTGTCCCGCTCAATCACAATCAATAGCATTTCATATCATAATCAGAAGCTTAATATAATATTCATCCATATAACAGGTATAGTATATAACTATATTATAGCTTTATAAACCACAATTCAAGAGATTCAATCTTCACATCATCATGAGATACTTTCTTTTTCTTATCCATACTTCTGGATTAATTATCTCATTATATTCGTCATTCTGAATCCAATTTCCCCCTATGAATCTTGGGAGTGTCCTACGACATACTTTTTATCACCAGTAATGCTAAAACTCTATTAAAACGGGGTCGTTTCACTCACCTGGATTCCGTACGAGTATCACTTCTTTAAGTCGTTATGGACAAGAGTACACAGGTGAATTCCAGTGTTCTGCTACGGAGATTTTCATGAAAGATTAGAGAAAGTACGTTAAGATTATTTTCGTATGGATACTGTTCATACGTATAGTTACTATTCATATAGTTACTATTTATACGTATGGGGGTACTATTCATACCAGAAATAGAGAATACAATCTGTAAAATAGTACACCAGGTAAGTTCCCAGGAAAGAGTGGAGGGTCACACTGGACACACTTAAAAACCAGGTCTTTCCTTAGTCAGAACTTTCCCAGACATGTATTCTTCACAGTTTACATTCTATTTCGGTAATCAGAGAATCAAAATAACAGCTAAGGACAGTTTTTCTGATGTGGAAGATCGGCCAAAGCCGCAACCACAGAGCATACTTAAGAAAATAACTTCTAGAATTTGAAAGACATAGAAAGGGTATAGTATCATTACCTAAGCTGAAAAGGAAAGGCCCAAAATCTCAGAGGTCTAGCGTCGGACTAAGAAATCTTAAGGAGAGAAGAAGAGAAGTTGAAGGTGTGATTTTGAAAGTGAAATGGAAGGGTCTATTTATAGGAAAATTTAAGGGTACTATTCCATCTACCCCGTCTCACCTACCAATTTCACTTACTAGTCTCATCTACTAGTTAGTCTCATCTACCAATTTCACTTACTAGTCTCACCTACTAGTATAATCAATTTGCTAATTTAGTTTCCTTTTAATTTAGTCCCTCAGGGAATTCTCTCATATAAAATGTCATTTTCTCCTACAAATTTCTTTCTAATTTTCTCTTATGATCAAACCACATCTAGTACTTGACATTTTGATTGTACAGATGAACAGTACCATATACGTAAATAGTATTATATACTGAAATAGTAATAGTGATTTGTAAACACGCATTTATATTTTATTATTTTTTTATGGGTATTACATTATCACCCCCTTTAAGAAATTCGGTCCTCCGAATTTAAATTACCTCAAGTCGTGAAAAGATGCGGATATCTAGAACGCATGTCGGCCTCGGCTTCCCATGTAGCTTCTTCGTGAGTTTGATTCCTCCACAACACCTTGACTGATGGTATCTCTTTAGATCGGAGTTTCTTTACTTGACTATCGAGGATAGCCACTGGTACCTCCTCGTATGACAAGTTTTCATCTACTAGGATAGAATCATTGTGAGAAGGGTGAAGTATGTGAGAAGGGTCAGGAAGGTACTTCCTCAACATGGATACGTGAAAAACAGGGTGAATCCCTTCCAATTCCATAGGTAGGGCAAGCCGATAAGCCACTTTTCCCACTCATTCTAAAATCTCATAAGGCCCGATGTACCTAGGACTCAACTTTCCTTTCCTTCCAAATCTCAACACACCTTTCATTGGAGAGACTTTTAGGAATACCATATCGCCGATTGAGAACTCCAAATCACGTCGTCTGTGGTCAGCGTATGCCTTTTGTCTACTTTGAGCTGCTCGCATCCTATCCTGTATTGTTTTAACCTTGGTTAGGGCATCCTGGGCCAAGTCGGGTCCTAATGCTTTCACTTCACCTACTTCGAACCAACCGATCGGAGATCTGCAACGTCTCCCATACAAGGCCTCAAAGGGTGCCATCCCAATAGTAGCTTGGTAGCTGTTGTTGTATGCAAACTCTACAAGATACAAATGCTTCTCCCAGCTACCACTAAAATCTAGGATACAAGCTCGTAACATGTCCTCTAGCGTCTGAATTGTCCGCTCTGACTGTCCGTCTGTCTGTGGGTGAAAAGCGGTACTGAGGTCCACTCGAGTACCTAATGCTTCTTGAAAACTTCTCCAGAAACGAGAAGTAAATTGAGGACCTCTATCAGAAATAATAGATATGGGTACTCCATGTAGCTTCACTATTTCCTTAATATACAATTGTGCCAACGTCACCACACCGTAAGTGGTTTTGACTGGAATAAAGTGTGCTGATTTGGTTAGTCGGTCAACAATGACCCAAACTGAGTCATAACCTCCTGTGGAGCGAGGTAGACCAACAACAAAGTCCATCGTCACTCGTTCCCATTTCCATTCAGGAATCTCTAATTGTTGTAACAAGCCTCCTGGCTTTAGATGCTCAGCCTTAACCTGTTGACAGGTTAAACAACGAGACACAAATTCTGCTATATCTTGTTTCATTCCTTTCCACCAGTAGATCTGTTTCAAATCCTGATACATCTTGGTGGCCCCTGGATGTACAGCATATGCAGCATTATGGCCTTCCTCCATGATGTCTCGTCTAAGAGTCCCAACATTTGGTACGCACAACCGTTGTCCAAAACGCAAGGCTCCTGCATCGTCGAGTGTGAAACTGTTTGCTTCATCATTCTTTGCCTTATCCATAATTTTGACAAGCTCAGGATCCTCCATTTGGGATATCCGTATCTGGTCTACAAGGGAAGATCTAGCCTTGATATGGGCTAAAAATGATCCTGCCTTTGTAACCTCGAGAGTAGCACCTTTCGTTCTCAGCTCCTGTAGTTCTTTGACCAATGGTCTTCTTGTCACTGCTATATGGGCTAGACTACCCATAGATTTTCGACTCAAAGCATCTGCCACCACGTTCGCTTTGCCTGGGTGGTAAAGAATATTGCAATCATAATCTTTTAATAATTCTACCCATCTCCTTTGTCTTAAGTTTAGGTCCTTTTGGTCGAAAATATATTTTAGACTTTTATGGTCAGTGTAGATTTCGCAGGTTTCTCCGTATAGATAGTGTCGCCATATCTTTAGAGCGAAAATTACTGCTGCCATCTCCAGATCATGGGTGGGGTAGTTTTGTTCATGTTTCTTAAGCTGTCTTGATGCATACGCCACTACCTGGCCATGCTGCATGAGGACGCATCCCAGCCCTACTCTTGATGCATCGCAGTACACTGTAAAACTTCCTGGTCCTGAGGGTAAGACCAGTACAGGTGCGGAGATTAACCTTTTCTTGAGTTCTTGGAAGCTTTCTTCACAAGCGTCATCCCATTGGTACTTTACTCCTTTCCTAGTCAGTCGTGTGAGAGGGGCGGCTAACTGGGAAAAATTTTGGATGAAACGACGATAATATCCTGCCAATCCCAAGAAGCTGCGAATTTCCGTGACGGAGGTAGGTCTAGGCCACATTTTGACCGCTTCTACTTTGCTTGGGTCTGCTTGGATGCCATCTTTGGAGATCACATGTCCCAAGAAAGTCACGCGATCAATCCAAAACTCGCATTTAGAGAATTTGGCGTACAATTGATGATCCCTCAATGTCTGCAACACAATACGAAGGTGTTGTTCGTGCTCTTCTGAAGTCTTTGAGTACACCAGAATATCGTCTATGAAGACAATGACGAATTTGTCTAAAAAGGATTTAAAAATCCTATTCATTAAATCCATGAAAGCAGCTGGTGCATTTGTTAGTCCAAATGACATTACCAAGAACTCGTAATGCCCGTATCTGGTACGAAAGGCTGTTTTAGGCACATCTTCCTCCTTGATCTTGAGTTGGTGATAACCAGACCTCAAGTCAATTTTTGAAAAACACTTGGCTCCTTGAAGTTGATCAAAGAGGTCGTCAATACGAGGCAACGAGTATTTATTTTTGATAGTTACCTTATTCAATTGCCTGTAATCTATGCATAGCCTCATCGATCCATCCTTCTTTTTCACGAACAGAACAGGAGCTCCCCAAGGTGAATAACTTGGCCTAATAAAGCCTTTATCTAGCAAGTCTTGTAACTGAGTCTTTAGCTCTTTTAATTCTGTTGGTGCCATCCTATAAGGGGGTATGGAGATTGGGCGAGTCTCTGGAGCTAACTCTATCTGGAACTCGATCTCTCTATCTGGGGGTACACCTGGTAGATCATCCGGGAAGACGTCTACAAACTCCTGGACTACTGGAACGTCCTCTACCTTTAGTTCTTCTTTCTTAACATCTTTAACAAATGCCAAGTATCCTTGACAGCCTTTTCGTAATAAACGTTGGGCACACATTAAGGATATAAGATTTTCAGGAACCTCACTCCGTTCACCATGAAATACGAAAGAGGGTTCCCCTGGAATATTGAATTTAACTATCTTATTATAGCAATCCAGAGTGGCATGACAAGTTGCTAGCCAATCCATGCCTAAGATGACATCAAAGTCTGTCATGTCCAACAGCATTAGGTCTGCCGTTGTATCTACTTCTCCGACTTTCACCTTACAAGTCTGATAGCCTCGTTCTATTAGTAGGGTGTCTCCAGTAGGCGTGGTTACTAAGAACGGACATTATAATTTAACAACTTTTTGTTTAAAGTTCTTAGCAAAGAATGGTGACACATAGGAATGCGTAGAGCCAGAGTCAAACAAAACATGCGCAAAATTTGATTCAATCAGAAGGGTACCTGCTACCACCGCATTAGACGCCTGAGCATCTTGACGGGTTAAAGTGAATACTCGAGTGGTCCCTCGGCCTGCTGAAGCTTGACCTCGACCACCTTGTCCTCTGCCAGCACCTCTTCCGATTCCATTGCCTCCTGTAGCTACAGGGGCTCTGTTGGCCACAGTAGCCTCTGATTGATTAGGGCGTACTGATCCTTGGCCAGATCTTGTGTAGAGTTGGGGGCAATCTCTTTTGATATGGCCCTGTTGACCACATTGGTAACAGATCCTAGTATTGTTGTTGACGAAACAAGCACCGAAGTGGTTTCTTTCACATTTAGAGCACCAGGGCCTTTGTTGACCCCCTGTACCACTTTGTTACGTTGTGGTGCACTAGCGGTAGAGGCTGCATGTCCAATGGTTTTAGTGGGTACAGAACTCTCTCCGTAGTAGCGTGATTTCTCATCTTGTTTCCTTTTTCTTTTGTTATTCCATTTTTCTTTTTGCATATCTCTTTCTTCCATCATACGAGCGATGTCGACAGCCTCTGTGTAAAATGAAAAATCTCGTATCTTCAATCCCACCCTGTCAAATAAAGACTCTCGAAGGCCTTTAATAAACCGTCGGATCTTTTCTTTCTCAGTTAGGACCATGTGAGTAGCATATTCAGACAACTCTACAAACAGATTGTCATATTCGTCGACGGTTCGTGATCCTTGCCGGAGTGCCTCAAACTCATTCATCTTTGCTTCTCATATACTCTCCGGAATAAATTGTTCTCGAAAAATTCTTTTAAAATCCTTCCATTTAAGGGGTGGGGCATTTCTGGCCATGCCCTTTTTCCACGTTCGCCACCAGCGGTCCGCCTTACCTCTTAATTGAAAGGTAACAAGGGTTACTTTTCGAGGATCAGGGCATTCTAACGTGTCAAGGATTTTCTCACAGTCATCTAGAAAACGCTGTGGGTCTTCATTAACATCTCCTGCAAAGGTTGGCGGATTCAGCTTCATAAATTCTGAGATCTTGACCTTTGTCCCTACCCAATCCTGAGGAGGGGGTGGGGTGGCATTTGGTCTGTCTCTTGCGCTCTTGTAGCATGTACTGATGCCTGTGAGTCACCCTCAGATGACTGTCCCATCAGAAGTTCCTTTAGTCCATTCACCTCGTTCTGCATTGCAGCTAATGCTTCCATTACTACAGTCGCGTCAATTTGTGATGGTACTCCACCACTTCTTTCAGGATTTTCAGTGGATATCTCCCTGTCTTGTGCACGGTTACCTTCTGCACGATTAGGCATCTCTAGCCTTGCATCTGCTGACTGAGCAACTAGAGGGACCAGGGCCCTGCCAGATCTTGTGCGGATTCCAGAAGCATTTGATTTTCTTGGTGCCATCTAAACTTATTCTACAATTAAGAATAATATATATCGTCACTATTATGCTTCAAGGAAAGACACGAAAGAAAGGGATTAAAACTCTACAGGGCTTTTGGTGGATCTTCATCCTATGGTCGTGCTGCAGTCACGACAATAGAGGAAGGCCCATTAAAGACACCTTGCTCTGTAATCACTAGGAGACCTAACAACCTATCCTCTGATACTAACTTGTCACGACCCATTTTCTGGGCACATGACCGGCACAATGATGAATATCCCATCACTGTAAGCCTTTCGACATATTCTTACCCATGAGTTAATTTATTAGTCATTATCTCTATATTCTCAAAATACCATTCCTTAATAAATACGAAGAAAATATATCAAATTTTTCTTAATTAAAAATAATCGATTCTCAATACAAAATACATTATCATACTGAAATACAAGCCAAATTCCAAACCCCTGACCTAGATGTCCTAGACGATTACAGAGCAACATACTGTATAACAAAAGAAGGGCCTACCCGACAGCGGGAAGGTCCAACGTGATCTACTCCTCTAGCGGATGTACTTCGGCGGCAACCTGATCTGAACAAAAAGTTTGTACAAACAGTGTGAGCTTTTAAACTCAGTGAGCAAATCGGCCTCGCGTTAATAAAATTCAAATACATCACCAGTCATGCAAGCATATCCGAAGGCTCAAGCTCAACCAATAGACATAGTTAGAAATTACATACAAGAAAAATTCATCCAATTCAACAAACGATACTAGTACTCGTCAATGGCAATATATCCCGGAGAGCGCACACAGGCCGGCTCACCAATTTTGTATTTTTTCGCCATGACGCACAACCTCATCCTCTTAGCTAGGGCGCCTCACGGATTTATCACCAATCCGGGCTATATCCCTACTGAGGGAATCGTTGTCTCCACACTCATTGGTCAAGACACCCTGTCAACCGGGTTTTTCCGCCTTACCGTGAGAGGGGGTACTGTCCCGCTCAATCACAATCAATAGCATTTCATATCATAATCAGAAGCTTAATATAATATTCATCCATATAACAGGTATAGTATATAACTATATTATAGCTTTATAAACCACAATTCAAGAGATTCAATCTTCACATCATCATGAGATACTTGCTTTTTCTTATCCATACTTCTGGATTAATTATCTCATTATATTCGCCATTCTGAATCCAATTTCCCCCTATGAATCTTGGGAGTGTCCTACGACATACTTTTTATCACCAGTAATGCTAAAACTCTATTAAAACGGGGTCGTTTCACTCACCTGGATTCCGTACGAGTATCACTTCTTTAAGTCGTTATGGACAAGAGTACACAGGTGAATTCCAGTGTTCTGCTACGGAGATTTTCATGAAAGATTAGAGAAAGTACGTTAAGATTGTTTTCGTACGGATACTGTTCATACGTACAGTTACTATTCATACAGTTACTATTTATACGTATGGGGGTACTATTCATACCAGAAATAGAGAATACAATCTGTAAAATAGTACACCAGGTAAGTTCCCAGGAAAGAGTGGAGGGTCACACTGGACACACTTAAAAACCAGGTCTTTCCTTAGTCAGAACTTTCCTAGACATGTATTCTTCACAGTTTACATTCTATTTCGGTAATCAGAGAATCAAAATAACAGCTAAGGACAGTTTTTCTGATGTGGAAGATCGGCCAAAGCCGCAACCACAGAGCATACTTAAGAAAATAACTTCTAGAATTTGAAAGACATAGAAAGGGTATAGTATCATTACCTAAGCTGAAAAGGAAAGGCCCAAAATCTCAGAGGTCTAGCGTCGGACCAAGAAATCTTAAGGAGAGAAGAAGAGAAGTTGAAGGTGTGATTTTGAAAGTGAAATGGAAGGGTCTATTTATAGGAAAATTTAAGGGTACTATTCCATCTACCTCGTCTCACCTACCAATTTCACTTACTAGTCTCATCTACTAGTTAGTCTCATCTACCAATTTCACTTACTAGTCTCACCTACTAGTATAATCAATTTGCTAATTTAGTTTCCTTTTAATTTAGTCCCTCAGGGAATTCTCTCATATAAAATGTCATTTTCTCCTACAAATTTCTTTCTAATTTTCTCTTATGATCAAACCACATCTAGTACTTGACATTTTGATTGTACAGATAAACAGTACCATATACGTAAATAGTATTATATACTGAAATAGTAATAGTGATTTGTAAACACACATTTATATTTTATTATTTTTTTTATAGGTATTACATGGCCTGTACTAATCTCCTCAGCTTCTTCGATCTTCATCTTCTTCTTTTGGTTCTCTTGAGATTCCTCCAAAGGTCTTCTGCCTTTGTCCTTGCCTAGACTCAAGTTTAAGTCGAGCTCTTCCTCCCTTGCCTCTACTGTGAGATCAATGAACTTTCTTGCTGCCATGGTTTGGAAAATTCAGAAATTTTTGTAGGAGTATGAAGAGAGAGGAATGTCAGAAAGTTATAGGCTCAGAGATGAATACTCTTTGTGGTGTGGTAATTGAGAACTCTGGGGCAGTCTTTATAGAGAGAAAATTATGACTAAGAGCCAAAGAAGATATCTCTTCGCCGCACCCCTAGACGCTCATCCTATGGATTTCTGCAAGCTGGAAGCCAGAAGTCTAGAGTACGCATGTACACCGATAACGCGTCACATTAATGGAAAAACCACGAAAGTCAATTTTCGGTGGATTTGCGGCTGATTTAATTTGTTTTGATTAGAAATTTTAAGGATTAATAAAATGGTGATATTCAGAACCGTATCACTCTGCTTTGTTGTGTTGTTCTTGAGAGCATACATGATTACATCATGTTGTGATTATATGTATCTAAGAACATATGTTGTATATGATATTCATGCATCATGAGCGAAGGCTATGGATAAGAATAATATTTCATGATTCCACATGCACTCATACAAAATGAGCTGTCAAAATTTTTACATGTACTCATCCTCAAGATACATATATAAATTCATTTTGAATGGGTATATAAATTGCTTCCTTTGTGCTGAAATTTATCTTATCCTTTATGAAGCAAATTTGTTTTGAAAAAGGACTTTAAAAATGCTTCTGTTATGTTAATATGTTTTATCATATGAAGCAACATTCTTTTTGAAAAAGAAAAGATTTTAAAGATCTCTTTTGTTGTAGATAACAAAAGGGATGAAAAATATTGATGTTTCATATATGGATTATGAACTATATGCTTGAATATATCTTATTACACTAATCCATATATATTGCTTCCTTAGATGAAACGTTTCTAAATTCCTTCGAAGCAAAATGTTTTTGAAAAATATCGTGAATCTCTTGAATTGCTTCCACAATGCTGAAATTACTTTACCATATTGAAGCATTATCTGTTTTGAAAAGAAAAGGATTTGAGTATCCTTATTTTAAATCACTTTTGCTATATGTTGAAATAATTTTATGCATATATGCAGAAATTATTTTTCAGAAATCTTGAAAAATATTATTATTCGATTTATGGATTATGATTAATATTCTTGTTTATATCATGCTTTGCTAATCCATATATCATACTTCTGCTGTGTGCTGTAAATATTTCTATCATATGACAGCAAATGATTTTTTTTTTAAAGAGTTTAATTTTTTTGCTATTTACTAAAAATGCCTCTTCATAAACAAGCAGAAATCATTTTCAATGAAAATATTGGAGAAATTTCTTCAAAAATCTTACTTCAAAATTCTGCAATCAAAAACTGAATTTCCTTTATAATGATTTGGACAATCTTTTTCAAAGGAAAAATGTTATGAAATTCAGGGGGAGCTTTGTCTCACTTGAATGTATTTTTTTTTGAAAAAGAATATATCTTGAAAAATTGGATATTCAGTATTCATTATTCTTTTTCAAATTATGCAAGGTTTAAGGGGGAGCCTAAAACTCTTTCAAGTTTTATCTTTTGGCTCATTTCATTTGACATGAGAAAAATTTTTCTAAAATTTTCTTTTTACATGTCAATGAAATCAATGATAAGTTTTGATGTATCCTTACCCCATACTATATTGACATCTTCTGACATCCTGACTTAATGAAGGTATGTGCTTTAACTTCTATATATTGTGTTCCTTACACCTTTTTGTTGATGTCAAATAGGGGGAGAAGAAACAATAGAAAAATATGTATACGTGCTTATAACATTGCATTCATTATCTTGTGATACATATTTTTCTGTGGTGATTTGTCATCATCAAAAAGGGGGAGATTGTTGACCCTAAGGCTATATGCCATAAGTTTTGATGATAACAAATGTATTTGAATAGTAGCATTGATATATATAAAGATTAATTATCATATATATGCTACAAGTACTTAAGCATGATTATGTTATTTAATATGTATGTTGCATATATTGAATCATGCTATTAAACTAACCATTGGGTTTGCAAGTAAGATATATTTTATAGGTTGGTTCAAAACAAGAAGAGTGAGCATTGTATTGAAGAACAAGGAAAAGCAATATCATGCTTCACTCAAGGAAAACAACATGCAAGGATGAAGCTCCAAGAAATGAAGAATTAGAAGATTTGAAGTCTTGGAAGCTTGGATGCATCAAGATAGCCTATGTGTTTAAATTAGGTATATTTTATATAGGCTAGTATATTTGTGCAACTCAATGATTTAGATTTGCATACATTGGCTCAAGTATTTTTGAACAAAAAGATAGTGAGATATGAAGTTTTACAAAAGTTATTTTTTGACCTTTCGTCACTCCTTATATCATATCTCATAAATGAAAAATCGGTTTTTCAAGTATCTTAATCTCATTTGATAGTAGACTCAAAGATATTTTCAACGGTATATTATTTATTCAAAACGGAGTCCAAATGAGAAATATATTACTATTCAAAATATAGTTTGAAAAACTGAAAGTTGATTTTACTGTAATAAAGAATTATTCTGTTCTGACCTATAGTCAGTATTTTGATTATATCTTTTAAAAGAAAAATAATTTTTGAGTAAAACTTGGCTCATTTGAAACTAGACTCCAAGAGCTTTCCAACGGTATATTATTTGTTTAAAACGGAGTTCAAATGAGGGAGTTATGAATTTTTAAAGAAAGCTCAAAATCTGGACTGCACTATAACGGCTATATAACGGCTAGTTTTGTAAAATCTTATATATATGACCTTAGATACACGATTTTGAGCAAGAACAAAGTCCTACAATGTGATATTAACTTCTTCTATCATCTTTGAGAGAAAGGAAAGCATTCTTGAGCCAAATCTTGCATATTCTCTATCATTAGAGTTATTAAAGCTTCATTTGTTTTCATCTACTCTTTAGAGAGAGTTTCTTTGTATTGTTGATTTTGATCAACACATATATTATTATGAGTTGAGGTTCGCAAGTACCGGTGTTGGAAGAACTTGCTTTGGGTTGAGGAGGAGGCCGGATTCGTAAATTCTCCATTGTGGTTTCACAAATACCCGGATCGAATTTGCGTGGTTGTAGTGGTTTGCAAGTATTCGGATTAAACTTGCAATTATAGTGGAAATACTCAAGTGGTCTCTTGAGGACTGGATGTAGGCTTGGATTAGCCGAACCAGTATAAATCTCCGAGTTTGCTTTCTCTATCCCTTACTCTTTAATTTGTGCATATTGATATCTATTCTTTAATTCCTTGATCTTTATAATTATTTATCTTGACAGCACATTGATTTTCTGTATTGTATTTATTATCCTAAGCATTGTACTTTTACAGAAAATCATTTTAACTTCCAATTAATTCTTGTGAAAAATTTATAAAACCCAATTCACCCCCCTCTTGGGTTCCAACCATTACTTTCATTCTCAATCTGCTATTTAATGTTTTCATGTAACTTCTTTATCATATCAGCCTTCCTTTTTCTATCTATGCATTCTCGAGCCTCAAGTGGTAATGGTACTAAATCAAGTGGGCTCAATGGATTAAACCCATAAACTACTTCAAAAGGAGAGTGTTTAGTAGTACCATGTACATTTTTATTGTAAGCAAATTCAGTATAGGCTAAGCATTCATCCCAATTTTTCAAGTTTTTGCCAATGATAGTTCTTAGCAAAGTAAAAAGTGTTCGGTTCACCACTTCAGTTTGCCCATCAGTTTGTGGGTGACAGGCAGTACTAAAGAGCAACTTTGTTCTCAGTTTCCTCCATAAAGTCTTCCAAAAGTAGTTAAGAAATTTAGTGTCATGATTTGACATGATACTTTTTGGAATACCATGAAGCCTCATAATTTCTTTGAAAAACAAATTGGCAATGTGCACAGCATTGTCGATTTTATGGCATAGAATAAAATGAGACATTTTTTAAAAACGATCAACAACAACCATGATCGAATCCTTACCTCTTTGTGTCCTTGGCAAGCCTAGCACAAAATCCATGCTAATATCAATCCAAGGCTGATCTAGAATAGGTAGAGGCGTATAAAATCCATGGGCTGCTTCCTTGCTCTTGGCTTTTTTGCAAACAATACACCTCTCAATCACATGATGCACATCTCTAATCATGTTAGGCCAATAAAAATGCTCTTTCACCACTCCAAAGTCTTGGTTTCACCAAAATACCCAAGCAATCCTCCTCCGTGAGGCTCTCGTGTAAGTAATTCCCTTATAGAATAGTTTGGAATTACAACCCTCCCCAAGCGAAATAAAAAACCTTCAGATCTATAAAATCCCTTATATGCCATTTTCTCACAAGAGAGATAAATTTCAACAAGTGTTGAATCTTCCATGTAATGGTCTTTAATAGATTCAAATTCTAACAATTTAGCATTCATCATGGAAATTAAGGCATATCTCCTTGATAAGGCATCTGCAACAATGTTAGTTTCTCCCTTCTTATACTTCAACATATAAGGAAAATGTTCGAGAAATTCTACCTACTTTGCATGTCTTCTATTCAGCTTGCTTTGACCTTTTCAAGTGTTTGAATGAATCATGGTCTTTGTAAATTACAAATTATTTTGGTAATAGGTAGTGCTGCCATGTCTCAAAAGCTCTAATTAAAGAGTGGAACTCCTTATCATAGGTAGAGTAGTTAAGACTGGCTCCACTCAACTTCTCACTAAAATAAGCTATGAGATGCCTTTCTTGAAGGAGTACAGCTCCAATTCCCACTCCACTAGCATCACATTCAATCTTTAAAATCTTAGAAAAATTAGGCAAAGCCAATATGGGTGTATTGCATAATTTTTCTTTGACAAGCTCAAAACTTCTTTGGGCTGTATTACTCCATTTGAACTTCTTTCCTCCCTTAATACATTCAGTTATGGATGCTAAGATGGTGCTAAAATCCCTTACAAATCTTCTATAGAAGGAGGCAAGCCTATAAAAACTTCTTACTTCAGATATAGTTCTTGGAACGGGCCATTCTTTGACAGCTTTCACTTTTTCTTCATCAACTCTCACTCCTTACTGAGATACTACAAAGCCAAGAAAAATCAAATGGTTTTGATAAAAGAAGCATTTTTTCAGATTAGCGTAGAGTTTCTCCTTTCGTAACACTTCCAAGACTTCCTTCAAATGTTGCACATGCTCCTCATAACTTTGACTATAGATCAAAATATCATCGAAATATACCACAATGAATTTTTGAATGAAAGATCTAAGCACATGATTCATCAATCTCATAAATGTGTTAGGGGTATTAGATAGCCCAAATGGCATTACCATCTATTCGTAAAGTCCATGCTTTGTCTTGAAGACTGTCTTCCACTCGTCTCCCTCTTTCATTCAGATTTGGTGATAGCTGCTCTTCAAGTCAATCTTTGAAAACACCTTAGAGCTATTCAGCTCATCCAACATGTCATCCAATCTTGGAATTGGGTAGCAGTATTTGATGGTAATATTATTTATAGCATGGCTGTCCACACACATTCTCATAGAGCTATCCTTTTTAGGACCAATAATGTAGGCACAAAATAATGGCTCATGGATTCCCTTACATAACCCTTTTCAATCAACTCATCAATTTACTCTTTTAGCTCCTTAGCCTCCTCTGGATTCATTCTATATGCTGGCTTATTTGGTAAGGCAGTACCAGGTACCAAATCAATTAGATGCTCAATTCCTCTCAAAGGGTGGCAATCCCTTAGGTAGCTCATTCAGAAAGACATGCAAATTCTTCTATCAACTCCTTCATAAGCTTAGGAAGCTTTTCTGCAAGTTCTGGGTTCAGCTCCTTGAGAATTAGCAATAATACAAAGCCATCCTTTTTTATTGCCTTCTTTAATTCATTCTTAGAAGCAAAACAACTAGGCTTCTTCTGCTCGATTACATCCTTCTTTGACTGTACTTGTATTAGCTTTAAGGGTGCCAACACAATCTTCTTTCCATCCTTCTCAAAAGCATAGGTGTTTTTGAAGCCATCATCTAGTGCTCTTCTATCAAATTGTCATGGCTTCCCAAGTAGAAGATGACTAGCATCCATAGGGACTATGTCACACAACACCTCATCTTTGTAATTCTTCCCTATAGAGAAAGGTACATTTACTTGTTTGGTGACCTTCATCTCGCTATGATTATTTAGCCATTGCAGCTTATATGGACGGGGATGATTAATGATAGGCGGCTTTAATTTGCTAACCAAGGTCGTTGAAGCAACATTAGTGTAGTTCCCACTATTAATTATCACGTTACAAATTTTGCCTTGGATAGTGCACCTTGTTTGAAAAATATTCTCCCTCTGTTCTTCTTCTACCTTGGCTTGGATATTCAAAGCACGTCTAATAACCAAGGCAGCACTTTCATCAGCATACTCAACAACTTCTTCTTTAGAATATTCTTCCTCTTCACATTTCTCTGTAATATCCTCATCTTCACTCTCTATTTCCTCTTGTTTCTCCTTCAAGATCATCACTTCTCTATTAGGACATTCAAATGCTATATGACTATGACCTAAGCACTTGAAGCACTTAATGTCTCAGCTTCTTTTAGAGGGTTAGTTGTCTTCTCTCTTCTCCTTCCCTTTAGAACTTTCAGTTTTATTTGGCTCCTTCTTCCATATCTCCTTATTACTCCCTTTGGTAGTGTTTGAGGTTTGGGAAAGTGTTTGGAAAGGTTTACTCCCCAATGTTTTAGACACTCCATTATTTCTTCCATAAACTCTCTTTTTCTGTCTCTCCACCTTAATTACTAATTTAATTACATCTTCTAAGAAAACATAATTTTGAAACTCTACTAAGTCAACAACTTTTTTGTTCAAACCACCCAAAAATCGAGCTATGGTTTGCTCTTGAGTTTCATTAATCTTACATCGAATCATCAAAGTTTCTAATTCTTTAACATAATCTTCAACACATATACCTCCTTGCCTCAAGCTTTGAAGCTTAAAATAAAGCTCTTACTTGTAGTAATCAGGTACAAAACGCCTCTGCATGAGCCTTTTCATCAATCTCCAATTTTAAACTTCCTTATCTCCATCTCTTCTTCGTTGATTGTTCAAATTTTCCCACCATAGATTCACATAATTAGTGAATTCAAGGCTGCAAGATGGCATTTGGTAGCTTTTGAATATTCTTGATATTCAAAAATCTTCTCTATTTGTTACACCCACTCTAAGTATTCTTCAGGAGAACTTGTTCTCTTAAAGGGAGGAATCTTTATTTTGATGTTGGCATCGCGTTCCCTCTGCTACCTTCTTTGTCTAGGTTGTTCACCTTCTTCAGCTTCAAATTCTTCTCCATGGTGTTTAACATAAGCTCCTCTTCTTGGTTGTCGTTATTGTAGCTCCATAAATCTAGCCATTTGAATGGTTAGTTGAGCTATTTGTTCCATCATTTCTTCTTGATTTCTTTGTAGGCTAACAATTTGAGCTTATTATAGGCTAAGCCCAAGAGGAACTTCAGAACTATTTTCTCCTGTCATAGTGATTTGTAGTTATTGGTTTAAGTTTGGTGAAGGGTAGGGTCACTCTCTAAGTGTTTACACTCGGATTAACAATGAACAATAACAAGGAATACTGAACAGTAAGGATGAAAAAAAAAAATTTTTTTAAATAAAAGAGCTGGAACAATGTAGAACAATATAAGAACAAAAATAAGAACAAAGATGAACAGACCAAAAAATTAGCCCTCCAAGTAGGTGGCAGATTACAAAATAAGAAAAACTAAGCCCTCCATATAAGTGACAGAATACAAAATAAGGAAAACTAAGCCCTCCATGTAGGTGGCAAAACACAAAATTAAATGCAGAAAAATTAAGGCTTCCACGAAGGGGCAAAACACAAAACAAATAATAGAACCTAATTTGAAGTGCCTCTGATACCAATATGATGTGATTTCCTGAGCGAAAACACTTAGTTGATTTTCTGAATAGGTTGAAAGAAACAAACAAAGAAAAACTAAGTCACTCAATTGATAAGCCAAAGGGCGCCACAACTAAGAGAAATGGGATGATCTAGCCACACTCAATAAAAAAGGACGTAAGTAATAAGAAATCTAGTTGCTCTAGCAACTAACCTAAGTTAGATAAGAGAAATAACTCAAGAATGTTCTTGAAAGCAAAATGCCAATATCTCATATGATTCAATGATGATTTACAACATATGGCAAGGACCATTTTTATAGATGGTCTCCAAAATAAAAGACAAAAGATCCAACTAACGTATTAAATGCATCAACTAAAAGTCAAGTAGTGTAGGCTAAATGTCAAAGACATAAATACATAAATAGCTAAATGTCAAAGACAATAATGCATATGTAGCTAAATGTCAAAGACAATAAATGCATATGTAATAGACTACAACTATATTCAACAAATGCAACATTTCCACATGTAATCTTGTTCACATTTTTTCTACTTTCAACAATGTGGTTAAGTCCAATCCAAACCTTTTAGCCTTTGAATGAGTTAGAGGCCCAATTGAAGTGTTTTCACTTTCTTGGGCTGCAATTGGGTTATCCTTGATTACATCATTGATCAAACCAGATCAATGACTAATTTCCAATCTAATCTGATTTTTAAAACTATGGTAGTTAACCTTCATTTACTTATAGCCTAACAGTCAAACAAAAGAAGGATATTTCTGTCTCTTTCTATACTAAACTTCCAAATGGAGAGAGTAAATATATTTCATATGATGCCTTCCATTCCGGATTTGGGGTGCCTGAAAAGCAACTGGCCATTGGATCTATTGATCCAACTTCACTAATTTTTTTAGTATTAAATATATTTTTTTGTTTTAAAAAATTTAAGATAGGTTTTAATACTTTTTTTTTGTGCCTACTTTCATAAACTTATTTAAATAAAAAATTTCAAATATATCACAAACCCATTTAAAATTTTTTAAAAACAAAAAATACATTTAATACTAAAAAATAAAAGAAAATAAAAATTGGTGAACTAGTGGCTGTTGGATCTATACGACCAACTGCTTTTCTCTTAGGAAAAGCAGTGGGAAAAAGCAGGCACCCAAATCCTTCTATTCCTTTTTACCCTGTTTTATTCTATTTGCAATTTTTAAAGCTTATAAACATGATTTGAAGATTGATTGTCAATGTTTGATAAATATGACAAGTTGAAAGAAACAAAATATTGAGATTGTCAATCTTTGTTGATGAATATGGAGACAAGATATAGGTTCTGTTCGGCAAAATTATCTTATAAGCTAACTGATAGTTTATTAGCTAGCTTATTTGAATTAGAAGTGTTCGGTAAAAATAGTCGTTGAAGTAACTGAAAAGTGTAAAATGATATAAAAGGGCATATATTTTTTAATTCTAAAATAATATAAATAAATACATCATTTTTATTTTTAATTAAATTAATTTAAATGATTATAAATATAAAATTCATTAAATATATATTTATATATTTATATATTTATATATTTTGTTATATTTTATATATGAATAATACATTTTCACATGTATAATATATTTATATATTTTATTATATATAATAAAATATATTTACACATTCTATTATTTTTATATATATTATATATTTTTATATATTTTTATCATATATTTTTATATATGTATAATATATTGTATATAAATATAAATATAATAAAAGATGAGTAAATAAGATATAATAAAGTGAGGGGCATGATGGATATTTTGAAAAAAATAATAAGGGCAAAATAGGAACAAAACAATTTAAGTTATAAGCTACTAAAATAAGTTGGTTTACTAAATACTTTTAACGAGGTTATAAACTAGTCAATCAAGCTATAAACTAGCTTATAAGATATAAACTGTCTTGACGAACACATCTATAGTATTGTTAAAAAAAAGGTGGGAGAAAGTCCGTAAATGGGCTAATTTATCTTGATAATTGGATGAGTTTCATGATGAAAATTGTAATACCCAAGAAAAATAAAATATAAATATTTGTTTACAAACTACTGTTACTATTTCAGTATACAGTACTATTTACCAGTATAATACTATTTACGTATATGATACTGTTCATTTATACAATCGAAATGTCAAGTACTAGATGTTGTTTGGTCATAAGAGAAAACTAGAAAGAAGTTCGTAGGAGAAACTGACGTTTTATGTGTGAAAATACCCTCAGGGACTAAAGTGAAAGGACTGAATTGAAAAGAAACTTAAAGGTTTAAGGTGAAAGGATATTTTTCCCTTTTAATTTCCAATAGTAATAACAAAAAAATTTTCCAGCGTGAGGTGCATAACTACATTTCTGAGGTATACAGTAACTACATTATTAGAAATGTCATTTTTATGAATAGTAAATTGAATATTTTATTAGTGCATAGTATCAAATAGTACCCTTGACTTTTGCTATAAATAGGCCCTTCTATTTCACTTCTAAACTCACACCTTCAACTTCTCTTCTTCTCTCCTTAAGTTTCTCTTACTCCAAAGCTAGGCCTATGAGATTTTGGGCCTTTCCTTTTCAGCTTAGGTAATGATACTATGCCCTTTCTATGTCTTTCAAATTTTAGAAGTTAATTTCTTAAGTATGCTCTGTGGTTGCGGTTTTGGCCGATCTTCCACATCAGAAAAACTGTCCTTAGCTGTTTATATGTTATTTTGATTCTCTGATTACCGAAATAGAATGTAAACTGTGAAGAATACATGTCTAGTAAAGTTCTGGCTAAGGAAAGACATGGTTTTTAAGTGTGTCCAGTGTGACCCTCCACTCTTTCCTAGGAACTTACCTGGTGTACTCTTTTACAGATTGTATTCTCTATTTCTGGTATGAATAGTATCCGTACGTATGAATAGTAACCGTATGAATAGTAACCGTACATATAAATAGTATCTATAAGTAAAATTAGTATTCATACGTATGAATAGTAACCGTATATACGAATATTATCCGTATATATAAATAGTATCCGTACGTATGAATAGTGACCGTATATATGAATAGTGACCGTATATATGAATAGTGACCGTATATATGAATAGTACCATATGTATGAACAGTATCTGTATTAAAACAATCCTAACTTGTTTTCTCTAATCTTTCATGAAAATCTCCGTAGCGGAATACTGAAATTCATCTGTGTACTCTTATCTGTAACGACTTAGAGAAGCGATATTCGTACGGAATCCAGGTGAGTGAAACGACCCCGTTTTAATAGAGTTTTAGCATTACTGGTGATAAAAAGTATGTCGTAGGACACTCCCAAGATTCATAGGGGGAAATTGGATTCAGAATGACGAATCTAAATGAGATAATTAATCCATAAGTATGGATAAAATGAAATAAGTATCTTATGATGATGTGAAATTTGAATGTTTTCAAAAATGGATTAATTGTTATCTTGATATGTGGTTTATAAATCCATAATATAGTTATATACTATACCTGTTATATGGATGAATATTATATTGAGCTTCTGATTATGATATGAAATGCTATTGATTGTGATTGAGCGGGACAGTACCCCCTCTCACGGCAAGGCGGAAAACCCGGTTGACAGGGTGTCTTGACCAATGAGTGTGGAGACAACGATTCCCTCAGTAGGGATATAGCCCGGATTGGTGATAAATCCGTGAGGCGCCCTAGCTAAGAGGATGAGGTTGTGCGTCATGGCGGAAATATACATAATTGGTGAGCCGGCCTGTGTGCGCTTTCCGGGATATATTGCCATTGACGAGTACTAGTAACGTTTGTTGAATTGGATAAATTTTTATCTTCTGTCTATTGGTAGTATGAGCCTTTGGATATGCTTGCATGACTGGTAATGTATTTGAATTTTATTAATGCGAGGCCGATTCGCTCATTGAGTTTAAAAGCTCACATTGTTTGTACAACCTTTTTGTTCAGATCAGGTTGCCATCGAAGAATATCTGCTAGAGGAGTAGATCACTTTGGACCTTCCCGTTGTCGGGTAGACCTCTATTCTGTTATAGATTATGTTGCTCTGTAATCGTCTAGGACATCTAGTTCAGGGGTTCGATATTTGGCTTGTATGTCAGTATAATAATGTATTTTAAATTGATAATCTACGATTACATGCAAATCATCTCTATGATTTTCAGATAAGAAAATTTGATATATTTATCGGAAGGCTTACAGTGATGAGAGATTCATCATTGTGCCGGTCATGTGCCCAGAAAACGGGTCGTGACAAAAATTTTGACTTGTTTAAAAAGGGAGAAAAAAGAATAATAATAGCTAACTTGTTTAACTTGCAGGTTTACTTTTAAATTTTTTCTACTTAATAAAATATTGTAGCAATTTTATTTTGCATTAAGTATTTAATAAATATAATAAGTTGAAAGAGAAATTTTTGGCAATTTCCGAAAAAATTTATAAATTTGCATATAATATAATTTATTTTAAAAAGTTGTCATGAAAAATTAAGCTAGTCATTAATATAAAAATATTGAATGAAAGCAATAAAAGTGGAGGGATCCACTACAATGTACAGTTAAAATTATTGCTAACAACGTGCAGTACTCCTGCACATTATAGTTGATAGACGTTATTTTACTTCCAACCTTAACTAGTTTACAAATATATATTTTTCTAATAAGTTATCTTATAAAAAAATTAAAATAAGTGATATAGATAATTCGTTTAACATACAAGCTAAAACAGGTGTTAGATTTGTTTTTTAATTATAAAAGAGGCATAAAGCCTGAGACAAGAAAAATGGGAAAGGAGCATGAAAAAGTTCAAATTCAACCATTAAAATTTTAAAACCTTAAGCCTAAGCCCTAAACCTTGTTAAAAATTACGTCGAGAAAAAAATACTAATTAAACTAAGACTTTTGGGCAAAAGTGTTAAACTTTTAATAGTTTATTTGTTAAAGGGATTCACCCGTTTTTAACAATATTAATAATACACATACGTATTGGTGCTTTACGCGCTAAAATAAAAAGGAGATTATAGTGCCCCCAAATCCAAGATTTGTTATTTCAAATAAGGTTTAAAAAATTAGACTTGTCATTGAACCGGTCGAGATATCGATTTAAGATTCAATGATCAAAGTGCAATCGAGTCAATAGTACATAAAATATATTAAAATATTAAAATATATAACTAATAATAGTTTTATATTAGCTTGTCATCAATTAATATAATTACATTATTATGATATTATGAATAAAATTATTATTTCTATTGTGAAAAAATTTATTTATTTAATATAAAGTAAATTAAGAATGAATTTATGAGGGGCCAAGTTGAGAATAAAAATCTATGAAAGACAAAATATAAAGTTTTAATCTAAAATAAATTAGAAGAAATGTTTCTAAAATGCGTATTAAAATTATGAAAGAGCAGAATATAATATTTATTATTTAAAGGAATTTGATTATGTGTAATTTGATTAAACATTGAGAAAAAATTAGTATACTCTTCTATTTTTGTTTTGTATTTGTTGAGATAACTATCCAAATATAAATACAAAAGTGTATTACTATTATTGTTATTATTATTGCAAGAATATTAAGTTTACCTCGATGCATCATATTCTATATAATTTCTTCAGACACAAAAGAAAAACTGAAAAAAAACCATTTTATTTTATGTATTCCTAAAAATATATATTAAAATGAATTCTAAATTATATGCATAGTTTTTCAAAGTCTACATCAATAATATATATATATATATATATATATATATATAAGCGGTTGGTGGTGAAAATTGCATTTCTGGTGGGCGAAAAAAAAAAGTAATTTATTTGGATAAATATAATAAATGATAATAATTAATGAGCGGCATTGGCATAGTGGTGGCATAAGGCCCACTCTGGGATCCTCATCGTCTTCAGATGCCCATGTCAACTTCATTGAAGCTTCCCCATGCATATTGATAAAAATATTAAAATATTTTATTACCAATATTACTGTTTATACAATTCAAAACTATCACAGCCATCAACTATCATCATGGACCCCGTTCAAGCAGACTCCACATTTTGAACAAAAAATAATATTAATCCCAAAATTTAATATAACCCTTGGATGAGAATCATCCAAAGACCATTTTCTTCACTTACTTTTCACATATATTACATGTAGATTCTCTGATTTTTATTTTTTTGAACAATGCTCCATTTAAGATTCGTGCAATTCTACCATTTTATTTTTGAAATAAACTGAAATATTTATACATGTAAATGTAGATGTAAACATGGTATAATGAAGAATAAATTACACTTCTCTTCCTTATAGGTTTTCTAAAATACACAAGATCATCTTTTATCTGTTTAAAAATATACACATTAATTATTTGAAATATTCTAGAGTTAACTTCAAATGAAATGTTAATTTTTTTAATATATTTTTGAAATATTCAAGAGTTAACTTCAAAATCAAACGAAATGTTAACTTCAAATGAAATATTCTAGTATATTTTTTAAATATTCTAGAGTTAACTTCAAAAAAAAAAGGAGAGAGATTTAACTGCCTTTTGGATGAAGTGTTAATTTTTGAAGCAAACTGCGACATATTCTAAACAAAAAAAGTGTGTATTTTAAATTACAAGTAGAAGGCCGGACGAAGAGTCTTATATTTTGAGAAATTAATAGAGGAAGAGAGTGTAATTTACTGTATAATTAATTAACGGGGTAAAATGGTTCTCTTCAGCTTAATTAATTACAAAATCAAGATCCATAACGGCATATGATTCATGATTGACTCTATAATTGCACATGTCGCTGCTTTGTATATATATTACATGTGACAAATGATACATAACAGTAAATTATCAAATAATGATCAATATAACAATATTTAATTATTTAATTTCATTTTCGATTTCTATAATACAGATTCCACAACTTCACCTTACTTACATAGCAAATTGGCAAATTTCAGATTTAACCCCCAAAAAGAAATTAATTAACCCAAACAAAAAAGTAAAACAGATCAGACAGATCCGAAAAACGTCGTACTATTTTTCTGTGGGGCCCAAGAAGCATTATAAATGGCACATAACTTCTTGGCTGGCATCTCCAGCACGTCATCGAACATCCGATCATGCCACGTGTTCCTCATGGCTTGATTCAACCGTCGGATGAACCCCTCCTCGTGTGCTTCACAATAATGCAAGAAACCTGACAAAGCCCTTGGGTCCTTATTCTTCAACCAAACACCATCACATTCCAGCGACCACTCGCCGGCGCTGGAGACTTCCTTACGCTTATATCCAGCCACCTCCCCCACGTACTGCACCACTCCGTCGATGAGACTTGCCGGAGCCTTACCCTCACCATCCCATAGCCATACTCGAGCCATGGCAAGTAAGACAGCTCGCTCAATTGCTTCTTTATGATTCGCCTCGTCGATCAACGACGGACTTAGGTCAATGACGTAATTGTTAACTTTTCTTCCGCCGCGGGAGTATTGGTTCCCGGCGGCGATGGTGGGGTTGAGGTTCCGGCTAGCGAGGCGGAGGGTGACGTGGCCTATTTGCTTCTTGTGGAATTGGTGGGGAGCATTACTGGGGTAAAGAAGGTGTTCAACGAAGGAGCTGGCGTTGAGGAGTATGCGGGTGGCTCTGTCGTTTGAGACGTAAAAGAGATGAAAACGACGGCCAGCGGGGGTGTCCCTGGCGTCGTTTACTAGAAGGATCTCGAAGGATTTGGAGGCCTCGTGATTCGCCCACAATGAGATAGAGGCGACAGAGAGAACTAAAAGTAGCCTAATGATGAAGATTTTAATATCTGAGGGAAAAGCTTTGGTGTTGAGATTGAAAGCATCATTGTGATGACATGAAGACGACAAGGAGGAGGAGACGGCGGCATCGGGGGAGGGGTGGCTGATGGTGGTGGTGATGGAGATGAGAGGGTGGAGGAGGGAATTATGGTCGTCCATGAAGAGAGGTGTGAGATGTCAGGTGAGTTATGGGGTATGAAGAAATGAGTGGCCTTTGAATGGGGGGTGGGGAGTGGAAACAATGCATACGTGAATATGATGTGTCAAGAAAAGAAATGGCTCTGAATGCCATTCCATATCTAATTTTTTTTTTTAAAAAAAAAATATATATATATATATATATATATATATATATATATTATTGATGGCTCTAATTTATACGGTCATTTTCATATATAAATTGACTATAAAACAAAATAAAATAATCAATTCCAGGGTAATTATTAGAATAATTCAATGAAAATCAACCTTATTGAATATTTATTTCATAAATTGAGACTTTGGAAAAATTAAAAAAAAATTTGATGAATTTAAAGTAAATCTTATTTTCTATTTAGTTTTAAGTACTTCAAAAGTCTAAAGATATTTAAGAATAAAAAAGAAGAACTAAAAAGGTGGTGCTGTGAGGCGCTCGACCTCTTAGAGGTTAAGCATCCTCACCCTTTATTTTTTTTGAGATGTGTGCTCTTTTTTTATTCTACCTATCATTTTAATTTTTAAAATCCTTACTTTTGGCAGTGTAAATCAAATAGGTGTTTCCGACAACTGCTCAGATCATTTTTTTATTCTATTTATTATTTTAATATTAAAAAAAATTCATTTTTGGACAATATATTTTGTTTCTTATCCTTTTGATTTACATTTTGCTTTTATCATAAATAATTTTACACAGTATATTTTAATTTTTATTATAAATAATTTTAAATTAGTGTTTATCGAGCAGATCCAACGGTCACAAATATTTTTTTATTAACTGAAAATATTTTTGTTTATTCATTAGGTCCTTGATCAAAATTTTTGTTTTATCCATTACTTAATATAAATCCATCTTCTACTTCATCTAAATCCCTAGATTAAGAATATATTTTGTTCTTTGTCAAAATTATCCCTTATAAACTATTTAATTTGTTCACTTTAGTCCCTATTTTTCACTTTCATTTTTTTCTCGCAGTTTTGGTCCTCCAAATTAGTTCATAATTTCATTTTTTGTTGATCCAATGGCCAATACCTGATAAATCAAATTATGAACTGATTTGGAGAATCAAAGTCATGAGAAAAAAAAATGAAAGTGAAGAACAGGAACTGAAGTGAACAAATTAAAAAGTTTATAGGGGATATTTTGACAAAGAAAAAATGTATGCTTAATCCAGGGATCTAGACGAAGTAGAAGACGAGTTTATATTAAGCAACGGATAAAAGAAAAAATTTGATCAATGACCTAAGTGAATAAATAAAAATATTTTCAGCTAATATAAAAATATTTGTGACTGTTGGATCTTGCTAATCCAACGGCCAGTACTCGACAAATACTAATTTAAAATTATTTATAATAAGAATTAGAATATACTGTGTAAAATTATTTATGATAAGAAGTAAAATGTGAATCAGAAGAATAAGAAGCAAAATATATTGTCCAAAAATGAAAGTTTTTTAATATTAAAATAATAAATAGAATAAAAAAAATTAAAATAACAGATAGAATAAAACAAATGATCTGAGCAGTTGTTGGAGACGCCTATTTGATCTACACTATCAAAAGTGAGGATTTTATAAAATAAAATAATAGGTAGAATTGAAAAAAAAGGCACACATCTCGAAAAAAATAAATGGTGAGGATGCTCGACCTCTAAAGAGGTCGAGCACCTCACAACACCACCCGACCTAAAAATAAAAGCTTGTAGGATAAAAGCCTATAGAAATCAAAGTCAGCCTATTTGAAGACACGTTCAATCACCTTCAAAATTAGGGTTTTAGCGAAACTAAAAGTTTTAATCCTAGTTAAACTAGATTAATTAGTATTCAATGCCTATATAAACTCTCTAAACCTCTTAGCAAATCATCCTTCACAAATTGAGAATACTTTCTCAATATTGCAAAGGAGAACACAGTTTTCTTTTTACATTTCTTTTTATGTTTTATATGAATCACTAGATAGTTTAGTTAGGAAATGATGTAACTGTTGACTTTCAAATTATGAAATAGTTATTTTCTTCGTCTTCTTCTTCTTTGTTTCTATTGTTTATATGATTGAATATCTGTTCTTAATGTTTTTAACAAATTGGTCACTTGTAAAATTAAACTTAGGATTTATTTATAGGATTGAAAAATTCATAAATAAACAAAGTCTAATTGATTCAATCATTTTAGGTTAAATATATCTAAGAATAGAATAACTGCCTATAGGATCATTGTGTCAAGACCCCACTCTGAGCACGTGACTAGCACAGTGATAATTCCTTACGGCACTGTAAGGCTAAACTGTTCTCCTATATTTCCTTATTAAATAGTGATTTCATTAACTTAATTCATTATGCTCTTTAAAACTTATTAAAAAAATTCAAATTATCTTTTACATCTTGAATGTTATCCTTGAAAAAATTTAATTATTGGAAAGATGTGAAATAATATAAGCAGTGCACCAAGTAGGTTTTCAGAAAAGAGAGATAAGTCACAATGGACACACTTAAATACCAAGTCTTTTCTAGCCAGAATCTTTTTTAGACATGCATTCTTATATTATTACACATTTTAATTTAAATACCAAGTTTGCGTTTATCAAAATTTAAATAAAACTCATCTATTTATATTTTAATTTCAAAACAAACTCATGTATAGAAACTTACTTCAGTTATAAACAAGTTCCAACTCTACAAAGTTTAAAAACAAATCAACATCCATAAATATATATCAAAAATTGTCTAAATAGGTAAATCTAACATATTCATCAAAAAGAAAGTTCAAACCGGATCTCCTAGGTGACCTACGACACTATAGAGCATCATAGACAATGAACTGAAAGAAAAGAAATAGAAACAATAGAAGCCCGACCCCATAATGGGAAAGGCGATGGTGCTCTCTATTACTATTTGGATGGGAGTTCCTTGATAACTAGATGATCTGTATAAGAAAAATATATATAGAGAGTATGAGTTTTAAACTTAATAAGCAGCATGTTGATACCATAGCCGAACCTAAATACTTCATAAGTTAAACAACATGTCTGAAGGCCACAGTTATACATGAGACAACTAGCATAACAATTATCACAAAATCAACATTCCAATATCAATCATCATCATAAACATACATGGTACTCATCTAGTGGTGGGTGCCCCTCGAGAGTCTAGCTCAACCCGAGCATCCTCCTCCTCCCATCCACTAACGCACTAACTATCTTAATGGCAAGGCAACCCTCAGGGCCTATACTCAACATAGTCTCATCCATCTTACCGTAAGATGTGTCCGTCACCCATACTTCAACAAGGCGACCCTTTGGAGTCTCTGCTCAATCTGATATGATCCCTACTCCTTGTCATTTCAGGGGAGGGTACCAATAGCACAAACCAACATCATACATTCAGAAATTAATCTACAACCATGATGCTTGTAAGTTCCCTTCTCGGGAAGTCGTACCTAGAATCCTCACCAACCCCAATAGTCAATACATGATGCAATGCAACATTATTCCATGTTCACATATCGTCTCACATGATATCACATTCATCCAAATCATATAATCATCAATCAAAATTCATCCCTACATTGTCACTATATTTTCAATCAACTCAACTTAACCGCATATTATCTAATTTACAAAACTAAGATAAGGCTAAGGAATCATCAAATCCACTCAACTGGATTCCTTGCTAATATTTAATGTGTTCTACCACAATCTTTTCGAGTAAATGATGTCGTGATGGATCTTTCCTATCGATTATTAAAAATTAAAAGGATTAAAACTTAAAACAGAAAACTTACTTAAATTTGATTATGACCTTTACGCACTATTTTAGTCATATCTCTCAAACAATATTGAATTTTTTGACGAATCTGATTTCGCATGAAACTAGATGAAAAGAGATTTCCGTTGATAGGTAGCTCATTCAAATTGAAATTTTCGTAAGGTAGATATGGCTAATTCAATGTGCATGAAGATTTATGAAATTGAATTCGAAATTAACTTATCTTACCTTATTTATAACTTTCCTCTTGAAGTATTTTCTTGAAGCTCTTGATTAGGGTTTCAAATTTGCAGAATCTAAGATGTGTTTGGGCATTGTTTGATGGTGTGGGGGCTAGAGCTTGGTGTGGCTAGGGTGTTCTTGCTTTGGTAGAGGGAGAGAGAAAGAGAGAGAAATACGATGGCTTCTATGAGGAGAGGTGGAGGAGAATGAGTGAGTGAGTAAGGAATTTGTGACCTTATGGATCTATTTATAGGTGGGGGTTTAGGCTTAGTTAGAAGGAAAAATTTTAAATTTAATTATGATTCCATAGATTTGTGTTTATCCTAGGTTTATTTATTTATTAACGCTTTATTTTAGTTATCTTATTTTATTTTATTTTATTTATCCTATTTCTAGAAGGTTTAATTCTATTAGGTGTATTTATTTATTATTATTGTTTCCTTTGTTTAATTTCAAAATAGGATATCTTAGATCTTAGCTTATCCTTATTAATATTTATCTCATGTTATTTTATTTTTTGTATTTCTTTATTGCTTCTAGAAGTTATTTTAAAATATTATCTTTTAATATAAGTTTATCTAATATGGTTTAATTTATCTATTGTTGGTATTTATCTCATGTCTCATTATTTTTATTTATTAATTTCTTTAGTTATCTTAGCTAGACTTAATTTTAATTTAGTTGTTGAAGTTTTGATTCTCCAATCTTTTATTTGGGTATCATAACTTAAACTAAAACTTAGGAAGTTTATCTAGTGGGATTTAATCTAATTTCTTAAACTACTTTCTTTATTTAATAATTGCTAATTATCTCATTTGTTTAACCTTTGTTTATTATTTATGTTGTTTTAGATATATAATATTATTTATCCTAACCCCCTTTTGGATAATTGTTTTATTTCTTTCCTTAATATATGGTTTATTATTATTATACTACATACATACATATATATATATATATATATATATATATATATATATATATATATGTATATATATATATTCTGACGACATAGGTATACATCTATATATATGTAGTGTTTTCTTATAATTTTTTTATTACTACTATTTTAATATGTAGTTTGTTCATTTTTCTCGATATCTTGTTTAATATATCTATTCCTTATATTTTTATTTAATTATATTAATCCTAACTCAATTATGCTCTTGTTTTTTAAAATAATACTATTATTTAATAAGTTTTACTTATCCTATTATTTATTTATTTTGGCTTATACCTCATCTTACTGATACTACTATTTACCATTATTTTTTTATTAATTTCGGTGATATTATTTATCCATTTGATATTAATATTTATCCTATTTATTTTATTTACTTTATTCATTCTCTTAATTATTGTTATTATGTACTATTATTCTATATATTCTTTTTGGGCTTATTTTCTAATTGGGCTTCCCTTCTAACATTATCATATTTTTTGTAATTATTATTATGAGCATCAATATTGGACTTAAGTCTTATTTGGGCTTTTCTGACTATTAATATATCATTATTTTGTCGAAGCTCTAGGTTCATTATGATTTTCTTTTCCCTTCTAAAGCCCACAAGCCTCACACCCCAAGCCCAAAACATAAAATAGCACAAACTGAATTAAATAAAAACAAAATAGCCTGAAAAATATTCAAATTTTCACATTCGGGTATTACATATTAAAAGGGATTTAGATCGATAATGTCTTTTTACTTAAACATTAATTATGACTAATAAATTAGCTAATTAACTCAAGTAGAAAGAGAAGTCTAAATAGCCTAGAAATAAGAGTTAGATGATTAAGGAATTCCCAACTATAAACATTAGAGTTTAAAAAGTACAAAAAATTGAATGAAAATCATAATTCAAAGTAAAGTAGTGAAATCAAACCATAATATTTTCAGTTTATATAACTTTAATATTTATTTTTCGGTTTTAAAAAAACCCCCAAAAATTATCACAGATTTTCTAATTTTTCATTCTATAGACGTAAGATACGAGGACTCTCCTGAGTTATAAATCAATATTTTTAAAATTAATTAGTATAACGTGTAATTAAAAAATATTTAATAGAGCATTATTCCTATGATATCGACACTCTAATCAATCTACATTATTTGATACTATTAGTGCACTTATTATATAGGACTTGTGTATTTGTTTCTAAATTCCCTATGTTTATTATCATACACTTTCCGCACACAATTTCATGGAGTCCGCATCATATATTAAACAATTAATGAAAATGAAATTAACGTATATTTTACCCTTTTAGTGATATATATTTGATTTGAAGGTGACATGCATGCATGTCGTTCATCTTAGAAGTATTCGATTCCTTTCGCAGCCTTTCGGCTAAGATCAAGCGCAGTGTGTCAGTGGTATTCACTATTCAATGATCACGCTGGGCATATTTTGAAACAGATGATGACATCTATCATTAACAAGTTGATATATATATACATATATAAGGATCACAGTTATCTAATAAAGAAATAATGTTTTTAATGTAAACACTAAATCGCACATATAATAAAATTTAAAATATACTTTTGGTCCTATTCTTACTTAAGTGCCTTTATGAATAGTTGGGAAAAAAATCTTCAGAGTTAAAAAATTGTTAACCTACGATAAATCAATTCAACAAGTAAATCGCTGAATGAGGAGGAGACACGTGCTGTAAAATCAATTAATGAAGCTGTCAAAAATATTTTCAAATTTTGCTCTGCAGAAAAATATTAATTTATTCAGAGCAACAACAAATTTGACCGTCTTGATTGGTCATCGCTACAATTGCAGATTTTATATCGGACGACCCAATCATTGCCTACGGAATCGACTTGGGTCTGTTTATCTAATTAAATTCATCAGCTTTAACACCGTTAATTAAAATGATATATCAAAAAGTTCGTAATTCAACTGAAACCTTCAATATTCTTTCATGATTTAAACTTTTATATATTTATTTATCAAAATGAAACATAAAACATAACAAATTTAAATTACTTTCAATCGAGAATATTTATCAACAAAAAAAAAAAAGAAGACAAATGTGACAATTTGGATTATACAATAATACTTTGAATTTTATCATGTCGTAATCCTGTGTCTATCTCTGTCAATAACAGGAACACAATTTACTAATTAATTGTTAAATTATATATATATTATATCTATTATTTTAAAAAATCAACATAGTTAATTTCTCTAAAAAAATTTTAGAGAATCTCAGTCCGTTCCACCAACTATACCTGCTTGATGGTCTTGTTCCTGTGGGATTCTTTTTTTTTTTTTACAAAAAAAAGGAGAAAAATTAATTTGGCGAGAGAACAAAATTTGATAGTAATCCAGTTTTAAAAAGAAGTCGTTGCCAAAAATGGTTTTAGCCATAAAATCACAGAAATATGTGTGAGTGTAAAGGTAATTGAGATTGGTGTGGGCGCTGCAGCGGAGGGAGATGATGGGCTCAAGGGAACAGGTACTGACCCAAATACATTTGCACCGATTGAGTTTGTTGTGTTCAGCACTGTTGAGCTCGTACTGCAAATTTCACAACACACCCCAGGTCTCAGATTTTTGTTTACAAAAGTAACTACAAAAATGATATTTTGCTGCTTTATATTTATTTTAGATTTTATTTCGATTCTTTATGTTATAAAAGTTTCACGTTGGTCCTATTTTTAAAAGTCTTACTAGTTGGGTCCTTATCCATTAGAACTATTCGTTTATGTAATAAAATTTAACATGTCATCTTCTAAATATTGACACGACTTATTTATAAAGTTACTGAGTAGATATTATATCTTACGTATAATTATCAAAATGTCTAAAATTACCTTATGCCTCATCTATTAGAGAGGCCACTGTACCCATCAAATTATCAGTACACATAACAGCATTTTGAAAATTATACATAGAATAATAATATCTAGTCAATAGTTATGTAAATAGATTATGTCAATATTTGAAAGATAATGTGTTAAATCTGTAATACAGACTAACAATTCTAACGGAAAAAGACTAGAAAGTCAAATTTTAAAACATAGAGGACCAATATGAAATTTCTGGAACATAGAGAACCAAAATACTATTTTTTCCAAAAACAATTCATGTATTGTTTTATTTAATAAAATTGTGATAAAAAAAGATTTTAAAAAGTTAAGAATATAATATTGAGTTGTAAAAATAACTACAAATTATGTTTTCGTTAAAAAATAAAAATTATTACAAATACTTTAAAACTTGAAAAGTCTTAAATAGTTATTGTTCGTAGAAGATTGAGCAAGTTAGACTAATTTCTTAAGGTTTGGTAAATTGAAACTGATGTTTTTATTATTTCAAAAACATTATCTAATTCTTTTGAAATTTGATATATATTGAAAAAAAAATTTCTTTTATCTTACTTTTTGTCAATAAAAATAACTTTTTGTATAATATTTGTTTATTTTTAAAAATAAATTATTCAATTGCCTAGACTTTCATAAAATCTCATAATATCTAGAAACTAGAAAGTTAGCTTCATGCACAGAAAGTATATAACAGGTGAATTTTTTGTAATAAATATCAAATGTAAGAGGAGTCCAATGTTTTTATTTTAAATAAGAAGAGATATCAAGTGTAATTTAAGTATTTAACCAAGCTTTAAGAGAGATAATATAATTTACTCTAAAAAAATAAGTACATAGATCAAACAAATTATAAAAATTTACTTAAATATGCCAAAGGGGATTCAACCGAAAAATTTGAAAACATGCCCTTAATTGAGTCCTTAAATACACTTTTTTTCCTCAGAATATATTAAAGGTTTTGACTTGATCTAATTTTAGTTGTTATCCTTCAATCTTTAAAAATAGTCCACTTATGTTATTTATCTTAATTTTGTTTCCATGGTAAATAGTAAATAGACAAAAAGAATGATGACACTAAGAATCAAAACTACATTAAGACTATGTTTGGTACTCATTAAAAGAATAAGAATGAGAGATTATTCCTTTACTTCCTTATTTGGTAACTATTTTTAATAAAGAAATGAGATTCCATCCAATAGCACTAGTGTGAAAAGACAAATATGCCCCTCATATCAATATGTTTCTTTTATGTTTATTTTGTTATATAAAGGTATTTTAGTAAAAATAACTAAAATTTATCTCATTCTCTCAGTTTAAAATATCATACCAAACACACTACCTTATTTCTTTCTATTTCTTTTCATATTATATCAAACATAATTTTTTTTATTCTCATTTTTATTTCCTTTCATTTAAACAATCAAATTTATACTAAACATGCTCTAGATTTGTTTGGCTCAGATACAAGTACATGGAATTTAATCAAAACATAAATTAAAATCATTTTTTTTATTTTTTATTGTTTGTTTATTGAATTTAAAATTAAAATGATAACAAAATATACTTTTAGAAACTAATAAAATCAAACTTTTGTAAGAATGGCTTAAAAAACTTCACTTGGGTATTAGATTATGTTTCAATAGCAAGAAAACAATTGAAAGCCCAAAAATGACATAAATTATGAAAAAGGTTACCTAGTGGATGGATACTGACATGTCCCAGAACCTAAAAAAAAAAAAACAAAAGACATATAAATAAATGAAAAAGGTTGGAAACAAAAATAAACATAAATAGACATTGGTAAATGATGAGTAGTGGGAGAGAGAGAGAGAGAGAGAGAGAGAATATAGGATTAGGATTAGAGTATAGAGGTGCGGCAAGAGGCTTCTATTTCTAATAAAAGTTTAAAAAAGAGAAAAATTAAAAATTAAAAGTTTGACTTTAACTGCTTCACTCAGATCGCACTTTTGTAGGCTCCTATATCCCCTATGATATTTCTAGATGCAACAAAAATGTCCTTTAAATCATCTTATTTTTTTTATTATTATTTCTTTTGCGCCGAAAGAATCCCAATAATCTTCCTTTAGATGTGTTTAAGATACACTCAGTATTTGTTATTTAATTTACTTTTTTATTTTAAATGTGAGTAATAAATTCTTTTAAATTTTTAATTTTTTTATAATGTAATATTTTTATAAACTTTTTCGTCTAAAATTCTAACACTATTTGTTTTTATAAGTTTAAAGAGGTCAAATTAACTAAACGCGTGTATTATCAAAAAAAAAAAACTAAACATGTGTTTGACCTGAATCTAGATCTGCTCATATTGCAAAAGGGTCTTGTCCGTTTTTTCTGTCACTTGAAAAATTTGTAACAAAAATGTCCTTTAATATGATAAAATATACATTTCCAACCAACAATAACAAGTGTTACAGTTTTGAACAAAATAATGAATAAAAAATTATACTATACAAAATTAAAAAATTAGAATGATTTGTTACTGACTTATAAAATTAAAATAGAATGTCGAAAGGAGTCAGTACATACACTTTAAAAATATAAGGTCGTGTTAGAAAATTTTTGGCTTGTATTTAAAACGGCTAGAGTTGGCCTAGCCAATTATTTTTATTTTTTAATTGTCTTTTTTTTACCTTAAATAGGTTAAAACTTAATTAAACTTAAATAAAATAAAAATAGTGCAAAACTTATTATATTTGAAGATTAAAAATTCTACAAATTTAGATGTTATATTAGTTGTAACTTGTAAAGCACCAGTTGACTTTTTTGTAATTAGGATTTAATTAGTTATATGATCATTTTAATTTTAATATTTTGGATGAAAACAAAATTAGCTTTAATTTGAATATTAAATATATTATTTTTTATTTTAAAAAATATATTATTTTATACATTTAATATATTATTTTGAGACAAAAAATGTAATTTAATTGTAGGTATTTTAATTTTTAAATATATAACAAGTTAGTTACTTATTTTATATATGTTTTTTATTTTTTTAATATTTAGTCATAATAAATAATTTTTTTAAATGAAAAAAATCATTTTCATAAAAAAATATTTTCCTTTTTAAAATAGAGTTTAGTTCGACCTGACCTAACCCTAATAAGATTGTTTTAAATTAAAAAAAACTTTAATTCATTTAAAATATGTCGACTTGAGTTATTTTAATAGGTCTAAATTAAAAGAATAAATTACACTATTTCTTGATATTGTGGTCTTATTTTTAATATCTAACTAATTTTTGAGAGATGAATGCTAAGACCAAACTATAAATGTATTCATAAAACATAAAATAATTAAACATAGCTTTTAAAGTATAATTCAATATGAAAACTAAGAGGGCAGGGACTCTGTGGGGTGCACGGCACATGACCTCTGATTGGCATGGACCTCACTTGCCTGCGTGAAGTTCATGCTGATCGGACAACGTGCGTGTGCACCAAGCAGAAACCCTCTCTCAAATCAAAGTAAAAGCAGAAGAGAAGAGCTTACTTGGATTAGTGCTGGTGATGAGAGCAGTTCCACCAAAGTTGCAGCTGCTGGGCACAGGGTTGATCTGGTAGTAGCTATTGAATGCCACAGAAGCATGGTCCCTCAGAGAGGCAGGGCTGTAGCATCTTCCTCCAGGCTGTATCTCAGAGCAGTCAGCCCCGCCATAGCCACACGCATAGTCCAGCGCCACCTGCAGAGCTGTGAGGGAGGCGCTGGGGCTGGCAATGCACCAGCTCACTCCTGAGGACGAATTGCTGGGTGCCACTCCAGAAGTGGTGTTGTTGGTGAAGGGCAGGGTGGAGGCCGGAGAGAATGTGTCTGGACTGGAATTAGGGTTTAGGACTGGGGAAGACGATGAAGAAGAAGAAGAAGAAGATGATGATGATGATGGGGCTGTGGGGATTGTAGGGACTAGGTTTGGGACTGTGGTGATGGGGGTGGTGATGTCCCTTTTGGTGGTGGAGATGCCATGTGATGATGATTGCTTGTTTGTCCTGCTGCTTGAACCTGTGGGTGAAATTTGAAAATGGTGAGTGGAGTTTTAGGGTTTTGGCTTCTTCTCCTCTTGTGTTTAGAAGCATGTGAAGGAGAAAGATGCAGCTGAATCCAAAAATTTCTACTTTTTAACAATTTTGAGTGTGGCAAAACAAACCAGCTGGATTTAATTTGTGACTATAACATTCATCTAGAAATGTAACACTACTTCTAACTTCTAATTTATTTAAACAAGTAATTTATTTTCATAAAAAAAAAATAAGTGCAATTCTTATATTTTTATTATCCAATCAAAACACAATAAATGCATGCTGTTAAAAAAATAATTATTTTTTTTAACAATTTATCAATGCATGATTTTTTTTTTTAAAAAAAAAATACTTTTTACACATTCTCTACTTTTAATGAAAAACTTGAAACAAAAAATTAAGAAACTAAAAAATAAGTCCTAATAATTAAAATAAATTAATAATCAAGTCTTTAAAATATATTTTTTTTCATTCGATTATTTAAAGATTAAATCTTTTACTTTAGTCTAAAATTAGTCCTTTAAAAAATAAGGCATATCGAATGAATAATTTAAATGATTCTTTTCATTGAATAAATAAATTAGGTAGACAATATTATTATATCTATTTTGGAAGCACTAGAGTAATTTTCAAAGAGCAATAAAAGGACTCTAAATGAGAAATTTTGTTTGGATTTTAAAACTTAATCTATAAGTGCTTAGATATAATAACCAGGAAAAAGAATTAAAATTTATGCATTACATATGTACTAAATATTATGAATTTTTTTAGTATATCAACCTTAAATTTTTTGTAAATGAAGTTTCAGAGTTCCGAAAAATTGGAATTTAAACATATACTAAACGCCACTGTACATTGTAATTAAGCTTAAAAGTTGGATCCAAAGTAATTAAAGCTGGCTTGCAATATAATCAAATCAAGGTCAATGTGAAACCCCAGAAAGGTGACCAACAAAAACACTTGGAACTTCAAATTGCTTGAAAGACTCCATGAAATTGAAAGTGACACCAGCTGGCAAAGTAGTGTGTGTGATCAATAGAAGAGACAACATTTTAAAATACGACAATCTCTTTATCCACTATTTCTTCCATTCACAGACAAAATATGCCTAAAATTAGTATACTTGTTTTCCAACACAGTGAATCCAAAATGGATATATTAATTTCTTTATCTAGAATTTATTATAATCTAATTAATTTGAAGAATAAAAATATAAAGTTCTTTTAACATTTTATTTTTTTATTCACAATATTAAAACTCAAAATTTTATTTTTAAAAAATAAGTGTTAAATTATTTAAACAAACAAATCAATTTTTAAAAAAAGAAAATTGCACCCAGATGGTCCAACAACTATATCCACTCAAATTGAACTTTAAAATAGAAGGGTAAAAAAAACTACAATCAAAAAGCAGAATTGCAGAATGCAGAGAAAGAATGGAAGCTGTTGAAGGGTAAAAGAATCTTTCAATTAAAGAAAAGACTACCAGAGAGAGAGAGAGAGAGAGAGAGAGAGAAGAAATGAATAAAGAAGAAGAGGAAAAGGGGAAAACAAAATCTTATATGAGAAGCTACCCATATCAGGATGTGGAGTAAAGAAGGCAAATCAAGAAAGGGGAAGAAGAAGAGAAAGGAAATTACCAGAAGAGAAGAATTCACAGAGCATCAGGAGAAGTATCACACAGTAATCTGAACTCCTTCCCATCTTCAGTCTTGTTGCTGCTTCTTCCTGTTTGTAGCTTCTTCTTGAATGTTGAGTGAGGTTTAGAGGTTGTGATTTAGAGAAAATGAAAGGGAAAGGAAGAAAGTGAGAGTATATATAGTTGGAGAGGAGGTGGGGCTGCGGGACAGAAACGGAGAGAAAGAGGGAGAAAGAGGAGGAAAAGGAAGGAAAAAGGCTGAAAAGAAAGGAAAGGGGGAAATTACTTATTACTGTATTGGGTGTTGTGGGCTTTTGAGTGATGATTGTAATGATGCCTCTCAATCCTCAATCCTCATCTCATGTATGCATTTTTTGCCTCTCTTTTGTTCTATGCTTTCTCTTCTCACTCTTTTGTACAGCACTTTTTTATTCTCCATGTTTTCTTTTTAAAAAGGAAATTACGGAGGAAAGAGTACTTTCGAATTTTATGTGAAATTATTTTTTTAAAATGCATATTTTATATGATTCAGACATCAATTTCAAATTAATAAATAAAATGTTACTTTTCCTTATCAACTATAAAGCAGTAATCCAGAATAGACTTTGTAAATTAGAGAGAAAAAGAAAATTACACTTTACTTGTGACTTTAATAGCAGTTACTTGAATTTTAGAAATGACAATTATTTAATTCTTATCAATATCAATTTAAAGACTTCTACTCTTTATATATACTCAGTTCATAAGGAACTAGTTTTTCATCATATCAAGGGAAGGGACACCTTTGTTAAATTTTAAAAAAAAAAAATGCATGCCAATTTCTATATTTATTTGAAAATTAATTTTTTGATTATAAAAATAAATTATAGTAAGTTTCATTATATTTTAAAATAATGAAAGGATATATTGGGCAGTTATTTAAATTTTTATCTAATTTTATTTATCTATTAACATATTTATTTAACTTCAAATGATACATATATTAAAAATAATATTTAGACTCAAAGTTTTATTAAATTATTAAGACATTTTTAATTTCTGCCGTTTTAAACTGAACTCATATATTATGATTAATTTTCAGTTATTTAAAAATATTTGTAATGTTGTTATTATTATTATTATTATTAAAAGATCAATCAGCCAACCTAACTCAAATTAATTCGCTTAATAAGTACAAGTTGTGTTGGTTTAGTTTAAGTGATAAAATTTATAAGATCCAACTTAGCCTAACCTATCTTCATTTAATTAGTTTGGGTTAAAAGTTTTGTTCAACATAAACTAACTCAACCTGCAAATACTCAGACTTCATGTTTAGAAAGAGAAGAAAGAAGAGGAGGGAAGCCTGGAGGGTGGGGGAATCTAAAGTCTTTTTCATTCTGTTTTTTTGTTTTTATGATTTCAAAACAGTTTTGTTCTAGTTATTTTTTGAAGCAAGTTTTGGAAAAAAAAAAAGAAAAAAAATTGTTTGAATAGTTTGTTATAAAAATATGTTTTAAAATACAAAAACAAAAATATGCTAGAGGGAGGAAAGAGAGGAGAGAGAGAGAGAGAGAGAGAGAGGAGAAAAGAGAGATAGGACATTACAAAATTGCAAAATTACCATTAATAAAATTAGAAAACAAGAGTTCAAAATATCTTTAATTTGTTTTGGTTTTGTTGCTTTAAAAACATTTTTTTAATTTAAAAAAAGAAAAGAAGACAAAACACCTCTATCGAATAATCTTTTTTTACCCATAATTCTCTGCCTGTCTTTATTCATCCTGATATCAACTTTACATATATTCTTCTTATCACGTGAGAAGATTTAAATCTGAAATTTTGGATTTCTTCTTCTTCCCTTCACTGTAATATCTTCTTTTTTAATATTGCCATTGCAAGTGATATGCCTCACAAATTATTAAATGGTTCTTGCTAAAGTTATAGATGTGCAACAATTAAGGAATAAACAACATTCTCTCTGTTTCTTTATGGTTGATATAAATATTATAATTCTAAAATCAAGGTCTGATATGGTTGGTTTGTTATTTGACTGTAATTATTTTTTAATATAGAGTAGGGACAAAGTGCCATTAGTTATTATTGTTATTTGGTTGTAACACATTCTTTTTCAAAACTCTGAATACTTTCATGTTCACTGCAAAGAAGAGGGACCACCAGATTGTAGCCCAACTCATGAATTATGTCACAATTTGTTCCCCCAATCATGTAAGTCAAACCTTCTTCTACTGACCCAATTCTGTCTAGTCATTGTGTTCCCACTCCATTTTATTTCTAATAAAAATTCAATTTATAATTTGTGAAATTGAGAACCAAAAGGAGCAAATGACTAGAGAGATCGATTAATGGGAACATTGAACTCGTATTGCAATTCATGACATGGCATGCACAAGAAAATTGAAGCCACTTATGTTTAGCTTTTGATTACCATTATAATTTGGAGGCATCATAGCTGCTCACTTGGGTGGACCATGACAACATTGGAATATATTTGTTCACAAAGCAAATTAATCAGATTTGGTGAAAGTTCATCCTCAAACTTAACCCTCCAAAACCTTATCTTAATTTACCCTCACTTTTACACCGACTTACAATATAAAAAATAACACTCATGTCTATAAGTAATGATAAACTGTATTTTATTCAATCTATTCTCTAAATTCACTTAAACCTAAATTATTTCTTCAAGTAATAGTTTTATGCAATTTGTGAGGTGCAAACGAGAGAAATCCTAGCTTTTATATATATATATATGTAAAGCCACTTTTTGAACCTTGTTCAAAATAAATTACAGTGATGGTATGTTGGATTCCACTTATCACAAAAATGTTGGCCTTCCATTTGAAAATTGAATGTATCCACATCTTTGAAAACAGGGGATGCCTTTTCTTGCCTCACCCACCTACCCACCCACCCATCCATTAATTTAGGAGAATATGAATTTCAGAAATTAGAGCTCATGTTTAGATCTATCACATATGCAAATTAGATTGGGATTCTCTAAATTCTCATCACTTGAATCTCAACCGTAAAATCTAAGAAGTGCTACATTGGTTAATGTGGAGCCATGACAGCAAATTACAATTTTATGGGGAATAAAAAGAAAAATCATCACGTGCTTCTAAATCCAACCTGTCACGTTCTAATCCTCCACTGAGTTTCCAAACTTTTCATCCTTTGCAAGCCAAAGACGAATAGAACAGAGTAAAATTGCATTTGCATCAAAACACATCCTTGATTTTTTTTCCTCAGTGGTTGACAATGTTAGAACAATTATCGCTGGTGATAGACCCAAAAAAGATTTGTGGCAGCATGAATTGCGTTTCTCTTCATTGGTGATAATTTTTTTTTTTTGGACTTCATAGCTAAACTGGATTATTGGAAAGAAGGCATCGGAGAAGGTGCTAGATGATTTAAAATTCACTGGGTTTATTTGTTTCCAATTCCATTATTATCTATGTTCTGTCATGTTCTATTGGTGACTTTGGGTCGTTGGCAGGCAGAGGGAGAAATTTGGTAACTTGGAAAAAGATACGGTGAGTTTTTCCTTTGAAATTGTTGACATGTATTCACATTAACTCTGAACTTGGAATTTTCTAGATTTCTTGGTTGAGATTCAATGTAATTCACCGCCAAAATTTCTAATGAAAATTTAGACAATAGTTAAAGGGTTTGTGCCAATATACCTGTGACTAGGGATTGCAGCGGGAGCAGGATGAGGGAATCCCTGCTAACAAGCTCCCGTGAGCGGAGATTTTATTCTTGTGGAAATGGAAATGAGAGAATAATCCTTCGTTACTGTTTCAGGGACAAGGCAGGATTCACACTCCTTGTCCCCGAAACAGTAACAGGACATTTTAGTAATTTTACATAAAATTACTAAAATGTCTCTATATATATATATATTAGGGATAATGGAATAATTTTATAGCTAAAATTAAAATTAATTTAATTAAAAAAAATCCTAATTGCAATACTTAATCCCAAATCCTCCAAATTCATGTGTTCATCTTCGTGTGGCTCAGTGGCTCTTGCCTCTCTCTGACTCTCTTCCCCAAATTCCCAAATTGCCTCCCGCCATTGTGCGTTTGCCTCTCTAGTCTTGCCATCATGTGTTCTCTCTCGCCATCTTGTCATTGCGTCTCCTGCCATATGTTGTTCATCGAGGGTGTGGGAAGGCGAATGCACTGTGTTTGGTGTTCATCTACGAGATCGATGAGGTGGGGAGGCAGAGGGGGACGAGGATCAAAGGAGGGAACGATGAGAGAGAGCATACTCTAAAAGTGGTTCATCTCTGGTGAGTTCTGCTCGTTGTCGTATGAGTTCTCCAATCCCCATCGTTGTCATCTTTAGTGGTTCATTGACTCCGATGAGTTCTAAAGGTGGTCGTCTTTGGTGGCTCTCCTGTTGTCTCTGTTCACTCTCCCAGTCTCTCGTTGTCTCCATTCGCCATCCCACCGTCTCCAGTGAGTTCATTATCTCTATTTTACAATTTTGGAAATCTACTTTCTCTGGAAATACATTGCTTTTTAAAAATAAGTTCTGGTGGGTTCAGAAGCAAGTTTTATGTATTGGAGGGATTTTCTTTTTTTGTTTGGTCCTTGTATGTGCCAGCAAAGCAAGAAGCGCAAATGTTCTTAATTAGCTAATATTAAAATTTTTGATAAGTTCCTTCATATGAGACTTAATCCTATATGATTCATATGAGACTTAATCCTTTATCATTAGCAACATTATAATATGATTCTCTCTCTGTTTGCTTCATGGTCTCTTTTTTACATTTTTGAATCTTTTTAATAACTCCACAAGGACCCAACTTCTCGCAAGAAATGAGAATGGAAAAGATTTTTACTTTTCGACAGGAATCAAAGGTGAGGACATGGTGTATTCTGGGAGTGGCCCCCGTCCCTTTGCCATCCCTACTTGTGACATGGGCTTCTTGCCTCCCAACGAGTCTATTTTTGAAGCTGGCTTGCTTGGCCAAGTTGGTCGTCTAATGAGATGGCTAGCTTCACTTTAGTGGAAGGTCCTTATTAGTCAAGAAAATGCTGGGGAGTAAAAGATTCAATTGGCTATTTTTGGTGCCTAGAGTAAATTATTTGGTTTTTAAAATATTATATTTTTTTTCAATTTAAACCTTGATATATCAAATGTTTTAATTTAATTTTTTAAAATTATGTTTGTTTTAATTTAATCATTTTGTTAAACTAATTTTTAGTAATGAAAATTTTAAGATTTAATAACGATAAATTTTGTAATTTAACAAAACAATAGAAAATGACCAAATATAATTTTTTAGGAATTAAATTAAAATACTTAATATTTTAAAATAAAAATTAAAAAAATTAAAATATTTTAAAGACTAAATCAACAATATACTCTAATGAGTATTTGGTTTTATTTCATATATATCATATAAGTTTTTATTATTTACTTTTAAATTATGATTAAATTAGATCTTTGATATTAAATAAAAACTATATGTTTATTAAAATATAAATAAAATAAATACTGGATTCTTCACGCTATAAATTGTAATAATATTTTGAAAATAAAAATTAAAAATGTTCCCATAAAAATTAAATTGCACTTCTGTTGAAGCGTTCATCTTTGATCTTTCTCGCCAAAGAAGATAAGAAGTGGACTATGCTGAAGGACAGGAAGCACCACAAAGAAAATGGCAAGACTCTGTTGCACACTCTCCCCACCACTAGCATCGTCGTCACCTTCTATATCCAACTTCATCTCAGACCATCCATCCCTGACCATGCTAGAAACCCAATGCTCTACCATGAAAGACCTCAAAAAGCTTCATGCCGACCTCATCAAAACTGGCCTAATCAACGACCCCATTGCCGCTAGCCGCGTTTTGACCTTTTGCGCCTCTTCATCTGGCGACGCCAACTACGCCCACTTGCTTTTCACTCGAATCCCAAACCCCAATCTCTATTCTTGGAACACAATCATCAGATGCTTCTCCCGCAGCTCAACTCCAGAAATCGCGATCTCGCTTTTTGTTGAAATGTTGCACTCCGAGATTCAACCCCAGCGCTTGACTTACCCTTCGATTTTCAAAGCCTATGCTCAAATGGGTTTTGGCCATGAAGGAGCTCAGCTTCACGGGAGAGTTTTGAAATTGGGTCTTGAAAATGATGGGTTTATTCGTAACACTATCATTCACATGTATGCAAATAGTGGGCTTCTGAGTGAAGCGTGGAGAGTGTTCGATGATGTATTGGAATTTGACGTTGTAGCTTGGAACTCAATGATAATGGGTCTTGCTAAGTGTGGTGAAATTGATGATGCCCAGAATTTGTTTGATGAAATGCTTTTAAGAACTTCAGTTTCATGGAATTCTATGATCAGTGGGTATGTAAGAAACGGGAAGTTAATGGAGGCGTTAGAGCTTTTTCATAAGATGCAAGAAGAAGGGATTGAACCTAGTGAGTTCACAATGGTAAGTTTGTTGAATGCTTGTGCTCACTTGGGGGCACTTCAACAAGGGAAATGGATTCATGATTACATAAAAAAGAATGATTTTGATTTGAATGTTATTGTTGTAACTGCATTAATTGACATGTACTGCAAGTGTGGATCTGTTGAAAATGCTCTCCAATTGTTTGAGGAGTCCCCTAGGAAAGGATTGTCATGTTGGAACTCCATTATTTTAGGACTTGCCATGAATGGTCATGAAAGAGAAGCAATTCAGTTCTTCTCTGAGCTTGAATCTTCTTCAAACCTAAAGCCAGACTGTGTGAGTTTCATTGGTGTTTTAACGGCTTGTAAACATCTAGGCGCAATTAATAAAGCAAGGGACATTTTCACATTAATGATGGATGAATATGAGATTGAACCATCAATTAAACACTATACTTGCATGGTTGAAGTGCTAGGTCAAGCTGGACTCCTTGAAGAGGCAGAAGAACTAATAAAGGGTATGTCTATAGAGGCAGATGCTATCATTTGGGGATCTCTGCTATCATCTTGTAGGAAGCATGGGAATGTAGAAATGGCAAAACGAGCTGCAAAACGAGTTTGTGAGTTGAATCCAAGTGACTCCTGTGGCTATGTACTTATGTCAAATGTTCATGCTGCTTCCAATCGGTTCGAGGAGGCAATGGAGGAGAGGCTTTTGATGAAGGAAAGGTTGAGAGAGAAAGAACCAGGATGCAGCTTGATTGAAGTATGTGGAGAAGTACACGAGTTCCTGGCTGGAGGGAGGCTACATCCTAAAACCCAAGAGATTTACTCTCTTCTAAATGATGGGGTGGTGTTGCAATAACCCTTTGTGGAGTTTTGAGGGCCTAGAAGAGGATGATAGATGTGATGCATTTGACAATGGTGGATTAGTAGAGGATTCAAGGCCTTGGATAGAGCTGTCTGGAGGAATGGAACTGACCTGTTTTAGATATCATTTAATAGTTTATCTCTGGGTTTGGATCCTCTTAATTTCTTATAAAAATTGACATGGTGCAATAAGACAAAAATCGAAAGAGGAGGTATGGAGTTTACACATTACTCTCACATGGATATATATTGGACCTACACCCTTATTCTTATCTCGCATTGTAACTATCGAAGATTCATTCCCTTTATCTACTATCCTCCATATGCAGTGACATTGTTTTTTTTTTTTTTTTGATTTTTAACAACTATTATTTATTGGAGGCAGTCTTGCTCAAATAATTATCGAACACTAAATGTGGATAATTCTTTTAGTAGAGATTCGATCTTGGTTTACTATTATGTATATGACTAGTTCCTTCCACTAAACTTAATCATGTTGATAGTTTGTATTGCGTTTAAACTGAAGGATTTAGTGACTCAAAGAAAGAGTTTCATATCATATTCAAAATTGGCCGTTGTAGCTAGGGGACAGAGAGAGGGAGCAAAGATTGATTAAATATCCAAGATTGGCTGCATTTTTTCTAGTTTCTCAGGAATTCTCCACTGAAGACAATTTTACATGAGGTATTGTCGGGTACCAAGAGAGGTGCTGTGGAAAGTCTTGGAACAGAAAGGTATACGGGTTGCGTATATTAGAGCCATAAAAGATATGTACGAGGAGGCTACGACTAGTGTGAGAACGTCTGGAGGGGAGACTAGAGATTTTCCTATTAAAATTGGCCTACATCAGGGATCATCCTTAAGCCCTTATTTGTTTGACTTGGTTTTAGATGTTCTGACGAACCACATCCAAGAAGAAATTCTTAAGTGCATGCTTTTTGCAGATGACGTTGTTCTCATAGCAGAGACAAAGGAAGAGATTAATTCTAAACTTGAGTTATGGAGAGCTACTTTGGAATCGAAGGGTTTTCGTCTGAGCAGGAATAAGACCGAATATATGCATTGTAAGTTTAACAAGCGACAAGCTAGGAACGAGCTGGAGGTTAAACTTGGTGATCAGGTCGTATCACAAGTGTCAACGTTTAGGTATTTGGGATCAATTATACAAGATGATGGCGAAGTTATTAAAGATGTGGAACATAGGATACAAGCTGGGTGGTTGAAGTGGAGAATGGCATCAGGGGTTGTTTGTGATCGGAAAGTACCTGATAAACTCAAAGGAAAGTTTTATCGTACTGCTATAAGACCAGCGATTTTATATGGGAGTGAATGTTGGGCAATGAAAGGACAACAGGAACATAAAATTGGAGTGGCGGAGATGAGGATGTTGCGTTGGATGTGTGGTCATACAAGAAGAGATAAGATCCGTAATGATCATATACGAGGTAGAGTTGGGGTGGCACTTATTGAGGAAAAAATGGTTGAAAATCGTTTAAGATGGTTTGGGCATGTGCAAAGGAGACCGTTGGAAGCGACAGTTAGGAGAGTTGAACAGATGGTTTAGAGCCCTATGAAAAAAGGTCGAGGAAGACCAAAAAGGACACTTAAAGAAATTATTGAACGGGATCTTTTAGTAAATGAAATATCTAAAGAGATGGTCATTGATAGAGCTCAATGGCGTCGTGCGATTCATGTAGCCGACCCCACTTAGTGGGATAAGGCTATGTTGTTGTTGTTGTTGTTGTATTGTCGGGTATTAAATGTAAATATCTCTTTCACTATAGATTCAAACTATGAAAAATTAATCATTTCTACTGAACTTAATTCCTGATAGCAAAAGTTGACTGTATTTAACAACTCCATTGCCTTTCAATCATGGTGCTCAACATTCCTTTTATGTTGAATTTAAAAAAAATAAAAATAGAGTTATGCTATGGATAATAATTATAACTTTGATATAATGTTATGTGATCCTTTGTAGGAGATGAGAGACAATGTTGGACTATTAATTGGATGTAGAGTAATTAGATTTAGAGTTTGAAATTTGTATCTTGAGTATCTGTTTGAAAATGCCACGACTTTTCTGAAGCTATTATCCTATAGGTGTTGAGAAAAAAGGAATACTCTTTTAAAAAGGTAAAAATAATGTTTGGCAAAAATTCTAAAAAGGTTTCTTTGAATTAATTAATAGTGTTAAATAATAATTTTCAGAAGTTGTTATATTATTGACAATAGTAGATGTTTATTAGAACGTTTGCCTTTTTTAATGATAAGGATCTAAAGAATTTAATATCAAGTTAAAAAAAGGTTAGCCTGTGACCGAAACTGATGGTCTTTTAAATTCGTTTTTAAACATATTTATTTTTTTAAACTCAAAATTATTCATTAACGAACAGTTTTAAATTGAACCACGAGTCATGAGTCAAAATGACAGTTCTATATAACGTTGATCATTTAAAAAATTTAACCAAACACAACAAATTTGTGACATTTTCTTTCAAAAGACACCAAAAGCAAAAGCCACAGCAATTCCAAATGGGACCTTCAGCGATGTTGTTTACCATTCTTTAATTTCTGTCGGTATAAGTTAAATTACTTACTTCCCTTTTCAAAATTAGCCAACTTACATGACTTACATTCTCTTTATTTTGTAAAATTAAGTTCCCTTCCCCTAAAAAAAAAAATACTATAATCACTTTCCCAAAGAGTGTTTACAGGTTGGGTAAATTCAGGTTGAGCAAGATTTTTTTACTCAAATCAATCAAATTCAGGTTGGCATTAAATTTCAAAATGTTGTCACTTCAATGAAACTACCTCACAGAACAAATTGAATTGGCAGGTTGGTATTTAAGTTATTATTAGATAAAAATTTAGATGTGATTAATTATTTTAGTAAATTTAAAACTTTAGGTGGTTTTAGTTTTGAAAAATTAGCTAATTTTTATATTTAATTTATTGTCAGATAAAATGTAGGTGTGACTAATGTAGGTAATTAGTGAATTGAGAATTTTGGCTAGTATTAGTTTTTAGTTAATAATTAATTTTTTTTATTTACATTGATGTCAGATAAAAACTTATCTGCGATTAATTATAAATAATTAGTGAATTTAAATTTGATTTATTATTAGTTTTAAATAATTATTTGATTTTAGTGATTAAGTTATTTTTGTTGTTAGCGAATCTAAAAACTAGTAATGAGACGAACTTCCTTGTGCATTCTTCATAAATATGTGTACGCTTTGCACTATCTATTCGTGGGACTTTGGCTTTTAATTATATATTTATTGAAACTCCGTGCCATTAAATAATTGAATATGACTATTACTCAGAATTTAAAACTCAACTTAATTATAATTTAAAACTAAATTATTTGACTTCAACTTAAAATATAATTAAATTACATGAAAATGCACAAATGACAGCATTCGATACGTGATAATTAATGTTTTAGTACGTGAATGCTTAATTATATATAAAAATTTGTTGAAAACTTAATTATATATAAAAAAAGGGTTAAGTTATGTGGGGAAGAAAAAAAAACAGCGTGGTTCTATTTATAGTAATAATACATAAATTATAAATTTGATATATTTCTTATGTATGAATATCTTATAGTATAACAAAGATCCTTGGTAATACAAGAACCTAGCAACATAACAGGCCTCATTCTAGTGTATAGTGTGTATGTGAAAGAAGTACCAAATAGTGAGGCTTCAGGCTTTTGAGAAGTTGCGGCCAGGAGTCCAAGAGTACATCTCAGGGGGCATTGTACCATTGGTGAGCAAGTTCTGTGGCATTCCATATAAATCTGAGACATCAAGATGATGATGATGATGAAGATGATGACCTCGACCATTTTGTAAATGCTGGTTCTGAGCTATCTCATCATCCTCCAATGGCAAGCGATCAAAAGTAGCATTCATGAATGATGCAGCCATGATGACAACAGGGCCTGAGGCCACCAGAGCACCCACTACAGCACCTCCCACAACCTGACCTTGAGCCCCGGCTAGGTAAATGGTCAGACCTGTGATCCCGGGTGGTGCCGGCGGAGGCAGGATTGATCCCAGCAGAGAGAGAATCTCGAACCGGCCATGGAGGGTCACCGTGGCACCGGAGGAGGCCGGTTGGCGCAGTGTCACATTTGTCACACAGCCAGTCCCACTGAGTATGCAAATCCCACGCTGCTTCCTTCTTGCAAAGTTGAGCAAACTGTCATTTATATCACACCCAGAACTCACCTCCAGTGCATGAGCCCTCAGAGCATTAGCACTATCTCTAGTGACAATAATGGGTGGCTTTGGCTTGTTCTTGGAGCCGGCGGGCCGCCCCCGAGGCCGCCTGACAGTTTCTTCCTCTGCAGCAAAAGAAACTGGAGAAACAGCCTTTGGGATATCAATGCTTGGCCTATTCTGGTTCTTCCCCTTCTCTTGCTCTTGCTCTTGCTCCATATCCATTTCAACAAAGGTATGCTATGTTGGTATATTGCCTGTTGAAGATGTGCAATCACCAAGAGCAAATTTCTCTCTTCTCATAGATGGAGGCTTAAATACTGAGTTTATGACAATAAATTTGATGGGATCCCAAAAGGATGATTGATGTTTAGGATGGAGTTAAGTAACACCAACCCCACCAAAAATAATTGTTTTGTGCATTCCTTTCACTGCCTAACTCTGACTAACTTTGCATGTCATGTCTATTGCCTTCGTCAACAGATATAGCATATAAATATTCCGCTTTACAACTTCCTTCTCACCTTACAATCAAAGTTTAGTATTATAGCTTATGTTTGTAATTTGAGAGTGACACTTCCATTTAGCTGATAACTAATACCACTCCAGCTCGAAGTATATTTAATATCAATTAAAGGGTCTGAGAAAAAATCATGCCCAGTAATGTTAAATTTTCTGTAGTGTATGTACAATTGATTTGACAATCAATCATCTGAATGATCACAATACCCTACTTCATATTCTAAAGTCCAAGCAATAATTCCTTGTCAAAAAAATACAAAAATACAAAAATGAGCAGAAAGTAAGCTGTTAATGTCTGTGCTGCCAAACTTGCAACCTTGATATGCTCATACTCAAGAAAACCCAATCCCTTCAACATTTTTTCTTGATAAAGGACATGTGAACCTCAAGGCAGTAACAACACCGTAACTTAAAAAGATCCATCAGATACATAAACATGTAGAGCTTTTGGGGATCATTAATGACTTGAGCCATTTCTTTCACTAATTTAAGTTATTAGCAGACAGAGCTACAATAAAACAGGCAGAAGGAATTACTGAAGTGATCAGATAACAATGTTCCCGGGATACCTCAGGTATGGTGATGGCTGGATTACTTTTTTATGATAATGTATTGCTGTAACTTGCATGTTGTGATTGTGTCACGTGCAATGCCAATGGCAGGATAAATGAAGTTGAAATCTCAACGTTAAATAGCAATTATAAGCTCAAAGGAAAGCAAGTAGGCGGACAACAGACAACCATTGAATGTTAAACTCCAGGTAAACTTATTGCAGAGCCAAAACCATAGAGAATACTATATCAAAATAATATAGCCTACGGATTTGAATGGCAAAGACATTTAACGAATACACCCCTAGCACGCAGACACATTTTAGTCATCAATACATGCATATATCCTTGGGATAAACTTCACGTAAACTTTGTTTGAATGCTCATAGCAAATTTTATGTCTTGAGATAACAAACCAGCACGTCAATAGAAGATATCTGCCTTTTCAAATATTGCTGTCTCCGCCTACTACATGACTGAATACCAGTGAATAAATATAAAAGGTTTGTGGCTTGCTGACTTAAACTGCTCTTGAACTAATGAGAACACTAGCCAACGTTCTTTAGTATTTGTAACTTTTATAGTCTCTCTACAACCGTTGACAAATGTGGAGAGGATTGAGATGGCTCTATATTCACTTTTGTTACCTTAAATACATTTATTTTGAAATACTTGTCATCTCTCTCCGCCTTGCCTTTAAAAGATAAAATAATTTATACAACCAAAACAGAGGAAGATTTTTTCAAAAAAATGGAATTTTATATAACAAAAAATCATATTACAAAAATAATTGAATGCAACCTGAGTCATAACAAAATATCAATAACATAATACTAATGACATGCTATTCATTGCACATAGTATACACAACCATAAAATAGCTACAAAACTATATTAACTTAAATGGAGGCTGTGGCAGAAAAGTAATGTTGGCCTACAAAGAAATTAAGCATGTGTCTCCGACTGTAAACAAATGGAGGACTAGGAACTTGAAATATGAAACTAGCAACTAACAAGTATTGACAAAAGTTTAGAATCCTTGGGCATCCTTTGCATTACCAGAGAAGAAAAAAACGGGTGGAGGGGAAGGACAGCAATGCTTCTCAGCTGGCAAAGAAAGCAGAAGGCTTGAAATGAACCTAAATACCAAGAAGCACAATCAAATCCTCATTTGCAGTCTTTGTCTTAGCCAAATGCTGCTCTGAAGCCCCATGCTTCACATTTCTATCTCTGCCCTCGCAGAACATGATAAGCAAACCCATGCACAACAGAAGAAAGTGAATTCAATGGAAGTTGTGGTCTTTTGTGATTTATCCTTAGATATGCTTATATGACTCAGATATACTTTATGTCAAGGAATTCTTCATCCCAAAAATTTTAAGATGTCAAGTTAATGCCCATATTGGTTTTATATCAATATCTTTGACATGCCTCTCACGCAAAAGCCCTTTTGGACCTTGTGTGAATAAAACACAAGCTTCTTACCTTATGCTGAAATACTACTTAATAATGAAGGATTGGAATGGCAAGAATCAAACATGTTAAAGATATTAATAAAATCAATCTTAGGCCTTCACTTACTAGCTTAAGCTTTTTAGTCCACGTGATCTGTACAACTCTTAACCATTAATCAAAAAAGCTTCAAAGCAATGTAAAGGAACCCCTCCTCCAAAAAGCTCAAGCTGTCAGGTAAAGGCCCAAAATTGGTTTTATTAACATTTATAAAATCCATGCATGGTCAATTGCTAGAAGCATGATTGTTATCATTGCGTTTTAACTTGTATGAGTTAAATCAAGAAATCTCACTAACTCACCTCTAAAATCAAACAATTGTGAACTCTGTCAAGCTGGTTTCAATTGTTGTAAACTCGCAATTAACCAACAATTTCACAAGTTTACAAAACACTGAAATTGTCCTAGCCTAGTTTGTATAGAGACCCAAATGCTGCTTTTTCCAGCAGCAATCAGATCCTTAAAGACCTCTTTTCTCTAACAGACAGACGGGCACTTTTTCTTCCAAGTCCATCAGGTTCATAGCAGCCATTGAGCATCTCTCAGTCTCCTTCCTTGCCCAGCACACTTTCCTGCCATAATCCACAATGCTTGAGATGAAAATAACAACAACAATAAGCCTTATCCCACTAGGTAGAGTCGGCTACATGGATGGCACGGTACTATAAAAAGGAAATTTGCTGTAAAAAGGAATTTTGAGTGAATGTTATTTTCATGTTCATGTCATGAACATGAAAATAACATTCACTCAAATTTCCTTTTTACGGCCAATTATCTTCTCAAGGAAAATGGCAGAAACAAGATAGTTCAGCTAAATCATAAACTCAATATATGAATTCAGATCACCCATTAGATTTACTAACATAAAAATAGCCTACATGCATCTGCTGATTTGTGCAACATACAAAGCCACCATCACATAGAAAGCTCAACCATATCAATAAAACATAAATTGAAGTACTTTGGCTCAATAGGTTATGGTGTTACCGTTTCACTTGGAAAAGTGGAAAGATATCTACTCTGCAAGTTTGGCCTCTTATTCGGCAGTGGGGTCGGCCGCTGGGAATTTTGAAAACTACTACTGGGAACAGATGAATTGGTGGTGGGATATTCACTCCCAGGAGTTTCCTCAGCAATATGATTCAAAACATTTTTCAGATGAGATGAAAGGGACTCATGATGTACATCACTTTCTTTTTCTGTAAGATCATCACATAGCTGCATTTCACCACAATGTACGGAATTGCTGCAGAGGTAAAACAGGGAAGAAAATGAGTTACAATAGACAAATCTCAGTTTATTATAAGTTGAAAGCAGATTATGAAATGCCTGGCATTCAAGTTCTGAGAAGAGCCATTTGCTGCTGCCGCCTTCTCTTCCACGAGACTAGTTTCAAGTGAAGATACAGAATTTTGGCCACAGTTATATGTACCAAAACCCAACTTTGAGCACTTAGAAGCACAGGCTTGTAGAAGATGATCCGGAATAACAACTGCACAATTATCTTCCGACACTAATACTTCCAGTTCGGAGTCACTTGTGCTTAACAGCTGGAAATTTGAAGCAGCTGATGGCACATCTTTAACAGAATCACTAGCCAAAGTATATGAAGTTGGCCCACAGTTATATGTACCAAAACTCAAGGGTGAGCACTCAGAAACAAAGGTTCGTAGACAATGATCTGGAATAACAACTGCACAATTATGTTCTGACACTGGCACTTTGAGTTTGGGGTCACTTATGCTTAACTGCTGGAAATCTGAAGTAGCTGATGGCACATCTATAGTGGATTCACTAGCCAAAGTATTTGAATGATTTGCATTAGATAAATGTGAGCTGCTACCTGCTCCTGAAAATACATAACAATGGAAAAAGAACAATCAGTTAACGACAACATTTGAGAGACTAAGAGAGAGTGACAAGAAGATATAATTTCCTAAAAGCTAAGAGCCTGAGAATAGACTGTGCATGACATACATACACAGACTTATAACTTTTGATGTATTAAGAATGTACAAAGCAGAATATCAATATTGGTTTTTACGTCTATAGATTTTGCATATAAGACCAGTCAACTTTCTATAAACCTTATACATACAGAAATGAATAATTATAATCAGCATCATCAAGGTTCAAAATTTCAGGCTCTATATTTAGTTTAAAGTCCAGCATTGCTTGACAGAGACAAGATTCTAGTTATACAATCTGAAAGATCCAACAATGACTTGATCACATAAGGAGGGATAAGTGCATAACCTATAAAATAGGTAACTTCCAGTCCTCCAAAACAGCTTTACAGAAATTTCAAAATATTGTACTCCTTTCATAAATACAAATAATCCATTGTTTCTTTATTTATTATATATCTAGGAGGTTGAAACACTTAACCAAATTCCAAGAATTCAAATTAGACACTTTATCAGCAACTTCCTTGTTTAATAAAAAATTTCTCCTTAAAGAACCAGCAACTTTATAACATATCATGATCATGAATATACAGCGCCGATTAAAAGAAAACAATTGAAACAAGAAAGATATAGATACTTAATTAATCTTAAAACAACATTTATACTGAATATTCCAGATCATAATAATTAGCAGTGTACACATACTTCTTGGTCAAAGCTAACAATTTCTGCTCAAATTTGGAAACATTTTAACCATCTGTGACCAGATTCAAGATCCATTTTTTCCCTCTGTACAATACTTCTTAATCAAAGCTGTAAGACCAATTATGCATGCTTATCATCTAACCAGAGAAATAACAACCGTTATAGACTTATCTAAGGTGTCCTTCATCAAGTCTGGTAGGAAAATAGGGAGAGAAGTGAGTGAGAACATTATTATAACATTAAAAGGCTCAATAATCTTGTACTCATAACACTGATCTTAAGGGTATAGCGTAAATAGATGCAGAAAGAGAAAGGGAGGTTTCACCCCCAAAAAGAAAAAAAAAAAAAAAGAAAGAGAGAAAGAGAAAGGGAGGAGGATAAGATGGCAGTAGCAGAAACAAGAACGTAAATAAAGATAGAGGAAGGATGAATACATTACAGTTTGTAACGATGCATATACCATACAGTATAACCAACAAAAACCTCACATTTTACAATCTTGGAGACAGTTATTATATCAATAGTGATAAATAAAGCACACAACACTGGTGTTGCAATTGTGCAGCATATCTATCCGGCATATATTAAAGCTGTCATGATAACTCTGCCATAGTGAAGACTTAACACAATTCTTCAACTTTATTTTACATTTTTTATACAAAAATAGACTAGTTGCTCTAAATATCAAACAACAGTTATAATATTTACCTTCACAACACTCCAAAGAACTATGAGTTTCAGAGGAACCAATAGTCATTAAGTTATAGTCAGAATGAGACGGTTGTCCAGGATTATTCACTATAGTATGGCTGCTTGATGTAGAGCGTTCAAATTTGTCTGGTTTATCACAATCACTAGCAAGATCTTGCTTTGAAACTTGAGCTGCATATGTATTGCAGATCCTGACCAAATTAACTGTAGTGCCACACAAGTTAGACTGGTCAGATGGTCCATAAGGATCTGATGAAGCAGACATATCAGCCATCGACTGCTTTGTTGACGGCTGTTCATTATGGAAGACTTGCGGGCCAGATTGATTTTCAGTTGACTCTAACTTCACAGATGCAGAAACTTCAGAGGCTTTAGGATGGCAATGAGCAACACTGTCTTGAGAAGGCTTACCCATCCTTACAATATTAGACATTGAAAGATTTCCTTCATTCACCCCTAGCTTGGTAGGTTCAACTCCCAGAGAAACTTCAGCAGATACCGAGAATGAAACACCTGTGACTATTGGCTGTCTTCCTTTATCAGTACTTAAAAAATCACTGCAGCAGAGTTTTAGAAATAGCATAATGTGAATATTTAAATTTAACCAGGAAAAATAACTCCACAATGCAACATTCTTGTGGCAGTATGCCTTATAGGAAAGGAAAATACAAAAAATCTCCCTATTCTTTTTCTCAAATACTGGGGAAACAAGAACTTTTCTTGCTTTACAAACATTAGCATCCAAGAGTGGATTTTCTGTTATCTGAATACATTTAATGTAAGCATGAATCATGAATGCACAAAGAGGACTTTGACTCCACTCACATAACCAATGTAATATACTCACTTAACCAGTATGTCAAATGTTAATACATAAACATAGATGGCAGCAGCTGTTGGCAGAATCTATTAACTCAGATACTTTGAATTTCAAGATAATTGTAAGAATAGGTTCCAATTGCCTCCAACAAGTCCATGACCATCAAGTTCCCTGATGATTCATGGTGGGAGAGCTGAAGTTCAATTACAAAAGAAAGGAATTTAAAAACTTATGAGCCAACACAAACAATTCTAAAAGCAATCTGGACATATCAAATATCCAGGAATGTATTTGGCAAACACAAATCGAATATGATACAGCATGATCAAATTTAGATAACAACCATCATATTTACTACCAAAATCGTTATAACATCAATTTTTTAGGCGATCGAACAACTCATGAACTGTCTAATGAAATAAAATGACATCAAACCACACGACGCCTACTGGAAAGATGGGAGTTCAGATAAGCCACCAGATTGCATGAAGAGCTAACCTATTCATATTTTCCTCTACGACATGATTCATGGAGGATGTAACTGAAGGACAAATTGAACCACCCTTGTCTGTGGCTGCACAAAGTTCTGGCACAGGTTAAACATATTTGAAATGTGAGCAAATGAAAAAAATCACACCAGTACTAGAATGTAGATGACATTCAGAGAGAGAGAACATACCATTATAAGTCATAGGTCTTGAACTACTTTGCTTAACATTACATTTACTACCAGTGCCTCCATGACTCAAACCATCAGAGTCTAATGTCTTCATCTGAAATTGAAAACAAATAGGTTATTTAATCGATGATAGGTAAATCCCTTTGACAATGCTGAGAAACTGCAAAATCTAATAATAAAAAATTTATGTCAGGATACCTGATTTCTTCTTTCACGTTTGCTTTTCACTTCATGAAAGGCATCTATAATCAATAGATTACAATACCAATGATTATAATGGTGCCTCATTCATAGAAATAAACACAGTAAGAAAGAATAAAATATTCTTAGAAAGAAAAGGAGATAATCAGAGTACGAATTCTTCAATAATAATTTTTTTTTTAAAAAAGGATGAACTGAATGGGCCTAGATGATCAATCAAATTGCCCGTTTAATAAGTTGCAATGAAGAGACACAAATTACACTCCATATAAAACTAATAAAACGTAATTACGTCAATGATAATTCTTCCGACCCCAATTTTCTTTAATGATTCTAAAGAATTAGGAGCATTCATACTGAGGTTAGTGGCCTCCCAATATCAACAAGATAGTGACACGGCAAAGACGGGATAAAAGAATATATATATATATATATATATATATATATATATGTATGTATACACATATATAATTAGTATACTACTTAACACATGTGAACTGTACATCGAAAGCTATTAGCGCACAAGAATAAGAAAGGATAAACTCTTTCCTTCAAATCTTCACTAGTTTTCTCGAAAACCAAACACAACAGAGGTAATGTGCCACTCCAAGATTAAATATATACAAATAAACATAGCAGAGCGTAAGGACCTTGATCAAGAAACCTCTCCGCGGCACGGTTGAGGTCCATATCACATTCTTTAAGGATGGTATATATCTCTTCCTCCGTAGAGTTCAGGACCTCCCTCAAGAACTGCACTGCCTTCCTCTCCTGCTTCGGTATCGTTGGCGCCACTCTCCCATCACCATTCTTGGTTTTCTTGCTTTTCCTCCCCATTGCTCTCTGGAAATTTTCTTTCACTTTCTAACTCTTCTAAAAGCTAGCTTTTCTTTTGCAGAGTCAGCTCTTCCTGTTCTTTCCGATCAATCAAACAGAGCATACCTTAACGTCCCTCCCTCCCTCTTCCTTCCTCACTCTTTCTTTTCCTTGCCTTACTTATAGATACAAAGTAACAAAGAGCGGATTTCTTTCAATACCGTACTAATTCCTAACATTATGTAAGTATAGTATTTATTTACCCATATAAATTTTTTGAATCAAGCGCATCATTTTAATTTCATAAAAATTACATTTATTTTAATTTAATTTTTTAATTATTAAATTACATAATTTATTATCGTTAAATTTTAAAAATTTTCTTTGTTATGATTTACTTAGAAATTTATTGACAAAGATACATTATCCGGTAATTTTTCTATAGGTTGCAACTTATCACTTTTACCACATTTTCTAGCCATCTATATTGAGTAACTTAGACAGTCCAGTGGCTCAGTATGGTGTTGAGCCAGCAAAAAAATCACATTTTTTTGTGATTGCCTATGAATCTCTTATCTGCCCAACATTGTACTAGATTATTGTGAACCGTCCGATTGATCATTACATGTCACTCACGCTCAATAAAATAGTCTAAAATAACCCAATACAATGTTAAGTTAGATTTATAAGAAACGATACTCATATAGTGACATTACAATATTGCCCTCCAACTCCTCATTTAGAGAATTTTGCATTTTTCTTTTACATTTCAATTGAAGGAGGTCTTCCTAAGTCAGCGGTTTAATACCTCTTTTAAGTATAATTTAGGATTTTTGTTTTACCACAAAAAATATATTAAGAATAAGAATAGGGAAGTGTTAATTTAAACTTACAAAAGATCTCTTTACATTGTTGAGATGTCAGATGCCATAAACATAGCCTCAATTTTGTTGTTGTAAAAAAATATAATATTTATTAAAATATGATCGATTAATCTCAATTATTTGTATGACAATAAAAAAAATTCCAATATGATGTCTTTTCTTTAAATTTTCATTTTAATCCAATATTTCATTTAATTTTTTTACAAATATAATTTAGCAGTTAATATTAACATTATTTTTATGTAGATTGAGTATTATAATTAAATGAAATATCAATTTGTATAAAAATCAAAAGCAATCACACACTTCAATCAGGAATATTTTAAACTTTTTTATGCATAACAGAGAGTTACCCATTGTCTAACTCATGTTCAAACAAGTTGTTAGCTTTTTTGGATATATAGAAAGGTTATGTGCATTGTATTTTTAAATTATGAAATATTTTTATAAATTTTAGGAATAGATAAGAAGTGTAGATAAGATAAGAAAAATTGAAAGGAGGCTATAATAATAATTTACTTTGTTTTTAAATTATATGAAATGCATGGATCACAAGATAGGAAAGATAGATGGGGATCGAAGTATTTTATTAAATACAACTATATATCTTCTCAATTAATAATTAAGTTATTATATTTATTTTTTTAATTTTTTAAAAGTAAATCAAATAAAAAACCATATTAGAAGATACTATTTATACTGATAGCATTGCTGTTAAAATTTATTTCGTTAAAAAAAAAGATTATCCATTGTTGACTTCTAATATCTTATATATGACACAATTAATAGAACAAGAATATAATATATAAAGCATCCATGCTTTTGGCCAAAAAAAAAAAAAAGAGGCATCCATGCATGTGTAAAAATCAATGCAAACATTATATTATATAATGTGTTTATTGAAACTATAATAAAATTTCAATTAAATAAAACTCGTATAGAATATTATGTATCCATTTGACATTATCTTTTATTTATTATACCTGATATAATTACCATATTAAATTGTAAAAATAGTTGTAAAATGTCAGAAAATCAAAATTTGATGATTTTAACGAAGTTTGAATGTCCTTACTGCTTTGGTAAGTAACTAACTTCTGCATAACATGAGATTATAATTCTGTTTTTAATTTAACAGTAAAGACAACTAAGTTAATATTATCATTTAATTTGAAATTGTGACTTTATTTTTAATATGACAGTAAAAATTATTAATTTTGTTATAGGAAGGAATACATAATATGTAAAGAGTCAACTTTAACGACCAAAAATTAAATTAAAGGTAAATCAAATATAATATTTAAAATTAAAGGGGGTATTAACTGTAATTTAAACAAAATTTCATAACATATTAGTGTAAATGTTTATAACCCAACATTGGTTTGTCGCAATAACAAGGAATATACTCTTTACCCTTAATAAGCCCAAATGACTTAGTTCAATTTTTAAAAATGTCAATTTAGATAAGAATCTACCATTTGCACTTTAGAAAAGATTAATTTTGTATCTTCTCATATTCAATGATACCATTCTTATATATATGTCAACCCTCTCTTTCTTTATCACACAGTATATCTTGGAATGCCTATAAATTATGTAAAAGAAATATAGAGCTTGTTTGATTTTTATTTTTTAAATAATTTTTATTTCTAAAATTAAAGAATAATAAAATGGTTTTGTATAATATTTTTAAAAATGTTATAAAATGAAAATATTTTTATATGTTTCTAAAAATATTGTTTTTTTAAAATAAACAATAAAAAAAAGCATTGATATTGTTGTAGTTATGTAAGTTGATCAATAACATTTATAAACATATAATCTAAACAATAAAAAAAAATAACGGCTCCTAAAATCCACATTAATATTCAAAATTATATGGATTCAAAATTAATGTATGCTTAGGAGAAGTTACGATCATTTGTCAATAAACAAAATAATTTTAAACGGGCCTTATCTTCAAAAATTATATGGATTCATTATTTAATATTCTAAGTTTAATTCTAAATAATTTAGTTACTGAATATTATAAACTTGAATAATTTAATCATTAAGTATTATAAACTTGTTATATATTAAAAAAATAATACATGTATAACTTAGTTTGAAATTGATTTATGCTAACTTTATAATTTATAGAAATTAATTTTTTATAATAGGATTCGATCTCAAAGCTTTAATTTAACAATATTTCAATTTCATACTACTTAAATTACAAATTCGATAATAATTTATAAAAATTAATTAATTTAACACTTAAATTTTTCTTAACCAGTTCAAATTTGTGTGTATCATACCCAAGGAAATCATTGAAAATTCAACATTCAAATTTACATTTTTCATTTATTGTTAGATCGTTTATCCAATGTATAATATGGTATATATGTTTAGTATGAGTAAAGAGAAATGAGATGAGAATGAATATAGAGTATTTTACTAAAATATCTCCATCTTTTTAAAAAATAAAACTTCAGTATTTTTGAAGAGAGTAATTTAGATACTTAAGGTGTAATTACTGGAGGCAAGTTTTGGATTATCTACTGTATTTTGGATGACATTGTGTTTTGAAAAATGCGCGGCCAGCTGCCTTTAAAAAAGAAAGAGAAACACCAAAAGCCGAATACTAATAACAATATAAGAACACATAACGACCCTTTGATGAAGAAAGAGACAAACACTAAAAGCAAATATTACTTTCTAAAAATGCACCTTCAAATGATACCAGAGAAAAGATGAATTTTAGAACCTTTTTTCTTTTTGTTGCCACATTTACAATTTATGAATCTAATGAGTAAACTCTGTTAAATTTTAAACCAAGCTATATGAAAATTTTGGTTCCCACATTTACAATTCTAATGATCAATTTTTTTTTGGAGAAAAATGTGCTTTACCCCAATGAAATTTGTTCTATATGCAAACAACTCCCCATAAAGTTTAAAACTAAACAAAAAACGCTTATAAATTTTCATATTGTACCAAAAACTACATATCGATCAGTTGACCGTTAGTAACTAACGGTCAATGCTGACATGGATACTGAAAGGCTACGTCAACAGATGATTTATGTGTCACATCAGCCCTCTTATACTCAATCATTGTATCCAATAGAATTGTGACACGTGGCATATGTTTAGCTTTGAAAAAAAATTAAAGTATCACATGCACAACAAGATTCGAACTTGGGCTTTGATTAAAAAAAAAACTCTCCACCATCTAGCTACTAATGCACATTCAATATGTATTTGCGAAATTTAATATGTCTAGGAATCTCTGTTATTGTATTAAAAATTCAAAATAATATACACCAATTATTATTTCTTATAAAACAATAACAAATCTTATAATAAGAAAATATATTACTATTTTACATAACTCATTTTAAATTATATAAAAATTAAAAATTTTTAATAACAAATCTTATAATATAAATTTTATTTTTATTAAATAAAATAATTATAAAAATATACTATGCATATTAAAATTATTTTTTAATATAAGATTTGATATTATAATTTTTAGTATTAATTAAATTTTATAATATCAAATCTTATATTAAAATTTTATATTATAATGTCAAATCATTTTAAATTATTTTAAAAATTAATTATTATTAAAAAAATACAATTTTCAAATCTAAAAAATAATTTTAATATGCATAGTATATTTTTATAATTATTTTTTAATATAAATTTTATTTTTATTAAATATAAATAATAATTAAATTTATATTATAAGATTTGTTATTAAAATTTTTAAATTTTTATATAATTTAAAATGAGTTATGTAAAATAATAGTATATTTTCTTATTATAAGATATGTTATTTTTTTATAAGATATAATAATTGGTGTATAGTATTTTGAATTTTGAATATAATAACATAGGTTTATATATATATATATATATATATATTAAATTTCACATATATGTTGAATGTGCATCAATGGCTAGATGGTGAAGAGCTATTCCCTCTTTTATTCAAGCTAAAGTTTAAATCTTATTGTGCATGCGTTATTTTGATTTTTCTTCAAAACTAAGTATATGCTACGTGTCGCAATTCTATTAAATACGACGATTTAGTGGAAAAGAATTGATATGACACATGAATCATCTGTTGACGTTAACATGACGCTTCAGTGCCTATGTTAGCATTAACTGTCAGTTGACTAACGATCAACTAACTGATAGGTAATTTTTGGCACAATATGAAAATTCATAAGGGTCTTTTTCTTAGTTTTAAACTCCATGGGAGTTTTCTACACATAGAACAAACTTCATGGGGGTAAAGTATATTTTTTCCATTTTTCTAAAAGCTCTCAATGGGCTCCTCGTGAAACCAACAGGTGCCCCTGGGAATCGGACTGTCATCATCAGTAAACAGAAAAGTCTCATCTAAAATGCTCTTCAAAAATCCAACTTACGAAAACAACTCATTAAAAATAAGAGCAGATCAAGTTTCAGTTGTAGAAAAGGAAAAGTTGAAGACCACAATAGAGACCTTATCGGAGATCTAAAAAGGAAAAATCTCCTTCAAGGATGCATTGTGCAAACAACTTCAACCAAGCAAGGAAATAGAAAGGAAAATCACATATACGAAGGTCACTAGAAACCCTCCAAGAGGGAACATGGAAAAGTTGAAAAAGATGGTGTTCTAAAAATTAGTTTCTCAGAACAATTTTTTTTTGACATGGTCTAGAGCACTCATTATCAAAACAATGGGGAAGTTGTTTCAACTGTCAGTTCTGAAAGCACGATTACTGGGATTATGGAAATTGAAGAAGACTGTAGACATCATTTGTCTGGGGAAAGGTGAAAGTAATGGTTGGAACCCAAGAGGGGGGTGAATTGGGTTTTATAAATTTTTCACAAGAATTAATTGGAAGTTAAAATGATTTTCTGTAAAAGTACAATGCTTAGGATAATAAATGCAATACAGAAAATCAATGTGCTGTTAAGATAAATAATTATAAAGATCAAGGAATTAAAGAATAGATATCAATATGCACAAATTAAAGAGTAAGGGATAGAGAAAGTAAACTCAGAGATTTATACTGGTTTGGCTAATCCAAGCCTACATCCAGTCCTCAAGAGACCACTTGAGTATTTCCACTATAATTGCAAGTTTAATCCGGGTACTTGCAAACCACTACAACCACACAAATTCGATCCAGGTATTTGTGAAACCACAATGAAGAATTTATGAATTCGGGCTCCTCCTCAACCCAAAGCAAGTTCTTCCAACACCGGTACTTGCGAACCTCAACTCAGAATAATATATGTGTTGATCAAAATCAACAATACAAAGAAACTCTCTCTAAAGAGTAGATGAAAACAAATGAAGCTCTAATAACTCTAATGATAGAGAATATGCAAGATTTGACTCAAGAATGCTTTCCTTTCTCTCAAAGATGATAGAAGAAGTTAATATCACATTGTAGGACTTTGTTCTTGCTCAAAATCCTGTATCTAAGGTCATATATATAAGATTTTACAAAACTAGCCGTTATATAGCCGTTATATAGCCGTTACAGCACTTATAGTGCAGTCCAGATTTTGAGCTTTCTTTAAAAATTCATAACTCCCTCATTTGAACTCCGTTTTAAACAAATAATATACCGTTGGAAAGCTCTTGGAGTCTAGTTTCAAATGAGATAAGTTTTACTCAAAAATTATTTTTCTTTTAAAAGATATAATCAAAATACTGACTATAGGTCAGAACAGAATAATCAACTTTCAGTTTTTCAAACTATATTTTAAATAGTCATATATTTCTCATTTGGACTTCGTTTTCAATAAATAATATACCTTTGGAAAGATCTTTGAGTCTACTATCAAATGAGATTAAGATACTTGAAAAAATGATTTTTCGTTTATGAGATATGATATAAAGAGTGACCAAAGGTCAAAAACTAACTTTTGTAAAATTTCATATCTCACTATCTTTTTGTTCAAAATAATTGAGCCAATGTATGCAAATCTAAATCATTGAGTTGCACAAGTATACTAGCCTATATAAAATATACCTAATGTAAACACATAGGCTATCTTGATGCATCCAAGCTTCCAAGACTTCAAATCTTCTAATTCTTCATTTCTTGGAGCTTCATCCTTGCATGTTGTTTTCCTTGAGTGAAGCATGATATTGCTTTTCCTTGTTCTTCAATACAATGCTCACTCTTCTTGTTTTGAACCAACCTATAAAATATATCTTACTTGCAAACCCAATGGTTAGTTTAATAGCATGATTCAATATATGCAACATATATATTAAATAACATAATCATGCTTAAGTACTTGTAGCATATATATGATAATTAATCTTTATATATATCAATGCTACTATTCAAATACATTTGTCATCATCAAAACTTATGGCATATAGCCTTAGGGTCAACAATCTCTCCCTTTTTGGTGATGACAAATCACCACAGAAAAATATGTATCACAAGATAATGAATGCAATGTTATAAGCACGTATACATATTTTTCTATTGTTTCTTCTCCCCCTATTTGACATCAACAAAAAGGTGTAAGGAACACAATATATAAAAGTTAAAGCACATACCTTCTTTAAGTCAGGATGTCAGAAGATGTCAATATAGTATGGGGTAAGGATACATCAAAACTTATCATTGATTTCATTGACATGTAAAAAGAAAATTTTAGAAAAATTTTTCTCATGTCAAATGAAATGAGCCAAAATATAAAACTTGAAAGAGTTTTAGGCTCCCCCTTAAACCTTGCATAATTTGAAAAAGAATAATGAATAATGAATATCTAATTTTTCAAGATATATTCTTTTTCAAAAAAAAATACATTCAAGTGAGACAAAGCTCCCCCTGAATTTCATAACATTTTTCCTTTGAAAAAGATTGTCCAAATCATTATAAAGGAAATTCAGTTTTTGATTGCAGAATTTTGAAGTAAGATTTTTGAAGAAATTTCTGCAATATTTTCATTGAAAATGATTTCTGCTTGTTTATGAACAGGCATTTTTAGTAAATAGCAGAAAAATTAAACTCTTTGAAAAAAAAACATCATTTGCTGTCATATGATAGAAATATTTACAGCACACAGCAGAAGTATGATATATGGATTAGCAAAGCATGATATAAACAAGAATATTAATCATAATCCATAAATCGAATAATAATATTTTTCAAGATTTCTGAAAAACAATTTCTGCATATATGCATAAAATTATTTCAACATATAGCAAAAGTGATTTAAAATAAGGATACTCAAATCCTTTTCTTTTCAAAACAAATAATGCTTCAATATGGTAAAGCAATTTCAGCATTGTGGAAGCAATTCAAGAGATTCACGATATTTTTCAAAAACATTTTGCTTCGAAGGAATTTAGAAACGTTTCATCTAAGGAAGCAATATATATGGATTAGTGTAATAAGATATATTCAAGCATATAGTTCATAATCCATATATGAAACATCAATATTTTTCATCCCTTTTGTTATCTACAACAAAAGAGATCTTTAAAATCTTTTCTTTTTCAAAAAGAATGTTGCTTCATATGATAAAACATATTAACATAACAGAAGCATTTTTAAAGTCCTTTTTCAAAACAAATTTGCTTCATAAAGGATAAGATAAATTTCATCACAAAGGAAGCAATTTATATACCCATTCAAAATGAATTTATATATGTATCTTGAGGATGAGTACATGTAAAAATTTTGACAACTCATTTTGTATGAGTGCATGTGGAATCATGAAATATTATTCTTAGCCATAGCCTTCGCTCATGATGCATGAATTGTATACACAACATATGTTCTTAGATACATGTGATCAGAGCATGATGTAATCAATCATGTATATTATACTGAAAGCTCTCAAGAACAACACAACGAAGCAGAAAAATACGGTTCTGAATATCACCATTTTATTAATCCTTAAAATTTCTAATCAAAACAAATTAAATCAGCCGCAAATCCACCGAAAATTGACTTTCGTGGTTTTGCCATTAATGTGACGCGTTATCAGTGTGCATGCGTACCCTAGACTTCTGGCTTCCAGCTTGCAAAATCCATAGGATGAGCGTGTAGGGGTGCGGCGAAGAGATATCTTCGTTGGCTCTAAGTCATAATTTTCTCTCTATAAAGACTGCCCCAGAGTTCTCAATTACCACACCACAAAGAGTATTCATCTCTGAGCCTATAACTTTCTGACATTCCTCTCTCTTCATACTCCTACAAAAATTTCTGAATTTTTCAAACCATGGCAGTAAGAAAGTTCATTGATCTCACAGTAGAGGCAAGGGAGGAAGAGCTCGACTTAAACTTGAGTCTAGGCAAGGACAAAGGCAAAAGATCTTTGGAGGAATCTCAAGAGAACCAAAAGAAGAAGATGAAGATCGAAGAAGCTGAGGAGATTAGTACAGGCCATACGTCAGAAGACAAAATTGCTTGTCTGGAGCAGGAGGTGAAGAAACTCAAGAAGATGATAGAGGACCAGGAGAAGTTAGCTAAACGCAACAATGCGGCACTGACTTCAAGAATAGATAGGTTCTTCTATTGGTCTACCCAATGCTTCTGCAATCAACAACGAAGAAGTGTTGATTGTATGAATGGGATTTACACTACCATCCGTGACATTGCTCAGTCTCTTGCTCCAAGAAATGGCCGAGGGGTGATGATTCAATACAACCCACCTAATCCGAGACCACCTCGCCTGTAGATTGCTCATGCATGAGCAAACTTTCCCTTTTTTTTAATTATGCAATGTAATCCTTCGATTTTTTTTAATGCAAGTGGTTTCTTTTATTTGACGGTACAAAAATAATAATAATAAAGAAAGATAAAAGAAATCAGCTACACAAATTCAGCAAAGTATATATATATTGAAAAATATATATCCATTTTAAAGATGGAAAGAATTTTTTGACATGGACATATATATCATCATTTCAAAGAAAGTTACATACTTATCAAGATAAAACATATTATAACTTAAGTATGTAGTACAATAATTGAGGTAATATGGATTAATAAGATATAATCAGATATAAACTAGAATCCATAAACAATCGTTCATAAGCTATATCTTATACAAAGGATATGACATGTATAATGCTCAAATCATGATGAATGGTATAAAGACAATATCTTTATATACAATGATATGATCAAATATGTAAGATATTAGAGAACAATATATCATTGTAATGAAAGTATGTCAGAAAAAAAATTGCCAACATAGCCAATTATGATCAGGGAGTATCACTCAATTAAATATTAAAGTGGTAAAGAATATAGATACTCATCAATTTTGGCAAACTCTTATTGCTTCTTGAAGTTCCTCCTCAAGATTTTGATATTCTTGTTTTGCTCATTGCTCTTCTTTTGATTCTATCTCCTTGCAATTTTAATGAACTTAATTGATTGATTATTTGCAAGATCCTCTTGAAAACAATCTCTCATAAGATCACTGTCAAGCATTGGTCGATCATTACGAATGAGCTTAGAGGATAGATTTGAGGACTAACCCCTGCAAAACACTTTTGGTGGAGCACTTTGATGTTCAAATCAGTAATGTTCAAATAAATCTCGAGTACTAGGAGCAACATTATGTTCAAGATATGCCATATTAATAAAAGTGCTATGCTTTCATGAAATGCAATTTTGCAAAATATTTGATTTCATTGAAAATATTTAAATAAGATTACAGCAAGGATAAATACTATAGGTAGGAGGAATCTTATTGTTGTGAAGACAAGAAAAATGTGCGTGTAATGGAAGCAAGTTTTCATGATGCGGTAAAAAGGATAGTTTGAGCAAAATTTGGAAGAAAGATTTTAAATCAAAACAAAATTCGAATCTATAATCTGCACACCTAACAATTGTTTTCAGATATAGAATGCATGAATATCAAGGATAGATGTAAGGCATATTAGATAACAGACAAAAGCATTAGAGAGCAGTAAACATATCAGTCAAATTTCTTACAATGCATTCCAGCTTATATGTTTACTTATCCATTGCCTCCTTTTGATGCAAGGAAGTGGAGTTTAAATGATGTAGCCATTAAAATGTCATTTTCGCTCCTTGCTTCGAGGTGAATCTGCAAATTAATCTTTTGTTTTTGGTACCCAAATTTCTTTGGGTTTGCCTGGGTCATGAGTTCCTTTTTGAACCCATTTCATTTTTACTCCATGAACAAGATTTTTCTTATAAAAACAGGAGTAAGATTTGTGTCCTTTCAGTCCACAATAGAAACAAGTGCAAGTTGGACTATTGGACATCTTTGCAGAAACAAAGAAGTTTTTAAACTGCTTTTGGTTTGATTTCTTTTTAGAAACAAGACCAACTTTGTTAATTCTTCTTTGTTTCAAAACTGAGGTATTTAAAATTTCTCTACCTTGAGAGAGTTTTGCAAGTGTGTTTTTAAGATTATCATTTTCCTTTTTCAAAGAATCACACTTGGTACAAAAGCAATTTTTGTTGGTAGAGATATTTGTTTTTAAAATCAAATTCTCTTCTTGCAAAATTTTGTTTTGATTTTCAAAAACAAAATTCTCTTCCTTGGAAATAGAAAATTCATTTTTCAATGTTTCCAACTCATTTTCAAGAGAAGAGTTTTTCTGTTTTGAAACATTTAGTTTCTTTGCAAGTATAAGAGATTCTTCATGTAAATCATCAAAGGCATCTTGTAATTCTTCAAAAGAGTAGTCAAATGAATTTACCTCATCTTTATCTCTGGCCACAAGACAAGTGTTGGCTTCTTCATTTGCGTTCTGCTTATTAGAATTGCTATTTCCCCAAATGGAAGATAGGTAAGCTTTCTTTGATGATTCACCTTTTGGTTGTGGTTTCTCTTTTTCTCTTTTTTCTTCTTCGTCTGCCACCTTGGTGATTTGAGATTTTCCTGTAAGTTCAACACCAAGAGCTTGCAATTGATTAAGCACAAGTTGTATCTCATTAATGGTTTTGCAATTGTTCATTTGAGCAATTTCAAGTTCATTAATGAAACTTCTATACCTTAATTCCTCAGCAATAAGATCTTCCTCATGTGCAACTTCAAGAATTTCCCACATTTCTTTTGCAGTTGCACAGTTGGAGATTTTGAAAAATTTATCTTGACTCAATGCACAAGAAATAATCAATTTTGCCTTAGCATTGAGTTGCATTAAACTTCTTTCAGTATCATTCCATTCACTCTTAAGTTTTGGAATGCATTTTCCTTGTTCTTCCTTGACAGGCATACAAGAACCATTTTCTATAACATCCCAGAGTTTATGGTCTACTGAAATTAAAAATATTTTCATTTCATACTTCCAATATTGAAAATGATTAGCATAAAAAATTGGAGGTTCTGTGAAAGAACAATTTTTAGAAATAAACCAATCACTATATCCAACCATGCTAACTCTTAGACGATTAAGTCTTTAAACAAGAGCCCAAGCTCTGATACCAATTGAAAGTAATGGTTGGAACCCAAGAGGGGGGGTGAATTGTGTTTTATAAAATTTTCACAAGAATTAATTGGAAGTTAAAATGATTTTCTGTAAAAGTACAATGCTTAGGATAATAAATGCAATATAGAAAATCAATGTGCTGTCAAGATAAATAATTATAAAGATCAAGGAATTAAAGAATAGATATCAATATGCACAAATTAAAGAGTAAGGGATAGAGAAAACAAACTCAGAGATTTATACTGGTTCGGCTAATCCAAGCCTACATCCAGTCCTCAAGAGACCACTTGAGTATTTCCACTATAATTGCAAGTTTAATCCGGGTACTTGCAAACCACTACAACCACACAAATTCGATCCGGGTATTTGCGAAACCACAATGAAGAATTTATGAATCCGGCCTCCTCCTCAACCCAAAGCAAGTTCTTCCAACACCGGTACTTGCGAACCTCAACTCAGAATAATATATGTGTTGATCAAAATCAACAATACAAAGAAACTCTCTCTAAAGAGTAGATGAAAACAAATGAAGCTCTAATAACTCTAATGATAGAGAATATGCAAGATTTGGCTCAAGAATGCTTTCCTTTCTCTCAAAGATGATAGAAGAAGTTAATATCACATTGTAGGACTTTGTTCTTGCTCAAAATCGTGTATCTAAGGTCATATATATAAGATTTTACAAAACTAGCCGTTATATAGCCGTTACAGCACTTATAGTGCAGTCCAGATTTTGAGCTTTCTTTAAAAATTCATAACTCCCTCATTTGAACTCCGTTTTAAACAAATAATATACCGTTGGAAAGCTCTTGGAGTCTAGTTTCAAATGAGATAATTTTTACTCAAAAATTATTTTTCTTTTAAAAGATATAATCAAAATACTGACTATAGGTCAGAACAGAATAATCAACTTTCAGTTTTTCAAACTATATTTTAAATAGTCATATATTTCTCATTTGGACTTCGTTTTCAATAAATAATATACCTTTGGAAAGATCTTTGAGTCTACTATCAAATGAGATTAAGATACTTGAAAAAATGATTTTTCGTTTATGAGATATGATATAAAGAGTGACCAAAGGTCAAAAACTAACTTTTGTAAAATTTCATATCTCACTATCTTTTTGTTCAAAATAATTGAGCCAATGTATGCAAATCTAAATCATTGAGTTGCACAAGTATACTAGCCTATATAAAATATACCTAATGTAAACACATAGGCTATCTTGATGCATCCAAGCTTCCAAGACTTCAAATCTTCTAATTCTTCATTTCTTGGAGCTTCATCCTTGCATGTTGTTTTCCTTGAGTGAAGCATGATATTACTTTTCCTTGTTCTTCAATACAATGCTCACTCTTCTTGTTTTGAACCAACCTATAAAATATATCTTACTTGCAAACCCAATGGTTAGTTTAATAGCATGATTCAATATATGCAACATACATATTAAATAACATAATCATGCTTAAGTACTTGTAGCATATATATGATAATTAATCTTTATATATATCAATGCTACTATTCAAATACATTTGTCATCATCAAAACTTATGGCATATAGCCTTAGGGTCAACAAAAGGTTTCTACACAATCTTGAAATTGTTAGAAGAAGACAGAACAAGGATTCTAATGTCGAGGTGGAGGATTGGTTTGGACCCATTACTAGTGCGCATTTAGAAACCTAAATTTGAACTGGAAAAGGAGAGGGGAAACTTGGTAACAACCATTTGGATGAGATTGCCTTATCTTCCAATTGAGCTACACTAAGCTTTTCATCGACATCGAAAAACTAATCAAGACTACAGTGGCACTGGATGCCAGGAATTCAGCATACATGCAAGCCACTTATGCCATCGAGGTCAACCTATCTACAGATCTCCCTTCTGAAATTGGGTGAATAATTACAGCCAATAGGTAATCTACGAAAACATTACTTTTTATTGTTCTTGCTAACCTCTTAGTTTTCTATCTTCAAATTCTGTATGTAGTTGAAAAATCAATATGGATCTTCTATTCCAGCATCAATGATCAGAAAATTTTCAAATTTCAAATTCAAAAAAACCCCATTAATTGTCTCTCTCATGATAATGGAAAAAAGAGAATTAACTACATGCACTAAAGTATTAATGCTTGTAACTCATCTGGAATCATTTCAGGAAAAAAAGTAGACTTAGATGCTAGTATTAAAAGATCAACTCCTAAACCCATCACTAATAAATTCATTCGAAACTCACCATAACCTCCTAATCCTACTCTTACAACTTTATCACCAGCCTCTGCACCAAATATTTATAAAAGCTACATAAACACTTCATCTTCTCCTAATATTCAAGGTTCAGAAAACTGAACCGATCATTGAAGGTACCAGTTTAAAGATCAATAGTCGAATCGCAGTCGAACCATAGTTGAACCAGTTTATTTTAAAATATTAATATATATATATATTATATTAATATAATAAGAATAAATCTTTATTTTTAATATTTTATATATTATATAAAAATTTTAAATAAGAATCAAATATAAAAAAATTTTAAATATAAATTTTTTTAGCTAAATAAGAATCAAATTTAATTCTTATTTAATTAAACACAAATTTTAATTTAAAAAATTTAAAACATTCAAATTTTAAAATTTTAAAATAGATTTTGTTAAATACATATTTTATGGATGCCAGTTGTGTGGGATCATTGGGATGTGATACATATAAAAGTATATCACATATGCTTCTTCATTTGGATTAAACCCTTTCGGCTTCTCGGCTTTTTCTCCCTATCCTCATCATTCATCGTTTACTTCTTCATCCTTTTCTTCTTCCCATCTTCATCGTTGGTAGTAAGTTTTGTCGTGCCATCTGGATCTGGGAGTCTTTGGTAGCATCTCCACCTTCTTCTTCTTCGCGGTCTCTCTTTCCTCCTTTTTCTCTCTCGCTTGAGCAAAAACTAGAAAAACTAGTCACTTGGCCAGTTTTCACCAGTTCTATAGGATTCTTCTCAGTTTGAACACTCTCCAATTTTGATGTGTATACTGGACCGAATGATTGGCCGGTTCGCTAGTTTTTTGGTGGAACCGGCCAGTCTGGTCCGATTTTCTAATCACTGCTAATAATAAACGTGAACAATTAATGGGCATTACTAATACATATATGAAAACGTCGAATCTATCAAATCTTGAAGCCAAAACGTCTCCCTCGGACAACAAAATTCATCATTATTGTGAGGAGAATACAAACTTAATATTGTTTGGTGATAAAAAGATCATTATGAAAAAATTCAACCCATCCTCAAATGCACCTGTGAATGAAGACTCCTATGTGTCTTCCTTGCATTCTTATAAACATCATCTCCCGAAACCAAACTCAAGCAGAAACCATGAGTCAAGAAGAGAATCACCTCTTCCCCTCAAACTCACCGGACTAAACCTCTCCAATATTGGCATCACCTCTATCAGTCCTTCCCCCCTCCAAACACTCTAATCAACTATCACTCCCGATCACCTAGTCCAAAACTCCCTGAGCTCGTCATAGAATAACCCACCTTCAGACCATAACTTCTTTTTCTTGGTTATCTCGATTAGGCTTCCACCCCCTTCCTCTTAGGGACTTGGACAACAAATCCCCCTCTGAACTATGCATGCCTCTACTAGCTTGCAAATTACTACGAAGCCCACCTTCACTAACCCAATCCTCTCATGGGCCTAACCCTGTGCTGGACCAATGTCATTAGGAGCCTCCTCAACAACTCCACCTGGACCCATTACTGGGCCAGCATGATGACAAATGCAATAGCTAATTCCCTAATAAATTTGGAGGCGAGGCAAACCATCTTAAACCTCCTTCACCAAAACTTCTTCCTAGCCCCCTCCAAGATTGCTGGTGAACCACCCACCACACAATCCCTTTCTTCTTTAGTCTATTTCGATAAGTCCCATCATTGGTCCTGTTCCACACCCACTCCCAATATCCCATATGCCCATTCACAAAAGAGGCATAATAGTAGATGTCTACAGAAACCAGAGTCTAACCTTTTAACAAGCCCTCTTCCTCGAGTAACCGAGTTACTCGCCTCTGTCGTATCCTTACTCAAATATGAGATGAGGACACTTAACTATTGTTTATGCTTCACTCCCTATGCTTTTCTTATCCCAGCCAAAAATCGATCTAGGTTCACACATGCCCACCCTTCTTGCTTTACCATGAATATACTAAGTTAGAATGTAAAAGGTGTTGCCTCAGCGAATTTCATGAGCACATTTTGTGAATTGACTCTTACCCACCATCTTGACATTTTTATCTTAATAGAGATGAGACAATGGAGAAAAGGCTGACAACATTGTTGCCAATCTTGGTTTTGAAAGATATACCAGGGTTGATGCAATAGGCTTTGCGGGTGGAATCTAGATCTTATAGAACACTAATGCTATCTTCCTTGAGCCTGTTGAATCTTTATTCCAGGAGATTCACCTGGAGTGCAATATATATAATAATTCTTTCTCTTAATTTCTATTTATGCTAGCCTATATTTGAATAAAGGAAAATGTTATGGGAGCCTTTTTACTAGAGTTGTCAACCCGAGCTAGCCTGCTAGGGGCTAGGAAAAAGTACCCAGCCCACTTTTCAAATGGGCTAACATTCTAAAAAAAATCTTCTTCAGATCTTCTTCTTCTTCTTCTTCATTCTTATTCATCTTCAAATCCTTCTTTAGTTTATGGCAGCAATAGATAGAGACGTGTGAGAGGAAAAGATTGAGACAGAGACATGTACACGACCAGGGACGAGTGGAGGACAACGATGAGGATTGATGAGGACGAAGGATGGCGCGGGATCAGGACAAGTGGAGGATGACGAGGATGAGTGGACGTCGACGAGGCAGGTGTGAGACCGAGACAGTTGCTGCTGCGGCTGTGGCTATCACTGAAGGTGAAGGGAGGCCGGACGCCAGAAGAATAAAGGTAGAGGGCGGAGGGAGGCAGCTGTTGAAGACTAAAATACTGAGTCTGTGAAGTGTGATTGAACCCTAAGGCTAATTTATGAATTTTTTTTTTAAATATTTAGTGGGTTGGCAGGTAACCCACATGCCTTATAAGTTCATCCCAGATAACCTATAGGTTATGCAAGCCAGGCCTAAAAAACTCAATGAAAAATGAACCTATTTTTTCAGAATCCAACTAGCTCTAAAAGTGGGTTAAATGGGTTCAACCCGACAGGCTGGCTACATTTGACAGCTCTACTTTTTACAAGTTTGTCCTCTCTCATAAATACCCGATGGTTAATCATAGTGGACTTTAATGATATATCAAAATCCTCGAAAAAATTTTATGGGGGACCTCCTTTTTAACTAAAAATGACAATTTTCAACAATCTATTCCTGTAGTTTTCTTGACCTAGGAGTTATCAGGCCCTCCTTTACTTGGACCCAAATTATTATAGCACATGCAAACTTTTAGTGGGTCTCTCTTTTTCCTGAAAGTAAAGTTTTTCATTTCCCTAGGCCTAGATCAGATCACTGTCCAATTTTATTAAGGACTCAAGCCTATATTTCTTGGTGTCAAAAGCCTTTTTGTTTTGAGTCCATGTGGATGAACCATCCAGACTTTAAAAATCTAGTTAATGATTTTTGGAACCAATAGAATCTACCCCTACATGATACAATAAAAAATTTCTCCAATAAACTAACAATTTTGAATAATGATACTTTCCAAAATATCTATTTACTCAAGAAAAGAACTTTGGCAAGGCTCTCAGGTGTCCAAAAAGCTCTACCCTTTAGTTATGATACCCAATTAATCAATGTAGAAAAACTTTTACATGAAGAATATGCAAGTATTTTAAAGAGTGAAGAGGAATTTTGGATGCTAAAATCTAGAATTTCTTAGCTCTAACTAGGAGATAAAAACACAAGCTTCTTCCATAGAGCTACTTTAATCAAAAGAAGAAAAAATAAAATAAATCACCTCCAATTAAAAGACAAGACTTGGAATTCCAGTATGCAAGTATTTTAAAGAATGAAGAGGAATTCTGGATCCTAAAATCTAGAATTTCCTGGCTCTCACTAGGAGATAAAAACACAAGCTTCTTCTATAGAGCTACTTTAATCAAAAGAAGAAAAAATAAAATAAATCACCTCCAATTAAGAAATGAGACTTGGACCTCCAGTCCCCAAGAAATTGGTGAGCACATCCGTGTTTCTCTCCAAGATATCTTTTTGTGAAAATATAAATATTTCTCCTTCGGATGAAAACTTACTGCATCTAATCCCAAAAATAAAAAAACTTAATACATGACATAACTACCCTTCCTAAAATTTCTAAAATTAAAAAAGCTCTCTAGAGCATACACCCTTATAAAACACCAGATGAAGATGACCTCGATACAATTTTTTATCAAAAGAACTAGGACTCCATCAGAGATAAATTATTAGAAGAATTCCAAAACATTTTCAAAATTTGGGAATTACCAAACTCCTGGTGTAAAACTCTTGTTTTCCTAGTCCCAAAAATTAATAACCCTTTTACAGTCAATCACTTTATTCCTCTAAGTCTTTGCACAATCTATTATAAAATTTTAGCAAAAATACTTGTTAAAAAAATTAGGCCCCACCTCCAAGACCTTATATCTCCTCTTCAAGGAGCCTTTATGAGTGGGAGACACTCAGCTAACCTTTTCCTAGTAGCCTAGGAAGTCCTTCACTCCATGAATGCCTCCAAAAGCAAACAAGGACGAAGAATTCTAATATTAGACATAAAAAAGGCCTTTGATACTATATCATGGTCATTCATTTTTAAAATACTACAAGCTTTTAATCTCCCTCCATAATGGACAAATCTAATTAAGTCATGCCTTGAAAATATGGATTATAACCCCATCTTAAATGGAAACCAGCTCAATTCTTTTAAACCAACAAGAGGTATTAGACAAGGTGATCCTCTTTCACCCTATTTTTTTTAATCCTAGCAATGAAATATCCCACAACCATGATATCAAATGTAGTTTTAGAAGGGAGTTGGAAACCCTTTAAGCTCAGGAATAGTGATCTTCAAATTTCACATCTCCTCTTTGCAGGCGATATTCTACTTTTTTTCAAAAGCCTGCGATCAATCTATATCTTCTATCAAACTTATTATAGACATTTTCTGCCAAGTTAGTGGAATGGACATCAATTATGAAAAATCAAAACTCTGGTTTTTCCCCCACTTCTTGGAAAATAGAAAAACTTACCTTTCAAATAATCTTCAAATTCATAGTACTACTAATTTAAGAACATATCTAGGTTATCCTTTGAAATCAAACTACTATTCCTCTGACTTTAATTTCATCATACACAAACTTCGCCAAAACCTTCAAGGCTGGAAAATGAACCACCTTTCCTTCGCGGGGCAATGCCAACTAGTACAATCAACTATAAATCAAATTCCAAATTACTAAATGAGGATCTTCCGTATACCCCGAAAAATTCACACACAAATAGATAAAATTAATAAGAACTTTCTTTGGGGGCACTTAAGACACAACAAGGAAAATGCACCTGGTTGGTTGGGATAAAATCACAAAATCATAAACAAATGGTGATTTAAGAATTAAAAAAATTGCCAATATGAATGCTGCTTTTATGGCAAAACTTAAATGGGATATGGAAACAAATAAACAAAAAACTTAGGCAACACTATTTATACAGAAATATAGTTACCCAAGTTGTCTTAAATGCCCAAGCTCTTCCTACTGTTATAAAGGAATCTTCAAAGATATGAATATTTTTGCTTCAAATGTTTCCTATAATGTTAAAGACAGGAAAACAACCAACCTTTGGCATGACAGATGGGTCCAAAACTCCACACTTCGTAGCTGTCTAACTGGCCCCCTCCCTTTAAATGAACCCTCAAATACAGTTTCATAAATCATCACCAGTAATAATAACAATTACTTTTGGAGCTTAGATCTCCTACCTTTTCCCATGACTAACAAAATCTCTCAAAAAATCCTCAGCATTCTCCTTTCCCCCTAACTCGCCGCTCCAAAGATTCTGTCTTTTGGGACCTTACAAACCAATGGCACTTTCATTCTCAAATCAGCCTATGATTACATCAACAACATTAATTAAGCTCTTATAAATACCAAGTGGATTTGGAAAAGCCCATCCAATATAAGGCAAAAGTTTCTTACCTGGAAAATCTACAACAATGCTTTGCCCCACCTCCAAAGCCCTTAATCAAAGACAAATCACAAACTTCTCGAACTATCAAATCTATAACACTAAAATTGAATCCATTAAACACATCTTTTGAGATTGTCGCTTTGCCTCCACCATCTAGTTGAACTATCAACTCCTCCTAAACTTTTTCAGCCAGACCTCCAAAATTTGGCTTCATAATAATGCAACAAATCAAGTAAAAAGTAAACTAAATTTACCCTGGTGCATTATTTTCTTTTTTATTATTCATGAAATCTGGTCTGCAAGAAATAACTTCATCTTCCAAAGTACTCCAATTAATCCAATGCACTGCAAAAACGGCCTTAGGTCGTGCTGCTAAATATTGGTCAAACTTTTTTATTCAGCATAATCATTTATCTATAAACCCCTTGCCTTCTCCTCTTGTGGCAACCACCACCATCCTCTTGGTTTAAACTTAACTGCGATGGTTTCTACTCAAATTCTCAAATGGGAATAGGTCGATGTGTGCGTGATGAATATGGTAATTGGATCTTTGGTTTCTCCCAAAATCTAGGAAACAAAACTGCACTTGAAGCTGAATTAAGATTTATAATGATTGGTTTGAAGATTTCAAATGAATTCCATCATCTCACTAGAGGAATAATAGAAATAGATTCCTCCACTGCAATTAAACTCTCATTGCATTCTACTACTGACCATCACCCCCTTGAAAATATTATTGATTTCTGCAAGTACCTTCTTTCTAAACTAAAAGCATACATGCTTATAAAAGGAATAGGTACCAAAACAGATAGCCTTCTTTAGGAGATATCCACACTTACAGATATATGATAAAGCTCCTGATTTCATCTTGCAACAGTATCTATCGGACAAGGCACACCTCCCAATTCAGACCTGAATTTTTCTCTCCTGGTTGCGCCTCTGTGTTGCTGTCTTACTCCCTCGGCTATGGTTTTATCTTTCCGTTGTCATTATGTCTCCAGGACCTTTTATTTGTAAGGTTAAGCATATTTTAAATTCACACTCAACCCTTGGCACCACCAAGGACGCAACCGTTTCACTTGATTTTGCGTTTGGATCCTCTCCAGCTAATTGGAGAGTTCAATGGCTAAAAAATAGCTATATTTATAACCATGGCTAAAAGTCACAAAATTGTGGTTAAAAAGAGTTGAACTAAAAAATAGTTACAGTTATAACTATGACTAAAAGTCACAAAATTGTGGTTAAAAATAGCTGGACTCTCTAATTAGCTAGAGTGGATACGGATCCATTTTGGGATCAAATAGAGCTTTTATTTGTACTAGTTTCTTTATCTAATCTAATTTCCTATTTTACCAAAAAAAAAGAGATTATTTTCCAACATTTATAGGAGGTATTTATAAGTAGGTTTACATTTCCAAGAGTAAATGTTACAAACTTAAAATAATATTCAAATTAATTTTAAAATTATAAAAAAAATACACAAGGCATTTCCTAACTATTCACATATCAAATTCAAGTGAGAATTGACAATCGAGATGCGGAAGATCGGACAGCAGAATCTGCATGAGAAATTGAGAGCAGGGACATTAGCTTCGGCAGCTTGCGTTATTGCAATGAGAAGCCCAGAATCTCAATCGGTGCTTTTCAGAACAGATACAGAGTCTTGCCGTGTTGCAACACGTGCCTACAACCGCTTCTGCGGTTCTACTCGTCTTCTTCTTCTTCTGTGCCTCCCCTGTATAAACTATTATGCAATCAAGGTTCCGTGCCTCGACTTCAAGAGCTAGTGATTGTCGGGTATTCCCGAATTTCCAGAAACCTCGCTTCGCCCAAAATCTTTGTCCCCGTAAGCTCTTCTCGATACTATTTTCTTCATTTTTCAGTTCCTAGCTCTCTGTTTCGTCGGAAAATTTTAGAGGGAATACAAACAATAGGAAGAGAGAATGAAGATAGAAGGTAAATAATAAATTGGAATTTCTATTGTTTTGTAGATTGCATAGGTAGTGCTATTTTGGTAAGTGAGGTCGAGCTTCAATTTGTTCCTTGGAATGGAATCAACGCTTTGTTCTGCACACACTGGAATTGATGAAATAGTTGGCATTTGACGAAATGCGAGTCATGGTATCACACAGCGGCAATGAGCTTATAAATTATTTGAAAATTCTGCCATGTTGGGATGTGAATTTGATATTGTATTTATCTATTTGTGATGTACTTAGATGTATGAATTTACGTCATTCATGTATTGTGATGATGCAGTTATTATGGCTGTTTAATATTTAGCCTTTCCGTCAATGACATTTGAGGTCCTAGTTCCTCTACTTGAGTGCGATATGAAAGCTATGAATGACAATTATTCAGCCCCCGTAAGCAACGAAATGAAGAACCAAGACAAGAAAATCCTTTCTTCCAGGGATAGGATTCCAGGAGGAGAACTTTGGAATGATGGACTCATTTGCGCTTTTGAATTTATCCCCGGATCTCGGAGAACAAAGTCAACAGAAGCAGTTAAAGATGTGACAAAAAAGAAGGTCTTCCAAGGCGATCAAAATAACTCCTTAAGAAGAAACAATACTAAAAACTGCTCTACTGAATCTTCCTTAGCAGTTGAATCTGGAGTTGGCGATCTTGATGCTGTAGATGGCCATCATCATGGTAAGGATTATCAACCACAACATCTCTTTGGTAGAGAAGGTCATCCAAGAAGTTACTGGAGACCAATTGGTTGGGCAAGAATTTCCGAACTTGTCCGGACAGTGCACGTTGAAACTGACTGGGCTTCACAGTCACATAGTTTCTCAGATGATGAAAGTGATGTTACTGTCGCAGATGTAGCAACTCCTTACTGGGAACGGCCAGTTGGTCCGACATGGTGGTGCCATGTGGATGCAGGTCATCCATTTATTAGTGCATGATTAAGTAGTGCTCAATGGTTGCATCCTGCTATTAGCATTGCTTTGCAAGATGAAAGTAAACTAATCAGTGAGCGAATGAAATACCTTTTATATGAGGTAAATAAACTATTTATATTTGAGAGTTATAGTGGCTTTTCTTTTTATTTGGAAATGCCAATTTTCTCTTATCACATACTAAATGGGTTTCTTAGCCTTCCGAATAATGTTACACCAAATATACTGTAATTAATTGTATCCTCCCTTGTATATTATTGCTTTCAGTGCAGGTTTCAGTAAAATCAGTGTAAACAGCAAAAAGTTAATCAAGGTTATGGAATGAAGTTTTAATTTTTGTTTTGACAGGTGCCTGTTCGAGTTGCTGGTGGACTACTATTTGAACTTCTGGGGCAGTCAGCTGGGGATCCTTTTATTGAGGAAGATGACATACCAGTTGTTTTACGAGCATGGCAAGCACAAAACTTTTTGGTGACAGCATAGCATGTCAAAGGCTCTACATCAAATGTCAATGTGTTAGGTATTATAGAAGTTCAGGTCGGTCCTCCTTTACTCATTATATAGTTTATGTGTAAGAAGATCGGTTATTTGATTACTTCTATTCTTAACATCATGCTACTGAGATTTACCTGAATATTTAACTTTGTATGCATATCCAGGAAGTGCTTGCTGCTGGAGGGACTAATATACCACACTGCATTCATGAGGTTGTAGCACACCTAGCAAGTTGTCTTGCTCGATGGGATGTGTTGGGCCCTCGGTACATAAACACTATAAAAGAAGAAATGGGCCTAAGGTTAAAAGTAGGGCTGATGGGGCTGATGAGGTGGCAAGTAAGAAGGGAAAGGGGAAGGATCCTAACTAACTGCTGAGCTGGCATGTTAGTGGAGCAGGGAGGAGAAATAGGGCAGCAGTATTGGAGAGAGGGTATGGAATGAATTTGGAGAGCTTGGGAGAAAACTAGGCCTCTCGAATGTCTAGTGTTTCTTGCTGGTTGAATGTTATTATTCTGTGCTGGGTATTTTCTGTTTGTGAGAGTCATTGTTTACTGTTTTATTGTTGCTGTATCATTATATCTTCCCCACTTGGAGATAAAATTTCTTTTATTCAATAATACCAGTATTATACACTAATTGTGGGGAGTTTAATCTGCTGGGCTCTACCAGGATGACAGGTCAAAATTACGGAAACCTTGTTATTTAACTTATTAAATCATCAATGGTTTCACCTTTGATGTCATACTGCTTTTCTGTTAATTATAACTTCCTTTTTGTCCCCTTTCTAGCATCTGACCTTAATATGAAAAATAGGTAACTAGATCTCTCGGGAAAGGTGGAAACTGTTAAAAAAATATAATGAAATAATTGTCAAGCAAAACTTGTTGCTCTTGAGCAATGCTCATCATTTGAGGAAAAACTCAAAGGATCACTATCATTGAAAGATATTTGCCTTGTGTGGAACATAGAAAAATAAAAGCAAATATACCTTGGCATCCTATCTTTGGGTTCAATGTCTTGTTAGTTCTTCTGAAACATTACGCTGAAATGGTGAAACTCAATTTCTCAAATGAATATCAAAATAAAAATACATGTCAAATTTGGGACATTTGCTGAACTAAGATATCTATTTGTTGCTAAGAATTTTAGAAGGAACTAAATACAGGAATCTTATGCATAACACATTATGATCAAATGTTCAAGGTGGTTCAGCAACAGAATTGAGAAAAAGTGGTTCCCCAATTGACTCCCGAAAATCATGGAAGGAAATAAACATAACAGTTGCAATAATTTTTATGGAATATAACATCTCATTGTTGGTGCAATTTTTGTTATTAGATGGGCTCTTTCGAGTTACTTGGGTTAGGGTACTGCCTTTTTTGTTTTGTTTCGGGTCTGGAAGGCATAGGGTTATCCATGGACATGGAATCTCTAAGAAATCTGATGGCTTTTCTTTCTTTTAATTTTGATCGTCAATGATTACACTTTACCTCCAAAATTTTTTTTCTAACCAAAAGAGGGAAATAATAATAAAAAATCAGTTACTTATAATTGAGACTAACTTTCAGTGATCCATTACACACTGAGGAAAAAATTAATAAGAAAGGAATTGAACTCCACTTTGAACCAAATCTTAGCATTCTCCATCTCTTTCTTCCACCTAGACTATGCAGGAATTTTTGGACATGCTATACTGAAAGTTAATTTTCTACTGGTCAAAATTTTGGGTTGCAAAGCTGAATTTTAATAATTGGAGCTTCAGAAGGTAAGAATTGCCCTCGTGGACCACTCTTTTTGAGCATTAGACGGGGTAATGAATAAGCACAGGCTATTTACTAATTTAGGGTTACTTAATTGTTAACCTGAGTTTGCCTATTTTAGGGATTGTTGTCTACTATAGTTGGGCGGACTTGAATTTAGGATAAAAAATACTATTGATTTTATACTTTCACCTTTGTCTCTCTAGATTGTCCCTCTTTTAATTATATCTCCTCTAAATCTCTCTCCCTTTCTTCTACAGTTCTGGTAGTCCTGCATCATTACATTAATTGTCTCCTTTTTTTGATATGGATAAACTCTATCATTATTAATTTTTTTATGTAGGTTGTTCCGTAAATACATATTTGGGGCTGCAGATGAAATTGAATTGATGTTTATGAACAGGTGATTCCATGTAAATTAGACCATTACGCATTTATGGTAGAAGTTGATACTTTACTGGTCATTTTATATTGTTTTGTTGATAACTTTGATGCCCAATGTTTTTAATCTTCTTGATAGGAGGAACCATGAGGACTTGCATCTTTTCAGTATAATATTGAACCAAGAAATTAGAAGATTATCAACCCAGGTACATTCAAACAGGGATGCTGGTAGAAAATACTTTATCTTGAGAGAAACTGTAAAACAGGGATGCCGTTGCTATGCTTCTTATTATTCATAATTTGACTTTCTGTCAGCGCTTAACTCATTATTGCATTAAAATTTTACTAGAAGAAATCATCCTCCCTCCCTCTTTCAATGACTTTTATCTGTCCTACCCCTCTCCCTCTTTTTAATATGACAATAATGTATTTACATCAATTGGAGTAAGCACAGCAAATCAGACTAGCTTTTTCATCTCCATTATGTTGTTTGTAGTATGAATTGTCAGAAAAAATAAAAGTAATGTGATTCTTTCTTTTTTCCCCCACTTGAAAAAGTCAATATAGAAAGTACAACTTGAATTTTATGTAAATTATAATGTTTCTAGACAGTGACTGGAATAAAGATTTATTATCTGGACTTGGAATCCAGTGTTGCATCAGTACTCCTTATGAAGCAAACAACACAAACGTAATATCTGATGATTTTATTGTTTAATTTTCCATCCTGAGATGTGTTATCTTCTCTGTAATCCGCTTCATATTATGTGATCTACGCTCTTGGAAGTTCATAATATAAAGACAACGAAGATGATTGTTTATAGACATTGAAGGGTTGTCTTTCACAGCAAACCTGGGATTTTAAGGTGACCTTGAAAGTCCATAGATGCAAAAGTGTGCATTTTCTTTTCAGCTCTGCACAATGGGTTATTAAGGGTCTCAAGGAGTAGGTTTTTAAGTATTATAGTAGGTCTGTGAACATACTGGAGGTGGTTTGAAACTTCGAGTTGTTATGGGCTTTAAGTAGTGATTGAGCCAAGTAATCTTGTATCCTTATTAACTAAGTCATCAATTACTAAGTAATGGTTAAAGTTAAGACTATTATCTACTACTTCATAATGCTTGACTCAAGAAGTCAAAGCCTCCTGAGATTTGATAGTAACTTAATCACAATCAGGACTTAAAGTATCTGATGAGTTAGTCTGTTTCAATATCGGTGTCTTTCAAATTTCTCATTTGAAGAAATGAGTTGCCATATTTGTGGGAAATATCTGGTTTTCCTTTTCTAGTTTTACATGTTTTTGTGGACAATATTTATGCCTTCCAAAAATAAATTATGTGGACAGTAAGATTACATATTAAACAGCTTTATTGGTTACAATATGCTGGTTGTTTTGAGTTTTCTGCCATAAAAAGTTGCTCTATCGCATTATTTTAGTATGTAGAATAATTTTACATGCACGTATCATTATAAATATTATTTTTGTTTGATCTATCAGGTTATAAGAGTGAAACGGTCACTCCATGCGCGAGAGGAAATTGTTTTTGAACTTATTCAACAACTGAGAGGAAGTGAGACAAGCTTCTTGTTAGAAGGAGTAAGAAAGAGTACTGGAGCAATGATAGAGGAGCAAGAAGCAGTTCGTGCTCGCTTATTCACAATCCAAGTTGTCATGCAAAGCATAGTTCGTTCATGGTTGCAGGTTTTTATTATCTTGGCCAACTACTAAACTATAATCTATATAATGAGAAAGACACATCTGAATTTTAATTATAATATATTTATATACCTAAAGTTCTTGCTAGTAGTTTACCCAAAAAAAAAAAAAAGTTACTGCCCGGGGGGCACGTTAGAGATATGAATAAAGCCAACATTGAGCCTTAATTTGACAACTAAGGTTTTAGATATGTTAGTAAAACCAATTGTGAACTTTCAATTAAATGCTTAAGCATAATATCTAAACATTTGGTTGTCTAAACAATCCATCCACCTGGAGGAAAGAGTAGAAAAGTTTAGAGTAAAAAAAGATACAGATTGATAAACGATAATGAATTATATTAATTGTCTACATTACCTTCAAAGCTGGCGGTGACAAGTCTGGTTGTGATAAAAAGCATATTGATATTCCAATGATAGCGCTTTCTTATGATATGAGTTGACACTATCTGGTTATAAAAGTGAATCAGAAAAAAAGAGAACGAAATGAAAAGGAACAGCATGGGCATAAATATGTATGCATATGATAAGGAGATGCACATGTATCAACACAGAAACAATAGCTATGAAGCATCAACCAAGATGTGATTAATAACAGAATTCTAGAGAAAAGATCATCCATGGATAATTGAGTATGGATTAATAAAATGGTAGCTGCATTCAAATAAGTACGTAACCCAAAAAAAAGTGCATTATAAGGAACTTCCTCATCATAACATCTACATATGTGCACACTGTTGTGTGACTGTGATATTATAAGTTCATTGACTCATTATCTTGCGTTGGTATAATGTGACTCTGTTCTGACATCATATCAATAGATGAAAATGTTTATTCTTCACAAACACACGCATAGTTGCAAGAAAGACAGATGATACTGTTATTTTCAGGAGCTTTAATACAAATTAAACTTAATTGGTCGTAGGTGCACCGCATTCTTACATGTCAGATGGGCATCCAAAATGCCTATGTATTAGAACACTAATAACCGAGATGCTTGGTGTCATTCAAGATCCCAGTAGGTATAGGATGATGTTATGTGAATGGTATTTCATCTCATACTACTAGAAGATCACAAGGATCTCTCATATCCCTAAAGTTTTAGCTTTGTTAAATTATATAGATTCCAATTGTATCTGTTCTATGATAACTGTTAATTGTCATACCAAATAAGGGAATCTTGGGAAATGTATGATAACAATGACCGGATGCCTCCTTATATTTGGCTGTTCTGCACTGTTGGCATGATTTATACTGACTGAACTATTATATGTTGGATAATTATCTCAGTGATTATAATGATGTTCATGCCGTCAGCAGAGACGGAAACAGCCTCACACACTTGCTACTTGTTTTAGGACAAAAGCCTCACGGTCACCCATAATTTAGGAGTGTTTGGGGGTGGTGGCCTTATTCTCTCCGTCATCACTGGCCTATTTGGTATTAATGTGGATGGAATACCTGGAGCTACTGACACTCCATATGCATTTGCTCTCTTCTCTGCCCTCCTCTTTTTGTTAGGAGCTGCACTAATTGGAATTGGATTGCTTTATCTTGTTGAAAAAACCCATCGTTGAAGAAAATGTAGCAGTGAGAAAACTGAAGCTTCAAGAGCTGGTCAAGATGTTTCAACATGAAGCAGAATCTCACGCACAAGTTCGAAAAACGGTTCCTCACAAGGATATTACTCAAACTGCAGCAGGCAAGAAGATACCAAAAGGTGCCAATTTTCTTTAAGTAGTGGTTTTGTAAGGTACTGGATATTTACAGTTCTAAGTAAGGATATATATATATATATATATATATATTTAATCTAAGTAAGGATGATGTATCTCTAAATTTACTTATTAGATTTATTTGTGCCCATTAAATTTTGCTACTGTAATAGTGCTAGGCTTACAATAGAAGGCAGGCCAGCGCTTACTTGTTACACCTTTCTACCTCATATCCATCCGGAACCGGATCATCTGCAATAATGCAGAGTAAACATTTGTTGCTGAAAGTTTTAGCAACGGTAAAAACCGTTGCTAAAACCTATGCATTACTTTGGATCCGGGTCCACATCCCAGGGGTTGTCCCTTTAACTATGGTAGCCATCTGACTTTCCAGAAAATGTTAATTGTTGAATGGTAGTTTGGGAAAATCTCTTTTAATGTATTTCTAAATTCTAAGTAGCACTGTCTTCTCAGAATTATGTTCAAACAAGGGTCTTGGTGCAGGCCATATCACTGCTCTCTGTTTATAGATAATCATGATTTAGTTACATTTAAGTGGAGTAATGGTAATTGATTAGGTACAATTATAAATGTTTGTTTTTTTATATTTAATAAAACACTATGAGCGCACCTCAATATTAAAGGAAAACCATTTATACGGGAAATAGAAGATTTTAAAATAAAAAATTAGTACCTGATCCAAATAACATATGGGTTTAATATATACTTGAGACGCACATATTCTGAAAATTTTGTGTATCATTACAGTATTTAAATTGTGATTTTTTTCCAGATTTATTTTTTAAGCTTTTGATTATTCTAATGCAAGTGATGATCAAGTTTTTAAAACTTGAGCTTTTCGTTGATTCGTTTCATTAAAAAAATTATATTTGATATTATATGCAATCATTAATTATACATTTTAAAATGAATTCAAAAGTTGAAAATTCAAGTTTTAGAGAGTATTGGCTCTCTAGAATAAAACCCAACTTTGCACACATTGACCCAAAAAAAATAAAAAACGTTGCTCGTGGAGACCTACCGTGCTGGGAGGATATGCCTCTTTTTATTATTTATCTGTGTATTTGAGTAATGTGCGTATCTGCAACTTATTCTGGCAATTTTAATGTAACTCGAATAGTAATAAAAGACAAATGAACTTTCTTCGGGTGATTTTTTGAAGTTAGGTTACAAATTCAAAAAAAAATATGTCAGACGACGTAGCTGTAATAAAAGTATATTTGTAACATGAATATCTTTATTTTGTAAGTTTCAATCACAAAATTCATTTCATTTTCAAGTCTTAGCTCTAAAACTCACCGGAAGTGGCTTGAACTCGGCGGTGATTATTTTTGAGTCTGCCAAAAAACACACTCGGGGAAAGAAATAATTTTAAATTTCAATCCGTCAAACAAAGTTGGTCTCACATAGTTCAAATGCTCATTAAAAAACAAAAGACTTAATTTTAAAAAGGTTAACTTAGTAGGTAAAGAAGGTAAAGAAGATATATCTTTCCTTGACAACTTGGGTTTAGGTGTTCAAAAAAAAAAAAAAGGTATCTCTCCTTGGCAACTTTGGTTTAATTGATTAACCCTATCAATAACATCCAAAAAAAATCTCTTCGAAATTATTTATGAATATACTAATTGAGTAAATTTGCACGAGACCTCAAACTAAAATGACTTTTTTTTTTCTTTTCTTTTTTACTTAGAGAATGAAATGTCTATTTAGTTCATGTAGATAGATAATATTACTATTAAGACCGAAGAAATAACAAAAAAATCTAAACTCACGAGACAAAAATTTATGTCACATAAACTCCAGGGTCAGCAAAGCCGCTTCGTGGCAATTACGAACGGTCATGTCTACTTTCTCACACCACGTGATTCTCTTGACCATTACGGCTCAAAACCCTTAAAGAACCCTCAATCCACCGTTCTTCTCTGTTCTCTGGATTGACTTTTAGTTGTGGCCTTGATTAACAGCATCCATTGTTCAGCTTCAATGATGATTCTTCTAGATACAACCCCACTTCTAGACTGAACCCAAAATGCAGATTCATCATGGATGAACCCCTTCTCTCCAGAAAATTTGGACGGATAGCAGAATCATCTAGCAGGCCATCAACCACCATAGAGATTTCTCCATCTTATATTGATCTCATCACCAATGAAGAAATCATTCAGATCATTACCACTCCCAAGAACAGCTCTTCTTATTTGAACCTCATAGCAAACTTGAACAGGAGAAGGAAGATCGTCCATCGGTCACACTCTGCTCCATCACTTTTCACTGATATCAAAGAAGATTGTCGCGACCCCTTTGACCCCAGAACTGCACAGAACTCATCACCTTTGATAGTGAGGCTATCCTTCGTTGGGGTTATCTTGTACATAGCAATAGGAGTTATAGTTTACTTGATAAGTGGGAATTTCAAAGGCAAATCCACATTCAAGCCTGTGGATGCTGTCTACTTTACAATGGTCACTCTCTGCACCATTGGGTATGGCGACATTGTTCCCGATACAGCATTCACCAAAATCTTCACTTGTGGTTTCATTCTTGTGGGTTTTGGATTCATCGGTATTCTGCTAAACGGGTTGGTCACCTACATATGTGATAGACAAGAGGCGATGTTATTGAGTGCCATGGATGAGAATCGATTTAACACAATGGTTAGAACCTATATGATTGATAAAGAAAAGGGGAGAATGAGGATACGAACCAAAGTGTGTCTAGCTTTGGCAGTTGTCATTGGTTGCATTGCCTTGGGAACAATTTCAGCCCACTTTCTTGAGAATATGGATTGGGTGGACAGTTTTTATCTCTCTGTAACTTCTGTTACAACAGTGGGTTATGGGGATTATGCTTTCTCAACAGTGATCGGAAGGTGCTTTGCAATAATATGGTTGTTGGTGAGCACATTGGCAGTTGGCAGGGCCTTTCTGTACCTTACTGAATATAGTATTGACAAGAGAAATCGTAATATTACAAAATGGATTCTTCATAAGAAAATTACTTTGTCCGATTTAGTAGCTGCAGACCTTGACAATGATGGATCTATCAGGTATGGCCTTTTTATTTTTCTATTATTTCGATTCTATATCAAATCATGCAATCAGCTAAGCTCATGGATTTGTAAAGTTTACGTGACTGTTGAATTGTTGGTAACCTCATACCAATATATTTATTTATTTTCGTTATATTCACACAGAACGTATAGGTTAAGATTATTAGGCTTAACTTAGTCTATAAAAAGTAGGTACTAAGTTAATTACGAATAGACATATAGATATATTATAGGTAAACTCTACAAAAGAATTGTCTTATATATCTATTTATAACTAGCTTTTTTAAAAAAAAAAAAATTATGTTCGCTTGACCAAGTTTAAATTATTTCTTAGGTTACAGTTAAGAGCTATCATTATTAGAGTCAACGCCCAATTATGCAAAATTATACAAATTATTGATTGAAGTTGATAGCCAACACTTGTTTTTTTAGTCACTTATAACTACGCAGAAAAACAGACCACAAACGTGCAGACAAAATGAAAAATAGATAAAGAATGTACCATGTTCTACACTTCAACCAGTACTATTTCGTTCACAAGTAAAGGTTGGACGGAATTTGCAGTATGATGGATAATTCTGAGCTGTAATCCTCATTCACAATGTAGCACGAAATAGATCATTATCGTGCTGTCAGAAATTTTTGAGGTGCAGTATGCAAAATCTTGCAGAGAAAGAGATAATACATCAAGTGCATCTAATATTTGCATCAAGTTTTTATGTCAGAGACAAGCTTCATGTTTCATTTTTGGTAACATATTTCCTTTATGATTGCAGCAAGTCTGAATTTGTCATATACAAGCTTAAGCAGATGGGGAAGATAACTGAAATCGATATTCAGCAAATAAGCAAACAATTTGATTCGATGGACAGTAGTAATTATGGCAAGATTACCCTTGCTGACCTCATGGAGCCTGTTTAATATAGAAGTCAAATCTATAAGAGTAATATTTTCCTATTCTTACTAACTGGCGTTGGCAACAGCCACATTGGTCTTTGTCAGCGTGGAGATGGGCCAGCAGTTCCAAGCATTCACTGCCCATACAGATGATCATGCTGTAGCCTACAATCTCTGTCACATGAACAAATTGTATGGGCCTTTCCTGCAGAGATAGTTCTCAAATTTTCTATGAGCCTTCACTGCAACCTCGTAAAAGGTCAGCCACGAGAGTAATATTTATTTATTTATTTATCATTGACAAGAAAAGGGAAGTTAAATGTATTTCACGTTGTAAGAGTGTTAATCATAATATTTTTACAGAGACCAAAATAAGTATCAGGAGAGGCTGCATGCTCCATTCTTGGTGTGGTGTGAGCTGGGTTTCTCTGGGTAGTCTGGTGCAGAGAAAATCTGGAATGTAATTGATAGTTGATACAATCACATTTTAGCAACAAGTCTAACAGTTTGGAAAATTTTGAATGACAAATCCACTATTAATAACTATTTAAGCATATAACTCGCAATTTTAGGATTACAGCATACGTCACCACTTCAGTGGCTTTAGTTATTCAACCAGTGAATATACTTCCGACAAAAATGGCACAAAATTGTTTTATCACTCGATTGATCAAGAAATATGTATGTTAACTGCGCTGGCCAACACTTACAGCTAGAAATCAACACAATTTTCAAGAGAATATATTTAGATTTCTATCAATATTTGTAGAATCTTCCATAATTATAAGTAGGAAGAATGTCACATCAGCAAATTAACATATTAACTCATAAGTGAGCTTAGACTCCATGTATGGCAAGCAGTGGTAGATAAAATATGAGAATCTCGGATGCCATAAGAACTCCAAGAGCCAGACCATTTGGCCTGCATGAAACAAAGTAGACATATAATTCAATATACGGGGTCCTCGTGAAGATTGTAAAATACGACCCATAAAAAATTGTGATTCACAAATTGAATTTACATTTTCTGACAGTGTCCCATTAACTTACATTGAAAGTCCCTTCTCGAGGAGTTTTTTACCAAAACCTTCACAGCTACATTCATCTAAGGTATAATAGAGTGAAAATTTTGCAGAGTAAGTCACGGCCATAGTCTTCCCACTTCACTAAACTCTCAAGTACACCAGGTAATTTGTCAAAGTTTGATGCTCCTGTAATTTGACTAAACAGATCATTGCAGCTGGAAGGACTAGTTGTAAATCCATACATCAACATCTCATTACACTGAGGTAGTAAACATCTTCAGTGTTTTTAATCCTTTTCCCACATGAAGTAATTTAGTGCTAGAAGCAATATTGCACCAGATTTTTCCTTAAGAATAAAGCTAGCTCTCACCTGGAAGCAGAAGATGAACTGAACCAAACACACAATTTATCAAATCGTCATTTTGCCTCCCCGGTACTTCTGATTCTGTGAGTTTTAAAATTTGAGAAAGCCCTACATTACTTTTCTCTCCTCTTAAATAATATGCTTAATAATAGTTATAAAAGCAAAAAGCTCTCAAACAATAATGGGTGTGTTTGGAAAAAATAACTGAAAAAAATAATTGATAATTTAGCTAAAAGCTTATAAGTTAATTTTTATCTAAAAACTAAAAATTTATAAGCTAGTTTATTGAATTAGAAGTATTTGGTAAAAGTAGTTGTTAAAGTAACTAAAAAATATAAAATAAAAGAAAAGGACCTCAAAATAATACAAATAAATATATTATTTTTTTAATTAAATTAATTTAAATTATTATACATATAAAATTAATTAAATAAATATATATATTATATATTTTTATTATATATTTATATACATTTTATTATATTTTATTATATACAATAAAATATATATAAATATATAATAAAAGGAAAAACGAAAACTCACATCCACTTGGAAAACAAAAAAGTATAATAAGTATTTTGATAATAAGGATATAATGGATATTTTAATAAAATGATACGGGTAAAATAAAAAAAAATGTATAGAAACTATAAACTATAAACTACTCAAAGTAGCATTTCAAAATAAGCTATTAAAATAAGCTCGTTTAACAAACACTTCTAACAAACTTATAAGCTAATCAAAACAACTATAAGCTAGCTTAAATGGTCAGCCAAACACAGCCAATAATAGCAGTTTCGAATTATTCAATAAGTTTCATACTTTGGTAGATTCAAATGTGTACCTCTGTCTGATCCCATGGATGCTCTCAAGAAGTTCCACCATTTGTTGCAATCTTGAATTCTTTGGCTTCTCATCACCATCCAGCACCAAGTTTGAGACTTTCAAAACAGTGATAAGTTCAGCTTCAATTTCACTGAGCTTTCGACCTATATGTTCCATGAATGCCTCATAAGAAGAAATTTCCGTCAAGATTCTAGCCTTTCTGTCTTCATCCCAATTGCCTATTTTTAGGTATTGTTGAAGATCCTCAGTCTCCTGGTCACTCAGTGAATCCCCTTGACTATCTACGGAAAGCTGCACATCTTCACTGGATTCCATTGCATTACGATGCAAATCATTCTCAGAAATAATTTCTCCAAATTCCTCCTTTGGGGTAATGATTCGAACTGGACTTCTAGGATCTTCTATTTTATCTTCAATATTCATAGAGACATGCCCAATTAGCTGACTTTCTTTCAAAGATATTGCCTGAAACCATATTAGGCTCCTATTATACTACAGTGGGCATATATTACTACATGAAGTAAACAGTAGCACCAAGAAAAGAAAGAAAAAGAACAAAAATTATATTTGAGATAGTCAAGACCAATAGGCTGGTTTGACAGGCCTAATTACAAGAACAATATTTAAATTTTGAAGTATTTGTGTTTAAATCTATATATTAAGAAATTGACAAATCTAGATTCAAAGTAGAAAGAGAAAGAGCATCCATGATCCAACTTTGCAGTTAAGCAAGTTTTGAATCCCCTCTGGCATAGAATTTTATATATGTCAAGAGCGTTTACCTATCAGTAGCTTATATCTCAGGAAGTTCTGAGTTAAAATAAGCCAATTTCCTAATGAGGATAAATTAGAAAAAAAAATACATTTTCTTTTTTGGATTGAAAAAGGAGCTTATTAAAAGGAAGGAAAAACTACATATAACCCCGTGAATTATAGCATAATTACAACTTTAGTAATTGAACTTTAAAATGTAACACTTTACCACCTCCCTTGAACTATCATTAATATTGAAGGCACTAGATATCAATTAAAATTAATTTCTACAAACTATATGATTTTGGGATAGGTCAGATATTGTAAAGGGGAGAAAATTGGGGAAGATGATGGAGGCATAAGATATGACTTGACAAAACATGTGGATTTTAAATGTTAATTTTAACTAATATGTAATGTTTTCACTTTTTATTATAGTTTAGGGGGTAAAGTGTTATATTTTAAAGTTCAAGTATTAAAGTTGTAACTTGGCTATAGTTCAAGGGGTTATAGATTTCTCCAAAAAAGAAAAGAATCAAAGATACTACACAATTTAATATGACTAACATGGTTTTTCCAACCTAGTTTCATAATGTAAGTTGTGCTTGAGCATTTTGAAATTATATATGCTACAGCACAAGCCCTCACTCTCTAGACAAATATTTACTTTGCATTTGTCCATGGAAATCTGATTGCAAACCAAGCAAATAAATCATGCTTAAGCTGTGAGAAATAAACTGTGACAAGTACAGTGAAAAACATTATTCATATTTTTGGCTTTCAATTAGGGAGTTTCATAACCATAAATTTAAAAAGAAAAAAAATATGTTAATTCTTTACGCTTCCATAATTTTCTACCTGCTAATATATATAAGGTCTACACAATATCCAGTGGTTAAGATTTGTTCCTTTGACCTCTGACAAAGAAAGGTATATACAAGCACAAAAAAGATCGTGTGATTCATTTTATGTTCAATTATCGTCTTGTCTATGAAATGAAAAGTTTCCTAACTATATTTTCATGTGCTATTTAATATTATCCAATCTACATAATCTGCATATATAGATATATTTCTATCACATCTCTATATATAACTTGAACCAAGAGCTTTTCCCAAATTCCAAGGTTTCCATAGATCAAGTATTCATGATGTATTTAAATACATAGTTTGCCTTGGAAGCTGCAGCTCTATATTTTTAGGCATCTGCAGGTGCTAGTGCCTTTACTTGTAAACAAATCACAAATTTTCACATGTACATAAAATAAGTCTCCCTCTCAAGGAATTTTACCGGGTTAAGAACCAAAATGTCAAGGAAATAAATAATTCAACATTTAGTAAATAGTATTGCCATCCCTCAACGCATTGGTTTTATGGTGATGTCATTGCCATAATATAATGAGAAATGTATGTATATGACGTTGTGTTAGTAGTAATCAACATATTACCTCACAAAGCTTTGCAGAAAGGTCATCAAGCAATTCAATGCGGTTTTTAGACTTCTCCAAAGCTTGCAAGACCTTCTTCCTCTGAAGAAGTATTTCCCTTGCATCATCTTCCTTCTCCTTTTGAACACTTATAGCTGCTTGCTTTTGAAGCTTCTCTGCTGCCTCTGACAATCTTAAAAGCCTTAATCTAGCATTGTTTGCTGCTTAAACCACCACAGTCCATCGGTAAATTTGTATATTATGTCAATAACTAAATGCAGTCTGTGTCTAAATTTTTTATGCACTTGCATTCTAACAGCAAAAAGGTCAAATAGATGAAGAGAATCATAAAGCAAGAGGACTCAATGCATGAACTTTATCATGGAAATCAGGTAGTCAGTGTCCCATTTAAGAATTGCACAGTTTACACTCAAAATTATACTCAAGCAAGTAAGGGTAGACCATAGGCTTTTAAAGACAGTTGGAATAGATTCAAGTTGTTCGCAAAATTCACATGTATGTTGCTACACTAGATGGAGTGATCCAAATGTTTTCATTTTTTTTTTGTTTTATAAATATTTTTACTTGGTAATGTAGTTGTTCTTGGACATTTAGTTAATGACTCACTTCCTGCTTTGTTTTTGATAGCTTGAGACAAGAATGCTGCTATATCATCCTATATTGGAAGTTTAAAGTGGTATATAGGGAAGATCCTCATTTAATAGTTTTTTATTTTCATAACTCTTTTTCATGATGCACCACTTGAAAAAATATATTATAAAGAAGGAAATAACAAGTTGCAAGGGAAGCCAAGGAAGGAAGAATAATGTCATTCTAACTAAGAAATCTTGAGAGGCATACTGGCAAAGATTTTTCTTGAAAGATTGTTGGGAAGAAAAGAGAGTTTTGTCAGGACAGTAGCTATGATGACTATTCCAACAACATTCAGTAAGAGGAATACAGACAAATTGGCTTATGTTAAACATCAAGAAAGCAGCAAAATACTGGATGATATGCATAATTTTTTCACAATGTTGAATCATATGCACCAGTTGTCGAGATGCTTGAGCGATGATAAGCAAAAATCTCATGAATGTAGATGGAACGATTTGGCTAGGTCATTGTAAGATGACGTTGGAATTATTAAAATGATGATAAAAATTCCCCCTAATAGACTGAATCTTATAATTCTCAAAGCCTCATGAATGAGTGGAGGAGATGTATTGCAATTACCTACTCGCCATCAAAAGCAAATACATACAAACCATTTTATACCACAGTTCAATTTTTTCGCAGTTGAAGTAAGGACTGTGGACAAAATTCAATTCTTCTCATTCGATGTCACACAATTCATTGGATTGACCGATATACCAGACGGGTAATCCAGTTTCAACTTGGAACAGATTTTCTAGGGGAGGGAAAAAAAAAAGAAAAAGAAAAAAGCCTTGCCAGTTAAACCGATTCCGAAATTGCAGCACCAAGAAAACAAAAAGAAAGAGTAGTGAAAGAGAAATATGCGGACCCTTGGTTCTGGCGGTCTCGGCCTCTGCATGAAGGTGATCGAGCTCAGAACGGAGCTGCTCCGTTTTGACGATGGGTGAAGCGCAGCAAATGGGCCTCCATAGAGGCCTGCGTGGAACAATCATAGAAATGGCCGTAGCAAAGTTCAATATCATCCTTCACTCGCAAGTACTCGATGAGGAATGAAAGAAACACCACCTGCAACTGCAATTGCAAAATCCTTTTCTGCCTTCTGCTTCTATCAACGACTTCGTCCAACAATAATTGTTCTCCTTTTAAATGTTAGCTTCTATTTAGCCTTTTTTTGCCGCAAATGATAACCAGGGTTTATATATATATATATATATATAAATGTTGAGGAAATGATTGATTTAGCTTTTAAAAAATTATGAGTATTTTAATTTGATTTTTACATGATGAAAAATTTTAATTTAATTTTTAAAAAATTATAATTTATCTCAAATTTATCTTTTTATTTGTCAAAATAATTTTAGTAAATCTTATGATTTAGAAAAAAATTAATTAAAATGTCTGATCTTTTAAAAATTAAATAAGAATAATTAGTAATTTAATTTATAATTTTTTAAGTACTTAAAAATTTATTTATTAAAAACTGATCATATATATGTATATTTATATATGTTTTTACATTAATAGGGGTAAAAATATTACATAAATATAAATTTTTTTATATTTATTATTTCTAATGTTCATAAATTAAAATTTTCATACATCAAATACACTTAGTCTTATAAGTAACAATATTATCCATTTTCTTTAAATTGTGTTAACAGTATTTCTTAATTAATTTTTCTGGTAGAATTGTCAATTGTCTTTATTGAGTTAAATATCAAATAGCCATTTTAGCTTAACTGATTTAATTTCTTGCTCTCTTAAAGTGTACCACTTTAATTTTCTTTTAAAATTCATGGTTAAGTGATGTTTGGGCAATTTGCATCTAAATCAATTCACTTTCTCGTTGTGATAAAAAAAAAAGGCCATTGTTGGGACTTGCACTAGAAGTTTGGAATTGTAATGAATTTGTGTAAATTTTAAACTAAAAGAGGTTTATTTTTATGATTTGATTTTTTTTTATGTGACAAACAAGGCTTTTAATTTTAACTACTTATTAGATTACACATACACTTCACTAGCTATTAAACTATCACTTAATGATTTTTTATCATTTGATCTATTTTCAAAAAGGTTGAAGACGATTATTTATTTCAAGACTCGAAAATTTATAAGAAAATGTAACAACTTAAACTTTAATATGAATTTTTATGAGTAATATTCATTAAAAAAATATTGGATACGAAGTACAAACTGACAAATACATAGCATTATTTATTTAGCAAGGGCTAGAAGAAATTAGTATATTTAAAATTCTTACCACATTCTGTAGTCTATAGAATTTGAGTTCACTACCAAAGCAACATTTGCAAAACGACAATATTAATTTTCTTCATGGTGCTCGCAACCAAAGCAAATCAAATGGAGTCCTTCACACTCAATATTATACTCATGAGACCTTTCAAGGAGAAAAGGGATAGTAATTTCTTCTTGAATCCACCTTATTAGATTAAAGAGAGTTTGTATAATTTTATGTGTGTTATTAACATGACAGAAGGTCTATATATATACAACAGTATATAGGTAGGTACACCTAACATAACATAAATACCTAGCAATACGTGAATAGATTATTGTATATTATCTAACATCCTTCCTAAAAAGAAGCTATGTCTACTTATGATCTTCCTCAAACTCAGCTCATCTGGATTGATGACTCTGAGTTTGCTACATAAGAGCTAAAACCTAGGACCCGATAGAGGCTTTGTTAAGCCATCAGCTAACTGAGACTCTGAAGTATTATGCTAAATAAGTAGTTCCTTCTTCTGAACTTTCTCTCTAACAAAAAAGAGGTCAAGCTCTAAGTGCTTCATTCTAGCATGGAGGACAGTATTTGCTGTCATATGAACAGTACTAAGATTATCACAGTAAACAATAGGCTTTTATGTGATAGAGACTCTCAGTTCTCGTAGCAAAGACTGAATCCACAGGACTTTGGCAACAGTGTTAGTGAGAGAACGGTATTCTGCCTTGGTTGTTGATTGAGCAATAGTCTTTTGCTTCTTCGAACCCCAGGAGATTGGATTTGGACCAAGAAAAATATAGTGTCCAAAGACTAACCTTCGATCCTCCAAGTCAGTGCCCCAATTAGCGTCACAAAAAGCATGGATGGTTAGATCGTGTGTTGGCTGGAGAACAAGACCATGAGACGTAGTCGTGCTAAGGTACCAAAGGATCCTTTTAACACACTTCCACTGTTCTTCAAGCAGATTATGCATGAATTGGCAAACTTTGTGAATAGAAAACGCAAGCTCAAGATGAGTTATTGTTAAATATTGAAGTGCACCTACAATAAAAGCGAAATTCATGGGGATTATCCATGGGAGTGCTGCTATAATTGAGAAGTTTCTGACCTGGATTCATAGGGGAATTGACACCTTTTGTCAAGCGAATTTTTACTCTAACAAGGACAACTTCAATGTACTTCGTCTGAGAGAGATGAAGCCATCCTTCAACTGTGCGTTTGATTTCAACTCTGAGGCAAAAATTTACTTGTCCCAGGTCATGCAGGGAAAATTCAGAATTAAGCGCCTTAATAAGAGAAGATACCTCTTATGTAGAACTACCTATGATGAGAATATTGTCAACGTATACTAAAATGAATATCTTGTGGGATTTGGTTATTTTGACAAAAAGGGAGCTATCACATATGCTGGATGAAAAACCAAACTTGTGTAGCACATAGGTAAGTTTCTCAAACTAGGCCTGTGGTGCCTATTTGAGACCATAAATAGCCTTGTCCAGTCGACAAACTAGGGTCCTATCTGTGTGTTCAAAGCCCAAGAGTTGCTTTATAAAAACCTCTTCTTCAAGCACACCCTTGAGGAATGCATTGTGAACATCAAGCTAGTGAATGGGCCAGTGATATGTGATGGCAAGTGTTAGAATGATTCTGATGGAAGCAGGCTTGGCAATTGGGATGAAGGTTTCATGGTAGTCTAAGCCTTCCCTTTGATTAAATCCCTTTGCAACCATGTGCACTTTGTAGTGTTGAATAGTACCATTCGCATTCTTTTTAAGTCTAAAAATCCATTTGCAACCTATTGATTTCTTATCTACTGGGAGGTGAATAAGATTCCAAGTACTATTCTTTTGAAGTGCCTAAAATTTGTCAACCATAGCTTGCTTCCAATTTGTATCTAAGAGAGCCTCTATGATAGAGATAGGTTCCAAGTGGGCAAGAAACGCTTTTGGTTTTAAGATGCCTGCCTTTGCTTTGGTGATCGTATGGTGAGATGGACTGGAACAGTAGTCGTAGTAGGTAACATCTGAGTGTGATTGGTGGGACTTGTATTGGCTGCACTACTAGAGGAAGCAGAAAGATTGAAGGTGGATCGTAGAGGTTGATCATATTGAGTGGTACAAGGTACTGAAGCTTCTTTTAGTGTGCTTTGATTAGTACAAGGTACCACATAAGGAGACTGACAGGATGTGGTAGGAGGGCAACTCATGTATATTGTAGGTTGATTGACTGTTTGAGTAATATATACCAAAGAAGATGGCAGTAAAAAGGGTCTGGCAAGAATGGAGATATGGGATACTAGTCCTAAAACAGAAATAGTATAGGTGTGAGTAATTGAAAAAAGATAATGTTGTTCATTAAAAATAACATTGCAAAATATACAATATATATATATATATATATATATATATATAATATGTGAGTAATGGGATCTAGGCACTTGGAGCCTTTATGGCTTAAGTTGTATCCCATAAACACACACTCTATTGATCTAAAAGAGAGTTTATATGTGTTATATGGTCTTAAAAGAGGAAAGCATGCACAACTGAAAATTCTTATAGGACCATAGTCAGGGTTAATTCCAAAGAAGCACTGAATGGGTGATATTCCTCCTAACATCATTGCTGGTAGTCTATTTATCAAAAAGGCTGATGTATCAAATGCCTCAGACCAATATTTCAGAGGCATTGATGAATGAACTACCATCGTGAGGCCTGTCTCAGTGATATGATGATGCTTGCATTCAATCACAACATTTTGTTCATGTGTATGTGGGTAAATAATCATGTGTACGATACCAAATTGTTTTAAAATGCTAGAAAAAGGTCTATACTCCCCTTCCCACTCAGATTGAATTGCTTTAATTTTTGAATGAAGCTGTAACTCCACCATTTGTTTGAATTGAATGAACATAGATAACACGTCAGACTTCTTTTTTTAACATGTATATCCAAATGTACTTGGAATAAGCATCTACAAAAGTTACATAATAATCATAACCATGCAGTGAGTGAGTGGGTGCAAGCCCCAACAAATTCGTGTAAATAAGATCTAAGGGGTTTGAGTAAACTGAAACAAAAGTGGGAAAATGCAATTTGTGAATTTTTCCTAAACAGCAGACATTATAAAAGGATTGAATTTTATTTGTAACTTTAAGATTACAAGTTTTCATAATGGAAGCTACAATTTTTGAATTTGTATGTCCAAAGCATTGGTGCCATACATCAAAAGTGCAAGAAGTAGAAGATACAGAACTAGGAGAAATAACAAAGTATTACATGGGTGTTATTTTTTAAATTTGAACTATTGCTAGAAGCAAGATAAGCCAGATCCAAATTATCAATAGTGTATAGGCCACCTTTAACCTTCCCTTCCAAATAAGTTTCCTTGGTAACTTGAGATTTAACACAACAAAATTCTAGGTGAAATTCAAAACATACAGAATTATCTTTACAAAGTTTGGAGACACTAACAAGATTCTTGGTTATTTTGGGAACATGTAGAATATTTTGAAGAACAAGAATTTTAGATACAGAAGAAGAGGGTGTGTTAATGAAAGAATGACCAATAGAGTTAATAGACAGGCCTGTGCCATTACCTATATAAACCTAATCTTGCCCTTTGTAATCATTCTTAGTCATCAAATTTTGAACATCTGGAGTTAAGTGACTGGAGGCCCAAGAATCAACATACCAATTTGGATCACTTACCAATGTCTTAGGTGAAGTTATCATGGCTGAAAGTTGCCTTTGCTATTTATATTTAGAATTTTGATTGAAGTTGTTGTTGTTGCCCTGATTGACGGACTGAGTGGGATAAAAATTGTAGTCAAAATGGTGATAACAACTCCATACCGTATGATCGTTCTTACCACATAGTTGACACATCATTTATGGCCTTTGTGGGAAGGGAGAACTTTGATTAAAGAATTGGAAGTTTCTTCCACCACGTCTATTGTTTCACCTAGAAGAACCTCTATATCCTCTTCCACGATTATTGTTAAAATTTTCATTTGACCCTTTGCCGTTGCTGTTGTTTGTCTGTGCAAGATTTGTAATCAAGGTACCATTGAGTTCAGATTTTAAAGTATCAGTAATATGAACTTGAACTTTCTTCTTGAGCCCACTTTCTTGAGCCATTAACAGTGCTTCGATTTCATCTATTATATAAGACTCTGTTCTAGAGATCACTATAGTCAAAACATAGTCATATTCATTAGGTAGAGCATAAAAAATAGAGTCAATGTAATTAGTGTCGAAAATTGGATTACCAACTACTGTTAAAGAATCTATAATTCCTTTTACTTTTAACAAATACTCATTCATTTTTTAAGACCCTTTTCTTACACTATGAAGTTGAGTCTTGAATTGCTTCATTTTGGCCCTGGTTTGTGAAGCAAAATGCACACGAACTTGTTCCCAGATTTTATAGGTGAAATTACACCCAACAATTCGCGTGAGTACACTTTCGGTCATGGACGCAAGGAGCCAAGATACTAAAAGTTGATCTTGCCTCTTCCGGTCAATGAAATCTGGATTAAGCGTCCTGGTTTCTTGATCTTAGGGAGTCTTGAATATCAGAGGCACCTGCTCATTTAGTAACATATGCTTTTCAAGGCCATAGCCATGAATTGCGACAAGAACCTATTGTTTCCAGAGTAGGTAATTATGCAAAAAGGAAATGATGCTATTGTTGCGTCCAATAATCCCAAGAAGTGGTCTTGCTTCTTACATATTTCTATTCAAAGATGCATCAATACTTTGTGTAGCCTTATTGTAACCTAACGTAGAGGATAAGTTTGTCATCCGCCATTCAACAAAGAAGAAAGAAAGAAGCTTTGTCCTAGGAAAATAAACGACAAAGAGGAAACACTATGGCTCTGATACCATATTAGAGTAAGAGAGTTTGTATAATTCTAGGTGTGTTATTAACATGACAGAAGATCTATAAATATACAACAGTATATAGGTAGGTAGTTAAACACCTAACATAACAAAAATACGTAACAATACATGAATAGATTATTGTATATTATCTGACACACCTCAACACAGATTCTAGCAAACTTTCCTCTAGTTTAAGGGGTGTAGTCGGGTCAATTTTAATAATTTTATTGATAAGTTGTCCAATGTGCTAGAGATGTCTCGCACTATAAAACTCAATTGGTAATCCTATAACACGAACCTAAGCCACCATCTTTGTCACTTCATTTTTTTCATTAACATTAAAAAAATTTGGTTGCTACTTCAGCATTATTAGATAATAATAACCTAAAAGCCACAATCTTTCCTAAAAAGCGTGATCAAAGTCTTCATTGTTAGTAAAGAGACCAAGAAATAACCATTATCTAGATCCAAAACCTGAATTGCAAACGATTCCTCATAAAATTAAGGCCAAACCTTTTCTCAAGAAAATGAACAAGAAGAGAGAATACCATGGATTACACCAACTCTCATACTTTCCAATCTAGGACACACATCTGCCTTGGTCTCTTTATCATCATCTAATTCAAGATAATCATTAGACAAGTCATTATTCTCTAAGTTGTTATTCTCTATTTGAGAGCTAATATCTTGATGGGTTGGATTTACAATATCCTTCCAAATATCTCCCATATATAAGAGAATCCTTATAGGATAGTTTGGGAGGCATAACATCATTCAAAGCACTATTACATGGAAGCTTAGAGCTAGGCATCTATTCTCTCTCGATTCCATATTCATCCACACATATATATATATCCTTGACAACCTAAACTTTCTTGTTACTCCTTTCCACAAGGTCTTCCTTTTCATAAGAAAGACCTATGCCAAACTCAAAGATCTCATTGAAACCATTTGCCATTAATTATTGTAGATTTCCTTTCTTATTCTTACTTATCACAATTTCCCACTTGTTAGTCCAATATGGTACCCAAGAAGGAAAATTCAATTGATTACATAATTCTTTATATTTTTTCATCTTTGAAAAACTTTTACTAGTAAATAACTTTCAAAGTAAGACAACGTATAAGAATTAGGAACCTCACAATTCTTAAAAATTTTGAAGATATTTTTTCTTTAAAGGATGTTCAAATGAACCAATTCATCTTATAAAAATATTGAAAGCATCTATGATGCATCTCTTGCTAAAAGTTTAGTTCAAGTTTAAATTGGTTCTTGAAATAAAATGCTTAAAGAGATAAGAGAAGAAACAACCACACCAAGATATATGGAGTTTCAAACATTCCTATGAAAAAGGCCTTACGTACTCTTCTCAAGCATACGACAAGAGTTTTTTTAAATTAGGTAATCATAATACAATACAAAAGCAATCTTATCCCAGATAATCAACATCGGCATACACCAAAACCTTGCTTAAATTTTTGACAGCTCTATAATATATGTGAAATACTTGTGTAAATTTTTACATGTTGTATGCAATTTTATAAGAATGTATGATATGTGAAGGCTAATTTGAAATGAATGAGAAATTTTGAATAAATTGTGAAAATTGAATTTTTGATGATCCTTGTACAATTTGTGATGACCTTGTGTCTTGACACCCTATGAATACTTTTTATAATAAATGTTAAGTTTAAGTTAGAGAGAGATAGTGAGACTTCCACTTTTTCCTTTAGTGAGACTCTTTTTCTTCTTGTGACCCAAGGGCAATTTTGGAAAAATGCCCTTATTACTTAATTGCTTCAACCCCTCCCTTCCCACACAATCCCTCAAACCACCCACATCTAAACACTCGTATATACATCGCTCCTCTCTCCATTTCCATCATACCAACCTTACACCTTCATTCTTCTTGGCTTTTCCAACAACCCTCAAGCTTTGGTAGCATTCCTCCATACTAGAGATCAAGGACCTAAGGTAGAGTAATAACTTTCCCTCCTCTCCCCTTGAGATTGTTGTACCTTAGAGCACTAAGTTGTATAAATGTAATACCCGTTAATTTTAGAATATAATTCACTTGAGAGTATTTTAGAATTTTACAACGTTACTTTAGTTATTTATTTTGGTCATTTTTAATTTTCATATTTAATTGTTCTCTTTGAATATTATTTATGAAAATTGAGTTAAATGATTGGACTGAATATTTGCACCATGTGGGATATATTCTTAGAATGGTGAAATTCATGAAAAAGTGATTTTAGAATGGTCAATTAGTCCATTAATTGTAATTTGATTGGATGGGTTTGGATGTTGGGTTATTCAATAACCCATTAGAAACTCTTAATAAAATCAAAACTTCCTACTTCCTTCACAATTCACATTTCTGAAGCAAAGCAAAAGTGAACAGTGGCATTCTCTCTCATTTCTTCATCCTCTTCTCAAATCCTTTCTTTGATCTTCAGAATTTTGATTATTTGCTCGGTTCAAAAGCTTTGTAAGGATCAAAGGTAAGCTTTAATCTCATTATTTTCCTTAAGTATAAGTTTATATGGAAGATTAGAGGAGGTTTTGTTCTTGAAGATTTTGATGATAATTCATGAACTTTAGTTGTTTTAGAGGTTATTTTTGAGTTAGGATTAAGTTATAGTCGATTAAGAGAGTTGAGATTCTGGTTTTGAAACAAGAAATGAAAGGATGAAATTTTCTGGGAAATTTTCTGCAAAACTCGAATTTACTGTAGCAACCAGAAAATTTGGGAAAATTTTTCGAGTTACTGTAGCAGTTACTGTAGTGTCGACAGTCAACGTTACTGTAGCGAACCGTTACTATAGCAATCAAAAAATATTGCATATTTTTGTGATTTTATTTCCTTTCTTATGTTTCCTTGTAATATATTTTACTAGGAAATTTTCCTACACAAATTCTAGTGTGGAACAAGGTAAACTTGGACAAATATCAAGGTAAGTGAATAACCTTGCTAAGCTAGTTTGATATTACTAGTCAAAGTACAATATAAGTCCCATTTACAATATTATTTGGATATTAATCAATCAATTTTTCATATGACAGTATATGATGATTGGTATATTTTTTTTACAGAAATTCAAAGGAACAAGAGTATGTATAAATTATTTTGTTTCATAGAAATTGTACTATGTGATAAATTCTCATTATTTTATTAATGAGTAAAGATCTACGGGTTCTAATACATGAGTTTGAAAGGGTTAGAGTCCCATACTACTCATTGCATAACTATGAAAACCTATACACGAGTTTGAAAGGGTTAGAGTCCCATACTACTCGGTATATATCTATGAAACCTATACACGAGTTTGAAAAGGTTAGAGTCTCATACTACTCGGTGTATATCTATGAAATCTTATTCACGAGTTTGTAAGGGTTAGAGTCTCATACTACTCGGTGTATATCTATGAAATCTTATTCACGAGTTTGAAAGGGTTAGAGTCCCATACTACTCGGTGTATATCTATGAAATCTTATTCATGAGTTTGAAAGGGTTAGAGTCTCATACTACTCGATGTATAAGACAATTAATTATATGAGTAAATGTGGTATTTGTACTTTTGATATTTTATATAGTACAGTTATTTACTTACTAAGTTCACACTCCCTATGATTATCTTTTCAGATACAGAAAACAAGGAAGAAGAGTATCCGATTGAAGATTAGAAGCCCCTTGGAGTTATTATCTATTTCTGTCTGGTGGGATACCGGTACTTATTAATGTGAATACTAGGAACGCTCTGTACTTTCTATAGGTCTCCTAGGATTGCGTTGAGATAAACACATCAGATTATGTATGCCTATATTTGTTTATCAAATGAATATAATTCTGTCGTGTGGAATGAATGATTAAGGTTGAATGTAAAACCTTACAGAATATATGTAAATAACTTATGTTTGAGAATTTTATCAAATGAGTAGTATCTTTTCACATGTTCAATTTTTGGGATGTGACAATAAATGCATGATTCATGAGTAAAACATGTGAAATGGGTATGTTTTAGTTCTCTCATGATGTTATGTGGTTTCCTTGAGCCATTTATGTCTAAATTTGTGGTGAATGGTTTGAAATAAGGAAAAAACATGCATGAACCCAAGTGTGCGAAATTTGAGAAAGTTGGGAGCAATTGATGTAATTGATGAAATATAGTTCAAATTGGTTGTTGGAAAGAGTTTAATGATGATTTTTATGGTAGTTGAACCATTTTGGAAGTCATAATTGAAGCATTAATCATGTTGGTTGGGCATGGAAGAAGGAAGAAAAAGAGTGGATTTTCAAAGCTTGGTTAGAGGTGCAATACCTTGGTGCCTCAAGCATTTGAGGCACTTAGCACCCAAGGCATTAAGCACCCCAAAGGCCCATCTTGTGGTCACCTTAAACACTAGCTCAAGAGACATCCAAGCTTGGGTTTGGGTGTCTTAGAGTTCATAATTTTCTCTTTTTTACCCATTTTTCATGACTAATCTTTGTAGGACTTTTGACACATCATTCTACCTTATTTTTATCCTCAAAAGGGAGTAGAAATCTCTTAGCTTAAGGACAAGGTGAATGAATATACCTACCCTACCCTAAGTTGTTATATTAATTCACATAACCTGTGAAAATGTGTTGTTGTTTGTCATACACTTGCCAACAAGTTACATATGTGTAGCATTATATATAATATTTAATTTTATAAATATTTTGAATATTCACAATTATTTAGGTGAACTAACATATTAAACATTGTATATATGTATATATTTTTGGGACTATATAAATTGTCCATATTAAGATCTCTATAAAGTGTATATTTGAGGGACTTATTTTGATATATTTAAATATCAGTCTTGGGTGTTAGTGTAAATTTTTGTGTGTGTAAATACCCGACTTTAAATAATAATGGTGATGGGCCATTATTATAAATGAATCGATCCATGAGTATGATAAATGGGTAGTGGTTTCCTATATTATATGAGTGGGTCCGTTTTGAGTAAAGGCATGTAAGTGTGAGTCTTTTAATTTGTTGTCTATCTTAAAAATTGCAAGAGAGATATCCATTATACCCTCCCAAAAGAGTCTACCTAAAATTCAAGACTGAGACCTCATGGATCAAGGTACGCACTATAATTATAAACTATAACGTGTTTATTTGCTTATCAAGATTTGACAAACAATAGAATTATAATAAGATCTATTTAAGAAAAACTTCGCATTGGAGATGTTCATAATTTTGGTTGTTTGACTAAAGTTATATGAGAATTTCCTTCAACATAAAGAAGAAAAATGTTGTTGTAATGTATATACCTCTTAATCTACTTGGGAATCTATAACTGAGATCATGAAATTACAATACTGGTTTATGTGGTTATTTATACTTATGCTTTCCTTCACAACTCACACACGTGGAGCACATGGTTATGTGTTAGGAACAATGTGAATGGACTGTAGATCCTTTTGTATGAGTAATGAGATTTTGATGACTAATGTTGTTAGTATGAATTGAGCCTACTATTGTTATTGCTCATTGTCATTTGCTTGTAATGTTGGATAATAACATGGATGTGCTGTTGAATTTTAATATAATATATATATCCTATTTTGGATATGCATTAATCAATTATTAAAAATCATTAATATATTAACTATATTATTCTAATATATAGCCTTTAATATATGAATATTATAATTGGGCTTTTATATTGTGAGTGGCCCGTGATGGGTTGGGCCAATCACATAGCTTGTTAAGAAGTCCCTGCTCTCATCTGATAATAAATAGACTGGCATCCCATTAATCAGTCTTACCCTAGACAGAATACTTATCAGACAGAGAGTAGTACCACTCTCACATAACCCTAAAAAATTTCCTCTGTTCTACTGTTCGAGATGGATAGCGCGATAATGCCAGGTACAAATTCTGTTCATCTCTTTTATGCTTTGTTATTTAATATGCTGTAGTTTGTATCTACACCGATCTAGGATTAGAAATTAATCCTTTTAATTCCTTCAATGGTATCAGAGGCAAGTTGTAGTACATACTATGGCTATTAATCAGTTATTTAAATCTGATTTTTGCAATTCCCTAAACCCAAATTTTAAAACAAATTTCGTTTGTCCTGATTTAGTAGGTTAATCTCGAAATTGTTTTAGGGCTTTGATTCAAAACATTTATGCAAATCATATAAGTGAAAATCAGACTGTATGAACAACGTTTTAGGGAGTTTAAACAATTTTTTCTTGTTTTCATTTTCCCTCAAGATTTCGATTTTGATTTCTCCCAAAACCAACCAATGTTTCCGAAATTGATTTGGGGTTTCTATTTTATGCTATTATTCGAATAATATAATCAAAACCGAGGTGTTTTCATCGAGGGATTTGAGAGATCTAAGTTTTTCAAAAAAATCGTTTTTCATCAAAATTTTTGAAAATGGCTTCTCCAAAACCACTCTCTATTTTTCAAAATTGATTGAGGGCTTCAACATAATCAATATGGTTCCAGCAACATAGCATGTATATAACATAACCCATAATATAGAACAATTATTCAACAATAACATACTTCAACTATCCGCATATGAATGAACTCAACAATCAGAGTATGATACATTTCAACTCAGTTCACATGCCATTCACAATCCATCATATAACCTCCATTCATGAGAAAATAAGAAAATATAATTCTATACATCACCTGGCACGTTCCACAATTGTTTATGTCTCATCCTCCCACATCATTCTCTTTAAACTTGGATATTCAACATATTTTCACTATGATGCAAAAAGTTAATAACAAAGATATTTAATCATAGCAAGTATTAACCCACTCACCTGGATTTCATGCTCTCAGCACTCCCACCTTGCGCCTTGACCATTCCTATTGTATCCAGATAAAAATTATCAGGGCTACAAAATAGAGAAATTTCTTATCACTATTCCCGACCTTCACTTACTTCTCAAATCATAACTCCTAACTGGTAATGAATATTCAGATGAAACTTATACCATTGGAAACTAGACTCAAAGAGCTTTTCAATGATATTTTAAAAAAAAAAAAACTGATGCTACAGTAACGGTCAACGTAGCTACAGTAATGGTCAATGGTCAACGTAGCTACAGTAATGTTGACCGAGTCAACGCTACAGTAGCTGAGAAAATCTGGAAAAATTTTCTTGATGAACAGTAATTTCTGGGGAAAATTTTTGAATGTTCTTCATCCAAAAATCCTAAAATCATATCTAAAACAACATTTCTTTTGATTTCTTCCATGAGTTTTCATCCTTAATGTCTAAGGAGTGTTTTAACACCAAAACCCCCAATTTCTACCAACAATCCAAGCTCAAATCTCAAATTTTCATCAAGAACACTAACTTTTTTCAAATATCTAAATTCTACGAATTTCTCCTAGTTTTCTCCAAATTTCTTGTTCTAATAACATCATAAACCACCTAGGAATGTTTTAGATTAACATCCACACTTAAATTCATCCATTAAAATATTCTACAAAAATTTTGCAAAATGATAACCAATGATTTGATCTTGTAATAAGAGGAGGAAGAAGAATAACATCAACTTACCAATCCTCCTAACTTTCATGGCTTCCTTCCCCAAGCAAAAATTGCATGAATGATTGATGAAGAAATTCTTTTGCAAGCATAATCGAGAGAGAGAGAAAGTGAGGAAGCATACGGGAGAAATGAGAGAAAGAAAAGAATAAGAGAGAAATGTATATGCGTGGGCCCCACCAATTTCTTTTTCGATAAAATCGCTCATAGCCACCCTAGCTTATAAGATTTGTTCACTTTAATCCCTCTCGATGTCTCAAATACCACTTTAACCTCGAATCCATCATCTTTTCGGTACCGGACTCATAATTCATTCTCATAAGCTTTATTCTTCCTCTCAGGTTCCTATTTGGTCATTTCTCAAAAGTAATCCATATTTTCTTTTCTTTTCACTTTAGTCCTTGAGAATTTGTAAAAATTTCCTAAATTAAAAATTAAAATTTCTATTCCCACATTTTCTTCACTAATTCAAAAAGAAAATTTTTCACGTAATTAAATTTTTCACTAAACTTCAAATTAGACTTTAAATATTCATATAAATTCTTGGGATATTACAGCCAAATGACATTACAGAAGCACCTTTATTGAGAAGATCTCAGAGAGTATGCAAGCCTTCTATACCAGTTGATTATGTGGTGTATCTTCAGGAGCATGAGTTTGATCTCCATACTGATGACGACCCTATCACTTTCCAGGAGGCTATCTCTAGCTCTCATGTTTCTGATTGGTTGGATGCCATGCATGATGAATTAGCTTCCATGTCTCATAATGATGTTTGGGATCTTGTAGAATTGCCAGATGGTTGCAAATCGATTGGGTGCAAATGGGTCTTTAAGACTAAGCGTAGTCCAGATGAAAAAGTTGAGAGGTATAAAGCTAGACTAGTAGCGAAAGGCAATAGTCAAAAGGAAGGCATCGATTATAAGGAGACATTCTCACCAGTTTCTACGAAAGATGCATTTCGGGTTGTTATGGCTTTAGTAGCTCACTTTGATTTAGAACTTCACCAAATAGACGTAAAGACAGCCTTTCTGAATGGAGATCTAGCCGAGGATGTCTACATGGTTCAGGCTGATGGTTTCATTGAACCAGGTAAAGAGCATTTGGTTTGCAAACTTAAAAGTCCATTTATGGACTAAAGCAGGCATCCAGGCAATGGTACTTGAAATTTGATCGTGTTGTCACTTCTTTTGGCTTCAAGGAAAATGCTTCAGATCAGTGCATTTATTTGAAGACTAGTGGGAGCAATTTTATAATTCTTATTTTATATGTCGATGATATTCTGCTTGCAAGCAGTTGTGTTAACATTTTGACTGAGACAAAATTGATGTTAAATAGCCACTTTGATATGAAAGACCTTGGTGATGCTTCAGTTGTTCTAGGCATCCAGATTTACCATGATAGGTCACGTGGCATTATTGGATTGTCTCAGAGAGGATATATTGAAAAGATCCTCAAGCAGTTTAACATGCATTCTTGCTCCCCATGTGCTGCACCTGTTCAGAAAGGTGACAAACTATCTAAATCTCTATGTCCTCAAAATGATTCAGAGATATCTGAAATGAGAAAGGTCCCATATGCTTCCGCTGTTGGCAGTTTAATGTATGCTCAAGTTTGTACTCGTCCCGATATCGCTTTTGATGTTAATACTTTAGGGAGATACTTGAGCAATCCAGGTTTGGGTCATTGGAAAGCCGTGAAGAAGGTCATGAGATATTTGCAGGGAACCAAGGATTACATGTTGACCTACAAGAAGTCTGATCAATTTCAGGTCATTGGTTATTCTGATTCTGATTTTGTGGGTTGCCCTGACGACCGTAAGTCTACTTCCAGCTCTATTTTTATGATGACAGAAGGAGCTATCTCTTGGAAGAGTGTTAAACAGACTCTTACAGCTACTTCTACCATGGAGGCAGAGTATGTCGCTTGCTATGAGGCTACTTCTCAAGCCATGTGGCTGAAAAACTTAATCTCTGGTTTTCACATTGTTGAAAGCATTTCTAGGCCACTTGTGATATACTGGGACAACACTGCTGCTGTTCATTTCTCTAAAACAATAGAAGCTCTTCTCGATCAAAGCACTTTGATATCAAATATCTGTTTGTTAGAGAGAAAATTATGGAGTTTCAGACTCGCATTGAACATCTTGCTACAGAGAACATGTTGGCGGATCCACTAACTAAAGGCTTAACTGTTAAAACTTTTTAGAATCATGTAACCCATCTATTGATGTTTTGGGTTAGTGGGAGTCTGAAATTTTACATTTACTTGATTGTTATTCTTATGAGATATGTATGAGATGACGTCACTTTTGTTATCATATCTCTTGTAGTATTTTCAGATGCTTGGACTATTCTTGGATTGCATATTTCTTTTAATTAATTATGCTTATCCATATTCATTATTCTTTATATGAAATATGGGCTTTTACTTTGTATGATTTACTTCCCTATCGGATACTATTTCTACATCGTTAAAGCTTATGTTTCTTGACATGTGCTATAAATATAGCTGATATTTTAGCCTTAATGATTGTTGCATTTTAATAATTGACTATTGCTATCCAAGTGGGAGAATTGTTGAATTTTAATATAATATATATATATATATCCTATTTTGGATATGCATTAATCAATTATTAAAAATCATTAACATATTAACTATATTATTCTAATATATAGCCTTTAATATATGAATATTATAATTGGGCTTTTATATTGTGAGTGGCCCGTGATGGGTTGGGCCAATCACATAGCCTGTTGAGAAGTCCCTGCTCTCATCTGATAATAAATAGACTGGCATCCCATTAATCAGTCTTACCCTAGACAGAATACTTATCAGACAGAGAGTAGTACCACTCTCACATAACCCTAAAAAATTCCCTCTGTTCTACTATTCGAGATGGATAGCGCGATAATGACAGGTACACATTCTGTTCATCTCTTTTATGTTCTGTTATTTAATATGTTGTAGTTTGTATCTACACCGATCTAGGATTAGAAATTAATCCTTTTAATTCCTTCATGTGCACCCCATGGAAAGGTGGAGTCAATAAGGTTGAATTCAAAAAATAGAGAGATAAGGGGGGATATAGTTAGGGTCGCCAGTAACTGACATGATAACATGGACGGTCCTGGAATATTATAAAAGAATAATTATGAAAACTAAGTCATGTGAATTGGCCATGTATATTGTGCTTTATTTTTTGTTTGAACCAGTGTGAATTAATCTTATCTGTTGTTTTCCCTTGAATTGGTTGTCTTATTTTTAAAATTATAGGAGTAGGTTTATTCTTTCATTAAGTTTTGTACTAACTTCTTTTTCTTTTAAACCTTTCAAATCAACTGATAGATGAAGAGCTTCCGCACACTGAGTAATGGAGCTTCTTGGAGTCCATGGCCCATTTTGTACCTTGGGGTTTTGTTTGATGTAACTCACTTGTTAAAACTCTATAGTAGCTTTGTAGTCACGTATATAGATTAGTGAGTGATATTGTCTATGTTTGTGATGGATATTGATTTTGTGAGAAGAGCTCAATTTTCATTCATTTTGGAAACCTTGTTTGTAGAAATTCTAGTGAGACATCCTTATGCTTTTGTACTAGAATGTTTAGAAATATCATGACTACACTTTTGTAAAGAACAACACTCTATATAGGAATGAAATTACTTTTATGAAGTTATGGTATTATCTAATTTGCTTCATTTGTATGATGTTTGAATGTGACATATAACCTTAGTGTTAGGCTTAGAATAGTGAGAAAATATCACATATCATGCTAGTCATAGTTATTGGACTCGGATTGGATCGGTGGGTTGACCCGGGACCCGATAATCCAAGGCCAAAACCGATCCGAGTCAAGGATCTGGATCATTATGCAATCGACTTAGGTGACCTAGACCTCTTTTTTTAAAAAGAAAAATTCAAATTTGTATAAAAATTTAAAAAAATGTGCACTTACCAAGAATCAAACTTAATCCCCCTCACTTATAGGTTTTTTGTGTCTTATCATCTTACTATCAATTTCTTTTTAGTTTATATGAGTGAAATATTTAATATATATAAGTTGATAGTAAGATATATATATATATATATAAGGTGCCAAAATTATTCTAACTCAAACACCAAAATGTGCATATGGCAAGATGACAAAAACTAAAATAGAAAAGACATCTAATTTAACAAAAAATAAGTGTATTATTACTAATGAATTAGGAGATAAGGAAATAACCAATTATATTTATATAATTATTTGATATAAAAAAATTAAATCAAGAAAAATTGAAGAGCATAAACAAAAACTTTTATATAATCATCTAATTTAAAAAATAACAATCAAATATTTTAAAAAAACTTTTTTGTAATTTTATGACAAAAAAATTATTTATAGATATTTGTATTTTAATTATTATGAGTTATGACTAATGACTATAATTTTAAGATTTTAAAGTGTGAAATTTACATATAAATTATTTATTTTACTTAGTTTTAATTTATTTGTAAACAAATATAAGTATATATATATAATTTTAAATTTTTAAAATTATTTACCCAGGTCAATAATTGACCCGATGACCTAAAGGCCTACCTAGGTTAATGGCTCGTCTAGGTCCAATAACTATAATGTCAGTCACGTACCTGGGTTTTAGGGCGTGACAAACTTAGCAAACTCACAAATTGGTAGACTCTTACTAATCTTTACAAACTCTTCAACCAAAGAAAATAAGCTCAACAAGTTTTACATCAACATCCTAAGATACACAATTCTTAGAACACACAAGCAGTCCTTATACTAGGATTTAAAATATACAATAACTAGGTACATGATTTGGCTTACTCAAAGCAAAAATACAAGAGAAAACAACTCATAAAGAGCAATAAATGTCGCAATAAAAGATTTCTCTCACACTGAGACTAAGTGTAATTGTGGCTTTATTTCTTAAGGTATTTAGAGTTTTCTTCCAAGCATTAAGTGTTCTTCAAGTAGGAGAAAATACACTGAGACAGGAAGACGTTGCAGGTGCAGCTGATGAACAAGGTGAATAAAGATATACTGCAAAGTTAACTCTTAAGCTTCGTGAATTGCCACACAATGACAACAACAAAAAAAGGGTTTACGGAACAATGCGAGAAGAAGATACAAAAAGCTATGCCTCTATGGGCCCTATTAAAATGGATGGGCCAAACTTAATGCCTAAATGAATGAGGAAGCTAGGATGGGCTCTTTAAGACAGTGAGTCAATCTTAATGGACCCACAGACATGCCAAACTAATTGCATAAAAGCAAGAAGTCAGGTAAGGCCAATGAACACCAGGGTGAAGAGGAAAACATTAGGCCTTTCAATATTGAAGCTCAGATCACCAAGCAAAGAAAAATGTCATTCCCTCTACTATGTCAAATTCCCATATGATAATCACAAAGAAGACACAAGAAGCAAGAGCAGTATTGAGGAAAATATACTGGCGAAATCAATTCTTAGAAGATTGAACCTTAAAAGAGACCTTGACAAAGATGCAAACTTCTGGATTGAACTAAATGCATACATTAAAGAGGATGGAAAGAAAGCACAAAGCAGGATTCAATTGTGTAGCATCAAAAGATACAAAATGGCTACAAAAGAGATGAAGAATTGTCTACAACTAAATGATATGCCTAAGGAGGCGAGCTTAATCAAACGCCACCTAAAGCCACGATTTCCTTATGTTGGAATTATCGAGGAGTTGGGGCAACCTCGACAATTGAAGAATTAAAAGAACTTATTTCCAAGCCTGACAATTGAAGAATTAAAAGAACTTATTTCCAAGTTCAAGCCCCAAGTTGTATTTTCTAAGTGAAACCAAAGCTAGGAACATCAAGCTGTTGAATCTTAAATGAAGACTTCTTTTAGATGAAATGCATGTTGTTGAATGTATTGGAAAAAGGATATCACAGTAGATATTCTCTTTAGTGACAGTAATGTAATTCATGCTTTTGTTGTTGAAATGAATACAAGTATTAAATCCCATTACTCATTTGTTTATGGGAACCCTGTGAGTCAACAAAGAAGAATATTTTGGGAAAAACTCAAAAATTTGCACATACACAGTCATATGCCTTAGATCTGTGCTGAAGACTTTAATGCCATGTTGTATGACCTGGCCCGGAATGACGACGGCCCAAGGCTAGGTCAAGGGTACAGATCGGGTTGCAAGAAACCCGATTGACCTTGATGAGTCAATGCCGACCTAGGCTTTGACCAGGCCTGGTGGACCCAGTTGACTCATAACTCTATTTTTTAAATGTTCAAATTTGTATGAAAATTTAAAAAAATATACATTTAGCAAAAATCAAACTCTATCCATATCTTTAGATTGTATATCTTACCATCTTACTATCAATTTCTTTTTAATTTATATGAGTGAAATATTATATATATAAAGTGCTAAAATTATTCTAACCCAAAAACCAAAATGTACATGTGGCAAGATGACAAAAACTAAAATAGAAAAGATATTTAACAAAAAATAAGTATATTATTACTGATTAATTAGGAGATAAGAAAAAATAATTATATTTATATAATTATTTGATCTAAGAAAAGTAAATAAGAAAAATTGAAGAACATAAACAAAAAAAATTATATAGTCATCTAATATAAAATATAACAATCAAATAACATTATTTATGAATATTTATATTTTAATTATTTATGACTAATGACAATGGTTTTAAGACTTTAAATTTGTGTGTGTGTGTGTGTATATATATATATATATATTATTTTACTAGTTTTTGAATTTATTTGTAAAAAATATATATATGTATATATAAAATTTTTAATTTTTTTAATTTATTTATCAAAGTTAGCAATTGACTCGTAACCTAGCGGATGAATCAGTGATCCGATGACCCAAGGCCTACTAGGATCAATAACGGGCCGGATCTAATAACTATGCTTTAATGAACTTTTAAACTAATTAGAGAAAAGTGGAGTTAGAAAACACAGTAGAAGCTTAATACAGAATTTCAAAGACTTTCTCTCCTAGAAGAAGACGAAAGAATTGCCCTAAAAGGAAAGTAAATTCACGTGGTGCAACAATAGGGCCATTGACACTGTGTAAGAGAAATTAGATAGATGTGTGGCAAATTGGGAATGGAGGAAGCTTTTCCGTAACGCTTTTGTTATTGGCACCCATCTCCTCTGATCACTTTTGTCACATCCCAAAAATTGAGCATGTGAAAAGATACTACTCATTTGATATAATTCTCAAACATACGTTATATACATATATTCTGTAAGGTTTTACATTCAACCTTAATCATTCATTCCACACTACAGAATTATATTCATCTGATAAGCAAATATAGACATACATAGTCTGATATTTCTATCTCATCGCAAGCCTAAGAGACCTATAGAAAGTACAGAGCGTTTCTAATATCCACATTAATAAGTACTGGTGTCCCACCAGACAGAAATAGAGAATAATCCCAAGGGGCTTCTAATCTTCCAACGGATACTTTTCTTCTTTGTTTTCTGTATCTAAAAAATAATCATAGGGAGTGTGAGTTTATTTAAAAAACTCAGTAAGTAAATAACTGTACTATATAGAATATCAAAAGTACAAATACCACATTTACTCATATAATTAATTGTCTTATACATCGAGTAGTATGGGACTCTAACCCTTTCAAACTCATGAATAAGATTTCTTAGATATACAACGAGTAGTATGGGACTCTAACCCTTTCAAACTCGTGAATAAGATCTCATCGATATACACCGAGTAGTATGGGACTCTAACCCTTTCAACTCGTGTATAGGTTTCATAGATATGCACTGAGTAGTATGGGACTTTAACCCTTTCAAACTCGTGTATAAGATTTCTTAGATATACGCCGAGTAGTATGGGACTTTAACCCTTTCACACTCGTGTATTAGATCCCGTAGATCTTTACTCATTAATAAGATAGTGAGAATTCATCACATAGTACAATTGTCATGAAATAAATAATTTCTACATACTCTTATTTCTATTGATCATCATATACTCCCATATGAAAAATTAATTGCTTATTATCCAAATAATATTGTAAATGGGACTTATATTGTACTTTGACTAGTAATATCAAATTAGCTGAGCAAGGTTATTCACTCACCTTGATGTTTGTCCAAGTTTACCTTGTTCCACACTAGAATTTGTGTAGGAAAATTTCCTAGTAAAATATATTACAAGGAATCATAAGAAAGGAAACAAAATCACGAAAATACGTAAAATTTTCTGACTGCTACAGTAACGGGTTGCTACAGTACGGTTTTGCTACAGTGTCGGTTCGCTACAGTGCCGGTTCGCTACAGTAACGTTGACTGCTACAGTACCGTTGACTGCCGACACTACAGTACTGCTACAATAACCCGAAGAAAATTTTCCAGATTTTGTTTCGAAATTTCTGGTCGCTACAGTAACCCGTTTTTTTGCAGAAGTTTTTGTAGAAATTTCTAACAAATTCATCCTTTCCTTTCTTGTTTCAAAACCAGAATTGCAACTCTTTTAACCGATTATAACTCAAATATAACTTCTAAAACAACTGAGATTCACGAATTATCATCAAAATCTTCAAGAACAAAACCTCTTCTGATCTTGTATATAAACTGAAATTTAAGGAAAATAATCGGATTAAAGCTTACCTTTGATCCTTACAAAGCTTTTGAACCGAACAAATAATCAGAAATTCTAAAGATCCAGGAAATGATTTGAGAAGAAAATGAAGAACTGAGAGAGAAATCTTTTCTGCTTCCTTCGGCTGAGTGAAAAAATGAGGGTTACTATTAAAACTTTATATTAAATATTTCTAATGGGTTATTCAATAACCCATGGGTATCCATAACCCAACATCCAAACCCATCCAGTCAATTTACAATAAATGGATTAATTAACCATTCTGAAACCACTTTTCCATGAATTTCACCATTCTTAGAATATATCCCTCATTGTGCAAATATTTAGTCCAGTCATTTAACTCAATTTTCATAAATAATATTCAAAGAGAACAATTAAATATGAAAATTAAAAATGACCAAAATAAATAACTAAAGTAACGCTGTAGAATTCTAAAATACTCTTAAGCGAATTATATTCTGAAATTAACGGGTATTACATTCTACCCCCCTTAAAAGAATTCGGTCCTCCGAATTAAAATCTTACCTCAAGTTTCAAATAAATGTGGATAGTTTTTCCACATCTCATCTTCTGCCTCCCACGTAGCTTCCTCGCGAGAATGATTTCTCCAAATAACCTTGACAGTAGGAATTTCTTTGGTACGCAATTTCTTGACTTTTCTATCAAGGATAGCTACTGGTACCTCTTCGTAGGTGAGAGTTTCATCAAAATGAACTTCTTGGGGTTGAATGACATGAGAAGGATCAGGAAGATACTTCCGTAGCATGGACACATGAAATATTGGATGAACTCCCTCTAGGTTGGAAGGTAGGTCTAGGCGATATGCCACATTACCCACTCTGTCTACAACCTCATATGGGCCAACATACCTCGGACTAAGCTTGCCTTTCTTCCCGAATCTCATTACTCCCTTCATAGGTGAGATTCGTAAGAAAACCATATCACCTATTGCAAATTCAAGGTCACGTCGTCGGTTGTCCGCATAAGACTTCTGTCTACTCTGAGCAGTTAACAACTTCTCTCTGATCAGTTTAACTTTATTTATATCTTCCTGTATCATCTCAGGTCCAAATATTTTGGTTTCACCAAGTTCAAACCAACCTATAGGAGATCGACACCGTCTCCCATATAATGCCTCAAAAGGTGCCATCTGAATACTGGCTTGGTAACTGTTGTTATAAGCAAATTCAATAAGAGACAAATGATCTTCCCAACTTCCACTGAAATCCATCACACAAGCTCTTAGCATATCCTCTAAAGTCTAAATTGTCCTTTCGGACTGTCCATCAGTCTGAGGATGGAATGCTGTGCTAAGATTTACTTTGGTACCCAAAGCCTCTTGAAAGACTTTCCAGAACCGAGAAGTAAACTGAGATCCTCGGTCTGATATAATGGATATTGGTACACCATGAAGTTTCACTATTTCTTTAACATAAAGTCGAGCAAGTTTTGCTACACTGAAAGTGGTATGAACAGGAAGAAAATGTGCTAACTTAGTAAGTCGATCCACTATGACCCATATTGAGTCATTTCCTTTTGTTGACCGAGGTAAACCTACTACAAAATCCATAGTGATCCTTTTCCACTTCCACTCGGGAATATCTAGTTTTTGCATTAAACCAGGTGGTCGTCGATGTTCAGCTTTAACTTGCTGACAAGTCAAACATCGAGCTACAAAGTCAGTCACGTCTCGCTTCATGCCCTCCCACCAGTAAACTTGTTTCAAGTCCTGATACATTTTCACAGCACCAGGATGTACAACGTAGGGCGAACCATGAGCTTCCATTAAGATTTCATGTTTCAAAGATTCAATGTTGGAGACACAAAGTCTTCCATTAAACCATAAGACTCCTTCTTCATCTACCAAGAAACTTGGTGCTAGACCTTGCCTTGCCTTATCTCTGATTTTGACCATATCAATGTCATTTTCTAAAGTTGCTTTTACTTTTTCAACAAGAGATGATCTAACTGTTAAATGAGCCAGAAACGTACCTGACTCAGTGATCTCGAAGAATACTCCATCAGCTTCCAACTCTTGTAGTTCATGTATTAGAGACCTCCTTATAGTGGCAATGTGAGCTAAACTTCCCATAGACTTTCGACTTAGAGCATCAGCCACTACATTTGCTTTACCTGGATGGTAAAGGATGGTACAATCATAATCTTTCAGAAGTTCCATCCACCTTCGTTGCCTTAGATTGAGATCTCTCTGCTCAAAAATGTACTTAAGGCTTTTGTGATCTGTAAAAATTTTACAAGTTTCCCCATACAAGTAATGTCTCCATATCTTTAGGGCAAACACTACAGCTGCCATTTCCAAATCATGAGTGGGGTAATTCAATTCATGCTTTTTAAGCTGACGTGAGCCATAAGCTATGACTTTACCATGTTGCATCAACACACATCCTAAGCCTATCTTTGAGGCATCACAGAATACAGAGTAACCCCCTGGTTCTGATGGTAGGATTAAAACTGGTGCAGAAGTTAAACACTCTTTCAATTGGGTGAAACTTTGCTCACATGAATCATCCCAAATGTATTTAACATTCTTTCGGGTTAACTTATTTAATGGGAGAGCTGTCTTAGAGAAATCCTTGACAAAGCGACGGTAATACCCTGCTAAGCCAAGAAAACTACGTACTTCAGACACAGTTGTTGGTCGAGGCCATTGTTTTACTGCTTCAATTTTACTTGGATCTACATGAATACCTTCTTGGGAAATAGCATGTCCCAAAAATGTTACATGACTCATCCAGAATTCACATTTTGAGAGCTTTGCGTACAACTGATGCTCTCTCAAAGTCTGAAGCACTATTCTCAAATGTTCAGTATGTTCTTCATGACTCTTTGAATACACCAAAATATCACCAATAAATACAATTACAAACTTATCAAGGAATGATTTGAACACTCTGTTCATTAAATCCATAAATGCTGCTGGTGTATTTGTCAACCCAAAAGACATCACAAGAAACTCATAATGTTCATACCGTGTACGAAAAGCAGTCTTAGGTATATCATCACTCTTAATTCGTAACTGATGATATCCAGACCTTAGATCAATCTTTGAGAAGTATTTTGCTCCTTGAAGCTGATCAAACAAATCATCTATCCTTGGTAAAGGATACTTATTCTTCACTGTGACTTTATTCAGCTGACGATAATCTATACATAATCTCATAGAACCATCTTTCTTTTTCACAAAAAGAACAGGAGCACCCCAAGGTGAAAAACTTGGGCGAATGAACCCTTTGTTTAACAAATCTTCCAATTGTTCTTTGAGTTCTTTTAGCTCAACAGGAGCCATACGATAAGGTGGAATAGAAATTAGTCTTGTGTCTGGGACCAAATCAATACTGAACTCAATATCTCTTTCTGGCAGTAATCCAGGTAAATCTTCTGGGAACATATCTGGGAATTCATTAACCAAATGAATGTCTTCTAACTTCTGTTCTTTCTTTTCTAAATCTTTGATAAAAGCTAGAAATCCCTGACATCCCTTTCGCAACATACGCCGGGCACTTAACATAGATATCATATTGCAAGGTACATCACTTTGATCCCCTTGAAACACAAAATTACTCCTCCCCGGCATATTAAAGGAAATAACTTTGTCACGACAATTTATAGTAGCATGACAAGAAGATAACCAGTCCATCCCTAAAATGACATCAAAATCTAACATATTGACAACCATAAGATCTATCTCAGTTTCCATGCCTCCAACGATTATTTTACAAGAACGATAACATGTTTTAACCATCAAAGTCTCTCTCATCGGTGTGGAAACCAAGAATGGTTCTTTAAGAATAATCGAATCAAATGCACATCTCTTTTCAAATAAGGGCGACACATATGAGTGAGTAGAACCGGGGTCAAACAAAATACGTGCAGCAAAAGTATTAACAGATAATATACCTGTAACTACAGCATTGGATGTTTGAGCATCCTGTCAGGTTAGAGCATATACTCTTGCATTTCCTCTACCAGCAGCTTGTTTTCCACGGTCACCTTGGCCTCTTCCAGAACCTCTTCCCATACTACCCCCTGTTGAAGGGGTTGGTGTTTGAGTAATAGAAACAGAAATAGATTGTGGTCGAGGTGGCAAAGTAGACCCTTGACCTGGTCCTGTCATGAGCTGAGGGCACTCCCTTACAAAATGTCCTTTTTGTCCACAGTTAAAACAACCTGTACCAACAGTGTTTAACCTGCATTCTCCGAAGTGAAACTTTCCACATTCAGGACACTGAGGTTTCTTCCTTCTAGCTTGAGTACCTCCTCTACTAGAAGAACTAAAACCACCCCTGCTCTTTGAACGAGGCTTAGCCACACTGGCTGTAGAATATAATAACTTAGTAGGAGTGGCTGGAGCATGTTGTGATGCAGTAAAGGGTTTCAAAGTCCCTGAGTCTTCCCTTTGATCAAAAGATCTCCTATATCTAGCTTTCTTCTTTTGTCGATATTCTTCTTTATTCTTTGACCTCCTTTCCATAACCAATCTGTAAAACTCCGTCCACATAACTGGCGGTGTGCCTTGAATTCTAGCTTTCTTCCAGTTCTTCCACCATTTACCAGCCCTACCCTTTAACTGAAAAGAAGTGAATTCTACCTTTTGAGTAGGAGAACACCCTATAGCATCACAGATTGCTTCACAATCTTCAAGAAAACATTGTGGGTCCTCTTTGGGATCTTCCCCTGAAAAAGTAGGAGGCCTCATTTTCTGGAATTCAGATATTCTTACCTCCCTTACGTTATCTCCTCCAGCTAACTGAGCTGGTGGTACAATTTCAGCTTCAACAATAGGAGGATCCACTGGCAGGTTAGCTTGTGCAGCTCGACCTCTCATTTCAGCCTCAAATCTGTCAAATCGTTCATTCATCAAATTAATCACATGTGCAATAGTTACATTGCCAACGTGAGCATCAGGTTCGACTCTCCTTGCTTGCTCACTAGTTGCGCCCTCAGTACTTTGAGCATGTAAACTATCACCACGGTTAGGATCATCTTGCACATGTACTGGTGGATTTATGGCCCTCCTTGGACCCATATGCTCATTATTATTAGAAGATCCTTCTGACATTGATCTGTCACAGATCTACACACATAACGAACAATTTTCAGACATACACAAAATATCACTTACTAGCCCCGCTGAAAATTATCTATAAAATGACGTTATACTCTACAAGGTCTTTTATGGAACCTAATCCTATGGTCATGCCGCGGCTCACGACAATAGGGAAGGGCCCACAAAGATCACTTTGCTCTGTACTCTATAGGGGACCTATAAAACCTTTCCTCTGATACCAAATTGTCACATCCCAAAAATTGAGCATGTGAAAAGATACTACTCATTTGATATAATTCTCAAACATACGTTATATACATATATTCTGTAAGGTTTTACATTCAACCTTAATCATTCATTCCACACTACAGAATTATATTCATCTGATAAGCAAATATAGACATACATAGTCTGATATTTCTATCTCATCGCAAGCCTAGGAGACCTATAGAAAGTACAGAGCGTTTCTAATATCCACATTAATAAGTACTGGTGTCCCACCAGACAGAAATAGAGAATAATCCCAAGGGGCTTCTAATCTTCCAACGGATACTTTTCTTCTTTGTTTTCTGTATCTAAAAAATAATCATAGGGAGTGTGAGTTTATTTAAAAAACTCAGTAAGTAAATAACTGTACTATATAGAATATCAAAAGTACAAATACCACATTTACTCATATAATTAATTGTCTTATACATCGAGTAGTATGGGACTCTAACCCTTTCAAACTCATGAATAAGATTTCTTAGATATACAACGAGTAGTATGGGACTCTAACCCTTTCAAACTCGTGAATAAGATCTCATCGATATACACCGAGTAGTATGGGACTCTAACCCTTTCAACTCGTGTATAGGTTTCATAGATATGCACTGAGTAGTATGGGACTTTAACCCTTTCAAACTCGTGTATAAGATTTCTTAGATATACGCCGAGTAGTATGGGACTTTAACCCTTTCACACTCGTGTATTAGATCCCGTAGATCTTTACTCATTAATAAGATAGTGAGAATTCATCACATAGTACAATTGTCATGAAATAAATAATTTCTACATACTCTTATTTCTATTGATCATCATATACTCCCATATGAAAAATTAATTGCTTATTATCCAAATAATATTGTAAATGGGACTTATATTGTACTTTGACTAGTAATATCAAATTAGCTGAGCAAGGTTATTCACTCACCTTGATGTTTGTCCAAGTTTACCTTGTTCCACACTAGAATTTGTGTAGGAAAATTTCCTAGTAAAATATATTACAAGGAATCATAAGAAAGGAAACAAAATCACGAAAATACGTAAAATTTTCTGACTGCTACAGTAACGGGTTGCTACAGTACGGTTTTGCTACAGTGTCGGTTCGCTACAGTGCCGGTTCGCTACAGTAACGTTGACTGCTACAGTACCGTTGACTGCCGACACTACAGTACTGCTACAATAACCCGAAGAAAATTTTCCAGATTTTGTTTCGAAATTTCTGGTCGCTACAGTAACCCGTTTTTTTGCAGAAGTTTTTGCAGAAATTTCTAACAAATTCATCCTTTCCTTTCTTGTTTCAAAACCAGAATTGCAACTCTTTTAACCGATTATAACTCAAATATAACTTCTAAAACAACTGAGATTCACGAATTATCATCAAAATCTTCAAGAACAAAACCTCTTCTGATCTTGTATATAAACTGAAATTTAAGGAAAATAATCGGATTAAAGCTTACCTTTGATCCTTACAAAGCTTTTGAACCGAACAAATAATCAGAAATTCTAAAGATCCAGGAAATGATTTGAGAAGAAAATGAAGAACTGAGAGAGAAATCTTTTCTGCTTCCTTCGGCTGAGTGAAAAAATGAGGGTTACTATTAAAACTTTATATTAAATATTTCTAATGGGTTATTCAATAACCCATGGGTATCCATAACCCAACATCCAAACCCATCCAGTCAATTTACAATAAATGGATTAATTAACCATTCTGAAACCACTTTTCCATGAATTTCACCATTCTTAGAATATATCCCTCATTGTGCAAATATTTAGTCCAGTCATTTAACTCAATTTTCATAAATAATATTCAAAGAGAACAATTAAATATGAAAATTAAAAATGACCAAAATAAATAACTAAAGTAACGTTGTAGAATTCTAAAATACTCTTAAGCGAATTATATTCTGAAATTAACGGGTATTACAACTTTCCCCTTATTATAGATATATCTCCATCTGCTAATTATAACAGGAAAACCTTCAAGATAGAAGCATTTTGGGCCGAACATGGAGAATTTAAAGTAATCATCGAGAAGAGTTAGAATCAGGAGGAGGAAAACATCGTGAATAATCTGAACACTGTCAAAGCTACTCTTGAATATTGGAGCAAGCTAACTTTTAAGGGTAGACTACAAAATAAAAAATCTCTATTGTAGTCTTGAGAAGCTTCATAAACTCCACTCCATCAAAGGAAAATATAGAGAAGAAAATTAAGATAAAAAAAGAAGTTTAAAGACCTGTGGAGGCAAGAAAAGTTGTACTGGGGTGCTGGAGCAAAAGTAAACTAGCTAAAATGGGGAGATAAAACTCCAAGTATTTCCATGCCAAAACCATGCAAAGGAGACAAACCAATAACATCCAAAGGATTAAAGATAATCATGGAAACTACTTAGAAGACCAAAATATAATTATGCAACTCTTTAAAAACCACTATGAGGATCTTTTCAAAGGTTCGAATGGAGATGAGGAAGACTAGGCAACACGGTTCATTCCTTATTACAATAATTGATAATGCTACTTTATTAGAAGCAATACAAGAGAGTGTAGTCAATTGAGTGGTATTCTCGCTCGGTTCAAACAAAGTACCTAGTCCCGATGGTCTGAATGACAATTTCTATCAGAAGGCTTGGAACACTATTATGGGGGATGTGACGAAAATGGTGAGAGACTTCTTTCATGATGGAACCCTTCCAGGTAAAATAAATTAAACTCATGTCACCTTAGTGAGAAAATCCAAAACCTAGAAGAAATAGCCATTACAGACCTATTAGTTGCTGTAATTTCTTAGTGAAAATCATCACAAGGATTATGGCACTTAGAATAAAATCTCTCATGAATAAGATAATTGCCACAAATCAAAGTGCTTTTGTTGAAGGCCGTCAAATTTAGGATAATCTTCTTATTGTACATGAAGCTTTCATACTTTAAAAAAGAAGAGCAAGAAGGCAAAACATCATATAGCCATAAAACTTTATATGAGCAACGCTTTTGATAGAGTTAGATGACCATTCTTGAAGAAAGTTCTGTTGAAATTTGCTTTCAGCACAACAAGGGTTGGCTTGATCCTTAAAACCCTCAACGCAGTATATGACAGGCTTAAGATAAATGGTTATTTAGGAGATGAGTTTGTTTCTATAGGAGACGTATGACAGGGAGACCCCATTTCCCCTATCTTTTCATTATAATGGTTAAAGCCCTATTAACCCTTCTCGCAAATAGGTTGGCAAGCACAACTATCTCAAGTATCTCCTTTTCCAAACACAGCCCCAATTTTAACCATTTCTTTATTGTAGACGACTCTATGCTTTTCACAAAGGCAACAAAACAAGAAGCCTATGAGATCATTAAAGTTCTTAACACTTATTCCAAGGCATTTTTGCAACGCATAAATCTCCACTAATTCGATATTATTACAATAAACATTGTCCACATCAAACCAAGCAAGAAATCACTAGCATTTTAAGAATGGAGGAATGGGAAAAGCCTATATTTTGGCCTGGTTACTGACTGGGGACAATCTAAGCAACATATGTGGAAGGAGATTAGTGAAAAGGTTATTGCAAAAACCAAAGGATGGAGAGAAAAAGTCTTTAGCCAAGCAGGGAAAGAAGTGCTTATCAAGGCTAATCTCCAAGCGATTCCAGCATACTCTATGTCTATCTTGAAATATCCCAGCTCTCTTCGTAAGAAATTTTCCTCTCATCTTGCAAGATTTTCGTGGGCAAATGCAAACAAACAAAACATAATACATTGGCTTAAGTGGAGTAACATGACGATTGGAAAAAAATATGGGGACATAGGATTCAAAGACTTCAACATCATGAATCAGGCCCTCCTTGCTAAACAAGCTTGGAGACTTGTTACCAATCCTACACTCTTGGGCCCAAGTCATGAAAGGCAAATATTTTTCAGGACGGAACTTATGGAGTGCAAAGAAGAAAAATGGCAACTCTTGGGCATAGGGAAACATTCTAGAAGGGAGAGATCTTTTCTTAAATCATGGCTTTTGGCAAATAGATGAAGGGTGTAACAAAAAAACTTCAAAGACAGATTGATTGACACAGAGACCATTTTAGGATGCCAAACTTCGCTTGACCAAGATGTAACTGTCAACAACCTCTTAAACAACGAACAAAGGTCTTGGGATGTCAGGAAAATCCTAAACATTTTCCCCAGAAATGTTGTTGCAAGAATTATTGCTACGCCTATCTTATTGGAAGGGGATCAGGATAAACTCATATGGCTTTATACTAAAAATGTGTTCCTGTGAGGTGAAATCTAGGTATCAAGCATAGAACAAAAGGAGAAGCCAAGGCGTTAACGAATTTTCAACATCGAATATCCTTGAAGATAATTTCTAGTTTTTAATATGGAATGCAAAAGACCCCACCCCCCAAAATAAAAAATTTTATCTAGAAGGCATGTAAGAATGCGATCCCAGTAATGCAAAATCTTCATAAGAGAATCTTGACTGACAATAATCTATGCCCAATCTATGAAGAAGCTTCTGAGGATGTAGATAATATTCTGCTTATCTGTCCATGGACGAGACCAATATGGTTTAGCTCTCCCCTGCAGTGGAACCCAATTCATTAAATTATAACCAAATTTGAACTTTGGCTACAGGACAGATTCAAGCACATTTCAAAAGATAAAGAGACTTACAAATATAATATTGCTATAGTTCTCACCTTATGCTGGTATATCTGGAAAGGCAGGAATTCTAAGCTTTTTGAAGGTCATGATTGTAATGCCTCAAAAAATAGGTACGTGATTTAACATGCATATTGACGTGTACATCAGTAGTAGCCCATAGTTTTCCTGAACAGTCTTAATATCCACAACTAAGAAAGCGTAAATTTACATAATACTTTCTCTTATTTCCCACAACATTGGGAAATGTATATATACAATTAAATGACAAAACAAATTGTATCCAAATCATTAAATCTCTAATGCATAGCAAGACCTAGGTGGCTTATAAGATTACAGAGCATTCTAAAAGGCATATAATCCAAAAAGTGGTTCCACGACCCTTTAACAAAAATGGAGTCTATCTTCATAAGCCACTAATCTCTAATAGTTTTTCCATCCTCCTCAGCTGCTAAATCTAAAAATAACAATAGAGAGCGTGAGTTTATGAAAACTCAGTGAACAAGTGACTATGCAATAAAATAAAGTACAAGTACAAATACCAGCATCACTACCATAATCAGAGCAAATACCATTAGTGTGTATTTGCATGAAATAATAAAATAAAATGCATCGTATCGCAACCACAATCTGCAGCTCCCATGCGAATCTATGTTCTCACAAAACGATTTATAAAACAATCTTCAAACACATAATTGCATAAGTAAACATCCACACCGAAATACATGATGCAACAAACATATACTATGTATTCCCACATCTTCCCGCACTTACCACATTGAAACTTAGTCCAGAATTTCCCTCTTGGACCATAATTGCTCAATGGGTTTGTTTCAGAGGTCCATTTCTCTGTTCCCACTCATTTCAGAGGTCTACCCCTCTGTTCCCACTCTCATGGTATGAATATGCAATGCACAGTATGTAAAGTATTTCCTTTTTTTCCTGCTCTTATCACATTGAGACACAGTCCAAATTTTTCCTTCGGACTTTTAGTGCTCGATGGGTTTATTCCATAGGTCAATTCCTCTATTTTCATTTTCTGACATTCTTCCCTAAGAATAACCACATCCTTGGGTTACTAGTCAATTCCCTCTCATGGGTCTACATTTCCACATATTTCTTTTCTTTTCTTTGTTTATAAAATGCATTCACACAAATACCAAATGCATTCACACAAACACCACAACACATACCACATCAACTCACCACTTAAATTCAAATAAAGATTAAACTACCAATCTCAAAAAGTAAATCCTATAACCAATCAAAGAAATTCCTTAATCTAGTTATTACCACTAACTATGGAATTTCCTTGATTTATTTCTAATTATGGTGTGAATGGAGTTTATATTGAACTTGGCTAATTTTAATAAAAACTTAAATGGTAAAGTCACCTACTAATCTCGATGTCATTAATGATTTACTGTGGAAGACGTTCTAAAAACGTATCCACAAAACCCTTCGAAAGCACTTGAAACCAAATCCCACAACTCAGTAACAAAATCCCCCTTAATTCCATTTTTCCACTCTCTGTCCAGTACTGGGCGCCCAAGAGTGTAATACCCAAGAAAAATAAAATATAAATATTTGTTTACAAACTACTGTTACTATTTCAGTATACGGTACTATTCACCTGTATAATACTATTTACGTATATGATACTGTTCATTTATACAATCGAAATGTCAAGTACTAGATGTTGTTTGGTCATAAGAGAAAACTAGAAAGAAGTTCGTAGGAGAAACTGATGTTTTATGTGTGAAAATACCCTTAGGGACTAAAGTGAAAGGACTGAATTGAAAAGAAACTTAAAGGTTTAAGGTGAAAGGATATTTTTCCCTTTTAAGTGAAAAATTTTCCAGGTGCACAGTAACTGCATTATTAGAAATGTCATTTTCATGAATAGTAAATTGAATATTTTATTAGCGCATAGTGTCAAATAGTACCCTTGACTTTTGCTATAAATAGGCCCTTCCATTTCACTTCTAAACTCACACCTTCAACTTCTCTTCTTCTCTCCTTAAGTTTCTCTTACTCCAAAGCTAGGCCTCTGAGATTTTGGGCCTTTCCTTTTCAGCTTAGGTAAGGATACTATGCCCTTTCTATGTCTTTCAAATTTTAGAAGTTAATTTCTTAAGTATGCTCTGTGGTTGCGGCCTTGGCTGATCTTCCACATCAGAAAAACTGTCCTTAGTTGTTTATATGTTATTTTGATTCTCTGATTACCGAAATAGAATGTAAACTGTGAAGAATACATGTCTAGGAAAGTTCTGGCTAAGGAAAGACCTGGTTTTTAAGTGTGTCCAGTGTGACCCTCCACTCTTTCCTGGGAACTTACCTGGTGTACTCTTTTACAGATTGTATTCTCTATTTCTGGTATGAATAGTGACTGTACGTATGAATAGTGACCATATGAATAGTAAATGTATATATGAACAGTAACCGTACATATGAACAGTATCTGTACGAAAACAATCCTGACGTATTTTCTCTAATCTTTCATGAAAATCTCCGTAGCAGAACACCGAAATTCACCTGAGAACTCTTGTCTGTAATGACTTAGAGAAGCGATATTCGTACGGAATCCAGGTGAGTGAAACGACCCCGTTTTAATAGAGTTTTAGCATTACTGGTGATAAAAAGTATGTCGTAGGACACTCCCAAGATTCATAGGGGGAAATTGGATTCAGAATGACGAATCTAAATGAGATAATTAATCCATAAGTATGGATAAAATGAAATAAGTATCTTATGATGATGTGAAGTTTGAATGTTTTCAAAATTGGATTAATTGTTATCTTGATATGTGGTTTATAAATCCATAATATAGTAATATACTATACCTGTTATATGGATGAATATTATATTGAGCTTCTGATTATGATATGAAATGCTATTGATTGTGATTGAGCGGGACAGTACCCCCTCTCACGGCAAGGCGGAAAACCCGGTTGACAGGATGTCTTGACCAATGAGTGTGGAGACAACGATTCCCTCAGTAGGGATATAGCCCGGATTGGTGATAAATCCGTGAGGCACCCTAGCTAAGAGGATGAGGTTGTGCGTCATGGCGGAAATATACATAATTGGTGAGCCGGCCTGTGTGCGCTCTCCGGGATATATTGCCATTGACGAGTACTAGTAACGTTTGTTGAATTGGATGAATTTTTATCTTGTATGTAAGAGGATGATGTTGTGCGTCATGGCGGAAATATACATAATTGGTGAGCTGGCCTGTGTGCGCTCTCCGGGATATATTGCCATTGACGAATACTAGTAACGTTTGTTGAATTGGATAAATTTTTATCTTCTGTCTATTGGTTGAGTATGAGCCTTTGGATATGCTTGCATGACTGGTAATGTATTTGAATTTTATTAATGCGAGGCCGATTCGCTCATTGAGTTTAAAAGCTCACATTGTTTGTACAACCTTTTTGTTCAGATCAGGTTGTCATCGAAGAATATCTGCTAGAGGAGTAGATCACTTTGTACCTTCCCGTTGTCGGGTAGACCTCTCTTCTGTTATAGATTATGTTGCTCTGTAATCGTCTAGGACATCTAGTTCAGGGGTTCGACATTTGGCTTGTATGTCAGTATAATAATGTATTTTAAATTGATAATCTATGATTTTCAGATAAGAAAATTTGATATATTTATCGGAAGGCTTACAGTGATGAGAGATTCATCATTGTGCCAGTCATGTGCCCAGAAAACGGGTCGTGACAAAGTTGGTATCAGAGCAATGGTTGTTAGGTCTCCTAGTGATTACAGAGCAAGGTAACCTTAGTGGGACCTCCTCTATCGTTGTGAACCCGGGCACAATTATAGAGAGACGGCTCTACTGAAGGTCCTGTAGGATGTTTCCATTCCCTTTCCCTCCGAGACTTATCTCTTCTTAGGAATTATGTTCTCAGTTTTAGTTTTAGACAGATGTGGCCACACTTTTGAACTTAGTAAAGGAAATGTTATTACTTGTTTTGATTCCGTTGTTGTTGGATCAAAATTTTATATGGTGGATTTTATAAGCTGAATTCATGATTGAATTTGTGTAGCTATATTATTTTAGGGTACCAGCCAATAAAAGAAACCACTCGCATTAAAAACAAAAAAAAACTGAAGGATTACATTGCAAAAAAGAAGAAGTTTACTCATGCATGAGTAATCTAAAAGCGAGGTGGTCTTGGATTAGGAAGGTTGTATTGTATCATCACCCCTCGACCATTCCTTGGAGCAAGGGACATAGCAATGTCGCGGAAGGTAGTGTAAATCCCATTCATACAATCAACACTTCTTTGTTGTTGATTGCAGAAGCACTGGGTAGACCAATAGAAGAACCTGTCTATTCTTGAAGTCATTTCTGCATGATTGCGTTTAGTTAACTTCTCCAGGTCTCCTATCATCTTTTTCAGATTTTTCACCTCCTGCTCTAGACAGGCGATTTTGTCCTCCGAGGTATGGCCCGTGCTAGTCTCCTCAACTTCCTCGATCTTCTTCATTTTCTTCTCCTTCTGTTTCTCTGGAGACCCCTCAAAAGGTCTTTTGCCCTTTTCTTTGCCCAGACTTAAGTTTAAGTCGAGCTCTTCTTCCTTAGCCTCTACTGTGAGATCAATGTACTTCCTTGCGGACATGATTTGGAAAAATTTAGAAATTTTTTGTAAGAGTATGAGGCGAGAGGAATACTGGGGGATTGTAGGCTCGGAGATTATTACTCTTTGTGGTGTGGTAACTGAGAACGCTGAGAAGGTTTTTATAGAGAAAAAATTTGGACTAAGAGACAAAGAAGAAATCTCTTCACCGCACCCCTACACGATCAACCTATGAATTTCTACAAGCTGGAAGCCAGAAGTCTAGGGTAGGCGTGCACATCGATAGTGCGTTGCATTAATGCCAAAACCACGAAAGTCAGTATTCGGTGGATTTGTGGCCGATTTTACTTGGTTTTCCCATTTCTCCCGTTGGCATTTTTCGAAATTCAAAGAAGTTGACGATATAGCCATTAAAGATTGCCTTAGATGCTTTTATGATGAACTGAAATGCATTTCTCTGTTTTATTGTGTTGTTCTTAAGAGCCTTCAGTTGAGTATAATATACATAATTGATTGAATCATGTTGTAATTACATTTATGTATGTTATTCATGCATAATGAGTGAAGGCTACGATCAAGGAGAATATGTGATGATCCTACATATACTCATAGAGATGTGAAATCAAAATGACTTGGATAGAATAAAATGTGTAGATGATGATATATCTTCATGGTTACATATACTTACATATAATGCTCTCGTGGGCAAATGAAAGGCAGTGATTTCCTTACATCATGATAATGCTTAAGGCATGTGACCGTAAGCAGTTAACTTTGTTTTAATATATATATATTGATATACATATATTATGTGTAAGTCTAGAGTAAAGACACCGATTAGAATCTAAGATACGGCCAATATGAGGCGACCTAATCATAGAGGGACATCGTGATATAGGATTACAGAATAAAACAAGTTTAGAGGGAGAAAATCTCAGACTAAAGAGCGTAGTTAGTCAGAACTTTGCGAAAGGTCAAGATTAGCCGAAATTTTTTTTTTTTGAGGAAATCTTTGACTTATGTTAATTGCATTAAATTATATTTACTATTTACTTGCATGTCCGACATTAATTGCTGGCATTGCGACGTATGTGATCTGTAAACCTTATAGCAAGCGGCGTGTAGGTTGTGGTGGCTTTAACTCCAGGGGCTTCGGGTTGTCTATAAATCTTGTATGCCCGTTACCCTACTCATCGCACCAAGCAAACCTACTTCTTTCATTACATACCTATTTCTCAATCTCCATTCCTTTCTCATTCGAAGTTATTTCTGAGATCCCTAGAGCAATGGCCGATAATAAGTCTTTCAACTTGAATTTTGAGACTGGCAATGTAGAGCTTGATTTAAATCTAAGTCTCGGAAACAACAAAGGGAAGAGACCTGTAGACAGGTCACCAGAAATTAAGAAGAGAAAGAGGGATGTAATAGAGTTGGAGGAGGACAGTACTGCAACATCCTCAGAAAATAAGCTTGCATTCCTGGAACGTAAGATAGAGAGCCTGGAATACAAGATAGAGGACCAGAAGCGACTAATAAGTCGTCTCTTTGAAAACCAAGAGAAACTGATAAACCGTCGTTTCGGGGAACTGGCTAATCGAGTTGATAGACATTCAATGTTTGCAACTCAAAATTTTCGTGACCAACAAGCAAGGTGTATTGACTGTATGAACGGAGTGACTTATGCTCTTCGCCAAATTTCTCAGGCGCTTCCTCCAGAAACTCTTTCTAGGCTGCAACGATTAGCTTCCTCCTTAAGGTCTGAAGCACCTTCCTCTTCTAGACCTGGAGCACCTTTTACATTTCAAAAGCCTCCTCGTCCTTAATTTATTTTTCTTTTGTTTGTACCTAAAGCTACATTTGGTGTAAGCTTCACGTATTAAAATTATCTATGTACTAGAAATAAAATTTAAGTTAGTATCTAGATCTTCTTTGTTGAAGTGATTCATTTTACTGAAAGAACTTGAGGAATGAGAAGATATTGGACTTGTTATATTTCATACTTGATTCTAAAGCATAGTATAGTAATATCTTTTTGACTGAACAGAGTTACTAAAATGATATTTCATTGCACTTCTGAGCTATGGAGGAATGCTGAATAAGTATTTTATGAACCTATAGAACTATGGGTTTGCCTCAATCATTGAAGGGATGCGACTCTATATGAGTCATTGAGGTGAGAGGAATTTTCATATATATAATTATGCGTAAGAAGTATGTTATTTACTTATCATATTTTCTAGGATTGTTCTTCCTAGAGATTTATGTAATGATTTCATTTTATATAACGCCTTCAGCTGAGAGTATCGCCTTAAGGTAGAAGGATCGCCTTCGGGCAAGAGTATTGCTTATGGCCAAAATGATGCCTTCGGGTAGGGTGCTTGTATTCGTAAAAGTTATAAGCTATGTGTGTGGAAACATGTGTTCTGATATTCAATGTGAACTGGAAAGACCACGTGCCATTTTTGAGATGACACCTATTTGAGGTTTTACATAGAGACAGAGTTCGTCTCTGATTAGGTGGTTTGAGTTTGGTAAAGGTTATGAGGATGAGACACTTTATGGTACAAAAGGTTGTGGAGAAGATTAAACTGATGAGGAAGAGATTACTTGCTGTCTAGAAAAGGCAAAAGTCTTATGCAAATTATTGATAATGCGGTTTAGAGTTCACAATCAATGGTATAATGTTCTTGTAAATCTCACCAAGGGTGTGATGAGGTTTTGGAAGAAAGAGATACAAAGAATGAGATATAGACGAAGTAATCACACTTATTTCAGTCTTGAAATGAGTTTTGAATTCGGGGGACCGAATTCTCTTAAGGGGGTGATAATGTAATACCCAAGAAAAATAAAATATAAATATTTGTTTACAAACTACTGTTACTATTTCAGTATACGGTACTATTCACCTGTATAATACTATTTACGTATATGATACTGTTCATTTATACAATCGAAATGTCAAGTACTAGATGTTGTTTGGTCATAAGAGAAAACTAGAAAGAAGTTCGTAGGAGAAACTGACGTTTTATGTGTGAAAATACCCTTAGGGACTAAAGTGAAAGGACTGAATTGAAAAGAAACTTAAAGGTTTAAGGTGAAAGGATATTTTTCCCTTTTAAGTTTCTAATAGTAATAACAGAAAAATTTTCCATCGCGTGAGGTGCACAGTAACTGCATTATTAGAAATGTCATTTTCATGAATAGTAAATTGAATATTTTATTAGCGCATAGTGTCAAATAGTACCCTTGACTTTTGCTATAAATAGGCCCTTCCATTTCACTTCTAAACTCACACCTTCAACTTCTCTTCTTCTCTCCTTAAGTTTCTCTTACTCCAAAGCTAGGCCTCTGAGATTTTGGGCCTTTCCTTTTCAGCTTAGGTAAGGATACTATGCCCTTTCTATGTCTTTCAAATTTTAGAAGTTAATTTCTTAAGTATGCTCTGTGGTTGCGGCCTTGGCTGATCTTCCACATCAGAAAAACTGTCCTTAGCTGTTTATATGTTATTTTGATTCTCTGATTACCGAAATAGAATGTAAACTGTGAAGAATACATGTCTAGGAAAGTTCTGGCTAAGGAAAGACCTGGTTTTTAAGTGTGTCCAGTGTGACCCTCCACTCTTTCCTGGGAACTTACCTGGTGTACTCTTTTACAGATTGTATTCTCTATTTCTGGTATGAATAGTGACCGTACGTATAAATAGTGATCGTATGTATGAATAGTGACCGTATATATGAACAGTAACCGTACATATGAACAGTATCTGTACGAAAACAATCCTGACGTATTTTCTCTAATCTTTCATGAAAATCTCCGTAGCAGAACACCGAAATTCACCTGAGAACTCTTGTCTGTAATGACTTAGAGAAGCGATGTTCGTACGGAATTCAGGTGAGTGAAACGACCCCGTTTTAATAGAGTTTTAGCATTACTGGTGATAAAAAGTATGTCGTAGGACACTCCCAAGATTCATAGGGGGAAAATGGATTCAAAATGACGAATCTAAATGAGATAATTAATCCATAAGTATGGATAAAATGAAATAAGTATCTTATGATGATGTGAAGTTTGAATGTTTTCAAAAATGGATTAATTGTTATCTTGATATGTGGTTTATAAATCCATAATATAGTAATATACTATACCTGTTATATGGATGAATATTATATTGAGCTTCTGATTATGATATGAAATGCTATTGATTGTGATTGAGCGGGACAGTACCCCCTCTCACGGCAAGACGGAAAACCCGGTTGACAGGGTGTCTTGACCAATGAGTGTGGAGACAACGATTCACTCAGTAGGGATATAGCCCGGATTGGTGATAAATCCGTGAGGCGCCCTAGCTAAGAGGAAGAGGTTGTGCGTCATGGCGGAAATATACATAATTGGTGAGCCGGCCTGTGTGCGCTCTCCGGGATATATTGCCATTGACGAGTACTAGTAACGTTTGTTGAATTGGATGAATTTTTATCTTGTATGTAAGAGGATGATGTTGTGCGTCATGGCGGAAATATACATAATTGGTGAGCCGGCCTGTGTGCGCTCTCCGGGATATATTGTCATTGACGAGTACTAGTAACGTTTGTTGAATTGGATAAATTTTTATCTTCTGTCTATTGGTTGAGTATGAGCCTTTGGATATGCTTGCATGACTGGTAATGTATTTGAATTTTATTAATGCGAGGCCGATTCGCTCATTGAGTTTAAAAGCTCACATTGTTTGTACAACCTTTTTGTTCAGATCAGGTTGCCATCGAAGAATATCTGCTAGAGGAGTAGATCACTTTGTACCTTCCCGTTGTCGGGTAGACCTCTCTTCTGTTATAGATTATGTTGCTCTGTAATCGTCTAGGACATCTAGTTCAGGGGTTCGACATTTGGCTTGTATGTCAGTATAATAATGTATTTTAAATTGATAATCTATGATTTTCAGATAAGAAAATTTGATATATTTATCGGAAGGCTTATAGTGATGAGAGATTCATCATTGTGCCGGTCATGTGCCCAGAAAACGGGTCGTGACAAAGAGCCTCTCTAAGAGGCTTTCTGCCTCTGCCCAACTAGTGCCTGGGCTCCAACCTTGGCGCCAGAAGCCCTCAATAAACCAGCTCTCTCTTGGTGCTTGGGCACTAAAACTTCTATTTCCCATATAGAACCTAACGCCTGGGCACCAAGTTCTGCAACTTCCATGGTAGACGCGATTTAAGCTCCAAACCCATCAAAAATTCCAATTTTTCATCCATTTCCTTTCCCTTTTGATTCTTGCTTTCACATGGGCTTTCAAGAGTGAGTTATAGTGATCAAAATCCCTCCAAGAAATAAAAATAAATATGATTCTATGGATTTATTGAAAATTCAACATATTCTATCTAAAATGCATTTTCACCTCTTCCATCCAAGAAACCACTTCTATTCTTCCAACTTAGTTGTATTTCACCATTTCCAAGCAAAAACTAAAAGAAAGAAGCAAAGGAACCTAGATTTCAGGAAAAACCAATAAAAAACCCATTTTTTTCCATATGGGCATTAATCGAGGAAATGGAAGAAAAAGAGGAAAATGAAGCTTACCTCAAGCTCTAGCAAGTCCAGAGAACCGGAAAGCAACTCGAAAACAAAGATCTATTGGAAGAAATGAGAGATCAAGGTTGGAGAAGTTGAGAGAACTCAACTTTTTCCTCCAAGCTTCCAAGCCCCCCTCTACATGAATGAAGAAGAAAAGGAGAGAGAGAGAGAGGACTTAAAGGGTGGTGGGTCACTTGGTGACCCACGGATAACCGTACCCAGATACCTCAAACTCAATTGATCTCGATATAATTACTTTTCAATAATTATATTAATTCTACTAAATTTTCTCTTCCTCTTGTCTTTCCTCAAATTTCAAAAGTACCACTCAAAATAAAATACTTAATCTAGTTATTTATCTCAATTTCCATAGATGATAATTCCAAAAGAATAAAGTAAATATGGAAATTAAAATGATAAATTAATTCTATTAAAATAATGCATTAAAAATAACGTCACTAAAATAATACTATAAAATAATGCTATTAAAATAATAAAAATTTTTATTATAAAAATTGTAATATCGCCAATTATGTGATCCAAAATTGGCCGGTATTATAGTGATCTCTTACCAGAACACACCCTCTTATCAGTAACCAGGTCAACCTCTAGAGCATGCAAGGACGGATCTACCTTCAAGGCTTTGGGGGCAATTACCCCCAGAAGGAAATTTTTTTTATATTAATATGTGTAGTAATTTTGTTTGCCCTTACAAAATTTAGATGTTTCTCTCACATGATAAATTATGACCACTCATCTTATTAAAAGTACTCAATGTAATAAGTTTTTTTAAAAAAATTGAATTTAAAAATTAGTTGTACCCTAATATGACACCACCTAATAAGTTTATATCTTGTATATTTTATTTTATTTTTTAATCCTTATGCATATTTATAATTTTTTTTAGTAAAAATATTAATAAACTATTTTTTACCTGCACTAACTAAAATTTTTAAATCCGTCCCTAAAAACATGGGTAGGACTGACTTCTAGAAACTACCTTGTCCCTCATGACATCACAAGGGAAACTTCTGACCACAAATCTGCATGGTCTCCTCCTCCAGAAGGCTCCCTAAAGTGCAACACAGATGCTAGTTATGATAATGCCAGAAGTCTTTATTCTATTGGAGTGCTTTTATGCATGGTTTTTAGATCGGACCGACTGGTCAAAATGAAAAATGGGTGAACCGACCAGTCGTCCGGTCCGAACTAACTTAAAAAATCAGAGAGTCATCAAATCGGTATAGAACCGATCAAATCGATCTCAAACTGGCCAAATCGGTGAAAACCGGCGGTTGAAAGGGTTCACTGGTTCAAGTTAAAAAAAAAAAAACTTCAACACAACCAGAGAAGAGTCATACACAGCCAGAGAAGAAGAAGAAGAAGGAAAAGAAGAAGGAGAAGAAGAAATTTTCGGGCGACAACGATGAAGCTCCTAGAAGACAAGTCTTCTTCCAAATCTAATGGCAGCACTGACAAAGATGAAATGAAGAGACTTTCTCCCTTGTTATTCTTTTTTTTCTTTTTCCTTGACCAGTGGCATAGATCAGAGAGAAGGGGTACTATTCTCTCTAGATCTACAAGAATCCTTCTTACCAAGTCTTCTTTTCAAGCTGAAGCTCTAGCCATGAAAGAAGCTCACACTTTGGCCTCCAATTTTGGCATAAAAAATATCCAATTTGAATCAAACCACAAAGAATTGATCTTTGTCTGCAAAAATAGTGAGGAAATATGCCAAATTTCACCGATCTCAACTAAAATAAATCTTTTAAAAAAGAACTTCGATATAGCCTTATATACTTGGTGCAAAAGAGATGCCAACAGCGCTGCAGACGAGGTAGCCAAACTCTGCAAAGCCTTTAAGCTCTCACGGTTCTAGATAGTATTTCCCCCTCCATCTCTCCAGCAAGAACTATACAAAGGCACGGAGTCCATCTCAAGTTGCTTCTGCAACTTTGCTGTAGTTGGGGTAGGTGTGTTGCCTACCATTGTTTCTTTCTAGTTTCTTCTAGCGTCTATAGTCCTTGAACCAACTGCTGTAATCTTTGTCTAGTCTTGCTGGTTTATGTTTTGTTTTGTTCCAAGTCACATGAGAAACCTTTTCAATTTTTGAAGGAGGTTTTTTGTTTTGTTTTGTTCTAAGGCCTTAACTTGGGTCAAACTTTAGGCCATGATGTTTTATACATGAATCAAGTGCCCAATATAAATTGAAGGTCTAAAACTTAAATGTTTCTTTTAGAAGCACAAGCCCACTTGATAGAAAGTTTTAGTAATCTAATTTCTAGAATAAATTTAATTTCTCAAAAACATAATCTTGTTTAATTTCAAAATGATTAATTAATCTTGTTTAATTTCAAAATGATTAATTAATCTTGTTTAATTTCAAAATGATTAATTAATCAAAACATTCTTTTGAAAAATCCTTACATTAACACTACATTTATCATATGTTACTTATATATATGTGTGTGTGTGTGTAAGTGTTTTGGTCAAAATAGTTATAATTGAACTTTTTTTGTGAAGAAGAGAAGTTTACTTTTTAAAACAAAAGAAATGATCATATAATTTAAGAAGGAGCGAAAATTTAGCCCCAAAAAAAAATAGAAGAAGAAGAAACTATTTTAAAATAACAGGTCAAGAACTTGAATAAAATCTTGGCCCAATATATTATTAAAAAAAGAACATATATGTGACGTTGGTGCCCCAATCATTTGGACCAACTGGCCCAATCGTTTGGGCCAAAACTAACTTCTCAAAAAAAAAATAGTCCAATGCATCTCATCTCATACTCCGTTTAACCTATTTTTTTTTTTAAATTACAGAAGTGCAATCTATATTATTAAAGAAAGTTTTTTTAAAAAAAGAAAACGAATGAAACACACGAGGTAGTGTGTCCATTGTTGAAAGTTGAAGGTGGGGCAAGTGCATTTTAAATTACAGACTTCCCAAACGGGAATATGGAATCTTAAGCCAATTTTTAATACCATGCACTTATTCTTTTTTTTTTTTCCTTATTTCTTTGTGTCTGTCATTTTGGGAAACAGGGAAACATTCATCCACTACCAAACGTACGATGCATTTTTTTAATTGACGAATATAGCATTTCACAAAGAAATTACGCTGCGCAAAATTGAAAATTTATAAGAGTTTATTACCAACTTTTAAAATTGAGAAAGTAAATTACACTATCTCCGAAAATGAAGGATTTTTTGCATTGTGACTTAACAATTTTTTTTTTGACAACGTCCAATAAGGTCCAAACCAGATTACATTAAAAAAAATTAGAAGATTGTATTGACAAGATACAACAAAAGCTCCAAAAGAAAACTGAAACACAAAAATAAAAAAGAGAAAAACCTCTAAAAAAAATTCTGAAATCCAATAAGGGATCTAGAGAAAAAATATATAATGACGTACAAACCAAAAGAGGCAAAGCAAGATATACCGTAGAACTTTTGAAGTTATTTCATTTATCAATTCTCAGATCATATCGATAAGTGTTAGCACATTTTGACTTATAATGAGTTTTACTTTCTCTATAACTATAGGAAGATCCCAAGCTCTTTTAAAGGAATTAAAATTAAACAACAACAACCCGAAAAACAACAAACAAAACAAAAAACTTACAGAGAAACAAGATTTGAATATATATCTGAAAATAAAATCCCAGAAAACAAAAAAGTCAAGATCTGAAAATAGATTTAAAAATAAAAACTTTTATCAAGAAGAGATGAAAACTTATACGGCGAGAAGACAAAAACTTCCATGAAAGGAAGACAAAGAGGAAAATTAGGAAGGAGAAGAAGAGAGGGTAGGGGCTACTCTCAGGCAACCCCCATTAAAGCCACACCGAAGAAAAAGTCAGAGAAGAGGAGAGAATGAGGATCCTCTCTGCTTGAGTAGTTTCAACTACTACCTGGATCGAATTTTTACTTAACAACTATATTTGAATTGAGTTATAAGTCATTTATTTTTCATTAAACCTTTTTTTGATAAAATTGTCAATATTTAAAAAACCACTAAATTTCAACTAGTTTAATTCAAACAAATTAAACTAAAATATATGAAATTCTCCCAACTTTAATTTTATTTTTTTATTTATAAATTTTAAACCCACCACCTTACTAAAAAACAACAAATGTCTATATTAATCATAATTTTTACTTGCAAAATAAATGTGAATCAAAGTAAAACGAAAATCCTATTTCATATTAATTCAATAGCACAGATAGATTTTGCATACAAAAAAAAAAAATTGGGCGAATAAAATAAGAGGAGGGTTGGGAGTGAAGTTTCTCTTAATTTGCTTTTGTTTAAGAAACCAAATAAAAATTTAATATATAAGATTCCTTTAGATAATGAAAATAAAAATTTAATCTAAAATATTATAATTTAATATCATGAATTCTGATGAATTATATATGACAAAGATTGACGAATCTATATAAGCAGAACTTGCTTATAAACACTTCCGTAAATAATTAGTAAAGCAGAAAAAAGTTGTTTTATAACGTGATTTGCCACGTGATGCACGTGAAGGGCATGATCTTGGGATAGAATGCAATGATATTTATTTATTTATTTTTGTTTAGATTACTAATATTAAAAAAATTATTAAATTTTGACTAATCTAATTTAAATTGAATCAAATTACAGAGATGTAAAATTCTTACAATTTTAATTTTTTTATTTACAAAATTTGAACATAAAATCTTGTTAAAAAAAGTTTCAGACCACTTGAAATAATTAGTGCTAATTTATCTAATATTTAAAACACTTTTATATTTTATTGTTATAATTAAATTCGAGAATATGCTTTATTTTATTTTTAATTTTATAGAAAATTTAACAAGATATTTGAGATATTGTAGATTAAATATTAAAAGTTTTGGATTTTTTTATACATAAAAAATGGAATAATTGATTATTCTTGTTGTTTCTCATTTATAAGTGGGTTCCAATCTTCAATTATTTTTTTCAATTTGCATTATAATATTATTTATACTTTTTATCATTAAAGATGCATAAGAAATCCTTATTTGGAGGAAATTCAAAAAAAAAAAAAAACTTTTGGAGCCACCATTCATGTCTGGAATTGATGTGGACCAGGAAATAAGCCTCTTTTTGAAGCATATTATTGACTGATCTGCTTTAAAGTGTACAATGTATTATTGAGAATAAAGTTCAAATGAATTACTGATAAAATTCAAAAGAATTATTGTTTATAGAAATTACTATTAAAATTTTCTTATTCTATAAAAAAATTATATCTTATTTTAGGCTTAATTACCCTGTTTTTTCCTAAAATTATACACAATTCTTATCTTTATAATTTCCAAAGCCTGTCAATGGGTCACCTTAATCTTCAAAATGTTTTTATTTGATCCAAAAAATTATAATCTTTTTAAAACTAAACTTAAATGCTTAATCTTTTAAATACTGAATTAAAATAATTATATTTTTTAAGACCAATTCAATAATTTATTGTAGTTTCTTCCCCTCTTCATCATTGCCATGAGCTCTTTCTTTTTATCAAAATCTTACATATTCAAAATGTCAAAATAACACATTGTTAATTGATGAAAAATTTCAGAACTTATAGACAAAAGTTTGACTATAGAAAATATATGTTTGATATGTAGAAGGATAAAATAAAAGGAAAAAATTTGAATAAAAATGTTGTATTTTATTAAAATACTCAACTTTAAAAAAGAAACAGGTTAATATTTGTTAGGAAAATAATTTGAACAATTGTTTATTATTTTTCTTTTTCCTTCACCTATACTTGCTATACCAAACATGCCTAAAATTGATTTTTTTAGAATTATAACAAAATTTAATTATATAATTTTAAAATATAGGATTCAAATTACTAATTTTATTAGAATCAAAAGTCAAAAAAAAAAAAAGTAAAATCAAATCTTAAATTTTATAATAAATGGGTTCATCCTAAACCAATAGATATTTTTTTTTAAAGAAAGTGATGTAAATTTCATTTATCAATAAAAATAACAAAAATAATGAAAAGTTAGAAAAGATTGGTATGGGTCACAATTGAATTAAAAGTCAAGCTTCACATCAAAGTCTTTATTTTTTTGCCCATTGCTTTGGCTTCTTTTTTTTTTTTTTTTTTAAATTTCCCTGGCCCTGAAAGCCAGGATGATTATTACAAAAGCGTAGTCTTCTCTTCTCTTCACTCTTCTCTTTCAATGTTCTAGACAATTAGGTTTAAGTCAATTCGAATTGACAAAAATGCCCCTCCAGAGAACCCCATCCCAATATTATATACACTTGCACACTGCATTGTCAAACATTCTGGGGCATCATATTATCCTTCATTTTAAAAATCAAACCAGATTTAGCTTATATAATTTTTTTACTAAATTATTAATGTGGTCCTTTAAATATTATAATTATCTTAATTTAATCGTTAAAAAATTATATTTATTTTAAGTTACTCATTTTATTTGTTAAAGTAATTTTTAACAATAAAAAATTTAAAAATTAATAACTGTAAATTTTGTAATTTATTAATAAAAATAATTAAATTAAGATAAATATAATTTTTAAAAGATAAAATTAAGATACTTATTTTTTTTATAATTAAATTGAGATAATTATAATATTTTAGTAACTAAATCACTATTTTACTCTCTTTTTTTTAATATGTGTGAGAGAATTTCGATGTATATAAAATTGTTTTTTTTTAAAAAAAACTTTTAGGGCTTTAACTTTATGTCTCGTTTATGTGAAAAAAGCTACTTATGACTAGAATGAGGAATCTGTAATATGGAGTGACCAAGAGAAAACAATTTTTCTGATTTTCTCAATTTTATTTTATAAAGATGCAATAAATAGTTTCTCCTCCCTTTTGTTTTCTCATTAATTTTCTTAAACATACAAGCTAGCTATTATTTAAAACAATATTTTAAGTGATAAATTATTTCTTAGCTATCCATATAAATATAATCTCTAATATCATGAAGCACAAAACAATTATAATCTTTTTATTAAAAATTGATAGAAATTAAGAAAATAATAATTAAATTTTGTTCAAGTATTTTCCCGATATGCAAGTGAATCAAGGCAAGATATTATTAATACATCAATCTTGACATTCTGTAATAGGAAGCAATCTAAAAGGGTTTGTTACTAGATTTTTGCGTATGCAAGAAAGGACACAGAGCTCAATAAATATGTATGCCAGCTATAACTCCAAAAATGTCAAATTTCTGTATGACCCTTCAACTTTATGGATTTCCACATTCCACAAACCCAAACTTGGCTGTCAATTGCAAGAAAATTATGCCGTGCTGTGGCCTGTTTAGTGTGACAGAGAATAATGCCGTCTTCTAAAGATCTTCCACTACATTCTCATTTTTCTTTCTAATGCATTAGACCCAGTTTTGGTAAGCAAGAAGCAGGCTAAGATTTCAACCCCTTCTTCTTCCTCTCTCTCTCTCTCTCTCTCTCTCTCTCTCTCTCCTTCGCTTTACTTTTCTTGGTTATTCAATACATTTTTTGCGTTTCCTTTACTGTTTCTCTCTCTGTCTCTGTGGTTTCCTCCATTACAAACCAAGCTTCCTTTCCAGCTCGCTGAGGTCCCGCGCTTAATCCTCCTCAAGTGTACAATATCCACCAACCATTTTACCCACTTTTGCTTTTCTCGTCTCTAAAATCGACCCATTTATATTCCCTCTTTCTCTCTCTGTCTCTCTGTCTCTGCAATTTTCCATGGAAATAAGATTTTTGTCTGGCCTTCATTACTTTCCATTTCCTTAACATCATACCCATGAGTTCTTTTCGGTTCACTCCAGGCCAGAATCTCGCTTTTTAACCATTCCTCTGCAACTTCTTATGATGTAGTATCTCGATTTTGTAGGGTTTGTGGGTATAGCTGCGTCCATCTATGCCCATTGAGTCTCTATCTGTTCGAAAAGGAGGCTGGCTCTTGCATCTTTGGTTGCTAGAGGTAGAAGATCAGGGAGGCTAAATTAGATCAATCCATAAGGTAAATGAACGCTTTGTCTTTCTGAATCACTTTTTGGATAACTCTTTAGTCTATATCATTTTGCTTTGTCTTTTCCGTTTACTTAAATGATAAGTGATGCTTTCTGAGTTTCCTTTTCTAACTTATTGAGACTTACTGCTTGTGATTACAAATGTGGGTTAATGGATATGCCATTACTTTTCCAGGAAATTTCGAAATTAGTTTGGCTTTCCTGATTAGGGTAGCATAGACGCAAATGATTTTCTGATTTCCTCAATGTTTGAGGTATTGCATTGCTTTTTTATTTGGAATGACTGAATTCCTACAATATTCCCTGATTGCCTTATCGTATGCCATGTTAAATATATATCTTCAAATTGATCTTATTGAAATTTTGCTTGGCTAGAATCATCTTAAATCATGATAGAGGTGCAATTAGTTATTTGTTGACTTGCCGATTTCGCATCAAATGTTGTTTCCTAGTCATGTCTAAAGGAGGTAATTTAACTTGATTCTTGTACTCAGGTGGGAATGTCTTAATTCTACTAGCAGAAGTACTTGGAGGGCGAAATTGATTGACTAGTAGCATCTAACTATGCCATCAAATAGTTCTTTGAATGCGGAATTGTCAAAGAAGACGTCATTTTTGGGTTTGCAACTATGGGTTCTAATTGGGATAGGCGTGGGTGCATTTATAGTGCTGATTCTTTGTATATTATCTATATGGGTGATGTTTTGGAGAAAGTCGAGAAGATCTGTGGACAAGTACCCTCCACCCCAAATACCATATGTCTCGAAAGATATCAAGGTTGATAAAGTTGGAGTGCAGAGTTCTCGTGGTCACCCTGAAAGTTTATATATTCCTTTTCATGACAAGGCAAGTGATAAGAATTCAGATAAGGTGTTAGTTCAATCCGGCATGAGCAAATCCGGTGATGCTGACAATGTCAGTCAGTGCAGTTCAATGTATCATCACGAGAGAGGATGTAGTTCAGTATCAGGGGAAGAGGGGAGCTCTGGGACTGTTAAGAAGCAGTCTACATTATCATATGCCGGGTTGGTAACTGCCTCTCCTTTAGTTGGCTTGCCAGAATTTTCACATCTTGGATGGGGCCACTGGTTTACGCTTAGGGATCTGGAACTTGCAACAAATCGCTTCTCGGCAGAGAATGTGATTGGTGAGGGTGGATATGGGGTTGTTTACAGGGGAAGACTAATCAATGGGAATGAGGTAGCAGTGAAGAAAATTCTTAATAACCTGTAAGTTTTTTTATTTTATTTTATTTTATTTTTGGGTGTCTGTTGGCATTATCTAACTGAAGCAATGGCTTTATTTATTCTTGCTCTCTGTAATTGTATGGGTTCATAGGGGACAAGCAGAGAAAGAATTCAGGGTTGAAGTGGAGGCAATAGGCCATGTTCGGCATAAAAATCTTGTGCGCCTGCTTGGATATTGCATAGAAGGAGTTCACAGGTAAAATTTGTTACTTCGCCTTGTAACAAAATTTGTAATCATGCTATTGCAACTCGTTAATAGTTCAAGCTCTGGGTTTATGAATGTGGTATTCTTTTGGTTCAAAATAGAGGAAAGCCAATTTTTATTATGTTTCTTTTTCTTTCATAAACAATGTACTTTCAAATTAATGTGCAGGCTGCTGGTGTATGAGTATGTGAATAATGGTAACTTAGAACAATGGTTACATGGAGCGATGCGCCAGTGTGGGATACTTACGTGGGAGGCTCGCATGAAAGTTATACTTGGCACAGCCAAAGCGTAAGTTCAACTTCCAACTTTAAAGAATTAACCATGGTAGTCATAAGTCATTACTCATTCTATTCTCTGACTCTAAATTACTCGGTAGGCTTGTCTTGAGACCCTTGGGTTTGAATGATGATGATCATAAACAATTCACTTTCCCTCTTATTTTGTATTGCTTTATATTAAAATAATAATTTTTAGGCTAAAGTATCATTGTTGTCCCTAAAAATTGATCCAACTTTTAATTTCCTCCCAAAACTTTATTATTGTATCAATTTTGGCTCACATCTTTTCAATTAGTTAAAATTTTGTCCCTTAGCCCAACACTGTCTAATTTGTTAATGTCAAAAGTTGATGAAGCTCCCTCTATTGCACAATTAAGCACTAACTCATCCAACTAGGCATGTTCATGTCAGATATACAATGATACAAAATTGCCCCTATTTCTTTCATTTTCACTTGTCGATGTCCCCTTCACTTGAGGGGTAATTGAAATTAATTGAAAAGATGTGGGGCGAAATTGACACAATAAAATTCTAAGATGAAATTGAAACTTAGGCTAAATTTGGAGACAAAAAAGGTACTTTTGCCTTATTTTTATGGGTAATTCTACCAAGAGCTTGACCTCATTTGAGGTAGAGTTCTTCTCCCTTACAGTTGCATCGTTTTCTGTGCTCGTCATTTTTTCCCATTCCAGGCATGGTTCCCGAGGAAAAAATTGAGGTGGAGAAGTCGGCCTCAATGGAGGTCGACTTCTCCATAGTTTTCCCTATTTTTATCTTGTTTGAATCAAAATATATCATATATGTTATTGACTGTTAATTTTTCTATCTACATAATGTTACATTATAGCCTTTATATATTCGCATATTTCGGGATCCATTTGAGCTGATTAGGTTTCAAGACAACGTAAGACTATAGTCTCTCACTTGTGAGTTACTATTAAATTCTCAAATTCTAGTAAGTACAGATCAAAATTCTAATCCCAAGATTTTAGTTGCTGAAATAGTTGCGAAATATACTTCTTGGCAATTTCAATCTTTCTCATAATTGAGTTTCAAATTTGTGATGACCATTTCCTAGTTTGGGAATTTTGTTTTATGTTGGACTTAGATAATATTGGAAGCTAAAATGTTATACTGTGACTGGCGGCAGGCTTTCGTACTTACATGAAGCAATAGAACCAAAAGTTGTTCACCGGGATATAAAATCTAGCAACATATTGATTGACGACGAGTTCAATGCGAAGGTTTCTGATTTTGGTTTGGCCAAACTCTTGGGTTCAGGAGAAAGTTACATAACAACAAGAGTCATGGGAACATTTGGGTATGCAGAATACATCTTTATTGGCTTCCCCTATATTTAGTTAAATGAGCTGCGCACTTGAAAACTAACTTCTGTTATGAATTTCAGGTACGTGGCACCAGAATATGCTAATACTGGTTTGTTAAATGAGAAGAGTGACATTTACAGCTTCGGTGTTCTACTTCTGGAAGTGGTTACTGGAAGGGATCCTGTTGACTATGCACGTCCTGCTAATGAGGTACCAAGTCCTTGTGAACTCTGTCTTCCAGCTTGCCAGCTCTAACCATGTCTTCCATCAGACACGGTCATCACCCTTCACATAGCTGATGAGCTTTTGTTTATCCTCCTGATAGGTTAATCTTGTTGAATGGCTCAAGATTATGGTTGGTACAAGAAGAGCCGAGGAAGTTGTGGACCCAAGCCTTGAAGTTAAACCATCAATAAGAGCATTAAAGCGCGCCCTTCTGGTTGCATTAAGATGCGTAGATCCTGATGCAGAGAAGAGACCCAAAATGAGTCAGGTTGTGAGGATGCTTGAAGCTGACGAATATCCATTCCGGGAGGTTCGTATCAATATAATATTCTCCCATATATAATTTCTGTTTGTTTATATGAGGACTGTGAATTTGCTTTAAGTTTCTGCTACTTTTGGAGGATGTTATGTGCATCTAATCATTGCTTTCCTGTATGCGAATGTTTGCTGACTATATTTACAATTTTCTTCTGCCTACATATTTACAATTAATTTTATGCTTGTATTATAATATATATATATGTCCTTTGGAGTATAAATTTTTTACATACGTTGCTTTATGATGCATGATATTCTAGTGGTTAACATAAAGAGCAAGTGTATCTAATTTTGCTGTTGGTGATACTTCTGGTTGCATTAAGGTGCGTTTATGAAATAGCCATATTATTGTCATAACAAGAATTCTATACTTATATATGTCTGTTTTGTGTTGGATGGTATACATGTGGAATGGGAAAAAAAATAATTGAGGTGCAATTTTTAAGCATTTGCTATTTTTTAGGCGTCAATAGCATGGTGCTGACTGCTGAGTTATATATAATATCCACGTTTTATATTTTTAGAGACCCTAATAGTAAATACTTAAGAAACTTTACCAGTCTTCTTCCTAGAATAATGGCTAGAACTCAAACTAAAATTTCACTTTGGTCCTTCATAGATGGACTGATTTTCAAATTGGACCCCATAGATTTTCATTCTCACTTTAGTCTCTCGTGCTTCAAAATCCATCCAAACTATTCCCTCGGCAAACTTTGTTAATGGCTCTGGCGAAATGGTGTTGTCAAATTCTCACTAGATTCGTCCAAGTCACTAATAGAGGGACTAGTTTGGATGAATTTTGAATTGTGAGGGACCAGAATGAAAACAAAAGTCTGTTAGAGATCAACTTTATAATTGGTCCATTTGTCGAGGATCAAAATAGGGTTTTAGTTGGAACTTAAGCGACCAATCATGGATAGCCTGATTTTACAATTGAATGCACATTCTTTTTTGATTTCCCTAATTTCAACGAAGAACTTATCCTTTGAAATTTGCAAGACACTTCCCTGATTTAGACGCCACAACGTTGAACTATTTATCTTTGGGCACCGTTCTCGGGTTCTCTTTGGGTTGCAATGCTGGTAAAAGCACTGAAATTTAGGCTAAATAACTGGTTGATATAATCACTTTCAGGATCGAAGGAACCGAAAGAGCCGTACTTCCAGCATGGAAATTGAATCCACGAAGGATCTTTCTGGTCGACCGGATGCCGAGAGGAATCGGGGAGATTCTGAAAGCCATGTGCCAGAGACAACTCAAGGGCATGATTGACAACCCCATGAATCAATTCCATGTCTCCCAAGTTTGTCTTTTTGAAGAGAGTTTCTGGGTCTGAGAAGAATCAGATCAGAGCTAGCCCCATTTGGAATTTTGGATAATCAGGGTTATTTATTCAATGTGGTCATTCAAGGACATGTTACACCAAATCCACACAGAGAGTAGAGTCAGATCGAGTGAATGAATGAGCGAGTGTGTACAGATATCTGGAGGGCCTACTCATTACTTGAATGTTAATTTTGTTTGGCCCTTTCGGCTGTTACTGCACGCTTCTGGAGAATGGAGAGAGATAGTGCAGGACTTTATTTGGCTTCATTTTCCTGTCCATTTTGCTTTAACACTATCATTATGTCTAAGCTTTATTAATCAGGTGATAATAGCCTTTGATTGGCAATTATTATTACTATTATTATTTTGGTAAGATGCAATAATTAAATTGAGCAACCAACTTTACAATTCTTTTTCTGTCAAGAAACCAACTTTACAATTTGATTCCATGTTTTGCTCTTCATGTCCCTCCCATAGTCCCTTTTGAATTGACTATAAATTGCTAAAGGGATTAGGTTTAGCAGAAAGAATTAATCTTTTATAAAATAGTAAATTAAATTTTAAATATTTGTTGGAACAAATGTTTATATTTAATATTTGATAGTGCCTCAAGTAAATTGTCTCCGACCTGAGGATATTTATGAGAAACTTGAAAATAAAAACTGACTGGAGTAATTTATTTATTTGAATAAGTAAGATCTACTCGATGCACTATACAATTTGAGGTAACTCAACGGACTTTCCATGCATTAAGTAGTATGTCAAATTATTAATATTATTATTGATTAAATTTGTGGTCTTTATTTTCCTTTCGCTCTCGAGATAGTATTTGATTTGTTCATATTTTCGTCAAAAAATTAGGTATTTTTATGAATTTAATTTCCATATTTTTATCAATTTATCAATACGTGTATATTTGTTAATTTATATCAATACTTTGATCAAAATGTCGTAGATTGATGATAATTACAAGTGAAATATTAAATTGAGTATAATATAAAAAAATTAAGAGATCAAATTAAAAGAAAAAAACAATGGCTTGCAAGATTAAAATATTACTTTATTTTTGTTCACCTATATTATATTTCACAGGGCTTAGATTCGGAAAGTTCAAATTTTTAGACCTCGAATTTCTATCCTCGACCGCATCTTAAAATTTATATATAATTAAAAAAATGTTTTTCTTACAAATTTAAAAATAGAATAGATTTATATATAGTTTCTTATATTTTTATTATGATATTTTTTACTAATACACACACACACACACACACACACACACACACACACACACACATATATATATATATATATATATATATATATATATATATATAAGTTTTTTAAAAATTAACTACCCAATGTTAAATTATAAAAATATATGATTATTTTTAAATATCGTATATTGAATAATACAGATGTAAAAATTGGACTAGAATTCGTTTTAAAGGGATTAGAGTTGCAGTTAGTTAATTGCAAAAAATCTCAAAGGGAACATGTAGAAAAAGTTTAACTTGTTGAGATGTTGAGTTTATTCATCAATATTAAATTACTTTAAAATTTATGTGTATAGTAATTAAAAATTATTCTACACAAATCTCAAAATTATCTTAGAGTTAAAACTACAACTTCTAGAAAAGTTAAATTCTTCGTCGATTAATCCAATCTCAAAGTCACCATAGACAAACCGATTTGACAATGACTTATGGGCAGGAAGTCAAAGAAATGATTCATAATTCAGAGGTGGGAATGATAAAATGCAAAACAAATTGAATAATCTGAAAAAGAAGTCCTTTATTCACGGGCTGTTGGCTCTAACTTTCTCCTTTTCTTTGCTTTCTTCAAAATTCAAGCAATCTCTGCCTTCGATTCAGCCGTTTCGCAAAATTCATGGGGAAATTAGTAGAGTCAATGATTTGTTGGGCATAGCAAATTAAGGTTTTAGTAGAATTAATTTTGTAAAACTTTGATTTCAAACTCAGAACCAAACATTATTTGTTCTTGAAACAAAACTTCAGTCTTGAAACATCTCACTGATTTTCTAAATATGCACTTCATTGACGAGTCCAATTTTAGTACTCATGTAGTATAATTTTGAATTATGGTTGAGTTGGATATTATATTTTAGACAAAAATCAATTACATGTCAAAATATAGATGGAGGTAATACTGAATTTCTTAATACTACGAAAGCATTGAAATTTTTTATCATATTTGACCTTTGCTTCTTTCCTTAATTGCTCATGTAACGGTAACTCTTTGGAATTTGGATATGTGGCAGGAACATGACCTAGATGTAAAGGTTATTAAGATCGATATCTTATTTAAGATTGGTTAAAAAATAAAATTTTTAAAGAAATATAATTAATATATATATATATCTAAAGTACAAATAAATATAACATTATATTAAAAATAATCAATCAATATACAATTTCAATAAATAAGATCAGAACATAATAATAGAAATGACATTTTGCAACAATAACAAGAATTATTGTTATACAAGATTTGAAAACATTCAATCAATAAAAAAAAAATAGCGAGCAATCTCCATGTTCTATTGTATTTGAAAACCTCGCTTTTTCTCACTTAACTCTTTCTTCTTTAAAACCTACAATACTATAATATCTCATTGTGAGTCTTCATTAAACTAAGTTAAAAATTAAATAAATTATGAGTGGTATGATTGTAATTGTATAATATTAGTAGAGATTTAAGTTAGTTTGATGACTCTTTTCCATTCCAATTGACCTAATAGATTAGAAACATATAAATAAACAAAAAATGACAAAAATTCAAAATGTTATACGATCTATAAAATTGTAAAAGTATAAGATCTTAAGATTTAAATCAAGATCCTACTGAAATCTTAACAAATTTAGATCTTACATAGAATCGAGATCATTCGGAGCATTTAGAATCATAAGATCATAAGATTTTAATATTTAGATCAAGATCTTAACAACTTTATTTTCATATTTTTTATCATAATCGTTTATTTTATATTAAATAGTTTAGATCAAAGAAATTGTTTTTTGAAAAAAGATCTCATGAAGTATTTTTTGATATGAACCATTCAATAAAAAATAAACAATTATAATAAAAAAAATATGATGACCATGTTCCACTGCAAACATAAAAAAAATCCGTTTCAACTTTTTTGGTTCTTTCTTTAAAAACCTCATAATGCCTTTTTCTTTCATTAAGATATGAAGCTAAAAATGCAAAACCTTCTATCAGTGTTGAATCATTTACAAATAGGCTTTTTAACTTCCAACGCTAAAAATTAAAGGATGATTTGGTTTTGTTTTTGTTTTTATTTTCAAAATAAATTTTGTAAAATTATTTTTGAAATAAAATTATTTTTGAATGATTTATTTTGAAAAAAAATTTACAAATTATTTGACAAAAATTCACCCATGATTTTATGACAAATTAGTGTAATAAAAATAAATACAAGTTAAATATATTAATTAAAAATAAAAAAATTATATTCATAAACCACCTACTATATTTGTTGAAAAACATTTTAGTTTAACTAGCTCTAAATATATAGGATTCAACGTTTCTGTCTATCTCAAAACTCTAGGCAGAGTGCCTGGCCTTTATAAGTTGTCGGATTGCAGCAGCCAATGGACTAGATTGAAAGATGTGCAGAAACTATGGATCATTAGATTTGGCGATCCAATCTTTTGAGAGGATTTAAATCAAATTCTGGTTTTTTTTTTAATTTTTTAATTTTTTTGCCCATTAGTTTCTCATGGGAGAAGAAGAACAGAGAAGAAGGAGAAGAAGAAGCTCAAGAAGGTGAAGATGAATATGTATGATCTTCAAAGATACACAACTTCTTGGGTTGTACAAAGACCCTGCCAAAGTAGTCTTGGTTAGAAGCCCACTGGTTTTTATAATCGGGCGTTGCAGAGGAAAACTCTGAAAGAATCGGAGAATATACTGAAGAAGAACAATGAGAGAGATGGATTTTGAGATATGGTTTTGTATTCCAACTGAAGAAGAAGCTTTGAATCTTTGAAGAGATATGGCTTTTGCGCATCAAACATCTGAACCGTCCACGTGCGAGCATCTAATGGCCGTTAAAGGCCAGGCAGAGTGCTTGGACATAGTTACATACATGTCATCCATAAACTTGCATAATTGCAACAATATCACCATTTTTTTTCCTGTTTCCAAAAAAAAAATGTTTTTGAAAACCTATAAAACAGGATTTTATTTTAAAGATGATAATTTCAAAAAAAAATATTTTTATAAAATAATATACTAAACATATTTATTTATCTATAAAATAAAATTTTATTCTTAAAAATAAGAATCAAATAAGCTCTATGACTTCAAGAATGTATGTTTGTGTCTATACACGCCTTTGTGCTATGTGTGTGGAAGGGTGCAAATTAATTCCATTAGTCAAGTGTTTTGTAAATTCCATTGAATTGAAAAATTATGAGAGGAATGAAAATTAGTGAGATGAAATTTTAATTACTTTATTTAGGAAAAGAAGGAATTATGAAAGAGGTTACTATTTTCTCTTAGATTTGGCAAAATGACATCCTCATAGAAACATAAAAGAGGTTATAAGAGACATAATGATTGTCTTAATATTTTACCTAATTTTCACCGAATGATAATCTTTCTAAGAAAGAGAAAATAAAAATCAAAGAGAACACTTTTCATCTTAAAAATACCATATTATAATTATATTTAAGAATAAATTATTAATTTAGTCTTTGAAATATACATTATATTTAATAATAAAACTTGTCAATTTTTTTTTATTTAGAATCATCAATATATAAAGACTCACTGGACTATATGACTAAATTAATTTTAATTGGGTTGGACGATTAAATCATAAAGATATAAAATTTTCTTATTGCTATTTTTTCCATTTACAAAATTTAATTTCAAACCCTTACTTAAGTGAAATAAATGCTAAACTACTTAAACCAACTAGTGTTTGTAAAAAACTTCTCAATTTAAAGTAAAAAAATGATCTCAAATAAATCATTGACTCTCTCTCTCTCTCTCTCTATATATATATATTAGTTTGAACCACCAATGTTTAAGAACTTATTGGACTTTAATTAATTTGATTCAAAGTGGATCAAATTATAAAGATATAAAACTTTAAAAGTGTTGTTTTTTTATTTGTAAAATTCAAACTCCGAAATATTACTAGAAGAAAATAAATACCAAATTGAACTAATCATCGTTATTTATAATTATTTACTCTATATTTAATAAAAATTGAATATATATCCTTAAGTAAAGTTTCTTCTTTAATGTGAACATTTAAATTAAGAGAAGGTTAAAGGTTTATTTGTTTTGTGAAAATATTTTTTATTTTTATTTTTAGTCTTTATTTTTTGAAATGTATTTTCTGAAATATTGAAATTATCTTTTTGATGTTTTCAGATTTGAATTTATTTTAAAAAATATTTTCAAAAATATATTTTTATTAAATTCAATTAAACACATTTTCAAGTTCATATTTTATTTTTAATAAAAATAAAAATAAAAAATATCTAAGCCAAACAAACCTTAAGTTACTTTGTTCCTAAATTTCATTTGATTCCTTAAACATCTTATTCTTAGTAAAACAAAGCTTTGAAGTCAAAGTTGCAATTTTCAAAGTTCACCGCTCAAAATGCCTCTCAGCCTCAGACGATGGATAAGGACACAAACAATGACTTGAGTGGTCGGTATTTAACAAAGTTAATTAACTGCTCGCATGTTGACATTGGAGATAATTAATTATAAATAGTAATAAATTGTGGAATACAACAAAAGGAGCACACGAGACAACAAAACTGTGTAATGGGTTCAAATTTTGTGGTCAGAAAAGTAAAGGCTCTCATTGAAGTTGAAAGTATGCAACCAAACAAAGAGGCACTCAATGATTCATTCATGAAATTAAGACATTTTCCCATAACACCACACACACACACACGCAGATGTAACTCTTTGTTGGTGCCGTTAATTATGGTATAAGTTTAGTTCTATAATGATCTGGACCTAATTCTGCGGTCAATAAATTAAAGTGTTTGCTTTACCCCAAAAAAAAAAGTGTTTGCAATTTTGTGAATGTACTGATATGTCTTATAGGAAATATTCAGAAAAAATTACAAATAATAATTTTGAATTATAGTAATTATAATTTTAGTTCTTGAACTTTTTAAAGTGTAAGACTTTATCCCTTTAAATTATTATAAATAAAAATGTTGAGTGTCAGTTAACAGATCATGGATGTGAAAAATTTGGGAAAGATGATGGAAGCGACAAATATAGTTGTTTTTAGTTAGATATTAATTTTAATTGATACTTGACATTTCAACTTTTTGTAATAGTTTAGGTGAATAATGTGTTATGTTTTAAAATTTGAGAACTAAAATTGCAATTAAGTTATAGCTTATAGTTGAGAGGAATTACGTGTAGCTTTTCCAAATATTTACTCTACTCCCTCTTAATATAAAAAAAAATTTAGTATTATCTTTATTCATAAATAAGTAATTAGTGCTTAACCTTTAAGATCCATTAATTGAAAATTAGGTTATATAATTTTCGTAAAAAATATAATAAATTATGTGACAAAATATGAATAGAAGTGAAAGTAGTATTAAACAAATATAGAGAGCATTGAACTCTCTCGTATGGTACTAATGTAAGAAGAATAATGAATAAGGATTTGATTGAACTCTTCGATTTTTTTTTGGTAAGAAAAAGAAAAAAAAAAGCTACATCAAACTACACGCAAACATCTCTTGGGAGAGCAACCCTAGCCATGTTTTCAAGGAGATAACTTGCAATTTTGTGAGGTGGTTGTTCACAAGATTGTCAAGATTGAGATCTTATGTGAAATCGAAAGGGGCATAAGATAGATCGTATCGTAAGATCAAATTGATGATCGTAAGATCTTATCAAATAATATTTTAAAAAATTACATAGTAATATAAATTTTTTGTACAACATAAAACCTTTGAAATCTTATTATATTTCACTAAAACAAGGTCAAAAGGGAAGGAGAAGAAGGAGAAAAAGAATAAAGAGGGGAAAGGAAGGGTAGAAACACAAGCAAAAGTGGCAAAAAAAAAAGAAAAGAAAATTAGGTTCAAAGAGAAGGGCAAACTTGTCATTTTAAATGTATATTTGACATGTGGCTGAATAGTTGGACAACTAGCATTGACATGTATTATTGGTGGCTACATCAACATTTTTCATCAACAATTTAAACAAAGTTATGCGTGAGAACATAATTAAAACTAATTGGAAATGTATGAATATAATTCACATAAAATAATGTTTAGGGATATAATTGAAATAAAGATCAAGATTTAGTGGCATCAAAGATAATTTTTCTTAAATTTTTTTCTTGATTGGATCGTGAAAAATTGCACAATCCTACAGTCTTATGATTTTGCAAGCGATCATACACGATCCCATGACAAAGACGATCCCACGTGGGATCAAGATCGACGACAAGGAGCAAAATCGTAGGATTGTATCTTGCAAGTGATCTTGATAGCCATGGTTGTTAGAGGATCATCATCCCCACATCTTGTTGCAAAGCTAGATTGGCAAGGTAATCAACAACTCTATTTCCCTCTTTGAAAATATGCTTGAACTCCAACTCTGACTGTTTGGTCCTCCAATCTCTAATCTTGTTGATCAAGTCTCTATAAGGATGAGTTTGGTGATACCTATGGCTAACCAGGTTAACCACAACCTTATAATCTTTTTCTATCACCACTTTCCTTGAGCCATTTTTTCCAAGTTTGTAAGAATTGCCCATACCTTAGCCTGAAGATAGCAATTACCATTAACATTGCATGTTACCCAGTCATCCTTTGGGAAGTCCACTGAATTAATATCTCACATTTGGGTTGAAGAATCAGGTTTTGGTCCTTACATAAACCCTATTATTCACGCACACTTGGTGTAATAGACCAAAAAAGGTTTTTGGGGGTAAAAATCTTCTTCCTTAAAGATGATCCTATTTCTTTGAAACCACAAATTCCATAAAATCATGCCAAAACATGCTTAATTTGCTAGCAAAGATCGACATCCTTTCCTATCTTTTTTGGTCAGATTCCATGTCAACAACTTCTTGAGGAGAACATTGAAAAAAGTTATATAGTGGTTTACTTTAATTAACATGCATCAACCAAAGGTCTTTGATCTTAAGGCTATCTCTGAGGGTATATAGAGTTGTTTCACAAACAAGGTTGTACCATGGGTAGAGATCATTAGTGGTCAGGTTACACTTCTTCCTATACTAATTTGTTAGGGTTTTATTGTTCCTAACTTGGCAACAAAACAAGCAAATTCTGTAAGGGACTAAAGTTCTCCAAATCCTCTTCCATGTTGCATCTTTCCGATCCTTGCTACACCCACAAAAGCTTCATACATTATTTTGACTAAGAAGTCATTATTTTGAGCATAATGCCAAATGATGTAATCCTCACTTGCTTTGTCCTGCAGAGCTAGGATGGCAACAATCCTTAGGAAAAAAATCAAGTGGGATAAGGTAATTCATTTCCTCCCATTTTCAGTGACCTTTGCTTGTTTCTATGAATCACTAGCGTCAAGAGGATATTTAACCACTTCCACAAGCTTTTGGCATTTTCAAATCCAGTAATCCATCTAAAAGAGGGACTTTCTTCTATTTTTAATACTCCACCCACAACCCCCATGGAAATCCTTCCCAAACCTGTGTAAATCTCTTTAGATTGATCCACAGCTCTTGTACTCAACACTCGATTGTAAGCCCCTGCCATAGGCAGACTTAGAATGTAAAATCCTCATCGATAGGCTTTGGTGGGTTTCCATTAAGCCCCAGTCCACCTTTTGCAATAAGAGCCTTATTCATCTTTCTCCTTCTTATACTAAGCCCATTGGAGTATTGAAGTTTGCAAACCTAGTGCCAATGACCAAGTGATGTTTTCGCCTTTCTTTAAGGGAGTTCCAAATAAAGGTCCTTATCATTTTTTCCCATGTGATCATCACAAATACTTAGAGGCAGCAAGGTAATTTTCATATAATACAAGGGGATAGTGTTTAGAACCAAGGTTGCTAAGGTGATCCTTTCTTTCCAAAGAGAGATGCTTTGCCTCATGGACCAAGAAATTAGCTTTGCATTTTTTTCAACAATAAAGTGGTAAGTTCTTTTGCAGACTTGGTTATTTGTAAAGGAAGCCCAAGATATTTTCTGAAATCATTGGTTAAGTTAAACCCCTAGGTGGAACTAATCATGCTAGCAAATGTGTAGTTAACATTCCTTGATAAGCAAATTCTCATTTTCTCTACATTCACTTTCACCCTAAAATAGAGACAAAAGAAGAGAAGTAACTAATGATAATATTAATCTACTCCATGGTGGCTTCAACAAAAAGAACCAAATCATTTGTAAAGAAGATATGTGAGATCATTGGTCCTTCCCTAGTGAGCTTGATCATTTTTCATAATATTCTTTCCACAATTGTATTAATAAAGTGCGAAGTCTTTCCATGCAAAGAACAAAAAGATAAGGGGAAAGAGGATCACCTTGTTTATCTCCCCTTGAGGTGCTAAAACCACATATAGGCTCATTGTTCTAGAGAATTCACATATTGCAAGAGCTAATACAAGTCATAATGATTGCAATGAAATTTTCACCAAGCCCCAGATCTTTATAGGTATACTCCAAGAAATGCTAGCTTGGACGATTATAAGCTTTCTCTAGATCTACCTTAATTGCCATAATCCCTTTTTTACTCTTCTTGTTTACATGTTATGAAAGACTTCTTGCACTACAATGATGTTGTCCCTGGGACAAAGCTACACTAGACAAGAGTGATCAAATAATCTTTATGCTTCTTCAACTAAATAGCAATAATTTTAGTGCTAGCTTTATATATAACGTTAAAGAGCGAGATAGGACAAAATTGTTTAATAGTATCAGGACTATCCACTTCAGGTATAAGCACAAGAAAAATTTGGTTTACCTTAAAGATAAGACAAGGGTTTTAGCATCTTCTAATGTAATCACAAATCAAATCTCCTATGTTCTTCCACTGTGATTGGGAAGAATAGAGTGTGTAAACCATCAAGTCCAAGGGCTTTGAGGTTACCCATGGAGAAATGGCTTGGGTAGCAACACTAGAAGGTGGGAAGGCATTCTAGATTGGAAAGGCACCAATATATTTACTATGCATTAAAAAAAGTTGTTGGAAATACTGACATGTCATATACTACAATTTGTCCTGACCCATGACCATACACCCCTCTTCATCCTTTAAGGCTAAAATATTATTATGCCTTTTTCTTAATCATGGTGGAGATGATAAAATCTTGTATTTTGGTCCCCCTTTGGGATCCACTGAAACCTAGAACTCCTCCTACAACAATATGTTTTCATATTCTTGGCATAATTTTTTTTCTCATCTCCCTTTAGAAAGTCATTGTTAGAGTGAGCAAGGTATTTATCAATACCAACAATTCGATTAATCGACTTTATCTTTTTCTTGAAGACATTTTTTGAAAGCATTTCTTGTTCCAAGCTTCAATATTATTGGTAAAAAAGGCCATTTTTTGACGTCTAATCTTTGATTCTTGGCTTAATTATCTTCGACATTCAAAATCCTTGTGCAAAAGCCATGTAGAGAGGAAATGAAAACGAGAATTTTGGAAACTTTTAATCCCATTGTCATCTAAAAGGTTAACAAAGAGTTGCCTATGGTCATATTTCAAATGGCTAAGATGATGATTCATGGCCTTTCCGAAGAGACTAAACCACAATAGATTGGCAAAACAATAGTCAAGGCTTTCTAGATTTCATTGCATCTCCATGTAAACTTTGGTCCCCTAAAAAGTATATCAAGAAGTTGGCAGCATTGCACAACGTTAGAGAATTCCTCCATGCTATGCAAATTTGGCTCACCACCTCTTGTCCTTTTCGCATTAAAATTGCTAGCAACATTCAGGCTTCATTGTTAACTTCTGGGAAAAAGAAAATAAATCACTTTAGACTTTTCTATTTGTCACACCCCAAATCAGGGAGCATGATTGGCACGGCGGTGGGGTCTGTACCACCACTGTATGCCTGACTTTACACAGTCTGAATACACACAACATAAAGTGAATTCCCATCTATCAACACTAGACCATAGTCTTATCCTACATAATCTGCATAGTCAAGTAAAGAAGCCTTACTCTATGTACACAAGCATCTCTAAGCCATGCCTTATGAATGGATTATAAGTCCATTCCACCATGTGGTCCAATAACACTAATTTAAAAAGCAACATCATGCAAATACAAGATCAAAGAATTTTACCATGCTCATTATATATATATAATATTACCATTTAGGCATTTGAGGGCCACTACACCATTCACACCAGTATTCATTTAATAATTCCCTCGTCTTTCTTTCGCATAGGTAGCATAGCAGATGACCAGGCACATCCATACTTTAAAGTATCTAAATATGATTAACACAAAATGTGAATAAAAGTAATATAACTCACTCGTGATTAATTTACCCCATCGGTAATCACATGACACATAAGGAACTTCATGTCATACAATGGAGATAAAATACCAAATACAATATGACAAAGAGCCGTTCGCCCACATTATGCAACCCACCACATTTTAATAACAACGTAATGGTCTAGCATATCCTCCATTCAAATCCCAAGGTAGCCAATGTCATTCCCATAACAGCTCCAGGACTTTTCCACATTGCACCATTTCTGACAATTGTGGTCACCCATGGTGTTACTAGGAAGTTTATATGATTCTTTTTCCCAATTCCTTAATTGCACATAATTTTTGTTTTAAAAAGGAAAATATATGTATATATATCCAACGCTTATATAACACAATGCAATAAGTCAACCCAATGACTGCCATCTAATGATATGGACTCACACACATAGTTTTCTATTATAAGGGAATCACTCATACAAGCAACAATATAACATTTATCAATCTCAGGTAAGCTATGTACAAGCCAATCTACAAGCTCTAATATACACTTATGCTCATGTCAAATAGTGTAATTCATATACAGCAATAGAATAAGTAGATATAAATATTTAGAAACAAGAGTGACTTAACATAATCCATTACAACTACGTGCAACCACAAGATTTCGTTAGTAGTTTTCCACCTCTAGGTGTTCCACAATCAAAGAACACCGTTAACTCATGGAATAGAAGTTCAATATATTAGGATAATTAAGGTTCTCCTACCTCGAGGAAAAAGGGGTATAATTACTATTCACAATAATTAATATTAGCATATCCAACACTAAGAAAATTTAGAATCCTATCCCATACTATCTCCAATACAAGTTTTATCACCATAATAGTTTAAGAGAGGAGAGAATACATCTCCTAGACCCTTGGATTATTTCCTTTCTTAATAATGGAAGTATATAAATTCATTAACATACAAATCATTCACAAGATTTAAGTTAAGTAGAATGATTCCCTCACCTGAATTCTACACTCGCCATTGCATCCTGAAGGTATGGAAGATGCATTAAAGAAGCCATCCCTATGAAGTAACCGTGTAAAAACATGTCAAGGTTACAAAATATAGAAATTTCCTACTGCTAATCCTAACCTTTTCTCACTCATTTGATCATAACTCTTAAATGGTAAAGAATTTTCAAAAGAATCTTATACCATTAGAAACTAGACTCAAAGTGATTTTCAACGATATAAGATTTGCTAAAAATAGAGTCTGGATGAAAGAGTTAAAACTATTTGAAAAAGGTCTAAGAAAAGCACTGCAGATTGGCCTCAACATGGGTGATGCCTAGGTGGTACAACCTTCTTCTTACCATTCCCTTCTGTAGTATGGTGCCCGGGTGCCATGATCTGGAACTAGCGATTTGGCCTCGGTTTTTCCAAAACAAGCCAAATCTCCACCGTTTCTTATGATTTCTTGCATGGGTTTTCATCTTTAATGTTCAAGGAGCATTTTGACACCAAAAACTTAGATTAAAATCAAGTATCCAAGCTTGAATCTTTAAATTCCCAATCAAACTGTAATCTTCAACTTATTCATCTATTTCCATGAGATCCACGTCTAAACATGACAACTTTGTGGATTTCTGGTTCTAGACTAATTATTAATCATCCAAGAGGAGTTTAAAATGTTACCTAAGCTCAAGAATTCATAAGCTAACTCAAATCCCACCCCATTCCCTCAAATTTGAGAATGGAAGAAAAATAGGAGAAGAGAGATATTTACCTTGTTTCCCTTTGCCTTTCTAGTATAATGGCTTGCCAGTGCTCAACCCTTTGCCGAAGAGTGGCTACCGGATAGTGTGGTGAAGGCTCATAGTAGAGGATGAAGAGGGAGGGTGATTTGCTTTAGAAGAGGGAGAAAATCATGAGAGAGGGGGAGAAATAGATGGAGAAGGAGGATGGGTATATTTGGGTTAGTGTATGGGGCCCACATGCCTTTCTTTCAATTTTTTCCCTTCTAATAACAATTTTAACTAGTATGTAAAAGGGATAACTTAATCATTACTAAGGCACTCAATCACATTCCTATAAAATACACATCCCCACAACCTATTTCATTAATATACCAAAATTTTTCACCTATTCACTTTAGTCCCTTTCTGACTCATGAACCCTCCATGTCTCTTATTCCCATGTTCATCTTCACCCCAAGGTCACTTATTGTTTATATGCTTTGTCACTTTAATCCTTGAATTTTCCTTCTAGTAAAACGAAAAATTTTCCTGCACTCAAAATATTCCTTAGGAAGTTCCAATAAACTAATATATGAAAATAGCAGATATTACATATTTTTGAGGTTGAGATGACCACAAATGATGAAAAGCAAGAAATGTTCTAAGCTATCCATTTCCACAAGAGTATGGATAATTTGTTGCTTTACCTTGATGACCAAACCTTTGACTTGCTAAATTTTCTACAAAACCCAACTACCCCAGAAAAAGCCCGACACATATCTTCTTATACATCCTCAAAATCAAGCTTATCAATTATGTTAGTTGCACACTCACCACTAGTAGGAGGCTCAAGGATATATAATAAGAATGTTGAATTTATACATTTGAGGAAGGTCTTGTATATATAATTTAGGGAAACACTTTGGCTCTGACTCCCTTCTAGTTCCAACCAACTATCTTCATAAAATAAAAAACTGAAAGTGTAAATAAGGAGAAATGCATAGGCAGTACATGTCCTCTTATTTAAGTCCTATGTAAATCCTCATAGCACCAAAAGCTTCTAAGAGATATTGCCTAAACTCGCGTATGTATGATTTTGCCATTTTCATAAGGAAGAAAGTCTCCTCACTCACCTTACTCGAGTTATGTGTTTTAAGCCACTACAGTTATCGAACTACCCATGGTGCCACCTTACCCACTCTCTAGTTGAGGGGGAAAGTGTGGTGTCCATGACACCACCCTTTAGCTTCACGAGTAGCTACCCAGTTTATGGCGCCTTGGCCCTGGATGCCTTCAAAATTTTGGGTAAATCTCAACCAAACTTAGCCCCTTTGATATTTAAACTTCAAGGTCCCTTAATTGGTTGAAATGGGAAGTTTAGAATGCCATAGATTTAGTTCCAAACCACTTAAGCAATAGTCACAACCATCAAACACATTTTTCTCAAGAATTTGTTTATATTATCTAAGCAATTCACAACATTTTGCCATTAACAACACTTTCACAATTTGGGCTCTTTTTAACTTAGCTCACAAAGCCACTTTTCAAAATAGGGAAGGAAAGAAAATAACTCAGAACACCACCCCATCATGAACACCAAGTCCCCCCTAAAGATTTCCCAAAGCAACAAATGGTTTTCCTCTTACAAGACATGGAAAAAGGACGGAGGAAAAGGGAAGAAGAATTCCACTCACCAATTTCTTCCAAAGCTAGCATGGATTCTCCTCAAACAAGAGTTGGCCGTGGGAGTGGGTGATCAAGCCAAGTCTTGGGCACTAGAGAAGAGAGGAGTCATGAGTAAGGAGAGAATGAGGAGGAGAAAAAAAATGTGATAAGTGTTTATAATAAATCCAAAATGACCAAAGTGCTCTCTAGTATAACAAGCTCAAGGAAATTTCAAAAAGAGTCTTGGGAATTATTTTAAAACGATCCATGTAGGTGCCAACACCACACCTCAGCAAAACTACCACACTTGCCAAAATTCCATTTCATAGCATGTTTTTATTAAAATTATGAAATCTTACATTTATTCACTTTGGTATCTATCAGTGTCCCATGCACCGCTATAGCCTCACATCCATTATCTTCACAACACTGGCTCTGTAACTCAACCTCATTAAGTTTAATCCTCCTCAAGGATTCTTATTTAACTCTATCTCAAGAATAACTTGACGTTTTCCTTTCTTTTCACTTTGGTCCCTAGTCGGGTATTCCCCACTTGAAGCCTTTCATTTCTTCACCCGGCACAATTTCACTTGGCCGCATGCGTGTATTAATTTCTCATTAGGCTTTTGGAATCCCTTGTTCCCTCTTAACTTCTCATTAATTTGAGAAACATTTTCACCTATACGAAAATACATACTTTTAATTACTACATAACACCTGGGGTATTACAAACTCGCACATAACTTCTTAAATTGTTCCCAGTATCCATTCAGAGTTTTGCCATTCAACTATCTAATTCCACATATTTCCTTCTTTATTGCTGCAGTTCTTGAAGTTAGAAAGAATTTTTCTAAAAACATCTGTTTTAGATTTTCCTATCTTGCTGTAGTAGCAAGGGGTAGATAGTAGAGCCAATCTTTGGTTGCTTCATCTAGGGAGAAAGAAAAATGCCTTATCTTGATCTGTTCCTCTTTAACTCCTTGTGGTCTCATGGCAGACTAGACCACATGAAACTCCTTGAGGTTCTTGTGAGGATAGTCACCTGCAAGGCCATGAAACTTTGGAAGAAGATGAATTAAGCCGGACTTAAGTTCAAAATTTTCATCCAAATTTGGTTAATCAATACTCAAGGGTTGATAATGCACATCAGGTACAACAAGTTCATTTATAGTTATGTTTTCAACATTATTGTTGTTTGGATTATCCATCCTTGTTATCTTCGCAAACTCAAAACCACTTAAGTCAACCACAGAATTAGACTCAGATTCAGACTCTAATTCAACACTATCAACAACAACATCAATCAATTCAGACAATAATTCTCTTACTATAGTACTCCTGGGACAACAATTCAGTCAACAATTCAGCACTATTTCAGGGTCAAAACTAATCAATTCCTCTTGGGAAGACCTTGTGATAAACTAGGAAAACAAAATTCACATAGAAAACTATAAATAAAAAGTTCACAAAAGTCAAACAACAATTCTAAAAAATTTGAAAACCAAAACATCAAACTAATAAATTCTAAAAAATTGGAAAAGTGGTCTAAACATTGGAATTTTGTGATTTTAAGGCACAATTCATATGCATAGCAAATATGTATTGATCATCATACAGAAATCTATTTGTATGCATAATTTGAGCACAATCAGAGTTAGTCAACTTGGTCCCCAAAGCTACCTGACAAGCTGAAAAAACTTGAAAACTGACAAATTTAACAGAAATAAAAATAGAAACAAACAACTAATTCAAGTGATAAAGACGCAATTGGCTCCCTAGCAACAATACCAAAATTCTAGTTCACGCCACTATAGTTGCTAAACTGTCTAGAATTGGAGCTATGGCTAGTTCTGCATTATAGTGATCATCTGGTTGAATTCTCTAGTGGAGTTTAATTTTTATCACAAAATTAATTGTTCAGGATACAATAAAACTAATTACAGTACACATAAAAGCACAGTAAACTAATGAAACAATAACTATTAGTGAAATATGTAATCAACCATTGGCTTTCTTGGAAATATACTTATTGTAATTCTATCTCAATATCAAGTTCAGATTTGTCTATTACTTAGTTTTTAAGAATATTGTCTAGAAAATCTTTGAAAACAAGATTGTAATACGTGCGATCCTCAGGTATTAGTTTAATTGTATTTTGATGAGTATTTGGATATGGGGGAATTGTTTTTCATTGTATTGGAAAAAGAAATGCAAGGTTAGAGGTGGTAAGGCATGTGAAGTGATGGGTAACTGAGAGATGAAGAGGTATATACAGCCTATGGGAAGTCAGATAAGTTTAGGGTTCGTGTAGGTACTAGATTGAAATAAAAAGAAATATAAGGTACCTCGTGGTAAAATGGGGAAGTTATTAATAGGGTTTGTGTGGTGTCTAGAGTATGGGAAAAATACTCGAGTTAAGGAGAATTATAGTTTGCCACCACAAGAGTTGACCTAGGGGCCAAATAGTAATTTCACTTTTTATGGTTATATATACATAAAGCCACACACCCCTCTCATTTTCCCTCCCTCTTCTCTCACGTGCTTCCCCTCCCAAAGCCTCAACTCTCTCTTCTTTCACCTTTCATCAACTTTCTTCACTCAAGCTCATACCCAAGCTTCCGGCAACCACTCTCTAGTAAGGTCTATGGTCTCCGGTGACCAACCACCACCGGAAAAGCAAGGAGTTGAGGTAGGTACCTTCACTTTCCCAGTTTTTCTTCCATTTTCAGATTTATGGAGTTTTGAGTAGGAAATGAGTTGGGTTATGAGATTTGGAGCTTAGTGATTAGAAACCATCTTTGATGTCCAATAATGAAATTAGAACCAAGAATCATGATTTAAGCATGATTAAAAGTGGAATTAAAGTGTATGAAGCCTTGGAAGAAAATGTTAGGGTTTTAAGGGGAAAATTAATGATTCAAGCATGGATTCTTGGAGTTAGCTTAAGATTTAGGTGTCTAAATGCTCCCTAAACATCCATAATGAAATCCATGGAAGGAATCATGAAATTTGGTTGAGATTTATGTTAAAAAGGTGCAAAACTGAGGCTAGGGTTGAAGGTTCAATTTGTGGCACCTTTAATAGAAGCTGTCACACCTGCTAACCAGTCTGGGACTGGCATAACAATGATGATTTCTCATCACTGTTAGCCTTACCATTTTTACTACCCTTTCCTTTATTAGATTCAATTATGTGGAAGTCTTTAAATTTTAGCATGCGGCGTCTATCACGGAACAAGAAAGCAAGAAGGACTTACCTGGCATCCCCATAACACGTAGGTAACACAAGCATATAGGCACATTATTTAAATGTATACGATCACATAACAGGTAAGCCAAACACACTCAATTTGTTAGAGATGAGGATGAACCTAGTTTCCTCGCTACATTTATACAAAGATAGTAATAATAAAATGCAAGTCATACATTACTCGGAATTAGCCTTACTTTCTAATGATTCCCTTTTATTAATTTATTGGATCTCTAATTACAGATTATAATGAGTTTCCTAGTCGAAATAGTCATTCTTAAACAACTCCTAACTTCCTTAATTAGGTTCTTTCAAAGATGTCAAGGAGGATGTCCAAAATGATTAATGCCTAGTGTCTCTACTAGTTTTCTTGGTTTTTGACTAATAATAATTTTAGTAATAATAACATTAATTCCAAAAACTCTAAAATCTCCTATTCCTAAGATTATTGTCTTTATTACTTTAGTGTAACTTAAAGTGTACAAAATCCTCTTTCTAAATAAATGTTATATTTTCCAAAAGATTTGCTAGATTTCATTATACAAATTCGAATGAATCTATATGATGCCTATTTGTATTCATCATACATCCTCTTTCAGTTCTACTATTGCAAGATACATATACACATATATAGCATGATCACGCCACTTATGATGAAGATAATCTATAAAATTTGAAATCATACATACATCCAAGAATCAAACAAATGAAAGAGAAATTCAATTCAAATAGTCCGAAATAGATCCATAGATGTCGCAACTTAATATAAATTAAATTATAGATAAAATTATTAATCCGAAAATGTTTATAATAATATTAATATTTAATAATAAATTCAAAGTTTTAATTGAACTGTTTGTAATTAATAAAGTTCCTAAAATTCCTAACTGTCCTAATAATCACAAAGCCCTAAACTGACATAGAAACAACCTGACATACCTGTCGATGGGAAGATCGACAACACCGGACCCCACTACTCCTCATGAGGGGGTTCGTTGTCACCTGTATGATCTGAAAGGGAGAAAGTACGAGCGTGAATTTTTTGGGAAAACTTAGTAAATGTATGAAATCACAAATAATATAAACAAAACATGTAAAATTCATAATATCAAACACATGGGCTAAAACACCCTTTAAATCACAAGTTCAAGAAAATATATCGGACATCGTTTTATACAAGCCATTTCACAAACCCTGGGTTTTTGTACTTATCACTAGGTGGAGCCACCTAGTGACCCTCTTACTCTTTCATGATGCCTCACACTATAACCCCTTGTTGATAGGGCGCCGCATGGGTTTCATCTTACCTAGGCTAATCTCATGTCCTTCTATCATGAAGGAGTGTCGCCACATCGTTATTGAGATTCATAATCAGTATTGCTCATCCACAGATGAGGGGTGCTACTCGTAATCAATTTCAAGCCCTTTTTGACTTTCTAATCACAATCACATCCATGTGTTCATACACACAATTTCACACAACCACAATAATTAACAATAATTAACAACAATTATAAAAATAAATTCACAATTTCACATATTCTTGGATTTGAACATTTTCTTTCAAAAGTTAAATTTTAAAACAAATAATTACAATTCAAATCAGTTGTTTATCTCTTATTAGTGAAAATCTGAAATGTCGACTTGGTTTAAAACATTATGAATCAAATAGTGTAACTATTATTTGGGATTCATCTACTCACTTAGGTTCCTTGCTAACCCTAATGTGATATACCTAAGTCCTTCAATAACGTGCTAGAATTTCCTATCGTTGTTTGAAAAGAAGAGGGATTAAAACTAAGACAAATAAAAAAAAATTGTTTATTTAAGTTTTTTGACCTATGTGTATTGTTTCGGTCATAACTCCCAAACGACATGGTCTTTTTAAACAAAACTAGCTTTTCCAGACACTAAACAGAAAGAACTTTTCGTGGATAGGTGGTTTGAAAATTTTGGAATTTTCTAGAAGGAGATAAAGTTGATTTAAGTTACGAAAAAATCAAATACAAAAATTTTGAGTTTTGAATATTCTTACCTTGCTTTAATCCTTGCTATAAATGTGATCCCTTGAGTTCTTGTTTAGGTATGGAATGTACAAATCCTAAGGGTGTGTGTGGGCTTTAAATTATGGTGTGGGGCAAGATTTTGTTCAACAGAAAGAAAGAGGGAGATAAATCTTCCAAGGTGTTCGGTTATTTCTTTCCCTTTTCTTTTTCATTTTTCTTTGCTTTATCTCTTTTAAAAGAGTGATAAAATGGAATTAGGGTTTCTATTTTGGTGTTTGGCAAGGTGCTTGTACTCACTTTGGGTGTAGGGTTTATTATTTATTCTTTTTCTTAAAGTGTATGCTTATCCTTTTAAATTATCTTAAGTGTTAGATTTAAGATTATCCTGATTTGCTATAATGTGATTTAAAGGATTAACCTAATTGTACTAGGCATCTTCTAGATACCATTCTAATATTGATATTTATTATTTAATCAAGCTTCCTATCCTACATGCCTAAGCTATTTATTAAATTTAAATTATGTTAATTTAATTAAATTCAGCTATCTTACTTTTGGTTTAGTCTATCTCTCTTTTTACGAGTTAAAAATCACTATATCTAAATCAAATTTTAAGTTATCCTAATATTAGTTGTGATACTGTATCTTATTATTCTATTTTAACTTTGTCTTTATCTTGTTATGATCTCTATTCTACAAGTGTAGATATTTCCTATGCCTACTTCCCTTTAATCCTTTTAATTCCAGATTTAATTTAATTTATAAGGCTTATTGTTATTATTATCTTTGATTTAAATTATGTGTAATATCCATATGGTTACTTACTAAATTAAGGTGCACGGTTATTCATACTGTTGGCGATTTGGCAAGTGTACCCGTTACACAAGTAATATAGAGTGAGTAAAGTATCATTCCCATGAGGATTGAGGTACTAATTACTCACGAAACTAAGGTGAAATACTATCTAGACAATCCATTTAATTGATGAAAATAAAAAGAGAAAACTTAAATAGAAATATAATTATAAATTAACAAATTAAACTAAAACTACTAAGACCTAAGACAAAGCTACTCCTAATAACAAAAAGCCTAGGGTTGATGGAATTAACTTCACTTAATTTTTAATCAAACTAATTCTTAAACAATCTAGTCTTTGAGTTGTTAAAGTTAATATCTAACTACCCCTAGCATAGATAAAAACCTCAAACTCATAAAAATGGTGATCAAGCATTTTAGAGCAAATAAATCGGTAAAATTCACTCCAACAAAATACGAAATGCAATTGTAAAGTATCATTCAACAACAAATCTTCATAAAAGTCAAATTACATCAACCACCAAACCTTTCATTTCTTATAGGTTCCATTATCATTCTCTTACCCTCGCTTTCACCAATTGTACATGCTAATCTAAGGCACAAATATTCTTAGAAAGATTTTTTCAAACCTCAACTAAGATAAAAACCTAATATTCTATAATTCCTTATGTGAAAATCAAGTTAAATTAATGAATAAACCCTAATTTGACTATATAAGGCTAATGTCTATATTCCTATGACACTAACAAATCAATACCCTCACTTTTAAGGTTCAAGAACTCATACTATTTATCCCTTAGGTCAAATTAAAGGAAAGCATTAAGATTGAAATGAATAAACATGCATTAAGCAACTATTGATTACAAGAGTTTGAGAAATTACATAAAACCTAATCTAAAATTAGGTTTATAATATCCCTAGAAATGAAGAAAATCTATCTAAACAACAAAGACATAAATTACAACAATGAAACTAGAAGAAAATGAAGATAAGAAAGAAGAAATGTGGGAAGGAAGGCCAATCCCAAATGGGAAGGCCTTCTTCCCCTCTAACTAGCACCAGAAATGGCCCCTTTGTGCTGTCTCCAAGCTCCAAAATCTCCAACTCCAAAATTGGGTTAGAAAACCCTAAAAGTTGCTTAAATATTGTCAGATTTGTGCCTTGGCACCTGGGCGCCAAGCCTAACAGCTAAGATAGTGAGTTCCGGGGTTGCGCACCCAAGTGCCATGTTTGACGGCTGGGTGCCATCTGGACAGAGAGCTCTTGTAGGTTCGTATGCTTGGTGCCTAGGCGCCAGCCTACGAGAAGCTTCAAATGACTTTAACTTCTCTTATTTTCTCCCAAAATTGCATCTACAAAAGATTACAACAAAAAATACTTAAAAAGACGAGAAAATAGGGAATAAAACAAGATAGAAAGAGAACTCCAAAGCAGAAGGGTACTAAATGAAAACAAAGATCAAAAGCGCTAAAGGATAGCAGAACAAGGCTAAGAGAAGAAGAAAAACCCACTTTTAATAGCATGATTTGATGGCTTTTTAGGACTTATCACATACCATTTGTTTTAATTTGATTTTCAAATCCAATCGTATCCTTGAAATTTGAATTTATTATATTATTATCCAATTTAAGTTAATCTCACTTTATCCTTTCCTATGATCTTAATTGATTTGAACTAACTATATCAAATCATATTTTAATTAATTTAATTTTTTTTCTTAAATTGACTTCACCTTCCACATGCCTAAAATTAGGTAGGTCTTATCTTACCTTATTTCTTTATTTATAAATTCTATCCATATCTTAATCATTCTAATTGTTTTCTAATTAAATTAATTTCATCATAAAATGTTTAATCTACACGCCCAAAATTACCTTTTATTTTATTATCTCTTTAAGTCACTGTTTTATTAATCTTATTTTACTTCCTTATCTCTTATTATTCTTATGTTTTTATTTTATTAAATTTTACTTGAATTAAGCTTCTTTAAATTTTTCTTATCTATCTTAACAGTTGTCATGTATATTATTAATATTATTAATTATTTACTTAATAGTTCAGGCCTAAGCTATATATAATTTCTTTATTTATTATTTTTCATTATTTAATTCTACTTAATTTATATTTACCTAAGTGAATTCTTTCTTTATTTTTCCCTACACTAAATTTTCTTAAATTGTAGACCTCTAAATAACTTTTAAAGTTTCACATTATTTTTATTAATTTAATCTCTATCTAGTGGTCCCATTCTGTGCAATTTCGTCCAACCCTTAATAAAGTTTTACTTTTCACTTGAGTCCCTCATCTTTATTTTTCATTTTAGTCCCTTTAGCTCGAATCACAATTCATGCATAGGGTAAGCATCACATCATAATACATAATTATATTTATGCAATTAAAATGTGTAACTCATGTTTTTCACATGCACACTTAGACGGAAATTCATAGGTAAATAGAAAAATTTAACAAGCATAGCAACTCTAACTGCAATTCCATCTATTCAAGAAAAATTTTCTATACATCAAAAATCAGATATTTTTTCCAACATCATAATACCAAGGGTATTACAAAAGGCTTGTGTAAGGGGAGGTGTTGGCGCCTGAAGTGATTTTGATGACTTATTAAGCCTGGGCACCTCAATCTCCAAGGTGGGGCCAAGGTGCCCAAGCTTGAAACATGGGAGTTGGTGTAACAATAGTAGTATGTGTATGGAAATATGAGGAAAATTTTTTTCGTTGAATGAGAGAAATATGGCATGAAGGAATTTGGCACTCTGAAAATCTAGTGAGTGATAAGAAGTGAGAGAGACGGAGTAAGCCATAAGTCCGTGGAGGGACTAAATTGAGATATATTATATAAAACCCTTCAGTGGAGAAGGAAAATGATTAGAATTTGGGAAATGAGTGATAAGGATATGTGGCACTATGAAAATGAGGAAATTATCTGAGTCAAAGTAAATTACAATTTTTCCCTCGTTTAATGTTACAACCCAGAAATCGGGCACGTGATTCACCGATAACTACAAGGGTACACCTCCTTGGTACCCCCAAATTTCCTTAATTCAAATATTAAACCATAAACATATACCCATGGACAACTTGTCAATTTCCAATAAAATGATATTTCATTCATATATACTAGCAATGTTCTTAGTCAAATCCCCAAGTCTCATGTTATGGAGAAAATATTTAAGACAAAGCACAAATATAAATTACAGCCAAATAACATTAATCCCCTACATTACAAACAAGCCTAGGCACCTATACGACTACAAAGCATTTCTTAGGCTTTCCAAAAATGGTTCTATGAACCCACCAATAAAAATAGAGGATGTCTCCCAGGGTCACTACTCCTCCAGCAGATACTCCTCCCACTCAACCATCGAATCTGAAAATGTTAAACCAAAGAGGGTGTAAGTTCATCAAAACTCAGTGAGTGAAAGATTATGGATAAAAAAAAAGAGAGATAACATCTTAAATACAATGCCAAAGCTTACCATCATAACTAGAATGAGTACCTTAGGTACTTGCACACATCTAAACATACACATGAAGAATATGTTATGCACAGACAGTCATATGTTTCCTTTCGTGAGTCTATATTCTCATGAATTAACCTTCTTAGGGCTCTAATCTTCAGGATTTACTCTCCCTAGGAATTGTCACTTAAGAGGTTTAAGGGTCTATATTCCCTAATTCACAATCTCAAGTTTCATCAATGTGAATCTACCTATCTAAAGACTATTTACCTGGGTCTCGCCATAGGACTACATTCCTACAACAAAGTCCCTTCCTCATGCATACATATTTGCATCATAACCAGTCCTCATGACACATGCACAATCCATACAAACCATACTAGTATTCCCACGCATAATGTTCTCAGGTATTTAGTTAATACAATTAACTAAGAATAGGTTTCATTTACCATATACATTTGGCAAGGAAAATAGCATTGTATACTTAGAAGAAAGCATAATTTAGCAAGGTCACTCACTCACCTTGATGCCGAATGAGTTTTACTGTATGATGGGATGGCTCAAAAAAGGAAAAGCATCCTAAAATCTAGAGTCGATTCCTATCAAATAAGCGTAATGGAGAAAAGGAATGATTAAAATCTCCAAATACAAACTAGGAAGCAACCAATCGACTGCCTTTTTCCAAGTAGTTGACTGGTTGGGTATAGCCAAGCCTGACCTGAGAACACTGGTCGATCGGTGATGCCTTACCAATTGACCAATGCGTCTCTACTAGGATCACCATTTCTGCTCAAAAGCAACTAGTCGACTAGTGATACCATACTAGTTGACCAGTGCATCTCTGTCAAGAAGACCACTCCTACCTAGGAGTTATCGATCGACCGGTGATTTGCTACTAGTCAACCGATGTATCTCGACTAGGTTTGGCCAGAGAGCACCAAGGGCAGCTAATCAATCGCTTCTAACTTAACGGCCAACCGCTTGCTTGTAAATGCAAAAATATGACATTATTCCTATATTCTTCACCCAAAGCCATTCCTTGTTAATTCATGCTTCCATTGGGGCTAAAAAAAGCGTCCCAAGTAAGTCAAAAACTCTCAAATCCAAGGAGACGGTTGGCGTCAAGATTTCTCCCATCATTACTAAACTTTCAAAGTTTTTCTCGAAGTATTGGGAGGCAAGAAGCCAACTCCCTCTTTTTGGGACACATTACTAGCCATTTCTAGTAAGAAATCAAGAAAAGAATGGAGCATAATATGGTTTTCAGCACATCCAACAAAAATCCCATTTCCTTACTTAGGGAACTATTTATGCTAAAATGGAAGAAATGATGACCTTACCTCTCACTCTTAGGGTTCTGATGAATCGAAATGTGCCGGAAATGCAAATCGTCATTGGAAGAAATAGGTGGAAGGGTTATAGCTTGCTTGAATCAAGAGAGAAAGTTGAGGGAGAAGCTCTATTCTTGCCCAAATGTGTGTGTGTGCATAAAATGAGAAGGAAAGGGAAGGGAAAGGTGCTTTAGGTAGGCTAAGTGGGCCTTGAGTATCCACCTATTTAATAAGAACCCTCTTTTAGCCCAAGTGACCCAAGCAACAATTTCCATAAGGATTCCATTAATTTAAATAAGTCCCTTCACCAATATTTTCACACTTCAAAGAATTTTTTGTACAACATTAAAATATAACAGTTAAGCCCTTTAGCATAATTCCATAATTACCATTAATATATAAAATTAATTAATTATGAAAAATAGTTAATGCAAGAATTACTACATTATTACCAAGCATGTGACCCTAAATTTGACGGGTATTACAATCTTTCCCTTAAAATAATTTGATCCCTCAAATTTAAACTCACCTCAAGGTTCAAACAAATAAGGATACTTCATCTTCATATCATCCTCTACCTCCCATGTGGCTTCCTCGTGAGAGTGGTTCCTCCACAGGACCTTGATGAAAGGGATTTCCTTGGTGCAAAGTTCTTGACTTGTTTATCGAGAATGGATAGTGGACCCCTTCATAGGCGAGAGTTTCATCATACCGCACCTCTTGCTATTGGATGAAGTGAGTAGGGTCAGGGAGATACTTCTGTAACATCGACACATGGAATACCGGGTGTACTCCCTCTAATTTTGAAGATAGGGCTAAACGGTATACAATGTTACCCACCCTCTCTATGATCTCATAAGAACTTATGTATCTCGAACTTAGCTTTCCTTTCTTCCTAAATCTCATTACTCATTTCATAGGTGATATTCTCAAAAATATCATGTCCCCCATAGCAAATTTGAAATCACATCGCTGTTTATCCACATAGGCCTTTTGCCTACTTTGGGCGGTAAGTAACCTTTCCCTTATGAGCTTGATCTTGTCCTAGGCCTCTTATACCATTTTGGGTTCCAATATTCTAGCTTTACCATGATCGAACCACCCTATTAGAGACCAGCATCACCTTCATACAAAGCTTCGAAATGTGCCATCTCGATGCTAGCTTGATAGCTATTATTGTATGCAAACTCAATGAGTGGCAAATAGTCCTCCCAACTCCCACTAAAATCTAGTACACATGCTCTCAGCATATCCTTCAAGGTTTGGATGGTCTTTTCGGGGGTGGAAGGTTGTGCTCAAGTCTACTCTAGTAACCAGTGCCTCCTAAAAGGTCCTATAGAATAGGGAAGTGAACTGGGGTCCCCGATCCAATATGATGGATACTGGAATACCGTAGAGCTTCACAATCTCCTTGACATAAAGTTGAGCAAGCCTCACTACATTGTAAGTGGTGTGTACAGGGAGGAAATGTGTCGATTTGGTTAGCCTATCGACAATGACCCATATCAAATTATACCTTTTCGGTGAATGGGGTAATCCTACCGCTAAATCCATAGTAATTCGTTCTCATTTCCACTCGGGAACCTCAAGCCTTTGCATCAATTTAGGTGGTCTTTGGTGTTTAACTTTAAATTGCTAGCATGTTAAGCTTCGAGCTATGAAGTCAGTCACATTACACTTCATTCTTTCCCGTCAATAGATTTGTTTCAAGTCTTGATACATCTTGGTGGTGTTGGGGTAAACAGCATACACTGAACTGTGAGCTTCCTCCATAATTTCTCTCTTTAAAGGCTTGATGTTCGGAACTTATAGCCTTCCCTTGTACCATAGTATAACCCTGCGTTCACCAAGAATCCTCGTGCCAAGCCTTCCTTTGCCCTTTCTCTAATTTTAACCACCTCGGCATTATCCTCCAATGTTGCCTTCACTCTTTCCATAAGAGAGGATTTGGCCTTCACATGGACCAAGAATACGCCCGACTCGGTGATTTTGAAGTACACAGCCTTCAACTCTTGTAGTTCTTGAATCAAAGATCTCCTCACCGTGGCAATATGAGCTAAAGTACCCATAGATTTTGACTTAAAGCATCCGCCACCACGTTCGCCTTTCTTGGATAGTAAAAGATGGTGCAGTTATAGTCTTTTAGGAGATCCATCACTCTGTTGCCTCAAGTTGAGATCCTTCTGCTAGAAAATATATTTGAGGCTTTTGTGGTTGGTATATATCTCACATGTCTCCCCATATAAGTAATGCCTCCAAATTTTCAAGGCAAACACTACAACCACCATCTAGAAATCATATATGGGATAATTGTGTTCATGCTTTTTGAGTTGCCTAGAGGCATAAGCAATGACTCAGACGTGTTGTATTAATACACACCCCAATCCCACTTTTGAGGCATCACAATATATGGTGAACTACCCAGTCTCGTTGGTAGAATAAGAACCAAAGTTGAAGTAAAACACTTTTTTAGCCTAGAGAAACTTTACTTACAAGCATCATCCCAAATATACTTCACGTTTTTCTTGTTCTAGGCTCTGCTTATCCTTCTTAACATCCTTGACAAAGACCAGAACCCTACAATAATCCTTCCTCAGCATGCGTCGAGCACTCATCATAGATATCATGTTGCAAGGCACCTCACTCTGGTCACCTTGATACACGAATTCACGTTCTCTCGACATGTTGAGTGTAATGGCCTTGTCATGACAATTCATAGTGGCATGGTATGAGGATAGCCAGTCCCTGCCTAGAATTACATCAAAGTCGGTCATATCGAGAAGTGTGAGGTTTGCTTCTGTCTCTATTTCCCCTACAATTACTTTGTAAGAATGATACCCTAATCTCACAATAAGGGTCTCCTTTATTAGGGTGGCAATCGAGAATGGTTCCTTCAGTTTAACCTGCCCTGTTGCAAACCTCTTGGTAAATAGAGGTGACACGTACGAGTATGTGATGTGCAGTAAAAGAACCAATTGGTAAGATATCGGTAACAACTACGTTGGATGCCTGTGCATCTTGTCAGGTCAAGGCATATACACTAGCGATCCCCTTACTAGTTGCTTGCTATCTACGACCTCCTTGGCCCCTATCAAGGCTTCTCACTATACTATTACCTCTAGTAGAACAAGTTGGTATACGAGTAACTGGGACAGCTCTAGATTGAGCACAGGAAGGGTGAACTGATTCCTGACCAGATTCGGATATGAGTTGGGGGCTTTCCCTCTTAAAGTGACCCTCCTTGCTACAATGAAAGCAAGATGAACCTACCTCTTTCCTCGAAGAATTCACTCAAGTGAGATCTTCGGCACTCTGAAATCTGAGCAAGGCCTAGAAGATGTGTGGCCCTTCTGAACTCCGAGTGGGGCCTAGATACACTAGCTGAGGATGGGACTGACTCAGTAGATATGGTTACAGCAATCTTAATATTAGCGAGAGGCTTTGAGGCCCTCGAGTTCCTTCCTTTACTAATGGGTTTCCCATCCTAGGTCCTCTCTTTTTTCTTGTTAAATTCTTTTTGGCTCTTTTCCTTTGCTTCCATCCCTCGGTCAGTGTCAACGGTGGTATTATAGGAGGGGTAAGTTTCCATTTGAGCACCTACTTGAACAAAAAGAGAATCACAAAGGCTCTCGACAAATCTTTGAATCCTCTCATCCTCATTGGGTATCCTATGAGGAGCATATTCTACCAACTTGACAAACTGGGCATTATACTCATCGACGGTCATGGATCCCTACCTCAGATATTCAAACTCCTAAGCCCTAGCCGTTTACACACTCTTTAGAATAAATTGATCCATGAAGACCTTGTGGAATTCTCCTTATTTGATTCGTAGCGTACCTTAGGCTCGCCCTTTTTTCCACGTCTTCTATCGCCTATCGGCCTTCCCCCTCAGCTGGAAATAAATCATCTCTCTAAAGCTTCGCAAATCTTCTCACAATCGTCCAAGAAATGTTATAGAGCACCGTTATAGTCTTCTTTGGTAAAAGTGGGTGGTCTCATCTTCAAGAACTTGGACATCTTAATGTCCCTAACAGTACCCTCCCTAGCTAGAAGAGGAAGTGGTGCCTAAGGTACTGGCTTGACATTGGCAATAAGAGGGGCCATTGGTGGGTTAGTCGCCATTAGTTGTCCTTCCTATCTTACTTCCATTCGGTCCAACCGGTTAGTGAACATGTCAAACATCTCCATAACTATGGTTGTCTTGACATAAGGGAATGCTTTACCCCTTCTTGCAAGACCTTGGGCTGAGCCCCTGACATCTTAGGCATACGTGCTCTCCGTATGCTAGGAAGAGATATGATGTTCATTCACAGACAAGGCCAAAGGTGGTACCAAGGCTCCACCTGAGCCTAAATGTCCTTTATGCTCAGTAGATTCCTCCTTTATCAAGAAGAGCCAAGAATCTACAAATATCAACAAAAATTTTCAAATTCTTAAAATACTCCATACTAACTCCACCAAGGAGCAAGTCATAAAAAGAGATACCAAGAATCTATAAGGCCTTTTTTAGAACCTTGTCCCATGGTCATGCTGCAGTTCACAACAATGGGGAAGGGCCCATAAAGGACACTTTGCTCTATAGCTATAGAGGACTTGAAATCCTAAGCTCTAATACCATTTTATTACGACCCAGAAATTGGGCACGTGATTCACTGATAACTCCTAGGGTGCACCTCTTTGGTAGCCTCGAATTTCCTTAACTCAAATATTAAACCATAAACATACACCTATGGACAACTTGTCAATTTCCAATAAAATGATATTTCATTCATAAATACTAGCAATGTTCTTAGTCAAATCCCCAGGACTCATTTTAGAGAGAAAATATTTAAGACAAAGCACAAATATAAATTACAATCGAATAACAGTAACCCCTTACATTACAAACAAGCCTAGGCAGCCTATATGACTACAGAGCATATCCTAGGATTTCCAAAATTGGTTCCATAAACCCACCAACAAAAACAGAGGATGTCTCTCAAGGTACCAATATTCCTCCAGCGGATACTCTCCACCTCAACTAATGAATCTGAAAATGTTAAACCAAAGAGGGAGTAAGTTCATTAAAACTTAGTGACTAAAAGACTACACAAAAAAATAAGAGATAACATCTCAAATACAATGCCAAAGCTTACCATCATAATTGGAATGAGTACCATAGTTACTTGCACACATATAAACATACACATGAAGAATATGTTATGCACAGACAATCATATGTTTCCTCCTGTGAGTCTACATTCCCACAAATTTACCCTTTTAGGACTCTAATCCTCAGGATTTACTCTCCTTGGTAATTACCACTCAAGAGGTTTAGGGATCTACATTCCCTAATTTCTAATCCCGAGTTTCATCAACGTAGATCTACCTATCCAAAGACCACTTACTCGGATCTTGCCATAAATCTACGTTCCTACGGCAAAGTCCTTTCCTTATGCATACACATTTACATCACAACCTGTCACATCCCAAAAATTGAGCATGTGAAAAGATACTACTCATTTGATATAATTCTCAAACATACGTTATATGCATATATTCTGTAAGGTTTTACATTCAACCTTAATCATTCATTCCACACTACAGAATTATATTCATCTGATAAGCAAATATAGACATACATAGTCTGATATTTCTATCTCATCGCAAGCCTAGGAGACCTATAGAAAATACAGAGCTTTTCTAATATCCACATTAATAAGTACTGGTGTCCCACCAGACAGGAATAGAGAATAAACTCAAGGGGCTTCTAATCTTCAAACGGATACTCTTGTTCTTTATTTTCTGTATCTGAAAAAAAATAATCATAGGGAGTGTGAGTTTATTTAAAAACTCAGTAAGTAAATAACTGTACTATATAAAATATCAAAAGTACAAATACCACATTTACTCATATAATTAATTATCTTATACATCGAGTAGTATGAGACTCTAACCCTTTCAAACTCATGAATAAGATTTCATAGATATACACCGAGTAGTATGGGACTCTAACCCTTTCAAACTCGTGAATAAGATCTCATAGGTATACGCCAAGTAGTATGGGACTTTAACCCTTTCAACTCGTGTATATGTTTCATAGATATGCACTGAGTAGTATGGGACTTTAACCCTTTCAAACTCGTGTATAAGATTTCTTAGATATACACCGAGTAGTATGGGACTTTAACCCTTTCACACTCGTGTATTAGATCCCGTAGATCTTTACTCATTAATAAAATAGTTAGAATTTATCACATAGTACAATTGTCATGAGATAAATAATTTCTTCATACTCTTATTTCTACTGATCATCATATACTCCCATATGAAAAATTAATTGCTTATTATCCAAATAATATTGTAAATGGGACTTATATTGTACTTTGACTAGTAATATCAAATTAGCTGAGCAAGGTTATTCACTCACCTTGATTTTTGTCCAAGTTTACCTTGTTCCACACTAGAATTTGTGTAGGAAAATTTCCTAGTAAAATATATTACAAGGAATCATAAGAAAGGAAACAAAATCACGAAAATACGTAAAATTTTCTGACTGCTACAGTAACGGGTTGCTACAGTACGGTTTGCTACAGTAACGGTTTGCTACAGTGTCGGTTCGCTACAGTGCCGGTTCGCTACAGTAACGTTGACTGCTACAGTACCGTTGACTGCCGACACTACAGTAACTGCTACAGTACCCGAAGAAAATTTTCCAGATTTTTTCCCGAAATTTCTGGTCGCTACAGTAACTCGGTTTTGCAGAATTTCTAACAATTTCATCCTTTCCTTTCTTGTTTCAAAACCGGAATTTCAACTCTTTTAACCTATTATAACTCAAATATAACTTCTAAAACAACTGAGATTCATGAATTATCATTAAAATCTTCAAGAACAAAACCTCCTCTGATCTTCTACATAAACTGAAATTTAAGGAAAATAATCGGATTAAAGCTTACCTTTGATCCTTACAAAGCTTTTGAACCGAACAAATAGTCGAACTTCTGAAGATCAAGGAAAGGATTTGAGAAGAAAATGAAGAACTGAGAGAGAAATCTTTTCTGCTTCCTTCGGCTGAGTGAAAAAGTGAGGGTTACTATTGAAACTTTATATTAAATATTTCTAATGGGTTATTCAATAACCCATGGGTATCCATAACCCAACATCCAAACCCATCCAGTCAATTTACAATAAATGGATTAATTGACCATTCTGAAACCACTTTTCCATGAATTTCACCATTCTTAGAATATATCCCTCATTGTGCAAATATTTAGTCCAGTCATTTAACTCAATTTTCATAAATAATATTCAAAGAGAACAATTAAATATGAAAATTAAAAATGACCAAAATCAATAACTAAAGTAACGTTGTAGAATTCTAAAATACTCTTAAGCGAATTATATTCTGAAATTAACGGGTATTACATTCTACCCCCCTTAAAAGAATTCGGTCCTCCGAATTAAAATCTTACCTCAAGTTTCAAATAAATGTGGATAGTTTTTCCACATCTCATCTTCTGCTTCCCACGTAGCTTCCTCGCGAGAATGATTTCTCCAAAGAACCTTGACAGTAGGAATTTCTTTGGTACGCAATTTCTTGACTTTTCTATCAAGGATAGCTACTGGTACCTCTTCGTAGGTGAGAGTTTCATCAAAATGAACTTCTTGGGGTTGAATGACATGAGAAGGATCAGGAAGATACTTCCGTAGCATGGACACATGAAATATTGGATGAACTCCCTCTAGGTTGGAAGGTAGGTCTAGGCGATATGCCACATTACCCACCCTGTCTACAACCTCATATGGGCCAACATACCTCGGACTAAGCTTTCCCTTCTTCCCGAATCTCATTACTCCTTTCATAGGTGAGATTCGTAAGAAAACCATATCACCTATTGCAAATTCAAGGTCACGTCGTCGGTTGTCCGCATAAGACTTCTGTCTACTCTGAGCAGTTAACAACTTCTCTCTGATCAGTTTAACTTTATTTATATCTTCCTGTATCATCTCAGGTCCAAATATTTTGGTTTCACCAAGTTCAAACCAACCTATAGGAGATCGACACCGTCTCCCATACAAAGCCTCAAAAGGTGCCATCTGAATACTGGCTTGGTAACTGTTATTATAAGCAAATTCAATAAGAGACAAATGATCTTCCCAACTTCCACTGAAATCCATCACACAAGCTCTTAGCATATCCTCTAAAGTCTGAATTGTCCTTTCGGACTGTCCATCAGTCTGAGGATGGAATGCTGTGCTAAGATTCACTTTGGTACCCAAAGCCTCTTGAAAGACTTTCCAGAACCGAGAAGTAAACTGAGGTCCTCGATCTGATATAATGGATATTGGTACACCATGAAGTTTCACTATTTCTTTAACATAAATTCGAGCAAGTTTTGCTACACTGAAAGTGGTATGAACAGGAAGAAAATGTGCTGACTTAGTAAGTCGATCCACTATGACCCATATTGAGTCATTTCCTTTTGTTGACCGAGGTAAACCTACTACAAAATCCATAGTGATCCTTTCCCACTTCCATTCGGGAATATCTAGTTTTTGCATCAATCCAGATGGTCGTCGATGTTCAGCTTTAACTTGCTGACAAGTCAAACATCGAGCTACAAAGTCAGTCACGTCTCGCTTCATGCCCTCCCACCAGTAAACTTGTTTCAAGTCCTGATACATTTTCACAGTACCAGGATGTACAACGTAGGACGAACCATGAGCTTCCATTAAGATTTCATGTTTCAAAGATTCAATGTTGGGGACACAGAGTCTCCCATTAAACCATAAGACTCCTTCTTCATCTACCAAGAAACTTGGTGCTAGACCTTGCCTTGCCTTATCTCTGATTTTGACCATATCAATGTCATTTTCTAAATTTACTTTTACTTTTTCAACAAGAGATGATCTAACTGTTAAATGAGCCAGAAATGTACCTGACTCAGTGATCTCGAAGAATACTCCATCAGCTTCCAACTCTTGTAGTTCATGTATTAGAGACCTCCTTATAGTGGCAATGTGAGCTAAACTTCCCATAGACTTTCGACTTAGAGCATCAGCCACTACATTTGCTTTACCTGGATGGTAAAGGATGGTACAATCATAATCTTTCAGAAGTTCTATCCACCTTCGTTGCCTTAGATTGAGATCTCTCTGCTCAAAAATGTACTTAAGGCTTTTGTGATCTGTAAAAATTTTACAAGTTTCCCCATACAAGTAATGTCTCCATATCTTTAGGGCAAACACTACAGCTGCCATTTCCAAATCATGAGTGGGGTAATTCAATTCATGCTTTTTAAGCTGACGTGAGCCATAAGCTATGACTTTACCATGTTGCATCAACACACATCCTAAGCCTATCTTTGAGGCATCACAGAATACAGAGTAACCCCCTGGTCCTGATGGTAGGATTAAGACTGGTGCAGAAGTTAAACACTCTTTCAATTGGGTGAAACTTTGCTCACATGAATCATCCCAAATGTATTTAACATTCTTTCGGGTTAACTTATTTAATGGGAGAGCCGTCTTAGAGAAATCTTTGACAAAGCGACGGTAATACCCTGCTAAGCCAAGAAAACTACGTACTTCAGACACAGTTGTTGGTCTAGGCCACTGTTTAACTGCTTCAATTTTACTTGGATCTACATGAATACCTTCTTGGGAAATAACATGTCCCAAAAATGTTACATGACTCATCCAGAATTCACATTTTGAGAGCTTTGCGTACAACTGATGCTCTCTCAAAGTCTGAAGCACTATTCTCAAATGTTCAGTATGTTCTTCATGACTCTTTGAATATACCAAAATATCATCAATAAACACAATTACAAACTTATCAAGGAATGATTTGAACACTCTGTTCATTAAATCCATAAATGCTGCTGGTGCATTTGTCAACCCAAAAGACATCACAAGAAACTCATAATGTCCATACCGTGTACGAAAAGCAGTCTTAGGTATATCATCACTCTTAATTCGTAACTGATGATATCCAGACCTTAGATCACTCTTTGAGAAGTATTTTGCTCCTTGAAGCTGATCAAACAAATCATCTATCCTTGGTAAAGGATACTTATTCTTCACTGTGACTTTATTCAGCTGACGATAATCTATACATAATCTCATAGAACCATATTTCTTTTTCACAAAAAGAACAGGAGCACCCCAAGGTGAAAAACTTGGGCGAATGAACCCTTTGTTTAACAAATCTTCCAATTGTTCTTTGAGTTCTTTTAGCTCAACAGGAGCCATACGATAAGGTGGAATAGAAATTGGTCTTGTGTCTGGGACCAAATCAATACTGAACTCAATATCTCTTTCTGGCGGTAATCCAGGTAAATCTTCTGGGAACACATCTGGAAATTCATTAACCACATGAATGTCTTCTAACTTCTGTTCTTTCTTTTCTAAATCTTTGATAAAAGCTAGAAATCCCTGACATCCCTTTCGCAACATACGCTGGGCACTTAACATAGATATCATGTTGCAAGGTACATCACCTCGATCTCCTTGAAACACAAAATTACTCCTCCCCGGCATATTAAAGGAAATAACTTTGTCACGACAATTTATAGTAGCATGACAAGAAGATAACCAATCCATCCCTAAAATCACATCAAAATCTAACATATTGAGAACTATAAGATCTATCTCAGTTTCCATGCCTCCAACGATTATTTTACAAGAACGATAACATGTTTTAACCATCAAAGTCTCTCTCATCGGTGTGGAAACCAAGAATGGTTCTTTAAGAATAATCGAATCAAATGCAAATCTCTTGGCAAATAGGGGCGACACATATGAGTGAGTAGAACCGGGGTCAAACAAAATACGTGCAGCAAAAGTATTAACAGATAATATACCTGTAACTACAGCATTGGATGTTTGAGCATCCTGTCGGGTTAGAGCATATACTCTTGCATTTCCTCTGCCAGCAGCTTGTTTTCCACGGTCACCTTGGCCTCTTCCAGAACCTCTTCCCATACTACCCCCTATTGAAGGGGTTGGTGTTTGAGTAATAGATTGTGGTCGAGGTGGCAAAGTAGACCCTTGACCTGGTCTTGTCATGAGCTGAGGGCACTCCCTTATAAAATGTCCTTTTTGTCCACAGTGAAAACAGCCTGTACCAACAGTGTTTAACCTGCATTCTCCGAAGTGAAACTTTCCACATTCAGGACATTGGGGTTTTTCCCTTCTACCTTGAGTACCTCCTCTACTAGAAGAGCTAAAACCACCCCTGTTCTCTGAACGAGGCTTAGCCACACTGGCTGTAGAATAAGTTGACTTAGTAGGAGTGGCTGGAGCATTTTGTGACGCAGTAAAGGGTTTCAAAGTTCCTGAGTCTTCCCCTTGATCAAAAGATCTTCTATATCTAGCTTTCTTCTTTTGACGATATTCTTCTTTATTCTTTGACCTCTTTTCCATTCTTCGGGCCACATCAACAGCCTCTGAGTACGAAGAGTAATCGTTCATATTAGAACCCACTTGATCATATAAGGCATCACGAAGCCCTTCCACAAACTTTTCTATTTTCTTCCTTTCAGAAGGAATGATTTCAGGGGCATATTCAGATAATTTAACAAACTGAGCTGAATATTCATCAACAGTCATGGTTCCCTGCCGTAGATACAGAAAATCTCTGGCCCTGGATGATCGTTCACTTGCCGGAAGAAATTCATCCATAACCAATCTGTAAAATTCTGTCCACATAACTGGCGGTGCGCCTTGAATTCTAGCTTTCTTCCAGTTCCTCCACCATTTACCAGCCCTACCTTTTAACTGAAAGGAAGTGAATTCTACCTTTTGAGTAGGAGAACACCCTATAGCATCACAGATTGCTTCACAATCTTCAAGGAAACATTGTGGGTCCTCTTTGGGATCTTCCCCTGAAAAAGTAGGAGGCCTCATTTTCTGGAATTCAGACATTCTTACCTCTCTTACATTAACTCCTCCCGCTAACGGAACTGGTGGTACATTTTCAGTTTCAACAATAGGAGGATCCACTGGCAGGTTAGCTTGTGCAGCTCGACCTCTCATTTCAGCCTCAAATCGGTCAAATCGCTCATTCATCAAATGAATCACATGTGCAATAGTTGCATTACCGACGTGAGCATCAGGTTCGACTCTTCTTGCTTGCTCACTAGTTGCGCCCTCAGTACTTTGAGCATGTAAACTATCACCACGGTTAGAATCATCTTGCACATGTACTGGTGGATTTATGGCCCTCCTTGGACCCATATGCTCATTATTATTAGAAGATCCTTCTGACATTGATCTGTCACAGATCTTCACACATAACAAACAATTTTCAGACATAAACAAAATATCACTTACTAGCCCCACTGAGAAGTTATCTATAAAATGACATTATACTCTACAAGGTCTTTTATGGAACCTAATCCTATGGTCATGCCGCGGCTCACGACAATAGGGAAGGGCCCACAAAGATCACTTTGCTCTGTACTCTATAGGGGACCTATAAAACCTTTCCTCTGATACCAAATTTGTCACATCCCAAAAATTGAGCATGTGAAAAGATACTACTCATTTGATATAATTCTCAAACATACGTTATATGCATATATTCTGTAAGGTTTTACATTCAACCTTAATCATTCATTCCACACTACAGAATTATATTCATCTGATAAGCAAATATAGACATACATAGTCTGATATTTCTATCTCATCGCAAGCCTAGGAGACCTATAGAAAATACAGAGCTTTTCTAATATCCACATTAATAAGTACTGGTGTCCCACCAGACAGGAATAGAGAATAAACTCAAGGGGCTTCTAATCTTCAAACGGATACTCTTGTTCTTTATTTTCTGTATCTGAAAAAAAATAATCATAGGGAGTGTGAGTTTATTTAAAAACTCAGTAAGTAAATAACTGTACTATATAAAATATCAAAAGTACAAATACCACATTTACTCATATAATTAATTATCTTATACATCGAGTAGTATGAGACTCTAACCCTTTCAAACTCATGAATAAGATTTCATAGATATACACCGAGTAGTATGGGACTCTAACCCTTTCAAACTCGTGAATAAGATCTCATAGGTATACGCCAAGTAGTATGGGACTTTAACCCTTTCAACTCGTGTATATGTTTCATAGATATGCACTGAGTAGTATGGGACTTTAACCCTTTCAAACTCGTGTATAAGATTTCTTAGATATACACCGAGTAGTATGGGACTTTAACCCTTTCACACTCGTGTATTAGATCCCGTAGATCTTTACTCATTAATAAAATAGTTAGAATTTATCACATAGTACAATTGTCATGAGATAAATAATTTCTTCATACTCTTATTTCTACTGATCATCATATACTCCCATATGAAAAATTAATTGCTTATTATCCAAATAATATTGTAAATGGGACTTATATTGTACTTTGACTAGTAATATCAAATTAGCTGAGCAAGGTTATTCACTCACCTTGATTTTTGTCCAAGTTTACCTTGTTCCACACTAGAATTTGTGTAGGAAAATTTCCTAGTAAAATATATTACAAGGAATCATAAGAAAGGAAACAAAATCACGAAAATACGTAAAATTTTCTGACTGCTACAGTAACGGGTTGCTACAGTACGGTTTGCTACAGTAACGGTTTGCTACAGTGTCGGTTCGCTACAGTGCCGGTTCGCTACAGTAACGTTGACTGCTACAGTACCGTTGACTGCCGACACTACAGTAACTGCTACAGTACCCGAAGAAAATTTTCCAGATTTTTTCCCGAAATTTCTGGTCGCTACAGTAACTCGGTTTTGCAGAATTTCTAACAATTTCATCCTTTCCTTTCTTGTTTCAAAACCGGAATTTCAACTCTTTTAACCTATTATAACTCAAATATAACTTCTAAAACAACTGAGATTCATGAATTATCATTAAAATCTTCAAGAACAAAACCTCCTCTGATCTTCTACATAAACTGAAATTTAAGGAAAATAATCGGATTAAAGCTTACCTTTGATCCTTACAAAGCTTTTGAACCGAACAAATAGTCGAACTTCTGAAGATCAAGGAAAGGATTTGAGAAGAAAATGAAGAACTGAGAGAGAAATCTTTTCTGCTTCCTTCGGCTGAGTGAAAAAGTGAGGGTTACTATTGAAACTTTATATTAAATATTTCTAATGGGTTATTCAATAACCCATGGGTATCCATAACCCAACATCCAAACCCATCCAGTCAATTTACAATAAATGGATTAATTGACCATTCTGAAATCACTTTTCCATGAATTTCACCATTCTTAGAATATATCCCTCATTGTGCAAATATTTAGTCCAGTCATTTAACTCAATTTTCATAAATAATATTCAAAGAGAACAATTAAATATGAAAATTAAAAATGACCAAAATCAATAACTAAAGTAACGTTGTAGAATTCTAAAATACTCTTAAGCGAATTATATTCTGAAATTAACGGGTATTACACAACCAGTCCTTATGACACATACACAATCCATATAAACTATACCAGCGTTCCTACGCATATAATGTTCTTAGGTATTCTTAGTTAATACAATTAACTAAGAATAGGTTTCATTTACCAGATACATTTGGAAAGGAAAATAGCATTGTATACTTAGCAAGTTCATCCACTTACCTTGATGCCGAATAAATTTTACTGTATAATGAGATGGCTCGGAAAAGGAAAAGCGTCCTAAAATCTAGAGTCAATTCCTATCAAATAAGTATACGAGAGAAAAGGAATGACTAAAATCTCCAAATACAAACTAGCCAGCAACCAGTCGACTGCCTTCTTCTAAGTAGTTGACTGGTCGGGTATAGCTAAGCCTGACCCGAGAGCAACTAGTTGACCTTGGTTATGGATGTTATGTTTTAATGGGATGTTGTGATGATTGTGATATATGTGGTTCATGATGATAGGTATGGGTCCATGAGCCAATGAAGCCTGCAAGGAGAAGTGGGGCTCACAGGAACCCAGATCATGGGAAGAGGTTCATAAGCCGATGAAGCCTGATAGGGGGAATAAGGGCTCATAGGAATCTCAACCATGAGGATATTAGTACATTATGTGGTTGATGTATGGCATAGTATGAGTGCGATATTGTGTGTTATGGATTGGTATATATATATATATGTGATTTCGATGTATTTTTTATTATGTTTGGATGAGACTCAGTGATGCACTCCTGAGGTTGGAGACCGATAATTGCTGGAGTATAGAATATGGGTCGGGGCCAAGAGGGATGTACTTGGGGGGTTAAATGATGAGGTCTAGTGGTATACTCCTAGGGTCTAGTACTTAGAAGAGGAATAGTACCTGGAGGGCCATCGATTGTAAGGCATGGACCAAGATCTAAGAAAGCATCCTCAGGGTCTATAGCGCAAGTTACTAGTATTGGCATGAGCTAGAACCCTTGAGGGATAGATCCAGGATTCGATTTTGGTAGATGCCAAGCTGATATGAGATATGATTGTGAGGCATGGGCTAGAATCCAAGAAAGCATCCTCGAGGTATACATCGTAAGTTATTGATGTAGGCATGAGCTAGAACCATTGAGTGACAGATCTGGTTTTGGTAGATACTGAGTACGTATGAGGTATGATTTTTGGAGAAGGTCATGAGTGCCTGATCATTGTATGCTTTGATATGTTGATTTGAATATGTCTTGGTTTAGATGAATAGGTTACTTGTGTGGATCAGGATATCTTTGGATGAAATTGATTTTAGGATAGACCCTTTAATTGTGGATAGGCAACATTGATGCCTGTGATATATTTATGTACTTGTGTGGTCATGTTTATATGCATGCAATTGTGATGTGGATATGGTTTGTGGGTTTGGCGATATGGATACATGATGTTTACAAATACCTACATACAAATGCATGTACGGATTCAGTAAACATTGTTATCTTATACTTGGTCATGTGGGTTGAAAAGGTTATTAGGGTTGCATATGGGGCACCTAAGCATACTTTTATGACTGTATGTATTTGTTTTAGAATTAATCATTTGATCTTGAGTTTATATTGTCATATGTATGTGTAAGGCAAAGTTTTTGGGTGAGTCAGTAGATTAGACTCATCCTCTCACAGTTTCAGGTACTGAAGACGTTTCGGTTCAGCGGTTTGATTAGTGAGGATGCCTCCCTATTATCTGGGCTAAGGTATTTGGCTTTATGTTTAAAGTTAATATTTTAGCATGCTCTGTAATCAGGTAGGCCATCTAGGATTTATATACCTTGTTTGGGTTAGTTGGTGAAATATTAGACCTATAGTTGTGTGGGTGACACGCTGTCTGCGCCAGTCATAGCACCCGATCTAGGCTATGATAGTTGGAATGAGGGGTTGTGGTGCCAAGTGCAATCTTTATCAAATTGTGTGCTGAAATTGGTGTTTTGATGGTCCTTAGGTCTCGTGTTAGTTGGTGCTCGGTCAAGGCATCTTATGAAGACCGAAAGTGCTCTAATTCTAAGTTAAGGGTCTAGTCTTACTTTGTATAATTTTACTTTCTAGGATTGTTTTTCCTAGAGTTAATTAAATTTAATTATGTGATGAAGTGATAATATAATGGTATGCCGAGCAATAAATTTTCATAGCCATAAGGAACAAATACATATAGTTATATGTGAATGATGGTTGTTGTCATCTTTGCAAATGTATGCTCTCTAATTAGTTGTGAAACAATCTTATAGCGTTGTGTGGTTAGCATAAAGCTATGTAGTATGGGCTGAGTATGTGTGCATATATGCAAATATGTTTATATCGACACACACATGTAGAATGGCATAAATGATTTCATGCGATGAACATAAATATTTATGAAAATATGCAAGTGATAAAGTCCAAGATTTATGCTCAATATTTGTGAAGGGAAATTGACTTGGGAATGTAAGACAATATAGTTTGAGTAATTGATTGTGATTGTAAGTGGTATGGTAGTGTGGGACTCGGGTTGAGGAAGCCAGAGTAGGCTAGATGATCTTTTCTAGGGGCAACATCATGGCAAGGTAGAGCTCGAGTGGGAAATGCCAAAGTGGCCTTTATCTTCTCTGAAGGTTACTTGCCGATGAAGTACCCACTAGGTATAGGAGTTGTGATAGGACTATTTAAGTGCTTGATTTGTATTAAGGGATTGATTGGCAAGCATTCTTGATTTATATTATTGTTTAATGATGTATGGATGTGTTTGGGAAATGACATAGCCTATGGAGATGTAGATCTATATGACACATTCTCGACGACAAATCTGTGGAGGCGTAGACCCACATTGATGAAGCCTTGAGAAACGGAATAGTAGGGATACAAGCCCATGCAGTAGAACTCTTGAGTGGAATATCTATAGGAATGGAAACCCCGTTGACGAGGCTCTTGAGCATAGTAATCAAGATCAAGATCTTGTACAAGATCGGAGAGGCATAAAAAAGATCAAATCAAAGATCGTAAAATCTCATGCAATTTTAAAAAATAAATATAAAAATATTTATATAATTTTCTAAAATTATTAAATAAGCATAAATTTATCAAAAATCAAAAATCAAAATATTTCCATAAAACATCTTTTATCATATATGACCAAAAGTAACAAAATTTCATTCATAAACATTAAAAGTCATCAATAGTCAATACAACCAATATCAAATCACTCCATACATTAAACAAGCAATCTTAAATTGGCAATTTGAGTTTGATAGTGAGTATTAGTATCAGGCCAGCAAAAAATAAGGCTATCAACATGACAACAATGCTATTATCATCAGTATCAATATCAGTGGGTATCACCATATCAGTATTGGCATTAGAATTCAGAAAAGATGTTTCATTTTTTGACAACCATGGTATTATCAATTTATCATCAATATTAGTATCAGTGGGTAAGTTCGAACAATCAACTCATAGGTAGGACGACCACGCTAGAGCAATGACGAGGAAGGAGGAGGACAAAGTCATAAACCAATCGAGCACGATAAACAGATGAAGGAATTGATAGAGGAAGCAGATGACAGAGGAGGAAGGAGGAGAATAGCTAAATCAAATAGACTACCACAAATGATGATGGTGGAGGGTGGAGGTTTATACGCGTACGACTGAGAGACAGAGAGAGTGAGAAATGAGAAAGGACGAACGACTGAGAAACGAAGAAGATGAATACGGGATTTGAAGGGATAGGGCTCCTTCAGTGGAACGACGTCGTTTTAGGAGGCAGAAACTTTAAAAAAAAATCTCAACACAAAACGACATTGTTTTGGAGCCACATTAAAAAAAAAAAGGTGTAGACCAGATCGCGTGGGATCATGCAATTTTATCATCCTATGGTCAGGATCATGATCCCATGTGATCCTGATGCAAAAACGATCTTACTTACGATCTTGTATGATCTTACGAGCAAGATCAAGATCTTGATTACCTTGCTCTTGAGTGCATTCTCGTAAGGACTTAGACCTATGCTGGGCAATTGAAATGTGCATGATGTGTTGATTGTGCTTAGGTGATGGTATGTGTGTATGATAGTGTTTATGTAGAACACTTAGGCATATGCTTGTGACCGAAAGAGGTAGAGGTTGAGAATTAGTTGTGTTGACATTGGATGTATGCTTTATTAGAGGCAAATGAATGATGTCATGTGCATGATCGATTTACGGATAAGCTTAAATTAGACTTAAACTCACTTGCACTAGGTTCTGTGCTTAGGGCGTTATGCGGATTGGCTTGAGGTTGTGTGTGCATGGTTGCATGAGAGAGCTTATATCGCTCATGTATGAATGCATTCATATAAATATATTCTGTTTGCATGCATAATCAGATGTGTGTAGAGAGTAGAGCTATCTTTGGTGAGTCAGTGGATTGGACTCACTCACTCACAATTTCAAGAACCGAAGATTGGTTAGCTTGACATTACTTATGCCAAAGGACACCTTCCCATTGTTCGGAGTAAAGAAACTTCTTTTAGTTTTAAGTTTATCATTTAGAATGCTTTGTAATTTGGTAGGCCATCTAAGATGTAGTGTATGTTGTTTGGGTTAGACTAAGGAAAAATTAAGCTTGAGGCAGTGTGGGTGATACACCGTCCATGCGGATCAAGGGCCTAAATTTAGGTCGTAACATAGATATCACCAAAGTTAGGGTCTGGAAAACCTTCACTAACCAATAACTAGATATCATCATATACTCTCTAATTAATTATGGTATGCAAGATTTGAGAAAAGGATTAGTGGGTCTTTAATCATTCAAAGAGCAAAAATATGAAATTAAAGCTTATTTAATACATAATAAATTTAGACCCACTAAAATCTGAACCATCATATAATTAGAGAGTCAATTATGATTAACACGCAATAAGACTAAGATAAAGGATGTAATTAACATATATAAACATGTGATATCATGATGTTAAGTATGGAGTTTTCTTTTTAAGAAAGTAAAGTTAGAAAAAAAATATATATCATGTTTAGTGTAGATTTTCTAATATAGTTTTTTTTTTAGAATCTTAGTTTCTCTTAGCGTTTAATTTTCCACAACATTTGGGCAATTTGATTCCAAGTACATCCATGGCATTTCAGTTTTCCATCTTAGCCTTTTCTTCTAATACTTGTGTTTAATTCCTGAATTGAGTTGTATGAACAAATACTTTTCTTATAATAAATTAAATTTAAAATCTTTATACCAAATATCCATTAAGCTTATTAATATTGGTTAGTTCAAGTGGTTAATTAACATTTGCTACCTTTAAATAAGATCTTGTGTCTTGTGAATAAAGAAGAACATTGGAGAGATGGAGAGCTTTACACCTTTATATAGTTAGATCTGACTCAAATCAAATTAGTCAAAACTTAGTGAGTTTCCAAAAATTGATAGTTTTAACAAACAAAAAGAATCCCATTAAGCTGCGAGATTCTCCATCCTTATTCTCCCCTCAATTTATAGAAATAGAGGGCTGGTATTCTACTTCTTCCACTCTTTAAGTTTGTAGATCTCCTTTGTATATATAAAACAAAACAATTATAATTTACCTATTTTGATTTATTTAAATTATTTAGCATTTATTCTCCTTAAGCAAGGACTCAAGTTTAAGTTTTATGAATGAAGAAAATTAGTATTGAGAGAGCTTCACACTTGTGTGGTTTAACCCAGCTTGAACCAAATTAATTAGAGTCCAGAAACTTTTTAGATACTAGTAGTTTTAACAAAAAAAATTATAATTTTTTTAAAAATAAACTATATATTAATCTTAGTCTTATTAAAAGTTTGTTAACATCTTTACCTCAAAATCAAGGCTAAATTGATAGCAAGAAATCTTTTGGATAGGGATCAAATTGACTGCGATGAATTTTCAAAAACTTATTCATGCTAGGACAGACAACCTTTTTCTTTTTTCCTTTCTTGTTTTCATAAAAAGAAAATTCTTCCGGGAACAAGCACTGTGATTATTCTTAGTTTTGAAAGAAGAAAAGAAAAAGAAAAGGCACAAAAGCTGAATTCTCATGCATGTCTTAAAATTAGACAAACAACCCGACAAATTTGGGTTACACATAATCAGATTCGATTCACAATGGTGGGAAGAAAAGAAAAAAAAAAGAGATTGCTATTCAAGAGAATAATTATAGTTATACCTCATTGCAACACGTTTTAATTGTTATTTTGTGATTTGCGAATATGCACATAAAATATATTTTCCTTGAAAAAAGTCATAAAGACTTATATTTGAAGCAATATGTAATTTCGTTTTAGATGTCCCTACAGAGGTTTATAGCTACAACAGATTCTGCAGTAGATCTTAATTAAAGAACATACTAAACACAATTAATTATATATATATATATATATATATATATACAAACACAGGTATGTTTTTTTTTTTTTAATTATCTTCATGAATTATATAACTATTGGGAATGATATGCATATAATTAATAAGAATGCCAACGTACTAGTGCCAAAATATATATGCACATAAAAGACCTTGAGGATTCCAAAATCCACCTCCATATTGTATATTTCTGCCTTGACAAAATTATTACTGTTAGACCAAATATAAAAAATTTAGGGTAAATTATTGATTTAATCATTGGAAGCTTAAAATTGTCTTAGTTTGATTTTTAAAAGATCAAATATTTTAATTTAATCTTTAAAAAATTACATTTATTTTAATTTTCTTTACTAAGCTACAAAATTTATCATTACTAAATTTCAAAAATTTCATGGACTAAAGTCGTATAGACAATTTTGGGAGACCAAATTAAAGCGCATGCAATTTTTCAAGAAATAATCTGAAATACTTGATATTTCAAAGACATAAATTGAGACAATTAAAATCTTTTGAAGTCCAAATAGTAATTTGTTTAAAATTTAAAACTTTTTAGGTTATTATTTGTCGTAATATATGATATCTAACGGTTATATTTGTGCTTTTTATTTTGGCTTAAATGTGTACAAGAGGCCAAGTGCTCTGTTCCTAGCTATGTCATGTCCTTGTAGCAATTATAAAATTTCCCCATCTTCCTTTTTTAGGAAAAATCCATATTGATATCCATATTATCGCTCAAATTAGAGACAGTACTATTGATATTTGATTCACATAATCTGTTGAAAAGAAATATATATATATATATATATATATATATATGTGCACGCCCGCACGTGTTTTATAAATATTGAAAATTAATAATGAAGTTGAGGCGTGATAAATATTATATTTAAAGAGGTTATGTCTGTATATTGGATAATCACAGAAAAACTCTTTTAAAATATAAAAAGCTCTCTTGGAACCAAGATATCCACCATAGAATTTTAATAAGATATATATAGAGTCTGAATAGTTATGTCTGTTCAAATTTTAATATGTGTGTCTGTTCAATTTCTATTAATTATTTCTATTCTATTTTCAATATTCATGTCTCTTCAATTTTTAATAGTCATGTATATTATATTTCCAATACTAATGTCTGTTCAATTTTCAACAGCTGTGTGTTTTTAATTTATATCTCTTCAAATTTTAAAATGAATTTTAAAATTCAACCAACATATTATTTTAAATTTATAATAATTCAAAATTTAATTGATACATATTTTTAAATAATTGACACATCATTTCAAATAAAAGAAACATTTTTCAAATAAAAGATACATGCTTTTAAATTAAAAGATATATTTTTTCAAATAAAAAACACCTATTTTTAAATAAAAAATATATTTTTTTCAAATTAAAAGATACATCTTTTCAAATAAAAGAAATAACAATTAAATTCTTTTACAAACATCTTATTATGTTTAATGCCAAACTTTAATTCTACTTCAATATTATAAACTGTATATATATAATTATAAACTATATATGTATTATCAAACAGCATCCCCATAAATGGAATTGTGTCAAATTTCAAATCAATCAAATGTGCTTAGGTATAAATTTGATTATGATATATCTATATAACAATAGTTATATATTATCATTAAATATGGTCTGATTTGAGCGCTCATTTAGGTAGGATTAGGAAACTGGATTTATAACGAAAGTTACATTTGAGCGCCCATCAAACAATTTTTTTATTAGATAATATGGAAAGCTCGAATATGAAAAATAAAATTTAAATAATATAATTCTTATCTTCGAAGTTCGGACTACTAGACTATTCAAACAATCTCTCAAAAAACATTATTGGAGTAATTTTCATCTGAAGCATCTGGAACTATATTAATCCTTCTATTCGGTTTATCAGTAATAATAATAAATAAATAAATTATATTGGCTTTCTCTTAGGTCTAACATTATGTGCTTAACTATTTTAACTATATATCACATACAATTAAAAATAAAATCATAATGGTATGTTATGCAACAATTAACTCTATTAAATATAATGGAAAAAATTATGTAATACACATTAAATATAAAAAAAGTCAAACATTACTTTAAAAAAATATAAAAAAAAATAATTTAGTTAAGCTCAAAAAATAATATATCCTTTGGTAAAAATTAAGTTTGGTATGCATACACAAACGCAACCAAACCAAAACTTGAGCTGCTAGAAAGATGGATACACACGCAAAGTCAAACACATGCATTGGAAGCTTGAAAGGTACTGCAATAAGTCTAAGTCCACATTCAAACCCTAATTCCCAATATCTGCAATCTTCTAGTGTTTCGTTATCTCACGCAAAAGATATATATATATATATACACATACAACAAAATAACAACCCTAATTTACATGTTTGTTACAAGTCTCCAATCAATTCCTTTCACCAAGGAAGATCAGATTCAATCGTGGTGGCAGCAGTAGTACTAGTCATGTCAACAATACCTTCTCCCATTGAAGCTTCCACTTGTATTCCCATGTTGGAAACTTGCTACAAATTAAACACTCCATCTCTCACATTTTTCACAAAATTCAACGTTAATAATTATTAACAGTGCATCTGCGTTAAGAAATGTTAATTTAATATTTCAATGCCTATATAATTAGATATATAGGTACCTACTGCTACTTGTTTTTCATATAAAGTCTTAAGTCCATGGCTCTGAGATTGAGACTAAGAGAGAGAGAGATGGGGCCTGGGGGAGTTATATGTATTATAATTAAGTAAAATAAGGGGCAGCTAGTTAATTATTATTTACTAGACATGATTATATATATAACACACAGCAAGCTGGCCAGATTTATATATATATATATATATATGATGGAATGAAAAATTTTAATGTATTCTCAGACGACAAATATAGATACATGCATCAATCAATTATCAATTATATGCATAGATCATGCATAAGTATAATATTGCACGTTTTTTAATATTAAAATTTTACAGAGATTTTCATTAATTTCTTCTCAAGATATGAAACTTTATTTTCTTTTATAGAAACATATTGAACTTGTATCTATCACCTTAAAAAAAAAAAAAGCAGAGCGGAATTGATTTCATAATGCATGTAATAGAAGAAAAAAAAAAAAGCCGGCCTTCTTGAGAAATGTAGCTCATAATAAAATTATCATTTTTAATGGTTACAGAAACCTCCGACTTACTTACATGCCTATTCATATTTAGTATACCTATATGTTCTAATAGATTGAGCATAGTAGCATACTCAAAAATCTCGACGATATGAAGGAATAAATAGGTATTGTTGTGCGTTCATGGCTGTTGTCTTCCATGGAATGATGAGGATGAAGGTAGTAGGTCTTGTAACAAGCCATAGTCATGAGTTGTGAGCTGGTGTTGATGCTGCTGGTGAAGATGATGATCTTGGGAATTAGGGTTTTGGTGGAACATGTTGGGATCGGGATGGTTTTGGTGATCAGCTTGGCTATAACTTGGAAGCAACTGAGCCAAGAGTTCTGGGGGCAACAAGCTTGTCCTCCCCATAGAAGCCGATCCAAAAAGGGAAGCAGGCGATGGGGCCGACGCTGATAACATCATGGCAGCGCCGGCATTTCCCCGGAGCGTCACCGGACAATGGTGGTTGTGCTGCCCTTCATATGTTGTGACCACAATTGATGGGTCTTGGAATGACCTCTCCACTCTTTTCTTCACTGTGCACTTCTGACTTGTGCATCTGTAATAGCTCCTGCAGTCACATATATATATTATAGCAACAAAATAAGAATAATTTAGCCACAGGGTTAAATTAATTGGAACAAGAGTAATTTGGATTCCGTTTTTTGAAGGTAAAATTTTAAATGGACAAAAAATAATGTATATATCAGGTACATAGAATGTAATGATATGTTATAATTGAGGGGAATCTTGATGAAGTAATTGTTTCATATGATCAAAATCATAATTAATACTCAGACAAAACAATCTCACATAGTTACAAATAATTGAAACTGTTAATATATTAAGGATTAATTATTCCATCAAATATGACAAAAACCAAGATGAATTACCACGAAGTTTTATGATTTTGTAAAACTGTGAACCAAATAGTAGATAATTAACAAAGAACATGGAAATAATACTGGAGAACAATAATTAATTAATTGATCAATTAAATGATTAATTAAATGATCAATAATTAAATAATACTGTGAAACTGTTATATATTAAGGAATTAATTATTCCATCAAATATGACAAAAACCAAGATGAATTACCACGAAGTTTTGTGATTTTGGTTTTGAAAACTGTGAACCAAATAGTGGATAATTAACAAAGAACATGGAAACAATACTGGAGAACAATAATTAATTAATTGATCGATTGAATGATTAATTAATGAATTAACCTTGGGTAAGGACTATTCTTGACTGCTTTCTGCCCATATTTTCTCCACCTGTATCCATCTTCTAAGTGATCAACCTCGCTTTTAGTCAAGAAAGAAAAACGTGGCTCTCTTGGCTTTTTCTCCTTCTTACTACCTTTTGGCTTGCTCCTGAAAAATTCAGATCACATTTCACCAACTTTCCTCTTCAACAAATATATATATATATATATACACATTGATAAGGAAGATGTTAGGGTTCAATGCCTTGATTACTAATCTTAAACCATTATATAGCACTAGCAGCCTTATATATATATACACTGCCTTGATTACTAATCTTAAACCATTATATAGCACTAGTAGCCTCATATATATATACTAGGACATATCACATGTATAGACAAAGAACTGATCTACACCCATTTCATAAGAGGCACTGAAAATCGTAAGCATATAACGGAAAAACTAATCAAAAGAGGTTTACATTAATTCATTATCAAAAAATCAATTAATATAATTAGATTAGTTATTCATAGTGTTTCACAAGAAAATAGCACATAAATTGATTTGACATATATAGATTCAGAATTTCAGGTCCTAATTCCTACTTATCAATGAAGCAAAGAAAGATCAGATTCAGATCAACTAAAGTCTTTCAGGGAAAACCATTTTACAAAATAGAAGAACCAAGACGAGGAATTAACCATATGTAATTAAATAAATAAAATAGCATACTCTTTCTTGGCCTTTTCGTCTCCTTGATCTTGGTCTATCTCTTTCTTCTTCCTGCTTTTGGCCGAGTCCTCTTCTGTTTCTTCCAGTACTGCTTCTTCTTCAGCCTCATTGGAAGATGAATTAGACAACGAGGAATTGGGACCCACAGTGGCAGAACTAGTGGGCTTCTTTGGGTTTTCGTCAATGGAGGATGAGATCACTTCAGATGCTGCTGCTGATGAGCAAGACAAGTCAAAGGCTCTCGAGAGACTGTTGTAGTCCATGAAACCACCATTCAGGCAATCAGTGAAGCTTGTGTTGTACTGTGAGGGATGATGATCAAACCCTTGAAGAAGGTTTTGGTGGTTGTAATAGAACGGATCAAACTGATCATAATGGTCCTTATTCTCATGATTCGCCATGGAAGAAGAAGGAGGAGGAGAAGGTGAGGAGCACCAGAAAAAATAAACTTTTGTTTTGAGAAAGAAATTTGAGCTAAGAGTAAGACTTTATGTGATGGTTTGTTTGGTTCTTATGGGAAAGGAAGCTTTTGGCTTTGAACTTTGTTTCTCTCTTTTATTTTATTGCTTTTTCCTCCAACTTTTAGATTTTGGAGTTTGAAGGTAATTGAACAGTTTTTCTATAAATTAATTAATTAGAATCTTAATTTATGTTTAAAGGAAAAAAAATGGAATAATCGTGAGGCGTGATTTCTAGATCTATTAGCACACTATTGGTTAAAGAATAATTAATTGTCAATTGGTTGAAAGACTTATTACATATTTTGGTGATGCTGACAGCGACTTCTAATCAATTAAAGGGATGAAAGAAAATAACATTTCGGTATGGATGTAACATGTTAAATTGATAATTTATACTTTCTAAGTTTTATTTTTTTTTTGAAATTTTATTTTTGGATTCTTAATTGTCGATCGTTTTTAATAAAAGAAGTTAAATAATTGAAAATCTCAACCTTTATTTTACGTTTTTGTCATCTTTAGAATTAGTGTTAATATTATATTACATAGGATAACATTATATTAATTTAAACTTGACACTTTTTGTAGACTTTATATGGTATTTAATCAAAAATATTTTTCCCAATATATAAATGAATAATAGAGGCGCCTTAAACCTGAAAAATATTTTCAAAATCTACACAAAATCCCTTTTTCAGTATTTGTTGAAGAAATTGAAAGTAAATGTAGCCTAAAGGCACAAAATTTGCATTAATTAATAAGGGTCCCTGAAATTCTATAAATATAAAGCAAAACATGAAGCTCTTGGTGCATGATAAAAAAAAATTCTTGACCTGAGGTATTTCAGTTAGGTTCTGAAATTTGGAGAACTTCTTAATGAACGTCAATAAAGGTAACATTAATATACTTAATCTATATGTTTATCTAATGTAAGTTTAACTACTCTGTTGCCTAATTAACTACAGTTTTTGTCAAATAACATTAGAATAATTAAATTATTGATTTAGTTTTTGAAAGATTATTTTTGTTATAATTTAATATTTGTCTTTTTACACTGCAAAATTTTTTATCGTAAAATCTCAAATTTTTTGTTGTTAAGTTATTCTAATAGATAAAAGAATGAAATTAAGATAAAATCAATATTTTTGTGCTAAATTGAAACACTCAATATTTCAAGAACTAATTTAAGTTAATTATACTCTTTTAAGAACTAAATTAATGATTTGCTCATATAATTTTCTTGTAATTTTTTTTGAAAATGTATACTAACTTTAAAATAGTAATCAACCTGATGAATTGAACGAATTTTAAATAATATTAAATATTTTTATTTTACTTTTTATAACAACTTTTTCATAATACAAACATCAATAATTGAAGCATCTTATGATGAGCCACCTTCATGTCAAGTGAATGTGAGGCTATGCTAGCTACGTACGTTATTGACTAATTATTGCTGCCGAAGAAATTTTACAATTATTTGATATTTCTATTTTCTAGAGTTAAAGTTTTTAAAACTTTAATTATTTTAAAGAAATTTTCATACATATAATAATATTAATTATTTACATAAAATTGAGAAAAGAACGACTAAAAAAGATTTGGTTTAAAATAATAAAAAAATTCATAGCATTTTTATTTGTTATTTGTTGAGTTTCCCCAAAAAAGAAAAATAATTGTGGAGGGTGAGAGGGATATGTTGGAAGGAAAGGAGCAGAGAAAGAGAGAGAGAAAGAGAGTCAAAGATTACAACTATACGGAAATGTGATGGTGTGGGTGACACGTGTGAGGAATTGGGTGGGCACCGTCATTTGACCGTAGACTAGCACGTGCGAAGAGAGGGGAGAGAGAGAGAGAGAGAGAGAGAGAGAGAGACGGGTGGGGAATTGCTATTCACGACCACGCGTATGACTGCTGCGGTGTCGGGTTTGTTTGACGGTAGCGGCCGAAGTTTGTGGCACCCATCTTGTGTTGGGATGTGTTCTCATTTCATTCCTTCATCTTCATTTCCCACACAATAACTGTGGGTTTTGGGTTGGTCAGAAATCAACACGTCCCAAAAAAAAAAAATCTCTTCTCCACGTGTTTCGAATCCTAATCTATCTGAGGATGAATTTTTTGCTTGGATTTAAAAGCTAAGCATCATGTTTAGTTTATTTAAACTATGGTTATTAAAAATTTTATGGTTGTCTAAATTTTATGGTTATTTTTTAAAAAAAAATAAAATCAACATCCTAAAATGTAGGCCTTTAATTGCAAAAATCAACGATTAAGATGAGTTAAACTAAAAATTCATTGGCTTATCTATCTATATAATATATAAAGTTCTTCCACTATCTGGTGCACTGCTCAGTGTGTGCAAATCCTCTCCTACCTACAGGAGGATCCTGTGCGCAGGAGGGGCTTTGGATATATTTGATCTATTTGATCTAACGATTTCTATTTATCCTCAGCATTTTTAAAATTTTTTTTTCAAGTATCAATTGATCTAGTGATGATTGTAAGTACAAAAATAGACATAAAATAATAGTTGTAATTTAAAAAGAGAAAAATAAAAAATGATGAATAATTGAGAGCTATTGGATCAAATATCTAATAGTTTCTAGTCCCTCTTGCGTACAGCACCATCCAACGCCCAACACCATCCAACGCCCAACAGGGGATCTTCTTCCCTGCTCAATTATCCAATCACTGATATTTCTATCTTCCATCTAATTCAAAATTCAAATACTAACTCATTCCAAGTCCACCAATATATTCAAAATAATTTCACTTTCCAGTTCATCTAATTTAAAGAACCTTGATAGTTATGCTTCATCTAATATATTTCAGCATTATTAATATATATGTTTCTTCTTGAGGCTTCATTTGTTATGCTATGCTTCCTTTCGAGGCACAACTTCGCCAATTTTTGGTGAATGTTGAACCTATTTCCATTCATAGGTTGCCATTTCTTAAGGCTTCCAAGCTCTGTGGATGGTTGCATTTGATTTTGGCCATGTTTGAGTAAACAGCTTATTTAAGTACTTATAGAATAAGAGTTTATATATAAGTTATTTCTACAATTGAAGAGTTTATAAGGACAAATTTCACATAAGATATTTTCAGCTTATTTTCATAAGCTATCCTAGAGAGCTTATGAAAATAAGCTGTGTAGAACTTACAAAAATAAGCTAAAAACAATTATGGGTATATCATAAGCTATTTTTATAAGTTCTCCTAAATACATGCATAAGCACTTATGTCATAAGATAAGTCAGATAAGCTCAAAATAAGTTCTTCCAAACGCACCATTTGTCTTTGTTTAGCATCTTCCTTGCAAAAAAATTTTTTTTTTGGGTTAGAATGGTGTGATCATTCTAAAATTTCACAAGAAAAATGTACAATTTCTATATTGATGTTTTAGTGGAGCGGCTTTTACTTTATATAATGAGTGTTGTCATCCTCCTTCATTGTGGTGATTGTGTTTCTCGCAGGTGTGTAATTCTCTCTGAAACTACCTAAGATTCATGCTACTCTCACAATGCACTAATCCTTGGTCATGTTTTCTTACTCTTCTCAAGATGGTATTGAAGGTTGATGTTTCCCACTTTGTTTGCATGTTTCTTCATGTTAGTTGTATGTGCCTTCCTTTAATGATTATCTTTGTGCTATCCATTAATGTAGATATTGATGCCGTTGTGGGGACTTTTGCATAAAAAACTCTAAGCATGGGGAAGTTACAATGCTCTAATGAAAAGCTCTCAGCCATTATAACAAGACAAGTATTGCAAAGCATATGACGAGACATTTGAATATTTCATCTCATGAAGCCTTTAAATTAGGTTTTGCTCATGGCTTTGCATTCTTTGTGGTTGACTGGTTCACACCTATGATTGCTAAACCGTCCAAAATTGAGTTCTATGACAATTTTGCAATATAGTGATCCACAGGTCATTCTCACTTGTGGAGCCTATACTTCTACCACCTAAAATTACTCACTGATCACAAATTAATTACACAGGGTGGGGGAGTTACAAAATTAAAACAAGATAACAGAGTTAAAACTAACAGAACCAAGGTTATCAAGATCAAGATGTTGCATAAGATCGGAAGTGTATCAAGGATCGTAAGATCTTGTATACTTTCACATATATATATATAAGTGGTAACATTGCAAAAATATCAAGAGTTCAAATGGTCATCCATAAAACACATCATATATTGCATATATTGCAAAAAATAACAAGAGTTTCACCCACAAATTATCTCTAAAAGCAACCAAAATGTTAAAATCTAATAATCTCCATAGTGCATACATCAATCAATTCATAAAAGTCACAATACACAAGGTAAAAAACATAAAAATTGACCCAAAGTCACTAAACATAAACAAAAACACCTTCAAACATCAATATCATCCACATTATGCATAGCACGCTCACTATCATCCTCACTACCATCATTATCATTAGCATTATCTGAGTCACTGAAGTCTTCATGGATCTCCAAGTCATTGACGATGTCATGAACTTCTAAGTCTTCCACCACATCTTGACCCTCAAATGTGACATCTGGTCCTTCTCCTTCTTCATCTCTTGTTGCAATATCTTCTATAATCCACTCATCATTAGAAGAAATGTTTTCCACATCAAATTGAATTCTAGATTTTCTATCTTTTAGTTTTAGATTGTATATTACAAAAACTAAATCATTCATCTTCTTTTGGTGCAAGTAGTTCCTCCTCTTTGTGTGCACCTATGAAAACTAGTTTAACTTTAAGTACAATCTTCCACATTATTCGTTCTAAAACAATCATATGCACTTTCTCTTGACATCCCTTTTCCCTTTGCATTGGTCACAAGAATAGTTACATTCTTTTTTTCACATCATCAAGCACAACAATACAAGGTTTAGCATTATCTCTAGTGCCAGCTAGATGATGTTTCAATTGATAAATGTCATCGGTTAATATCGTACTATAGAATTTACAAATAACTTTTCTACTTTCTTCTTCAACTCGATAGCCATATTCCCATCCCACATCAGTTCTACTACCCGTAGCATTTTTTCTTTTCTTGCTTAGTCCAATCATAATTCTACTCCTACTTCTTGACCTAGTAGATTCAAGTGTAACATTACTAGGTTGAGGTTCACTAGGTTGACTAGATAGAGATTCAGATTCCATTGATATAGGTATGACTTATGAGACTATGATTAATTAACACCTCATGTTCAAATTCAAATAGACAAATAAAATCAACAAACAAAACAAGCAAGTAGCCAGCAATTCAAAATCACAATTCACAACAATTACAATTCACTCAAGCTTAGCAATTCACATTTCACAGCAATCACAATAAATTTTTAGTCGTCCAACTCCAAAAAAATAACTTAGTTAGTATAGGACACCCTATTTGCAGAAACAAATGTTCACAGTTCATTCATGAATTAGGATTTTCATGTAGAGACTACAAAGGTCAAAGAGAGTAAGAAAAGGAAATGAAACCCATGAAATCTCAAACTTTTAGATTCAAAAAGAGGCTAGTTCATTTATGCAGAAACAGAAGTTCATCTTTCATGACTCAAAGTCATGATTTAGCTTTGAATCGGTCCTAAATTTTGAAGAACAAACTTACCTCTGCAAGTGTGCGACAGTGACGGTGAAGACTGAAGAAGATGATGTGAATGCGACAGCCAATGGTGGTGAACGGAGATGAATAAGTTGCTTGAGGTAAAGGAAGATGAAGAATTGAAGAAGTCTGAGACGCGGTTGGCCATTGATTTGTTGTAGGAAGGAAGGAAGAACTGAACTACTGAAGGGAAAGGTCTGGTCATTTAGGGCTTCTTTCACCCAAAACGGCATTGTTCTCCATCAAAAATGAGGAAAAAAAATCTGATGTTGGTAGATCTCATAGGATCGTGCGATCCCACTATCCTATGCGTCATTTCTAAATCTTGTTGTGATCTTGATTAGATTAGATCTTAATGCGGTCCTACAATATTTTCTTCACAAGATCTAGATCTTATGTGATCTTACAATCAAGATCTAGATCTTGATAACCTTAAACATAACAACACAACAATGGAATAGAATCATGTAGCTATTTACTTAGCTTCCTAGAATTGCAACCATCATCATCCTATCTCTAATTTAATTTCTAATTAAATTCTATCATTTGGTTTTGAATTCTAAGATTTCCAGAATATCTTCCAAAAATAAGCTACACTAAATACAAAAAGGGAGATCTCCATTAAACCATAATCAGGAATAACTCCATGAAGACCTAACCAAATCATATACAACCATCGCATTCATATATGCCAATTTCACTCTACTCATTATACCAATCGGTAATAACAAGATTAAACCTCAGATTAAGCTTTTGAAATAGAAATACACTCAAGTTACTTTAACCAAAAGTTGACATAAGCATAAAACAGAGAGGCAAATACCTAAACGAAATTGAAATAGGAGTTAAATCAGAATAATTATATGCATTGAAGAATGCATATTACATCTTCTAGTTCAACTTTGTGAATGATTACATAAGATGTTTAGCCTTCCATTGAGGCAAACAAAAGAAAACATAAGGGGAAATTACAGAAGAAAATAAGCTACGAAATTATAGAGAAAATGGTGGAAGATAGAGGTCTTCAACTGAGAGAAATGAAGTCTGAAAGTGTTCTTAATCTGATACAGCCTTGGAGGATGAAATTTGTCTTCTGCATAGGTCTTTTTCATCTTGATGTTGTTGCAACACTTTAGCAGCATAGTGCAGAGAGAAACATGGAATAAGTGCTACTAGAAAACTGTCTTTTTTTGGTGCAGAAGTTGACCTGTGAATTTAGCCAATTTGGGACAGATGCTAGCTACAAAATAGACTAAATACGTACCAAAAGAAACAGAAAAGTTTGCAAGAGGGTGGGGCCCATACCAACTCAGCATCAACGTCCACGTAAGCATCTAGTTGGTGTCCATATCAGCATATATGCATCCAAGTCATCAAATTAATTCTCTAATGAGTTTATCTACAAGATTAGAAATGAGATTAATAGGGTCTTTACTCATTCAAGTCCTAAAAATATGAAATTTAAGCATATTAATTTCATTATTATTCTAGACCCAATAAATTTCAACATATGATAAAATTAGAGAGTTCTCCATGAATAATATGCAGTAAGACCAAGATAAGGACTAAAATGAATATAAAAGTACTAGATATCATTGACCTCAGTCCGGAGCCTTTGCTTGTCCCGTTAGCCACGGTTTTACCATAGCTAACAGGGTAAAGCCCGTTGTTAACTTTCAACAACAGAAAAAAAAATGGTTGCTGAAAGTTTAGGCAACAATTTTGAAATCGTTATTAAAAATATTGCAACAAAAAAACGACTTTCAGCAACAGTTTTCTTTGTGTTGCTGAAAGTTAGCCATGGTTTTTACCTTGTTAGCCACGGTAAAAACCGTGGCTAACGGGACAAGCAGAAGCTCTAGACTCCTATTAGACTTGAGAAGTCAGCCGGTTATGATGACATTAAAACTACTATCAAGTGAGAATTTTAGTTTTAAAAACTGTTTGCCCATCAAGTGTTTAATATTTAATCATTATTAAGCCCTCATATTTCTAAGAATGTTCACAGGGGAACATTAAGGAAATTTGGGTTACAAAGAGGATGAAGTGGTAGCCACCGATTTTGTTGGTTACTTTAGGTGATGATAAAGATACTAAAATAGTATGCCAAAATGCCATGTCCACCTAAATATTGTCCATGTCTATATATTTTAGTTTAGCACCAGCAATTAGAATTCATAATCAGAGGTGTGCTTGTGTATCTTTGAGTTAGATTGTTACTCTTCATTTTGGCTAGCATTTCCTAATTATCAGATCATGTCACATGTCACTTCAATATTTTATATACAACGTATACTGCTCTATTTAAAATAACATTATCAAATTTTAAAACTACTGTGTGTATTGGAGTGTTGGAGAATGAGGGGGGAAAGCTTTTCATTCCACTATCTGTACCTTCTTTTCTTCTTTAAAATAGCTTTTGAGAATTTGAGTAATTTTAGAACAATTAAATATAAGTGTAAGTTTAAGAGATTAATTTGCTTCAAGTGTGACTGATTCAAGTCATATTACATTCAAGAGGTTAATTTGAGTTTTTTCTCTAATACAGTTGCTGTGGTTGGAGAAAGTGGAAGCGGAAAACCAACTTGTTCTCATTGTTACAGAGATTTTATGACCTTGATTCAAGTCACGTTAGACTGAAGGGAATAGAAAAAGAAAAGCCAAAGATTAAATTGTTAAGGCAACAAATGGGCTTGGTAATGTGTTATTTAATGACACAAAAAGAGCCAATATTACATATGAAAAGGGAGGAGACGCAACAGTGGTAGAAATACTAATTTATAAATCCTGTTTTATTCAACTTCTCTTTTTAATAGTTGTTGTGACGTTGGTTTTATAAAAAATAATTTTAAATTGTGTAAAAATACTTTTGATGAAAATTATATAAGAATCACTTTTAAAAGTAAAATTAATTAATAGTGTATTTCATAATAATCTTCCAAGATTGTGTTAAATACATCCTTAAAATGACAGTAATATATCATTTATTTTGTAGGCTAGTGAGAGCTTGCTTTTACACTATTAGCAAACCAGATAAAAATTTATTATTCATAAAAATTTGGATATATATGTGAAGAACATTTTTCCATTACTTAATAATAAACTTTATGTTTTATTTAATTAAACAGTGCCGTTGTAAAAAAAATAATTATAATGAAAAAGGTAAGGCGAGGTATTGCGAATGACTTATGCAATAAGAATTTTTTATTTAGTATTTTTTAGGATGAGAAATGTAAGGCGGAGCCGCGGAGGTATAGTCTCCTTGCATACTGTTTTTATCTCCCTTGCCTTCTCATTTCTATCTCTGCTTTTTTTTGTTTTTGGGCATTGGGAGATATATATCCCAATTTTTTGGTTAGAAATTCTCAATTCCTAGGGTTATCAAATGGGTCGGGCTGGCCAACCCTTATCCAAGTCCTGCAAGGCCAACAAAAATCATGGGATTGATAAGTTTGGTCGAACCTTATATAATTTATGTTTTTTAAAAATCCTGAACTAGCCCAACTCATTTTATACCAATGAAGGAGCATGAGCTGAGTTGGGTCAGGCCAACCTATGGGCTTATTTATCTTTTTTAAAAAATATATTTTTAGTTATTTTAAATGATAGAAATTAGATATTGAGACTATTAAATTTAAAAGTTAGAACTAAACTTCTAAAAAAATATATTAAACCTTAAAATAGGCCAATTTTTCCTTTTTAAAAATGTATGTTTATTTATTTTAAATGACAAAAACTAGGTATCAGAACTGAAAACTTCAAAAAATTGGATTGAACTTTTAAAAAAATAGAACAAGGCTTAATAAAATAAATAAAAAATAAAAAGCTCAACAAGGCTAGCCCACTTAAGCTCCAAAGACTTTGATGAGTCAAACTAAAATTTGTTCTTCAAAATAGGCATCATTGGTCCCTCTCACCCCATTTGTAGGGCTATGATGAGTTGATCTATTGGGTTAAACCCATTTTAACAGTCCTAAAAATTCCTATATAAATTTATTAAGTATAAATATCTTTTAAGAAATAAAATAATATTTATATATAGATAAATTTGCTTCCACTCTAAAGCAATTAAGCCTTGTTTGGAAGAGCTTATTCTGAGCTTATTTGACATATCTTATGGCAAAAGAGCTTATACACTTATTTAGGAGAGCTTATAGAAATAGTTTATGGTATGCCGAAAATAAACTGAAAACAACTTATTTGAAGTTTGCACTCATAAATTCTTCAATTGTAGAAATAACTTATATACAAGCGCTTATATGATAAACGCTTATTTTATAAATATTTAAATAAGTTGTTTACCTAAACAGGTTAATGCAAATATAAGCATTAAATATATTCTAGTAAACTATCATGTATCTTTTACTGACGCAACTAGTATTGTGACCCGTGCAATGTACAGATTAACACAAATGTTACATTTTTTGTTTATCAAATAAATAAAAATAATTAAAAAATATATAAAAGAATACAAGTACAAAAAAATAAGACATTCAAGCCATATTAAGACACATATAAGATGATTCATTTGATACAAATGTTTTGAACATTGAATATGAGTAACGTCAAATGAAAATAAGAACAAAAAATATGGTATTATATAAATTAATTTAAATAAATATATTAATTAATGATGAAAATAAGTTGAAATAAAAGTTACTAACCTAATAAGTCTGCTAAGATCAAAATCCTTGTTTTCCTTTGACTGTTTCTTGTATTTCTGCAAATATACATTTGAATTAGTAACAATGATAACAACTATAGGTTTATTAAAATTTAAAACATAACTTACATACCCACAAAATCTTAAAACAACAAAAAGAAGATAATCAATGGAGGAAATATACATCATATCCCAACTTTAAAATTTAATACTTTAAATTTTAATTTAGCATTCAATCAATCCGCACACATATAGTCTCGGCATTGCCTGAAGTTTCTCTTCATTGGGAGGGCTCTACCCTTTGTTCACAATAAGCCTAAAAGGGATTATTCATTAATTCTATTAGATGAGAAAACTAGGAAAAAATTACTTTAAAAATAGTCAAACTATATTATTCAAACACAAGTAATTACCTCAATTGCATCATTTTTTTCTTTTAGGCGTTGATCTTTCTCATGATCTGCTTTTCTAAAAAAAACATAGTAATAGACACAGTAAAGCGAAACTGGAATTAGAAAACTAGAACAATGTATAAATGAAATACAATAGACAGGAATAAAAAACTAGAAGACCAAAAACAGAAACATAGATGAACCAGAAACATGAAAAACAACAATGGAGAACGAATATAGAAATGAAGAAAGTAGAAAAAAATGTAGGAACGAAAGAGAAATAGAAAATCAAAAATAATAATCGAATGAACAGTAATTACGAATATGAACAGTACGTAAACCGTATAGACCAGAAAAAATAAATAAATAAAACTGAGCTGTGATATCAAATTATGTGAAAGAAATATCACTTTAAAGATTTGATGATAATTCTTCATTATTGTCCTTCATCCATGTAAGGGAAGAAGAAGCAAAACCAAAGAAAAAAGGAAAATTCTACGAGAGAAAGAGATATGTAAATATGGATAAGATCTTAGAAAGAAATATATAAATATCTATATTGATTTTGAATTTTAAAATTTTAATTTTGAAAAACAAAAAAGCCTCCAAATAGGCTAATAGTGATGGTCACTTTTTAAAAACCTGTACATGAAGATAGGAGATTAGCCATTGATGATGGTGCAATAAAGAAATCTAGCGTGATTGTATAAAAAAATGAGTAATAATTTATTATTATACTTTGAGCTAATGGAGGTAATTTTAAATTATATTATAATTATTTAAGAGGAGAAATAAATAATATGAGCATTTGTAAGTTAGTTTTTATATAGCAATTAATTATTTGATTATTTATATATAATAAATGCTAACTTATCAAATAATAGCATATTATATTTCAATTGAAATATTTACCTAATTTATCAATTATATAGCAATTATATAACAATTATATAGCAATATACCTATTTTTTTTAAAATTCATTTAATGTGATGTGATTAATTTATCAAATTTATTCATTTAAATTTATTTGATTATAATAATTTAATAACCTACTGACAATTAATGCTCTACAGTCGAATTGTTTTAGTCTATTATATAGATGTTACACTATTAGAGAATTTACATATCATGTATTTTTTATTTTAAATTTATTGAGGCAAAGAATTGAGCGCTTTTCCATGTCAATGGAAGTGAATCTAATGTGGTATGAATTAAACTCATTATTTCCCTTTAATAATGCCACTAATTTTAGCCAATCAATAACCATCTAGATAATTGATTTTAAAAATTCTAATGTACTATAAATCAATTAATAATGCTATGCACTTAAACCAAAAAACTATCATCTGGATAATCAAAATTTCAAAAATTATATGTAATCTCCTTCAAATTTATATTCACAATTTTTTTCTTCCCAGTATTTGTTTATTAATCAGTTTGATTAATTGATGTATTGAATACTACAAAAATACCCAGATTCAGACACAGAATCTATCTGTCTCCGAAATCCATCCTTAACATTGATATTCCGTCCCTAATTTGAAAATGGATCTGTGTTAACTAGGGACGAAATATGGGACGGATTGGTTTCGTCTCTAAATCGATAATCTGTCTCTGATTTTTGAATGATTTTAATTATTTAAAATGTATTATTTAGAGACGGATTTTGATGTTACAAATTCATCTCTGATTTAAAAAACATTAGAGATGGATGTTTGAAATGTGTGATCTGTCTCTAAGTTTGCCACTAAATAATTTAAAAATAAGAAATAAAATTTGTAATTGTTAGAGACTAATATATTACGTGGCAAACATCCCTCCCTAACCTGTTTAAAGTAGAAATAGAAGTAGAAATTATTTTTAAAAAAAAAAATACAAAGTTGATTTTCATTTAATTATTCTAATAATTACCCTAAATCGATTATTCTATTTATAGTGTTTTAAAAAGCCTATATGTCGTCTATTCTTCTTTGTGTTTTTTTTGTTTTTAAATGTGGTGTTTAGAACTTTGGAGTAGTGTTATTTCAAGGAAAAGCTTTGCCAAAATTTTTATGAATGATCCAAAGTTTAGTGCCTTTAAATTTAATGTTTTTAAAGTACTTATACTCTACTTGTTTAGTCCAAAGCTAGCTTTTCTAAAATTATAGCATGGAGTGTGCTATTATGTGTTGTTTTGTACTATTCAATTGTTAGTTTTATGTTTTCTGGTCAGCATTTGTGTGTGTGCTAGAGTACTGATCATCAGGCTGATAGTGTTTGTTTTGTTTAGGGTTTAGGGTAGGACTTAAAAAAAGACATAAATCACAGATATTAAAATGCTAATTTATTAAATTTTGCATAGTTAATCTTAGAGTTAGGTTTATAGATGGATGTGCCACAAAACTGTCAATGGATGAACAACAGGATGGGTCCTAAAAAGTTTGGGATCAAAGATGAGTTTCTGAAAGGGGTAGAGATGTTTATTAGTCATGCTGAGAAGTTATGAAAGGTTCGATAACATTTTCTGGTTTCTTATACAATGCTTGATACAATACAGTTTGTTTGTTGACGACCTCCAGGCCTCTGTGCCTAACGTTTCTAGTGATGAGGTTCACAATATACTTACAATTTTCGGCTTGGTTCTGTGCGTATGTAAGTATTCTCAACCTAGCTTTTGGAATATGAAGTTTTCGATCATTCTTCCTTTCTTAATTTCCATTCCTTATGGAATATGATCTCTCTGTGGCTTTTTTCCTAATAGATGCTAGATCCAATCAACTCGGTTCAAGATCCATAATGAAAAGCATTGCATAGGACCGAGTGAGAAAAATCAATACATGGCCTATGATCTTAATCAACGGATATAAGTTTCATACTAGAAAGTATCACCTACATAATCACAAATACAACTGTGGTGTATGCATCAAAGGGTCCGACTATAAGGATGTTGATTATGACTTCTACGGTGTGTTGTTTAGATGTGAATGGTTTAATCCAACTATCGGCCGTGACACAAAAATGGACGCTCAATTGGGAATTGTTGAGGTTCACAAGTCTCGAAGGCTTGCTACGTATGTCCCATTCATATTTTCCCAACAAGCATTGCAGGTATGCTACTATGCTTATCATGCAAATCACAATAAGACTAACTGGCTTGCAGTGATTAAGGTCAAGTCTAGGAGAAATATTGAGAGGTAAAATACTTATGTCGGTATCGATGCATTTCAAGAAGAAAATGAGTCCGATCATTCCTGCCATGGTGGAAAACGATAGTGACAATCAAGTCTTACATGATGATGGCCAATATGAAGAGGTTGATGGGGACGTGAATGATCAAGAATTTATGAATGGACAGAGGATGACGAAGAAGACGAGGAAGGTGATACAGAAGGTGACATGGTGTCTGAAGGGGACAGTGAAAAGGAAGTGAATGTGGAAGAAGACTCATCTAATTAATCATTTTATTTGTACTGTGGTATTAATTAATTACCTGGATAATATACATTCATATTTCGAACTTGATTTTTTTATTAGAATGTTGTAGACATCTTTCTAACTTAATTAGTTTAATTATATGTTTGATACATATGTCGAGTAGTCACATAGTCCAAGGTGGAGGACGCCGTCTTGCGATATACCTACCTCGTCCCTCCTCGGCACCACTTACCTCGTCCCTCCTCGGCACCACTTACCTCGTCCCCTCCACAATTTGCCAGGCCAAGCACCGACTCTAAGCAAATAGAGTCTATAGAGGTCCCTTAACTTTTCCTGCATTAGTCGAGTGCGAGCAGACCCTTGGTAGTGTACAGTCCATAGTGCAGCTAGGTGGGACTAGTTTTGTTGACAGCCAACGTTGTATATGATAGATTGGAGATTTGTGAGTTCTGTTTTGTGATTTATAATTGTCTTTAAATACTTATTAATAATATGAGTATTGATTAATAATGTTGTTTATGTTCGAACTGCTTAGCTTCTATCTAGTTGTAAATGCGATTAGAGAGATTTTCCCCATCATACAGGGGAAATTCGAGCCCTGGCATTCACTTATGGAAGCACTCCTAACGACTTGTGGGAGTTATGATTTAAAGAATAGGCGGTAAGTTCTTTTTGTGGCTCACATAAATTTTTACCTATAGACCCTAAATATTTCAAAGTATTATTTATTATTTTACTTGTAGAAATGCAATAAGTGATTACCTGAACATGCAACCCTCATCAGGAAGAATCGGGATATGAAGCGTGGCCAAGTCTTACGTCGCATGATGGGTTGTGTCTACAAGCTATGGTTTGAAAAGCAAGAGAGGCCTAACTAGGTAAGCAAGGATATAATGCAACAATTGGTCAAGAAGTGGTCAACAGAAGAGTACAAACAAAAATGCGAGTAGGCATGACAAAATAGGACCTCCGCTACTAGAGGGACACTTCACATAGGAGGCAGCATTCTGGCCTCCAAGCAAATGCACCGCTTGGTAAGTCCAGATTCACATCTTCTTTATTATTATTTTTAAATGCATTGTCAAGTAATAGACAAATGTAAAATCTTCTTTTATTTTCAAGAGAGTGAGATTGGCCGGAAGCCTAGGCTGCTGGACTTATTTATGTGCACTCATAAAAAAACAGCACCAGAGATTTTGTGGATGAGCAGTCATAAGAAGTCTTCATGAGTATACTCAGACATTTTTTGCATTGACCAATCTTTTTTCGTTTTGTATTAAACTTGCATTGACTTACGACATTTAATGTATCGATGTTTGAAAGGAGAAGTACACGCGATTGAGATCCTCACAGGCATCCACGATTGGTGCGGGTGCCGAAGCTGGGGATGACAGTACTAATGATATTGCATTGTGATTACAAGCAGTGGGAGGGAAGAACAAAAAAGGGCCGCATCTTCGGCATGAGGTCTGAGATACGTCAAATAAGTTCATCGAGTTGCCAGTCTATTGATTCATACGGTCTCTATCGTGACTTCGAGGAAGAGTTGCAGTGCCGTGTGGAGTCAATGATGAAGCAATTGAAGACTTAGCAGGATTACCTTAGTAACATTGAGGAAGCACTTAGCATGGTGAACCTGTGGTTGGAGCAGTGTTCTCAATTGATATAGAGTCAGGCATCCATGCTGGATAAGTTTCGGCACATGATGGACTGCTACGTGGATTCCATGGGCAAACACATGGGTCCTATGACTGATGACAATGAGACCCAGCCCCCAAATCACCCCTTAGGCTAGGGTTTTATGTTTGTTATGTATGGACATTTGATCATGTACATTCATGATTGTAATTATACTTTTTTCTTTATATGAGAGTACATTCATGATTGTTACACAACCTTTTTCTTTATGTGAGTCTTGCTAAATTGTTTGCTTGTTGGCACATGTTTTCCAAAAAATTGCTGGATTACTGAGTTTTCAAAATTTAACAAAAAAAATTGTATGGAACTAGAGGTGGAAATCTGGGATGGAATTAATCCATCTCTATGTCCCTAATTAGAGCCGGATTGTTTCCATCTCTAATTAGAGATGGTTTGTTTCTGTATCTAAATCCGTCACAAATCTGAGATGAAACTTTCCGTCTTTGAATTGAAATGCAGAATATTCTGTGTCAGATTTGAGATGGTCAAATGATCCGTCTCAGATACTCTGAGATGGAATTCTTGATCTGAGACGGAAATATTCTGTCTTAGAAATCTGAAACATATTGTTTATGTGTCCCATAAATCTAAGATAATCATGTTAAAGATGAAATCAAATCCATCTCTAATTTCGCCCCTAATAGATTAGGGATTGAATTTCCTTAAATCAGAGACAAAAAATTCTGACTAGCTTATTAGTTTATTTGACTAGCTTATTAGTTTGTTTGACTAGCTTATTAGTTTGTTAAAAATATTTAGTAAACGAGCTTATTTCAATAGTATTATAACTTATTATGAACTACTACTTTGAGTAGCTTATAATTTATGTATTTTCCTTCTTATTTTACCCTTAATATTTTAATAAAATTTTAGGTATACCCTTATCATATACATCCCTATCCTCAAATTGCTTTCAGACTTACATGGCTTTTCTAGCCTAGTCTGCAGTCGTCCATCACTGTCCATCACCATATGTCGATGTCCGTATATCGTCCTCTCCTCGCCGAGATTGCTTTCAGACTTGCATGGGACCTTTTGCTTCTCCGTCGGTTTCCCCATCCTTGTCCGTCATTTTTCATCATTGTCCATCAATGTTTGTCGCCATCTATCGCCATCTATCGTCCTCTCCTTTTTGTGCTGCATTTTCATTAGTCCATTTTATCCTTATATATATATATATATATATATATATATATATATATATATATATATATATATATAATATTATAATGCAATATTATATATAATAATATATATTTATATATAATATAATAATTTAAATTTATTTAATTAAAAAACAAAAAATGATAGTTTTATTTATATTATTATAAGATTATAAAATATATGCCCTTTTATGTCATTTTATATTTTTCAACTACTTCAATAATTACTTTTATCAAACATTTCAGCTTTGTTTGACAAAATTAGATAATAAGTTAACTAAAAGTTTATAAGCTAATTTTAGCTGAAAGTTGAAAGTTGTTAAGCTAGCTTATTGAATTAGAAGTGTTTGATAAAAGTAATTGTTAAAGTAGCTAAAAAATGTAAAATGATATAAAATGACATATATTTTATAATCCTAAAATAATACAAATAAACATATCATTTTTTAATTTTTAAATTATTATATGTAATATATTTATATATTTTTTATGATATTATTATATATAATATTATATATATTTATATATATGAAATAAAATATATTTTATATATAAATTTAATTAAAGATAAAAAATTGATTAAAAATAAAAATTATTCACAAACAGGTGAAGCAATTTGGGAATTTAGGTTATAATAAGCTTAGGAGTATAATGGATATTCTGAAAAAGTGATAATGGTAAAATAGGAATAAAAAATCAAAAAATATAAGCTATAAGATACTCAAAGTAGCATTTCAAAATAAATTATAAGTTACCAAAATAAGTTCGTTTGTGAACAATTCAGTAACCTAGCGATTAGACTAGTGAGTGGTGACCCTAGTGACCTGGCCAACGCTCCAAGCCAATAATCCTGCCAGACAATTACAAGTATTTCAATTTAATTTTTTAAAAATTAAGAATCTCAATTTAGTATTTAAAATATTGTGCTTGTCTTAACTCTAATTGTCAAAGTGACTTTTCATAAAAACAAATTTGAGATTTAGCACAATGATAAATTTTGTGATTTAACTATGAAAATAATATGAAAATAATCAAATTAAGATTGAGGGCAACTAGTTTCTTCTCTCCTTAATTTGTTATTTATTTCAAATTATGAAACATTCTACTTTAAACACAAAAAGTCTTTTATCGAGTTTTCTTTTGGAAAATTGTGAGAGACATAAGGTGAAAAGGTAGTGTGGACATGGTCCTAATGGGCGCAAAAGTCATACATATCAAGAGAATTAATTCAAGTAAGTTACAAAATAGATAGATTTGTAAAAATTATTTAAAATGATATGTAATGTGGCCCCATATATATATATATAGAAGAAACTAACTTTGAATATAATGTTTTATTCACTACAAAAAAAAAAATTGGGATCTAACATTGGTTATCTAACGTCAGTTGTTAAAATTGACGTTAAATCCAATACTTACTAAAATTTAATGTCAGTTGTTAAAACAAACGTTAAAAGTCCATATAAGTTAGCTTATTTACACTCGAACACAGTTTTCTAATTTAATATTTTAGTTTAACAACTTTCGGTTTTTAACTAACTTATCAGTTATTTTTACTAAACAAAGTCTTAAACCCACAAGCCCTAGGAGAGATAACAATGTTCCAATTAACCAAATGAAAATCTCTAGCATTATTGATTATTTCCCCCAAATGAAGCTCTTGGGTCAGTTTGTCAATTTTATTGCCCACCTTTTTAGCCCAAAGCTCACACAATTCTTTACATTTTAAAATTTATATATTAATTTTGTAATTAAGCTTTACTTGTAAGAACTAAATGTCGCATTTAAAATGTATAAGAAATGATCTCTGCAAAATCAGAATATTATTTTAGAAAACACTTCTAGTGAAACACAAACTATTAAAACTGCTATAGACTATGTGTTTGGAGATAAAATAAAAAAATAAAAAACTATTATCCAATAAAAAAGCCTAAAATGTAATCATTAATAATTACTTTCAATATAGCCCTTAAAATATAATAGTAACTATGTAACAGGAACAAGTGGCTCTGGCACCAAACCAATCCAGTTTCTACAAAGAATCTCATAATTGAGAGGATTTTGCAAAATGCTCTATTTAACTTTAAAAATTGATTATATATTCACTAACTTTTAATTTTTTGCAACAAATCTTTCTCCCTTTAACTATTAACTATTCTAACCAAAACTATAACGCCACTTATTCATATAGGCTAAGAAAGCTCAATCTATTAAAAATATAAATCCAATTAGTCATCTTAAGTGATTAACAATACCTCTTTTTTTTTTGGTTTTCTTTATACATTTTCAGCAAAACAGCTTTTTAAGATGATAATTTTAATGTATTTTTTTATTGGTTCAGTCTTTAGCCTATATGAACAATTAGTGTCTGTTAGAATTTTTAATTTAGACAAAAAAAATAGATAGAAAAGTTATGTCATACAAAATTAAAAGTCCAGAGGTCTATGGTCAATTTTTACAATTTAATATATAAACTAAACAACTCTCTAACTCGAAAGAGATGTTTTAATTTTGACTTTGAAAATTGGTGCACAAGCAAATAAGGCCAAACAAACAGACAAACATAATGCACAAGCAAAATAAGGCCAAACATACAAAATTGCTAAAACTTTCCATATTGAATGAATAATGTTACAGACAAACATACAGAGATTTCTTAGACATTTATGATACCTCATATGAATAACATGGGGTTTGAATATTCTCATTTTCTAAAAAAAAAATTAACATATCATATTAAGAAATACATTAAAAAAAGGAGGACGTGGACTTCATGTCGAGTTTCATGTGGATATATATGTACAAGACTTATCGATCTCTCCTCTACTGTACCATGTACAATAACCATAAAAGATTCATTCTATCATAACATGCAATAGCATTAATTAATTCATGCATGCATGAGAGGAAAACATTTATTAAAAGATCTAGACTATACACTAAATTAAAAAAAAAACTAAACAATAATTTGACTTTGGCGCCGTTGTCTTTCATTCCCTTGTTTTCCTCTTCAAACATTTTCTTTCACATTTTGGCGTATAATTTTTGCAAGTAGGTCCTACCTCGAATTTTCCAGCATTAATATTCCATGCTCTTTCGACAACTGTCTTCATTCTATGGTGTTTTAGAAATATAAATGTCAAACTGAGGGAAAATGTTAGAGAAAATGACAATAGCAAATTTTCTTCTTGTGAAAAAATGACAATCGAGTTTCATTCAATTTGATTTAGTTAGTTTAAGAATTTTTATAACTAACTCCTTATATTTTTGAAAATGTTTAGTCTTTATTATTAAACTCTTGTTAATATAATTTTAATTATTATGACCCGTGTCAAATATTTTTAATTCTCAAGGGTATGCCTCTATCCATTTATCCAATAGGGTAGTAAATTAACATCTTTCAAGTTTATTGAACATAAAAGATATAATTTTCTACAAAATGACATATCTAAAAACTAAATCATTACCAATTTTGAAATTTGAACAATTGCCACCATTTCAACCAACTAACTTTGGATTAAATTGTGTCAATTTTAGTATTATAAAAAAGAATAGTTCAATGTTAATAAATAAATCGATTTCACTTCAACATCAAATTTTATCTTTTTTTATTGATAAATAATAAGAGCAAAAGTATTATTCATGCATGTCCTGAACTTTGACCTGTATTTTAATTATAACTCAAAACTTTTTTTTGTGTTAATTATGTAGAATACATCTAGAGAGGGTGAGATTTTATCTAATTTATGAAATTAATTTTAATTTACAGATTCAATTAACTAGAATATGAAACAGTTAATTAAAATCGGTAGATAACAAAACAGATAAATATGTGCAGATAATAAGAGTGTTAGGAAAAGAGAAAATCATACAAAGATGTATATCCTAGTTTGGCTCACTGCTTATATCCAATCCCCTTGTAAAGCAAGAGATTTTTTTTCATTATAAAATATATCAAAGTACAATGAAGGTTTTACATGAGCCCATACATAAGGTTTTCCTAGATTACTTTAAACTAGAGGGCTATACAGCTCACCTACAACTACAAAAGTTTCTTAGCTCACCAACAATTAAAGGATTTAAACAACTTACCCTCAACCAAAGATAGATAGAAGGAGAGGTTTAACCCTAAAATTAGACGGGTTACACATTCATCACATTATATGTTGTAACTCTCAAAAGTTAGATATTATATAAAACTAGGCTCAAATGTTTTTTTTCTCAAAACTAGATGACAATCACTGGCACAAGGTTTAGAATGCTTCTCTTGATGTGCAGCATCAGAACTCAATGGATATATAAAGCTTGTAGCCTTCCTAGTGGTTGCAATTGGTTATTGATCAATATCTTCAAGATGAATCCGGATTCAGTGGCTTATCTATTTTTTAAGTCATATAACATACTAAAAGAATAAGTTATTTATTCCCTTAATTAAAATGTTTTAAATGCAATAGGGTTATAAAAAATAATAAAATTGAAAATTATTTTTAAACTTCTTTTTAATTATTTTGTTTATTCTTTTTTATTATGTTATTTATATAATGCTTATTTAATTTATTTTGATCAATGCTTATTATAATCATGCTCTCATAATTATTTTTCATATTTACATTGATATTCCAACTAAACAATAGAATGTCCATGCCTAACTGAATAAAATTTTAGACATCATTATTTTATTCCAGCAAAAATTATTTTCATTCCCCAACAGCGTTATATATAATAACATAATAAAAATAATAAAAAAGAACTTTAAAAATAATTTTTAATTTTATTATTTTTTATAACCCTATTGCATATAATAACATAATAAAAAGAATAAACAAAATAATAAAAAAGAAGTTTAAAAATAATTTTCAATTTTGTTATTTTTTATAACCATGTTATAATTAAAACATGTTAATTGAAGAAATAAATAGCCTATTCTTTCAATATGTTATATGACTTAGAAAATTGCTAAGTCACTGAATCTGGATTCCTTCAGAATCAAGATACAGTTAACTCATTTTGATTCTTTCCATATTGGGATGATTTGTTCACTGTTGAGTGCAATCCTCCTTGAATTATGTTGATCATTTTAATCCTTGCTTGCTTGAGTCACGGATCATGAATGCTTTCTTCAGATTATTTTCTCTTTGATCTTTGCATTTGAATAGGGTTCTTTGACTTTGCAGCATTTGCTCCCATAAACTTCGCTTCAACTTACTTCCATTCCATAAGTGTGTCAATTATGATTTCCACTTTATTTGACTTGAATCTTTTCAAAGATTGAACATGTTTAATTCAAATACTTGCCAAACAGGATGAAGCATAAATCATGGAATAGTATTTAATCATTGATATAATAAAGTTTCCTTTTAAAAAAAAAGATTTGATTGAATATCTTGATGTAGGAAACTTTACTTTAAGCTTTTAAAACCATGTGATTAATATACTTTTGGTCATAAATCAATGATTTCATAATTATAGAAATTTCCATTAAAAATAAGACAATAAATACTTAAAAAAATATTTATGCTTTATTTATTTATTTATATATTTATTTATTTTGGAATCATTAAAGTCAATTGCTAACCTTTAAGCCAGCAAATTATAATCTACATGTTTCTAGTTAATTTCAATTATACCTTTGAATTTAATATTGTCTAAATATTTAATGACAGATACTAACGTGACATCTCATTTTGTATACGTCAGCGCTAAATCAGTTATCCTAAATGTATCACATCAGATATTAACTTAAAATGATCAAAATAACCATATAAACTTTCAATAATGACCAAAAAAGTTGAGAATTTAAAGGGTTCATAAGGCTATTTTGGTCATTTTAAATTTTAAATTGGTATCTAATATGGCACATTAATAATAAATGATTTGGCATTGACATATACAACTGCAAGATGAAATACCACATCAACATTTGCCATTAAATATTTAGATGATTTTATACTCAAGAGCATAATTGAAACTAATTGAAAACATAAGTTATAACTCTCATGAAATAAAATTTTTATAATTAAACATGAATTAAGGTTGAAGAGCACGAAAAGTATTTTTTGCTAATGATAAAAATATATCTAAATGAAATGTGCATATATAAATATTCGTGTTAGACTAATATATCAGTTTAATTATAAAATGGAGAAAAATTTCATGAATAATTAAGATATTAAAATTATATAAGATAAAAATCCAAGAACTATATTCATCTTTGGTTTCATATACAGAACAGATTTAACTGGGCATCTCAACCAAGTCTTTGAATTTGGCCAAAACTGAAGGTTTAGGAAGTTCTAATAGAAGTATGTTTAAACCTTTTTTGTTTTTGCTTGTGCATTCATTTGATTACTTAGATATGGTTGAATTAGGATCGTTAAATCTCCAGACGCCACTTCCAGTGAGCTATCATCGATGTAATCTAACCATTTAGAAGCAAGAAAGAACTATCTCTTTAATATGTTCAAGAATTATAATACTAAATTGAGTTCAATAGCAGACTCGTCCTAACTTATGAGTCATATATCCATGACCTTGGTAATGAAGATCTGAATATTTGGAGAAGCAACATTTTCTCCCTTTTCCCTAACTTTTTTACACCATAGCCTCGAAAAACTCCAAGTTTAAGTGCTTCTCTTCCTTCTTCCACAGCCCTTTTCCTTACTTCTGTCAATAAAGCAGTTCCTTCAGGAGTTTTCATGGTTTCATCTTCTCCAGTTTCACACGTCTCTGTGTCAGCTTCTTCCTTTGCCCTTTCCTCAGGCCGACCCTTGCCATGATCACTAGCCTCAGCTCCATCTGGATGCTTGCCTGCAGAATCATTGGGACCACCGCTTCCCCACCATTTACTTGAGGTTGTTGATAAGCCATCTGATGGAAATCCATACTTGAATTCATCTACCGTAGTCATTCCTTTGGCCAAGTTTGTGCCGACCAAGTTTTGCAGCCGCCCACTTTCAGTGTTCTTGATTCCTTGTTGATGGGGATTCTGATGCGATGCTACACCTTGTGCCCTCGACCTCGCATCGTTTGCAGGTTGTAAAGCACTGCAATTAAATAATAGAGAAATATAAACCAGCCAAAAAGACTAATTAGTTAGCAGAGAAAGTTTGTACCAACGGTTTGATTACAATGTTCCACTCTGATTTGGATCCTCTTCATTTCTATAGAAATTGCCAATTTCGGATAGAGAATGCCACAGTATGTATGGAGTTCATAACTAATCCACAAGTAAGATACAATAATCGCAGGTTCCACAAGTTGTGATTTTCTCTCTCCAAGACTGAAAACGCAGAGGACCCCAATTCGGCAATTCCCAATCTGTTTCACTAAAAGCTGTCTATTGCCAAGTTCTAATGTGCTCATGCCAGTGAGGTAAGTTCCTAGATACCTTCTAATGCATATTAAGTAAATTTTTGATAAAATCTGCAATTACATCATAAGATTTTCCTTTGTCTTTTGCCATCTATGCAATACTTTTTGGGATTTCAAGTTATATCTTCTAAAAATAAAAAATGCAACTGCTTCACATTACATCTAATTCATGAAAAAGTATTAATATAATGAAGAATAATTTATATTATGACCATACATTATGCTTTCTACTAGGAACAATTACCATTAAAGAATTATTAACAACCATATAATACAGCTGGCTTGAATTTTCTGCACGCATAGCATCGGGTGCCCTTTTCTCTATGAACCATTGCACAAGGTTTTTCTAGTTTTGGGAATTTTAATATAATTATTTAAAGCCAATATCAGCACACAAAAAGAAGCAGGAATCTACTTGACACTAGCCAAAAGTAGGATTTCAGAATTGACATGAGAGCATTATAGCCAAAATCAAGTATTAAGAAAGCATAAGTTGCCACATAAGAAAGATCATGAAAGAGTGGATTTTGAATTGTCACGTGTATTTTAAGGAGTGAGAGAGCAACAAATAACATAGATTTACCCTAATTAACTAATAAAAACACATTTTCAGAGTAGAGTTTCAAATGATGTGATATTTTTCTTTTTTTGGGATAGAAAAAGAAATATTATTAAGGAAGAGAGAATAATACAAAGAAGAAAGAAAACAAAACAACAAAAGTAAGACTAGATATCCTCCTAGAAAAACAAAAGACAAGCACAAAATGATGTGATATATAATATGATGTGATATATTATTGATCATTATATTTTTCTGGGGCTAATATTTGTTCATGGAAACGGATATTTAGTACGATTGTAAGTAGCTAAATATTTTGGTCTATAGCACCAGAAGCTGCTTGCAGTTAGGATATGCTCTACAACCATATCAGGCCAAAATTGACCTCATTTTCCTTAAATATTGGCTGTTGCAATTCTAAACCATGATTCCAAGCAATACACAGCTCCCATGAAGAAAGGAGCGTTTTTCTTTATGGTTGGTATATAAAAGAATTATTAAGAAATCCTCCAGACAAATGATCAAAACAGTTAGAAAATTCAAAGACATCAAAAGGAATTTAATATAGTCCACCAGAAGCTGATAAATAAAGACAGTCCTGGTTTTGATAAAACCAAAAATATTCTAAATGCATAGATGTTAGGGGATTTTGAGGCTTACCTTTTGTTACTGCCACTTATTAACACCATTGTCAGTTATTGATACAAAACATCTATTCACACCTGCAACATTAAGATTTTCAATACCATAAGATTTTTGCCATGCTTATATAAGAAAATGTTTTTCAGAAGGGTTGTGGATCCAGCATAACATTAAATTACTCAGTATAACAAGTAATGGATATGCACACAGGAAAGCTGCCTTGATGGACAAAATTAAGAAACTTATCTAAACAAAAGAGCAAAGATACTTTTTGTTATGAATGAAGATAAGAATACAATGTGAAAATAACTTAGGGTATGTTTGATGCGAAGAAAGAAAAAAGGAAAGGAAATGGAAATAAAATAGGGTATTTTAGTAAAATACCCAATTTTTTTTTAAAAAAAAGGAGAGCTTAGTATTTTTGAAGAGGATAATTTAGAAAAATTCTCACTATCTTACCTATTAATCAATTACATCAATGCATTGCATCAATCCAAACATGCCATTAGCTACATGATTCTGCTTTTAAAAATTGCTGTGAAGAAAGCAAATACCAAACTCTAACAAAGCTTTTTTTTCTCTTCTCCTTTCTGCCCCTATGACACCAATTCGAGAGTGGGTCTTACTATTACCAAATGCCAATTATCTGAACGTAAAACAAATATAAATAACTGATGGATGATTATTTCAATAATTCATCTACCCTAACAAAGATATTGGACCAAAGTAGAAAAACTTGTTCAAGAAATCATGATAAGGAAATACAAACACACCAGACACACCAGCACAGTTGCTACAACAAACAATCAAATAACTATCAAACCAAAAAGGAAGAATAAGCCTCGAAATTTTTTCCCACTACTTCCGCTATTATGTAGTCTTACCACTGATTTACTGATTCCCCTGTCTTCCTACTAATTATTCTTTCAATCCATGGTCGTTGCTCCTTAACAAGAAAGCAAGGTGGAAAATCAAAGCAAATATAGCTCGACAACAGAAGAGCTGCGAAGAGGAACCAAGAATCAAGGATTCTATCAGTTTTATACAATGATTATCAAATATATTCAAATTTTAGTGAAATTTTGAAAGGAACAGAATGATATTCATGAAAAGAAAATAAACACCACAAACAAGGGGATCGAGAAACTTGCCAAGGACCAAAAGCAGAACACATTCAAGTAGGCAAAAATTTGCCCACATACGCTTACAATTTCAACCCCCCCCCCCCCCCCCAAAACAAAAAAATATACACTGCACTTTCAACACCACAAAAATTTCACAACATACACTTATATTTTCCTTACGAACTCCATTCCACGCGTAAAATATTAAAGGTCTACTGCAGCCAAAAATCACAGAACTTCAAAGCCCAGAAACGAAGGATTAGACGTTTTCAGATGAAGAAAAGAGACAAACGAGAAAAAGACAGATTTGATTACCGTTCAATCCCAATACAGCGAGGGAAAATCGATTGGATTGCGAGAAGTGTTTTGATCGGAGCAGAAGTACAAACCGTTCAATCCCAACAGCGAGGGAAAATCGAAAAAAGGTAGAAATTTATGGAATTAGGAACGAGGTTACAGACAATTTTTTGTAATTATGTTTCCATCGAAGTATACACAATATATATATATATATATATATAGAGAGAGAGAGAGAGAGAGAGAGAGAGAGAGAGAGAGAGAGAGAGAGAGAGAGAGAGAGAGAGAGAGAGAGAAAAATTTTATTTTGATCTATTTTTAATTTGATTTGTTTTGTATTATTGTTGTCAATTTACTCTCTTAATTGTTTCTAATATTATTCTTTTGCTCCAATTCTCTTCATAATTAATATTCTGTGAATTTTTTTAAAATATATTAAAGAATTTTATACGAACATTTTGTTAACTAAATTGTTTGTTTATAGATGAAATTATGTTAAAAAGGATAACATTAACATTATTTTTTTATAGATTAAATTGACAGAAATAATTTATAGAGGATCAAGTTTAAAGTCTTTTTACATATCAAAGATCAAAATAAATTTGTTCTCTTTTATAAATTATTGATTTAATTTTGTTGTTATTGTCATTATCACATTACAAAATTTCGTATGCTATGAAAATATCACTATTTTTGTGATTATAATAAATGTTTAAAATATAATGATAGTAATAACAAGTATTGAATTTTATTTATTAACTTACATGAGACCAAATTTATTTAAAAATAGATAAATTTATATAAAATGACTTTTCCTGACATTTTAGGTCTATTTGTTTTTTTATTGGCATATAATTCATTTATTTACGGTGGTATATTTAAGAACTGTAATGAAGTAAGTACTAGCAGTGTTTATTGAATTAAATGAAAACTAATCCAATGTATACAATTGGATTGGAATGTAGATTGATTTATATTCATTTCCTTTCAACCCCATATTTGTAATTCAGATTCTGAATTGTGGGTTGAAAAAATTCAATTTATACCAACCTATGCAATCCATTCTTTTTTTAAAGTTTTGCATGTTATCTATATTAAGTTGAACATTTAAACTTAAAATTTCATTAACCTATAAAATCATTTCATTTTTTGATAAGGTTAAAATATACTTGAAGTATATATAATTTCGTTGAAAAATGATTTTAGACTATATAATTTGAAAACAATGAATTTAATCATTGTCATTTTCAAAACCCTAAAATTAGTTCTCGGGATTAATAATAGGTTCATCAACTGTTAGTCAACATTTCTTTCCGTACACGTGATGCTGACTCAGATGCTGACATCAGCATAAAAATCTATATCAACGCTAATTGTGTAACATTTATGCTGATGTGGTGTCACGTTAGCAAAATTTTTTTTTTCTTCCTTCTTCTCCCTCACAGTAGTAGCACAGTACATCACTCCCCCTCCTTTTTTTACTCTTCCTTTTCTCACAATAGTAGAATCCTTGTTCTTCGTTGTTTCCCCCATTCTGGTCTCCCTCGTTCTTGTTGGTTTGCTATGAAAATTTTTGATATTATTCTCTCATGCGCATGCCCTATGTCACTCTCACCCACAACTTCACTCTCATCTCTCTTTCTCTCTTGCTTTCTTTATCACTCGTCTTTGTCTCGCCCTTATCTCTCTTTCTCCCACTCGTTCGTTGGCATTATGGTCCCTGTTTTATAGTGTGAAAATCAGGCCCTTGAACCTTCTCATTTTAGCCTCTTCTTCTACTTCTTTTCCCTTCATCTCACTTCTTAGGTCTCCTTCTCCTTCTCAGTCTTTCTTTCTGCTTCGGTCTTTGTCTGCTAAGCTCCCTCGCTCTCTTCTCGTATATGCATGCTACTGTGTCTTACAGCTAGAAAACAAAAAAGATAGAACCCCTTCTTCCTCTCTCTCTCAATCTCGAGTTTCCTCTTCATCTCTCTTTCTGTCGCTCTTTTATCCACTCTCTCATGCTCTGTGCTTCATGCTCTTGAAACTCCCTCTCTCTGCCTTACTCGCTCTTTATTTCCCTCTGATCTCTGGTATAGAAAACACAGGAAGGGTGTTGCCCCTCCCCTTGGCCTTCGTTCTCTCTTATCAATCTCTGCTCTCCATTTTTTTTCACTATTTCAGCAAGACAGAGGTAGAAAACATTAGCAAATAAGAACGAAAGGAGAAAAGGAGAAGTGTATACGGGTTACTTGACGTCTTCCTAAACGGGAGCCTTTTTGCTACACTTTCATTCGAACTTGAGAAGTGCATGTGTGTTGTCCTAATCTTGCTTCACTTCATAGAACTAATAGGCAAAACAATCCTTGATATCATATCCCACCAATTATTGGAAATGTAAACGAAGAATGTGGAACTGTAAAAATTCGATCTTTTGGCCATTATTGAGGGAGGTCATGAAGCTTGGTTTGAGTTTCGAGAAGGCATTGTCGTCTGGTGCAAGAATGGTCAAGCCATCGGATTTTGTAGTAATGAGCTTATGAATCGACGTTGTTGATGATTTCTGTGGTTTTTAAGAAACATGTGAGAATGGAGAATGCATTGACCTTCTTGAGGATCTTGGTGATGTCGTTAGGGGTTAAATCAAAGGAGTCCAGAGGCTGAGGCAATATGGGGACTAATGGTTCATCGGTGATAACACTGGAGCCTTTAGGGTAGGGGAACATTTAGGTGGGAGTTTGGGTGTTGCAGCTAGGGACTGAGCTAAAGTGGTGGTGGTGGAATACGAAGAGAAGAAAAGAGAAAATAGAAGAATAAAAAGAAAAAAAAAAGCACCGATGAAGTGGAAAAAAATCCAATCAGCATTTAAATTTGCTATGTGTGGCATTAACATGGCACCTAACATGGTGCTTAATGTTGATACAAGCATCTCAATCAGTGCCACGTGTTTTGGACTAACCATTGACTAACATTGGGAACTACTTTTTAGAGTTTTGAAAAATACAGGAACTAAATCCTCCATTTTTAAAGTGTAGGGACCAAATCATTTGTTGGGTGAAACTATAACTTGCCACCTCCTCTTTTACTTTCACTGCCATCCTCCATCATCAGAATCACTCTGATGTCGACTCGTACATTTTGCACCACTCGCATAGCATCACATACCTACACTTCCTTCCATTACAGTACATGGTCCACGTTGGCTCATGGAACAACTTCCTCGATTGTTCGTCATCCTGAGCCCTTCATCATCCTGAACCATGCCAAGAAACTTCTGACATTTGAGCGTGATACGAACAAGGCCGAACGACATCTCCTTGACCAGAAGGAAGTGGACATGGCGAGCTCAAGCACCATAAAGAGGCTTAGGTCGAATTGGAAGAGAAAATAGGGGAGGGAAGAACAACAGACATATACAGGGTGACGTGGCAGGGATATGATGTGCCAGTGAAGTGTATAACGACTGAGTTTTTCCAAACAAACAAGAACGTTGAAGGGAGAGAAAGGGATCAGAGTCATAGTCATGTGCGAGGGATTGGGTAAGCAGAATGCTTGGCTTTATGGTAGCTGTTGGATGAGCGAAACCAGCAGTCAGGATTTGTTGAGCATCTAAAGATGTGGTTCGTAGGATTGAGTCAATCCAATGACCTAGATCACATATCCCATTTTTCAGCCACATGTCCTAGACCCTACCAAATCCATTTCTCCATCTCTCTCTCTCTCTCTTCCCATTTCTCAACCTAGGAAAAACCTGATAAGGGAAGGATGGAAAAGAGAGGTAGAGGTTGAAGGCGAACTTGAGCATCTTGAGGAGGGCAATGAGGAAGAGAGCGAGGAACCAGAATTTGGGGTTTCTATAGGAGGTAAAAAGGGACTTGGTGATTCTGGAGGATTTCTTAGGGAAGTCAAGGAGGGACTGAAAAGAGGAGGAGGAGATGAAATTGGTGACCTGAGAAGGGACGAAGATGTAGGATAGCTTGCAAGCGTTGTTCTTCTACTTGGTCATTGAAAAAAGGGAAAGAGAGAGAAGACAAGATGGTGAAGATGGAGAATGAGGGATGCAAAGGCAGGGGATGGTATGGTGGTTTGCCATTGAAGCAGAGGACAATGATCGCGATTGCGATTGCAATTTGGGTATCGATGGCGATTAAGGATGTCGAGAAGATGGATTTCAAAGTTTTGGGTTAATAGAGACAGGGGTTGAGACCATAGTTGTCAAGATCTCAATCTAAATCTTAAGATCTTATGATCTTACGATTCTGAACAATCTAAATGATCTCGATCTTATGTAAGATTTAAATGTGCTCAGATCTCTATAGGATCTCGATTTAAATATTAAAATCTTACGATTTTATGATATTATTAATCTTATAACATTTTGAATTTTTGTTTTTTTTTGTATGTTTCTAATTTATTAAGTCAATTGTGATAAAAAGAAGTCATTAAACTAACTTAAATCTTTACTGATACTATACAATTACAATCTTACCAATCATAATTTATTCAATTTTTAACTTAGTTTAGTGAAAGCTGACAATGAGATATAGTATTATAAGTTTTGAAGAAGAAAATGTCTATTTGGTAAGAAAAAAAGTTTATAAATACAATAAAAAGTAGGGGTGGCTCTCTATTTTTTTCTTTATTAATTGTAAGACATTTGAGCTTATTTTATTGAAATATAGATAGTTTTATATTATTTACAAAATTTATATCATTGTATTATATATATATATATATATATATATATATATTATTTTATATTTTTATAGGATCTTATGATCCTTAATTCAATTTTGTGCCCATTCTGATCCTGTATAAGATCTCGATCCTAACAACTATGGCTGAGATAAAGGTGGGTTGCAATGTTTGCGAGGATGGCGTGGTGGGATTCGACTGTTTGTCTTAGGTTGAGAAATGGGAAGAGAGAGAGATGAGATGAAGGAATGGGTTTGATGGGTACAAGACACGTGGTTGAGAAATAAGACACATAATCTGGGCTGTTGGATCAACTCAATCCAAGTTGAGTGTCTGAAGTTATGGCAACCATTAGATGAGTGAAACCAGTGATCAGGATTTGTTGAGCATATGAAGTTGTGGGCTGTTGGATCAACTCGATCCAATAGCCCACAGCTTCAGACGCTCAACAAATCTTGATCACTGGTTTCACTCATCTAATGGTTGCCATATAGCCAAGCACTCTACTCGGCCATAAGGACTGATCAGAGAAACTTGATCTATGTGCGAGAGAGGGAGAGACAGGTTAGGATTCTGATGCCTTTTCTTTCTCTTTTTTAAAATTATTATTAAGGATTTTTTGGAATTTTATGATATGGATCAACATGAAAAATAATGTAGATAGTAATATATACCACGTGGACTGCCCAATTATGGATAAAAATATTATATATTATATAATACTGATTTTTCTCGTTATAGACATAAAGTATACTTTTGTCATCTATATAATATACTAAAACAACTCTACCTCTAAACATTTAATGCATACATTAATAGTATAGTATTGTCACAAAAAAATATATAATTTGTTAATTATGTAATTTTTAATTTGAAGACATCCTTGATTTTGTCAATCTGTTGACTTAACTTTAGTTATCTATCACTATCCATTTTTTAAGACTAAAATGAGTTGATTGGATTTGACTTTGAATTCTTTCCAAATCACAATAATTTCAAATTAATGCAGTTTCCTTTCTTTAATTTTGACATGTGATAGCATTTAATCCCTTAACGACTTGATCATAATGTGCTATTTTCGAAATTCCTTTCATGTTATAGTTTTCTATTTAAACAAATTTAATTATATGGAAGAATGCAAGAATTTTAGACCTATCTTTCTCTTTCTCTCTATTTAAACAAATTTAATCATGTGGGAGAAGACAAAAATTTTGAACAAAACAAAAAAAACGAAAAACAACATTATGTACACATACTTTTATGGTAATCGAAAATTTTATTTTAGAATACAATATGAATAAATTAATATTAGTTCATATTTAATAAATAAATTGAAAATCTTCATAAATTTGTCAACCTTCTAATTAATGTAATTAGTAATGCCTATATGTATTTAATAATTTGTTCTATATTCCAACTTTCTAATTAAATGTTCTTTTTCTATATTAAATGTAATTAAATGTTTCTTATGGTAATAGAAATTTACATTTTATAATATAGTATGAACAAATAAATTAATATTAATTCATATTTAATGCAGAATATTGAAAATCTTCGTAGATTTGTCAACCATGTAATTAATGTAATTAGCAAGGTTCAGAAAATCGAACCGATCGAGATACCAATTCAAGGGTCAATAGTCAAACTGTGGTCAAACCGCGGTCAAACTGGTAATATTTAAAATATATTAAAATATTAAAATATTAAAATATATGATTAAAGATTATAAATATAAATTTATAAATTCAATTAAAATAAAATTTAACATCAAATTATACAAAATAACATTTACAATTAAAAATTCTCAACAAAAATTGATTAAATAACAAATTAATTAAAATAACATTAACTCATATCAAATTTATAAAATATTCAATATATCAAATATTAACATCTTTGCAAAAAAAAAATAGAATAATTTTTATAAATTAATTTTATTTTAATTAAATATTTATATTTTATACTAATTATCACATGTGACTAGTCATGATCCAAGAAGGAAAAGAAGGTGTACTGCCCATTGCACTCTCTATCTCTCTTTGCACTCCCCAAGAAGAAAAGACAAATCACAAATACATCCAAAAGCTATTCAATATTCAGACGCTAGTATTCTCCTAAGTGACTAGCTTTCTTTTGCCTTTGCCTTGGGCGGACCACACCAAAAGCTCTTCAAAATTCATGACTCAGTGGCGGAAGTCTTTAGAGTTCGTGACTCAGTGACAGAGCTCTCCCTTTTTATTTTTCTTCTTCTTTGGCCAGCTGTGGCTTTAACTGAAGCTACATTGCTGGATCAAAGGTTGAAAGTGGTAGCTTATTAGCAAGCCACGTCGTTCTTGAACCCAAAATAAAAAAAAATATGAATCGGTAGAACTCGAAAACCGTCTAGTTTTTATCAGTTCGGCCAATTTGACCGATTCAAAGGCTCTCCTATTTTTTGGTAATTTCAGACCAGAAACAGGGCCAGTTCACTAGTTTTTTGGCCCAACTGACCGGTCTGGTCTGGTTTTCAGAAGCATGGTAATTAGTAATGGCCTATACGTGTCCAATAATTTGTTATTTATTCTAACTTTTTAATTAAATATTTTTTCCATATTAAATGCAATTGAATGTCTCTTATGATAATCGAAAATTCTATTTTAAAATACATTGTAAATAAATTAATATTAACTCATATTTAATGTAAAATATTAGAAATCTTCACATATTCATATTTGTCAACCTTGTAATTAATGTAATTAGTAATAACTTATAAATACATAATAATTTGTTCTTTATTACAACTTTTTAACTAAATTTTTTTTTCCATATTCAATGTAATCAAATGTCTCTTAAATTGGAGATTTTTACAGATTTGTCAACCATGTAATTAATATAATTAGTAATGCCCTATATGTGCCTAATAATTTATTCCCTATTTCAACTTTTCAATTAAATTTTTTTTCTATATTAAATGCAATCGAATGTTTCTTAAAGTAATTGAAAATTCTATTTTATAATACTATGTGAATAAATTAATATTAACTTATATTTAATACAGAATATTTAAAATCTTTACATATTTGTCAACTCTGTAATTTATGTAATTAATGGTGGCTTATACATGCCTAATAATTTGTTATCTATTACCACTTTTCAATTAAATATAATTGAATATCTCTTACGGTAATCGTAAATTCTATTTTAAAAAACAATATGAATAAGTTAATATTAATTCATATTTAATGCATAATATTGACAATCTTCACAAATTTGTCAACCCTTAATTAATGTAATTAGTAATGGTATGTACGTGTTTAATAATTTGTTCCATATTTTAACTTTTTAATTAAATGTTTTTTTTTCATATTCAATTAATTAAATGTCTCTTATGGTAATAAAAAATTCTATTTTAGAATATAATATGAATAAATTATTATTAATATTGAAAATCTTCCCAAATTTGTCAACCATGTAATTAATGTAATTAGTATTGACTCTACACATCTGAATCAATAGTTAATGTTGAACAAGTTAAGTCATTTTCTGACTGGATCATTAGTATTGGTGAAACAATTATGGATTATAAAAATATTTGTGAGTCAACTATTGAAATTTAAATAACTAAATTTGTTGATGATTTTATATTTTTTATTGTAAAAAATACATACCTTGATCTCATGAATAATTTAAATAATTTGAGTTACTTTAGAGAAAGAGTAATTTTTTCTCCAAGGTTGAAAGATGTTGACACTATAAATGAATACATGCAATCTTTACTTCCTGAAGAAGAACAATAATATTGAAGTTCTGATAACGCTGATAAAATTTATGCAAATACTGATATAATAAACAATCTCTATACACAATAATTTTTAAACAACATCAGATTATCTGATGTTCCAAACCATAAACTAAAGTTGAATATTGGTGCTCCAATAATGTTACTTAGAAATATTAAAAAATCAATGGGTCTTTGTAACAGTAGTAGACTGATTGTATCTCGACTTGGTAAACGTGTCATTGAAGTAACAATTATCTCTGAAAAAAATATTGGATTAAAAGTTATGGTTCCCAAGATGATAATTACTTCATCAGATTCAACATTGTCTTTTCAATTTAGAAAATGACAATTTTTAATAACATTATGTTTTGCAATGATAATCAATTAAAATCAAGGTCAATCACTTTAAGTAGTTGGTATATAGAAAGCCCAATCTTTACACATGTACAACTATATATAGTAGTTTAAAAAATGCTCGAGTAAAAATAGTTTAAAAATTTTGATACTTAACAAAGATGATAATTTTACCAATAAGAACATTAAATGTAGTATATAAAATTTTTTTTAATTAACTTGTGTTAAAGTAAGTGTGTATATATAAATTCAAACATGTGTTATATTTATATCTTGATCGCACATGTCGTCACACTAGTTTACATGTTATATAATAATGATTTAGCAATAACTTACAAAAAATATTACATAGCATTAAATTTGTTGATTTTATTAATAATGTATTAATGAAAAGACATTATTGATAATATATTTATATGTGAAAAATCAAATTGAGAAGTATCCATACGTGAGGGACAGCATTAAAATGGATAATTTTATAAAGAATTAAATTGAGAAACATTTTACTTGTGAATAACCAAGTTGAGAGGACAATTTTATAAAGGACCAAAGGAGTAAGAAAATAATTTAGTCGTCATTTATTTTCATTCCATATAATTTGAGAAGACGGAGAAACATCAAATTTCGAATGCCTTAAAATTGTCCAAAAGATGAGACTTAGTTTAGAACAAAGTCATCTCAGATTGTGATAGTAAAATTTTGTTTTTTGAAAAAATCCAGCATTTATCTATCCTTGGGAGATCAATTTCTCCCCAAATTTGAAAATTACGAATTAGGTAATGAGGGATGAGTCAAAAGGGACGAATCTACTAATTTCTTTCAAGTACATTTATCTCTAACCCAGTACCCATACCCATAACCTATGTAAATAATTAATTATATTAACTTATATTTTGAGTTACTTTTATATAACTTTCCTGGGAGTTTAAGCGATCTAAGAGATTGTTCTTGACTTTGATCACCGAGACAAGAGAGTAAGGTTGAGTTAGAGAGAAATCGAAACACTCAAGAGTTCCCCAGAAAAAAAAGTGCACCTTTTATAGACAACATAAAAGATTCCAGACTGTGATCTTGTATATGATACAAAATTCACCCTGCTATATACAGAAATAGTAGGCTAAGATCCAAGACTAACCCAGCAAAGTTTATAATGTCATGCTGATTTATCAGTGTCCTTCCCTGCAAGAATCATTGAAATCTGGAGGCCTCTGCTAAATGCTTGATTGAAGAGCAAGCGAGTTTGGAACTCTGACATAAATGGGAACCATGACAATATGGCTGTAGGCAGGAAGATTATTAGTCCCATCACGTATTCATATGCTCTGGATAGTTCTTTCACTGAATCCCACAGTCTAGCTCCCTTCAAACATCCTCTGCATGCTTGCGCAATCTTGATAGGACAACAAAAAGGGAAATCTCAGCGATTTTGGGTAAAACAAAAAACAGGAGTAAATTACTGATTTAGTCCTTGAAAGACAATTTAGTCGTTAAAAAATCAAGTGTTTTAATTTAGTCATTGAAAGATTATATTTGTGTCAAGTTAGTCCTTTTTGTTATTAAATCACAGAATCTACCGTTGTTGAATCTCAATTTTCATTTTTAAAAGTCGCTTTGACAAAAAGACCAATTTGAAACAAACACAATGTTTCAGGGACTATATTGAAATACTTGGTCTTTCAAGGACCAAATTGAGATAACTGTAATCTTTTGGAGATCAATTAGTAATTAACTCATAAAAATATATGTGGACCTTCTTTACATCTCAGCATGACATATTGGCTCTAGAAACAATTCTTTTACATGTCATGGTTATACTAAACCTGATAAACACCCAAGAGCTGAATCCATTTCTTGAAAAACCTGGATTTTAGGTTATGTGATCCTGCAAACATACTATTTCATTGACACAATCAAATGTCAAAGACAGACTAGTAAGATGGGATAGTACAATTTCTATGGCAATGTTAAAAGAGAAGTTTGGTGTAAAATTATGTCAGAGATGGTCTCTCGAAAGTGTGTCAGATATGTTTATATATTTAATCATGACTAGTTTGGCCTCTACATTTTTCATAGACCAAGTCTATCTAAGAATTTCACCATGTTAAAAGGTTCGGAATTAGAAGTGGTATGCAGACCCTGAAATGCTTTTCTGAGGAAAAAGCAGTCTTAGAATGAGGTAGAAAAAAACTGTGATAGTCTAAACTCCATAAAGTCAAAAATTCATAGCTAACTTTTAGTTGAACAAAATAGGCCCTGCTATAGTATTGCCCTCTTGGAAATGGCCAAGGCACCACAAGAAATATAAAATGGTTGGTTCTCCAATTTTCCCAAGAGACATCTCAGAGATTAACAAGTTGGCATAAAAAGCAAAAGACATTCTTCAAAAATGTATAAGATTAAACTAACCAGAACAAGGGCCCATCCGGAGGGCATGAAGGCAAGGATGGCAGCAAACAAATCTGATAAGGTGAGCCCACAGACCACAAATAATACAGTCATCACTGACATGAAGCCAAGAAAGAGAAGTGCCTTGAGAATCCGAAACATGAGTTGAAAGTCGGTGCCAAATCTTCGCCTGCCCATGGATACCATCTGGTGGCCATATGGAATTAATACAAATAACAGCAGACCAAAAGGATATATCTAGAAGAGAAGTAAAAGGACCTAAAGTATAAAATGCTAGTGGTGGTAGTCTCAGTGCTTCTCTACTTTAATAAGAAAAAACTCCTTTGCCATATGAAGTTTGAATAAGAAAATCATTATTTAAAGATTGAAAGAACTAGTTCATCCCTGAAAGATGGCTTTTAAATCAGTTTGACTCTTCAATCATTTTTTGCATCCCCATAAAACACCAGTTGTTTTACATAAAATAAGTCCGTTCATCTTCCTGTTGTGTTACATTTAGCATTTTGTCCTTTGTTTACCCATTTGTAATATCCTCTACTCTTGCTGGGGCATTGTTCATGACAACATAAACAGGACATCACAAACGGGTAAATGCAGGATAACACGTTGAATCTAACCCAACATAATGATAAAAAAGAACAATTTGAGGTAAAGATGATGATTTATGTATTCAGGTGATATAAAGAATTATTGAAGGAACAAATACATACAATCGATCTCTCAAGGATGAAAAAGTTAATCCACTCTTTAAAAAATTATATACTACTTTAGAACTTATCATTAAAGGTTTTAGGGAATGCAATGCACTCTCTCATGATCTATGAATTGCATTTACGTACCTTTAAAACAACAAGAACAATTACCAAAACTACCCAGGAAAGTCCAAATACCTATAAGGAGGGGATTTAAAAAAAAAAGAAAAAAAAAAGCTAGTGAGATAGTGCTATAAAGCTAACAATTATTAATAGAACTGAAAAACTCATAAAGTGAGCGTCTTACCAGCAAACTTTTGCTATGATGAGCTATATCCAGGTGGTAAACGATTCCATATTGATACATAAAGAAGCGAAATGCAAGTATTATCTCAAGTACTTTTCCCCTAATATGTGAGTATTTCAGGTGCTCATTTTCTTCATCCCACCAAGACTCCCAACTTTTGTTGGGCGGGATACCAATACCACCACAGTTTCCCATCCACCTCTTCCAATCTGTCCAATCGTCAACTGTTTTTTGCCAATCAAAACCAGAAGGATTGAACAAAAAGGGAGCAAACAACCAGGAAGTGGCCAAAAACCACATTGAAATTGTGATGAACATATAAAGGTTTGAGCTACGATAGGACTCCCCATAGACTTCATATACAATCAGTAGTATAAGAATCTCCAGGCCCTTCAAAAAATGACTTCTAGAGTACATCCTGTAGTTATCAGCAAACTTTGCGTGGAAGACAACAAACCCACGACCAGTTGATCTATATTTAGAGCCTCCATGCAAGAGAGTTCTTCCATAATAATGTGCTTTTGTTCCAAGCTGGAAGGTGAAGAATACAGAGGCCAGCTGCAGCTGCATTATGATAAAATCTCCCAAGGCCGTGCGAAATCCCTTCTCCAAGACAGTTTCCATGACCATGGGCAGTACCAGAAGCAAGCCTAACTGAAAGACAGACTGGGTTGCCAATGCCTCTTCAAGGGCTTTGCTCTGAATTAGGTCTGGACTTTGAAGAATTTCTCTCTCAACTCCACTCAAAACCATATATAAACGTCCATACAAGAACACATAAGCAGTCAGCACTGTTACCTGGAAACACAACATTCAAGTATTCAGCTTAGCCCCCATTTTACAACATGAAAGTAGGGTTCTCTGTTTGCTGAATCTATTTAGTTCACCAATTTAGCTGTCCAATTACATCTATACAACAACAACAACAAAGCCTTATTCCACTAGGTGGGATCGGCTACATGGATCGCACGATACCATTGAGTTCTATCAATGACCAACTCTTTAGATATCTTATTTACCAGAAGATCCCGTTCAATAACGCCATTGTCCAGTTACATCTATGACTTTACATTTTCTGTGGATTTAAAAGAACACCACTCAAGGTGTAAATAGATTATCATGAACACTCTCAAATTGAATTATGCTATTTCCGTACCTAATCCCAGAATAACCAAACTGGTTTTGATAGATAATATGAAATAAGTCCAGCCTCAAGATACTTTTGAAGTCAGTAAAGTCTTGAATGAGCCTGATATCAACATTATGAGCCTTACATTCTATTAATTACAAATATTTGGTATGACATCAATGTGGTGATAAGTGTCTTGACAGCCAAGCTTAAGTGCTTGAGCTAGAATCTTGAGTTTAAAACAACCACTTTATTCAATTGTGACGATAGATAAGACATTATCCAAATATTCCTTTATCTCTTTCATTCAAACCATATTGAGCAGTTATTGATAGGATAAAATTTAAATAGTTTTTAGGTGTTCGCTTTTCAAGTTATTCACTAGAAGAATGATAAGTACGCATTTTTAATAGACCAGGACCACTCATCACATGATCGAGTCTTTCAAAAAGTTCCCTCCGCAGGTTATGTTTATATTGGAGATATTAATAACAAACACCTAAGAAATTTGACCTAACTTCTTATTTGTATTATTCAGACTCTATTGGATCTTTCCTGAAAATAACTGAATTAAACATTGTATCTCAAAATCACAAAAGAATCCGTTGAAAGCCAAATCTACCACCAATTTTCCTTTTATTTATTTGTTAGTTTATTTATCATACTGTCAATCTAACAAGTTGTGTAAGTAAAGCTATTTTATAAGCAGATTCACAGTCCAAAGTATGGACACTCAATTCTAGTAATGTGTTACTAATAAATAATAGCCATCAAGGTAACATCCCACAGGGAAATTAAATCAGTTACCATGGTACTGAAATAGAAACCAACTGTTGTGAAGTAGAAGGACAACATTCTGTAGAAGTCAAACCGTCTTCCAAGCCGATAAACATCACGGCTGAGTGTCTGTTCTCCATTACCATTTGCAACCTTAGCCTCAAAGAGTGATATCTGATTCATGCCCACATCACGCCCCTTACCTACTTGGATGTATTCATGATGTGTAATAAATCCTCCACGAAGAGTTGAATTGAAACCTATGGAGAAAAGAATAGTTAATCTACAGGTTCCATCTATCAAGCAGACGTTTTCTGCTGAGCCTTGAAATACCTGCAAATATGTCCTCGCTTAAGTTGATAACTTTTGAAGCTTTGCTTATGCCACCTCTTGTTATGTGAAAGATTCTGTCAAATATATCAGGATGTCCATAATGGAACCGTACCCTGTAAATTACAGAATGTGGAAAACTTAAATAAAGTAGACAATAAAAATAATACTCGGCAAGGGGTAAAGCACAAGACTTCAAATATTATTTCCTTATAGAATTAATGATTAAGTGAACAAGTAAATAAGCAAAAAAGCTCAACTAGTTAAATCTACAGAAAATTCAGTTCTGGACCTCACTTCAATGTCTCTTTTTCATTCTAGTAAAAATATTAATTTATAAGGTAGAAAAGAGAGCAAAAGAAAGGACATGATCTCCCTCTAAGTAATACTTTATGAAGTTATTTTTGGACAGATCCTCCATAAGTAATGAAATACGAGGCAGATAAAACACCAGAAAAAGCCCTCCAGCACTAAGCCAAGACAACAAAATACCCCCTAGAACCTCTATTTTGTAGCACCATAGTAACAAAATGTGCGCTTTCTTGTCTTAAATTAATGAAGTGGCAGACACTGATTTTTAGGATTAGAGACATTTCCTTTCTAGCAAACTTCAACCAACTACTGCTAGCAAAGCCTCCAAAAACGTGAAGTTACCCTCCTTTCACATCCCAAATCTCCATAAACGTCTCTTGTGCATACTAAAAGAAAGATTGGGCTCAACCAGTGCCCCTCCCAATAGAATAAATTCAACAATAGCAAAATTAGATAGGTTCAAGCAGCAAAAAGGTAATTTATGGACTACATCTCAAAACATGGCCAAAAACATCATCTAGATTATGAATTATGATACTGTGTTGAAGATGCAAGTATGTAGGTCAGGAGCTATTCCTTCAAATAATTCCCATGAGATAAATTGAAAGAACTACTGGCACCATATTTTTTTTTTTTTTTAAAAAAACTGGTTCACAGAATTTTTATTGTGTAAAAAAAACAAGACATAATGGACATAAAAAATTAAAAATCAATATCAGGCCTTCTCCTAAGAACTTAAGTACTGGTGTCAATGACCTACTCTCCAAAGCTTAAGCCTTAAACTTATCTCAACAAAGGCTCAGGAACAAGGAATGGTCTTGATAAATATCTCTTTCACCCCTCATGTGCAAAGACTTGAAGTGTGAGACAAACCAATGCTCCTTGTGCTAAAATTAATTTAATTAGGAGAATAAGAAACACATGAATATATATATATATATATATATATATATATTTTATGAAAAAAGAATTTTATTGAAGAGAAGAGAGAAAATAGTAAATACAAGCATAGTCGACAAGAGATAATTCTCCTTTTAATAAAAGAAAATTTATTAGAAAGAGAAGAATTTACAACTAGCTGGAAGATAAGAAATCCTCAAACCAGAGAATGCAAAAAAAGCTCAAAATAGAAGACTGACGGAATTGAACTCCAGACACAAAGGCCACAGTAAAATATTACTGTGTTTCTCGTTTCTGTTTACCGTTTCTTTATTCGTTAGTTTTTCTCTTCTCGTCTTGGTCAGTTATGACTGTTATGTGTAGTACGTATAAATGCTGAGGCATTCACTCATTTTTTAGCCCTCCGTGTGTCCCTGACAATACCCTTGACTGTGTAAAACTCTTGAAAATCTTAAGAACCACGCCCTCGGAGACTGTTTTAGTCCATACAAGGATTTGTTCAATTTGCAGACTTTGTTTTCCTCCCCTTTTTTTACTGAAACTTGGTGGGATCTTCATAAAGACTTCTTCCAGTTTTCCATTAAGAAAAGCATTTTTTATGTCAAGTTGATTTAGGGGCCAATCTAAATTGACTGCTAATGATAGGAGGACCCGAACAGTGTTCAATTTTGCCACAGATGCAAATGTTTTAGTATAGTCAATACCCTAGGTCTGTGCAAAGCCTTTAGCAACCAGACGGGCTTTATAGGGTTCAATCATCCCATCAGCCTTATATTTTACGATGAAGGTCCATTTGCACCTGATAGATCTCTTTCCTTTGGGCATATCCATCACATCCCATGTGTCATTTTTCTCCAAAGCTCTCATTTCCTCTATCACAACTTTTCTGCACTCAGGATGCCTCAAAGCCTCTAGAACATCTTTTGGGATTTATGTTATCAAGGTTAGAAGAAAAGGCATAGAATTTGGGTGAAAGGGCATTATATGAAACAAATTTGAATGGGTGTAGAGTGCATGACTGGGTTGGTTTTCTCAAAGCTATGGGTAAATCATTTTTAGAGAGATCAGGATTACGTTTGTTGTTGGTCGGTGACTCATATGGGACCATCATCGGGGTTGACTCGTTTGGCCCTTTTTGTGCTTTAGAGGTGAGATCTTTATTTTTGTCTTTTGGCCTCCGCGAGTAGGCGAGAATATCTTTGCCTTGTTGTTTTGGCTCTTCGTTTAGGTTCCCTTCTGTAAATGGCATACTAGACTAGGAAGGAAAATTTTCAGAAAAGAAATGATTTCTATACAAGAACCGATCTTCACTAATATCGTTCTCCCCTTGACGAAAGGTTTTGGTGAAGTAGGGCTGATTTTCAAAGAGTAATATCAAGGCTAATAAAAACTTTTTTTTGATGAAGTGTCAAAACATTTGTAGCCTTTTTGAGATGGAGAATAGCCGAGGAAAACACATTTGATAGCTCGAGGATCAAATTTACTATGAGTACTGTGGTTATGAACAAAGGTGGTGCAACCAAAGATTTTGAGAGGAAGGTCGGATGAAAGACGAGAAGTGGGAAAAAATTTTGAGTCTATGTGATTCAAACGAAAGTATTTGGCTGGACATCCGATTTATAAGATATGTAGAAGTAAGAATGGCATCCTCCCAAAAATATTTTGGCATATTAGTGGTGAACATTATGGCACGAGTAACATCTAAGAGATGTTGATTTTTTCTTTCAGCTATCCCATTTTACTGCGGGGTATAAGGACAAGAGCTTTGATGAACAATGCCATGATTTTGAAGGTAATCAGTTAGAGTGGTGTTAAATTACTCAGTGCCATTATCAGTTCTTAAAATATGAATTTGAGTTTGAAACTGAGTTTGAATCATTATATGGAATTTTATGAAAACCTCTCTAACAACATTTTTATCTTTGAGGAGATACACCCGACATACCCTAGTATGATCATCAATCAAAGTTACAAACCATTTTGCAAGCGTATGATTAGGAATACGGGAAGGTCCCCACACATCACTTCTGCGAAGACCTCCCTAGTGGATGGCAGTGACCTTCGTCTGAGTATGCGTCCTCTCATGTCATCAAGGTCGTGGTTCAGGCCGACAAGAAATTCGAAGACCCGTTCCAACTCCACCTTCGTTTGCTACAGGACGCTATCCTCCGGGCATCTCCACTTCTCGTCGTGGTTGAGGTCAAGTTCTTGCCACAGCACTATATCTCCAAGAAGTATTCGATAACGTCATGTTCTCCCTACTTCATCTGCCACAATTTTGTTTTAATCTCAAAGATTTGTGAAAAATCTTCTTTATCAGAATAGGTCTGATGAACAGCCTCCCAGATATCCTTTGCAATTGGCAAGAAAAGATACATCTTATCGATAGTGGATTTCATCAAGTTTACCAGCATGCTCTGATTAGAGAGTTTTCAAATCTCCACTTCTGAAGGGCTGAGAGATTTGTGGCATCGTGTTCCTTTGTGTCTCCAGTAAGGTAACCCATTCTCCCTTTTCCTTCCAACAGTAACTTAACTGATTGAGCCTACTGACAGAAATTTTTTCCATCGAGTTTCTCGATCGTGAGCTGAAACGACGAGTGATTGGTGTTGAAATTCATGTCCTTTGTCCGGTTATCAGAGGTTTCTGTCAGTTTTCACTCATGAATAATAGGAAGTTCAGAGAGAAATATATTCTTTTATGATTCTTATTTGTACAACAAGACTACCTATATGTACACTACGAAAAATTCTAAAGGGAAAGACATAATTATATGATAGCAAATTATACACTATGTAGACAGTTATAAAGAAGAGAATAATATGTAAACTTACAGACAACACTTGCTGGATAAGGTGGGAGAATATTTGAAAAGTTGAAAGATATTTCTGAAGAATATTTCAACACTTCCCCTCAAGCTGGTAAATGGATGATTTCCATACATAGCTTGCAGACAATATTATGAAGTTTGAGCTATTCAATCCTTTGGTTAGAATATCAGCAAGTTGGTCATGTGTAGAGACATATGGTGTACAAATCAGTCCACTCTCCAATTTTTCTTTGATGAAATGCCTATCCACTTCAATATGTTTTGTGCGGTTATGTTGTACTGGATTATGGGCTATGTTGATGGCTGATTTGTTGTCGCAATAGAGTCTCATAGGGCCATCCAATTTTATCTTTAAGTCTTGAAGAATAATCTTTAACCAGAGTAGTTCACTTACATCGTGAGCCATTGCCCTAAATTCAGCTTCTGCACTTGATCGGGCTATCACGCTTTGTTTTTTACTTTTCCATGTCACAAGGTTCCCACCAAGGAATGTACAATACCCATATGTTGATCTTCTATCAACAATTGATCCAACATAGTCAGCATTAGTATATGCTTCAAGTATTAACCCTCCATTTCTTCTAAACAAGATTATATGCTTCAAGTATTAACCCTCCATTTCTTCTAAACAAGATACCTTTTCCAGGCATTCCTTTAAGATAATGTAGTATTCTATGAGCGGCTTGTAGATGAGTTTCCCTTGGGTCATGCATGAATTGACTGATCATACTCATTGCATATGCTATGTCTGGTCGAGTGTGAGATAAGTAAATAAGCCTTCCTACCAAGCGTTGATATGATTCTCTGTCAACAGGGATGTCTTCCTCAGCCTTTCCAAGTTTAAAGTTAGAATCTATTGGAGTGCTTACTGGTTTGCATGTTGTTTTACCTGTTTCTTTGAGGAGATCTGTAGTATATTTTTGTTGACAGATAAAAATTCCTTTCTTAGAGTGAGCCACTTCTATTTCAAGAAAGCACTTCAGTCTTCCCAAAGCTTTGATCTCAAACTCCTTAGCTAGAAATTGACCCAAGGTCTATTGTTCCTTTCTATTATTTCCAGTTACTATTATATCATCAACATATACCAATAAGGCTGTGACTCCCCCTGAAGAAGAGTGTTTGATGAATAAAGTATGATCACCTTGGCTTTGTTTAAACCCCATAGTTATCATAACTTTTGTGAAACGTCCAAACCAAGTATGTGGAGATTGTTTAAAGCCATATAATGCCTTTTTCAATTTGCATACAGTATTTGTAGCCAAATTCTTTCCATATCCTAGTGGAACCTCAATGTAAATTTCTTCTAGCTCTCCATGTAGAAAGGCATTCTTGACATCAAATTGCTCCAATTCCCAATCATAATTAGCTGCAATTGATAATAATACTTTAACACTGTTCATTTTTGCTACAGGGGCAAAAGTTTCTTGATAGTCAATTCATAGGTTTGGGTATAACCTTTGGCTATCAACCTGGCCTTATATCTCTCAATTGACCCATTAGCTTTATACTTCACAGTATACACCCACTTGCACCCTACTGGTCTTTTTCTAGTAGGTAATTTCACCAATTCCCAAGTTTTATTTTTTTCCAAAGCTTCCATTTCTACATTCATAGCTTGTTTCCATTTTTCATTAGATAAAGCCTCGGATAAACTTTTAGGAATGGTGATAGCATTTAGGCTTGTCAGAAAAGCTTTGAAAGATGGTGAGTATTTATCAACAACAACAAAGCCTTATCCCACTAGGTGGATAGTCATCAAAGGATAAAAATTGTGCAAGGGGGTATAAAGGTTGTTTTGTACTTTTTCTGGTTCCTTTTCTAAGAGCAATGGGTAAATGAAGATCCTGGTCACTATTTTCAAAAATCTCATTTTTATTTTGTAAATGATGGTTAGAGATCATTACCTCATTTGAAGGATTTGAGTTGGATTCTTGGACATGCATAGGTTCTGGAATGACCATTTTCTTCCTTGTAAACACCTTGCCTTTGCCAAATCTTACTTCCTCAGGAGTAGGGTTCAAAGTGTCCTCTATTTCAGGCCTGGATTCTTGGACACTGGACATGGGTTCAGTTACTGTTTCAGATTCAGTTTCATGGTTATTATCCTGTGTTTCAGGTCTGAACATGGTTTCAACAACTATTTCTACTGTATTTGTGGGTAAAGGATTAGACCCTATCAAGGGAATAGATGAAAAATCAGGGAGGCACCCATTATCTTTCTCAGGTGTATTCTCCCCTTGAAGATAATGGGTAGCAAAATATGAATCTTGCTCATTAAAAGTGACATCAACTGAGACATAGATTTTCTTTGTGGGTGGATGATAGCATTTATACCCTTTTTGAGTTGATGAATACCCTATAAAAAAAACATTTTAGAGCCCTTGGGTCTAATTTTCCTCTATTTTGATGATGGATATGAACAAATGACACACACCCAAAAATTCTAGGGATGAGATTGTTTGTAGTTTTCAGGTTTGGGTAGAAAGTTGAAAGGATGTCCATGGGACTTTTGAGACCCAAAGCTCTAGAAGGTAAACGATTTACCAAGTATATCGCTGTAAGAACAGCTTCTCCCCAAAAAATTTCAGGCACATTCTTTTGAAACAACATTGCACGAGTTTGTTCAAGAAGATGACCATTTTTTCTCTCAGCCACTCCATTTTGTTGTGAGGTATAAACACATGATGACTCATGTATAATTCCCTCCTTTTCAAAAAACGAGTTAAGATTCTGATTGAAATAATCCCAACCATTATCAGACCTAAGTCTTTTGATATTAACCCCAAATTGGTTTTTTATCATGGAATAAAACGGGAAAAACATAGCTGACATTAGATTTTTGTTTGAGCAAGAATATCCATGTAACCCGGGTGCAATCATCAATAAAAGTAACAAACCATTTTGCCCCTAAAACATTAGAAACAATTGCTGGTCCCCATATGTCACTATGAACAAGGTAGAATGGAATAAGGCTTCTTTTATTGCTAATTTGAAAAGGTACATGCTTGTGTTTGGCAAATTCACACACTTCACATTGAAGATTTTCAACATCTAAGTCCTTGAATAATGAAGGAAACAAAGTTTTAATAATTGAAAAAATGGATGTCCAAGACGGTAATGATGAAGAAAAATTCTTTCTTTATTGGATGTGGCAAACTGTGAAACAAAAGTAAAAGGTATCTTGCTCTTAGCTCTATTTGAAGTCTCAAGGTAGTAGAGGCCATTCCATTCCCTAGCATGTCCAATCATCTTCCCTTTGTCCTGAAATTCACAGTAATTTTTGTGAAAAATCACATTACAACTTAAATCTTCAATGAGTTTTTGAATAGAGACCAGTTTTGTGGTTAATTTAGGAACATGTAGGACATTTTTCAAAATAATAGTTAGGCCAATTTTGACATCACCTTATCCTGCCATAGTGGTCAAAGACCCATCAGCAATAGCTATTTTCTTATTGCTGGGACATGGGGAATAAGTTGAGAAAAATTTAAATGAATGAGTCATGTGGTTGGTTGCTCCTGAATCCATGATCCAAGAGTTGGAAAAAGTAATATCTGAGGCATTTAATCCAATGGAGAATGGAAACTTACCTGAATAAGCCATGGAGCATGTACCTGAGGCTCCCTCTTGTTTTTCCATGTTGTTGATGAAAGCCTTTATCCTCTCAATCTCTTCTTGATTAAGGTTGTTCTGTTCTTGTGGCAATGACTCTCCTTGTGATGTTACAGCAACATGTGCTTGGTTTCTATTTCGTTGTTGCCCTCCTTTTTGACCCCATTCTTTACTTGGTTTTTCATGAAGTTTCCAACATTTTTCTCGTGTATGACGAGACTTTTTGCAATACGTACACCATAACTTATCCCGATTTTGATTTTTTTGTTGGCCACTTTTTTCCCTTTCGAGACTTGTGACCCTCTCTTGGTTTGTAGTTGATTTAGCCATCATAGCAGAGCTATCAGTGACTTTAGGTTCAAGCATCAGCCCTCTCCTGCTTTCTTCACTTCGAATCAAGGCAACCATTTCATTAAAACATGGAACTTCTAATTTCCCTAGAATTTGGACTCTAACTTGGTCAAATTCTGGGTTGAGTCCCACCAAAAAATCATACACTCTGTCTTGCTCAATATACTCTTTTAGAACAGCAGCATCCTCAGAACATTTAGTTTTTATGACCCTGTAATAATCTAGTTCTTGCCATAAAGATCTTAATTGATTTGCATATTCAGTAACAGTCTTGTTACCTTGTTTTGTAGCCATAGTTTTCACTTTTACTTCATATACTTGGGGCAGCATCTCTGGCTTTGGAGTATGTTTGTGGAATTGCTTCCCAAATATTTTTGGCAGTGGCTAGAAACATGCAGGTGTCACTGATCTCAAATGTCATGGAGCTCCAAAACCATGCCATAATCATGGAGTTTTCCTCATCCCATGCCTCAAACTTAGGATCTTCAGGTCTAGGGCCCATACCTGTGAGATGTTTGATTTTTCCTTTTTCTTTTAGTACTGTACGTATAAGTTGAGACCACTTGAGGTAGTTCTTTCCATCCATTTTATAGGAAGCAAGAATATTTGGTAATTCCCCTATACGGGTAATCTCCTTAAGTTGAATTTTAACCTCAGTATGTTCAATTCCAGACATAGTTAGAGGAAATAACTACAATGAATCTTGAAAAAAATTTGGTGAGATTAAAAAAGAAAGGGCAGTGAATGCCACTCAAAGTTGACAATTAAGGTCAATAAATGAGCTAGCTCAGTATCAAAGATGGCAATTAAGGCCAAGAAAGAGCTAATTCAGTAATGGCAAGTAATGGCAATGAAGTTCACTTAAAATGATAATTAAGGCCAAAGAGCACAGCTTGAAGGTGAGAAACAGTAACAGAGACGTGAATAGGTAGATATCAGAAATACAAAAATGCTCTAACAACCAAATTGATACCAGGGATGTGCCAGAGACAGGGAGTCGATGCCGAAAGTACGAAGACGAAGCTGAACAATCGTCACACGCCCACACGCCCACACGCGCCGGAGCGTGAGATTCAAGTGAGAAATGGAGTGGTGCGTGAGACTCACGCGCGTCGGAATGAGCTTTCGGACTTTGGGGACGGGCCGGAATTGAGGAGGGGAGACTTCCTCGGTGGGCGGTGAGATGCCAAACTCACGTTCTTAGATCATTAAAGATTAGAGGCAGGCTCTGCGGTGAGATGCCAAACTCACGTTCTTAGATCATTAAAGATTAGAGGCAGGCTCTGATACCATGTCAGTTTTCACTCATGAATAATAGGAAGTTTAGAGAGAAATATATTCTTTTATGATTCTTAACTGTACAACAAGACTACCTATATGTACATTGTGAAAGATTCTAAAGGGAAAGACATAATTATATGACAGCAAATTACACACTATGTAGACAGTTATAAAGAAGAGAAAAATATGTAAAGTGACAGACAACACTTGCTGGATGAGGTGGGAGAATATTTGAAAAGTTGAAGGATATTTCTGAAAAATATTTCAACAGTTTCAACACTCTTCCTACCCTCTCTGCCGTATGTCATTGACGAGCAAGGACAAGAGAACCTGGCTCTGATACCGTATAGAATAGAGAGAGATTGAGAGAAAGAATTCTTATTCTAGTGTGCATCTGATCTATACAACCAGTCAAAATTTATACAAGAGAAAAAAGTCCTAAAAAGGAAAAACAAAAATCAGAAATAATTACAAAATATTCTGTAATCAATACATTAATCACAAAAAAGTCAGAAAACACTCAAGCAAGAAAAGAGGGGATCCAAGCATGATTAAAGGCAGATCCTTAGTGGCAAAATTGAGGATATTTTGACACCCTACCACTCAGCAAATTGCGGATATCTTAACAAACGGCCTGCTGAAACAGTCCTTCGAACATCAAGTCACCAAGTTGGGCATGATAGATATCTTTGCACCAACTTGATATTTTAGGAATGTAAGGTTTTTTTGATTCAAAATAAAGTAGGAAGATAATATCCTAGGATCAAGGATAGAATCAGTTAAACCAGATTCCATGGGATTTAACTTCCTATTATATCTTTTCTGTTTTTATTTCTTTGAATCCTTTCTGTTTTACGGGGATTCTGACTTCCTTTGATTAAGGAATCAATTTCTCTATTTCTTCTATTTAAGCTGTGTTCCTCTGATGTTATCAATATATGAATAAAGAATACTTCTCTACAGTTACCTTCCAAGCCCTATTTATGTACAGTTTGATCAGAATAATATGTGAAGATCTGAGATTATTCAATACAACTCGGATTATCTTCACTCACCACTCCCATTCTTATATGAAATTTAATTTCAGCAAAACGTAGCTGTGAGTCAGTGCCTTGTTCATGTTTCAGGCCCATTGGGATCTCACAGGAAGAGCTGTTCTAGAGATGTAAATAAACCATTTTACTGCAACATCACAAGCTTTTAGGATGACTGGTTCCTTTAACAACAGAAACTAAGACCACATGATAAAAAAGGGATCCAGAAAAAAGTCATAAGTGGAAAAAGTTAAACATATACTTGAAACCGTCAACCCCCCTCAAAATTAGGCTGACCAAGTGGAACAGACAAAGGAGAAAATGAAGCAATAAAACTGAAAAAGAGAAAGTCAAGTTAAAAACCCCAAGAATTTGTATCCTGTAATATGAACTATATTCAAGATCACATTTGAAGTAAATTAGGGACAAACATGTTGGGACTAACCTTAAAGGATTTGCTAATATCCGTTGGCCAATGGTCACAAAGCTGGTCTCTTGGTTTGACATGAACCAAGCAAGTGATGAAACACTGCAACATAAACAATATAATGAACCAATCATGACTTCTCACTGAATAGCTTAAGCTTAGTTAAAGTGGCTATTATGGAGCCTATATGATGAAGTGGTCTAGGGGTCAATCCTTGCTGCCACCCATTACAAAGTCTAATGTCCACATTTCAAGCCCAAATGGTTTTCATGTGAGAAGGTTTTAGGAATATTTGTAACATCAATCACAGGCATTCACTTAACAGCTTAAATTTTTTACTTGAAGTGATTATTATCAATAACCATAGAGAACGGATACAATTCAGAAAAAGAAATAATTTCTCATCAAGAAGATATTTATTCAAATGATATTTAATAGTATCACAGGGCTGACCTTCCTGTAAATATATGCTCCCTTAGACCCAATATGGTGGGTTCCCGCTGCCCACCATGACTTCTATGGAATTCCTCCAATATATTTCGCATTTTGAAAGCTTCTTCATAGTAATTATCCTTATCCAAAAAAAAAAAAAAGATCACAGTAAGCAGACCAAATTACAGAGAATACCAAATGCATCCTAAATTAAGGTCTCAAGAAAATCTACCTGATTCATGTCTATAGTCTGCAAAGCTTCTCCACGAGTAAATATAATAGCATGGTTTTGATTTTCAGGCTTCCCTTCACCAATTTCTGTTGGAGAACCAGGCAGCTTGATGCGATAAATTTCCTATTAATGCCGCAGAAAATCACTTATATTAGAGTTTCGCATTTAAAAACAAGGACACTGGCACTCAATTAATTATCAACCATCAGTATTTATTGATCATAATTGATATGAGCCCCAAATCCCACATGTTTTGACAAACAGTTATATACTATGCCTCCCTCACTTAGGTACCAAACATAAAAGGCATCTCCTTAACACATTTAGGCATAACCCATTACACCCAACAATATGAAGAAAGGGCTGCAGTAACCAGACAATGAATATGCACACAATAAATTGTTTCCCCATCCCTTTTACAAAAGCAATTAAAACTGACAATGACCAAATCCTTTGCCCTTAAATTTTCTTCCATTAAAATCTTTTTCTATGCTGCAGTCCCACATTCCTCTAAACAACCTTCCAATATAAAGCTGTAAACCTTCATTAAATAAACCCTTTCAAATTATGTTAGGGACTGGATAATATGGGATGCTTGATGGGGTACTTAAGTGGTTTAGTTTTTCCTCTTTAACAGCTAGTTTTTGAGGGTGAGTTCTCCAGGCTATTTAGGTACTTACCATTGGTATCAGAGCCTGGTTGTCGACGTTATAGAGAGGGCTACCTATGAAGGGGCTGACCTATAGTGTCAAGCATTGTAGTATGCAGCCGCCGAGATGTTGGCTCTCAGAAGCGGTGCTATGCCAGGGACTGGATATTATGGGATGTCTAAGTCCCATATCGAGTAGTATGGGATGCTTGATAGGGTACTTAAGAGACTTGGTTCTTCTCCCTTGATAATGGGGAACCTGTTGACAAAGAAAGGTATCAAAGATTAGTTGGAAAATTGATCTATCTCTCTCATACCAGACCAGATATTGCCTTTGCAGTCAGCATAGTTAGTCAACACATGCATTCACCTAAAGAAGTCCACTTAGAAGCAGTGGATAGAATTCTAAGATATCTCAAAGGATCCTTGGAAAAGGACTTCTCTTCAAAAAGGGCGAAAGATGAGGCATAGATGTGTTCACTGATGCAGATTGGGCATGCTCACGAGAAGATTGAAGGTTGACCATGGGATATTGCACATTTGTGTGGGAAAATTTAGTTACTTGAAGAAGCAAAAATCCCATAGCAGCACTGAAGCCGAATTTCGTGCAATCGCTCAGGGAATTTGCGAAGGTCTTTGGCTAAAGAAACTTTTGGAAGAATTGAAGATAGAAGATAAGCCATCAATTATGCTCTTCAGCAATAACAAGGCAGCCATCAATATCTCATTAAACCTGATACAACATGATCGAACAAAGCATGTGGAGGTTGATAGGCATGTTATCAAGGGGAAAGTTCAGAATGGGATAATCTGCCTAACCTATGTCCCCACGGATTAACAAACAGTGGATGTCTTCACCAAAAGGCTTCCTAGAGCAAATTTTGAGAACTTTGTTAGCAAGTAGGATATGATTAGTATTTATAATCCAACTTGAGGGGGAGTGTCGAAATATCCTCAAATTTGCCCCTAAGGATCTGCCTCTAATCATGCTTGGATCACCTTTAATCATGCTTGAGTGATTTATGCCTTTTTGTGATTAATGTATAGTTATTACAGAATATTTTGTAATTGTTTCACATAATTGTTTTTCCTTCTTAGGACCCTTTTTTCTCGTATAAATTCAGTCGGGTTGCACTGATCAATTCACACTTGAATAAGAATTCTTGTCTCTCAATCTCTCTTTGTTCTTTCTATAATCCTTGTTCCATACAGACCCACAAAACCAAACCACATACCTGAAGGAAAAAAAAATGAAAATTCCAGGGTAAATGATTAGTCAGTTTCATTCACCATTTTGCAATGACTTGTCACATTCATTAAATTACACAGTAGAGTTTTCCTACACAAATAAAAGAATTAATATAGAGACAAGAAAACATCAAACTAAAATTTGTTGTCTATACCTCATCATACTTGTCCCCTCCTTTGACAAGAACAGAGTAATAAACTTTCTGAGTTCTCCCATCCACTGTCTCTTCTTTTTCATCTATGTAAGCAATGCGAAGAGCTGAATATCTGCATGTTATCAAATTCTTTCAATGTGGATTCCACGGATATCATATTATCATATGAAATTATTTATAGTTCGCCAAATGTTTTATTGACTCACGTCAGCATCAGATTTAGAATATTATTATAGCAGCTTCTGTCTCGAGAATTCTTTGATTTTTTCTGAGAACCATAGATCTGACAGGAAACAACATAAGTGAACTTTAAATCAGCTAGAGCTTGTGCACGGTCCAAATGGATCCTCTGATCTGTTTGGTTGAAATCTGCAGTCTGATAGCCACCAAAGATAGCTGCAAAGGGAACAAGATATAGTTCACTAATGACTTCCGCCACATTTCGGGATTTGGATTTGAAACACAGCATATAAAATAGAACTCTAACCTTTGTCTTCAGGATATTCTAGGAAGCATTGAAGGTTCAAGGCTTGCCTATAGTACATCATTCCTCTTACTAGCAAATGAGAGACAGAACAACATTTAAATAGGAATTTATATACAAGTTTAGCATAGAAAATAATATTCATTATGATAGTTACCTGTTCGATAGAGCGTCTGCCCTCTGTAAGATGCCCACTGACGAGTTAACTCACCCTCATCAACTTCTTCATGATAACAATGTTTTAAATCTTTAATACGTTCATGGAAATTGGTCCATTCATCTACAGCACATTTATATGAGGAATTACAATGAGTGCAATTACTAAGTACTAAAAAGGATAGGGAACCAAATGAAAAGAAGACTCACCAGGATATATCTTTTTTAAGTAGAACAAAATTGATATCCCATCTTCATTTTCCTTATTGAGTTCCTCATCAGAATAAAGAACATCCTCTTTGTAATACGGGGTTAGAACACTGAAAACAGAATCCAGATAAGTTCCCCATCATGGTAGAAAGAAATGAAAAAACAAAAACAACCATCTATGTCCTTGTTCGGACACTCAATAACTGTAGAGGACATGCTATTGTTTAAACAATATGGAAATTGGAAAAGACAACCACTAAAGCCACCCGCACCAAAACAAAAAAACTAGGAAGTACAATTATTATAAAGTACAAAAATAAGAACCAAATGGCTCTCAAAACTGACCTTTAGGAAAACAATATACTTTGTACATAAAGCAACTATCTTCTGTCTATATGTATATTGTAATTCATTCTTCAAGAAACTAGTTAATCACAATGAACAACCTGAAGGACAACATGTCTTGCACTTTGGGAGCCTTTGGCATATTCATAAATAAAGAGTTTGCAAAGAATGTAATACGCCGTCGAGCATCCAGATTTTGCGGCACATTTATGGCTGACTCCTTGACTGTTAAAAGCAAATGAAGCCTAGCTACCTATAGAGAAGGAACAAAGAAATCAATAAGCATGCAAAAAGAATCATGTAATTTGTTAGGTTGAGGTTAGTTGTCATTTGCCAAGACTAACCTTTTCCTTCCATGATTTGTCTAGTGTAAGAGAACTGTCAATGTTGACAAACCTCTGCCCTTTCTTGTCACCATTTACAATATTATGCTGAGATGCTTGCAGGATTCTAGAAAGAGCACAGCCAAGCCAATATCAGTGGGAAATCTATTAGACTGTTAAAAAGGAAATAATACACCATTATCAAATCAAAAATATTTTCAAACTTACAAATGCCCATCAACCATAACATCCTGTATGATAATTTCTACTATGTCCTGCAGGACATTGACTATCTGGGGCTTCAATGACTCAACTTTATCATCATCAGATTGCTGTCAATGGAATAAATATCAATGTTTGCAAGATCTCAGTGGGCCCACCAAATTGCCCCAAATATGATTCTGAGAAGTATACTTTGGAAATAGATGGGGTAAAGGAAGCACAATGGAGACAAAATACCAGTAGAGTTAAAAAATTTTCCAACTTCTCACTGAGTGAAGGCAAGCCACTCATCTTGAAGTCTTTGACAAATGTGTGTTGTTCTATGCTCCTCTCCACTTTTTGACAAATATACTTTACAACCCTGTGTCATGGCCAAACAATCATGAGGATTCCATAAGTGTAAAATAAATGGGCAAACAGAGGGAATGGGAAAGTGAATCTTTTTTTTCTCAACTTTTACTTCAGTCACGGATAATGCATTATTCTATTGGGAGAATAATTAAAAAGGACCTGTTGGCTGAAAATACTATAATGAAAGACCAATTAACCAGCAGAGTGGTTAATCCTGTTATGGATCAATTTTCTTAAATATCATCACTAACTGGTTTCTTTCAATAATTCTAGAACTTTTTGGGCCAGAGATGGGGCCAGAGGCAGGGAGGCTGTTAAAATTGCTTCATACTTACGCCTTATCTTCTTCATCTAGCAGGACATAGTGTATAATATCCTTGAGTGTCTCATAGCATTCAACAACAGCTGAACGCATGTACACATCACTCTTAATCTTTTTAAATAAGTCAGCATCATCCTTCCCCTTGTAATCTTTAGCCATGTCTAGTGCTATTGGAATCTATAATATATGAAAGGGAATTAGGAAGCAAGTCAAAGTCACTGGAATTCATATATAATTAACTTTACAGATCCATTCAAAACACATACCTTACTAGCAAGCAAGAATGGAGGCCACAGGATTTCAGAATCATCACTTGAGTGGTAGGGGACAAGTAACAGATCTCTATCTCTGGACAATTTATAGAGAAAAATAATAATCAGAATCTTGAAATCCTTGCTTCAGCTGCAGCAAGCATTAAATAAGTAGTAGTTTGGACCTATTGCTGATCAGGTCTTCATCTCTCATTGAATTTATAAACTCATTCCAAACCTGAGAAAAGTATGCAATATTTCTACGTTCAGATGATTCATCCTGCAACAAAAAACATTCAAGAATTCTATTAAGCATCTAATTTTATATTCAAACCATTGCATCACAAACAAAAGCCTCTGAAATTGTAAACATGAAATGCAGTACCGGATCCTCTGGATTAGTCTCACTGTTTCTTCCAGGAAAAAAGCACTCACTGAAAGCTGATGGTATAGATTCAAATCTTGAGCACAGCATCCCAAGTGTCCTTATCTAATAGGTCCAAAATGCCATAAGGAGATGATCAATGGAAAAGCTTTGTATGACAAATAACACAACCTTATTACTGTTACAGAAGCAAAAATTTCAAATCCTTTTGACAGAAAAATATGTAAAAATGATGGAACATCTGTTTGAATTGCAATTTATATTTATATTGAATAAAGTTTATTGGAAGGAGAAAAAGATGAAAACAAAGATTAAACGTTAAAATAAATCTTCCACTAACCTCACCCAAATGGCTGAAGGCTCCAACAATTCCACCAAATAGAGTGGAAAAAATGGCATACCATATTTGCGTATCCATAAAGTAAACCTAGATAGAAAATACAATAGGGACATGAATTACAGGAATTAAAAAAAATGCAAAAGCAAATGCAATAGATCAATATAGAGTATGTCAATCCAGAACTTCTGTTTTACTCAACTCACCAGGATAATTGGAGCCCATATAGCAATGATGGTACAAATACTATGAGTTTCTGTAGAACTTGCGAGTGTGAGTTGATGCTAACTATACCTAGAGTACAAAGTAATAATTCAACTAGGATATACTGTTACCATTTTCTGGAAAGAATTCATGCCACTGGTAGTTATCTATAGGCATCTCCAGGATTAATTTTGTTGGTCTAACAAGAGGCAATATCTGTGGAAATATTAGCTTATTAGAACATAAGAAAAATACAATGATGTAAATTCAAGGGAAAAATAAGAACTTTATATATACACACAGGAGAACAAGGAAATTAAGCATAACATGATGAAAAAAGCTCAACAGTTTGCATGATGGGGGAATAGTTTTGCTTATTTTTATCTTTGCTCTGCAAATTTGCTATCGAAGAATCCCCATTTATTTTGAAAGAAAATGATTTTTGTGAAACAGAAAAGAGAGAAAGTACAACTATTGGGAGAATAAGATGTATTCCAAAACGGACAAAGTAAATGGAAACAGAGAATGAAAGAGGATCAAGAATGCAACAAAACTACCTGATCTTTTTGATATCAGAATTCAGAAATAGGAACTTCCTTGAAACAACTATGAGCCACCAGAGAGAAGCCACAAACATAATACTACCCTTAACATATTTAAACTTTTAGAGGCAAAGAGAGGCATTGCTCCAACATAATACACCATACATTTGCATGCTACAGAGTTTGGACTCCTTGCTCTAACCAAAGCCTTCAAAACATATCATGAGAAACTGCTCTAATTTACCATTGAAGCTCTCCATTGTTGACATTAATTGCATGAAATTTAAGAAACTGCTTTTTTATTTGTGCAACAATAATTATCAACAGTTTTTTAAATGTATAATTACATATTAATAGAATTATAATTATACCTTAATTTATGAGAACAAGTTATGACTTTGGCTATATAAACTCTACTGAACGAAAGGAGTTTAGAATTGTTAAACTCTATGAAAAGTCACTAGAAGAAAAACAAGCTTCTCTAGTCAGAATTCCAAGGATGAGCCCGGCGTCCCCATTTATTTTAGTTTTGTAAAATATGCTGAAGTTCAACACCGGTCGGAAAATGTGTAAAGAGCTTTTTATATAGACTTGGGCATCCCTCTCCTCTTGAGCTAGCTTTTAAGGTGAATTAGGCCCAAGTATCATTCTTAACAAAATGTAATAATTTTCTCCTATTTTCTTACTATTGTTTAATAAGCAATAATGGTGTCAATTAATCAAGTAGAAGTATCATAAGTGTGTGATTGTGGCACCAGGTAAGGGTTTTGTGGGGGCTGGGGAGGGGAGGGAGAGAGGAATTAAGAAGATAATTAAGGGGAGCTAGAACTAAGTATTGATTGAGGGAACAATATGAAGACATCCTTTCTTATATCCCTCTCTCTTCCCTCTCTATTTGTGTCAGCCCTAGCATCTTTTTTCCTCTTCTAGTTTTTTTGTTTTTCAACTCTTATAACAAGGAAATCTATTTGGCCAAGAAAAAGAAAGTAAATCTGTCCCAAAGTTCATCTCAGAATATTTGAATAGCCACCTGTAAACAGAAAATGAGTGTCCCATTCAAGACTATATATATATATATATATTTTAAGACTTCATCTTTTTTGATAAAATTGCACAGCAATTTTCTAATGGAGATTCATTCTGTTTATACTGAAGGGATAAGTTTTGTTGATTGACATGCATTGAACAAGATCAGAATGAGAAAATTAGTTGATGTAACTAGAACAAGGATGATTTCCAAATAACTAAATTTTCCATATTTATCAACGTGCATGAGCTTAGTAAAAGAGTAAATAACACATCATATATGATTGAATATACTACTCCTAGAACAAAGTTGGGATCTTGTCTTTTTGAATATATATTATTCATAGTCAGATTATCACTCGTGTGTCTGCAAACTGCAGAACTCATCTGTGAAACAGTATAAACGGATCAAAGGACACAGCAAAGTCATATAATTCACTATAGAAATTTTACCTCCACATAGTAGCTGAATGCTAGCTTGCTAATTAGCAGCATGATCCAAAACAGGGTATACCTGCCATAATAGATTTATTTTATTGCAAAAGCAAAAGAGAGACTTAATAATAGAATCAGCTGTCACCAAATATCCACTATTTCAACCTTGACTTTGATCCAATAACAAAAACATTCGAGGAATGCTTTTGACACAAGAAAAGAGAAGCAAATATGACAAACATACTATTAAAAATAACATGAACCGGCCAATAAGTGTCAAAATTAGAAGGTGGAAACTTTAAAATAAACATAGTAAATTGCATCTGAGAGAAACATTGTTCACCATGTATTTAACTGAGACTGAAAAGCTTAAGAATTTAAAATTGGAATTCTACATAGCATTCCTATTGACAACCATCATGAAAACATTTTTTTTTTTTTTTTGGGGACTGATGGAGCCCAAAACCATTGAAAACTGAATGACTAAATAAGAAATTCTAATGCAATTTCTTCACTCACTTCATCAGTGATAACATGTCCTCATGCATACCCCTGCCTACATACAATTTTGGCTGCAGAAAGGTCAATGTTAGATAAAGAACATAGAAATTAGAAAGATATGTAAGCATTGATTCAAGGTATTACAAGTGACTTTGTGAAATTAGTAAATGCTTGTCTGGTTCACCTGGGCCCACCACATCAAAAGAGTAACAATTTGCATATTTGAGCGCTCCAACTTTTTCCGTAGAGGTGGAAGGAAAAATAGTATTGCAGCCACAATGTTTGGCAACAAATATATTGCAACAACATATGAATATAGTGACTGGTTCCCCCAATCCCCAGCCCAACTGGTGAAGAATTTTATAAGCCCTGATGGATTCTGAAGAGAACTAGAATAACTGACTGGCAAAACAACAACCCAGACAGCAGCTATTGCAAACTTCAGAAAATACCGTAGCAACTGGGAAATTTTCATATTCTTCCAGGCATTTGAATTAAGAATGATATCCAAAGTAGCTGCAAATAGAAGATATGGGAAATGGTTTAGAAATGGTAACAGTAACAGTAACTGATATACTAACCAAACAAACTACAAACTAGGAAAAAAAAATGTACTATTCTACTTGCCAAGGAAACTAACTTTTATATAAAAGGAAGAATTATAATAAAAAGAGAAAGATACAAGAGAGGAGGTTCAGATATCCTCCTTGAGAAAGAAAAAAACAGACAACAGAAAAACATGCCCAAACATATAGAAAGGCTGCCAATCATTCTGCATATTTATCAGGGACACACCCTCAAAGAAACCTTGAGCAGACCAACCCAAACAAGTTATTCCATAGGGAAACAGCCACACAACAATGTAAAAATAAATGGGCAATTGTATGCATGTTAAAATATTGTGTTGAAGTAGTAAATTAGGCCCAAAGAGTTTTTGATAATATCTCCCATTTACACTGTTGGGCCAAAGGTTGCATATTCAAAATATCCTCTTAGCCTATTTCATAATAATCTCTTGGCCCATTATGTAATGCACTTTATCTAATTTTCCTGATTGGGTTAAAGTTCAATGAGAGCGTACAAAATTTGGCTTATTATCGCAGGATTAGGGTTTGTGAGGTCAAGGAAGCCCTTAGAAGAATGAATAATAGTAAAGCCGTTGGTCATGATGGTATCCCTATCGAAGTTTGAAAGTGTTTAAGAGCATGGTTATCAGTATAGCATGAATCGTGGGATTCATATTGCGATGCGTCACGGAAATCAGGCAAAAAGATACAGATCGCATGGTGAATCCTTTTTGAATCAAAATCGCACCTGGAATCGCGAATATGGTGCCTTAATCATGCAAATCGTGATTGAGAATGAATTGCACGATTTCCGTTCCTCCTATGGCTTGCGGATTGTCTTGGGGACTTCTTCTGGGTCACCTGACCTAGTTGTAGAAATTCCTAAGATCACAGCATTTAAGCAATTTTTTCTCTCATAAATTGGACAGAGATTGTCGAAAATGATTCCTCCCGCTAATCCAAGATAGAATTGCAATACATAACACCTAGGCCAGTGCTTTTTCAGTCCCACTGTGCGTGCATTTGCCTTCTCCACCATGCATGCATCTGCTTCATCCACTGAGTGTATTTACCTCCTCCACTGTGCGTACATCTGCTTCCCACACAAGCACACTCAGTAACGATGCTTTTCTTGTTTCTAATTCTATTCTTTTTTAATTTTTATATTATTCTATTTTGCTGCATTTTCTTTTTTTTTTTTAATTTTTTAATTCCCTTCCATTCATTCCCTCATCACTTTTCTATTTTCTTTTATATTCTGTTTCCCTTTGGTGGCGCTCCTCCCTTTACATAAATTTACTTAAAAATGTCATATTTTTATTGATCTTGTATCTTATGATTTATAATAAGCTTCGATTCACGATTTGAAAAATAGGTCTTCCGATTCACGATTTAAATCTCGATTTGATAACCATGTTTAAGAGAGGAGGGTACTATCTGTCTAACTAAACTTTTTAATGAGATTTTAAGGTCCAAGAAACCATCCAGAATTGCACAAACTATCGAGGGATTAAACTTATGAGTCACACCATTAAATTATGGGAAAGAGTTATCGAATATAGGTGAAAAATTGAGACGAGTATTTTTGACAATTAATTTGGATTTCTGCCAGAGCGATCTACTATGGAAGCTATTTATTTACTAAGAAGGTTGATGGAAAAGTATCGAAGTAAACAAAAAGACTTATATATAGCTTTTATTGATCTGAAAAAAGCTTATGATCAAGTACTAAGATAAGTGTTGTGGAAAGCCATGGAAAAGAAAGGTGTCCGTGTTACATATATTAGAGCTATAAAAGATATGTGTGAAGGGGCAACAACTAGTGTGAGAACATCTGGAGGGGAGACAAGAGACTTTCTTATTAAGATTGGCTAGCATCAGATATCATCTTTGAGTCCTTATTTGTTTGATCTGGTTTTAGATATTCTGACGAAACACATACAGGAAAAAATCCCCAAATGCATGCTTTTTACAGATGATATTGTCCTCATGGTGGAGTCAAGGGAAGAGATTAATTCTAAACTCGAATTATGGAGATATACTTTGGAATCAAAGGGTTTATGTCTGAACAGGAGTAAAACAGAATATATGTATTGCAAGTTTAACAAGCGGCAAGCTAGAAATGAGTTGGAGGTTAAAATTGGAAATCAAATTATACCACACGTGTCAAAGTTTAGGTATCTAGGATCAGTTATACAAGATGATGGTGAAATTAATGGAGATATTACACATATGATACAAGCTGGGTGGTTGAACTGGAGAAAAGCATCAGGAGTTGTTTATGACCGAAAAGTACCTGATAAGCTCAAAGGAAAATTTTATCGTACTGCTATAAGACCGGCAATATTATATAGGAGTAAATGTTGAACAGTGAAAGGTCAACAAGAATAAAAAATTGGGGTAGTAGAGATTAACATGTTAAGATGGATGTGTGGTCATATAAGACGAGATATGATCCGTAATAATTGTATACGAAGTAGAATTGGAATGGAACCTATTGAGAAGAAAATGGTAGAAAATCATTTAAGAAGGTTTGGACATGTTCAAAGAAGACAGTTGGAGGTGCCAGTAAAAAAGGTTGAGCAGATGATATAGAGTCTTGTGAAAAAAAGTCGAGGAAGACTGTTACGAGATTATAGGCCTAATTGTAGGATTGTAATTGATTGTAATTAATTTTGTAATTATCTTCTTTCCTAGTATAGGATTTCTTTTGTATTTAAATACCTTCACAATAGTTGAATAACATATAAGAGTATTCTTTCAATCTTTCTGATTACATGGTATTAGAGCCTATCAAATTGATTCTAGGAGGGAATTTTCTTTCCTTTTTCGAATTTCTGGGCATTGGGTGTGAGAGAGGGAGAGTCGCCGGAATTAGATCATCGTCACCGGAGCATCCCTAGTCGACACTGCCGTCCCAGGGAGAAGCACCTACCGTCGATCGGCTATCTGCTAGAAGCTGGTCACTGGATTCCACGCGAGTCATACACGCCGTCTGAAGAGTTTTACTACAATACCACGAGCTGGCGCGTGGTGGCACGTGAGAGCGCGTCCGTGATTGGACAATTTTTCGGTTTTCGTCAGAGTGCTCGCGTTCGTGTTGGCTTTCTGTTTCCATACCTGGTTGGCCAATATTTGATACAGTGCAAGGCTCTTTGTACGAAAGGTTTGAGTTTGTGTTTAGTTTTTGTTAACTCAAATCCCCCAAATTAATCTTTATTTGTCTTTTGGGTTGTTGGTTGGAAATTATGGCTGAGAAGAAGGCTGCTGTCTTTGATGTGGTTCCAGTAGTTTGTCACAAACCAGATCATATTAAACGAGATTGTCAGAAGTTGCAATATAAGAAATCTCAGTCTGATCATATTGCATCCATTACTAAAACCACTAGAAAGTTTGTTACAATATCTGCAGAGGAATATGCCCGATTGACACATCATTCATCTCAATCCAATTCCATTACTACCATTGCCGAGTCAGGTAAACCTAAACATGTCTTGTTTCCTCCTCATCAAAATGGGTCATTAATTTTGGTGCTACAGATCATATGACAGGTAACTCTACTCTTTTTTCTACCTTTCAGTTAGCTGATGGTTCAACATCTTATCCTGTTGGTTCTGGAACAATTAATCCTACATCATCACTTTCTTTGTCATATGTTCTCAGTTTGCCTCAATTATCATTCAATTTGATTTCTGTTAGTAAAATTACTCGTGATCTCAATTGTTGTTGTCTCTTTTTTTCTTAGTTATTGTTTATTTCAGGATCTTTTGATGAAGAAAATTATTGGTAAGGAACATGAGTCTGGCGGTCTCTACATCCTTGATCCACACATACCAAAATCCATAGCTTATGATGGAGTTGTCACCCCTTTTGAAGCACATTGTAGGTTGGGTCATCCTTCGCTTCCAATGTTAAAGAAGCTTTGCCCACAGTTTACCACTATGTCTTCTTTCAATTGTCCGTCTTGTCAGTTTGCTAAACACCACCGTCTTAGTTCTAGTCCTAGAGTCAATAAACGAGCTTCGTCTCCTTTCGAATTAATACATTCTGATGTTTGGGGTCCGTGTCCAGTTGTTTCCAAAACTGGGTTTAGATATTTTGTTACTTTTGTTGATGACTATTCTCGAATGACATGGTTATATTTGATGAAAAATTGTTCTGAATTGTTCTTGCATTTCTCTACCTTTTGTGCTGAAATTCAAACTCAATTTGGTATGCCTGTACAAACTTTGAGGGGTGATAATGCTGAAGAATATTTATCAGAAAATTTCCAAAAGTATATGCTCCAAAATGGTATACTTCATCAAACATTTTGTGTGGACACACCATCTCAAAATGGTGTTTCTGAAAGAAAAAATAGGCATCTTCTTGAAACTACTAGAGCATTGTTATTTCAAATGCAGGTACCCAAACATTTCTAGGCTGATGCTATTTCCGCAGCTTGTTTCTTGATCAATAGAATGCCCTCCTCAGTTCTATCTGGTGAGACTCCCTTTTCTGTTCCTTTTCCTAATAAAGCATTGTTTCCCATTGAACCTAAAATATTTGGTCGTACTTACTTTGTTAGAGATTTTCATCCCCAAGTTACAAAACTTGATCCTAAATCTTTGAAATGTGTCTTCTTGGGATATTCTCGTGTGCAAAAGGGATATAGGTGTTATTGTTCTAGTCTTAACAGATATCTTGTGTCAGCTGATGTTACCTTTTGGGAGCACGACCCTTTTTCATCATCTACCGGTCCTATTCCTCAGGGGGGATGATGATTTGCTAATCTATACTGTTATTTCTTCTTCGGATCCTCCTCCGTCAGTTCCTGTAAGACCTCCCATAATACATACATATACTCGTCGGCCACAACCTTCTGATCTTGCTCCTGAGCCTGTTGTTGCACCTGTTCTGGATCCTCCTAATTCATGTCCTGGTGAACCAACTTCTTCGCCATCTGATCTAACTCCGAGAGATGATCTTCCTATTGCTCTTCGTAAAGGTAAACATACGTGCACATATCCTGTATCCTCTTTTGTTTCCTATGACCATTTGTCATCTTCTTCTAATTCCTTTATTGCATCTCTCAATTATGTCTCTGTTCCTAAAACTATTCATGAAGCATAGCTCATTTTGGCTGGCGTAATGCTATGATTGAGGAGATGAATGCTTTGGATGATAATAGAACTTGGACCTTGGAAGATCTACCTGCAGGAAAACAGACTATTGGGTGTAAATGGGTGTTTGCAGTTAAAGTTAATCCTGATGGCTCTGTTGCTAGATTGAAAGCCCGCCTTGTTGCTAAAGGATATCTCAGATATATGGAGTGGACTACTTTGATACGTTTTCTCCTGTTGCTAAGCTTACTTATGTGAGACTATTTATTTCAATGGCAGCCACTCAAAATTGGCCTCTGCATCAATTGGATATTAAAAATACCTTTCTTCATGGTGATCTTCAGGAGCAAGTATACATGGAGCAACCACCAAGTTTCGTTGCTCAGGGGGAGTATAGAAAAGTATGTCGCCTCCGTAAGTCTCTGTATGGCTTGATCGTGCATGGTTTGATAAGTTTAGTCAGGCTATTGAGAATTTTGGCACGAATAAAAGTAAGTCTGATCACTCTGTTTTCTACAAACATTCTAATAGTGGTATCATTCTATTAGTTATGTATGTGGATGATATTGTCATCACTGGTAGTGACTCTACAGGGATTTCATCTCTTAAATCCTTCCTCCGTACTCAGTTTCATACCAAAGACTTGGGAATGCTACGATATTTCTTAGGTGTTGAAGTAACTAGGAGTAAGAAGGGAATCTTTTTGTCTCAGAGGAAATATGTACTTGACTTATTGTCTAAAACAGGGAAGTTGGGAGCAAAACCATGCAATGCTCCTAGTACACAACTTACTAAAGTTGGTGATTTATTTGAAGACCCTGAAAGATATAGGAGATTGGTGGGAAAGTTAAACTATCTTACTGTGACTCATCCAGATATTGCCTAGTTAGTGTGGTAAGTTAATATAGGTCATCTCCAACTATTGATCACTGGAAGGCAGTGGAACAAATTCTGTGCTATTTAAAAGGGTCACCTGGGCGTGGGATCTTGTATGCCAATCATGGCCACACTAGGATTGAATGTTTTTCAGATGTTAATTGGGCAGGATATAAGGAAGATCGAAGATCAACTTCAGGATATTGTGTTTTTTTTTTTTTGCAATAATTTGGTCTCATGGAAGAGCAAGAAACAAAGTGTAGTTTCACGATCAAGTGCTGAGTCTGAATACAGGGCCATGGCTAAATCTGTATGTGAAATTATGTGGATATATCAGCTTCTCAGAGAAGTGGGTTTTGAGGTTTCAATGCCAACTAAGCTGTGGTGTGACAACCAAGATGTGCTTCACATTGCATCTAATCCGGTCTTTCATGAACGAACGAAATACATTGAGATTGATTGTCACTTTGTTCGCGAGAAGATTCAGCAAGGTTTGATTTCTACAGGCTATGTGAAAATTGGAGAACAATTAGAAGATATTTTCACAAAGACTCTTAATGGAGTTAGGGTTGATTATTTTTGTAACAAGCTGGGCATAATTAACATCTATGCTCCAGCTTGAGGGGGAGTGTTACGAGATTATAGGCCTAATTGTAGGATTGTAATTGATTGTAATTAATTTTGTAATTATCTTCTTTCCTAGTATAGGATTTCTTTTGTATTTAAATACCTTCACAATAGTTGAATAACATATAAGAGTATTCTTTCAATCTTTCTGATTACAAAGACCAAGAAGGACACTTGAAAAAGTCATGAAATGAGATCTTTTGGTGAATGAAATACCTAGAAAGTTGGTCATTAATAGAGCTTGATAGCGTCGTGCGACATACATAGCCGACCCCATCTAGTGGGATAAGGCTTTGTTGTTGTTATTGTTGTTGTCGTTATTGTTGTTGTTATTATTGGTTAAAGTTCAATGAGTCTAGGAAGTAAAAGTTTAGGAGGCTTGTCCCTAAGGGGTATCCTTGTAAAACTCTTATTTCTTAACCAAGTTAATATAAACTCCTTTGCTTTGAGCCTAGGGAGAAAATGTAGGATCTAAGTTCTTGGATCTTGTTACGTTATAGAGGCATGATTATAGGGATTGATATTATTGACTGTAAATAAACATGATTATAGGGATTGATTAGCATGATTGTAGGGATTGCATTTATGGTTCCCTAAGTATATATATCTATTGTCTATGAATGAAAAAAAACAAGAAATTTTCAGATCATCTTCTCTATGTGTTACAAAGTATCAGAGGTTGGTTGATTTGTGTAAGTGTGTGTGTTCGTTCTGTTACTAAGAGTTTCCTGTGCGTGTGTGAGAGGAGACCACCCATCCACAGTGGTTATTGGATCTCACCGCCCCCAGGACATTTAGACTTCATCGGCCGGTCGACCTCGAGAGTCCGATAGCCATCGATGGCACATGTGACAACCACGCGCCAATCATAGTTTCTGCCTCCCAATCCACGCACCTGCGCGTGAGGGCACGTCCGACATCCTCTTCATCTCCATTTTGTCTTGTTGGCATTTCGTTCATTTTCTGACGACTTCTTGTGGTTTTCGGCATTTCTCCCACTATTTGGACTTCTTTTTGGGTTTGGTCACCTTTGGTTTAATATGTTCAAAGTTTGTGCTTCTCTAATTGCCGTGAATCTTTTTTTTGGTTTTGTTTGTTTGCTGCTGTGTGTTTTCCACTTATGGCAGAAAGTAAATCCACAGTCACAGGGAAGTGGTTCCTATTATGATGAAGATCACCAAGCACAAACTAAATGGCTCCAACTATTTAGATTGGAGTAAAATTGTTCTAATAAATTTACGGAGCATTGAGAAGGATGATCATCTCACCTTCGATTCCCCTAGTGATGACACCCAAAAAGCATGGTTGCGGGATGATGCAAGATTATTCTTGCAAATTCAAAACTCTATTGACATTGAGGTACTTGGTTTGATTAACCATTGTGAATTTGTTAAAGAATTAATGGAGTATTTGGATTTTTTGTGTTCTGGATGAGGAAACATATCCAACATCTACAAGGTATGTAAGTCCTTTAATCAAGGAGAGCAGCAAGACAAGTCTCTTACTGCTTATTTTATGGAATTTAAGAAAATCTATGAAGAACTAAATATGCTTCTCCCTTTTAGTTCTGATGGTAAGGTTCAACAAGCTCAAAGAGAGAAAATGACGGTTATGAGTTTCCTGACAGGTTTGCGCCCAAATTTTGAGACAATAAAATCTCAAATTCTCTCAGCATCTGAAATTTCTCCTTTGCAAGAATTTTTTGCTAGAGTTCTTCGCACAGAAAACTCACAACCTTCTCAAATCACTACTAATAATAGTGCTCTTGTTAGTCATGGTGGATCTCGAGGTGGCTCAAGGGGAGGGTCGCACAATCGTAACAAGAATATGGACAATTGGAGTGGCGAAGTTGAGTGCTATTACTGTCATGAGCTGGGGCATACAAAACGCACTTGAAAGAAACTCCTCAACAAGAATCAGATAGGACGATCTCCACATGTTTTCTCGTCTACTGATAAGGCTATTGTGGTATCTATTGATGACTTTGCCAAGTTCACTCAGTATCAAGAATCACTAATGACTTCTACTCCAACTGCTGCGTTTGCTGATATAGGTAAATCCCCCACATGTCTCATCTCTTCGTCGTCCAGATAGGTTATTAATTCTGGTGCTTCAGACTATATGACAAGTAATCCTAGCCTTTTCTCTACTTTCAATACTCATGCCCATTTGTCTTATGTGATTATAGCTGATAGATCCACACCCCATGTCTTGGGGTCTGGCACTATTAACTTGACCCCATCTTTATCTCTACCTTCAATGCTGAGTTTACCTAATTTTTCATTTAATCTGATTTCTGTTAGTAAACTCACTCGTGTCCTAAATTATATTGTCTCATTCTTTCTTACTCTTTGTTTCTTTTAGGATCTTACGACGAAGCAAATTATTGGTAGAAGGCATGAGTCTGGAGGCATCTACATTCTGGACACTCAGACACCAAGATCTTCGGCGTGTTCTAGTTCGTTATCTCCTTTCGAAGTGCACTGTTGTATGGGTCATCCTTCTCTCCTAGTTCTCAAGCAACTCCAACCCCAGTTTCATCATTTATCGTCCTTGCCTTGTGAGTCTTGTCAGTTTGTCAAACACCATCGTGTTCCCTTAGGGTCTAGGGTTAATAAACGGGCTACGTCCTCTTTTGAATTGGTTCATTCTAATATTTGAAGTCCTTGTCCTATTGTGTCCAAGGTAGGTTTTAAGTATTTTATTACCTTTGTTGAAGATCACTCTTATGTTACCTGGTTATATTTAATGAAAAATCGCTCTGAGGTTTTTTCACATTTTTGTGCTTTCTATGCTGAAATTAAAACACAATTCAATGTTTCTATTCAAACCCTGAGGAGTGACAATGTTAAAGAGTATCTATCTGAGTCTTTCCAGTCTTACATGATGCAGCATGACATCCTGCATCAGTCCTTGTGTGTTGACACACCGGCTCAAAATGGAGTCGCTGAACAAAAGAATAGACATTTACTTAAGGTCGCTGGAGCTCTTTTATTTCAAATGCATGTTCTTAAACCATTTTGGGCTGATGCTGTCTCCACTTTTTTTTTATTAACCACATGCTATCTTTAGTTCTTAGTGGAAAAATTCCTTATTCTGTTTTGTTCCCATCCAAAGTTGTGTTCCCATTAAGCCCCGTATTTTTGGCAGTACTTGTTTTGTTTGTGACACCAAACTCCAAATCACAAAGTTAGACCCTAAGTCTCTTAAATGTGTCTTCCTTGGTTATTCTTGTTTCCAGAAGGGATATAGGTATTTCTCTCCTACTCTTCATCACTACCTTGTTTTTGCTAATGTTACTTTCCAGTAAGACATTCCTTTCTTTTCTACTTCTTCTACTTCTCATGTTCAAAAGGAGGATGATGATTTGCTCGTCTACAATGTTCCTTATTCTCAGCCATCCACAGGCACTCCTGCACCTCCTCTGGAGCCCACTCGGCCATCAGTTGTTCATGTCTACACTAGACGACAATCGCCTGCAACTTCTGATTCATGCCCTCCATCATCTACTTCATCGCCGGATCCCGATTTAGCTTCTCTTGACCTCCTTATTGCCCTTCACAAAGGTAAATGTCTTTGTACTTATCCTATTGCCTCAGTTGTTTCTTACGATCATCTGTCCTCTATATCTTTCTCCTTTTTGGCCAAACTTGATTCTGTGTCCATTCCTAAGACTGTCCATGAAGCATTGGACCATCCTGGGTGGCGTGATGCTATGATAGAAGAGATAAATGCACAGGATTATAACAATACTTGGACATTAATGGATTTAGTTGTTGGGAAAAAAGCTATTGGGTGCAAATGGGCGTTCACAATTAAAGTCAACCCTGATGGTTCTGTGGCTCGATTAAAGGCCCGTCTTGTGGCGAAAAGATATGCTCAGACTTATGGTGCTAATTAGTCAGATACTTTTTCTCCAGTTCCCAAACTTACTTTAATTCGTTTGTTGATTTCATTGGAAGCCAGTCATAATTGGCCGCTCCACTAGTTGGATATTAAAAATGCTTTTCTTCATGGTACCCTTCAGGAAGAGGTCTATATAGAGCAACCACGTGGGTTTGTTGCTTAGGGGGAGTATGGGAAAGCATGTCGACTTCAGAAATCGCTATATGGTCTGAAGCAGAGCCCTCAAATGGTTTAGCAAGTTTAGCCAAGTTGTTTTGGAATATGGAATGAAGAAAGGCAAGTCTGATCACATGGCATTTTATAAGCAGTCTAAAGATGGTACCATTCTTCTTGTGATATCTGTTGATGATATTGTGATTATCGGGAGTGACAATTCAGGCATCTTTGGCCTTGAAACTTTCTTGCAGTCCCAGTTTCAGACAAAGGATTTGGGACCCTTGAAATATTTTCTAGGGGTTGAAGTTTAGAGAAACAAGAAGGCGATCTTCCTTTCTCAAAAAAAGTATGTTCTTGACTTGTTAAAATAAACAGGAAAGATAGGGGTTAAGCCATCTAGTACCCCGATGACCCTTAACATATAGCTTGCAAAGGATGACAGTGAACCATTTCATGATCTTGAGAGGTATAGGAGACTCAGGTAATTGAATTATCTAACCGTGACTAGCCCTGATATTGCATATTCAGTTAGCGTGGTCAACTGCTTTATATCCTCTCCAACTGTAAACTATTAGGTACTCTTAGAGCAAATCCTTTGTTACTTGAAAGGAGCCCCAGGATGTGGATTATTTTATGGGTATCGTGGACACACTAAGATTGAGGTTTATTCTAATGCAAACTATGTAGGGTGCAAAGATGATAAAAGGTCTACTACTGGTTATTGTGTCTTTGTAAGAGGGAACCTGGTTTCATGGAGGAGCAAGAAGCAAAATATTGTTTATCGATCAACTACAAAATCAGAATACAGAGCTATGGCAAACTCAGTATGTGAAATTGTATAGATATACCAACTGTTGAAAGAAGTTGGCTTCGAGACCCCACTACCAGCAAAGTTATGGTGTGATAACCAAGTTGCTCTTCACGTTGCTTCTAATCTTGTGTTTCATGAATGAAATAAGCATATTGAGATCAACTATCACTTCATTCGGGAAAAGAATGAAGATAATTTCATTACTCCAGGATATGTTAGAACAAAAGACTAGTTGGGAGATATTTTCACAAAGGCCTTAAATAGAGACCGCATTAATTTCATTTGTAACAAGCTAGGCATGATTAACATCTATAATCCAGCTTGAGGGGGAGTGTTACATTATAGAGGCTTGATGATAGGGATTGATATTATTGATTATAGGGATTGATATTATTGACTGTAAATAAATATGATTATAGGGATTGATTAGCATGATTGTGGGGATTGCTTATGGTTCCCGTATATATCTATTGTCTATGAATGAAAAATACAAGAAACTTTCAGATCATCTTCTCTGTGCTTTACAGATCTGAACCTCTATAAATCCTATGTATCATCTTCCTCTCTGTTGTTTATCTTTATCCAAATTTCTCCTCAAAGATTTTAATTATATTTTCCTGAAATCAAGTTTCTTTTGACAAGAAAAAGAGAAATTTTTTGTTACACAATTCAAACCCCCTCCTTATGTAACATCTACACTAATGTAGTGTGTTACATAAATTTTCTGTTAACATTTTGTGAGTTTGGCCTATTCTAACTCTTGACACATCTTGTATTACATGGTTATAAATAGTCACAAGGGTCCTAAACAATAAAGATGATAGTAACCCATTCTAATTCTTTCTCTTCTTTTTCCTTCTCCATTTGTACATGGTATCCAAAACTATTGAAACCCTTATAATAAACCAAAAAAAAAAAAATCAGAAGGTGCAGCCACCACCAAGGATGCCTCCCCTTGTGTAGATCAAAGGAGGAGGAGAAAGCTAGTTGAGGTGAAATCATGTTTCCTTACTAGGGCACTAAAAATTGCATCTCTTGTTACAGTTGGAATTTTTGGGCAATTTTAGCCTAATTGTGGTTGAATCAACCTAGTGTGTGAAAGAAGCCTAATGCAAATACCAGAGTACCAAAGAGAGCCCGACAATAGACACCAAGATGCTAGTAGAACAATTTTTTTTTTCTTAGAATGGAAATACCCAGTGAACGTGTGACTTGGAGGAATGGGTAAAGATGGCCACTTGACATATGATTGTCCAACAGATAAGAAGTTAGCAACAACATGGAAGCAGGAGGACCAAAGGATCTTGTCCCTCCTAGTTAATTATACATAGAATCCTATGCTTACACATTGTGATACCGTAAAGGATGTTTGGGAATTATTAGAGTTTGTATATAGTGGATCTAGTAATAACCTCAACCACGTACATGCATTGTGATAGGATATTTATCCCCTTATATTACTGAAGCGGTCACTGACAACCTACTACTTGGAATTTGGAATAATAAGAGGGCATGAGAAGAAATGTGCTTTCTTATAAGACTACAGAAATAACTGTTCAGCAAGACAAAATTGTGGCATTATGGTTATTAGGTCTTGATCCTGAGTACGATGTGATTCAGTCACATTTGTTGTCTAATAAGCAGGTCATGCTTTCATCTTGGTTTTACATGCTTCCCGTGGCTACTCTCACCACAAACCGAATGGAAGAAAGATAATAAAGGGGAATACTAGATAAACAAGTCTAAAAAATGAGGAACTTTATGAGTGCCAACAGGGTTGAGAAGTAGCTTTTTCCTCCTTCACGGAAAAGAAGCTTTATTAGATAGGAAGAGAACTACAAAAGAGGAAATAAGACAGCCTCCTAAATGAAAAATGTCCAGAAAAGGGGAAAGGAAAAAAAAAAGAACTTAAGAAAAGTAGCTTTTTGTCAATCTGTCTTGGAATATTTGATCCCAGCCCCTTTAGATAAAACTTTGTTTCCGTAGGCTCCTTTTGGAAGATGGAGAAAATTATTTGTTAGTAGTGCATAGCTACATAGAGCTTTATCTTCTAACCTCTGTGTGATGTTCATTTAGAGATTTATTTTTTTGTTCGGATAGAAAAAGAAAGATTTATAAAGAAGAGAGAGAAATACAATAGGAGAAGAACAAAAGAAAGAAGAAAGAGGAGGACAAGGGATCCTCCTACAGAAAAATAAAACTCAAACAAACAACCCAAAAAGCCCAATAAAAGGGCTAATACAATAAAGCCCTCCAATCCCTATAACCATCTACAAGGGGTACCCTTGAAAACAAAACAAAACAAAACATTAGCTGAAACCCAAAGAGAAGCAATAAAACAAATCCTATCCCAAAGCATGTGAGTAGGAAGAAACCGTTGCTTAAAAACTCATGCAATCCTTTCCATCCAAAGACACCACACTATTGCATTTAGAGATTAAAAATTATAAGCCATTTGTTCTATAGCAAGATAGGAGGAATCTTATCATTCCAAGTGTGTTCTCCCCATACAATAAATCTTCTCAGAAATATAACTTGAATACAAAGAAAATTTCAAGGACATAGGAATCACGTACCTTGCAAAAAATTGAGAAAAGCATAAGTAATAAATATGCTCATAACACTTCTAAAGACATTATCATCAAAAAACACAGCAAGAGGTCCCAGGGAACTCCATGCAATGATAATCATAGCCTGAAAATAAGTATCTTCACAAATGACACAAAATTCTTGTGTAAAGGGTCATGATTATATCATAGGTCCAACCACCAAGCATTGAGATTACCTGTAAAGCCAATATAAAGAAGATCCACATTCGATCAAAACTTCTGTAGAGGTGCCAAAATGTACGAACTTCAACAAAATTTGTTTTGGACTTCTTTCCAGATCCAGAGCTAGCTTTATTAGGAACCTGCCATTGGCATTTGCACTTCAACAGAGATCCAAGAAAGTGATTTGGGTGCCCCAGGCCATGGCATTATTTATATACAAAAAGTTTATGTTCAACAGGAATATATATATATATATATATATATTGTGTAGAGTTGACAACAAGTTGACAAGTATGTCAAAAGAACATCTAGGAAGTAAACAACGAGTGAGAACAAAAACAAGGAAAATGAAAATGCAAATTTTTTCCCTCTTATAATTAAAGAAAGAAGATTTAGTTAGCTCCCAGAGAAAGACTGGACAAATAAATTTTGAACTACAGACTTCCAAATGAATTAGGCTTCAATACCAATTTAAAGAATGACTCATCCCAAGAGCTAAAGTGGTAAGAAAGGATAGGAATCTAGCAAAGGCATTTATATTTTCAATAGAATCTAAATTTTGAGACAATTCCTTAAAGAAAGGAAGCTAATTATACTTGACCTTTTGATTTCTTATTTTTAAGTTTATAATTTCATTATCCACATTGGCAATACTGGTAGTAGGTAATGCATGCTGCAGAAAGGTCACAACACAGTAGCACACAAAATTTAAATTCAATCGACATTCACTTATATACATACAGCCAAACAAATATGGCATTAAATAACATTATGAAAATTATCCAAAAGAATAAGAAGAAGAAAGTAGAAGTACTCATTCAAAAACAGACCTAATATGCATGCAATATATATAAATATATAATTATGATATTCTGTGAGAATAGCATTTGAAAGTCAAAACCACACCTGAAGAGACAGAAGGAAGGGAAAGAGATAGAGAGATAGAAGCCAGACCTCATTTGTTGGCTGCAATTCAGCGGAATGCCTAAAAAAATCTGCTTCTAGGTTCATTGGCCACCCTAGCCTAAAACATCTGTCAGACCTAGAAAAACACACAGTTGGGCTTACTGTAACAGATAGGTACCAAATAAGGTTTTAGCATTGTTTTCATTATTCAGATAAGTGTAATTCTTTCTCTACCTTAATAATATAACTTTTTTTCTATCAAAAAAAATATTCAGATAAGTAAAAGCTCAGTTAAACATTTACCAAAAGTATTCATTCAGATCATCGTAATTTCTCCACTTGGAATGGCTTGCCTTGCCTTTGTTGTTTCTCTGATTTTCCTTTATCATTAAATTCAGAAAAAAGTTTCACGCACATATGTTCATAGAAATGTAGCAAAATTAATACAATTCTTGATGTGTCATACTTACTGTTGCTAAAACTTCATATATGGGAGTTATAACATCCCTCAGAAAGGATTCTTCATCATGAGCTTCAGTTTGGTATGTCTTCCCACTTGCAGGATGGACATTACTATGTATAATCCCATTGACATCATGGCACATCTTTGGAAAGGAAAGTAACTAAGGGTTATTTTCACTCTTGAAGTACCAAAATGTGAACAGACTTTAAGTTTCATAATTAACCACTGAATAGAGATGAAAATGACTTAAAAGATTCTAGGGAACTTCCTAAACTTCTCTAGTAACCAAGTATTCTTTATTTCCTTTTGAGTTTTTTTTTTTTCCGTGTGTGTAAGGGAGGGGAGTTGTTAATCACGATACTTATCTAACTATCAAAGAATTACTCGAGCAAGGAGAAACATGCAAGGGATCAATAATTTCCAACATTAAAACTAGTTCTTCAGCAAGTATTTCATTAAGATTTCTAGTAAAATGGAAATCTAAAAGAAACGCTTACTTTGACTAGTTAAAAATTAGCAAATTGGAGCAATATGATAACAGATAAAATCATGGAAAAAATTGAACAGAAGAGACCCCATTCAATGGTCCTTCCAAAACTGAATACAGATTCCATCTCCAACATGAAAAGAAAGCATCGAAGAAAAGAAAAAAATATAAACTTCCAAGGACTTGCATGACTAGCACCATATCCAGGAGTAGCATCCAAGCCATTTTGTTCAAAACCATATTTGCTCCTAATCACCTTATGCTATAAGAAAGTAGGCTTCTAAGGGAACCAAAACCTACCTTCCTTTTTGGATTTACAAAGAGAAAGTTTCTAGGAGATAACACGAAACAAATGGGCCACGGAACCATTAAGATTGACTTTAATTGTAAATACCCACTTGCACCCAATAGCTTTCTTTCCAACAAGTAAATCCACTAATGTTTAAGTGCTATTGTGATCGAGAGCATTTATCTCTTCTAGCATGGCATCACGCCACCTTGGACGGGCCAAAGCTTTACAAACAGTTTTAGGAATAGACACAGAATCTAGTTTGGCCAAAAATGAACAAGAAGTCAAAGACAAGTGATCATAGGAAACAACAGAAGCAAAAGGATAAGTACATAGATGTTTACCTTTGCGAAGAGCAATGGGGAGGTCAAGAGTAGATGAACCGAGATCCGACGACAAAGCAGAGGGTAGAGGGCATGAATCTGAACTGGCAGTGAGAGGTTGCCGTCTAGTGTAGACATGGACAATAGGTGGCCAAGTAAACTCTAGAGGAGATGCAGATGAGAGAGGCGGAGAACAAGGGGCAGTATAGACTAACAGATCATCGTCCTCCCCTTGATCATGAGAAGTGGAGGAAGGAGAGAAGAAGGGAATGTCTTCTTGAAAGGTAACATCTGCAGCGACAAGGTAGCGCTAAAGGGTAGGGGGAGAAATACCTATATCCCTTCTAGAGATGAGAATAACCAAGGAAAACACGTGTAAGGGACTTAGGGTCTAACTTTGTGACCTGGAGTCGGGTATTCCAAACAAAACACGTATTGCCAAATATACGGGGTTTAATAGGGAAAACAAATTTACATGGGAACAGAACAAAATAGGGAATTTTCCCAACAAGAACAAAAGATGGTATTCGATTGATTAAAAAACAAGCTGTCGAGACAACATCAGCCTAAAAAGGTTTAGGAATATGCATTTGAAATAAGAGAGCTCTGGCTATCTCAAGTAAGTGTCTATTCTTTCGTTCAGCGACCCCATTTTGAGTAGGTGTGTCAACACGAGAGAATTGGTGAAGAATGCCATGCTGAGGCATATAAGACTGAAAAGAATCAGATAGGTACTCTTTGGCATTATTCCTTCTCAAGGTTTGAACGGAAACTTTAAATTGTGTTTTAATCTCAGCACATAAAGTATGAAAATGTGAAAATATCTCAGAGCGATTTTTCATCAAATATAACCAAGTGACACGGGAGTCATCATCAACAAAAATAACAAATATTTAAAACCAGGCTCAGAGACAATAAGGCAAGGACCCCAAACATCATAATGGACTAACTCAAAAAGGAATATAGCTCGTTTATTAACTTGAGATTATAAAAGGACACGATGGTGTTTGGCAAACTGACATAACTCACAAGGTAAGGAAGATAAGTGACGAAACTGGGGCTGAACCTGCTTGAGAACCAAGAGAGACAGATGCCCCAAACGATAATGCACCTTTAACGGAGACGATGAACTAGAACATGCCACAGATCTCGATTCCTGAGTGTCAAGAATATATAGACCTCCAAATTCATGTCCTCTACTAATAATTTGATTTGTTGTAAGATCTTGAAAAAGACAGTAGTTAGGAAAGAATGAGACACTACAATTTAAGGTATGAGTGAATTTACTAACGGAAATCAGATTAAATGAAAAATTAGGTAAACTCAACATTGAGGGTAAAGATAAAGATGGGGTTAGGTTAACCGTGCCAGAACCAAAGACACGAGTTGTGGATCCATCAACTATAGTCACATGAGATGAAAGGGCATGGGTATGGAAGGCAGAGAAAAGGATAGAATTACGTGTCATATGGTCTTGTCAAAGTATAGCCTGTATATGTCAAAGTATAGCTTGTCTATATGTCAAAGTATAGTCTGAACTTAGCATGTGTATAGCCTAAACAATTTGACTTGGCTTCCTTGAGGACTGACTTAGGCATTCGGTGGAGTGATTTCAGGAGAGATTAAGGGTTAATACTTGTGTAATTTAGCCTATAAATACTTGTTTGCTTAAAGTAATAAATCAGAACATTGCATTATCAGATTGTTCTCATTTACATGGTATCAAAGCCTCTCTTGGCTTTTGGTTTTCTGGGTTTTTCAGTATAGATCACGATTACTTCTTTGTTGGTCAATTAGAAGTGACTGTTAGTCTACACCGCCTGTCCAGGGAGGTGCGAAGTGGCAAGTCTGGCCAGTCCCCGAAGTCCGGCGACCTAACTCTAAGCGCGTGAGGCTTACGCGCCGTCGCTACAGTTCGGATCATCTCTCACGCGTCGGCGCGTGAGGGCACGTGCGGCGGAATCTCCGATCACGGTTTTGTTCGACGGCGTCGAATCGTCATTTCCGGTCTTTCCCCGGCGGCATCTTCGTCATTCGAAGCTTTTTAGGTACTGGGCATCATTCACAGGAGTTGTGCTTGCTGAGTTTTAATCTGGAAGCCAACAATTTCATATTTATATATTTTGAAATATCAGTTGGTGGATATTCACATTTTCAACTCTCAGTGGCAGCTTGGTGAATATTTAGGTTCAGGTTTACATAATCTGAAATTTCTTAATTCATATATTATTTCTTTGTCTTATCACAAGGAAAATGTCAGATACTAAGCCCTTTGTTAATGAGTTAGTACCCATAATGTCAAAAATAACTGAGCATAAGTTAAATGGGTCTAACTATTTAGAATGGAGTAGAACTATTAGAATTTATCTACGGAGTGTTGAAAAAACTGACCACTTGGAAAAGGAACCTCCTATGGATGAAACTAGACAAACTTGGCTTAGAGATGATGCACGTTTGTTTTTACAGATTACGAACTCAATTGATAGTGAAGTAATTGGGCTAATTAATCACTGTGAATTTGTCAAGGAATTGATGGAATACTTAGAGTTCTTGTACTTTGGTAAGGGAAATATGTCTCGTATATATGATGTCTGTAAAGCTTTTTATCGTACTGAGAAAGAAGGTAAGTCACTTACAGCTTACTTCATGGAATTCAAGAAAATCTATGAAGAATTGAATGTGCTTTTACCATTTAGTACTGATATCAAGGTACAAAAGTCTCAGAGGGATCAGATGGCAATCATGAGTTTTCTGGCAAGCCTTCCTTCAGAATTTGAGACTGTCAAATCTCATATTCTTGCCAGTACTGAAATTACCTCACTTCAGGAAGTATTCAGTAGGGTCCTACGTATAGAAAGTACTTCATCAACTCAACAACCTAATGCCCTCATTACCAAAGGAGGGGATGTTGAAAGAAGACTAAATAGAGGAGAAACTTCGGCCACTGGAAAGACTAGTGATATTGTGTGCTATTACTGTAAAGAGCCCAGCCATACAAAGCGTAATTGTAAGAAATTACAGAACCGCAACCAGAGGTCTCAAACCACCAATGTTGCTGCTGTTTCTAGTTCTTCTGAGAAGGTTATTACAATTTCAGCTGATGAGTATGCTAAATATCAAGCTTTCTTGAAGGAGTCTACTTCAGTCACTAATCTTGCTGAACAAGGTAAAACATGTCTTATCTCTTCTTCAAACAAATGGGTTATTGATTTTGGTGCCACAGATCATATGACAGGTAATCCCAATACTCTTTCAAATTTCAAGTCACACAAATCTCCATCCCCGGTTACATAGCAGATGGGTCTACATATAACATTAAGGGTCTAGGGGCCGCTAAACCCACTTCTTCTATTACTTTGTCATCTGTTCTAAGTCTACCAAATCTTTCTTTTAACCTAATTTCTGTAAATCGACTCACCAAAGATTTAAATTGTTGTGTCTCATTTTTTCTTGATCATTGTCTTTTTCAGGATCTTTATGACGAAGCAGATTATTGGTAAAGGACATGTATTTAATGGTCTTTACATCCTTGATACTTGGGAACCTCGGTTAGTTGCTTGTGCTAGGGCCACCTCTCCATTTGAAGCACATTGTCAGTTAGGACATCCTTCTCTGCCTACCTTGAAGAAGTTATGCCCTCAATATCATGATGTAACATCAATTGAATGTGAATCTTGTCATTTTGCAAAACATCATCGGGGTACGTTAAGTCCTAGAATAAATAAACAGGCTGCATTAGCTTTTGAATTAGTGCATTCAGATATTTGGGGACCGTGTCCTGTATTGTCTAAATTTGGTTTTAGATATTTTGTTACATTTGTGGATGATTTTTCTCGAATGACATGGATTTATTTTATGAAGAATCGTTCTGAGGTGTTTTCCCATTTTTCTGCCTTTTCTGCTGAAATTAAGACCCGATTTAATGTTTCTGTACATGTCTTAAGGAGTGATAATGCTAAAGAATATATGTCAGAAACATTTGAAAACTATTTAACCCAACAAGGGATAATTCACCAGATTTCATGTGTTGATACACCTGCTCAAAATGGGGTAGTTGAAAAAAAGAATAGGCATCTTCTTGAGACTGCCCGTGCCTTAATGTTTCATATGAAAGTTCCCAAACAATTTTGAGATAGTGCTATTTCCACAGTAAGTTTTTTAATCAATCGGATGCCTTCTGCAGTCCTTGATGGTGCCGCACCTTACAGTATTCTGTTTCCCAATAAGCCATTATTTCCTGTGGAACCTCGGGTATTTGGAAGTACATGTTATGTTCACAATGTTAGGCCCCATATTACTAAACTTGATCCCAAAGCCTTGAAGTGTGTATTCTTGGGATATTCTCGTCTTCAGAAGGGTTATTGGTGCTACTCTCCGGATCTAAATAGACATTTGGTCTCAACTGATGTGGTCTTCTTAGAGAAACAACCTTTCTTCTCCTCACTACCCTTAACACCAAGTCAGGGGGAGGATGAAGAGTGATTAATCTATAGTACCACATCCTCAAATGCCTCTACTAGTCCATCTGAAGATAGTCCAGTTGAAGAGTACTCATCTGCAGAACAGACAGACACTCATATCCTTAATGCTACAGCAAGACCGCCGATTACTCAAGTGTATTCTCGGAGACAAGCAACTGGTGATACATGTCTTGCACCAGCTACTTCGTCATCGGATCCTCCACCAAACGATCATGACCTACCTATCGCTCTCCTCAAAGGTAAACGTCAATGCACCCTCCCTAAGTCCAATTATCCCATTGCTAATTTTATATCCTATAATCATTTATCACCGTCATCTAGTGCTTTGATTGCCTCTCTAGACTCTGTTTTTGTTTCTAAAACTGTTCAGGAAGCCTTGGCCCATCCATGATGGCGTGCTGCTATGCTTGAAGAAATAGAAGCATTAGATGCCAACCGAACATGGGACCTTGTAAACTTACCTACAGGAAAGAAAGCTGTCGAATGCAAGTGGGTCTTTGCCATTAAATTTAATACAGATTGTTCCATTTCTCGACTTAAAGCCATATTAGTAGCTAAAGGATATGCACAGACTTATGAGGTAGATTATTCTGATACATTCTCTCCAGTGGCCAAACTCACCTCAATCCGCCTGTTCATTTCTTTCGCTGCATCCGAAAATTGGCCATTGTATCAATTAGATATCAAAAATGCTTTCTTGCATGGTGACCTTCACGAAGAAGTATATATGGAGCAACCACCTAAATTTGTTGCTCAGGGGGAATATGGGAAAGTCTGTCATTTAAAAAAATCATTGTATGATTTGAAGCAAAGTCCCCGAGCATGGTTTGGTAAGTTCAGCAGGGCAGTTCAGGAGTTTGGGTTGAAGAAAAGTAAATGTGATCACTCTGTATTCTACAAGCAATCAAAGGATGGTATCATTCTTCTTGTTGTTTATGTTGATGATATTGTCATTACAGGGAATGACTGTGTAGGAATTTCATCCCTCAAATCATTCTTGCATACCAAGTTTCAGACAAAAGACCTGGGCCAACTAAAGTACTTCTTGGGAATTGAAGTAACAAGAAGTAAGAAAAGAATACTTCTGTCCCAAAGAAAGTATGTTCTTAACATGCTTGCAGAAACTGGAAAGCTAGCTGCTAAACCTTGTAGTTCCCCAATGATTCCAAATGCACGTTGCAAAAGATGATGCGGATCTCTTCGATGATCCAGAAAAATACAGGAGATTAGTCGGAAAATTGAACTATTTTACTCTAACACGACCAGACATTGCTTTTGCAATAAGTGTCGTCAGTCAATTCATGTCTGCACCTACTGTCAAACATTGGAAGGCTCTAGAACAAATCCTACGCTATCTGAAAGGAGCTCCTGGTCTTGGTATATGGTACAGCAACCATGGGCATACCAGAATTGAATGCTTTGCAGATGCTGATTGGGCTAGTTGCAAGATTGACAGGCGATCCATCACTAGATTCCGTGTCTTTGTTGGAGGAAACTTATAAGAAACAAGGTGTTGTATCTCGATCAAGTGCTGAATCCGAATATAGAGCTATGACACAATCCACTTGTGAGATCTTGTGGATACACCACTTGTTAGATGAGGTTGGAGTGAAGTATTCAATGCCAGCAAAAGTATGGTGTGATAATCAAGCCGCTCGCCATATTGCTTCAAATCTAGTTTACCATGAAAGAACTAAACACATTGAGGTTGATTGTCATTTTGTTCGTGAAAAGATTGAAGAGAACTTAATTACTACTGGATATGTGAAGACAAGAGAGCAACTTGCTGACTTATTTACAAAGTCTCTAAATGGGACTCGGATTAATTATTTATGTAACAAGCTGGGCATGATTAACATCTATGCACCAGCTTGAGGGGGAGTGTCAAAGTATAACCTGTATATGTCAAAGTATAGCCTATATATATGTCAAAGTATAGTCTGAACTTAGCATGTGTATAGCACGAACAATTTGACTTGGCTTCCTTGAGGACTGACTTAGGCATTCGGTGGAATGATTTCAAGAGAGATTAAGGGTTAATACTTGTGTAATTCAGCCTATAAATATTTTTTTACTTAGAGTAATAAATCAGAACATTGCATTATCAGATTGTTCTGATTTACAGGTCTAAAGCACCAAAATCAATAATCTATCTGGATGACAAAGAGATGAGGCATGTAGAGGATTTACCTGTATCAGCAAACACAGTAATAGGAGTAGGACAAAGAGATGAGACAACGTGTTTTGCCATAGGTGAAACAATACACATGGCAACCACCAAAGAGAGACGACCAGAATATATTAAGCAAGCAAAGAGCAAGAGCGCTGTTTATGTGAACAACTAAATCCAAACAAAAAATTCAAACTTCAACCACACCACGGGGATAGTGCAAGAATGCTGTACTATGACAACCAAATCCAAAAAATAAAACTTCAGGAATCAGTGACCACACCACGGGTTCACGCCCAAAAAAGGCCGAAAATGCCGTTGGGTCTAATCGGACACTAAGAGAGTACTGAACGCGCCTTCACGCTCCACCACGCGACTACGCATGGACACTATAGTAGAAAACTCAAGTGGCGTATTAGACTCACATGCGCCGCCGATGGCCATCGGACTCTAGCGTCTGAACGCTATGGAAGTGGTGGTGAGAGTCAAAGATCACCGGAGATGGGAGCTCCCTTCTCACGCACACTGACAGCCTAACGAAAGGGACCACGTGAATGAAACACTCAACCAGCATTTGATACCATGTTAATGAGACAATATTTTGTAAAAAGTGTATCTTCCTCATTCATAAAGTTGAGATATATATACAGAGGGAACCATAAATACAAAGGAATCATAATCTAAATAATCCCTGCAATTATGTCTATAATCAAGCTATCCCTATAATCATGCTATTTACAATCTGTAACATAACAAGTCCAAAAGGACTCATGGATTGCCTCCTAAAGATATGCCTATTTATGTTAGAGGCTGTTACATTACAGATTGTAAATACTAAATAGCATGATTATAGAGATATGTTATGTTACAACATGATTATAGGGATAGCTTGATTATAGACATAATTATAGAGATTATTTAGGATTATGATTCTTTTGTATTTATGATTCGCTCTGTATATATATCATAGCCATATGAATGAGAAATACACACTTTTTTCCATCAATCTTGTTTGATTCACATGGTATCAAAGCCTGTGAAAGTTGAGCGTGCGTCCATATTCGTTTCCAGTAAGGTTTTGTGAGTGCGTCAGAGAGGGCACCAGTCTACGGTGGTCATTGACTCTCACCGCCCCCTTTAGGTCATTCAAACATCACTGGCCAGCTGACCTTGAGAGTTCGGCAGCCATCGGCGCCGCATGTGATAGCCATGTGCCGATCGAGTTTTCTACTATGTGATCCACACACTAGTGCATGACGGTGCGTCCAACATCCCCTTCATCTCCAATCTGTCTCGTCGGCATTCTCATCATTTTTCCGGTGACTTCTTATGGTTTGGTCACTCTTTCTCACTATTTAGGTTTTGGTTTGGGTTTGGTTGTTCACGTATATAGTATTCTTGCTCTTTGTTAGCTTGATATATTCTATTTGGGTTTGGTTGTTCACGCATATATTATGGTAGCCTCTCCTTGATAGTTATTGTGTGTATTGTTTCACTTATGGCAGAACACGTTGCCTCATCTTCTGATAAAACTACTATGGTATCTGCTGATGAATTTGCCAAGTTCACTCACTATCAAGAATCATTGAAAATTCTTACTCCTACTTATGCATTTGCTGATACAGGTAAATTCCCTACATGTCTCATCTCTTCATCATCCAGATGGGTTATTGATTCTGGTGCTTCAGACTATATGACAGGTAATTCTAACATTTTCTCTACCTTCCATACCCATGCCCCTTCATCTCATGTGACTATTGATAGGTCCACACCTAGTGTCCCTGGTTCTGGCACTGTTAAACCTAACCCCATCTATATCTTTATCCTCAGTATTGAGTTTACCTAATTTTTCATTTAATCTAATTTCTATTAGTAAACTCACCCATACCTTAAATTGTAGTGTCTCATTCTTTCCTAACTATTATCTCTTTCAAGATCTTACGACGAATCAAATTATTGGTAGAGGACATGAATCTAGAGGCCTCTATATTCTTGACACTCAGGAACCAAGATTCTTGGCGTGTTCTAGTTCATCACCTCCATTTGAGGTAACTTGTCGTTTGGGGCATCCGTCTCTCTCGGTTTTCAAGCAGGTTCAACCCCAATTCCGTCACTTATCTTCCTTACTTTGTGAGTCGTGTCAATTTGCTAAAACCATCATGTCCCCTTAGGATCTAATGTTAATAAACGGGCTACATCCCCTTTTGAGTTAGTCCATTTTGATGTTCAAGGTCCTTGTCCTATTGTGTCAAAGCTTGGTTTTAAATATTTTATTACCTTTGTTGATGATTAATCTCCTGTCACCCGGTTCAACTACTTCTAACCTCCTCATTGCTCTCCGCAAAGGCAAATGTCTATGTGGTTATCCTATTGCTTCTGTTGTTTCCTATAATCACTTGTCTTTGACTTCTTGTTTGTTTTTTACCAAACTAGGCTTTGTGTCTATTCCTAAAACTGTTCGTGAAGCTTTGGCCCATCTAGGGTGGTGTGACGCCATGCTAGAAGAGATAAATGCTATTGATCATAACAACACTTGGTCATTAGTAGATTTACCTATTGGCAAGAAAGCGATTGAATACAAATAGGTATTTACAATTAAATCAATCCTGATATTCTGTGGCCTGTTTGAAAGCCCGTCTTGTTGCGAAAGGCTATGCTTAAACCTATGGTACTGATTACTTAGATGCTTTTTCTCTGGTTGCCAAACTTACCTCAGTTCGGCTATTAATCTCCTTGGCAGCCACTCATAATTGGCTGATGCACTAGTTAGATATTAAAAATGTTTTTCTTCATGATACTCTTCAGTAAGAGGTCCATATGGAGCAACCACCTGGGTTTGTTGCTCAGTAGGAGTATGTGAAAGTATGTCGACTTCGAAAATTGTTGTATGGCCTGAAGCAGAGCCCTCACGCATGGTTTAGCAAGTTTAGCCAAGTTGTTTTGGAATATAGAATGAAAAAGAAGCAAGTTTGATCACACAGTGTTTTACATGCAATCTAAGAATGGCATCATTTATACGTTGATGATATTGCGATTATTAGGAGTGATAGTTCAGGCATCTTTGGTCTCAAGACTTTCTTGCATTCCAACTTCCAGACAAAGGATTTGGGACCTTTGAAATACTTCTTTAAGGGTTGAAGTTATGAGAAATACGAAGGGGATCTTCTTATCTCAAAGGAAGTATGTTCTTGACTTGTTGAAAGAAACAGGAAAAATGGGGGCTAAACCATCTAGTACCCCAATGACCCCTAACATACAGCTTGCAAAAGACGCAAGTGAGCCATTTCATGATCTTGAAAGGTATAGAAGACTTGTGGGGAAATTGAATAATCTTATCGTGACTTGCCCTGACATCTTGTATTCAGTTAGTGTGGTCAACTACTTTATGTCCTCACCAACTGTTAACCATTGGGTACTTCTAGAGCAAATCCTTTGCTACTTAAAAAGAGCCTCAAGACGAGGATTATTTTATGGGTATCATGGACACACGATGATTGAGGTCTATTCTGATGCAAACTATGTAAGTGCAAGGATAATAGGAGATCCATTACTGGTTATTGTGTTTTTGTGGGAGAGAACCTAATTTCATGGAGGAGTTAAAAGAAAAATGTAGTTTCCCAATTTACTGCAGAATCAGAATACAGAGCTATAACAAACTCAGTATATGAAATTTTATGGACTATGGATATACCAACTGTTGAAAGAAGTTGGCTTTAAGCTCCCACTACCAACAAAGCTATGGTGTGACAACCAAGCTGCTCTTCACATTGCTTCTAATTCTCTCTTTCACAAATGAACTAAACATATTGAGATCAATTGTCACTTTATTCGTGAAAAGATTGGAGAAAATTTTATTACTACAGGATATATTAGAATAAAAGACCAGTTGGGAGATATCTTCACAAAAGCCTTAAATGGAGCCTGCATTAACTACATTTGTAACAAGCTGGGTATGATTAACATCTATAATCCAGCTTGAGGGAGAGTGTTACGTTATAGATTGGAAATACTAAATAGCATAATTATAGGGATATGTTATGTTACAGCATGATTATAGGGATAGCTTGATTATAGACATAATTGTAGGGATTATTTAGGATTATGATTCCTTTGCATTTATGATTCCCTCTGTATATATACATAGCTCTATGAATGAGAAATACACACTTTTTCCATCAATCTTGTTTGATTCACAAAGGCCATTTTAGGACCCGTCATTTGGCCACATTAGTCAACTCATCCACTAACTGATCCAAGCAAACCTAGACTTAGATAGATTGATCTGAAGACCATATGAAGTCTAATATTGTCCTTTTCATTCTGTTTTTACAAATAATTGTTTAACCTCAAACAATTTTTCAGACCCAAAGCAAACTGAAAATTTTCTAAATACACTATACAAATTAAAAAAATAAATATATATATATTAAAAATAAAAAGCTTCAAATGCACACTTTGTCTTGACCCCCTCATTTTCCTTTGAACTATTGGTGACTTTATGGTTTCAGCCATGGAATCTGAACATCTATTCATTGTTAATTTTTACTAGGTCCTTTAGTTAAAGAAGAAATTTTTACTGCATCTTTTATTTGAAAAAGAAAGACATTTTAACCGAAGAGAATGGTAGAGATGTACAGAAGAAGCGAATAAGATACCCTAAAAGGAAACACACCTAGAGAAATGACAAACAGTTAACAAGAGTATTGCAATCTTAAGTTGGGCATTGTTTTTGAAGCTATTTCTAAGGTGCATAATGCTTACTTCTTATTCATCTCCCCAAGTTGGGAATGGAATTATTTTTGGCATGACAAGTGATGTTCAGAAAATTTGTTGAAAGAAATGTTTCCCAACACTGTTGGTTTAAAAAAGCAAGCAAGATGTGTGTATTTCTAATACAAGACCACCAATACAGTATCATTATTCTAGAAGGAAGAAATCAACACGTGAGGATGAAGATGATGCGGAATCAGTGTAATTAAAGGCAACACGTGTGGCTACTAGTTGAGGATGAGATGGAATCAGCAAAGCTATTCTTTAGGAGGAATTGTCATTAATGTTTTAATTACATTGTCAGTAGTTTATATTTTGTACTTTTAATTACATTAAGGTCAGACTTTATTTGACAGTTACAGCTAGATTGTAGTAGTAATAATTGCCAATTTATTGGCATTTGATTTGTCTGTAATTGGGTTTAAATACCCCAAGTAATAATCCGAAAGGCAGACTAGAATTTGAAGAAAATACTATTTATTTCCATTTGTGTTAGATCATGACACAAACTACCTTTTCAATTTTATCTTTTAAACATGGTATCTATCATTTTGGCATCAAAGCATTACGATCCACCATCGTCAACACATGTTCTTTCGCTACAAACTCCAATCCACCACCCCAAACCACCAACCCACCTAGTGGCACACCCACTAGTCCCATCTTTCAGCAGTTATCAACCATTGTTGCACGACTTAGTACTCCTTACGATTTAGAGGCAGAAGTGGCATCTCTCAGAGCACGAGCCAACGTTTCACCACGGATAGAGACAAGCCGAGGTAGCAAGTATAAAGGCAAAGCAACAGACCTGGGCATAGGAGCTCGTTTTACAGCAGATCGCATTGGGCCGATGATGCAGATGAGGATTTGGAAAATCATGGTGGGTTTAGGGGCTCTCCTTGCCTACCCTACAAAAAAATGGATTTCCCAAAGTTTGATGGGGGTGACCCACGTGGTTGGATTCTCAAAGCCGAAAAATATTTTTGCTACTATCAGACACCAAATGAATTAAAAGTGGACGTGGCAGCCATGTATCTAGAGGATGATGCTCTCGATCTATTTGCATGGATTAATGCTAAACATAATATATTATATTGGGAGGAACTCGTTAAAGCGTTCCAGGAAAATTTTGGCCCCGCTGAGCACCAAAATCTGGATGAGCATTTTTGTGGCATTCGAAAAACCGGTTCAATGCAAGAGTATCGGCAAGAATTTGCAAAGCGGTCTGCCAGAGTTAAAAATTGGCCAGAGCATTGTCTCCTTGGTGTCTTTTTAAATGGGCTCAGAGAAGATTTACAAGCTGATATTAGAATCCACAAGCCCAGGAGTGGGTACAAGGCCATGAGTCTGGCACTTGAGTTTGAATCCAAGTCCAGTACTACAGAGGAGTTCAGAGGGCCCAATCCATCTACATAGCAAAAGCCCAATACCTCCTTCATTAATGGGCCACGAGATGCATGTGCGGCTTGGGAAGCTCCTTCCAATCACACTCATCTTCGGTCTGTTGCCGCCTGCAGCATCATTCATTCACAGACAACTCCAACAGCGACCACACAACCACGAACGGTGGACGAAGAGAAGCAGTATCGGCGTGACAAGGGGCTCTCTTTTCGATGCAATGAAAAATTTGCACCTGGACACCGTTATCGTTGTGCCACGTTTGTGTTAATACAGATGGATGATGGACTCACACAACCTGTTGAGGAAGGCGAGGCGGTCTTCGACGACGAAGAACCACTGGAAAACATGGCAGAAATCTCCTTCCACTCTATATTGGGAAAAGCTTCAGGAACTACAATGAAGATACAATGCACCATCAATTGAGGAAAGGTACTGATTCTCATTGATAGTGGTAGCACCCATAACTTTATTTCTCATAAATTGGTGGTAGAATTGGGCAGGAAGGCGCAACAAATATCTTCTTTTGGTGTGCAAATTGGGAATGGAGATATTATAAATTGCAATCAGATTTGTCGAGATGTGATGGTAAAACTCCCAGAATTCATCATAACTCAAGACTACTATCCATTCGCAATTGGAGGAGTAGATCTAGTTTTAGGCATCAAATGCCTGGCCTCTCTAAATACTGTTCAGGCAAATTGGAATGAGATGATCCTCATATTCAATCTGGATGGGACAAGATATAAACTGCAAGGAATTCCTCACAAAAATGCAGCTGAAGCCTCTTTTCAGTATCTTGCTAAAGACTAATATTACAGGTTAGTACAGGAGATTCGATAAAGGATAAGGAATGTTGGCAAGGCCATTATGGCTCAAGAAAAGGGAGGCAGAGCACAAGAGGAAAAGAAACTTAAAAGTTTCTAAAGCAAAGCTTAAAACTTGATTTGAGTTGCTTACATGGGGGATGTTGATCTATTTATACAAGGAAATGGAAGCATAAATGACAAAGCAGAGGAAAGCCTATACATCCTAGTCAAATTAATAATTTACATGCTAGGGTGGAAAGTCCATGGGTGGTGGCCAACAAGTCATATTTTGCTGCTGAAGATCATTATGGGCGGCTGGTGCACATGGTTGTGGGGGTTGTTGTGTGATTACAGTTGGAATAGAAGTCAGAGGCACATGGGTGCCTAATTCCGTGACACATTAACTAACCTTACAAAAAAGAATGCTTTTCAATGATCACAAAAAAGCTGAGAATGCATTTTGGAAATTAAAAACAGCCTCACAACAGTACGCTGTTGCAGCTTCCAAATTTTAGTCAACCATTCACTGTTGAGTGTGGTGCTTTTGCTAAAGGAGTTGGTGCCATTTTACTCCAAGATGACAATCCAGTGGCATATTTTAGTAAGGGATTTTCATTCTCCAACCATTTTAAATCTGCTTATGATAGAGAACTACTTGCTCTTTGTGTTAGCTTTGCAAAAAAGGAGACATTATTTAATGGGCAGGCATTTCTTTTTTTTTTGGATAGAAAAAGAAATATTATTACTGAGAAGAGAGAGATACAAAAGGAAAAGAAATAATACACAGTAATGGGAGGACAAGAAATCGTCCTCTGAGAAAGCTAAAAAGAGAGAAAAAAACTAGAAACAAAAGACATCCCACAAAGTCCCTTAAAAGTTTAGTGTAACAAAGCTCTCCAATTCCTATAAACATCATATAGAGGCATCCCCTTAATCAACTCGTTGGCCGAAACCCACAAAGAAGCCACATGGCGATAGGGATGCCAATGGGGACTCGAACTCGGGAAAACCCGCGGGGATCCCCGCATTCGGGGCCCGTTGGTAGGGAATTTCCCCCGCGGGGATGGAGACAGGGGGAAAAATTTTCCCGAAAGTTAAACGGGGACGGTCCGCGGGGTCCCCGTCCCGCGGGGTCCCCGTCCCCTAAGGGTATTTTAGTAAATTTACAAAATACCCCAAATATCTATATATATAATATATATTAAGGATCTTTTGGTCATTTTATATTCAAAATAATTAAAATAAATTTAATAAAAAATAAAACTGTAATCTCATTCCCTCAAAACTAATTTTCAATTCACCATTTGACTGAGATTGAATGTGTGCTCGCCGTCTTTGCCTTTCAGGTATGGCCTCTTCTTGTCGTTGAACTCGCTCTCCCCATCGTTCAATTCATCGTCGTGGTCTCCTTTGTCTGTTATGGTCACTCTTCCCATCCTTCAATTCCCGTCCTCTCCCACACAATCTCTCTATCGAAATCAACGGTCTCCTCTGTCTGAATTTTCCCAATTATCCCCCAATCTAGAAGAGAAAAGAGAAGATTTTTTATTAAAATATGTACTATTGATTTGTTTTTACATTTTTAATTTTTTTAAAAAACCCCGCGGAGTCCCCACGGGGAATGGGTAAGATTTTTTCTCCCCCGCGGGGATCGGGGGCGGGGACGTGGGTAAATTTTGGGGGCGGGGACGGGGACGGGAGAGGCACTCCCCGCCCCCGCCCCGCCCCGCCCCGCCCCATTGCCATCCCTACATGGCGAATTCGATCCCACAGCACGTAAGGGGGTAGGCATCGATCATTAAAAACTCTGGCATTTCTTTACATCCAAATGCACCACGCAATTCCGAACATAGCTGTTTTCCATAGAGTTTTGTTCTCCTTCCTATAGCCAAAGCCGGTAAAATTAGTCGTAAAGAGTGTACCAAGATCTATTAGGCAAACCTAGTTCTCACCAAAGAGACCAAATAACCTGTTCCAAATGCCCCAAGCCACCTCACAATGCAGAAATAGGTGATTGTTTGTCTCTCAATGCCTCATGCACATCACACAAACATCAGGCCGTCTGACTTGATACAGATCATTAGTATTAATTCTATTGAGCACTGCCATCCACAAAAAGACCTTGACCTTTAAAGGCGCCTTGACTTTCCAAAAAGACCTTTTAAGTTGCGAAGAGACAATAGGATTACGAATCAAAGAGTTGAGAAGAGAAGCGCAAGTGTATGAGCCTGAGGAATCCAAATTCCACAGTCTCTTATCAAGAAAAGGCGATAAACGGATTGGGTCCAGAGTGTCCAACAACGAAGAGAGGTCAGTCAAAAGTTTATCATTAACATTTCTGGCGAAGTGGAAATTCCAACCAGATTGGTCTCCTTGCAAGCAAAAGAAATCAGCAATGGGGGCATCATGTAAAGAAGACAAAGAAAAAAGACGCGGGAATCTTTCTTTTAAGGGGGTTTAAATAACCCAAGTAATAACCCGAAAGGCAGACAACAATTTGAAGAAAATATTGTTTATTTCCATTTGTGTTAGATCCTGACACAAATTACCTTTCCTATTTTATCTTTTGAACCTAGTATCTATCAATTTCGCAAGGTTCAGAGGATGGTATTTCATGGGTTTTAAGGCCTTTTTTTCAGGGAAAGAGGATGCTGTGGAGGAGCTTAACAATAGGTATATACAGCTAATAGTCGAACTATTATACAAGAGGAATATAAATCTAGTGTGGTTTATAGGTTACTTATGCTAAGGTAAATAATGCTAATGATATGGCAAGGATGATGATATGATGGTGTATTATAGAACAATTACGTAGATAATGCTGATGTTATTGGTGAGGATGATGATATGATAATGTAAAGAAACGTTTCAAATAACATACTTAAGTATAAGTACTCCAAAAAGCATCAGAGCATATGCTTGATGCAAAAATCACCTTATAAATATGAATCTATGTCTTTAATCATGACGGAGCATTAAGAAAAACTCACATGATGGAAAATGTAGCAAAGACATTCAGGCATAAATCGAATATTTGAAGCTTCTCCCCATATAAGAAGATAAAGTGCCATGTATATTAGCTCTATCTGTTGTGTCTTACAATCTTCTGGAAACCTGTCGTGCCCAAAAAAAAAAATTGCACAAACCAAAATAATACAAGCTGCCCTTGCTACCAAAGCACTGCGTAAGCTTATTTCAAGAAACATCTCAAAGGCCTCAAATAACGATCTCCCAGTATTAAATTCACATACCTAATATTGGATTCACAACGCACATGACTACACCATGAATCATAATTCTTGAACATTTTACCCATCAAATGTGGTACAGTATCTTCATGAAGCTGCAACAAGCTCTGATTAGTCTTCAATATCATACATAGAAATGTGATACAAAGTTGCAATTTAATAGATCCTGAGCATTAAAAATAAAAAAAATAAAAAAAATTAAATTCATTTGCAGGAAATAAAAATTCACCTCGTGAGATTCAGATTTTTTATTCCTTATGTCAATGTTGGCAAGTAATAGTATAAGGTGCTCCCTTTGATTTGCCACATTTCCTTTCTTCATGTCACAAAAGAGACAAGAGATTTAGTCAGATGAAAAATATTGTATTGCTATATTCCCCATTGATAAATGATACATACAAGAAAAAGTATAACTCTGAAGCAAAAGACTAAATCAATTTTTTAATTTTGAAGTAATCAACCAGTTGATTATAAAATTAAAATTATGATACAGGTCAATGATCCAGTGCAAAACATTAAGGAATCTTGGGAAGAAAAGACCTATTTTTTAGATGATGGATGACATGATAAATAAGTACTATTGTATTACTCAACAATTTTGTATATTACAATTAAATATTAATTATTTGAGGTGCCTAAAGGTTTAATTGTATGGAATATAGGTTTTCCTACTGTTGGTTAAGAATTTTATTACCAATCTTAAGGTCCACTATTAGGATTAGGGCTTTTCGAGATACCGATATAGGGCTTGTAATGTTTTTAGGAATCTTACTCTTCTTGGAATTTGAATGCTAGCACTTCCAAGCATTTTTTTAATTTTTTGTCTTACTTCCTTGACCTGCTCATGCATCATTTATTTTTCTTTTGGACAAGAAAAAAACAATATTAGAGGAAGAAAGAAGTATAGCTAGGGTCAAAACAGACAAAAGTAAAAGGAAACTAACCAAAAAAGGTATAAAAAACTAACAAGGCTCACCATTCTCTATGCATGTTGGATAGACCTCAATTAAAAGAACAACAAGCCAAACACAAAAGCGAGGCATAAAACACAACTATGTCCCATAACATCTGTAGGGCTAAATTGATGCCCTTGACAATACAAGCACGTCTTTCCAACTAAATATGCCAAAGAATCACACAGACTGCACATTGCCAAAGAACTTTATCCTCCTTGTCTTGCATATTGATGACACCTTAAAAAACAGTGCTTTTGAGGATTTCTTTTCACCCTCCCTAGATTTAAAATCATCATGCTTGTCAAGAAGAACAAAGAAATAACATTCAACATCTTGGTAGCTTACGGTTAGAAGTTCTCCATGAAACCCTAGATCACTATTTTGATGCATTCAGCCCGTTTGTGTTGATTTCATGGGCATGGAAATTGAGTTAGCTATGCAAAGCTGTTTATCAGGACAATGTATTGGAAAAAGCAAAGAATTGTTGCAATTGAAGTTTATGTATGACATTTGGCAGGTTTATTTATGATGCTTCTGCCTGGGTTTAGTTCAATTATGACTGTGGAGGTTATTGATGAGAGTAATAAACTTTGTCAAGTCACATTCTTCTTCTAACTGGCAATGGTTGTTTTTAGAGTTGGTCAATTTGTACTTCCTAATCTTGAACATGTCAGAGATCAATCCCAAAATGAATTTCTACTCTTGCTAATGGTTATTAAAAAAAGTTGCTCGAGTCACAATCACATGCCCATTTGTCTTTCATGACAGAGACTCTGACTCTATTTAGAAGTATGGCAAATGATAATCTCTCTAGAGAAGAACTACAAACTCTCACGTGATTGTTGGCTAAGCTTATAGCGACATGTTCCAGTTTCAAAGGCCAAACAGGTCACTTCCACTAACATTTGTTTTATGTGTAGAGCTAACTCAAAAACAACTGGGCAATCGTTCTTACATTGTAGTATGGCTACTTGGCTGTGGAATGAGCTATTAGGTATTTCTGGCCAGATTTGGGTCAGTCCAGAAATTAAGGATAAGATTTTATTGATCTGGTGTAGATATTTGGGAGACAATAAAGATAGCAATGTGTAGTTTTTGATGTGATCTGGTGTATTTGATTGGAAAGGAATACTAGGACTTTCAAAGGTCTTTCAGCAACTATAAATCACTCTTGGTAAAGGACATTATCTCTTCCTTTCCTTTGGTGTTCCTTTCATGGTTTTTCTTTAAGGGAGTTTCTTTGACTGCTAAGAATAGGAATTGCCCGGCATTGTTATTTGCTTAAAAAAAAAATTTTCCCCTTTCTTTTTCTTTGCTTTCTTCTCTTTTAGGAGGTTGTCTTACCCTTCTTTCTTGTGATTTTCTTTCTTTCGAATAAAGATTAGTAAAAATGTAGAAAAGAAATCATCTGCTATTTCTAATATTTCCTAAACTGATGTATCATCTGTATAATGGTCTCATCCTTGAGTGATTACTCACTTCAGGAGCTTCAAAATCATATGACTACTATGAACTCTCTGGCTTTTCGCACCATCCACAACCACCCTGCAAAGTCGCTAGGCTAAACATTTGGTCTGATTACATTTAATATTGGTGATTAGATCTTAATTACAGAACTAGTATTTGCAGCATGTCACATCCTCATAGGACTAGGACTGGAGTCCGATTGTAGTGGAAAGTTTGATATATAGCTGTGATGCTTTATTTTGGAAGCAACTAACAGTCTTCGTTATATGATGCAGTCAAACCCAAGAAATTACGCCTAAGGAATGCTAGGTGGAATACAGAAAAAGACAGGAAACCAAAAAGAAGCCTAGATAATTTTGTTTCTTATAAAAAAAAAATCTCATTAGAGATGAGAAAGAGAGAAGAGAAATAATGAAAGAGTGCCAAGATCTTGTAGATAATGTCGAAATATTATTTTAATTATTTAGGATTATCTTGTAAATATTTTGTTTCCTTATTTTTAGGGATTTAGATGGAATTAGTTTCCTTATTGTTTAAGTCTATCCATATTGTTTAAGGACTAGGATTGTTAAAGAAATCTTTTCCAGATTTGTAGCCTAGATTTAAGGGAGTTGAACCTTATCTACGAGGTCAAATATCCCTATAAAATTGTCATCTTGTTCATGAGGAATTACAGAAAATTTTATACCATTTACATGGTATCAGAGGGTTCAACTCTAGGGTGTTTCCTTTAGTTTCTTGATTCATTCTTGTTCATTCTTTCTAGTTTCTTCTCTTACTCATCAAGAAAAGTCAAGAAAACTTAAAGCATTCAACTCTTGGCTGTTTTTTTAGGTTCTTTCTCCTCCTTGTTCATTCTTCCTTTCCTCTTTAATCATCAAGAAAGTAGCATCAGAATCCAGCAGTGTCTTAGGGATCTCCTCAAGCCAGGAACCTGTGAACTATGGTGGAACAGAGGGTTCGGTGCTGCTGATCACAAAGTATAATCTCACCAGCCACAACTATCTCCAATGGGCCAAATCAGTGATGATATTTGTGTCAGGGAAAGGAAAAGAGGATTATCTCACATGCTCAGCTGCTCCTTCGCAGAATGATGCTTTGAAACTCAAGGTGTGGAAGGCAGAAAATAATACTGTGATTTCCTGGTTGATTAACTCCTTGGACAATGAGATTGGGCAAAACATTTTATTTTCTGATACTGCTCTTGAAATCTGGAATGCCGTCAAAGAAACCTATTCAGATATTGATAATACAGCGGAGTTGTTTGGAATCAAAGGGGGCTGTCCATGATCTCAAACAAGATGAGATGAATGTAACCCAGTATTACAATAAATCATTTTTGGCAGCAACTAGAATGTATGAAAATCCAGATTGGAAGTGTCCTGGTGATGCAACCACATTTTGAAAAATTGTTGAAAAGGAGAGAATCTACTAGTTTTTTCTAGGATTTAGACAAATCTCTTGATGAAGTCAGGGGGAGAATCCTATGCAGTAACCTCTACCTTCAATACGAGAGGTTTTCTCTGAAGTTTGCAGAGAAGAAAGTAGGAAGAAATCAATGATGGGGACTAAACAAGTACCTGTGTCAGAATATCCTCAAATCACTCCTACAATCTCTATAATATTAAGATTTGAGTGATTTGGGTTTATTGCATAATTATCACTCTTTATTTTATAGCCGTTACTCCTAATTGTATAGCTGTTACAAATTCTTTTATTTCCTTTTTTAGGATCCTTTCTTTTGTATAAATTCATCCTATTCTGTAATGTTAAGATATAAGAAATATATTCTTTTCCTTTCAACTCTCTCTTTGTTCTTTCTATATGATATCAGAGCTAGGCTCTTTGATCCTAGTTCAGCAATGACAGACAACGGAGGAAGTAAGAAGGGGATGGAAACATCTGATAACAAGACAGAGGATATGATTTTCAATCACATCCCATCTTTTCGGCTTACAATTGAGAAGCTCGACGGAGAAAACTTCCGGCAATGGGCTTAGTTCGTGAATCTATTGTTAGAAGGAAAAGGGAGAATGGGCTACCTTACCGGAGACACCAAGGAACCTGATGCCTCCAATCTCTCTGCTTTTCAGAAGTGTAAATTAGAAAACTCACTAATTTGGGCATGGTTGGTGAACTTGATGAAGCCAGTGATTGGCAAAATATATCTCTTCTTGCCGACGGCTTAGGACATTTGGGATGCCGTTCATTAGGCTTACTCTGACAAAGAAGATTTCTCCCAAATCTTCGAAATCAAAACTAAACTCTGGCAGATGAAACAGAGTGAACAAGATGTGATAGACTATTTCATGGAGATGACCTCATTGTGGCAAGAACTTGATTTGAACCTTGGGGAGACATGGAAATACGCCGAGGATAACGCCCAATACCAGAAGAAGGTTGAATCCGAACGAGTTTTCGAGTTCCTCGCTGGCCTGAACCAAGAGCTCAACAACGTGAAGGGTCGTGTCCTTGGGAGACGTCTGTTGCCATCCCTTCGTGGGGTGTTCTCTGAAGTGCGATAAGAGGAGCAGCACAGGAAGGTAATATTATCTCACGGGTCGGATAAGTATACTTCTAATGGATCTGCCTTATTATCTTTTAATGGGCCTGGACCGAATGGCCTTAATGAATCTGGTGCTACCCATTCTGTGCATGGACCTCAAAATAATGGGGCCTATAACAATCAAAATAATATTCGTGAGCCTCAAAATAATGGGGCCCATAACAATCAAAGAAGGCGCCTTTATTGCGACCATTGTAAAAAATCCGAGCACACAAAAGACAATTGTTGGAAGATTTATGGCAAGCCGGTTGACTAGAAACCAAAGTCGAACAAGAATCGTAGCGAGTATCAGGTTTCCTCAAAGAATACTAAAAAAAGGAGAATCAAGGAGTCTTCAGTGCTGAACAAATGGAACAAATTTATCAGATGCTCGCCAATTTCAACACGTTAGTCATCACATACACCTTCAAGTTCTTTAGCCAAAAGAGGTAATTTTTTACAAGCTCTAAATACCTCTTTAACTACAACTCCCTAGATAATTGACTCAAGTACCTCTGATCATATGACTTATGATTATCATCTTTTTTCTTCTTATATACCTTGTGCTGGAAATTTAAAAATTAAAATTACATATGGGACACTCACCCGTCGCTAGAAAGGGAAGTATTAGACTCTCCAATTCTATTATTCTCAAATATGTTCTCAATGTCCTAAAGCTTTCTTGCAATTTGTTATCTGTTAGCCAATTAACAAAACACTCAAATTGTTCTGTCAATTTTTTGTCATCCTCGTGTGTTTCAGGACTTATCATTGGGGAAGACAATTGGCAGTGCTAAAGAGCGTGAGGGACTTTACTATTTCGATGATGCCAAAGAAAGTACGTAATATCAAGTTGCAAACTATAGCTATAGTTCTACTCCTAGGGGTGAGGAACTTCTGTTATGGCACTTTAGGTTAGACACCGAAATATTTCATATTTAAGCATGTGTTACCATCTATATTTATGAATAAAGACCACTTTGAATTTCAATGTGAATTTTGTGAACTTGCGAAGCACCACCGCACCTCTTTTTCAAAAAATTCTTATAAACCCTGTGAACCTTTTACCATTATTCATAGTGACTTATAAGGCCCTTCTCGCATTCAAAATCACACTGTTACAAAATGGTTTGTAACATTCATAGATGATCACACTAGAGTATGTTGGGTATTCCTTTTAAAAGATAAAATTGATGTTCAAAATACTTTTATAAATTTCCATACTATGATCCAAACTCAATTTCAAACTCAAATTCAAATTCTTAGAACTGACAATGATACTAAATATTTTAATTCCGCTCTAAGAGATTATCTCAAACATCATAGCATTGTTCATCAAAGCTCTTGTCTTTACACTCCACAGCAAAATGGGATTGCTAAAAGAAAAAACCAACACCTCTTAGATGTTACTCATGCTATAATGTACACTACTAACGTACCGAAAACTTTTTGGGGGGATGCCATCTTAACATTTTCATATCTCATAAATTGAATGCCTACTCATATCCTCTCATTTGACTCTCCTATTCATAGACTCAAAATTGTGTTTCCTACCTCACGTCTCTTATCCGATCTTCCTCTAAAAATATTTGGTTGCACAGCTTTTGTTCATAACCACAATACACACACCAAACTTGATCCTCATGCCATCAAATGCATCTTTCTCGGATATTCACCATCACAAAAAGGGTACAAGTGTTTTGACCCTTTAACAAAAAATTTACGTTAGCCTTGATGTCACTTTTTTTGAAAAACAACCCTACTTCACCAAAACCTCTCTTCAGGGGGAGCGTAATATTAGCGAAGATAGGTTTTTTGAATGTGATCTTCCCTTGCCGACTATGTCATCAAAAGACATTCTTGATGCATTGAAGCATCCTAAGTGGAAAGAAGCCGTGATGAAGGAGATTAGAGCCTTGGAGAAAAATAACATGTGGGACTTAATTGAATTACCCAAAGGTAATGGCAATTGGATGCAAATGGGTATTTACTGTGAAATATAGAGCCGACAGAACAATCGGAAGATATAAAGCTCGCCTTATGGCTAAGGGCTTTGCCCAAAGCTATGGCATCGACTACATGGAAACCTTTGCATCTATAGCTAAGATAAATACTGTGTGAGTTCTCCTATCTTTGGCAATCAATTTAGATTGGCCTCTCCATCATCTTGACATAAAAAATGCCTTCCTGTACGAGCAGCTAGAAGAAGAAGTCTTTATGAAGATTCCATCAGGTTTAGGTAAACAAGGAGAAGAAAAAGTTTGCAAGTTGAAAAAATCGTTATACAGGCTCAAACAATCACCGAGGGTGTGGTTCGATAGATTTTCAAGAGTCCTACGGAAACAAGGGCATAGTCAAGGGAAATTGGATCACACTCTTTTTTCCGACATAATAATGAAGGGCTGAAGTCAATATTGATTGTATATGTGGACAACATTGTTCTCACAGGGGATGACTCAGCCGAGATTGAAAGACTAAAAGGGACTCTTGCTACAAAATTTAAAGTAAAGGATCTAGGGGGAAGCGTTATTTCCTGGGCATGGAGGTTGCAAGATCAAGAAGGGGCATTAGTGTCTCACAGCGAAAATATGTTCTCGATCTTTTAACTGAAACTGGGATGCTTGGTTGTAAACCGAGCAATACTCCTGTGGAACCAGGTAATAAGGGAGAAGACAACGGGGAACCGGTTGACAGAGAAAGATTCCAGAGACTTATTGGAAAATTAATCTACCTCTCTCATACTAGACCAGATATTGCCTTCGCAGTCAGTCTTGTTAGTCAACACATGCATTCTCCTAAAGAAGTCCACTTAGAAGTTGTGTATAGAATCCTACGATACCTCAAATGATCTCCTGGAAAAGGATTTTTTTTTTCCAAGAAGGGCGAAAAACAAGGTATAGAGATGTTCACTGATGCAAATTAGACTGGTTCTCGAGAAAATCGTAGGTCAACAACTGGATATTGTACATTTATATGGGGAAATCTTGTTACATGGAGGAGCAAAAAACAAAATTTGGTTGCACGAAGCAGTGCTGAAGCCAAATTTCGTGTTATTGCTCATGGAATTTGCGAAGGGCTTTGGCTAAAGAAACTCTTGGAAGAGTTGAAGATGGAAGATAGGCCGCCAATCAAGCTTTTTAGTGACAACAAAGCTTTTTAAATCCTGTTCAACATGATTGAACAAAACGTGGAGGTTGATAGGCACTTTATCAAAGAGAAGGTTCAAGATGGGATAATTTGTCTCGCCTATGTTCCCACAAATCAACAAACAGCAGATATCTTCACCAAAGGCCTTCCTCAAGTAATTTTTGAGAAGTTTATTAGCAAGTTAGATATGATTGACATCTATAATCCAACTTGAGGGGGAGTGTCAGAATATCCTCAAATCACTCCGACAATCTCTATAATATTAAGATTGAGTGATTTGGGTTATTGCATAATTATCACTCTTTATTTTATAGTCGTTACTCTTAATTGTATAGCTATTACAAATTCTTTTATTTCTTTTTGTAGGGTCCTTTCTATTGTATAAATTCAGGCTATTCTGTAATGTTAAGATATAAGAAATATATTATTTTCCTCTCAACTCTCTCTTTGTTCTTTCTATAACCTGACCTAAATGAAAGTTCTGTACTTGTGTCACATGGAGCAAATTCCACTGCAAGCAAAAAAAGGGAAGACCTTGGTATGACCATTGTTGTCGCTCAGGACACACCAAGGACACTTGTTGGAAGATTCATGGGAAACCACCAGATTGGAAACCCAACAAGGGTAGAGAAAGTAAGGGCCTAACTACCAACACAAAACCAAGAATCTATGACATTCAACAAAGAGCAGATAGAATGGCCACAAAAATTGTCAGTCAAGGACCCTCCTTCTCTCCCAACGTCTCAACAGGTGCTACTGCTGAAAATGATAATTTCCCTACTGCCCTTTGCACTAAAACCAAAGATTCTACTCATTGGATCATCGATTCTGGAGCATCTGACCACATGATAGGTGATGCTAAGTTATTTCATGAGTATAGTCCATGTAATGACAACTATAAAGTTAGAATTGCAAATGTTTCTTTATCTGATGTGATTGTTATAGGGAAAGCGGTCATCACAAAAATGTTTGTCCGTGAATCTGTCCTGCTTGTTCCTAAACTAAAATGCAATTTGTTGTCTATTAGTAAACTTAGTAAAGACTCAAATTGTGTCGCTAAATTCTTCCCTACTCATTGCAACTTTCAGGATGTGGACTCAAGGAAGATGATTGGCAAAGCCTACCTCCTAGACCTTCATAAATTGAAACCTGATTTGCAGGTGCTGTTAGAAGTTCCAAAGAACCCAAAATTGGGTCCTGATTATCACCCGTTGCTTGTAGACCAGCCTCATTCTAAAATAAATTAAATTAGCACTAATCCACCTGATAAATAATTACCTTAGCTATCCTAAAACCTTTAGCCCTATCCTAAAAAAAATCTTGATTTTCTCCTATATTAGCTGAACAATCACAGTCAATCATGTCTCCTTCTCAATTCACCTTATCACCACCATACCAGACAATAGAACAGATCTCCCAGGTGTTCAGAGGCACATGTCCTAATTCTCTCCCGCATAATTAATCAACTTAACTTCCAATGCTAGTGAAGCCTGAAAAGATAAACAAATAAGAAATACCTGAAACCCAAAAACATAAGAAAGCCAATCAAGTATGTCGTTCACTTTTTTAACTCTCTCCATAGGCATTCTTGAACCACCATTAGAAGCATCAAGTCTTGAGCGAATCATGGGCATTGGAAGATTTTCCACCTTACGAATAGCATTAAGTACTGCTTTGATCTGTATGCTCAAAAGAAAGAAAGAAGAGGAGAAAAAAAAAAAAAGCAGATGAAAAAGTTACATTTCAAAAGATTATCTAATTAGCTGAGATAATTCTGTCATTGCATGTACTTCCAAACATACAAACCTCAAGAACTTCCATGATTGCTGGTTTAACACCAACAGCATACAGTGGAAGAATGTTATAATGTTCGTATTGTCCCCTTTTCTTCTCAACATCCATCGCATATTGTTTTGTCTGGTGATAAGAAAGCATCCTTATTTCTGGTCCCTACAATGCCTAAGAGGTATCCTACAAAATTCATTCATGGTAATCTAGTCAAGAAAATCAAACCTTATCCTCAATATGTTGTGGAGGTACCATAGCCTTCAGCACATCATACAAAACAGTGGCAATCTGAACAATCTTAGCCATCTCCTCTCTTCAAGAGCAATAGGAGAAAAATAAGACATCGTAAATGACATGATTCACAGAACTTGCAGAATTAGAAGGTTAAGATCAAGCCTCACGGATTCTTCGTAAATTCGCCGTCCCGCACATCTTGCTCATAGAATTTCTGATAGTACAACTGCAGTTTTCTAGCATCACTTATTTTAGTAAATTTTTTAGTGTATTCCCCTTCCTGCAACAAATTTTGTTTTGAAATGTCCAAGAGCAAATTAGAAATAACTATAGTTATAATTCTCAAATGATTGATATAAAGACCCAACTTGTTTGATGCTAATTTTTTTTTCCTGATTAGTAAATAAAAAAGCGAAAGTAATCTATTTCCAAGACTAATAGTTAAGACATAAATCCATTGGACTCACATCTTTGTTACCGGATCACAGAAACCAATGAGAAGTATGAATATACCACTTTAAAGAAAGAAAGAAATTGCAAGGAAGAAAAATAGCCAATCTACCCTTTCCAGTCTGTGCAGCAGATAGGTCTTGAATTGACGAACACCGCGCGCACTTGATGTTGGATCCATTGTATGAGCCTTCTCAAATGCATGGAAGCGGCCTATTAAACAAACAAACAAAATGAATTAATATCATATGTTCTTCTACATAGTCAAGCAAAAGAACCTCAGACATACTGAACTCCATATAAAACATATGTAGAGATAACAGTTTTCCTCTATTAATTTGAAATTTAGGCAGAAGACATTGAAAAATAAGCATTCATCATATTCCATAAACAAAAAGCGAAACTTCTATTGCAAGTAAAACCCCAAGTTCTAGTTGTGGTGAAGCAAAGTTTTGCACAAAAACCTAATAGCTTTACACACAAAATAAATTAACAGAAAAGCTATAAATAATAAATTCATGAAAAAATTATCTAATCTACTAAAATAAATCAGAATAGATGATAATAATGTATATCATGGAAAGAAAACTTTATCTTTTGTCATCATTTTGTTATTCTGCCAAGAGAGCTGATGGACTTGAGAGAATTGCAAGATCTTTCTTTAGGTCTGGAAATGGTAATAATGAAAGGATCATTTGGTTAAATGGGAGTTTTCATTGTATAATTAGAACCCTAGGTGGAATGGGTCTGTAATTTGGTGTCTAGGAAAAAGGCTCTAGTGGCCTAAAGGTGTTTGGCCCTAAAGTCCCATCCTCTTTGGCATATGGTAATTACGGTTTAATTTAGTATGCTCAAATCCAAATTAGGTAGGACACAAGGATTGGAGTCATTGCCATTCATATGTACTCCTAGAAGTTTGCCTCCAGTTACCTTATTCCCACCCATGATAAAACAACGAAACAGGGTCAAATGATTCCCTATAAATAATTTTTTTTTTCATATCAAAGTTTCCAGAGATACAGAAATCATCCCAATTAGAAAGCTGGTAAGTATAAGCATGCACGATGTTATTCTCACACCACTTCATTCACACTTTCTTACCCCGCTTGACTCTCAGCTTTGGTAGAAAATTTTCCCTCTTTCTGAGTCAACTTCTCTTGAATATAAATTGTGAGGTACCATGTGATGTAAGAAGTATGTAGTCGATGCAGCAAGACAATAATATTAATCTATGAGCATTGCTATATATTATGCCTTGATAAATGATCATAAGCCATAAGACTTTAATTTTTGGGTTAGCAATTGAGTTTCATTGAAATAAAAAGGAATATCAGAAGGCATACCACACGGCACTTATTCCATTCATGCAACTCTTCAAACGCAATAAGGCCTACACTCAGTCTATCAACAAGACCTATGTCTTAACCAACTAGTCAGCAAGTAACAAAGCCTAACACATTGAATTTGCAAAGATAAAAAGAGCATCCCATTTAACATCAATTAATGCTATGATCAACAAGGGTGATGAAATCCATCCAAACACTCACAAAGATAGGAAACTCTAGGATTCTCCTCCTCAATTTCATTGGCAGCACGAAGGATTGGGACAATGGCAGCAAGTGAGGACGGCACAATCTCACTGTCAATAGCACCCTCCTCATCAGCCAACTCCACATTCTTCGTCGGCATCCGTGTCATCCGCCGGGAAGGTAGCCGCGGGAGACTATGCACCCCCTTTGAGCCACTCGAGCTCGCCATCTCGCCAACAATCCCACCCTCCACCACAACAACCAACACCACCACCAATACAAGTTTGCTTCCTCAATTTTTACCCAGAAAATTACACAAGTACCCAAATGCTTAAACCTGGCATTAGGGTTTGAAAAATCTTGGGTCGGTTTGCAAAGAGTAGCAGAGGAAGTGAAAGTGAACATGAAGTTTTGTACTGGGAAAGAGAAAGTGGATTGGGTAGATTGGAAAGTTACTTTGATTACGAGATGGCGGGGTCAAGACGAAGCTTTAGGGTTATAAAATTGAGAAAAGATACAAGGAATCGACCAAAGGCAAAGGGTTGGAATGGAAAATCTGTGAGACACGGAGTGAGTGTGATTGTGATTGTGATTATGGTTGCTGTAAGTGATTTTGCTTTTCATGAAAGGATTTTGATAAACAAATGAACGATAGAACCATCGGTGTGCCTTTTTAGGAAGCGGCCAAAGCTAGCCTCGCTTTTTAATTCATGTCACTCACTTTCGCTTTGCTTTGCTTTGCTTTGCTTTATTTCTCTTTTGTTTCATTTTTCATACTGACATTGAGAGGCGGGAACTACTGGCTTCCTTTCCGTTTAAGGAACAAGTAAGCCGGAAGCTTTGCTAATCAAATTCTGGCACGTCATCTACTACATAGCTATAATAAATTAGAGTAAACTACTAATTTAGATTTTAAATATTACAGATTTTCCAGTTACCCCAATTTGATTTTTAAAAGAATATGTGTTTCAAATTGGTTTATAAAAAATTATATTTATCTTAATGTGACCCTTTTTATAACTAAATTTCACAATTTATCATTATCAAATCTTAATTTTTTTTGCTATCAAAAGTCATTTTGATAAAAAAAACTAACAAATTTAATTTTTTAAATATTAAATTGAGACACTTTATCTTTAAATATCAAATTAAAAAAAATATAATTTTAGTTTCAAAAAACTTTGGTATTTTAAATAAAAATTATTATTTTAAAAAATAACTATAGTTGGTGAATAAATCCTTGGAGATTAAAATGTGCTCGCTTTTTATTTTTTATTATAAATATAAAATTAAAAATAAATTGAAAGTTCCCTGAAAAATTTGTTTGCCAAGTACCTTGGTGTATATAAAATACTATAACTTGTAAAACATTTTTCACTATAATTAATTCCCTCTCGTTTTTTGAGTTGCCACTTTACCTTCAATAAGAAGCGGAGAAAATAAAAAAGGAAAAGATAACTTTATCACTTACATATATTATAGAGTTGACCTAAGAGCCCAAGACGAATACCAATAACTAAATTACAGATTAAAAAGATGATAAAGCATTTTAAATTGCCTTAATCATAAAGTCCCTCTTATAATAGACCTATATCTTTCTGAAATCTTACACTTTAAACAAGGGGATTAAAAGCCATCACTTTATAACATAAATGAAGTTTAAGCAAAGGCCTTTCCTTCAATCCATATTAGTCCATGGGGTGGAGCCTACTACATTGTCCCACTCAATTTTGTTTAAATGTTTCTCATACAAATTTTGGAGAAAAATACACTTTATTTTTATGAACTTTTTTCAATGTGTAAAAAATTCTTATAAACTTTAAAACTGAACAAAAAATCTATAAATTTTTTATTTTCTGCAATTTAGCCCTTCCATTAAAAAAATAGTTAGTTTGACTAAAAGTCAACATTATGTCAGTTTAAATTTGCCTCATCAGCAGCTGACATGACAAAAATAATATCATGCTAGCTTTCACCCAAACCTACATTGTTTACACCGTCGCTAACCTCCATGCTCTTTGCTCTCAATCCACTTCACAAATCTGCAACTGATGTCCTCTGATCTCATCGTACTTGCAACAGCCACCACTCTCACCTTAGCCACCTGTCATTTTCCTTTTTCTCTTAGTAACCCAAATCACCCTTGATTTCATCCTCTGTCTCGCAACTAGCATTGTCAAAATGAGCTTGGCCCAATCTATTTTTGGACGGGTTTAGAATTCATATCCAAGGCCGTTCGTGCTAACTTATGGGCCAAATTTTTTGTATATTTTTTTTATATTTAAATAATATAATATTAAAATTATTTTAATAAAAAATTTAATCATTTTTGCATTATGACTGCCCAATCATGCTTCCATCACCAACCTCTGCCAGCCTTTATTCCTTGGCCATTGCCATATTAATTATCCCACAACCATCTACTTGCCGTTCATAATTTTATATTTTTTTCTTTTTGATGAAACTGGAAATAAATTAGAAAAAGAGTACAGTTTACAGAGCAATGAAAATAAATAGACTACAAACAGAAATAATAAATCAGCCACTAACACCACAAAGCCTATTGGCTGCAAAAATTAAGGTCAAGATCATATTGATCTTTTACAAATGGAGGGGCAACATTATAGGTGCTCATAGGAAGATTCTTGGTCGTAGCTTCCTTTGCCAAGAGATCTGCTCATAATTTTATCTTCAGTAATTTAACATCAATCCCCTTTATCACTATGCTTTCTGCCACTAGCACCACCACTGTCTCGGATGTCCAATTGCTATTAGTTATCTCAAAGCATTAATGCTTCCACAGCCACTTTTGGCTCTTAGCTATCCCCTTGGTTACCTACTATATTTGCAATTCTTATAGTTATCTTTTCACTTCATTGAATTCTGAATATTTTGTTTTAACAATTTGGTGCCTTCATAGGAAGACATCTTACATCTTATCCTCCATTTATGATCCTTCTTTTCTTCAATCAAATAATATTTCTTTTTTACAGAAATAATTTATCAAGTATTACATCAGTAGCCCTCTATATATATATATATATATATATATATATATATTCAAATGTTAAAGAAATATATGCATATCCGTTTCATAATAAAAATTCAGTTTGATTAAAGAAAGTATTGGTGAAATGTTGAAAAATATACTTTATCCTTCTAAACATACTGGAAATATATGTTTGAAATGAAGTTTTTATGTTTTATTACTTCTTCAATATTGAAATACAATTTATACATATAAAATATTACTTCTTTAATATTTTTAAATAATTAATAACTTTAATTTTTTATATTTTCTTTTAAATTAACTATATTATATTTGAATTTGAAAATTCTATATTTATTTTTAAAAATTATAAAAGTTTTCAATTCTAAATTTATTATAATTATTGAATATAATGTTATAAAATATAAAAATGTGATAAAGTGGAGTTACTTATATACTAAATAATATAATATAATTATATAAAAAAATTTTAAAAAAAGGCCCCCGCCTGTTTGGCTAGCAGGCCAAACTGGTCTAATTTTTGAAATCCAAGCTTGCCCAAATGTTGGTGAGCCAAAGCTTGTTTTGACATTGCTACTCACAACCCACCAACATCTACCTCTCGGCTCAGTGTCTTATCTTTGCCCCTCACCATCTTGACGTTACAACCATAGTAACCATCGCCATTGTCTTTGAAAAAACCACCATGCCATCCCCTTACTCTTAGCCTTCATCTCATGTCGTCGCTCACCACCATCAACTCGGCAGCCTCTCGACTCCACACACGTGATAGGATCTGCTGCTACTCCTCTTTCTTGCTCCTCTCTTTAGTAATGGTTTTTACTGTTGTTAAAACTTTTAACAACAATAGTATTGTTGTTAAAAGTTTTAGCAATAGTTAAAATTACTACTAACACACCCATCACCATCATCGCTTGCCTATAACCCACAACCCACCACAAAGCCATCATTACTCACAAAGCTGTCAACGCTGTCTACTCGATCGACCTCACAAATTCGTTGCTATCAACTAGGGATGTTCAAAACCAAACCAAATCGACCAAAAACTAACCAAAACCCAAAAAAAGAGGTACAAATCGGTTTTTCAAATATAAATTTTAATTAGTTCGAGTTTATAAAAAAGTTATATTTTATATATGTAAAATAATATATTTTTATATTTTTATATCAACAAAATTATTTTTATATATATTTTAATTAATTTGGCCTCTTTTTTAATTAATTTGGTCTCTTCCTTTATATATATATATATATATATATATATTTCTTTGAAATTAAAAATCACAAATTATTGTAAACAAAACTGTCCAAAATAGAATTAAATTGCCCAAAAATAAAAACTGAATATGTCTATAATTTTATAAAACTGATAAGCTCGATTCACTTTGATTAAGGCTCAAAATTGAATTGAACCAAACCTATAAACACCCCTAATCTCAACCACCCTGTTTCCTTGTTCAGCATGTTGTCTTTGCCTCTCTACCTCGAAACCCATAGATGCCATCATCGAGCCCGCCATCCACATTCTCAACACTCACATCGAAATCCACAGCACCAAAATTAGCATAGACTCCATTAACCACCACACCGTCGTTACCTCACCACTCTTCGTTAAGGGTGTGGATGAAAGCTAACATGACATTATTTTTGTCATATCAACTGCTGATGGGGCAAATTTGGACTGATACGACGTTGATCGTTAATTAAACTAATGTTTTTTAATGGAAGGTCTAAACCACACAAAAGAGAAAATTTATAAAAGTTTTTTGTTGAGTTTCAAAGTTCATAAAAAAATTTTCAACATTGTGAAAAGTTCATGGGGGTAAAGTATATTTTTTCCAAAATTTTGTAATACAATACAACAAGCATAAATAAATCTTTTTTAAGAGTCATAATAATACGATATTGAATTATAAAATATCTACTAGTATCATTGTTTTACTGAAAAATCTCATAACAATATTTTAAAAATTAACGTAAATTCTCCCCTTCTGGTTTTTAATTTATCAATTTAAAAGGTTTAAAAGATTCATATAAAAAAAGGTTTAAAAGACTATGGTGGTCAAAAGTTCTAACTATACGCTTTCTTATAATGTCTGTCTGGTTTTCCCATGTTCGTTTTCTAGTGACCATTAGCTTTCATATGTCCGTTTAGTCAAGTTTTTTTTTTTTTTTGGTTATAGTTAGTTTAAGATTGGTTTCGTTCTCTTTTATTGAATTTTGGATTTATTAAATTATTCTTTCATTCCTTTCTTATAATTACTTATTTTAATTGTAACCATTTAAAAATTAATATCTCAAGATTTAAGAGTCATTTTTTATTTCCTACTTCACATCAAGGTTTTCCTAGAATTTTCTCTTTACATTCCTACCCTTTTATTGACATTTCGCTACACCCCAATAAAATCTCAAAACCTTCATTTTAGTCCCCACAATTTTCACTTTAGTCCCTGTACAGCTTAGGACCACAAATAGCGAGCCTACAGCCCGCAATCGCATATTGTAGCACCATCATAATACATCATCATGCCACACACACATATTGTGCGCAAAATTTGAAAAATCAATACTTGTAAAATAAAATTCAATAATTAAATGAAAAATTAAACGGATATTACACGTGGCCAACATGTTGAGTGGATTACAACAGAACTTGGCAAGATCAAAGGCAAAGTATAGAGTGGCATTCACGTTGTCAAATTAACCCAAGTTAGCAAATTTGTAGGTATGATCTCTAGCATACAATCTCTCATTACTGCTTTTCATGTTGTGTTTGATTCTCTTGATAATCTTAAGCCTGATTCATGGGTAATTGATACGAGTGCTACCATCCATATGTGCAATGATCTCAAGCAATTGACTAGACACTCCCTCACTAACTATCTTGTACCTATAAAACTCCCTGATGGCAGTATCAAGAGGTTTGTTAGGTCAACTTCACATATAGATTAATTTTACAAAGTACCCTTTATGTTCCTTGTTTTAAATTTAATTTAATGTGAATTAGTAAGCTTGCTAATACAGCGCATGTTAAGTTCACTTTTTTCCCTACTCATTGTCTTCTACAGGACCTGAAGACTAATGAAATTATTGCCAAAGGAAATGTTGTAGGTAGCTTGTATGTGTTTGATAATCTCTCTGCTATTGTGAATAAGACTCATATTGTTAAGAATTGTAATTCTAGCAACCATGTTCATTCAAATTGTATTACTGCAAACTATAATCAACCTATTGTTTGGAACTATGAAAAGCTTACTAAGTGTTCGATTAATCGTGTGCCACCTGTTGAAATTATTGAATCTGTTGTTAACGACAACACTTTCCCAAGCAAATGAATTATGTTTTTGAATAGTAATCATCATAATTCTGAAATGCATATTTGGCACAAAAGGTTAGCACATGCCCCTTACACTACTTTACAACATTTAAATTCTCTTGATGACTCTCTCATTTTATCTGGTAGTGAAAAGCACTATATCAGTGCTTGTGAAATTTGTCATAAAGCCAAACAAGCTACGCTTCACTTTCCCACACAGCCTAGTACGACTTCTTCTGTTTTTTTTATCTTCTCTATATGGACATTTGGGGGCCCTATTCACAATCCTCCTTAATTAACACTAACTATATTCTAATAATAATAGAGGATTTTACTCGTGCGACTTGGATCTACCTTCTCCAACACAAATCCTAAGCCACTCATGTGTTAATCTCTTTTATAAATATGATACAGACCCAGTTTAATGGCAAAATTAAAAGTATTTGGACCGATAATGGTAGTGAATTTCTTAGCATTTCCTTTCAAAGTCTCCTAAGTAATCATGGTATTGTTCATCAAAGGAGTTGTGTGTATACACCCTAATAGAATAGAGTGGTTGAGAGGAAGCATAAACATTTGCTCTAGTTTGCTAGGTCCCTAATGATGTAGTCTAATTTTCCTAAACAATGTTGGCCCTTCTCCCTTCTCATGACCACCCACATTGTAATACTCTCGGTATTACGATATGGTTAAAAAGTACGTAATTTTGAGATGATGAAAATTTTTCGTGAGCTAAGGTGTTCCGATGAAAGGAACGAGGCATCTTAAAATATAAGGATGACTAAGACATATCTTGGATCAAGTAATAATCATACAAAAAGAAAATATAAGTGGTGAGAGTAGGAAAAATGCTTAAGGACTAAGTAAAAGGAAAGAAATTATGGGATATTATAAAAAAAAATCTTATAGGGATGAATTATGAGTCTAGTACTTCAAGGATGATAGATTTAAAGTTAAAATGGGATTTAGGACACCGAGAGGGACTAAAGTGAATAGATGATAAATTTTAGTATTTTAATGAAATGGGTTATGACAATGTGTATTTTGGGAGTGTAATTGGATGCCTTAGTGATGATCAGGTTATCCCAATTACCTTACAAAGATGCTAGTTAAAATTGATATCAAGAGGGACCAAATTGAAAGAAAGGTATGTGGGCACCACACACTAACCCAAATATACCCATCCTCCTCTTCCATCCATTTATCTCATCTTTCACAATTTTCTCTCTATCCTGGCGACCATGAACCTTCATCTTCTTCATCCTCTACCAAGCCTTCATTCAAGCATCCAATAACCACTCTCCAGTAGTGGGAAAAACTCCAGTGACCACCACACTGGAGATGCTAGGCAACTGTAACACCCACTATATTTTAAAGTTATAAGTATTCAAGAATTACGATAAATTTAGTTTGGGAAAAACAGATTCCCTTATCTGTTCAATTTTTATATTCTTATTTGTGCATATTGTTGAAAATGTGAATTTTTATAAATTACATAAATTGAAGGGTATAATAGATATTATGATATGAAATTTGTCCTATGGAGAAAATAAGGCTTGAGCATATGAGGAATCTAAAAGAAATTAGGAGAAAAATAACGTTTTATATGAGAAAATCTCCTTAGGGACCAAATTAAAAAGGATAAAAGTGAAAAGAAACTTAAAGGTTTAGAAGAAAGGATAACTTTCCCTTTAAGTTTCTAATAGTAACCAATAATTCAGCCGCCTAGCCTTTGATAGTAAACTGAATTATTAGAAATGTCATTTTCATAAATAGTAAATTAAATATTTTATTAGCGTATAGTGTCAAATAGTACCATTGACTTTTCCTATAAATAGGTCATTTCATTTTACTTCTAAATTCACACCTTTAGTTTCTCTTCTCTCCTCTCCTCAAAACTTCTCTTGCTTTGATGTTAAGGCTCTGAAATTCTAGGTCTTTCTTCCATAGTCTAGATCCAAGATGAGGATACTATGCCATTTTTATTTTAGAAGTTATATTCTTAAGTATGCTCTGTGATTATAGCTTTAGCTGATCTTTCACTTCAGAAAAACTGTCCTTAGCTGCCTATACATTATTTTGATTCTCTGATTGTCAAAATAGAACACAAACTATGAAGAATACATGTCTAGGAAAGTTCTGGCTAAGGAAAGACCTGGTACTTAAGAGTGTCCATTGCGACCCTCCACTCTTTCCTAATAACTTTCCTGATGTACTCTTTTACGGCTTATATTCTCTATTTCTGGTATGAATAATATCCATACATATGAATAGTATCCATACGTATAAATAGTGATTGTACATATAAATAGTATCCATATGTATGAATAGTAATTGTACGTATGAATAATATTTTGGTACAAAAGCAACCTTGACTTTCTATATTTGATCTTCATGAAAATCTCCTTAGCAGAACCTGAAATCTAGCTACATACTATTCTCTGTAGCAAACTCGGAAAAGTAACTTAGATACAGAATCTATGTGAGTGGATGACCTTGCTAACTGATTTTATTTACTTTTATTCTAAGTACAATATAAATCTTACCTTATATCGTAATTAGATTCCCTATTTAATGATGATAGCTAGATAATCAAATTTATTATTATGTTGATGATAATTATGATTGCAATTATATACATGAAATGGTTGAGGGCTTAACTCAAGATATCAATGCATGAAATTATATACATAGAATGGTTGAGGGATTAGCCCAAGATACCAATACATGAAATTATACATATGAAATGGTTGAGGACTTGATCCAAGATACTAATGCATGAAATTATACATATGAAATGGTCGAGGGCTTGATCCCCCAAGATACTAATGCATGTAATGATTGTGAACATAAATACAACATAAATTAAATCCCTAAACATAAACTAAATACAGAGATATAGAAACCCCAAATATGAAACAACTGTTCTTATTGTGATTATGATTATAGTATTTGTACTTGTGACATATTTATTATTGCACAATTATTTAGTCACTGAGTTTTGATGAACTCACACTCTCTATGAACATTTTTTTAAATACAGTGGATGAGAACAAAGGAAATCCGCAAGAGGAATAATATTTCTTAAGGATACTTTCCACGTTGTTTGGAGGCTTATGAATCCAAAAAACTTAGAAAATGCTCTGTAATCTCTATAGGTCACCTTGGCTTGGACATTTGTATTATACTGTATGATATTTGGCTTGTGTTTACTGTTTCACTATATTGAACTTTTTTATATGTATATATGCAAAAATCTCTTTCTTAAAAAATTATGTTATGCAGAGATTTTATGGAATACCATAAAGGTATACCCTTGAGTTTATAGAGTTACTCACATGCCCTAAATTGGGATGTGACAGCAACAAGGTGAATGTATCTCTTATCTCAATTTTCTTCCATTTTCAAATTTGTAGGCATCTAAAATGGTAATGAGCTATTTGTAAGACTTGAGGCTTAAGTAGTAATTTAAGACTCTCTTGGATGATTAATGATGAGTCTAGAACCAGAAATTCATGGATTTGTCATGTTTAAAAATGGATCTAAAGGAAATGAATGAGTAAGAAGAAAGTTAGAGTTGAAATTGGGAATTTGATGATTCAAGCTTCAGACCCTAGAATTAGCTTGGGATTTTAGCGCCATTTTGATCCTAGAAAATTAGGAATGTAACCCAATTGAAGAAATCATGGACATGATTGACGTGCCATAGGGTATTAAATAACAAATGTATGCTTACATAGATAGGCTCATGTGGGTGTGTACAAAGTTATATATATGTGTGTGTGTGTGTGTATGTGTGTGTGTGTGCGATTACATGTGCAAAAGCCACATGAGGTAGGTATATATAAGATATAATTACATATAAACATACATATACATTGGTATAGTGCATTGGTGCAACAAAATAAGTGATAATGCAAATTCATTGAAATTATGGCCTTGTTGAGTACATTCATTTGAAAATATATGAGAGTTATGAATGTTTGCTATAAATGAGTTTGCTTTAGTGAGAATTCATAGAGGTGGACCTCCATTATGGTTGGTGCTTAGGATTTTCATAAGGCTCGATGAGGCATGGTCTATAGAGACCTATGAGTCTTGGTAGAGTAATTACTTCTACTCATGAGGTTTGGTGGGATGCAATCCATAGAGGCCTATAAAGCCCAATACTAGTTAGCCTCGAAAACCCATGAGGTTCGATGGGACATGGTCCTTAGAGACTTATAAGATCTAGTGGAGTGCATTCCCTACTTATGAGGTTTGGCGAGATGTCATCCATTGAGACCTATAGAGCCCGATGGCAAGAGTAGAGAGGTATATCATGTTATCGTGTTACTTCACATTGTGATGGAATGTAATGTGAAAATGATTGTATGAAAGTTTTGACTTCATGATTTTGATATATGAATGATGAAGATACGTAGCAATCTGAGAGTATTCATATGTTCATGCATTTATTATATGTACTTTCTTTGTAACATGCATAGTCATGTGTATCTGTTGAGGTATAGCTGTTTTGGTGAGTCAAGTGGTTAGACTCACCCACTTACAGTTTCAGGTATAGAAAATTCCATAGTTTGACAATGTATATGTCAAGTACACCTCCCCATTGACCCGGGTAAGGTAAGACACTTTAGAAATCATGTCTTGCTAGGTATTCTTAGTTAAGTTATGTAATCGGATAGGTCATGCTATGATGTGTACTCATATAAATGATAGTAGAAACTAGCATAAAGATTATGAATTTTAATTGTAATTGTGTTGAGATAATTGTAAAGACTCCATTTATTGATATGTTATGAATGCCAATGTATAAGTAAAAAGGAAGTTTAACTAGTTTCTATTACAAATCCAGTTTGCTTTTAAATCTAATAATAGTTAAGTAAACATAATGTGTAAGGGTTCTAAATAAAAGTTAGGCTTGAGGTAGTACAGGCTAGGCACCATCCGCATTAGTCACATGCCCAATTTTGGGTCGTGACACACATCATAAATAGGCTTCATATACTCATTCTTAGTTGGAAAACCCCTTATGAAATCTTATTCAGAAAGGAACCTAATTACTCCTCCTTAAAAGTTTTTGGCTGCCTTTGATATGCCACTAATGTAAAACCTTATAAAAGCAAATTTGATCCTCGTGTGCATAAGTGTATCTTTTTAGGGTTTTCACCTAGTCAAAAGGCATATAGGCTTTATGACTTGGATTATAAACAAATATTTGTTTCAATGGATGTTGTGTTTTATGAACACATTTTCCCTGTCCACCTTACTTGCTATGACTATGCATATTTGTCTCCTCCTTTTCTTGTGACTAATGAGCCTTTAACTAATCAAATCACTGCTTATGCTATTGAATATATGCCATTGAGTACTCATCCTTTTTCTCCAACAAATTCATCCACTGAAAGGCAACCTAAACATACTTCTGACAACATTGAAATTGCCTTACCTCAGAGACATAACACAAGACAAAAAAAGCAACCATGACGGCTTGATGACTTCATTATAAATTCTTCTGTAACTAATGATATCTCTTCTACTTCCTCTACTTTAATTTCTTCCACTAATTATACTCCTCATACATACCCTATACCATTTCACCTCATCTTACACCTTCCTATGTTAATTTCCTAGCTAACGTTTCTTCTATTTATGAACCTTGTACATACAATGAAGCCAAGTAATCAAAGGAATGGGTGCAAGCAATGAACCCAAGAATTGGAAGCGTTAGAAGGTAATAAAACTTGGTAGGTGACAGATTTACCACTAAGTAAACAAGCTATAAGAAGCTAATAGGCTACAAAATTAAGAATCATCCAGATGGGAATGTCGACTATTATAAAGCCAGGCTTATAGCGAAAGGGTTTCATCAGGTTGAAGGCATTGACTATGCTAAATCATTTTCACCAGTGGCAAAATTATTACTATATGAGTTTTGATTGCCATTACCACTACAACACAGGGGCCTAGCCACCACATCAATATCAATAATGCTTTCCTTCACTGGCATCTTATTGAAGAAGTGTACATGGCTCCTTCTCAAGGCTATACCAAGGCAAAACCTGGGCAAGTTTACAAATTGCTTCGATCTTTGTACAACCTAAAACATGTAGGATGTTAATGGAATGTCGAATTTTGTAATAAACTACAAGAACATCGCTTTTCTCAGTCTTTTGCTGATCAATTTTTATTTTTGAAACACTGATAAATCTTTTATTGCTCTTTTAGTCTATGTTGATAGATATGCATCCATTGGCTCAAGCATTTTGAACAAAATGAGAATGAGATATGAAGTTTTACAAAAGTTAGTTTTTGACATTGGTCACTCTTTTTATCATATCTCCAAAACAGAAAATTGGTTTTTCAAGATTCCTAATCTCATTTGATAGTGGACTCAAAGAGTTTTTCAATGATATATTATTGATTCAAAATAGAGTCCAAATGAGAAAGATATGACCATTTAAAGTAAACTCTGAAAAACTAAAAGTTGACTTGGCTGCACTAAAAAATTATTGTATCCTAACCTTTGGTCAGTATTTTGATCATATCACTCAAAGGAAAATAATTTTTGAGTGAAATTTGTCTCATTTGAAACTAGACTCCAAGAGCTTTCCATTGATATATTATTTGTTTAAAACAGAGTTCAAATAAGAAAGTTATGATCTTTTAAATAGAACTTAAAAGTTGCAAGTCAATAGGACTTTTGACAGAGAGCAATCAGTCAACTGATAGACTCTGATCAGTCAACCGATAGCCCAAAAACACTGTATAACAGTCATATTTTTTTGTGTCTAATGGATATATTAAATTATTAGTTGACTGATAGCCTTCAGGCAATCGACTAATGCCATATGGAATGCATTTTTAAGTGTAGTAACAACTGTAAACGGCTATATTTCAATGAAGAATATGTATATGACCTTAGATACATGATTTTATGTTAGAACTCAGTACTACAATAATATATGAATATGTTCTATCATCTTTGAGAGAAATCCAAACATCTTTAAGCCAAATCTTGCATATTCTCTATCGTTTAAGTTATTAGAGATTCATATTGTATCATCTACTCTTTGAAGATAATTTTTTTATGTTCATCTTATTTCTTTTCAATTTTTAAGTTGTATTCTCATAGAGAGTTTTCCTTGAAAGATTGCTTAAGGGAAATATTGTGATTGGGTCATAGAGGAACCCAGATAGACAAAATTCTTTGTTGTGGTTAGTAAGTACCCGAATTGAACTTGTAGTGGCTTACAAGTGCCCAGATCAAACTTGTGGTTGTAGTGGTTCGTAAGTACCCGGATCGAACTTGCTATTATAGTGGAAATACTCAAATGTTTGTCTTGAGGACTAGATGGAAGTTTAGAATTAGCCGAACCAGTATAAATCTTTGAGTTTGCCTTCTCTATCCCTTACTTTTAATTTGTGCATATTTATATCTACTATTTAATTTCCTTGCTCTTTATAATTATTCATTTTAATAGTACTTTGATTTTCTGAATTGAATTTATTGTCTGAGCTCAGCATATTTCAGAAAATCATTTTAAACTTCTAACAAAGTTTTGTGATAATTTTATAAAATCCAATTCACCCCCTTTTGGAATCCAACCATTCCTTTCAGTACTCATCTTTGGGACATCAAAGACTGAAATTAAAAATGTTAAAACTTATCTACATAATATTTTCACTATTAAGGACTTAGGATATGTTCGCTACGTTTTGGGATTATAGATTGCTCGTAGTTCACAAGGCACTTATATTAATTAGCAAAAGTATATACTTGATATATTTTCTGATGCTAGGCTCATAGGTTCTAAACCAGTCCACATGCCTGTCCCGAAAGGCCTTAAGTTTGTAGCTGGCCAAGGTGCTCTCTTCTCTAATCCAGAATAATATAGGAGGCTTATTGGTATAATATCGTATTTAAATTTCACCCAACCTGATATCAATATTGCAGTAGAACAACTTAGTCAGTTCGTTGGGACCCTTGTCTTTAACAGTGGAATACAGCCTTACACATCTTACGATACCTTAAAGGTTGCCCATCTAAAGGTCTTCATTTTCCTATTAATAACACTCTACAACATGTTGCTTACTGTGATGCAGGTTGGCCTCTTGCTCGGATAGTAGTGATCTCTCACGAGATTTTATGTAATGCTAGGTCCAACTTTGATCAGTTGGCGAACTAAAAAGCAAAATACTGTATCACGTTCCTCTGCTGAAGCAGAGTATTGAATCATGGCATTAACCGTCAGTGAAGTGCAGTGGTTATCCTATCTTCTTCATGATTTTCGTATACCTTTTAAGCAGTCCATTGATTTATGGTGTGATAACAAGGCTGCCTTACATATTACTGCTAATTCGGTTTTCCATGAATGCACAAAGCATTTGGAGATCCACTGCCATGTGGTTCGTGAAAAATATCAGCAGGGTTTGGTGTTCCCACGCTATGTTCCTTCCCAGTCTCAATTGGTATATGTTTTCACCAAATCCCTTGCATGACTCAATTTCATTTGTTGGTTTCCAGGTTAGGATTGTCTGACATTCACCAATCTCCAACTTGAGGGGGTGTATGCGTTCTTATAATGTCTGTTTGGTTTTCTTATGTTTGTTTTCGAGTGACCATTAGCTTTCATATGTCCGTTTAGTTAGTTTTTTCTATTATATTTAGTTTAAGATTGGTTTCATTCTCTGTTCTTCATATAAAAAGACCTTGAGTGTGTATCACAAACATGTGTGAGATAAAATAAAAGTTTCTCTTTCTCTTCTTTCTTGTTCTGTTCACTAACTCCTTCAAGACCTATCTCTCTCTCTCTCTCAATTCTGTATTGTGAATTGAAATTGAAATTGAAATATGTGATTTCTTTCATGTCTTTCGGTAGAGTTTTGCTAGGGAGGCAAATGACTGATACTTGATTTCAGTGTCTTTTATTGACAAGTAAAAAATATCCCATGTTAATATTTACTTCTCTTGTTTATGTTAATAAATGAGTTTAATATTCTATTTTATGTTTTGATATATATATATATATATATATGCAAATTTGACGCTAGGACTTTTTTTTAATTTACAATTGGAACTGATTATTAAACTTTATGAAAAATTGATGAAAGATTTTTAATTGGATTATTTTTTTTTCACTTGGGATAGGAATTGATAATGGAAATTTGCAACTTATATGAGGTTTTAATTGCTAGTGAAATTATCGTATACATTGGATATGGATGGGGGTCTTGAAAGAGATAATTCCCACTATATATTGTATGTTGGATTTTTTTTTTTTACAAGTATTCTTTGCTAGAGTTAATCTTACTTAAGGCACTATTGATTACTAAATGTTGACTCCCAGTGAATATTCCAATCTGGATTTATTACTTTATGGGAAATTAACCCCTTTTGCTCGGACCCACCTCTCATTAGTTATGTTGGATATGGCTAAGGTTCTAAAAAGGTGTAAGCATTGTATTTTGTCTAGATCATTATTCTAAAAATTAAAAAAAAAAAAAAGTAAAGAAATCTGTAAATAAACAAAATAAAAATAAAAATCGCAAAAATAATTAAAGTCCATTTCCCAAAAACAAAATTCAAAAATAAATAAGAGGATTAAATTTCACAATTCGGTTAAAAAAAGATCCAAAAGTTCCCAAAAACAATCAAATTTTAATTTTTGAAAATAAAGTTTAAAATGAAAAAAATATATTACGAAGCCAGAAAAAATAAGCAAAAAAAAAAAAGAGGCATGTTGGTCACCGGGAGCCATACCGAAGTTGCTTGATCTTGTGTGGACTTCTACAAAAGATCTTTTCTCATCTCATTTGATGTTGTCAAATGAGAATTCTTAATTGATAATATTACAACATGAGGATGATGCAAATACAAAACTCCAACATTTTCTAATAAAGTAACAAAATATGTCCCACAAAGAAGCCATGCCAATGATATAAGGCATTTTTGTCACTTACCCATATATGAGAAGTTTATCCCTAATCACCTCACTCGAGCCATGAAGTTGGAATTGTTTCTTTCAAACTATTTAATAAACACCTAGGGTAGGTAGATTTTTGACAATCTCGTATATCATAAATTCAAATAACAACAACAGAATGATTTTTTTAATATTTTAAAAGTTGAACCGATCATTAAATCGATAAAAATACTGATTTAAGATTCACTAGTTCAATTATGGTCGAACTGACAGCAATTATATATATATATATATATTAATTTTATATTGATAAATTAAGAATTAATCTTTATTTTTATTAAAAAATATTATTATATATATATTTATATTAAATATAAAAATTAAAAAATTAATTTTTAATTCAAATTTTTGAAATTATAACCATACACTCTCTCCCCACGTTGATTAAACCACTCATCCCTCCTTTGTTACTTTTGTCAGTGCTCAGTACTCAATAGATAGCTTTCTCGTTTCTCCAAAATCTCCACACATAGGCATAGTGCTTTCGATAGATAATAAAGACCTTTCTTCTTATTCCTTGCATCCCTTGACTTCTCTTCTTCTTCTTCTTCTTTTTCTTCTTTTTCTTCTTCTTCTTTGGGCGATAGGAGATGGCAGAGGAGCTTTTCTTTTTCATTGAAATCCCTTTTTTTTAGCTTGAACCAGTTCGACCATGATCAGTTCGAAGCAAAAATTGTTGGTCAAATCCAATTCTTGACCAAGTTTGACCAGCCAGTCTAGTTTTACAAATTATGGATTGTTCTTTTTGCTATCCAAGACACAAGTTTACCCTTTGTCAACCATTTTGGGCTTAAATATTCCTTTGTATTATACAAAACTTACACTTGGTAAACAATGAGAGCATATACAAAGGAAAGACTCAACAATAAAGTAGCCTCGATAGTAAGACGGCCTTCTACCAAAGGAGAGATTTAATATCAAAGAGAACAAGTCCTAGAGAAGGAAAATGGAAAAGAAAAAGCTACACAAAAAAGTTAAAAAAAAGAATTAAATAAAAGCTTGTGCCATGCCCTAAAACAAGCATGTGACCGGAATGAAGATGAGATTAATCTGACCTTGTAAGCCTAACCCAATACATCATCCATCTAAGACAATTCTCGACACATAAAGCAATTAGAGCTAAGAAACACTTAAAAGAGAAACGTTTCATTCATTAATTAATAATATTTTTATGTTGCTATGTTTATGAGTATTCCTACAACAACAACATATATTAATCAGAATACTTAGATACATAGATAACAAGATACCCAAATATACATGTTCATCAATCATTAATACACAAAATCATCTTTCATACCCTAGGTGACCTTTGCGACCATAGAGCAACTCTAAAGAGAACAAAAGGTCCAAAAGGTACAAGAGAGAAACAAAACCAACCTCGAGAACAAGTGGGATCTTGGTATTGAGAATCCACTACTCTTTAGACAGATGTTCTCCTTCAATTGCCAGCTTTGAAAATATTAGAAGCAAGAGGGGTGAGTCTGTAATATCCTACCTTGATTCTTATTATTTATTTATCTACTAAAGTCAAGGTGTAAAAATAGTGCTAAGGTTGATTGCATTAGCCTTGATCATGAACTAAATTTTCTTTAAATGAAATTCACTTCTAGTTCATAAATCCATTTTTTGTCTTTGATTCATAGGAAATCTGAACATAAAATACTTCTTTTAACTTGCGGAAGCTAGAGGTTGACTTTTTGAAATATAACAATCGACTGTTAATCATGCTTAACTTCTAAATTTATTTTTAAGAGTTATCGATCAACTAATCTCAAGATATCGGTCGACTGATTGTAATCAACTAGTCAACTGACTGTTTTGCAATTTGTATGCTTCTGCTACACAACTCTGATAAACTCATTAAAACATCATATATTTATATGTAAACACTATCATATAACTAGAATACATAATGTTCTATCTAAAATTCACTTGTTTGTTACTACAAAATATATATAACATCTTAATTACTTTACAAACATGTGAATACATAACTTGAACTACTATACTACTTCAAGCATATCATTTATAGCACTAGTGCCTTTCCTTTCTCTTTATCTCCTAAAATGATCAATTTCTAAAAGTGAAACACAATGTATCTCAGTAGCTAGTTATTTTCAATAAAAACATATATGAGGAGCCATAAAAGCATTTAAACAAGTAAATCAATCATCTATGGCTTATCTTTATAAAATTATTTTTCATAGCTTATGAATAACTTAAAATATCTTCTTTATCTTTATTTCTTAATCTAGCAGAAGGGTTCTTAATCTAGCACAAGGCTTCTTCTTGTTCCCTTTTATGGAACAAGCTTACTTTTCTTATTCTCTACTATAGAATAAGTCTTATTCTTCTATCTTATTCTTTACTATGGACTAAATTTTCTTCTTGTTCTCTATTATGGAGCAAGAGTTTTACCTTATACTCTACTATGGTACAAGGTATTATGTTTTCCTCTTATTCTCAAATAAGAGTCTTACCTTATACTCTTCTATAATATAAGATATTTATTTCTACTTATTCTTTTATATGGAATAAGAGTCTTACCTTATACCTATTGTGGTACAAGGTATTACTTTTGTTTTCTACTATGAAACAAGTCTCTTTCTTCTATTATTCTTTCTAATTCTCCTTGTCTTCTTCTATAAGACAAGTCTATTCTAGCCATTTCTATTTTCTACTATGAAATAGTTTTGGCTTGCTTCTGACTTATTACATCTTCTTCTATAAGACTAGTTATTACTAAAGGTCTTGCTTTTGTAGAGAACTAGAAGCTACTATTATAAACTTTATCTTCATCTAAGAGATAAACTCTTCTTTTAGATGACTAGTTCTTACTAATTATATCTATCTCCTAAGATGAGATAAGATCTTCCTTACTTTTCTTTATATTCATACATGTTTTACAAGTCTTTCTTTAGCTCTAATTTTCTACTATGAAAGTAAGATTTAATATCATAAACATGTAGAATATTTGAAAATACTTAAGCTAAGTATACTTTCATATAACTAAACTAGAAATATTTGAATATCTTCATAGAATTTAATCTCATGGATAAAAAAAACACATTGAAATGTTCTAGCACATAGATGAACAATAGTAATCTAAAAAACACTTTAAAAACATGTTTTTATGGAAAATTAGCTACCTTGCATGTAGAATCAAGCTCTAAACCTGAATTTCCAACTCTAATCTTTCTCTTCTTGTCTCTTTTCTTGATCGTCTTCTCTTTCTCTCTCTTTTAGCTCTTTCTTCATCCCTCTCTCTCTGTTCTATTTTTTCTTTTTTCTCTCACAAAACACACATGTATACTCATTTAGAGCATTTGTAAAATTACCTCCTTACCCTTAACTTTATTTCTCATATATTTTCTAACTTGCTGATTTTCCAACTGATTTTTATTAGTTACACAAACTTACAAATGTTATTCTATAAACTGGCAGTTGATTGTCATACACCAATCAGCCGACTGCTTAATCCCTGTGTAGCTTTTGGAAAATTCCAGCCTATCAGTCGATTGATGCCTAACTGGAGATCTATCGATTCCTCTTTATTTCAAATTTGGTTTATTTTCCTAATGTGGTAAGTTGACTGCTCAATCTGTATCGGTTGACTACTTTGCACCATACTTCATTTTACTACATTTTGGTATATCAGTCAACTATCATCCCATTGGCAATCGGCTGGTAGCCTTCTGATATGGTTTTTCTTTACTTCTAATCATCTTTTTTTAGTCTAATCTCTTAGGGACTTTTATAAATTCCTATTTATTCTATTTTAGGAGAATGCAAAAATCTGAGACGTTACAGAGTACACAAAATACTCAGTGAGCAAGCAATACTATGCTAGAAAGAATATAAATCATCTAGCATCATAATGACAACAAGCATATGTAGACATCCAAGGAAGCAATATTCACAAGATTATTTAATACTCATGTAATTTCATATTATCAGATATCTTAATCAATCACACATATCCCTGGTTAATCGAGTCATCTACGATACCTGTGGATCGTTGCCTGAGATCCTTGTCACATCCACACTTATCTCTCCATTTATAAGTCTCTTTTCTTATGGCTATATATATATATATATATATATGTTTCTCTTCCCATGGGATGCACTGTCACAACCTAGTTTGGGTTAAGTGATTGGACCGGTCTGAGAACCATCCTAGAACCGTAAACCTTAAAACTTCACACCACACCATATAATTGATACAATAATTACTAATGCAATCAAAATTTTACACATAAGTGCTCTTTCATTAAACAACATTCATTTCAAATGGTGCAATGACGCAACAAGCTTATGTTTCTAAGCTTTCCTCTCTAATCACAAAATAAGGTAAGGAAAGGATTAAAACATAGCCCTTCAATGAGTCTAATTACAAAAGAATGCATAATCCTAAAAGAATGATCATGCAAGACCTAGGGGTCTTAACGACTATAGAGCAGACTATCCTTCCCAAAAGAATCAAAAGAAATAATCACCAACGGTCAGTAGGACATGGTGATGTAAGACTTCATTATTCCTCTCGCAGAAACTCATCGGCTACAATGGGATTTGCAAGGGGCACACACCAGGGAGTAAGTAAATTACTCAGTGAGACAAACATAGAAAGAGAAACTTACCATATACTTCCTACCCAGGATGGATACTATAAAAATGCATTGATTCATTGTAAACTCCAATTACTCAAAAAGAGGAGAAAATAAACATGTGAACATATGCATACATAACCAAAGTCTCTATATAAAGCATTCATGATTAACAACCATTTCTATGAGTATTCCATACCATGTATAAGTAAACAATTATAGTACATCACTAATATTGATACTTTTATAGAAAGTTATGTCCACTATTCTAGGACATTTGCAAGAAAGTTATGTCCACCGTTCTAGGACAATAAAAAGTTTTGTGTAAGTATATACTTATTTTGACAGGGAAATTTACCTTAAACCACACACTTTACTTCAAATTATTTATCAAAGGAGTTTAAAATTTCTCACCTATACTCTAGAATAAGAGTTGCCCCAACATTGATCAATTAATAGTAATAACGGTTAAAGGTTTATGCATTAATTCCTTTCAAGGGAAGGGATTCACTATATATATATATATATATATATATATATATAAACATATACAAGGCTCAACATATGAGTATGGTTAGCTCCCTCAGAGAGCGAGATCTGAGCACATGTCATCAGGAAAGAACAATGAATGTACCTAAGTTTAAATAACAAAATTTGAGATCCCAAACCCATGAGAAAGCCTAGGAGGTGGCGCTTGGGTGCCACAATTCAATAAAGGAACCCTTCCCAAGTCCAGACGCAAGCCCTAAACTCTTTGTTTAATGGCGCCTGAGGTGTCAAATCACAGAGAGGTCCTTGCCTCATAGATTGGTGGGCGCCCAAGGTGCCACGACTACAGCATATCAGAACTCTTCAAAATCACATTCAAATTAATCAAAATTTCCTTTCTTGGAGCCCTAAGGTTTTTATGATTACACAATGAATGTATTTGGGTAGTTGGACACTAGAAAAGTTTCAAAACCAAATTTGACCAAGAGAAGAGTTGTGGGTCAGGAAAATCCCAAATCTTTATACCCACTTGTATTTATTGAGACTTCTTAACTATAACTTTACCTTCCTTTGGACCATTAATGACATCTAGCCACCCAAATACATAGAAGAAACTTTATTTCCAGCAAACATCATGGGGACACAGAATAGCACTTAAGCTTCTAAAGGAAGGAGATCTAGATCCTAGGGTTTACCCAAAAATGAAAATGGGAAAAGAAGGAAGGAGTTGGAGCACTTACTTGGGCTCCCCTTGAAACTTGTTTAGTAAAAAGGGTCCCTCTTCCTCACTATCACACTTCGGCCAACACCAGTAAGGAGAAGATGAAAGAGGGTAAGGTTCAATGGAAATGCAATGCTCATACACACACAAACGATTGGGGAAAAAATAAAAGAAAAGGGGATAAGGTCTCAAGGGCATGGGTCCCACCATCTTAATGCCACATGCCCATACTTTTACCATATTTTCCTTTATGTCTTCCCCTTTTTATATTATTTCATTCTAGAAGGTAAAATTTCCCACACAACATAGAATTATATATGATTCACATAATCATCACAATAAATATGAATTCCAGCAAACTTTATGCACAAAGAGACCCAAGAAAAAACAAAGAAATAAAAAGAAAAAGATAATTTGGGAAAAGAAAAAAATGCGGGTATTACATGCACTGCTACAAATTTCCATTCCACAATCATAATTCATATGCATAGCATATTCTATCTCCAAAATATAGATCATAGCATAAGAGTCACACACACACACACACACACACACACACACACATATATATATATATATATATATATATTCATGAAATCATCATGCATATATTTACCATACCAACATGAATTTCATTTGCATTATCCAACCAAATTTCAGTCATATGATACATAAACACCATGTTTGGTCACTTTCTCAAGTCATTCAAGTTATGATGACATGCTTTCATTATGATGCAAGAAGCTGTAAGTGAGGAAATTTTAGTCATAGGTAGAGTTATCCCACTCCCATTAAGTCCAAGCTAATATTATTGTTTTCTCGTGATGTGATCAAGGAAAGGATGATATACGATGATCAAAAGATGCTTCCTATGATTTCATTAAGAAAGGATGAGGAAAAGAAGGTCAAAATTGAAGATTTTATAAATATCCTGTCATTGCAGCAATGGTTCCATCACTGCAATGGTGGAAAGCAGCCAGAGAGCAATTTCTCTTTGTTACCCATCACTACAGTGACCAAAGTTATTGCTACAATGATCACAAGATAGAGCTATCAGGTCAAATTATGTATTTATGTATCTTATACTTTGATATAAACAAATAGTTTTTCTAATACTAATGATTTAAACAAAAAAAAAGATATAAAGTACTATATATATTTATGTATCTCATACTTTAATATTTCTAAAATTATGTATTTAAAAATTAGGTCAAATTACGCTTTTAATGTGGTCCCAATCTACTCAATATTTAGTTTAGTTTTAAATTTTGTTTTTACTTGTATTGCCTTTTTAATTTAGTTCTTATAGTTAAATTTACATTTTTACTTCTTTTTATTCCACAAAAGTAATCTCGGAAAATGATCCTCTCATGTTCTTATATGAAACATAAGGGTTTATGTTCTATCTAGACTCTTACTACAAAAAATTAAGTAAATAATGGCGTTTATTAAGCCCATTTAGTGGCGTTTCTAAATGCCACTAATAAATTTAGAGCCATTCCTAATCAGTCCTAAGTCTCATCTTCATCTTTTTCATCGTCCTCAACTTCATTCTCTTGATTACAAGACAATGGAAAGTTGGTTTCTTGTGCAGAACCACCTCCAATTACTTGATCAAAAAGCTACAGTTGTAATTAAAGAATTGTAATAAGTTTATCATTTTGGATTGAAAAAAATTAATACTATTTAGTCTAACTTACCCTTCATGAAAGATGTGCTAAAGAGGTAGTTGATTATGTTGGAAGCTTTAGAGGAGCTACGTTATTTCATCATGCTTTCTAGTCATCTCTTCCACTTGAGACCTGAGGCTTGACATCTCCTCCACTTGAGACCTCATATTTGCAACCTCTGTTTTGTAACTTACGAATAGATTGACCTAATGATGACTCGCCAGTAAAAAGCAAAGTGCACCTAAATACTTGAGAAGGACATGGTCCAAATCCCAAGCTACGCACTCGGCACTTTTGGCTTTCTAAAGCCAGGGCCAATGTGTCATGAAGTAAGACTATAGTTGATGCAAACCCTTGCGACTCAATCTCAGATATTTTTTCCTGCATACCCACATATAAAATAAAAGCATTATTAACAAACTAACAATTTTCATAATTCAGCTCACATTTAAAAAATTTAGATATAAAACTGACTTTCTCGCCTCATCACTGACAAATGAGCCATCCTTCTTCTTGTGAGTCACTGTCCAAACTTCTGCCCTGCTGACAGGTCTACCATGCTCAACAACCCACAGAATTAAAGTTAGTTAGTTATGAAATAATATTATATTATATTATGGATTAAAAAGTAAGTTTTTCATCTCGGATCCTTTTTGAGCCAAACTCTTTATGCCTTTGTGTGGTTGAGGGTCAGACATTGTCTATTGGCCTTGTTTTTTTCAACCATCTCCTAACAATTGGATGAAATATGTTATTATATTTGTCCAAAAAAATGATTAAAAAAAAGAATAACATTTCAAAGTGTCATTACCAGATAGCGTGGGTCCTGACAGTACCGAATATAAACAGCCCAATCATTCCTTTAAACTCCTTCTGAGACATCTTCTATTATTTCCTCTCTCGATATGATCTTATTGTCCTGAGCCTTGTAAAGATCCCGATGCCCTCTCCTCCAACCTAACCAATTTTCTTTATAATGAACTTCCTTTCTGCATCACTCTCAATGACAAATCTAGTCTGAAACACAAAATTAAAAAACTTAATTAGAATATATATAAATTAAGAAAAAATAATAAGTGAGTAATCAATAACTACTACCGCAATATCACTTAACAATACAGTTTCTTTGTAGTCGCATGGAACGACATTCCAATCCGGGCAAGTGATAGGTAGGGTTGTGTAGTTATGCCCCACAGGACCTGTGAATGCTGACAGCAGCCCTACAACATCTTCAATGGGCTAGACAAGATCATTCCACTCCAATCTTACCCTCCAACCAGAGGGAAGAACCCATAAAAAATCCACCAATAGACACTTAGTCCGCACAACTCCATTATCATCTATAATAAGAAAGAAAGATTTCTTTAACTTATACACATAAATAACGTTAAAATTAATTAGTGGCATAAAAATGAAATAGATTACCAATAATTTCCACAATCCAAAAACCCAATGTGTGAGAACATTGTGAGGAAGAAGTCTCAGGCTGTGGCGTTGGAGCCTCAGAATGTGGTGATGAAGCCTCGGCCTGTGAAGTCTCAGGCTGTGGTGATTAAGTCTACAATTGTGCTAATGACGATGACGTGTGAGGAGTCATTTAAGTGTGAAGTGGAATGACGAGCTCCGAACTCATGGGATCTACACCACATTTAGTTGGTGGACTCAATAGTGGATTTCCATTACTATAAGCTCCACTTACAGTAGTAGAGCCTGATTTACTCTTTTTCTTAAATAATATCTTCATAATATGCTTAAATAATTAAAAAAACACATGTTAAAATTGAGGGGAAAAAAGAAAATAATAGATTAAGCACATACGAAATTATAAGAAAAGAAAAAGGGAATTCTTAATCTGCATTGTCAACGATCTCCCTAGCTAGTGGTAGATTTATTTCACCATCAGGGAATAATGACTCTAATTATGATTCATTTTTGTATATCAACTCCTCTTCATCATCTCCCATATCATATAAATCTCTTGGTTTAAGAAATTCATGTCATTTTCATCATCCACATAATAAACTAATTGAGCTTCTGAAGCTTGTATATATGGCTCATCTTCTTCGTAATCACCGGTATGGATCAATCGTGAAAAATTTATGGATGTAAAGCCGAAGTCATCTACAATAATCCCCCTAGGATTAGTTGTATTTGCCCATTTATATTTAAATAATATTACCATAAATCTTCATAGCTTAACTATATCTATAACTTGACCATAGTGAGGAAACCTCAAAATTGCTTGCGATCATCATTGCTGCATAACTTATGGTACTGAAAACTCCATTATTCTGGGTTCTCAAACCTTCATCTCATTCTATAGCTCGAAATTTAAATCTGTTAACATTATAACTGTAAATCATCTTACTCTATCAAGAGGGCCTTGTGCAAGAAATCAAAGATCCACAGAATAGGATCTAAAATCCCTCATAATCTTAAAAAAATATTTCTAATTAGATTTAAGAAAATAGAATTAAGGTATACACATATATAAATAAAATTTTACTCACACATTGAGAAAACCATCCAACAAATTCTCAATGCACCCTTTGGTCAATTTCAGCTGAAGACCATGTGCAAGATCTTAATTGTCTCTTAGTGATCTCCCTAAACTCCCTATACCTAGAAAAAGAATAAGAATTATTGGACATGAGCTAAAATAAGTATATATTAACAATTTCATTCAACTCACCGAAGAAATGGATCAACTTCTATACATGTCGATGAGCTTGCAATTTCTTTGTCGGAGACAAATTCTACCACTCAGAACCCCCTATGGGCTTTCCAATTACAAGAAACAATTTGTCAATCACATATGATCTGACATCAGGGTGATCATCAACATGTCCTAGTTGATTGAACGTTGTCTCGACTAAATATCTTGAATAAAACAAGAGAGAACGATGGCGGAGTGAAGGAATTAGACTCATTAATCTCGAAATTTCAATGACCCACAAAACATACGAATGCTCACACACTCTAATAAGAAAGAACAATGACAGAGTGACAGAACTAGATAGTGGTGATACTGATATTAAATAAAGTAAACCTGAGTAAATAATACGAGCTATTCAATGCTAAAGGATCAACAGCGGAGGAGCAATGCGTGTGCTAGCAGCCCCTTATCACAATTAGGCCTAGGATTTTACTTTTAAGGCACAATAGAGAAACTAAAGCAGTAAAAAAAAGAGAGATGGCGAAGATGACGAGCAACGGATGTGCACAAAGAGACTACCAGAGACCAACGATGACTAAAGGAGTGGACGATGGCAACAATAATGATCAACGACCACTAATGGCATGGACAAGCACGAAACGCAGAGCTACACAAGGAAGCACAGACACAGTCACGATTGAAAGAGAAAAATAGGAAAGCGACTGAGAAAAGATTAGGGTTTATTAAAGAACATAATGGTGTTTTGTTGTTAAACGCCATTAAATAGTGGCGTTTTACTAACAAATGCCACTAAGCAGTGGCGTTTATTGACAAAACGCCATTATTTAGTGGTATTTAGTTGAAAAACGCCATTATTTAGTGGTATTTAGTTGAAAAATGCCACAACATAGTGGCGTTTATTTAACAAAATGCCACTAGATAGTGGCTTTTTAAATTTAATAAATAATAATAGAATTTAAATACCAATTTAATAAATATTAAAAACTTAAACAAATATTAAATATCAATTTAATAAATAATAATAGAATTTAATTCATATTAATAATGACATAGTTTATAAATTATTAATACTAAGAAATAATAGCTAAACTAATAATAATAAAATAAAAATAAAAAAATAAGCAATTATGTATTATTAACATAGAAAATATTCGACATAGAAATAATTTAATAAGAAAATTAGAATATATGATAAATAATAATAATAATTGAATAAAAAATAATATGTATAATATAGGAGACAAAGAGTGGTCTATTTTTTAACTTAGAGTTATAAGCCGAAAAGTATCAAACGAAAAATAACCATGTTTTGAATTATAGTATTGTGTGGGTTGATCATTATATGGTGGAGTATTGTAACTTACACTACAAAAAAACTTATTTTTAGTGGCGACAAAAAAAGTTACCACTGAAAGTCGACCTTTTGTGGGAACTAAAGGAGTCGCCACCAAAAGTTTGACGTAGTCGCCACCAAAAGTCTAATTTTTAAAAAAATTTAAAAAAATTAGATTTTTTGTAGCGACGAAAGTTGGACTTTTGTCATTCCCACTGAAAGTCTAATTGTTTTAAATAAAATTAAAAAAATTAGACTTTTGGTGGCGACCTAAACTTTTGGTGGCGACATCCATAGTTGCCACCAAAAGTCAATTTATTTTTAAATAATAAAATTTAGATTTTTGGTGGCGACTCTCAGGGTTGCTACCAAAAGTCACCTTTAGTAGCGACTATATTTGCCATCGAAAATCATTTTTCAAGAAAAAAAAACGTGTCAAAAAAATCACTTAGTCAAAGTCGCCATCAAAGATGTTTTGGTAGCAACAATAGTGTTTTGGTAGCGACTTTTAAGAGTCACCACCGAAAGTTAATTTATTTTTAAATAAAATTAAAAAAATTAGACTTTTGGTAGCGACTCTCATAGTCACTATCAAAGGTGACCAAAAATATTTTTTTATTTTTATTTAAAAATAAATTGACTTTGTCGCCACCAAAGCACCATTGGTGGCAGCTTTTAGTCGCCACCAAATGTGACCAAAAGTCATTTTTTTTACAATTTTTTTTAAAAATGACTTTCAGTGGCAACTATAATTGCCACTAAAAGTGACTTTTGATACCAAAAGTCTAAATTTTTTATTTGTATTTAAAACTAAATTGATTTTGGTGGCAACTTTTGAGAGTTCCAACTAAAAGTGGGACTTTTAGTAGCGATTCTCATAGTTACCACCAAAAGTCAATTTTTTTTATTTATATATAATTGTATTTTTTATCTCTTAATCTATTAATAATAATAATAATATATTTCCTTTTTATTAAGTTAAATGTTGTTCCATTTTAATATTATGATGTTTTTGGCTTAAAATATTTTTTATAGATTATATATATATACAATATTTTGCCTTTACATAGCACAAATAAAGTGGTGGCGCAATAGCAAGACACACATGGTTGTAAGCAAGAGACTCAGGTTTGAATTTCAGGTATGCATATGCTTGGTTTAATTTCAAATAAACTCTAATATTATATAAAAAAATCGAGTCACCCTAGGGCATCGAGTTAGTAGACCGGCTAAGACCTGCACAAGTCGAATGAGTTTCGAGTTGACCCGTCAGATCAATCCGAGTTTAAAAAACTTACTGTTGACTTTTGATCGCGACTAAAAATTCACCACCAAAGGTATTTTGGTGGCAACGCTTTTGGTGACAAGTTTGAAAGTCGCCACTAAATGTTACTTTTGGTGGCGACTCAAAGGTCTTTTAGTGGAGACTTTAATAACCAAAAATCATTTTTTAGCACGAAATTTTTTTTGGCAAATAAATGACCTTTGGTGGCGACTAAATTCGCCACTAAATGGTAACTTTTGGTGGTGACTCCTTTAGTCGCCACCAAAAACCTTTCAGTCGCAAACTTTTAGCAACAACTTAGTCGCCACCAAAGACCTTTTAATGGCGACTTTTAGACTTTAAATCGCCACCAAAAATCTTTTTTTTTTGTAGTGTTACTAGATATCTAATGTTTTCGTATAGAAGAAGTTAAAGAAGCGACAACAATGCACGAAGATGGACAGGAATGCACGAAGATGGACGGAGATGCATAGATATAGATAGAGATTTCAATGGAGATGCGCATGATGATATAGATGATATAGGGGATTGAGGCAGCTTCGATGAGTTGGCGTTTATACTTAAAACACCCCTATATAATGGCATTTATAAATGTCACTATATAATGGTGTTTTAAGTATAAATGCCATAATATACTAGCATTTACGTTGTAAACGCCACAATATAATGGCATTTACTTTCTACACACCACAATATTATGGCATTTATAATGTAAACGCTACTATTTAGTAGCGTTTGTCACAAAACACCACTAGTTAGTGGCGTTTGGTAAATAAACGCCACTATATTGTTTCGTTTGTGCAAAACGTCACAATATTTATATTTAGTAGTGTTTGATTCCAAATGCCACTAAACAATTGCCACTATTTGATTTTTTTTTTGTATAGAAGAAGTTAAAGAAGTGACAACAATGCACGAAGATGGACAGGAATGCACGAAGATGGACGGAGATGCATAGATATAGATAGAGATTTCAATGGAGATGCGCATGATGATATAGATGATATAGGGGATCGAGGCAGCTTCGATGAGTTGGCGTTTATACTTAAAACACCCCTATATAATGGCATTTATAAATGTCACTATATAATAGTGTTTTAAGTATAAACGCCATAATATACTAGCATTTACGTTGTAAACGCCACAATATAATGGCATTTACTTTCTACACACCACAATATTATGGCGTTTATAATGTAAACGCTACTATTTAGTAACGTTTGTCACAAAACACCACTAGTTAGTGGCGTTTGGTAAATAAACGCCACTATATTGTTTCGTTTGTGCAAAACGTCACAATATTTATATTTAGTAGTGTTTGATTCCAAATGCCACTAAACAATTGCCACTATTTGATTTTTTTTTTGGTATAGAAGAAGTTAAAGAAGTGACAACAATGCACGAAGATGGACGGAGATGCATAGATATAGACAGAGATTTCAATGGAGATGCGCATGATGATATAGATGATATAGGGGATCGAGGCAGCTTCGATGAGTTGGCGTTTATACTTAAAACACCCCTATATAATGGCATTTATAAATGTCACTATATAATAGTGTTTTAAGTATAAACGCCATAATATACTAGCATTTACGTTGTAAACGCCACAATATAATGGCATTTACTTTCTACACACCACAATATTATGGCGTTTATAATGTAAACGCTACTATTTAGTAGCGTTTGTCACAAAACACCACTAGTTAGTGGCGTTTGGTAAATAAACGCCACTATATTGTTTCGTTTGTGCAAAACGTCACAATATTTATATTGAGGAGTGTTTGATTCCAAATGCCACTAAACAATTGTCACTATTTGATTTTTTTTGTAATGTCTCTAGGATTACATTGTAATTTTTATAGGAAAAGAAATTTAAAAAAAAAAAGAGGACCAAAAAGTTTCATGAACAGACTGTTGATTTTAAAGATCAATAGTCCAAATTTCTGAAACAAAATCCTCCTGTTCTCACTACATTGTGTAGCAAGCATTCTTCCATATAGATTATAGATCAGTCAAATGGACTAATTTATATTTTTTGGGTTTCTTTGACAAACTGCTAATAGTGAAATCTATACCTCATTAAAAACTATCTTATTCTTTCTTATTATATTGTATTAGCAGCTTAAATGTTTGCTTGAAGATGTTTCTTAATCTGAAATGCTTTTGTACTGTGATCCAGGCCTTTTTTAGTAAATGAATTGGAGCCTCAGACCTTCTTCATGACAAAGGTATATGAGGTAAGTAGGATAAATTTCATTCTTTTGTGGCTATTTTCTATTTTTCAAGTTTCTTTTGTGCTATGCTATCTGCAGGTTGTAAACTTGTAATTCGTTCTGGCAGTCACTTTTTAACCCTTTATTTCCTGAACAACACTTTTTAACTTTTAAACGAAACTACAGTTCATGTTTATGATATAAGAATTTCTTATTCTTTTACAGAAAGCCTATGGAGCAGTTCTTGAAAGATGTAGATCAAATCACTTTGAACTACAACTCTTGAAGGATGTTTGTGATATAATATGATAGTTTACAAAAAATTATGGAACAATATTATGTATATAACTTTTTAGAATATGATAGTTTTGATACATTTTATTTTAATTAAATTATGTATGTCTTGTTTCTTTAGTAATTATGTTAAATTCATATTTTGAAATTTTAGCATTGGTTGATAATTTAATTAAACAAGTAATCCAATAATATTTAAACAACTATATGTTAAGTTCAAAAAAATTGAAAAATAGTAAATTAAAAAAATTCTTGAAATTGATGCAATTAAAAAGAAAATCGCAATTGTGTAATTTGCGGCGGTTTTAAAACAAGGTATTTACTCTAAGTTTGAGAGTTATCCAATAATGTAAAAAGAAAATCGCAAATTTGTAATCACGATTGAACTCAATGTTTTTGGAATTGATCCGATCATTAACCCAAGTTAGCCTCTGAGTCATTGGTTCAACCGCTGGGTCAATAGATCAATTGCTGACCTGGGTAAAAAAATTAAATTAAATTAATTATATATATATATATATATATATATATCTTTACAAGTAAATTCAAAAACAAGTAAAATATATAATATATATGCAAATTTCACACTTTAAAATGATAAACATCCATAATAATTCATAAACTCAAATAATATCATCCAAACATATTAATTAATACATTAAAGTCTCAAACATTCCTAGTAATTCATAATTATTCATAATAATTCACAAATTCATTAAAACACAAATATTCATAAAGTCAAAAAATTGAAAAATTCATCAATCAATCTAGACACCCCAAGCTTCTGGGTTGTCCGTTTCTCCAATACAAGGGATGTCTCATGATAAGAACCAATATCAACTTTTGAGTTTAGAGAATTAACATATATGAACAAATATAAACATATTAGATTTAAGCCTTCAACATTCATAAATAGATCAGACTCTTGAGTTTCCTAAATGCCCTAATTCATACAACCAAAATTCCTAAACTTAGTAAGAGCCTAATTCAACAAAATAGGTCCTTAAACTTTGATCTTTACAAAATCTTTCCTAATTCATGCTTTGATTCTAGAAAGAGCAAAACTTTCAATGAGAGCAGATTAATTTATTGATTGCACATTATTGAACAAAGCAGATTACACAGGCATCCATAGCCAATAGCTCTACACAAGAAGACAGATGCATAAAGCAAAGGAGCTTGAAGCAGAGAAAGTAGTACCTATGTAACTTCAAAGGGAGACTCGAAGACTTAAAGAGAGCAGTATCTACACAGCCAATAGCACCGTCATCGAAGACTCGAAGCTTTTAACCGTGCACTACAAGAACAATTGGATTTAGTGCCGGTTGTTATCCCTATATAGTGGCGATTCCAACCGCTACTAAATTAGGTGTCATAAGCCAATTAGTGGCAGTTCCGCCTAACTGTAGGAATAACCGCCACTAGTTATATTTAGTGGCAGTTGTTGGGGCAGTTTGAACTGCCACGGAGCCTTTAATAGAGTTTAACTATCATGCCCATTTAGTGGCGATTAAATTTTTAAACCGCCATTAATTTTTTGAAGCACCACAATATAGTGGTGGTTAAAGTAGTAATCGCCACGATATAGTGTAGCTGGAATAGTTACTGCCGCTATAAGTGCAAACCGCCACTATATGAGCTCTTTTTTGTTTTGTTTCTCTATTTTTCACCTAATTAATCCTATATATATTTCAATTAGTTTACTCAGTATGTAGCCCAATATATATACAATAACACAATTAAACTTGCAAAGAAAATTTTGAAATGATTTCTTCATTGATATATAATAAGTTCAATACAACTAACATACAAAATATAAGTCTAAAATACAACAAAAATCTAAAAACATCCAACATAAGTCTAAAAAGTCTCAATAAAACAAAAATATAAAACCAGACAACATAAGTCATATATCATGCATCTTTATTGTCGTCATCATATTCATCACCCTCCCTTTCTTCAGTCTCTTGATTACAAGATAATGGAGAGTTTGTTGCTTGAGTAGAACCATCTCTACTCCGTTGCACAAAAAATTGCATGTATAATACTAGAAGCAAATACAAAGTCAATATTTCTGTAAACACTTCATCCCTCACTATTATTTATATACAACTAATAACAGAAGTCTTTATAAACAACCTTTATGTAACAACTAATCTCAATCAAAGGGTGAATAACAGCAATTACAATAGAGAGACATGTATAATCGATGATAGAGGGGTGTAAAGCAGATTTGAGACTAGGGATTTAACAACTTTAGTGGCCACTCTTTAATGGCGGTTTGGACAATGCTGCCATGAAATAGTGGCGGTTCTTGACAAACCGCCGCTAAATAGTGGCTTTGGTGGTGGTCAACCACCACTATGTTTAGGGCTTAAACCGCCACTAAACAAGTGCCACTAAATGCTGGTTTTTTTTTCTTTTGTAATGGTGGGTCATCGCCATCGAAGACTCGAAGCTTCCAGCTATGGGTGTAGGTATGGGTTCCTCGAACTTGTTTACAGCTTCACATGGTTTTCTACATGGGTGTGGATTCTCATTCAAATTGGATGGGTTTTCTACATTTTCAAATAGGGTTCTCTAATTCAGAACTTCTACATACCAATCTAATTGGGAAAGTTACAATTTTTTTTAAAAAAAAAAGGAAAATGAGGTCACCTGGGTTATCTAAGACCCAGCCAGGTTGGCAAGTCAAAGACAGGTCACATGCAGATTGGTCTTTTAGAATGACTCAGACTGATCCAGTCCTTGGGTCGAATGGGTCCCAAATCAACCTGCTGGGCTGGTCCAAGTCCTAAAACATTGTTGAACTACATCTAAATCTTACTTCTCATTCCCCCATAGTGCCATTAATTGTATATATATTTTGTTGATGCAAGAATTTAAATCGGTATTTTTTATTAATGCCAATTTATAGGGCCCTGGAACCAGACGCATTACATGTACTCAGCCAAAGTCAACTTTCTGCCTAACAAATTGAAATCAATCAAGATCAATTCAGAACACTCAATCAGAATCAAATTACATGCTCAAATCATGAAGATATGCTATATTGAAGATAAACAAGGAAAGAATGATCAAGACCACTTTAAAGAAGAAGATCTCACCATTAATGCCAAGTGTCTTATTAAGGAAGAAATTTGTTTATGCCAATCAAGCATCAAATAATTTAGATTTTTTATCCAAATGTTTCAAGTCAACTTTACTCAGATTAAAGGCACATTAAAAGGTGGATAATACAAAGTCAATTTATTTCCTTAATTAGGAAATTGACTGCTTTCCTTTTAGGATCCTGATTGATTGAACATTCAAGACTGAATTTCAAATGAAGATACTCCAATGGCTAGTATAGAATACTATATAAAGAAAACTATGTACACAAAGATATTTAGAGAAGAATACTCTAGCCAATTGGAATATACTTGAGTTGTGCGCCTAATCTATTGTAGTTCTGTTTGAAAGAGAACTATGTTTGTAAGCTTATCCTCTATGTGAGTGAACTCTCAATGTAAAAGGTTCTTGTGAAACAAACCCTTCTATCTACTCTTGTATATGTCCCATGAGTGGATATTGTTTTAGGGCCTGAGGACCCTAATTGTTATGGAGTAAAAGCTGTGTGGTTGCACCTTTTTGGAGGAAATTAAGGTTTCCTGTTTGATACATTTGCTAGGGACGCATGAAATCCTATCATGTTAAGTGTAAAAGCAGGGCCCCGTTGATCTTCAAATTGAGGTGAGTTTTAGCATAAAAGTGGGAAGTTGAGCCTTTGTCTAGGTTACTTGTATTATGTTACTATTATCCTCAAATAAATTCTCACTACTGTGTCTTTTGAGAAGTGAACATAGGTATATTATCAGAAATAGTCGAACCACTATATATCTTGGTGTCATTTATTTTCTCTCTTTATTTTTCTATCTGAATATTGTTTTTTAAACTACTAAGCTTCAAACAGGACCCTGAATATATATACGGAACCCTGAAACTATTTCAAGAGAACAAAAATCTAAGAAAAAGTCTTATTACTTATTTCATCCCCTCTTGAGTATACACATGCAATAACATATTTACTCTGAGTTTGAGAGTTATCCAACAATTTTATTCATTTCTTCTGACTTGAAATTTCAAGGATTGGATTTCCTTGTATGGATGTTTGGGAAAAAACATATTGTAAGAAGGGGATAAGCCCTTGTGAGGAACAAAAATTTATTTGGTTGTATTGTGGGATCATAAGTGTCATTCTTAAACTTTTGAAGACAGTGAAAAATCTCAAAAGAAATTTTGGGGACTAGAGGTTTTCAAGTTGAATTTAGATATTTTTTGAATGTTTGATTATCTTTACCTTTTTTTTTTCTGCACTTATTTGTGATTCTTTGAACTTCTTTACATTATTGACCTAGCCTCTATTTATTTCATTTAAACCTTCCTATTAGTTTTGTCTTGTGCATTAAAATTGTCTTTAACTTTCAATTGGTTTTTCAAAATTTTTAATCACCTAATTTACCCCTTTCTTGAGTGCAGTCATGGTGATAGTTAGATTTGAGTGGAAGATTCCATAGGACAAGGAGAAGAAAGACAAGATCAACCTAATTAGAGAGAAAAAAGAACTGTAAATATGCAAAAAATGATGCAAGGTTTAACCAGAACAAAGCCAAACTAGACTTTGATACCTTTTAGAAAATGGGCTTCTTGTTGCTAGATCATAAAGAAATGAGAGATCATTGATGCAAGTTCAGAAAACAATGCACATATTTTTCATTACTAAACAATGAGAGGCATACAAACTGTTTAACGATTTTACATGTAAAAAACTCACTTATTATTACACAAGGTTCCAACAACTATATTAGTTAATTATAGAACATTATTGTCGATATTCTTATAAAAATTATATATAAGTTGATAATAGACAGCCAATGCCAAAATTATAGAAAAATTGATATGAAAATGAAAGGGACAAGGTGTGCGCGAGGATTCATACTTCACTCTCAAATTGATGTATGCATGGCCATGTAAAGTCATTTTCACTTTATTTTATAGAAAGATGTTACAGTAGAAGAAGGCGCACTCAGTTTCCTCTTTTCTGCTTAATTATTTAATAAAAATAGAACTGGTAAACCAGCCTAACAGGTGGGTTGGGCCGGTTTAGAGCCGGGCCTATTGATCTGGCTTGCTTAACCTACAAGTTACATAGGTTCGACCGGTGGGTAACCCATTAACCCCTTTTTTTTTTAAAAAAAAATAGTAAATAAATCTAAGTTAGATCTATGTGTTTGCCTTTCTACTTTGAACTAAATATCTTTCAATCTTTGACTCTGCCTTCTCTCATGTCTGCAATTGCTACTCATGCACAATAGTTGCATCGGTCATTGGCGGCAATTGCATGCTCTCAATTCACCTCATGTTCTCTTGCTTCTCTCTATTGCTCCCCTGTTCTCTCCCCTCTCGCATAACAGTCGGCAGTTGCAGGCTCAGTTTCTCATAGGCCGCTGCTTGCCTCTTGGCTCCAACAATTACAACACTGTTGTCCACCAACAACAACCAACGGTCACACTCTGTCTTCTCTCTCTCACTCTCATGTTTATTTTTTTTAATATATATATAAGCAAGCTAGCCTGTTTAACCCGCCAGTCTATATTAGACGAGTCGAGTTGGCTCAAATTCACAAAAACACTCTTCCAACTTATCTCTGACTATTAACTAAACAAGTGTGTGTCCGTGTACACATAAAACTAAGAGGAAGAATAGAAGAAAAAACGAAAAAGAAAGAGAAGAAAAGAGAATTGAGAGTTTAATGTTACACTTTTTTATTTAATTCGGATGCTTAAGAAAAAAGAAAATAAATAACTATCAAAGACATATATAAGTTTTTCATTAAAATATCTTTTTGCTCTCTTCACATTTTTTCAAGTTTCACTCTCACTCTTTATTTAATTTCCATTTAATCTCTTAACATATTCACGTTTAATTGTTATATCTTTAATTTTGTTTTGTTCTAATTTAGTCTGTATTTTTTAAAAAAATTAGTCAAATTTTCTTTCCCCCTATCATCGTCAAAATGCTCAATAAAATAAGTGCTAACTTTGCCATCCTCAATAACATGCATGCGGATCGTCTCCTACGTCTACAAAGTGTAATAGAATCTTGTGAGCGTTTAACCGTGACTAAATAAACTTTTAGTCATGATTATAATCGTGACTAAATATATTTTAGTAACAGTTTTTATAATTACTATTATAACTATGACTAAATATATTTTTTTCCATAGACATGCTTGAGACAATCCAAATTCCAATGACATACCCATATATTAATGATAAGGAACGATATAAATGACATACATTGATATAGGTTGGCAAAAAGTTATAAAAGTTGTTTAAGTTACTAAGAAACAACATTAAACTTTTCTTTTAAGCATTTTCGTAATGATAAGGAGAAGAAAATATTAATTTAAATAGTCTTTTATAACTTTAAAAACCTAATCGGAAAATAAAACTGAGAGATTAATAAAGTGAAATATGACGTAAAATTAATGGATTAAATTTGAACAAAATAAAAAGAAAAAATTAAATAAAACCGAAAAAAGAGTTAAGGTATTAAATTGTTGAAACAAAATTAAGTTAAATAAGGGACAAAAATGAAATTAGAAATAAAGTTAATTAAATGATCAAAATGATATTTTAACCTACATTATGTGTATATATATATATTATGCTTTCAAATCTTTGGTTTCCAGTAAAGGCTGCTTACATATGAGAAAGCAGTGCTAGTATACATGAGAGAGTAAATTACTTCTATATATATAATCACAATTTTTTTAACTTGATCTTCAAAAATGTATTCTTTTAATAAAATTTTTTCAATTATTTTTATTTCTTTAGAGTAATAATTAAGTTGAAAATTTAATCCTTTATGGCCTTAATGAACAAAGGGATTAAGAAACTAATTAAATTAAAAAGATTACATCAAATTAAAAAATTAATCCTTCTATAAAAATCATAACAGTAATTCACTCAATATATAAAAAGGGCTTGAATCTTTAACCCTCAGGCTCAATCTAATTAATTAATTTTTTTTTTTGTCTGATTCTGTCTCTGGGTAGGGAAAGAAGAAAGCAATAAAAAATAATTGGTTAATCAATTAATCTTAGATTATTTAATTTGTGTTAATAGTGAACTGCGTGCCATTCCTGCCCTTCCACTTCACACAATTATTCCTAAAAATCATAGTGTTGAATTGACCAACATCAATTTCTTCCATGTAAATACAAAACTTGGCATTTTTCCCTTTTATATTGCTCATTCCTTGAAAATGAAACAGAAACAGAGTAAGAATAGAATAAATTTTTGACCAAAAAAATTATAAATTTCTAATGGTTTGAGATATTCTCTAAAATTTTCAAATTAGAATTCAACCAATAACTTATCAATGTGAAGATCCATAGCACAATAGGTAAAGCTTTTCTTTAATTTAGATGTAATGCCAGGCGCTATTAAACTATAATACGTGAATATTTTTCTTTTCTAAGAAAATCAATTATATAATACTCAATTGTAAAAATTAAAGTATAAATACTAGTGATGGTTTTGTTTAATTAAGGAGAATGGAGGGGAAAAATGAATTTTAGCTTTGACATTTTTAATTTAAATTTAAGTCTAATATTTTTTTCTGCATAATGTGTTCGATGGATTGAGAAAAAATAAATGGAAAAGGAAGAAATTTTTTTAAAAAAATTAAATTTAAATAAGATAAAAAGATAAAATTTCATTCCCCATCGTTTCAATCCAAACACACCTTAAAATTCAATCTCCAAAAAAACCAAACTCCTTTTATAAAATTAGGGTTAAAATGCACAAACCACCTCTCTCAGTTGGAATTTAGGCATTATGCACTTCAACTCCACAACTTCTAAACTTAAAAAAGAATCTTCTCAATCTTTTAAAAATGTTCAAAACCCTCTTCATTACATGGATTTATTTAGTTTGATAGGTAATCAATACAAATATAATTAGTATGTTTAATCTATATGTGCATGGAAATGATCTAGATGACTACTTAATTAAAATGGCCCACATGTCCAGGCATTTTATGTAGACTTGGACACCCTTCTCACAAGCTAGCTTTTGGAGTGAGTTAAGCCTAAGTACTATACTTAACATAGTATCAAAGCTTGATTGTTCTCTCAATGGTGAGCGTGTTGAGGGTGTGTTAAAGTATCACGTTAGAGAAAATAATGTGTTTTAGACTTTTTATATGAATTTGGACATCTCTCTACTCATGAACTAGCTTTTGGAATAAATTAAGCTCTAAGTACTATGCTTAACAGATATTTCAGAATTATTTAAAAAATTGTCCAAATAATGAAAAAATAATAATAATAGCAGAGAAACAGGCAAGCGTGGGTATATGGGTTCCTAATAAAACAAGCTTACTTTAAAGAAGGGGAAAAAATTGAAATTAAAATAAAGCGAATAGGCATCATTTTCAGCATCTCAATGTTTTATGTCTTGCACGTTGTTGTATTTCCCCCTACCTTCATAAATATATATTCCTAATATATCTCTCTCTACACACATATATATTATTGATATAATTACACACACATATATATAAAGCTGCCTTGAATAATCCTCCGAGAACTACGTAAGAGTGGAGATTACAAAGTGCCAGTTGTCTCTGATATTCAGGTAACATCAAACATAGTAAACATCATCATCGATCATCCTCGAAATCATCATGGGGAAGAAAGTGATTAAGCAACAACAAGCATTATCATCGAAGATATCGAAGAAGGATCATAGTAAACATCAACACCAACAGTTGAACAGCTTGATCGAGGTTCTGAGACCCAAGGTCTATATCACAGACTCCTCAAGCTTCAAGAAGCTTGTTCAACAACTCACTGGCAATGGAAACCTAACCTCTACTTCTACTTCCACTTCAACCCCACCTCCGGCTTATGATGATGATCATCGTCAGGTTCAGTTAAATAATGTTGAAACTTTACCAGGTTCCTTTAATACTGAAGCACAAAACAGTACTGCCTCATCTTCTGGGTTTTGTGACCTTGATCAATTCTGGATTAATAGCGAGATCATGTGCTTGGAGGAAAACGACGCCGTTATCGAGGACCAGCCTGGTTTGGATGAGATTAATTATATTGAGTCACTGCTTTTTGATGAGCAAATATTGGTTGAAGAACAAATTCCGTTTTATGGACAGGTTGAGCAAGACATCAGCATTTACGACTATGACTTTTCAGGATTTATTAATTAATTAATCAAAAGCATATGTATATAGCCATATATATATATATACGTGGTTGATGTGCGTGCTATATATCGCTAATTTGTTAAGTTACTTGTACGTACTGTTCGTGTATATAGTGTGTATAGAGAAGTGATCTGATATTGATCAGAGATTGATTGTATATTTATTACTATATATGTATTTTATTCTTTTGTATATAAAGCATGCAGTTTCTTATAATTATGTTTATTAATTGCTGCTTTTTCTTTAATTCTTTGTAAGGTATGTCACTGGAAATCTTATTCAATGTAGAAGTGAGGTTGTTTCCTCTTCCCCATATTGATTTTCAGACGACCCAATTTATATCACTAAAAGAAAATCACGAATTAGCAATGGATATAAAATCCCAGTGATCATATCTTGGCCTGAGACGTAATTACAGAACTTCCTAAATATATTTGTAATATATGTTGTCATTGTGACCACACAACTATAATCCAATACTATATCAAGCAAGGTATGATTTAATTTGATATGTAAGAGGAAAGATATAAGATGATGTTTGGGTCTTGAGACACTCTAACTTAATAGGATACTTTTTGATATGTAATTTTCTTCATAATACAAATTGCATTTAATGGTATTTAAGCATTCACTACAAAAAAAATTAGTATTTAACATCGGTCAAAAATATTCTTTAGTGTCAGTTTTGACCGACGTTAAATTCTCCATGGTAATGTCATCTAACATTAGTTTTAATGAGAATAACCGACGTTAGATGATTATAATTTTCTGGTTAATGATAATTTTATGATCTAATGTCGATTTTTATAATTTAACATCAATCATAACTGATGTTAGATAATTGTAACTTATGTTAATTTATGATTTAATGTTGGTTTTGACCGACGTTAATTTTATATTTTAATATCAGTCAAAACAAACATTATATAGCCAAAATTTAGTATTTGTTTCGATCTACACTATATTTATATTCTAATTTTTTTAATCGATAGTAAAAGCCAAACTAAATAAAAGAAAAAAAAAAGATTAAAAGACTAATGCGTAACAAATATCATAGAGGTATAATCAACAAAAAGCAAAAGGAGAAAGAGAATCTTCCCACGTACATAAATGAGAAGAACCTTAAGCATTCAACTTGACAAGAATATTAGCACAACATATTAGCCTCACGTAAGACATGATTAATCTTGATCGTAGGGTACTTGTCAAGGATATATCTATTGCCAACAATAATAACACGAAACTCATGTTAACAATTAACATACACACCAAAGACTCAAGATAGAAGTGGAGAGAGGAACTTTATGTTAGGAGGCCAAAATCAGAAAAATCTATGTTAATATCGAATATATTTTGGGAGGACCATATATAAAAGTTATGTATATATTGAAAAAAAAATTCAAATTTTAGGAAGGGTCAGGGTCTCACTTAGTCCTCCCTTATCACCTCCACCGTTATTCAGATCAGATTAGATCAATTTAATTCAAATTTCTAAAAAAATAATTAATATTATGCTGATAACTATCACTTCTATTTTCAATTTCAATTATGATGTTTAGTAGAAGAAACAGAAAAAACTATAGTATATAGACAAAGCAATAACATTTTAGAAGAGGTCGGTTGAGGACATTAAACTTGGATCTAGTCTCCCATAATAATATAATCTTATGTTGCAAAATACAACATGTTTTTCAATTCTTTAAAAATGCTTTGTGAAAAGAATCAGTTCATTGTTCTGAACAAAATTAATTTCACAGTCGAAAGATATAAAGTAGTCATGAAAATCCAAAAACTCCTTATCTTCGATTGTGAATGATGTCACATTCTCATTCCAAAAAAAAAAGAAGAAGAAGGATGTCACATTCTATCACTTAATATTTCCTCTATCTCTTAAACATTAAATAATTAAAGACTAAAAAGTGATGACTAAACCTGAAAGAGGCAGAAAGAAGACAAACACTTGAATTCTTGATGGCGTGCCTATAAAGTCCTTCTACCTCAAATATTTTATTAGTCATGTTGATTTAAGTGATATGATTCTTGTTGTCTTTAAATAAGATATTGTCTTTAAGTCTTATAAATAGATAAAATTATTACTAAAAGAGTTTTATACTTATATAATCTTATTCGATTTGAATTATATTAATTTAAATCTAGTAAATCTTTAGATATTAGTAGTTTTAAAAAATTATTATTTTTTATTTTCCGTATACACCCTAGATGCAACAAAACGATATAGCAATTGGTGCTGTAATAATTTATTAATTTATTATGTAAATTTCATTATCTAAATATAATGTAGCTTCACAATTGACTTCTATAAACCTTTCATGTCTTAATAACAAAACTTGGGATATTTGTCAAATAAAAATGTTGTGGGTGACGTGTCAATTATAACATGGAATTTCAAGAATTTTGATCCCATATGAACCATAGATTTAAGGATCAACCCGAGTATTAATCTAGGAAGGAGACCAAGTTATCGGATTATTGATCCAATCGTTAAATCATCGAATTAATTGTTAAATTGGGAAAATAAAAAAATATTTTTATATGTTGACAAATAAATATTAAAACAAGTAAAACAAATAATTTATTTGTTAATTTCATAATCAAAGTATCCTAAAAAATATACCTTAAAATAATTTAGCTCACAAATATCATATTTAATAAATATAATTCTTTATAATCAAATTAATCAATTATAAAATTGAAATTAAAAATAATTTATTTTTGAATATTTTCTTGTTATTTTTAATATTATATGAAATCATAAAATTTTTTGTTAACATTGTTCAACTTTAAAAAATTATTTTACACAAAATAATATGATTTGCATAAATAATAACTTTTTATATTTTATAATAATAGTGTCATAGATTCTTGTACTTGTTACCCTTAATGAGCATTCACATGTTTACTCAAAACATCTCATACTTACAGTTTATTAGGACAGCTGCTTGATCAAATCAAGAAGTATAACATGTGCTAGTCTATCAAGATCACTGATGTCCAATTTTAGGTGATCCTACAACTAGAGATAGTTTAGATACATACATAATTACACATGATAAGAATCGCCATCATAATTTCCTTTATGCTATGTTTTGTATCATGGACTTCATTATTAATATTACGATCTAATATTGAGTTTATGAATATGAACATAAATAATGAAGAAAACCTCTTTGAATTAATAACTGAGTATGTATGTTTGATGCTAAAGATGATTACCTTTAGAGCACCTTTCTAACATCCCAAGCATCATACAAAGATTATCCATTATGTTGATAAGAAGAGGTGATATCACTCCTCATTTTAGCAGACTTTTTAATGTCTACTAGAATTATATTCATTTATGTAAATTAGCAAAAATTATATTATGGATTAAAGGAAAATCTGGTCGAAGATGTGTTATTTTTCTAAGAGTATTTACAAACTATTCAATTTCTTAAAAATAAGTAAATTCTGAAATGTCTTAAAGCATAAAATTTCACTTTTTGCAGTAAGCAACTGGTCGATGAATCCACGATGATTAGTCGACTGATCGACTGTGAACTTGAATAAATTTGTAAACCGAGAGGAATCAGTCAACTGATGCAAAGTCATCGGTCGATTAATGTGCCTTGAACTTCTGATTTTAGAAAATATTAACTTAAAACATGGTGAAATCATTTAACTTCAATATACATATAATTTAAAACACTCCTTTAGTTTTTCTTACAAATTCTTTTCTAGAATGAAGCTACAATACAAAAGATTACATAAAACTCATATATTTCTATACATACACACAAAATGTGCATAAGTCTCTAAAGTTTACATAGAAAGATAACATAACTTCTTCTATATCAAATAACTACTTAATAACTCTACTATCTTGTTCTTTTTGCTTTCCTTCACTTTTCTACTTCAATTCTGAAATGGTTAGTTATAACATAAAATCATGAGATATATAATCTTAGTAGCTAGTTTACTTAAAGAAATCATTTCAAGAACCATTTCAGTTATAAAAGCAATTCTTAATAAATAATTTACACTTCTATGAACATAAAAGGACTATTATAAAAGCAAACTCATTAGCAAGCTTATTCCATGAAATCTAAACTGATATACTATCATATAAATTGTTTCTTAAACTTTTTTCTTAATATAGTGCACTATACTTTGGCTACTTTCTCAAGAAAAGTAACTAACATCCTATGAGGAATTTCTATCATCCCATGAGGAATTTTTTGGGTTCTATCATCTCATAAAGACTTTTTCATCCTATGAAGAATTCTATCATCCCATAAGGATTTTACTCCCTATGAGGAATTTTTGTCATCACATAGGAAATTTCTGAGATTCTGTCATTCCATGAGGACAAAAACTTTACTTTTCAAGAGAAAGTTGATTCTATTTATCCATGGAAATGTATATACGTGCTAATTCATACAAAGAGTATGATAATTAACTGAAATAACTTGCTTTCTAGTATCTTATGAAGAGAACTCTACATCCTATGAGGAATTACTACATCCCATGAGGGTCAAGTTCTACTTTCATGAGAAAACCTATTTTCAAATATTAATGGAAGACTTTAATATAAAACTATGTCATAACATACACAATCATGACAATATATGTAAATAACTTGTTTTATGAAAAACTAGCTACTTTTGATTCTTTCCTATAGCTAAAACTTATGTAATATCTTCTAGTTCCTTTCTAGAGTTCTTTGTTTCCTTAGTTCCAGACCAACTCCTTCTCTTTTCTCTTTTTAGTCTGAAAGCCATATTTCTATCAATTCCAAGCTCTAAAATCTATCTAAACTAGAGAAATTATCTAAGAAACTTACCTTTTGTAGTTTTCTTGCTAAATCTTTAACTAGAAGTCCCTTCTCTCTCTTCTTCTTCTCCTTCACAATTTTTATCTCTCTCTCTCTCTTTTAATTTTTAGAAAATCATCTTTTCTCTCTTCCTTATGCTTTAAAAAGAGTCCAAAGAGCCTTCTTACTATGGAAATCCCCCTTTGAACCCTACTTTCTTATTTTTAAGCTTCATGGGTAGGCTAGGGGTGTTTAAGTAAATTTTTCCCACTAATTTTTCAATTAAAATCGACTTACTTTTGTACTTCAACAGGCGATTAGTCGACTGATTACTTCATGATAGTCGACTGATGTGCAATCAGTCGATTGATCCACCCTGATTAGTCGGCTGATTACTTCATAACCTAAAATTTCATCTGAATAGAGAGTAATCAGTCAACTGATCTCTCCTTATCAGTTGACCGATTGTAGATATCAACAACTTGATATGTTCTCTGATACTATAAGTCAACTGATTGTTACCATTAGTCGACTGATTTCCTCAAAACTTCATTTTTCTTCTACTCTTAGCTCATTTATCCTAATTTCTTATGCCTTTCCTTGATTACTTATTTTTAGGCATCCAAAAACATATATTACTAATTTCTAACATCATTCCTAACTTAAATAAAAAAAATATAACTTTAATATAAGAAAATATGGGATGTTATAGACTTCGATAACAAAATATACTTAGTAAGGAACTTATTTTTTCAATTCCGCCCACGTAGTTATACTACATTCAGGTTGCGAATGTACCTAGCACATGGCTTTGTTTCTCAGCGAGAATGAGAAAAGCCTTAGTCGAATGACATCATCACTGACCTTATTCACTTTAATTGTATCGCACAGTTGTAGGAAATTATTGACATAGACATTAGGTTCCTCTATTGGGCTTCCTCCAAACTGCTTCTATTGAGCCAACTGCAGAAGAGCCTGCTTGATCTCAAAATTGTTTACCTGAATTAGAGGTCTAACAATGCTCATAGAGTACCCATCAGTTAAGGGTGCAAAATAGTCTCATAATGTCCATTTAACAGCACTTCCATTTTTCACAACATCACCATGATATCCGCTTTCCTCAGCCATGTTTAAATATTGGTTTTCCTGGGTTGTCTGAGCTCTTTTTCTATCCCTTGCTTGTTCCGATTTAAGCGTACAGTTTTTCTATTTCCAAGTCAAACAAAAGTGACTTTGGATTAGTGGTACCTCGCATAAATTAGAGATAAAGAAACAAGTTAGAAAAAAATAAAATCACTAAAATAACCAAATTACTAAATGAAAGAAAAATACTGAAAAATAACAAAAAAAATGTCTAGATTAATATGATCTTGGCTACTCCAGATATTGACTATCACCTATAATCCCTGGCAATGGCTCCAAAAACTTATTGGTTGAAAAACTCGTGGCAAGTGTACCAAGTTAATAAGTAATATAGAAGTAGGTAGAGTGTAGACCTCACAAGTATTACTAGAGTCAAGTACCAAAGACTTGTTTTGGCCTATAAGAACTCAAAGCTTAGGAGGAAAATTCTATAGGTAGGTAATAGTTGATAACTACTCTCGTTTTACTTTGGTATACTTTCTCGTAAAGAAAAATAATTGTTTTCAATCCTTTAAAATTTTCTATAAAAAGGTTGAAAATGAAAAAGAGGTCTTGATCACTATCATTAGAAGTGATCATGGAACAGAATTTGAAAACTCATTATTTGAAGATTTCTATAATGAAAAGGGAACTAGTCATAACTTTTCTACCACTAGAACCCCTCAATAGAATAGTGTTGTTAAGAGGAAAAATAGGTCTTGCTAGATATGGCTACGACACTGTTATGTGAAAATAATCTTCCAAAAAATCTTTAGGTTGAAGCAATAAACACCTCCTGTTGTATCCTAAACAGATGTCTTATCAGATCTTTCCTAAACAAGACACCATATGAATTATGGAAAGGAAGAAAGCCAAGCATTCGTTATTTCTACTCATTTGGATGTAAATGCTTCATCTTGAACACTAATCATAACTTGGGAAAATTTGATGGTAAAACGGATGAAGGAATATTTGTTGGCTACCCTAATAATAGCAAAGCCTATCATGTATACAACAAACGGTCTCATACAATAGAGGAACCAATTCATATTACTTTTAATGAAACTAACCATTTGTCTGAGAACATGGCTAGAGTAGATGAGGATGAATCACCTTCTTTTCAGAAGAATCAGGAAGAAACTATACATGTCAGAAAAATTAAAGAATCAATAAATCAAGCCCCTGATACACAAAATCAGAAAAAAAAATCTTAATTAAACTTCTTATATACAAAATCAAGAAGGATCTCCTAATCAGCGAGAAAGAGTTGTTGAGCTAGAAAATCAAGAATTAGATCATGATCAAAATCAGTATATATATCATGAACAAACTATAGACCCTGCTTGTTCACCATAAAGGGATCACCATCGAATTCCAAGAGAATGGAGAGGAACTACTAATTATCCTCTTCAATATGTTATTAGGGATCCTCGTGAAGAAAGAAAAACAAGATCAGCACAAAGAAAAATGAGTAATTTAGTATTCGTATCATTTTTTGAACCAAAAGATATCAATAAAGCCCTTGAAGATGAATCCTGGATTATTGCAATGCAAGAAGAACTGAATCAGTTTGAAAGAAAGAAAGTGTAGGCACTTGTTCTAGCATCTCGAAACAAGACCATCATTGGAACTAAATGGATGTTCAAAAATAAATTAGATGAACTAGGAAATGTAGTCAAGAACAAAGCTGGGCTTGTTGCTCAAGGATACAATCAACAAGAAGGAATTGACTTTGAAGAAACCTTTGCACCAATCGTGAAGTTAGAAGCTATCAGGAAGCTACTTGCCTTTTCTTGTATTAAAAATTTCAGATTATTTCAAATGGATGTGAAAAGTGCATTTTTAAATGGTTTTATAAATGATGAAGTTTTTGTAAAACAGCCCCCTGGTTTTGAAAATACTGAGCATCCTAATCATGTCTTTAAATTATCTAAGGCACTATATGGATTAAAACAGGCTCCTAGAGCTTGGTATAAAAGGTTAAGAAAATTCCTAATAGATAATAATTTTTCTAGAGGAAAATCAAACTCAACATTATTTATCAAAAATGAAAATGATAATATTTTAATTGTACAAATTTATGTGGAGGACATAAGTTTTTGTGCTACTAATGAAAATTTGTTCAAAAATCCTACAGAGGTATGATGGGTCCCTACTTTACTTAACTACTAGTAAACCTAATATCATGTTTAGTATATGTCTATGTGCAAGATTCCAAGTTGATCTTAGAGAATCCCATCTTACTGGTGTAAAATGTATTTATAGGTACCTGAAAGGTACTCAAAATTTGGGATTATGGCACCCTAAAAGTAACAAATGGAGTTTAATAGCATACTCATATGCTGATTTTTGGTGGATGCAAAATTGACAAAAAGAGTACTAGTGAAACATGTCAGTTTTTAGGCCATTGTCTTATTTCATGGCATAGCAAGAAATAGACCTCTATTGCCTTGTCTACTGTTGAGGCTGAGTATGTGGCAGCACGATGCTGCTGTGCACAAATACTCTAGATGAAATAGCAATTTCAAGATTTTGGTCTAAACTATGACAAAATTCCAATTATGTGTGATAACACCAGTGCTATAAATATTTCAAAAAATCCAGTCTTACATTTTAGGACCAAGCACATTGAAATCAGGCATCATTTTTTGAGGGACTATGTTCAAAAAGGGGATATCATTAGCTAAAGAACATTTTATCATAATTAGAAGAAATTTAGACATAATGGAAATGGATCAGCAAAAGGATTATCATCTGCTAATGTTTTATCCATTTTTTGCTATCAAATTTAAAATCATGTCCTGATAACTGCCGGTATCATGCATTACTTATCTTATTTCCTCAAGTTTGAAATATATATATATATATATATATATATATATATATATATATAATGATTAAAACCCTTCCTATCCCTCGAACCCGTCAACCTTCCATAACTGTCATACACACATCATGTCTTCCACTTCCCGAGGCATGTTTTTTCGCTTATGAAAAGAGTTTAGGACAATAACCATTGGACAATATTTTTTGCCACTCCGCCTCTATAAATCAAATCCACTATACCTGATTTTCTTTACAACTTAAAAATTTTTTTCTTCAAAGTTATCTGTGGTTCTCATGGCCTCGTTTTCTTTGGTCTGCAAGAAAGGATCCGAAGCTATTGTAACCACCATGGGTAGTGGTGACTGGCATGGCAAAACATTTCGCGATGAGGATGCTAAGGCCAGACATGTATATGACTTTAGCCACAGAGGATACATGGCCTCAAGAACAGTAGATTATGTTTGCTTAGAACGAAAACATCTACTCGGAACTCATCAAAGAATTTTATGTAGACTTAGTGTTTGTAGATAAATCTCTTAAAGCATCATCTTTGATGAAAGGGCGAAAGATTAATCTATCCCCTCAATTTATTGCAGAAATTATTAGCTATCCAAACGATGGGATTGAACGATACTTCAGCCACAAGGAAGTACCTTACGAAGGATATTCTTAGGAACGGGCAATCAAGGAATTGATGGGAGGAAAGTCTAATGTTATGGATATTGCAAAAATGGAGGTTTCCAATAGATTGTTGGTTCATGCGATTAGCCAAACCATCATTCTGTGCATAGGTAAATCCAATGCCCCATCTTTCCTTGAAATTTTTAACTGCTGGTGCGCATTACATGGTCTTACTCTGTATCAGCCTTTTATCATCATGAGTCACATTCGGTATGTCATCTCCACCACAAAGGCTGAACTCCCTTATGGAATGATAATCACCCTCATTGCTAAACAAAGAAAAGTGGACCTATCTCTTTATGTGGCCGAAGAACCCTTTACTCAAGGATTCTATCATTATAAGAAAATTGACTTTTAGTGATGACTTTTTAGTGGCGACTTTTAAAGTTACCACTAAAAGTCTAATTTTTTTTAAAAAAATTAAAAAATTAGTTGCCACCAAAAGTCTAACTTTTGGTGGCAATTCCCATAGAAGCCACCAAAAGTCAATTTTTTTAAAAAAATAAAATAAGTTTGATTTTTTAAAATAAAATTTAAAAAATCAGAATTTTGGTGGTGACTCTTAAAAGTCAATTTTTAAAAAAAATCAAAAAGTTTGATTTTTTTTAAAAAAATAAAAAAAAATTCATATTTTTTTAAAAAATAAGACTTTTGGTGGAGACTCTCATAGTCACCACCAAAAGTCTAATTTAAAAAAATTAAAAAATTCATTTTTATATTCATAAAAATTCAAATTTTTAATTTTTTTAAATTTTATTTGAAAGAAATTCTAAATTTTTAATTTTTTTAATTGTTTTAAAAAAATCAGATTTTTTATGGCGACTAAAATATGATTTTTTAATTGAAGTTGATTTTTTTTTTTATGAAATTAGCCGAAATCAAACTTTTTTGTGGTGACTCCCATAGTAATAATATATTTGGTTTTTGTTAAGTTAAATATTGTTTTATTTCTGTTTTATAATATTTTTGACTTAAAATAATTTTAACAAAATATATATATATATATATATATAATATTTTGCTCTTACATAACACAAATGAAGTGGTGGTAGGATGGCAAGACACACATGGTTGCAAGCAAGGAACCTAGGTTCGAATCTCATGTATGCTTATGTTTGGTTTAATTTCAAATAAACTTGAACATTGCCCAGAAAAAATCGAGTCACCCTGGGACAACAAGTTATTAGATCGACCAAGACTCGCATGGGTCTCAGGTCCACCCATTGGGCCAATCTGGATCCAAAAAGCTGGCAAGTGACTTTTGGTGGTGACTTTTGAAATCACCACCAAAGGTTGTTTTTAAAGTCACCACCAAAAGTCACTTTTTCTCATGAACTGTTTTTTTACAGCTAAGATGACTTTTGGTGGTGACATTTGAGAGTCACCACCAAAAGACAATCAACTATGAACTTATGCCAACAACTTTAGTCGCCACTAAAAGTCGCTACCAAAGACTTTTGGTGGCGACTAAAAGTCATTTTTTTTGTAGTGTATAGGAGTAGACTATTATACAGCATGGGATTTCAAAAATCTGGAAAAACATGGACAAAGGATGATAATGATGGTTCTAATAATGAAGGAGGAGGAATTCAAAAAGAAAAGAGAAAGGTTGCCTCTGCTGTAAAATTAAAAAGGGCCAAGAAATTGATTACTTTGCCAAGAAAATTCGATTGACTATCAAATGGAAAGATTGTTACAATGTATTTAATGATGAGGGCTCTGACTCATCTCAAAATCCCATTCCCCCTATTAAAGAAGAAGATAGCTTCCAAGCTTTTGAGGAAGAAGAGAAGGATCAGGAACAAGATAAAAACCCTGAGAAGGAAGATTTGCTTGAAGAATCAATAGGACTGCAACATCTAAGTCTACATACATCTCAGTACCCTATTCCACTGCATCAGGACCCTATGCCGTCATCTCAAAACCTAGCTTGGAAGCCCCAAGATCCTGTTGCATCTACTAAAGCTGTGTATAATCTCAATCATGTCATTTTTCTTGTTCACAATCTGACTACATTTATTGATGGTCTCCGTGATGTTATCATTGAGGAATTTGTTAAGCTTCGGGCTAATCATGACTATCATGCTTCTGAACTAATTAAGTTCAATGCTTGTCTTCTTCAAGTTGAGGGTTTGAGGTCCCTAATTTTTTCTGCCCTCAAAATGCCTGCCGTTGTTACTGCTTTGATAACCACTGTTCCTTCCTCTATTGCTTCTCCCATTACCTCGCCTATTGAACCATAACCCTTTTATGTGTCTTTGATCTTTTGTCTTAGATGTGGCTTTTTCCCCTTTTCTGATTATGTCAATGGGGGAGAAGTATTTAAGTATTTAAGTGCATCCTAATATTTGCATTCTGATATTTTGAACTATTTTGGACTATGGTTGAATTTTATCTATGCATTCTGATATATGTATGCTGGATGAAGATGCACTAAATATTTCAAAATAAATGTTGTTCAGTTAATTATGATGCTATTAATTAATTATGTTGAATTTAATCTATTGTGCTTTACGCATATTTCATATACCTATCATAAACTAGGATAACTGATTATGGGGGAGCCCTACAATATATTTGACATTAATCAAAATGGGGGAGAATGTTGGAACATCTTCTGAATAAATCATGTTTATGCTCTTTTGATTGATGTTATAATGGCCCAAGATATTGCTCAAGCCGATCACACCCTTGAATGGCCCAAAATACTGCTCTATACAAATCAACATTTATGGTGAAACTGACGCTGCACTATGAATCATCAGAACAAGCATGGTCTCAACCTACTACTACTTGCTTTGATTCATCCAAGCTAGCAGAAATTAAATAAGATAAGACAAGCAAGATGAAGTCGCCATCTTTACTTCTTTATAGTACACCTATTAGAGTAAAAAGAGATGAAATATCAAAATTGAGGTACTGCAGATGGTCACTAGTCTACTGTTTCTTGTAATTTTTGAACCTTTGCAAAAGATTGTAGAAGAATACACCCATTGAAGAGCAATAGTTACTTGTGGGTCTGAATAATATATATATATATATATATATATATAATGGCAAAACCTCTTTTTGAACTACTGAAGAGAAATTATTCAGAGCTGAGATAATCTGAGAGTTCATCCTAAAAGATTGCTTGAGCTGAGGTGCATACTGAGTTATATCTAAAGTTCTTAGAAAGATTCTCTAATGTGTTTACATCCTTCTCTATGAAGTCTGTTTATCTTTCTTTTAGAACTGTTTAAACTTCTTTTCTTCTACTCTTTCTTTTTAATAGGGTCCTAGTGAGAGGAACCCATTGTTTTTACTAAGATTTGTATAATCAAGTTATTGTTGGTGTAAAAGCCTTGTGCTGATCCTCTTAGTGATAAGAGGTTGTAAAAGGTCAAATGTGATCTACTAGTCTGGTTGCATAAAAGCAAGATGTTGATCCTCAAGATTGAGGTTACTGGTTTGTGTCTGTAAACTCTCTTATTATAAAATCTCATACTATATGCTTAGGGAGTAGCTGTAGGATTCTCTCTCGAGAGTATCTGAAACACTATATATCTGGTTTGAAATCTTCTACTCTCTATCTTTCTTTCTCTTGAAAGCAAATTCAATATCATTAAACGATTTGTGAACCCCTATTTCAGAAATTGTGGTGAATGCCAAATTTGATCATCAACACAAAAATTTAATTTTAAATCTACTTTCTGATATTATTTAAAATTAAAAACATTAATCATCACCCAATTCAACCCCCCTTTCTTGGGTTTATTGTTGAACTAACAGTAAATCCTAAAGAAAAAAAAAACTAACTCCCTAAAAAATTAAAATTAACAATTAAAAAGAATAAATAAAATCAGAAAAAGACTTGAAATCACTTAATTTACACAATTTATTAATAAAAAAATATAGGATATGAATAGCATGCTTAAGGAGGTGAGGAGTCTATCCGTAATTGCATTGACTCAAGCTACCTACTACAAATTAGCCAAATACTTCATGAATAGGTTAGTCGTGGCAAGCGCCTAGATTCAAGCCAAACAAAAGTTTTGTACCAACATGCAAGATCAGTTAAAAGAACACAAGTCGAGGGCAAATGTTTATGCGGTGATAGTTTTCAACCTTGTCTAGTTGTAGTTTAAGGTGGAACAACCTTACAACAAATGACAGAGGCAATTTGGACGTCATTGCAGGGTCTTGTTGTAACATCCTAGATTTTAAAATAGTATGGTGAACCTCCAATGTTAAAGAGAAATTTTCTATAATACCCCGGTTGTTGTATCTAAGAACCTTTAGTGATTTCCTTAGGTGGTGATGAGGAATCTTCGAGACAAATTTAAAATTTTGAGAATTTATTTGACAACTTTGAAATTTTTGGAGGACCTACATGAAGTCTTCTTTGAGCACATAAGGGCTATGTAAAAAAAATTTAAAAAGTGGTTGGAAATAAAAGTTTCCAATTATTTAAATAATTAAAAGGGGAGAAATAAGGAAAGTGGAAAACAAAAATTTCCAAATTTTATTTGAGGCATAAGTGCAATTTTATACAATTGGCTATGGACTTAGAAGAAAAGAAAAGGATCTCAAGTAGTGTTTATTCTATTTCAGCCAAAGATCAATTTGAGTGGCATTAAGAGGAAGCTACACGTGTGCCACTTTCTCTCAAGCTTACCCGAGAAGCTTCTAATGCACTAGAACCTTGGAAATGTCCCTAAAACATCATCAGATCCTTTTCTTTTAGTCAATAGTTTGTATCTCTCTCTTATCTTAGTTGGCTTCTCTCGTCTTTGTGATATCACCTTTCTGCATGTCGTTAGATTCCACTTGAAATGGTGGTGCATAGTGGTTTCTGGTGGTTGGTAATGAAGGACATTAGGTAAGACTGAGAGGGAGTGCTCTATCTTAAGATTTCCCTTCTCTTTTCGTGCATGTGGCGTTTAACAGAAGATATGCAATTTTCCTCTTATAATCACAAGTGTTTTAGTTAGAATTGGATAAATCAGAATATGGGAAATTGTTTTGGCTAGGTAAGATGCGACACTCGTGGGTTACAAGAGAAAGAGGAACAGAGCTCGATCGAGAGGTAAGTGTAATATGATTTTTCTATTGTCTTAGTCGTATTATCTCTCGACTTGTATATGAGAATTGTATATTACTCTGTATACTTGAGTGGTTTTTTTTTTATCAAGAGAAAATTAAAGATTAAGTGTTAGGATAAAAGAGTAGAATTTCTATTGGTCGGCAAGTGAAATGCAGAGAAAAACCAAATTGGGAAACTTATGTAAAAGCTATCAAATTTAGTTTTCTGCTGTATAATTTTTTTCTTAGTGGTTTCACTATATTGAACGTGTTCTTCTGTTCAACATATGTTTGTGAATGCTTGAATTTTGGATTAAGTTTTCTACTATATTGGATACTGACTGAGAGAGTTAATTATGTAAATGGCATGGGATAAAAGACTGGATTAAAGTTTGTTTAGCTTTGGTTTTGCTGCAATTTTCATATCTAGTAAATTGAAAAGTAGAAGAATTAATTAAGGTATTAGAAGGGTGTTTGTGATGTTTTAATGATTTAAGGATGTTGAAATGAAGTTGGATTACAATGCTTAAAATGGAAGATGAATGAGATCAAATTAATGAATTTAGGACAGGATTAATTTAGGGTGTTAAACAAATGCTTTCATGCAGAACAAGACAATATTTTTACGCTTTTGATTTTATGTTGTTTGAGAGACCAAATGAGGCTATTAAATTCTAAAATTTTTATGGGAAATTGCTAACATATTGTTGTATTAGACTGGGGAGTTTTACAATTTTATGAGGTGTTTTGCTTTGTCAAAATTGTTGCAATTAGCACCTAGTTTAACTTTAAGGGCAATTCTGACCTGCTGAAAATTTTGGGCTAAAATTTCTATATGACTTAGATATGTCATTAAAGTAACTCCCCACCAAATTTCATGGCATTTGTATTTGATTTACTGGGTCAATGAAACAATTTTCCAAGCTTCTGAAAAGTTGAGATAAGAATGATATATGGTTGATAAAAGTCTTTAAAGGGGTTAAACGATAGAATTTTGATCTGAAATTTTTATCCTAACATGTCAACACATAAATATGATTGTGTCAAGTTTCATGATTTTTGGAATTATAGATCAATACCAGAATTTTTCTAAAGAATTAATAAAATTCACAACAGAACAAGGTTAGGAGATTAGTAGCTTATATTTTGATTTAGTGATATTTCTTGCTTAACTTGATTTTTAGGCATTCAGTGAGATCTATGGCTTTCCTTCTCCTGTTTAAAGTGTAGATTTGGTATGGATTCGAGGTGAGTGGGATAATGCTTCTTATGACTAAGTATCTTTCTTTAGTGACCCTTTGCATCATAGTGAAAACATGTAGTATATCCAAATTTGAAGAGAATGGTAATTCAAATATATAATTGTATATTTAAATTACTATTGTGCTTGAATGGAATGATGAGATGCAAACAGTTGTGAAATTTTTATGGTGATGTATATATAATTATACTTTCTTATTTTCTCATGAATGGAGATTATATTATGGATTGTGAATGGTAGGTGAACTGAGTTGAGATGTGACACACTCTGATTGTTGAACTCCTTCATTTGCAGATAGTTGAAGTATGATATTATTGAATAATTGTTCTATGATATGAGTTACGTTGTGGTTAGATTTGTAAATGATTGAGTTGTTTATGATTGTGATTGTGTATGTGACTAAAATGAATGGAAAGGCATGGTGGTGCATCCCATGGAAAAAATCTACATTGAGTTATAAGGTTGGAGACTCATTTATAGACCGATAAGGGTGGATACGGCAGGGGCCACGGGTAATGATCCAGAGGTACCCTGAACGACCTGGTTGGTATGGAAAATATGTGTGTTTGATTGTTTTGTTTGTTGATGTGAACTATTCTAAATTGTGATATTGTAATGTGATTGATTTTATAGATGATTTGTACATGTTGTCATTATGATACATAATAAATGTTTTTTGTCATAGTGTACCATTGTCTCCTCACTGGGCACATGGTTTGCCCATACCCCTCTTATTAACATTTTTCAGAGTTGACAATTGAAGACGAGCATTCATACAAGAAGTAAGAGACTCTTAGCTCAAGACCCCATTTGATTCCGAGGATGATTTGAAATTTCTTATTTATGTATCGTTTGTTTTGCTAATCTAGAGTCGCTCTATGATCGTATAAGTAGCCTAGGGGATTAAAATTCTGTTATTGTAAGTTGAGAAATGATACATATGAATGAGTCAATTGCATTAAAAATTTGTTTCTAAGTATTTTATTTAATTTATTTGTTGTGATGGGATGTATACATGTTAACATAATTAATTGTATAATTTTATCCATGGACAATTAAAACTAAAAGTTTTCTTTAGATAAATTTATTTTAATTGTTTGTTTTAGCATATTATGCAAGTCAAATCATTAAAATGAGTTAGGTTCTGAGGTAAGGTTAGGCTCATTCTCATGCTGGTCATATGTCCTAGGTAGGACGTGACACTTACTAGGAAACCAATATTGCAATTGTAGGGAGTTTCAAGCATTTCAATTTCCTTGCGCACATGTCGTTGCATTCAAATGTCAATGTTGATTACACAAATTTCATTAACCTAATATACAGCCTAGAAACGATAATGGCTACATATCGGAGTCTATTTCACCCAATTTGAGGGAGCAATATTGGTCATAAAAACCGGGCCAAAATTTGTGCCTGACCCTAAATATATCTAAAAACTAGGAAAGCCAATGTCAAGACGATTGAAGAATGAGATGGATTAGAGAGATGCAAGTGAGCCACCAAGGTATGAAGTGTGTCAAAAAAAAACAAGGCATTACCGCAGCACTTGTCCAAATTAGCATCATTTTAAAGGCCCTAGCAATTAGTAATTTTTTTGCCTTACAAGTTAATTTTATCTTGTTTATTTTTTTTGTCTTACAAGTTAGTGATTTTTTGTTTCAATTTTTTTAGTCCATTAATTTAATTTTGGTTCAATTTAATTTTTTTGCCTTATTTAATTTTTTTGCCTTACAAGTTGATTTTAATTATGTTGAATAACTAGATTGAAATAAAATAAAGTTGATGTATTAAAAGCGAATATTTACTCTAAGTATAAAGAAAAAACCAATAGCATTCTTTTTACATAATTGTTTCATTATATATATATATATATATATATATATATATATATAAACAAACTACATGTAGTGGCTACCAGTACCACACTGAGTGTGCCTCCTATCTCTCTATGGTCAACCATGTTGGAGAAGAAAATCATCTGCTTGGTCATTATGCTAGTCCTCCAGTTGTTCACCATCCTGCTTGCCCTTCTCGTTTAACTCTTGATGCTGAGTAAAGCCTAATTAAATCTGAGCCGAAGGAGGTGACCGAAATTGTGAAAATCCAGATAATCCTCCTGAACCTGACCATTGGCCAAACCTAAGTTCCATGAATAGGACTTGTGCCTGTGGTGGCAACATCATGCTCTGGTTCAACTACTCTTAAATGGACACCTGAGGCACATATGGTGTGAATATCTCATGAGCCATTGACGAGCCTTTGTTGGGGTACATAGCTAGCATGAATGGTGCATACATCTTATGCATTGTTGATGAGCCCTCACCAATGGGGATAGGTGGCATACTATAAAAAGAGAAGCCCTCACCGGTGAGGATAAGCGGCAGAGTGTAAGTAAAGGAGCCCTCACTGGTGTGGACAGGTGGGACTGAGGGAGTTAGAAGGAGTGCGCTAATGTCTTCCTCATCAGCCCATCGTCACACATATTTTCGAATGCGTGTACCTCTCCCTCCCACATAGCCTCTGATATATGTTTATCTTGCAGGTACAAAACTGACAGATCCTCAAGGTCGAGGTTTGGCACCAAGTTTCAGATGTTTTGTAACATTTTGCTTACTATGCAAAACATGAATAATTAATTTTTCAATGCATTATTACAAATCATATCAAGTAATTAATTATAGTAAACTAAGATTGATACAAACAAACATAATTATTTAACAAAAGTTAAAGAGGAAAATTGAAAATATTCTCATTAAATGTTAGCATGTTTAATTATATCTAACTAACCATCTTATATTAATTAATTATGTTTCAAATGTTTTATATTAATTAATTTTTCAAAAATAAGCAAGAACTAAAAACAACAAATTATAAACATATAAAACAAATAATCAAACACATCTAAAATTTAGCCTAAGTAGACCAATAATTAAAAATAACAACTTATAAACAAATAAAAAATAAAACAAATAATTAAACACATCTAAATTTAACCTAAATAGACCAATAATTAAATATAACCTAACGTTTACATCAATTTTTATTCATGCTCTTAAGTTTTTTTAGTCAAATATGTTTCACATATTTTAATTTATTTTCAAATATGTCATTTTTTACACAGTCAAAAAAACTAACGGAAATGTTAATTGGGCTATCATGTGACAAATATCATCTGCCACGGAAGGAATTGCATGTCACCTGACGTATCTAATATAATTGTGACACATGAAATATGTTTTGTTTTGAGAAAAAATTAACAAAGCGCATGTAGGAGGATTCAAAACTGGGGCTTCATGGAAGAAGGAAGCATCCTCTACCACTGAGTCAATAATGTACATTAAACATGTATATGTAAAATTTAATATATATATATATATATATATATATATATAGGAACTTCTATTATTGCATTCAAAATTTAAAACAATATATACCAATTATTATATGTTATAAAACAATAACAAATCTTATAATAAGAGAATATGCTATTATTTTACATAACTCATTTTAAGTCATATAAAAATTTAAAAAAATTAATAACAAATCTTATAATATAAATTTAATTATTACTTATACTTAATAAAAATTAACTTTATATTAAAAAATAATTATAACAATATGCTATGCATATTAAAATTATTTTATATATAAGATTTGATATTATAATTTTCAGTAATAATTAAATTTTATAATATTTGAATCTTATTAAAAATAATTAGAACAATATTATGCATATTAAAATTATTTTATAATATAGGAGGCGAGGGCGAGGGAAGGGAATTCACTGAATTATGAATATCACTTTTAATGATGAATATTTTCTTCACCAACCATTCGAATCCTGTGAAAATTACGTAGACAAAATAAGGTTAAGGACTTTCTTTCAATTTGGATTTTAGATTTGATATGTTCGAAATGCTTTTGTTTTGGAATCCCTGAGGTTATACTAACATGTAAATTCAACAGGCTAAGTTACACTTCCCATCAGTCTTTCTAGAAAACTGCAAGGAGCATAAGTTTGGCGTATTTATTCTATTTCGAATCAAATCTTATATTATAAAATAATTTTAATATGCACAACAAATTTTTATAATTATTTTTTTAATATAAAGTTAATTTTCATTAAGTATAAATAATAATTAAATTTATATTATAAGATTTATTATTAATTTTTTAATAATAATTAAATTTTATAATGTTTAAATCTTATTAAAAATAATTATAACAATATGCTATGCATATTAAACTTGTTTTATAATATAAAATTTGATATTATAATTTTTAATATATAAATCTTTTTAAAAATAATTATAATAATATACTATGCATATTAAAATTATTTTATAATATAGGATTTGATATTATAATTTTTAATAATAAATAAATTTTATAATATATAAATCTTATTAAAAATAATTATAACAATATGGTATGCATATTAAAATTAATTTTCAATATAAGATTTTATATTAAAAAATAATTTTAATATGCATACCATATTGTTATAATTATTTTTAATATAAAGTTAATTTTTATTAAGCATAAATAGTAATTAAATTTATATTATAAGATTTGTTAGTAAATTTTTTTATAATTTTTATATAATTTAAAATGAGTTATGTAAAACAATAGCATATTCTCTTATTATATAATTTGTTATTGTTTTATAACACATAATAATTGGTTTATATTGTTTTGAATTTTGAATGCAATAACAGAAGTTACTAAATATATATTATTAAATTTTGCATGTGCATGTTAAATTTACATAAGTGGCTCAGTGGTATGTTAGGTGACGTAGAATTCCTCCACATAGCAAGTGATGTGGTAGATGGTATTTGCCACGTGGTAGTCCAGTCACCATTTTCATTAGTTTTTTTTACAGTGTTAAACAAAGGCATATTCGAAAAAATTAAAACATGTGGGACAAATTTGACCCAAAAAAAAAACGCTAAAGGCATGAATGAACATCGATGTAAATGTTGGAAACATGTGATATATTCTTCCCTTAATTATAGTAAACCAACTCCCTGTTTGGTAGTGCGTCCCAGGAGTGTCTCTGTTATTGTGCTTCCTCCCTGTCTTCCTTTTCTTTGTTTGGTGACTTCTACTACAGCAACTATGGAATCCCAGATGGCTCTCCCATTCCCTTTTTTGTACAGCCGGTCTCCCTCTGAAATCCAGTGGAAAGAGCATTCTTTTCTCACCTCGTTGCTTGCCCATGCATTGGTCGTGTAAATTTATTGTGCTCTCTTTCCCTATTTTTATGTTCTTCTGCTTCGACTCATTCTCTATTCTTCTTCTACCCAATCTTTGTCTTTTCATATCTAAGTAGTGTTCTCTGCCCAGTGGGTGTAAGCAGTTTTATTATAGTGGCATAATTCTTGAACCCTTTCAATGGCTATGAATGTTGTCTTGGTTTTAGCTTGGTGGAAGAGGAAGAAGTCGAAGCCTTGATTTACAAACAAAGGACTCATCGTGGAGGAGGAGGAAGGCGATGGAGCCGCCGTCGAAGGAGTGAAAAGAGTGGATTGACATGTAAGGAAGAGGCATTGAAAAGAACAAAGTAAGGGTGGTGATTAGATTGGATTGCAACGTTGATTGAAGAAGTTTTTGCAGCAAAATATGATTGTGGGGTTAAAAAAATAGTTTCTTTTTTAATGGATGAGGAAGGGGCAGAGAAGGAGAATTACAGACACGGGATGACGATGAAAGAGAGGGAGATGAGATATTTTTTTTATAAAAGTAATTTTAAAAATAGTGGCACTTTAGTAAATTTTTCCTATCTATATTGTTCTTTCCATTATTCTCTTCCATCACATACAAAACACTTTTTTTTTCTTTTTCCTTTTTCTTTTCTTTTCCTTTCCTTTCCTTTCCTTTCCTTTCCTTTCTTGCATACCAAACACACTGTAAGATTGATACAAACAAACATAATTATTTTACAAAAGTTAAAGAGGAAAAATTGAAAATATTCTCATTAGCATGTTTAATTATACCTAACTGATCATCTTATATTAATTAATTATGTTTTCTTAAATTAAAATTAATTTTAACCTAATTAAATAATTTTTTTCAAAAATAACCTAGAACTAAAAATAAAAAAATTATAAACATATGAAATAAATAAAACAAATAATCAAACACATCTAAAACTTAGAATAAAAAGATCAATAATTAAAAATAACAACTTATAAACAATAAAAAATAAAACAAATAATTAAACACATCTAAAATTTAACTTAAATAGACCAATAATTAAAAATAACTTAATTATTCTAAAAATAATTATTTCAAACTAATATTTGATCTAAAAAAATATTATTACATATCAAACTCCACAAAAATACAAAAAACTGAAAACAAAAAAAAAACAAAAGAATCAAAAAAAACTTTGAAATAATTAGACCAATAATTGAAAATAACCTAATTATTTTTAAAATAATTATTTAAGTCTAATAACACTTAAAATTTAATCTAAAAAAATTATTATTACAATTTATACAGATACATAACAAGTGAAAAAAAAAGATTACATATAGCTCCACAAAAATAAAAAATAAAAACAAAAAAATCAGAAAAAAGAAAAACAAAGATAACATTATTTTAGTTGGAAAGAATCATGGTGGAGCTAAAAAAATTACCTTAAGTAGGGCATATAAAAGGGAAAAAGAACACACAGAGACAAATGGCCAAACTATGGGAGGAAAAAGGCGACACACGAATAGAGGAGGGACCACGAGCTTGAAGAAGAAGGGGAAGACCGAGGGTGGATAAGGTGGGACACATATTCCACTTTTATTGGCCCGTCCAAATTACAAGTGAGTAAGAGCGAGATACATGTTCTGCTCTTTAAATGGTGCATGTGTGTCATCCGTGATAAGTGTTTCACATTTTGCACGTAAGAGGTTTGAATATATATATATATATATATTGTATATATATATATATATATATAGATTTTTAAGACAATATATTAAGACTATTTATTTTATCAACATGTATATACTTTAAATACATATAAATGAAAAATGTTTCTAAAATAATTAATATCTGAAAGTGTTTAAGACTTTTTATATGATCTAACCAATAGGATAAATTCAAAGCAAATAAGTACTTACAAAAATAAAAATCAGATGCATTTAATAAATTAAAATCTAAATAAATCATATCCACACTCCCGTTGGGGCACTTGTTTGTATTTAATGAGAGCTTAATTCTGATTTATTCAAATTTCAAACAATTAAGTGTATTTATTTTTTTATTTTTATTAAGTGTTTAATAATTTCTAAATGCATTTTATTAAATTAGATCTCATAAAAAGTTTTGAAAATTTTTCAAACATTAATTGCGCCGGATTTATCTTTTATTGACATGTATTATATGCATACAAACATTGAAAAAATAAATAGTTTTAATTATTTAGTATTCAAATTAAGAAATAATATCTTAATACTTATATATCTATTCACCTATAGATCTCTCAATCTTGGGGGTAAAAAATGCTCCCAGTGTAATCAAGCACCCACTAAATATGAATAATAAATATTTAAGACTATTTATTTATTTTTAACATCTATTGCGCTAAATGCAATATATTCAAAGTAATTAATGTATAAGTTTTTTTTAAATTTTTCATGAGATTTAGTTAAATAAGATATATTTAGAGCAAATAAATACTTTAAAGAATACTTATTTGATGGGTTAAAATAGGATCAAATCAAATTCAAAACTTGCAATGATACATGCCTTTAGATCCTCTCAATTTTTTTTTTTAAAATTAACATGATCTAATAGATGAGAGATAAAAATAAAAGGTATGGAGGAGATATACCACCTTCAATTTTCAAACGGGATAATATATGGTCCCACATCTCTTTTTTGATGTCTCTAGCAGTATTTTAAAGATTGAATCAGTCATTCAATCGATGAAGGTATTAGTTTAAAGTTTAATGATTTAACCGTGGTTGAACCGGTAATATATATATATATATATATATATATATATATATATTAATTTTATATCAATAAATTAAGAATTAATCTTTATTTTTGTTAATATATATATATATTATTAAATGTAAAAAGTTTAAAACTATTAAAAAAAACCTTTTTAATTTTAAATTTCAAACACTCAATATCTCAATATGCTTTTCGCTTTCTTGTTTCGAGACAAACCACATGCACATGTTTGACTCTTCCATCATCTTCACTTTTGAGTTTCGAGGCACAATGGAGACAACGTATTGAGCTCTTCCATCTTTGCTCTTCTCTCTTCTCTCTTCAATCCGAGGCATAACAGAGACGGCATAGATCACGCTCCACTACCTGGCGTTAAACGCCAAGTACTTTGCTTGGCAACCCACATCCGTTGAATCTGCACGTTGGATGGACGAGATTAAACGATATTTGGAAGATGTGGGCCGTTGGATCAACACAATCCAACGACCTAAATTGTAATATCTATGAAATTTAAATTTATTTAGTAAATGTATTAATTTTATTAAACGTTGTTATGTGAAATTTTGGGGTTAATTTGAAATTTTGTGAAATCATAAAAACCTTGGATTCTCTAAATTTTGGAATTTGTTTTGGTGAGAGGGACTAAAATGAACAAAAATAAGATTTTCGTATTTCAACAAAATATGATGGGAAATGAGAATTTTGGTAATTATGTGTTGTGTTTTATTAAAGTGAGGTTAGTGCCTCTACTAATTTAAAAAAAAAATGTCCCAAAAGTTTTCTTTTGAAGTCCCAATTAATTTGCTTCATTAGAGGGACTATTTTGAAAGGAAAGTGGGCCCCATATCCCCATTAAAGCATACACATCAGACTTTTTCCTTCATCCCTCCTCACCTTGTCCATCTCTCTCTCTTTGTCGTGTTCTCTCCCTCTCTCATTTGTGCTTCTCAACTCCATGGCCAACGGCTGTTCCACCATCATCACCGGCAAGATTTCCGGCCACCACAAGCCCTCCTCTATGTAAGAAAGTCCAAGAGTTGAAGTAAGTAGGAACTTCTTTTCTCTTTTGCTCATTTTGGAATATGAACCCTAGATTAAAATTGTTGGAGAAATTTTTAAAGTCTCCTTGATGCTTGACGCTTCTAAAACATGTTTCAAGCTTCCAAACTTTCTTTCCCTTTCTCTCTGAGGGCTTAGAGGTTGGATTGGGCATATATATTGGTTTTACAAGATGAAATTTGCATTTGTTTGACTTGAACAAAATCAAAAAATTTGGGGAAAATGCTCTTAAATCTTGAATCAAGCTTGTGTATGATGTTTCTAAGTGTTGTTTGTTGTTTAAAAATTTGTATTTGATGTCTTTAATCAATGGGGATGAGTCTTGGAATGATTTGGGTGGCAAATGTTTGCATTTTGGTCCCTATCAGTGCTTTGGACGAGTTTACCTAGTCTGGGGCGCCTAAGGAGCCCATGTGACTGAGAAGAAGAGCCTTGGTGCTTAGGGGAGCCACGATGGCACTTGGGGTGCCATCCCCTGGTAGTAAATTTTAGTATAATTGAAATAGTCGTAACTCTCTCATTTGAGCTCCGTTTCTAATAAACAATATATTGTTGGAAAGTTATTTAAGTCTAGTTTCTAGCAAACTAAGTTTCATTCAAGAATTCTTTACTGTTTATGTTTTATGATTAAAAGAGTGAATGAATGTTAAAAATGTTTGGAAGCATGTATGCTAGTAATTACTGTTGGTGATGTTTTAAGTTGATTATAGTATGAAATGAGCTTTTATGGTCTTGAAATTTTTATATGGCATTCCTTGCATGTGTAGTTATGGACTGGATATTTCCATAGAGTTTGGGAAGCAATTGTTGGGTCAAATATTTTAGAAACTGAAGTTACTGCAGAAATCAGAATAATCTGATCAGTCTTGTTTAAACTATGTTAGACTAGCCAATTGGTCAAGTTTTGCCTTAGAAATTTTATGGAAGGGTTTCATAACATTGAATTACATGTCCACCAAGTTTCATGAGATTTGGAATTGTTTTAGTGGGTCAATACTTGCAAAAATTGAGGCTACAGTAGTTGCAGAGTTAGTCTGGGTAGCATCTGCGTTTTAATGATTTTGAAGGAGCAAACCAAAGTATTTTCTTTTGAAATTTTTATCTAAGATTTTAGACATATTAGGGATGTTGTCTACCAAATTTCATGAATTGGACTTGTGGAGACTACCCAGTAAATTCATAAAGTCCAGGAACCAAAATTTGGCCTTAATCAGAGCATGTGTAGAAATTAAATTGGTTTAGAGGGGATTTGCTTCTAAGCTTTGTAGGAAGAAGTAACTAACATATAAAGGAGTAGTCTCATGGATTTTAACTCCTAGATAAGTTCATTCAATGGTTAATTAAATGGTCACACCAAGTCTAGTGAAACAATAATGTGATTTCAAATAACTCAAACCAAGTGTTTGAAATTATGTGTTAATACAATTGAATGATTCTATGGTGAGTTTGTGCTGGGAATAAATTGTTGTATTGTGGAATTTATTTACCATGACTAGGTAAATTGGAAGATAATTATTTGTTCTCTTGAATTGAAGCCTTTGTCTCATTGAATGTGTGCGTTGTAATATTATTGCACACCAAATTTGACTTCTTGCTTGAGTATGGATTGGGTGTGGATGGTGAATTTCAAGAGGAGCTTATGTAGCTTTCTCGATAGTATATTATGGTAAATCCTGATTGTGATATTCCTCGCGTTTGTCTAGGTGACGATTAAAGGATTAAATCATGTTGTGGTGAACATTTTACTTCTGTGTAGCTTACAAATGTTCTATTTAAGATTCATAAGTTGAAATTCCTTCTTGTATTGGCAATTCTTATTATCTGTGATTGTTGTGAATAAATAATGTTCCATTAATAATTGATGTCGTATACTCGGAATCATCTCATATGAAAGATGAACCTTTGAAGTACAATTTTCATGTCAGGAATTGAATTCTTTGCCTCTTATTTAGAAATAGAACCTCTATTGGTATTATGATTGTGGCCTAGGTTGAGCTTGACTCCCAAAAGGCGAATTAATTATATATGGTCTCTACCCTAGAATGGTAGACGAGACTTCATTTAATCTTTTATAGTCTTTGTCCTGGAATAGTGGACGGAACCTCATTTAATCAATTATAGTCTTTGTTCTGGAACGGTGAACGAGACTCCATTTAATCTTTTATAGTTTTTGTTCTGGAATGGTGGATGAGACCTCATTTAATCAATTATAGTCTCTATCTTGGAACGGTGGACGATACCCCATTTAATTATTCATAGTCTTTGTCCTGGAACAGTGGATGAGACTCCATTTATTTAATCATTATCAATATCCTGTAACGGTGGACAGTATCATTTTGTGTCCTAAATTGGTGAACAATATTGAGATCATAAAGATGTGTGCCTGTGAGTGGTACCCTTGTGGGCTTTAGTCTTGATCATATATATATGAATAAGTCGCCTTTTATAAACTGATGTATTTCGGATTAGGGTATCATGCTTGTTTGTAGGTATTGGTATAAAATATCGGTCTGGGTCCTTAACCATTTATCCTAACCTTGTTTAGTATCTATACTGTTATGGGTTTTCTTTATCTAATTGTTTAGTCTTACAGTGAACAGTTGTGTTGGTGCAAGAAGAACTAGGGATGAGACCTAATCTAATGTTTCACCACTGTGAGTGGTACACAAGTTATATTTAAATTTTTGGTTGTTGTTCAATTACTGAGTATTTTCATACTCATCCCTTCCTTTGTGTACCTTTGCAGGTTTTGTATTAGAAGGCGAGTCTCCGTATGAGGAGTAGCGCAGTCTCTGGGTCTGTGTTCCTCTATCTTGGAATGCTGGTACGCTTTATAGTTGGGTGTCTGAGTCACTTTGTAGTTAGATAGAACACCTAGGAAATCTTGCATTGATTGTAAAACTGAATTTATACATATTATATTTATTTTATGCATTAATGGTTGAGATTAGGCTTACAGCGGTGGACGAAGTCCACCTCCATGTCGGTCATGTTTTCGAATTGGGAGGTGACATAAATTTTGTTGTGCGGTTTAATGAAACACCACATTTCATTGCATTTTTTTTAACAAGCTTGTAAGCACCATATGTCCGGAGTTGCCCGCCTGCAAAGATAGATTGACCTTATATGATGTGGGGCAATTGCCCCTACAAGCAAATATTTTTTAATTAATATATGTAATAATTTTTTTTACCTCTACTAAAATTTAGATGTTACCCTTATATGATAAATCATGACCACTCATCTTATTAAGAGTACCTTATCCAAGAAGTTTTTTTTTCTAATTGAATTTAAAAATTAACTGTACCTACCATGGTTCCACCCAACAAGAAAATATTTTGTGTATTTTATATTATTTTTATCACTTATGCATATTGATAATATTTTTTAATAAAAATATTTATAAACTATTTCTTACCTCCACTAACCAAAATTTCTAAATTCACCCATATTGCCTGCCCATGCCATCACAAGTCTAGATCTTATACTTGACACAGTTATTTGGTTTTCCATTTTTTTTATAATAAAATATTCAACCAATCCTTGTTAGCCACGTATCCAACCCACCTCATTTTCTTCCTTGCCAAGCACCAGTCACCACTGCTTGGCGCCTTTTTTTCTTGTGGAAACAGAGTCTATGCTTCTCCTTCATCGTGCATTAGTCCCACCAACCCACGTCCTTCTCCTTTGTCAATTTGGTCCTCCGCCGTTGATACCAATGTCCTCCGTCCTTCATTTTGTGTTGCATTTATTTAGCTTTACCTCTCTTATCTCCCTTATCTCCATCTGTACTTTCTGAGATCAAAGTCATGCTTACCATTAGAGTAGCAGTGAATGTTAAACTAGGAGGACCTTTCTTTTTATAAATAAACTTTCAATTCATTTGAGTACGTGTTTATAAATAAACTTTCAGTTCATCTTATTATGTGATTTATAGGCATGAAGCCATTTTCCTGTTCCTGCAAAGTATGGTTCTAGACGTATCTATTTTTTGCAATGAATCAAGGAGAGATAAAAACAAAACAATAGCCACAAACTACATTAAATGTACAACTACAACTTGCAAGTCTATTAATAAAGTTTTCTCCAAAATTACATAAGAAGTTTTATTGCATTAAAGAACATCAATAGACTCAATACGCGTTAAATGAAGGTAATTAATGTATGAGTTTTTAAAATTTTTTATAAGATTTAATTGAATAAGATATATTCAAAGTAAATAAATATTTTTAAAAAAACTTATTTAATTAATTAAAAATTTAAAATACGAGTAAATCAAATCCAAAATTCTCATTAAGTACAATGATACACCCCTTTAGATCCTCTCAATTTTACTTCTTAAAATTAATATGATGTAACAGAAGAGAGATAAGAAGAAATGGTATGGAGGAGATACGTATACCACTTTCACATGGATCTATTAATTTTTTTAAAATTTATAATTATTATTATCTTATAATTATATTTAGATCAATTAATACTTATAAATTTATTTTTTATTTTAAAAAATATTGAATCAATGATAATCATTGGATCAAATCCAACTACTCTTGTTAGCTCTTTCACATAAGAGCTGATCCAAATTCGGTAACAGACAGCCCCATAAGCATTCACGTTATATAACACGGGGGGTAGTTCATAACTTGAATTACAATACAGAGGTAATGGGTACCTTTGGCGAAGGACTTGCAGTACAATTACAAACACCGATGGAAATAATAATAGCATATTGCTACACAATGACAAATAAAATAGTAAATAATTATAATTTTAAGAGGATGTCTAGTCTATTAAAATATCTCCAAGTTGGCATCACATAATCCATGTCATTCCAAATAAACATCTTCCATAGTATCAGCTTAGAAGCATATTCTAGTTCTCAACATTAACTAGTTACTTGCTCCAAAAGGAGCTCCACGTACAGGGCATGACTACTCCAAGGTAAGTCCAAATTTATCATCCATATCCATATCCTGAGGTTTCATCCCACCTTCAAGCTTCCAATCGAAACAATAGATTAACAAACCCAACATTAGGAACAATGTCCTTAACACCAACAGATATCCAGGACATATTCTCCTTCCTCCCCTAAGCAGTCAACTGAATGTTCCTTCCTTTCACATTGATTTTCGACCCCAGAAACCTCTCAGGTGAGAATGCTTATGGGTTCTCCTATATTCTTGAATCTCTGCCAATAGGCCATACATTCACCAACACTTTTGCTTCTTTTGGGATTACGTAGCCTCCAAGTTCCACATCTCTCTCTGTTTTCCAAGGAACTAAAAATGGAGCCGTTGGGTGTAATCCGAATGTCTTTTTCAAAATCACTTGCAAGTATAGGAGTCTCTCAATGTCTGATTCCTCCACAGGCTTCCCTTTCCCCACCACTTGCTCCAGCTCTGCTTTTGCCTTTGACATCGCCTTTGGGTCACATAGTAGCTCAGCCATCCCCTATTCCACTGTACTTGCTACTGTATCAGTGCCTGCCACCAAGGTTTTAAATTGCGGTTGCGGTTGCGGTTGCGTTACGGGTCGCTGCGATTGCGGGTGTTGCGGGCACTGCGATGCGGTTGCGGTCATTGCGGTCGTGATTTTTTTTTTAGTTGCACAAAAAATACAAAATATGTATATAATTGTTATAACCTTTAATTTTAAATATATATAACATATTATATCTAATATTTATATTAATTCCATAAATTTATAATCTTATTTTATGCAAACATGTTAATTTTAATACAAAATTTAAGAAGAAAAATAGATAATTAATGTGCTGATGAGTGAAAAGGCATATACAAATGTATTCACATAATTATCAAATAATATTACAAGATATTAATCATCAGTCATCACCACATGGTTGAATGGCGTGGAGGATCATAGCCTGTAGTTTCGCTTCCAGCATCTGCATCACCATGGCTTACTCCTTGTCCAAAAATATAATCAAAAATTCCTCCACCATGCTCCAATTGTTGATGAAAAGCTTGATAAGAAGGTTGATAATAATTAGGCTCCTGATGATTCATTGAAGGTTGATAATATGGTGGAGCTTGATAAGAAGGTTGCTGATAGGATGGCGGATAGTGACTTTGGCTACTTTGAGAAGATTCACCAATGCCAAAGTCACTAAAACTTTGTGAAAAACTGGAAGATATTGAATCTTCAAGATGTTGTCTTCCACCCCTTTCAATAGGGTGATAATCATGAAAAGACGTCATATCAATACAAAAACCTCGCTCACGCATAGGATATGGAGTGTCTTGATATGGGTCTTGTTCTCTATATTCATCTGTCCCATGAACATTTTCTGCAATACCACCACCACCATCACCACCACCATTACCACCACCACTATTATTGCTTGGTGGACTCAAACCACCATTAGTATCATGACTATAACCACCACCATCATCATCGTCATCTTCTTCTGCTGCTTCTATGTCCTCATCTTCAGAATCCATTCTAGGAAGCCATTATGCATTTTGAAGTCCATCCAGTAATGGCTCTTCCCTCTCTTCAATCCATGGAGATAAAGGATCATCTTCATGGAATATGTAGTCAAGATTAATTGGGTTGAAACTATTTTCTATTTCTTCTGGACTTCTTCTCTTCATATGTCTAATCTTCAGCTTCATATTGTAAAAGATAAAAACAAGTTTTTGTAATTTTCTATACTTGAGTCTATTTCTTGTCTTTGTATGAATGTAACTAAATGTACTCCAATTCCTTTCACAGTTTGATGCTGAAGTTGTTTGGCTGAGGACTTTAATTGCAATATTTTGAAGCTCCGGAGTACATGAACCATAGAGCAACCACCATTCAGCTATTTAGACAAAATAAATAAATAAATAAATTATTTAGAATACATCAGAAAAGATTAATAAGAAGAAAATTGAAAAAAAATAAAACATTTGGAATTAAATTGAACAAAAAAAATGTCAAATAGCTATAAAAATAATACATTGTGCTATTATATTTTATTAATCCTCAATTTTATTTTTATAGCTATTTGACATTTTTTTGGAGGGAAATGGGATTGACAAAAAAAATGTCAAATAACTTAGAAATTACATTCTTTGTTCCCTCAAATGTTTCTCTATAAACAGATCCTCCATGTTCTCCATATTGAAATTGAGGATTAAGAAAATAACTTGAAACAAAAAGTAAAAGAAATTTCAATTAATATCAAAAATGTAAATTGTTCTAATAACTTGCAATAAAATAAATCTTATATATAAAATTTACCTGCAGAATGTAAATCAGTATGTAGAAATTTCCACCGCTTATCTATTATAGCATTATAATGCGAGTGATAGCGACAATTTTTCTCTATAGATAGTTTAGCTCTATCAATAGCCTCGTAAATGAAACCCATAGTTGGTTTTTCATCACCATCAACAAGCCTTAACACTTTAACTAGAGGCTCAAATACTTTCAATATTTCATTAGTTTTGATCCAATAACGTTCATTCAAAACTGTTTTTCTTGCATCATACGCTGGTCCAGATTTTGCCTTCCCAAATTTGGACTTTTTGAATTCGTCTAAAGTGAACATATTTTTTAGTGCTTGTTTTTGCTTCACAAGAGATTGTAGTTGTACAAATTGTGTAGCAAATCTGGTTATGCCTGGACGAATAATCTCTTTGCCTTCAGTATATCTTTTCATAAGATTAACAGTCCAAGTGTGGTTGTATATAAAAGATGTGATCAGCTTTGTATCTTCTAACACCTCTTTTACATTAGACTTCTTTCCAATGTCTTCTAAGCACAAATCTAAACAATGGGCTGCACAAGGTGACCAATAGATATGTGGCATTTTTTCCATCAATTTTTTTCCAGCTGCCTTCAAGGCCCCTTCATTATCTGTAACCACTTGGACTACATATTCTTCTCCTACTTCTTCCACAATTTTATCAAGTAACTGGAAGTAGTAATCAGTATTTCTACTGGCAACACCAGAGGCATTAATAGATTTTAAAAAAACAGTACCTCTACTGCAATAGACAAGAAAATTCATGATATGCATATGATTCATACTGTTCGTCCAACCATCGTACATTATTGTCATACCTCTTTCCTTCCATGCACCTTTGAGCCCTTCGATCCATTGTTTCATTTCTTTGTACTCTTCTTCTAAGTAGACATCAGAAATCTCATAAGGTGTTGGAAATTTAACAACTGAGCTACCGATACTAGCGACGGTAGTGATCAAACTATGCAACCATGGAGAGTTAGATAAGTTCATAGGAAGACGCTCATATATTATAAATTTTGAGACCGCTTCCCCTAACTTTTTTCTCAACGACTTCATGATACCAGTTGTAATTTTTGGTTGCTTCACACTTTGACTTCTAACAAGATTAACATCTGTGGACCTCAAACTAAATGAAGTCTCTTCTAAACTAGACAGACGTTGTCTACTAGCACCACTAACACCCGCCACATGACCACGAGAGCTTCCACCCTCATCATACACATTTCGTGCCCCACCTATTTGGTGCCTAAAGCTTTGTCTTTGTTCCCATTCATGATGAGATCTAACACTCTCTTGAGTTGCATGTCTCATTTGCATCTCATCATCAATAAATCCTTCCATTTCATCATCATCTTCACCTCGCAATCTTGCTTCAAATTCTTCTTTTCTTTTTCTTGAGTCAATTTTTTTTGATTTAGTATCTTTTAGAAGTTTCATCATTCCTTCTCTGACAGTTTTAGTAACTCTGGGGCAAGGAGCTACATTACCTTGAAAATGTGCAATATGTTCCTTGATTCGGGTAATTCCTCCGTTTACTATTTTTCCGCAAAGTTTACACTCTATGTTGTTCCGATTTCCAGGTACAGCAGTTCCAAAATGCCATCCAAGATCTGTACTAGGAGCACCTTCAAATCTTCCTGATGGAAATTCCTCCCTTGGCGGCATTATTTATATTTATGGTACCTATTGATAAAACATAACAAATTTAAGAATGTGATAATATATAAATGTATATCATAACAAGAGAGAGAGAGAGAGAGCGAGAGAGAGAGAGATCTGTTTTCTGTTTTCCATCTCAAGTTAACCAAATGTCAAAAGTGATACCTTCCTAATTAATTCAATTGTTGTCTAATTATTTTCTTTCTTATCTCCATTTTCCAAATTAAATTACCAATCCTAGCTCCTAACTGTGGTTCAAGTCTTTGAGTTATACATATTAAGGTTTAGAAATTGCACACAATTAATTATCTGGTCTCTAAAATTTTATAATTGTTTTAATTTAGTTTTTGAAAAATCAAATATCACAATTTAATTATAAAAAAAATGTATTTATCTCATTGATTTGTTGTTGTTGTTGTTAGATAATCAAATTTACTGATAATAAATCTTATACATTTTTATTGTCACACTAATTTTGTCAAATAAAAAAAATTAAAACCAATATAATTAAGAAGTAAATTGAAATGTTTTATTTTTTTAAAAAAATTAATTTGAGATAATTATAAAATTTTTAGAAATTATATCAATAATTACCCTATTTTAAATACAACAAAAGATAATGTCAAGAGAGCCAAATTTATTCAAAAGAATATATTTAATATGAATTTTTATAATATTATGACATAGTATGCACTTTTTCGGTGGTTATCATCAGCACACTATATATATTTAATATATTTAGAATCACACTATATTAGAATTCCTAACTAGCCCCTAAATGATTTGGTTTCGCACAACTGCAATGACCAATCAAATTCATCATACATATACACAAATAACCACACAATCACAATTTTAACTTTCACACATCACACAGCAAAAAAATCTGATCAGAATTTCATCATATCTATCCACATTCCACAAAGTCACAAACCACACAAAATTTGCCATATAATCACACACTCACCTCACTTAAAGTCAGATATTGAAAAACGCTAAAGGCTTTCACGAATCACGATTCTTCCTTTCTTTGAATCTCTCACCTCAGCTCACACACACACACACACCGACTGACCAAAGGGGCACACACAGAGAAGACACAGAGACTTACGCCACGGCCACGCACGGAGGCAGCAACCACCAGATCAGACTTCAGAGGGATGAGAGAAAATTTCAGATACAGACCCTCACGCCAAGCACAAAGCCAACAACAACCACCACAGATCAGAGGGATGAGAGAAAGACGAAGACCAACGCTAAGGAGTGAGGACGATGAACGGAATCAACGGATAGAGTGGAGTGGAGATCGAAAATGAATTGGTGGGCACTGCCGCACTGGGTAGCATGAGATCGAAGATGAAGAAGGGGTCACCGGTCACGGCACCAGACGGAGGAAAACAGAGGACCAGTGAGCGATGGCGGCGGCAGACGAACGATAGCGACTTCGATGGGTTAGGTAAGTGGTTTTTCACTTTCTCTCTTCTCTAAACTAGATCTAGGGCTTCATTCGGCTGAAATGGTGTGATATGTTCAAATTTTTTTTAGCTTTTATACAGAAAATGCAACGGAACGCCGTTACTACCGCAACTCCGTTCCGTTGCGGCCGCAACTCCGTTCCGTTGCAGCGCATCAGTGAGATTTTTAATCACCCCGCAATTGCGGGGTGATGCGGATGCGGCCACTGCGGCAACCGCAATATTGCGGCCGCATCAATGCGATGCGGCCGCAATTTGAAACGCAGCCTGCCACAAATAAATCCTACAAAATCATCATTTCTAATGTAAAATCCAAGACGAATAAAAAAATAAAAAAGGTTTGGTCTTCCAACCTCTTTCAAGATATTTGACACTGTCTCCTTGAACTCTCCTGCTTTTCCTACACTATGAATAAAATCCTAGCTCAGAGAATAAAGTATTTGATATTAGATTAATTGTCATTTTAATAGCTGCTTTTATGATATCCATTGGCTCACTAGTCTCACTACTTTGACAGACATCACTTAGGAGATGTCACAGTTTTTGTTGCCGGAGGTCCTGGCTGGCATCAAGAACCTTTTTCCCGAACAACTGGTTAACACAAGTCTTTCCCAGAAACTGCCAAGGAGGCAACACGTTCAAGAAGGGCTAGCTAATGTGGCATTTATAAGATCTTACTTATGGTGAAGAGATATATTAAAAGGGGCATTGCTACTAAAACCCCAACCTCAAAAGAAGTTGAGCATCCTTTGGTTTGTCTAAGAATGTGTACCACTCAATTTGAAACATGTTGAAACTACGTTTTTTTTTCTTAAGCATGTTGAAACTATTTTTTTTCCTTAAACATGTTGAAACTATTTTTTTTTCCTTTTCATTGAATGATATTGTTTTATTTATTACTAAAATGACACACCTTTATTTAAATAAATTGACGCCAAGAGTACAAATGTACAATGTTCCTGTTTCTTCCAATCTTCTTCTCCGAGGCTCTCTCTTTCTGTGTAGAGACGAAAAATAATTTTATTTTTTCTTATTGATTATATTATTTTAATATTATATAAAATACCTTTGTTTACATAACAGAAACAAAATGGCACCATTCTACAAATCACTTGAAGTCTTAGGCTAAATGCTTTGTAATGTCCAAATTAAATTAAAATTTGCATTATAATTAAATATATATTAAAAATTATGAAATTAAAAATAAAGTAAAATTCTGCTTAATAAGTTAGGATAAACCTAACATTACAAACACACAGATATATATATATATATATATATATAATTTCAAATGAAATATATTTTAATTAAATGGGCATAAGCTACGAATTGAATGAATTAATAGAATGAAAAGATAAAATTTAAACCAAACAAAAAATTGCATTATACTCCATACAAATTGATAACAGTATCAAAATATGAAGTATAACAAAACTAAGATCTAATATTTCATGATATATTGATACATCGTATCATTTCACTTATAATGAATAAAAAATATCCTTTAAGATCATAACCAAAAACAAATAATTTATATCAATATTTAAATAATATGATAATATAATCACCTTAATCTTGTAAGCTATTTTTCTTAACATTGTCCACTTAAAATTGGTTAAAATAAAAATGGGGATCTTGTGTGCATACAACTAAAGTATTTTATATAGTATTAAAATAATATAATCAATAAGAAAAAAATAAAATTACTTTTTGTCTCTACACAGAGAGAGAGAACGTGGGAGAGAAAAAAATAAATCATGACCTTGTTCGATTTCTACTCTAACTTGCGTTTTGTAATTTTGTTTTCCGTTTCAACGAAAATCTATTGATATTTTATCCAAAAAAATAAAAGACTACTGATATGATTGAACTTATTTCTTTTCATATGATTGAACTTATTTTCTTATCGATCAATAAAATACTTGATTCATATGATTATGGTATTTATATGTGCTTTTTTTGTGACATGATACAGCTGTATTACTCGACTGATAGAAAATTTAGATTTCTAACGTTCAACAACTAGAGAGTACAATACGTAAACCGTGTCATCAAGTAAATATAGACTCAATCATAAAAATTGAAAGAAATAGAACTGATGACATGCACTGAAATTTAATTTAATAATATAATTAATTCAATTTTTGTTATATGTTGAAAAGGAAAACTAAAGTATCCTCTCTTTTTTTGGGCCTCAATGACCTAGACAAGAAAGGGCCCTCTGTTTGTTACAGAAAAGACTAGACATCTCCAACTTGTGTGGCACATGTAACACGTTTCCCATGTTGTCCTTCTTTTTTTTATAGAAAAAAATTACATGCTCCATATATATTTTTTATTTCTATCTTCTATGGATAAATTTTTTATTTTCAATTGTTTATTAAGATATAAAGCATTTTTTTTATGAAATATTTGAATCTTAGTAATGATAGTAAAATTAGACTTATTTAGAGGTTAAGTTTTTCTATATTTTTTATCGTCAATTATTTATTGAGATATAAAGCATTTTTTTAATGAAATGTTTGATCTTAGTATAACTTAACGGTATAATAATAATAATAATGGTCTAAAAGGGAATGAAAACTATGACCTATTAAATAAATCTAAAATTACCTTGGTGTAAAAGCATAAATAGAAGGGAGATACATGGGAGTACAGAAAATTTCACCAAAATTATTGTCCCAGTTGAATTGAAGGCACCAATAAATATTCCATGACTAATATGACATAATAATATGTGTACTTTTTTTAATACGAAGGCTCCGTATAGATATTTTGAAGAAAATTTTATTCATCATATCACAGTAAACTCTAACTCAGTAATAAAAGTATTCGAGTAATACAGCTATGAAACAAATGTTTCATCTAAAACTGAATCATACAAAAAATAATGATAATTTTGATAGCAAGAACAAGCATAAACAAAATGAATTCAAGTGCTTTTAAAAATGCACCTTTAATGCCATAAACATACAGTAAATATTTAAGAAGGTTTTGACTAAGAATACTGCAAATGCCATTTGAACAAAATGTCTGGGTTTAAAATAACTGTATGTGCATAACCTCTCGTAAATTTTCGCAAGTTTGAATAGAATTTTAGTAGTAATAAGAGAAAAAATAAAAAAAAAATAAAAAAATAAAGATTACGTACTAGAAGACACAAGTCGTTAATTTTTATTGTTATCAAGCTCCCATGTCATGTGATAAGAAGAAGGAACAATTGAAAGTGAGACTTGAACAAACTTCTTCTACTATAGACACGTGAAAAAATTGTAGTTTGCTGAAAGTGAATTGCTTAAACAAATTATAAGAGCATCAATTCATTTTTTTTTTCCTTCTTTTCCTTAGATAGAAACTTCAAAAGTGAGCCCTTTTAAATACACAAAATTGACAACTTTACACGGTGACCTTAGGCCAATGCTTCTCGTTTGGAGGCTTGTGGCATGACTATTTAATTTGTTCTAAATTCTAACCAGGCCACAAGAAAAAAAAAAAAAGAAAAGGTACAATTCTTTATATTTTTTTGACCAAAAAATATTCTTTATATTTTTGTTATCAGATTCTCCTATGACAAGTTTATGGTTCTTTAATAAAAAAAAAGTGTATGATCTTTAAAATTAATTGTATATATTTTTATACCAGAACATTATATGATTGATCTTTTAAATATTTTTTACTCATATTCTATATTTAATGAAGAAATTGATAGTAAAAATATAAACAACTATATATAAATCTTATGCTAATAATAATATACATAACCACAAGAGAGTGGTCCCTGTGAATACATCAAGAGGCATACATGTCTGCCTAAAGCTTGTATGGCGCACTTAAGCACCTAAACACTTTTATAGTATTTATTAAAGAACAGTAAAGTGAAGACTTGATTTGTTATGTTCTAAGAGCTAATATGTTAATGTGATGCATGTAGAGATATATGGTTAAATTGTGGTTAAGTTAGTTTAAGTTTGTTTACAAGTTATTTCTGTTAGTAGTTAGTTGTGATAGTTGGTTTTCTCTATATATATGTGCCTTTTTGGTTTGGTTCTTTTCAGTGGGTGAATAAGACATTTTTTTTCCTCTCCTTCTCTTCCTATGATTTGATCAAGTCATACTTGATCTAAAGAGTTTGGTTGCTGCGTGCATGAAATTGTACAATGCAAACATAAAACTAGGAACGTAAAAGAAACAGAAAAATAAGAGAAATGGGAATGCAAGCATGATGAATCATTTATGCTAAAATATTGTTGTGCCTCTTTGAAACTAGTACTATGAATGATGTCTTGGTTTTCAATCATTCTATGTTGTGCATGTGATTAGAGTTATCACACCCCTAAACTTAAAATGAAGCATTGTCCTCAATGCTTAAACATACATTCCAAAATTTAAAGGGGTTAGGAGCTGGGAACCTATTTAGTAATTATACTTTTGTTTTGTTTTTTTTTCTTTTTCAACCCAAAGATGGAGGAAGTCATGATTAGACAACTATAATCATTTGCACAACGTAGAATGATTGAAACCAAGACATCATTCATAGTACTAGTTTCAATCAGGCACAAAAGTGTTTCAACATAAATGATTCATCATCCTCAGTATTTCAGAATAACAATATGATTCAACCAAGTAGTCATGCCTAGGAAATTTAATTTCAATCCTTGTATGTCTGATCAAGGTGCTAGTCATGCCAAATGAAGACAAAAACAACATTGAAAGAAGAAAATAAAATGCAAGAGAAATAGAGAAAAGAAAGAGTCCTCCTTGAAAATCAGCATGTCATTTCATTCTTCTCCTCTATCATTTATTGTTGATTCCTCTTCCTCCTCTTCTTGTGATCTTTGTGGGCTGGTTGGAGATGGTGCACTACTTCCTCTTTGTTGCAACATCTCTTTAATCTCATGGAGGAATTCATTGTGTTGTCTCAATAGCTTTGTTTGAGTCTACATGAACAGTGTTTATTGTTGTTGTATTAAGCCCATTTGTTGTTGTATGGCCCTAACTAGGGGTGAGCATGAGTCAAGTTAGTTTAGGTTGAGTAGAATTTTCAACCCGAACTGACCAAATAACTTTGGGTTTGGTCGAATTGGGTTCAATAGTTTGGAAAGCTAAACTCAAATTAACCCAACTTGACCCTAATTGGTTGACTTGGGTTTGGTTGGGAGGGTTTTTTTTTCCTGTCCTTTCTCTACTTCTTCCTCTTCTTCCATGCTAACAAAAGCAAGTTCATAATCCTCTATTACTCATAACAAAACCAAGTAGATAATCAATTGGAACAATGTTCAAAGAGCAAAAATTGAAAGAACAAACAAATGCAGATTAAGAACAAAACAAGAAGGAAGATTAGAACAATGGACCTTTGTATTCATTGTGTTCCTTCTTTCACCTCTTGTAGCTTCCTTCAATTCATGCTATATATCATGACCCAAAACCGGGTAAGTGACCATCATTGACGTTTGTTGGATTTTAGAGATTAGAATAACGCAACAGAATTTAAAATTTTCTCTAAAACTCATTCACCGATAAATCAACCTATATTATCATTACATTAACTATGAAAAACAAGACAAAGAGAAATACCTCTTGTAGCGCAGCAACCTCTCTAAGCCAAAACAAGTATCCAAGATGGAATACCTCTAATGGTAATCCATGTGAAATTACACAAAAGAAAAACCTCTTTAGGCAACGGAGTTTCTTCTCGTTCTTGTGCTAGCAAGCACGAAGAAGTTATGGAGAAAACCCTCTTAGTTGAATGAGAAGAGAACACGAGTGTTTCTAAAACAAAATATCAATAATTGAGAGAGAGTTTAGGTGGCGTATGACTTTCACTATCATATTTAAAGTAATAGGTGCAACCACAAACCCTAAAGCCCTAATTCCCTTAATAGGCATCATTCCCTAATTGGACTTCTTAAAGTGACATCTTAAGAAGCCCAATCTTTTTAAAAGAGTGATGCCTAAGAGTTTCTTATTTTAGGCTTTTCCTTCTTTAGGTAGGTTATGAACATATTCCTATTCCTTTTATTCTCTTATCTCCTTTTAATTAATTCTCTAATTTATGATCAAATCCTCAAACTCATTTTACATTCCTAGTGAATTTCTATGTGTGCAACCTATTATATTTTCGGCTATGTTGGCCATTCACAATCAATATTTGATTGTAAATAGATCACAAGCGGTACCTAGAGACACATTGTGACCCCCAATTGATCGGAAAGACTAGTAGACTTCTTAGCGATTATCCTGACAAGTGGCCAAGGGTATACTTCCTTCTATCAGGAGTAGTGAATCCTCTATTGACTACTCAAATATCTTGGAATATTTCACGCTGCGCCCAATCATTACCCTAAGAGGGACCCATGGTGGGTAACAAGTAATGGAGTCAAAACACAAGATCTATATCTAAGATAACTTGAGTTCCTCAAGTCCAAGGATACTTGCACTGTTAACTGCTATGAGACCTATCACTGACATTTGAATAGGTATCCATGTAATGTCTCATGCAGGTCATGCAATGTACTTGTTACTATTAACGAGCATTCACATGTTCACTCAAAACATCTCATGCTTACAACTTATGAGACAACTGCTTAATCAAATCAATAAGCATAACATATACTAGTCTATCCAAATCACTGATGTCCAGCCTCAGGTGATCCTACGACTAGGGATAGTTTAGATACATACATAATTACACTTGATACGAATCTCACATTATGATCGTCATCATAATTTCCTTCATGCTATATTTTATGTCATGGACTTCATTATTTATTTTACGATCTAATCTTGAGTTTATAAATATGAATATAAATAATGAAGAAAACCTTATTGTATTAATATCTACAGAAATTTTCCTACTGAAATCTACTGAACTTATTTTCAGTCTACCATGTCACTCTAACATATTGAAAAGTAGTAGGAAATAATTTTTGTCCATTGTGTTCTCTCCTGTAATACATTCCTACTGATGATGCTACCAAATCCCTGTCGTTATTATTTAACTACTATTAATTCAACTAGACTTCAGTTGCTAAACTGGTGTTCATATGAATAATAAAGGAAATGTGATATTTGGCACGAGAAGTGAAACCTCGCACCACAAACTGTGAGGTTATGTGTGATATATTGTTTCTGTGGTGCGAGGGATCTTCCCTTGTGCCTAATTGTTTCTTTCCCTCGCACCACTTATTTATGTGTGATAACGTGCGACGTGGTGGAAGCACCCCCGGGGGTGTTGTGTTGTAGTAATATCTATATTTTATATATTAGTTTTTATTATAACAAATATTTAAATTAAAAATAATATATATTTATGTTATTTAAATCTATAATATGTTAATATTTTTAAAGAAGAATATGTTTTAAAAAAACTTCTGTTGAAAAATAAGTTAATAGTTACCAAAAAAATAAATGAAAAATAATGAATTATCACACAGTGTACAAGATATAGTATCTTCCAGTATACAAAAAGAGTTGTAAAATAGGAAAAAAAAATAGTTATCACTTTCTGTGTTGTCTTCTCCTTCTTATTGTTTAACTTGTTCTTCATTTGTATCTGTGTCTTGGTCATCCTCATCCTCATCTACACTTTGTCTGTGTTCCTCTTCTTCTTGATCTTCCTCTTTTGCATATCTTATTACTTCATATTGTCCTTTCTCTGTTTAATTTTCATTTAATAAATCACTACTGACAGCAAAAACACAAGACTGTTTATTTTCTAGTCTTTCTTAATTTTCTACTAGACTTTTGAGCCTAGTTTTTATAACAACCCATTAGTCAGATTTCTTTCTTGTTCTAACTGGATAAGGAACAAAATATACTTGAATTTCCTGATACGCGAACACAAAAGGATCAAATTTTCCATGTCTCCTTGTATGCTTAATCTCTATAATTCGATGAATTTATACTGGATCAAACCAGTCATAGTAAAAAAATAATTTTTTTGTAGATTCTCCAAAATACTGTAATTGTACCACTGTTTAATAATGCCAAAATAATCATTCTCCACCACCTTCTCCAGTGCCTTTAACACAAACTCCATTATTGATTGTCTTCTTCCCAATGCTTTAGTCATTAGTATGAAATTTATCTCCATTCACAAAATATATTGGTCACGTCTTGACCTCTCTAAATGGTCCTCTTGCTAAGTCCTTCACATTTAGATCATTAAAAAATGAGGTTGAGTATGCACCTAGTTAAAAGTTATCAGTGAATAATTGATTAATTAATGCACACTACATAAAAAATGACCCATCATGCAATTAATCCAATTAAATTAGAAGGCCACTTATAAGGGTGTGAGCCATGAGACAAAATTTGAATCGACAAGTCTATCAATTTCTACGTCGTTAAAATAGAGATTTAAATTTCTGTGGTATTGTTCAAAATTGCTGTTGTGCAAAACTCAACTCAGTGAGCATACATAGTGCGTATACAATGTTTGATTGAATAATAAAAGTAGGAAATAGAATGTGTTCTTACTTGAGATATGACTTTTCTATATCACAATTGAGAAGAATATAAAGTTGAATCATCATATATTATCTATCACTAGTGATGCTCTTTCCAGAGCGATGCCACATTTGGTTAAAAATTTTAGGGTGGTCGGTTGGTCTGTCTCCTCTTTCATACAGGGATTCCGACCAATTCTTATTCTTAATGAATTTACATGTGACTCAAAATAATAAGAACAAAAGTACGATGTCTCCTGTGCCAAGTATGCTTCAAAAATAGAACTTTCCATATGAGATTTATTCTTAACTGTATTCTTAATTTGTTTTAAAACCTTTAAAAATGAAAGGAACTAGTTTGTTAGATTTGAATAAATAAGAATTAAAATAAAAACATGAAGAAGAAGTTACTAATGATTAAATATCTCTCAAAAGGATACATCCATTGAAATTGAATCGGTCCACCAACTCGAGCCTCATACTGGAGATGGACATATAGATGCTTCACGGAGTCAAAAAATCTAGGAGGGAAGATTCTTTCTAGCTTGCAGAGAATGACAAGAATGTTGTGCTCCATTTACAATAGCTCATTCACTTTCAACATTGTTGAACATAAGTCGCTGAAAAATTGACTTATTTCAGTGAGAAGCCTCTAAACTTGCTCTGGCAATGTGTTAATTGCAATGGGTAGCAAACATTCTATAAAAATGTGACAATCTTGGCTCTTCAGTTTAAACAACTTACAGTCCTTCATGTTAACACATCTTGACAAATTCGAAGAATATCCATAAGGCATTTCTAATCCTTTGACCCACTCGTATATTGCCCTTCTCTGTTTTAGCGTAAATGCTAATTTAGCCTTTGGCTTTATCACTCTACCATTTGCTAAGTCTTCTAACTATAAATTACGACGCCTGCAATATACGTTAAGATCTCTTCTAGCCTTGATGTTATCCTTTATCTTCCTTTGGATGTCCATAACAACGTTAAATATGTTGTCGAACATATTTTTTTCTATGTGCATGAGATCAAGATTATGACAGATCATTTAATCTTTCTAATAGGGGAGCTCCCGAAAAATTCATTGTTTTGTCTAGTTGTGCTCAACCCCATAACCTTGATCCCTAGAAAGTCAACTTTCAATGACCTTAGGAAATCTTCTAACTTCTTCCCGTAATTCTTCCCCACTCAGTCTTAGTGGCGAAAGATCATTATCAATTATATTCTTGGTGAACACATCCTTATTCCTCCTAAATGCATGGTCAGCAGGCAAAAATTGTCCATGACAATCAAACTAGGAGTTCTTTCTCCTATTTTGTAGAGTGAAGGCTTTTGAGTTATGCATATAGTAAGGACAAGTCAACTTACCTATAATGCTCCACCCTGACAACATCCCATAAAGTCATTTATCATCCATATCAACACTGCAGGCATAAGGAAATTCTGCTATGTCAACATGTCAAAGGTGGATAATCCATCCCACAACATTTTCAGCTCGACAATGAGTGGCTACAAGTACACATCAATGCCAGCCTTTGGATTCTATGTCAGAAAAATATACAATACAGTCATGCATAACTCTGGAGGTAGATTGTATGGTGTCACTATAATCGGCCAGCGTCTCATGCTGACTGTAAGGTGTGAACCCATATATACACAAACCGAGCCTCACATTACATTTCTCACTGGCAAAGTCTAGATACACCATGTCAAAATGTTTCCACACTTCTGCATTTGAACAATAGATTGGTACACTTTCATTTCTTCTGTTATTCCAGTGCTATCGCATGTACTCAGCCGAACTCATTGAGGCATAAAGCCTTTGCAACCTAGGGATGAGGGGCAAATAATGCATCCTTTTCACTGGAACTAGTTTTGAACTCTGTCTTCTCCCAGGCCGAGTTACTCAGTATCTGGATGCTCCATAAAATTTGCATGTTGTTTTATCCACATTGTCGTTGTAGAACAACATACATCCATTTTGTCAAACATCAATTTTTTTGGACGTTAGACCTAGTTTGGATACTAATTTTTTTGTCCTGTACTAATTCGCAGGCATAGATTTTCAGAGGGGTTAATCTCCTCTATAAGACCTGCCATGTTGTTGAAAGCTTAAACTAAAACGTTGCCTTTATATTTCAGACTCAACATTCAGACCACAACAGACAACTTTGAATGACTTGTACAGCCTAGCCAAAGGGGCCTCTGGTAGGCATTTAGCAGATCAAAGAACCTCTAGTATGTCATTACTATAGAAAATAATTTTTAAGAATAAATTATTAAAGAAATAAATTACTAGGGTAAGTAATTTTGTCGTAGTCATATAAAAAATTACAGTAGTGCAGATATGTAAAATAGACGTAAATATATGTATGTTTTATTTATTTTATGCAATCAAACTAGTAAAAAAAATTATAATTTATGATGTGACTTATACAATAAATATGACTTATTCAATAAAGCAAAGATATGGTATAGCTCATTTCACATGCATATCTTTTTCACCACTCCAAATATATCATACTCATACCAACTCTCTAGGACATGATTGGCTAGCCTCACAAGATAGGCCATATATATATATATATATATATATATATGTTTTATTTATTTTATGCAATCAAACTAGTAAAAAAAATTATAATTTATGATGTGACTTATACAATAAATATGACTTATTCAATAAATCAAAGATATGGTATAGCTCATTTCACATGCATATCTTTTTCACCACTCCAAATATATCATACTCATACCAACTCTCTAGGACATGATTGGCTAGCCTCACAAGATAGGCCATATATATATATATATATATATATAATTTATATATATATATATATACACATTAACACAAATATATATAAATTTATTTATATAAATTTATATTTATATATAATCAAATATATATATCTATATATATTTAGATATTTATATTTTACTACATTTTATGAGACATGACACTTGGTTGAATGGGTGGGATTCATCTTATTTTAAGAAAATTTGTGTGTATGGCATGCAAACTGTCATGTCCTACCTAAGGCATATGACTAGCACGAGAGTGAGCCTAAACTTACCTCAGAACCTAGCTCATTTTAACGATTTGACATGCGTAAAATTTTGAAATAGATAAATGAAAATGGACTTTAACTAAGAAAAACTTTATTTTACTGATTCACGAATAATTAAATATAAATAATCAATTTACCGTAAATATATTCTATACATTCTATTATAATAAATCAATTCAACAAAATATTTATAACCAATTCTTTAATACAGTTCATTCGTATATATCATTTTTCAACTTACAAAAATAGAAATCTGAATCGTAGGCTACCTATGTGATCATGGAGCGACTCTAGAATAGAAAAAAAAAGATACAAGAATAAAAATTTTAAATTACCCCCAGATTCAAATAGGGTCTTGAGCTAAAAGGAATCCATGACTACCTGCATGAAGATTTCCTTCAACTGCCAACTCTGAAAAATATTAATAAGAGGGGTATGAGCAAATCACTTGCCTAGTGAAGGGACAACACTATGCTACGACAAAAAACAATTATAAAGCATCATAATGATAACATGTGTCGATTATTCATAAATCAAATAACACAATATAATTCAAAATAGTTCTCAACAGCATGCAAATAATTCAATCGCATTTCAATATCACATAATCTAGAACAATAATTAATTCAATCAATTGCACAAATTTTCTGTACCAACTAGGTCGTCCAGGGTACCACTAGATCGTTGCTTGCGGCCCCCGCCGCATTCACCCTTATCGCTCCATTTATAAATCTCCACCCTTATGGTTCCTTGTAGAATTTTCCCATTGGGTGCACCACTATGCCTTGCCTTTCTTTCTCAAACACAAACACATGCACATATTAAAATCTCATATCATAAAACGATTACTCATACACAATTATGCATCATCCATAGATGAACACATTCAACAATTAAGATATAACACACTTCATCCATGATGCAAGCTCATATAAATTTGCATCACATTGCAACCAATTTAAAACATAGAGGAACCACAACTTTCTTCGATTTCAGATTAAGGTGTATGTTTGTATGTTCGTTTATATGCCCCTCCAAAACAAGTCTTTCCAATACTTATTTCATGAAATGAATATATAAATATGTATATGTACATATACCTCATGAAGAAAGCATATACAATCATATAAGGTACATATATATATATATACATATACACACACGCATATAGGCACATACACATATATATATATATATTGTCTTGTGCTTACATATGTATATATATATATATATATATATATATATGCATTCTTTCTTATTATTTTCTAAGGTATAGCAAAGTGCAAAGGATAGTAAAGTGCATATTCACATGCACACAATTTCTAAACATTCTTGTAATCAATGGAATACAAAAAATGTGTAATTACGTATGAACATATTTAGAAATACGCCTTTCAATCTCCACTCAAGAGAAAACATAAGTATACCTACATAATCACACAAATTCACATTTTTTCTTGACATCTCGTTATTTCATTCAAGGCATAATAGCAACATGATTTCCAACATACTCTACATATACAATCATCATTTCTTGATTTTATAAATATCACATGCTCTCATTATGATGGAAAGAATCATTTAAAAATGAATACTTAGTCATAGGAAATATCAACCCATTCACCTCGAATCAGAGGAAGGCTATCACACTTTAAACCAGAGGAAGGTACCAAGGAACTCATAGAAGCCTAGAAAATAAGCCAAGAAGGAAACAACACCATTTTAGAACTTAGGTCACCAAGCACTCAACATTATTCTATTTTTCTGCTAGTTTCAAAGTCTAAACTTTACAAAATTTTTGGTATTGATGTATTGCTCCAAATTTCACAAAACCTGGTACAGAGTCTTCTTTATATGTTAATATGCTAGAATAAAAATTTCAGCCCAAAATTCTACCATTTACCCCATCAAATGGTCATTTTTGTACCCATATATTAGAATTGCTTAACTCTACTATCTATTCTGTTCTTTCACGTAATAGACCACCTTAAAATACAATGAAATTTTGGAAATCATTAGGTCTATGTCTTGTCTAAGTGCCATAAAAATTTCAAGTCAAAAAGAGACCTTAGCTAACAAAACTAACCCAATTTCCTAAACTGCTCCAGCTCTACTCTGCACTGAACAACTGTTGTTCCCATGCTTATTTGAACAAGTAAACCAATTTTTATGAACTTGAAACTTTCTAGATATAATTATCACACTATAAAGAATCTCTCCACAAAGTTTCATAAATTTAGGAGTTGATTTGGTCATCTAAAAACACATAAAACTAGAAGCATGTCATATCAGTGTTATTTTCATACTCTCTAATTTTTAGCTACTGTTTTAGGTGCATTGAGGGTGCCAAACCAACCCAAAAAATTTTAAAATAATTTAGCCATAATATTAGATACCATATATAATTGCATACCAAATTTCATGACCATTGAAGTTCATTTCCTACCTTAAATAGTCAAAACCATTCACTACAGTCATGACAAACAAAAACAAATCTTGCAGAAATGCAGATTCGGTTTTTCCAAAATTTCTTCTGATTCTAACAACATATAATCACATCTTATCATGGTTTCTAGTTACCAATCCATACTTTAACATCCATTACTTCTTTTTAAACAAAATTTAAGAGTAAACTAAACACAAAAACCATTTTATCCTTCTTTGTTTTTCCAATTCAGTACACTCTGCATTAGCAAAAGTTTAAAACCCAAATTTGTTATGTTTTATCCCCACGGTTATGGTTCAATTCAGCATAATTCTCTATCCATTTCAAGTATTTGCATGCACATATTCAAACAGAGAAATTTATCCAGAATATAGAAAACTATTCATATTATGCAGTAAAGATAAATCTACAGCAAATCCAAATTGCCACTCACTTTACTCGGTTCCTAATGCACAGGGAATTTTTTTTATCCACCTATTCTTGTTTCAGTCAACCATTCAATCCAGCATTCATTCATTTAATCTTTTATTTCCTACAATACAATCCCTGACTTCTCTTTTCGATTTTGAATAACAATCAATCTTGAAGTGCAGAAGGAAGTATATTCGATGAAGCATCTTACCTCTCGAGTTTTGTAGCATTAGCTAGCATCCATATCCTTTCTCTTTCTCCCCTATTTTGGTTTTCTCCATTAGTTCTCCCTTCATCTCGCTTAACTCTATTCTTGTATCTCGATGTTCTTCACTACATCAACGTGTTAAGTTCTGGATTTAGCACTATTTTTGGTGCTAAATTCCCTATCCTTTTATCTCCTACTTGTCTTAACTTGTAGTTCTTAACCCTTGTTTTACGTGTTTTTATGATTTCTTAGGTTTTAGATTAATTTGAGCAAATTTTGGTCTTTGGCATGTGATTTGATGATGTTATTTGTCTTTTGGTGCAGGTTGAATTGTGGATGAGGCAAATGCTGCAGTTCTGAAGTTCTAAAGCCTAACTATCTACCAACCACCGCTATAGTAGTGGACCAATGCCGCTATAGCAGTGACCACTAGAACTAGCAGCCCAGAAGCCTTATTCTCTGTCAGCCATCTCTATAGCGGTGGATCTTCACTGCTATAGCGGTGGCCCCTAGTCAAGAATTCATTTTAAGCTATTTTCTCTGCCTTCCACCACTATAGCAGTGGGAACTCACCGCTATAGCGGTAGGTCATGATTCTACAGTCGTTTAAAGAGTGTCAGAGCAAAAATTTTAGGTTATTCTGAGTTGGAGACAGAGCAAAGGACAACAATTTTGCTAGAGGAAGAGGAGGGATCCCATTCCGAAGCTCTCTGGGCATGATTTCCATCAACCCAACCTCGAATTGATAGAGTTTGCTCATTCTTTTACTGTTTTCTGTAGTTTTAGAGCCATGAGTGGCTAATTTCTTTGTTCTAGGGTTGATATGAACCTAATCTCTGATTAGAAATTTTTTTCTCTCTAACATTGTGGTTACTATACAATTAATACATTCCTATCATTCATATATTTTGAACTTGTTGTAAAACTGGCCATTTTATGATTTGTTTGTTGCTATCATTGAACTCAGGAAAGAGAGATGTTGGTAGAATACTGAGTGGTTAGGGCGAGTGTTTGAACCCTAGGGGTTTTACTTGTTAATTAATAGGGATATTAGTTAACCTCGCTTAATTGAATTAGGTTAACATTTAATCAGCTTAAACTCACATAAAGGATTGTGTTAGAGTTAAGTAGCTTAATTTAGTTCGAAAGAATCACTTTAAGCCTTTAGAAAGCCTAAGATTAAAGTATGTTATTGTTCAGAATCACAAGTGTTAGGGAGAGTTAGCAATTCTTAGGACGAGAAAGGGGGATTAGTAACTCTAGGCCTTTTATTTGAATTATTACCATTCGATTTTCTTGTAGTCCGATTTTACTTCTTAGTTCTTTAATTAGAGCTATCTTTAATCCAAAATTGGTTTGCCTAAATAATACATTTAAACTTCTGGAGTACTTAGCACGTTAGTCCCTGTGGAGACGATAACTCTTACTTTATCACTTTATTACTTGTGCGACTAGTGCACTTGCTAAAATGCTTAACAAGTTTTTAGCACTATTGCTGGGGACTAACGGTTTTTAGCTAATATTCTAAGGATTTTAAAGGTGCTAGATTGGGCATTTATTTTGTTTTTTTTATATTTTAGTTCCTTATTTTAGTTGTTTCTGTTTCAGTAGTTATTTTTACTTTTAGTGTTGTTTTTCTGAATTTTGTTTGTCATTTCTAATTAGTTATTTCTGTTGTGTATGTGAGGTACTCTTGATCCATTTGAGCTTCTATACAAAACCTGAGATCGAGAAACTTACAAGGAGAGCTAGAAAGGAAGCGAAAGCTAGAAAAACTCAAGTAAGCCAAGCTCCAGAAGAAGATATGGCAGAAAATATTGGAAACAATGGAGGAAATGGAGTTACAAACTGGCAACAAAATGATAATAGAGCTGTTTGGGACTCTGCATCACCCACTAAGGCTGGACACATCTAGTATAGTGAAACCTCTGCTCGACGTGCATAACTTCGAAATTAAAGCTATCCTGATGAACTTAGTCCAACAGAATCAGTTTAGGGGGAGTCCCATAGAAGACCCGAACAACCATATCATAAATTTTTTGGATATTTATGACATGGTTAAACTTAATGGAGTAAGCAACAATGCCATACGTCTCTGTCTATTCTTTTTCCTTGAGGGATAAGGCTAAGAATTAGTTGAATGCTCAATCGAGAGGGAGCATCACAACTTGGGATAAACTCTAAAAAAGGTTTTTAGATAAATTCTTTCCTCTATCAAGGTCGATCAAATTGAGAAATGAGATCTCGGCCTTCTATCAGCATGAAGGTGAGAGCCTTTATGAGGCTTGGGAATGGTTTAAGGATCGTCTGATGAAGTGTCCTAATCATGGTCTTCCAGAGTGGCAGTAGTTGACTATCTTTCATAGTGGTCTCACATATAAGACTCAAGATAAATTAGATACCGCATCTGGTGGTGCTTTGATGGCAAGATCGATTTCTAAAGTGAAAGAAATTATAGAGACTATAGGGGTAAGCCAAAATGCTTCAAGCCAGACTAGAAATGTTTCAAGGAGAGGCGTTATGGAACTGGATACCCTTAATGCTCTTCTGGCTCAGAATAAAGCACTGACCAAGAAGGTTGATATGTTGTGCTCGAGGCAACAAGAACCTATAAGAGTGAATATTCTAATTACTCCGAGACCTATTTGTGATCTTTGTGGTGGTGTCCATGCTAACGGGTGTTATGATGAGTCAACTGTAATTGAACAATTGAACTACATGAGTGATGCTCAAAGGAATCAGCAAAATTCTTATTCCTACTCATATCATCTGGAGAATAAGAATCACCCAAATTTTTCTTAGAACAACAATCATTGTCTAAATCCTACAGCTTCATCATCTTCCGATAAGCCTTCTCATCCTTCTGGTTTTGGTTGTCAGAACAATTACTCTCTTCAAAATAGAACTCTGCAACCTTAAGTGGAGGAAAAACCTTCGATGGAGGAGATGTTTATGAGATTCATGGAGATAAGCGAGTCGATGTTTCAGACTCATAATGTGGCTATCAAGAATCTTGAAACACATATGGGACAGATGGCCCTTGCTCTGAATAATAGGCCACAAGGTAACCTCCCTTGTAATACCGAGAACAATCCAAGAAGGGGGAAACAGTACTATACTGTAATTACCTTAAAGAGTGGCAAGGAGCTCCGTGATATTGGCAAATCACATGATCAAAAGAAAGGGGTGATCATTGAAGAAGAAGAAGAGGAAAAAGTTGTCGAGCCTCAAGAAAAGGCAATTGAAAAAGTAAATTCTTCGAAGGGTAAAGGTAGAGGTGAAAATACAAAGCAAGACATGAGAGCTGAGAATTTTGTCCCACCAATACCCTATCCTCTAAGGCATAAAAAGTTTAATCTGGACTGAAAATATAAAAAATTCTTGGAGATCTTGAGACAATTTTATATCAACATCCCATTCGTGGAGGCATTGGAACAAATGTCCAGTTATGCAAAATTCATGAAAGATGTATTTTCAAGAAAAGATGCTTGGGTGAATTTGAAACTGTTGCTATGACTCAAGAATGTAGCGTTATTCTCTAAAAGAAGTTGCCTAGCAAAATGAAAGATCTGGGTAGCTTCGTGATTCCATGCAACATTGGGAGCAAATTTTATGGAAAAACACTGTGTGATTTGGGAGCAAGTGTAAATCAGATACCACTCTCTGTTTTCAAGAAATTGGGTTTGGGAAATACCCAGCCTACCACAGTGACATTTCAGTTAGCTGACCGTTTGATGTGCTATCTGAATAGAATCATTAAGGATGTGCTTATCAAGATGGACAAGTTGATTTTTCGGCTGATTTTATTATCATAGACTATGAGGAAGACAATGATATCTCGATCATTTTGGGAAGACCTTTTCTTGCAACCGGGAAAACATTAATTGATGTTCATAAAGGTGAGTTAACTATGAGGGTTAATGATCAAGAGGTCACCTTTAACATGAACAAGGCTATGAAGACTTCTGATGACCCGGAGGAGTGCTACATAGTGAAGATGATTGATAAAGAATCTCACAGGTATTGTCATAACAAGATGAGATGAAAAGAACAAAGAGAGCTATAGGAATTTTAGAGGTTCATGTAAAGTTTCGTGATGGTCCCTAAAAATTCAAACCTCCTGATATTGCACACAATGTTGTTACTCAACTGAAAAGATTCAAGAAGCAGAAGAAATTGGAGGATCCACCTTGAGCAGAGGTGCCCTGGTAAAGTCTGGCTGAAGACTATAAACTTAGCGCTCTTAGGAGACAACCCAAGTTTTCTTTCCCTCTTTTGTAGTTTTTTTTTATTTTGTCCTTGTTTTATTTATTTTACCTGTGGTATTTCTTTTTCCTCTGTTATGCTGATTTGGGATAGTGAGGACACTATCAAATTTAAGTTTGGGGGAGAGGTTTAACATGCTGATGGGTTTCTTCTTTGAGAAAATTTTGGTTAATTTTGTGTTGTCCATAAGCACGTGTAATAGGAGGAAAAAATTTTTTGAAAATTTTGAAAATCTGAAATTTTGGAATTCTTTGGCAAGTCAAATCTTGTTATATATATATATATATATATATATATATGTACGATTAACTTCTTGAGTTTACAAATCTTAAGTTTTATATATTTTTATAAGTGTTAGCCTTATCATTGCAAAATAACAGAAAAAATGTTTTTGTCTCTTTGTGAATGGCTTATAGATCATATTCTTTTATTCAAAAAAAATATATAGAAGTTAAATAAAGGACTAATGAAAAAAGAATTCAATAAAGGGATAGCTAAAAGTTTAATAAGGGGTAGGCTCCTGTAATTAAAATAAAATGAGAAATTTCCAAAGGAAATAAGGAAAGTAAAGAAGCTATATCCTTGAAAACAAAACAGTGAAGCCTTTGAGAATCGAAATAAAACGATGCCCTTGAGAACAAATGAGCGATTCAGTTTTGGAATTTTTGAATTTGGTTCTATAAGCTGTTCATAGAAGAGGTGAAGCTTTGATTTCAAGTTTTCTTGTGGTTTGGTTAACGCTTCTTATTGAATCCTTAAGATTGTAAACTCTTGAGTTAAATCTTTTGAGTAATGGTTTGATGAGGCTTGGCTTGCTTTAATTCACATTTTCAGATCTTCACTCTTCCTAGTTGCACATATTCCTGGTTGCACATACCTTTCTCAGAATTTTTCTCATTGAAAGTTTTTGCTTAAGGACAAGCAAAGGTTCAAGTTTGGGGAAGTGTTAAGTTCTGGATTTAACACCATTTTGTGCTAAATTCCCTATCATTTTATCTCCTACTTGTCTTAGCTTGTAGTTCTTAACCCTTATTTTATGTGTTTTAATGATTTCTTAGGTGTTAGATTAGTTTGAACAAATTCTGGTCTATGGCATGTGATTTGATATTATTATTTGTCTTTTGGTGTAGGTTGAATTGCAGAGGAGGCAAATGCTACAGTTCTGAAGTTCTGAAGCCTGACTCTCTGCCAACCACCACCATAGTGATGGACCAACTCCACTATAGCGGTGACCACTGGAACTAGTAGCCCAGGAGCCTTACTCTCTGCCAGCCACCACTATAGCAGTTAATCTTCACCGTTATAGCGGTGGCCCCTGTCAAGAATTCATTTTAAGCTATTTTCCCTGCCTTTCACCACTATAGCAGTGGGAACTCACAGCTATAGTGGTAGGTCGCGATTCTACAATCATTTAAAGAGCGTTAGAGCAGAAATTTTAGGTTATTCTGAGTTGGAGACAGAGCAAAGAACGCCGATTTTACTAGACAAAGAGGAGGAATCCCATTCCGAAGCTCTTCGTGCTCAATTTTTATCAACCCAACCTCGGAGTCATGGAGTTTGCTCATTTTTTTACTTTTTTTTGTAGTTTTAGAGCCATGAATGGCTAATTTCTTTGTTCTAGGGTTGAAATAAACCTAATCTCTGATTAGGAATTGTTTTCTCGCTAACATTGTGGTTGCTATATAATTAATACATTTCTATCATTCATATATTTTGAACTTGTTGTAAAATTGGTCATTTTATGATTTGTTTGTTGCTATCATTGAACTCGAGAGAGGGAGATGTTCGTAAAACGCTGAGTGATTAGGGCGAGTGTTTGAACCTTAGGGGTTTTACTTGTTAATTAATAAGGCTATTAGTTAACCTCGTTTAATCGAATTAGGTTAATGTTTAATCGGCTTAAACTCATATAAAGGATTGTGTTAGAGTTGAGTAGCTTAATTTAGGTTCAGAAGAATCACTTTAAGCCTTTAGAAAGCCTTAGATTAAAGTGTGTTATTATTCAGAATCACAAGTGTTAGGGAGAGTTAGCAGTTCTTAGGACGAGAGAGGGGGACTAGTAACTCAAGGCCTTTTATTTGAATTATTTTCATTCGATTTTATTGTAGTCCAATTTTACTTCTTAGTTCTTTAATTAGAGCTATCTTCAATCCAAAATTGGTTTACCTAAATAATACGTTTAAACCTCTGGAGTACTTAGCATGTTAGTCCCTGTGGAGACGATAACTCTTACTCTATCACTTTATTACTTGTGCAACTGGTGCGCTTGCCAAATCGCTTAACACCAAAACTCTGCTTTACAGCCAAATAGCAAGGGAAGGTCGAGAAGAAGAGAAAAGGAGAAAAGGAAAGGAAGAAGGAAAGGGAAGTCACCGGTGGAAAGGTGGCCGACAGTACTGCACGCTTGACTTTTCTCCCTCACTGTTAGTCTCTCCATCCCCATAAATTTCTCCCTTTCTCTTCTCCTCTCTCAACCTCTCTCTTTTCTCCCGTGCTAATGACTGAAATTGGGTGTGTGTATAAGGATCTAGAGGCTTCTAAGAGTCTGATAAGAAACATGGGACACATGGCACTTTCTCCAAGTACCACCTTGCCCACCATCTTGCTATAATTGTACAAGACACCTATCACCAAATTAAGTTTTCATTTGGGTCCTCAAGGTCTTGAAATTTTTTTTTATTTTATTTTTTTAACCTTACTCAATATTCAAAAATTATCTTTGACTATTCCTTCTCTCACTAAAAAAAAATTAATTCTCCTACCAAAATTTTGAAAATTTTGAAATAAGTCCTCGAGAATCTATTATTGCAAATTAATCCTCATTATCTGTTCTAAATTTAGAAACTTCTAATTCCTCAAAATTTTTCTTTCCAAATTTCAAGTTCCATCACCTTATTTAAAATCTGAGATATTACACAAATACAACCAAGTGGTGCATGCAAACACAACCAATTGTATTGAAAAAATAAAGATATGGGAATTTGTGTATGCCATGATTCGAACCTAGGAGGAGCTAGTGTATATATAGAAAAGCTTTTGCCATCTAAGCAATGAAGGATTATTGCCATATTTGTTCATTATTTAATATGAAAATAGATTCTACTGTTATCTACAAGAGTCAAGACAATGTTTATTATTTTATAAATATTTTAATTCATTTCTCATTGCTAACCTCCCCTATACCCTTTATAAATATGATCACTCTCACTCCCTCACTCCCTCAATTCCCCACTTCCCATTCTTCCCCTCTCACTCAATTATTCACACCCTCTCCCCTCAACTACTCGCTTATAGAGTTTCTTATGGAGCCATCCTATTTAAGAATGACTACTTTCCTGAAGACATTATGATGAATATATTGTTGTGATTGCCTGTTCCTGACGTACAAGCGTATATGACGATCTATGGAACTAGTTCTGGAGCTTTAGGCACAAAGATTTCAAACAAAATCATCTAAAAAGAGCCAACACACAATCTCCTTTTGTCCTGCCATCTTTTTTGAGCTTATATTGTCTAAGGTCATTTACTGATGTGTATGACATGAGCACCCGGTCATTCCATAGTCTCGAAGTAAATGAAGGTTGGTCCAGAGAATCCTTCACTGTCAAAGTGATTAGATCCATAAATGGTCAAATATTACTAAAAGGTAGAAGGCCACATTGTCATCACTAACTACTTCTCCTTAACCCGGTCACTGGACAAAAATGCAAAATGCTTGGCCCCATTATAGGTTCTTTGCTAATTAATTATATTTAATTTATTTCACAATTTTCTTAGGTATGTCTTTATAGTATTACTAAAATAGAGTTTTTTATGAGGAAAAGCTAATTATTATCTTGCATATGATATACATCAGGAAGACTTTGTTGTTGTGTGCTACCACTTAGTTAGGCAAATTGTGTTGGTGACAAAGTTTTACTCATGAGAACACAAGGGTCACCTCAGTGCAGGTTGTACAGAGGCGTGCAAGGTATGCCTCGAGCAATAGGAATGAACTACTCAGGTGAAAGTGAAATAGAAGCACGTTCTACCAGATACGCGCTGTCATTCTATGCCACAGTGACATTAACTTTTTTTAAACAATTGATCTAAATTAAAAAATAATTTATTCCATGGAAGATGGAATAAATATTATACCACAAGATATAACACTGCACTATCTTAACCAATATAGCGGTGCGTGACTCCGAAATACCAACTCATGTACGGTGACCTTAGATCCAAGTGTGGTTCATTGGTGAAGTCACCCTGCACAAAATGTCTTTTCCAATTGTTCCACATGGCAATGGCCTCCTGCTGGTGGTTAGCCCAGTTCTGGTGTTTTCCTTTGGCTTTTAGAGCGTAAGAACCTTTTATCTAGTCTCTTGGTGGGTTTAGTGGTATTCTTTGGATGAACCCAATTTGCCATAATAAGCAATTAGGGAATTGCATTTCAATAATATGGAAACAAATTGAAGGCACTCTAGCATGATCCACTTTAAACCTATATGTTTAACATGTAGGAATTTCCCCCCACCCGCATAAATATGGAAGCCATGTAATCTACAACGATTTGACACCTATTAGCATATTTCATATTGAAGCAAAACTAAATTACTTTATTAGACGTTGTATACCTCTTTGTTTCTTATGGTGTCTAATATTTCTTTGTATTTATTTATGAGCACATTTGAAGGAATTGGATGTATAAGCCCTCGCCCACCTATGAAGATAGTAAAAATTATTAATTACTATTAGAAAAATACGAATTAGTTAACCCACATATCAATTAACGAAAGATACCTGAAATCCTAAGGTAGCAACATTAAGTGTTTGGTAATGGATCTGGTTGTCAAACAACATCAAGAGCCAAAAGAGAAATCTAGACCAGATCCACATATATAGGAGGGCAATGTACCCTTAATTTGTTTAGTGTCCTTCAACATGGCAGAGCAAAGTTCTCGCCAACACTGCCGCACCCCAAGACATATTGTCGTACCAATGAAAATCAAGAAGGAAAATGAGGTATTTCATATTTACAAAATTATCAAACTTATCTAGCATCAAATATCTGTCAATTAACTGCAGAATCCAAGCTTTAGCATGGAATTCTAGGGTGCTTTGGTCTACACCTTCAGGGATCTCTGCAAATATATTGGCAAGCCAACTCAATGTAACTCTTTGCCCATCGGTTTCCAATACAGGCAGTGTAACTCCTAATGCTCTCTCACATGATTCTCCAAACTTTTTTATATAGGGATTACCCGCTATTGGTCTTCCTATACACAGAAGTTCTGATAATATTTTTACATCTTGCAGTGTAATTGTAATCTCACCCTTCGTAAGGTGAAAATTATATGTCTCTGGGTGCCACGATTCAACAAAGGTAGAAACTAAAGTGTAGTTATAGGAAAAATCTCTCAAGACAGATACACCTTAAAACCCAAATTGTATAAGAAATGGCACGATAGCAATAGGTGGATCACAAACAAATCACAAATTTATCCATTTTTTTACTGTAAGAATGCGATTTATCTAGGTAGAAAAAAATTAATTAATCGTATTATGAAATTAAATGCTCTTATACTTGATAAAACTAAGTAAATAAATCATTTAATAACTTGGCATAAATGACAAAAAATTAGTAAATAAAAAATTTAATAACTTCCTATAAATGGGCAATAATAATTTTGGAACAATGAATAATGGATACTTATTTGGTCATTTTCCCACACCATAGAGAAATATGTTATTCCTGCATGTATAATAGACTATGATATGAAGGGCCAGCAATATCACTATGCTCATTATAATCACCTGTGGCCATGACGAATAACTAATAAGACACTGGGAAAGTAGAAAGATGAACAGAGAAGTAGGAAGATGAATAGACAAATAATAAGATGAACAATTTAGAAGAAGTAGGAAAATAGACAAACAAACTAGAAGAGAGATGGAAAAGATTGAGAAGTTGATGAAATGATGGAGGTAGGTACTTATAAGGGTGTGTAGAGTAATAGGACAAATGGAAAAAAAATAAAATAAAAACTAATATGTATGCCATGTCATTTTTTCATACTTATTATTTTTAAATAATTCTAAAATAATAATTATTATTATATCTTATTAAATATTAATTTTGATAATTATTATTTCACAATAATTAATTTTATATTTATTTATGCCAATATTTTTTAATTTCTATAAACTTGATTTCATCAAAATTATATTTTTATAAATTATTATAATTCTTTCATAAAAACCCACATGCACTCAAGACCCACCTTAATCTACTAGGCATAGAGTTAACTACGCATAAGGTGGAAATGGGAGGTATATAGGTTTATATATAAATATATATGTTTCCACTCATATCTTTATGATCTTAGCTTCTGAAGACTCACTTCTTTCTTTTTCTTTTTCATCTCCCCGTATTAGTTCACAAAATTCCTAGCTTGTATTTTTTTTCTTTTCTACTAAATATGTCAAGTGATCCATCATAGCATACCAACAATTTATCCATAAGAAGATTAAGAAGACAACATTCTATTCAAACTCATAATCCTTCTTCTTCCAACAACACCACCAGTACGGACATTGATAATGTCACTATAACAAACTCATGGCAGTCATTTCCTTACCCTTCTTTTTTTGGCCTACAACAAAATATTTCTTCCATGACTCCTCCAAATTTTTACTCACCGATGCCCTGGCAATTTTAGGAAAATATACCACTACCAATGGCTCATCCTGAATATCCTCTGGTTGGACCACCACCCCCATAGCAATTCTGCGCCCATCATGATACATCTAATATGCTAACTACTTCTCCTCAAGTCCCAAATAACTCACCATCGGCAACTCAAACATATCATAATAACTCTACTTCTTTGCAACATTCTCAATCTTCATACCAACATTTAGGCCCAACACTATCTCCAGCCCCACAAAATGCGCTATTCGGATCTTTATATCAATCTAGATCCCGAGTCTCAATGGAGGCAACAACCCATGATTCACAATATGTAGATAGCAACATCATTATTAGGAAAGACCTCATCACTCATGATGGAAAAGAGTAATTATTATTATTCTTTTTCTAACTACCATAGTTTACATTTAACTTTATATCAATGAAATTTGTCTATTTTGAGTTTCTTTGAATCAGGTGTTCTCCAAACCATAATAAAGTTCGAGGTCGGATTGTGTCCATCAATAACGCAACATATGATGGACCATACACTTGTTGGATAGATGTACAGAAATCCCTACAAAAACTTTTGGTGGATAGAATTTCAAGTATAATTTCATTATCATTATTTAAAAAAATTTTCTTCATTTTCTAGTTTATTGTTATTTAACTAAATGTGTTTTTAGAAATGCTATACTTAGTTACCACATCATGACGACAATATTTACAACATTTAGAAAAGTTGTTTGTCAATGCATTTGAATGATTTTATATATACAGCGCATAAGAATAATAAAAATTAGACTAGATAGAAGAATCTATTTGGAATCAATTGTCCGATAAATGGGGAACTACACAATTTAAACAAATCAATGAGCGGAAAAAGAGAAATAGATCTTCTGATTCTATTAGGTTCGTCTCATCTCTTCACACTAGAGACTTTATTTCAATGGCTGAGCACAAGAGAAGATTGGTAACTTTTTTTTTTAAATATATTGATTTACTATTTCATCATTATATCTAAAACTTATTTATTTATTTTTTCTATACCACAGACAAAAGAATTAAGACAAGAACTTACTGCATCTGAGTTATTTCTCCAAACTAATCAGAATAAGACTGATCAAAGATAGGTTGATAAAAAATAGAGATAACCTTTGTAAGTGTTATTTCATGTACAATTGTATATGCATGGTATATATTTCATAATACAACTTGATATAATTCCATTTTCTTTCAATGTGGAATATCAAAGGCTACAGTCTTCAACTAGCTTCTATCAATAATTGTCTGATCTTGATCTATGGATGACAACAGCTAGAGGGAAAAAATGATAGATATATGGTTTAGGAGTTAAAGCAACAAAAATTATTGGTACAACAACCTCTGGATATCATATACAAGAAGACTCATCAGAGCTTGATTGGGCTTGCTCCCAAGAATTTCAATAGGTTCTAAGGGATAACTTTTCTTAAGTCTAAGTAAATCTTACAAAGAAGAGTTGAAAAAATACAACGAAAGGATGAGAGGACTAAGTAATCAAATTACTACAATGGAGAGCAGACGAAATACAATTCAAAGATCTTGTCCGCCACATCCACCTCCATAGGGATTTTATGCGAGTTCAAGTCAACCATAGGATGTAGAAGTGTATCGACTAGAAATGACTTCTTTAAATAATGTAACAAATTTTTTTATTCTACTCAATATTCCAGAAAATGAAAAACATCGATGATGAGGATGAAGAAGATGATGAGGAAGCTTAGATTTGTATTAGGCAAATTAATTGTACTTATTTGTATTAATATAATAGTTTTTTTAACCAACTAATTTTTTATTTATTACAATTTATTAACGTTTATTCATAAATATATTCAAATATATATATATATATATATAAATCTACAAATAATATAAAATGTATAAAAAATATTTAATGACATACAAATAATATAAAATAACATAGAAATATTATAAAATACATAAAACTTTAATTAATGAAATACGTCAAACCTTGTTTACTAATAAATGATATAAAATATGTAATAGGTTGTTTAATAGTAATCAGTAGCAGTGCATATTCATTTTTTAAGCTGTTATATTTGGTTACTGCCAATTGTGTATAATTTTGGCGGACTCCTAAAATATTTAATTCCCACCAAAACATGTTTATTTAATCATTATTCTTCTGTTTCACATTCATTTTTACCAGCCTCTGGATGCACTCGTGGTAGTTTCCTTTCTCTCCTCTTCTGTTTTGTTATTTTGCTTTGTGGTTTAGTTTCCTATCACTGCTTCACTAGTATTCTCCTAACATTCTTTTCAGTCTGCTATTCTCTTCTTTAACAACTTTTTATTTTCTTCTCTTTTGTCTCATCTCTTACCAATATCTTTTCTGTTGCTTCCACTCATTCAACATTCTACTTTTAACAAATTTTTATTACATAGGGATAACAAAAAGGTATCCTTTCTACCATTTACGTATGAGATCTTCTTCAATATCCATCTTTCTTTTCTACTCTTTTCAAGTTTGGCTTTCTAATAATCACTTCTACTGTTTATGTCTTAACAGCACGAGGACGAGAATGATGATGAGCACAAATTTGTTTGTAAACTAGATGCATTAATTTTGAGGATCATAAGAAAATCAAATAACTTAATAACTAAGTTTCCTCCTATGTTCATCATTTGATTATTTAACCAAATTTATAGATTGAAATGAAAATTCCTTTATAATCTGTAATTTCGTTTGTACCAATGACATTTATAATTTCTAAATTCAATTGTAAATTGAATGGTAAATCTATAATCTTTAAATTCATTTATAATCACATATAAATTGATAACAGCTAAATTACAATAATACAACTAAAATACAAATAAAATTAATAAAAAACCATTAATTTATATTCTTAAATAATATAACATAATAATTAAATTGAATGTATTAAAACAAATAAAAAATAAAAAACTTACCAGTTGATGTGGTGTGGCTCGATGATTACACCCACTAGCCATACGCTATGTCTGGCTCAGGGTTTGGACAGCCGAGCCATACTATTGGCAAGGCTTGGGCAGTGGCCCACTGACCCATACCATTGGCATAGCTCAAGTAACCATTACTCGAGCTAGAATGCAACATCAAGGGGACTCTCAGACTTCATGGCTCAGGGTATGTGTGGCTCGGGGACAAACAACCTGAGCCATATGCAAGTGTGACATGGGGCCCTTTTTGTGACCCACTTGAATGCCACTTCAGTGGCTTGGGTTTCCAATTCTTGAGCCATTCACGAGGATTTGCTGTGGGTCATACATAGTCTAACTAGATTTTTAAGTATGGCTTGGGGTTCCACTCCCTTAGCCATTTGTTATATGGCTAAGGATAATTCCCTACCACACATATATGCATGTGGGACCATCGATGCCTTTTGGACATTTAAAACAAATAAATAAATAGATATATTTACATGGCATTTGGTTTTGCGACTACTAGTAGTAAGAATTGCGTAGTAGGAAATATATTTTCAATCATAATTCAATTAGTTTTTAATCAGCATATCATTTTTACTACTGCAAATTTTCAGTAGGAAGTTAATAGGAGATCCCAATTTTCTACTGCATCTCATGTATTTGTGAGTGGAGTTTTTGTAGGAATAATGCTTGATTGTTGTAGTAGCCTAGCCATCACCGTCACAAGCCTAACTTTCACTTATTCTTCTCATTAACTTAGCTATCTTTTTGGTTTAGAAGCAAATTAACTATCTTTTTGGTTTAGAAGCAAATTAACTTTGCAATTGAAAAGAATGAAATAAATTTTTCCTTCTAATCTTGCATTCATAAACATTTAAATGAAAGTGAGCTTTTACACTTAGCTTTTCATAATCTTAAATCATAATTTACATCATTTTTGTGCTAGTTCCTACTATATACTTTACATAAATACATAACATAATGTGGCCTACCCGATTATAGAGCTTTTCTAATATTTCCTAATTTTGACATAAATCTAAAATACTCTACGTTACCCCGAACTATGGGGAGGTGTCCTGGCACGTATGTTATCGGGCTTTGGAGTCTTCTGTACCTAAAATTGTGAAGGGGTGAGTTTAGTCTACTTGACTCACCAAAAATTAGCCTTACTATAACAGATACACACTATAATGCATACTAGGAAGAAAGGACTAATGTTGCATATAATAGATGCACGAACATTTGAGAACTTGCAAATGGGTATGCACAAATACATCCCCATGACCATTCTCTCAATACACTAGACATAAAAGTCCCAAGATAAAGCAATTACTTGCATAACAGTTTATCATTCATTTAGGTATATGCAAACCATAATCAATGTACTCCTACCAACTAGCATAAGTCATGTTCCATGCATAATTATCATTACCTCTACCTACTATAGGTTACACATACAAGCATATAAAGTGCATGTGAGCAACCAACTCGCAATACCTCTCAAAGACATATTCATCACATTTTCAAAAGCAAGGATTCATTTACCATTAATTAGTATTTAGGTCTTAGTCATCACTCATATCATAGGAACATCATCTAATATTTATTACTCGTATCATAAGAATGTCATACATGCTTAATCAATCGAGTCATTGTGAGCCACTATTGATTCGCTAATAGAGGCGTTGTGACTGAAGGTCCTCCAAGCCCCTTGCACTACTAAGGTTACTATGAGTCCTATTCAACCTATCCCCTAATCATGGCAATGACACCACTGAATATTATGTATCATAAACTCTTAGGCACACAATTGTTTGCAAAATTTCATTAAAATGCAATCATACATCATCAACTATTTACATTACCTCAAAACAACATTAATGGAGTGGTATAGCGCCATATATATATATATATATATATATATTCTCTAAACACTTTAACAAGTAATAGGGAATACTCATATCAAATTCTCATCATGTGCACAACATTCATTCATGGCATCAATTTTGTTCTCATGTATTTCATGCATGTATAAACATTCATATACATACATATATAAATCTTCATGCACACTCATATAGGTCTATTTAAATTTGCACTTGTTAGTCCTCCTATGGAATATGACACATAATCATAATCCTCAGATAAGTTCAATTTACAAAATTCAAGCATAGCATAGGTTTTCTATTCTTTCTTATATTCATCATCCACTAGCAAATGTGTTGTGTTACCTTAAAGAAAATAAGTGAAAAACCTAAGTATGCCACACATCATCATAATCATCACATAAATGTGTTTAATTAGACTTCTAGGAAACAATATCCTAAGGAATAAAATACACAAGGTAAGGCTAATTCCTTCACCTTAATTCAGAGTATTTTTTTGTCTTCTTGAAGTCCCTTGGCTAAGTACCAAACATCCCGAAACCTAAGAACCATGAAAACCCAATATTAGCGTAACTTTTCATGGGGAAAAAGGGAGCCTAGGCCGTGGCACCTAAGGTGCCATGGCCTCTCCTCATCTAAGGCTAGGCACCCAAGCCTTCCTCACGTGGAAGGCTATAAGCGCCAGCACCCAAACGCTCTATTGGGTGGTGCCTCGGTGCCCCCTCCCTGCACATACATGAACCATAATCGGTTTGGACCAAAATTCAATCAAACTTCATCATTCTTCTTGATTTCTTTCATAAGTTTTCATTATAAAAGATTAGGGAACAATTTTACACTAAAACCCTAATTAATATCGAGGTTTCAAGCATCAATCATTAATTTTTATTTCATGACCCCTAACTTCTTCCTAACCATTCATAATCTTCTAATTTCATCTTCAATCTAGTTTAGTCCCTTAATTCTTATTGTTAATTTCATTATTAGTCATCAAGGATTGATTTAAACTATTACCCAAGCTCTACAACTCTCAAACAAACCCAAATCCTACTTAATTCTCTATAAATCTGATAATAAGAAAGGAAATTGGGAAATTGGGTTGTTTACCTTGATTGCTCACTTTTTGGGTGGAGGTTAGTCGTCGGAGGCTCGAACATCCACTAGAGAACTATGATCGAGTGCTTAGGTGTGCCCATGGTGGTGGAGGATGAAGAGAAGTGGAAATTGAGAGCTTTGGAAGGGAGAGTGCCTGAGAGAGAGGAAAAAAATGAGAGGAAAATATGTGGCAGCTCCTTATATATATACTCATGGGGTGAAATTACCACTTTACCCTTGGTCAACCTATGGTCAACTGCTGTAATGGCAACCTCATAACTTTCCCAATTTTGATATCTTTCTATATTCTAGGCATCACAAAAACTCCACCCTAACTTTCCATTTTACAGAAAGGTAACACATAATATCTTTATTTCATTCTAGTCTCTTCACGGACTCATAAATCATTTGGCTCTCTTTTCATGTCACTCATACACCCTTATCCCTCAGCCACAAATCATTTCTCATATCAAGATATTTCTAACCTTGCATAACCTTTTCCAATAAAAGGAAAAATTTTCCCCTACAATGGCATACTTAGTCAAAATTTTGACCCTCCTAATACCTGAAAATCGTGGGTGTTACACTGTGCTTTCCTTCAATTTATGTTCTCCTTCACGTTACCTTTTTTTCTCCTCTGTTTTTTTGCTAGAAAGTTTTTAGCGAACTCTAAGTTCTCTCCTCGTTCAAGTCTCTATTTTTCTCTCACTCGAGTCTATGTTTCTCACTCTCTCCTCCTCTCTGTTTCTCTCTACAAAACTACAAAAGACTTGAGTTGATGAGTCTGGACTTCTGAATCTGAGAGACAGAGATGATGAGAAGGAAAAGTGAGAATGAAAGGTGAGATTGAATAGCTTGAGTTAAAAATGAGACACCAGAAGCAAACGATATGTGATGAAGACAAAGATGACAGAGACAAAGACACTAGTCACCAGAGGTAGACATCATATACACGAACCCTAAAAGCTAAAATTAATTAGGTTTATTTTTATGTGGTCAGGCTAACAATTTGGGTTGATCGAGTTGGGAAATTCCCAACCCGCTACCTTAACTGCCAGTGGTTAGGTTATATTTTTTGACCCAACCTAACCTAAACTAACCCAAATGTGCAATTTGAGTTGGGTTGGGTAGGTTAATGGGGTCAACCCTGTAATGCCCTAGATTTTTTAGGCAATTTATGGTGAGCCCTTGAAAATTTAAAGAAAAATGTTTGAGATTTAAATCTTAATTTTTTGAGAAATAAGAAGAGGACTTTGTTGTAATGGAAATTTTACAACAATGCATTCTTAAGGACCTAGGTGAAAACTTTACTAATATGTGAGGTGATTTTATTATAGTGAAAAGAATAGGGACAAAAAAGAGAAATAAAATAATTTTGGGTGTAATACAAAAATTCAGGGAAACAAGAAGGGACTTAAATGAAATATTATTTTAAGAAAGGATGGCTTGTTGAAATTTAAAGGGAAAAATAGTGGGCATTTGGAGATGGTGACACGTGTGTCACCTCCTCACCCTTGGATGAGATGTTTGGCTTCTTGAGGAAGCCACAACACCTCATCTGAGTCCTCATCATTCACGCTTGTCAGAGAGATAAAGAGGGGTTGTGCAAGTGGTATTTGGATTCCCTCCAACATGTGGAGTGCTAGAGGGAGTCTATACACGTTAGATCTAATGATCCAAAAGGTAAAAAAAAAATTGCTACTTTTTTTTTCCTAAAATGTTTTTGTCTCAACTGGAGAGGATCCTCTGGAGTGAACCCTAACTAATGCGAATGAGGGGGAGAGGAAGAGCATGACACATGGTGGCTACTAGTTGAATCTTCCCCATCCTCCACCTTTGTTCCCTTTCTCAAATCATATCCCCTATTTCCAGATGTTGAACAGAGCGACTGAAGAGGCTATCAGAAAACAAAGTGACTCGGTGAGAGGTTGTGGAATTGTTTTGGTTTTGTTGTGATTCACGACAGAAGAGAGTACAAAAACATAGTAGGATTTTTGTCAATCAAGCTATGACTTTATGTTTACGGTAAAATATTTCTTTGACTCTTACGTGGTATGCTGAAATTAGGACATGATGATTTGGGAATGTAAATTCTAATTGAATGGGGTTGAAGAATTAAAATTTTTGGGAGGACAATTATGCTTTGGATTTGAACCGGAAAGGGAAGAAATTGGTTTGAAAACATAGCTCTTTCTTTTAAACTGTATTTGGTCTATATTAGACAAATTAAAACTCCATTTTTTTGAAGTTCTTGTTGTTGGGATTTAAATTAAAAATCTAGTTTACTGAAGTGTTGTATTAAAATTAATAATGCAAGATTTAATGGTGATTATAAAGGACAACTAACAAAGGGAACACGAGGTAAATAATGAGTTAGTGATGAGAAATTTGAGATAGAAATTGGTGGACTAACTAGTACATATTGTCGAGCACTTTTAAACTCCTATGTGATGGTCAATCAAGATTCTACATTTAATTAGGATTAGGCATGATGTTGTAGTGCTTGTAGAAGTCTGAATTTTAGCTCTGGTGAGAAGATATTTTGTTAGAAATTGTTGAAACATGTGAATGTGAATTATGCTCTTGGTGAGTTAGTTTATAAATGTTTTCAAGAAAAAATTGTGAGCTCATTATTAGGATTTTTCTTTCTAGAATGACAACTTGATATAAGCATATGTGAATGTTGATTGGGAATAGTATAAGATAGATGTAAGGAAATTTTTCTGAACTTTTGTCAAGAAATTTAATTATTGAAGTTGACTCTACTACTAAATAAATTATGTAATCTTGGAAAATTCTTGAACTTTGAGAAACTTAGCATTAGTTTTTCTTTATTGAATTGTCCTTACTATACTTACTGAGTATAGTCAAATTGGATATGCATATGAGAATGATGATTGAGGTACTTTGAGGCACATGTAGAGTTACTTTTTGATCTCTTATGTGAATTGCTCGCTTTTGTGAATTTTGGATTTTATACAATGGCTAAATGATCTTATTTTGACTTGAAAATTTTATGGCATCTAGACAAGACCTCATACTAATTGTCTAACAAATTTCATAGCATTTTGCTAAGGTTTGATAGTCTTATTAAACAGAAAGACAGAACCTATGCAAATTTATACAGTTCTGACCTTTGGTCAATAATAAGGTCTTTAATGGGGCCAAACGATGGAATTTAAATATGAAATTTTTATCCTAGCATGTCAACATACTAATAAGGCTCTGTACAAAATTTTATAATTTTTGGAACTATGGATTAATACCAGAATTTTTCTAAATTTTGAATCTGAATATAACCTTAAAACATATTAAAGTTAGATGATTGATAGCCTATGCTATGAATTGGTGTTGGTAATTGCTTGACTTAATTTTTAGGCTCATGATGAGGTTCTTGGAGTCTCTCTTTGGGTTTAAAGTGCAGAAATTTAGCTCGGATCAGGGTGAGGGGATCTATACCTTACTTGTTTGTATTTTCTAAACATAAACCTACCAATATGAATTCATGGATACCAAAACACTTGTTGTATGCTTGTTGAGAAGTACATTATGCATGTGCGTGCAAATAATATGATTGATTGATGTTTGTAGTATATGCGAGCTACCTATGTAATTGAGGGATGGAGCTATGCCTAAGAAAAATATATGTGAAATCAAGTATATGGGTGACCTTTCTTAAGTTAATTCTCATGAATCCTTGTGAGCCTCTTTTGAATATAATCGTATGTTGCTTTATACATACATTCAAGTATACCTGTATATGTGTTTACACTGAGAAATATAAATTAGTAGTTCCCACCCCTTCATTGAACTACATTGAATGTGACAAACATGAGTATGCCCTTTTAGTTGTCAAAGTGCCATAGAAAACCTTCTGACGTGAATGAGTATCTTACCGACTTATGAATGCATTTGTGGAATGGTATTAAGTAAATATGTTGTTGTTGCATTATGTGTATTCTTGTATTTGACTGATTTTGCGGACGATTATATGTGTGAATGATATGTATTTATTTGCATTTATGTTGGTGTGTGAAGTGGTCTGGCTTTGATATCCTTGGTTGCACATTGTTACACGCACAATAAGTGCTCATGTGTTACAGTTGTTGAGTTGCTTAAGAATCGATTAGCCTCCGGCCCTTTTGTCATTAGGGTTATGAAAGGGTGCAGTTAGGCTTCGATGTCATTGGTCTCACATTGCTGCACGCACAATAAGGACCCATGCGTTGTAGTCGTTAAGTTGCTTAGGAACTGATTGGCCTTTGGCCTCTGTGTGATTGGGGTTATGAAAGGGTATGGTTGGGCTTCTATGTCCTTGGTCTCACATTGCTGCACGCAAAATAAGGACCCGTATGTTGTGATTGTTGATTTGTTTAGGAATCGATTGGCCTCCAGTCTCTGTGAGATTGTGGACTTTGGATGTATCTCAATTACCTGCAAGTATAATAGTGTATTTCATTTGTTGATCCTATGACTTTTGTTTATTGCATTCGATATGAGATGATTTATGACTGCCTTTGTTTCATGTATGTGCCTCTTTTGTGAGGAATGTTTAACATAATATGATTGGGTGTCAATAGCCTAGCTGAATGCCTATGACATTAGGTTTTTGGCATAGTCCTGTAGCATTAATGCTAGTATGGAACCAGAAACAAAAGAAAGATATTGTACATGTAAAGGTGTATTAAGGCCCGATTATTTCCTATATTGGTGTATGCCAAGTCTACCCCATACATAGAATATGTATGAATTCCGATGAGTACGAGACATTTGCGTATGTGCCGTGAAAAGCCTAGCTACCATTACCCCTTGTATTAGTTGAGTGTCTTTATATTCCTACACTTTGTATCCATATACTAGCACATGCATAGCTATTTTCATATCTTTTATGGTAGAGTTGTTTTTGGTGAGTCAAGTTGTTGGACTCACCCCCTCACAATTTTAGGTATAAGAAAACTCTACAGATCAATGACATTCGTAATGAGGACAACTCTCTATTGATCAGGGTAAAGTAGACTACTCTAGAGTTATATCAAGTTAGGTAATCTTAGTGAGGCTCTATGATCGGGTAAGCCACTCTATAAAATGTATTTATGAAAGAATTTAGTAGGAACTAGTATAAAATATTGTAATTCATGATTTGAGATTATGAAAAGCTAAGAGTATAAAAGATTGTAATTCATGATTTGAGATTATGAAAAGCTAAGTATAAAAGCATTCATTTATTTAAATGCTTATGAACACGAGTTTATGAACAAAAAGAAATTTTCATTCTTTTAGTTGTAAGTTAAATTGTTTTTAAGCAAAAAAAATAGTTAAGCTAACGAATAGAACAAGGGTTCTTAGTGTAAGTTAGGCTTACGACGATGTGAACTAAGCACCATTTGCATCGGTCACATGCTCGATTTAGGGTTGTGACAAACCTAACCCATTGCTTACCCCTAGCCTGAACTTTCTTTATTTTGATGAGGTCCTCTAGTTGACTCAACTACGACAATGAAGATGCTGTTGGTGCATGTATAGGCTTTTTCCTATCTTTTTCTTCATGCAGAATCCTAGGCCATTTCAGGAATCCATTAGCGGCTCTTATGTTCACTTGGTTCTTTGCTAGTAGTAGCTCTTCATAGATGTCCTAATGAACACCATCCTTGGCATATAATTCAATGATCGGTGAGGGGAACCATGGAGTTGATCCCTTGCCTTGTAGCACCTTACCAACACCATTATAAATAATCCTTCCCACATCTACCACCTTATGACTAACAATGCAATTTATCAATATTGCTCGTTCCCTTTTTACATGTAAAGTGTGGTTGGTCGACATCAAGCATGTAGAGACAAAGTAGAGCCATTTTTTCTCATTGTGTTCACTACAAAAAAAAATTGACTTTCAGTGATGATAAGTGAACTTTTAGTGGCAACTAAGTGAGTCGCTACTGAAAGTTGACCTTTGGTAGCGAATTTTGAGAGTCGCCACCAAAAGTCAGACTTTCAGTAGCGACTACAATTTTCTTTTTTAAAATAACAAAAAATCAGACTTTTGGTAGCATATCTCATAGTCACTACCAAAAGTCAGACTTTCACTGGCGACTCCCATAAGCGACCTCAAAAGACAAATTTTATTAAAATAAAATTAAGAAATGTTGGACTTTTGATAGTCACCGTCAAAAGACTTTTTTTTTAAATAAAATCAATAAAAGTCAAACTTTTGGTGGAGACCTCCATAGTTGCCACCAAAAGTTAGACTGTTGGTGGCGGCTCTTATAGTCGCCACCAAAAGACAATTTTTTTAAATAAACTTAAAAAAAGTCAAACTTTTAGTGGTGACTCTCATAGTCGCCACCAAAAGTCAGACTTTCCATGGTGACTCTCACAGTCTCCACCAAAAGTCATTTTTTTTTGAAATTAACCAAAGTCACCACCAAAAGTCAATTTTAACAATTTGTATATATATATATATATATATATATATTATTTTGCCCTTATATAGCACAAATGAAGCGGTGGCAAGATGGCAAGACATAGATGGTTGAAAACAAGGGACCCAAGTTCAAATTTCAGATATGCATGTGTTTGGTTTAATTTCAAATAAACTTGAATATTACACACACAAAAAAAGGTCGAGTCATCCTAGGACAGCAAGTTAGTGGACCAGCCTAGACTGCATGGGTTGAATGAATCTTAGGTCGACCCGTCAGGCCAATCTGGGTCCCAAAAAAAAAGGCAAGTGACTTTTGGTGATGACTTTAAAATTATTTTTGTCACCACCAAAGGTCTTTTTTATGACAACTTTCAAAGTCGTTTTTTGGCCAAAAAATATTTTTTTGGCAACAAAAATGGTCGTCACAAAAAACTTTCAGCCACGGACTTTCAATAACAACTTTAGTCAAAGACTTTTAGTAGCGACTTTTAGACTAAGTCACCACAAAAAGTCAATTATTTTGTAGTGGTTTTAGTGATTCAATTGGGAAGTTATAATAGATCCCCTTCTTAACATATCAATCGGGGGCATGGGCACATATTGTTTAAGTGACTGCCTCTAAATCTATGGTTGGGTCACATATCATCTTGTGGAATTCGCGTGCCTCTTGTTCTATATCCAACAGGCCAAAATGTTCATTGATGGCCCTCCTTGAGAAGGGGATCTTCTTCCTTCTCACGTAAATTGTTTCATTCTCCACTTCTATTGCATTTGAATAAAACTCCTGGACGAGTGGAACCACTGCAACGTGTGGATTATCAATGAACTTTTCCCAATTCCTCATGCGTTTAATTACCTTGGCCTCATCGTCTATCCCTGTAGTTTTATTCAAGTCGAATCCTCTCTAAGGGATTGGTTTACTGCTCTGTCTCTCCACATATCTGTCTTGAGCCACCTTAGAGACAAACCTGAAGGTATCATACGTTGAGCTCGTTTTCTATTTTTGTGAGTTGTGGAATAAGTTCATTTGGACCTTTTCCTTGTGATTGCGGTACTCTGATTATGAAATCTGGATGTATGTTAATCCAACTTTATTATTCCTGTGACTTAATTTTGAACCTATGAGCATACTGATGCTGGCTGTGTGTTATGTTTTGAATGCTCGAAAAAACAGAAGGTTGTGATAGACGTTGGTGTTTATTGTGTTGCCCTTAAAAGCTAGATTTATAGTAAAGTTGCTCCCATTTACTCTGTGACCAAAGAGTTAAAATCTGAATTTTGGTTTGTGGTTTTAAGGGGGGAAGCTCTGATTTCGAAATGAATTCATGCCTTAAATATGAAATTTCGAGATGCATTTTCATGGGATATATGCATGCTTGGCTCATTCACGCTTGCTGGTCATGCTTTAAAAATTGAAATATTTTTGTGTTGTTCTTTCTTTAAATTAGATTTGAAGAAAGGGATTGATAGACTGTATCCCCTGTGATTTTTATACTTTAACATGACACTCTGAAGCATGACCTTGCTTATATCGCTGAGTAATTTTTTTTTTTTGGTTTTGAAATGTTGGAATGTTTTTAGACTTAGGTTGCCATGTTAAATCTGGACATTAAACGTTAATTTTTTTTTTGGTGTAAATAATATCTGAAATAAAATGCTGCCATTTTTTGGGGATGCAGTCTCTTTGTAAATGTTGCCGGACTTATTCTTGTCTTGTATCTACATGTGTTGTTATGTTTTTTAGACTTGAGTCATGGCTCAAACTAGATCTATCATGGTAGTTCTTTCCTATTGGTGTGTATTTGTTGGTTTTCTTCTTTGTTTTTGCGTCTTCTCAGTGGTCATGAAAGCCAGTGTTCAGGTTGTTGCATATTTTTCTCAAGTATTGCCAAGGAGGGGTATATGTACTCCTGTACTAATACAACAACAACAACAACATAGCCTTATCCCACTAAGTGGGGTCGGCTATATGGATCGGACGACGCCATTGAGCTCTATCAATGACCAACTCTTTAGATATCTCATTTACTAAAAGATCCCTTTCAATAATTTCTCTAAGTGTCCTTTTTGGTCTTCTTCGACCTTTTTTCATAGGGCTCCAAACCATCTGCTCAACTCTCCTAACTGGCGCTTCCAACGGTCTCCTTTGCACATGCCCAAACCATCTTAAACGATTTTCAACCATTTTTTCCTCAATAGGTGCCACCCTAACTCTACCTCGTATATGATCATTACGGATCCTATCTCTTCTTGTATGACCACACATCCAACGCAACATCCTCATCTCCGCCACTCCAATTTTATGTTCTTGTTGTCCTTTCATTGCCCAACATTCACTCCCATATAATATCGCTGGTCTTATAGCAGTACGATAAAATTTTCCTTTGAGTTTATCAGGTACTTTCCGATCACAAACAACCCTTGATGCCATTCTCCACTTCAACCACCCAGCTTGTATCCTATGTTCCATATCTCTAATAACTTCGCCATCATCTTGTATAATTGATCCCAAATACCTAAACGTTGACACTTGTGATACGACCTGATCACCAAGTTTAACCTCCAGCTCGTTCCTAGCTTGTCGCTTGTTAAACTTACAATGCATATATTCGATTTTACTCCTGCTCAGACGAAAACCCTTCGATTCCAAAGTAGCTCTCCATAACTCAAGTTTAGAATTAATCTCTTCCCTTGTCTCTGCTATGAGAACAACGTCATCTGCAAAAAGCATGCACTTAGGGATTTCTTCTTGGATGTGTTTCGTCAGAACATCTAAAACCAAGTCAAACAAATAAGGGCTTAAGGATGATCCCTGATGTAGGCCAATTTTAATAGAAAAGTCTCTAGTCTCCCCTCCAGACGTTCTCACACTAGTCGTAGCCCCCTCGTACATATCTTTTATGGCTCTAATATACGCAACCCGTACACCTTTCTGTTCCAAGGCTTTCCACAGCACCTCTCTTGGTACTCGATCATAGGCTTTTTCCAAGTTAATAAATGCTATATGAAGGTCTCTTTGTTTACTCCAATACCTTTCCATCAACCCCCTCAGAAGATATATAGCTTCCATTGTAGACCGTCCTGGCATGAATCCAAATTGATTTTCAGAAATACTCGTCTCAATTCTTAACCTACGTTCAATCACTCTTTCCCATAATTTTAGAGTGTGACTCATAAGCTTAATCCCACGATAATTTGCGCAATTCTGAATGTCTCCTTTGTTTTTGTAAATAGGCACTAAAGTGCTTCTTCTCCATTCCTCAGGCATTTTCTTAGACCTTAAAATTTCATTAAAGAGCTTAGTTAGCCAGATAGTACCCTCCTCTCCTAAACACTTCCAAACTTCAATAGGAATACCATCGGGACCAACAGCTTTACCATTATCCATTTTTCTAAGAGCTTCCTTGACCTCATCAACCTTGATCCTGTGATAATATGCCAAATTTTGTTCTCTCTCCAAGGTTGTTAGATCTTCTATATCGTAAGTCGACTCCGTTCCGTCATTAAAGAGCTTATGAAAATAACCCTACCATCTATTTTTAATATCTTTGTCTGTAATCAAAACTTTTCCTTCTTCATCCTTAATACATCTTACTTGATCCAAATCTCTAGATTTCCTTCCTCTAGCCTTCGCAATCTTGTAAATCTTCTGTTCCCCTTTTTTCGTTCCTAAATCCTTGTAAAACTCTTCAAACGCTTTAGATCGTGCTTCACTTACTGCTTTTTTTGTCTCCTTATTAGCCTTCCGATACCTTTCCCAATTTTTCGAGTTATTGCACAGATTGATAGCTTTAAAGCATTCTCTTTTAAATTTGATCTTTTCTTGAACAGCCTCATTCCACCACCAAGATTCCTTATCTCTTTGTCCAAAACCTTTTGATTTTCCTAAAAATGCTTTAGCTACTTTTCTAACCTTCTTGGCCATCTCCTCCCACATGGTGTTAGCATCTTCTCGTAACTCCCAAGATCCTTCCTCCAACAATCTTCTCTTGAAAGTCAGTTGATTCTCCCCCTTTAGCTGCCACCACTTGATTCTAGGGTTCATCGCCTGACGATGCTTTTGTTTCCGACCCTTAATAACCACGTCAAGGACCAAAACCATATGTTGAGTTGCCACGGGTTCTCCAGGAATAACTTTACAATTTAGACAGATTTTTCTATCTGGATTCCTTACCAGAAAGAAGTCAATCTGTGACCTTGAAGCTCCACTCTTGTATGTGATTAAATGTTCCTCTCGCTTCTTGAAGCAGGTATTGACAACCCTGAAATTATAAGCCATAGAGAAATCCAATATAGACTGTCCTTCCTCGTTAAGCTCCCCAAAACCAAAGCCACCATGGACCCTCTCATACTGTCCTGCTTCTTTCCCAACATGCCCATTAAGGTCCCCCCCGATGAAAATCTTCTCTTCTAAAGGTATGTTTCTAACCAATCCCTCCAAATCTTCCCAAAACTTTTCTTTAAGATATGCATCTGTCCCTACCTGTGGTGCATAGGCACTTATGATGTGGATAGTATCTCTTACGATAATCATCCTTAAGCATAGAATCCTATCCCCAATCCTTTTTACCTCCACCACACTCGGTGTCCATTCCTTGTCCACCATAATACCTACACCATTCTTTGTCCTTACTTTTCCAGTGTACCAGAACTTGAAGCCTGAACAGTCAAATTTCTTAGCCTTTTCTCCAACCTCCTGTACTAATATTTTTTAAAAAAATTTTCACAATATTAACTGTTTAAAATTATTTCTCTATATATAAACTTTTCATATAATTCCAACAACACTTAATTGAATTGTATTAACTTCTGTATAAATTTAATTAACACTTGATCAAATTATTTATGTGTAAAATATATAAATTTGATTAAGTATTGGTAAAATTCTAACATATAATTTTATATGTTAAAATTCGACTAAAAATATTGATCGAATTTTTACAAAATATTTTTTTTTAACAAATGAAAAAAATTGACCAAAGCTTGGTCGATTTCTTCTATATTATTATATATTATTAATATAATATAATATATATAATATATTATAATATATATATTATATATAATATATAAATTTCAAAACTATAATATATAAATTAAATTTCAAAACTATTTTCTATATTTTTTATTTTTTAAATTATTGTTTAAATTAAACTATAATAATTTTACACGATATTTTTTATTTATTAAGTTTCATTAATTAATAAATATATAAATTATTGTTTTTAAAAAATAGTTTATATAGATAATAGAAGATAAGGGATAACAGGATAAATAAAACTTATTAAATAAATAAAATAATATTAAATTAAAATCAAGAAGCATATTTAAATTAGATTAGAGTCCTTTGGATAGACAATTTAATTAATAATTTAAACAAGATTGAGATGACTAGAAAAGAAATAAGAGACGAGAACAAATCTAACTAAAATACAATTAAATAATATAAATTTACACTTATACTTAGTATAAGGATAATAAAACATATAATATTAAGAAGAATAATAATTAATATTATCTTAGATAATAGTAACAAACAATATAAGTAGTAAGATAAATAAAGTAGTTTTAAAATTAGTATAATGCATAGATAACACATCTTAAACAATAATTTATTCTAAGAACCCTCTTAATTCAAATTAAATTAAAACAAAGAGAAAAACAAATAGTTAGTAAACAAATAAAATAATAATAATAATAATAAATAAACACATTTAAAAGGATTAATATATGATACGTCAGTAGGCAGGAGAAGTAGGAGGCCCGGGTCGAGAGTACTCCCAATCGGCAACCCGATACTAGATGAGTACCACGTGTATTTATGATAATGTTTTGTATTGCACTGTTAATGCTATAATGATTGAATGTGCTCTGTAATCTCATTTGCAACTAGACGAGACTCTGTGATCTCATGTGCAACTAGAAGAGAAGTCTCGTCTAATTGCACATGAGATCACAGAGCACATTTGTCACATCTCAAAACCAGGCATAAACTCAAAGGTGTACCTTTATGACACCCTTTAAAGTCTCTGAAGCGGTCCTAATGCCCATAACTATGTAAAACATAGGTTTTCTAGTAAAAGAGGTTTTGTATACATATTTAGAATGATTCAATATTTAAATATTTTTCCCAAATTTTAAACAAAGGGATTACAGTCAACGTAGTATAACAGTATAATATAAACCGAGTATTATACGGTACAATACAACTTTCGAAGCCTAGGTGACCTATAGAGATTATAGAGCATTTCCTAAGTTTTTACAAAGTTTAGATTCGTAAGTCCCCTAGGCAAATGTGAAGTTTAACTTCAAGGATTACTAATCCTCCTGTGGGTTTTCTTCTTCCTCACCTACTGAAACAAATATGTTTAGGGATTTAATTCCCATTGTAGTCATGCCCAGGGATTCAATTCCTACTGCATTTCGTTTGTTGCATGTAAAATACAGCACACAATTTCACAATTCATAATTCTCAGTTATAACTCTCATAAACATAATCTTAAATCACACAATAAATTCTATTATCTGGTTAACATCACTAAATTAATTAAAATTCTAATTGTGATATGAGGTGAGATTTATATTATACTTTGAATAAAACAATAACTAAATTTGGTTAGCAAGGTTATCCACTCACTTAAATTCCGTATCTGAGCCACCTTTCCGAGTTGTTATGGAGAAGAGCACGTAGCTGGATTTCAAATTCCACTACAAAGATTTTCACGAAGGTCCGAGAGAAAAGTCAAGGTTGCCTTTGTACAAAATACTATTCATTTGTACGATCACTATTAACACGTATGGATACCATTCATACGAATAGATACTATTTATACATATAGATACTATACATATCAGGAATAGCGAACATAAGCCATAAAAAAGTATACCAGGAAAGTTCTCATAAAAGAGATATGAGTCACAATAGACATTCTTAAGTACTAGATCTTTCCTTAGTCAGAACATATATTCTTCATAGTTTTATACTTTATTTCAACAATCAAAACACTTTCAAGCAACTGAGGATAGTTTTTTTTTATGTGGAGGATCAGTTCAAATTGCAACCACAGAGCATACTAAGAATTTGTCATCTAAATAATTATAAGAATTTAAAGGAGCATAATATTCTCACCTTGGATCTAGGCTAAGGAGAAAAAGCCTAAAATTTATTAGCCCTAACATCGAAGCGAGAGGAATTTGAAGAGAGGAAGAAAGAGAAATTGAAAGTGTAAGTCTAGAAGTGAAACAAAAGAGTCTATTTATAAGAAAAGTCAGGGCACTATGCGCTAATAAAATATTTAATTTACTATACATTTTAATAATTCAGTTTACTATGCACTTTAATAATTCAGTTTACTATACGCTTGAATATTATCTAACTTATGTAGCTAAGATAAGGCTAGGGAGTCATCAATCCACTCACCCGGATTCCTTACCAATCCTTGACATGTTCTACCATAATCCTTCAAATGAAGGATGTCGTGATGGATCTAGTCATCCCAATCTTATTCAAATTATTGATTAAATTGTCTATCAAAAGGATTCTGATTTAATTTAATTATGATTCTTGCTTTTAAATTAATATTATTTTATTTATTTAATAATTTTTACTTACCCTATTATTTATTTGTTGTGGCTTATCCCTTATTAATTTATTATTTTCTATTTACCTATATATTAAATTTTATTTATTTAATAGGTTTTACTTATCCTATTATCCCTTATCTTACTATTTATATTAATTTAATTAATTATAATAAATATATTAAATTTTAATAAAAATATATTAAATTTCAAAACTATTTTCTATATAAATTATTTTTTAAAACAATCATTTATATATTTTATTAATATATTTATTAATTAATAAAATTTAATAAATAAAAACATCATGTAAAAATTTATTTATTATAATTTAATTTAAACAAAAATTTAGAAAATAAAAAATATATAGAAAAATAGTTTTGAAATTTAATATTTTTTGTTAAAATTTATTATATATTAAAAAATTTATTATATTTAATATATAATATAATATAGCAATATTTATATTATATATATTGTACAACATAATATAATATAAATATTATTATATTATATTAATAATATAAAATAATATTTGGTTGATTTCTTTATAAAAAGACCTGTCAAGCTCTGGTTGATTTCTTTCATCTGTAAAAAGAAAAAAAATTGTCAAAATTCGATCAATTTTTGGTTGAATTTTAACATAGAAAATTATATGTTAGAATTCGACCAATATTTAGTCAAATTTGTATATTTTACACATAAATAATTCAATTAAATATTGATTAAATTTATACAAAAGTTAATATAATTCAATCAAGTATTGATCGAATTATATAAAAAGTTAATATATTGAAAAATAGTTTTGAATATTTAAAATTATAAAAAAAATTAAAAATATTAATACGGGATTAAATAGACCCCAACGGTGGGGAGTGATGGGCATGGGGAGTGATCGGCTTGATGAGTGTTGGTCATGGGCTTGAAGGACTTGTTTGGCCATGTCTGAAGAAGAGACGACGATGGAGGTGATTCGGCCAGCTTCAAGCTCATGAACCATGATAGGTCCATAAACGGCTGCGAGTTTTGTTAAGGACTTGTGTGGCTGTTTGCCTTGGTCAAGGAGATTCCCAATGATAGGCAAAGGGGTAGGACCCGGTGGAAGTTTTGGTCTTTTGGTTTTCTTAGATAGTAAACGAAGGGTTTGAAGTAATAGGGTGCATGTGATTATTAGGAAGAAGATGAAGTATACTAACTCCATCTCTGCTAGCTAGTTGGCACACAATACAAGCATGAAGCTGTAGAAGAAAAGTGTTCACATACTTATACATGTTCAAAAAGGTTAAAGAAAAATATGAGGGTTTATGTTTACATTCACAGTGGAATTTTTATATGTACTTGCGTTGACCATTTTGCATGCATCACTTCGTTTAAAATAATATTTATTAAGTTTTAGCTGTTGCTAATTAGTAAGATCATCTATAGTGTTGAACCTCAATTTGGTTCTTATTATGGATCTGACAGTGTCACATCAGCTTAAGTAACTTCCTATCACTTTAAGCAACTCTCCACTTAAATGGTGAACCTCTTAAAAACCTACAAATGGGTCCTATAATCAACTCTCTACTCTTTAACATTTGTTACTCTTCACTAGCTCTATTAATATTTATTGTGAGTTGATTATTCTATTATTACTTTTTATATAAGAACCAGTTCTTATATAAGAACTGTTCTTACTCGTGACAACCAACATAGCGAATTACAGTAGTGAATCGAAATAAGAACTAGTTCTTAAATATAAAAATTCTTTAAGAACTACCACTATAGATGCTCTAATTGATCATGGCTGATGCATGTTTAGTTAATTTATTTATAACAAATAAATTATGAAATTTCAAACGATATTTTTAATTTTAACAAAGAAGTAGAATTAATTTAATAAAATTTAAATTCAAATCACTTTTTTATTAGTCATAGTTCATTTATTAAGAAGAAGATGAAGAGTGAGTTAAAATAAATTAATGTTATATAAAATAACAATTTGTTATAGAGTTTATTGGAACTATCTTTCTTTTTTTTTTTTAACTAGTTGTTTGTTTATTAATTGTCATCTATAGCAAGTTGAATTTCTGTTATTTGTATAACTAAACTACATGGCTACCATAATAATGGGGAGTAGAGTATCCAACGTACCAACTCTAGTTTAAGTGGGAGAGGAAAAATGGAACAGTACAACTCCGAGAGTGACGGACTAACTCTTATAAAGGTTGATGCAGTTAGTACATCTTTAATTAATAGGGAAAATGAAAATGTGCAAATACGGAAGATCTGAAGGCCGACTTAAATTAGTGAAACCCCCTTGCATTGGGATTTGGGTTCTCTGTTTTGCTTTTTCTTGCCTGAACTTTTAGCAGCAGTTTGTTCTGTTGCTAAAAATTTTAATAACAAAATGTTTTGTTGCTAAAAGTGGTATTGCACTCTGATTACTTTTAGAAATGCAGAGAACCCAAATCCCTTGCATTGACAATTGAAGTTGAAATTGAAATAGAATGAAAAAGGACAAATTTCACCGACTCCTCTCCTAACCATATTTTCTTTTTTGGTAAGTGATGTCGTATGTAAGGAGTGAGACTTTATAACACAAATGGAGCGTTCAAAGCTTGAAAAAAATCAACTGATTCTTGTCATTCTTGTTATTTTTTGTTTTTTCCATAATTATTATTTAGTATGGGTGATTATTGTCATTTTTGTTATTTTTGTCTTTTTTGTAATCGTCATTAAATATGGATGATTCTTATCTATTTTTTGTTATTTCTTTCCTTTTTGTTGTATTTGAAGTCCTTTATAAATTTTCTAAAACCTTTTGAAGAGACAGTTTTGAATAATTAATGAATTGAAATTTTCTTAATCTTTTGCTCCAATGCTTTGGTATTCTAAAGAATCAATGAGTTGTTGAGTTTATTATCATTCCCATCACATACTTTGCATCAGTAAGTAAAACTAATTATATTAAATTTCAATTGAATTAAATGGATCTTAATCATCTAAATTAAATAGACTAAGATCAGTTAGTTAATTAAATAGCATTGTTACAAGATGTTTAAACTGATTTGGTTACTGAACATTTAACAGAGATATCTACAAATTAATCTAACCAATCAAAATAAAGCTTAGTTTTTATATCTTAATGATCATAGGTTAATAACAATAATTTATCTAAACATTTAAAATCTAATCTTGATTCCTATAATTGAATACTATAAATTTGTAATTAATTGTATTTTATCTTTTATATTATAGTATGAATCTTGACTTATTTGTGATTAGATTGAATTTTAAATCGTGTTAGAATATTCTCAATGTAAAATTTGTTGTTAGTAATATTTATTTTGTCTTAAAATTGAAAAAATTGATATTGAATAATTAAAATTTTACATTAACTTTTCTCTTATAAGCTTCCCACTCTCATCACTAAGTGTGTAATTTAAGTGATATAGGTTTGGAATATTGCAGATTAAAAGCCAAGGTTTGGAACCCCCCTTATAATTAAAAAAGAAAACTATCCATCCCCTCGAATTTAAAATGACGGCTAAATTGGATTAGTTCCATTATAATCAAATTTATTGAATTAATTGTATGAGATTTTCAATCATTAATTAGATCAATTTAACTAATAGAGATGATCAAACCAAACCAATCCAACTCATTACACAGCCATGTCAGTTATTGATAATAAAATTATAAGAATTGGCGTTTTAATTTCACCCAAATAATCAATTTAAATATATAATTAACCCAATAACTTACTTTTCAAAAATATTCCCCCTAATCCCTAATTTGGTAGGAAGGACACATAACAAACAGTAACAAATCTAATAATGATTCGTCATAGTTTGTGATGTATCACGCAGAATCTCACACTAATTCGTTATTATAATAATAACGAATTTAATAGTCATTATAGAAATTTTTTTTTTAAAGACATATATAGTGGCTGCCTGTCTGTGCCACATGACTTTTTAATCAAAGGTTGATTTTCTCCCTCTTTCTTCTTGTCTGTGACTGCCTGGATTGCTAACTAAATGATGATGTTACTCCATATTCACCAAATGATTGAAATTGCATGACATGCTAATTTAGACTAATCAATCTTGTTGTTGACCATACTTCGCACTGAAATCTAACAGATCACCCAATAAAATTACCATAAATATTTTTAATTTGTCCTTTATATAGCAATTACCAATTAGTAGAGTAAAGTATTTTTCATAACATAAAGGAAACTAGCCTTAAAAAAATTAATACTTGATTCGCAAGGAGAAGTGAATCCCTAAAATAATGAAAGACAGACTCGGGGTTAGTATGTCATTTGGCACACATACTACTAAGACCCAAGCCTTTGAAGCTCCTAAATAGATAGCAAAAACAAAGTATAGATAGTAAAAACCGATTGAAATATCTCCATATTCTAATTGCCATTTGGTGATATTTCTTATCTTATAATTTTGTTCCACCAAGCAGCTATGCATTAATTGCTTGGTGGAACTCTGTCAGATGGTGAGCCTTTTTTTGAGTCATTTGGGGAGATGCTATTACTACTTTATTTCCTTAGGATCAGGGTTTTCTGCCATGAATAATTCATGGCAGAGTGCCCTAGCTCTTTTAGCAACAATTTTTTCTGTTGCTAAAAGTTTTAAAAAATTTTGTTATTAAAACTTTTAGCAACAGGAAAAACTGTTGCTAAAAGTTCAGGCAGAAAAACTGAAGGCAGAGAACTCACCCCCGTTTCCTTGTTCTCTCTCCTTGATCCATTTTTTACTAATCCTCCTTTACTGCTGCTTCATTCTTCATCAGCTTCGATCATTTCCATCTTCTCTTTTTTCTGACAAACATTAACTTCTCTGCATGTCTTTTCCCAAACCTGCATTCCTCTTTCTGTAATTTGACCATCCAAATTTTTGTGTGATCACAAATCTAACACTTTATTCATAGTCACAATCAATTAAATATTTACATCGAACAAAATAAAAATAAAAAAAGTCACCTTCAAAATAAAGAAAAAAAAGTCTCTTTCTCTCTCTCTCTGACTAGCCAATCACACGCCTCCATGATTTCATATTGATCCATCCAAGACCCCACTGCCTCAATCCCCCGATATCCAAATCCAGGAGGTGCTCAGTTCTTCGAACCTGAAACACAAATGAAAAACAATAGCATCTGGTATCACACCATTTCCCCCTTCCAACTCTCAAAATTCACTTAAAGTAATAAAACAGTTTTTCGATCTCCAACAACAACTCCGAAACCATTTCCAAGTTAAACAATTGAGCTTATGAATTCATACCATGCTGTAAATGAGCTCCTTGCTCCAATTTCAGCATTCTTCATTGCTTCAGTATCGGAATCATCTGTGAACTGAGAATACTCTTTGGGGCTTTTCACTTCTCTCTTACTTGGTGCTTTGTTCCCACTCTAAAATAATAATAATGGCAATTATAACAAATACATAGAGTAATTGTAATTTCACAGAAATGAGAAATCACAATAAGGAAGACTAAAGAGACTTTCTCATTAAAACAAATCTATTATCCATTTTCCTCAAGCTAAAGGAGTCTACAGACTACTCTCTTTTTCTGCGTCTCTAAAGATCACAATGGAAGGTGTTACTGCATATACTTAGGTGTTTGTCGACATTAACAGCTGGTCTAATAGCTTTCGAGGTATCAATTTTTGGTCTCCATCGACCCTTCCTCAAAATCTTCTTCGCCTTCATCCTCTGCTAAATGCAGATGCGGTTACTGTAGAGAAAGAGAGAGGGAGAGATTTTTCAGCGTTTGAGGCAGTTTAGTGTTGTGTTGGGAAATGCAAATGTCGCCATTTAAGAAACTCAAGAATTTTTTTTATTTTACAGGTGGTTTTATTTTTATTTTACTAAATATAAATATTTAATTAGTTATGCCTAAAAATAAAGTGTTAGGTTTGTGCTCACACAAGAATTTCTTTGTTTACATTAGTATCTTCCAATTGCTCATTTAATGCTTCTCCTTCTAATGATTCTATTTTTACTGCTTTCATTTATGGTCTGTTTGGTTCGCAATACAGAGTAAGAATAGAAAGGAAAAAATGAATGAAAAGGAAAGGAAGAAAATGGAAAAAAAATTTGTTTGGTTGGCGATTGAAAAAAGAAAAGGAGAGAAAAAAAATAGGATTAGTAAAATGTTATTTAAATTTTAAAATAAAATAAATTTGAAGGGTAATTTTATTAAACTACCCCTCACTCCTTCTTTCCCTTTGTTGACCATTCATGCCCTTGCATTCTTCATCTGCGTTACCTGGCTATGCGACGATAGAGCATCTCGATTTCTCCAATTCCTTTGTTAGCCAGCGCGACTAAAACAAGTAAGCTCCGACGACCGTAAGGATGGCTTGTTGCCTTTGACCACAGACCCTATCTTCGACATCAAGGATTCATTGGCTAGCTTTAGTTAGACAGAATGAGAGCTTATCCGATGACATTAAGGCTGGTTCGCTTGCCGTTGACCATAGGCCCTTCTCTTCGACCGTGTTGTCGACGCCGGTGCGAGGTAGGTGCTTTCTCTCAGACCCATCCCTTCGATGCCATGAGAACCAGCATCCTAGTAGCTGATTCAATTTACTGTCATCACTGTACTCTATACTAAGGTTTTGAGTTGCAAAATTAATCTGTGCTTTAGGATGCTTGCTAGATTAATTTGCTTTAGGAGCTATTAATTTGCTAATTTGTTTGCTAAATTAAGGTCCTGGTGCTATGTGTGTGGTTCACGTTACCTGGTGGAAAAGGAGAGTTCTTTATATATATGTTTTCAAAATAATGAAATGCTGATAATGCTATTAAGATTTTAATTTTTTTCTATTTTAAACCAAGTTTTGTGGTTTTCTATTTGAATTTGGTTTAGTTTCTCTACTAGTTTAAAACATCAGGTCTTCTTGTGTTCTGGAGAATTAAAAAAAGACAAAGAAAATACAATGAATGAATGATAATTCATTCTTTTTGGCTGAAACTAAATTTATACGATCATAAACTATGAGCGTTCTATCTTTCTTTCGTTCCTGATAGTAGAGAATGAAAGAGATATACATTGGTCATGCAATTTGCAATTTTCATATTTGAACTTCTATTTGCTGATAACCAAGTCAAATTGGTACAACTTATGCTTTCTATACCTGCTTTTGGACTGCAATTCAAAAAGATACAATATGTTATCTGGTAAACATAGCAGATCAATCTTTTGACATCTGCCTTATAAATTGATTTTTCTGTGGATGCTTTTCTTGATGCATTACATGTGAATAGCTTAGTAGATTAGTTGCCAAGAAACTATTTTCACCAAACTCCACACTAAAGTATCTTTCTAATATAATGTGTAACCGTATTTGTCTTTGAGAGAGAGTTTTTGATTCAATAGAGATAAATTAGATGTCATTTTCTATTACCTTATTATACTTGCAAGTTATGTTTAGGGCCATTAGACAGGTTCACTGCAGGATACGCACGATGTCCTCCAGTGTGCATGATGCCTCTACTCAAGGGGTACTAAATGTAATACCCATTATATTTTTTAAGTTATAAGTATTCAAGAATTACGATAAATTTATTTTGGAGAAAATAAATTCCCTATCGGTTTAATTTTTGTATACTCGTTTGTGCATATTGTTGAAAATACAAATTTTTATTTATAGATTCTTTAAATTATGGGATATAATGGATGATACGATATGAAATTAATCCCATTAAGTAAAAATACAGTTCAAAAGTGGAATCTATAATGAATAGTTGAAAGTGAGACTGGTAGATGAAAACTAGTAAGTGAGACTGGTAGATGAAAACTGGTAAGTGAAACTGGTATATGAAATAGTAAAAGAGAACGGTAGATGGAATAGTAGCAAATAGTACCATAACTTCTCCTATAAATAGGCCCTTCCATTTCACTTCAAAACTCACACCTTTAATTTCTCTTCTCTCCTCTCCTCAAAACTTCTCTTGCTCCGGCATTAGGGCTCTGAGATTCTAGGTCTTTCTTCCTTAGCCTAGATCCAAGGTAAGAATACTATGCCCCTTTTCTATGCCATTCAGATTTTAAAAGTTATTTTCTTAAGTATGCTCTGTGGTTGCGGCTTTGGCTGATCTTCCACATCAGAAAAACTGTCCTTAGCTACCTATATGTTGTTTTGATTCTCTGATTACCGAAATAGAATGTAAACTGTGAAGAATACATGTCTAGGAAAGTTCTGGCTAAGGAAAGACATGGTTCTTAAGTGTGTCCATTGGGACTCTCCACTCTTTCCTAGGAACTTACCTGGTGTACTCTTTTACAGATTGTATTCTCTATTTCTGGTATGAATAGTACCTATACGTATGAATAGTAACTGTACGTATGAATAGTAACTATATGTATGAATAGTATTTATACGTATGAATAGTACCTGTACATATAAATAATGACTATACGTGTAAATAGTATCTGTACATATGAATAGTAATCGTACGTATGAATAGTGATTATATGTATGAATAATATTTTGGTACAAAAGCAACCCTGACTCTCTATATCTGATCCTTATGAAAATCTCCGTAGCGGAACCTGAAATCCAGCTACGTACTCTTCTTTGTAGCAACTCGAAAAAGTGACTGGGATACGGAATCTAAGTGAATGGATGACCTTGCTAACCGACTTTATTTACTTTTATTCCAAGTACAATATAAGCTCCATCTCATATCACAATTAGATTCTATATTTATTGATGATTGCTAGATAATGAAATTTATTGTTGATTTAAGATTATTATGAATTGAGTATATAATACACATGGAATGGTTGAGGGCTTGACCCAAGACACCAATACATGGAATTATACACATGGAATGGTTGAGGGCTTGACCCAAGATACCAATGTATGGAATTTTACACATGGAATGGTTGAGGGCTTCATTTCCCAAGATACCAATGCATGTAATGATTGATTATAAGTGGAGACTGAATTCTTGAACATAAAATACAGAGGTATAGAAACCCTGAATATCAAAATAACTGTTGTTATTGTGATTATGATCTGGTATTTGTACTTGTGATATATTTATTATTGCACAATCATTTAGTCACTGAGTTTTGATGAACTCACACTTTTTATGAACATTTTTTTTAGATACAGTGGATGTCAACGAAGAAAATCCACAGGAGAATTAGTATTCCTCGAGGATACTTTTTATCTGGAGGGCTTATAAATCCAAAAGCTTAGGAATGCTCTGTAATCTCTATAGGTCACCTAGGTTTGGAAAGTTGTATCATATTGTATGATATTTGACTTGTTTTTCTGTTTCACTGTGCTGAACTTTTTATATGTTTATATACATGAATATCTTTCTTGGAAAGTTTTGTTATATATATTAGTACAGTTCAGAGTTTTTATGGGACACCATAGAGGTATACTCTTGAGTTTACGGAGTTACTCACATGCCTAAATTTGGGATGTGACACTAAAATTAGAACAGAGATATTGTCGTTGCTCACTACGAGCTACAATGAAGATCTATCATTCCGAAAAGAACCTGAAGATGGTGTATATACAGTGTGAGGCTGACAGGTGTGGTTTCTTTCGATGGGTACGTTTCGTAGACGTTGAATTTAAGGACTCAGTCAATAGTGTACCTCATCCAGAATGCAAGAATGCAGACATCGCTTCATTGTGTGAGGTCATGGCACGTATTGAGAGAGATATTTCCATGATGAAACAACAAATTGGGGACATTGCAAAGGCACAAGAGGAGGGCACCAAAAAGCCTATACTGGGGAAAATCAAGGCAATGGTTGTAGTCTTAGTGGTGTTATCTCTTGTGATGTTTATGAAATATGAGGAGGTTTTGTACAATGACCAGTGAAGTCTATATGTAATGTCTAGTTTATTAAATGAAAACTATGCTTTTAGATGAATCTCAGCCACTTTGAAATATATTATTACCAATGCATTATGTAATTGTCCCTTAGTTTTTGGTGCATCTCTTATAATCTGATGATGTTTTTAATTGCTTCTTGGTGGATGGGTTTTAGCTGACGGCTTTGAGTTGGATAGTAGTTTAGATATATGACCAAGCAGTGCAATTAATACCTTTTTCATTTTTTGTTCCTTGTTCTTTTCATTTGCTTTTTTTCTTTTTCTTTTTCTTTTTCTTTTAGCTGAGTGTCCTGGCTTTCTACTTATCATGGATGGTTAATAAATTATAGTTTGAGCTAGAAGTCTGATAGATAACAACAGCAGCAAAATAAATTATGCTGATGTGGCTAGTTATGTTTTGCATATAATTCATGCCAATGAAAAGGACAAAAATAGATACTAGAGCAAAGCTCACTCAAGTGTGGCATGTGTGAGTTTAAATGTCAACAAAATTTTAATAGCATACTAATAGAGATTTAAAGGCATAGATTGATTTAAAATTTGAAGACTACAGGGACAAAATTACAAACTTTTAAATAATAAGGACCAAATTGAATGAAACTAAGCCAATAGAGTAATTAACCTTTTGTCAAAAATCAATAAAATTGCACCAGTACCATGATATATGGGGAAATGGATGTGCAGGTGTGAGATAATAGAATAACAAAGGAAATGTAAAGAAAAGCACCTCTCAAGTTGAGCAAATAACCCCTATCAAGGAATAAACTTAAATAGAAAGAATAGACACATCACATTATTGTCTGTTATACAGAGGATGGACAAATCCATTCCATCCCATCTAAACAAATATTCAAGAACCAAAACAATTAAACACTTATCCATAGCAAGCTAAAATATAGACATAAGCCATATGTCAATATCAGTCATTGCCAGTTACATTTGACTATCCTCACAAAGTATACTACTACACAGCCATCAATGACAGTAGCTTACATATCATTTGTCAACTATTCAGCATTCACAAAACATATAACCAACTAATTACTAACATTGGTCCTACTAAACACAAAAACAGTAGTCTTACATCATTTGTTTTGGAAATGTTTGTCATAACTTACATATTTGGAAATATTACAACACATAACAAGATAAATATCTAGCAAATAATTGATCTGATCTATGCAACCTTAAGTGCATCCGGTACGCAAGGAAATTGCACTAGTAAACAGTGGATTTGTACAATCACTAAGTTAGCCTTGATCACTTCTTATTCAATCAATCCCTGAACAGCCGTCAACTCTACAAGAAGCCTTTCCTTTCTTTCAATCATGTTTTTATCATGATTCAACATGTCAAACAATGTGGTAATGGAAGTTGAAATGGAGTTGGAGGCCTCATGAATGCATTCCCTCCTACCTATTGTGAGCTCAGCCAGCGCTGTAGCAACATCATTTGTTGCAATACTTCTTTTTCTCTTTTTGCTTGAATTGGATGTTGCGTCAGACTGTATATTGGGAGTCCCAGTGCTAAGCACGTTTGATGTAGGCACGTCAAAAGCATCCATCTCAGGATCTGGGGTAGGCATGACTTTGTCATCCGTTTCTGTTTGGGTTGCAATCTCTTCTCTGATGTTTATTGATGATTGTGCATCCCTTTCAAATGCACGGTCTCTTCCCCATATAATGTCCACTTCTCCATAGAAGGGGAATGGTTTCTTTCTCCATCCACGTTTGGTTGGATTGGACTGCAGATGAAACAATTCATAATATTCATATACGGTACAAAGAAAGTCATTAAAATAACTAACAGTGCAAAGTTGAATCTAGTCAGTACCTCTATATATGCATCCCAGACGGCTGGCTCTGCCACAACGCACTTCGTAATGATATCCCATCCAAACCCGCTTGTATTCGTACTATGAATCATGTCATGTACGGCTTGCCAAAAGGTCTTTAGTGTCTTCATCTGAGACAGTATATGGGGCTTAGCCTTTATGTTGTGGCCAGGAAGCTTCTCAGCAACCATCATCTCAAGTTTTGGCAGGAACCTATGCTTAAAACTTTTGTCACAATGGTAGTCACGGTTCAGCTTCAGCTTGACAAGTGAATCTACAAGCATAGCATCCTCCACAAGGGTCCAGTGGTGTACCATTTCACAGTCTAGGATAAAAAAACAGGACAATAATATAGGGTAATATCACAAAATGTCATATATATTGTGCAGTAAACAACAAGTAATTATGATTCTAACTGGATAAAACGACAAACTTCTAAGTATCGCCCAATGTTTCTTCACCATCCGAAAGCACCGCTCAATCACATTACATGCTTTAGCGTTTTCAAATTAAAATATGCACAAGGATTTGGTGGTTGACAGTTCCCCCTCCATTCTTTGAGATGGTACCATTGTCCTTGGTAAGGTACAAGGAACCCTTCACAGTTTGTGTACCCCACATCTACTAAGTAATAACAGTCTAGGAAAAACAACATGTTATATGTCACAATCATAAAAAAAAAAGTGGGTTAAATTTTTAAGTATGGGATGAACTATATATGATACTCACCCTAAGGGAACCCTAAAATGGTGTGGTCTAGAAAGTGCATCACGTAACACTCGTGCATCAGCTACAGACCCTTCCCACCCAGGCAACACATATAAAAATTGCTCGTCTTCAGTGCAAACGCCTAACACATTAGTTGTGATATCACCTTTCCGGTATTGGTACCTTAGCTTGTCCTCCAATGGGACTTGTATACTTATGTGTGTTCCATCGAGGGCACCGAGACAATTATGTGACAACACCACCATAAACAATCAAACATGCACCTATGTACACTAGTCATGTACTACATAGGTAAATTGAAGTTGGACAAGTTACCTTGAACCATTTCCACCAGGGATTGACTGAATCCGTAGGCATAGTCTTAGGGGTTCAGAAAAGCTCATTGTCTAAATGCATCATAGCATTCAAAACCCTATTAAAGTGTCTACTCACACTCTCTCCTGACCTCTTAAAGTTGGATTGGATGACCCTATTCTTCACATAATGAGACAAGATATGTGCAAAAATAGCAACTTGCTCATCTATAAGCATATGTCTTGTTGGCCTAAGTCTACCTATGGTGTCAAGCATTGCACATAGGTTATCTAAAGTCCTCCTATTCATTCTCATTAAATTATGACAAGCTGTGTCACTGCTATACACTAAACTCATAAAATGGGCTCTATGACCATGAAAATCAACATTGTAAGGTCTTCTACTAATTTGACGCCTACATAGAACAACTCCAACAGTAGAAACGTAGTAACTACATATGGTGAGGACTGTATTGAACCACCAAGTCATAGCAACAATAACAATCTTTCTTTTCAAGTCATCCATGGCTACCTATGATTGCCTGAAATGATTAATTAAATTAAATTATTTGTAGGGTTTTGTTATCATGAATGTTTACACTAAGTTAGCATTAATCCAAGTTCTACAACTTTTTTACAAAAGAAAAGAGTCACTATCTATGATGTGAACATACATAATAATAGCTATTGACAAAAATCATTTTCCACTTAGAAATTTGTTGTCAATATTTTAATCAAAAGAAATTTGTTGTTAATCTCTACAATCGTACACATGTACATAATCTCCATCTTCGTCTTATCCCTTCATCCTATCCATCATTAATTTATTTCTTCATCCCATATCTATGTGTAAGTCTAAAAGAGAGGGAGAGATGATATAATCATAAAATATAGTATAATGATAAGGGTGAGGAATAAAGAAAGAGAAAAAGGGAGAAATAAATGAGAATGACATGATTATATTAAATTATTAATGCTTAGTGAAAAAGTAGGTAGACATTGTTCGTATATATATATATATATATATATATATATATATATATATATATATATATATATATATATATGAGTGTGTTGTTTATGTGCTGATAAGAAAATAAAGAGAGAAAAGAGAAAAGAAAAGAAAGATGAAGAGACGAAAATAGAAAAGAGAGAGCAAGAGAGACAAGTACAAGAAAGACCAGAGAAAGAAGAGAAATACAGATGGAATTCATATAAAGAAGAGGAATTCATAATAGTGAAACTTGTAATTATTTGAATGAAATTTATTTAGAAATCATTAAGAAATTTGATTTAAAAAAGAGGTATCATTGTAAAATGAAATAAAATAACATGATGTTATAGCAAACATGGACTAATTTAGTATTTTTAACTTAGCTTTATTTTATAAGTTTGGCCCATCACTACTTTACATGGCAGATAATGGGTTTTACAGATTTTCTGAAAAGTAAGCTTTACATCATGAGCGAGGGATTCTCATCAGTCTGTCATAGACAAAGGGGAATGTATCAAATAGGAAGAATTGCATTATAAGTAGTAGAAGAGATGTACTCAAGAAAAAACCAATCAATGAATGAATGAATTATCTTTCCTAAATTTTCCCTTCAATTCCTCATCTCCTATGCCTTCTTCTTCCTCAATGAATGAATGAATGAATTATCTTTCCTATTCTCCCTTCAATTCTTCATCTCCTCTACCTTCTTTTTCCTCAAACATTTCTTCTTCTTCTTCCTCTCCTTTCTACTTTCTGAATCTCTCTTGTGCCTCTTCTTATTCTCCTTCAATTCTCAATCTCCTTTTTTAAGGATTAATTAAAAACAGAGAGTAATCAAGATCAAAATGAAGGACTGAAAATTAAACTCTTACCTTTTGTGACCAAGACAAAATCAGAGTCAAAAAGAAGACAAAACAAACAAGAACAAATTAACTTTTAGTTTGTTCTCTTTAAATGTTACTTTCAAGTATCCTAATTTTTAACTTGCATATCTATCATCAAAATAATTGAGAGCAAACCAAGCCAATAGTAAGCTAAATCCAGAGACCAAATACATCATAAGACAATTAACTACTCACTAAATTAGTTGGCACACGAATTGTTATTTAATTTTGTAATGAATCATTTCAAGATGGGACAGAAATATAATTGAGAAATAGAGAGAGACAAGGATGTATTTGTAATTGCAACAAATTAATCATTTGACCCCCTAACCAATCCCATATATAAAAGCCTAACAGATCCATTTGGAACCTAACCACAAATTCTCACTCACTGCCAGCCTCACGCTAGCTCTTGTCAATTTTACACCTATCATGTCCAAACCACCATATCTAATGGCAGATTCTGTTGCATCCTATAAACCAAAACACCATACTTAGAATGCCAAGGGCATCACCATCTTGGCCTCCATCTTCTCCTTCTTCATCTGTATCTCCATCATCTACGTTCTCAACCACTCTCCCAATACCTAAACTAGCCTTTTTGGAAATAACATCTTTTGTTTCTTCATTTCCAACACTCTCATCCTTATCATAACTGCAGACTATGAAGCATTCTCTTCCTCTAAAAACAAGCAAGACCTTTATGAAGAGTATGTCATGCACAACCAAGCCAAAAATTATAACAATTATATCACCCCTTCATATATCCACTACCCCAAATCAATACTTATTGATCTAAAATAGAATTAGCATTATAAAGTCAAAAGATCAGGAACAAGAGCTGGGATTAAGCCTCAATTCTTCTGAGATTCGAAACAGTGCCATATCAAACATTATGGAAATAATGACTAGGTCACAGCGAAAGATTGACATAGCCAATATCACAACATGGCGTGAGAACCAACCTCTAACCAACCTAGAATTCTAACAATAGACAAAATGGAAAATAATAAGAATCAGAGATTGTAGTGAAATATAGAAAAATTTGGGGCACTCAAACAAAACAGTCATCACATTTAGACCGAATAGAGAACAACGCAGCAAAACAAAGAAGAATGGATGCAAGCACATACCTAACACAAGAAGAACACAAAGCTTCAAGGAGTAGGACAGATGGCGACACACCGGCTGGACAGATCGTTCGAGCAATGCTATCACAACAAAAGTGAATGGGGAAGCTATTTCGACAACCTAGCAGTGCTAAAGATGTTGGAGGGCGCCATCAAAAATCTTCATCTGAGATAAGGACAATGTGGTAACTTCTAAGTAATTTTCCATCAAGAAAGCGGTCTTCCATCGACATATGAGTGGAAGAATCCATAATGAAAAGGTTGGAAAATAGTGCCAGAGTGGAAAGGAAGCAAGCTACTCAGGAAGGTGAAGCAAGCACGCGACCCTGCACTATAGATTGGAATCCAGCCTCCCTTTTTGCTAGACAACATGAACCAAACAGAGCATTAATGCTTCTTGTCTTTTTGCATCAATTTTCTTATTCTTTCTGTCAGTCCCTACTTTTATATGTCTGACAACCCTCACTTCTATGAGATCGGAGTCTCTGCTTTTCTATACGGGAAAAGCGGGGACTTTTCTGTTGTTACAAAATCATTGTTACAAGTTGCAACCGTTGCTATAAATATTAATTTTAAAAACCATAGCTATAAATATTAATTTTAAAAACCATAGCTAAAGCTTCTTTACAAGTGTTGGCCACTGTTACCTGCTTTTCCCATACAGAAAAGCAGGGACTCTGGTCTCCAGTTCTATATGTTCCAATCCTTCCTTACTGCTTCTTTACTTCCTTCTTCTTCCCGTTTTCAGCTCATTCTTCTCTGATTGTGTTTCTTTCCTTCTTCTTTCTTCCAGCTTCTAGCTCTTATCTTCAATTTTTATTTCAAAATTCAAAATTTAAAATCCAAACCAAGTATTATTTGTATATTCACTCTCTGTCTCTTTCTCTAGAAGCAAGAAAGCTCTGTGAGGCTCCAAAGCAACCATGCTGGTATTTTGGACGATTTCCAGGTTTCCCTTCGACCCTCCTCCTGCTTCTGCCATGAACCATTTCCAGGTTTCTCTTTGAACCTCTTTCTTCTTTTGGCATGGACGATTTCCCCTCTTTGCCTCTCTCTCTCTCTCTCTCCACGGATTTTCTATGCTGATATGTATTATCTTTGGCTTCTGCTTCCATTACCGATACTGATGTTGGGAGGGGTAGAATGGCTTAAAGCAAGAAGGAAACAACACTCTACCTACTCATCATAAGCTTCTTCGGTTCCCGATTTCATTCAACATTTTGTGTTTGAATCCTTTTGAAGAATCCACCAATGCCATTATCGGCTGCACAATTATGTCCTTATCTGTGCCAAGGAACAAGGTAATTGAAATTTGTTTTCGATGCATTTTAATATTCTATGATCTATGTTTTTTGATTTAGCTATTATTATTTTAATCTTTATTGCGATGGATGTCACTGATCTATCTATTTGTTCAAATTTTGAAGGAAAGTTGTCCGATGTTGTTCTGTCGAACCCATATCAGGTAAAATTATCTAACCCTTCAAGTTTGATTCAGGTTTTGTGGGATTCTATCGTTAGTAATTTTAACTGTTGAAATTAGCCTGGATTAGCTTATGCGACTTATGGGCATTGAGAATTATCGAAGAATTTTAACTGGAACTCTTTTCATTACCGAGTTATGGGGAAATTTCAGAATATTCTTATAGTATTGTTTTTCATTTACCTTAAAAAATTCTAATAACGGTTTTGTTTTGTTTATTGGTGGTGAAAAAAAGTATTCACTCACATGGAAATCCATCTTCCCCAGTTGCTACAAGGGGGAATACCCTTGTGAGAAGCCCAAGCAGGAAGTGGGTGAAGCCACAGTCATAGCCACAAAGAAAAGCTCTTCGCACAGGTGGGTGCAGCATTTTCTCACCTTCATTCTGTTTGTTTCTTGTGTATTTAGTCATCTAAAATTTGCAAAAGAGACTTCCAAATATAGGGGATTTTGAATGTAATTAATCGATTCATACCCTTCCTTTTTTCTTGCAATTGATCTTCAGTATTGAAGAACTTATATCATTGCTGAGGGAGCGAATGAATGTGCTGACTACGTTAGCCAATTCTTGGTAGGATGGATTACTGTATTGGACAGTGTGCCAACTATTGATATGTTGGGTTTTCTTCCTGATTTTCTTGATGGTAACTCTTAATTCTTAAAGATTGAGCATTTATTCTCAACATTTTCTAAACATTTATGTCGAGCTGCTAATTATTTGTATTCTTCTCAAGTTTTTTTAATATGTTGAGTGATCCCAGCCATGAAATACGTCAACAAGCTGATTTAACTCTTTCTGAGTTTCTTCAAGAGATTAAAAACTCCCTAGTAAGGCTTTTACTAATGTATTTATTTTTCTTTTTACTTTATATGTAACTGCCAAGGGTTCTTCCACTGTTCAGGACCCAATTCTTCTTTAATGTCATTTTTCCACTCTTGGCTGCCTGAGGATTATTTATGGCACTCAATTTCTTTTCCATATTTCAATTTTTAGGTGTCATTTATTTGCTGACTCCTTTTTGTTTGGTATCATGTTTGACTGTGTTGAGCATCATTTTCACCAACTATTTTGACACAAAAGCAAAATATTTTATTCATTTGTCATTTTCTAACTCAAGCAGTGCTACTCTTGAAGTCTGTAGATTACGGACATATGGCTGAAATACTGGTACAGAGGACAGGTTCTCCAGATGAATTTACTAGATTAACAACTATTACCCGGGTGAGTGGTAATGTAATGCCTCACCATGTTAGAAAACTTTTACCAGCTCTCTTAGCAAACTTTATTACCATATCTGTTTTGTTATAATTAATGATTATTTCATTTGAATCATGCCTTTGCATTCTTCTATTAACAGATACATGATGTTTAAATACTTGATCTTGGTTCTTATATCATATATGAGCCAAGAATTAGTATTTTCTATATTGATTGAGGAAATAAAGTTGCCGATGTAATAACTGCATGGTTTGAGGATGAAACTTTGTTTAGATTTAGGATGAATCTTGAAGTTTGATTTATTGAAAATTGCTACTTTCTAGGTAAATGGTCTCATCTTTATGCTAATATGACCTAGCTTTTGATAGAATTTACCATTGCAGGTTTCTGTGTTCTTTGACATTACATTCATTTGTCAACATTATATTCTATGTCCTGGCCAAAAAGCAATGAAATCAGTGGCCTATGTTGAGCCTGACAATAAAATCACAAAGCATCTTGTCAAGTCTTCCAATCACAAAGCAATCATGAATAATTTTTTGAAACTTCATAGTTAGTTCCATCATAGGGATTTCTTTTTCATGGATAATTAAGCCCTGACATTTTCTTTTTGCCTGATCTTTAATGTGAGTTTCTGTAGTCAATTGTTGTTAGATCTCTTTCTTTTACTCTGAATTGTGTACAGTACAAGTTCATGAGTTAATCTATATTCTGGAAGTTGGAATTGTAGGATATTCGGCATCACTACCATGGTCATTGAGAATGAAGATTGTTGTGGGAGCTGCAAAGGTAGACATGTTTATCACAAATGCACTCAATCACATCAGGGTGGCTAAGAGCAAACACGTCATGATACAGACCACCTCAAACTCTTTGGGAAGCTGATTTGTAATATGGATGACAATTTATCTCCCTGGATATATGTTAGTTCAATAAACTAGCTAAGTTTAATCTATACCAAATCAAAGCTTGAGTTGTGTTTTCCTATTTTTTATATCCAGATCCATCTATATTTTCATGGGAAAAAATGCTTGCAGCTAGCTCAAATGATGAATTGACTGGCAGTTATTCTGTTATAGTAAACCAGACACTTTTTAAGTTGTATATTTTTTCTTACACAATGGCATTTGCTTTGACAGGTTAAGGTGACAAGTACATAAATAGAGCAAAACTATGTTTCTAAATAATTTATGTGCGAAACTTAGCTTTTGTGAAGATTCAACATTTCAGATTTTAAGCCATGTTTACCTGCTAAAAGCCAGGGTATATTAATACGTTTGGTAAGTTGTGGTAATACTGACAAAATGGTAGAATCATTCATTTGGAGGTAGTGAAACCTTCAAGGCCAATCTAATGCCACTTGTACTTCAAGTAGTATTGCTACCACTTCTACTTAACTCACATTTATATTTAATTATGTGAGTCCACATTAAATACTTCCAAATAGTGGTTAACATGGAACCAGATTTGGTTAATTCACATATTTTCTGTTGGCCTCTCGCTGATTATCTTAAATGGGTAAAGTTGCATGTGATCATAGAAGCAGTCTTCTTTAAATTATTTAGTCAATTATCTCGACTTGGATCCTTAATCTATATCCAAGTATATGGTAAAGGGGATCAACTTCAGAACTTTCTGATGAAAATTTGTTTTGTATATGTAGCAAATAGCAAGAACATTTATCTATGGTTTAAGTTTGAGAGTTATCATGTTATTCAAAATAAAAGTATGAGTTATAGAATCAAGAAAATATAGACTGGAAAGATGAGAAATTTGTTGTTCCTTTCCTATTTGTACATTGAACTGTAAGAATGCTTGGCTATTAGTTTGAGTTATATGCCACTCATGAATTAACAAATTTGACTTGTATATTCATTATTTTTTTGAAGGACATTTCAACTCAAAAGTCTGTACTGTGTGCTCCTAGGTTACTTGAAGAATATGTTGTTTAGTAGCTAACACCAATACATCTTTTTGCAGGAAAATTACATGGTTAGCATGGTATTCTTTACAGATGAAATTGCAAGGTTTTGCAAGACTATTACCAGGGTTAAGCCCTTATTGTTTCTCTTGCACGGGCTTAACACAGATAGCAATAAATTCTCTAAACCAGTACAGTTTGAGGTTGTTAAACTTATTTATGATGATTAATTTTTCCTATCTATAAGCACTTATTTATTGTTCTGATGTGGAGAGAGTAAAATAGTTCTTTGATTTCATAGGATTTGTGTTTATATTTCTGATTTGACTCTGCAGTTCCAATTGTACTGTAGTATATGCAATGATATATACTTGCCTTTATATTTTTCAAGAATCTCTGATCATATTATTTCCTTTTAACGCATTAATAAGTTTGATACAGATTTGGAGACCATGTATACTATATTGACTGAATGCCCTGTCATCAAAGGCAGTGTTGGAGATTGCTTTAATTCAGTATGCCAATGATATAAGCTTTGAAGCTCATGTTGAGGTAACTGTTCGTAACCAAATATCTAATTGATGCTTCTTTTTTTAAAATCAGGCCAATGTTTAGTGAAGGAAAGAACAATTCAATTCTGGTTAGTAGGTAAAGTGGAGCAGGTAAAAAGAAATCTTGTGCATATATGCATTACCTTGCTTTCTTAGGCGGTAGTGCTGGTACTAAAGAACAAACAGTTGAGCAAGTTCATGAAGTAAGGAGAGTGGTTTTGGGGGGTTCTATGAATAGCATGTGTCAATGTCCACAGGAGAATGGTTTTGATACAATTCATATAAATTTAGGATTGTTGAGTTTATTTTCTTTTGTTTAATGTTTCTTATAACAGAAAATTGTAAAATGGATTGTTGAGTTTATGTTCTTTTGGTGGAAAAATATTTAATATTCGGTTGTGAGAAAATGTAAAATTGATACAAGTGAGGAAGTTGATAGCTTTTGTGTCAAATTTTCAGCTCATATATTCCTGAAATAACTCATTCGCACATTGTCATGTATTCATTAATGCTCCCTCTTTTTCCTTTTACTTTATGGAATAATAATATTACAAATTAACATTCAATACTTGATACTTGCTGCACTCATAATATGTATGAATTAAGTTTTACTCATCTTAATATCACAGACAAGAGTTGTGGTAGTTTTGTATTTGTATCATTCTGTTCACATCTAATAATCGGTGGCATGCCTGTACTTTTGAAAGAAATAAAGGTAATACTATTGCTAATTTCATGAGTGTAACAGCCCTTGGCCTTTAAATCTCTACACATGGTTGCTTTCTTTTGTGTGATGCATAGGTAAATAAAAACACTAATCATAGATTGTGGATCCTGAAATTATCTGATAGTTTTACTACCTCTCTGTAGATGAGTTACAAATTTTGAAATCTATAAATGACAAATTCATTGTGATTGTGGAAATTATTATATGGAGCAGTAAGTTGCATTGTTTTTTAATCATATTAGAATAGTTACTTGCTGGTATGGTGTGTTTCTTCATGGGGTTAGTAAAACAAGCACTGGGTACTCTCCAAAATGTAGAAGTGAAGAAGAAAAAATGTTTTACATGCTTAATTATTTTATCATCATCTTTAGAAGTAGTAATGTAAGCAACAACAATAGCATCAATTTACTTTTTCTTTTCAAGGATTGGGTTGTGAAAAAGGGACCTATCCAATTTTGCACTAAGCATCTAACTCCAACTATGGGCCTAAACCTGAATTGTTTGATAGGGGATTCAACTTAGTTAAAATGTGTACAATACTCATTCTATCTACTGTTGAATCGATAGAAATTAAATCATTAGCTAAGTAACAGATGTCTTCACACAGAAACATGAGAAAATGAACGGTTGAACTACAAAAAAGTTTCAAGTAACGTGGCAGAAAAGTTCTGTATTTCTCAGGTCATAGAAAGTAAAATAACAACAACAATAAAAGACATGGAATTCAAATAATCTGCATGGTAAGGAGTATTCAATTGAATTCTCTGAACCTTAATCTGCATGGAGACCACAAGGCATGTATCAATGATACTTCCTCTGGGGGGTATGTTTGCGCCCTCCCTTTCTTATTTAATTACACAATATTCATATTATGCCTTTTGTTCCACAAAATTAACTTATAAATTGTCTATTGAGTGTGTATTAACTTATAAATTGTCTATTGAGTGTGTTATCTATTTTTTTTTCCTTTCAAATAGTGGCTTGGCATTAACATTTTGCTTTATTTGAATAAAAATATATTTAACTTTTGAATTTGACTTGCATATTGCTTCTTCATTGTTTTAATTATTAACCTTTCTGACGCACTTAATTGGATCATGTTGTTTCCTTAAGGTTAAGGAGCAAAGGGGTGTATTTGAGTGGGTCACAAGCAATAAACTAAATTAGCTCATACAGACGTCAACACAAATTTGATTACCAAATTTTACAAGGAAGTTCAAGAGTCATCATTAGTCATAATAAGCTGTAAGAATAGATTGGATCCCTCACCTTTGGGTCATTGCTTTTCTATGAAAGCCTAATTATGAGGCCTATGGAGGTTTAAAGGTGGCCTATGGAATGAATATTGGAATGCTTGAGGTGGAGAGTAATTCAAATGCTCTGATTATAGGTGTCAAGGGCAAGGGTTTCAAGAATCCTGATTTGATGATTATGCATCATGCTACACATTGTTAATTGCATGATATTCTGGTGGTTATGTAAGTTATGTATATTGCATGATATTCTGGTGGTAATACAATAGTGGTAAGATTTGTTTTTCTAACGAACACCAAGATTAGAAATTTTAATGTCTATAGATTTGAAATATGATATTATTTCAACAGTAATAGGATTTTTTCAAGCTTTTGAAAGGTAAATAATATATTGAACTTAAGTAACCATAGCTGATTATTCAATATATCTACTTTATAAATTGCTTACAAGTTGCAACTTGTATTTGATGGGTAATGCAGAAGTTTAAAAAAAACATTTGTTGTTTTACATTGCATAGCTTTCAAGATGATTTGTTATGATGGTTATTGGAATTATTTTCTTGATTTTCCTTTTTTTACCTTATTAAAGAACCAATTGGTGGCTACTTGGAGGCTTAAGTTTGAAAAGAAATTTCAAAATTTTTATTTAAAAAAAAATAACCAAATTGTACTAATTAACTTTGACTAAAATTAAAATTTTGAAATAGATTAAATTTATCTCTTTATATGCTATAACAAGTATTCATTAACTGTTAGGTTATTTTGCTAAAAAAATGGTATTATATTATAAAGCAGTTTAACATAAATAAATCACTGCTTTATTATGTTAAAATTTATCTATAAAATAAATTCATCTCTTCATATTGCTTATTATAATATAAATTTCACATTCATGTGATTTTTTTTTTAATTTAATCATATATTCAATTTAGTACCACCTTAATTAATCATAATATCATAGTCTATATTGTTAGTCCCATAATATTGCTATCTAACTTATATGTGATTTATTATTTTATTGCAAGTCAAAAGCGAGTATTGAAAACAACCCTATAAAGAAACATGAAAATAAGTTAATATATAATATATATTTTTAGAAAAGTTACCCAACATATATATATATATATATATATTAAAATTTTAAAACAATATATTAAAAAATCTACTTTTGAATTTATAAAAATTGCCAAGTAACTGTTTCCATCAATGAATATTTAGTTAAAAAAATTATTAAAATTTCAAACATGCTATACTGTGAGGCCATTATAATATCACCACCTAACATAAGTGTTTTCATGCATTTTCTGGTCAACATCAAGCATTAAAAAGGTATCCTATAAGATTATCAAAAAATAAATAAATAAGGTGGCTTATAAAGAAATTTTTTACTGTGTGCGATAAGATAAAGAACAAAATTAATATTATGTACTTTTAATTTATTTAAATATTGCTACGTAACTAACATAATTTTTTTCGAATTTGTGTCAGATAGTAAGCATTATTTTTTTGGAATTTGTGTCAGATAGTAAGCATTTTTGTAAACTGTAGATGATTATACAAACTTAGTAGTTAGTACCACCTTAATTAATCCTAATACCATAGTCTATATTCATGTATTTCCCTCCCTCCCTCCCTCCCTCTCTCTCTCTCCCTTTTTTCTTTTTCTTTTTTTTTTGGTGATTCCTTTTTTTTCTTCTCAATTTCGATTCTTCCTCTCATGGTGGTTTGCTTTCGACGTTTTTCTTGCAGGTTTTATCTCTCCATTTTTACTCTCAAGTTCTTTTGTTGTTATTTTATCTTTTGCTCTATCTCTTTTTTTATCGCTTTTAATTCTTCTTACTTTTCCTTCTATATTTGATGATAGTTTCCTCTCATTTTCATATGTGAAGAGCAAACATGAGTTTTCAAAAAATTTGATCTCTTCTGATTTTTTTCTTTCTACTTATCGACGACCTATATTGTAGTTTGGGAAACATGTTTTCTGCAAACATATTTCATTATATGCTATCATCTTTTTATTTTCTATTATTCTATTATTTTTGTGTATATTTATTATGTCTTTGTCTTTAAATATATCAATCATTTTTAATACATAAAAATAGTTAATCTTATATATTATTGTATTTCTAATTAACTTAGCTATACAAATCTATGCAACGCACGAGTGCATAACTAGTTATGTATAGATAGTAAAAACAACAAAGGAACCAGCAAGAAGAAAAATAATTTGAGGAAGGAAAAAGGAACTCCTCTCTCATCTAAAATATACGCTATAGCTAGGAATAACAATGAATGAATATCAGTCCATTTTTTTAATATCTATATTTGAATCGATCATAATATCTTATATCTGAACTCTATCTAATTTTTTGAAAAAATTAATGAACCTATCAAATACTTGTATCTAGACCTATCCAATATATGAAATTACATACCCAAAATACTCAAAATGTGCTAAAATTGATATTGGATAATGAATTGCATACTCAATACAAGAAAAACTCATATTAGAGACAGATTTTATCCATCTCAGAATTCATCTTTGATCTGCCTCAAATTTTGTCCCTAATTTCAAATTTAGAACCCGAGAATCAAAGACGAATTCTAAGACGAAAATTATCCATCTCTGATTGAATTTTCGTCCCTAATATTAGAAATGGGTATTTCTATGTCAAAAAACCTTCTCTAATATTTTTCTCAAGTTTTTATTTTTTTATTATTGTTCTAAAATTAGAGATGGAAATTCCATCTCTAATTTATTTAAAAATTCAAAGACAGATTTATCTGTGGCAAAATTTCATATCTGATTACTTTAATCTAAACGACATAGTTTTCATATTAGAGACGGATGATTCTGTCTTTAAAATCGGTGTCAAATTTTTTCCCTTACAACGTCGTTTCAATCGTTATTAACTTAGCCCCCAATTTCCTTGATTCCCTACTCTGATACTTCCGTTCGTGTTGCTTGCCACGAGAGAGCCTCTTCTCCACCCTCCTCCGTGCACCACCATCATCGTCAGCGGGTACTCTCTCTCTCTCTCTCTCTCTCTCTCTCTCTCTCTCTCTCTCTCGTGCATATGCCTTTCCTCTGCGCCAGCACCACCATCATTGATATTACACGTTCATAGTTCAAGTCTTGAAGCTTGCTCGACAAACATTAATTTAAATTAGCTGATAAGCTTGTTTCGAATAAATCTCCATTTTGGTCTAGCCGTCTTCTTTGATGCCATCCACGGAATTTGTAGGGCGCTATCTGTCTATTCATTTTCTGGCAAGCAAAGGTCAGTTTTATTTTATTCTATCTTTGTTTCCTTCATTTTCTATTTGTCTCGCTTCCGGCTTCCCTTTGCAAGCACTATATATAATTGTTGTTGTGGAGTGGCTTGTTGGATTTGTAGTATGAAAAAATAAATTTGAAAATTTTGTGAGCAAAGAGGAAGTGATAATGGTGATGGGGGAATTGGGATTGGGTACCAGATCTTTTTTTTTTTTGGGTGATGAGGGAATTGGAATTGGAATTGGGATTGTGAGCAGAAAGGAAGTGTATGTAATCAGATCTTTTTTTTTTCTCTTTCTCAAGGTATTAATGTTTGATTTATATTTGAGTTACGGGCAGTGTTTGCTAGTCATCTAAAGTAGGCTCAATTGATCTTTCTCTTTCTTATCTGTCTTTATTCCTCAAATCATTTACCCCTTTTCATTCACGTGGAGTGATTGAATGAGGCTTTCTCTAGGTGAATGAAACCATCGTTTAGTTTTGACGAGCATTGAACATAGGCACTAGACTGTGAGAGTCATATTAGAGAATTTTGGGAAAATGGGACGTTAGACATGGGCACTAAATTTTCTTTTAATTTAAAAGGGATGAGGTTTTTTGTGATTGAGCAAATAGAGTAGGAGATTAATTTAAAAAATAAGGGATTTTTGGTATGTGAAATCTAATATTTCCATGAATGATCACACTTCTAGAATTTGATTCCTATGAATCACGTTTTCAAAAATGTAACACTGCTATGTTTGTTTTAATAGACATATTTTTGGAATCTATGGTTTTCTTGTTTGGTTTATATCAATATTTATGGGAATATTTGGAAATTTTTTAAAATCATTCTCATCAGTTCAATATATTGCCACCAATAAACAGGTTGGTCTGGTCCATTTAATAAACAAACTTATTTTTAAAATAGATATTTGTTTGTATTGGTGTCATGAGCTACATGGATTGACCACAAGTCAATCTCTCTCATTTTTATATTAAAAATAGCATCATTATTTGATTTCCTATAACCTTTCTGTGTGAGAGTCATATATTGTTTATGTTGAATCTTTATGTTAATTCCCTTGCCGTGTGTTGAAGTGCTCTAGTGTGCGTTGTTCTGTACTATTCAATTGTTTATTTCATTTTTTTCTAGTCAGCACTTATGTGTATACTCAATTACTAACCAATGGGCTAGTATTGTTTAATTTGTTTTGTTTTATTAGTTTCTTTGATAATAGTAATATGGAGCAAAACTATTTGACTTAGAGTTACATAAAAATTAAGTAATTAAGTAATGTCCTGAACAAATGATCATAGAATGTCTTGAAATTTTAGGGTTCACAACATGGAGGTCCCACTAAACCGTCAGTGGATGTACAATAGGGTGGGTCCTAAGAGGTTTGGGATTAAAGATGAGTTTTTGAATAGGGTTGAGACATTTATTAGTCATGAGCCTTAATTACATGTATTCCTGACAGAAGGGATGACAAGGTGTCCATGTGTAAATTGTAAATGTAGGAAGTTGTTAGAACCTAATGATGTGAGGTTGCACCTCTACAAGAGAAGGTTCCAGCTCGATTATTATCACTGGACATCCCATGGGGAAAGAATGCCTCAACTTGATCGGTCAGCATCGATAGTAGTTCCTCCCTTAGTTGACCAACCTTTTAATGCTGAAGATAGTGAGGTTCAAGAGAGTCGATACGAGAAAATTGTCTTAGATACTGTTAGGCATGTAATGGGTGTTGACATTACCCAAACAGTAGAAGAGCCCCCCCCAATCCAAGTGCGCAGGCATTTTATGACATGTTAAAGTCCGTACAAGCCCCTCTGTGGGAAGGATGCACTAGCCATGCTGAGTTATCGGCGGCTGTAAGGCTCCTAAGCATCAAGGCAAATTATAACATGGCTTAGGAAAATTTCAATGCAATCACACAATTTATGGGTGAAGACATGCCATTTGGACATCGCCTACCCAAGACCCTTCATCAGACAAAAAAACTAGTTGTAGGCTTGGGTCTTTGGTACATAAAAATTGATTGTTGTGAGAATGGTTGAATGTTGTACTGGAAGTCCGATGAAGACCAAAAAGACTGCAAGTTTTGTCAGAGTGCTAGGTATATCACTAGAAGAACTCATTAGGGGACTCGTGCCAGGGTTGCAGAGAAGAAACTGTGGTTCAGAAGCCAAGACTGCAAAGATTATTCTCGTGACAAACGAAATGAGATGGCATCATGAAAATCGCCATGAAGAAGGTGTGTTATCCCACCCGTCCGATGGACTTTAGTGGAATTGGATCCTCGAATGCACGGCTAGGCCTCTGCTTCGATGGGTTCATGCCCTTTAGACAATCCGAAAAAGTTTATTCATGTTGGCCTGTTATTCTCACGCCCTTTGGACAATCTAGTGAAGAGGCCTGCAGAAACATGGCATCCTCTACCGGAGGTACATTACACACTGGAGGTAACATTCCTACCTCCAAACACATGCGTCAAGTACACTCGGTTGAAATCATTGCAAGGGTCTGCGCTAGAGGGGGCGTAGACGATCAGGAGGATTATGCTGATGATATAGAGCTGTGGCTTCAAGCAGTGGGACGCATGAACAAGAAGGGCTACATATTGGCACGCTGTCTAAGGCATGTGAGATCGGTCCCTCCACTCAATCTTTCATGATCGTTCTTCATCAAGCAGCTTCATGTTGCACAAGAGATGATCCATAATCAAGCGAACATGATTACTGAGATGTGGCAAATGATGGATCAGTACTGTGTTGACAAGTGGGCTCATCCAGAAGATATGGTTGATGCTGACGCTAATGATGTTTAAATTAGTTGTATGACTTATTATATTGGCAATGAAACTTTGAGGTGTATATAAAAGAAATTTTTAGTTGCAAAAAACTTTTACAAATTTTGATTATAATTTTGGCTGTTGTTGTGTTGTTGACAGGTTGGATATCTAATGTGTGTAATACCAATTTTTAATGTGTGGATTTTAACATAAGAGAATGATTTTAGGGATGGATTTTTCCGTCTCAAAATTAACAATTAAAAAAAATTAATTACTTATTAGAGATGGATTTAGGAACGACTTTTTTCGTGCCAGAATAGAGACAAAAATATCCGTCCCTAAGTCCGTCTCTAATCAAAGATGGATTCAAAGACAGGCTTTTTCCATGCTAAATTAGAGACGGAAATATCCATCCCTAAGTTTGTCTCTAATCAGAGACAGATTCAAGGATGGGTCCTACTGTCTCTAATCTAAGACGGAAAATGTTGTTTCTGATTCCGTCTCTGATTAGAGATGGAATCAAAGACAATTTTTTTCATCTCAGATTAGGAACGAGCCTAGTTTCCGTCTCAAACTCAAAAATTAATTTTGACACAAAATTTTTGAGTTGTGACAAAATTTTCTGTCCCTACATCTAAGATGGATTTTTTTTCATCCCAAGGTTCTACAACGAACAGTTTAGAGACAGAATTTTATTAAATAAGAGATGGAAATTTTCATCTATGATCTAGGTTTTTCTTGTAGTGACTCACTATCTGATACCTAATATCCACCCATTAAAATAATATATCAAATTCATCAAATTTACAAAAAAAATAAGAAATTTAAATAAAATACAAAAAGGAATAGCATAAATTTAAATGACATAAGTGACAACATTAATTTAATATGTAATATTATATATTTATAATAAGCATTAGCATTTTTTGTGTGTAATATATGTATAATCATATAGAAATCAAATACCATATTTGTCCATTTATTTTAGATGAATACAGTACCCCAATGACAATATCTTAGTCCGTCTATTATCCATCTAGCAATATATTTTTACTACCATACTCCATTTGATATTTGATGGATATCAAATATTTTTTTTCAAATAAATATTGTTAGATATACAAAATATCTTATTAGATTATCATCTTTGGCTATAGTTTATGCAAAAGTCTTGTGACAACTGCTTAAAGCCCTAAAATACTAAGTTTTAGAAAATCGAATTGGTCACATCAGTTCAATGATTAATAATCGAATCGTGATTGAACAGTAATCGAATAAGTAGTATTTAAAAAATAAAATATATAATTAAAAATAACAAAATACTTCACATAATTAAAAAATTTATGAGAAAAATGTATTTCTTATTTTTTCTTATTAAATTTATCCACTTATTTTTTTATAATAAATTTTTAAGTAAATAATATTTCTTACTTTTTATAATATTTTAAAATAATGTGTCTTTTTCTTTCTTTTTAAAAGTTAAAAGTATCTAATTCAAATAACATCATTTCTTTCTCTCTCTATGCTTTTTCTTTTTTTCTTTGTTTTTTCTTTCCAATGTCAGCATAGCATGGGTTGAGTAAACTACAGCCTCGAGGTGGGCAAAAATTGGAAGCAATACATTATAGTCCATGCGAACATATCGCTTAGTTGCTCTTAGGATAAACAGGAACTATTGGATTTACAAGATTCAACCATAGACAATTTTTTTGTTTTTTATTTTAAAAAAATTTTAGATATGTTCTATTACTTTTTTATTTTTTTGTGTCTACTTTTATGGACTTATTTGGAGAAAAAAATAACAATTTGTTTCGTTTGTGAAAATATATTCAGTATTCGTTTTCTGAAATGCATTGTTTGGTTTGTGAAAATATATTCAGTATTCATTTTCTGAAATACATTTTTTGAAACACTGAAAATATTTTCTGTTTCCAGTATTCAATCAAAATATTTTTTATTCCCAGTATTTCTTGAAACGCTGAAAATATCTTCTATTTCCAATATTTTCAGTATTCAATCAAATGCATTTTCATGCCTATTTTCTGTTTCCAATGAAAATAAAAACAAGAAATGTTTAAACCAAACAGGTCCTAATATTTTGCCTACTTGTAAAAAAATATTATTTTTTATTCAAATAAGTCGATAAAAATAGGCATAAAGAAAATAAGAAAGTATTAGAACATATGTAAAATTTTTAAAATAAAAACATATATTTAAAACAAAAAATAAAAAAACCGTCAACCATTGGATCTTGTAGATCCAACAGTTTTTGCTTGTCCTTAGGACAAGCATGCGCCTACTTGTCCTAAGAACAAACACGTGATCCATTCGCATAGCCTATAGGATGAGATAGTAGTGGTGGCAAGTATCCAGGCTAGACTGACAAAAAGCACCATTGTTGCTTCATCTCTCCTGTGATATGCCTCTCTATTTCATTTTTTCTGCAACATCATCTTTCACTCTTTCTCCATTATTTTTTCATCTGGCATTCATACTGGCGCATTTTTTTCCAGCAAGGCTTGTGTCTGATGAGATTGAGTAGACGGTTAAGGAAGCCATTGAATCCACGCAGGCTCTGATGGAGGGGCGATGACCAAAAACTTCTCTCTCTCTCCCCCCTGGCTTTTTTCTTCATCTTATTTTTTTGGTTGTTGAAGCACGTCGGAAAAAGAGGAACCAGTGACACTGGTAACCTGACCAGTTTTTTTGGTTTTTGACTGGTCTAATCGATTTTTTATCGATTTTTTTTTTGCTCTTTGATTTTATGCATATTTTGGACCAAAATGACTAGCTGGTTCACCAATTTTTGGTCTATTCAATCAATCCGGTTCAATTTTCTTAACCATATGAAATACACATAGCCAATAGGTTGGTATGTAATAAATGGTCAAACCCTTATTTTCAGTTTCTGCAAAAAAAAAAATAATAACCTTATTTGTAACTTGTTGAACTAATATTTAAATTTTTATTAAAAAACTATCCACAGTTAATATTTAATAATGTCTCAAAAAAGTTATCTCTAATAAAAATCATTTGTAAGACACTAAAAAGTTTAAAGGTTTGAACAAATATTTTGAAAAATAAGTTTTTGAAAGAATAATATATTTAAATGTTTCATTTGAGTAAAAGAGCCACCAACTCCTTGTTGAGGGTAATGGTTGCAATTTATCCGATGAAAAAATAATAATAATAATAATAAAACAGTACAAATTCCAAGGGTCCAAAACGCGTATGAAATGAAATCATTGAAATTCCACTTGTTAATAAAATCATTGAAATTCCACCTCCTACATAGAAAAAAACCACTTAATATAAAAAGTATTTAAATATATTAGTTTCAGGCTTTAGACTTAAGCTTTGTACTTCGACGTCAGCTTTTGACTATTGTGTACATTGACTCAAGAAGTATTGAGAGAGATTTAGGGGTCAGGTTTTATTTATTTAAGAGGTTTGAATATATATATATATATATATATATAAAGATTGTTAAGACATTATATCTAATTTTGGTATTAAATAATTAAGACTATTTATTTTATCAATATATATATGCTTTAAATAGATATCAATGAAATACATTTTTGAAGTAATTAATATCTGAAAGTATTTAAGACTATTTATCTGATCTAATCAAATAAGATGAATTCAAAGCAAATAAGTAGTTAAAAAATAAAAATTAAATGCGCCTAATAAATTAAAATCTAAATAAATCATATCCATACTCCCATTGGAGGCATTTGTTTATTTTTAATGAGAGTTTAATTCTAATCTATCTATATAATAGACTAAAATAATTTTACTTTAAAATATTAATTGCTAGTAGGTCATTAAATTATGTATAATCAAATAAATTTAAATGAATAAATTAAATGAATAAACTAGATAAATGAATAAATTTGAAAATTTAATCACATCACATTACAAGAATTTGAAAAAATAAAGGTAAATTGCTATGTAATTGGTAAATTGGGTAACTTTCAGATTGAAATATAATATATTGTCTTTTGCTAAATTAGCATTTATTACATATAATAAAATAAATTTAAATGAATAAATTAGGTAAATTAATAAATTTTAGGTATGTCATTAAATTATGTATTATAGAATAAACTTAAATGAATAAATTAGATAAACTAATAAATTTAAAAAATTAATCACGTCACATTAAATGAATTTTAAAAAATTAAGATAAATTGCTATAATTGCTATATAATTGGTAAACTATAAAATAAACCTAAATGAATAAATTTAATAAATAAATTAAGTAAATTAATAAATTTAAAAAATTAATCATATCACATTAAATGAATTTGAAAAAATTAGGGTAAATTGTTATATAATTGGTAAATTAGGTATGTCATTAAATTATGTATAATCAAATAAATCATATTAATAAACTAGGTAAACTAATAAATTTGGAAATTTAATCACATCACATTAAAAGAATTTGAAAAAATTATAGTTAATTGTTATATAATTGGTAAATTAGGTAAACTTTCTGATTGAAATATAATATATTGTCATCTGGTAAATTAGCATTTATTATATACAATAAAATAAATTTAAATGAATAGATTAAGTAAATTAATAAATTTTAGGTATGTCATTGAATTATGTACTATAGAATAAACTTAAATGAATAAATTTAATAAATAAATTAGGTAAATTAATAAATATGAAAAATTAATCACATCACATTAAATGAATTTGAAAAAATGAGGGTAAATTACTATATAATTATTATATAATTGGTAAACTATAGAATAAACTTAAATGAACAAATTTAATGAATAAATTAAATAAATTAATAAATTTAAAAAATTAATCACATCACATTAAATAAATTTGAAAAAATTAAAATAAATTGTTATATAATTGGTGAATTAGGTAAACTATTCGAATCAATTAAGTTATTACATATTATATTTCATAATGCCTTTATTAGGGTATTAATTGCAATAAATTTATTGTTATGAGTTTATTTCACAAAATTATAGTCTTTATTATATATTTCTGATTAACATAATTTGGTGGAACACATACATTAGCAAGCATTTGTACTATCTAGCTCTATTTTTTTTTTGAAAAATTTAACAAATGTCTTTTTTGATATTTCTCAGGTCACACTCCCAAATTTCTTCTTGGCTGATCAATTTACTACCCAAGTTTGTGAAAAATAAAAGGGATATTATTTCGTGATTTTTATAGATCTAATTTCATTATCTTGATGCTCTTTGTCCCTCAAAAATCTCTAACATATTGATTTTTTTTTATATACATCCAGGTGCAAACCTTAAGAAATTTTGAGTTCTACATTTGCTACTATGCTTGGAAACATTTTAAACGCAGACAAAACACTTACAATACAAGTAACATATTCAACACATTTTCCTTCATTGTTGCAACAATTCCCTACTAGTGTCATGAAATGAAATTAATATCTTCAAGCTGATTTCGAAATAATTTTAATATTTTGTAATTTCAAGAATCTATATAATGATATTAATATATACAGTTGACTATTTAGTTCATAATGTAAATTTTATAAATATAAATAATATAAATTGTTATAAATCTTACAACATAATTTTAGTATATAATTTTATAATATATTTTCACAATATAAAGTATTAATATTATAATAACATATCTAATTAGTATACTTATATTTTTTTTTGAATTATAATACATTATAATTATAATTTAAATTTTAAAATAAAAAATCTACTTAAATTAACATTTTTATTTATTTATTAACATAATAATTTTTTATTGTTTTCAAATATATTTAATTTCAAATTACACTTTCAAATACATTGAATTGAATTACAATTGAAATTAAATAACATTAAATCAATCACATTATATTAAACGCATCAAATGAGTTTCAGTAATTAAATAAATAATAATATAAACTAATAACTCAGACTAATAACTCCCGTCTTTACTTATGATGAGCTTTATGTTATTATTTCAAGAGTAAAGAATACAAAGAGATTGAAGATTTTTATACTCAACAAATATGGAAATGCCAATTCAAGCGCTACAAATCTAGTGTATAAAGAAATTTTTAGAAATCTCTATTAGTTGTAAGTAAATTTTATGTAAATTTGTTTATGATATTATTATATTAATTCAAAGTTATTTTATGTCATTAATTAATATTTTATTTTATTTTCGATTTTAAGGTTAAGAACAATGTATTTGAAAAGCATTTGAGATGTATTTACATTGGAAAAATATTTTCATTGTTTGGATAATTTGATTTTTTTTATTCACGTTAGATGTAAATATTATAAAAGTGTTTGCTGTCAATCAATTATTATTATTTTTATAAATTACAAAAATTGTTAGAGTTGTGAATTACTTGTACATCATACGGGTTACAGTACTAGTTTGTTTATATTTCAAACCATCAAAGTGCGTCTATTTTTTATTTTTGTTAAGTGCTTTATAATTCTAAATTTAGTTTTATGAATTAGATTACATAAAAAAGTTTTAAAAAAATTAAATATTAATTGCTCTAGATATATCTTTTATTGACATGTATTATACATTTATAAATGTTGAGAAAACAAATAGTTTTAATTATTTAGCATTCATATTAGGGGATAATATCTTAATACTCATATATCTATTTAAATATAGATCTCTTAATCTTAGAAAAAAAATGCTACCAGTGTAAATAAATACCCACTAAATATGAATATCAAATATTTAAGATTATTTGTTTAACATTTACACAAATTAAACGCATGTCAATAAAAAATCATGTTCAAAGTAATTAATATGAGTTGTTAAATTCTTTCATGAGATATTAAATAATATATATTGAAAGCAAGTAAATATTTTAAAAAACTTATTTAATAGATTAAAATACAAGCGAATCAAATTCAAAACTCTGATTAAGTGCACGTGCAATAAATATAATACACCTTTAGTTTAGATCATCTCCATTTTTTTAATGAAAAATTAAGATGATCTAATAGAAAAGAGATAAGATGAAAAGGTATGGAGGAAATACACCACGTTAAAATAGGACAATATCAGAATGGATTAATGTGTAGGAGTCTCTTGTGTAGCACCATTGTTGTTGGATGTAACATTTAATGGTTGTAATTTTTTCTTTATTTTTTTTGAAAATTTTATTAACTGTTAGATTTTATTTAACTACCAATAAATTTAATGGCCAATGTAATTTAAAAATAAAAAAATAAAAAACACAAAAAAAAAATTACAACTGTTACATGCATCCAATATTTGTGGCACTGCGCATTGATGCGCACAAACAAGTCTGTTTTGGGACAATATTCAGAATTTGGATTGGCTCTTGCAACTGTTAGATTTACAAGTACCAACTGATCTAATGATGATTGCAAGCACAGTAATAAACATGAAATGATCATTGTAAATTTTATTTCATATTTACTATTGTGCTTACAATCATCATTAGATTATTTGGTACTTGTAAATTTTTTTTTTTAAAAAAAAGGCTTGATGAATAAGAGCCATTAGATCAAAACTGATATAACAACTCTTCTACTCACAAGAAGCATTCTAATTTCAAGCACCAAATTTAGATTGGCTCTTGCAATGGAAGCTGTTGGATCAAAATCTAATAATTATAAATTTTAAAAAATATTATAAACATGAAATGATAATTATAAGTACAATAATGAACATGAAATGATAATTATAAATTTTAAAAAATAAAATAAATAAGAACCGTAATCAAAACTGATGTAAAACCTCAATTTGATTTCTAATATACCACCCCATATCCCTCTTTGGCTCTTTCCATGTCTCTATATCTTGTGAAACTATTATTTATTCAGTGGCCGGGTAACAGATAGAGTCACATCATATAACACAAAGTACCTTGGGTGAAGGACTTGCCGTACAGATACTGGTGGGAAACACAGACCTCAAACAGAGTAGGTGATTCATATGCATTGAAAGAATAGCATATTGCTAAACAACAACAAAGAGTAAATAAATATCATGTTCAAGTGGATGTTCAGTCTAATAATACATTGAAAGAATAGCATATTGCTAAATGATAATAAAGAGTAAATAAATATCATGTTCAAGTGGATATCCAGTCTAATAAAATATCTCCAAGTTGGCAAGTTGGCACACATCCATGTCATTCCAAATAAACGCCTTCCATAGTATGGGCTTAGAAACATATTCTAATTTGCGCCATTAACTAGTTACTTGCCCTAAATGGAACTGCACATATAGGGCAAGCCTTCTCCAAGGTAATTCCAAATTTATCATTCATATCCATATCCTCAGGTTTCATCTCACTTCAAGCTTCCAATCAAAGCAGTTGATTAAGGAACCCAACATTAGGAACAACATCATTAATGCCAACAGATATCTAGGACATATTCTCCTCCCTCCCCCAAATGGATTCAGCTGAAAATTCCTTCCTTTCACATCAATTTCCGACCCCAGAAACCTCTATGACGAGAACGCTTCTGGGTTCTCCAATATTCTTGGATATCTACTAATAGCCCACACATTTACCAACACTTGTGCTCCTTTTGGGATTACGTAGCCTCCAAGTTCCACATCTCTCTCTGCTTTTCGAGGAAGTAAAGGAACTGCTGGGTGCAATCTGAACGTCTCCTTTACAATCGCTTGCAAGTATGGAAGTCTCTCTATGTCAGATTCCTCCACAGGCTTCTCTTTCCCCAAGACTTGCTCTAGCTCTGCTTTTGCCTTTGTCATCGCCTTTGGATTGTGTAATAGCTCAGCCATCCCCCATTCCACTGTACTTGTCACCGTATCAGTCCCCGCCACAAATAAATCCTATAAAATCATCATTTCTAATGTAAAATCCAAAACGAATTGTCAATATGTAAAGGAATATAATATGTAGTGTATGTATATATATATATACACAAACTAGTGATAAACGTTGGATCTTCTATGTGTCCATATCTTGAGTGTTCTGTTGAGAAATGTAAAGCAGAGCATCTAAGATATCATTGTTGAGGAGTGAACTCGTGCTCAAGCTTTCTCTGAGCTTCAATCGTTTGGTAACTAAGAGGTGGAAGATATCTAATAACTTGCCCATGTGAAGAGCAGTGCGTTTTTTGACCCTAATAGGTCAAGTTTCCTGAGTACAGTAAAAAAATCAGACAAATTTGGTCTTCTAACTTCTTTCATGATATTTGACACTGTCTCCTTAAACTCCCCTACTTTTCCTACACTGTGAATCAAATCCTCAGAGAATACGGTATTCGACATCAGATGAATTATTGTTTTGAAAGCTGCTTTCCCGATACTCACAACATCACTAGTTTCACTGCTTTGACGGACATCACTTAAGAGATGTTGTAGTTTCTGCCATCGGAGGTCTTGGCTAGCATCAAGAACCTTTTTCCTAAACAACTGGTTAGCACAAATCTTCCTTAGAAACTGCCAATAAGGTGACACGTTTATGAAGGGTAGGTTATATTCATGGTGGTTAAGAGCTTCCATTGCGTCGAGGATGGTTCGATTTGAGAGAAATTGGTCATGGGTCTGAAGCACCCATTTGGCCATGTCAGCAAAAGAGACAGCTATGGTGTTGACTTGGCCTAGCTGGAGACTCATCATTGGGCCGTATTTCTCAGCTAGCTTGGCCAGAGACTTGTGAGGCTTGTTCCCAAGTTCGAGAATATTTTCGATAAGAGGAAGAGGAGAAGGTCCTGGAGGGTTGGGGTTTGCTCTGCTTCTTCCTCCATATAGAGAATACAGAGCTTGAAGAAAGGTATAGCAGAACAGAAAGAGCACTATGCAACTGATGAGATCCATGTTTATTAGACTCTTTCTTGCTATGGCTATGGCTTTATAGGAAAAGGGAAGAATGATTGGGATAGTTCGTGACTTATTCACCAATGTGCCATTTATGGGATCTTACTTGCCGTCAAGAGATATATTAAGATATTATAAAAAATAAATCATGAACTGGTTCGCATCTCCACTCCAACATGCGTTTTGTAGTATTGTTTCCCATTTCAACCAAAGACTATTTAATATTCAGGTGATTGGACTTATTTTATATTCATGTGATTGGACTTATTTTCTTATCAATCAAAGAAATGCCTGATCCATACATTATGGTATTTTATATATACTTTTTTTTGCAAGCAGATAGAAAATCTAGATTCTCTAACGTTAATTAGAGAGTACAATACGTGAACCGGGTTAGCAAATATAGAATCAATGGTAAAAATTGAAAGAAATAGAACTGACAACACGCACTGAAATTTAATTTAACAATATAAATAATTCAATTTTTATTATATGTTGAAAAGAAGAATCCAAGTGGATACAGGTCCCCTCCAACACGCTGGAGGGTCCGACTCCTCTTTTCTCCTTCAAATGTGACTGGAAAAGAAGATTATGGATGAATTGGTCTGTGTATTGTTATCACCATCCTATATCACTAGAATCGACTGCTAAAGAAGCACAATCCATGGCTGAAGCATTGGTCAGTTGTGCTATTCTCTTTCCTTTCCTTCAAGTAGCGTTTGATAGGCAGGCTTCTCGTGATATTCTAGATTTCTTCTACAAACGCATATTGAATGAGACGCTACTAAATAGGCTGAATGTCATGCTGTTATCCATTAATGTTGTTGTTGATAATGCTGAGCAGAAGCAGATCACGAACCCAAATGTCAGAGCTTGACTTGATAAAAGGAAAGTGGGGGCTTGGGTTGTCTCCTTAGTGCCAAGGCTAAGGAGATTCTTTGGCTTTCCACAACCATTGAATGGCTGTGGGATCCACTTTAACAAATTAGGAGGATTCACCTTAGCCTTTAAGGAGAGGATCTCATTTTGAAAAGAGAAGCCGAATCCTCCAGCGTGTATCCAACTCAAATATCTTTTTTCTTTTAGGGCATTAATGACCCACATGAAAATGGGCCATTGTTTCTGTTTATTACTACAGAAAAGTCTAGACATGTCCAACTTGTGTGGTACATGTTTCATGTGTTGTCCTTCTTCTTTTTATAGAAAAAAATTACGTGCTTCTTATATATTTTTTATTTCTATCTATCATGGATAAATTTTTTATTGTCAATTATTTACTAACATATAAAGTATGTTTTAATGAAATATTTGTGTCATGACCCATTTTCTGAGCACATGACCGGCACAATGATGAATCTCTCATCACTGCAAACCTTTCGATAAATTCTACCCACGATTTTAAATTATTTAGTTATTATCTCTATGTTATCAAAATAACAATTCCTTAATAAATATATAGAAAATATATCAAATTTTCTTGTTAAAAAATCATAGAGACGATTTGCATGTAATAATAGATCATTAATATAAAATACATTATTATACTGACATACAAGCCAAATGCCAAACCCCTGATCTAGATGTCCTAGATGATTATAGAGCAACATAATCTACAACAATAGAGGGGCCTACCCGACAGCGGAAAAGTCCAAAGTGATCTACTCTTCTAGTGGATATTCTTCATCGGCAACTTGATCTGATCAAAAAGGTTTCACAAAGAGTGTGAGCTTTTAAACTTCGTGAGTGAATCGGCCTCACGTTAATAAAATTCAAATACATTACCAGTCATGCAAGTAAATCCGAAGGCTCATACTCAACCAATAGACATAGTTAGAAATTACATACAAGAAGATAAAAATTCATCCAATTCAACAAACGTTACTAGTGCTCATCAATGGCAATATATCCCGGAGAGCGAACACAGGCCGGCTCACCAATTTTGTATATTTTCGCCATGACGCACAACCTCATCCTCTTAGCTAGGGCGCCTCACGGATTTATCATCAATCCGGGCTATATCCCTACTGAGGGAATCGTTGTCTCCACACTCATTGGTCAAGACACCCTTTCAACCGGGTTTTCCGCCTTGCCGTGAGAGGGGGTACTGTCCCGCCCAATCACAATAAATAGTACAGCATTTCATATCATAATCAGAAGTACAATGTAATATTCAATCATATAACATGTATAGTATATAACTATATTATAGATTTATAAACCACAAATTAAGATAACAATGAAACTGTTTTTGAAAAGATTCAAACTTCACATCATCATGAAATACTTGTTTCGTCTTATCCACACTTCTGGATTAATTATCTCCTTAAATTCGTCATTCTGAATCCAATTTACCCCTATGAATCTTGGGAGTGTCCTACGACATACTTTTTATCACCAATAATGCTAAAACTCTATTAAAACGAGGTCGTTTCACTCACCTGGATTCCGTACGAGTATCACTTCTCTAAGTCGTTACAGACAAGAGTACACAGATGAATTTCAGTATTCTGCTACAGAGATTTTCATGAAAGATTAGAGAAAACAAGTTAGGATTGTTTTCATACAGACATTGTTTATACATACAGACTATTCATATGTATGGTCACTATTCATACATACGAATGCTATTCATACGTATGGATACTATTTATACATATGGATACTATTCGTATATATGGTTACTATTCATACGTACGGATAATATTTATATGTACAGATATTGTTCATACATATGGATACTATTCATACATATGACACTATTTATATATATGGTCACTATTTATATATACGAGACTGTTTGTGCCAGAAATACAGAATACAATCTATAAAAAGAGTACACCGAGTAAGTTCCCAGGAAAGAGTGTAGGGTCGCAATGGACACACTTAAAAATCAGGTCTTTTCTTAGCCAGAACTTTCCTAGACATGTATTCTTCACAGTTTACATTCTATTTTGGTAATCAGAGAATCAAAATAATATGTAAGCAGCTAAGGACAGTTTTTCTGATGTGGAAGATCAGCCAAAGCCGCAACCACAGAGCATACTTAAGAAAATAACTTTTAAAATTTGAAAGACATAGAAAGAGCATAGTATCCTTACCTAAGCTGAAAAGGAAAGGCTCAAAATCTCAAAGGCCTAGCATTGGAGCAAGAGAAACTTAAGGAGAGAATAAGAGAAGTTGAAGGTGTGAGTTTAGAAGTGAAATGAAAGGGCCTATTTATAGGAAAAGTCAACGGTACTATTTGTCACTATGCGCTAATAAAATATTCAATTTACTATTTATGAAAATGACTTACCTCAAGACTGAAATAGGTGTGGTTACTTTGTCCATATCTCATTCTTCGCATCTCTTTCTTCCCAAACCTCATCACACCCTTGGTGAGATGCACAAGAACACTACACCATCGACTGTGAATTTTAGACCGCATTATTGATGGTTTACACAGGACTTTTGCCTTTTCTAAATAGCAAACAATCTCTTCCTTATCAGTTTGATCTTCTCCACAACCTCTTGTACCATAAAGTGTCTCATCCTCCTAACCTTTACCAAACTCAAACCATCTGATCAGAGACGAACTCTGTCTCTATGTAAAACCTCAAATAGGTGTTATCTCAAAAGTGGCACGTGGTCTTTCCAGTTTATACTGAATATCAGAACACAGGTTACCACACACATAGGCAATACTCTTGCTCGAAGGCAATCCTCCTACCTTAAGACGATACTCTCAGCTGAATATGTCATATAAAAGGCAAAATCATATGAAATCATTACATAAATCTCTAAGAAGAACAATTCTAGAAAATGCGTTAAATAAATAACATACTCCTCACGTATAATTATAAAATAAATATATATAGAAATTCCTCTCACCTCAATGACTCATATAGAGTCATACCCCTTTAATGATTAGGACAAACTCATAGTTTTCTATGTATAGGTTTATAAAATACTTATTTAGCACTCCTCCATAGCTCAAAAGTGCAATGAAATATCATTTTAGTAACTCTGCTCAGTTAAAAGAATATTACCATACTCTGCTTTAGAATTTCCATAATCAAGTATGAAATATAACAAGTCCAACATCTTCTCATTCCTTTAGTTCTTTTAGTAAAAGAAATCACTTCAGCATAGAAGATCTAAATATTAACTTAAATTTTATTTCTAGTACATAAGTTATAGACAACAAGCTTAACTTGATTTGCAAAATAGATAATTTTAACACGTAAAGCTTAGACCAAATATAGCTTTAGGTACAAACAAAAGAAAGAATAAATTAAGGACGAGGAGACTTTTGAAATGTAGAAGGTGCTCTGGGTCTAGAAGAGGAAGGTGCTTCATACCTTAAAGAGGAAGCTAATTGTTGTAGCCTAGAAAGGGTTTTTGGAGGAAGCGCCTGAGAAATTTGGCGAAGAGCAGAAGTCACTCCATTCATACAGTCAATACACCTTGCTTGTTGGTCACGAAAATTTTGAATTGCAAACATTGAATGTCTATCAACTCGATTAGCTAGTTCCCCGAAACGACGGTTTATCAGTTTCTCTTGGTTTTCAAAGAGACGATTTATTAGTCGCTTCTGGTCCTCTGTCTTGTATTCCATGCTCTCTATCTTACGCTCCAGGTTTTCTATCTTACGCTCTAGGCATGCAAGCTTATTTTCTGAGGATGCTGCAGTACTGTCCTCCTCCAACTCTATTACATCCCTCTTTCTCTTCTTAATTTCTGGTGACCTGTCTACAGGTCTCTTCCCTTTGTTGTTTCCGAGACTTAGACTTAAATCAAGCTCTACGTTGCCAGTCTCAAAATTCAAGTTGAAAGACTTATTATCGGCCATTGCTCTAGGGATTTCAGAAAGAAGTTGAAACGAGAAAGGAATGAAGATTGAGGAATAGGTATGTAATGAAAGAAGTTCGCTTGGTGTGATGAGTGGGGTAACAGGCGTACAAGATTTATAGACAACCCAAAGCCCCTGGAGCTAAAGCCACCACAACCTATACGCCACTCGCTAGGAGGTTTACAGATCACATACGTCACAATGCCAGCAATTAATGTCGGACATGCAGATAAATAGTAAATATAATTTAATGCAATTAACATAAGTCAAAGATTTCCTGAAAAAATTTTCGGCTAATCTTGACCTTTCTCAAAATTTTGACTAACTACGCTCTTCAGTCTGAGATTTTCTCCCTCTAAACTTGTTTTATCTTGTAATCCCATATCACGATGTCCCTCTATGATCGGGTAGTCTCTTATTAGCCTTATCTTATATTCTAATTGGTGTCTTTACTCTGGACTTACACATAATATATATATAAATATATATTTTAAAACAAAGTTAACTGCTTACGGCACATGTATCAAGTATTATCATGATGCAAGGAAATCATTGTCTTTCATTTTCCCATGAGAGCATTATATGTAAGTATGTGTAACCATGAAGATGTATCATCCTCGTCATTTTAAATTTTTGACTTCTCATTCTCTATGAGTACATGTAAAATCATCACATATTCTCCTTGGTCGTATCCTTCACTCATTATGCATGAGTAGCATACATATCATATGTTTTTTAGATACATGTAATTACAACATGATTCAATCAATTATGTATATTATACTCAATTGAAGGCTCTCAAGAACAACACAATAAATCAAAGCAATACATTTTAGTTCATCATAAAAGCATCCAAGGCAATCTTTAATGGCTACATCATCAACTTCTTTGAATTTCAAAAAATGCCAACGGGAGAAATGAGAAACCAAGTAAAATCGGCCGCAAATCTACCGAATATTGACTTTCGTGGTTTTGGCATTAATGCGATGCATTGTTGGTGTGCACGCCTATCCTAGACTTCTGGCTTCGAACTTGTAGAAATCCATAGGTTGAGCGTGTAGGGGTGCGGTGAAGAGATATCTTCTTTATCTCTAAGTCCTAATTTTTCTCTATAAAAACCTTCTCAGCGTTCTCAGTTACCACACCACAAAGAGTAATAATCTCTAAGCCTACAATCTCCCAGCATTCCTCTCGCCTCATACTCTTACAAAATTTCTAAATTTTTCAAATCATGGCCACAAGGAAGTACATTGATCTCACAGTGGAGGCTAAGGAAGAAGAACTTGACTTAAACTTAAGTTTAGGCAAGGACAAAGGCAAAAGACCTCTCGAGGGATCTCAAGAAAATCAAAAGGAGAAGAAGATGAAGAAGAATAAAGAAGTCGAGGAGATTAGTACAGGCCATACCTCGGATGACAAAATCGCCTGCTTAGAGCAGGAGGTGAAGATTCTCAAGAAGATGATAGAGAATCTGGAGAAGTTAACCAAACGCAATAACGTGGCAATGACTTCGAGAATAGATATGTTTTTCTATTGGTCTACCCAATGCTTCTGCAATCAACAGCAAAGAAGTGTTGATTGTATGAATGGAATTTATACTACCCTCCGTAATATTGCTCTGTCTCTCACTCCAAGGAATGGTCGAGGGGTGATGATACAATACAACCCTCCTAATCCGAGACCACCTCGCCTTTAGATTACTCATGCATGAGTAAACTTCTTTTTTTTTTGTAATGTAATCCTTCATTTTTTTTATTAATGCAAGTGGTTTCTTTTATTGGACGGTACTCTAAAATAATAATAAAGAAAGATAAAGAAAATTAGCTACACAAAATCAATCACGAATTCAGCTTATAAAACTCACCATATAAAAATTTGATCCGACAGTAACGAAATCAAAACAAATAACAACTTTTCCTTGACTAAGTTTAAAAGTATAGCTATATCTATCTAAAACTAAAATTGAAAACATAATTCCTAAGAAAAGATAAGTCTCGGAGGGAGAGGAAATGGAAACATCTTACAGGACCTTCAGTAGAGTCGTCTCTCTATATTTGTGCTCGGGTTCACAACGATAGGGGAGGTCCTACTAAGGTTACCTTGCTCTGTAATCACTAGGAGACCTAGCAACCTTTGCTTTGATACCAACTTTGTCACGACCCATTTTCTGCGTACATGACCGGCACAATGATGTATCTCTCATCACTACAAGCCTTTCGATAAATTCTACCCACGAGTTTAAATTATTTAGTTATTATCTCTATGTTATCAAAATAACAATTCCTTAATAAATATGAAGAAAATATATCAAATTTTCTTGTTAAAAATCATAGAGATGATTTGCATGTAATAATAGATCATTAATATAAAATACATTATTATACTGACATACAAGCCAAATGTCAAACCTCTGACCTAGATGTCCTAGATGATTACAGAGCAACATAATCTACAACAATAGAGGGGCTTATCCGACAGCGGGAAAGTCTAAAGTGATATACTCTTCTAACGGATATTCTTCATCGGCAACCTGATCTGAACAAAAAAGTTTCACAGAGAGTGTGAGCTTTTAAACTCCGTGAGCGAATCGGCCTCGCATTAATAAAATTCAAATATATTACCAGTCATGTAAGTATATCCGAAGGCTCATACTCAACCAATAGACATAGTTAGAAATTAATACAAGAAGATAAAAATTCATCCATTTCAACAAATGTTACTAGTACTCATCAATGGCAATATATCCCGGAGAGCGCACACAGGCCGGCTCACCAATTTTGTATATTTCCGCCATAATGCACAACCTCATCCTCTTAGCTAGGGCGCCTCACAAATTTATCACCAATCCGGGCTATATCCCTACTGAGGGAATCATTGTCTCCACATTCATTGGTCAAGATACTTTTTCAACCGAGTTTTTCGCCTTGCCGTGAGAGGGGGTACTGTCCCGCTCAATCATAATCAATAGTACAGTATTTCATATCATAATCAGAAGTACAATATAATATTCATTTATATAACATGTATAGTATATAACTATATTATAGATTTATAAACCACAAATTAAGATAACAATGAAACTATTTTTGAAAAGATTCAAACTTCACATCATCATGAAATACTTGTTTCGTCTTATCCATACTTCTAGATTAATTATCTCCTTAAATTCGTCATTCTGAATCCAATTTACCCCTATGAATCTTGGGAGTGTCCTACGATATACTTTTTATCACCAATAATGCTAAAACTCTATTAAAACGAGGTCGTTTCACTCACTTGGATTCCGTACGAGTATCACTTCTTTAAATCGTTACGGACAAGAGTACACAGATGAATTTCAGTATTCCGCTACAGAGATTTTCATGAAAAGTTAGAGAAAACAAGTTAGGATTGTTTTCATACAGACACTGTTTATACATATAATTACTATTCATATATACGGTCACTATTCATGCGTATAGTTACTATTTATACGTATGAATATTATTCATACGTACAGATATTATTCGTACATATAATTACTATTCATATATACGGATACTGTTTATACACATGGCACTATTCATATATATGGTCACTATTCATATATATGAAGACTGTTTATACCAGAAATACAAAATACAATCTGTAAAAGAGTACACCAGGTAAGTTCCCAGGAAAGAGTGGAGGGTCGCAATAGACACACTTAAAAACCAGGTCTTTCCTTAGCCAGAACTTTCCTAGACATGTATTCTTCACAGTTTACATTCTATTTTGGTAATCAGAGAATCAAAATAATATGTAAGCAGCTAAGGACAGTTTTTCTAATGTGGAAGATCAACCAAAGCTGCAACCACAGAGCATACTTAAGAAAATAACTTCTAAAATTTGAAAGACATAGAAATAGCATAGTTTCCTTACCTAAGCTGAAAAGGAAAGGCTCAAAATCTCAGAGGCCTAGCATTGGAGCAAGAGAAACTTAAGGAGAGAAGAAGAGAAGTTGAAGGTGTGAGTTTAGAAGTGAAATGAAAGGGCATATTTATAGGAAAAGTCAACGGTACTATTTGTCACTATGTGTTAATAAAATATTCAATTTACTATTCATGAAAATGACATTTCTAATAAAATATTTCACGCATTACTGTGCAAAACACTGAATTATTGGTTACTATTGAAACTTAAAGGGAAAACTATCTTTTCACCTTCAACCTTTAAGTTTCTTTTCAATTCAGTCCTTTTACTTTAGTCCCTGAGGATATTTTCACACATAAAATATTATTTTCTCCTACGAACTTCTTTCTAGTTTTCTCTAATGATCAAACCACATCTAGTACTTGACATTTCGATTGTATAAGTGAACAGTATCGTATACATAAATAGTATTATATAAGTGAACAGTACCGTATATTAGCATAGTAACCATAGTTTATAAATACATATTTATATTTTATTTTTCATGGGTATTACAATTTGAATCTTAGTGTAATTTAATGGTAGTAAAAATTTGACTTATTTAGAGGTTAAGTTTTCCTATATTTTCTATATTTTTTATTGTCAATTATTTATTAAGATATAAAGCAATTTTTTATGAAATGTTTGAATCTTAGTGTAATTTAATGGTGGTATAATAATAATAATAATAATAATAATAATAATGGTCTAAAAGGGAATGAAAACTATTACCTATTAAATAAATCTGAAATTACCTAGGTGTAAAAGCATAAATAAAAGGGACATTGATGGGAGTATAGAAAATTTCACCAAAATTATTGTCCCATATGAATTGAAGGCACAAATAAATATTCCATAACTAATATGACATAATAATATTATATGTGTACTTGTTTGTAATACGAAGACTCCATACAAAAATTTTGAAAAAAAATTATATTTATCATATCACAGTAAATTCTAGCTCAGTAATAAAAGTATTCGAGTAATACAGCTACGAAACAAATATTTCATTTAAAACTGAATTATACAAATAATAATGATAATTTGGGTAGCAAGAACAAGCATAAACAAAATGAACTCAAGTGCTCTAAAAATACACCTTTACTGCCAGAAATATACAGTAAATATTTAAGAAGGTTTTGACTAAGAATACTTCAAATGCCATTTGAACAAAATGTGGGTTTAAAAGAAAGATTGATTACGTAATAGAAGGCACAAGTCATTAATCAAGCTCCTATGTCATGTGATAAGAAGATGGAACAATTGAAACTGAGGCTTAAGTGGACTTATGCTATTATAGAGACATGAAAGTGCACGAGTCAGACAGAGTGTTTGTCATCTAATAATCTTTGAATTGTTGTGGGGCCCATATAAAGGAATTTATAAATAATTCCTATATACAAGTATTACAGATAGTTCTATAACATATATAAATAATAGCAAAAATATGCGTACCTGGAGAAGCAACGGAACTCATGATGGTAACTAATGATCGAGTATAAATAACATAGAAGAAAAGAGAGAAAATAATTAAAGGGCGTAAAACTGCCCTCTTGGCCTAATATGCTTTCAGATGGTGTAACTTCAATAGGACTATTACACCATATATATAGGCAGAGATTAGAGACTCTTCGTTGTGAAACCCTAATGGGCTGACATTCCCATCATTAGTTAGCCCACACAAGGCTCAGTTTCAATTCAACAAGGATTGTTTAATTTATAAAAGAATTTATAATTAATTTATTATTAAAACTGGACAATACATATAAATAAATAAATATATGTATAGATAAATATGATTTATAATAGTCTATTTGAAAAATCTAACAACCTCCCACTTGGACAACATAAATCATTAGTTTAAAGGATAAATAATTTCCAGATTTAATAATACAACAAAATGGACATGTCAATTATGAATTGTCACTATAAATTAACAATCCTCAAGTCAAATCAAGAGGCAATAAGTATTTGACAATGGAAAAACCATGTCCAATAGGGGCACTGGCATCTTACATGTCAAGATCCTCAACAAAAGATTTGAATAATATGTGAAACTGGTGTCAGAATATACGTTACAAGGATGTGATCCTTGTGCAATCCTGACCAATGGTCTTAGCATCTGAAAATGCTCTAAGAGATATGATAGTATAAGTGATGTTATCACAAACATATCTCATAAGAATGATACTAAGTAAATATTAAATTTTAGACTCCTACTAACCCAAAACATCAAAAGACTTAACTAAACTCAAATGAGTTACATGATTCTGAAGAGCTCTAACAGTTAAGCCTTTAGTTAGTGGATCTGCTAACATGTTCTCTATAGCAAAATGCTCAATACAAGTCTAAAACTCCAGAATTTTCTCTCTAACAAATAGATATTTAATATCAAAGTGCTTTGATTGAGAAGAGCTTTTGTTTTAAGAAAAAAGCACAGCAGCAATATTGTTGCAATGTATCACAAGTGGCTTAGAAATGCTTTCAACAATATGAAAGCTAGAGATTAAGATTTTCAGTAACATGGCTTGACAAGTAGTCTCATAGCAAGCGACATACTCTGCCTACATGATAGAAGTAGTTGTAAGAGTCTATTTAACACTCTTCCAAGAGATAGCTACTCATGTCATCATAAAAAATAGAGCCGGAAGTAGACTTTCGGTCGTCAGGGCAACCATGCTAAATAAGAATCAGAATAATCAATTATCTGAAGTTGATCATACTTCCTATAGGTCAATACATGATCTTTAGCTCCCTACAAATATCTCATGACTTTTTCACGACTTTAAATGACCTAAATCTGGGCTGCTCAAATATATCCCTAAAACATTAATAGCAAAAATAATTTTGGGATGAGTACAAAATTGAGCGTACATAATCAGTGAAAGCATACAGGACCTTTTTTGTTCTCTGGAATAGTCTATCTAATTGACTTCTTCATAGTGTATTTCAACACCGTGAGACACACCATGTTTGAGTGTTCTCATTTTTCACAAGAAGCCTTTTCAGCAGCAGTGGACGAGGCAGTAAGAGCACCAAGCTCTTCTTCTCTCAAAGCCAAGTCCATATTAGTGATAGCCAAATAGAGATTCAGAGATTATTTTATTTCCAGTCCTCAAAATTGGTCCTATTCAAAGTCTTAACAAAAGTCAAGCATAGACAAAGAAGGCTAACATTATAACAACAAAAAGAACATTTAATAAATACGATGTGATCATGCAATAAGAGAATTAAATGGTTCCTTATACACAGCCAATCATGCCCTTTAAAAAAAATTTCTTACTTATAATGGTCTGGCCTAAAGGTCCCCAACCATAATAAATAAGAAATGTAATAATTATAATGCATAAATCTTATATCACCAAAGTTTCTAATACCGATAGGATATTCGAAAGATAATTGATATAAGCATAAAACTAACAATGCATTGTACAACAAATTACATTAATGATAACACACCGATAGAGTATAATTATTATTAATGTAATAAAATAATAATTAAAAATTTTAATCATTCAATTCACAAAATTTGTATAATTGTACCCACGATAAGTGAGGTTACAGTTATACAAATCATTAGCAATTATATTTAAAAAATATAATAAATACATATCACGCTTGATGAAATTATTCAATTCATAGAAAAACCAAAAAATTAATTCCTTAACTATGGCACATCAACAAGGAGAATATAATATACCAAGGTACCACTAGCAGAGTAAGGAATACTCATTGAATTTCAGGCCAAAAAAAAATTAAGAGTACAATATTTAATATTACAAACTTACTCTCACTAGTCATCATGTAAAAACACTGATGAGACACATTCTCCTTGACGCTGATCAAAGTGACAACATGGTGAAATTTTAGGTACCATTGCCTCAAGGCCAATTTTAAAACGTATATAGATCTTTTTAATTTGCATACTAGATTCTTTTGACTATATTTCTAAAGAACAATTAGGTTGATCTATGTGCACATTATTTAAAAAATCATCATTTAAGAATGTTGTCTTAATATCTATTTAGTGAAGCTCTAGGTCAAAAGAGCTACCAAGAATTAGGAGAAAATTAGATTCAACTCAATTACAATATTCATTGATTTAATTAAAATGCTATATTATAAAACACAATTAATATAGTTGATATATTAATGATTTAAAAAATATTTTAATAATTTAGTAATGCTAATCCACATAGGATATATATATATATATATATATTAAAATTTAATAATTCTCCCACTTGGATAGCAATAGTCAACCATTAAAATATAATAATTATTAAGGCTAAAATAGCAACTATAATTATAGTACATGTCAAGAAACATAAGCTTTAACGACGCAGAAATAGTATCCGATAGAGAAGTAGATCATACACGTTAAAAGCTCATATTTTACATAAAAAATAATAAATATGAAAAAACATAATTAATTAAGAAAAAAATACAATCAAAAACATAATTAATTAAGAGAAATATGCAATCCAAAGTCAGTAAATTTCATATCAATTATAGATGCAATATCAAAGCATATTATAGTACACATGATATAGAGTAATAGATCAGTGATGTGTACCTGGGGTGATTTCGTAATCCATTTTGTATGATAAAGATATCAAAAAGAAACACCGAAATAGGAAAAAGAATTATTTACTACAAGAGACACATATTAATATCACTCCGATAGGGAGTGTACACTAATGGTATTTCAAAATTAAATTATTTATTGTCATCATAATTGCTATTTTCCCTTTTCAAGCCATAATTATTTTGAAAGAATAAAGAAATATATATATATTATTTGTAAAAATAACACTAAAGATTGGACTCGCGATAGGCGAGCTTACAATCTCACAAAATTATTCAAATTGCATATTTAGATATCCAAAATAATTTGGCATAATATTTAGAAACAATTTACAATAAAAGAATACAATTTAAGTAATTAAATAATTGTAAATTATCTCTAAAATAATTAAAATATACAATGGTGCTCCAAGAGAGAGTATAAGGGATATTTAATAGATAATAATATTCAAATTTTATATAAAAAAAATTTTCGGGCTAAATTTTAGATAATATAATATCCAAAATAGAATTCTTGATAGATTCAGACCCAAAGACAAGAAAACTCAAAATTTTGATCAATACATTTATGATCAAAATTATTTAATCATACATAAAAAATGAGATAAATATACATTTATAAATTCAATCCCTATATATATATATGATTAAAATACCATATGATCGACATGATTCTCCATAAATTTGGGATTACATTAATCAACATACTCATTGACATTATGAATGAACCTTTGAATCTAGGATCATATTAACATATTCACCAGATCTTAAAGAAAACTATATGCGTAATCTTCCCATCTTGATTATTAAAGAGAAATCAAAGCCATTCTTTGAAAGCCTCAAAAGTCATTACAACAAAGATGACGTCAATGAAGATTGAATCCTCAAAAATTTAATCAATTATATCATCCCAAAATTTCAAATATAATTGATTGAATCCCACTCAATTAAATTCACGTCAAAATCCAAATTAAATGTAGATGATGTAATCCTAAATAGTTAGCGCTGCTATGGATAATGCTCAGATCATGCATATCACTAATTTAATATGCCACTTATCACAATCAGTTAAAAAACCAATCATATGTAGATTAATTTGACATCAAATACTAATCAAAATTAAATTATCAATAATTTAATGTCTTTCAATAATTGGGATTGAGTCATATTAATCATTGAAATACGTAATTTGAGAATAATTCACAGTAATTAGGATTACCTTATGATTCATGGTAATTGCGTAATAATGAATTGATAATTATAATCACAATAAACATAGTCCAAATTCTCAACAATCATAATTTGAGAGTATTCTCAATAATTTTCAATCATACAAAAACGTAATCACAAAATTTTCATGGGGATAACCTTTCCTCATGCGAATAAGCAACAAGAGAAAATAAATTAAATATAGGGATTGGATAACAGACATAAACTTTCATAAGATTTTAATTTCATACAGTCATAGAACAACCTGACAACCAGGCTTTAATACCAATTGAAGGAATTTATAAATAATTTCTATATACAAGTATTACATATAGTTCTATAACATATATGAATAATAGCAAAAATATGCGTACCTAAAGAAGCAATGGAACTCATGATGGTAACTGATGATCGAGTATAAATAACATAGAAAAAAAAGAGAGAAAATAATTAAGGAGAGTAAAACTGCCCTATTGGCCTAATATGCTTTCAAATGGTGTAACTTTAATAGAACTGCTACACCACATATATAGGCAGAGAGTAGAGACTCTTTCTTGTAAAACTCTAATGGGTTGACATTTCTATCATTTGTAAGCCACACAAGGTCCAATTTCAATTCAATAAAGATTATTTAATTTATAAAAGAATTTATAATTAATTTATTATTAAAACTGGACAATACATATAAATAAATAAATATATATATATAGATAAATATGATTTATGGTAGTCCATATGAAAAATCTAGCACCATACTCTCAAGTGAGCCCTACCACTAAATCATGAGGCTCTAGGCACTCAACCACCAGATAAAAGATGGGCTATTTGAAAGAAATAGCAATTTGCTAAATGTGTAAATGTGAATTGTAAAACATAAATAAAGTGAACATATTCATGAACAAAATATTTAAAATACAGGGTAATAATTAGATAAAGACGAAGTAAAAATATTAATTGAAATAAATACTATGGTGCTTTAAAAGATACAAAATCTAAAAAATACAAACCTATGTTCTTAAACCCCCCCCCCTCCCCCCAACAACCATTATTCCAAAATTAAACCAAAAAACAAGAACATTAGTGCACATAAATCTGTGAACAATATTTGCCCCAAACCGGAACACTCACTGAAATTGAAAACTTAGAACTGCTATATATCATAGGAAAAATATATATGCATAATGACTTTACAAACTAATATTCTACTTTGAAAAAAAAAAGACATTTTTTATAATATTGTACAAACATTTGTAAAAACATAGAATAAATGGTTTTTAGGGGCATAAGAAAGATTTTATTGCATCCTTTAACAACGGTCGAATCGTGATTAAACAGCAGTCGAATCAGTAGTATTTAAAAAATATTAAAAAATAAAATATATAATTAAAAATAACAAAATACTTCACATAATTAAAAAATTTATGAGAAAAATATATTTCTTATTTTTTCTTATTAAATTTATCCACTTATTTTCTTAAGTAAATAATATTTCTTACTTTCTATAATATTTTAAAATAATGTGTCTTTTTCTTTCTTTTTAGAAGTTAAAAGTATCTAATTCAAATAACATCATTTCTTTCTCCCTCTATGTGCTTTTTCTTTTTTTTTTTCTTTGTTTTTTCATTCCCAATGTCAGCATAGCATGGGTTGAGTAAACTGCAGCCTTGAGGTGGGCAGAAATTGGAAGCAATACATTACAGCCTATGCAAATATATCGCCTAGTTGTTCTTAGGACATGCAGAAATTATTGAATTTACAATATTCAACGGTTGAAATTTTTTGTTTTTTGTTTTAAAAAATTTTAGATATGTTCTAATATTTTCTTATTTTTTTGTGCTTACTTTTATGGACTTATTTGGAGAAAAAAATAACAGTTTGTTTGATCTGTGAAAACATTTTCAGTATTCATTTTCTGAAATGCATTTCTTGAAACACTGAAAATATTTTCTGTTTCCAGTATTCAATCAAAATATTTTCTGTTCCCAATATTTCTTGAAATGCTGAAAATATCTTCTATTTTCAATATTTTTGGTATTCAATCAAACGCATTTTCAAGTTTATTTTCTGTTTCCAATGAAAATAAAAACAAGAAATGTTTAAAGCAAACAGGTCCTAATATTTTGCCTACTTGTAAAAAAATATTATTTTTTATTCAAATAAGTCGATAAAAATAGGCATAAAGAAAATAAGAAAGTATTAGAACCTATTTAAAATTTTTAAATTAAAAAAATATATTTTAAACAAAAAATAAAAAAACCATCAACCATTGGATCTTGTAGATCCAACAGTTTTTGCTTGTCCTTAGGACAAGCATGCGCCTACTTGTCCTAAGAACAAACACGCGATCCATTCGCATAGCCTATATGATGATATAGTAGTGGTGGCAGGTATCCAGACTAGACTGACAAAAAGCACCACTGTTGCTTCATCTCTCCTGTGATATGCCTCTCTATTTCATTTTTTCTGCAACATCATCTTTCACTCTTTCTCCATTATTTTTTCATCTGGCACTCATACTGGCGCATTTTTTTCCAGCAAGGCTTGTGTCTGATGAGATTGAGTAGACGGTTAAGGAAGCCATTGAATCCACGCAGGCTCTGATGGAGGGGCGATGACCAAAAACTTCTCTCTCTCTCTCTCCCCCATTGGCTTTTTTCTTCATCTTATTTTTTGGTCGTTGAAGCATGTCGGAAAAAGAGGAATCGGTGAAACTGGTAACCCGACTAGTTTTTTTAGTTTTTGATTGGTCTGGCCTTTTTTATCAATTTTTTTTGCTCTTTGATTTTATGCATATTTCGGACCAAATGACTAGCTAGATCACCAATTTTTGGTCTATTCAATCAATCCGGTTCAATTTTTTTAACCATATGAAATACACATAGCCAATAGGTTGGTATGTAATAAACGGTCAAACCCTTATTTTCAATTTTTACAAAAAAAAAAACTTTTTTTGCAACACGTTGAACTAATATTTAATTTTTTATTAAAAAAGTATTCACAGTTAATATTTAATAATGTCTCAAAAAAGTTTTCACTAATAAAAAGCATTTGTCAGAAGCAAAAAAAATTAAAGGTTTGAAGAAATATTTTTGAAAAATAAGTTTTTGAAAGAATAATATATTTAAATGTTTTATTTGAGTAAAAGAGCCACCAACTCCTTGTTGAGGGTAATCGTGGCAGTTTATCCGATAAAAAAATAATAATAATAAAACAGTACAAATTCTAAGGGTCCAAAACGCGTATGAAATGAAATCATTGAAATTCCACTTGTTAATAAAATCATTGAAATTCCACCTCCTACATAGAAAAAGACCACTTAGTATAAAAAGTATTTAAGTATATTAGTTTCAGGCTTTAGACTTAAGCAGTGTACTTCGACGTCAGCTTTTGACTATTGTGTACATTGACTCAAAAAGTATTGAGAGAGATTTAGGGGTCAGTTTTTATTTATTTAAGAGGTTTGAAGATATATATATATAAAGATTTTTAAGACATTATATCTAATTTTGGTATTAAATAATTAAGACTATTTATTTTATCAATATATATATATATATATATATATATATGCTTTAAATAGATATCAATGAAAGATATTTTTGAAGTAATTAATATCTGAAAGTATTTAAGACTATTTATATGATCTAATCAAATAAGATGAATTCAAAGCAAATAAGTAGTTAAAAAATAAAAATTAAATGCTCTTAATAAATTAAAATCTAAATAAATCATATCCATACTCCCATTGGAGGCATTTGTTTATATTTAATGAGAGTTTAATTCTAATTTATCTATATAATAGACTAAAAAATTTACTTTAAAATATTAATTGCTAGTAGGTCATTAAATTATGTATAATCAAATAATTTAAATGAATAAATTAAATGAATAAACTAGATAAATGAATAAATTTTCAAATTTAATCACATCACATTAAAAAAATTTGAAAAAATAAAGGTGAATTGCTATGTAATTGGTAAATTGGGTAAACTTTCAGATTGAAACATAATATATTGTCTTTTGGTAAATTAGTATTTATTACATATAATAAAATAAATTTAAATGAATAAATTATGTAAATTAATAAATTTTAGGTATGTCATTAAATTATGTATTATAGAATAAACTTAAACGAATAAATTAGGTAAACTAATAAATTTAAAAAATTAATCACGCCATATTAAATGAATTTAAAAAAATTAGGGTAAATTGCTATAATTGCAATATAATTAGTAAACTATAAAATAAACCTAAATGAATAAATTTAATAAATAAATTAGGTAAATTAATAAATTTGAAAAATTAATCATATCACATTAAATGAATTTGAAAAAATTAGGGTAAATTGCTATATAATTGGCAAATTAGGTATGTCATTAAATTATGTATAATCAAATAAATTATATTAATAAACTCGGTAAATTAATAAATTTGAAAATTTAATCACATCACATTAAAAGAATTTGAAAAAATTAGGGTTAATTGTTATATAATTGGTAAATTAGGTAAATTTTCTGATTGAAATATAATATGTTGTCATCTGGTAAATCAGCATTTATTATATACGATAAAATAAATTTAATTGAATAGATTAAGTAATTAATAAATTTTAGGTATGTCATTAAATTATGTAATATAGAATAAACTTAAATAAATAAATTTAATAAATAAATTAGGTAAATTAATAATATGAAAAATTAATCACATCACATTAAATTACTTTGAAAAAATGAAGATAAATTACTATATATTTACTATATAATTGGTAAACTATAGAATAAACTTAAATGAATAAATTTAATGAATAAATTAGATAAATTAATAAATTTAAAAAATTAATCACATCACATCACATCACATTAAATGAATTTAAAAAAATTAAATTAAATTGTTATATAATTGGTGAATTAGATAAACTTTTCGAATCAATTAAGTTATTGCATATTATATTTCATAAAGTCTTTATTAGGGTATTAATTGTAATAAATTTATTGTTATGAATTTATTTCACTAAATTATAGCCTTTATTATATATTTCTGATTAACATAATTTGGTGGAACACATATATTAGCAAGCATTCGAACTATTTAACTTTATTTTTTTTTGAAAAATTTAACAAATGTCTTTTTTGATATTTCTCAGGTTACACTCCCAAATTTCTTCTTGACTGATCAATTTACTAACCAAGTTTGTGAAAAATAAAAGTGATATTATGTCATGATCTTTACAGATCCAATTTCATTATTTTGATGCTTTTTTTCCCTCAAAAATATCTAACATATTGATTCTTTTTATACATCCAGGTGCAGACCTTAAGAAATTTTGAGTTCTATGTTTCCTACTATGCTTGGAAACATTTCAAACGCAGACAAAACACTCGCAACACAAGCAACGTATTCAACACATTTTCCTTTATTGTTGCAGCAATTTCCTACTAGTGTCAAGGTATGAAATTAATATCTTCAAGCTTATTTCGGAATAATTTGAATATTTTGTAATTTCAAGAATCTATATAATGATATTAATATATACAGTTGATTATTTAGTTCATAATGTAAATTTTATAAATATAAATAATATAAATTGTTATAAATCGTTACAACATAATTTTAGCATATAATTTTATAATATATTTTCACTATATAAAGTATTAATATTGTAATAACATATCTAATTAGTATACTTGTATTTTTTCAAATTATAATACATTATAATTATAATTTAAATTTTAAAATAAAAATCTCCTTAAATTAACATTTTTATTTATTTATTAACATAATAATTTTTATTGTTTTCAAATATATTTAATTTCGAATTGCACTTTCAAATACATTGAATTGAATTACAATTCAAATTCAATAACATTAAATCAATCACATTATATTAATCGCATCAAATAAATTTCAGTAATTAAATAAATAATAATATAAACTAATAACTCCAGTCTTTAATTATGATTAGCTTTATGTTATTATTTCAAGAGTAAAGGGTAGAAAGGGATCGAAGATTTTTATATTCAAAAAATATGGAAATGCCAATTCAAGCGTTACAAATATAGTGTATAAAGAAATTTTTAGAAATCTCTATTAGTTATAAGTAAATATTATGTGAAATTTTTTGTAATATTATTATATTGATTCAAAGTTATTTTATGTCATTCGTTAATTTTTTATTTTATTTTCGATTTCAGTTTAAGGACATTGTATTTGAAAAACATTGGAGGTGTATTTACATTGGAAAAATATTTTCATTATTTGGATAATTTGATTTTTTTATTCACATTAGATGTAAATATTATAAAAGTGTTTGCTGTCAATCAATTATTATTATTTTTATAAATTACGAAAGTTTTTAGAGTTGTGAATTACTTGTACATCACACGAGTCACAACACTAGTTTGTTTATATTTCAAACCATCAAAGTGCGTCTATTTTTTAGTTTTGTTAAGTGCTTCATAATTCTAAATTTAGTTTATGAATTAGATTACATAAAAAAGTTTAAAAAAATTAAATATTAATTGCTCTAGATATATCTTTTATTGACATGTATTATACGTATATAAATGTTGAGAAAACAAATAGTTTTAATTATTTAGCATTCATATTAGGGGATAATATCTTAATACTCATATATCTATTCAAATATAGATCTCTTAATCTTAAAAAAAAAATGCTACCAGTGTAAATAAATACCCACTAAATCTGAATATCAAATATTTAATATTGTTTTTTTAACATTTACACATATTAAACGCGTGTCAATAAAAAATCATATTCAAAGTAATTAATATGAGTTGTTAAATTCTTTCATGAGATTTAATTAAATAATATATATCGAAAGCAAGAAAATATTTTAAAAAAATTATTTAATGGATTAAAATATGAGCGAATCAATTTCAAAACTCTGATTAAGTGCAAGTGCAATAAATATAATACACCCCTTTAGATCATCTCCATTTTTTTTTTATGAAAAATTAATACGATCTAACAGAAGAGAGATAAGATGAAAAGGTATGGAAGAAATACACCACGTTAAAATAGGACAAAATCAGAATGGATTAATGCGTAGGAGTCTCTTATGTAGGATCATTATTGTTGGATGTAACATTTAATGGTTGTAATTTTTTATATTTTTTTTGCCTTTTATTATATTTTTTTTGAAAAATTTTATTAATCATTAGATTTTATTTAACTATCAATAAATTTAATGGCTAATGTAATTTAAAAATAAAAAAAATTACAACAGTTAAATGCATCCAATATTTGTGGCACTGCGCATTAATGCACATAAACAAGTCTATTTTGGGACAATATTCGGAATTTGGATTGGCTCTTGCATGCACAGTAATCAACTGATCTAATAATGATTGTAAGCACAGTAACAAACATGAAATGATCATTGTAAATTTTCTTTCATATTTACTATTGTGCTTACAATCATCATTAGATTAGTTGATACTTGTAAATTTTATTTTAAAAAAAAATGTTTGATGAATGAGAGCCATTAGATCAAAACTGATGTAACAACTCGTTTACTCGCAAGAAGTATTCTAATTTCAAGCACAAATTTAGATTGGCTCTTGCAACGGAAGCTGTTGAATCAAAATCTAATAATTATAAATTTTAAAAAATATTATAAACATGAAATGATAATTATAAGTACAATAATGAACATGAAATGATAATTATAAATTTTAAAAAAATAAAATAAATAAGAACCATAATCAAAACTGATCTAAAGCCTCAATCTGATTTCTAATACACCACCCCATATCTCTCTTTGGCTCTTTCCATGCTTTTGCAACTATTATTTATTTAGTGGCCGAGTAACAGACAGAGTCACATCATATAACACAAAGTATCTTGGGCGAAGGACTTGCCGTACAGATACTGGTGAGAAACACAGACCTCAAACGTAGTAGGTGATCCATATGCATTGAAAGAATAACATATTGCTAAATGACAACAAAGAGTAAATAAATATCATGTTCAAGTGGGTGTCCAGTCTAATAATGCATTGAAAGAATAGCATATTGCTAAATGAGAACAAAGTGTAAATAAATATCATGTTCAAGTGGAAGTCCAGTCTAATAAAATATCTTTAAGTTGGCAAGTTGGCACACATCCATGTCATTCCAAATAAACACCTTCCATAGTATGGGCTTAGAAACAGATTCTAATTTGCGCCATTAACTAGTTACTTGCCCTAAATGGAACTATGCGTACAGGGCAAGCCTTCTCCAAGGTAATTTCAAATTTATCATTCATATCCATATCCTCAGGTTTCATCTCACCTTCAAGCTTCCAATCGAAACAGTTGATTAAGGAACCCAACATTAGGAACAACATCCTTAATGCCAACAGATATCTAGGATATATTATCCTCCCTCCCCCAAATGGAGTCAGCTGAAAGTTCTTTCCTTTCACATTGATTTCCGACCCCAGAAACTTCTCCGGTGAGAATGCTTTTGGGTTCTCCCATATTCTTGGATCTCTACCAATAGCCCACACATTTTACCAACACTTGTGCTCCTTTTGGGATTACGTAGCCTCCAAGTTCCACATCTCTTTCTGCTTTCCGAGGAAGTAAAGGAACTGCTGGGTGCAATCTGAACGTCTCCTTTACAATCACTTGTGAATAAGGAAGTCTCTCTATGTCAGATTCCTCCACAGGCTTCTCTTTTCCCAAGACTTGCTCTAGCTCTGCTTTTGCCTTTGTCATCGCCTTTGGATTGTGTAGTAGCTCAGCCATCCCCCATCCCACTGTACTTGTCACCATATCAGTCCCCGCCACAAATAAATCCTATAAAATCATCATTTCTAATGTAAAATCCAAAACGAATTGTCAATATGTAAAGGAATATAATATGTAGTATATATATATATATACACACACATACTAGTGATAAACGTTGGATCGTCTCTATGTCCATATCTTGAGTGTTCTGTTGAGAAATGTGAAGCAGAGCATCTAAGATATCGTTGTTGGGGAGTGTACTCATGCTCAAGCTTTCTCTGAGCTTCAATCGTTTGGTAACTAAGAGGTGGAAGATATCTAATAACTTGCCCAAGTGAAGAGCAGTGCGTTTTCTGACCCTGAGTAGATCAAGTTTCTTGAGTACAGTAAAAAAATAAGACAAATTTGGTCTTCCAACCTCTTTCATGATATATGACACTGTCTCCTTGAACTCCCCTGCTTTTCCTACACTATGAATCAAATCCTCAGAGAGTACAGTATTCGACATCAGATTAATAATCGTTTTGAAAGCTGCTTTCCCGATATCCACAACATCACCAGTCTCACTGCTTTGACAAACATTACTTAAGAGATGTCACAGTTTTTGCCGCCGAAGGTCTTGGCTAGCATCAAGAACCTTTTTCTCGAACAACTGGTTAGCACAAATCTTCCTTAGAAACCACCAAGGAGGTGACACATTCATGAAGGGCAGGCTATAGTCGTGGTGGTTGAGAGCTTCCATTGCGTCGAGGACAGTTTGATTTGAGAGAAATTGGTCGTGGGTCTGAAGCACCCCTTTGGTCATGTCAGCAGAAGAGACAGCTATGGTGTTGACTTGGCCTAGCTGAAGACTCATCATTGGGTCGTATTTCTCAGCTAGCTTAACCAGAGAATTGTGAGGCTTGTTCCCGAGTTCGAGAAGATTTCCAATAAGAGGAAGAGGAGAAGGTCCTGGAGGAAGCTTGGGGTTTGCTTTGCTTCTTGCAGAGAACGCAGAGCCTGAAGAAAGGTGTAGCAGAACAGAAAGAGCACTATGCAACTGATGAGATCCATGTTTGTTAGACTCTTTTTGGCTATGGCTATGGCTTTTTAGGAAGAGGGAAGAATGATTGGGATAGTTCGTGACTTATTCACCAATGTGCCATTTATGGGATTTTACTTGTCGTCAAGAGATATATTAAGATGTTATAAAAAAGAAATCATGGCCAGGTTCGCATCTCCACTCCAACGTGCATTTTGTAGTATTATTTCCCGTTTCAACCAAAGACTATTTTATATTCATGTGATTGGACTTATTTTATATTCATGTGATTGGACTTATTTTATTATCAATCAAAGAAATGCCTGATCCATATGTTATGGTATTTTATATATACTTTTTTTTTGCAATATGATGCAGCTGCAATTTCCGGCAGATAGGAAATCTAGATTCTCTAACGTTAATTAGAGAGTACAATACGTGAACCGGGCTAGCAAATATAGAGTCAATGGTAAAAATTGAAAGAAATAGAACTGACAACGGGCATTGAAATTTAATTTAATAATATAAATAATTCAATTTTTATTATATGTTGAAAAGGAGAATCCAAGTGGATACAGGTCCCCTCCAATGCACTAGAGGGTCTGACTCCTCTTTTTTCCTCCAAATGTGAATGGAAATGAAGATTATGGATGAATTGGTCTATGTATTGTTATCACCATCCTATATCACTGGAATCGACTGCAAAAGAAGCACATCCATGGCTGAAGCATTGGTCAGTTGTGCTCTTCTCTTTCCTTTCCTTCAAGTGGCATTTGATAGGCGGGCTTCTCGCGATATTCTAGATTTCTTCTACAAACGCAAATTGAACGAGATGCTACTAAATAGGCTGAATATCATACTGTTATCTATTGAGGTTGTTGTTGATGATGCTAAGCAGAAGCAGATCACGAACCCAAATGTCAGAGCTTGACTTGATAAAAGGAAAGTGGGGGCTTGGGTTGTCTCCTTAATGCCAAGGCTAAGGAGATTCTTTGGCTTTCCACAACCATTGAATGGTTGTGGGATCCACTTTAACAAATTAGGAGGCTTCACCTTAGCCTTTAAGGAGAGGATCTCATTTTGAAAAGAGAAGTCGAACCCTCTAGTACGTATCCAACTCAAATATCTTTTTTATTTTAGGGCATTTATGACCCATGTGAAAATGGGCCATTGTGTCTGTTTATTAATACAAAAAAGTCTAGACATATCCAACTTGTGTGGTACATGTTTCACATGTTGTCCTTCTTTTTATAGAAAAAAATTATGTGCTTCTTATATATTTTTTATTTCTATCTGTCATGGATAAATTTTTTATTGTCAATTATTTACTAACATATAAAGTATTTTTTTAATGAAATATTTGAATCTTAGTGTAATTTAATGGTAGTAAAAATTTGACTTATTTAGAGGATAAGTTTTCCTATATTTTCTATATTTTTTTATTGTCAATTATTTATTAAAATATAAAGCAATTTTTTATGAAATGTTTGGATCTTAGTGTAATTTAATGGTGGTATAATAATAATAATAATAATAATAATAATAATAATAATAATAATAATAGTCTAAAAGGGAATGAAAATTATGACATATTAAATAAATCTGAAATTACCTTGGTGTAAAAGCATAAATAGAAGGGACATTAATGGGAGTATAGAAAATTTCACCAAAATTATTGTCCCATATGAATTGAAGGCACCAATAAATATTCCATAACTAATATGACATAATAATATTATATGTGTACTTGTTTGTAATACGATGACTCCGTACAAATATTTTGAAGAAACTTATATATATCATATCACAGTAAATCCTAGCTCAGTAATAAAAGTATTCGAGTAATACTGCTACGAAACAAATGTTTCATTTAAAACTGAATTATACAAATAATAATGATAATTTGGGTAGCAAAAACAAGCATAAACAAAATGAATTCAAGTTTTTTAAAAATGCACCTTTACTGCCAAAAATATATAGTAAATATTTAAGAAGGTTTTGACTAAGAATACTTCAAATGTCATTTGAACAAAATGTGGGTTTAAAAGAAAGATTGATTACCTAATAGGAGGCACAAGTCATTAATCAAGCTCCTATGTCATGTGATAAGAAGATGGAACAATTGAAAGTGAGGCTTGAGCGTACTTATGTTATTATAGAGACGTGAAAGTGCATGGGTCAGACAGAATGTTTGGCATCTAATAATTGTTGAATTGGTGTGGGGTCCATATTCTCAATTGGGCCCTACCACTAAATCATGAGGCGCTAGGCACTTTATAACCAGATAAAAGATCAGCTCTTTGAAAAAAATAGCAATTTGCTAAATGTGAACTATAAAACATAATAAAGTGAACATATTCATGAACAAAAGATTTAAAATACAGGGTAATAATTAAATAAAGACCAAGTAAAAATATTAATTGAAATAAATACTATGGGGCTTAAAAAGATACAAAATCTAAAAAATACAAACCCATATTCTTAACCCCCCCCCCCCAACAACCATTATCCCAAAATTAAACCAAAAAACAAGAATATTAGGGCACATAAATCTGTGAACAATATTTGCCCTAAATGGGAGAACTCACTGAAATTGAAAAATTAGAACTGCTATATATCATAGGAAAAATATATATACATAATGACTTTACAAACTAATATTCTATTTTGAAAAAAAAGTATTTTTTATAATATTGTACAAACATTTGTAAAAACACAGAATATACGATTTTTAGGGGCACAAGAAAGATTTTATCGCATCCTTTAACAGCGGTCGAATCGTGATTGAACACCAGTCGAATCAGTAGTATTTAGAAAATATTAAAAAATAAAATATATAATTAAAAATAACATAATACTTCTCATAATTAAAAAATTTATGAGAAAAATATATTTCTTATTTTTTCTTATTAAATTTATCCACTTATTTTTCTATAATAAAATTTTTAAGTAAATAATATTTCTTACTTTCTATAATATTTTAAAATAATGTGTCTTTTTCTTTCTTTTTAAAAGTTAAAAGCATCTAATTCAAATAACATCATTTCTTTCTCTCTCTATGTGTTTTTTCTTTTTTTTGTTTGTTTTTTCATTCCCAATGTCAGCATGGCATGGGTTGAGTAAACTACAGCCTCGAGGTGGGCAAAAATTGGAAGCAATACATTATAGCCTATGCGAACGTATCGCCTAGTCGTTCTTAGGACAAGTAGGAACTTTGAAATTTATAAGATTTAAAGGTTGATAAATTTTTTTGTTTTTTGTTTTTAAAAATTTTAGAAATATTCTGATACTTTTTTATTTTTTGTGCCTACTTTTATGGACTTATTTGGAGAAAAAAAAATAACAGTTTGTTTGGTTTGTGAAAACATTTTCAATATTCATTTTCTGAAATACATTTTTTTGAAACACTAAAAATATTTTTTGTTTCTAGTATTTAATCAACAAATTTTCTGTTCCTAGTATTTCTTAAAACGCTGAAAATATCTTTTATTTCCAATATTTTCGATATTCAATCAAACCCATTTTCAAACCTATTTTCTGTTTCCAATAAAAATAAAAACAAGAAATGTTTAAACCAAACAGATCCTCATATTTTGCCTGCTTGTAAAAAAATATTATTTTTTATCAAATAAGTCGATAAAAATAAGCATAAAGAAAATAAGAAATTATTATAACCTATTTAAAATTTTTAAAATAAAAAAATATATTTAAAAGAAAAAATAAAAAAATTGTCAACCGTTGGATCTTGTAGATCCAATGATTCCTGCTTGTCCTTAGGACAAGCAAGCTATTCGTTCGCATAGCCTATAGGATGAGATAGTATTGGTGGCAGGTATGCATGCTAGACTGACAAAAAGCACTATTGTTGCTTTGTCTCTCCTGTGCTATGCCTCTCTATTTCATTTTTTCTGCAACATTATCTTTCACTCTTTCTCCATTATTTTTTCATCTGGAGCTCATACTGGCGCATTTTTTTCCAGCAAGGCTTGTGTCTAATGAGATTGAGAAGACGGTCAAGGAAGCCATTGAATCCATGCAAGCTCTGATGGAGGGGCGATGACCAAAAACTTCTCTCTCTCTCTCTCTCCTCCCTTGGCTTTTTTCTTCATCTTATTTTTTTGGTCGTTGAAGCACGTCAAAAAAAGAGGAACCGGTGAAATTGGTAACCCGATTAGTTTTTTTGGTTTTTGACTGGTCTAGTCGATTTTTTATCGATTTTTTTTGCTCTTTGATTTTATGCATATTTCGGACCAAATGACTACCTGGTTTACCAATTTTTTGGTCTATTCAATTAATCTAGTTCAATTTTCTTAACCATATGAAATACACATAGTCAATAGGTTGGTATGTAAAAAATGGTCAAACCCTTATTTTCAGTCTTTGCAAAAAGAAAAAAAAAACCTTATTTGTAACACGTTGAACTAATATTTAAATTTTTATTAAAAAAGTATTTACAGTTAATATTTAATAATGTCTCAAAAAAGTTATCTCTAATAAAAAGCATTTGTAAGAAACTAAAAAATTAAAGGTTTGAAGAAATATTTTTGAAAAATAAGTTTTTGAAAGAATAATATATTTAAATGTTTTATTTGAGTAAAAGAGCCACCAACTCCTTGTCGAGGATAATGGTTGCAGTTTATCCGATGAAACAAAATAATAATAAAACAGTGCAAATTCTAAGGGCCGAAAACGTACATGAAATGAAATCATTGAAATTCCACTTGTTAATAAAATCATTGAAATTCCACTTCCTACATGCGAAAAGACCACTTAATATAAAAAGTATTTAAATATATTAGTTTCAGGCTTTAGATGTACTTCGACGTCAGCTTTTGACTATTGTGTACATTGACTCAAGAAGTATTGACAGAATCAGTTTTTATTTATTAATAAATTTAAAAATTTAATCACATCACATTAAAAAAATTTAAAAAAATTAAGGTTAACTGTTATATAATTAGTAAATTAAATAAATTTTTTGATTGAAATATAATATATTGTCATATGATAAATTAGCATGTATTATATACAATAAAATAAATTTAAATGAATAAATTAAGTAAATTAATAAATTTTAGGTATGTCATTGAATTATGTACTATAGAATAAACTTAAATGAATAAATTTAATGAATAAATTAGGTAAATTGATAAATATGAAAAATTAATCACATCACATTAAATGAATTTGAAAAATGAGGATAAATTACTATATAATTACTATATAATTGGTAAACTATAGAATAAACTTAAATGAACAAATTTAATGAATAAATTAGATAAATTAATAAATTTAAAAAATTAATCACATCACATTAAATACATTTTAAAAAAATAAAATAAATTGTTATATAATTGGTGAATTAGGTAAACTTTTTGAATCAATTAAGTTATTGTATATTATATTTCATAATGCCTTTATTAGGGTATTAATTGCAATAAATTTATTGTTATGAATCTATTTCACTAAATTATAGCCTTTACTATATATTTCTGATTAACATAATTTGGTGGAACACATATATTAGCAAGCATTCGTACTGTTTAACTCTATTTTTTTAAAAAAAATTTAACAAATGTCTTTTTTAATATTTCTCAGGTCACACTCCCAAATTTCTTCTTGGCTAATCAATTTACTAATCAAGTTTGTGAAAAATAAAAGGGATATTATTTCATGATCTTTATAGATCCAATTTCATTATCTTGATGCTCTTTGTCCCTCAGAAATCTCTAACATATTGATTCTTTTTATACATCCAGGTGCAGACCTTAAGAAATTTTGAGTTCTACATTTCCTACTATGCTTGGAAACATTTCAAACGCAGACAAAACACTCGCAACACAAGCAACGTATTCAACACATTTTCCTTTATTGTTGCAGCAATTTCCTACTAGTGTCAAGGTATGAAATTAATATCTTCAAGCTTATTTCGGAATAATTTGAATATTTTGTAATTTCAAGAATCTATATAATAATATTAATATATACAGTTGATTATTTAGTTCATAATGTAAATTTTATAAATATAAATAATATAAATTGTTATAAATCGTTACAACATAATTTTAGCATATAATTTTATAATATATTTTCACTATATAAAGTATTAATATTGTAATAACATATCTAATTAGTATACTTGTATTTTTTTCGAATTATAATACATTATAATTATAATTTAAATTTTAAAATAAAAATCTCCTTAAATTAACATTTTTATTTATTTATTAACATAATAATTTTTTATTGTTTTCAAATATATTTAATTTCAAATTGCACTTTCAAATACATTGAATTGAATTACAATTCAAATTCAAAAACATTAAATCAATCACATTATATTAATCGCATCAAATAAATTTCAGTAATTAAATAAATAATAATATAAACTAATAACTCCAGTCTTTAATTATGATTAGCTTTATGTTATTATTTCAAGAGTAAAGGGTAGAAAGGGATCGAAGATTTTTATATTCAAAAAATATGAAAATGCCAATTCAAGCGCTACAAATCTAGTGTATAAAGAAATTTTTAGAAATCTTTATTAGTTTTAAAAGTAAATTTTATGTGATTTTTTTTGTAATATTATTATATTGATTCAAAGTTATTTTATGTCATTCGTTAATTTTTTATTTTATTTTCAATTTTCAAGTTAAGGACATTGTATTTGAAAAGCATTGGAGGTGTATTTGCAATAGAAAAATATTTTCATTATTTGGATAATTTAATTTTTTTTTATTCACATTAGATGTAAATATTATAAAAGTGTTTGCTGTCAATCAATTATTATTATTTTTATAAATTACGAAAGTTTTTAGAGTTGTGAATTACTTGTACATCACACGGGTCACAACACTAGTTTGTTTATATTTCAAACCATCAAAGTGCGTCTATTTTTTATTTTTGTTAAGTGCTTCATAATTCTAAATTTAGTTTATGAATTAGATTACATAAAAAAGTTTAAAAAAATTAAATATTAATTGCTCTAGATATATCTTTTATTGACATGTATTATACTTATATAAATGTTGAGAAAACAAATAGTTTTAATTATTTAGCATTCATATTAGGGGATAATATCTTAATACTCATATATCTATTCAAATATAGATCTCTTAATCTTAGAAAAAAAAAATGCGACCAGTGTAAATAAATACCCACTAAATCTGAATATCAAATATTTAATATTGTTTTTTTTAACATTTACACATATTAAACGCGTGTCAATAAAAAATCATATTCAAAGTAATTAATATGAGTTGTTAAATTCTTTCATGAGATTTAATTAAATAATATATATTGAAAGCAAGTAAATATTTTAAAAAACTTATTTAATGGATTAAAATATGACTGAATCAAATTCAAGACTCTGATTAAGTGCAAGTGCAATAAATATAATACACCCCTTTAGATCATCTCCATTTTTTTTTATGAAAAATTAATATGATTTAACAGAAGAGAGATAAGATGAAAAGGTATGGAAGAAATACACCACGTTAAAATAGGACAATATCAGAACGGATTAATGCATAGGAGTCTCTTGTGTAGCACCATTGTTGTTAGATGTAACATTTAATGGTTGTATTTTTTTTATTTTTTTTGCCTTTTATTAACTTTTTTCTGGAAAATTTTATTAACCGTTAGATTTTATTTAACTATCAATAAATTTAATGGCCAATGTAATTTAAAAATAAAAAAATAAAAAACACAAAAAAAATTACAACGATTAAATGCATCCAATATTTGTGGCACTGCACATTAATGCACACAAACAAGTTTGTTTTGGGACAATATTCGAAATTTGGATTGGCTCTTGCCGTACAGATACTAGTGGGAAACACAACCTCAAACAGAGTAGGAGATCCATATGCATTGAAAGAATAGCATATTGCTAAACGACAACAAAGAGTAAATAAATATCATGTTCAAGTGGGTATCCAATCTAATAATGCATTGAAAGAATAGCATATTGCTCAACGACAACAAAGAGTAAATAAATATTATGTTCAAGTGGATGTCCAGTCTAATAAAATATCTCTAAGTCGGCAAGTTGGCAAGTTGGCACACATCCATGTTATTCCAAATAAACACCTTCCATAGTATGGGCTTAGAAACAGATTCTAATTTGCGCCATTAACTAGTTACTTGCCCTAAATGGAACTGCACGTACAGGGCAAGCCTTCTCCAAGGTAATTCCAAATTTATCATTCATATCCATATCCTCAGGTTTCATCTCACCTTCAAGCTTCCAATCGAAACAGTTGATCAAGGAACCTAACATTAGGAACAACATCCTTAATGCCAACGGATATCCAGGACATATTCTTCTCCCTCCCCCAAATGGAGTCAGCTGAAAGTTCCTTCCTTTCACATCGATTTCCGACCCCAGAAACCTCTCCGGCGAGAATGCTTCTGGGTTCTCCCATATTCTTGGATCTCTACCAATAGCCCACACATTTACCAACACTTGTGCTCCTTTTGGGATTACGTAGCCTCCAAGTTCCACATCTCTCTCTGCTTTTCGAGGAAGTAAAGGAACTGCTGGGTGCAATCTGAACGTCTCCTTTACAATCGCTTGCAAGTATGGAAGTCTCTCTATGTCAGATTCCTCCACAGGCTTCTCTTTCCCCAAGACTTGCTCTAGCTCTGCTTTTGCCTTTGTCATCGCCTTTGGATTGTGTAATAGCTCAGCCATCCCCCATTCCACTGTACTTGTCACCGTATCAGTCCCCGCCACAAATAAATCCTATAAAATCATCATTTCTAATGTAAAATCCAAAACGAATTGTCAATATGTAAAGGAATATAATATGTAGTGTATGTATATATATATATATATATATATACACATACTAGTGATAAACGTTGGATCTTCTCTGTGTCCATATCTTGAGTGTTCTGTTGAGAAATGTGAAGCATAGCATCTAAGATATCATTGTTGGGGAGTGTACTTGTGCTCAAGCTTTCTCTGAGCTTCAATCGTTTGGTAACTAAGAGGTGGAAGATATCTAATAACTTGGCCATGTGAAGAGCAGTGCGTTTTCTGACCCCGAGTAGGTCAAGTTTCTTGAGTACAGGAAAAAAATCAGACAAATTTGGTCTTCCAACCTCTTTCAAGATATTTGACACTGTCTCCTTGAACTCCCCTGCTATTCCTACACTATGAATCAAATCCTCAGAGAATACAGTATTCGACATCAGATTAATTGTCGTTTTGAAAGCTGCTTTCCCGATATCCACAACTTCACCAGTCTCACTGCTTTGACGGACATCACTTAAGAGATGTCGCAGTTTCTGCCGCCGGAGGTCTTGGCTATGATCAAGAACCTTTTTCCCGAACAACTGGTTAGCACAAATCTTCCTTAGAAACCGCCAATGAGGCGACACGTTCATGAAGGGCAAGCTATAGTTGTGGTGGTTGAGAGCTTCCATTGGGTCGGGGACAGTTCGATTTGAGAGAAATTGGTCGTGGATCTGAAGCACCCCTTTGGCCATGTCAGCAGAAGAGACAGCTATGGTGTTGACTTGGCCTAGTTGGAGACTCATCATTGGGCCGTATTTCTCAGCTAGCTTGGCCAGAGACTTGTGAGGCTTGTTCCCAAGTTCGAGAAGATTTCCGATAAGAGGAAGAGGAGAAGGTCCTGGAGGAAGCTTGGGGTTTTCTTTGCTTCTTCCTCCATGCAGAGAACGCAGAGCTTGAAGAAAGGTGTAGCAGAACAAAAAGAGCAGTATGCAACTGATGAGATCCATGTTTGTTAGACTCTTTCTGGCTATGGCTATGGCTTTATAGGAAGAGGGAAGAATGATTGGGATATTTCGTGACTTATTCACCAATGTGCCATTTATGGGATTTTACTTGTCGTCAAGAGATATATTAAGATGTTATAAAAAAATAAATCATGACCTGGTTCGCATCTCCACTCCAACGTGCATTTTGTAGTATTGTTTCCCGTTTCAACCAAAGACTATTTTATATTCATGTGATTGGACTTATTTTCTTTTCAATCAAAGAAATGCCTGATGCATATGTTATGGTATTTTATATATACTTTTTTTTTGCAATATGCAATGGCGGAGCCACATATGGTTGAGGGGGTGCAGCTGCACCCCCTGGATTTTACATAACCATATGTAAAAAAAAAATTTCATTTTGCCCCCCCTCTTGGTTTTTTTTTTGAACCCCCTTAGTATTTTTTTGAACCCCTTCAGTGACTTAGTCCCTCTCTACTGCTTACAGTCATGAGACCCCCACTCCCCAGAGTCACAAAATTTTTTTTGATGATGGTTAATTTCTCATTCTATTATTAGGGACTTCTTTGTAAAAGCTTGAAATTTGGTGTTTTTGTACATAGGTCTAATTCTATTAAATTGGTTAATTGATTATGTAATTAAGATAATGAGTAACATTTGTGAAGTCAATTTTATGAATTTTTTTTTATGATGGTTAATTTCTTATTACATTGTTAGGGACCTCTTTTTAAAAGTTTGAAATTTGGTATTTTTTGTACATAGGTCTAATTTTATCAAATTGGTTAATTGATTATGTAATTAGAATCATGAGTAACTTATTTGTAAAGTCAATTTTATAAAAAATTTTCCTAATGATGATTAATTTCTCATTTGATTGTTAGGGACCTTTTTGTAAAAGCTTGAAATTTGGAGTTTTTGTGCATAAATATAATTCTATCAAATTGGTTAATTGATTATGTAATTAGAATCATGAGTAACATATTTGTGAAGTCAATTTTATGAAATTTTTTCTTGATAATAGTTAATTTCTCATTTGATTGTTAGGGACCTCTTTGTAAAAAGTTTAAAATTTGAAATTTTTGTACATATGTCTAATTCCATCAAATTGGTTGATTGATTATACAATTAAGATCATGAGTAACATATTTGTGAAGTGAATTTTATGAAATTTTTTCTTGATGATGATTAATTTATTATTTCATTGTTAGGGACCTCTTTGTAAAAGTATAAAATTTGGAGGTTTTGTATATAGGTCTAAATTTATCAAATTGGTTGATTGATTATGCAATTAGGATTTAGAAGAAGAAAATTTTTTTTGTAATGGAAATATTTTTTGAGGAAATTACCATTAGATCTAAAAAAGTGAATGAAATTTTTGCCCTCCCTGACCGAATGGTCTTGGATACACCACTGGCAATATGATATAGCTGCAATTTCCGGTAGATAGGAAATCTAGATTCTCTAACGTTAGTTAGAGAGTACAATACGTGAACCGGGTTAGCAAATATAGAATCAATGGTAAAAATTGAAAGAAATAAAACTGACAATGCGCACTGAAATTTAATTTAATAATATAAATAATTCAATTTTTATTATATGTTGAAAAGGAAAGTTGGGGCTTGGGTTGTATCCTTAGTGCTAAGGCTAAGGAGATTCTTTGGCTTTTCACAACTATTGAAGGGCTGTGGGATCCACTTTAACAAATTAAGAGGATTCACCTTAGTCTTTAAGGAGAGCATCTCATTTTGAAAAGAGAAGCTGAACCCTCTGGCGCGTAACCAACTCAAATATCTTTTTTTCTTTTAGGGCATTAATGACCCATGTGAAAATGGGCCATTGTGTCTGTTTATTGATACAGTTGTGTGGTACATGTTTCACATGTTGTCCTTCTTCTTTTTATAAAAAAAAAAATTACGTGCTTCTTATATATTTTTTATTTCTATCTGTCATGGATAAATTTTTTATTGTCAATTATTTACTAACATATAAAGTATTTTTTAATGAAATATTTGAATCTTAGTGTGACTTAATGGTAGTAAAAATTTGACTTATTCAGAGCTTAAGTTTTCCTATATTTTCTATATTTTTTATTGTCAATTATTTATTAAGATATAAAGCAATTTTTTATGAAATGTATGAATCTTAGTGTAATTTAATAATAATAATAATAATAATAATAATAATAATAATAATAATGGTCTAAAAGGGAATGAAAACTATGACATATTAAATAAATCTGAAATTACCTTGGTGTAAAAGCATAAATAGAAGGGACATTGATGGGAGTATAGAAAATTTCACCAAAATTATTGTCCCATATGAATTGAAGGCACCAATAAATATTCCATAACTAATATGACATAATAATATTATATGTGTACTTGTTTGTAATATGATGACTCTGTACAAATATTTTGAAGAAAATTATATATATCATATCACAGTAAATTCAAGTTCAGTAATAAAAGTATTCGAGTAATACAGCTACGAAACAAATGTTTCATTTAAAATAGAATTATACAAATAATAATGATAATTTGGGTAGCAAGAACAAGCATAAACAAAATGAATTCAAGTGCTTTAAAAATGCACCTTTACTGCCATAAATATACAGTAAATATTTAAGAAGGTTTTGACTAAGAATACTTCAAATGCCATTTGAGCAAAATGTGGGTTTAAAAGAAAGATTGATTATGTAATAGGAGGCACAAGTCGTTAATCAAGCTCCTATGTCATGTGATAAGAAGATGGAACAATTAAAAGTGAGACTTGAGCGGACTTATGTTATTATAGAGACGTTAAAGTGCACGGGTCAAACAAAGTGTTTGGTATCTAATAATTGTTGAATTGGTGTGGGGCCCACACTCTCAAGTGGGCCCTACTACTAAATCATGAGGCACTAGACACTCTATTGCCAGAAAAAAGATAAGTTCTTTGAAAGAAATAGCAATTTGCTAAATGTGAATTGTAAAACATAATAAAGTGAACATATTCATGAACAAAAGACTTAAAATACAGGGTAATAATTAAATAAAGACCAAGTAAAAATATTAATTGAAATAAATACTATGGGGCTTAAAAAGATACAAAATCTAAAAAATACAAACCCATATTCTTAACCGCCTCCCCCAACAACTATTATCCCAAAATTAAACCAAAAAACAAGAATATTAGTGCACATAAATCTGTGAACAATATTTGCCCCAAATGGGAACACTCACTAAAATTGAAAAATTAGAACTGCTATATATCATAGGAAAAATGTATATACATAATGACTTTACAAACTAATATTCTATTTTGAAAAAAAAAACATTTTTTATAATATTGTACAAACATTTGTAAAAACACAGAATATACGGTTTTTAGGGGCACAAGAAAGATTTTATCGCATCCTTTAACAACGGTCGAATCGTGATTGAACAGCAGTCGAATCAGTAATATTTAAAAATAATAAAAAATAAAATATATAATTAAAAATAACGTAATACTTCTCATAATTAAAAAATTTATGAGAAAAATGTATTTCTTATTTTTTCTTATTAAATTTATCCACTTATTTTTCTATAATAAAATTTTTAAGTAAATAATATTTCTTACTTTCTATAATATTTTAAAATAATGTGTCTTTTTCTTTCATTTTAAAAGTTAAAAGTATCTAATTCAAATAACATCATTTTTTTCTCTCTCTATGTGTTTTTTTTGTTTGTTTTTTCATTCCCAATGTCAGCATGGCATGGGTTGAGTAAACTACAGCCTCGAGGTGGGCAAAAATTGGAAGCAATACATTATAGCCTATGCGAACGTATCGCCTAGTCGTTCTTAGGACAAGTAGGAACTCTTGAATTTATAAGATTTAACGATTGATAAATTTTTTTGTCTTTTGTTTTTAAAAATTTTAGATATGTTCTAATACTTTTTCATTTTTTTGCGCCTACTTTTATGGACTTATTTGGTGAAAAAAATAACAGTTTGTTTGGTTTGTGAAAATATTTTCAGTATTCATTTTTTTGAAATGTATTTCTTGAAACACTGAAAATATTTTCTGTTTCCAGTATTCAATCAAAATATTTTCTGTTCCTAGTATTTATTGAAACGCTGAAAATATCTTCTATTTCCAATATTTTCGATATTCAATCAAACATATTTTCAAACCTATTTTCTGTTTCCAATGAAAATAAAAACAAAAAATGTTTAAACCAAACAGGTCCTCATATTTTGCCTGTTTGTAAAAAAATATTATTTTTTTATCAAATAAGTCGATAAAAATAGGCATAAAGAAAATAAGAAATTATTAGAACCTATTCAAAATTTTTAAAATAAAAAATACATTTAAAACAAAAAATAAAAAAAACTGTCAACCATTGGATCTTGTAGATCTAATGACTCCTGCCTGTCCTTAGGACAAGCATACGCCTACTTGTCCTAAGAACAAGTAGGCTATTTGTTCGCATAGCCTATAGGATGAGATTGTAGTGGTAGCAGGTATGCATGCTAGACTGACAAAAAGCACCACTGTTGCTTCGTCTCTCTTGTGATATGCCTCTCTATTTCATTTTTTCTGCAACATCATCTTTCACTCTTTCTCCATTATTTTTTCATCTGGAGCTCATACTGGTGCATTTTTTTCCAGCAAGGCTTGTGTCTGATAGGATTGAGAAGACGGTCAAGGAAGCCATTGAATCCACGCAAGCTCTGATGGAGGGGCGATGACCAAAAACTTCTCTCTCTCTCTCTCTCCTCCCTTGGCTTTTTTCTTCATCTTATTTTTTTGGTCGTTGAAGCACGTCGGAAAAAGAGGAATCAGTGAAACTGGTAACCCAACCAGTTTTTTTGGTTTTTGACTGGTCTCGCCGATTTTTTATCGATTTTTCTTGCTCTTTGATTTTATGCATATTTCAAATCAAATGACTAGCTGGTTCACCAATTTTTTGTTCTATTCAATTAATCCGGTTTAATTTTTTTAACCATATGAAATACACATAGCCAATAGGTTGGTATGTAATAAACGGTCAAACCCTTATTTTCTGCAAAAAAAAAAAAATCTTATTTGTAACACGTTGAACTAATATTTAAATTTTTATTAAAAAGTATTCACAGTTAATATTTAATAATGTCTCAAAAAAGTTATCTCTAATAAAAAGCATTTGTAAGAAACTAAAAAATTAGAGGTTTGAAGAAATATTTTTGAAAAATAAGTTTTTGAAAGAATAATATATTTAAATGTTTTATTTGAGTAAAAGAGCCACCAACTCCTTGTTGAGGGTAATGGTTGCAGTTTATCCGATGAAAAAAATAATAATAATAAAACAGTACAAATTCTAAGGGCCGAAAACGCGTATGAAATGAAATCATTGAAATTCCACTTGTTAATAAAATCATTGAAATTCCACCTCCTACATAGAAAAAAACCACTTAATATAAAAAGTATTTAAATATATTAGTTTCAGGCTTTAGACTTAAAGCTTTGTACTTTGACGTCAGCTTTTGACTATTGTGTACATTGACTCAAGAAGTATTGAGAGAGATTTAGGGGTCAGTTTTTATTTATTTAAGAGGTTTGAATATATATATAAAGATTTTTAAGACATTATATCTAATTTTGGTATTAAATAATTAAGACTATTTATTTTATCAATATATATATGCTTTAAATAGATATCAATGAAAGATATTTTTGAAGTAATTAATATCTGAAAGTATTTAAGACTATTTATATGATCTAATCAAACAAGATGAATTCAAAGCAAATAAGTACTTAAAAATAAAAATTAATGAGAGTTCAATTCTTATCTATCTATATAATAGACTAAAATAATTCAACTGTAAAGCATTAATTACTGGTAGGTCATTAAATTATGTATAATCAAATAAATTTAAATAAATAAATTAAATGAATAAATGAGATAAATGAATAAATTTAAAAATTTAATCACATCACATTAAAAGAATTTGAAAAAATAAAGATAAATTGCTATATAATTGATAAATTAGGTAAACTTTCAGATTGAAATATAATATATTGTCTTTTGGTAAATTAGCATTTATTACATATAATAAAATAAATATAAATTAATAAATTATATAAATTAATAAATTTTAGGTATGTCATTAAATTATGTATTATAGAATAAACTTATGAATAAATTAGGTAAAATTAATCATGTCACATTAAATGAATTTGAAAAAATTAGAGTAAATTGCTATAATTGCTATATAATTGGTAAACTATAAAATAAACCTAATTTAATAAATTTAATAAATAAATTAAGTAAATTAATAAATTTGAAAAATTAATCATATCATATTAAATGAATTTGAAAAAATTAGGGTAAATTGCTATATAATTGGTAAATTAGGTATGTCATTAAATTATGTATAATCAAATAAATTATATTAATAAACTAGGTAAATTCATAAATTTGGAAATTTAATCACATCACATTAAAAGAATTTGAAAAAATTAAGGTTAACTGCTATATAATTGGTAAATTAGGTAAACTTTATGATTGAAATATAATATGTTGTCATCTGGTAAATTAACATTTATTATATACAATAAAATAAATTTAAATGAATAGATTAAGTAAATTAATAAATTTTAGATATGTCATTGAATTATGTACTATAGAATAAACTTAAATGAATAAATTTAATGAATAAATTAGGTAAATTAATAAATATGAAAAATTAATCACATCACATTAAATGAATTTGAAAAAATACGGATAAATTACTATATAATTGGTAAACTATAGAATAAGCTTAAATGAACAAATTTAATGAATAAATTAGATAAATTAATAAATTTAAAAAATTAATCACATCATATTAAATGAATTTGAAAAATTAAAATAAATTGTTATATAATTGGTGAATTTGGTAAACTTTTCGAATCAATTAAGTTATTGCATATTATATTTCCTAATGCCTTTATTAGGGTATTAATTGCAATAAAGCACAAATTTAGATTGGCTCTTGCAATGGAAGCTGTTGAATCAAAATCTAATAATTATAAATTTAAAAAAATATTATAAACATGAAATGATAATTATAAGTACAATAATGAACATGAAATGATAATTATAAATTTTAAAAAAATAAAATAAATAAGAACCGTAATCAAAACTGATCTAAAGCCTCAATCTGATTTCTAATATACCACCCCATATCTCTCTTTGGCTCTTTCCATGTCTCTATATCTTTTTCAACTATTATTTATTTAGTGGCCGAGTAACAAACAAAGTCACGTCATATAACACAAAGTACCTTGGGTGAAGGACTTGCCGTACAGATACTAGTGGGAAACACAGACCTCAAACGGAGTAGGTGATCCATATGCATTGAAAGAATAGCATATTGCTAAATGACAACAAAGAGTGTCCAGTCTAATAATGCATTGAAAGAATAGCATATTGCTAAATGACAACAAAGAGTAAATAAATATCATGTTCAAGTGGATGTCCAGTCTAATAAAATATCTCTAAGTTGGCAAGTTGGCACACATCCATGTCATTCCAAATAAACACCTTCCATAGTATGGGCTTAGAAACAGATTCTAATTTGCGCCATTAACTAGTTACTTGCCCTAAATGGTACTGCACGTACAGGGCAAGCCTTCTCCAAGATAATTCCAAATTTATCATTCATATCCATATCCTCAGGTTTCATCTCACCTTCAAGCTTCCAATCGAAACAGTTGATTAAGGAACCCAACATTAGGAACAACATTCTTAATGCCAACGGATATCCAGGACATATTCTCCTTCCTCCCCCAAATGGAGTCAGCTGAAAGTTCCTTCTTTCACATCGATTTCTGACCCCAGAAACCTCTTCGGCGAGAACGCTTCTGGGTTCTCCCATATTCTTGGATCTCTACCAATAGCCCACACATTTACCGACACTTGTGCTCCTTTTGGGATTACGTAGCCTCCAAGTTCCACATCTCTCTCTGCTTTCCGAGGAAGTAAAGGAACTTATGGGTGCAATCTGAACGTCTCCTTTACAATCACTTGCAAGTATGGAAGTCTCTCTATGTTAGATTCCTCCACAGGCTTCTCTTTCCCCAAGACTTGCTCTAGCTCTGCTTTTTCCTTTGTCATTGCCTTTGGATTGTGTAGTGGCTCAGCCATCCCCCATTCCACTGTACTTGTCACCATATAAGTCCCCGCCACAAATAAATCCTATAAAATCATCATTTCTAATGTAAAATCCAAAACGAATTGTCAATATGTAAAGGAATATAATATGTAGTGTGTATATATATATATATATATATATATGTATGTATGTATACACACTAGTGATAAATGTTGGATCTTCTCTGTGTCCATATCTTGAGTGTTCTGTTGAGAAATGTGAAGCAGAGCATTAGATCAAATCTAACAATTCCCATTAACTTCTTCCTGCAAGAGCCAATCCAAATTCCGATAACAGACAACCCCACAAATAGTCACTTAGATAACACAAGGGGTAGTTTATAACTTTAATTACAATATAGAAGTAATGGGTGCCTTTGGTGAAGGACTCGCAGTATAATTACAAATACCGATGGAAACAAGAATAGCATTTTGCTACATGATGACAAATAAAATGGTAAATAAATATAATTTCAAGTGGATGCCTAGTCTATTAAAATATATCTCCAAGTTGGCAACACATAACCCATGTCATTCCAAATGAACACCTTCCATAGTATTAGCTTAGAAGCATATTCTAGTTTGCAGCATTAACTAGTTACTTGTCCTAAATGGAACTACATGTACTGGGCAAACCTTTTCTAAGACCAAATCCAAATTTATCATCCATATCCATATCATGAGGTTTCATCCCACCTTCAAGCTTCCAATCGAAACAATTGATTAATGAACCCAACATTAGGAACAACATCCTTAATGCCAATGGATATCTAGGACATATTCTCCTCCCTCCCCCAAATGGAGTCAACTGAAAGTTCCTTTCTATCACATCGATTTTTGAACCCAGAAACCTCTCTGGCAAGAACGCTTCTGAGTTCTCCCATATTCTTGGATCTCTGCCAATAGCCCATACATTCACCAACACTTGTGCTCCTTTTGGGATTACGTAGCCTCTAAGTTCCACATCGCTCTCTGTTTTTCAAGGAAGTAAAAATGGAACTGCTAGGTGCAATCTGAACGTCTCATTTACAATCCCTTGCAAGTATGGAAGTCTCTCTATGTCAGATTCCTCCACAGGCTTCCGTTTCCCCCAAGACTTGTTCCAGCTTTGCTTTTGCCTTTGACATCACCTTTGGGTCGCGCAGTAGCTCAACCATCCCCCATTCCACTATACTTGCCACCGTATCAGTCCCTGCCACAAATAAATCCTACAAAAGCATCATTTCTAATGTAAATTCCAAGACTAATTGTCAATTTGTAAAGGAATAGAATGTGTAGCATATATATATATATATATATATATATATACACATACCAGTTATAAACGTTGGATATTCTCTATATCCATATCTTGAGTGTTCTGTTGAGAAATGTGAAGCAGATCATCTGAGATATCATTGTTAGGGAGTGAACTCGTGCTTAAGCTTTCTCTGAGCTTCAATCGTTTGGTAACTAAGTGGTGGATGATATCTAATAACTTGCCTATGTGAAGACCAATGCATTTTCTGACCCCGAGTAGGTCAAGTTTCTTGAATACAGGAAAAAAAAATCAGACAAGTTTGGTCTTCCAATCTCTTTCGTGATATTTGACACTATCTCCTTGACTTCCCCTGCTTTTCCTACACTATGAATCAAATCCTTAGAGAATAAAGTATTTGACATTAGATTAATTGTCGTTTTAAAAGCTACTTTCCCAATATCCACAGGCTCACCAGTCTCACTGCTTTGACTAACATCACTAAGGAGATGTCATAGTTTCTGCTGCTAGAGGTCTTGGCTAGCATCAAGAACCTTGTTCCCGAACAATTGGTTAACGCAAATCTTCCTCAAAAATTGACAACGAGGCAACATGTTCAAGAAGGCCAGGCTATAGTCATGGTGGTTGAGAGTCACCATTGCATTGGAGACGGTTTGATTTGAGAGAAACTAGTCATGGGTCTAAAGCACCCCTTTGGTCATATCAGCAGAAGAGACAACTATGGTGGTGACTTGGCCTAACTGGAGACTCATCATTGGGCCATATTTCTCTGCCAGCTTGGCCAAAGACTTGTGAGGCTTGTTCCCGAGTTTGAAAAGGTTTCTGATAAGAGGAATAGGAGAAGGTCTCAGAGGAAGATTGAGGTTTACTCTGCTTCTTCCACCATGTAGAGAACGCAAAGATTGAAGAAAGGTATAGCAAAACAGAAAGAGCAATATATAACTGATGAGTTCCATTTTTGTTAGACTCTCTCTAGCTATGACTATGGCTATGGCTTTAAAGGAAGAGGGAAGAAAGGTTGGGATAGTCGATGATACTAAGAGTACAATGTTTCTATTTCTTCCAATCTTCTTATTTGAGGCTCTCTTTTTCTGTGTAGAGACAAAAAATAATTTTATTTTTCTTATTGATTATATTGTTTTAATACTATATAAAATACCTTTGTTTACTTAACAAAAACAAAATGGCACCATTCTACAAGTCACTTGAAGCCTTAGGCTAAATGCTTTGTAAAATTTATTTCCATGTCCATATTAAATTAAAGTGTGTATTATAATTAAATATAAAAAAACTATGAAATTAAAAATAAAATAAAATTCTGCTAAATAAGTTAGGATAAACCTAACATTACACACACACACACACACACACACACATATATATATATACACACATATAATATATATATATATATATATATAATTATAAATCAAATGAAATGTATTTTAATTAAATGGGCATAAGCTATGAATTGAATTAATGGAATGAAAAGATAAAATTTAAACAAAAAAATTGCATTATATTCCATACAAATTGATTGTTTTTACGGTATCAAAATATGAAGTATAACAAAAATAAGATCTAATATTCATGATATATTGATACATCTTATCATTTTCACCTATAATGAATGAAAAATATCCTTTAACATCATAACCAAAAACAAATAATTTATATCAATATTTAAATAATTTGATAATATAATCACCTTAATCTTATAAGCTAGTCCACTTAAAATTGGTTAAAATAAAAATGGGGAGCCTGTGCTTTTATAACAACTAAAGTATTTTATATAGTATTAAAATAATATAATCAATAAAAAAAATAAAATTATTTTTTGTCTCTACACAAAAAGAGAGAGAACGTGGGAGAGAAAGATTGGAAGAAACAGAAACAATGTACTCTTGGCGTCAATTTATTTAAGTAAATGTGTGTTATTTTAGTAATAAATAAAATAATTTTATTCAATAAAAAGGAAAAATATAGTTTTAGAATGTTTCAAATATAGTGACATAAATGATAAATCGACGGTCTGAATGCTTAACCTCTTTTGAGGTCGAGTTTTTAGTAGCATTATCTTATTAAAATATTTATAAAAAATCAATCATTATTTCGTTTGATCTCTACTCCAATTTGCATTTTGTAATTTTGTTTTTCATTTCAACGATAGACTATTGATATTTTATCCTTAAAAAAAAAGATTATTGATATGATTGAACTTATTTTCTTTCTATTCATATGATTGAACTTATTTTCTTATCAATCAAAGAAATACCTGATTTATACAATTATAGTATTTTATATACGCTTTTTTTGTAATATGATATAGCTGCAATACCCAACAGATTAAAAATCTAGATTCTCTAACGTTCAATATTAGAGAGTACAATAAGTAAACCATGTCATCAAATAAATATAGAATCAATCATAAAAATTGAATCAAGTATCGCTTTTTTGAGGCCTCAATGACCCAAACAAAAAAGGGCCACTCTTTATTATTATTACAGAAACGAGAAAAGACTATACATCTCCAACTTGTGTGGTACACATTTCACGTTGTCCTTCTTCTTTTTATAGAAAAGAAATTACGTGCTCCTCATATATTTTTTTATTTCTATCTTCTATTTTATGGATAAATTTTATATTTTCAATTATTTATTAAGATATAAAGTATTTTTTTAATGAAATATTTGAATCTTAGTGTAATTTAATGATAGTAAAATTTAGAGGTTAAGTTTTTCTATATTTTTGTATATTTTTATGTCAATTATTTAGCAAGATATAAAGAATTTTTTTATGAAATGTTTGAATCTTAGTGTAATTTAAAAATAATATTAATAATAAGGGTTTAAAAGGGAATGAAAACTATGACCTATTAAATAAATCTAAAATCACCTTGGTGTTAAAGCCTAAATAGAAGGGACATTCATGGGAGTATAGAAAAATTCACTAAAATTATTCTCCCATATGAATTGAAGGCACCAATAAATATTCCATAACTAATATGACATAATTTAATTATATGTGTACTTGTTTGTAATATGAAGGCCCCGTTCAGATATTTTGAAGAAAATTTTATTTATCATATCACAGCAAATTCTAGCTCAGTAATAAAAGTATTCGAGTAATACAGTTATGAAACAAATGTTTCATCTAAAACTGAATTATACAAATAATAATGATAATTCGGGTAGCAAGAACAAGCATAAACAAAATGAATCAAGTGCTTTTAAAATGCACCTTCAATGCCATAATATCCAGTAAATATTTAAGAATGTTTTGACTAAGAATACTTCAAATGCCATTTGAACAAAATGTGGGTTAGTGCAAACCGTCTTGTAAATTTTCACAAGTTTGAATAGAATTTTAGTAGTGATAAGAGAAAAAAGAAAAAGAAAGAAGGAAAGAAAGATTGATTATGTAATAGAAGAGACAAGTCGTTAATTTTCATTGTCATCAAGCTCCCATGTCATATGATAAGATGGAACAATTGAAAGTGAGACTTGAGTGAGCTTCTGCTATAGAGACGTGAAAGAAAGAATTAGGATTCTCTGCCTAGAGCACGGCTAGGCAGAGTGCTTGGCACCTCCACAACCATTAGATTGGTGTGTGGTGCCAACAGAGGATCAATTCTCTCAAAAAAAAAATAGTAGTTTGCTGAAAGTGAATTGTAAAACATGATACAATGAACGTATTCAAGCTAAAAAAAAAGGGAACAAAAGATTTAAAATATAGGGTAACAATTAGATAAAGACGAAGTAAAAAAAATTAATTGAAATAAATACTATGGTGCTTAAAAAGATATGAAATCTAAAAATACAAACCCATCTTCTAAAAACCCAAAATAATAATAATAATAATAATAATAATAATAATAATAATAATAATAATAATAATAATAATAATAATAATAAGACCATTATCCCAAAATTAGACCAAAAAACAAGAACATTAGTGCATATAAACCTATGAACAATATTTGCCCCAAATGGGAACACTCACTGAAATTGAAAAATTAGAACTGGTATATATCATAGGAAAAATATATGCATAATGACTTTACAGACTAATATTCTATTCTGAAAAAAAAAAAGTAGACATTTTTTTATAATACTATACAGACATTCTGAAAAACAGAGAATAAACAGTTTACGGCACAACAAATATTTTATTGAATCCTTTAAGATTTAACGAAATTTTAAGAGCCTCAATTCCTTTCTTTTACCTTAGTTGGTTTTCTCTATATATATGTTGTAAAACTTGGATACCAACACGAAAATAATCTGAGTCGTGTCTTTATAATAGACAATGTCCTTAAGGAATTTATTCCGCGACTACAGTTAAAAATCTGCGTCTACAGAACTCCCTCCAGGATTAAACAGATTCTTCTGAGAAAGGTTCTCAGGCCACAGAACAGCAGAAATTTTGAAGAGCGTAACTCAAAGAATTTGAGAGAGGGAAGAGAGAAGAGCACAACAGTTTGTTATGTGAGTGTGAAAAATGAGGGGAATGAGTCCTCCTTTTATAGCTGCTGAACATTAATGAGGCAGACAAGAATTTTAATACAATTAAAATTCGGTTTCAAAAATTAATTGACTGTTTCAAAAATTAATGGACAGTTTCAGAAAATTAATGGGCAGTTTCAAAATAATTAATTTAAAACAAATAAAACAAAACTGTCAGCCCTTAATTTTCTAACATTAATCCAAATTAATTTCATAATAATAAAATTTGCCTCTGTTCAGGTAAGCTATTAAAAAGATATTTTGAAATACAAAGCCTTTAAAAGGCTATTTTTCCAACAATCCCCCACATATTTCAAAAGATATTTCAAAACTTTTGGGTTACATATATGGGTGTAGACCCATTAATCCAGTGTCTCTTTTTAGACTATGAACCAGACCTAGACCGATAAGATTTA